>OY728155.1:312596285-315427084 GCA_963277665.1 Viscum album | reverse complement strand
CACGAAGGCGATTTCGTTCCAGCTTCACATGATGAAGTTCGGCTTGGATTTGATCCAGAGCAAAGCCCAGTGGTGCTACCTCCTTCCCAAGCTCTGTTAGATGAGCTTCGATCGGTCCAAGACTACTAGGTGAGGCCATCAAATCTTCTTTCTATAATAATTAACCAAGATTACTTATATTTAGAGACAATAATCAAAACATTTTGTTCACAGCGGTCATGTTGACCGATGGTTATATAATAGTCAAAACCCACTGATCTCATTTTAATTATAATCATGTTTATCAAATAAAACATTTTTGTTGAGTATAACAATAACACATAAAATTAGGAAACAAAATTTATTTAAAAAATTCGGGTCGTTACAATCTTCCCCCTTAAAAAATTGCGTCCTCACAATTTTAAAATTGGGTTTTGAAATTTCATTGAAAGTCCCACATCGGAAAAGGAGTCAGTAAAACTATTACTTTAAAATAAAGAAAGGGAAGTACAATGGTCACCCGAGTTAACCCACACTAGGGATCCATGTAGGAAAACATGGACATGGAGGAAAAAACAAAGGGTCAAGTTCTGAGGGAGAGTGATAGAGAACATGATTAGGAGAAAGTTAACCATGAGAAAATCCCAAAATTATGATGTGTGTAAACGGTCTTTGATTACCTAGTAGGAAACATAAACCAACAACATTTTTGTTTTATGTTTCTTTTCATAATTCTGAGGATTTCATTTACTACATAGAACAAAAACATAAGAAAATATACCTACCTTCAAGTAGAGTTTCATCCGTTAACAAGTCCCTACCAACACTAATCTTTTCTCCAAATGATGAGAATTCAAAAACACTTGGTCTCATAAAAGCACAAGAATCATCTTCTATAGAATCACATAATCTACAAAAGATTAACTATCTATTTCTTCTATCTTTAAACATTATCCCAAAAACAGAAAGGTTAAGGTAAAACAACTCTTCAAAAAGAAAGAATCCCATAGGAATGGAAACTACTTTTAAATCATCAAAGTTCCATGGTACTACCCAAAGTTCATCATAGACCATTCCATAAATAACGGTCCTTAAAATTCCTCAAAACAAACCAAACTAAGATTGAAACCCAAATACAATAAGGATTTGATAACATAGTCTTCCAAAAAAACTTCATTGTTCATCTCTAGACAACATAAACCACTCCTAACATCTTATAAAAAAGTAGCTAACCTAAACATATTTTACCCTAGATAGGTTAGTCATTCCCATAAGTAACCTAAATTACTATAAGTTCACCTTAAATTCATCGATTCTTCAAAACATAAGTCAACCTTACTCCTCAATGAAAATACCGTAGTAATCTATTTACCTCGATCAAATATGGTTCCCAAAATAATGAACGTCTTCCAAAATAATAATCATATTTTAATCCCCTAATCATCCCTGTCATATTAATACGAAAATCGTCGCATTTCCTATCACATTGGTTTTCGGAACATGTTCTTCCATTTCCCACCATTAACTAAGAAGAGAAAGCATAATTAGGGGCTTAAGTACTTAGCTAATAATCATGAAAAGGAACTGGAAGCATATAAGGATAACTTGTATGTGAAAGGTATACCCTAACTTGTGATCTCCTAGGTTCCCATCTAGGTTATGAATGATCATATATTCTTATGTGAACCTTTATTTTATTTTATCTTTGTTCCTTTAACAATGGTTCATACCAAGCTTATGAATTTACCAAAGCATATCCCCCGGGAGTGTCGTAACCAAGAGTGCAGCAAGGCCCGTTGTCGTGTACTAGTTCCCGTTCGAGTCTAGCTCAAAGCGGTGTTTTCGGGTTTTACCCCTATGTACATCTGTGCCAGAGCCACCTCTACCTGCTCGTATCCAGACAGGGATGTATTTGCTTGGCAACCCCTTACTCAATACTCACCAAAATACCAGGAATATTTCCTATATTAAACTTTTCTATAGGGTTCCTCATAGAGTTTTCATATCCTAATTTCCACAAATAACTAAACCATCCTTTGATACCAACTATAGCATCACGTCTTTTTATAACATAACTTTTCATTCCATTACACGGAACTGAGGATCTTTAAGGTTTAGTGTCTTGGAAACAAGGAACATAAAACATGAAACAAAAAAAAACATTCTTCTTAAACACTTGAAAGGCTTCTCCTCATGTTTACCCTAGGCTCATTACTGCATCTCATAACCTGGGGACATACATCAAAAGGAAGGGTGAGCAGAAGGCCCAGCAAGAGAAACAAGTGAAACATTTTACATATGAACTTGAGATACATCAATAAAGTCATGAAAAGAACTTTAATGCATGAAAATGAAATCATGAGGCATATCATAATAAAAATAAAACTTTTTCATAACTTGAAGATGTGGCTACATCATTTAACATAGACAATCATGAACATATCACCAAGGTCCATCCCCAAGGTGTCATTTTAAAATTACCAAGGTTATTCACCAAGGTATCGTGAAAATTGTAATCTCTAGTGGTTACATCATTACCCAATGCATTGGAGCGCTATCAGGGCGCACCCTTAAATTTGCCTTTATTATCATGTGAGCCACATATATCATCATCAAACATTTCATAAATAACCAATATTGCATAAAGGAAATGGGTTTCATTTCATAATCATAACTTTTTAAAAACTGCTTTAAAGACATGATCTTTATATCACTTTAAAACCCACAGAAAAGGAAGGTGGGTCTCATGTATGTAAATCCCAGAATTTAAAATAGAATATTTTGGTATATATGTGAATACCCCTTTAGAAGAAAGAGCTTTGAGTATTCACGTAATAAAATAAAAGGACTTTAGAAAAAGAGATAGACATTTTGAGACAGAAATTCTGCAGCATGACGGCAATGTTCCGAGGTTTTAGAAGACATTAAAAGAGAGGTAAAATGGGTCAAACATTCATAAATGACCCATAAAATAGTACATGGACAGAATAAGAAGGATACATGATCATGGTAATGAGATTTCAAGGACATACCGTTTGAAATGAAAAACATGGAAGGAAGAAAAAAAAATTAGATTTCTCTTATGAAAGTTCGGCAGCCTAACGGCGTTATTTAAACATCAACAAAAATGATTTGAAAAGATCAAATAGGATCTCTCATCATGTGAACATAAGAGTTCAGTATGATAGATATAGAGATAATTCCCCAACATAACAAAAAGGAACTTGAAAGAATTTACATGGAATTAGAACTTCTAAATGAGAAGGGTGAAGAACCACTTAAAAATTCGGCAGCCTAACGGCGCCACTTAAAACATCAAAATACTGAATTGAAGAGATCAAACAGGGTCTCTCATCATATGAACATAAGAGTCCAGTATGATATATATAGAGATCATACCCCAATATAACAAAAAGGAACTTGAAATAATTGACATGAAAGTAGAACTTCAAAACGAGAAGGGTGAAGAACCACTTAAAAATTCGGCAGCCTAACGGCGCCACTTAAAACATCAAAATACTGAATTGAAGAGATCAAACGGGGTCTCTCATCATATGAAAATAAGAGTCCAGTATGATATATATAGAGATCATACCCCAATATAACAAAAAGGAACTTGAAATAATTGACATGAAAGTAGAACTTCAAAACGAGAAGGGTGAAGAACCACTTAAAAATTCGGCAGCCTAACGACGCCACTTAAAACATCAAAATACTGAATTGAAGAGATCAAACGGGGTCTCTCATCATATGAACATAAGAGTCCAGTATGATATATATAGAGATCATACCCCAATATAACAAAAAGGAACTTGAAATAATTGACATGAAAGTAGAACTTCAAAACGAGAAGGGTGAAGAACCACTTAAAAATTCGGCAGCCTAACGGCGCCACTTAAAACATCAAAATACTTAATTGAAGAGATCAAACGGGGTCTCTCATCATATGAACATAAGAGTCCAGTATGACATATATAGAGATCATACCCCAATATAACAAAAAGGAACTTGAAATAATTGACATGAAAGTAGAACTTCAAAACGAGAAGGGTGAAGAACCACTTAAAAATTCGGCAGCCTAACGACGCCACTTAAAACATCAAAATACTGAATTGAAGAGATCAAACAGGGTATCTCATCATATGAACATAAGAGTCCAGTATGATATATATAGAGATCATACCCCAATATAACAAAAAGGAACATGGAAGACTTGAATGAAAATAGAACTTGAAAACGAGGAAGGTGAAAGAATCCCTTAAAAATTCGGCAGCCTAACGGCGCCACTTAAACATTCTTAAAACGAATTGATGAGATCAAGGGGGGTATCTCATCATATGAACATGAAATAGGCAGTAGGATGAATATAAAAGAACATCCTCCAACATAAGAACATGGAGTATAAAAGAAAAGACATAAAAGAGATTACTTGAAAAGAAAGAGAGAGGTCGGATCCCTTACCTTAAAATGTAACTCTTAAACCTCAAAGGTTGGGACCTTGAGGGCTTGGGGGCACCTTGGGAGGACTCCTTGGGAGGTAATGAGACCAGAAATTCGTTGGGAATGAGTGGGGAGTCGAATGGATGAGAGGAGGGCTTGGTATTTATAGGGAAAGTGAGGGGACAAGGCATTAATGGCCAAGGGACACCTCACATGTGCTTTTCTCAAACCCATGTGCTCTCCCTTGTCATTTATCATGGAGTTAGGCCACATGGGCCCCCCAAAACAATAATTCATCACCCTTGGCCGGCCAACCCTCAAAAGATCTCATGACATCATCATGACACCGTTATGATGTCATTAAACATACCGAAACCCTAAAACTGTATTTTTACTATTCACTGAAAATTCAACTTTCTCAGAAAAATCCCAAAATTTCACATTAACCAAATATCAATGCTCTGATTTCAAAAATGAAATCCATTTTATAAAAATAATTTTCTAAATATTTTTAATTTAATCTTTAAATAAAAACACTATTCATCGAAAATTCATTTTTTTCAGAAAAAACCCCAAAAATTACCATAACATAATATCGATGCTCTGAGTTCAAAAATAAAGTCATTTTTATAAAAATAATTTTCTAATTATTTTTAATTAAATTTTTAATTAAAAAACACTATTCACCCGAAAAAACTAATACTTGAATAATAATTAATGAAACCGTTATTTAACTATTTTATTGAATCACATTACTTAATCAAGGTGCCTAGATTATTTTAAAACTTTCTTTAAGTGAGATTACTAATCCATTTGGTCATATTACTAATCCTAATCATAAAATCACTATTCATAATTTACTATTCATCAAAAATCAAGTTGATCTTATTAGACTCTAAATTTAGTACTGAACATAATTGTAGAAGACCATTTTTTGAAAATCATTACACATTTTTAATTATTTAGGGTTTACATAAACATATTTAAAATATCCTTTTTCTAAAATTCATCAAAAATATGCATACTATATTTATCCGGTCATTTCAAAATTCATAAACTTCATCATAAGAAGAAATCCCAATTTTTATTTAAAACAAGGATTACACAAGGTAGTTACGGTCTCGTTACATAACCCCTTATAATACCAGCATAGGACCTAAGAGTAAGGTGTGCTAGGGTGATAGAAGCTTGGGGCGGCTCAGTCAACATTGCCCGAGTAGTAATTTCTATCAGTTTGAACTTCTCACGAAGGCGATTTCGTTCCAGCTTCACATGATGAAGTTCGGCTTGGATTTGATCCAGAGCAAAGCCCAGTGGTGCTACCTCCTTCCCAAGCTCTGTTAGATGAGCTTCGATCGGTCCAAGACTACTAGGTGAGGCCATCAAATATTCTTTCTATAATAATTAACCAAGATTACTTATATTTAGAGACAATAATCAAAACATTTTGTTCACAGTGGTCATGTTGACCGATGGTTATATAATAGTCAAAACCCACTGATCTCATTTTAATTATAATCATGTTTATCAAATAAAACATTTTTGTTGAGTATAACAATAACACATAAAATTAGGAAACAAAATTTATTTAAAAAATTCGGGTCGTTACAGTCTTCCTTTAAGTGTCATCATCATTAACCTCTACCCTGTGGTGATATACTGGAATAGCCTACTGGACATCTTCTATGTGATCCTGATGAGGAGGTCTACCTGGATCCATACCTATAAAATAACATAGTTAGGGCTCCTAAACCTGGAATATGGAAGACTCAACATTAATTAATTAATTGTTTTATTTTATTTATTTCAGATTAACCTATCCCAAGGTCTACCCATTCAAACACAGGAACAAAGAAGAATGATGCATGATCCTTTCCTAGGTCTCTACCCTGCAACTCGTATCACCTTGTTTAGTAGGCATTGTAAACATAAAGGTTCGTACATCAGATCATAGGGGGACCTAAACACTTAAGTATCAGTCGTTCTCCAGTGTTTACATCACTTTCTAAACATGAATGAAACTATTTCCATACCAACCCATGCAACCTCACCTGTGCCTAACTCCAAAATCCATCCTATCTCTTAACCAGACCTCTGATACCACTCTGTCCTGACCCCCTCCCCACAAAGTGTACCCCTCATGGGCTGACAATGTGAGAAGAGAGATAATGACCCCCGAGTCCCACCTCTAGTAGGTCCCGGGTTGGTGACTAGCACCGAGGGTATAATAAACACACATATGGGAGGCATTAGCCTCTAAGAGAACACATGCAGAAGAGAGATATAAGATAGACACCAACCAACTCCAACTCACATAGAAATACAAATGAAATCCAAAGTACCCATATGTAATGTCATTCAAAACTATTATAACTGAAAGGGGAAAAACTGCAAGTACCCAAATTAAAGTAAAAACAGCAGAAAGCACAAGCCTGAATAGCTCCTACAACACCAAACTAGTAGAAAACATCTTGATCTTCAACCTTCTCCAAGTGACCTGAAAAATAGTTTATATAGACATAGGGTGAGTATAACAGTATACTTAGTAGGATCCTCCCTGAAGCCTCTCATGAAAAAGTAACGAAAGAAAGTTAAAGCACAGTGAACAAAAAGTGAAACTAACTCGTCACCTATACAGGTATACTAAGTTCCAAACCAAACCATTTCTACTCTCACCATGTAACACATACAAGAGTATATAATATAATAAATAATATCAAGGGTACCCCACTACTACTTCCCCACTGGTTTAAGGATTTTCCCCAACATTGCACGTCCGAAGCATCTCTCTCCAAAAAGGCTTTCCCACAGACACCTGGGCGAAGCACCATAACATGCACCTCGTGCAACAAAACCACCACTTCCACGTAAGAGAGTAACCAGGTAGTTTCTAGGAGCCACCACAGCTCGCATAACGTGTATCATATGTCAGGTATTATACCTCAAGCCATTACAGCCCATACACTGAGTAAGGATCTTGAAGCCATCGAACCCTATACACGTTACACCTATAGTAGTCCATAGGATACTATATCCATAATATACGTGTGTGAATAACCACAAGCCATTACATCCCTCTACAAACATATATGGGGAAAACTAACCACTGTGCTTACCATCACAAGTATCTACCAAGATAAGAGAGCGGGGCCAAGGGGGTAGTCAGCCATCCATCCTCCCACCGGAATGTTGGGGAACCCACCCCTCCCCCCCAGGGCTTAGAATCCCCGGGGTGTCAGTTGCCCTTACCAATATGGTGGAGTAGCGTATAGAAACACAAAATGTACAGAACATACTATAGCTCATAGCCACACTATGGGCATAACCTAGTCTTAGACTCAACTGCAACTAACATCTCTCGGACTCTCGACTACCACTTCTAAGACTAGGTATCCTATAAGAACATAACTATTTAAAAATATTTAATGCCTTACTTCATTCCCTTTTCATCAGTTCCACTTTATTTTATTTAATTCTTTAAACATTGATTAACCATTTACAATTACACATTAAATTTCATTAGAATCACACCCCAAGTCCACTGTCCCTTTAAAATTACAACCTCATCATTATGTTCTAGTAAACTCTAACCCCATGGGCTAACACCATTTATTCAATTATTACTTAGAGAATTACTTTCCCACATTCACAGAAATTCTAAAAAACCATTATATGCTACTAAACACAAGGGGGATCAACACGGTGAGTAGATGTACTACCCGTTGAGTCTTTTCCGCCTATAGCAAGAGCGTAGACCCATCCTCCCTTAAGAGGCTAAACACAGAAATCACATGGCATACCCCGCGCGTCTTTGCCTCTTTCGAAATAAGGGTAAGCAAGACCAGATTCTTTAGGCAGTGGGGAAAATTAAAATAGGTAATCAACAACAAATAAATATCAAGCATCCAACAATCACATCCATCCCGTTCCATCATCCCTGATGTCCTCCCCGTCACCCACATGCATAAACTGATTCATATTGCCACTCAAGGCATCATCTGCTGCAACAAAAAAGGCCTCCGTTCCCCCACATATCACAACAACCATCCAAGATCACATCACATCACAAGAAATAGGAAAAAAAACATTTTAACAATTGGGATCTTGGCCCTTTAATAAACAATAGGGTAACTTAAGACCCTACAAGGAGTTATCTTTTATCGAAAAACCGGTTCTTTAATCCATCTTATATTAACTGATTATTATTCGTAGGTTTCATATTCTGGAAACCTAAACAGTAAGTTACCACAAATAATTAAACATGCTTACTTCACCATTTTGATTAACATAAAATTACAATAAGAAGAACCAGATTCATTCGCATGCCTCTTTATATTTAGCTAAACAATTATAAATTAACTCTAGTTTACGCTCTTTATCAATTTACATCAAGAAAGAACAACTATAAGAATCAAGCATAGATATCACACTCTATAGAAAAAAATAGGTAATAAAATACGATCGATATCAATTTATTTATCCGGTTCAAATATTTATTATGTCAATTCTATTGTGATCAAGTGGGATTAAACATTCTAATTATACAGTTGCACATAAAATAAAAGAGAAGCAACAAATCCCCTACCTCAAATGGTTATTGACGTTCTTTATACGAGAACAGTCCACACAAAAAATCACAATCGCCTCCTCTGACGACAACTACATCCACCTGAGGATGCCATGGTACAACCGCACCAACCGAGACCCAAGAAAACTCCATTAGAATCATGGAGATCACATGCTATAATGTGGAAAGGAGAAACAAGAGAATATGAACCCCAAAAGAACGATGATAAAACATACCTTATATTGAAGATTGATCAATACTTCTTGGTTGCACAGAAACAGGGGGTGCACTTACAGTAAGAAGGACTTCGAGGAAACCAATCCACGGGGAAAAGTTTGATCTCACGATTCCTACGGGTTGTAATGAAATTTTCGAGCATCTAGAACTATAGAACAAGGAGGAAGAACAAGGGAGGAAGATATCTTGTCCCTTTTTAAGATTTAATGGAGCGATAGTTTAAGATATGCTTAATTTCCCATTAAAAGAAGATCGCATTAAAACACATGGTTTGACCATGTAAAAACATCCTGAGCCATAAGAATAATTAATATAGGAGTTATGGCCTTTGATTCGGCCTTAAAGTCCTTAAAATGAGGCTTTAAATGTATTTTACGTTAAAGGAAATGCTAAAGGGGTGAAACTGCAGGAAGCTGGAAACACTGTTCACGAAATCGAAATTTGGAAAAGGAAATAGAGGTTACCGATAGACCTCACCGTTCTAGAAACACTGTTCATGATCTAAAAATTTGGTAAAGGAAATAGAGATTACCGATAGACCTCACCGTTCTGGAAACACTATTTATGAACTCAAAATTTGGAAAAGGAAATAGAGGTTACCAATAGACCTCACCATTTTGGAAACACTGTTCACAAACCCAAAATTTGGAAAAAGAAATAGAGGTTACTGATAGACCTCACCGTTCTAGAAACACTGTTCACGAACTCAAAATTTGGCAAAAGAAAGAGGTTACCGATAGACCTCACCGTTCTGGAAACACTGTTCATGAACTCAAAATTTGGAAAAGGAAATAGAGTTTACCGATAGACCTCACCATTTTTGGAAACACTATTCATGAACTCAAAATTTGACAAAGGAAATAGAGGTTACCGTTAGAGGTTACTAATAGAACTGTTCACTGATGGAACTGTTCATAGAATTGGAAATTTGGCAAAGGAAAGAGAGGTTACTGTTAGAGGTTACCGATAGAACTGTTCACTAGTGGAACTATTCATAGAATTGGAAATTTGGCAAAGAGAGGTTACTATTAGAGGTTACCGATAGAACTGTTCACTGATGTAACTGTTCATAGAATTGGAAATTTGGAAAAGGAAAGAGAGGTTACCATTAGAGGTTACCTATAGAACTGTTCACTGGTGGAACTATTCATAGAATTAGAAATTTGGAAAAGGAAAGAGAGGTTACCATTAGAGGTTGCTGATAAAACTGTTCACCGATGGAACTGTTCATAGAATTGGAAATTTGGAAAAGGAAAGAGAGGTTACCGTTAGAGGTTACCGATAGAACTGTTCACCGATGTAACTATTCATACAAGGTTACCGATGAAACCTTTAACCAAGGGTCACCAATGAAAATGTTCACAGAAGGTTACCGATGACACTGTTCACCTAAGGTCAACGATGCACTGTTCATAGAAGGTTACCGTTGCACTGTTCACAACTGTCTACCATTGTAACTGTTCACTAAACTGAAAAATTGGAAATGTATTGGGGATAAGTCCCCTTGACCTCCCGAATCACCTCAAACGCCATAGTTTCACAAAGGAATGGGGCGGAGAGGTCTGGTCCATTACATCAGATACCTCTCAAAACATCCTCGTCCCTGAGAATTCAAAACCCACATAAATTAAAAACGAAACGGGGTCCGAATATCCACCCATCGAGATACCTCTCAAAAGAGAGCAAGCCACAAAAGCAACAAAAGGAATCCATCTCATAAACATGAATGGTTTATAACCATAAAGGCTACATCGATACATGAAAAGAGTTAAACATAAAACAACTATGAGTATTGAGCACATATCTATGACTCACGTTCCTAGGTACTATCCTCCATGCCACCATGTCTCCATAAGACACGAACCAAGGGGATAGAATGCCCGCGCAACACCTTCTCCTTGCGGTCTTGGATCTCCACAGGTCGCTCCTCAAAGGTTGTATCATCATCAACATCGATCTCTCCCTAATTGATGACGTTAGAGTCATCATGAAGATAACGAAAGAGCTGTGACACATGGAAAACATCATGTATCCGACTCATCTGTACTGGAAGTGCTACTCAATACGCCACAGCTCCAACATGAGCTGACAACTCAAAAGGCCCAACAAAGCGGGGAGAAAGCTTACTCCCACAACCAAACCTTCTCTACCCACGACGGGGAGTCACCTTCAAAAACACATGATCCCCAGCATTAAACTCTATAGGTCTTTTCCTTGGATCATCATATGATTCTTGACAATCTTGTGCTATCTTCATCCTCTCATGAATCACCTGAAAGATCTCTTTTGTATTCTGCACTAGTTCCGGTTCGAGAATTGCTGACACTCTGACCCCAGTCCAGGACAACAGAGAATGGAAAGGTCGACCATACAAGGCTTAAAATGGCACCATACCGATGGTGGAGTGAACACTATTATTTTAAGAAAACTCCACCAAGGGTAAGTGCCTCATACATGAACCTCCAAAATCATGAACAAAAGAGTGTAAAATGTCTTCAAGAGTCTGGATGGTTCGCTTTGTCTGACAATCTGTTTGAGGATGAAAAGTAGTGCTAAGGCATAACTGAGAACTAAAAGCATGCTGGAGACCTCTCCACACCCTATAATTAATACGAGGATCTCGATAAGAAATGATCATCCTTGGGACTCCATGAAGTCTCACCACCTCCTCCAGATACTACCTTGACAAAACATCCACTGATCTCGACTCCTTGATTTCTATAAAGTGGGCCAATTTTGTTAAGTGATCCACTACCACCCAAATAGAATCATGTCCTTTCGGAGCTCGAGGTAAACCAGTAACAAAGTCCATTGAGATGTCCTCCCACTTCCACTGAGGAATCTCTAATGGATGGAGCAGACCAACAGGAACACGATGTTCAGCCTTCACCTTCTGGCAGACCAAACATCGAGACACAAACTCCGCAACCGCACACTTCAGCCCAGGCCACCAAAATTGGCTCCTCAAGGCTCAGTACATCTTTGTCCTTCCAGGATGTATCGCTAAAGGAGAACTATGAAACTCTCTAAGAACCATATCTCACATTGTCAAGGGAACAAAAATCCTTCCATGATACAAAACTCAGTGTTGTTCATCCTTCGACCAACCATCAGGGGCCTCACCACAAACAACTCTATCTCTCCACACCTCCACCTCAAGATCCCCCAACTGGGTATCTTCCACTTGCTTCACGATAGATGACTTCACCATTATCTGAAAAAGACAACCTCCACCCCCAACTTCTCCCATATCAAGATGTAAAGCTGATAGTTCTTCCATTACTCTCCAGGAGTCACTATATTCACACACTGCATCACTACGTGACTTCCGAATCATCTAAAACATTCCAATTTCCAGCTGTATACGATATTTTGAAGTCGTATTCCTGTAAGAACTCCATCCACCGATGTTGTCGTAAGTTCCAGTCACATTGGGATAAAACATACCACAAACTCTTATGATCGGTGAAAAACACAAATCACTCACCAATGAGGTAATGTCTCCACAACTTCAGAGAAAAAACCATGGATGATGACTCAAGATCATGAGTGGAATAGTTACATTCATGGGGACGTAACTACCGAGACCCATAAGAAACAACTGATCTTTTTTGCATCAGAACACAACCCAACCCCAGATGCGAAGCATCGCAGAAAACATCAAACTGAACTCCCTCAGCTAGAATACAAAGAACTGGAGCACTTACTAACTCCTCCTTTAGATAATCGAAATCTCCCTGACACTGATCAGTCCATATGAGTGTATGATCCTTCCTGGTCAAAGCAGTCAGAGGAGTCGCAACTCGTGAGAAATCGGTTACGAACCTCCTGTAGTAGCCTACGACACCAAAGAAACTTCGCAACTCCGACACTGTATTGGGGGCTTCCTAAGACACAAATGCTTCTATCTTCGATGGATCTACAACTACCCCCTGCTAGGACACAAAATGCCCTAAGAAACGGACTTCTCAAACCCAAAACTCACACTTCGGAATCTTCCCAAACAATTGATGTTGACGAAGAACTCCCAAAATGATACATAGATGTTCTGCATGATCCTCCTCATATGTGGAGTACACAAGGATGTCATCGATGAAAACTACAATGAACTTGTCCAGGAACTCACGAAACACAACTTTCATCAATCCCATGAACATAGTTAGATCATTTTTCACGCCAAAAGACATTACAAAGAACTCATAATGCCCATAATGACAACAAAAAAGAAGTCTTTGGGATATCCTCATCTTTCACACACATCTGATGATATCCTGACCTCAAGTCGATCTTTTAGAACCAAATTCCACCATCAGTTGATCGAATAAATCATCAATCTGTGGAAGAGGATATAAATTCTTTATTTTCACTTTATTTTAGCGACGATAATCGACACACAACTGCAAACTACCGTCATCCTTATTCACGAACAAAACTGGTGCACCCCATAATGACACACTTGGCCGAAAAAACTGCATTGTAATAGAACATCAAGATGTATACGTAGCTCTCATAACTCATAAGGGTCCATCATATATGGAGACATAGAGATATGAGATGCTCCTGGTTGTAGCTCGATCCCAAACTCGATCTCTCGTGGAGGGGGTAATGCTACAACCTATTCTGGAAAGACATTAGGGTACTCTTCTATAACCCTAGGAAACACCAACTACTGAACCTATGAAGAACTCAACATCATCTCATCCATCATGGATGATAAGGACAGAACACGCCTATGACCCATCTAAGGATCTCTCTCGCAAACAAACCCCACCGACTCTCCATCCGCACCAAAGAAAATGACCTTCTTTATGAATCAATCCATGATAGCCTACACCAAATACAACCAATCCATGTCGAGGATGAAATTATATGGTTGTATTCATAAACATAGGAAATTTACCCAAGATTAGTGTTGCCCCAACACTAGCTCATAGTTTCTACATACTTCGAACAAGTCAGCTTGACCTCCAACTGGCGTAGTCAACACCAAGGGCACTGGAAACCTCTCTACCTCAAGTCTCAAAGCATGGACATGGGTAGGTGATATGAAGGAGTGTGTCGCTCCTGAATCAAACAAGGCATACACCAAGGTAGAAAACAAGCAAAGGGTACCTCGAACGACATCTAGATTGCCTGGTGCTGGCAACGCTAAAGCATGAAGCTGACCACGATTTCCTCCACGACCTCTCTGACCCTAACGACGACCACCACCATGGCCGCGCTCTTCTCTTTGAGGACAAGGCGCATCACGAGGCTGTCCTCTACCTACCCCATCTACCCTCTATGGATATATAGCTTGTGCAACCTGCTGCTGTTGCCTCGGCTGGAACTACTTCAACAGAGGAACCTGGATCGGAGAACCTGGTGCTCGATGACTGCTCTGAATGGTCGGCACTCTCTCCGCTGATGAACTCGACCACCACAAGAAAAACTAGTGCATGATCCTTTCGCATAGTCCTGAGAGATTCTGACCTCAGATAAACGAGATGCTAAGGGCTGGGACCTACCCTCGGCTGAACAAAAACTCTTCTATCCTAAAAACTTGGAACACTGGACCACAACTCGACTTCGTGAGGAATCATGATGAATCCCCTCTCATGATGATCCAATTCTGTCCAAATTAATCTCAACGACCTCTGCCCTTGTCAGCAACTCAAGATATGTCTTCAGCATAAATGGGGTGACTTGGCGCTGGATATCTGTACACAAAGACTCCTCGAAATGCCTCACCCTGGCCTCCTCATCTGACAATAGGTTTAAAGCATATCGTAAAAGGTTCCTGAAATGGATTCCAAACTCTCGCACACTGAAGCTCCCCTGTTGAAGGGTAAGAATATCTTGGAGAGTGGACACCTTCGTAGTCGAAGAAAGAAAATCGACCCTAAACTTGTCTTGGAACTCCTCCAATGAGATCACTGAATCCTCTCGATCCCCAAGGAATAAGAACCACCAATGCCTCGATGCTCCACACAACATCATCACAACCAAGGACACCCAATGCTCCTTCTGAGCATAGATCTAACTGAAGCCAATATCAACCTACTCTAACCAGTCATCCATGATTGTATATGAAACGGAGCCCTCGTACTTCTGCAGACTCTGGCGCTGAAACTCTCAGAGTGTCTTCCTCCAAGTGTCATCGTTGACATCCTCTACCCTACGACGATCTGTTGGAACAACCTGCTGGACATCTTCTATGTGATCCTGACGAGGACGTCTACCTGGAGCCATAACTATAAAATAACAAAGTTAGGGCTCCTAAACCTGGAATATGGAATACTCAACATTAATTAATTAATTGTTTTCTTTTATTTATTTCATATTAACCTATTTGAAGGTATACCCATTCAAACACATGCACAAAGAAGAATGATGCATGATCCTTTCCTAGGTCTCTACCCTGCAACTAGTATCACCTTGTTTTGTATCCATTATAAACTTAAAGGTCCGTACATCAGATCATAGGGGGCCCTAAACTCTTATGTCTCAATCGGTCTCCAGTGTTTACATCACTTGATAAACATGAATGAGATTGTTTCCCTTCCAACCCACGCAACCACACCTGTACCTAACTCCAAACTCCATCCTATCCCTCAACCAGACCTCTGATACCACTCTGTCACGACCCCCTCCCCACAAAGTGTACCCCTCCTGGGCCGGCAATGTAGGGAAGGGAGATAATGACCCTTGAGTCCTGCCTCTAGTAGGCCCCGGGTTGGTGACTAGCACCGAGGGTATAGTAAACACAAAGATGAGAGACATTACCCTCTAAGAGAACACATGCGAGAGAGAGAGATATGATAGACACCAACCAACTCCAACTCACACAGAAATAAAAATCAAATCCAAAGTATCCATATATAATGTCATGTAAAACTACTACAACTGAAAGGGGAAAACTTGCAAGTACCCAAATGAAAGTAAAAATAGCAGCAACCACAAGCCCGAATAGCTCCTGCAACCCCAAGCTATTAGAAACCAGCTTGATCTACAACCTACTCCAAGTGAACTAAAAAACAGTTTATATAGACATATGGTGAGTATAACAGTATACTCAGTAGGATCCTCCCCGAAGCCTCTCGTGCAAAATTAAAGAAAACAATATAAAGAACAATAAACAACAAGTGAAACTAACTCATCACCTAAAGAGGTATACTAAGTTACCAACCTCAACATGGCTACTCTCACCAAGTAACACATACAAGAGTATATAATATAATAAATAATATCAAGGGTACCCCGATAATACTTCTCCACTGGTTTGTCACTTTGCCCCAACGTCTCACGTCTCAAGAATCTCTCTCCAAAAAGGCTTGCCCGCAGACACCTGGGCGAAGCACCACAACATGCACCTCATGCAACAAAACCACCATGTCCATGCAAGAAAGTAACCTGGTAGTTTCTGGGAGCCACCACATCTTGCATAATGTGTATCATACATCAGATATTATACCTCAATCCATTATAGCTCATACATTAAGTAAGGATCCTCAAGCCATCATAGCCTATACACGTTAAACCTATATTAGTCCATAGGATACTATATCTAGAATATATGTGTGTGAATAACTACAATCCATTAAAGCCCTCTACACACATAAATGGGTAAAACTAACCACTGTGCCTACCAGCACAAGTATCTACCAAGAGAAGAGAGCGGGGCCAAAGGGGGTAGTCAGCCATCCATCCTCCCACCGGAATGTTGGGGAAAACGCCCCCCCCAGGGCTCAGAATCCCCGGGGTGTCAATTTCCCATACTGATAGGGTGGAGTAGCATATAGAAACACAAAAAGTACAGAATATACTATAGCTCACAACCACACTATGGGCATAACCTAGTCTTAGAATCAACTACAGCTAACGTCTCTAGGACTCCCGACTACCACTTCTAAGACTAGGTATCCTATAAGCACACAACCATTTAAAAATCATTAATGCCTTACTTCATTCTCTTTTTATTAGTTTCACTTTACGTTATTTAATTATTTAAAAATTAATTAACCATTTACAATTCCACATTAAATTTCATTAGCATCACACCCCAAGTCCACTATCCCTTTAAAATTACAACCACATCATTATGTTCCAGCAAACTCCATCCCCATGGGTTAACATCATTTATTCAATTATTCCTTACAGAATTACTTTCCCACATTCCCATGCATTCTAGAAAAACATTATATGCTACTAAACACAAGGGTATCAACACGGTGAGTAGATGTACTACCCGTCGAGTCTTTTCCACCTATAACAAGAGTGTAGACACATCCTCCCTTGAGAGGCTAAACACGAAAAGCATGTGGCGTACCCCGCGCGTCTTCGCCTCTTTCAAAAGAAGGGTAAGAAAGACCAGATGCCTTAGGTAGTGGGGAAAATTAAAATAGGTAATCAACCAAAAAGAAATAGCAAGCATCCAACAATCACATCCATCCTGTTCCATCATCCCTGGTGTCCTCCACGACACCCACATGCATAAACTGATGCATCTCGTCACTCTTGGAGTCATCTGCTGCCACAACCAAAAAGCCTCCATGCCCCCACATATCACAACAACCATCCATGATCACATCACAACATAAGCAATAGGAAAAAAAACATTTAAAAAATTAGTCTCTTGTCCCTTTAACAAACAATAATGTAACACCCCGAGTTTCCACGATACGCTTCTCATTCAATAATGCAATAGCTTGCATTGTACGCAACTTCGAGTTCTAAAACACCGCGACTAATCAAAGTAGCCGTTATGAATAGTAATAACCACTTTTTAAAATTATAGAAATTTTATATTTCAAAATGGACTTCATTTTTGTATTCCTAATATCGAAATTATCCTAAGTTGAATTTTTTGTAACTTTCTGAGAACTTCCAATTTTTTTATGAATAGTGAAAAATACTTAAAACAACTTTTTTAATCAAAATAATTTATAGTGATAAGTTATACTATTTAGTGGTTTTAAGGTATAATTAGAATATATTTTTACCATTTTATGCAATGGTGGTCATTAGAATTAATTTAACATTGAAATTGGACATAAACAATTGCCAATCTTTTGATATAAATTGCTTCTTAAAAACACGCTATTTTTCGTAACAGCGGGAATTAATTATAAAATTAATTAATGCAACATATATGTTTGGAATTTTGTAAAATAGACATCATTTTTTAATTCGGAATATCAATTATAGCTTAGGGTGAAATTTTGGCATTGTTCTGAAAAACTTCAATTTTTGATGAATAGTGAAACCACTAAGTGGTAGTTAAATAACTGATTTTTCGTTTAAATGAAATATTACCACTTCTGTGATTTGATTTTCAAAAATCCGACATACATGGTTGTCATTAAGAAGTAAAATGTGGTTCAATGAGATTAAAATAATTTTTTGGTGAATAGTAACTTTTAAGTTCTTAATCGCGATTAGAGGTAATTAGTGTAGTTTAAGGTACAAATAATGTTATAATAATATGAGATGAGCTTGACACTTGTCCTACTCCTATTGGATGAGTCATGTCCGACCAAGACAACCCATGGGTCAACTTGGGGACCCCATGGAGCCACTTTAGTTGGAAAATGACATTAATATATATTTATTTAATGTTAAAATTAAATTGACACAAACATGAGTTATTTTACTAAAACAGTTTTTAAGTGGGGTTACACAAGTCCAAATTTTGATTATATATATTCATTAGAAAGATAAAAAGATTTCCTACATCATAGTATTTGTTTTATAATTTTTAGACAGTAAATAAATTAAATTATTTATGACATTATTATGATGCAGCGATGACATCATTATTTAACGATTTAAATAAAATGAGAAGATAATGCAAAATCCAAGGGTTACACTTGTCCAAAGCCAATTTGATGAGGAGATTTCGAACCCTTATCACCTTAGCCTAGAATTATATAAGTGTGGGACCTTTAGAATCCGAAAAGCATTGTGTAATAATGTAACATTTCAATCTTTCCAAAAGAGCCCCTCCTCTCCACTTATAAAAGGCCCCCACCTCTCCCACCTTATTCACACCTTCAAGCCATTTGGCTCGGCCAAACTCTGCCCAAATACTCTCCCAACTTCCCCCTCTTACTCCTAGAAGCCTCACTTTGGGCAGAACTCTTCCCAAGGAAGCCTTTGGCTCAAATCAAAAAGAGTTACCCGATTTTGAGGTAATGTCTTCTCTAATGTTGTTTTGTTTCATTTTTCTTCTCCAACCACATAAACGCTTTTTATTCATTTCTTTTGTAACAACACAAGTATCCAAAATATACTAGGATGTTGTTATAAGAAGTATTCGAGCTACACTTACACACACCTACATCTAATGGTTAAAGAACATACGGTTTCTGTGGATGGTGAATTTCTGCCTCACGAAACGATGATTGTTCAACACTCATATAACACCTTCAAAGGTGGCCATTAAGATGTCACTATTTTTATATATGATATATAAAATGCTTATGTTTTACTTATGCTTCTGTATTTCTCATTTATGGCATACTTTATGATTTCCATTATGGGTAAAACGCGATAATTTCATTTTAGGAAGTGCGGACTACCGCCCCCTCAAAGTGATTTGAATCGTTAATGCCATATGTGGGATGTATAAAGGATGGAGTAAATGGTATTATACACTATATTATATTGGAATTATATTATACATTTATATCATTATGATTTCATTCCATTAAATACGAAATAGAAATGAAAGTAGCGTTCATGCGTACGTATGGCTTACCGTCTCCATGAACGGTGCATTTCATTTCTTACCTCTAAATATTACGTAATATTATAAATGAATGTATATACTGGATATATAAGATATATATGACATCTAAATCATGAATATAATTCTGGATATAATGGATATTCTACCACATGAACAACTTGTAATTATAAGAAGTTTATTTTTGTACTCAAGTACCAAAGATCGACAAAACGACCGTTATTAACTTAAATAATTACATCATGTTCATAAAATTGTAATAAGTGATATAAAAAGGATAATGAAATTGAAAATGGTTCTTAATAAGGTAGATATTAACTCTAGTTTATTATTCAGGAGGTTAAAGAATGGTTGAGTCAAGTCGGACACAAGGTAAGGGAACTTCTTAACCCAACTTCCATTCTTTGGGTTAATCTCCTACTTTCCAATTATGTCATGATATTATTATGTATTATTTTGTATTTTTACTTTCTTTATGTGTACCTATAGTGAATACACATAATAGATCTATTTTATTTTAAAAATGATCTTTTTAAGGACTTCGTCTCAATCTCCTTTCATTGAGGCATATTTCGTTTTATACACAACTTTCTTTTATACGGTGTATAAACTCCTTTGACTTTTACGTTTATTCAAAAGGAATCTTTTTTTATATGAAGCGTTTTGCTAAACGACAAAAAGGGAATGTTTTTCTTTCCGTACTTATGTGGCGACAACGACTTCTCCGCCGTCGTGACCATTATTTGAGTTTCGGCTTCCTCTACAAGCCATCATTTTTTTAAATGAAAAATAAATACAAATTTTTAACTTTATTTTATTTTGGTATTGAAAATGGTTTTGAAAGCATTTTTATTATATAAATGTGTTGTATTTATATCTTGTGATTGAAATGTGAAAATGTTATGTTTCCTTTATGCATGTTTTATGTGATACGATTATGTTATGGTTTATGATATGTTTAAACCTATTCATATGAGGAATGCATTGGACTTAATAAGTGACGGGTGGAGCCCGCTATAGCTCCTCGATGCATCGGTAGGTCTCATGAGACAAACTAGTGTCTTGGCACGAGGCCTTGACAAAATCTTATTTGTGGTCTTGGCACGAGGCCTTGGCTACGTGGTTATGATAGTCTGGCATTATGCATTCCATCATTATGAAAGTGGTTATTGATATTTCATGTGATTATTAGACCAGTAGAATATCCATGTGAAGAAGTGAATGGAATTATCTAATTTTACTTTTTCCATATTATGTTGATGTTCATGTTTAAAAGGCTTTGGTTTTAGTTATACATTGCCTTAAATGTTAATGTTTATTTATGAAAGCTTCCGCAATATTGTTATCCTTACTGAGCATCTGAGCTCACCCCTTTCAATGTTTTATTATTTTCCAGGGTGTGAAGAAGTATTTTATGAATGACCTGCAGGGATTGTGAGAAGAGGATATGAGTGTGGACTATGGAGACTTTGTTATTGTAGTTTTTCACTTTATGATGTAATGTAACGTTTACGAATGTATCTAGTGTTTCCAAGGCTACTAAACTAATCGGTCTTTCAAGACTTGATCTTTTGTGATCATGCCAATGTTACGAAGTAATGCACCGGCTCTGGGTAGCTGGGGTCGGGGCGTTACAGTTGGTATCAGAGGCAGTTTAGTACTAACCTTGGAAGCTAGATTTAGATAAACTCTAATTAGAGAACATAGCCCAAAGATAGACTTTGAGGATTAGTATAGAAGAACTTCCAAGAATTTTGGTATTATAGAGATGTTATGAGTTTTCCGAGCAATAAATCCCTGTCTGGATACGAGCAGGTAGAAGCGGCTCTGGCACAGATGTACCTAGGGGTAAAACCCAAAAACACCGCTTTGAGCTAGACTCGAACGGGAACTGGTGCACGACAACGGGCCTTGCTGCACTCTTGGTTACGATACTCCCGGGGGATATGCTTAGGATAACTCTCATTTTCTTTACAAATCATTATGAAGGGTTTATGAGTATATACTTCCTCAAAGAAAACATTTTTATGATTATGGATTATATCCATAAATAGTTCAATTTATGTTAAGTGTTTTATAAGTATGGGACTATGTATTTTGATTCATAAACTGATCTAATTTACGCAATTGTTTAGAAATGGCGCCTAGTGGAAGAAATGGAAACCGTATCAATGCACACACTCCATGTAGGGATTGCCCTCCTGCTCAAGATAATTATAGTGGGGCTGGTGATACAACTGGTGCCGATCAGCTAATCACCATACTGGGACAACTTACTCAGATTATGAATAATAACCTTACCCGTATGGAGCACCCTGATCCACAGTGTGGAGGATCAATGTTAGATCGATTCATGAGGCAAAAACCACCAACCTTCAATGGGAGTTCAAATCCTATAGTAGCTGAGCAATGGATAAATTCCTTAGAGAAAATATTTCATGCCTTGGGGAGTAGTGAAAGGGAGAAGGTTGTCATGGCAGTTTACTGCCTCACTGGAGATGCCGATCAGTGGTGGTCGCTGATTCAAAACACAAAGGAAGATGATAACGTATCGAATATGGAATGGAGGGAGTTTAAAGAGCTTTTCTTAGAAAAATACTTTCCTCGTGACCATCGAGCAGATATGGAAAGGCAATTTCTGAGTCTGAGACAGAAGGAGGATGAGAATGTCGCAAAGTATGAGGCTAACTTTACAAGGTTAGCGAGGCATGCTTCCGATTATATACGTAACCCAAGAAGTAAGATTGATCGTCTATTTGATGGGTTAAAACCATTTCTCCGTCGAGCTTTAGTATCACAATCCTTCTCATCATACGAAGATATTGTCTCGTGTGCTATCAAGACAGAAAAGGAATTCTCTAAGTCTTATGACAACAAAGTAAAGCAAGAGAAGAAGAGAACGGTGGAACAAGATACAGATAAAGGGAAAAAGGGAAAGAAGGATTTTCCATTATGTGATAATTGTGGGAAGAATCACCCTGGTACGTGCCTAAAAGGAATGAGAGTTTGTTATAAATTTGGAGAAAAGGGTCACCAGGCTCGTGATTGCAAGGGAAAGAAAGAGGCTGTCAAAGTTGAATGCTACAATTGTAGAGAAATGGGTCATTATGCAAATGAATGTCCTAAGCGTCAAGGAAACTTACCTCAGAAAAGGCCAAGGGATCAAGGCCAATCTTATGTTGTGACTACAATTGAAGCGGAATAATTATTGTATTTGTGTTTTTGGACTCAAGAACTAGATTATGGTTATAAGAATAATGTGATATATAAGGATTGTACTGCAGTACATGTTGTTTTCATTAAGGATTTAATATGATGAAGGTAATCATATTTTTATTATGTGACAATAAGAGAAACTTTACTTTGTTTGGGGAATCTGAGGTTACAATTGATTTTGGAATTTAACGACCCTTTAGAGAAAGTCTGGACGGAGGTATTTTGGATAACTATTAAGGTTGGAATGGATTAAGTTGAACCATGGATAGTATTGTTTAAGGTTAAAGCATTTCTGAAGATTATTTTTGGAATATTATAATACTATAGTTTTAGGAAAAAGGACAACCTACAGGGTGGGGAATAACCCGTCGCGTCGGACAAAGCTGCAGGAATCGAACCCACAACCATAGTGCGACAAGCCTTTATTTCCTACCACTAGCCTACAAGAAGTCCCTGGTTATTACAAAATAGTTTTACAAATCTAAATGGTATGTGTTAACATTTTGAACCTTATACAATTAGGATAAATAGAATATTTTTGAGTTCCGTTACCATTTGGAGTAAAAGTTGGGTTTGTGGTAAAAATTTATTAACAAATGAAAGTATACATAACAAGTATGTATATTCCCTTAAGTTCTTAGTAAATCTCCTAAATAAATTCCTCAACATTATAAAAGGTAACTTAAAACAAAAATGTTGTCGGTTAACTTTTCCAACTGGGGATTCAATGACCGTTTAACCAATCACAAGTTTGTGATTTTCTTGTGGTTAAACTTTCTCCTAATCCTGTTTTCTATAACTCTCTATCAGACCTTGATGGTTTGTTTCTCCTCCATATCCATATTTTCATATAATCCTAGAATGGTCTATATCGGGTGACCTTTGTACTTATCCTGCTTTCTTTTAATGTTATATATTTATTAATCTTATTTCCGATGTGGGTTTTCCTCAAAGGTATTTTCTATTTTCAACCTTTTATTTTCAAAGAAAAATTTCAAATTGCGAGGATGCAATTTATTGAAGGAGGGGAGAATGTAACACCCCGAGTTTCCACGATACGCTTCTCATTCAATAATGCAATAGCTTGCATTGTACGCAACTTCGAGTTCTAAAACACCGCGACTAATCAAAGTAGCTATTATGAATAGTAATAACCACTTTTAAAAATTATAGAAATTTTATATTTCAAAATGGACTTCATTTTTGTATTCGTAATATCGAAATTATCCTAAGTTGATTTTTTTGTAACTTTCTGAGAACTTCCAATTTTTTTATAAATAGTGAAAAATACTTAAAACAACTTTTTTAATAAAAATAATTTATAGTGATAAGTTATACTATTTAGTGGTTTTAAGGTATAATTAGAATATATTTTTACCATTTTATCCAATGGTGGTCATTAGAATTAATTTAATATTGAAATTGGACATAAACAATTGCCAATCTTTTGATATAAATTGCTTCTTAAAAACACGCTATTTGTCGTAACAGCGGGAATTAATTATAAAATTAATTAATGCAACTTATATGTTTGGAATTTTGTAAAATAGACATCATTTTTGAATTCGGAATATCAATTATAGCTTAGGGTGAAATTTTGGCATTGTTCTGAAAAACTTCAATTTTTGATGAATAGTGAAACCACTAAGTGGTAGTTAAATAACTGATTTTTCGTTTAAATGAAATATTACCACTTCTGTGATTTTATTTTCAAAAATCCGACATACATGGTTGTCATTAAGAAGTAAAATGTGGTTCAATGAGATTAAACTAATTTTTTGGTGAATAGTAACTTTTAAGTTCTTAATCGCGATTAGAGGTAATTAGTGTAGTTTAAGGTACAAATAATGTTATAATAATATGAGATGAGCTTGACACTTGTACTACTCCTATTGGATGAGTCATGGACGACACATACAACCCATGGGTCAACTTGGGGACCCCATGGAGCCACTTTAGTTAGAAAATGACATTAATATATATTTATTTAATGTTAAAATTAAATTGACACAAACATGAGTTATTTCACTAAAACAGTTTTTAAGTGGGGTTACACAAGTCCAAATTTTGATTATAATTATCCATTAGAAAGCTAAAAAGATTTCATACATCATAGTATTTTTTTTATAATTTTTAGACCTTAAATAAATTAAATTATTTATGACATTATTATGATGCAGTGATGACATCATTATTTAACGATTTAAATAAAATGAGAAGATAATGCAAAATCCAAGGGTTACACTTGTCCAAAGCCAATTGGATGAGGCGATTTCGAACACTTATCACCTTAGCCTCGAATTATATAAGTGTGGGACCTTTAGAATCCGAAAAGCATTGTGTAATAATGTAACATTTCAATCTTTCCAAAAGAGCCCCTCCTCTCCACTTATAAAAGGCCCCCACCTCTCCCACCTTATTCACACCTTCAAGCCATTTGGATCGGCCAACCTCTGCCCAAATACTCTCCCAACTTCCCCCTATTACTCCTAGAAGCCTCACTTTGGGCAGAACTCTTCCCAAGGAAGCCTTTGGCTCAAATCAAAAAGAGTTACCCGATTTTGAGGTAATGTCTTCTCTAATGTTGTTTTGTTTCATTTTTCTTCTCCAACCACATAAACGCTTTTTATTCATTTCTTTTGTAACAACACCAGTATCCTCAATATACTAGGATGTTGTTATAAGAAGTATTAGAGCTACACTTACACACACCTACATCTAATGGTTAAAGAACATACGGTTTCTATGGATGGCGAATTTCTGCCTCACGAAACGATGATTGTTCAACACTCATATAACACCTTGAAAGGTGGCCATTAAGATGTCACTATTTTTATATATGATATATAATATGTTTATTTTTTACTTATGCTTCTGTATTTCTCATTTATGGCATACTTTATGATTTCCATTATGGGTAAAACGCGATAATTTCATTTTAGAAAGTGCGGACTACCGCCCCCTCAAAGTGATTTGAATCGTTAATGCCATATGTGGGATGTATAAAGGATGGAGTAAATGGTATTATACACTATATTATACTGGAATTATATTATACATTTATATCATTATGATTTCATTCCATTAAATATGAAATAGAAATGAAAGTAGCGTTCATGCGTACGTACGGTTTACCGTCTCCATGAACGGTGCATTTCATTTCTTACCTCTAAATATTACGTAATATTATAAATGAATGTATATACTGGATATATAAGATATATATGACATATAAATCATGAATATAATTCTGGATATAATGGATATTCTACCACATGAACAACTTGTAATTATAAGAAGTTTATTTTTGGACTCAAGTACCAAAGATCGACAAAACGACCGTTATTAACTTAAATAATTACATAATGTTCATAACATTGTAATAAGTGATATAAAAAGGATAATGAAATTGAAAATGGTTCTTAATAAGGTAGATATTAACTCTAGTTTATTATTCAGGAGGTTAAAGAACGGTTGAGTCAAGTCGGACACAAGGTAAGGGAACTTCTTAACCCAACTTCCATTCTTTGGGTTAATCTCCTACTTTCCAATTATGTCATGATATTATTATGTATTATTTTGTATTTTTACTTTCTTTATGTGTACCTATAGTGAATACACATAATAGATCTATTTTATTTTAAAAATGATCTTTTTAAGGACTTCGTCTCAATCTCCTTTCATTGAGGCATATTTTGTTTTATACACAACTTTCTTTTATACGGTGTATAAACTCCTTTGACTTTTACGTTTATTCAAAAGGAATATTTTTTTATACGAAGTGTTTTGCTAAACGACAAAAAGAGAATGTTTTTCTTTCCGTACTTATGCGGCGACAACGACTTCTCCGCCGTCGTGACCATTATTTGAGTTTCGGCTTCCTCTACAAGCCATCATTTTTTTAAATGAAAAATAAATACAAAGTTTTAACTTTCTTTTATTTTGGTATTGAAAATGGTTTTGAAAGCATTTTTATTATATAAATGTGTTGTATTTATATCTTGTGATTGAAATGTGAAAATTTTATGTTTCCTTTATGCATGTTTTATGTGATACGATTATGTTATGGTTTATGATATTGTTTCGCGCGGAATCCGGGGATGACCTTCCGGACGGGAGATTCAAACGTTCCGATCGGTTTCTAACGGGTTTGTTCGTAGAACCGGAAACATCCAATGATTCCACATCCGTTTGGACCTACTTTCCAAAGGCAGGCGCTCATTAGCTTGTGGGCTAATGAGGCTTGGGAATTTGCATTGGTCGAGAGGATGGGAGGTCGGACTCATCACACCTTTTTGAGGGGAATTATTGTCTACTCCGGGACTCTCTTTATAGATTTAAGTTATGTTCGTGAATCCTTATTATATTACCAAGTATAAAAATGAGTTTTCCTTTAATTTTAACAATCAATGATCAAGTATGCAAGAAATTTAGAGAATCTTTTATATGTATTCGAGGTTCTTCATCAATAGAGAATCATCTATATTTGTTTAGAGATTCTTGGTCAATGGTATCCTTCAAAACATTTATATAAAAGTCTCTTGGTCATTATGATGACCAAGCTGGTTTTAAAGCCACTCAGTGGGGCACTTGAAGTTTATCGTCATTCATAAGGACAGAGATTATTTCAAAGTTGGGATCGAACCCATAAATGGGCTACCTACGTATCCTTTGTTTTAAAAAAGGAATCAGAACCCACGTAGTTTGAGAAATGGATGATGTTTATGATTGATGGCTCAAAGATGAATGTCATAATTACTTTTACACTCTAAGCTCACGTGAGTCATGCTCGGTGTGAGAAACAAGAGGTATTGGTAAAAATTAGACAATTATTCCATGAAGGATGCAATCATAAGAATTTGTTTGGGGCTTATGTATGGATGACTGTCCAGATAGATGAAGGTTTAGGATTTACTTTTAGGGAGAAAATCCATGAACAGGGTCCACAAAGTTATATTTGCTTCATGGAGATTTGAATACTCTAATCTTGGGGCTTACTCCTAAGGAGGATGCCCAAGTTAGGAGGGGACTTATGATTGGGTTTTTATTCCTGAAAAGGAAACCCAAATCAAAGGTAATTTATGACTGGTTGAGATAAATTTAAGGGACTTGGGGCTTACTCCTGAAAAGGAAGCCCAAGGTTATGACTGAGTCTTATTCCTGAAAAGGAGACCCAGGTTAGGGGACTTGGGGCTTACTCCTGAAAAGGAAGCCCAAGGTTATGACTGAGTCTTATTCCTGAAAAGGAGACCCAGGTTAGGGATTAAGGTTTGGGGCTTACTCCTGAGGAGGATGCCCAAGATTAAAGGACTTTGATTGGGGCTTATTCTTAAGAAAGATGCCCAAATCAAAGGTTTTATAACTGGGGATTATTCCTGAAAAGGAGACCTAGGTTAGGATTCTCTCATCTTAAAGGATGAGGTTGAATGAATGAACTCTCAATCTTTGGTGACATAAAGATGTTTAAATCACTAGGTTTTGAGAGATATTTCACAGAATTCCTTTCAGATAAGGATGTCAAATCAAGAAATCATGCCATAAATGGCTTTGAAGAGTATCTTGAAGACTGAATCTTTAATAGGAAGGGTGAAATGTCTTAAGAGGGGTAAAAATGGGCAAGATGGGCACCCAAAAAGATAGGGGCGCGCAAGTCTTGAAAGGCGCGCAAGTCCTGCGGTGGCGCGCAAGTATTGGTCGCGCAAGTATACTTGCGCGACATGAGGGATACTTGCGCGATTTTCAACCAGAGTTGAAATACTTGAGCGACTCTTTATAAAACCCTTTATCATCCTCTTGAGGTTCTTCCAGAGAGGGGACGCGCAAGTTATATTGAAGGATTTAAGTTGGCGCGCAAGTGTTTGATAAGTTTCAACACTTGGGCCTTCCTTCTTCCCTTTAGATCTTCCGTTCTAGGTAAGAGATTACCTTAGAAGTGTTTCAGAAGCTTTGAGAAGAGACTTGGGCGTCGGGAGCTTTGATCCGAGTTTCTGGAAAAAGATCCTATCGAATGGGGGGCCCACAGGGTCTATTTATAGGCAAAATAAGGCCCTGGGCGGTTACTGGGCGGTTACCAGATATGTCGCGCTAGTCCCTTGCACGACCATGATGTGTCGCGCAAGTGTTGAGGCGGCGCGCAAGTGTACTTGCGCGACCAAGAGGGAACTTGCGCGACCTATGGGCAATGTTCTCCTTTTCCATCCCTTTGTCGATTTTTGATGTTTCTTCAAAGGATTAATCACTTTGAGCTCAGATATTCCCTTTTCCGATCTTTAGATTCTGTGACGAAAGGAGCGTCAACAAAAGTCCCCCCTCAGAGTTGGATCCGGAAAGAAATGAGGATTTGACTCTGAGGAAATCGAATCCCTCCAAAGGAAAAGGGAGGCGCGCAAGTCTTCAGTGCGCAGAGGGAGGCGCGCAAGTCTGCGTCGCGCAGGCCTTAAACCCTCTGGTATGGCGCGCAGGTAGGCCTCCTGGCCTATAAATATACGGCCTCACCTCCGTACAAGTATCCGGATTTCCGGACTTCATACCTTCTCGAGCTCTCGCCGCGCAGGTCACCTAAGCCGCGCAAGTCTGCTCTGTTTTTCCTTGATGTCGCGCTCCTGTAAAGGTATTCATACTTGCGCGGTTTATACTTGCGCGACGAAAACTAGCGCGGCACGTGAATACTTGCGCGCCATTTTGTAGACTTGCGTGCCTTAATGCTTTAGCCATTTTTTTCAAATTTCTTCACAAAATTTATGAAAAATAAACCCATTTAAGAGTTAGTTTATTCATCTTTTGTGCAGATTCAGTGGTTCCCAAGGGAATTGGAACGACTTATGAACTGGCTAGCAAGCGGATTGATGACATGATGAACATCATTGGCCCTGATTACTATGACATCTGCGACAGCACTCTTCCAGATTTGGCTAAGTACTTGAAGAAATATCATCTTAATTTCCCACAGAGCATCTACCTGTCTCTATGTGGTCATGGTCACTTGCAAGGAGTCAATGTTCCAAATGCAAACAACTATACACCTGTAATGCAGCTGCGCTGCTACTCCTTCATTTCGGTTATGCCGTGCATTAAAAGCAACAACAATGGTGTGAACTTTCAAATTCTCCTTGCATGCCATTTCCTTGCAGATATGAAAATGGCAAACCCATGGGCTGAAATGTTTTCCACTACCGGTTGGTGGAGAGAAGACAAACATGGTATTAGAGCAATATCTGAAAAGAGTACTCTCTTCAAATGGCTCTTTACTTCCAATGCTCCATTCTCAAATCCATGTATCCATCTTCCAAGTCTCTTGGACAGAAACAGAGTCACTGTTTGATCAGCAGAAAATTTTCTCAAACCGCACTCAAGAACATCCTTTTACAATTGTTCCAAGAAGAGCTGGTATCACTGCATCTCCTTTTTGTTTCCAGTTGAATGAATGAATTCCAGGTGGTTGCTGATGAAGCTCGGGATGCCGTAAATCAAATGAAGTGTTATGTTGAAAGCCTCTTGTAATTCTTGAAAAAGAGAAGAGACTCCAATCTGTGGATGTCCTTCTAACTCTTGTGTATCAATGAAAAACACTTTTGTCTTCAATCATTTGTACTTGCATTCTTCCATTACCTGCTTCAAATTTACTTAAGCCAATGGGCTTAGTAAGCATAGTTTGATTTTTACTAGGATTATTACAAATAACCCTACAAACTTTGAATCTTTTAACTGCTCAATATTACCTAAATCATACAAAAAATGTATATTTAGTGAGCTGGAACTTGACTTTTATTCATAGTTCCTCTGTCTTTTGTGTGGGCAGTTTAAAGTCATGCAAGCCGGACATAAAGGGGCTAATGTTTAAGGTCGAAATAGCTTTGACCAAAAAAAGGATTAAAATGGATTCAATTCCTTGATAATTTATCTGAAAACAAATTACCATACTCAATTATGAGAGAAAATATGTAAACTATGGCTTAAGAATATTTGAATCTGAGGAATGATATGAAAAAGAGCTAGAAGGCATTAGAAAAAGTAGTTTCCAAGAATGAAGTTACTATTATTTAACAAAACCCGTTAGGGGGTTGAAATATGCAGGGCCACCTATGGGCATTGGCTGCATAGTCAAATAAAATAGCATCTTTTGGCTGACAAGTCTGTTATGTGGACTGTTTATGCAAGGCCACCTATGGGCACGTGCTGCATAGTCAGGCAAAAGAACTCTCAGAAATTTACTTTCCTAGTGTTAAAAGCCAGTGAAAGTTTATGGAGATTCAAATTTTCTAAAGCATAGAGTTTGTTGTATGGAAAGAGGTACTTGAATATGGAAAGGATATTTCCGAACAAGAATATCGAAGAACTGGATGAATATCACTCCTACGAAGGTCTGACCCAAACGTAGGGAAGAAGAATAAACCATATACTTGAATACTTTCAGATCATGAAAAAGGATATGGGACAAATATGTTAAGGATGGCTATTTTTGCGGATCCCTACATACTGTCGTTTAAGACAAATAAGAACAAAAGAGGCATTCTTCCCAAGAATGAAGTTACTATTATTTAACAAACCTGTTAGGGGGTTGAAAACATGCAGGGCCACCTATGGGCATTGGCTGCATGGTCAAATAAAATAGCATCTCTTGGCTGACAAGTCTTTTATGTGGACTGTTTATGCAAGGCCACCTATGGGCACGTGCTGCATAGTCAGGCAAAAGAATTCTCAGAAGTTTGACATTTTTGTGACTAGAAGTCATGAAAAGGGTTATGAAGATCTGAAAATATTTTCAAGTTAGGATTATAACACATAAATATGGGTGTTGTCCAATGTATGTAGAGATACATAGGTCAATGATAACCATAATCATGTTGTGGCTGGGTCCTGAATTGAAATTTTGGACTTCACTACGTATCTCATAAGAATGAGAATCAAGCCATACGTAGTTCTTGAAATGCAGTTTAACGTCGTGCAGGACGAAAGGATGAGTGATCTTAGTTTAGGGTCATAGAATTTGGACCATAATAATGAATACACAGTGTGTGTTTTCATAAGGACTTTTCAGCCAAGGGACTGAAAGTGAAATTTGGGGTTAGGCCCAAAAGACTTGGGACTGGATTCAAGGGACACTCGAATGTTCCTACGTATCCCATAAGGATGGGAATCAAGTCCACGTAGTTCTAGAATTACCCTTTGTACAAATTTGGTTCGTACATGTGAAGGGTGAAAGGGGACTTTAGTGCAATGATGGTTTAACCTAAGATAAAAAGTTCAGGCATTACCATGTATGCACGTAGTCTTTTGAAAAATGAAAAACTATGATTGAAAAATCAATGTCAATAATAGTTCTCTCTCAAATGAGGAAATCAAAGAATATTGTAGTTTATTGTCGTACCGGACAAAAGTGTTGTATAGTTTAACGTCGTATAACAAGGACGAAAATGAATCAATGTAAAGATATTGATTCCAGGGGCGGTTTCACAAATCAACATCATATGAGATGGTGGTGAACCGATGTGAAGAGATTGTTTTTGGGCTTGAACCTTGGGAGGTTGCCTACATACCTAGCCTGGAGGGCAAGGATCAAAGTCTGTGTAGTTCAAATTAAAGAATGAATTAATGATCAAATTGTTTTTGGGGACAATGATCTAATAAAAAAAATGTTGTTGGGACTTACACATGGTTAGTGGCCCAAAGGGAGTGTTATGGTTGATGTTCGCTCTAAGCTCGCGTGAGTCATACTCGGTGTGAGAAACAAGAGGTAATAACAACCTTAACGATGTACAGTTTAATGTCATGTAGGACATAAAAAAGGGACTTTCTGTACAGTTTTAGCGTCATGTAGTTAAGACGATGGGGACAATATAGTTTAACGTCATATTGGACGGAAAAGGGGGACTGTGCAGTTTAATGTCATGCAGTAAGGACAAAAGAGTGTACCATTTTAACATCATGTTGGGCGAAAGTGCGAATAGTTTAAGGTCATATGCATGGACCGTGAATGGTGCAGTTTAATGTCATACTGGACTTTTGAGATTATATAGTTTAACGTCTTTCCGGACGTGAGGGACTTTTATACAGTTTAGTGTCATGTAGTTAGGACGTCACAGTTTAACGACTTGCTGGACATAAGGGATTTGCAAAATAGTTTATGGTCATATACATGGACCAGGGATGATGCAGTTTAAGGTCATGCTGGACGGTTTATGGAACTTTTTCACAGTTTAATGTCGTGCGGGACGAAGTTGCAGTTTTAAAGTCATACTGGACCATTGCTGTATAGTTTAACGTCATATAGCAAGGACGATCTGGTGCTGTACAGTTTAAAGTCATGTAGCTAAGACTAAGGTGAATCAATATGAGGATATCAGTTCTGATCTTTTTACAGTTTATCGTCATGCTGGACGTTGGAAGTGCCACACAGTTTAATGTCATGTTGCTAGGACACAATATAGTTTAATGTCATCTCGGACAAAATACAGGAACTTCTTATACAGTTTATTGTCATGTAGGACAAAATCAGGGACTATGCAGTTTAAAGTCTTGCAGTTAGGACTATTGGTGCTGCACAGTTTAATGTCATGTTGCAGGGACAAAATTTAGTTTAAATGTCATCTCGGACATTGAAGGTGACACAGTTTAACGTCATGTTGGACGAAAGTGCGAATAGTTTAAGGTCATATGCATGGACCGTGAATGGTGCAGTTTAATGTCATACTGGACTTTTGAGATTATATAGTTTAACGTCTTTCCGGACGTGAGGGACTTTTATACAGTTTAGCGTCATGTAGTTAGGACGTCACAGTTTAACGTCTTGCTGGACATAAGGGATTTGCAAAATAGTTTATGGTCATATACATGGACCAGGGATGATGCAGTTTAAGGTCATGCTGGACGGTTTATGGAACTTTTTCACAGTTTAATGTCGTGCGGGACGAAGTTGCAGTTTTAAAGTCATACTGGACCATTGCTGTATAGTTTAACGTCATATAGCAAGGACGATCTGGTGCTGTACAGTTTAAAGTCATGTAGCTAAGACTAAGGTGAATCAATATGAGGATATCAGTTCTGATCTTTTTACAGTTTATCGTCATGCTGGACGTTGGAAGTGCCACACAGTTTAATGTCATGTTGCTAGGACACAATATAGTTTAATGTCATGACAAAATACAGTTTAGTGTCATGTAGGACAATAAGGGACTTAACACAGTTTAATGTCATGCTGGACGATGAAAGTGCCACACAGTTTAATGTCATGTCGCTAGGACAAAATATAGTTTAATGTCATCTCGGACAAAATATAGGAACTTCTATACAGTTTATTGTCATGTAGGACAAAATCAGGGACTATGCAGTTTAATGTCTTGCAGTTAGGACTATTGGTGCTGCACAGTTTAATGTCATGTTGCAGGGACAAAATTTAGTTTAAATGTCATCTCGGACATTGAAGGTGACACAGTTTAACGTCATGTTGGACGAAGTTGTAGTTTAAGGTCATACTGGACCATTTCTGTATGAACCAAATGTAAGAGTCTTGGTTTTGGGAACAATATTTTGTGTTTATACAAAATACTTCTTCAGAAATCTGGCATTAGTTGGAGTCGTGATGTGTTCTCCATCCATTGAAATCAGAGAATACGCTCCATTAGAGTAGACCTTATGTATTGAATAAGGTCCTTCCCATTTTGGTTCAAGCTTGGGAGGTTTCTTTCCTGGTATCATTGGTGCTTTAAGAACCAATACCAATTCTCCCTGAATGAATGAACGAAGACGAACTTTTTTGTTAAACGCTCGTGCTATCCGATTCTGATAGATTTCCAAGTGGTGCAAAGTGCACAATCTCTTCTCATCTAACTGTTCCAATTCATTCAAACACTTTTGGGATTGCTCATCTGTCGATAACTGATCACAAATGGCCATTTTGAGTGAGGGCAATTGAACTTCAATTGGCAAGACTGCTTCTGTTCCATATACCAATGAATATGGAGTTGACCGCGTTGCATTGCGAGTGGTAGTCCGATAAGCCCATAAAGCATGAAAGAGTTTATCAGTCCATGACCTCTTATCTTTATCCACCATCTTTTGCAGTATATTTGAAAGAGTCTTGTTGAAGGCCTCTATCTGGCCATTAGCCGCTGCATGATATCGAGATGAATGGTTAGACTTAATGTTGTATTCTTGATACAATCTCTTTACCTCAGCAGAACAGAAGTTGGTGCCGTTGTCCGTCAATATGGTATGAGGGACACCAAATCTAGTAATGATGTTAGACTTGATGAAGCTAACAATGCATTTAGAACTGACTTCTTTGAGAGGTACTGCCTCTGCCCATTTGGAAAAGAAATCAGTAGCAGTAAGAATGTACTTAAACTGCTTGGCCGTGGCTGAAGGGTAAGGTCCTACCACATCCATTCCCCATGTGGCAAATGGCCATGAGTATTTAGCTGTATGAAGCAACTCTGGAGGTTGATGAATGAAGTTGGCATATACTTGGCATGGATGACACTTCTTTGTGAAATTAACACAATCTTGTATCATTGAAGGCCAAAAGTATCCAAGCCTTCGAATTTGATCAGACAGTCTATGTCCAGACTGGTGGGCCCCACAGACTCCTGCATGCACTTCTTTTATGACAGCCATTGTTTCTTCACCATCAATACATCTGAAGAGAACTCCATCAAAACCACGTTTGTAGAGAATTTTCTCAAGGTGGTTTGGACTATCATAAAGAGTAAAATTGACCACACGTCGCCGAATTTGTTCTTTCTCAGCTCTATCAGGTGGAAGTGTTCCATTTTGAAGGTATTCCCTGATAGGTGACATCCATCCTGTAGTATGACCATACGTTTCAGGAATGGGACTAATTTCATTAATTTCCTCTGTTCTGACTTGAACATAAGGTGAAATTGCACGACGGTGGGCAATACAGATGGTTGTCTCGTCCCGATTTGGGTCTGCTAAAGCTGTGGCTATATTAGCCAGTGCATCTGCTTGAGCATTTTGTGATCTTGGGACATAAGAAAATGTCGGTTCTGAAGAGAATTCCGACATTAACTCTCTGACGTAATCATACAAAGGGATTAATTCTTCTTTTCTGATGGCATAATCCCCATTGACTTGTTTGATTACCAGGTCTGAATCACCTTTTACCTTTAAGTGATTCACTTGCGCTTGAAGTGCTAACTCCAAGCCTGTAATGAGAGCTTGGTATTCAGCTTCATTATTGGTACCACCTTCCCATAACAAAAAGGAATAAGGTAACACTGCCTTATCTGGAGAAATGAGCACAATTCCTAAACCAACTTTGTTGAATTTAGGATTTTCCATTTTCTTCCCTGTTGGACTTCTAGAAGCACCATCAAAATACATTTCCCATGTTTGAGGACTCTCTTGAATAGAGAAAACTTCCTCATCAGGGAGTTCGATATCTGAATACGTGTCTTCCACTGAAGGATGTTCAGCCAGGAAATCAGCCAGAGCTTGGCCTTTAATTGCCTTTTGAGACACATACTGGATGTCGAACTGCTGTAGAATAACCGCCCACCTTTCCAGACGTCCTGTAAGCATTGGACGACTAAGGATGAATTTGAGTGGATTATTACGAGATACCAATTGGACCTCGTGATGTTGCAGGTAGTGTCTCAGTTTCTGAACTGCAAAGATTAATGCCAGGCAACACTTTTCAATACTTGAATACCGGGTTTCTGCTTCAAGCATAGTTCTACTGAGATAGTAGAGACTATTTTCATTCCCAGCATCATTCTTTTGAGCAAGAAAGGCACCCAATGATCGCTCTAAAGCTGTCACATAGAGGATAAGAGGCCTACCCTCAACAGGTGGCATGAGTACTGGTGGACTCAAGAGATATTTCTTGAGAACATCAAATGCTTCTTGACATTCTTCAGTCCAATGGTAAGTGACTCCTTTCTTCAATAATTTGGTAAAAGGTAAACTTTTGCCTGCCAAATTGGCGATGAAACGCCGAATATAGGCTAAGTGTCCTTGAAGTCCTCTTAATTCTTTCAAATTCTGAGGAGGTGACATACCAAGGATTGATTTGGTCTTCTCAGGATCGACTTCAATACCACGATGGCGTACAACAAAGCCGAGGAATTTTCCTGAGGTTACCCCAAAAGCACATTTTAAGGGGTTCATCTTCAAATTATGTTGTCGAAGCTTGTGGAATATGACTTCCAAATCAGCCAAGTGATCAAAACGTTGTTTGGATTTAACCACCAGATCATCTACATAGCATTCAACAAATTTCCCTAAAAAAGGTTTGAAGATACGACGCATGGCGCGTTGATATGTTGCACCAGCATTCTTTAAACCAAAGGGCATCACCCGGTAACAAAACACACCTTGAGGAGCTCTGAAGGCTGTATATTCCTCATCTTCTGGGGCCATTCGGATCTGATTATATCCAGAATACCCATCCATGAAAGAAAGTACTTCATAGCCAGCCGTCGCATCAATTAAGAGTTCTGTAATCGGAACTGGAAAATCATCTTTGGGACAATACCGATTAAGATCTCTGAAATCGATGCAAACCCTAATTTGTCCGTTCTTCTTCTTTACAGGGACAATATTAGCCAACCACTTGGGATATTGAACTTCTCTAACGAAGTTAGCTTTGATAAGCTTATCCACTTCAGCCTCAATTTTGGAAGCATAGGTCGGGTGTGTTCTTCTCGCGGCTTGCTTGAATCCTCGATGTTCTTTTGGAAAACCCAAATGATGGGTGGCAACATCAGGATCAAGGCCAGGCATCTCTGTATAATTCCAAGCAAAAATATCTTTATTTTGCTTTAGAAAAGAAATATACATCTCTTGTTCTTCAAGGTTCATGGCCGCACTAATTAAAGTGGGGCGTGGATCTTTCTCTGTACCCAGATTTACTTCTCTGAGTTCATCCACAGTGGTAGAGATACCCTCTTCAAATGCTGGAGGAGCATCTCTAAGATCTTCCTCTTCCTCTTCATCATGTGTTATTTCTTCTGTTTCTACTTGCAAAGTAGATGAAAAAACGAAATTCTCATCATCATAAGAGATGTCAAAATTTTCACATTTTGAAGAAGAAGCTTCCATTTCCGACCCTATTGATGATAAAAGGTCTTCTTTGGGAATCAAAGAGGAGATGATGGATTGAGAATCAACATCAATATTCACCTCTGGTGTTGCTATAACTTCTTCTGGCCTGATTAGCGAAGTATAGACTTGTTGGATTTCAGCAGACGAAATGAAAACGTCACCACTTATGCCTTCATCACTGCTTGGTAAGTTACCAATTTCTCCCATGTTGTCTGGCTCGATTGCCGTAATTGACATTATGGATCTTTCCATAAGAGTATTTTGATTTGGGCCTATTTTGTCAATTTGACTGATAGGTAACACATAATCTGTACTCACATGTGAAAATGGATTTTTTGGAATTTTTTCCAGACCATATGGAGCATTAACTTTGGTAATTTCCTTCATTGTAGATTTTTCTCTTCCCTTCATGTGATAAAATTCCGCCTCAATGTATTGAGACTCACATGTCTTGAACGGGGCCTTATCACCATACAATGTTCCAACTTGACCATCGAAACAGTATTTGAGACATTGATGGTATGACGATGGAATAGCTGCATGCTGATGTAGCCAGGGTCTTCCAAGCAAGATATTGAAAGCTGAGTCTTGATCAACAATCATGAAATATGAATTGGAAACAAGATCTCCAAACTGAGTTCTGAGCATAACTTCTCCCAGTGGTTCTTGTTCATTTTTATCATATCCTTGCAACATCATGGTAGAAGGAGATAAATCAGATTCTGTGAGGCCCAATCGACGAAGTGTGCGAATGGGCATGAGGTTGACTCCTGAACCATTGTCAATGAAAGATCTTCGAACATCTATACCATTGACTTTTCCAGATAAGTACAAAGGTTTTATGTGCCCATGCACAACATCATCCTCATCTTTATCAGTAAAAGATATCACTGCATGGCATTCTGCAGGATTATTCTCTATGTGATAAATTTTAGCTGCAGCAATTTCAGCTTCAAACTCCTGAGGACTTGACAAAGCTTCGATGAGTGCTTCCCGAAGATCTCTTGATAGATTCAAAGCATCCAAAATTGATAATTTGGCTGGTACTTGGGCCAAGTGTTTCAATATATCATACTTTTGATCTAGAGGCCTGCGTTTCCCAATAGGAATATGCGGTTTAGCAGGTACCTTGGAAGCAGATGCTTTGGAAGCTGATGCATCTTGTATTGAAGTTGGCAACATCTTTGGTTTTGGAAAATTAGACTGATTAGATCCATTTACTTGCTGAGATAAAGAAGATGGAACCTTTAATCGATCTTCCAAAATAATTGTGCCGAAGCTGAGTTGGCCATTGGCAGAAGAACTTGCTTGTTCATTTTGAGCTCGCTGAAGGGCTCTACCACGAGTTTCTGCTGCATATACAGTGCTAGCAGGGGTAGAATTAGAGTAGTGGCTTCGGAAAGATCCACGTGTTCCCCTATATCCTGAACCTCTAGAACTTCCTCGGGTTCCTTTATTTGATACAGGGAATTCAGGCTCATCAAGATTGGAATATGAATCTGTTAATTGAATCATATTAACAGAACCAAAGATCAATTCTTCGTCTGATAAAGACTTTGCCTGGTTGGCCTGTTTAGGCTGTGCCGTTTGGTGGGACGGTGCCCGTTGCTTTGAAGTAGATGGCATGAAATCTGCCAGAGTCAAAGACAATTTAGGCTTTGATACATACTCATCTTCTTCTGATTCCTATTTCTTCTTTGAATTGCTCTGCCCTTTTGAGGATTTGTCTTTTGATGGAGGTTTTACTGCAGCTTTTGTAGGAGACACAATTGGCTTCTTCAATTGTGTTCACAAAATGGAATGGGTCCGACTGATTGTCTTTCTGACCATCCAATCATCATATTTTTTCGCAGTTTTGCTTTTGACTTCCTGCCACTCGCCTCCTTCCTCTGGATCTGTAGCGGTAATACACGCTACATGAGCTGAAGAACCCTTCAATTTGACTTGTCCCAAGTCGACCATATTTTGCAGGAGGTCTTTAAAGACAAAACACTCCTGGATGGGATGCCCCAACATTTGATGAAAGGGACAATAATTGGGACGGTCTTCATCTCCTTCCTTGTTTGGTCTCTTCGGCACTGGTAATTGAACCAAATTATTTTCCAGAGCTGAAATGAAGTAACCAGGAACTTGCTCACTTCGGAAAGAGTATGTTTAACTCTTCATATCCTCAAATTGTTTTCGTCGTTGATCTTTTTGATCATTTGGACGAAACAGCCTTTGTTGTTGGCGTTCAGGAGGTGGAGCCCTTCGAGAAGATGAAGGTTTTGAAGTAGAAATAGGTACAGGTGCCTGTTTAAGCATAACTGTAGCAGTTTCTGCTTTACCCATTCTTCTTCCTGGAGCTGATGGAATTACACGAGATTTAACCTTAGCCTGTATAAGGGAATCTTCAATCTGTTGAGCGATTGAAGTAAGGTCTCGAAACCCTCCTGTGTATTTCACAGGGATCAATGGCGTGCGTAATTCGTCACGCAAATTTTCCACACAGATTGGCAACAATTCCTCCTGAGGGAGTGATAAACTCAAGGAATACGTTAATCCCTTCCAACGAGCAATGAAATCAGAGACTCTTTCATTCTCCCTTTGCTTGCAGTTTGTAAGATCGAAAACTGTCGTTTTTGGCAAAGTTGAGCTGAACTGAAGAAGGAATTTTTGACGAAGATCCTCCCATCCGATGACTGACCGGGATTGCAAGCTTGTATACCAGACAAAAGCTGGTCCTTGCAAGGTTCGCACGAAGCATCTGAGTTTCACTGCTTCTTGTTGTTCTGGAGTTCCCATCATAGGATCACAACAAGACACGTAATGCGTCAAATGTTGTTCAGGGTCGCCTGATCCATTGAAAGTAGGGAAAATAGGGTTTCCAAAACTGGATGGAGGAGAAATTGAATCTACCCATTCAGGGTAAACTTTCTTTTCAGGTTGAACTTGCGCCCGTTTCCCTTCCATAGTTTCTAACCGAGCTGTTAATGACTCAATAGTAGTTATTAACTTTTGAGAAATGTCAGGTTGAACTTGGTTTTGGGTAGGTGCAATGAATGGAGCTTGGACAGCCGTGGAGGTTGGTGCTGCAACTAATGGTAGTGCTGCCAACCGTTGTTGCGTTTGACCCGTAGGATTAGACCTCTGTGGGTGTACTGACAAAGGAGGATATTCTTGATCCATCTCAGTAGTTACAACAAATTCCTTCGGCTGTTGGACTTCAGCATTCTTAAGAAGAAGACTATTCTGAAGTAGCTCTGCATTCAACCTTCTTAATTCTTTCATTTCTTCCTCCTGTTGTGCAAATCTTTGCTCTAATGAGAGCGATTGACCTCCTTCAGAGGAAGGGTGAGAAGTAACCTGATTCTTTCCTTTCCCCTTATTGGATCCTTTTCGGAGAGGGGGAAGTGGGTTACTTGAAGGAATACCCAGATTTTGGGTAAGCCTTTGATTACGTGTGCGCACACCTTCTTCATTTAGGTCTGTGTGCGCAACTTCTTGAGCAGGAACCTCTTCGTCTGATCCCTCTGATTGAGCCTCATCTGGTGAATCAGCAGCAACGGCAGTGATGACATTAATGGATGCATATTTCATAAAATCCTTTCTATCAACATTTCTGTGATATTGTCTTCTTCTATGTCCATGATGAAACATGGAATTCCGTTGACTTGATCCCTCAGGAATTTCTTTGTGAACCGTCACTTGGAGAGAATCTCCTGATAGCTTGGTTCTTCGTTCCTCTTGAGGCTTCTTCCCTAATCGAGAGAATACTGACTTTCTCTGAGGGAGGGATTGAGGATTTGAAAAAGTCCCCAGTCCGGTGGACTGGGGATGTTCCTGCTGCTTCCGCTCAACTCCTCGAATCCCATTTGTTGGCTCTGAGGGTTGGGTTAGAGAAGTCCCCAGTCTGGCAAGCTGGGGTGTCTCTTGACATGCTATGTCTGAGATCTTCTTGAAATCTCTCTTGATCTTGCGAATCTTAGTTCGGAAATTAGCTGGATGCATTAACCTGTATCCACTTTTATCACCTGGTTCAACAGACCGTTGGATGATTTCCGAAACTTCTGTCATTTGATGACGTGTTTGCTCCAGACGAGAGGCTTGTGCAATATTCTCGCCTGCTTGATGTAGGAGCAATTCAACAACCTGTTCTCTATATACTTGATTTTGAGAGGAACTAGTTGAAACTTGATCTCGAGCAAGATTTTGATTATGGACAAAGCCCATTGACTGTGGCCGGCCATGGGCAATAACATTGCATGAGACCATTTTCGGCGGGCTTTGCTGACCGGAAAGCACTGTGAAATGTAGTGCTCCGTGAACACCCCATCCTCTGATATGAACATTAGATGGAGCATTGGAAATTAACTGACGCAATCTTCTTAGTGCGCCAAGGCATGAACGTTGAAGGGTTCTCTGTTGCTTTTCAGCCTTCGGATACCGAGAGACTGATAGAGATGCCAAATCAATCTGGCGTTGTAACCCCTCTATTATCTTAAGATGATTTTCATATTCATCGTAAGATAATACCTTCTTCTTTAATTGACAAAGAGTTTTCCATATGTTAAGACGAATATCATGGATTCCATCATCCGTCAACATCTTTGGAATGTCATACTGTGAATCAGCCAAAGGCCAAAACATGACTGGTACTTCACCTTTTGCCAGTTTTTTCCTCATGTTCAGCATTTCCTCTTTATCATTAAATGAAGATTCTTCTACCTGTTTGGACCAGAGTTGGTGTTTCCTTGTTGCTTCATTGGATTCAACAAGATTGGTAGAGGAATCACTATTCATGCTGGAAGATGAATGACCCAGGGAAGGTTCGGAGAATAACCTGAACCCCAGGCTATCTTCTGATGGAGAAAGAGTTTCACCTGCCGATAGTAAAGCATCAGACATGACTGATTTTACGTTTGCAAGTGCCTCGAGATAGGAGGGCTTTCTCGTCACTACATTGCCTTCTGAAGAATTTTCGAGACAACGTGAATCACTACTACGGAGAGGACTTTCGCAGCGAAGTTCATCACCATGAGGAGGACCATCATGATGGGTTACAGCAAAAGATGAAATCTCTTGCTCCTTGGCCTTCTGACCACACAGAGGGTTCCTGTGGCTCTCATCTGAAGAAGAAACTTCAAGATTGACCGAATTTTCATGAAGCAAGTCTTCATGAGGAAGTGTCTGTTGAAGACCTTCAGGATTAATGTTCCTGTTATTGGGAACTGAGGGAGTAGAATCTTGAATTTCGACAGATAAATGTCTGAGGGCTTCAAGAACTCCAGCATCGAGCAAGGCCTTGTTGCAGATTGGCCTTTGATCTCCTGACTGTGCTGGGCGGATCTTTTTCTTAGATGCCTTCTTACTCGCTTTAGAAATCACTTGATGATGAAAGTGATTGCTCTGAGCAGGTGTATGTGCCTGATCAGGAAAGATGGTCAGGTTAGGCTGACAATCATCGCTCAAATCAGGTGTATGTGCCTGACTTGGTTGTCCGTATGATATGGGGGAGTATGCCCCATAACCCTCTTGGACTGGAACAGATGTGTGTGTCTGTTCTGGAGTGAATTGTTGATGTGTCACTCCACTGCTAGGGATAGATTTATGTGTCTGTCCCTGAGATGATGCTGAAGCTGTTATGATATCCTGGCAAGCATCCAGAATATGAGCAGGAATTTGCTTCTGCTCTTTCACCATTGACAAAATATGTTTGGTGACTTCAGCCGCCGGAACAGGGATATACATCCATTCCGGGCTTGGAGTAGGTGTATGTGCCTGCTCATGTCCTCCTTTTCCTGTCAGTGAATCCTGACAGTACTCAAGTGTGGAGGCAGAGAGTTTAGTCTGCCTCCTGTTTGTCGTCGGGACTTTCCGACTGACTTCTCCGTGTGCTACCAAACGAGACTGTTGGTAGACCTGATTAGTATGAGCAGGTGTATGTGCCTGCTGATTACACTTCGTCAAACGCGGTTGACGAGATCCATCATATGTAGTCAGACGAGCCTGCTGACTAACTGCTGATGTATAAGCAGGTGTATGTTCCTGCCTATGGTACTCCGCCGGAATTGCCTGGCGGGATCAGCTTGATGCTGCCAGATGAGTCTGCTGGACAGCAGGATTAAAACGAACAGGTGTGTATGCCTGCTCGTTATTTGCCACCAAGTTAGGTTGGTGGACTTCTCCGGAGATGGCAGGGATGACAACTTGCCTATTGTTAACCGGATTCCGTCTCTGGTGATTCATCTTGCCTGCTCGGGTTCGAGGAACCTGAGCTGAATGCCTGGAGCCGGTACCCTCATCATGTTGAGGGCGCACTACCGCACGAGTCTGGCGGCGATTGTTGATGGGAGCCCTTGAGAAGGACTCCTGCCTTTTTGAATTAAGGTCCTGCGGGACCTGCTCATTCACTTCCTCGGAGTAAGGGAGTGAGTGGAAACTGCGTTCCGGGGATAACGACCCGAAGCGGTTAGAGACGGTAGTCAGCACCGCCTGCTTCTTGATTGCTGGCCGCCGTTGTCCGGACGACCAGGTAGAATTGTTAACTTGGAGGGCTTGACGAGCGGCCTCCAGAGTTGGGATAGTACCGTTCTGACGGTATTCCTTAACCAGTACATTTGAAACACAGCATTGAAGACGCTGAGTTGGTGATGTCATCCTCAGAGCGGATGACGTTCCAGCAGGAGTAGCAGCATTGGTTTTCACAGCGGCAGACCTCACAGTAGAGGTGTTCCCAGCAGCAGTATTCACAGGGGTGAACTTAAGGAAAGCCATTTTTGTAGAAGATCTTGAAAAAAGAGTGCCTGTTCCATGTAACAGACATAATCAAGATGAATCCGGCTACTGCATCTTTTGGATGATCATATGTCAATGATTGCCTTGTTGGCCCAAAGGGCCTAACAGATAAGAAGAACATCACTTTAACTTGGTTAAGGATTCACGTCGGGTTCACCATTTTTGTTTCGCGCGGAATCCGGGGATGACCTCCCGGACGGGAGATTCAAACGTTCCGATCGGTTTCTAACGGGTTTGTTCGTAGAACCGGAAACATCCAATGATTCCACATCCGTTTGGACCTACTTTCCAAAGGCAGGCGCTCATTAGCTTGTGGGCTAATGAGGCTTGGGAATTTGCATTGGTCGAGAGGATGGGAGGTCGGACTCATCACACCTTTTTGAGGGGAATTATTGTCTACTCCGGGACTCTCTTTATAGATTTAAGTTATGTTCGTGAATCCTTATTATATTACCAAGTATAAAAATGAGTTTTCCTTTAATTTTAACAATCAATGATCAAGTATGCAAGAAATTTAGAGAATCTTTTATATGTATTCGAGGTTCTTCATCAATAGAGAATCATCTATATTTGTTTAGAGATTCTTGGTCAATGGTATCCTTCAAAACATTTATATAAAAGTCTCTTGGTCATTATGATGACCAAGCTGGTTTTAAAGCCACTCAGTGTGGCACTTGAATTTTATCGTCATTCAGAAGGACAGAGATTATTTCAAATTTGGGATCGAACCCATAAATGGGCTACCTACGTATCCTTTGTTTTAAAAAAGGAATCAGAACCCACGTAGTTCGAGAAATGGATGATGTTTATGATTGATGGCTCAAAGATGAATGTCATAATTACTTTTACACTCTAAGCTCACGTGAGTCATGCTCGGTGTGAGAAACAAGAGGTATTGGTAAAAATTAGACAATTATGCCATGAAGGATGCAATCATAAGAATTTGTTTGGGGCTTATGTATGGATGACTGCCCAGATAGATGAAGGTTTAGGATTTACTTTTAGGGAGAAAATCCATGAACAGGGTCCACAAAGTTATATTTGCTTCATGGAGATTTGAATACTCTAATCTTGGGGCTTACTCCTAAGGAGGATGCCCAAGTTAGGAGGGGACTTATGATTGGGTTTTTATTCCTGAAAAGGAAACCCAAATCAAAGGTAATTTATGACTGGTTAAGAGAAATTTAAGGGACTTGGGGCTTACTCCTGAAAAGGAAGCCCAAGGTTATGACTGAGTCTTATTCCTGAAAAGGAGACCCAGGTTAGGGGACTTGGGGCTTACTCCTGAAAAGGAAGCCCAAGGTTATGACTGAGTCTTATTCCTGAAAAGGAGACCCAGGTTAGGGATTAAGGTTTGGGGCTTACTCCTGAGGAGGATTCCCAAGATTAAAGGACTTTGATTGGGGCTTATTCTTAAGAAAGATGCCCAAATCAAAGGTTTTATAACTGGGGATTATTCCTGAAAAGGAGACCCAGGTTAGGATTCTCTCATCTTAAAGGATGAGGTTGAATGAATGAACTCTCAATCTTTGGTGACATAAAGATGTTTAAATCACTAGGTTTTGAGAGATATTTCACAGAATTCCTTTCAGATAAGGATGTCAAATCAAGAAATCATGCCATAAATGGCTTTGAAGAGTATCTTGAAGACTGAATCTTGAATAGGAAGGGTGAAATGGCTTAAGAGGGGTAAAAATGGGCAAGATGGGCACCCAAAAAGATAGGGGCGCGCAAGTCTTGAAAGGCGCGCAAGTCCTGCGGTGGCGCGCAAGTATTGGTCGCGCAAGTATACTTGCGCGACATGAGGGATACTTGCGCGATTTTCAACCAGAGTTGAAATACTTGAGCGACTCTTTATAAAACCCTTTATCATCCTCTTGAGGTTCTTCCAGAGAGGGGACGCGCAAGTTATATTGAAGGATTTAAGTTGGCGCGCAAGTGTTTGATAAGTTTCAACACTTGGGCCTTCCTTCTTCCCTTTAGATCTTCCGTTCTAGGTAAGAGATTACCTTAGAAGTGTTTCGGAAGCTTTGAGAAGAGACTTGGGCGTCGGGAGCTTTGATCCGAGTTTCTGGAAAAAGATCCTCTCGAATGGGGGGCCCACAGGGTCTATTTATAGGCAAAATAAGGCCCTGGGCGGTTACTGGGCGGTTACCAGATATGTCGCACTAGTCCCTTGCACGACCATGATGTGTCGCGCAAGTGTTGAGGCGGCGCGCAAGTGTACTTGCGCGACCAAGAGGGAACTTGCGCGACCTATGGGCAATGTTCTCCTTTTCGATCCCTTTGTCGATTTTTGATGTTTCTTCAAAGGATTAATCACTTTGAGCTCAGATATTCCCTTTTCCGATCTTTAGATTCTGTGACGAAAGGAGCGTCAACAGATATGTTTAAACCTATTCATATGAGGAATGCATTGGACTTAATAAGTGACGGGTGGAGCCCGCTATAGCTCCTCGATGCATCGGCAGGTCTCATGAGACAAACTAGTGTCTTGGCATGAGGTCTTGACAAAATCTTATTTGTGGTCTTGGCACGAGGCCTTGGCTACGTGGTTATGATAGTCTGGCATTATGCATTCAATCATTATGAAAGTGTTTATTGATATTGCATGTGATTATTCGACCAGTAGAATATCCATGTGAAGAAGTGAATGGCATTATCTCATTTTACTTTTGCCATATTATGTTGATGTTCATGTTTAAAAGGCTTTGGTTTTAGTTATACATTACCTTAAATGTTAATGTTTATTTATGAAAGCTTCCGCAATATTGTTATCCTTACTGAGAATCTGAGCTCACCCCTTTCAATGTTTTATTATTTTCCAGGATGTGAAGAAGTATTTTATGAATGACCTGTAGGGATTGTGAGAAGAGGATATGAGTGTGGACTATGGAGACTTTTTTATTGTAGTTTTTCACTTTATGATGTAATGTAACGTTTAGGAATGTATCTAGTGTTTCCAAGGCTACTAAACTAATCTGTCTTTCGAGACTTGATCTTTTGTGATCATGCCAATGTTACGAAGTAATGCACCAGCTCTGGGTAGCTGGGGTCGGGGCGTTACAAATAAGGTAAATTAGGACCCTACAAGGAGTTATCTTTTATTGAACAATAGGTTCTTTAATCCATCTTAGATTAACCGATTATTATTTGTAGGTTCTTTATTCTGGAAACCTAAATAGTAAGATGTCACAAATAATTAAACATACTCACTGCCCCATTTTGATTAACATCAAATTACAACAAGAAGAACCATATTCATTCACATGCCTCTTTATCTTTAGCCAAACAATTATCAATTAACTCCAGTTTATGTTCTTTACCAATTTCCATCAAGAAAGAACTGATATATGAAGCAATCATAGATATCACACTATCTAGAAAAACAAGAGGCAATAACATACGATTGATATCAATTTATTTATCCGGTTCAAATATTTATTATGCCAATTCCATTGTGATTCAGTGGGATAAAACATGGTAACTATACAATTTCACATAAAATAAAAGAGAATCAACGAATCCCCTACCTCAAATGGTTCTTGACATTATTTATATGAGAACAATCCACATAACGGATCACGATTTCCTCCTCTCGCCACAACTACATCCACCTGAGGATGCCACAGTACGACCGCGCCAACCGAAACCCAAGAAAACTCCATTAGAAGCATGGAGATCACATGATATAATGTGTAAATGATAAACAAGATAAGAATAACCCCAAAATAACAATGATAAAACATACCTTATATTGAAGACTGATCGATACTGCTTGGTTTCATAGAAACAGGGGGTGCACTTGCAGCAAGAAGGACGTTGAGGAAACCAATCCACGGGGAAAAGTTTGATCTCATGATTCCTATGGGAAGAAATAAAAGGTTAGAGTGTCTAGAACCATAGAACAAGTAGGAAGAACAAGGGAGGAAGATATCTTGTTCCTTTTGAAGATTTAATGGAGCGATGATTTAAGATACGCTTAATTTTCCATTAAAAGAGGATCGCATTAAACTACGCGGTTTGACCAAGTAAAAACAACCCAAGCCTTAGGAATAATTAATATAGGAGTTATGTCCTTTGAATCGGTCTTAAAGTCCATAAAACGAGGCTTTAATTTATTTTACGTCAATGAAAACATTAAAGGGGTGAAATTGTAGGAAGCTAGAAACACTGTCCATGAACTTGAAATTTGGAAAAACAAATAGAGGTTACCAATAGACCTCACCATTATGGAAGCACTGTTCATGAACTTAAAATTTGGAAAAGGAAATTGAGGTTACCGATAGACCTCACTGTTTTGGAAACACTATTCATGAACTCGAAATTTGGCAAAGGAAATAGAGGTTACCGATAGACCTCACCGTTCTGGAAACACTTTTCATGAACTCAAAATTTGGAAAAAGAAATAGAGGTTACCGATAGACCTCGCCATTCTGAATACACTGTTCACAAACTCAAAATTTTGAAAAGGAAATAGAGGTTACTGATATACCTCACCATTCTAGAAACACTGTTCACGAACTCAAAATTTGGCCAAGGAAATAGTGGTTATCGATAGACCTCACCGTTCTGAAAACACTGTTCATGAACTCAAAATTTGGAAAAGGAAATAGAGGTTACTAATAGACATCACCATTCTGTAAAAACTGTTCATAAACTCAAAATTTGGCAAAGGAAATAGAGGTTACCGATAGAACAGTTCACCGATGGAACTGTTCATTGAATTGGAAATTTAGAAAAGGAAAGAGAGGTTACCATTAGAGGTTACCAATAGAATTGTTCACCGGTGGAACTGTTCATAGAATTGGAAATTTGGAAAATCAATGAGAGGTTACTGATGTTATTAATATTTTCATGACTTTTTATATACTCCCTTTACTTATTTTATATTAAATGTGCATAATTTGTGTGAAATATTAATGTTTTAATACAAAGTATAATTTTTGAGCATTTTTAGAAGTAATCCAATTGAGTCAGTTTACTATTTTATTTATAACTATCACCATACTAATTCCAATTGTGTGGTTCTTGTTTTTTAGGATTCCTAATTCAATATAAAACATTTCATTAGAAGAGATTATGGGAAAATTCTGCCATTTAAAGGATCACAATTACCACACATGATGACCCAAAGAATTTGTGAAAAAACTATACCAACCAAGATGATTGAATTACTGGTATCACTCCCAAATTCCATATTTTATGAAACTCCACCATGTGTTCGTGATTATCCAAAATAATTATGGATAAAAATTTTAGGGCCCAACTCCAAGAAAAAGGGGCCCAAATGAAGCTTTAAAGTCCATCCCACCATTCTGGTCAGTAATTAAAATCAGTATAGTATTAATGCCATATCTCTTGATCTAGTCATCAAATCGAGCTGAGATTTTGCAGTGTGAAAGTATAAATATAGGAGGCCTACTTTTTTGAATAAATCAATCGACTTTGAAGGCATCTTACTATTCCAAAATCCATTCACATTTTGGCCATCGAAAAAGCATGGATTGAAATGGACAGTTTAGCATCATTTAATAAAACAGATATAACTTTGGCTTCGAAAGTCCAAATGACTCCAAATTTTGAGAGAGGTCGGCCAACATTATTATCTTCAACTTTTAAGAAGGAGAGATCTCGAGATTCGGCTGACTGGATGTGAAAAACGTCGATCCAAGTGGAGGGACAGATTGGGAATGGAAACATGCCACTTCCTTGGGCTATAAATACATCCCCCTCCTATCCATGCAAGGGGTTGGCATTTCAGAATAGAGGAGATAATATTGGCACGAACAAAGCCTTTACAAAGGCTTGGGAGGATCTTCCATACTCATGTTTTCACTGAGAGACCTTTCCTCCTCTCTTTGTTTTCATTTACTTTTATGTTCTTCATTGTTGTAATTTTGTAAGTCCTTTCCTTTGTAATTCTGTTTTAATGCAAGTTTCTTCTTCAATATATCTTATTCTCATCCATATTATGTAGTATAATATTAATGTTATTAAAACAGTTTAAATACATTTTAATCCCCTTCCCTTCTTTTGCTTTCAAATTCAATCTAAAGTCCGTTTTTAATTCTCATCATCGTTTGTGTGTGTGTGTTCGTCACACAAATCTTTTCTTATACCTTTCTTTATCTTATATTCTTAATTTATCATCATAATCATTATAACCAGATTAGTAATCATTTTAATGGTTGAGTAAATATTTAATTGGGGTGAGTTATAATTTAGGTATGTTAAGCGATTGAGAGCTTTTTCTCGACGAATGTTCTTTAAATTAACATTGTGTATATTGGACTTAACATGTCATGGATTAATGACTTGTTTTGTTTAACATATGGATTCCATGGATTATTGGAACCATAAATACACTACCATAATCAATTACTAATTGATATTATAATCCTAGTTATGTTAAGGCTTGGATTAAATCCTTAACACTTAGGAATTCCAATCAACGTCAACTTGTGACATGGGTGTTAATTCAATGCAATATAAAGCAAAGATCAAGGATATCACAAGATTAACTACCTAATGATGAACTCATCCAAATATTTATCAAATTATTAAATCAATCTTAATCAATCAACAATTTCAATTAAGCTCTGAAAACAATCCCCCCAATCAAAATACAATCAACTAAAAACAATCAACTATTTAATAAGTATCATCGCCAAGGATTCGACCTGAGTGCTGCTATAAACATTAGCAGAGCATCAGAACTTTGACCGGTCGATAGGCGACAAACAACCGTGCATTTCAAATGGCTCCGTTTTTGGGGATGGTGCTTTAAGTATTCATTAGTTTCTGGTTATTGTAATAAAAAACCAAAAGAAAACAAAATTTTAAAAAAATTGAAAAAAAAACACAAAGAAAAACCCGTCTTCTCATAAAAATCATACACTGAAAAAAATAAAAAGAAAAACCCATCTTCCTCTTTCTTCCAAAATCTCCCTGAATTCCCCATAGCCTTCCAAACAATCCCTCAGATTTTTTTGACCCTAAAATTGAGCGAACACTTCGCCAACTTAGGAGGAACATAAGAGATAATCAAATAATTCAAGAACCAGTCCTTGTCCAACCAATTGAATTAGATATAGGTAATCCTAGGGAACAAACACTTAAAGAACTTTCTGCCTCTAATATGAATTACCAACCTCTTGGTATTCAATATCCAAACATAGAGGCTGACTTTGAACTCAAATCAGATTTGATTCATCTTCTCCCTCATTTCCACGGGCTAGCCAGTGAGGATCCACATCTCCACCTTAAAGAGTTTCAAGTAGTGTGCTCTACCATGAAGCCTCAATGGTTTTCTGAGGAACAAATCAAACTATGAGCATTCCCTTTCTCCCTAGCTGACACTACCAAGTCATGGATTTACTACCTCCCTCCTGGTTCCATAACCACATGGAATGACATGAAGCGACTCTTCTTAGAGAAATTCTTTCCTGCTTCTCGTACTGCTTCTATACGAAAGGAAATAATTGGTATACGTAAATTCCCAAGTGAATCACTACATAAGTACTGGGAGAGTTTCAAAAAGCTTATGGAAACCTGTCCACATCACCAAATCCCTATCCAACTCTTGATCCAATACTTATATGAGGGGTTATTGGCTATGGAGAGAACTCTCATTGATGCGGCAAGTGGTGGTGCTCTTGTTGATAAAACTCCTGCAGCAGCAAGAGATCTCATAAGTAACATGGATGAAAACACACAACAATTCCATACTTGAGAACATGATCAAGTCAAACAAGCCCAAGATAATCAATCAATTGAGCTGAACAAGATGACCAAGTGGATGATTGAACTTACAGGTCTTGTGTGACAACTAGCTGTGGCAACCAAATACCCAACCTCATCTTCTTCACAATCAATGTTTCCTGGACCTGTCAAAAACTGTGGAATCTGCAACTCTTCATCACATCCAATAGACACATGTCCAAAACTTCAAGAGGATCAATCTGATTCATCTGGACCAATGGAGCTCAATGCATCATATGCTCAGCGGAACACTAACCCTCAACTATCAGGTCAGTTTGTTAGAAACTTCAACCAACCTCACTCTGAGCCCTTCTTTTATTCCTATAACCAAGGCCTTAGGTATTTTAATCCCATATATCATCCCCCTTTATTCTCCCCTCAAAACCCAAACCGGTTTCAATATGGTCAAGGTGTTGGTAACTTCCAACAAACTTATCCTTTTATTCCTCAACCTCAAAGGAACAATCCTCCTCCTGGATTCCATTATCCTAGTGAGCCTTCCCAATTCCAAAACCAATACAATCTATTTCCCAAGAACCAAAATCTAGGTTATCTCAATATGGGAAAAGCCTCTTCTTCCAAGAAACCATGAGAAAGTGCATTGGAAGATCTTGCCTCCTTCACCCGTTCAAGCCTCAAGAACATTGAAACCCAAATTGGTCAACCTGAATCCCACCTTAGTCAGCATCAACCATCCAATTCTTCCCAACTCCCAGCTCAACCATTACCCAACCCCAAGGGGAATGTAAGTGCAATTTCACTTAGATCAGGAAAGAAAATTGCTACGCCTCAAGATAAGTCCTCCAACCCTCCTTTGAATGTTGACCTAGAAAATGAAAAGAAAAAAGAAACTTGAAAAGGAACTTGAATCCATTCCCTCACCTCCTTCCATTCCACTTAGGAATCCAATTCCTTTTCCTCAAGCTGTTTCTAAACCAAGGAAGTCCTTTGAACCTGATACTGAAATTCTCGACATGTTTAGAAGTGTTGAAGTCAATATTCCCCTCTTAGATGCCATAAAACAAATTCCTAAGTATGCCAAGTTTCTCAAGGAGTTGTGTACCCACAAGAGGCAACTTAAGACCTTCAAAAATGTTTCCACCTAGTAGTCTATTCCCATAAAGTGCAAGGATCCAGGGACCTTTACTGTCCCATTCCAAATTGGAAGTTCCAACTTTGATGATGCACTCATAGACCTAGGAGCCTCAATTAATGTCATGCCAAAATCCATCTTCTCCAACCTTGATCTAGGCCCCTTACATCCAATGGGTGTTGTCATTCAATTAGCCAATCGAAGCACATCCAGTCCTGAGGGTATAATTGAGGATGTCCTTGTCCGAGTCAATGATCTTATCTTCACTACTGATTTTTTTGTCCTTGACATGGAAGGTGAGATGAAATCTTCTCGATCTCCGCTAATTCTAGGAATACCATTCCTCATGACTGCGAGAACCAAGATTGATGTCTATTCAGGCATCTTATCTATAGAATTCGGTGACCAAATAGTCAAGTTCAACATTTTCCAAGCCATGCGATATCCATCTGAGGACACTTCTAAGAGTCAATCGAACCCCAATCCACCATGTTCTTCATGTTCTAATGAAAAAGGATCTTTTTAAATCTGCACCATGATTAACCAAGTCATAAATGGTGAAGTTGATGTGGACCTCTCATTCATAGACTCCATAAATCTAGAGGAACTTGAAAACTCTCTTGAATCCCACATCAAATATGATATATACTAATCCACCTTGGAAAGTATTAAGAAGAATTAATCTGAAGAAACTGAAGTCCCTTCCTCCATTCATGAGTTTTCTAACCCACAAATAAAAGATGAGACTGATCTGAAACCTCTTCCTGAACACTTGAAATATGCATTCCTTTTCTATGATCACTCTTATCCTGTCATTATCTCTTCTTCACTTATCGAAATTGAGGAGTCCAAACTTGTCCAGGTATTAGTGGAAAACAAAAAGGCCCTAGGTTGGACCCTAGATGACATACCAGGAATCAACCCTGCTCTTTGCATGCATCACATCCATCTTGAGGAATCATCCAAACCAATTAGACAACCACAAAGAAGACTCAATCCACTCATCCATGAGGTAGTTAGGGAAGAGATCACCATGCTTCTTCAAGATGGTATTATCTACCCAATTTCTGATAGTGAATGGATTAGTCCAATTCAAGTTGTACCTAAGAAGGGTGGGATAACTGTTTTCACAAATGAACATAGAGAGGTAGTCACAACTCGAGTGAAAAAACAAATGGCGTGTGTGCATCGACTATAGGAAATTTAATGTTGAAACAAGAAAAGATCACTACCCTCTTCCATTCCTTGATCAAATGCTGAAACGATTAGCTGGAAAGTCACACTATTGCTTTCTTGATGGATACACCGACTACTTCCAAATCCCAATCGCACCTCAAGACCAAGAAAAGACTACTTTCACATGCCCCTTTGGAACATATGCATATAGAAGAATGAATTTTGGCCTTTGCAATGCTCCTACAACATTACAGAGGTGTATGATGAGTATCTTTTCAGAATTCATTGAACACTGCATGAAATTATTCATGGATGACTTCACCATTTAGGGAGAGTCATTTGAATCTTGTTTGAATTCACTGTCTCTAGTCCTCCAAAAGTGTTTCAAGTGTAACCTAGTGTTAAATTTTGAAAAATGTCACTTCATGGTTACAAATGGGATTGTTCTAGGGTGCATAGTTTCAAAATATGGTATTGAAGTTGATCCTTCCAAAATTGAAGTGATCCAATCACTTCCTCAACCCACTTCTGTTCGAGACATTCGTTCATTTCTCGGTCATGCCGGTTTCTATCGGAGATTCATCCATAACTTCAGTAAAATTTACCTCCCACTCACTCGGTTGATCCAAAATGATGTCACTTTACATTTTGATGAGGTTTACAAGAGATCGTTCATTGAACTCAAAACTGATCTTACATATGCCCCAATAATCCAACCCTCAGATTGGTCATTACCCTTTGAGTTGATGTGTGATTCTTCTGATAGAGCTGTTGGGGCTGTTCTTGGTCAAAGAAGAAAAAAAATTCCTCATGTCATCTATTATGTCTAAAAAACATTGGATGAAACTCAATCTCACTACACTGTCACTGAAAAGGAACTTTTAGCAGTGGTTTTTTTCTTAGATAAATTCTGGCCCTATCTCTTAGGTTCCAAAATCATCATCTTCATAGACTATTCTGCTATAAAGTTCTTACTCAAGAAAATTTATTCCAAAACGAGGCTAATAAGATGGATCCTAATGCTCCAAGAGTTTGACCTTGAAATAAAAGATAGACCAGGAAAAGAAAACCCTATCGCTGATCACTTGAGTAGAATTTGTAATTCTTCTCATTTTGTAGTCATCGATCCTGAATTCCCCACTGACCACCTTTCATCTCTCACTCCAAAAATACCATGGTATGCCCCAATTATACATTACATGGTTTCTGGTGTTTTTCCTAAATTTTTTTCAAAAGAACAGAAAATTAAGTTGAAAAGTGATTCAAAACACTATTTTTGGGAAGAAAATAAACTTTGGAAAACTAGGGCAGATATGGTAATTAGGAGATGTGTTGATAAATATGAACATTACTCTATCATAGAATTTTTTCACTCAATGCCTAGTAGTGGCCACTTTGGACCACGAAGGACCTCCCAAAAGGTCCTAGATTCTGGATTACTTTGGCCTTCACTCTTCAAGGACTCACATGAGTTCTTTCAATCATGTCCCACTTGCCAAAAGTATGGAAAAATTTACAAGAGAAATGAAATGCCCCAAAAGCCTTTAAATTTATGCGGGATCTTCGATGTTTGGGGCATCGATTTCATGGGACAATTTCCCCCTTCCAATGGATTATCATACATCCTTCTTGTGGTTGATTATGTTTCTAGGTGGGTCGGGGAAAAACCCACTAGAAAGGATGATTCACATACTATTAGTGAGTTTCTAAAGACACACATCTTCCATAGATTTGGCACGCCTCATGCCTTGATAAGTGACTTAGGAACCAATTTTTGTAATAAAACCATGAAATCTCTTTTGAAAAAGAATGGGGTTATACATAAAACTTCAACTGCATATCACCCCCAAACAAATGGAATGGATGAACTTTCTAATAGATAAGTGAAAAGAGTGCTTGAGAGAATTGTAAAACCCACCAGAAAAGACTATCCTGAAAGACTTGGTGAAGTACTTTGGTCTTATCGAACTTCCTATAAAACACCCATTGGGATGTCTCCTTTTAGGCTAGTTTTTGTTAAAGAATATCATTTTCCAGTTAAAATCCAACATAAGTCTTTTTGGGCTGTGAAAACCTGTAATTTTGATTGTGAAAAATCTGGTGAAGAAAGATTGTTGCAATTGGCTGAACTGGAGGAGCTTCGACTTGAATCCTATGAGAATTCTAATCTGTACAAAGAAAATTCTAAGGCACTCCATGATAAACACATCCTGAGAAAGGTATTCCATGAATGTGATAAAGTAATGCTATTTAATTCTCGATTTCGGCTTCACCCAGGTAAGCTTAATTCTCGTTGGGAAGGTCCTTTTGTTATTACTAATGTTTACCCATTTGGTGCAGTGCAAGTCCAAGACCCCTCTTCCAAAAGGACATTCACAGTTAATGGAAATCAGTTAAATAATCACCATGAAAGGACACACATCCCAGGAACCACCTCAACTTCCATCGGATCCCCAACTTCTGCAATTGACCCACCACTGGATGGATATGGCAACCCACCAAATCCAAACTAGGGGGAACCTCTTTCCCTTTAACTCTCTCTCTCTGTCTCTCTCTCTCTCTCTCTCTTTCTTCTTATTCCTCCCTCATTCTCATTTTTTTACCACCTTCCCCATCACACTTTTTTTTATTTACTCTTTCTCTTTTGTGTGGGTGTGTCTTTATAAAAAAAACAAAAAAACCTAAAAAACAAAAGAAAAACAAAAAATTAATAATTAAAGAAACCATATGAAAAATCAAGAGTAATGATTACTCACCTTCCAATTTTCAAATTTTGTCCAACCATTTTGGGGAGTCAAAAGACATTTTTTCATCTCAAAATTTTTGTATTTTCATCATGACTTTGGATAATAAATTTTGTGTCAAAACCAAAAAAAATTTAATGCTCAATTTTTTATTTGGAAAATGATTTTCCCCAACCGTGAGAGCCAACATCAGATTTCATGACAAGGCTACATATTTCCATCTTTTGAAAATGAGTGTTTTCACCCCCATTTCTAAGTCTTGAGTTTTTGGACCTTCGAGCTAAATTTCCTACTTTAGTGTGCATTAATATGATAGAGGCATTTTATGAACCACATGAGAATTACAATAGCCAAATAGCCTCCCATTTAACTTAAATTAATCCTCCTTTTTAAAGACCCTTCGAACTTATGAAAACCTTTTCTTTTATATACACATTACAAGCCCAATACCTTTTCCCACCCAATATCAAAATGGATTTTCATTGCATAATTTTTTGAAATTTAAGTGTGGGGGGAATGGATTTCATTGTTTGGGTACCCTATTATTGATTTTCAACGAGTTATCATCTTCTTGAGGGAAAGCATCCATTTTAGTGTGGAGGAGAGGTTGTCATTCAGTTTGTTTTGGGGAATGCAATTTACTTCCGTTTATGTAATTTTGTAAATGTTATTGACAAGTGTTCAAAAAAAAATGATGAAAAAAAATCAAAAAAAAAATGAAAAAATGGGCTGTATCTTGGGTAAGTCAAAAATAACTCTTCCTCAACCTTTGATCTTGTTATAACTATTACAATTATTGTCCTGAGGAGATCAAACATGGGTTGGGATATGAGTGTGAGATCTGTTTCAAGGCCAACTTTCTAAAAAAAAGAAAAAAAAAGAACACTTGCATTATATTCTTACATCATTGGAAAAAGTTTTGTGGTTTGTAAATATTTCATCTTCTCATACCCTTAAAATTTTATTCCTCTATTGTGTCTTTATTCACACAATCATTCCCTTGTAAATATGTGTTTTCATTTCCTTCCATGTTTTATTTCAAAAAATGTGCATTGCTTTTTCTATGTTAGTGTTTTAACCCCCTTATTCTCTCTCTTGGACATTATATTCCTACCGTACCATAGCCACAGAAAAACCCCTTAAAAATAACTCTTGATTCTTGAGCACTTTGGATAGGTATTTAAAGCTAAGAGCTCTTTCAAACTTTAAGATTTTCACTTTTGGTTGGTGAAAGAGTGAACCTCCACAAATGAATTTTATCATCTTGAGAGGTGTGAGTTTTGAGAGTCCACATTTTCCATTTCTAAATTTGAGAATGAAAAAATGAATTAGTTTTGGAACATTGTTTCTCTAACAACTTGTGGTGTAATTCAAAATGGATGAGTGAAATAGTCTAAACCACCCCTGATTAAAGAAAACAAAATTTTAATATTTGTCGATGAGTGAAACTGATTTTGTCATGTTTTTATATTTGTTGCACATGAGGACATGAAAAAAACTAAGTGTGGGGGAGTTGATGTTATTAATATTTTCATGACTTATTATATACTCCATTTACTTATTTAATATGAAATGTGCATAATTTGTGTGAAATATTAATGTTTTAATACTAAGTAAAAATTTTGAGCATTTTTAGAAGTAGTACAATTGAGTCACTTTACTATTTTATTTATAAATATCACCATAATAATTCGAATTGTGTAGTTCTTATTTATTAGGATTCCTAATTCAATATAAAAAATTTCATTATAAGGGATCATGGGCCAATTCTTCCATTTGAAGGATCACATTTACCAAACATGATGACTTAAAGAATTTGTGAAGAAACTGGACCAGGAAAGATGATTGAGTTACTGGTCTCACTCCTGAAGCCCATATTTTATGAAACTCCACCATGTGTTCTTGATTATCCAAAAGAATCATGGATAAAAATTTCATGGCCCAAATCTAAGAAAAAGGGGCCCAATTGAAGCCTTGAATTCCATCTTACCATTATGGCTGAGAATTAAAATCAGTATATTATTAATGACATATCTTCTGATATAGTCATCAAATCGAGCTGAGATTTTTCAGTGTGAAAGAGGAGATATAGTCGGCTGACTTTGTTGAAGAAATCAATCGACTTTGAAGGCATATTACTATTTCAAAATCCATTCATATTTTGGCCATCGAAAAAGAAAGGATTGAAATGGACAGTTTAACTTTGTTTAATCAACCGGCCATAACTTTGACTACTTAAGTCCAAATAACTCCAAATTTGAGAGAGGTCAGCCAAAATTAGTATCTTCAACTTTGAAGAAGGAGAGATATCGAGATTCAGCTGTCTGGATGTCTAAATCATCGAGCCAAGTGGAGGGACAGATTGGGAATGCAAACAGTCCACTTCCTTGGGCTATAAATACATCCCCCTCCTATCCATGCAAGGGGTTGGAATTTCAGAAGAGAAGAGATCATATTGGCACGAAAAAAGCCTTTACAAATGCTTGGGAGGATCTTCCATACTCATGTTTTTACTTGAGATACCTTTCCTCCTCTCTTTGTTGTCATTTACTTTTATGTTCTTCATTGTTGTAATTTTGTAAGTCCTTTCCTTTGTAATTATGTTTTAATGAAAGTTTCTTATTCAATATATCTTATTCTCATCCACCTTATGTAGTCTAATATTAATGTTCTTAAAATATTTTAAATACATTTTAATCCCCTTCCCTTCTTTTTCTTTCAAATTCAATCTAAAGTCCGTTTTTAATTCTCATCATCGTTTGTGTGTGTGTGTTCGGCGCACAAATCGTTTCTTATACCTTTCTTTATATTATCTTATTAATTTATCATCATAATAATTATAACTAGATTAGTAATCATTTTAATGGCTGAGTAAATATTTAATTGGGGTGAGTTATAATTTAGGTATGTTAAGTGATTGAGATCTTTTGCTCGACGAATGTTCTTTAAATTAACATTGTGTATGTTGGACTTAACATGTCATGGATTAATGACTTGTTTTGTTTAACATATAGATTCCATGGATTATTGGCACCATAAATACACTAACACAATCAATTACTGATTGAGATTAGAATCCTAGTTAAGTTAAGGCTTGGATTAAAGCCTTAACACTTAGGAATTTCAATCAACGTCAACTTGTGACATAGGTGTTAATTCAATGAAATATAAAGCAAAGCTCAAGGATATCACAAGATTACCTACCTAATGATGAACTCATCCCAATATTTATCAAATTATTAAATCAATCTTAATCAATAAACCATTTCAATTAATCTCTGCAAATAAACCTTCCAATCAAAATATAATTAACTAAAAACAAATGACTATTACAAAGTATCATCGCAGAGGATTCGACCCGAGTGCTGCTATACAAATTAGTAGAGCACCGGAACCTTGGCCAGTCGATAGGAGACAATCGGCCATGAGTTTCAGTTACCGTTAGAGGTTATCAATAGAACTGTTCATTGATGGAGCTGTTCATAGAATATGAAATTTGGCAAAGGAAAGAGAGGTTACCGATAGAACTGTTCACTGGTGGAACTATTCATATAATTGGAAATTTGGAAAAGGAAAGAGAGGTTACCATTAGAGGTTACCGATAGAACTGTTCACTGGTGGAATTGTTCATAGAATTGGAAATTTGGCAAAGGAAAGAGAGGTTACCATTAGTGGTTACTGATAGAACTGTTCACCGATGGAATTGTTCATAGAAGGTTACCGATGACACTGTTCATCAAGGGTCACCGATGAAAATGTTCACAGAAGGTTACCAATGAAACTTTTCACCTAAGGTCATCAATGCACTGTTCACAGAAACTGTTCACAACTGTCTACCATTGGAACTGTTCACCGAACTGGAAAATTGGAAAAGTGTTGGGGATAAGTCTCCTTGACCTCCCGAATCACCTCAAACACCATATTTTTACAATGGAATGGGCCAGAGTGATCCGGGACATTACATATAGAGTTAACAAGTGCAGAGGGATCTCTTGTGGTGGCGGTTCCCACCATGATTCAGGCACTGGGTACTAACGTGCTTGGCTCCCGAAAGTCTTTATCTTCATTGGATTTCATTTTTATTGGGAAATTCAGATAACCAAGATATGGATTCCCAATGAAGTGATTGAAATGTTGGAGGCTTGAAAGTCCATCGAGTCCATAACATCGGCATGATCCCTTCCAGTGGTCACATCATCTTCTACAGATCCAACTATTCAAGATGGCCCCGCCCTAGTACTCGGTGATCCAGAGGCTGAAATCACAGTCGATAATGCTGCTAGGGTGGAACTCCAGTCTTTTGAGGGTGAATTTGATGAAGAAGAAATAATTTCAGAAGAGGAACCTACCGCTGAAATCTTGACTTCTTTTCCTAAGTACAATTCTTCAGACCCTGAGAAGATAGACGATTCTAACCCAAATGCGATTGAGGAGAGCCACATGACACAGAGAAAGGTGTGGAAGTGCCTCAAATTATTTCTCAGATAGCTAGACACATAATTTATAAACCAGATGGGTTCTCTTCGCACCTGGATACACTTTATTTGCACTGGATGGGTAGATGCTCACCGTCTCCATATAATGATCTGCGATTACATGGCTACGAAAATATAAGAGAATAACCAATGCTTTGACATTTACCAGTTCCAGAAAGAGTTATAGAATACCCAGTAATCCCTTAAGGCTTAGAAAGATGTATTACACCTTGAAGAGACAGTAAAAGAAAGGAAGTCATTTATCATAAACCATTCTGAGCTCATTGAATAGTTGAGGGACCAGCTAGCAGATTCTTAGGAGCTGGTAGTGCAGGAGAGTCCCATAATGATTGAGCTCCAAGATGAATAAGTGTGAGCATAGGCTAAGGCTAATAAGTTATGTTCTACAACCATTGAAGAAGAGAGGGATCTCATGGGGTGAGAGGCAGTCTTGGAGGCCACAAGCTAGAAGGTGGCAACACTGGAGCAATCTATCAAAGACGCTGATCCTAAAGGTCCCTATTTTTACAGAACTCATAAACCTATCATTCTTAATTTCTTTTTATTATGAACTGTGTGCATGGATGGATCATTTTTTTTTCTTGTGTATATCAACACATTTTCTACCACAACCGTGAATTTATTAACAATCGATCACTAAGATCACATGGGCCACACCCGATGCGAGAAACAAGGGATGGCCGTATCATTTCATCATTTTAATGTGGGATTTCTAACAAATCTTTGGGCATCTAGGGTGTAAATGAACCATCTAGGATTTTGGGAAGAAAGAGGGAAGCCTAACTGGAGAATGAGATTCTCAAAACAGTCAAATTGTTGTTTTCCCAATGTGCTCTAGTGCACGAGTGGAGTAACACCAGAATACTGGAATAAATACAAATATAGGGGAGTGGAAAGTGTGAATCATGATACTAAAAATTAAGAACCCTGTAGGGGTTGAGTGAAAATGATGGATAACTGTTGACTGTGCTTGAAACAAAATATCCCTATTGCATTATCCTAAAATGGGGACAACAAAGGAGGGCCGACCGCTGACCATGTTTGAATCATGAGGCCTTACTTGAGATTCCATCCATTAGACTTCTGGAACATTAGCCTAGGATAGTAGGTGATCCATTGGCCAAGCATCCATACTTATATAGGGATCCTTTAGGCATGAAAGAGGATGATGATCCAAATAAATGGTACACAAAGTGTGGAGGGAAGAGCGATGGGTTGTTCAAATGGAGTTCGACACTCTTGAAATTATGACACCTTGATGAAGACACATTAGGTGATTGAATTAGTCTGATCAAGGATCTTAGCTTCTTCTAGATTGTACCACTCTAGTGAGGACCTGGATTGCCTTGCAGTTTTATATCACACAGATGCAGACAATTAAGGGAATATTTTAACGTCATATGACAAGGATGTTGCACATAGTTTTAAGGTCGTATTGACTAGATTGAGGTTAATAGTTTAAAGTCATGTTTCACAGACTATAGGCTCCTAGTTTATGGTCATAAAGTGGACCATTAAGAGGGGACCTATTTTAATGGAATGTGTGCATGGTAGAGAAGTAGTCAAACCCGATGCGTAGTTACCATAGGGAGATATTAGTTTAGGGTCATAGAACTTGGACCAGGCTGGGAAGAGACAAGGAAGAAAAATGGTGTGGTTGTCGAAAAACCTTATTTGAATGAGGGCGGTAGGAGTCCATATCACACTATGTGATCACTAGGGAAGTTTTAGGTAGAGGGAATGAAACTGAAAGTTGGGCTGGGATCGGGGCCAAGTGCCCAGGAATTCCTATATACCCCATTATGATTGGGATCATATGTAGTTCAAGAAGTTTCATAGTAGGGTACCAATTCCAGGGAAAATACTTTCATGCAGGTCTGGCCCACATGCCACAAGGTGCAACATTTGATAGATCTTGTTTGTTCTTTAAGATGGATGTGTGTTTTTTTTGTGAAGCGACAAACCTAGGATGAAGAATCCAGGTGTCACTATAGGAATCAAGCCATATGTAGTCTTTGAAAAATGGAATAGTGGAGAACTGATACCAAACATGATGTTATAGAGACCCTAGCCTTTTACACACAACATTACAAGATTTTAAGCATAATTATACATCATAGTACATGCCAAGGATCATTATTTCTAGTGTCATGGAAGATTAGGAACATAAAACATAAAACATGGGGCTAAAAAACACTTCTTTATTTAATCTCCATAAAAATCTCCTAACTTCCTTTGAGACCTTACAACTACATAGGGTAACTTGGGGAACACATGAACAAAGGGATGATCTAAAAATCCTAGTAACAGAATGAAGATAAGAATAAAGATTAATCACATGAGTTAGGAGGCATGACATAATGATATCAAAATCATGGAACATATAAAATCATAACATATAAAAATGGAATCATATAAATGTGGTAGAATCATAAAACATGTCTTTATTATGAGTCAAGGATAACCACCAATATCATTTCCCATAGTAGTATGGGTCAAGTCTGACCGCCAATCCCGTTTCCCATTTTAATACTGGTAAAGTCTAACCTCCAATCATGTTTCCCATTGTAGTACGAGTCAAGGATAACCGCCAATACCATTTCACATCAAATATCATGAGATTTAACTTTACCTAATGCATTGGAGTTATATCTGGGTGCACCCATCACACATTTTTCGTATATATTCTTTCCACATTAATAATCATACATAATCAACCATATATAAACATAAGGGTACCCATGGAATGAATTAGGTACCACAATCCTAACATAATGCATAACCAATGGGCATATCATGAAAGTGTCCATGAAAGAAAGGGATTAGAACATACATGGATGTTCATTGGGTAGAATAGGAATATAACATGGTTAGTGATGTCAAACATAAGTTACAATATATAAGATATATATTTGAGAAAAATTATCTTTAAATCATTTTTGTGGAGTTTTAAGGAAAATACTATAGATATTTTAAAATAGAAAAGGGGAAAATATTTTATATAAAACCAGAATTGAACCAATAAGGTATTAATAATAAAAATTCTTATTTTATAAAGAAAATGGTGGCTTAAAATAGAGGATATAGTGCACTTGAAATTGGGTAAACATTCGAGAATTTCCCTTAAAACATGTTTTCTCATCGAAACATTCTAAGGAAGGAATCTTATAAAACATGTATATCCCCAAAATAGAGTTATGAAAGAGTATTCATAAAATAATTTTTTAAAACTAAAAATAATTTATAATATGTACGTAAAAAGATAAGATAACTCCATTTTGATATAAAGAATGATAAGGCAACCTGAAATAACAAAGAAGGTTCAGGTAGAATTCGTTACGGTTTATCAGCATGGCGTCTGGTGTACCTAAGAGGGATTGATGAGAGAGAAAATGGGTTTCTAATCACTTATAAATAATGAGGGAAGTATGGGGGAGGTGCGTGATCATACCCCATCATTAGGGATTACACATAAAAAGTCATAACATAGAGGACAATCTTGATTTAAGAGTGAAATGGAGAGGATCCCTTACGTTAAATCCGATGGTGTTCTCCATTTCTTATTAATGAACTGAATAAACAAAGTAAGTTTATTAATTAATAATTCCAGAAACTCTTATATATGTAATTTATTATGTGTAACCCTTTTTAGTTCATCATTTTTTTTGATGGGTTTTGATGATCGGTTTTATTGTTTGGGTCTGTTTGTTTCCTTAACATTAATTATCAGTTTAGTTATGAATGGATAATAATGTAATATGAGAATGGTTGTCCAGAATTGAATTCATAGGTTATTTGAGAAAACCATAATATTACATGATTGTAAAAATACATTCGTTTATTGGGAGTGGATATGAATTATTATATAAAATCTTAGTGATAACCGTTTTGGTTAATCGATAGGTTTTGATTACAACAAACAAGTTTTTCTTTATAACTTAATACCATTTGTACAAAAGGATTACAGAATCATAACTAGGATATATTACATATATAATAACCTGTTTCAAATAGAACACAAATGGTTTCATTACCAGAATTGAAGATGATAATACAAACTTATAAACTGTTGTCCTTGAAGGTGCTAAATTAACACATATCAAATGGTGTTTTCATTTCTTTCAAATAAAATGTCGGGGAAGGAGAGAAGATAATGAAGTATCCCATTAGAATAATATAATTATATTACATGTATTTTAATATAGTTATCATACCATTTGGGTAAATGGAGGTGAGGAAAGAAACAAGAAAGAAAAGAACTTAAAAGAAATAAATGAGTTGGAAAGAGGAATTTATCTCTTGAGTTTATCTCCTTTGAGAACCTCTTAAGGGGAGAGGTTTTGGTATTTTAAAGAGAATAGGGGACTTTGGACGTGGGGGAGGATCTTGGGGAGTGATTTGGATAGAATATTGTATTGGAACAAGGCTTGAGAAGAGTGAAGAGAAGAGGGAGTGTGTGTGTGTGTGTGGTGGGGGGGGGGGGTTATTGTGGAGGAGAGGAGGGTTTTCATAATTTTTTAATCATTAGTTTATTATTTTGACTCAAGGCACACAATAGTGATGATTATAAGACCAATAATAGTAATAAATTCATATGATTTTGTGATTTGGGTGCTTATATCACTTGTGATGTTAGGAATAGTGGATTTAAATTATAATGTATTTATACAGTTTACTATTCACTAAAAATTCAAGTATTTAAGAAAAATCCCAAAAATTCACCCTAACCATTTTTTGAAGTGTATAATACAAAAATGAATTCCATTTTTTAAAATTAATTTTCTAAATATGATTAATGTAATATTTAATTAAAATCATAATTTATTATCAAAAATAAGTTTTAAAATATTCATATATTTATTATAAAATATAAGTATATCTTACTTTCAACTTGAATATTATTTATATATTATCATAGGTAAGGTTAGTATTCATTAGGGTATATCAATATTCATAAGGTTATATTACTATTCATAAGGTTAGGTTACTATTCAACAAAAATTAATGTTTTTCTTATCGAGCTCCAAATAACTTGCTGGTCACAACCGTGTATGTTATATTTTCAAAAATCAAATCATAGAAGTGAAAAAATTAGGATTAAGGGTCACATAGAACTTATTAGTTCATTATGTTGTGATTTCATGTGACATAATTATAAGAATTAAATATCCATTGAAAACTTTAGGTCATTACATTCTCCCCCCTTTATGAAATTTCACCCTTAAAATTTAGTTTTACATTCTAGGCCATAAATAGGTGTGTGTACTTTTCCTTCATTGCTTCATCTAGTTCCCATGTTGACTCTATGTATTTATGGTTCCTCCACAGTACATTTACCAGGTGAGTAGTCTTGTTACGCAGAACATTATCTCTATGATCCATGATCTTCACTGGATACTCCTCATAGGAAATATCATCCTCCCTCTATACCACCTCTGAAGAGAGTACATGTGAATGGTCTAGTATGTACTTCTTTAAGAGGGATATATTAATGAAATCATGTACTTTGTCCATGGTAGGTGGAAGTTCCAATCGATAGGCCACTGCTCCAACTTGATCAAGGATCTTGAAGGATATGATGTTCCTGGGACTTAACTTCCCTTTCTTTCCAAACCTCATGACCATCTTCCACAGAGATATACATAGAAATACCATATCTCTAACTTTGAACTCAAGGTCTCATCGATGATTGTCTGCATAAATCTTCTATTGACTTTGTGATGCCTTGATGTGCTACTAAATGGTTTTCACCTTCTCCACCATTTCTTTGACCATATCATGTCCTAGTAGCTTACGCTCACCGACTTCATCCCAACACACCGGTGTTCTGTACCTTTTCCCATAAAGGGCTTCATATGGTTCCATTTGGATGTTCGAGTGGAAACTGTTGTTGTAGGAGAATTTAACCAATGGAAGATGTTGGTATCATCTGGTTTTAAAGTCCATAGAACATGCTCTCAATATATCTTCAAGTTTCTTAATAGTTCACTCAGATTGGCCATCAGTTTGAGGATGATAGGCCATACTGAAGTTTATTTCCGTGCTTAGAGCATGTTGGATACTTTTCCAGAACTTCAAGGTGAATATCAGATCGTGATTGGATACAATAAATTGTGGTACTCTATGAAACCTTAACACCTTCTTGATATATATCCATGCAATTTGATCCAATGAGAAGTCCTCTCGAATTGTGATAAAGTGAGATGTCTTTGTAAGATGATCTATATTGACCCATTTAGCATTATTTTCTCTGGATATCCTTGAATGTCTAGTTAAAAAGTCCATGGTAGTGTTCTCCCACTTCCATGTTGGTATGGGTAGTCGTTGCATCATCCCCTTAGAATTTTTCCTCTCAACCTTAATTTTATAACATACCAGGCACTTTGATGTATATTAATCAATCTCCATTTTCATATTGTCCCACCACAAGTTTTCTCAGAGATCTCGATACCTCTTTGTGATCCCTAGGTGGATAGAGAAGGTTGAGCTATGTGCACCATTCAAAAGATCCTTCTTCATCTCTAGATCATATGGTATACATAATCGTGACCCAAATCTTACAACTCCTTCCTCATCAATCATGAAATTGGAGGATTTCCCATTTCTAATAGCTTCCACCATTTTCTGAATTTCCACATATTTTTTGAGCATCCTTTATTTTTTCCATGAGATATGGTTGAGTAATAATTTGAGAAAGTATTTATGATTTTCCTCCTTTATTGATTCCCATGTATATCCTCTAAAAATCAAAGAATATTGGATCCTTTTAAATTATCATCATTGATAAATATGCATGATCCTTTCTACTTAGAGCATCTGCCGCCTTGTTTACCTTACTGGGATGGTAGTGGATTGAGAAGTAATAATCCTTGATGAGCTCTATCCATTTTTTAGAACATATTAAGCTCTTTTTGTGTGAATATATATTTGAAACTCTTGTGATCAATATATATCTCACAGTTATCCCGAGAGAGATAATTCCACCAGATTTTCAATGCAAAGATCACAACCACCAACTCCAGATCATGCATGGGATAGTTTTACCCATGGATTTTCAATTTCCTTGAGGCATAATATATCACTTTCTAATTTTTTATTATCAAACAACCTAATACATTCTTTTAATCATCACATTACACCACAAAGAGTTCTCCACGTATTGGGAGTGTGAGTACTGGTGCAGTGATAATCCTCTTTTTCAACTCCTTAAAACAGTATTCACATTCCTGAGTCTAGAAAAACTTTACTCCATTCCATTTGATCTTGGTCATTGGGTTTGAAAATCATGAAATGTTCTTCCCAAATCGTCGATAATACCCAAATAGACCCAAAAAGTTGTAGATCTCCATTGAAGATGTTTTCCAGGGCCACTATTCAATTTCCTTTGTCTTGGAAGGGTCCACAGATATCCCTTTACTGGTGATAACGTGACCCAAGAATTATACTTCCTCTATCTAGAACTCACATTTACTATACCTTGCATATAACTTCTCCCTTTTCAAAGTATTTAACATAGTATTCAAATGATCCTCATGTTCCTCCTTGATCTTGGAGTATATCAGAATATCATCAATAAAGACTACCAAAAATTTGTCGAGGTGATTTCTAAAGGCTCTATTCATTAAATCCATGAAAATTGGTGGAGAATTAGTGAGTCTGAAGGTCATTACTATGAACTCATAGTGACCATACCTCGGTCAAAAGGTATTCTTGGGAATATCTTCCTTTCTCACCTATTTTTTGGTGATATCTCGACCGAAGGTCCACCTTAGAGAAATAACAGGCCCCAAGAAGCTGATCGAATAAGTCATCTATCCATGGAAGGGGATACTTGTTCTTTATCATTATTTTATTGAGCTCACGATAATCAATGTAGATGCACATTGATCCATCCTTCTTCTTGACGAAGAGGACTGGTGCACCCCATGGTGAAGCACTCGGGCATATAAAACCCTTCTCCAGGTTCTCTTGAAACTGATTATTCAACTCCTCTAGCTCTACGGTGGCCATTCTGTAAGGTGTCATTGATAGAGACATGATCCAGAGATATGTTCAATTTAGAACTCAACCTCTTGTTCAGGAGGAATACCACGAAACTCTTCAGGGAATACATCAGTGTAATCCCTCATGATGGCCATGTATTCAAGCATGATTCTATCCATTTTCTCAATCATTTGAGCTAGATATACATTCTTATAAGGAAACAATATCCACACTTGAGATGATGATTCTAAAGGAGATTCATCTTCCTCCTTACACTTGTAAAGAATCGAAGGATGCTTTGGGATGTGGAGGGTTATCTCCCTTTCCCGACAGTTGATGTTGGCCTTATACAAAGATAGCTAATCCATGCCCAAGATAGCATCAAAATCCACTAAATGAAGTATAAAGAGATTTTCTGGGAGGTTTAGTCCATAAATGTTAACCAGGAAGGAGTTATAAACCATAGAAAAAATGATTTCCCTATTCACTATTCTCACAAATAACTTTGCCCCCAAAATTTTAGGTGGTGTTTAAATAGTTATACTAAACTTGCAAGATATAAAAGAATTCATAGAACCAGAATTAAATAGTATGTTCGATATTCTTGAATAAATAACTAGTGTACCTATCACCACATCGTTGTCAGGATCCACCTTAGTAGTAGTGATAACATAAGACCTTCCCTGTTTCCTTGGAGGTTGTTGCTGATTTCCTCAAACAACCCTTAACTTAGGGAAATTTCTTGCATAATGCCCATGCTTCTTGCAGTTGAAACACTAAACTAAATGTTGAGTGTTGATATGAACCTTCCTTTCTTATTCATTATTAGTGGGATTCTTCATATCCTATTGACAGGTTTTATCAAGATGACCAAACTTTCCACACTTGAAGCAATTCTTGGTTCCCTTCAGATAGTTCCTAGGATGCTTATTTTCATAACTTTTACGAGGGTAAAATTCAGGCTTCTTTCTATCATAGGATTTGTTTTTTGAACCACCCATGTTGTTTTAAATTTTTCGCTTCTTGTCACTAGGGCCATGAGACCACTAAGAGTCTCCAATGTCCCTTTAAACCTTGAGGGCACAACAAAAAATATCCTCATAACTTTCGAAGTCTCAAATCTCCAAAATTTTTTGTATACATGGATTTAGTCTGCTAAAGAAGTGATCCACCTTGCTTTTAGTTTTAAAGATAATGTCAGAGGAATACCTTGAAATCCTTGTAAGGTTTTATTCATACGCTCCTATGGATGCATCTTCCTTCTACTTGAGTTTGAGGAACTCTCTTTCTATCTTGAGACTGAGGGTTCAAGAAAATATTTATTCAAAAACATCCTCTTGAATTCCCCTAATCCATGGAATCAATTTTATATTAGGAAATTGTATTCTTGATCATTTTCCACCACTAATAACCTTCCCCATCAAAATGATAGACCACCAATATGACTTTATCTTCTTCTAAGCACTGAAGGACATAAAATATCTTTTCAATAGAGTTAATCCATTTTTCTACAATGAGGGGATCAAAAGATATGCTAAACATGGGAGGCCTTTTCCATATGGAGGATTTTATGAAAACTTTATCTTTCCATGGAGGAGGAAGGTGTTCCACATGATTCAAGTTATTATTCATAATGTGAGCCAGCCGGGAAAGTACTGTCATGATGTTTTGAGCACCCGGTTTCAACATATTAGGCATATCATTAGGGAAATATTCACATTATCTATCACATTGGTTGTTAGAACATGTTCTTATATTTTATAACATTAACTAAGAAAAATAACGTATAATTATAGGTCTTGAATACTTCGCTTTTGAGAATATAAATGAAACATTGAACATAAAAGGATAAACTTTTAAAGGAGAATTATATCCTAACTTGTGATTCCTTAGGCTTAAATCTAGGTTATCCTCGATCTATTTCATAACTTATATTATTATGTGATTTTTTTATTCCCTTAATTATTTTTTGTACTAAGCTCATGAATTTACCAAAGAATATCCCTAGGAGTTTCAATACCAAGAGGGAAGCAAGGCTCATTGTCGTGTACTAGGATATCACAAGTCAAGCCCGAAACTCCTTGTCATAATTTTCATTAATAGGTACATCTGTGCCGAATATGCCTCTACCTATTTTTATCCAGAAAGGTATGTATTTTCTTGATAAAAAACTTACTGTATACTTACCAAAATTTAGTGATGTTTTCTTAAACTTTGTCTCGTCCTTAAGGTTCTCACTAAGGTGCTCTATTCTAATCATCAAAAATAACTAGACCTCCCTCTGATCCCAACTATAAAGACCCTATCCTTTTACACATAACATTACATGATTTTAAGCATAATTATAAATCATAGTACATTCCAAGGATCATTAAGTCTAGTTTCTTGGAAGACTAGGTACATAAAACATAAAAAATGGGGCTAAAAAATACTTCTTTATTTAATCTCCATAAAAGCTCCTAAATTCCTTTGAGAACTTACATTTGAATAGGGTACCCTAGGGAACACATGAATAAAGGGATGAGATAAAAATCCCATTAAGGGAATAAACATAATAATAAAGCTTATGAACATGAGCCATGAGGCATGACATAATGATATCAAAATCATGGAACATATGAAATAATAACGTATAAACATGGGATCATATAAACATGGAATCATATAAATGTGGAAGAATCATAAATAATATCTTTAGTATGAGTCAAGGATAATCTCCAATCTCATTTCCCATAGTATTATGGGTCAAGGCTAACTGCCAATCCTGTTTCCTATTGTAGTATTGTTAAAGGCTAACAACCAATCCCGTTTCCCATTATAGTACGAGTTAAGTATAACCGCCAATCCTGTTTCACATCACATCTCATGAGAATTAAATTTAACCACTACATTTAAGTGATATCTCAGCACACCCATCTCAAAATTCTAATAAATATGATTGATACATAAATAATCATACAGAATCAACCATACAAAAACATAAGAGTACCACTGGAAAGAAATGGGTACCACAATCATGACATAAAGCATAACCAATGGGAATATCATGAAAGTGTCAATGAAAGAAAGGAATTATAACATACATGAACATTCATAGGGTAAAATAGGAATATAACATGGTAATTGATGTAAAAAAAGTGATAACTTATAAGAAATGTATTTAAGAAACACTAGCATTAAAACATTTTTGTGTGGTTTTAAAGAAAATACTCTAGAGATTTTAAAATAAGAAAGAGGAAAATGTTTTATATAAAACCAAAATTTAACCAAGAAGATTTTCATAATAAAACAACTGATTTTATAAATACAATTTGGTTTTAAAATAGAGGACATACTGTACTTGAAATAGGGTAAAAATTCAGGAAGTTCCCTTAAAACAGGTCTGCTTATCGAAAAGTTCTAAGGAGGGAATCTTTTAAAAAAATGTATATCCCCAAAAGAGATTGGTGAAAGGGTATTCATAAATTATTTTTTAAAACTAAATATCATTTATAATATGTACAAAAATATATAATATAACTCCATTTTGATATAAATAATGATAAGGCAACCCGAAAGAATAAAGAAGGTTCATGTAGAATTCGATACGATTTATCGGCATGGTTTCAGGTGTACCTAAGAGGGATTGATGAGAGAGAAAAGGGGTTTATCATCACTTATAAATAATTAGGGTAGTATGGGGGAGGTGATTAATCATATCCCATCATTAGGGATTACACATAAAAAGTCACAACATAGATGATAATCTTGATTTAAGAGTAAAATGAAGAGGATCCCTTACCTTCAATCTGGTGGTGTTCTCCACATGTTATTAATAATCAGAATAAACAAATTAGGTTTATTAATTAATAATTCCAGAACCTATTATATAAGTAATTGATTTATAGTAACACTTTTTAGTCCATTCTTGTCCTTTTTTATGGGTTAAGATGTTTAATTTTATTGATTGGGTATGTTTTCTTCCTTAACTTTCATTACTGATTTACTTATGAATGGATAATATTTTAAGATGAGAATGGTTTACCATAATTTAATTTATAGGTTATTAGAGAAAAACCATAAGATTACATGATTGTAAAAATCCATTCATTTTTTGGGAGTGGATATAGATTATTATATAAAATCTTAGTGATAACCGTTTTGGTTAATCGGTGGGTTTTGATTACAACAAACATGTTTTTCTTTATAACTTAATACCATTTGTACAAGAGGATTACATAATCTTAACTAGGATATATTTAATATATAATAATATGGTTCAAACATAACAAAAATGGTTTGATGACCAGAATTAAAGATGATACTAGAAACTTATAAACCATTGTCCTTGAATGTGCTAAATTAAACATCTCAAATGGTGTTTTCATTTCTTTCAAATAAAATGTGGGTAAAGAAGAGAAGATAATAAATTATACCATTAGAATAACATACTTCTAGTACATATATGTTACTAGAGTTATCATAACATTTGGGTGAATGTAGGTGAGGAAAGAAACAAGAAAGAAAAGAACTTAAAAGAAATAAAATAATTGGAAAGAGGAATTTACCTCTTGAGTTTATCTCTGTTGAGAACTTATTAAGGGGAGAGGTTTTGGTATTTTGAAGAGACTAGGGGCCTTTTAAAGTGGGGGATGATCTTGTGGAGATATTTGTGAAGAATATTGGAATGGCATAAGTCTTGAGAGGAGTGAAGAGAAGAGGGAGTGAGGGTGGGGGGGGGGGTTATAGTGGAGGAGAGGAGGGTTTTCATTATTTTTTAATCATTAGTTTATTATTTTACCTCAAGACCAAAAATAGTGATGATTACAAGACCTATAATAGTCATTAATTCATGTGAGTTCAATATTTGGGTGCTTAAATCACTTGTGATGTTAGGAATAGTTGATTTAAATTATAATGTATTTATATGATAAATTAATGTATTTTACTATTAAAAAAATTCAAGTATTTCAAAAAAATCCCAAAAATTCACCCTAAATATTTTTCAACGTTTAGAATCAAAAAATGAAGTCCATTTTTCAAAAACAATTTTCAAAATATTTTTAATTTAATATATAATTAAAATCATAATTTATTATAAAAAACTAGTTTTAAAACATTCATTTACTTATTATAAAATATAGGTATATCATACTTTCAACTTAAATATTATTTATATATTATAATAGGTAAGGTTAATATTCATTAGGGTATATCACTATTTATAAGGTTATGTTACTATTCATAAGGGTAGGTTACTTTTCACCAAAAAATAATGTTTATCTTGTCAGACTCCAAATAACTTACTGGTAACAACCGTGTACGTCAGATTTTTGAAATTCAAATCATAGAAGTGACAAAATTATGCTTAAGGGTCCCATAGAACTTAGTATTTCATTATGTTGTGATTTTTTATGACAAAATTATAAGAAGTAAATTTCCATTGAAAACATTGGGTCGTTATAGATGTCCTCTCTAGTGCGGATACCACAATGCAGTGCTATTTTTCATCGTGCATCTTGGATGATAATGTCATAGATTATGGTAGTATGATAAGACCAAACCATGCATTTTAACGTCATGCAATAAAGACGCAATAGTTTAAAGTCATGTGGGACTAGGAATTATATTTAAAGTCACATGGCTTGGAAACATATAGAAGAAAAAATGTTTTAGGGGGGAATACACATGGCGTGATAAAGTATACCTGACGTGAATGAGGACGAGGTCCACACCACACCATGCACAATTCGAGGAAAGAAACCTCAGGATAAGGGGCTAGAAAAGGTCATAGAATATGGGGCTGGACCCGTGGACGAATCTTCTAGGTGTTCCTATGTATCCCATGAGGATGTGAATAAATCTATACATAGTATTGATGGTTCTGTTTAACGTCATGCAGGACAAGAGGCAGGAGAGACTAGCTCCTAGAAGGGGAGTACGTGGTTCGAATATTGAAAACATGATGTGAATAAGGACATAAGCCCACACACGTCACACTTTGAAATCCTATTAATTTCAGTGCCAAAAGTTTGAACAGAAGAAGTAATTAATGAGACCTGAGTTGGACCCGAATATGAGATGCCCATGCATTCCTATGTATCCCATGAGGATGGGAATCAAGATATACGTAGTTCTAGAAGTTTCTGTCCTTACGCCTTGAGGAAATAATGTACAAATATCTTAGTTTAAGGACACAAAGCTTGGACCATAGAGAAGCGCGACTCCTCCAAATGGGTGCAAACCTTGAAAAAATCCCTAAGCGCACGTGAGCTACACTCGATGCGGGAAACAAGGGTGGAGAAGGTCTTTGCATCATATGGAATACATGAAATGTGGAAAATGGTGTGGGGTCCTGAATGACGCCTCACCATGGATTCATCCTCCTAACCCACAAACGCACACTGAGGGATTGCATCAAGAGTGTTGAGATTCCACTTGGAAATGATGAAGTGGAAAAGGATGTGAATTATGAAACTAATATTTAGGACTCGATGGGGGTGGTGTGACGATGGAGGATAACTATTGACCATGTTTGAAACACAACATCTATATCATGTGACCTAAAATGGGAACAATAAATGAGCGTCGACCACTGAACATATTCACAACATGAGCCTCATATCAATTTTCTGTTCGAGATTCTTGAGGGAATTGGCTCAAAATGGTTGGAGAGCCCTAGGTCCTAGCATCCATGCCGTTCGGGGGCCCTTTAAGATGTGAGAGATGATGAAAATCCAAATGTAGGGAAACATGAAGCCTGAAAATGGGCAATAACATGTTTATGTAGAATCCAACACTCTAGGTCCTGAACCAGCACTAGTGCAAAAAAATATTTTTATGTCGGTTATTTTTCATTTTTTACCTCGGTTTTTAGCCGACGTTAATACGGATGACGTTATAAATATAGTTTTTTTACATCGGTTATTTAAAAACCGACGTAAAAAACATAACATCGAGGTGTTTTTCACCTCGTTTATTAAATAACAGATGTGATAAACCATTTCCCGGGGTTTATCACGTCAGTTATTCAAATAACTGATGTTATAAACCCTACCCAGTCCTTTATCACGTCGGTTATTTTATAACCGATGTGAAAAACTAGTGGGGGAGGGTTTATCACGTCAGTTATTTTATAACTGATGTGAAAAAATAGTGGGGGAGGTTTTATAATGTCGGTTATTTAATAAATGGCGTGATAAACAAGTGTGTGTGTGTGTGGGGGGGGGGTGTTTATAACTTCGGTAATTTGATAACCGACATGATAAACCAGTGTAGGGGGTGTTTATCACGTCGGTTATTTAATAACTGACGTGATAAACCCCTGGGTATGGTTTATCAAATCGGTTATTTAATAATCGTCGTGATAAACCAGTAGGGGGGTGTTTATCACATCAGTTATTTAATAACCGACGTGATAAACCCCTCAGCAATGGTTTATCATGTTAGTTATTTAATAACCGACGTGAAAAACCAGTGGGGGAGGGTTTATCATGTCGGTTATTTAATAAACAATGTGATAAACCAGCGGGGGGGGGGGGGGGGGGGGTGTTTATCATGTTGGTTATTTAATAACCGAGGCGATAAACCCCTGAGAAATGGTTTAACACGTTGGTTATTTAATAAAAAAACGTGGTAAACCATTTCCCAGCCTTTATCACGTCGGTTATTAAATAATCGATGTGAAAAACCATTCCATAGGGGTTTATCACGTCAGTTATTCAAATAAACGATGTGATAAACCCTCCCCCCATTCTTTTATCATGTCGGTTATAAAATAACCGACTTGGAAAACCATTTTTTTTTAAAATAGAAAGCAGTCCTCTGCTCTCCCCAGAAACAACCAGAAACCAAACCAAGAATTCATACCATAAAAACATAAGTAGACCAAAACAAAAACCAAAGAAAAATTAATCATTTACATTGATAACATTTAAAACATACAATGTCAACTAAAAGAACTTAAATCCAACCAAAACAATCACTAAATACACAATTACAATTACAATTACAATTTTCAAAATTAAATTTTATATTACAAACAAACTAAAATCCAATAAAACCTATAAAATAATTTCACTATTCAACTTGTAAGTGTTTGACCTCTTGAGAACTATACGGATTAGGGTCATCAAATAGATACAAAGTTAAAGGAAAATAGTTAATATGTAAAATGAATAAATCAACTGAAATATTATGGCAATGTTCATAAGAAAATATTACCTGGTCAAACTTCAAAAGTGTTCCTGTAGTAATTATTTCATACATAAATCTTAACATATAATATCCGCATTCGATGACACCTTGTTGTTTATGAAATTTATGTTTAAATGAGTGTCAATTAAATATAACTTTTTATGTAATACATCCAAAAGTAAAAATTATATATGGATATTTACCTTTACTTGTACATATTTGATCTTGGCACCCCTTTTGTTTGTGGTTTTTCGAAAGTTGTTCCATCCCCTATTAGAAAATAATATTAATGAGACAAATTTAAAATTCATTATAATATAAAAAACTATTAGGAAATTGAAACCTACTTCTCCAACAAATTCTTAAAACTTTTCCGCGCATCACCATGGACCGAGCATATCCAATATAGTGTTTTCTCTCATGGAAAAAAACACCCAACATCCAATGATAACTGATATAAAGGAAAATTTTAGGTTAGTAGTTTTTTTGATAAAAGAGATAGAACACTATCAGATATATGTTTCATACCTCTCACAATAAGGTATCATCCAACACTTTGTGATAATATTTTGTTGAAATCTTTCAGCAACATAAATTACTCTTTCTTCCTCATCCAATGAATGTGCATCAGGGGAAATAAAATGCGGGTCTATGAACCCATATACATCTGTCTAGTCATTCCTATCACACATGTTATAAAGATACCTAATACAAAATATAAATTAGTACTCGTTTTTTATAAATTTAACGCTGGGAAAAAATTGTGTTAAGACTTACATGGAAAAAATATGCACCACATTGACGCCCAAATTGTCTCTAGTAACAAGCTCCATGATATCATTTTTCAAAATTCCCACATTTATTGAAAATCAAAAAACATGACCTTCCAATGTAAATGAATAATGCTCCGCTAATAAATTTGAATATCTTAACAATCTGTCAAGACTACTAGAATTTGTATATGATGTCATAGCCATTTTTCTTTGTTGTTGTCTATAATGTATTTATTTACCTTTTAAGTATTCCTGTAAATAAATTGATAAATATATTAGCTTTTAAATGCTAAAACAACTTTATTAATAAATAAAATATAAGATATAACACACATACCTCTACGGTAATGACTCGCAGAAGTCTGGATGGCCAAACTAAAAAGTGGCCGATACTATGTCCAATTGTTGTCACCTTATCTGTAGGTACTGGAACTCAAGCTGATATATCTATAATATCCTATACAGTGACCCTATGCTTCTCTACCTCTAACTGCTGATGATGAACCATATCTCTTATACAATATACCATCCCATATTCCACTCTATGATGGTGAGGATCATCAACATACAACTCACAATAAGTAGTAAGATGTGGCGAAGGAGTAGGATAAAAAATGGGGTACACAGGTTGAGGTGGAGAAATGGAGGCCTCAGGCTGAGGTGGAGGAGTGGGAGCTATTGTCGGAGGTGGGGGAGTGGGATCTGCTTCCGGATGTGGAGGATAAAAAATGGGGTCTTCAGGGGGAGTTGGAGGAGTGGGAGATGCAGTCTGAAATTGTCTTTGTGAGTCTGCAAACATAGACTGTACAGATACATTGATCTTTTCCTCCATCGTCGCATTAATATTTTGAACTTAAGCCTCCAAAGAATCTATTTTTTTTATACACACCCTCAATGGAAGACGTTTAAGAACGTGGAAACACTTTTCTTACTGATACACCTATCGGGTATCCTCGTACATGACCAGGGTGTTCCTACTTTCCCAATGCTTCAGATAAAATATCATGCCTCCCAACAGCTGTAAATACCCCCTATGTTCTCTTCTCCTTAATAGAATCCTGTATTAATTAATTAAAAAAATTTATTGATTCAATGTATATAATTTATAGACAACAATTTAAATAAATAAAATAAATATCTTACAATCCTCTCAACTACTATCCTTGATTAATCTAAAAGATATTGCCCCTTTTTGCCCATCTGAGCCCTCTTCTATTTTTCATGTCTAGATGGAGGGGACGGAGGAACAACCTCTCATGAGCTTGAAGACTCAGCCGTAAGTTTTACTAATTTTTATGCCATCATTTGTTCTTCCAATAATGTATACCCTCCCCGAGATAAGCTACGAGGGTATACATTTTTAACTTGGATATCCTGATGAGATTTCCTTGTTTGCTGTAAATTGACAATAATAAATCATTAAAAAATTATTAATAAGTCCATTTATATAAGAAAAATTATAAAAGGTTACATTGCACTTACCAAAAATGATTCTTGTCTCCTACTTTGAACAAATTTTCTCCATGTGTCTTCCTCTATGAAAGGATATATACGACATGGATTGTCATGATTTCTTTGACCATAAATGAAATCAGATGTGAGGGTCAATTTGAAATGCCTCCATCTTCTAGCTTCCATCGATAAAAATTTATTCTTGAGTCCTCCAGTTTCAGGAATATCAAATGTCATCTGACAATGAAGAGAGTGTTTATATTATACTATATTTTTTAAAGATAATTCAAACAGTAGAAAAATATCTTACCAAAATAGTCTCCCACAACTAAGCTTTTATCATTTCTTCCACACTTTTCCAATCATTATACAAAATTCTAACTTTTCTTTTTTCCTTGAGTTGATACAAAACTCTTAAAATCTTTTTCATTTGGACCTCTTGGAATATAATTGTCATCAAATTCAACTATTATCCTCTGGTCATGGGCATGAGCAACTGATAATTTTGGTAAATGTGTACTTCCACGTTTACCAACTCTTGAACTCTTAGTTGTTATGGGAGCACATGAAGACGATTGGGGAACATCAACAGTAGCATGTAAATGTTCCTCCCTAGAGGAATCATCATGTTTCTCACCTTCAAAATCATGTGGTTGATCAAATGATTGATCTGTCATTGTCCTTGTAATCAAAAAAGGAAAAATTAATTCACAAATAAACAAATTCAACTATCACAATGGTAAACATGGTAAATATGGTTTATCATGATAAAAAATGGTAAAGATGGTAAACATGGTAAACATGGTACTATAATTGGCATTTCAACAAAATCAATAAATATATTACTTATGTAAAGGAAAACATGATAAACTATGATAAAATATGGTAAAATATGGTAAACATGTTAAACATGGTAAACTATGGTAAACTATGGTAAACTATGGTAAACAATGGTAAACTATGGTAAACATGGTAAACATGGTAAACAATGTAAGCATGGTAAACATGGTAAACATGGTAAACATGGTAAACATACGTTACCTGTAATATTAGAAATGTACAAATGGATTTTTTCCCAAATTCCTTCATCATGATCATTCCTTATGGCATAAACTATGGTAAACATGGTAAACATGGTAAACATGGTAAACAAGCATTACCTGTAATATTAGGAATGTATAAATGGATTGTTTTCCCAAATTCCTTCGTCATGATCATTCCTTATGGCACAAACCATGTCTACAACATGCTCATCATTATTTTATGCTAATATTTCCATGGAAGTAGGGATATTACATAAATCAGCATCTACATCAAGTTGACCCTCACCAACATATTGTTTTTTTACTTGTAAAACAATAGACCACTGCATATCTGATTGATCAACAACATAGAAAATCTGTTTTGCATGTTTTGCTGGTATAAAAGAATCTATTGTGTCTTCCAATCTATTCAGATTAACAATTTTCATTCCAAATTCATCGTGTATCACACTATTGTTACTGAAAAACCTTTGTAGTTAAAAACAGGAACATTAATTTTAAAGTAATCAACCTCCAATATTTTTTCAATGACTCTATAATATGAACTTGATGCAGAAATTGGACTTTTGTCTTTAGAAGTCGAAAAATGCATTGCTTTTGCAAACACCAATACCCCACTATTCTGAACTGCACTCTTGTTGTCTTGAGCATTTGTATGAAATATATAGCCATTAATGTCATACTCAGACCATGTTATCAAATTTAAACTTGGACCACCCACTAACCATCTTAACGTCTCTGAGATATCTGATCTACCATGTAGGGTCTTTTTAAACCATGTCAAAAATGTTTTGTTGTGCTCATTCAAAATCCACATTTCATTATTTTTTGGATGACATTGTTTCAACTCATTAATATGAAATGTGATATATGGTTGAGAACCGTCTGTGTTATTCAAGATGTATAAATGTACATTCTTCATCTGTTCAGCTGACAACGATTTGACTTTCAAGCCACGAATCCCCTTTCCCTCAGTATTAACTTGTTGATGATGAGATATAAGAAAACCTATGTGCTCTACTGTAGACAAGTAACTCGTACAAAACTCTGCAACATCTTCAGAAATATAGTTTTCAATAATGGAGGCTTCAGGTCGATAAATATTTTTAACATACCCCTTCAATATTTTCATATAACTTTCAAAAGGATACATCCAACGAAGATATACAGGTCCACAAATCCTTATTTCTCAAACTAGATGAACCATTAAATGCACCATTATTTCAAAGAAAGATGGAGGGAAATACATTTCCAATTGACTAAGTATAAATATTGCATTCGTTTCCAAAATGTTCAAAGCATTCAAATCAATCACCTTATTACAAATTGAATTGAAAAAATAACACATATTCGTTATAGTCTTTCTGACACGGATGGGAAATATTCCACGCAATGAAACCAGTAGAAGTTGTTGAATCATGACGTGAAAATCATGAGATTTCATACCTATCAACTTCAAATCCTTCAGAGAGACAAATTTTTTTACATTTTAAGAATAACCTTGAGGCACTTAGCTATCATTAAGACACTGATAGAAGATAATTTTTTCCATCTTGGATAATGTATGACAAGATGGATGAAGAAATGTTCGTCTTCCATCAGAATTCGGAGCTAAATCCAAATGTATTCCCATTGATAGTAAGTCTAATATTGCATTCAATCAAACTTTAGTCTTTCCTTTATCATTTAATAATGTTCCAATGAAACTGTTTCAGATATTATTCTCTATGTGCATGACATCAATTTCATGTTTCACTTTAGGATATCTCTAATATGGTAGCTCAAAAAATATTGACCTTTTCTTCCAAACATGTATATCTTTACCAGATTTATGTGTCTTTCCCAATGTCACATCAAGGTTTTGCACCCTCTCAAAATACTCATCAGGGGATAAAGGTTTTGGAGCAATATCTAATTCTTGTGACCTGTTGTATTCTTTTTTTAGTCTTCTATACGAGTGATCCATAGGTAAAAACTTTCGATGACCCATGTAGACTGTTTTCCTCCCATGATGCAATTGACAATATGAAGTCTGTTGTTTGAAAATTGGATATGCTTTATGCCCCTTAACACTGTATCTGGACAAATTTCCTTATGCTGGGAAGTTATTTATAGTGAACATAAGCACTGCATGCAGTTGAAAATAATTCATTTTATAAGAATCATACACTCTCACACCATCTTCCCATAAAAGTTTCAAATCATCAATCAATGGTGACAAGAAAACATCAATATCATTTCCAGGTTGCTTTGGACCAGAGATCATTATACTCAACATGACATATTTGTGATTCATACAAACTTTAGGAGAGAGGTTGTAAATTACCAATAAAATAGGCCATGAACTATGTGTGCTATAGATACTTTGATATGGATTCATTCCATCTGTGCAAAATCCAAGTCTGAGATTTCTAATTTCATTTCTGAATGTCGGATACAGCTCATCAATTTTCTTCTATTGTGGACAATATCCTAGATGGAGAATTTTTCTATCACATATACGCTCATCAACATGCCATATTAATGTTTTTTCATCATGTGAGTTACCAAATAAATGTTTCAAACGAGGAATTATAGGAAGATACCAAAATACTTTGGCAGGGATCTTTGTAATCTCTACATCAGCCTATGATTTTTCTTTCAACTTATACTGTGATGTCCCACATTTAGGACACTCTGAAAAAAATTTGTATTCCTTCCTATATATTATACAGTCATTCTGACATGCATGTATTTTCTTGTATCCCATTCCCATTGGGAATAATATTTTTTTCCCCTTATAATGTGATTCTGGAAGATTTTTATCTTTTGGAAGAATGTTTTTCAACAATTGTAGCAACTCCGTAAAACTTTTGTCACTCCATCATGTTTCTCTTTCAGGCTTACCAATCCTAACACTGCTGACAAAACCGTAAAATATGTACAACCCAAATACAATGGTTTTTCAGCATCACCATATAGACGCGCAACTGTTGGTTCTATCTCAATTTGTTCTGCTGCAATATCACGAATCATTTCTTAAATTCCATCTGAGTTATCATCTTGAAAATCATCATCATCAATAGACCTAACATTATGTCTAGTTTCACCATGCCAAATAAAAGGGATGTAGCTTGGATTAAAACCATGACAAATCATATGATCTTTGATCTCTCTACTTTTCAACTTCTTCATATTCAAACATTTCAGGCATGGACAGAAAAAAATGTCGTTTCTTGGAACATTTCGTTTAGAAAATTCCAAAAAAGCATCAACACCTTCCTCATATTCATTACTCATTCGATGTTTCTTAATCCAACTTCGACTCATTATTACCTATAACAAATATCAAAATTAGACATCCTTTAAATAAAAGAAAATTTTATATTTATATGAAAAATATCATAATTTGAATGAAAAACAATTTTGAAATATAAAAAAATTAAATCAAACACCTGTAAAAGTTATTATTTGTAATAACAAGAAAAAAAATTAAGAAGAAAAAAAAGAAAAACCATAAACATGGAATTATACTCAACCCTTGTTGGCTAAACCCATAATTACAAAATGATGATACAAAAACCTCAATGGCTCAACCCATAATGACAAATTGATGTAAAATCTGGAATTTATTCACCACAATTTTCATAATAGACAACCCTTGTTCATTTGAAAAAAATCAATTTGATTCTATCATCATATTAACTGTCAAGATGCATTGAAAACATACATAATTAGGTGAGAAAATTCATTATAAACTTGAACATTATAATCAAAGTAAACGAAATAAAAAAAATGAATTTAGGGCATCCTGAAAAAATAAGAAATGAAATCGGGGAGGGTTGAAAGTCTTACTTAGGGATTGCGAGTCGATCTGAGAGATTTTCTAATAATAAATATTATTAAGGATCTAGACAAATTGACATTGAGAGAACGAGTTATAGGTGGGTTTCTAGGTTTTCCGCGCAAGAGAGACAAGCCGCAAGCTGCATATCGAAGAAAACAGATAAGCATACGGGTCCCGATAAATCATTTAAAGGGTTTATCACATCGGTTATTTTATAACCGACGTGATAAACCACTGAGACTAGATTTATCATGTCAGTTATTTTATAACCGACGTGATAAATCACCGACACTCGGTTTATCACGTCGGTTATTTTATAACCAACATGATAAACTGATTTTTTTTAAGTTTATCACGTTGGTTATAAAATAACCAACGTGATAAACCCCTGAGCCTCGATTTTTTAGGTTTATTATGACAGTTATTTTATAACCGACATGATAAACCTTTTTTTTAAGTTTATCATGTCGGTTATAATATAACCGATGTGATAAATCGAGGTTTGGCGGTTTATCACATCAGTTATTTTATACCCGACGTGATAAACCTTCGCGATTCCATTTATCACGTCGGTTATTTTATAACCGACATGATAAATCCAATCTTGGATATTTATCACTTCGGTTAAAAAATAACTGACATGATAAATTTCCATTATATATTTTTCATGTTGGTTATAAAATAACCGATGTGAAAAATCTAGTTTCACAGTTTTCCACGTCGGTTATATATAACCAACGTAAAAAATGCCGCCGTGATAAATGTTTTCTACACTAGTGTAGAGTGCTTCTGGGCACATTGGTGAACTTCCAAAAAGGGCCGAGGGGCCCAATTCAAGAGTAGCTGACTCGAAAAGATGAGTATAAGACAGGGGAAGGAAGAACTCTCAGGAGGGAGAGGTATGTGGTGTGGATGTTACAAACCCGACAGAAATGAGGACATGGAGTCCATGTATGCCACATACCACCTCCTGAGAAACTCAGTCTTGGGGGCTAGGAAGATGATGAGGTTTCTAAGAAATAGTGTTGGACCCAAAGACTAAATGTCCGGGTGGTCCTACGTATACCATGAGGATGGTAATCAAGCCACATGTAGTTCTAGACATGATGTGCAGTTTTACGTCATGCGGTAAGGACACAGATAAGGGCACGTTATCTCGATGATGAATGTGTATAGACTGACAAGTAACCTGATGTGAATGTGGACATGCAGTCCATATACGCCATACCATTAATAATTCCTAGAGATAATTCAGACCAGGTGGTCGAGAGAAAGGGGAGACGAACCCATGCTGGACTCGAAGACAAAATTTCCAGGTTTTCCTACGCATCACACGATAATGGGAATCGAGCCATACATAGTTCTCAAGATACTGTGTAGTTTATCGTGATGTTTCAAGGATGTTATAGATCTTAGTTTATGGTCATAGAGCTTGGACGATAGATGCCAAATTTAATTTCATGTTCATGGGATTGATGAGTGGAGAGGGTGAATCATTGTGCCTGTGGGAGGCCACAAAATGGAAACAATGATCGAGGATAACTACTGACCATGTTCGCAACAAAAAATCTGTATTGTGTGACCATGGATTGGGGGAAAACAATTCAGTTTCGACCGTTGATCATATTCTCAACACAACACTTGTATCAATTGTCGTCCAGGATCCTCAGGGACGTTGGCCCGAAATGGTAGGAGAGCCCTAGGGCCTAGCATCCCTACTATTCAGGGTTCCTTTTGGATGTGAATGATGATGGAAACCCAAATGATGGGATGCACAAAAATGGTGGGAACTGTGTAGTTTAACATCTTGTGGTAAGGATGAGGGATGAAGGAGGGATGTCTCAGGGGAATATGCATGTCATTGACAAAATAGCCCGATGTGAATGAGGACATGGAGTCCATACCACACCGCACAATCCTAAATGAGAACTTGGGCCAGGGGACCGGAAAGGTTGATGGACCTGAGACGGGAGGTCTCAGCCAGTTTGTAGTTTAACGTCTTGTGGTGAGGAAGGTAAATGATATTAGTTTAAGGTCATAGATCTTGGACCATAGATACATGACCCTTTATGTAGGTATTTCCTTAAAAAAGATCATAATCCCACGTGAGCAATGATCCATGTGGGAAACAAAGAATAGGATCAAGATCTCTCCATCATATAAGGTTACAATGATGAGGGGAGGAGATCAGGTAGGGTTGATCCGGACCAGATCAACACTCCTACCTGAGGCAGACAGATGTCTGAAGGGATAGTTGGACAAAATGAACCACTTCACCCAATATTTGAGACATATAGGGTTGGTGCTAATGATGAAGGATTGATATTTACCACATTCGACACATGGAATCCACATCATGTGACCTGAAATGGGTACAAAAAATGAGTGTCAACCACTGACCATATTCGCAATGCATGACTTGTATCAACTTGTTCCCTAAGATCCTCAAGGATGTTGGCCCAAAATGGTATGAGAGCCCTAGGGCCTAGAATCCATACCATTCAGGGGTCCTTTTGGATGTGAATTATGATGAAAACACAAATCATGGGGATGCGTGAAGCATGAATATGCTCGTGCAGTTGAACGTCATGCGGGAAGATGAAAGAGAAAGAGATTTCCAAGGAGGGGAATACATGGTGTGGCCATGATGAACTCGATGTGAATGAAGGAAAACGTCTTCATCACACCATTTGTTTCAACCCAAGGGGAGATCCTAAAGTTTGGGGCTGGGCTAACAGATGAAATTTATGGGCGTTACTACATATCCCATGAGGATGGGAATCAAGCCATACATAATTCTGAAAGGGCCATGTAGTTTAACGTCGTGCGGTGAGGATTCAGGAGGATAAAAGAACAAGGAGGGGCACATATTGTGATTATTGTAACCCCAACATGTGTAGGGAAAAAAATTATACATGATACTGTGTGGGATCCTCCCAAGATACTACACCTAGGGGGTAGTCAAAGAGAAGATTTTGGAAGATGGATTGTAAGACAAAGCATCCGAGCGTTCCTACGCATCCCATGAGGATGGGAACCAATCATTATGTAGTTCTTGAAGATGCTGTGCAGTTTAACTTCATTTAGCAAGGACATGATAGATCTTAGTTTTTGGTCATAGAGCTCAGACCGTTTTGTAGTTTATCTACCACTCGCAGTTTATTGTCCTACAGGATGGGTACTGAGTAGTTTTAAATCCTTTATCTTGGACAGATCAATCTGTTTAATGTCATGGTGAATAAAAAATAGTTTAAGGTCATGTAGGACTGTTTACTCAGGAAATATATTTCTTGAGGAATTTGGAATTGGTGGGAGGAGTTATGCGCCCACCATCCATGGTAACTAGGGACTACACACCATTGGGGTAAACCTTGTGAATGATGTATGATTCTTCCCATTTAGGCTCCAACTTGGGTGGTTTCATACCAAGTATTATTGGTGTTCTCACGGACAACACCATGTCACCTTGCAAGAAAGAGTTAAGGAAAAATTTCTTATTGAATGATCTGGATATCTTGTTCTGATGCCTTTCCAGATTGTGCAGGGCACAAAGCTTGTTCTCATCGAGTGATTATAGTTCAGCCATACGGACTTCAACTACCTTATCTAGGGATTTATAATCATGTAAAACTATGTGTAATGAAGGAAAATAAATCTTTATGGGTAGGAAGACCTCTGTTCCATACACCAAAGAGTATGGGGTCACCTGGGTGGAATTATGAGTCATTATCTGATAATCCTAGAGGGTGTTGGGGAGTTTATCTAGCCAAATTATCTTGTTCTGACCAACCATTTTATACAGTATATTAGAGAGGGGTTTGTTGAATGCCTCGATCTAGACATTCTCCAGTGTGTGATAGCACGAGGTATGTTTAGAATGAATGTTTTACTTGGCATGCAATTTCTTCAACTCAACTTCCCAGAAGTTGGTGCTGTTATCGATGAAGACAGAGTGAGGGAATCTAAATTGGTAGATGATGTTAGAGATCTAAAATTCAATGATTGAATGATCCTTGACCTCCTTGAGTAGAACTGCCTCTGCCCACATGGAAAATAAATCCTTAGTGGTCAGGATGAACCTTCACTGGCGAGCTGTCATCGGTGGATATGTTCCCACAACATCGAGTCCCTATACCACAAAGGGACAAGAGTACTTTGTGGTGTGGATAGGCTCTGGTGGATGATGCATGAAATTATAATGGATTTTTCATGCATGGAACTTCTTGGAAAACTCGATACAGTCACAGATCATGGAGGGAAAAAAATACCCCAGTCTCCAGATCTAGTGAGATAGATTTGGCCCAGTTTGATGAGCCTTGAAGGAACTAGAATGAACCTCTTGCATGACATAAGGAATCTCACCTCCTTGAATATAATGGAGGAGGATCCATTAATACCGCATTTGTAGAGTATCTTCTTAAGACAAAGGTCACTCTAGAGGGAAAACTGCAATATGCGACTTCAGATTTGCTCGTGCTATTCTCGATCTTTTGGGAGACTACCGTGTTGAATATACTCGATAAAGGGGGTCCTCTAGTTAGGAGTCACTTCCAACAATGTGTTAGGGGGACCTGGGGGTCCTGATGTGGAGGCGCTGTCGGTAAGGTGGATTACCTATAGGATACCATCATCATCCGGAGTGATGTGGGCGATAAATATCTGGTGTGACACATGAAAAATCAAATCATCCTAATTAGGCTTTGCAAGAGATGCAACCAAGATGGCCAAGGTGTTGGCTCGACTGTTCTGGGATCAAGGTACTTGTGTAACTTCTGGCTGATATGGGAACTGGGTCATCAACTAGCAGGTACATTCCAACAGTGGTACGAGATTTGGATTCCTAACGACATGGTCACCGTTGATCTACTTGATGACTAGTTTGGAGTCCCCTTTAACATGAGAGTGGGGAACATCAAGCTTGAGGGCCAGCTTGAGTCCAGTAATGAAAGCTTTATACTCTGTATCATTGTTGGTACAACCTTATAACAACAAGAATGAATATCGAAGAAAAACTTGTGCTGGCGTGATGAAGATGATACCCAGGCCCACTCCGTTGAGTCTGGGGTCATTGAATCTTTAGCCAGTAGGGCTTTGAGAAGCACCATCAAAGTGCATTTTACAACATAGAATGGCTTGGTCTACCGAGAGGATTGCCTCATTAGGAAAATCAAGATACAGAGACTAGTCTGCAGGAATTGGATGGGCATGAATGAAGTCTTCCAATGCCTATCCCTTGACAGCCTTCTGGTGGACAAACCTAATGTCAAACTGCTAGAGGATCACTGTCTATTGATCTAAATAGCCTATCAACATGGGGAAGTTTAGGATGTAAATTATATAATTCACTTGGGACACTAGCTATATATCATGGTGTTGTAAGTAATGTCACAATTTCTATACTACGAATACCCGCACATGGAAGCTCTTCTCAATGGAGGAGTATCTAGTATCCATATCAAGGAGCATGTGGCTTAGATAATAGTGTCTGTTCTCTATTCCCTCACTGTTCTTCTAGGCTATAAAGTCCCTAAGAGATCATTACATGGTGTTCACATAAAGGACCAACAGTTTTACAAAAATAGGTGGAATCAAGACTAGAGGCTGTAGAAGATTTTTCTTGATTTCCTTGAAAGAAGTCTGACATTCCTCATCCCATGGATAGAATGTGCCTTTATTCATGATCCATGAAAATGAATTATATTTTCCATCCAAATTCGCAATGAATCAGCATATGTAGGCCAAGCGGCCTTGAAAGCCTCAAAGATCCCGAATGTTGCTCGCATGACACATCTGACTGATGGCCTTAATCTTCTGAAGATCGATCACTATGCCACTATATCTAACAATGAAGCCGAGGAAATTTTCAGAGATTACCCCAAAGGCACACTTCAATGGGTTAATCTTCAGATGGTGAGAACAGAGGAATTCAAACAATTTCTCAAGGTCTTTGAGATGGTCCTAGAGCTGTCAAGATTTTACAATCAGATCATCCACGTAGCATTCCACCAATGTCCCAAGGATCAGATTAAATATGTGATGAATGGAATGCTGATAGGTGGAACTTGAATTCTTTAGACCGAAGGGCATTACCTGGTAGCATAAAGTACCCAGTAGTGCCCTGATAGTGGTATACTCTTCATCCTTGGGGTCCATTCAATTTTTTTATTCCTAGAATACCCATCCATAAAGGAGAGAGCATAAAACCCAGCGGTGGCGTCAATCAACAATTCTATCTAAGGAAGGGGAAAATAATCTTATAGACAATGGTGATTGAGATCCTGAAATTTAACATAGACTCTAATGTATCCATTTTAATTTCTGACAGGCACAATGTTGGATAACCATCTGGGGTACTAGACCTCCTTAACGAAATTGGATCTGATGAACTTATCAACATCATCCTTGACCATGGAACTCTGAGAGGGGTGAATCAATCTGGGATGGTGTTTGAACCTAGAGTGATTTGATGGAAGACCATGGAGGTAGACAATGACCTGAGGATCTAGTATTTGCATCTCTTCATAACTCCATTCAAACACATCACTATACTACTTTAGGAATTCCATGTACTGTTGTTTCTCTTTGAATAGAATAATGACACTGATTAATGTGGGTTTCAGATCTGTCTCGACGGGAAGCTGGTGCCAACATGAACAGCAGTGGACACTGTATGAGGGGGCTCATGTGCTACCGAAACCATAGCGATTAAAGACGTCGACCCAATTCCATCAGGTCTTCAGCCCAAGGGGACAAACTTGATGATATAAAATAAATAGTGGCACATTGGCTTGATATGGTTTATCCTAGCCCAGATAAACAAGCAAGTATGACGTATTGTCATTTCCATGGGGATGACATCCTGATACCTTATAGGAGTAGGGTGTTCTAGGATTACCCAAGCTTGATTTGTGTAGGAATATGAGGTGATCTTACTGAGACTCTTATACTTGGAAATTTTCTTCACCCTCATTCTAGAAACAAAAAATAATTGCCCCAAATTTGAGGTCGTATCCTCCAATCAGTGGATCAGAAAAATGTAGGCATCATCCAGGTCTGTCCACGGGTCGGTCATAGTCATAGCGTGTTCAACCTCATTATCCTAGATCTGATTTTCCTTTATCTTTTAAAAGTCATCATCTAGGTAATGAGATTCACAAGAGGCAAAGGGAAACACATCACCTTGGAGTAAACCCATTCGACCATTAAGGGAGTACTGGTGATATGATGAAGGAACCGACAAATGTAGGTAAATCCATGGCCTACCCATCAACATATTGTTGGAGGTGTCCTAGGAGACAACCATGAATTCGGTGATGGCCACCAAGACACTAAAATGGGTAATCCATTCACTTATAGTAGAGACGTAAGTGCGTTTCTCATAGGGTTTGATAAAAACACATGACTTCCACCTGGGTAAGCGATTATAACACACTAAAGTTTGTGGTTGTGATTGGATAGAACATCTCTGAGAAATGATCCACTACAAGGATGTACCAAAAGCTCCTTGGCTCAAACTTAGTATCTATCCCTTGGTTACCCCACTCATAAACTGGGGGTGACTGTGGGACCAACAACGACACTGAAGCTGACCACTAAGATGATAGACCAGCTAGTGGAGAATACGGTGACTGAGATGACAAGCCAGTGCATATCAGGATGTCCTGTGAAGAATGTAGAGATTGAGCCACCACATCTTGATAAGATGGACTGGAGACCATGATTTCTGGAACAAGTTCTATGGTTATTGATGATGGTCCATGATATTGTTCAACCTTTATTGGTCCCCAAAATAAATCTCCATGTTCTCTAGTTGTGGTAGCAAATGACCCTATTAATGATAGAGAGAAATGCACGACCATGCCTTGGGAAGGGGCCAAATATTCCTCCTCCTAGACGTATCTATGAAGGGTGGTGGGAATTTGGTGGACCTAATATTCTAGAAGGATGAGGTTGATACACCTTGTTCCTGCCCCATCTCTCGACATAGAGGATCAAGGTGAGGGTTCCATTGCTGAATCCCATTCTGCCGCACAATCTTAGAAGAAGAAAATTTTAATTGTAGTATAAATCTTCTTGGTGTTCTTTTTATGGCTCTGATGACCCACCCTCCTGCCTCAGGATGGATCTTCGAGATAGAGTAGGTTTTCAGCATGAAGACCCTCAACTGATCTGATTATGGGGTAGAGAGGACTTCCACCTGGGTGATATGGGGTGTGAGGAGAACCTGTACAAATGTCAAAGGGGACATGGGGAGGACCTCCGTGTCTGCTGGATGATGCATAGAGGAAGTCTCCATAGGAAATACTGAAGCGAGTAATAACTCCATTGGAGATGGTAGAATCATGGGTAGTTCCTCCATGACTATTTCTTCTGACAACGTTGGTACAAGGAGGGTCATCGTACTGGTCGAGATGAACATGGGTAGGAACTCTGTGTTGGGTACCGATGAAGTGAGTTAGACCTCCGCTTCTATGATTTACAGGATGAGGAGGACGTTTGTTGGTTACTGTAAGAACATGGGGGAGACCCCCCATGATGACGGTTGGCCAAACAGGTATCATATTCACATTGGAAACCTATGACAAGAGGAACGACTCCATACCTGAGGTCATGGGTGTACAAGAGGCTTCCGTACTGAGTGTCAATGCGGATGGGAGGACCTTTGGTTGGATTGATGGTGGCATGGGGAGGACCCCCACTCCGAGAATGTGAGAGGGACATACCTTCACTCTCATTGGTGATGGTATGTGGAGGACCTCCGTCCAAGATGTCATTACCACGGGTCGACCCGCTACAGATGTCACCTGCATCGGTGACCAGGAGAGTCATCCCAAATGACCCGTAGGGCAGTTGGGGCCTCGATCCGGGCCATACATATGAGTACCCCTACTCAGCATAAACAGGGGACTAATGTTATGCACCAACAGTGGCATGGTCCATAATAGACATTGATGTTGACGCCCCTCGGCGGGCGTCCTCCTCAGCCTGCACCCGATGTTGGTGTTGGGTTAACTAAATTGGGGTCGGTGGCGTAGGTGCATAACTCACCTAATCCTAAACCCATGGGGTCGGGTGGCAGTGCATACATGGCCTAGTGGGAGCCCTCCTTGGGAGCTCCTAGAATGGGATTCCATCTAGGTTGGCCTATACATCCCTCACCTCATTGGCGTAGGGGAGGGTGTCGTCGGAGCGTTCTGGGGAGAGGCTCCTAAAATGATTATACGTCGGAGTGGGGAGTAGTGGCTCCATGCACGGCCCTTGGGGGGTGGGGGTGATGAGGTGCAAAAGCCTCTAGGTCTTTTTGGGCCATATCCTAGGATGGGATAATCCCATTCTCCTCATATCTTCAAACAAGATCCTTAATTACCCTTCTTTGAAAGAATTCGGATTAGGAGATGGGGTGTGGGCACCTAGAAGCTGTGAACGTGGAGGTTTCCATGAGAGAGATGAGGCCACACAATATTTTTTCATTGACGTTGCCCCTCCCCCTGAATCGGTGGGTGGGTAGTGATTGGTTTCCTGTCATGATATATTGGGTCCTTCAAAGCAGGGAGATTTAACCATTAGTGCTGAATTAAAGAAAGAGATGTCCAGTGCCCTAGGGCCATTCTTTATTCAATGTTTGGTAAGAAGGATCCACGCTGACAATGTCACAAACCGGGATGTCCAATGTTCAACTACCCCAATTTCTAGTGAGTTTCACACCAAGCCCAAAATTTTCTTGGCGGGACCTAGCGCTAGATAACTAGATCCTGATGACACGCTAATCCAATGATATCTCGAGCACTACTAATCTCCACATTGATGAGAATAAATTCACATTTGGTTCACCATTTTTGTTTCCAATGATTTTACCAGGGAACACATACATATTTTGGAGAGCATGGTATTCTATCTCCCCATATTCCTACTTTCCAAAGGCAGGCGACATCCGTCTCTTATTCAGGGACGTTTGCTACTTGATTGAAATAGGATGATGGGATTTTAGTTCCTCCCTTTGTGGATTCCTCCTTGGAACTTTTTACCTAGTTTGGGTCTCCCTCATAGACATAATACATTACCCGTGAAACTCTTCCTAGTGCCATGTATTCATGGACGCCGGTTAATTATGCTGCTTTTGTCAAGAAATTCCGAGGGGTCTAATCAAGGAATCAAACTTCGGTCGGGAGATTAGCTATGTTGGAAATTGTTGGCATGTCTGGACGTAGGAACACTGATGCATCTAGGTTTCTTACCCTTATGATTGGACTTCTAGAGGGAGTGGAAGCCCGAGGCATCCCACATCGAGTGTGGGGAATTATATGTCATAGGCATGTATATGAGGTTTTCCTTATCTTCCCATATTTAACACAGGGTATGATGTGAGTTTAACTTCTAGTGGAGATAGATCAGATAGACCGGAACACTGATTGGAGTGGATCAGATGAGTGAAACCCCAGGAGGGAACATTGATTTTGGGGCTAACATGTGGTTAGTTACCCGATTGCTACTTGGATCAGTGAGAAAGTGGGTGACATGATCTCCTCGGGATATGGAGGCCTGGGTAAGAATCAGGATAGATATGGATGGTTGAGTGGATGTATAATGAGATGGAACCAATTTGAGGATGATGATAATGTTGTAATTTGAGCCTCAAAAAGACCTCATACATATCCCAGTGGTAGGGAATCAAAGTCTATGTAGTTCGGTTGGGCGATCGGACACCTGAGGCGACCCATGAGAATGGATGCATGGATAGAACACAAAGGTAGTAGGACCTCTGTGCTAGGGAATGACCTTCCTGAAACACATGGGCTCAAGGGAGAGACCATGATGGGACATGAGAGATGGGCTTGAACTTCTGGGTGGCTTCCTATGTATCCTAGTGGTAGGGAATCAAAGTTCATGTAGTTCGGGATGGGGGTATATAATTGGGGTGTGAATAGTGGACAATGACACGATAATATACTAGGGCTTATGCGTGGTTAGAAGCCTAGGTTGTTCTGACGCCCAGGGGAAGGAATAGAGATGTGGGTCCTAGCGAAGGGGACTACAATGGCTTACCATCAATTGCAGACTATAATGTATTACCGCTGGTTGAGTTTCAAATGGATTACCTTTGATTGGGGATCACAATGGCTTACTGTTGATTGAGGAGCACAACGGATTACCACTAGTTGGGGATCACAATGGCTTACCACTAGTTGGGGATCACAATAGCTTAATTCTAGTTGGGGATCACAACATCTTGACGCTAATTATGATACAATATCTTACCGCTAGTTGGGATACAATGGCTTACCACTAGTTGGGATATAGAGGCTTACCGTTGGTTGGGGATTACAATGGATTACTGATGGTTGGGGATCACAATGGCTTACCGCTGGTTGGGGATCACAAAATCTTACCGCTGGTTGGGATACAACGACTTACAACTGGTTGGGGTTGAACCACAGGAAGGATTCCTACATACCTTGCCTAGGAGACACGGAGCCAACCCACATAGTTTGAAAGTATGCAGTTTAGCATCATGCTGGATAAAATGGGGGGGGGGGGGGTGTATAGGTTAATGTCATGTGGGATGAGGGTGAACCAACATGTAGTGGTCGGGATCAATGGGTGTTGAGTTGGAACCTCAGGGAGGCTTCCTACGTACCTTGCATAGGAGGAAAGGATCAAATTACACATAGTTCGGTATGAGGGATATAGTTTAACGTCATGCAGGATAAAGGTGAAACGACGTGATGTGTTCGGGACCAATGGATGTTGGGATTGAACCTTAGGGGTTATACCTACATACCTTGCCTAGGAGATAAAAATCAAAGTCCACGTAGTTCGGAATGGTTTGGGGCTTACACACTAAGGTGGCCTAGGGTGGATGCCATGGTCAATGCTTACTCTAAGACCACATGAGTCATTCTCGGTGTGAGAAACAAGAGGCAGCAAAGACCTAATGATCATATCATGAATGGTGCATCCACAGGAAGTGGAGTGGGGATTACACGTGGTTAGCTTCCCAAAGAGAAAATAGGGGCTTATGTATGGTTAGAGGCCTAGGGAGATGAAGATTGGGACTTACTCTAGGATGGAGGCCCAATGGAGACAAAGTCTAGAGGGATAGGGACGGGGTAACGAAGGTCCCAATTCCCATCTCTCCTCTGGTCTTTGTAATAGAATAAAAGAGGCGGAGTTGGGGTGTTACCTCTCACATGAAATGCTAGGGGCTTACACCAGGATGGTTTCCCTCCCCTACAAACAAATTTTGCTCCACCAAAGAGGATATCATTCTATGTGAGGAAGATCTCACTCCTGTGGAGAGGAGCGGTCTTGGAGAATGTCTAAGACAGGGAACCTTGTGTATAATGCATGGGGTGAGGCCACAGTTTAACGTCATGTGCTGAGGATGATGGTGCTTGGTATTTTAACGTCCTGTAGCTCAGACGAGGTGGGTTCACTCCGCACCCCTATGACATACATAACTGATACCCACCCACACTTGGGGAAGGGAAGGCATCAACAATGCCATGGTGAGGGTGTGTTGTGGAGTGATCCATTAAGGGGCCCATGTTAGCATGGCTATATGAAGAAGAAATAGCTGTTAGCGTTCCTATGCGAAGAAGCATAAGGCTAATAAATGTAACGTAAAGCACCAACCAAGGGACTTTGAAATCACATTGTACAAACCTGGAGGGTTGTATGGGAGAAGGGTGTGAAAAATAGGGGTGTCGTGCATAAGAGGGTCTCCGAAATGGTGTCCTAGGGAAAGTAAGACACATGGATTACATGAGGATGGATGTGCGCATGAGGAGAGGTTGCACGTAAGATAGAGCCGCTGCGCGCAAACCAGATGGATTCATGCAAAACAGGTCCGATGCAGGGGGAACCTATGCACAAGAGGGATCTTTTGCATGCAAATGCCTTAGGGTAAAAGGAAATGGATAGGGATCAAGCCCAAGAGGGCCCACCCAAAGGAGGACACATGGGGGACCTGTTGTGCAAGATCCAATACCTTGAGGCCATATTGCTTTTCGCGTAGTCATAGAAGAGGTGTCTTTCATGCAGAAGAGTGTCAGTTCATCTTTGGTAACCATCCTTGAGGGGTGGGGGTATGCTTCTATTTATATCTGAAAACCCCAGAGGTAGTGCACAAGCGGGGCTACATAAAAATAACTATTTGATGTCATGTTTGGCATGGAAGGGTTTGCACGCCTAGGGGAATATTGTGCACTAGAATATATTTCTTCATGAACATTCCTTGGCTGGTTTTTGAGATATTTGTCGCGAAAGGGTACCTTTGACGTCACATTGGGAATGTAAGGGTTTGAGTGTCACAAGAAATCTAGCGTGCACACCTGGACTCTTGCACAACAATGCCTTAGAGTGTTTTCAATGGTTTTCCACAGAAGCCTTCATTTGACGTTGTATTGGGTGTGCACAGGTTTTTGCACTAAGGGGAATCTTGCATGCACCCCATAATTTTTGTTCGAAACTCCCTCTCCCATCATGGAATAATCCCTTCATTCTCAATATCCCTTTGGTTTCTTTAAAAGAGCTCACTCTTGGACCTAACAAACTCATAATAAGATGTTTATCATCTTATATGACCATAACTTCACCTTCAAACAAATGAGAAATTCATATCTCTCAGGTTCATGAAAAAATCTGTAAGACCTTCATGGTTCTAGTGAATATAATGTCGGTTCATTTTACAAAACCCTTTGTGTTTCCATTTCATCCATCTTAGGGATAACATCATCTTTTTTTATTTAACTTCATTAAGTTCAAATTTACTCCCTCAAATTATTTTGGAAATTAATTCTCTTTCTAAAAAGATACTATTTTGTGCTACAAAAGCTTTGTTTTTCAAAATGGATTATAAAAATATTATTCTAACATTTCATTGGGATAACTAAAAAACATAAATTTATCTAATTATGGATTCTATTTTACATATGGAAATATATTTCACATATTCCCCAAAATCCAAAATCTCAATAATTGAAAAATTAGAAATGTTCTAAGTCCACATCTCATGTGGTTTCTTTTAAACAACCATCGATGGAACATGGTTGAGTGTAAATGAAAACATTTCTATTGAATAACCATAAAAGGAAGTAGGATGATCTTCATGACTAATAATTTACAAACACATGTCAAACATTGTTTCATTTATTCTTTTATATAAACTATTAAATTATGGTCTACCAATGGTAGAAAGTTTTGATATTATACAACAATCTATAAGATATTCATAAATTTTTTGAATGAAATATTCTCCACTTAAATTATATTAAACTATTTTAATATTTTTTACGAGATGATTTTTATCTTTATCTTTGAACACATTAAACATTTTAATGAATTCAAACTTATGTTTCATAAGATACACATACCCATACCTATTAAAGTCATCAGTATAGGTAATAAAGTGATGAAATCCACCATTATATACTTATATAACCACATATATATGTAAGTATGTGTTTTAATAAACCATTAACTCCTTCTACTTTACCCTTAAAAGTTGAATTTTTTATATTTATTCATATATAGGATTCATATATATAAAATAATTAACAATCATTTGAATGCTGTTGGGAAAAAACCCCTCAAGGTAACATTGCATCATTTTTGGGTTGATTGTGTTTGTTGACAAAGTAGGTTTACATGGTGAATTGTCAAGTTCTAGAGATGTTGTTGACAATCCATGTTGATAAAGAACCATGAAAAAGGAATGAACGATCTGGAGGTGGTGTAAAAGAACAGATACAAGGTGGTTCCATTTTCCAGTGTTTGCCAAATTTTTGGGGTCCAAAATTTGGAATTTGGTGAGCATCGTGAAAAGTGGATATCCTTGAAGATTTCATTTTAATATGGCAAAGGCATGAGTTTCGCGAAGATAGGATTCATGGATTGGATTTCACGAAGACCAGAATAATGTTTATTGTGATGCTTCATGATTACGATGAGATTCATGAACGGAAGCATTGAAGAGAATTGCAGTGGCGAAAGGCTTCATGAGGGGAGCTTCACGACGAAGATGCAAAGTAAATGACAGAACGCTCCACGATTACATTGAGCTCCACGATCGAAAAATTGTCATGGTGCTTCACGATTTTGAGAGATTTTTGGTGGGAACATCAGAGCTTCGCGATTTGTGATGATGTGGCATTGAATTCACGTGGAAATTTTGAGCGTCAGTGGAATCGCCAATAAATAGAGCTCAACCCCCTTGAGCATGAAGAAGAAAAATCTGTATCTGCATAGAAGCCAAGGATTCGAGCTGAAATTGAGAGGAAAAATATCATTGGTGATCAATCATCTCCTCTTCAGACAAGAAGTATGAATTCACTACAGAAGATATCTTTCTTATCTCAAGTATATCCTAAATGCTTTGCTGATGCAGCTGAAGATGAAAACTAGGTTCATGCCATGAATGAAGAGCTAGATCAAATTGAGAAGAATCAGACGTGGGAGATTGTTTCAAGGCCAGCATATAAGAATGTCATAAAGACTAAATGGGTATATCACAACAAGATGAATAAATATGGAATGGTGATTTGGAACAAATCACAACTAGTGTGTAAGGGATACTCCCAATGAGAGGGAATAGATGTAGATGAGACATTTGCACCGGTTGCGAGACTAGAGACAATTATATTATTTCTAGCCATTACAGTGCAATTGGAGTTCAAAGTTTTCTCGATGGACATCAAATATGAATCTGGAGGAAGAGGTGTATATTGAGCAGCCAGATGGTTTTCTCATTCATGAGGACGAGAACAAGGTTTTCAGACTGAATAAGGCGTTGTATGGACTGAAACAAGCACCAAGAGCATAGTACTCAAGGATTGATCAGTACTTGAAGAATCTTGGTTTCTAGTGTGGGGGAGTTGATTACAATCTCTATTTCAACAACAACAGTAATCAAAGGATGATGGTCTTGGTTTATGTTGACGACATAATTTTTAGTGGATCGGATGGAGCTTAGTGCAGAAAATTTTCCAAATTCATGAAAAGTGAGTTCAAAATGTCAATGATTGGAGAGATAACATTTTTCCTTAGTCTACAGGTGACACAAGGAAGGAATGGAACATTTATTTCTCAATCCAAATATTCCAAGGGGTTTTTGAAAAGATTTGGAATGGAAAATTACAAGGATATGAAGACTTCAGTTGCTACCCAGATGAAATTATCGAAAGATGATAATGTCAAGGTAGTTAATATCAAATAATACAAGCAGATTATTGGGAGTTTATTGTACCTGACAGTGACAAGACCTGATATTGTTTCACCACCTTCCACGAAGCATGATATCAAAGCAATCCCAAGGAAATCCATATGCTTTTAGTAAAAAAGAATACTTTGTTATATCAAGGGCATAGTGGACTTCGTCTTGTTGTATAATGGAAAATATCAGACAGAGTTATTGGGATATACTGATGCAGATTGAGCCGGTTCAGCGGATGACAGGAAATCAACGTCAAGAGGTGCATTATATCTTGGTGGACTATATATTTATTGGATAAGAAAGAATCAAGAATGCATCTCATTAAGCACCGCAGAAGCTGAGTATATTGTGGCCACTCAAGCATGCACACAATTATTGTGGATGAAGAAACAACTTGATGATATGGGAGTTGAATTGAGGTCTACGATTGGAATCCAATGTGATAACTCAAGTCCTATCAATCTCAACAAAAATCCAGTCCATCACTCAAAGAAAAAGCACATTGAGATAAAGTATCATTTTATCAAGGAGAAGGTTGAGTAGGGAATCATGAATTTTGAGTATGTTCCTATAGAACTCCAGGTTGTAGACATTATGATGAAGGCCTTACCTAAGGAAGCTTTTGAGAGGAATCAACTAGATCTAGGAGTCCAGTTGACTCCCCACACCTAAAAAAGTGGTTGTGAGTCTTCATCTCCTCGAGGTATGGTGTGTTTTTATCTATTGTGCCAATATGTATCTTTTCCAATGTCTCCGACCACATAGGAGTGCCATTTTTGGATTGTTGACAAAGGGGGAGTAATAGTGACTCCTCAAGGGGGATAGACTATGGATAATGAGGGAAGAAAATGTCTTTGTCAAAGATGCGGGGAGAAGCTGACAGGTGGAGCAGCGAGATAAGGGGAGAGCAATGAGATAGGGGAAGAGTTTTTAAATCTGACGATGCTTGAAGTGATCGATGAAAGAATAGATATCACAATAGGTAAGGATCATGATAAAAGTACAAGAGTGATGTTGGAATGATGTGAGAAGGGTTCCAGCGATCAATAATTGGTATCCGATTGGTGATAAAAATTGGTATCAGAGAGGAAGGTTAATATTAGTGTTTCTCTCTCAAATGGAGGTCACTAATCATAAAGGTATTTCGATCTTCGATGGGAACAATTTACAGCTATGGAAGAATCAGATGCAACACTACTTATGATCATTAGGAATGGATGTGTTAACAACAGAAATGCATGGCATAATAGTTGATATTAATAGTGGCACTTTATCAGAAGATGAGCGTAGAGAGTTGGATGCCGATGCTAAAGAAATTAATGCCTTAGGGGGAGCCCTATCCAATCCTATATATACAAAGGTGATGTTATGAAAAATGTCACATTACATGTGGGAAAATATATAGAATATATATGAAGGGGATAAAAAGGCCTGAGAGGCAAAGATGCAAGTGTTGTGGAACAAGTATGAAGATCTGAGAATGAACCCGAATGATTCTGTTGATACATTCTTCGACAGGGTAAATATTGTAGTGGAATGAATGCAAGGTCTTGGAGAAGTTATTGAAGACATAAATATTTTGAAGCGCATCTTGAGAAAACTTCCACCTCGGTTTAATCCGAATGTTTTGGTTTTGGAAGATAAATACCCAAAAGAGCTGACATTGGATAACCTGCACAACACCCTTGTCGCATATGAAATGAGAAATAATGATAACGATGCTGTGGAAAAGGGGAAATCCAAAGAGGTGGCATTGAAGGCCACGAAGAAGCTCACCATTGAAGACTCTCAGGAAGAAGAAGATACAGATGATGTGATGTCATTCCTCTCATCAAACTTTCAAAGAGGAAAAGAAAATTTTAAAGGGAAGCTTCCACTTACTTGTTTTCAGTGTGGAAAGGTTGAACATCTTGTGGCAAGGTGCCCAAAAAGTTCCAAGAGGATGATGATGTCGATGAAATCAAAATTCCCAAGAATAAGTCTTTATCCTATGGAAAATGAAAGAAACAGTTCATGAGAAATGTTTTTAAGAAGAAGAACCTTCTTTCAAAAGAATATGATAGTTCAGACGAGTATGAGGTTGAGGAGGTTGAATAGATAGAGAACTGCAGAGATTGTGGAGAAGATGTTATGGTGGAATTTGTCAGCAGTTCTCAAAATAAGAATGAAATCTAATCTGATGAAGAAGAATTCGAGTTAGAGACTGCTCTTGAGGATATAGATGTTTGGATAGCCAAAACAAAGAAATCCAACAAAGGTGTTCGTGATGCCAAACTCTATATGCAGCAGCAAGAAGAAGAGAACTTTGAGTTGATGGAAGAAATTGAGAAACTCAAGTCATCAACACCAGAGGACTCAGAATTAGTTAGTGAGTATAAAATAAAAATTCAAGAACAGAAAAGGGAGATTGATAGATTGAATAACACAAGGAAAGATCAAATCAAGCATATTGAATAACATGAAGAAGAAGTTGTCAGTTTGTGGAAAAAGAATAAAGATCATTATAAACTCTTGACTCCTGCTGAGTCATCAGGAAAGAAGATCACTCAGAAAACCGAGAAGCTGAAAGTGGAGAATAGTGGTTCAGCAGAAAAGAAGCATCAACTATGTTCAAATGCTAATACCGATGGGGGGATTGATTGAAAACAAAAGGCTGTGAAAATTGAGGTCAGACCACAATCACCCACTCTGAGATTGAAGGTTTATTTGGGAACAAGGAAGAATTAGAATATTAAGAGATCCCAAGGGGAAACTTGCAGTGTAGAAGTCACACAAATAAATGAACCTCATATCAGGTGTTATTGTTGTGAAAAAATGGGACATTCATAGTATGTGTGTTCCATATCCAAGAGATATATAAGGGCATAAGAAAAAAGGTGGAATCCAAACATATAATGGTTCTCCAGAACATATTTTTAAGGAAACTGTTTTTGGTGCAGAGGTTTTGGGCACATGCCTAGGTATTTTACTTCGAACATACGGTGGAATATGCCAAAGGAGAATCAAAATGTTTGCAAGCAACATATCATTGAACCAACAGGTGGGTTGAAAATGGAAAACAGATTTGCATCCATGAAAGATGATGCTTGTCCATCATACTCTGAGAAAGATCAGAAGTCTCAATCCATGTCAAGTATGAAGGAAAAAATATGGACCAAGAAGAAAAAGGATGAGAAGGTAGTGGTGACAGGAATTTCCCTTAAAGCATCAGATCACTTTGGTGTGTGGATCCTTGACAGCGGTTTCACATCTCACATGAAAGGTAATAAGGATCTCATTACAGGCATAAAATATGACTAATAAGGAGTTTTCAAGTTTGTAAACGATGAAGGCCAGAAGATAATTGGATCAGGAAAGGCCAAGGTTGGTGGCAAAGAGATGAGACGTGCTAATGTCTTAGTTGTGGAAGGCCTCAGTCACAATTTTCTCAGCGTCATTCAACTATGTGACTCAGTACATTCTATAAGGTTTACTAAGAAGATGTGTATTGTCAAAGGAAGATATGGGAAAATGGTTCTACAGGGAAAAAGAACAAAGGGAAATCTCTAACTGGTAAGTGGAGAAGAAGATATGTGCTTTCTGTCTAGAGAGGAAGAAAACAAGTTGTGGCATAAACGACTTGGTCATATATACCAACCATCCCTAGAAGATCTGATAAAGTGTGATTCAACAAGAGACCTCCCTAAGCTTTCACGTGATCATACTCACACGTGCAATGCATGCCAACAAGGGAATCTCATCAGAAAGACGTATAAGGAAAAAGAAAAGAAGTAAACAAGAGTGCTTGAATTGGTGCATGCTGATGTTTGTGGGCCTATCACACCAATAGAGATTTATGGAAAGAGGTAATAAATTCTTTTCATTGATGACTACAACATAATGGCATGGGTATTTGTTATTTACCTTAAGTTTGATTTCTTCAGCTGCTTAAAACAGTACTGAAGGGAGTGTGAAAGGATGCTTGGATAGAAAATTCTGAAGTTTCATACTGACAATGTTATGGAATTCACAAATAGTCAGGTGGAAGACTATCTTGAGAAACATGGGATAAGGCATCACATTTCTTCAGTAAGAACTCCCCAATAGAATGGAGTGGTTGAAAGGAGAAATCATATCATCAAAAACATGGCCAGAACGATGCTCATAGAAAAAGATCTACCAGAGAAATTTTGGAAGGAAGCAGTATTGACATCAGTTTACATTTATAATAGGGCTCTATTATGTCCAAAAAAAAGGAAAAACTCCATATGAGATGTGGTATGGGAAGAATCCAATGGTGAAGTAATTTTTAATCTTTGGAAGTAAGTGCTTCATACTCAACAAAGAAAAACATAGGAAATTTGAGTCACGCGGAGATGATGGAATATTCCATGGCTACTAAGGAAAAACAAAAGCATATAAATTCTTTAATAAAAGGCTGGAAAAAGTAGTTGAGAGCAATGATGTCACTGTTGTAGAGAATGAAGAGAGTATTCAACATCATAGTGAACAATTTCTAGATGAAAGCGATGAGGAGGAAAGTAACACAGAAACAGTAGAAGCGACTGATGCTGATTCAGAAGAAGATACTAATGATGAGCATCTACGTACAGTGGAGGATGCATTAATTAGTGATAATGAAGAGACCTACAGGTCTATAAACCATGATTGGATCTTTTGAAGAATTAGTGAGCTCAATTTAGTTGAGAGAGAAGTGAGTTCTTAAATTGTGAGTGGTTGTAAACTAGGAGGGACAGTGAGTCCACTTCGAACTTGTAAACAGCAGTACACTTATAGCGTGATTGGTACATCGACACACTGCCGGTGTATGCTCCTTGGACGTAGCCCAGTGAGGGTAAACCAAGTAAAAAATACTGTGTTCTGTGCATGCTTTATGGTTTGTTCATACTCTGCATCGGGAAGGAGAGAGAAGAGGGTTTTGTCTAACAGCAAAACAAGATTAGAAGGGGTAGTTGTTTTAACCTGTCATACCCTGATTCACCCCCCCTCTCATGGTATCTAGTATAGTGGACCTAAAAAATACAATAAACCATCATAATAAAGACATTTGATGATATTCTTATTTATATGAACTTGGTAAAAACTCTAAAGATACGTGGAAATTGAATAATTAATTTTGAACTTTTCATTATTTACAGTAGAAATTACTTTATTGAAATAATATATATATATATATATATTAATACTTTATATCTATTCCATGAACATAAAAACATCACATTTCATCATTTTTAAGGAATTTATCTAAAATCCTTCATATTATGAAATTAGTTCCTTTAGGAAATATAAACCCTTCAAATTTCTTTATATATTAACAGTTGATATTAATAATATATATAATTTACATTATTTAAGTATAATATAAATTATTTATTTATTTTAACCTTTGATTAAATACACTCAAAACCTCTTGTCTTATCTTAAACAAATTTCTAAAATAATAATTTTAATATTAAAAATTCATCAAATCATTTATGAACAAGTAAATATATATTATTTTACTTTAAGACTAACATTTTTAATTTATAAGAATTTAATAAATTATGAAACCAATTAATTTTCAAATTTTACTTATAGATCCAATATATAAGAATAATTTTGTTAACGTCTCATTTGGATTTACCATAGGCCCTAGAGTCTGTATCGAAAATGGTTTTTAAGAATTTTATAAAAATAATTTTTTTATAAATCATAAAATGAAATTATGTATCATTATTAACCATGATGTGGTTCTTTATATAGGATACCAATTTCTAAATGATCCACATTATTTTTCTTTTAATATAATCCATTTTTGGAAGAGGCTTTAAAATTTAAACTACTGAACCATGATGCTGTTTTATATAACCAAACTATGGATTTCCCATATGAACATAATATTCCCATACAAACCATGACATTTATTATTAAAACTGTGACATAAAAGTCATAGTTTTCTGTTTCCATATTTTATAAAATCAATTTTATCATCTGGTTATTTAAAACCATTACATTATTTAATTATTTAAACATAAATAATTACATTATTTATAAACCATGATTTCATTTAATTATTTTTAATAATAATTGGTTGTTTTTTTGTATACTACACAATGGTTTAGGAAAAAAATTCTTTCTAGATTAATCTTTATTTTTCTCTTCAATTATATGATAAAGTAGTGGATCTTACTCCTTATTTGGTGTGATATCATATCTCGTATAGAAATATTTTCAATGTGAAATCTATATGAACTCATTAAAGTAATCAATTTTCAAAAATCCATAAGTTTTATAATATTTTGCATCAATAATGATTCAACTAGGAATAAATACACACTTTGTTATATATCTAGGTGTAATATTTCCTAGGGTCAATTAACTCTTCAATCATTTCTCTGATTCCATCGTTGGGTATCGGTGGGAAAAACATGTCCAAATGTAAAAAAGAATGACCATAAAACCTCTTTCCCACAATATATACCCATTTGTTTGAATTAAATTCACCATAAATAAAGAATATACATATTATTATTGTTTAAAGTTGATCCTATAAAGTTATTTTACATAAGATTTATATATATTCCTTATAATAATTCAAGAGACTCCTTTCTCCTATTATTTTACATGGATTGTATGAATCACCTAACACTTAGGTAGGATTATCTCTACATCAATGACTGATAGAACCAGGGTTTCAAATCATAAGAGAGAATGATATTTATAGGTCAAGGTGTTTTTGTACTATTATTAGATAGTGATTTAATACAAATACTACACAAATATTGAAACTATATATATATATATATATATATATATATCCTCCATGTATGATCCTTAGACTCCCAAACATTAAAAAAATGTTAAGATATAGATTTTATATTTCAAAATGTTATAAATACTTGAAACATTTAATTTTTAACACCCCAATGTTTTGAAAATAAATATAAAATGAAATTTTATAATATAGCCATTGAAACACAACTTTGCCTCTTCAATGCTTTGAATTTCAAAAAATTGTCATCTAGTGTTGTGTTCAGCAAGTCATTTGGAGTCTGATAGAAAAAAATTGGTTTTTTAGTGAATCATAACATACCCTTATGAATAGTAATATTAATAGTAATATGAATAGTAATATGACACTAATCAATAGTAAATTTTATTATTATTTTATTTTCTTATGTCTGGAAGATAATAACATCTTGGTTAAGTTTTCATTGTGATAAAAAAGTAGTTGTAGAATTAGAACTGTTAATTTTTGAATTAAGTATGATTTTATTTAAAAATTAAATTAATAATATTTAAAACATTATTTTTGAAAAATGGATTTCACTTTTGAATTCTACACGTCGAAAAATTGTAGGGGTGAATGTTTGGGATTTTTCTAAAATACATGAATTTTTCATGAATAGTATAAATAATGTTTTGAGTTTTCGGTAGATTAATGACATCATAATGATGTAATAATTAAATATAAAAGTATTGTCTACTTGTGTATAGTAACTTATGACATGAGGTGTCCCAAGTGGCTCAAACCATGGGAAAATACAATGGGCAAGCCCATGGTTTGGCAAAAACCACTAATGAGGTGTCCCTTTGAAATTATTAAAAAATTACATCTCTTTTTCTATAAATACCCACTCATCCATTCGTTTTATTTCATTCCAAATCCCTCATACTCTATGCTCTGGTGGTTTTACCTCTCTAGAAGTCCTCCCAAGGTGTCCCTAATCCCCCAGGGTCCCATCCTTCAAGATCTAGGATTTATTCTACAAGGTAAAGGAATCCTTCATTCTCTTCTTTAAGTCGACACTTCTTTTAGGTTAGTTATTTGAAATTCCTTTCTCATATGTTGGGATTTGATTTTGTTTATTATTCTTACTGTCCTTTTGATTTAAATATGATGAGATACCCTTTTTGTTCTCATCATTTGATTTTATGAATTCTAAGTGATGCTGTTAGGCTGCCGAATTTTCATAAGGGATCTCTTAACTTTTCTTTATTTTCGAGTTCATCTCTTTTATTTTTCTCTATTCACCACCTCTGTCCAAATGATCATGATAAATCCCATAACATCTATATACTGGATTTATATCATGTTAATGGAATAACCATCATATATATTCTTACTCCCTCCCTTTTATTTTATAAACGAAATTGACGTCCATGAGGTTCCGATTTATAACCTTCGTGGATGATGAAGTTTCATTCTTCAATTTATTCTTAATTACTGGTCATGACACCATATTCATGGTTGAACCAGACTATAATATATGTTTTATAACCTAATTAATATTAAGGAACCAGAATATGTACATATAATTAAATTATATGACCAAACTAGCTCATAATTTTCCAAATACCGCCGCATAATCGAAGTGGTTGTCATCTAATGATTCATCCTCATTCCATGTAACCAAATGATAGAAATGACCATTATACATTATTTATGTTCATTAATAATATATAATTCCAATCCTGGAGATTTATAACCATTCCACATGAGCTTAATTACTTAAAAACAAGTGAACCGAATATGAAAAAAGGAAACGAACACTCCAGAACTATGAAACTCAATACAAGAACTTATCAATAATGACATAAATGAACTAAACAGAATTATGGTAAACTAAATACATGTCTAATAGGTTCCGAAATAAGTTATTAACAAGTATAATTTTATATTCCATGAGCTTAATTACAAGATAGGAACACATTTGGAGTTAAGGTAAGGGTTTTTCCACCCGAACTTCCATTTTCATTCGGGATACTTTCATTGTCTAATTACCTAGATGTAATTCTTATGTATTATTATGTACTCATCATATGTTCTTTGTGAGTATCATATATATGTTTACACACCATAATCCTTCCTTATTTTATGGATAGTTACACGTTTTAAAAGGAACTTTCAAAATTGTTTCCAAAATACAAGCCCGATTCAAGGGAATTTCTCCAATTCATATCTATTTACAAGGGCACTCTATAATCTGTTTTTGAAAACCATTATCTTTCTAAAAATACTCATTTTATTATGAAAATACTATCTTACTTCACTTCTAGTTTTATACAAATATTTTCCAAAAGAACTCTTCTTTTGAAAATAAAAGAGTATTTATCTCAAAATTGTTTAATGATTTCATAAGAGTATTTTCGTTTGATGCTCTTGTTGATTCCATGGTATTATTGGGTTTAATCATTAATGAAGTCATATAAAATATTTTATTTAATTTTTTATGACTAACTCTATTTTGGATGATCTATTCTAAAACCATTCACCATATTACTCAGAATGGTTAGTGTTTTTTGATTAAAGATTGGGGAAAGTTAGTTACATTTCATATGATAGTTTCAATATGAATATATATGTTGTTTATGTTGATCCCCGATCATATGAGGAATGCATTGGACTTATTATGTGACGGGTGGGGCCCTCTATATCCCCTCTATGCATCAGTAGGTCTCATGAGACAAATAGACGTGGAATTGGTCGAGGCCTTTCCCAATGTGATATGGATTTTGGCCGAGGCCTTAATCACTAGACGTCTTGACCGAGGCCATGACAAAATGCATCAGAATGTCCGGAATATGAACTTCCCTCATTATGAAGCTATTAATTGAAAGCTCATGTGGTTATTTTACTAGTAGAATACCCATGATTATGTTTTATTATGACATTATTTACTCAGCTCATATTCTTTTCATAATGTGTTTCATGTTTATTATTAAAGGCATGTGTTTTCAATTATTCACCATGTCTAATGTTTAAATTATCTTCCGCTGTATTGCTTACTCTTACTGAGCATTTGAGCTCACCCCTTTCTTATGTTTCGTTTTCTTAGGACATGAAGAAGTAATTTATGAATGACTTGCAAGCATAATCTAGGAGACGTGATGACTCTAGTGGAATAAATTAGTGTTGTTTTTTCCTTTCCATATGTAATGTTGAACTTATGTATATATCTTGTTTCCAATAATACTAAACTACTTGTTCCTTTTGGATTCGTATTCCTTGTATGTATGCCAACGTAATCAAATAAGGCACTGACTCCAGACAACTAGGGTCGAGTCCTTACATTTGGTATCATAGGAGGTTTAATAGAATACTTGGAAACTAGATTTAGAAAAGGAAGAATTGGGGAAGAGTCCCTAAGATAGTCTTTGAGGATAAACATACAAGAACGTGTTGATATTTTGGTAAGGAATAGATTATGTGGGTCTTTCAAGCAATACATCCCTGGCTGGATACGAGCAGGTAGAGGTGGCTCTGACACATATGTATCTAGGGGTAAAACCCGAAAACCCTGCTTTGAGCTAGACTCGAACGGAAAATGGTGCACGACAATGGGCTTTCATGCACTCTTGGTTACGACACTCATGGGGGATATGCTTAGGATAATTCACATTTTCTTGATAAGCCATTATGAAGGATTTTAATGTAAATATTCCTCAAAGAATTTTTTTTGTGAATATGGGATTATCCATGCTTAGGATCTTAATTTTTTTGATTATTTTTAAGTTAATATTATACATTATGATTCATAACCTAATATAGTGTATGCCATTATCTAGATATGGCTCCTAGTAGATAGAATGGAAATCGCACGAATGCACATGTCCCCTATAGGGATTTTCCTCCGACGCAAGATAATGATGTTGTCTCTGGTGCAATGACTGGTGCTGAGCAACTCATAACAATACTGGGACAACTTACTTAGGTTATGAATAATAACCTTACCTGCATGGAGCATCCGGATCCACCACGTGGAGGAGCCATGCTAGATCTCTTTATGAGACAACAACCTCCATCATTCAACGGGACTACAAACCCGTTTGTAGCAGAGCAGTGGATATATTCCCTTGAGAAGATATTTCATGCCTTGGGATGTAATGAAAGAGAGAAGATTTTCATGGCAGTATATCATCTATCAGGAGATGCGGATCAGTGGTGGTCATTAATCCAAAACACAAAGGAAGAGGAAGAGATAGAAGAGATGGAATGGAGGGATTTTAAGGAAATCTTCTTAGAAAAATATTTCCCTCATGAGCAGTGAGCAGATATGGAGATAAAATTCTTGAATCTGAGGCATAAGAAGGATGAAAATGTTTCCAAGTATGAAGGAAACTTTACAAGGCTGGAAAGACATGCTGTGGACTACATACGAAATCCAAGGAGATAAATCGATCGATTATTTGATGGCCTAAAGCCATTCCTTCGATGGGCACTGGTCTCCCAGAATTTTTCATCATATGAAGACATAGTTTCATGTGCTATCAAGACCAAAAAATAATTTTCTAAGTCTTATGACTTTAAGGGAAAGCAGGAAAAGAAGAGGGATGCTGAAAACCCTAGGAAAGGAAATAAGGAAATGTGGAAAAAGTGAAGAGTTAAATTTCCACCGCGTGACAATTGTGGAAAGAAACACCCTGGTGAATGCTTAAAAAGAAAATGAGTATACTGCAAATGTGGCCAGATAGGCCATCTTGCTGGTGATTGTAAAGGTAAGAAGGAAGCCAATGATGTTCAATGCTATAGTGGTCGGGAGATGGGACACTATGCTACTGATTTTCCAAAACGTCAAGGAAATATGCAACAGAAAAGGCTAAGAGATCAGGGAAATGCTTATGAAATGACAACTATAGAGGTTGAAGTTCCTAATGACGTGGTGGCATGTACTTTAGTTGTTTCCTCAAGCTTAGACAATGCTTTCTTTGATTCTAGATCATCACATTGTTTCATATCTTCCCAGTTTTCTAAAAAAATTAGATATTTACAATTTGATTTAACAAGGGAGTTGTCAATCAAAACACCTAAAGGAAGTATCATTGCTACAAAGTTCTGTGAATCAATTCCCATTAGGGAATATAAATGTTCTTTATCTGATGATATTATCGTCATACCCATGATTGAATTTGATATAATCCTCGGTATGGATTGGATTTCAGACCATGATGCAAAAATTTATTGTAAGAAGAAGGAGGTTATGATTTTTGATGACGATGATATAGAACACCTTATCTTTAGAGCAGAATCTTCACCACCTGATTCTTATCTAGACCCACCCCCAGTAGCTCAACTAAATTTAATTATTGGGGAGGAAGAGAATGAAATAACTGTGGGTGAGGAAAGGAATGTTCAAATAGAGTATGTACCTATTGTGATAGAATATGTTGATGTGTTTCCAGAAGATTTACCTGGACATCGTCCAAAATGAGAAATTGAGTTTTCCATTGATTTGATTCCTGGTTCAAGGCCCATATTGAAGACCCCTTACAGAATGACCACTGTGGAATTAGTGGAACTGAAGAAACAACTAGAGGAATTGAGTAATAAGGGATTTATTCGCCCTAGTGTTTCTCTATGGGGATCCCTTGTCCTTTTTTGTTAAGAAGAAAGATGGATCTATGAGGTTATGTATCGACTACAGGGAGATCAATGCTATAACAATAAATAACAAGTATCCCCTACCTCACATTGATGATTTATTTGACCAACTGCATGGAGCTCAATACTTTTTGAAGATTGATCTTCGATCCGGATATCATCAGTTGCTTGTGAGGAAGGAAGATATTCCAAAAACAGTATTTCAAACTAGGAACGGGCATTACGAGTTTACAGTGATGCCTTTTGGTTTGACTAATGCACCCTCTGTCTTCATGGATCTAATGAACAAAGTTTTCAATTAACATCTCGATGATTTTTTAGTGGTATTTATTGATGATATCATGGTATACTCCAAAAGCTTCGAAGATCTTTAAACTCACTTGCGCATTAACCTGAAGACTCTTAGAAGACATGAATTATATGGGAAGTTTAGAAAGTGTGAATTCTCGCTTCAAGAGATTTATTTTCTTGGCCATATTGTTTCTAAATATGGAATCCTAGTTGATCCTGCAAAGACAAAGGCAATCCAAGATTGGCCCACGCCAACAAACATAACTGTGGTACGTAGTTTTATTGGCTTAGCAGGTTATTACCAGCGTTTCGTAGAGAATTTTTCCCGATTGGCTAACCCGCTAACGAATCTCACACGTAAAGGGGTTAAATTTGTTTGGACAAAAGATCGTGAATAATGTTTTGAAGAACTGAAGAGAAGATTATTCAATGCTACTATATTGAATATACCATCAGGGAATGAAGAGTTTGTTATTTATAGTGATGCGTCAAAGAAAGGACTTGGTTGTGTCTTCATGAAAAATGATAGGGTTATTGCTTATGCATCATGACAGATAAAAATTCATGAGAAAAACTATCCTACTCATGATCTTGAGTTGGCTGCTGTAATCTTTGTTTTGAAGATATGGAGACATTATCTCTATGGTGAAAAATGTGAGATTTATACTGATCACAAGAGTTTGAAGTACATTTTATCACAGAAAGAACTCAACATGAGGAAAAGGAGATGGCTTGAACTACTCAAGGATTATGATTTCACGATACACTACCACCTGGGGAAGGCAAATAAGTTGGATGATGCCTTGAGCAGAAAGGATCATGGAGTTTTGAGAAAGATGAGAGTTGAAAGGGATCCTATTTTCATGGATCTAGTAAAGATGGATATGGGAATAACAATGGAAGGTGAAACATCAATGCTTTTTCAAATGGTTGCCAAACCATCTTTACTATAAAGGATAAAAAGTTCTCAGGCTGATGATGAGAAGTTTCAAAAGAAGATTAAAGCTATGAATGATGGGAGATTGAGTGAATTTGAATATGAAGATGGAATTTTGAAATTTGGGAAGAGACTTTGTGTTCCTGATATACCTGATCTAAAAAGGGAATTGTTGGATGATGATCATAGTTCCAATTTCTATATACACCCTGGTAGCACTAAGATGTAAATAGATTTGAAGGGAAATTTTTGGTGGGACAACATGAAGAGGGAGATTGATGATTTTGTGTCAAGATGTATGGTTTGTCAACAAGTGAAAGCTGGAAGGCAACAACCTAGAGGAGTATTGAAACCTCTTCCCATACCTGAGTGGAAATTGGATAATATCACGATGGACTTTGTCATGGGACTACCAAAGACTCCTAGATGGAACGATGCAATATGGGACATTGTTGATCGTCTTACCAAGTCAACAAATTTTCTTTCTATAAGAGAAGATCTACCACTTGAACGTCTAGAAAGACTATATATTAATGATGTTGTGAGACTTCATGGAGTACCCCTATCGATTGTTTCTGATCGTGATCCACATTTTACATCAAGATTCTAGAAAAGTCTTCAGAAGGCCCTAGATACAGATCTTCATTTGAGCACTGCCTACCACCCACAAACTGATGGACAATCAGAATGGACTATTCAAACATTGGAAGACATGTTGAGGTATTTTTAACTTGATTTTCAAGGCATGTGAGATCAGTATTTACCTCTCATAGAATTTTCCTACAACAATAGCTTCCATTCAAGTATACAGATGACACCCTATGAATCATTATATGGGAGGCAATGTCGTACACCAACTTGCTGGGATGATGTTGGTGAATGAAATCTCGTGGGACCAGAACTTGTTGAAGAAACAATGGAAAAGGTGAAAATTATCCAGAACCATATCAAAATAGCTCAAAGTAGGAAAAAGAGCTATGCAGATAACTGAAGGAAGGTTTTGGAGTTTCAAAAAGGTGATCACGTTTTCTTAAAGGTATCTCAATGGAAGGGTATTATACGATTCGGTAAGAAGGGGAAGTTAAGTCCCAGGTACATCAGAACTTTTGAAACTCTGGACCGAATTGGAGTTGTAGCTTACCGTTTGGAAATGCTGCCAAGTCTCTCAAAGGTTCACAATGTGTTCCATGTGTCAATGTTAAGAAAGTACATGCCATACCCAACACATGTACTCACTTATGAAGAAGTGAAACTTGAGCCTGATCTATCTTACTGTGAATAGCCTATCAAGATTCTTGATAATAGAGAACAAGTATTGAGAAATCAGACGGCTCGTCTGGTGAAGGTTCTTTGGAGGAACCATAAGATGGAGGAAGCAACATGGGAGCATAAGGATCTTATGTTAAAGACATACCCGAATCGTTTTAGGTAATATTCTGTGAATTTTGAGGATGAAATTTTTGTAAGGAGGAGAGAATGTAACACCCCAAGGTTATGAAAATAAATATAGAATGAAATTTTATAATATAGCCATTGAAACACAACTTTTCCTTTTCAATGCTTTGAATTTCGAAAAATGGTCATCTACTGTTGTGTTTAGTAAGTCATTTGGAGTCCTATAGAACAAACTTGGTTTTTTAGTGAATAATAACATACCCTTATGAATAGTAATATGAATTGTAATATGACCCTAATGAATAGTAAATTTTATTATTATTTTATTTTCTTAAGGATAGATGATAATAACATCTTGGTTAAGTTTTCATTGTGATAAAGAAGTAGTTGTAGAATTAAAACTATTAATTTTTGAATTAAGTATGATTTTATTTAAAAATTAAAATTAATAATATTTAGAAAATTATTTTTGAAAAATGGATTTCACTTTTGAATTCTACAAATTGAAAAATAGTAGGGGTGAATTTTTTGGGATTTTTCTAAAATATATGAATTTTTCATGAATAGTAAAAATAAAGTTTTGAGTTTTTGGTAGATTAATGACATCATAATGATGTAATAATTAAATATAAAATTATGGTGTAACACCCCGAGATTTTATGAAAAATTTTCTTTTTAATTTCACTAATGTCTTGTGTTGTACGCTACACCAAAAGGAGCTTGCACAACATGCATCCTTGATTTGCCTTGCATTACACGCAATCGCGACCTTCCTCGATAGCGTGTGTAGTACGCAATAACGAGTTTCACTAAACAACAATATGATATTAAAATATTATTAAAACTAGCTGTTATGAATAGTAATAACCACCTTTTGAAATTTTTTAATTTTATTTTTCAAAATAGAATTCATTTTTGGATTCGTAATATCGAAATTAGCTTAGGGTGAAATTTTGGTGATTTTCGGATAACTTTCATATTTTGATGAATAGTGAAAATTACTAAATTTTAATTAAAAACAACTTTTTAAATCGAAATAATAAATAGTGATAAATTATTAATTTTAGTGGTTTTAAAGTATATTTAGAATATATTTTTACAATTTAACACAATGTTGGTCATTGGATGTAATTTCACATTTAAACCAGACATAAACAAATGTCAATCTTTTGATAGTTATTATCTCTTAAGAACACGATATTTGTTTTGACGACAGGAATTAATTTTTAAATTAATTAATGCAACTGATATGTTTTGAATTTGGTAAAATAGAAATCATTTTTGAGTTCATAATATCAAATATAGCTTAGGCCTAATTTTTGGTATTTTTCTGAAAACTTTCAATTTTTGATGAATAGTGAAACCACTAAGTGGTAGTTAAAAAAACTGAATTTTTCATAAAACTTAATTTTACTGATTCTGTGAGTGGAATTTCAAAAATCCGAGAGATACGGTTGATGTCAGTAAGTAAAATGTGGTTCAATGAGATGAAAATAATTTTTGGTGAATAGTAACTTTTTACTTTTATTTACCACGGTTAAAAGTAAATAGGGTAATTAAGGGTAGAAATGATATTATTATTACCCTAACACATGTCCTAATTCTATTGGACAAGTGTAATTCGACCAAAACCAAACTTAGGAATACAATATGACCATTTAGGCCCACTTGGATTAGATTAGGACATTTATTATTAATTTATTTAAAGAAGGGTTAAAAGCGTTAAAATCGAAGTTTATTTACTAAAACATTTTTAATATAGGTTTATACATAAGATAAATTCGATTTTAAATATTAATTAGAAAGATAAAAATATTTCCTACATAATGCTATTTTATTTGTAATTTTTAGACATCAAATAATTTAATTTATTTATGACACAAAGATGATGAAGTAATTATCTTATTAATGAAATATTGACATAATTGATGTTATAAACACCAAAATAAATGTAATTTAAGACTTTTTATGAATTAAAATAATTTTATAGGTTAATATGACATGTTAGTATTGATTTAAGTAACTTTTTTTGAACTTATCATTCTTTTATGATTTTCACAAAAATCAATTACTAAATAGCGTCAAAATTGACATAAAATAGTTTTTAAAACAAATATTATATTATTAATTGTTATTTTATTCCTAAAAATCTAGGTTTCGGCCAAATAACTTAGAAAAGGTTATATATATTAATAATAAACACTTTGGGGTTCGTTTGACTTATTATAGTAAGTTTATTAACCTTATAGTATAAGAACACAAGAAGACACGGTAAAAGTAAAATTATGTAACTTAATGTTAAATCTAAATGATAAGGTTAAAATAGGAACCTAAACTTGTATAAATTATATTGGATGAGATTATTTCGACCCATCCCCACCTTAGCATCGAAATAAATCAATTTGGAGCTATTTAAAACCGAACTTGACTTTATAATAAAATAATATTTTTAGTTATTCCAAAGGTGCCCCTCTCCTCCCTTATAAAAGGACACCTCCTCCCCCTCTTCCTCACACCACTTGGAGCCTTCAAGATCGTCCAAACCCTGAAAATTTATCCTCTCCACTTCTCTAGATACATCCTAGAGGTCCTGGTCTTCTTCAAAGACCAATTTTAGTGCCCTAAAATAAGGTCTCAAAGAGGCGCTTCAAAGAAGAGGCAATTTCCGTTACCGATTCTTTCATCTTTATTTCTTCTTCCACTTATTCTTATTAGGTTGTTTAATTATTAAGTAATAACATCAGTATCACTCATATACTGATATGTTATTATAAGTATGAAACAACCCTATTTCACCATCTATCCATCCTATGGAAAAAGAAATCACCGCGCGTGCGTACGTACGGAATACCGTCTCCATGCCGTGGTGTAATCTAATTTCCACCACCACCTTACTTGGATGGGTATAATGGTGTAAATAATGACTATATATGACTATTATAAAGTGTTATTGATTCTGAAATAGTATACATATACTCCAATACAATTCCACGATCATAGTAACAATATCATCACTCGTGCGTACGTACGAAATACCGTCTCCACGATGTGATGCGACTCGTTCTACATGATCTTCATTTCATAATGATTATATAAATGAATTGAATGAGTGAATATGATATATATTACACTAATACCATTCTGTAAATGAGGTATCTGTAACCTAATGAAAAGAATAAGAATTTATTCGACAAAACACGCATAAGAACAAAAAGTTATAAACACCCGAATAACAAGTAACAATGAAATATTACTACTAAGAAGCTAAGAATATGACCATATATGATATCATAAAAATAATTATGATTCTGGATTAAGTCAATAACATTATTTAAATCATTATACAGGAGGTTCAGACACTTACAAAGAAAGTTGGACCTAAGGTAAGGGAAATATCACAATCTCATTTTTATCCGAGATTGTTTATACTTTGGAATTTACTGGGGTGTATTTTATCATCCACATCCATGTTCCCTCAATATGTAATATTATTTCCATCCACCTACAATTGTTTAAATCCAATTTTACCCTTCGGTGAGTTTTTAGTAAAATATATGAAAGGAATCTTTTGTCGTTTTTCATACGAGGTACTTTTTGACTTTTCCGACAAAAGTACAAAAAATATTTTTTTTAACTTATACGGCATGAATGGATTTTTAAAACATTATTTCCAAGAAGCTTCCTTTACCAGTTTTCATGTTTATTTTTAATCAACTTCTTTTAGTTTCAAATTGTAAGACATGTTAAGAAAGGAAAATGTTTTTGAAGTAGAAAGGATATTTTCCTCAAGAATGGAGTTCAAGTGTTTTATCAAAATTATTTTCCATCTAAGATAATAAAGGGTTCTGTTTTTATCCCTATTATTACATTGATTTGATTATGTTGTGATGGAAATATTTTTATGAATTCCTTTATCTTATATGAATTGTTTTATGATGTTATGATGTTTAAGATTCCCATTTGTATTACATGGGTTATGAAATGATGTATGATTTATGATTTTGTGGCACACATAAGAATGGTATCATTATGAGATGGGTGGGACCTATATCTCCCTCCAATGCATTGGGTAATGATTTTATATCTCATGAGATAGACATGGCTGGAACGGTAGGTTATACCGGTTCAGTGAAACAGGACAAAAACGAGGGTGACTCGGTTCAGAAAGGGACTTTGTCCACTAAGATAGTCTTGGCAATGAGTCTTGACTAACAAGAAATGATTCTCTATGATTATGTGTGTATGCCACAAAGTTTCATGTTTTAAGTTATGATTATTGTGATTACACTTCACTGCCATGATTTATCCCATGTTATGAAATTATGATCTCTTTTGCAGGTTAAGATTTCCAAAAGTTATGTGATTGTGTATACGATGTGATTGATATTTCTTTTGTTTACCCTTACTGAGCATTTGAGCTCACCCTTTTATGTTTACTTTTCCCCAGGATATAAAGAAAGATTTTAGGTATAAAAAAAAGAGGAAGATCTTTATGGGAGATGTTGAAGATCTTTCACCAGGATTAGAAGATTATATTCCGAGTTTCCAAAGACACTAAACTATTACGATCCTTGTGTGTGTGTTTTTGTTATGTACTAAGTATTCTGCAAATGTAATGTAATGTCAATGTACGTTAAGCTTCGGGTCTCTACAGTTGGTATCAGAGGAAAGGTTTAGTCAACCTTTGGAAACTAGGATGCGAAAACATTAGTGGGATCCCTATAGATATTTCTAAGGTATGTATAAGGATGCCCCTAAGGATAAGTATACGTATAGGACATAGTCCTAGAACTATGGTAACGATATTAGATTAAACCAAATATGTTAGATATTTAATTTACTCCCCCTTTATTATGATTTTTCCTCTCACACTATTCTTTTTGGGTTTTAGAAAATGGCTGGAAACAAGATGATTCACGATAATGGAAGATATGATGGACAATGGAATGATATTCTTCATGAGCAACCAAATGAAATGGGATTTGGAAGTCCAAACATCATTATTATGCCGAATCAGCAATCTCATAATATGATCAATAAAGTAAAATTTGGTAAGTTTCCTGACCCGGCTAATAAGAGAAAGATGGAGTTTCATAATGATCATAGAGGAAAGAAAGTTCAATTTCCCCTATGTAAATCATGTGGGAAGAGGCATCAAAGATAATGTTTCAAAGGAACTGGAAGATGCTTTGGGTGTGGAAAAGAAGGACACAAAGCCAGTAAGTGCAAAGGAAAAGGTTCAGTTAACACCAGGGATGATGATAATGGTATTTCTATGACATCAACAATGGTTAAATGTTTTAAATGTGGAATGTACGGGCATTATGAAAACCAATGCCCTAAGGGAAAGTCTCATGAAGAGAATCAGTATGGTCATATGGGTAGTATTTATGTGGATGATGATGAAGAGACTATAAATGATATGTGAGATGAAAGAATTGTTGAAGCTCGGTCAATGGTTTAAGAATGTAGTGGAATGATTACATGTTTATCATGTGTAATGTTTTATAAGTAATCTTATGGTACTATGGAATAAAGAGACATCTAAGGATTGTTACACTATTGTCTTTCCTTGAGTTTTGAAAGTGTATGATTAATGTTACCAGTATCCATGAAAGGTTATTCAGATATTTTTGGAATGTAGATAATATGCGCATAATGAAGGGATAAGGAGAAAATTAAATGTTTGATAGTATTCATGAGCTCATGACTGATATAAGGAAAAGGTTATATCATGGTTTGAGTATATAGAATTTTTGGATTTTGGTATGTGGAAAGAGTTAACTTTTGACAGCATTCATGTTTTCACTAAGGTTTAATGGGTATTCATTTTTCAAGAGAATACATCATTAAGGTATTCACATGATTGGAATGTGACCAACAAGATATATGGGGGATAAACGATGGTATTCACATGCTTGGTTAATGATATTTCATGTAATCGTTTTCTTTATACTATGAGCTTGGACCGATGTATTTTAGATAAGCCTAAAGATTAGAATGGATTATGTTGGACATAAGTTAGGATAAAACGTTTTTTGATATTATTGATGGGATGTTATAGTAATATAGCTTTAGAAAAAGGACAACCTGCAGGACGGGCGACAACCCATCGCGTCGGACAAGGCTGTGGGAATCGAACCCACAACCGAAGTGCGACTGGCCTTTATCGCCTACCACTGACCTACAGAAAGTCCCTGTTTAGTAGAAACTAGTTTTATTTTATTAAGTGGTATGATATATGAAGTATAAGTTCATTTTTGGAACCATATACGATTAACCATAAGATGGACTTATAACTTTTCCTAACCTTTTGTTTGAAAGAAATGGAATGACCCGTCATTCTATCACATGATCTTCTAACACTTCACGAATAACAAATTCAACTTTATTTATTTAAGAGATGAAGTAGAAATTGTTCAAGGCACGAACAACAGTGAGATTGTACCAAAATAAAGTAAGTATTTATTCTAATTCAAATTCTTCAACTTTAGGGAAACGATCTTGAAAACCAAAAATGTTTTCCTAGTGCTCTTATATCTGATTAATCAGATGGTACCTTAGATTGTCACAAATTTATGGATTTGTGATTGTTGGCTTTTCCATAGCCATGTTCTCTACCACTCTCCATCAGAACATGATGGTTAGATTTTTCTTCCATATCCATATTTTCACCTATGTGGAAACCCAGTGATTAGTTTATTTGGGTAACCGTTACTTTTCATACTTTTATTTTTAAAGATTGGTTTTGGTATTCCTTTTTACAATGTGGGTTTCTATTAAAGAAACTTTCGAATAGTAAACCATTTATAACCCCGACGAATTTCGAGGGCGAAATTCATTTTAAGGGGGGTAGAATGTAACACCCCGAGATTTTATGAAAAATATTCTTTTTAATTTCACTAATGTCTTGTGTTGTACGCTACACCAAAAGAAGCTTGAACAACACGCATCCTTGATTTTACTTGCATTACACGCAATCGCGACCTTCCTCAATAGCGTGTGTAGTACGCAATAACGAGTTTCACTAAACAATAATATGCTATTAAAATATTATTAAAACCAGCCGTTATGAATTGTAATAACCACCTTTTGAAATTTTGTAATTTTATTTTTCAAAATGGAATTCATTTTTGGATTCTTAATATCGAAATTAGCTTAGGGTGAAATTTTGGTGATTTTCGGATAACTTTCATATTTTGATGAATAGTGAAAATTACTAAATTTTCATTAAAAATAACTTTTTCAATCGAAATAATTAATAGTGATAAATTATTAATTTGAGTGGTTTTAAAGTATATTTAGAATATATTTTTACAATTTAATACAATGTTGGTCATTGGATGTAATTTCACATTTAAACCAGACATAAACAAATGTCAATCTTTTGATAGTTATTATCTCTTAAGAACACGCTATTTGTTTTGACGATGGGAATTAATTTTTAAATTAATTAATGAAACTGATATGTTTTGAATTTGGTAAAATAGAAATCATTTTTGAGTTCATAATATCAAATATATCTTAGGCCTAATTTTTGGTATTTTTCTGAAAACTTTCAATTTTTGATGAATAGTGAAACCACTAAGTGGTAGTTAAAAAAAATAATTTTTTCATAAAACTTAATTTTACTGATTCTGTGAGTGGAATTTCAAAAATCCAATAGACACGGTTGATGTCAGTAAGTAAAATGTGGTTCAATGAGATGAAAATAATTTTTGGTGAATAGTAACTTTTTACTTTTATTTACCACGGTTAAAAGTAAATAGGGTAATTAAGGGTAGAAATGATATTATTATTACCCTAACACATGTACTAATTCTATTGGACAAGTGTAATTCGACCAAAACCAAACTTAGGAATAAAATATGACCATTTAGGCCCACTTGTATTAGATTAGGACATTTATTATTAATTTATTTAAAGAAGGGTTAAAAGAGTTAAAATCGAAGTTTATTTACTAAAACATTTTTAATATAGGGTTATAAATAAGATAAATTCGATTGTAAATATTCATTATAAAGATAAAAATATTTCCTACATAATGGTATTTTATTTTTAATTTTTAGACATCAAATAATTTAATTTATTTATGACACAAAGATGATGAAGTAATTATCTTATTAATGAAATATTGACATAATTGATGTTATAAATACCAAAATAAATGTAATTTAAGACTTTTTATGAATTAAACTGATTTTCTAGGTTAATGTGACATGTTAGTATTGAGTTAATTAACTTTTTTCTAAATTATCATTCTGTTATGATTTTCACAAAAATCAATTACTAAATAGTGTCAAAATTGACATAAAATAGTTTTTAAAACAAATATTATATTATTAATTGTTATTTTACTCCTAAAAATATAAGGTTCGGACAAATTACTTAGATAAGGTTATATATATTAATAATAAACAATTTGGGATTCGTTTGGCTTCTTATAGTAAGTTTATTAACCTTATAGTATAAGAACACAAGAAGACACGGTAAAAGTAAAATTATTTAACTTAATGTTAAATCTAAATGATAAGGTTAAAATAGGAACCTAAACATGTATAAATTCTATTGTATGAGAGGATTTCGACCCATAACCACCTTATAATCAAAATAAATCAATTTGAAGCTATTTAAAACCGAACTTGACTTTATAATAAAATAATATTTTTAGTTATTCCAAAGGTGCCCCTCTCCTCCCTTATAAAAGGGCACCTCCTCTCCCTCTTCCTCACACCACTTGGAACCTTCAAGATCGGCCAAACCCTGCAAATTTCTCCTCTCCACTTCCCTATAGACATCCTATAGGTACTGGTTATCTTCAAAGACCAATTTTAGTGCCCTAAAATAAGGTCTCAAAGAGGCGCTTCAAAGAAGAGGTAATTTCCGTTACCGATTCTTTCATCTTTATTTCTTCTTCCACTTCTTCTTCTTAGGTTGTTTCATTATGAAGTAATAACATCAGTATCAATCATATACTGATATGTTATTATAAGTATGAAACAACCCTATTTCACCATCTATCCATCCTATGGAAAAAGAAATCACCGCGCGTGCGTACGTACGGAATACCGTCTCCACGCCTTGGTGTAATCTAATTTCCACCAACACCTTACTTGGATGGGTATAATGGTGTAAATAATGACTATATATGACTATTATAAAGTGTTATTGATTCTGAAATAGTATACATATACTCCAATACAATTCCACGATCATAGGAACGATATCATCACTCGTGCGTACGTACGGAATACCGTCTCCACGATGTGATGCGACTCGTTCTACATGATCTTCATTTCATAATGATTATATAAATGAATTGAATGAATGAATATGATATATATTACACTAATACCATTCTGGAAATGAGGTATCCGTAACCTAAAGAAAAGAATAAGAATTTATTCGACAAAACACGCATAAGAACAAAAAGTTATAAACACCCGAATAACAAGTAACAATGAAATATTACTACTAAGAAGCTAAGAATATGACCATATATGATATCATAAAAATAATTATGATTCTGGATTAATTCAATAACATTATTTAAATCATTATACAGGAGGTTCGGACACTTACAAAGCAAGTCGGACCTAAGGTAAGGGAAATATCACAATCTCATTTTTATCCGAGATTGTTTATACTTTGGAATTTACTGGGGTGTATTTTATCATCCACATCCATGTTCCCTCAATATGTAATATTATTTCCATCCACCTACAATTTTTTAAATCCAATTTTACCCTTCGGTGAGTTTTTAGTAAAAGATATGAAAGGAATCTTTTGTCGTTTTTTGTACGAGGTACTTTTTGACTTTTCCGACAAAAGTACGAAAAATGTTTTTTTAACTTATCCAGCATGAATGGATTTTTCAAAAATTATTTCCAAGAAGCTTCCTTTACAAGTTTTCATGTTTATTTTTAATCAACTTCTTTTAGTTTCAAATTGTAAGATATGTTAAGAAAGAAAAATGTTTTTGAAGTAGAAAGGATATTTTCCTCAAGAATGGAGTTCAAGTGTTTTATCAAAATTATTTTCCATCTAAGATAATAAAGGGTTCTGTTTTTATCCCTATTATTACATTGATTTGATTATGTTGTGATGGAAATATTTTTATGAATTCCTTAATCTTATATGAATTGTTTTATGATTTCATGATGTTTAAGATTTCCATTTGTATTACATGGGTTATGCAATGATGTATGATTTATGATTTTGTGGCACACATAAGAATGGTATCATTATGAGATGGGTGGGACCTATATCTCCCTCCAATGCATTGGGTAAAGATTTTATATCTCATGAGATAGACATGGCTGGAACGGTAGGTTATACCGGTTTAGTGAAACAGGACTGAAACGAGGGTGACTCGGTTCAGAAAGGGACTTTGTCCACTAAGATAGTCTTGGCAATGAGTCTTGACTAACAAGAAATGATTCTCTATGATTATGTGTGTATGCCACAAAGTTTCATGTTTTAAGTTATGATTATTGTGATTACACTTCACTGCCATGATTTATCCCATGTTATGAAATTATGATCTCTTTTGCAGGTTAAGATTTCCAAAAGTTATGTGCTTGTGTATACGATGTGATTGATATTTCTTTTGTTTACCCTTACTGAGAATTTGAGCTCACCCTTTTATGTTTACTTTTCCCCAGGATATAAAGAAAGGTTTTAGGTATAAAAAAAATAGGAATATATTTATGGGATATGTTGAAGATATTTCACCAGGATTAGAAGATTATATTCCAAGTTTCCAAAGACACTAAACTATTATGATCCTTGTGTGTGTGTTTTTGTTATGTACTAAGTATTCCGCAAATGTAATGTAATGTCAATGTACGTCAAGCTTCGGGTCTCTACATATGGTCTACTTGTGTATAGTAACTTATGACATGAGGTGTCCCAAGTGGCTTAAACCATGGGAAAATACCATGGGAAAGCCCATGGTTTGGCAAAAACCACTAATGAGGTGTCCCTTTGAAATTATTAAAAAATTACCTCTCTTTTTTGATAAATACCAACTCATCCATTCGTTTTCTTTCATTCCAAATACCTCATACTCAAATTTATGGTGGTTTTACCTCTCTAAGATTCCTCCCAAGGTGTCCCTAATCCCCCAAGGTCCAATCCTTCAAGATCTAGGATTTATTCTACAAGGTAAGGGAACCCTTCATTCTCTTATTTAAGTCGACACTTCTTTTATGTTAGCTATTTGAAATTCCTTTATCATATGTTGGGGTTTGATTTTATTTATTCTTATTACTTTCCTTTTGATTTCAATATAATGAGATTCCATTTTTGTTATCATCGTTTGATTTTATGAAATTCTTAGTGACGCCGTTAGGCTGCCGAATTTTCATAAGGGATCTCTTAACTTTTCTTTAATTTCACATTCATCTATTTTATTTCTCTATCCTCACATCCTCTGTCCAAATGATCATGATAACTCTAGTAACATCTATATACTGGATTTATATCATGTGAATGGAAGAACCATCATAAATATTCTTACTCCCTCCCTTTTATTTTATAAACGAAATCGACGTCCATGTGGTTCCGATTTACAACCTTTGTGGACGATGAAGTTTCGTTATTCAATTTATTCTTCATTATTGGTCATGAAAACATATTCATGGTTGAACCAGAATATAATATATGTTTTAAAACCTAATTAATATTCAGGAACCACAATATGTACAACCGAATAATCGAATAACGAAACTAGTTCATAATTTTCCAAATACCGCCGAATAATCGAAGTGGTTGTCATCTAATGATTCATCCTCATTCCAAGTAACAAAATGATAGAAATGACCATTATAAATTATTTATGTTCATTAATAATATATAATTCCAATCCTGTTGATTTATAACCATTCCACATGAACTTCATTACTTAAAAACAAGTGAACCGAATATGAAAATAAAGGAAACAGACACTCCAGAACGACGAAATTCAATACAATAACTTATCAATAATGACATAAATTAACTAAAAATAATTATGGTAAAATAAACAAATGTTTAATATTCTATTAAATAAGTCATTAAAAAGTATAATTTCATATTCTATGAGCTTAAGTACAAGAAAGGAACACATTTGGTGTTAAGGTAAGGGTTTTTCCACCAAAACTTCCATTTTCATTCGGGACACTTTCACTGTCTAATTACCTCGATGTAATTATGATGTATTGTTATGTACTCATCATATTTTCTGTGTGAGTATCATATATATGTTTACAAACCAGAATACTTCCTTATTTTATGGATAGTTACACATTTTAAAAGTAACTTTCAAAATTGTTTCCAAAATACAAGCCCGATTCAAGGGAATTTCTCCAATTCATATCTATTTAAAAGGGAACTCTATTATCTTTTTTTGGAAACCATTATCTTTCTAAAATACTAATTTTATTATGAAAATACTATCTTACTTCACTTCTGTTTTTATACAATGATTTTCCAAAATAACTCTTTTTTCAAAATAAAATAGTTTTTATCTCAAAATTGCTTAATGATTTCATAAGAGTATTTTCGTTTGATGCTCTTGTTGATTCCATGGTATTATTGGGTTTAATAATTTATGAAGTCATATACCATATTTTATTTATTGGTTTATGACTAACTCTATTTTGGATGATCTATCCTAAAACCATTCACCATATTACTCGGAATGGTTAGTGTTTTATGTTTAAAGATTGGGGAAAGTTAGTTACATTTCATATGATAGTTTCAATATGAATGTATATGTTGTGTATGTTGATACCCGCTCATATGAGGAATGAATTGGACTTATTATGTGATGGGTGGGGCCTGCTATAGCCCCTCAATGCATCAGTAGGTCTCATGAGACAAATATATGTGGAATGGGCTGAGGCCTTTCCCAATGTGACATGGATTTTGGCTGAGGCCTTAATCACTAGACGTCTTGGCCGAGGCCATGAAAAAATGTATCAGAATGTCCGGCATATGAACTTCCCTCATTATGAAGCTAGTAATTTAATGTTCATGTGGTTATTCAACAAGTAGAATAACCATGATTATGTTTTATTATGGCATTATTTACTCAGCTCATATTCCTTCCATAATATGTTTCAAGTTTATTATTAAAGGCATGTGTTTTCAATTATTCACCATATCTAATGTTTACATTATATTCCGTTGTATTGCTTACTCTTACCGAGCATTTGAGGTCACCCCTTTCTTGTGTTTCATTTTCTCAGGACATGAAGAAGTAATTTATGAATGACTTTCAAGCATAATCTAAGAGATGTGATGACTCTAGTGGAATAAATTAGTGTTGTTTTTCCTTTACATATGTAATGTTGAACTTATGTATGTATCTTGTTTCCAATAATACTAAACTACTCAGTCCTTCGGGATTCATATTCCTTGTATGTATGCCAACGTAATCAAATAAGGCACCGAATCCAGGCAACTAGGGTCGGGTCCTTACATAATTAGACATTCAATTTTTTAGAAAATAAATATGGACCTTAAAATTACTTGAAACATAATCTAATGATATCACGACCAATCATTATATCTTTAAGTTGGTGAAACAAAAATTAACATGTGTCATAATATAATTCTTGCACCACCCATCCTATAACCATGATGTAGTGATATTAACTATGAAGTGATATACTTTTTCAAAAACCATAAGGTGATTAATTCCTCCATATCATAGTTTTTATTTACTGATTAATATATCATTTAGATCTATATTTTGATTAGAATAATACATCATGGTGGCACAAAACACTCCATTGTTTCTAATGATATATTTAAAAATAGACTTTCAAATAGAGAAATCAAGGTAGATCTTACCACACATGGTAAAAATATTTCTTAAGAAGAAAGGGATGATTAATGAGTAGATTATCCATGAAAACTACACTGGTGGATCAAGAGCACTTGAAAAGGAAGAACATGATCATTATTTTTTAGATATATTCTTATTATTTACCTTCTACATGATGGTTTTCAAATTTTACATTATGTAATTCATGTGTGTCATGCTATTTAATATCAAAAGACCTCACTTGTGTGGAGTTTAAGGTTATTATAATATTCTTAACATTTTTATTTAAAAAATATAAATACTAAGAGATATAAGATATGAACCATAAACCAAAATTGATTTTTTTACTCATAAGAGTTAATAAACTTGGTAAAAATCATAGAGTTTATTTACATGATTTTATTTGTTTTTCATTTATCATAACTTAATAGATAAAGGGATAATTTTAAAACTAACTAAAAATTAGAGAAAAGTGTTTTGAAAAGGGAAAAAGGTTATGAGAACTAATTCAACTCCACCCAATGCTTCCCATATTTTACATGGGAATATAAATTTGTTATAGAGAATAGGTCCACTCTTGAGGATATGAAGTTTGTGTCTTTTATATCTCATAAATTGGTTAATTTTTGGTGGATAATGTTAATTTTATCTACAATACAAGGATATATATGTTTTATGGAATGATATTCCATCTTTGGAAAGAGATAACGATTCATTTATTACCCACATTCTCATTAGATTCGTCTGTCATCAATCCTAAAAAATTTATACCACATTATGAAATTATGAATTATACATTGATTTATTAAAGGAATACTTAAGATGAAGGAAGATCTCACAATGAATTTATATCATATAAATTTGAAAATAAATTATTGAAGTTTGTATGTTCTAAAACTATTAATGATTTATGGTATAAAATCAATAGTATTTATGAAGGTAAAAACATATTGAAGGAATAAATCTTATAAATATTCCATTATCAATTTAAATATATCAAAATGAGTGAGGATAAATAAATTTAATAATTTTTATATGAGTGAATACGAATTCTATAAAAATAAATTGAAATTTAGAAACTTTTAAAGATTCAACCATCATGAAAAATTTATGTTCATTATTCCCAAAAATTATTATATGAAAATACCAGCACTTAAGGATCATGATATGAATAACAAATATAATTAAAAATTAAATAAAAACATTATTAAATTGGAAATGGGGAGCAGTTTAACAATTAAAAATAAAAATATATGAAAGGAATATTCTTCATTTAAATATTTCAAATCCTTGAGGACTAATATAGAAACTCAACCACACAATATGTTTTTTAGATTAATAAGGATTGATTTTATTATAATGATTTAATTTCATATTTATCAAAAGGTTTACAAAGAGGAAAAGTAAATGGTAAAATTCTATTTAATTTTTTTAATTATGTTAAAAATATAAATATTTTAGAAAATCTTCTATAGAAAAAACATGAGAAAGATGTTGATTATTAGCTACAAATATTATTCAAGAAGAAGAATCCATGGTGAAAATTAATTATAAGGGAATAAGTTCACCTAAAGGAAAAGGGAATGTGTCAATATTAACCAGAGGGATAAATATTATATCAAGGAATAAACATAATTTCATGATGATTAAAATGAAGGATAATAGAGAAATTAAAAGTATGAAGTTGATCATTATTCCATGGTTTGAACCAGATATTTTAATGATTCCTTTTGTGATGAGGATATGCATAATGAAGTGGGTGAAGGGAATGATCCTGAAGAGGATAAGTTTTTGATAATATAGCTCATATTATATATTAATAATATTTAGGATCTTTAGAATAATATTTCACAGTTAATAAAATTAATTTATTTAAGTGATGTTAAAATTCTATTCAAGAAGGTAATAGAGTTTATGAGAAAGATTGATGATCCCAATGTAATTTATTTCATAAATAAATATGATCATTGTTGATATGAAAAACCTATTTGTTATGAGACAATAATAGTTTCATTCAATTAAAAAATATTATTTTGAATATGAAAACATATTAATTATAGTTTGAATTTGGTAAATCCAGTGATGTAATGGGGGTGATTTATAAATTATTTTAGAATTATATGAATGAAATGAAAAAGATTTAATATTTACTAGATGTAAATTATATCAAATATTTCAAATTATTTTAGAATAATTTTAATGTATTTATTACCAAAAAAACACATACACATATTGAGTTTCATAGATTTTTGTGGGTTTCACATTGAATTTTGAAAACATGTAGTTTAATGCATAAGTGAGGTCATTTTTAGAAATTATTTTACGTCCCATCGTTAAAGAAATATATTCCTTACAAAAAATATTTATAAATATTCATTGTATTTTAATAATTTTGTTTTATTCTAACACATATATTTATTCATTTTTTTAATTTTTTAGAAAACTTGACAAACATATTTAATTTTGTATTTATAATGTTGAGACTATTTGAAGGAACAAATATAACTTGAATGAAACACAAGATATTTCATTCCCTATTACACATAGTATTAAATTAACATTTTAGAAGGCATTTTCACACCAATAGATCATAGGGAAACCCTTGAGAGTGCTCCAATGGGAGACCATAGTATGATGTCAGAGATCAATAATTTATATATATACCAATATAACCTCATGAAAAAATCCAATAAGGAACTAGACTAGTTCCATGGACCCACACTCGTAAATATGGTGTTGAAAAGACATACTTTGTATACTGTATTTGATACCATCTATAGGTTATCATACATAACTATCTCATTATTATGTGACTATGGGATGTAGTGACTATGATGGTTCTCCTCCTTGATGGTATTTTTTGGTTTCCATGTTAGATATGGTCTAGATATGTTATTTTAGACCATATATGGTCATATTTTGGCCAAGAGGGGTGAATACATTCATCGGTCAATATTGGAGGTCCTTAGTGGTTCTGGTGACCTGACAGAGCACATGGATGTGGAGGGCATCATGGATGATGGTGGATCAACATGAATTGGTCCCTTAGTGATAGTCAACTATGGTGATTTTTTGGGGATGATGGTGGTGTGGTTTTTTGAGGGTGGTGACATGGACCAGAAAGTGTGTTGTAGTGTTGCTCAGGATTTTTGATTTTTGTTGTTGGACTTGGTCCACTGGGACTTCAGGTCATGTTGGTTTGACTTTGGGCATTTTAGGGTCATTGAGCTGTGTGTTTTATAATGGTTTTTGTACCTTGGGGATATTGGGATACAAGATTTGGGATTTGTTTTAATGGGATATTGGGCCACTCAAATTTAAGGATATGTGCCTTGGGGCCTTCGAGCTTCTAATTGGTTCCCTCTAACCTAGTTTTAAAGGGATTTCTTGTTTTATCTTTTTTTAAAAAAGGGGATGGTCCCAACCTATTTAGGGTGGATATATCACAAAATAATAAATCTCATGTCTTTCACAACTAATGTAAATTATTTACCAACATATATGACACTACTAAATGCATAATAAGTCTTCAATATCTCCCACAAATTTTCCACACAATATTTTATGTTAGACATATCATTTGTAATAAATTTCATTATAAAATAGGGAAATAGATAATAAAAAGGGTTTAGATAAAATGCTCAGTATGGTTACACATAAGTTATAATGATCAATATACATAAATTAGAATAATATGATCATAAATAATATGTCAGGAATAGATAACCAAAAAATTCCATAATATAATAAAACTAAAAGAATATATATCTAAATATAAAAATAGAAATGAAAATATCACATGGATAATAATAACTCGTTCCTTAGAAATAAGATAAAAAATTCCATAAAGCTAATTCAATGACCTAATCCAAGACATCTTGATCTTAAAGATCACGATCAATCCATTAAGGCATTTTGTCTAAGAAATATCTTATTCTAGGTAGTAAAAACCAAAATACCAATGATAGTTTGTTTCATGAGTCCTATAAATGCATTGGGGACTATTTATATAGTTCCCCATCCCTATCTAATTAAGTCCAAAACATTCATCATATAATGGAATGAATAAAATATACAATAAATATCCAACATGACTTAGTAACTAATAGACATCCATATTGAAATAACAAGTATACATATTGTCAATATTTCCCCGATTAATAAATGAAATAGATTTATATGTAAGAATCCATCAAACTTATACAAAATAGAGTAATGGTACAAAATTATGTTAATAATTTTACTTATTAATAAATGGAATATATTTCTTTGTATTAATCCCTAAAACTATCACTATATAGAATAATGGTATATTGTAATTTTAATTATTTTTTCTAATAAATAAATTTAAGAAGTATTTTTAATACTTTGAAATGCATTTCTTGTAAAAACAAATCAAAAAAATAATGGAAAAAATACTTTAAAAAATGGACAATGTGAAATATGAATACTATATGAAATAATACATTATTGGGTTTTCAAATAAGTACGAGAACACTGGTAAGAAGAGAAAATATAAAAAAGGATTAAAATTCTTCATTAGAGTGGATTATAATGATTCTAAACTACGATATAATTTTTGAGAAAAAATTATCTTGCAAAAATATTTTAAATAAGTTATCATTTTCCCTTAGATAGGGATAAAAAGCACCATAAAAAATATTTGGGTGGATACAAACAATCTTAGAAGAAATAATTTAAAGAATAAGAATTATAAATTAATGATGTGAGATGAGTTAATGAAAATCCTCAAGGTAATGGTGACATAAGAATTAAAAGGATATTTTAGGGATACCATGAAATTAAGGTACAATGAAATAAATATATAAATTATACTGGAAGGTAATAGGGTAGTAAATACACAATATAAAATAAAATATGGTTGAAAACATGAATAATTTCTCATGGAATTGAAAATAAAAAAAAATTACACTTAATAATTTTGAAGGATTTTAATAAAAAACACCTTTAATGATAAAATTTAAATTTAAACTTTAAATACCATGAATAATGAGATGATCATGATACAAAGTATTAAATAGGTTAGTAGATACACCATACAAAATAAATCATGATAAATGATTAGAAATATTCCACAAGAGTTGAAAATTAAGATGAGATGGTCATATGAAAGAATTTTTGAAACCTTGAAAAGGTGGAGGAAATAACATATCAATTATTCATTAGGTAGAATAAATAAATCTTATAATAATATATTTTAATAATAATGTTTTTATCCAATATTTTTAAAAGTTTGGGGCTGAAGCCTCATTTTATTATTAAATCACAGACCTCTTTAGGATGGGTAGAGGGAGACCCATTATATATCCCGAAGGCCCAAGGCCATGTAGCCTAAATATTAATCTTGAAAGTCCATTTTTTTGTCCCAAAGGGCCCATATGTGAAATTGAGTTAGCAAAAAACATTATTTTATTTTCATACTTAGTTGAATGTTCTCTAATATCCTATAAAACAAACACAATTATATTAATATTATATTTTCATAAACATATTCATATAAACTAAACTTTATAGACTTAATTTATGATCATTTATTATGGATATATTATTTATTTATTATCTATTTCAATATCAAGTATGTGTAATCTTGATCATTTTGAAGTAGTTTAGTAATAACGATGTTGTTCTTAATTCATCTCTAAAATTTAATAATTATCAAATAATACATTTAATATTATTGATAGTTTTCAATTATTTATATTGTTATAAGTTCATAATATGTTGGGTCTTTTTTTGATCCTTGAAGATAAAATCTATGGTGACCATGTTTTAATGATTTTTAATGAATGAGTGTTGATATCTAAGTATTGAGTTTGATATTAAAGTCATAGTCTGGATCCAAAATAAAATCATTACATTATTATATATATATATATATATCATATATTACTATTATTTAGTTTCTCATAGTGTTCCATGATATTAAAATACAACATTGTTCATGTAGGTGGTCATATTAACCCAAATATGAACGTACCGTAATTAATGAATGATTATGATTATGAAAGTGGATTAATTTGGGGTTAATATCATTATTACAAAATCATAATGATATTTATTATTTAATTTTTTGTTTAGTAATCATATTTATATATGGTTTAATAAATAATAATCAAACTAGATGAAAAACAAGATATGTTTCTACGTGGAGGTGGTAGTTCACACCAAACATGATTAATGGTTTCATTTCTTGAAAGAATGAGAGGGAAAGAAGTTAAATTATAACTTATCAACACATAAGAATAATTAAATCATATATTAGACACTTACTATTCAATTTCATCCTGTTATATATTGAAGAGAGGCTATGGTGAAAAATAGAAGTCATCACTTTATGGGGGTAGTAGTCCGCACAATACATGAATGATGATTTAATTTTTATTAATGGAAAATAGAAACTTTGGTTAATATCTATTCGATTAGAATAATAAAATTAATTATAAAATCAATAATTATATAATTATATAAGAGTTATACAATTTTATTTGGGGATTTAAGCATGTATAGAAAATTAGTTAGGGAAAAAGAGTACTCACGTTGAGAACATGGGCTATCCCTTGGAAAAATACATGGAAATGGTGGTCTTTGGAAGATATATTACAACTAGAGACTCAAAAAGAATATTTAGTATTATATGTGAAGTAATAAAGGTATTTTTTTTGTAGGAAACCTATCTTTTGGAGTGGTCTTGAATGGGTGGTGAGGGAACCCTTTTATAAGTGGTGAGAATGAAATTTTTATAAATATTTCAACCTAATATAAAGATAGAACATCTTTCACATGCCAAGAGAGTCCAAAATGGATAATAATGGATACTATGATGATAAAATGATGATAATACTACACCCTTTCATTTTACAAATGTTTTTATCATGTTTTTAGGCCCTTTACAATTATAATTTCAACTTTACCATTTTTGGTTTGACTATGGTAACTAATTTCTACCTCTATAATTTAAGATTTATGAATAAAAATAAAAAGAATATTATTACCTAATTTAAAAAAATATCTAAAATATTAAATAAATTTTATGAAATAAGAATCACATATCTATGAAAAACTAATTTTAACATTATCATATGTAGAGTGAAAATGCTATTTTTAGAAAACATTTATTTGTTAGATTAAAATTTCTATGTAGGGTAAAATTATCAATTCATTTTATTTTAGTGATATTAATTATTTTATTATAAATAAAATTAATTTTTTTGTGTCTTTATAAGTAATATGAATCCTAATATTACCAAAATACCATTTAATTAAAAGAAAATACCAAAAACGGTTTGTTTTATTTGAAAATATTACTTAAGTTCATAAAAATTTAAACATAGTTTTTATAAATTAATAATGGTAATTATAAATTTTTAGTTTTACTCCATATATAATTATTTTATCTATTAATATTTTATAAACTTTTAGGTCTTTCTTATATAATCATAAATTCATAAAATTTAGGGTTTTGGTAAAAACTATAATTTTCCCTACTCACCTAAAAATAAAGTATTCCAGAAAAATATGAAAAATTAATCCACAAATAATATTGATGTGATGAATCTAAAAATGAATTTTATTTTTTCATATTAAAACTCTAATAGTTTAGAATTTAGCTTTTATATAAAAAACAAAAAATATAATGATTTTTTTTCATAGGAAAATTATTTTTTTAAAAAAGTTAGCTATTATTTTTCATATTTCTAATTAATTAATAATCAAAATTTTTTATATGTTATTCATATACCTGTTATATTTTATTCATAATATATTTAGTTTCGTAAAAGACACTTATAATACATTTTTTAGAGGGGTCACATTTTAAATCATGAATCAATCTCATTAGTTATTTAGATGAACTAATTTAATTTATCAATTCTTTAGCATTAATAATGAAATATATTTTTATTTCCATATATAATTTAAAATTCTGTTACATATAGTTTTTTCCAAAAATTATATACAGGCATTTTAATTGTTCTAGAATCTTTGATGGTTTGTTGTGGTTTTGTGTTGCTTATATCACACACTATTGAATACATTAGGGTTTAAAGAAAAAAATATAATTTAAAATATCTGGGTAATGAATCCCCCTGTAAATAAATTACATCATAAAAATTTTAATTTCCACTAACTAGTAAAATTACTTAGGGGTATCTAAAATATTTACACAACACAAGTTATAATTCCAAATGGCGTGTCCACCATAATATCTAAGGTATAACTAGGAAGAAAATATATTCCCTTTACTGTATTAATAAATTTATTTGTTTTTCCTCCAAATTTTTTTGCTCTATAGGCTCGTTTTACACACATGAATCATATTATAGTTCATTTTAGGAATTAATATTAGTGATTCTTACAAAATTTTTGATATGACGGAAATTAAATCTTATTACCTCCATCATCTTCATCGCTTTGAAAACCATGAGAATACATTATTCAAATATTTTGTGTGTTTGGAAATTGAACTATATTTACATTGTTAATCATTATTATTTATATTTAGTTTGGCATAATCATATGATTTCTAATTCCATCTCTTATCCCATTAGTTTTCCCATTTTGACAATCTCCACATTTTCCATGGAATCCATCATCAACTTAGTTCCTTCAGGATTCAACCATTAAAAAATTCATGAGGAGTTAATCATGAGTGAATAACAATTAACACCATTAAATGAATATTTTTAGACAATTTAATGAAAAATACAACCTCAATCTATCTTATTTTTTGAAATTATTATATTATCATTTAGTTTAAACTAAATCAATCTTCGTTCAATATACGATTATTTAGGTTGGGTTATCTAATATTCCTTAACCAATTTCTTAATATAATAAATACTTTATAATGTCTTGTAAAGAGAATATGGTTAACCATAGAATATCCCCAAGGAGTGTCTATGCAGACATGTAGTCATAGACAAACTCATCCTGCACCAGATTGGAGACTGAGTTGATACTCAACCAGTAGTTTTTAGAGTTATTACCCTTAGGTTCATCTGTAACACAACCAAATCCACTTTTTAGTATCAATATAAGAATTTAATCTCCAAGATAACCACACAATCTAAAATTTACCAAAAATTAATGATTTTTTCATATACATAGACTTATCTCTTAAACATATCCCTATAAGTTTCACTAAAACTCTCTCATTCCAAATTTTTAAAATACTCAACATTACCTAAACTAAACTTATGGTTTATGTATACCATTGAGATTATGATCAACCATAATTTATCAACCTTAAATTTTTCTCAAATAACACAATATTCACTATTTTTTAAACCTTCTTTTATACAAATTTTAGCACCGCAACCCCACACTCCCATCATCATCAATGTTGAATTTTTATATTATTGATAAAAGAAAGAAACACCCACAAGGTGGGACAGACAAAGAGATGCCAAAGGACCCAAGGCCTAGGAAGGTCCCAAATAATGAAGCGCAAGATGATCCTCTTTGATCAGTGTTGAAAAAAAATCCATTACATATTGGATCTAATACCAAATGTAGATTCCTGGGCATAACTATCCCATAATTACATGATGTACAATGATGATGTAATTACATATATTCCCTTTACATTTTATGTTTATATGTTTGGATAACTAAGATGAATAACGTACTAATAAATCCCATTTCATTATCAACTAATAAACAATTTGTTTCATCATATAAGAAAAAAATTAATCGCTTATAAGTGTTAAAAATCTCTGAATAATTCTCCACTTAAGCTAGCCTATCAGAAATATCATTTGTAGTGTATTTTTACATTACATGATTAAATGGAAATATTAGAAGGGGTGATCTAAAGTTCTCAGCATGGGTAAACATAAGAGATAACGATAAAAGGTCATAAGTGATCATAAATAATATGTATGGAACATATACGAAAATATATTTCCAAAAAAATGAAACTGATTTCATAATTTATCAATTGATAACAATAGATACGAAATGATAACATGGATAATAATAATTAGTTACTTAAAAATGAATTCCATAATTCTAGACATATAATTCCATGTCTTAAGCCAAGAAATCATGATCTTAAAAATCACGATCTTACTTTCAAGACCATGTGTCTAGTAAATATCTTTTTCTAGGCATACATACACCTAAATACCAAATCTAGTGTGTCACATGAGACCAATTGATGAATTGAGGTTCTATCTATATTGGTCCCCACTAATGTATACTTAAGTACAAATAATTAATCATATAAAGGATTGAATAAACAAAAAAATTTATATCTAGCATGCCTTTGTGATAAAAAAAATCTTTACTGAAATAACAAGTATATAAATTGTCAATATTTCCCCAATCAATAAATTTATTATATTTATATATAAGCACCATTCAAACTAACATAATATGGAATAATTATATATGGTTATTCCAAGAATTTCTTCAATAAATAAATGGAATATCTTTTTAGGTATGCATCCCAAAAAAAACACCATATAGAGTAATGGTATGTGGTTAAGTTAATAATATTCTCAAATCAATAAATAGAAGGAAATACTTTTTTGAATATTTCAGAAGGAATTTATTAATACCCATATCATAAAAATGATGAAAAAACATCATTTTAAAATGGGATTAAGAGAAATATGAAGACTAAAAGAAATAATAAATAATTGTGTTTCCCAATAAGTAGGATAAAATTTATAGAAAGGTAAAATATGGACAAATATAGTAACTTATCAGTAAAGAGGATGCTAATTATTCTCAACAATGATATACCTTTTGAGAATTAAATTTTATCAAGCTAAAATATTTGAATTAAAATGTCATTGTCCACTAGAGAGGATGAAAAAGTTCCATGAAAAAAAATATTAGGGTTTAAGTTACCAATATTGGATGAAATATATTCGAGAATTTGAATTATAAATTAATTAAGGGAGTTGAGTTAACAAAAATACACACGCTAATGGAAACATAAGAATAAAAAGAAAATAAGAGGGATACCACAAAATTTTAAAAAAATTAAATGAAATATATTTATTATAATTATTGTATATAGGGTAGGGAATAAATCATACAAATGTAAATTTGGGGTCCAATATCAAAAAATTCTCATGGAATATAAAATCAAGAGAAAAAATACTTACGACTTTAGAGAAATTCAAATAAAAACCCCTTGAAGGATAAAATTTAAATTTAAACATTAAAGGCCTTGAATAATGATTGTATCATGACAAAAAATATTAAATGGGTATTATATACAACATAAAAAATAAAACATGGTGTATGATAAGAAATATGTCTCAAGGGGTGAAAATTGAGACAAGGCATCCATTTCAAGTAATGTAATATTTTATGTAAGAATAATTTGATAATGAGGTTATAAGGAGGAATTATAGAACCCTAAAAAATAAATAAAAGATAAAATACCAAGTATTAATTATGTAGAATAAATATATATTGGAACAATAGATTCTAATAATAAAGTTTCTAACTCAATGAAAGAAAATTAAGTAAGCACAAACCCTTAACTTATTTCCCTGTTTAGTTAAATAGGATCTATCCTCCTGTAAAGAAAAAATAAGAATATTAATATTATATTTATGAACCTAATTTTAAGTACATTACCTTTTATATATTTCATTTATGATCATTTATTATGAATATAATATTTAGTAATTATATATTTTCAATATTGTGTGTGAGTAATCTTTATTATTTTGAACTAGTTTCGTAATAGCGGTGTTGTTATTAATTATTATCCCAAATTTAATTACTCTTATATAATAAAGGTAAAATAATTAAGGATTTAAAATTATTAACAATGATATAATTTAATTTTAGGATAGGTTTGGTTATGATCCTTAAAGGTGAAATCAGTGATGAGCATGTTTTTGTGATTTTTAACAAATGGGTGTTGGTATATTAATTATTGAGTTTAATATTGATGTTATCATTAAATAAAAAATATAAAATAATTACATAATTATTTATATCATATATTATTAGTATTTAATTTCTATTAGTCATTTATGTTATTGCATTATAAAATTGTTCATGTAGGTGGTTAGACCGACGAAAACATGAACATAACATAATTAATGTATGATTATAATTATGAAAGTGAATTACTTTGAGAATAATATCATTATTAAAAAATAATAATGATATTATCTAAATAATTTTAATTTTATGAAATATATACAAATAGTTTTAAATAAATTATTAATAAAATAGATAAAAATTTAGACACACTACATTATGGAGGCGGTAGTTTAAACAACGCTTGGTTAACATTTTTATTTCTTAAAGAATGGGATGTAAATAAGTTGGATTATAATTTATAATTTTATAATCATAATTTTATTATATATGACACATTTATTATTTTATTTTACCCTTATAACTAGTGAAGATAGGTGGTGGTTTAAAATGGAAGTCATCACTTCATGGAGGTTGTATTCTACAGAGTGCATGAATGACTGTTGTATTTTTCATAATAGAAATATAAAAAGTTAGTTTATAGTTATTACAGAATATTAATAGAATAAATAATAAAAAAAATCTTATTTATTTATATAGAAATTATAAAATTAGATTTGTTAAGGAAAGTAATAAAAGAAAAGAAGTTTGGAAAAAAAGAGTACTCATGTTGAGGACTTTGCCTTTCCCTTGGAAGAATCCTTGGAAATGGTTGTCTCGGGCCATTATATTTTGACCAAAGACTCAAGGAGAATAAATTTTATTATAGGTGATATAATAAGGGATTATTTTCATGAGGATCCATATTTTTTGGCAGTGGTATTGAATGGGTTGTGAGAGGCCCCTTTTATAAGTGGTGATAATGGAATTTGGGAAAATAATTCCACTTCATACAAAGAGAGAACATGTTTGACATGTCAATAATAATTAGAAATAGATAATAATGGAGTGAGAGATGAGATAAAATAAAAAATATATAAAATTATCATTTTAAAACATGTTTTAAACATTTTTAAGTAATTTACACTTAGAATTTTCACTTTTACTATTTTTTGTTTTCTTGTAATAACTAATTTTTACCAAATTAATTTAATTTAATATCAAAAAATGGATATTATTAAATATTTCAGACAAATTTTAAAAAAATATTAAATCTATTTTATCCTATAATATTTATAGGCATATGAAAAATTATTTTTTTCACGATTTTTAAAAAAGGTGTATTTCAAGCTTAAATTATTTTTATAGTATAAAATTATCAACATATTTGATTTTAATGATATATATTATTTTATTGAAATAAATAACATTTTTTTGGATTTAGAATAAATCCAATTATTGTTTTCCAAAATATTATTTATTTAAAATAAAAGGTAAAAATTAGTTTCTTTTATTTGAATATATTAATTAAGTTTAAAAAATGTTAATCATATATTTTATAAATTCAGAATGATATTTATAAATGTTTATTTTTAATACTTGAATAAATATTTGATGAATTAAACAATTTTATAAAATTTTTGGTCTTTATAAAATAATGATAAATTCTTAAAATTAACAGTTTTGGTAAAAACCTATATTTGTCACTATTCTCTTAAAAATCAACTATTTCAGTGAAATTAAAAAAATTGATCTTAAGATAATTTTGAGATGATGAATCTAAAAAATGATTCTTATTTTGTAAAATTAAACTTCAAAAATTTTAGAATTTACCTTCAAAAAATATAAAAATATAATGAAAACTGTTTTCATAGGAAAATGGCTTTTTAAAAAAAATATTAGCTATTTGTATTTTTATTTACTATCAATTAAAAATAAAATTGGTTTTAATATAATATTCAAATCAATAATTTATTTTTCTATAAAAAATTAGATTTATATAAAAACACAAAAAATCAAAATTTTAGTAGAGTTACATTTTAATGGATCAAATAGTCTTATTAGTTAAAAAGATACACTAATTTCATTTATCAATACCTTAACATTGATAATAACCTTTATTTATATTTCAATATATAATTTAAAAATTGGTTATATATATTTTTACCCTCTAATTATATGGATATATTTTAACTATTATATATTAATTCATGATTCATTTTGGTTCAATGATGCATGAATCACACAATGTCAAACACTTTAGGTTTTTAATTAAAATATAAATTTTAAAATATCAGGGTGCTACATATAAACAAAAATTATATTTATAAATATACCTTACACTATGTTTCCACACCAATGTAGCCTCATAGAGAAACCTCATGTTGTGTATCATTGCCAACATAGCATGGAAACGGAACACACATTAATAATTCAATCCAACATCCTCTATGTTGAGAGGACTTGTATTGGGGGATATTTGATCATCATAGTGAAATATCCTAAGAAGAACCAATTTAGTCTCATGAAGTCCTAAAAAGTTTTCTCAACTATAAATTTATCCCTTAGAATCAGCACTACCCACATTCTGAAACCAAAATAACTTCACAATGAAGATCTTCTTGCTACCATCCTCATAACATGGTATTGTATATAGGATAGAAATAATTTCAGGTAATCCATAAGACCCACATTGATTACATTTTTTTCCTATAATTATATAATAAAAAAGCTGACTAATCCATTCATAAGTACCATAGAAGAGAAGAAAATTTTGTAGAAGATGAATTTGAGCCATAGAAGAGGACCTAACCCAATGAATATTGAAAAAGGGAACTTCACACATGACATGCATGCACAATTCATAGGGACTAAAATAATATTCCCTACAACTATCTAAACAAATTGGGTAAATACCCAAGAAAACTAAACACACATCCTCTTATACTAGAGATAAAGTAAATTATGATATCATGTTATAGAGAATTGAAATTAATGAAGGATGGAGTCCTATGTACACATGGAATCATCTCATGTTTAGTAAAATTACATGTGGAAATGATCAGTGAGTATAAGAAATAATGACCAATAAATGTTTATTTAACGAAGATGAACCAGACGAAGAAATCCCTAGTTTTTGTTGTCGAATTCAACACTTGGGAGTAGCACATGGGCTATATTAGGATTGATTATACCATAATATATTTCTAGGAGTTATCTAAGCTTGAGGATACAATCATTAGTTTGGGGAGCTAGATAGAGTCATCATGGCCATTTATATTTAATCAAACATGTTTTTTGTTTATATATTTTACTTTTTTTTTGTCCTGAGATGTTTTTAATGAATATAAGAGAGTGGATTTTAATTGATTTCCCCTATTAATTTACTTTTAGTGTATTATTGTTTTATTTTTCTTTATACCACAATTCCCACTTAAATATATTTTCCAAGGATATACTATGAATGTGAGTAAAGTAGTATGAGTTTAATATCATAATATCATAGGTGTATATATATAAAGAATAGTATGAATAGTTATATGGAGTGTGGGGTAATTACAAGAGTTGAAACTATACAATTAAAATTAAGAATAAAATTATTAATCATAGTTAAGGTAGTGTTGGGAATGGAACCCACACACATTATGATTGATATCCACAAAAATTATTTCCTAGATAACATGATCTCAACACCCAAGTATAGAGAGATAGTTGTAGCACAATATTATAGAACATGAAACTCATTGCTCTTAGTGAGGGGAGGTAGGAAACCTCGTGCGGACCTACATTATAATTAGGATGGCTTAAAGGCTGTCTCTAACCATGTTTATCTATGTAGTAAATAATGGTTTCTCATTATATTATAATGAATATTATGTTGTAATAGTTAGTTTTAGTTGGATTCCATTCACCATTGCAACTAACTTTCCAAACTAGTGAATGTAAATCTTTTGGTTATGAACTATTAGTTTTAATTCACTCTTTTATACATGTACTCTTGTATCCACAAAAAATAATTCCTCTCCATTTATTTCTTCTAATTTTTATTTAAAAAACAAAACTTAGAGAAGTATTAATAATCCATCCTTGTGTTTGTCCTGAACCACTTGTAAAAAATTTATTCGAACTTGAATTTACTTAAACCAAATGAGGAATTATTGCACACTCATTCCTCATGGTGATACCACACTATATGTTTGCAAAATAATAGATCCCTATAATGGATCCTTACTCTACATTGATTCACCAACATACCATGGAAACCCAATACACACTACATAGTCTATTCAACACCCATTATATTGTGAGTATTTTCATTTTTTTATTTCTAACAATTACAATGAAATATCCAGTGAAGAGCCGACATAATCTCAAACCAAACCTCAATAATAAGCCTAATTACCAACATATCTTCCAAACTCTGTGCTTCCTAGGTTCAATATCCAATATTACCTCATGTAAAAACACTATATTCCACTATCCACCCAAATTTAGCTATACATCTACACCTAAAATTACATTTTATGATCAATATAACTTTCTCCGATCTCAATTTTTACGCACAATTTGAGAATCATCAGAATTTCCCCTTGAATCCACCCATGACCATTCTAAAAGTAATAATAAGGTTATTATAGATGACATTGAAAAATTTAAGAGGAAGGATCCCCTAAGATATTGATGAATATCACTTTACATATGAATTTCATGTAACAATTATGGGAAAAAATCATATTCCCTCAAAATAACAATTTAAATTAGGTAAAAGACTAAAAAAACTAGCCACATTTCATTCAATCATATAGGGAATAAGAATTATCAGATCCTGGAGGTGGGTGCTGAAATAAGTGAATGAAGGAGTCCAATTTCCTTATGTAAGCATATCATTCATATTCTAATTACATCTTGTCATGATTTGGTAGGATAAGGAAGTATAATTGTGGGGGATGTCTATTTGAGGAGGAAGTAGAATAATAAAAATGAATCCATGGTTCTGGTTATAGATATTGACCACTTGGTGATGAATATTAATGTGACCTTAGAAATGTAAGAACCTAACCTTTCCTGGTGTTTTCTTGGTCTTGATATTAGGAATTTGCTATTTTTATTTAAGTACCATTATATTGGGTTTTACCTTGTGTTAGGATTGGGTAAAAATTTAGAAAAATGGAAGAAAAATGGGATATGCATGGTTGGAACATGGTTAGAGAAAACTGTGCACCCAACCCAGGAATCCATGCAGCCTTGGATAGTGAGGGTTCACCCGGCCGATACACGGTTTGTAAAATCATGCTCCTTGAAAAGTAAAACCATGTACCCCAAAAATAATAGCTAGATGGTTGGTGTACTGTTAGGGAACACCATGTGCCCAAACCTAGGAAACCATGCATGGTAATTTTAATTCCATTAAATTTGGTTTTAAATCCACACGGACCCCTGAAACTTCCCCCATTGGACCCAAACTTAGACCAAAATGATTTATGATGATTTCAGAGTTTTTTAGAGGGATTCCAAGGCCATCTGACCTCTGTTCTTCATGATTCAAATCCCAGATCAAGGATCCACATCCCTTCCAGTAAGTGAATCCTATCTTCTCTCTTTCATTTGGTGATATTTATCTTCTGTTTTTTCTTGACCTGGATCTAGATTTGATGAATCTATATCTAATATTGTGGATTTAAATCTATTTCTAATAGATCATAAAGTATTAAATCTTGTTTTATATTATATATTTGGATCTAGATTCCCATTTTTGTTCCACTCTGATTTTCAGGAATTCTGTTGAGTGAACGTCTATCAACGAATCAAGGTAATTGGTCTCATATTCAATACCCATAGTCAAGATTTTTATATGTGTATGCATGTTATAGGATTTCTTTCATTCTTGATAAATTAAATTTACTATGTTTATTTAGATATTAGAAAATTGATTATTAGGATTATAGTTGAATTAGATAATTAATTGAGGAATTAATTATGATATTTATGGGATATCCATTTAGATAATTAATTATTATATTTAGGGGTTTTTTCTTTATATAATTAATCTGGGATTTAATTATGAGTTGATGAGAAAAATGGTTTCAGATAATTAATTGATAAATTAATTATGTGATATATAGATATACGACTTGGGATAATTAATGGTAGATTAATTATGAGATATCAATTTCATGATTATAGATAATTAATGGTAGATTAATTTTGATATATTGAGATTGTGAGTATGATTAATTAATTAATGAATTAATTAATGGTTTTTGAGATATGTGTAATTTTTTAATGTTGTTCATTATAGGATATTAAATATTGAATGGTAACATGTACATTTGAAAAAGGATTGTGAATGTTAACATTCTCATTCAATTATGGGATATTAAATATGAACGATAACATGTTTATTCAATTTTGTGATATTAAATGTGAATGGTAACATGCTCATTCAATTATGCGATATTAAATGTGAATGGTAACATGCCCATTCAATTATGTGATATTAAATGTGAACGGTAACATGATCATTCAATTATGTGATATTAAATGTGAAAGTTAACATGAATGTTTAATTATGTGATATTAAATGAGAATTATTACATGCTCATTCAATTATTTAATATTAAATGTGAATGGTAACATTCCCATTCAATTGTGTGATATTAAATGTGAACGGTAACATTCTCATTCAATTATAAGATATTTAATGTGAATGGTAACATGTTCATTCAATTGTGTGATATTAAATGAAAATGGTAACATGGAATCTCAGAAAAGTATTAGATATGGTACCATGAACATTCAAATGTGATATCCATTGGGGATAGATCAGACTCCAACAAGGGACAAAGTAGGTAATGAGGTTCGTGTGTCCTCGAGGACCTAGGGGCTTATGTGGTTAAATAGAGAATATCTAATAATGTGATAAACTATTGAATTATGCATTTAATTTATTTATTTATATATCTTCATGAACTTTAATAGACTAGATTTGTTTTAGACACTATTTTTGGTGGCCTACTGAGTCGTAATAACACCATACTCGGGCTTCCTGATCATCACCTGAGTAGACTTTGTGTTTTCTAGGCATGTTAAGGGAAAAGGCCCCGATTTAGATGGTTGAGTAGGGATAGATCTTGGATGAGGGTATTGTACATGGTTTGGGACCCACTTGAGAGTCGTTAGTGTCTTTACTTTTGATTTTCATTTTATTCACTTGACACATACTACAACATGACATGTTTTCTATAATAGTTGGATATTTTATTTCCTGCATTGTTTATCTTGAGATGTTGGTATTTTTTATAATTGTATATTATTGCACACTTGTTTATTTGTTTCCACTAGTGTATTAATCTAATAAAATAGGGTATAGTCTTCACATGATTGACTTAGAAAACCCTCACTACTAGTCGAGATCCTCTAGAGTATGGGGAGGCGTGCTTCAGTTCATGTGCTAAACTGGATCAGGGAACCAGTGCATAAAACAAGGGTAGGGATGCTAGAAAGTCATATCACAACCTATTTTTCTTTTATTTTTAATTTTTATTACTATTTGGGAAATGTATATAGGTGTCTAGGTTGATTCTGGACTTGGTAATGAGGTCGTGCATGGGAGTTGAAAACCCATGTATAGGGTAAAACCAATTACTCACGGTGGGATTGTTGTTATTACTGTTCATTATTATAATATAATATTTTTTCACCTTACATGACACACTTGTTGTGTAATGTTATTTTTATTGAAATTTTCTATGAATTTAATTTTGGTCTGGAATGACTTGAGAATTTGAGTCTACATGCATCATTTTAGGTAATAAGAATTATTTTTTAACATGCTTCATTTTAGGCATGCACGTGAAAATGGATTTTTCATATGTTGATGAACTAAAACTATTTTCTTGGCTTGTGAAATTTAATTGAAAATAGTGCCTAATATGAAATAATAAATGGTAAAATGATAAAATAATGTGAATAAATGGGTGTCTAAATGAGAAAACCCAACTATGAGAATTTTTATACCATTGTAACCAATACCTAGGTGTAGGATGGTTAAGGGTAGTGATAATGCCTTGATTTTGACCACATGGAGAGTTTTTGGGAAAAGACTTGATTTTACTTATGGTGATTTTACTCTTATACAAATGTGTAAATATATTCAATTGTGTCCTAATGTGTGTTCTTGGACTTGTAGAGATATGCCTCTATGATGACACTTATTAAGAGGATGACCAAAGGACATGGATCAAAATTATCCTCTAGTGGTGGAACCTGATGCATCGATAGTACCAGGTGTGGAATAAGGGGAACTGTTCTGAGAGAACATTGCTACCATAATAAAATTAATGGAGAGAGGCCTAGGGCAGGTTGATAAGAACATGTATGACTTGATGAGGGTGTTTTAGTTACATAAACCTATGAATTTTACTATAGAGGGTGGATCTTAAGGAGTTGTGTTCTAGGTTGAGTCAATCCAGACGATACATGACCATCTAGAGACACATTTTGAGAGGAGGGTCAGGTTAGAAACTTATATTCTATGAGGATCAGTGATATGCTGGTGGGACATTCATGTGTGGGCAGTATAGGCTGATGGCATGATTTGAAGGAACTTTTTGGATAAGTTATTAGAGCATTTATACCTAGAGACACAGAGGCATGGGAAGGAAATGGAATTTATGTAGCTCAGTTAGGGGAGAATGTCTATGATGGACTATGCTGGACACTTTATAGACCTGAAGCGCTTTTCTCTAGTGTTTAAAAGAAATGAGCCTGATGTAATGAGATGCGTTCAAAATGAAATAAAGTGTTAGATTATGTCCCAAGTTATCCTCTTCTGGTTAAGGATGTTTTCTGAGGTGGTGGATTCGGCTCTCATAGTGAAGGAAAAACTGAGGGAGGCTTCTAGTGCTGAATAGATTGTTTTCACTAGATGATCAATGTGACTTCCTCGAGCAGGAAGTTTCATTATGAGAAATTTATCCAGGGTAGTGGAATGATGTTTGGTCATAATAGAGGGTCAGCTGCATAAGATCATACTAGAGTGATCTATCATTATTGTGTCATCAGGAAATTATCATAGAGACTTTCCATGATTACTAGTAGAGTGCTAGTCTTGCTGCATGATGGTACACCTGTAAAAGTTATGCAGGATGCAGTGAAAAACAGTTAGTGAGGGTGTAGCTAGATAGAGATATCGTGTGGGAAGGAGATCTTCTACACATTATCAGACTGGAAGTGAGAGTTATACTGGCCGATTCAGTAGAGGTAGAGGAAGTGATGCTTCTATATATGAGCACCCATATCAGCATAGTGGTGCAACTAAGGTGAGTCAGACAACATCAATGAAGATAGGGGTAGGACAACTACAGACAGTGCAACCTACACTCATTGATAGCGAGGCCGATCCATCCATAGTGAGAGGTACAATTCTGGTAGAATCTATATTATCTAGTTCCTTATTTGATACTGGTGCCTCACATTCCTTTATATATGTTAATCTTGTTAATATTTTGATCTTGAAAGTGGAGTTCATGAACATAGTTATGATGATACATACATTTTTTGGAGTATGGTCTAAATACATCTGTTTGTGAAAAGGGTGTTCTCTTGAGATCGAGAAGTACTGTTTTCTCTGGGATATCTATATTCATGATATATTTGTCTTCGATCTAATAATGGTTATGTACTAGCTAGTCATATATTGATCCCACATTGATTTTTAATGAAGGAGAGTTATGTTTACATCTCCTAAGGGTGACCAATATATTCACTGCGGGGAGTGGGATATCCAAGTAGGCCGAGCATGTCTGATTAATCAAAAACTCTGAGAGATCATGGCCTATGTTTCTAGTTTATTACCAGATGATAGAGGTGTGAAGCATTAGATCATTCCACCCATAGTGAAATGGTTTTAGGATGTCTTTCCTGAAGACTTATTAGGGATACCACATGAGAGAGATGTGGAATTTACTATTGATCTCATGCCAGGGGTCGACCCAATATCTATTACACCATATAAAAAGTTACATACTAAGAATCAAAATCTCCAGACTCTACTAGAGGAGTTATAAGATTATGGATTTATCTATCCGAGAACATCACCTTGTGGATAACTGATGTTTTTTGCAAATAAGGTTGATGGGAGTTTACACTTGTGTGTCGATTATGAGAATTTGAACAAGATGAAAGTGAATGATTAGTATCATTTTCCACTTATTAACGTTCTATTTGAGTTGTTGAGAGGAGATTTTATGTTCTCTAATATTGACTTGAGATCAGGGTATCATCAGCTGGGAGTTTGGTCTTATAATATAAAAAAGAATTATTTTAGAATAAGGTATGTCCTTTATGAGTTCGTCATATTGCTACTGGGGTTGAAAAATTAACTAGAAGTGTTTATGGAATTGATGAACCGAATCTTACATCCGTACCTAGACCAGTTTGTTGTGGTGTTTGTGGACAATAACTTGATGTACTCCAAGAATCATAAAGATCATTCCCAACATTTCAACATCCTCCCAAGTACACTTAGAGATCATCCAATATACACCAAGCTATATAAGTGTCAATTTTGGATTGAGCAGTTACAATTATTGGGACACATCATCTCAGAGGAAGGTTTGTCAATGGACCTGGAGAAGGTTAGGTAGTTTTTTATTAGGAGTATCCCAAGAAATTATTCGATATCCGTAGATTTCTGGGATTGTGTGTATATTATTAGATATTCATCCAGGAAAATTACCATTAGTAAGAACCACATTTGAGTTTGAAAAAGAAAGGGATAAAGCTTGAATGGTTGGAAACATGTGAGAATTCATTCCTAGAATTGATGAATCACATGAAATCAACATCAATCTTGACCCTACCAAAGACAGGTGAGGAGTATATTGTGTATTGTGATGCTTCTGGGATTCGACTCGGAGCAATGTTGATGTAGGGAGACCAAGTCATAGCATATGGGTCTCAGTAGTTGAGGACAATTGAATAGAACTACCCTATGAACAACATTGATCCAATGGCTATGATTTATTCTTTAGATTGTTGGAGGAATTTTATAATGGGTTAGAAGTTTACTATGTTTACTAATCAGAAGTTCATAAACTATATCTTCCTGTAGTGATATTTTAATCCTCAATAACAGAGATTGGTTGAATATATTTAGTCATTTTATTGTCAGTGAGCATATAATCCTGGAAAAGGTAACAGTGTGGTTAAATCTTTGAGAAGGAAAACTCAGACTTAGGTTATTCATGTGTCTAGTGTTGAGTGTAAGATGATGACTTTGCTGGCTGAAATACATGTGGTGGTCCGGGAGAGTCAACAAAATATGACTCTCATATCTATTTTAATAGAGTACTCTATTTTGATCTAGATTAGAGATATACAGTTTGGGGGTCTGGTGTGTCTGACCTTGAGATAATTCCTTGAAGTTGTTGATTCTCCATACGAATGGATCGTAGATGAGGATGATATCATCTATTTCATAAATAGGATGGTTGTTCTATGAGTATATGAGAGGAGTTGGTGCAGGAATTTCATGGCTTGAACTGGGAGGTACATCTAGGTGTGACCAAAATGTACAATGACCTACGATGTTAGTTTTGGTGTCTAGACATAAAAAATTAGATAGTAGGGTTTGTTACACGATGAAAAACTTGTCAAAAGGTGAAGGTAGAGTATCAATGACTTGGATGTTTTCTACATCCATTTCCCATTCCAGGGTAGAAGTGGGACAACATGATAATGGATTTTATGGTGGGTCTTACGAAGATGCTTAGGAAGAGTGAATCTATCTGGGTTATTATGGATCAACTTACAAAAGTATCACATTTCTTGCCTATATGTGAGACTTTCTCAGAATATGAGTTGAGATTGTTTTATGTCCATAAGATAGTATATCTTTATTGGGTGTCACATACAATTGTTTGAGAGTAAATTTCACGTTTTAAATCATTCTTCTAGAATGTATTACAAAAAAAAAATTGGTTCACATGTGTTATTGAGTATGGATTTCAATCCACAAATAGATGGGATGTTGAAGTGTACTATATAGGTACTTGATGATATGTTGCAGGAACATGTTCATGACTTCGGTGGGACTTGGGAGAATCACTTCTATATAGTGGAGTTTTCATATACCAACAATTATAAGGAAACTATATAAATGTCACCGTATGAGGATCTTTATGTTAGGACATGAATATGATCACTATGTTGGATGGAGGCTAGTGAGTTAGATTTGATGGGACCAAGTCTCTTGTTGGAGAAATCAGAGAAGGTGTAGTTGATTTGAAAACATATGGATGTGACTCAGAGTTGGAAGAATTCATATGATGATATAAAGAGATGACCCCTAGAGTTCATAGAGGGTGATCATGTATTTATTCAAGTTTATCCTAGGTTGGGTCACTACCGGATACAGAGACATAGAAAGTTGTCACATAGGTTTGTTGGACGATTTGAGGTTGTGGAGAGAATCATGCCAATGGGGTACTGATAGGCTTTTATACATAAATACAGTGCTATGCATTATTTTTTCCATGTATCACAACTAAAGAAATAAAAAACCGACCCATCTCATGTGATCAATGTATATAAGGATGAACTTGAGATAGATGAGTCCTTTAAGGAGTATCTAATACGTGTATTGGATCGTAGTGAGAAAGTGCTACGGGAAAAGACTGTGTCGATAGTTTATGTATTGTGGAAATATTGGAATTTTTAGGAGGAAACATGGGAAGGGGAAGAAGATATTAGGGATCAATGTCCTGATATTTTGGGCTTGGAATCTTGGAAATGGTTGGAAATATAGTTCAAGGACGAGCTGTTATAAGGTGGGGAGATTATAAGATCCTGACCTTCTATGGAGTTGACCCAGGCTTGATTTCAAGTAATTGTTGTTTTTATTTAAGTACCTTTTGTTTACTTTTTAACATGGAGTATGTTGGGGGTGAAATTTTAAAAAAATGGAAGAAAAAGGTACTGTGCACGATTCACACAGGGTTTAAGAAAAATATGTTGTTGGCCTAAAAAACTGTGCAGCCCTGGATAGTGAGGGTTCATAGGGATAGTGCATGGTTTTTCAAACCGTGTTCCCTAAAAAAACAAACCATGAACACAAAAAATAATAGGATCACATTTGGTTCATGGTTAGGAAAAACCATGTACCTCTTCCCATGAAACTACGCATGGTAATTTTAATTGAATGAAAATTGGATTTACATCAACCCAGACCTCCGAAACATCCCTCATTAGACCCAAACTCATACAAATACGATTTTGGATGATTTTAGATATTTTTAGAGGGATTATAAGTCTATGTGACCTCTATTTGACATGTTTTAAAACACATATAAAAGATATGCCTCCCTCCCAATAAGTGGATCCTATTTTATTTCTTTGCTGTACATCCTCTTCTGTTCTCTCATTCTTTTAGTAGTAGTTATCTTCATGTTTTTTCTAGATCTATGCCTATATTTGATGAATCTAGATCTAGTATTGTAGATTTAAATATAAATCTAATAGATCTTGAATTAATCAATCTTATTTTGGGTTATAGATTCAGATCTAGAACTACGCCTTTATGATGCTTAGATTTTGGGGATTTATATTTAGTCCAATTCCATCAAAAAATCAAGGTAGGTGGTTTAATATTCAATTCCCATAGTTGAGATTTTGATATCTGTATGAATGTTATTGAATTTCTTGTGCTCTTTAGCAATTCAAATTCATAAATTTTCTTAGACAATGGCCAATTGATTATTTGTATTATTGTTAAATTAGATAAATAATTGGGGAACTAATTATGAGATTCATGGGATTTTTATTTAGATAATTAATTAAAGAATTAATTATAAGATTTATGGGTTTATTATTTAGATAATTAAGTGGGGGATTAATCACATTATGTTGATATAAGTGGTTTGAGATAATTAATTGATATATTATTTATGTGATATCAAGATATATGACTTGGGATTATTAATGGTAGATTAATTATGATATATTAATGTCATGAGATGAAATAATTAATGGTTTATTAATTATGAGATATTTAGATTGTTAGTATGATTAATTAATTGATGAATTAATTAATGGTTGGCGATATATGTTCAATGTTGCAACATTTTTTATTTTTTGAAATTAAATGGTAAATGGTATCATTGACATTTGACCAAGGATTGTGAATGGTAACATGCTCATCAAATTATGTGATAATAAATGTGAATTTTAACATGCTCATTCAATTATGTTGTATGAAATGTGAATGGAAACATGCTCATTCAATTATGTGATATTAAATGTGAATGGTAACCTGGTCATTCAATTATGTGATATTAAATGTGAATGGTAACATGATCATCCAATTATGTGATATTAAATGTGAATGGTAACATGATCATTAAATTATGTGATATTAAATGTGAATGGTAACATGATCAATTAATTATGTTATATTAAAAATGAATGGTAACATACTCATTCAATTATGTGATGTTAAATTTGAATGGTAACATGCTCATTCAATTATGGGATATTAAATGTTAATGGTAACATGATCATTCAATTGTGTGATATTAAATGTGAATGGTAACATGGAAATTCAGAAAAGTATTAGGAATAGTAACATAGACATTCAAATGTGATATCCCTTGGGAATGGTTCAGACTCTGACATGGGATGAAGTAGGTAATATAGTTCGGGTGTCCTAGGGAACCCAAGGGCTTATGTGGTTAAATAGAGAATATCTAATAATGTGATAAATTTCTTAATTATTCATTTTATTTATTTATTTATATAACTTTATACACTATCATAGTATGTATTCTTTTTAGACACCACTGGTTGTGTCTTACTAAATCATACTCACACCCTATTCAGGATTCATGATCGGTACATGAATAAACTTTGTGTTTTATGGACATAATAAGGGAAAATTCACTGAGTTAGATGAATGAGTAAGGATAAAGATTGGATGAGGGAACCATATATATTTTGGGACTCACTGAGGATTTTTCAATATCTTTATTTTTATTTTGAATTTTAGACACATTAAATTTACTAAATCTTGGCATGTTTTCTATTTTAGTTGTATATTGTATTTCTTTAATTATTTATCATGATATGTTGATATTATTTATGGTTATATCAGATTCCACACTTGTTTAATTATTTCTGTTAGTGTATTAATCTGATAAAAAAGGGTATAGTCTGCCTGTGATTGACTTACCAAACCCTCACTATATGTCGATATCCTCTTGCATAATGGGAGGTGAACTTGAGGTCATGTGATAGACTGGGTCGGGGTATCAGTGCATGAAACCTGGGTCGAGACATTATATCTAAACATATCCTAAATAGTATGTTAATTTCTTGATATATATAATATATCAAACAAATAGTCACATAACCCAAGAACCAAAAGGTTTAGTGTCTTTGAAATAAGCTACCAAAACTTCTTATTTTACAATACTCATAATCATTTCCCACTAATCATGATCTTCTAGACCATTTTCTAAACATCTGACATGATATAATCATATTCATAATCAAGTGAATGGTAACATAAGAAAAGGGTGATATTAGACACTTAATAAGAGGAAAACATATCATAGTGTATCATATCATAAACCTAATAGAGAACATTTTAAGAGGATAAATATCATATTAAAAGATCATAACACAATAGATGATAATCATCAAACATGGTAGAGTAACATAGGATAACAAAAAAATCATTAAGGATGCATAAATATTATGACTTGGATTAAAATACATTTAAATAATCATAAAACATGTGATCATGGCATTAGAGTGAATAATATGTAAAAAATATGGTGAAATATGAAAAAATGGAATCTAATGAAAATGAAAACCGTCTTTGAAATGTGGCATAAAAGGATATAAAATGTGGAAATATGGTATAATCATAAGCATAGGAAATCATTTATTAGAAAACTAGTTATGTCTCTTCCTTTTTGAATCTAATCATTATGTCCACTCCTGAATACTTGATGAAATATAAACTTAAACCAATGCAATTGAGGGTGATAGAGGTTACCCCGTGATCATATTTAGATATTTTTTCCCCTTAAATTCAATCAAAAACAAATTTTAGTGAACACATGGAAAAAAGAATGGGTTTCTTATCCAATCAATAAGTATAACATAACATGAACTTATATAAATCCTAGGATATCAAAAAACTCACTTTCCAAAAGGGACAATATCATAAAAAATATATATAGGGTAATGAGAACATCACTTTATGATAGATAAACCATGTAGAAAAAATATATGGGAAAATACAATGTTTTTAAAAAAACCTTTTAGGCATTGTTATAAATATGGAAGTGAAAAGTATTTTAAAAATATTAGAATGGAAATATAATTGTTTTTAAAACCTTACTATATAGAGGTACAAACAAATTAAACTTTAAAATAAACAAAAAAATCAAGCTACTAAATTCAGAGAGGTTAATAATGAAAATATATAGATTTGTTAAGCCTTTTTTACTCTTTTAAAGAGAAAACCCACATCATAATTTTTTAGAAGAATTTGATTTCATAAAAGAGGTAAAGTAAAATATGAGTAATTCAATGAGAAATAAATGTTTTTATTTCAATAATGAAAAAAATTTCTATAGTATAACATTAACATTGATGAAAAATATTCATTTGTAAGAAAGAGATTTATTCATACTGATGATATAAATTTATTTAGAAAGACATTTCTTTGTAGAAGTGGTAATTGATTATGAGAATTAATTTTACCAAATAAAGTGATGAAATACCATATAAAATAGGGGAGTGAAATGACCAAATAAATATTGAAAATTATATTCATGTAAAAAATATTATTACCTAATGAATTAGAAATTGAATCAATTAAATCTTTACCTTGATTTCCTGATAATTTAATCACACATTAAACTCATATATTAAAAACATAACTCCATTAATGCCCTATTTTATAACCATATTTCTATATATTTACTTTACAAAATTAACTTATAACCATTTAGAGAAAATATATTAGTTAATTATGGATATTTATTTCTATCTGGTGTTAGTCATTTTGGATTGTTCCGTGCACATTTTATATTGTCGATAATGATACACATTAATTGATATTAATCTTATGGAACTAAAAGATATGTTTTATTTTTTTTGTAAAGTTATTATCTCATTTCATGAGTTTTTTAGTTATGTTATATTAAAACAAAATCAGTGAGAATCTTGTTTAGGTAATTCTTAACAAACAAAGTGTGGTGTATTAATGATGGGTTAAATAGTAATATGACCATTTTATAACCCTAAATCATTAATTATTTACATATTAATTTACAATAATATTTGTATTTAATTTCCCATATACATGCATGATAAACTTTTATAGCACCACTCACGTAGGTGGCTAAACCGACCAAATACCTATATGATATAATTTAATGCGTGAGTACGATTAAGAAATTGTTTATTTTAACATAATATCATTATATAAAAAGAATTATAATATTATTTATATTTTTTTTAAGGTTTTGAATCAAATTTTAATAGGGTTTGATAAATAATTAAAGTCTTTATAAATAATGAAATACATTATTTTCTGAAGACAATATTCTACACATATCCACAATCGAAGTTATTTAATTTTTATAAGTGGAAGGAGAGTAATAAATAATGGTTGATCATTAATTAATATAATAAAATTTAAACATATTAAAAATAATGAATTCATAAGATCATAAGGAATTTTTTTGGGTGGTAAAAGAATAAAATAATGAAGAAAAACTAAACAGAATCAATACACTTATGTTATAGAAATCAATCTTCTCTTAGAAAACTGCATGATTTTGAAGGAAATTTAAAAATATTAAGGACCCAAAGGATCAATAACATGGGAGATAGTTTTATATTTTAAAGAATAAATTTGATGGAATATAGGTGGAATAAATGGGTGAATGTATTCCCCTTTTATAAGTGAAGGGAAGGGTAATTTTGGGAGTACCCATTGCATTTCAATAATAGAATGTTACTATTCAAAGGTAAAAGGTTTGAAAAGTAAAAAAATGATCTGGAGAAAGTTATTGGTCCTAGATTCATCTTTAACCCAAATTTTGGAGATAAATTAGTGTGATATAAGGCCTTTTATTTTTTCCCTATTAAACTTTTACCCAAAATGTACCTTTACCTTGGTAATAGTTTTTTTATCCTTGGTAATTAATTTTAATTTACAAAATTAAAAATGGATATATTACATATTTTGAAAATGATTATTTCAAATGTAAGAATAATTTTATCAAAAAAATTTATAATGGTGAGAAATTTTAATTTTTGAACAAATTAACATAATGCGTAAAAATAGTTTTTTGAAAAGCTATTTTTTAATCATAAAATTTATACATTGTTAAAAATTATCAGTGTTGATAAATTCCATTCCATAAATTCTTTTATTACAAAAAATTTAATTTTTTCCATAAAATTACAAAAACAAAATTTAACCATTAAAATTATTAATTAATATAAAATACACAAAACTATTTTTAAATTAGAATAAAATATTACTTGTTATAAAATATTAAAAATGAATTACATAGTTATAGTAAATCGTATTACCAAAAATCCATTAATTTTCCCATCATTTCATATTCAATCCTTTTGTATTGTTATATACTCTATAGATACGTTGAAATTTTAATCAATATGGGTTGTTTTTTAGGCTCTATATTGTGTTAGTTTATCTTCTTCTTGTCTTTCTATCATACTTGTATTTCTATCTGTCATCGCTATCACCATATGAAAATTCAATGCTCATTTGATCAAGTATTTTCTTTTCTTATCATTGATCATACATTTATGGTTTAAAAAATCTCCACAGTTTCAATCGGCCCATGATCAATTTCAAAACATGTTTTCATCATGATCATTCTCTCTGCATTGTGCAATATGACGATGAAGCGATCAATATACAAAAATTATTATATGAAAAATTAATGTCTCATATTTTTCCATACATCATATTTTAACATGAATCTATATATTCACATAAACTCCACTCATTTAAAGAGCTATATAAATAGGTTTTTTATTTTATATACCATATTTATTATCCCCTCTTTATAACATTGAAAAATATATGAATTAATTTATTAATATTTGGTTGTGGAAAATATAATGAGATTCTAAAGAGTTGTAATGAATCAAGTATAAAAAATTCATTGTATTCCTAGAAGATAATGTTTTTTAATAACTGATGTGGTTGATTTTGATAAAAACATCATACATGAAATGAAATGAATTCAATCAGAAGTGGTTGAATAGTGAACACTATCTACCTATAATACACTAAGATGATATTTTCAAATCATTGATAAACAACACGTACTTGTCATACCATTATATGAAGATCACTGATCCTTCCATGAAACATGAAAATTCGTATATCTTATTCCTTGTTCACCCTGAAGGTGTCAATTTTTATTTTACTATATGAACGTTCATAAAGAAGATGACATTTACTTTAAATGTTTTTAAATGTTGTATTGTTTTATTTATTTTCAATTTCATTTTACTTCTTATAAAATATTTTAGAGAAAATAGGTGTTTAAAAATAATGAATGTAAATATATTTTATATATATTCATTCCTAGAAGTGGATGAAATTGGTAAATTAAATATTCATGATATTTTATTGAAGACAACAAAACAATAAAAATAATTTTATCCCCTTCCATTAGATGAATGAGAATATTTATTGAAAATGACTAATTTTATTCACCAAAATGAATGAACATATGCATGATTTTATTTTATATCAAGTCTAAGGTCAATACTATGTTCTAATAATGATCATTTTACTATATTTGTTTATAAAAAATAATAACAAAACCACAACAAGTGGTTTTATGACAACAAATATTTATATAGAATAATTAATTTTATTAATATTTATAAAACTATTTATCCCTGAGGGATGATATAAAAATAATTTCCATTGAAATTATATTGATGTATATATTTATTTTTTAATTATTGTTCTTGCAATAGTAATATCAAGGGAAAATATATTATTTATCATATTCTTATGGATTATTAATATCATATTATGTAATTAATTTCTCACCAAAAGTGGATAATGTTTTTAATATTGTTCATAAATGAAATGATTGAATTAAATAGTTTTCTTAATCTGATATATTTTATAAAAATGAATTTACCACTTGGAGGAGTTAAAACAATCATAATCATAATCAATAAATTTAGAATTTTAAGTAATAATATCATTATTGAAAAATAATAAATTATAGTTCATGGATCATGAAATTCAATAAATGAATTCATTACCCAATAAAAATTTAGTTTTAATTACTCTGGTTTATAATTTGCAATGAATGAAATTATTCATGAAAAATTTGATATGATTTGTGGTACTCATACATAGAATTTTATCATGAATATTTTAGAGTTGACTTAGATTCATCAAATGATTTATACTTAATTTGGTAATGTGAATGTTTTTATTCAAATAATTATAATTTTGGATGGCGATGGGGTGTGCGTTTTGAGTTTAGAAGATTCATCCACATCAGTTATTTCTACCACATTAACCAACACTAAAATATGTGGGTGATCTTCTCCCAATTATATGTAATGTAAAATAATATTTTGTCTATAACTTCCAAAATATAAAATAATCCACTTAATGATGGGACAAATCCTTTTTTATTATATTATAAATTTCATCAACACCATAATTGGAAATTATAGTGAAAAATATGAGTATGAACAATAGATGATCCTGAAGATTATATATACATTAATCTTGAAGTAAAATAATTACAAATATTTTTTTGATTAAATTATTCAAAATTACTCATATTTGAGTGAGTATATGATCATGTATTTACATTTACCAGTTGAGAAAATTATTTAATGATTCTAGAAGATAGAATATATTCATATCTAATAGTAAAAATTATTAATACTTTGTTATATATGAAGTTTCAATGAGATATATCAATGGTATTCTTGAATAAATATCTCATTCGAAGACTTTGGATAAAAGGGGTACCTAAATATGTAAAACGCATTCATAAAAAGTGATTATAAAGAATTTTTTATTTTTAATTGAATTGATAATGTTAATCCAAAAGATTACTGGCCCCATCTATAGTGACCTGGGAATAACATACATGGATATTATATAATTTTGGATGAATATTTTTCACATTACAAAATATATGCCCGAGGACCATAATAGTTTAGTGTATTTGGAAACATGGAATATAATATTATAAATTGGTGAAAGACCTTAAATGTTTTCCAAAAATATCAACCCATTTAATAATTCTACTTAAAACCTTTCTTAATAACTTAGGAAGAAGAATCATAAGAAAGGGTGAGATTAGATGCTCAGTTAGTGTAAATAAAGAGATACATAAGAATAACCTAAGTGTAAGGGTATCAGAACATGAGCCTAAAATTATAAAATATTACTCTTCATATCAAAGAACAAAAAAATGAATAATGGAATAAATATTTAGTAGTGCATAAGACATGAATAATATGTGAATCAAGAGAATAATCCATGAAAGCATAATATAGGAAGAAGATATAGAATTTGTGGTATACTCATAAGCTTAAAAAATTATCCCTAGTTTTATTGCATTACTTGTAGTAGAAGGGATTCACTATCCAAACCATCTTCATATTCAAGGTTCACTCCCAAGAACATATTAGTATTCAAGTTTAACTCTTAAGAGTTTCATAGTAATCAAGGTTTACTCCAAAGAACATCTTTGTAGACAAAGTCATTTACTAATACGATTTCACTCCCCATTTAAACCATGTATATATCATGATAAATAAATCATTAAATAATTCATTGGAGGGAGATATAGGTCCCACCCATCACATAATGAAATCTTATATATGTGTTCCACAAGGTCATAAAAATTTATCATATCAGAATCCATGAAATGAAATGGGTATCATAAAAATATAATCATATCATAACCTATGTAAAAGAGATAGGTTTCATAATTATTTAATGAAATCATAACCCATTAAAATAAGTGGGTTTTGTAAGAATACAACCCAGGAAAGATAAATGGTTTTCATCAGTATATAATCCATGAAAGAGAAATAATTTTCATAAACATCACGTCATAAAAATAGAAATCATTGAGAGAACGAATACAAATGACACCCTTGGATAATATCCCCAGTAAGGAATGAGTATCACCAATAGATTTCATCTTAGATGGAAAATTATTTTGAAATATATTTTAAAAAAATTCATTAGAAAATTTTCTTTTCTTTGGAAGTCACTTTGAACATCCTTTTATTTAAAAATAACTTTTCAAAAACATACAAGGAATATTGTGAAAATAATTTAAAGAACTTATAGAACAAAAAAAATGTTCATTTTTTTTGTTTTAAATAGATTAGAAAACATTTAAAAGAATCTTTGAAATCATTGAAATAATTTTCTTTTATAATTATCATTAAATCCTATAAAGGAAGCTTGAAAACAATTTCAAAACATTTTATTTGAAAATATATTTGAAAAATTATAAAGGAATCATGAAAACATTTTGAAAAAAATATTATTTGAAAATATATTTGAAAGCATATAAAATAATATTTAAAATATTTTAAAAAACTTATCTTTGAAAATATTTTTGAAAACTTATAAAGAAATCTTGAAAACATTTTCAAAAACATTTTTTGAAAATATATTTGAAAACTTATAAATAAATCTTGAAATTATTTTGAAAACCTTTTTAAAAAATAAAAAACTTCTCAAATACTTTTAATTTTAAATGAGATTAATTTTTCACTTTAAAAAAATGTAAATTTTTTAGGGATCTTTATTTTTAATAAAATATATTTCCTGCTGAAGAGAGAAATAAAGCTAGATTTTATTAATTTTTTTATTAATTATATAGAGTAACTAATAGTGTAAAAATAACACCAATACATGAATATGTCTGGAATAGATATAGGTTAATAAAATTAATGATATTTATTTATATATAGATCAAAATATTTACTCAATGGATGTATATTCTTAAACAATCCCGAATATTATGAGATTGTAGAAATAAACTCTTAACACTTTTGAAAATTTAAATCATAATCCCCATGAGATAATAACATTAAAAGTATCATAAAATATCATTAAAATAGTGATTTTCATGTTAAAATATGTAAAAGGAAAATATATACACCTTGTAAAATAATATATGTGTATAAAAAAGATTTGTCTCAAAAAAGGTAAATTGAGAAAAAATTACACTACCCAGTTGGTTACGTTTGAACCATAAAAGTCCAAAAAACAGAGATCATCAAATGGATATGTAAATAACCATAAACTTAAGGGTAGTGATCATATAATATATTCATATTAAATATATACACAACACATAAGAAACTAGTGGTGAATATGACATAAGTCTTGTAGAAATAAAAGTGAGAATAAAAATCTTCTTACTACTTGAGTAACATTTGAATCATGAGATAAATGAAATAATGGAATAAATTGAAAATTTTAATGTCATTAAATAAATTAAATTCACAATATAACATGTGATATGTCATTATACACACAATATAATTAGAATAAGTGGTGAATATAGCATATATCTAACAGAAATAAAAGTTAGACTAGAAGACACTTACCTTATGTATTTCCTTAATTCATACACTTTCAAACCTCTTATATAATAAATAATTTTTTTTATAAGTGTACCACATAACCATTTTATTATATAAAATAACATATATGATTTTATTTTGAATTTATATTACCTATTTATTAACAATTTCATATTAAAGTTATGTTTCGGGTAATAATCGCTTTATTTTTCATTTATGTTTTGAATTATTATTCTTAATACTCTTACTTAGACTATGATTTAATTATTTATATAACATAAAACATGATATAAATATCATATATATTCTATATACATGTATTTATAATAATCTATAAAATATAAAAATATTAAATGAAATACACTGTTCATGGAGACAGTAGGCCATATGTACGCATGAATGTTGTTTCCATTTTAATGTCATATTGAATGGAAGAAAGTAAATGAAATATAAATTTATATGTATATTATAATTAAATTATAGTAATCATATCAAATATATTCTATAGGTTTACTAAACTAATCTTTAATACATTTCATGTAAAGAGTGAACGAATCACGTCGCTTTGAGGAGGTAGTAGTCCACACATCCACAAACGAAGTTATCATATTCCCATAAAATGGAAAGAATGAAAGTATGCGTTATATACTAATTAAATAAGCATAAATAAATCATAATTATAATAAATATCATACAAAATAATTAATTCTATCATTATTCTCAACCTTGAGAGGTGCAAATGGATGAAAAAATGACATTAGTTCATGAGGTAGTAGTCTGTCGTACACACGAACGATGATTACGTAAACCATTTAATGGAAGTGTGTGTGAGTGTAGGTTATATAAAAAAAATATAATTATATTTATTTTATAATTTTATTATATAATAATCTAGTAATAAAAATTTATTTGGGGGATAAAGTAATAATAAAAATTTCTTGTTGAAAGATATTACATATTCTTAGCTACCTTTTTTCACTAAAACACTTCCTTAGTTAGATTTATAATCAAAAGGAGGATTATATTACAAAGTAATGTAAATTTGGATCTTATTTGGGTATTTTTTAATGATCCAAAATTATATATAGGTGTGAATAATTGAATGGGGGGGGGGGTGAGCTCCCATTTATATTGGATGAGGAGTGACATTATTGTAAATATAAAAAGGTAAACACTATTGAGAGGTCTCCCTTACATCATGTGCCTCAGATAATAGTATTTTTTTGAGATATGGGAGTATATGGTCAAAATATGTCTAAACAATATCATTTTAACATGTTTATAGTTTATTTTTCCACTTAAGTTAATGTTAAAACACTATGTAAACTCATTTCTACCTTAATATTTGTAATTAATTTTAATTAATTTCACTAATATTTTATGTTAAAAAAATAATTTGACCGTAATATAAATTATAAATTTTTATTATTAGAACTATGGAATCCATTTTTTTCAAATTCCAATGACATGATTGGGAGAAATTATTTTAAAATTAGTCCCAAATACATGATGGGAAAGTGGATTTTTAAAGTAAAAAAGTTCAAAAGTTTGAAATATTTTTATATCCAATTTCAATGTGAAATTGATTACAATTACCTAAACTAGATTTTTTATTATATAATTTTACTAATTATACTTTTAAATCAATTTAAAACATAGTTTTACTATAAAAATAAATTAGGTCAAAACATTTTTCAATTAAAATTCATCATTTTCACTATTCATCTAAAAAATGAAACTTCTGTAAAAAATTCAATAAAATTAACCTGAAGTAATTTTTGATAGTATTAATTTAAAAATGAAGATTATTTTTTCAAATAAATATTTAAAAAGTTTCAAAATTTATATTAAAAATTGGTGCACCTTTAAAAGGCAGTAAACTTACCTTTTAGAAAAATACAACAATTTATTCATAAAACATGATTTATCCTTATATTATTCAAAAATAATCTATCAGAAGAGTGTCAAAATATTTTATTGAATATATAATATATGATTTTTATTAAAAAAATTCATCAAATGTGTTTTGTTTAAATTTATTGAGATAATATTGTGTTTGTACATAGAAAAATAGTTTTCATTGAAAAGTAATTTCTTTATTTTTAGATAGTTATTATATTAATTTCTTTCTAATTTATAACCAAAGGATTAATTTTATATACATGTGTAAGTAATGTTTTTACAATTTAGTTAACCTGAGTCATAACTTCCATTACATCATCTTTGCGGTAACTATAATAATATTTTAATAATATTATTGATAATATATATTAGTTCGACAAAACTCAACCTTGTGTGTAATGAAAGTAATAATAGTAACTCAACATTGTGTGCAACAAAAAAAACATAGTTTTTCTTGTAATGTAAGATAATATATGCCTTTTTTTCATTTAATCCTAGCTTATTGTTTCATTAAATGAAACCCAAACATCATTATTTTATATGACATAAACTATACTCACTATTGCAAGAAATGAAGAATATTGAAAAGATTAAATTAATTTGAAAAAAATTAAAAATTACTCAGGGTGATAAATTCTACCCCCCTTAGAATGAATTTATCCATCAAAAAGTTTCTGGGTTATCAAAGGATAACTAATGGAAAGTTCCTTTCAATGAAACCCACAACATAAAAATGAACACTAAAACTTCTTTTAAAAAGGGAATGTTGGAACCATAATGGTTACGCAGCTTAATTCATAACATGGTTTCCATGTAGGATAAAATAGTTTGGGATTAAATATTGGACACAGAATAAAATCATAAATAATTATTGAGTGTGATAAAGATAATTGATTACCAACAAGTAAATGATCAATGGAAATTTAAGGGCCACAAACCATAATTCTGTGATAATTTTTAAGTCCATCAGTTCAACAGAAATGAATGTATTAGGTTAAATATTTTTCAATATCCTTTTCCTAGAGTTTAGAAACTATCTTACTATCTAAGAACCTAACGAAATATACTTACTTTATTTTATTCCTTTTAATATAAACAATATCACCCTTTGATTTTTCCTTGATTGATTTCCACATCATCGCTTACTCTAAGAAATAAAGGTTATTTTTTAATTCCTAATGTACTAATAGTTCATGAAGTAGAATGATAAGTCATTCCATAAGACTTTAGTTATAATCATATAAAAATAGATAACATAACATATCCCTTAGGCATAAATACCCATATGGTGAGTTAATAAAATTATATTTAAAACCTTATCTGGAGTAAAAAATAAACCATTCCATAAATAGTTAACTTTATAACACTTCTAAAAGACAAAATTCCAAAATATTATAAATAAGGTCACTAAATTTATCAAAATAATCTTAACATTGATCCCCCATATATCATAATTTAGTTATTATTTTTCAAATAATAAACATGTGAATACCTTAATCATTTATTCTCTTGAAACATGTTAATAACCATAATTACCATAAATCCTTCTGGAAAACATACATGTTTTCTCATTCCAAAGTTTATTGGATATAATCCATAAAAAAAATAAGCTGGAAAATCCATCCAGGATAATATAAACCACTTTTTCAACAAATCCTTAATCGGTTCCAATGTAATCATTACTGTCCAATTTACTTATTCATTTCCAAAATATCCTTATCCAAACATCACTATCTTAACCATAAGAACATAGTAGGGGTTAAATTACCTTTAATAATATTTTTCACTAGAATATCACCTTTCCATTAAATATATTTTCTATTCCATTGGAACCATTCAACTTATTCATGTAAATACTTTACGAAAAACATAAAGTAAAACTATTTATATATTTCATAGCTCATAATTATTGAATCCAAATACATAAAAACTTAGGTTACTCTAGTCAATCATTAATATATTAACATGGATTACTCTTTATATTCCTTAATACCTCTTTCATTTCACAATTCACCTATATTCTATTCAACATTGGAAATATAACCATTACTCATACCATCTTGTTGATTCTCTTTATGAGATTTCCACATATAAAATCCATTTGAAAAGTACCATTAATTCCACATTTAAAGCACTGAACCATCAATGATTTATTAGGGAGGTTATTATTTTCATTCATTATGTTAACCGAAAATATATTTTTCCCTTCATAGTTACATGATTTTTGTCCTTCTTTTCCACAGTCCAAACACCTTCATATTCCTCGAAAACATTCACATTGGTACTTCTTACCACATTCTGGACATATAAGAAAATGATTCTTCTTTCCTATTTGGTATCCATTACCTGAATTCTCAGAGAACTCTTTAATTATCTTATTTGTTTAGTCTGAGAGTGGATTAATATTAATATTTTTAGTGATGTTATGTGTAAACTGATTAGGAATAATCACAACATCCTTTACTCCAGTCATAATCCCTTTTGATTTTTCATCTAAAAATTATTCATCGAACTCAATGTTAACAAAATTTCATTGGATTCCTACCATTGACTAAGAACATAAAGCATAGTGTGACTAATGCTTATCATAGAATAAAACATTATAATCATGAAAAATCACTTATAGTATGTCTAAACCATGACACCTACTTATATAATCTATGACACCAAAGGTTTATCCTAGGTTATTTATAGTCATCATCTATTTAAATCCTTCATTATGGTTCATAAAGATTTTTTGAATTCCCAAAGAATATCCCCCGGGAGTTTCTAACCATGTGTGCAGTAAGGCCCATTGTTGTACACCAGTTTACGATCGAGTCTAGAACAACACAAGTTTTTCAAGGTTGTTACCTATATGTACAAATGTTCCAGAGCCACATCCACCTATTTTATCTAGACAAGGATTCATTTCTAGGAAAACACTATATCTATCCTTTACCAAAATTCTAGGAAATTATATTATATTGTAACTCATCCATATACATATCATTAGAGACATCCCTAGACATATCCTTAGAAATATTTTGAATTTTTTCTGATCATAGTTTACAATGGTTGACTAAACCATCCATTTGATACCAAATATAGTATAAGGCCCCATCCTTAAACATTACTTAATATTGAGATGAATCAATAATTTTAATTTAATTCATAAAGAGTATATTTTAAGGTTTAGAGATTTATAGAATTAGGTCATAACTTATAACAACTTGAATATTACAAGTAGACACTTCTACTCACTATCCATTTTTTCATAAAACAAAAAATCTTTAAAAAGAAACATGTTTTGTTTCACGTTTTAAACAACATGAATTTTCCATGATCCCATCCTTGACTCTATTCTTATTTTTGTCTTGTGAAAAATATTTCAAAACTTTGGATGAGCATAAAAAGCTCAGTAAGGGACACACAAAGAAGGAAAACTGTTAGTCTTGGGATAAAATGAAAATGATGAATACTTTATCATAAAGTAATAATTTTCACCTTTCAGAAGTAATAAATATACTTCACTGAATATAATCTCATTGATTACCCTTTTTGTAACCAAAATATTACCATAAATCGTATAGAAATCACATATAACATATAAAGGTAACTTGGGACATAAATATACTTAAATAGAATTACCATATGGTCGAATTCCACACATATCACTAAATGGAATATCCATATGGAAGACTTCTATACCCATCAAATTGGAGTTATAACATAACTAACCAATATTAATTTATCACCGAACCACCCATCTTTGGGTATCACATAACCACCCATCATTGGTTTATCATGTTACCACCCGTCAAATGTCTATGTAACATTATATAATCATAACACATAAAATACTGTAAATAACAACATTTCACTAATAAAATTTCTTTTTTCAATCACAAGAAATCATTTCAAGATATTCAAATATTAAATCTATTTAAAAAACCATTTTCAATTCCAATACAATAAAAATTTAATAAGGTATTTCTGTTCCTTCTAAAAAACATTAAGGCTTATAAAGGAAGACAAATATCAACTAATGGTTATGGTAGCCAAGAAGTCATTGTCACTGTATAAATTAAAAACATTCCTTTTTGTCATTTAGTAATACAATTCATAGAAAAAATATTCCCTTTGAATGAAATTAAATGACAAAGGGGTTTATTATACACCGTATTAAATAAAGTGTTGTATAATATCAAAATATTCCTCAATGAAAGGAGATTGAGACGAAGTACCTTACATTGAGTATAACTTGTCTCATTCATTATTTATATTATTGAATAACAAACTTAAGCCAATTTATACTTTCCTATGAACCATTTCCAAGTTTATTATTCAGTGTATATTACTTATCATCATGTTATAAAAATTATATAATTATTTAAGTTCACATCAATCAGTTTGTTGATATTCAGTACTAGAGTCAAAAATGAATTTGTTTGATGTAAATTATCGATGTGGTAAAAAGTGAATCATATCCAAAATATTATTCATTATTTAAATATCATATATATCCAATATATATGTAATTATAGTTTCCATAATATTTTTATATATGTAATGAAATGCACCGTTCATGGAGATGGTAGGTCGTATGTATGCATGAACGCTACTTTCATTTATTTTTCAAATTTAAAAAATAAAAATCAAAAGATATAAATGAATATTATAGTATAAGTATTTTATTTATTTCATATATGTCTCAGATTTTTAATAAAACCATCCTTTATATGTTCCATGTATAGCATGAAAGAGTCATATCACTTTGAGGGGGCGGTAGTCTACACTTCCTCAAATGAAATTATCATATTTACACATCATGGAAAGCATAAAGGTATGTTGTAAATAAAAATTACAGAAAAATAAATACAATATAAAAATAATACATATCATATATAAATATAGTTCCATCGTAAGGGACACCATGAGAGGTGGTAGATGAAAATTGAACAATCATCATTTCGTGAGGCAGTAGTTCGCCGTATATAGAAACAATATGTTCGTATCCATTAGATGGAGGTGTGTGTAAGTGTAGTTCGAATACTTCTTATAAAAAAATCCTTGTATATTTAGGATACTAGTTTTTTATGTAATAAAATAATAAAAAAATCATAGGATGTGGAGATGGAAAATAAACGAAAGGAACTTGAGAGAAGATGTTATCTCTAAATTGAGAAACATCTTTTGATTTGAGCCAAACAAATTTCTTGAATTGTCATATACCCAAGGTAAGGCTTATAGAAGGAAAAGTGGGATGTTAGAAGATTATTTTAGTAGAATTTGTACAATAAAATGGGATTGATAGGTGTGAGTAAGTGGGTACAGGTGGTGGCCTTTTATATGAGGGAGGAGGGGCACTTTAGGAAAGTCTTGAAATATTAATTTATTATAAATTCAATATCGATTACAAATGGTCCCAAACTTATTAAATTCTAAGATAAGATGATTTTGGTTCAAATAAGAATCATAAAATAATTTTTTACAGGTTTAGAATATGTTTTTATCCTTGTAGTTTTGGTTCCACCTTTATTTTACCCTTTTTATTCTTACAGTGATATCGTGTTATTTACACATAGTGGGTTAACATAATTACCATATCATGTCAAAAGACACAAAAAAGTAATATATAAGATATATAGACTTATCTTAATTATTTTGAAGAATCATATATTTTTTGTAATTTAATATTATTTAATAATCTATTTTATATTTTAAGTTATGAATTATGTCAATTTTGGACACTATTCATACTTGACTTTTTTTTAAAAAAATTCACAACAACTGGATTCCATAAAATAAACATCGAATCAATCTTAAAATGTTATGTTCACAAAGATTATTCTTTGATGACATTAATTATGTAAAAAAGTATTTATTTTAATATTTATATTATAATTTATTTGAATCCTTTATTAATGAAGCATTCACTACATCATCACTGTGTCATAAATAAAATAATTTATTTAATGTTAAAAAATTATAAATAAAATATTATGATATAGGAAATATTTATAGATTCCTAATTACTATTTATAGTCCAAGAAATCATTTATATAAATTAAATTAAAATTGTTTTCGTAAAAGATACATGTTTATGTTATATTTCTCTTTAATTTAAATTAATTCTTATAACATGTCATTATCACACCCAAGTGGATCCATGGGGTCCAAATGTTGATCCAAGGATGAAAATGGTTAGAAATACCTCATCCAATATTATTAGTACATGTTTTAGGGAATTTTAATATTATTATAATATTATTTTTTACTCTTATTGACCAGATTTACCCTTTAACCATGTTAAATAAAATAATTACTAAAATTACTATTCATAATGCCAAAAAATAAAAGTTAAATATTTAAAAATTTTGGAACTTATGATTCCATATATGAAAATAATTTTTTTAAATTCAATACATATAATTTTCAGAAATTAATTTAAATTTAATTTCTGTTGTCAAAACCAAAAAGCGAGTTTTTAAGAAGTAATAACTATCAAAAGATTGACATGTGTTTATGTACAATTTCCACAGTAAATTTCCAATAACAAAAATTGGATTAAATAATAAAAACATAATCCAATTACAATTCAAAACCAATTAAAATAACAATATAACTATATAAATAAGTTAGATTAAAAGACAATTTTGAATTAAAATGCAGTATTTTCACTATTCATTAAAATAAGAATTTCATCAGAAAAATACCAAAATTTCAACCAAGGTAAATTTTGATGTCCCTATTCTAAATAAGAAGTTTATTTTATTAAATATAATATATATAAGTGAAAAAACTATATTAAAAAGGGTTATCAATCAAAAGGTGGTAAACCGACCTTTTAAAAATATTAGAGTATTTTATGCTAAAAATTGAATTTATTCCCATTTTATGCCTCTAAAATTTATTGGATAAATGAAAAACCATTTAAAAAACATGTATAATCATATTTTAGTTAGTTCTATTCATTCCCTCCAATAAAAGTCTAGGTGTTAAAAACTATTTAAAATAATAAAAATATAATATTATTTTTCGGTATAACTCAAAGTTGTGTGCAATGTAAGATTTAAAAGAAACCCATTGTTGCATGTTGAGTATGCTATCAGAAAAAGTGTCCCCCTAATGTAAAAATAATATATTATGCATAAATATTAATAGAAATGAAAAAATATTATTCTATAAATACATGGGATCCTACGTCATTCTCCCCTTTTGGAAATTGCGTCCCCACAATTTTATTTACTTATAAAATAAGTGGGAATATTATTCATTCATAGAATTTTCATATTCCCAAGTTTCATCTTCAACCATATTGTTTTTTCCACAAAACCATTAAATGATGAATTACCTTATTTTGAAACACTTTCTCTATGCGGTCAAGAATCAGGACTGACTGTTCCTCATAAGAAAAATTCTCTTCCAACTGAACTACATCTGGACTCAAAACATGAGATGGATATGGCATATACATTATCAACATTTAATAATGAAAAATATTTATGTAACTAGGATAAAATTGGAGGTAAATCCACTTTTTAGGCAACAAATCCAACTTTCTCCTTGATTTCATGGGGTCCAATGGACCACAGACCCAACTTTCCCTTATTAACATAATGCATCACAATTTTCCATGGAGAAACTTTGAGAAAGACATGATAACCTATCTCAAATGAGATATCCTTCCTTCGATTATCCACATAACTTTTCTACCTACTCTATGCAGTCCTCATGTGCTTTTGAATCAATTGAACTTTTTTTCCATCTCTTCTACCATTCTGCTCGCATCAACTTCCTTTAACTTACTTAATCCCATAAATTTGGAGTTCAAAACCGCTTTTGAAATAATGCATCAAATGGTTCAATCTGTATACTAAAATGAAAACTGTTATTATAAGAAAACCCAACCGAAGAAAGATGTTGATACCAACTTCCCTGGTAATCTATTGAACAATCATATATCATATCCTCCAATGTCTGAATTATTCATTCTGACTACCCATCTGATTGAGGATGAAAAGATGTAATAAAATTTAATTTAGTTCTCAATGACTTCTGAAAACCTTTCAAAAAGTTAGAATTGAACATGAGATCACAATCATAAACTATGGAGAGGGGAACTCCATGTAACCTAACTATCTATTTAATATTCAATCGATAAAGTCAATCAAGAGACAGAGTATCTCCAATTAGAATAAAATGAGTAGATTTAGTCAATCGATCAACAATAATCCAAATTTCATTGTTAACTCATGAAGTATTTGGAAATCCCACTAAAAAATATAGGGATACCTTTTCCCATTTTTACTTTAGTACTAGAAAAGGTGGAAGAATCCCATTCATTAACTATCGTTATGCTTTAACCTATTGACAAATAAATCATATCAAGGTAAAGCCAACAATGTCTCTTTTCATTCCATACCACCAGTAATACTTCTGAAGATCTCTATATATCTTAGTATTTCTAGGATGAATTGAAAATAGAGAACTATGAACTTTTCATAATAACTCTTTATTCAACTATGAATCAGAAGGCACACATAATCTCTTTATGAACCTCAAAACACAGTCTTTCTCAATGATAAATTCAGGTAACTTACCCTTCTAAACCAATTCTACCTTTTTTTCAACTCACTATATTCTTTTTTCACTTTCTTAATTCTATTTGATAGAGATGATTTCTCTGCCACCTAAAACAAAATAAAGTAATTCCCTACACCAACAAATTCCAATCCAAAATTCATCAAAACAGAAAAAAGGATCTCGTTCCAAATGTAGAATGATTATTGTATAATTACTCTTTCGACTCAAAGGGTTATCCACTTTATTTTACTTTCTTGGATTGAACGAATCATGAAATAATAATACTATATTAATAATATACATCTCCTCTATCTCATGTTTAATTATTTCTGAGTAAATATATACTTCAAAATTTTGTGATCAGTATATATTTCACACTTCATGCCATACAGATGATGCCTCCAAATTTTTAAATAAAAAACAACAAAAGTTAATTCCATATCAAGTGTATGGTAATTTAACTCATGAGGTTTCAAATGACATGAAGCATAAGAAATCTCCTAATCATTCTGTATTAGGACACAACCAAATCCTTTCAATTATGCATCGCTGTATATAACTAATTCACCATACCTAGTAGGCGTGACAAATACTAGAGGATTTACCAATCATCTTTTCAGTTCTTGAGAAAAACATCTCATTATTTTGTATATATTAACTTAACACCCTTACATGTTCACTTAGTTAGTGATTTACATAACTGAGAAAACTTTTCAATGAATATTCATTAATTACCCTCTAATCGAAGGAAACTACTAATCTCTGTGATATTGGTAGGTTTGGTCCATTTTTCAACAACTTTTATTTTATAAGGGTCAATACTTATTCCATCTTTAGAAACAATATGACCATTGAATGATTTTTTTTTCAACTAAAATTCACTCTTACCAAACTTTCCATATATTTTATTTAATTTTAATATTTGTAAAACTATACTTAAATGACTTTCATGTTCCTATCATATTTTAGAATATTCCAAGATATAATCTATAAAAATAACCAAAAACTGATCTAGAAAACGATGAAAGTCTCCAATAAAGAGATTCATAAATATAGTAGGTGGATTAGATAACCCAAAGGGAATACCTACAAACTCATAATGCCTACATCTTGTCCAGAAAGATGTATTTCGAATATCATCCTCCTTTACCTTCAAATGATGGTACCCATACATCATATCAATCTTCAAAAATTAATAAGCTTCTTAGATCTGATCAAAAAAATCACTGATAGGGGGAAACAAAGACTTGTTTTTAATAGTGATGTTATTAAATGATCTATAATCAATATATAGTCTCATAGAACCATATTTATTTTTCACTAATAAAACTGGAGCACCCCATGGTGAATAACTAGGTTGAATGAAACCTTTATCAAGTAATTCTTGAAACTAATTTTTTAATTCCACTACTTTTGCTTGATCCATTCGATAAGGGGGTTTAGAAATAGGATTTTTATCGGGACTAAATCAATAGTAAATTCAACCTCTCGATTGGGAACAATACTAGGAAATTATTTAGGAAAAACATCTTTGAATTCATTCACTAGTGTAATGTCACTAATCTAAACTATTTCTTTATTTTAAACAACAAAACCTATATAACATTCACTACCATCTTTAATAAATATTTTAGCTTTAGATATGTCATAAAAGGTATGAAATCATTGAATAAAACTTTCTTGGATTTAAAATCTTTTTTATCATGAAAAACTGACAGCCAATCCATACCCAAAATGATATCAAATTCTACTATGGAATGTTCAACATGATTTGTAGGAATGACTATCCCACTATTGATAATAGAAAGATTCCTATAAATATTGGTCACTTTAATACTTCCAGATGGTTTTTTACCAAAATTTCTACATCACTTTAATGAGGTTCTATATCCAATTTTCTTGAAAATCCCTCAAAAATGAAAGAATATGAAGATATAGAGTCAAATAGTTCATTGGTATATTTTGAATAAATATGTAACATATCTATCAACACTTAATTTGAAGGTCCAATATTAACTGTATTAGTTGCAAATGAAATTTCCATGCCCTTCTGCTTTCGATATTGATGGTTTCCACCCTAGGTAATAAAGTTTGGACACACATTGGAATAATGTACTATATCATTGTAACTAAATCATCTTAGAACTGGTTTTTCATTACCTAACTAATAATATTACTTACATTTACAAGAAATGTGACTAGTATCACCACATCTGAAGAACTTCCTAGACATTGAGGGACATTCTCTAGGATGATTTTTACTACACTTCTCACAAGTTGGAAATTTTATTTTCTTACCTCTAGGATTATTTAATGAATTCTTTCCCCTTTCCTTCCAACTGGATTGCTTCATTTCTTTTCTCTCATAGAATACATGCTCATCAAGAGACTTAATTTATACCTTACTAGTATATCAGACAAGTTTCTCATAGCTTTTAAACTCACAAGAAGCTAAATCCCTTCGATATTTTGGCTTCAATCCTAAGTAAAACCGATTTATCTTACTATCAACACCCCATATAAAATTTAGAGAATTCCTTTCCAATATAGTGAATTTTTCTTCATAAGAAGCCACTGAGTCATCCTCCTGCCTCAATTTCAAGAATTGTTTTCGATCCTAAGTCTAACCACCTTGGGAAAAAATATCTCAAGGAACATACCTTTGAATGCATCCCAACCAAGAGAATAAATCTCCTCACTATACATGATATTTTTAACCATAAACCACCACTGACCAGGTTCAACATAAAAATAGTAAACTACCAGACTGACCTTTTGATGTTCTGAACACCTAATGACATTAAAAATATTTTTTAGTGATTTAATCCATCGTTCAGCTAGAAAAAGGTCAGATGATCCTCTGAATGTTGAGGGATGTTGTCTCATGAAATTCTTCACTACCACCATGTTACATTGTGGTTGATCTGGTTGATCTCGTGCATGTATACCACCACCATTTATATCATGAGTCATATTTTCTATCACTATAAAAACCAGTTCAGTTCCAATTTTAACCATTTCTGGTTGCTAAATTGGTTGGATGTTTTCCTCTTGATAACTTCCCATCATATCTACCCTATTACCTTTATGGAAAACCATTTTGAAAAAACATATCATAGATGAAGAAACGTGGAAATTTTCAAATTCTATGTCATTTAAATTTTACCATAAAGTAAAAATATTTTATGGATATTCTATTAACCATATTCTTACTCCAAAAGTTATCTAAACCGACCTATGATGCCGAATATAAGTCCCCAGCCTTAAAAATTACCTAATCTTGAGATAAGTCACTAATTTGACTTTAATTCTCCTCAAAGATCTTTTGAAGTTTATAGATTTATAGAATTAGGTCATAAATTATAATAACTTGAATATTACAAGTAGACACTTCTACTCAAAATCCATTTTTTCATAAAAAAACTCTTTAAAAAGAAACATGGTTCATTTCATATTTTAAATAGAATGACTTTTCCTTGACCCCATCCTTGAATATATTCTTCTTTATGTCCTATGAAAAACATTTCAGAACATGGTGTGAGAATAAAAAGATCAGGTGAGGATACATAAAGAAGGAAAATTGTTAGTCTTTGGATAACATGAAAACCATGAATAATTTATCATAAAGTAATACTTTTCACCATTAAGAAGTAAAAAATATACTTCAATAAATATAAGATCATTGAATAACCATTTTTAAACAAAAATATTACCATAAATCATATATAAAGAACATATAACATATAAAGGTAACTTGGGACATAAACATACTAAAATGGAATAACCTTACGATCGACTTCCACACATATCACTAAATAGAATAGTCATACAACCAACTTCCATACCCAATACATTAAAGGTCATAACGTAACCACCCATTCATGGTTTATCACAGAACCACCTGCCTTTGGTTTATCACATAACCACCCATCATTGGTTTATCACATAACCACCCTTCAGATGTCCAAGTACCATTATATAATCATAACACATAAAATAATCAAAATATGAACAATTCTCCGATCACATTTCATTTGAAATCACAAGAAATAATTTTAAGATATTTAAATATTCAATCCATTTAAAAAACTTTTTTCAATACCAAAACACCCAAAAAGGGAGTAATGGATTTATTTTCCTTTTTAAAAACATTAAGGCTTATAGAGTAAGGAGAATATCAAATAACGGTTACGGTGACAGAGAAGTCATTGTAACCACATATATTAAAAAAATTTCTTATTTTCATTTAGTAAAACGCTCCATAGAAAAAAGATTACCTTTGAATTAAATTAAATATCAAAGGGGTTTATTATACAACCTATAAAAGAATGTGGTTCATAACATCAAAATATGCATCAATGAAAGGATATTGAGATGAAGTCATTTACCTTGAGTATGACTTGTATCATTTGTTATTTATATTCCTGAATAATAAATCTAGGCTAATTTATACCTTCTTCAAAACACTTTTCCAGTTTATTATTCATTTTATATTACTTATCACTATGTTATAAAAAACATATAATTATTTAAGTTCATATTGGTTAGTTTGTAGTTATTCGGTACATGAGTCGAAAATGAACTTATTTGATGTAAATTGTCCATGTGATAAAAAGTACATCATCTACAGAATATTATTCATTATTTTAATATCATATATATCCAATATATTTGTATTTATAATTTCAATAATATTTATAGATAATAAATGAACTGCACTATTCATGAAGATGGTAGGTCGTACGTAGCATAACTACTACTTTCATTTCTTTGTTATATTAAAAGAATAATAATCAAATGATAAAATGTATATTATAATAACAATATTATATTTATTTTATATATTTCTCATAGGTTTAATAAAACTATCATTTATATGTTCCTTGAATATCATGAACGAGTCGTATCACTTTAAGGGAGCGGTAGTCCACACTTCCTCAAATGAAATTATCATATTTACACATCATGAAAAGCATAAAGGTATGTTGTAAATAAAAATTACATAATAATAATGAAAATATAGATATCATATATATCATATATAAATATAGTTCCATCATAATTTCCACCATGAGAGGTGGTGTGGGAAAATTGAACAATCATCGTTTCGTGAGGCAATAGTTCACCGTATCGAGAAACATTATGTTCGTATCCATTAGATGGAGGTCTTTGTAAGTGCAGTTCGAATCATTCTCATAATAAAATCATAGAATATTGAGGATAATTTTGTTTTTATGTAATCAATGAATAAAAATATCATAGGGAGTGTAGAAGGAAAATAAAGGAAAGGAACTTGAGATAAGACGTTACCTTTAAATCATGTATCTTCTTTTGATTTGAGCCAAAAGGATTAATTGAATTTCCTTCCTCATAAGTTAAGGCTACTAAAAGGAAATTAGGGACATTTAGAGATTAATTTAATAGATGTTGGATAGGCCAATGGGATTTATTGGAGTGAGTAAGTGGGTAGAGGTGGCGGCCTTTTATAAGAGAGAGGAGGGGCACTTTAAGAAAGTATTGAAATATTAATTTATTATAAATTCAATTTCAATTAAAAATGGTTCAAAACTAATTTAATTATAAGATAAGATGATTTTGGTTCTAAAACCCATCATAAAATAATTTATATACTTTTTTTGAATATTTTTTTATCCTTATCATTTTGGTTAAACCCTTATTTTACCTTTTTTAATCTTACAGTGATATCATGTTATTTACCCATTGTAGGTGAACATAATTACTATATCATGTAAAAAGACACAAAAAAAGAAATTTATGACATATTTGGACTTATAATAACCATTTGGAAGAATATTATATTTTTATGAATTTAATATCATTTAATAAGCTATTTTATATTTTAAGTTATGAATTATGTCAAATTTGGACACGATTCATAGTTGATTTTTTTAAAAAATTCATAACAACATGATTCATTCAAGAAAAAAACATTGAATCAATCCTAAAATTTAATATCCACCTATATAATTAATGGATGACATTAATTATGTCAAATAATATTTATTTTAATATTTATAATATCATATATTTGAATCTTTTATTAATGAAGCAATCACTACATCATCATTATGTCACAAGTAAAATTATTTATTTTATGTCTAAAAATTATAAATAATATATCATTACGTAGGAAATATTCTCAGATTTATAATGAATATTTATATTCCAAGTTATAATTTATATAAACTAAATTAAAATTATTTTAGTAAATGATACATGTTTATGTTATATTTCCCTTTACTTTAAATTAATTCTTATAACATGTCATTATCACACCCACTTGGCTCCATGGTGTATCAAAATCAACCCAAGGATGCTCATGGATAGAAATATATCATCCAATAGGATTAATACATGTTTTAGAATTGTTTAATATTATTATAATAATATTTTTACTCTTATTTACCATATTTACCCATTAACCATGGCAAATAAAATAATTATTGAAGTAACTATTTATAAAACCAAAAAATAAAAGGTACCTATTTAAAAAAAATTTAAATTCTGATTCCAAATATGGAATATATTATTCTAAATTCAAAACGCAGAATTGGTAGAAATTAATTTAAAATTAATTCTCGTTGTCAAAATCAGAATGCGGGTTTTTTAAGAAGTAATAACTATGAAAAGATTGACATGTGTTTATGTGCAATTTCAATGAGAAATTAATTTCAATGACCAAAATTAGATTAAATGATTAAACCTTAATCCAATTAAACTTTAAAAACAATTAAAATAAAAATTTAACTATATAAATTAATTAGATGATAAGACAGTTTTGAATTAAAATGCAGTATTTTTCATTATTCATTAAAATATAAATTTCATCAGAAAAGACCAAAATTTCAACCAAGGTAAATTTTGATGTCTCGCTTCTAAATAAGAAGTTTATTTTTTAAAATATAATATATAAAAGTAACAAAATATAGATTTAAAAAGGGTTATCCATCAAAAGGTGGTAAACCGACCTTTTTAAAAATATTAGAGTATTTTATGCTTAAAATCAGATTCATTCTCATTATAAGCATCTAAAATTTATTGAACATGTATAATAAAATTGTATTTAGTTCAAATAATTCCTACAAATACAATGGATATGCATTAATTACAATTTAAAATAATAATAATATTATATTATTTTTTGGAACAACTCAAAGTTGTGTGCAACATATGATTTCAAGGAAACCTGTTGTTGCGTGTTGAGTATGCTATAGGAAAAAGCAACCCATTTAATGTAAAAATAATATATTATTCATTAATATTAATATCAATGAAAAATTATTATTCTATAAATACCTGGGATCCAACATATAGTGACCTAGTCTTAACATACATGGATATTAAATCATTATAGATTATTATTCAGAAAATTACAAAAGTAAATTCTTGAGGATCATAAGAGTTTATTGTCTTTCGTAACATGGAACAAAATATTCTATATTTGTGAAAGATCATAATTGTTTCCCAAAAATATCATCCCATTTAGTACTCATACTAAAAACCTTTCTTCATAACACGGGGAAAGGAAATATAATAAAGGGTGACCTCAAATTCTCAATAAAGTTATACAAGGAGATACATAAGCATAAGGGTATGAGAACATGATCACAAAATTGGAAAATGATACCCTAGGTATCAATGAACATAAACATGAATCATGTAATAAATATTTGGAATTTAATAGTACACGAATCATAAGGTAATCAAGATAATAATCCCTGAAATCATAACATATGAATAAGACATATTATTGTGTCATACACATAAGCATATAAAATCATTCCCTATAATTAAAGGCTTATTTCTAAAATCTATCAGGGCCCTTAAGGGGGAATATACCTACCAGGAAGGACACACTTCCATTCCTAGTCACATCCCTTTCATTTTAGTGGAATCGTTTCACTCTCTAAACCATATTATTAATAAAGGTTCACTCCCAAGACTATCTTAACAGTTACAATTCTCTCCCAAGACAGTCTTAATATTCTTGGTTCACTCTGAAGACCATCTTAGTATAAAATTATTTTACTAAACCGATTTCACTCCCCATTCCAACCATGTATATCTCAGGAGATATAAATCTTTACAAAATTAATAGGAGCGAGATATAGGTCCCACCCGTCACATAATGAAATGATACATATGTGTGCCACATTATCATAAAAATTCATCATATCATAACCCATAAAATTAAATGGCTATTGTAAACATATAATCATATCCTAACATGTGGAAAATATATAGGTTTCATAATCATTTAATAAATTCATAAACCATAAAATGAATTAGGTTTCATAAGTATATAACTTGTGAAGGATGAAAACGTTTATAAGAATATAACTGATGAAAGATATATAGGTTTCATAAGCATTATTTCATAAAAATATAAACCATTTAGAGAAGTATTATGAATAGTAACCTTGAATCATATACCAAGTAAGGAATTAGTAACCCCAAAAAATTTTATATCAGATGGAAAATAATTTTGAATAACCCTTTAAAAATATTTCTTTAGAAAAATAAAATTTCCTTGAAAAATTATATGAACATCATTTTCCTTGAAAACAACCTTTTGAAAACATATAAAAGAATATTTTAAAATCATTCAAAACACTTTTAGTACATAAATATTTTGAAAATAATTTTCTTAGGTAATATATTTGAAAAAATATAGAAGAAACACTAAAATAAGAGAAATCATTTTCTTTGAAAATAACATTGAAAACTTATGAAGGAATATTGAAAACCTTTTGAAAATCTTTTTTTGGAAAATATCATTGAAAAAAATAAAGGAATATTAAAAACATTTTGAAAAACTATTAATTAAAGATACATTTCAAAACTTTTAAATTAATCTTGAAAACATTTGTAAAACCTTTTTTATGAAAATATCTTTGAAAACTTATAAAGGAATCATGAAAACATTTTGAAACCCATTTCATTGAGAATATCATTGAGAAATTTTAATGGAAGTTTGAAAACATTTTGATTTTTTTAAAAAAATAACACACTTTTAGTAGCATTTTATTTAAAAATTATCATACAATATCATTTAATGACATGTTTATAACATTTTCAGGAAACATGGTTTTTGAATAAAATATATTTCTGACCGAAGAAAGAAAGAAATTATGATTTTATTAAAAATGTTTTCTTAATTATCATGATTACCAGAGTGGAAAAATTGTACCAAAACATGAATATTTCTCAAAAAACCATTGGAGAAGAAAATTACTAAGAGTTATTGATAGATGGATCTTAGTATTTATTCCATGGAACAATAATCATAAACAATTCCAATAATGATGAGTTTGTTTAAATAAACTCTCACCACGTAAGTAAATTTGAATCATAATCATTATCTAAGAATGAGATTAAAATAATATTAAAATATCATAAAAAGAATTTGAATCATGATAAAACATGTAAAATGTTATTATAAACACCTTCTAAAATAATATAGGTTTATAATATAACATGTTTCTCAATGAAAGGAAAATTGAGACAAAATTACCTTACCAATTTGGTTACATTTGAACCATAAATCCCCATGAAATAGAGATGATAAAAAGGATAGGTAATTAAATATAAATTTAATGATAATAATAATAGAATACATTCATGGGAATTATATATATACCATAAAATAAACTAGTGGTGAATATTACATACGTCTCATAGAAATAAAAGTGAGAGTAAAAATCCCCTTAATACTTGAGTAAATTTGCAATTGTGAGATATGGGAAATAATAGGATAAATTGGAACATTTAATATCACTACATAAATATAATTAATGATATAAAATTTAATATGGAACCATACACACTATATGACATGTATAAGTAGTGATTATAACATATATCTCAAAGAATGAAAAGTGAGATGAAAAAACCCATACCACAATTCTTCACATTCTTAATACATGTTTAAAACCACTATATAATAAATATAAGTTAATTATAAATATACCACTGAACCATATTAAATTATATAATAAAATATATGTCTTTATTAATAATTTATATTACCCTTTTACTAAAAATTTCATGTTAAAGCTACGTTTTGGGTAATAATCACCCAGTTTTCCATTTATGTTTTAACTTGTTAATCTTGATCCTCTTACTTAGATAATGATTTAATTATTCATAGAATGTAAATAATGATATAAATATCATATATATTCAATATATATGTATTTATAATAATCTATAATAAATAAATATTAAATGGAATATAAAATTCATGGAGACAGTATGTCGTACATATGCATAGACATTGTTTTAATTTTATTATCATACTGAAAGAATGAATGTAAATAAAATATATGTATATATAGATATTATATTTCTACTAGAATTATTATTTCATATATATCATATACTTTTACTAAATACATCCTTAATACATTTCATGTAATGTGTGAAAGAATCACATCACATTGAGGAGGCTATAGTCCACACATCCACAAACGATGTTATCATATTTCCAAAAAATGGAATGTAAGATGGAATATGTAATATAATTATTAAAAAATAGACAATACATCAAAAATATCGTATATATCATATAAAAAAGTTATTTACATCATTATTACCAAACTTTAGAGTTGGTAATGGAAGAACAAACAATATTGGTTCATGAGGCGGTTGTCCCTTGTACACATGAACAATGACTGCATATCCCATTTGATGGAAGTGTGTTTTATTGTAGGTAATAACATTAAAGTAGAAAAATAAAATTATATTGAGGTTACTGGGGATAATATATATTCATATAATAATAATAATTTAGTGGGTGGAGAAAGGAATAAAACAAAAGTGCTTGTTCAAGGATGTTACCTCTTCTTAGGTAACTCCTTTTAGTTTACACCAAAGGGATTCCTTAGTTGGATTTATGCCTAAATTAAAGGTTATAATATGAATGGAGGGATATTTTGACCTTATATAGGTATGGGTCGGATGATCAAAATGGATTGAGATGTTTGAAGAAGTATGTGGGGGTGAGTACCCTTTTATAGCGGAGGAGGAGTGACATTATTGTAAATATAAAAAGGTAAACACTATTGAGAGGTCTTCATTGCATCACGTGCCTCCGATAATGGCCCATTTTTTATCAAAGTGATTATATGGTATAAATATTTCTATAAAATGGATTTGGGACATGTTTCTAGGTAATTTTTCCCATTAAGATAATGTTTAATCCATAATTAAACACATTTTTACCTTAATTATTGAAATTAGTTTTAATATGTTTCACTAATATGATTTGTTCAAAAACTAATTTAAAGATAATAGAAATTATAAATTATTCTTATCACTAATATGGAATAAAATTTTCCAAATTCTGATAACTTAATTTTCATAAATTAATTTAATATTAATCCCATAGACTTAATGAGAAAACAAGTCTTTAATGTAAAAAGTTCTAATGTTTGGAAGGTTTTTATATCCAATTTATTTGTGAAATTTATTGAAATAACCTAAATTGGATTTAATATTTTATAATTTTACTAATTATAAATTAAAACCAATTTAATATATAATTTAAATATATAAATAAATTTTCTGAAAAAGGATTGTCAATTAAAATTCAGTGTTTTTCACTATCCATCAATAAATGAAAATTATCAAAAAAATTCCAAAAATTCACCCTATGTAAATTTTGATAATAATATTTTAATTTTTTTTTCAACATAAAAATTAAAGATGTTTCAAAAATTATATTTAAATCTTGTGTTCCATTAAAAGGAGGAAAATTTACTTTTTAGAGAAATACAACTTTTTATTCATAAAATTGGATTTAATATTATATTATGATAATATAATCTATTTGATGAGTAAAGAAATATTTTATTGAATATATAATATATAAATTTTATTAAAAACATTTATTAAAATTGGTTTTGTAGTTTATTGAGATAAAATTGTGTTTGTAGATAGAAAAGTATTTTTCTTAGAAAAGTAATTTCTTTTTTTCTTCAAATAGTTCATAATTTCACTTATAACCAATTGATAAAAAACGATTAAATTTATATACATGTGTAAATAATATTTTCCCAATTTAATTAATATTATTCATATCTTCCATTACAACATATTGGTGGTAACTATAATAATATTTTAATAACAATATTAATATTATATTATAGTTCAGTAAAACTCAACCTTACATGTAATAAAAACTATCAAAGGAACATATTGTTGTCAGTAATACAAGACAAACATAGTTTTTCATTTTCTGAAATCTAATCTAATCATTTCTTATAGTGAAATATTTCCTTGGTGTTACATAAAATGCAAGGAAAACTTAGTTATTTCATATAACAAAAGCCATATGGAGTGTTGTGTGAAATATAGAATATTGACAAGATTAAATTAATATGAATTTTCTTTACGAAATATTACTATATTACACTAATAATTTTAATACATTAAATTACGGGTTATCCCATATATGATCAATTACAATCAACGATATTGATTCAAGTATATTAGAGAACAAGTTTTATGGTGACATAGTAGGTATCCATTATGGGGAGAATGATGAATATATTTAATGGATGTATTGATAATATGAATTTGTATATAAATTTTGGATACATTTCATTAATGTTTAATCATTCTTTACATCATAATAAATGTGATTTGGTGAATTTTTCAGAAATTATTAATTAAAGGATCAAAAGAGTAATTCTAGAAAATAGAAAAAATAATCATTTCATGTCATGAAACTGAAGTACACGACATCTAATCCTCGAACACACCACCTACTAGCTGAAATTACAAGTTGTGAATCATATTTACAATGCATTAACCACATACACAACATGTATCTTGATTACACATCATTCAATATTAGAATCCCAAAATCTAAATATTACATGATGTGGACTCATTACATGATATGAGAAGATTAAAAATATGTTACTACTAAAGAATAAAGCAAAAAAATCAGCGAATATCCAAAAATTTTAGAGTTATTGGAATATTTAAAGTACATGATGTGAAAACCAATTAAATATTGTGTAAGTGTCAAAGTAGAATCCACAAAAATAATTACATGAGTCTAACCATGTACACGTATTATACCTTTCAGGTTTTATATATATTTCAGCACGTCGATGTGTAGTGTTTGGACAAAACCTAGAACGTATTTTCTTATTTCCTTTCATTGTTATTTATTTTTTTTCATTTTTATTTTAATCTTTCTCTATTGATTTATTTTATTTCTGTACATTCCATTATTGTTGTTATAAATTACCAGACATTTTTGTTGATAAAATATGTTACAACGTTCCTTTTCCAATCCATTTTTCCTCGTAATATCAATTTTCAACATGGTCTTCATTGTTACTTCATCCATGTTATTGTTAAATTATTTTTGGATTATTTAAACTATGAATTTCTCTACTTTCCATCATTTATTTGTTTATCCAATCATCTTTTAAATCTATTTCCCCACTACCATTCTATTCTTTCATGTGTGGATAATTCTCTTAGGGATAGGGGTAGAATATAGGGGTGGATGAACCTAATGAATATATAAAATCAAAATAGGTAACCATATGTCTTGAATATATGTTTAAAGTAATTTTTAATATCATTATCTTGTATTATACCTTAACAACCGAGGTGCAGGTTTAACGACCATGACCTAGTTGGAGAAGATTAGGGTATGACCAATAGAGTGCAATTATTTCATTCTATAATCCAAGATTCTTAGACATAGGTTGTTAATTACTCTTGAACTAGAAGTCATTTCCAACTTATGTTGATCTAATTGGTTGGACCAAGATCAATTGATATTTTTTTCATGTCTTTTCAACCCGTGTCATAGGTCTATCCTTACATAGATTGAGGATTACCTTTTTATGATACCTTGAAATTGAACCTAAACCCTTCCTTTTATATGATTATGATTGAATATACATAGTTATAGTAAAACTGAACATAATAGAGTTAATGTGAGTAATCCCCCAAAAGGATCTGACTTCTGGGAGGCTTGTTTGAACAAGCTGTACTTGTGGATTCCATCCCAAACCTACACTTTACTATTCCATAATATTAAGTATAGTTTTAGAACATAAATATCTAATCTGATCAATAGAAAGAGGAATCAGTGATTCCTTACGGGTGCAACAAATTTTGATTCCATTTACGGGGACTATTATGCTTATGCATAGTGACCTATAGAATGAACCTTGCATGAAAGATCCATGGATTGTCTAAAATGTCAAGATTCTGAGTCCATCACATCTTGGGATGATCTAGGAAAGAAATTTCTTGATAAATAATTCCCTATAATACAAACTTGGAACCTACTAAATAATATCCAGAACATTTCCCATGAGGATAAAGAATCATCATAGGAGGCATGAAACATATTAAGGAACTCACAAAAATTGGGCACATCACGGATGAGATGTGTGGATTTAGCATAAAATGCTCTATTTAGGATTATATCCCACTGTAAGAACTATAAGGGACACCCTTGATGATGGAGGCTCATGATTAAGATGCCCATAGTTGGCTGATCCATTCCAGGAAAGGTCTCCCACAACGCTACTCTAGGGTAGAGTGATCGAGGAATACCTTGACACAGAATCGACAAAGTGGAGGAGAGTACCCTCCTCACTACACAAGTAGAGTATCTTATAATGATTCTAGAGTCATTTAAATTACCTAAAGCACCACCAACACCGCCTGCTCTTATGATGAAGATTCAATCCTATAAAATCTTCAAAGGGTTATACCCATACTAATATTATAGTGATGTAATATAGGAACACCAATTCCAATATTGAAATTTCATAAATTACAATAAAAAACCAACATTTTTTGAAGAACCAAAAATTTCATCAACAAAACTATTAGTAGAGTCCAACTCAACCGAAATCACAAAAAACCCAATGTTATTTTAAGTAGAGGATTTGTTAGGTGATTTCAATGAATTAGAGACCACCTGGGTACTCACCATAGTGTCTATCTCCTAAACTACAAAAACAATTCCAAAAATATTTTCATACATTTCAATAGTTTCTACCTGCACAAAAATATTAGTTTCCAAAATACCTACATAGGCCACTAAAAAAAGCTCAGCCTCTAATAAAATATTGAAAACTTGTTAATTTACTTAATGTAGAAAGTATTCCATGGGATGAAAACCCAAGATAATGAAATATAAAACCACAAGGGTTACCTAAAAAACCCATAACATTAAGTGGGAATGATCTCTAAGACATTATCAGATTGGCTATGTGGTACTTTTCTTGGTAATATTGAAGCCTATCCGAGGGTGGGGCTAAAGAAATAGTTGTTATAAGAGGAAAGATTCTGGAACATCAGTAGACATATTGAGATAAGAAAAATTAGTTATAAAACTATGATAAAACTGATTAGGAGATAAATCACAATATAGATTCAACTAAAAAAATCTATTGTTTAGGATCAACATGAATAGGATGATGTTTATATAATTCCACCACCATATAATCTACCTCTCCTCTCCCTAGAGAGTATGATATATCTCAAAAATGAGGGGAAATATAAATTATTAGATATTTTTAAGAAATTTCATATCAACATACCCTTTTCTGAAGCATTTTCTCAACTTCCATATTATGAAAAATTATTTAAATACATTTTTTAAATTAAATTGAAGATAGAGTACTTAGGATTCATCTCCTTGAATGAATAATTCTCCATAGTTTTTCAAAAAAAGATACCTCCAAAAATGTTTATTCCAGAATGTTTCTCAATTACTTACACTATTGGGACATGAAATTTTTAAAGAGCCTTATGGGATCTAAGTGAAAGTATAAATATCATACCTATGAGTTTTTATCAAATTGATGGGTATTAAAATACTAAAACCAATAAGTGAGAAACTCAAACTTACTGACTAGTCAATCTAGAATCCTCAAGGATTGTTCATGAACATCTAAGTAAATGATGGAAAATTCATTTTACCTACTGATTTCATCATCCAAGACATTGAAGAAGAATGAAATATTCTCCTTACTTTATGAAGACCATTTATCACCATTGATAATGAATTAATTAAAGTAAAACATGGGAGATTGATATTCATGTTTTGTTGAATAACATGGTGTGTTCAATTTAGTGAAGGCCGCTAATAAAAGCGACGAGTAGTTAAATTGTAAAAACATCTATCTTACATAAATGAATGATGATATTGTGACCAATAAATTTGAAAATAATAAACAACCTCCTATTGAAAATAGATCTAGTTCCAAATTGAAGGAAAATTACACCAAATCTCTGATGAGGAAGGTCGTCCCACCATTTGTACCCTCTATTTTATAGAATAATTTTACAAGGGGTATCTTTTCCTAGTTGAATTTATCTAAATAAATTAATTGTATATCTACACAATAAATAAAGAATTAACTGGGAGGAAACTCATGTTAGGTTAGAGTTTTATGGAAATTTAAAAAACAATAGAAATGGTTTTGATGTTTCTTTCATATGATTTTCAAAATTTGATTTTTTTTTCATATAATGAATATACATTAAATGAAAGTGTTAGGGCATGGAAAAATCTATCCCTTTATTTAAACATCATTTATGTTATTCACGAAGTGAATCCCATGGGATAGTTTTGAAAATCATGAACCTGGGGTTCACTGCCGACCCCCCACCTGATTCCTCTCTGGCATGACCCAAAACCCCCGACTGTTAACTTTCCACCAGCTGTTCCTCCCCTCCACTCACACTCACATCCCCCATTCATCCTTACGAAACCTCTGGTCCATTCCTTATATATCCCTCACTTCTTTCCGCAATGATACACACCTAACACACATCCCAAGGTGTGATCCTCTTCCACCCAAGCACTAGGCCACTGCACTATATCCACCACCTACAGATCCAACTCCCTCACCCTCCACATCCTCTTATGCATCCTCCCCTACTTTAGAGGCATTCATGTCCACTTCCAAATATTCCTAGGGTGTTTCCCCATTTCTGTACTAACATCTATGCCTTAACTTTTATGACCTATAATATTAAATTAAGTGGACCCATATCCAATCCAAACTGATGAGGTATGACTAGGCTCTAAACCTGGACTTTCTCGATCACATTCTATCCACGAGGAGGTTGTTGTGCAGCTAGACCGGATACAACTCTCCAGCATCATAATGTTTTTTGAGGAGGAACATTGGGAGGTATTACTTAAACTTTTGTCCATGTTGGATCTTAACATGGACCACGTCACCTTTGACTGGGTGGTAGGCCATGGGAGCTAACCCTCAATGACTTCACTATCATACCCAACCTATGTACTAAGGAGTTCTTCACCTCCCTGTCCTATTCTATCATGATGATAGACCCTACCAAGGAAGATGAAAATGGGTCTTAGGATTTGATCGCCTTGGAATCATGGAGTATTAATGATCCCTGCACAGAAAATAGTAACCGACTTTGATGGGACACTTTATGATTTATTCATCGGGCATTCGTGCATGCCTTGTTGGGAACAAGGGATTATCATGGGATAAGTAGTAAGATTGACATCATCATCCTCACAACTTCCATTGGTGGCCCTGTCGTCAATATGGCCAGATAATTCACCTGTTACTATGAGACCGAGGTACAGATGGACCATGGAACAATGATGTGTGGAATATTTTTTAATCACCTCACCCATCACCTAAGAGTATTCGATTCAACTCATCCACTTTCCTCTATTAGGAAGATGGATTATATAAATATTCTCATGCTACAAAAAATAGGGCTAATGAGGAAGATCGATGGGATGTACCAGTGGGCCCAATAGTACGTGGATGATACTGACCGCACCCCAGCCCCAAAACAAGATCCTTCTACCCCTGATAATCAAATAACCTATACCAAAACCCCTGCCTCTTCCTCAGATTATTCCACCATTTTCTCATCCCCTTATACTACAACTTCCCTAGATACCATCGCTACTACTACCACTTCTTCATCTCCACCTACCCCAATACTTACCACATGGTAGTTTCCATTTCTCTAGGCTATCCTAGAGAACCAATGGAAACTTTTTCACTGTCTTCATGTTCTATTCACTAACACATATCACTTTACCACACTACCCTACCAGCAGCCCCTACAAATACCCACCCACTGCCTACCACATTCCCCTCTTACATATATATTCCCACCCACACACCACCCCCTATCGACCTAGTGGTAGTATCTCATAGAGTAGGTCCAACGATAAAAGGCTTCCACCTGACCATATTCATCTGAGGTGACCCTAATAGATCCATATACTAGACAAATGACCTCTATAAGGATCGACACCTCACCTACTCCATTCTCCACCAAGCCCTCTACCATTACCATGGAACCTAATGTGGAGTTTGATCTTGTAGCCGCAACATTCATTGATGATTTCAATAGGGTGGAATATCTATAGGAACCCACTATTCAAGATGGGACCCCAGTTGAAGATATCGATGATATTATATTTACTTTCTTATTATACCTCAGTTGCCTACAATTTTATGCTATTTTTTGTTTCTTTTATTATTTCCTTGTATTCCCTTTTACAATTATGTATAATTTCTTATATATAGGGATGAGATATAGTTTTTGGATTCACTTCTTGTTGGAATATTTTAAATTTAAAATAGTATTACTATATCCATGTCTTACTCTTCCAGTTATTTTACATTCATGGGTGAGCCTGTCAGGTTATGTCCTGACATCCTGATCGAGATCTATTAGAATTTCACTGAACTGCAAGGATAGGATGAGGAGCTCCAAATTTAGATCTGTGCTTAGTAGGTATCCTCTCCACGATGTTACCAAATTATATTCCTACCACATGAGATTAATGCATGATATATTCCTAAGGTGGTTAATCCTATCAAACATCCCCATAAGCTCAATGAAATAAGAACCAATTAATATAGGATGTAGCAGACGTATGAGCAGATGGAAAATAATGACTGACTCCTTTTTCCATCCATATGGTTGATGATAACATTGATAGCTCTTTATGGAAGTAAAATAATATTTCTTTTCCTTCTTCTATTTTTTATCAATTGGATTTTGACCAATTTGTTTCTTTTTTTTCTTACATATAATTTCCTCCAGTCAGCCTAATGTTCACTATATCCCATACAATTTTTATTTGAGATCATTTTACCTTGTTTTGACTGTATGAACGAGATCATTTTATTAATTCCAAATTTTGAAACAAATGTGTTCTAATGGATTATCCTGTGTAGGTATTGTGTTTCTAACAATTGATACAGGTAGTCCAATTTGAAATCACCATTCCACAAGTTTGTCTTAGCATGAAGTTCACTATACGTATCTCTTTATTCCCTAATTTAAATTTTCAAATTACCATTTTAATTTTGTGTATGATTCTATTCCTTTCTCTCCCATAATGATTTCAAGAACAGTGAAGAAACTGCCTTATTTTATGTGTGGGGGAGTCTTTCTTGAGCATTATTGTCGATACACTCATATGATTACCTATTTTCACTTATTTAAGACATATTTTTTATTAAAATAATGTTTTATAATTTAAATATCTTCAATATATTTAAATAATTGATAAATATAGGTTGGAGTTTTTTGAAACCCATTTTTACTACAATTTATAATTTTTTTTGCATGATTGATGAGTTGAGTAATTTATTTCAAATTCACGATTCTTATAATTGGTTTTCATTGAATTTACTAGATTTTATAAGTTGAGTGATTCTTTGTTCCTTTATACTCCCAGTCTTGAGAGGATTCTAAACATACACTATCATATTCTTTTCGGACTATATTTCCTGTGAGAAATGTAGAACATGTAAACCTATCATAATGTGTATTGAGATATTATTGAGGCTATGATTGAAAAAATACACTTTTAAAATGATAAAATAAATCTCTGTGAGACACTTTTTCTTGAAACCCACTTGTACATACTTCTTTATCTTGTAGTATCCTTGAATAACCTTATTAGCATGGAGCTGTTTCAAGCCTATTATCCCTTCCTCCCCTTCCATTGTTGCTTGCAAGATTATACTTTTAAAAAGTTTGGGGTAATTTTTACTATTGATAGAAACTAGATGTTAGTATTGAGGATACATATGGTTTCACTCTCAATTTATTAAGATGATGTAGTCCAAGATTACTTTTTTAATTTTCTATGCTTACCCTTTTCCATTGAAAAATGAAATTAAAAAGTGAAAAATATATTGGATTACATATTTGGAAGGTCAAAAATCACCATTACAAGAGTGATGAATTCAATGATGGAACATATATGGTTAGGGGATATTTTTGATACATATCCAAGACTTCATTTTCAAAATATAAATAAAAATAAAAATAAAGGAACAAGGGTACTTTTTCAATAGGGGTTGAAAGTAGGGTTGGTTAAACCTATTAAATTTTTTAAATAAATACTGGGTAACCCTTTGGATATTAACCAGGTTTAAAAAAATTCTCAATATTAGTCTCTAACATTATCATAGTACTTCAGAGGTAAAATTTGAATGAACATGACTTAGTTGGAGAAGATCATGGTAGGACCAATATCATATAATTATTTCTTCTAGGAATTCAAGCTTTCTCCATCTAGGCTGTCAATTAATATAGAACATGGATTCCTTTCTAGTTTAGGTTGATCCAATTGGTTGGACTAAGATCAATTAGTGTATTTTTAACCTCTTTATAGCCTATGAAATAGATCTATCCTTAGTTATATTTAGGATTACCCTTTTTAGATACCGTAAAGTTGACCTCAACCCCTTCCTTTTATTTGTTTAATACCCAAGATACAAAGTTTTAGTCAAACCAAACACAAGAGAATTAATTCAAGGAATCCCAAAACGTATCTGACCATTGGATTGCTTGTCTAAAAACTTTATCTCCATGGTTTTGACTCTAGACTACTGCTTTACTATACCCTACTAATTTGGGTAATTTGAGAACATAAATATAAAATTTGATCAATTCCCGAAGGAATCAATGATGTCTTTTGGGTGAATCATGTTTTTATACTAAATTATCAATCGTTTATTTTTAATTTGGTTAATTTGAATGCCCCTATATAATAATTAACCTTGAGTTACTGATTATTAAAGTAAATATTGTTATGGTGAATTATTTACATCATTAGAAGTTATTTTGGAAATCATTTTCACATATATTAATTACGAATAATGTATAAAGTATATATAGGAATTCCCACCTGCCATTTAGTCCATTTAATAACTATATGAAAGAAGTATATACTAAATGGCCGCATGTGTTATTATATTCTAGTTAGTATAAATTTCATGCTATGTATTTTGGTTAAAAAAATATTTAGAATCAGATTCAATATAAAAAATGGTCCAACAAAACCATTGGAATGATGCTCGCAATAGTTATATGAATGTCAAGTGTAAAAAATCAATAGTCCGATTATTCACACAAGAAGTGTGGTCGAGCTGATTATATAAATCCATTTTTCTTCAGGTGTATAAATCAATAAATATATTTTTCCATGAAGAGGAAAATGAATATATCAGCAACATTATATTTGTTTAGATATGTCCCCTGAAGTGACACTAGTACTTGAAAAAAGATAATGTGTTAATCAATGATGATGATGATATATTTAAATATTCAAATGATTTCAAAACTCACCAATAATAATGAACTTTGAATGACATTGAAACTAAAAAAAAATCCAAAACAATTAAAGGAACTTAAGATATATTCAACATATTATGTTTTAGATTGATTATCCAAATTACCAAGATAATTAAAAAAATAATGATCTTATTATTAGAAATATTATTACTTTTATATTTATATATTTATGTATACCTAAATTATTACTAAATGACTTTTTGACTGTTTATTATTTAAAAAAATTTAAATATGAATCCTTAAAAAGCTCAGAATACCTGAATAATATTCCAAATTATGAAAATTTTACCTAAAATAATAAATTATGGTGTCAACTAAATAAAAAGTTTTTCACGTATCCATATTAAGACAAGGAAGAATATTAAATTGAGTTTTTCATCCAATGGTCTGAATGAATCATTATATTCATCATATTATTATGTTTTTTTGAAAAAAAAATCAAAACAATTGAAGAGTTTACTGAAAGAAATGAATTATTTTATCATGAAATTACAAATAATATCCTTGTATTTTGAATTAATAATTATGAAGAAAAAATATGAAATTTTGGAAGGATTTTACCATTATGGATAATTAAATATATTTCTTATAAGAGTAACATATTTCATACATGAGGGGTTTATGAAGAAATTACTTATCCCAGAAGGATTAAAAATAAATTAACATTTTATTTTTCCCTAAAGGATATACATGTGCATGTGAATATGTACCTTATAAATAACATTAAATAATATTACGATCCAAGGAATTTTTCTTCCCTATTTTTTGAAATCTAAAGTGTATAAATTATTATTATCAAAAAATTCAAAAAAACAGTATTATAAATTATTAAATTTAATCCTAGAAATTCTATAATGGAATGAGTTAAATGATGTACTGATGACCATTAGGAGGGGGAGATATAATCAGTGTACTCATTTTCCCTTAGTCTTGTTTTTGATATTTTTTTCATGATAAGGATTTTAACATGGAAAAACTATTAGGAATTGATGTTATTTTACTCATTTTACCTAATCTTGGGGTTTCACACAAATGTGTTTTTTCTTGATGATTTTTTTAATGAGGCAACCATACATCATAACGAATATCTAAGGGAATGTTTTAAAATATTAAAGATGTTAGTAATTAATGTAAATTGTTGTCGTTCCCTATGAGACATAACTTTCAATGTGACCATTAATTATTACATATGGTCTACCTCCCATGTCTTAAAGACATGATTAAATTATAATATTAATTAATTTCATGAACATATGATTATATGATATAATAAGGGGGAGTTGTTAATATTGAAATCCTTTTCCCTTCATCTAGTTATCCCATAGATTTTTCCTAGTAAGTTTTTTAACGAGATAGTATGGCATGAAATTAAATTACTTTGGATTCACATACTTTTCCCACATCATTTTTTATGTGATGATTATATAAGATTCCATGAAATTAGAACATTCATGGGGAACTATTTTGAAATATTAATTCTAAATTTCATAATTATAGTAACTCCCATTAAAAAAACAACTTATTTTACCACATCATCACATGACAACATTTTTTACACTTATGTACTTTATAAATACATTAACATGTTAAAGAAAATAGACATTTCTTGGGCTCTAAATCATGTTATTTTATTTACATCATTTAATTGTCTTATATTTGTATTTATATTTTTCATTTCCATTTCCATATTAATATTTGATGCTCATTTTATTAATTAATTTATTCACGTATGATCGATCTTAAATTTCTAGTTTTGAAATTATTCATGATTTCAATCAACATTGGATTGATTTCATACAATTACTTATGTTCTATAAATTATACATCGGGTTTATAGGTTGAAAATAATATTTTAAAACACATATTAATACTTAATAATAAATATTTAATCAATTATATTTTTTATAAACTTCTAGGTCTTTCTCTTATAATGATAATGTCATAAAATATTCTATTTTGGTAAAAAAATTATTAATTTTCACTATTCACATAAAAATTAATTATTTTAGAAAAATATAAAAAATTAATATTAATTAAATATTGACATGATGAATATATAAATTAATTTTATTTTATAGAATTCCTAGTTTATAATTTAGACATTTTTTAAATAAAAATAAAAAATATATAACAATTATGTTTTTTTTGAAAAATAAATTATTTATTCTTTAAGTGTTGTTAATCATATTATTTATAAATTTCTAATTGATTCTATTTTTATATATACTTTAGGTTTTATTATTTTTATATGTAAAATTTATAATTTGTTGTGGATCATTTCAACTTCATGTTGTGCGTGAAAGAAGCTTTTAAACACCATATTTATTTAAGGAGAAATATTTACTACAAATACAGGTAATTATAAATGGGTTAAAGGAGTATTGAACATACAAGAAGAGATTTCTAGAACAAATATAGTTTGGAGGAGAACATCATAGGTTCTTGAATCTATCTAGATTCATTACAACCACTAATGTTTCTTCTTCATTACATTTTATTTCCATATGTTTTATGTGTCCCTCAGGTTTTCCATAATGGATACATGGGAGTTGGTTTTAGTAAATTTTACACCTATTAATTTATTGTCAGCTCATTCTTGTGTGATTTGTATTGATGTAATAATCCATACATATATTTTTTTTCCGTGGGTACACTATGAATGTGAGTTAAGTAGTAAGAGTGGAAGCTCTCAATTTAATTTTTTTATATATGAAACTACTACTAGGTAGAGTAATATGGAGTGTAAGATAAATATGATGGTTGAACCTATAATAATAATATTATTAACACTATTGATATTAGTTAGGGAAGTGTAGGTAGTGATACCCAAACACACTATGATGGAGAAACACATCAGTGAGGGGTTGGAAAACCCAGAATTAGAACCTATGTTGAAAGAGGTAGTGGTAGAAAAACAAAAAATAAAGAGAAAGTAATTTCTATTAAGAAGTATTGTTCATAATGATTATTGAGAACTAAATTATAACTAGAAAGTCTTATATATAATCTCTAATTTTGTATCTCCAGGTATTCAGAGGTGGTTTCCCATGATAGTTTTATGACTACTTGGTAGACATAGTCAATTTTAGTTGAATTACTTCTACCCTTGAAAGTGATTTTTCACTATAGTGAAGGTGAATCCAATTTTTCTAAATTTAGTTTCTAATATGTTCTATTCTAAAAGTCCTATTATCTCCACAAATATTAATTTATCCTTGTTTTTATTTCTTTTTAATTAAAATACACAACCAAGAGCACTATCAACCATTTATCCCTATGTTCGATATAGACCACTAGTACAAATGTATTTGTGATCTAATATAATTTAATTATAATTTTTATAAAATATAAATGATCATATATTATAGATATTTGAGGAATTTTATATATGATTGTTTTTGGAAATGATACAAGGATGACACCAATTTTATATCCTAGAAAATATTCTTCACATATTTTTTTTTCCAATTCATATTTCAAAAAATAAAAATTATAAGGTTATGTAAATTAATTTAGAATAAATTAATGAGGATAATAGTTAATGCATTTAAAAAATAAGTTCAAAATTTTTTGAAAAACTTATTAAAAATCAACATAAATCTTAACAAGTGAAATGAAAACAAATATAAAATGTTTAACACTTTTATCATTGTTGACTCTCCTTTTTTGTCACAGAGTCTAAACGAAATGAAAAGTGAAATAACTCAAACAAAGAAGATTCATCCTTTGAATAAACATCAAAAAAAGAGAAAGGGATGAACAATGAGAACATTTCCCGTAGGTCACGCAAGTTCCATCATGGTCGCTCAAGTACACTTGCGCGCCGCCTAGTGGTCGTGCAGGTGACGTGAGCGCCCTCTTTGAAAATCACCCAGGGTCTTCTCTAGCCTATAAATACCCCAAGTGGCCCCCCATTTAAAGAGGATTTTTTTTCCAGAATTCAGATACAGAGCTCTGAATGCCCAAGTCTCTTCTTCAAGTCTTCCGAACACTTCCAAGGTAATTCTTTACCTAGAATAGAAGGTCTAAAAAAGAGGAATAATGTCTAAGTGTTAGAATTTACTAACACTTTCACGACTAAGTGTTTTACCCTTAAGGGAAATGGAAACACTTGCGCGCCTCCTTACCTACTCATTAAAACTTGCGCGCCACTCTTCTGGAAGTACCTCGGGATAATTCTAAAGGCTTTAGTCAAGGATCGCCTAACTATTACCTTACAGGTTAACCATATCCCAAGTATATAGGTGTCGCGCAAGTATACTTGCGCGGCCAAGACTTGCACGCCCATGCAGTACTTGCGCGACCTCCCAATACTTGCACACCCTTCTATTTTTGGGTGCCCTTCCTTCCCATTTTACCTCTCTTATTCCATTCCACCTCTCCTAATCAAGATTCAGTCTTCAAGACACTCTTCAAAGCCATTTATGACATGTTTTCTTGATTGAATTCCTTATCTAATAGGAATTCTGTGGAACATCTCTCAAAACCTAGTGATTTAAATATCTTTATGTCACCAATTCATTCATTTCAACCTCATGCTTTAAAGATGAGAGGATCCATAATCTAGGCCTCCTTTTCAGGAGTAAGCCCCAGTCCAAATTCTCATTAATTTGGGCATCCTCCTTAGGAGTAAGCCCCAAGTCCTCATTAATTTGGGCATCCTTTTGAGGAGTAAGCCCTAGTAATAATTCCTTTAACCTGGGCTTCCTTTGTAGAAGTAAGCCCCAGTCTCCAAGTTCCCAAATATTGGCATCCTCCTCAAGAGTAAGACCCAACCATGCTTCTCTTAACCTGGTATTCCTTTTCAAGAATAATCCCTAGTCTCAAAATCTAAAAATATGGGCATCCTCATCAGGAGTAAGCCCCAAATCCCCTAATTTGGGAATCCTCTTCAAGAATAAGCCCCAACCATAATTTCTTTAACCTGGGCTTCCTTTTCAGGAGTAAGCCCCAGTCTCAACCAGTCTTAATTTACTTTTGATCCGGGATTCCTTCTGAGGAGTAAAACCCAATCATAAGTCCCATCCTAACTTGGGAATCTTCCTTAGGAGTAAGCCCCAAGATTAGAGTACCCAAATCTCCATAAAGTACATATACCTTTATGGACCCTGTTTCTAGGTTTCTTCCCTAAAGTAAATCCTAATCGTCATTTATCTAGGAAGTCATACATACATAAACCCTATAATATTTCTCATGATTGCATCTTTCATGGCACAATTTTCTGGTTTTACCAATACCTCTTGTTTCTCACACCGAGCATGACTCACATGAGCTTAGAGTGTAAAAGTAATTATGACATCTTTCTTTCAGCCTTCAATCATACATAAACCTCATACTCCCTTACTCGAACTACGTGGGTTCTGATTCCTTTTCTAAATAAAGGATACGTAGGTAGCCCATCTGTGGGTACGATCCCAACTCTGAAATAATCCATGTCTTTCTGAATGCACTAGTACAGAAAACATTTTTTACGTCGGTTATTTTTTATTATTTACGTCGGTTTTTAGGCGACGTTAATACGAACGACGTTATAAATAACGTTTTTTACGTCGGTTATTTAAAACCCGACGTAATATCCCTAACATCACGGTGGTTATCACGTCGGTTCATATAATAACCGACGTGATAAATATGCGCGGGGGGCTTTATCACGTCGGTTATTCCCTAAACCGACGTGATAAAACGCCTGGGATATCGTTTATCACGTCGGTTATGTCATAACCGACGTGATAAACCCTTCCCCTGGCCTATTATCACGTCGGTTATTTAAGAAACCGACGTGATAAAAAGGCCTGGGAAACGTTTTAGCACGTCGGTTATCCAATAACCGAAGTGGTAAATCGATTCCCAGGCCTTTTAGCACGTCGGTTATATTAAGAACCGACATGATAAAAGCCCCGGGAACGGTTTATCACGTCGGTTCTAGAAAAACCCGACGTGATAAACCCCTGCCGATTTATTTACCACGGCGGTTATAAAATAACCGACGTGAAAGAAATTTTTTTTTAAATAATTGCACTGCTCTCACCAAAAAGCAACCAGAAACCAAACAAAAATAACAATGCCAGCCCTCCCCCAAGCCCCAACTGAACCCCACCCTCATCTAAACCCACCTAACAACCTGGCCAGCCCTCCCCCACCACATTGGAGCCCCACCACAACCCTTGGACACCCCCCCACCCCTTGGACAGCCCCCCCACCCTCATTTACACCCCCACGACCCCTAGTACAGCCTCAAACACCCATTGGAAACCCCTCCCATATCCCTTGGACACCCTCCACCCCTTGGACACCCCCACCCCTTGGACAGCCCCCCCACCCTCATTTACACCCCAAGACCCCTAGTACAGCCTCAAACACCCATTGGACACCCCCCACACCTTGACAGCCCTCCCAGACCCCTTGGACACCCCCCGACCCCTGGATACCCCCCCGAGCCCTTGGACAGCCCCAAACACCCCTTTGACACCCCTCCCATATCCCTTGGACACCCCCCACCCCTTGGACAGCCCCCACCCTCATTTACACCCAACCGGCCCCTTGGACAGAACTCCTAGACACCTTGGACACCACTCCCATATCCCTTGGACACCCCCCACCCCTTGGACACCCCCCACCCCTTGGACAGCCCCCCCACCCTCATTTACACCCAACCGGCCCCTTGGACAGAACTCCCAGACACCTTGGACACCACTCCCATATCCCTTGGACACCCCCCACCCCTTGGACACCCCCCACCCCTTCGACTGACCCCCCACCCTCATTTACACCCCCCGAACACTAGGACAGCCCCAAACACCCCTTGGACACCCCTCCCATATCCCTTGGACACCCCCCCACCCCTTGGACACCCCCACCCCTTGGACAGCCCCCCACCCCCTGGACACCCCCCCGACCCCTTGGAAACCCCCCTACCCCTTGGAAACCCCCCCATCCCCTTGGACAGCCCCAAACACCCCTTGGACACCCCTCCTATATCCCTTGGACACCCCCCACCACTTGGACACCCCCACCCCTTGGACAGCCCCCCCCCACCCTCATTTACACCCAACCGACTCCTTGGACAGCCCCAAACACACCTTGGACACCCCTCCCATATCCTTTGGACACCCCCCACCCCTTGGACACCCCCACCCTCATTTACACCCCCCCCGACCCCTAGGACAGCCCCAAACACACCTTGGACACCCCTCCCATATCCCTTGGACACCCCCAAACACCCACCCACCCCCTTGGAACCTCTCCCCCCATACCAAAATCCAGACCAGAAAAACCATCAACAGTAGACCAAAACAAGAAGTAGAGAAAAATTAAACATTCACTTATATAACATTCAAAACTTACACTGTCAACTTCAAAAAAAACTAAATCCAACCTAAACGACTACGAAATACACAGTTACATTGACAATATTCAAAATTACATTTTACATTACAAACAACTAAAAGTTAATCAAACCTGTAAAATAATTTGACCACTCCACTTGTAAGTGTTTGATATCTTCAGCAGTAAAGGGTTGAGGGTCATCAAAAAGCTACAAAGGAAAAGGATAGTAGTCAATGTGTATAATGAATAAATCAAATTGAAATATTATGAGAAAGAGGAAATCTTACCAGGTCAAAACTCAGAACTGTCCCAGTTGTTATTATTTCATACATAAATCTTAACATGTAATATCCGCATTAGATGATGCCTTGTTGCTCATGAAATTTCTGTTTGAATGAGTGTAAATTCAATATATTATTTTTATGTAATAAATCAAAATGTACAAATTATAAATGGATATTTACCTTCACATGTACATATTTGATCTTGAAATTCCTTTTCTTTGCGCTTTTTCGAAAGTGGACCCATACCCTGTTAGAAAATAATACGAATGGGGTAAATTTAAAATTCATTATAATATATAAAACTATTGTGAAATTGAAACTTACGTTTCCAATATATTCTTAAAACTTTCTCTCACAACATCATGGAGAGAGCATATCCAATAAAGTGTTTTCTCCCTAGGGAAAAAACCCCTAACATCCAATGATCCCTGATAAAAGGAAATTTAACGTTAGTGGTTTTTTATGTTAAAAGATAATTAACTCTTTGAGAGGGATGTGTTTCATACCTCTCACAAAAAGGCATCATCCAACACTGTGTGATTACATTCTTTTCAAATCTATCAGCAATATAAAGCATTCTTTGTTCCTCATCCAATGCACATGCTTCAGGGGAAATCAATTGTGGGTCCACGAATCCATATACATCTGTCAGCTCATTCCTCTCAAAAATTTTATACAGATACCTAATACAAAGCAGACATAAGTATACATTTTTAATAAATATAACGCAAGGAAAAGGTGTTAAGACTTACATGATAAAAATTTGCACCACGTTGATGCCCAACTTATCTCCAGTGACAAACTCCATGATATCAGTTTTCATAATCCCCACACATAGTTCACATCCACAGACATGAGCTTCCATTGTAAAGTCATAATGATCCGCCAACAAATTTGAATATCTTGACAATTTTTCAAGACTGCTAGTATCTGCATCTGATGTCATAGCTATCTGTCTTTGTTGTTGTCTATACAGTATTTCTTTACCTTTGAAGTATTCCTGTAAAAATAAATTGAAAAATATATTAGTTTTCAAATGATAAAACATTAATAAAAATATAAAATAAAAGATATAACATCCATACCTCTATGGTAATGAGTCGAAGAAGTCTGGATGGCCAAAGTAAAAAATGGCCGATACTATGTCCAACTGTCGTCACCTCATCTGTAGGTAATGGTATCCGAGCTGATCTATCTATAATATCCTATACAGTGACCCTCTGATTCTCTACCTCTAACTATTGATGATGAACTGTATCTCCTATACAATATACCATCCCATATGCAACTATATGATGTTGAGGATCATCAACATACAACTCACAATAAGTAGGTAGCTGCGGCGGAGGAGGAGGATCAAAAATGGGGTCCGCAGGCTGAGGTGGGGGAGTGGGAGCTACTGGGAGAGGTGGAGTGGGAGCTGCACCCTGAAATTGTCTTTGCAAGTCTGCAAACATTAACTGCACCGATGCTCTAATCTTGTCCTCGATTGTCGCATTAATATTATGGACTTCAGCCTCCAAGGATTCTATTTTTTTTATAAACTCCCTCAACGTTAGAAGTTGAGGAACGTGGCAACACTTTTCTTACCGATACACCTGCCGGATATCCTCTTACACGGCCAGGATTTTCGGGCTTTCCCAATGCCACAGATAAAATATCTTCCCTACCAGATGGTGTAAATGTCCCCTGTGAACTCTGCTCCTCAAGAGAGTCCTGTAATAATTAATTGAACATTTCTATAATGATTGGAAATATATGACGAAAATAGTAAACTTAAATAAATAAAATAGATATCTTACAATACTCTCAACTACGAGTCTCGATTCTTCCAAAAGATATTGTCCTTTTTTGCCCTTCCGAGCTCTTTTCCATTTCTCATGTCTAGATGGAGGGGATGGAGGGGCCACCTCTCCAGAGCTTGAAGACTCAGCTCTTAGTTGTTGAAATTTTTCTGCCATCATTTGTTCTTCCAATAATGCATACCCTCCCCGAGATAAACTATGAGGGTATACATTTTTAGATTGGATCTCTTGATGATCTTTCCTTGTTTGCTATAAATTAAGAATAAGTAATCATTAACAAAACAATAATAAGATCATTTATATAAGAAAGCTTATAAAAGTTTACATTGCCCTTACCAAAAGTGATTCTTTTCTTCTACTTTCAAAAAATTGTCTCCATGTGTCTTCATCTATAAAAGGATATATACGACATGGATTCTCACGACTCCTATGACCATAAATGAAATCAGATGAGAGGGTTGATTTGAAATCCCTCCATCTCCTAGCAGCCAACGATAAGCATTTCTTCCTGACTCCTCCAGTGTCAGGAATATCAAATGTCATCTGATAAAAAAGAGGTTAAAAATATTATATATACTAGAAACATTTAAAGAACAGTCAAACAATAGCAAAAGATCTTACCAAAATGGTCTCCCACAGCTGAGAAATTATCGCTTTATCCACACTTCTCCAATCATCATAGAGAATGCTTACCTTTCTCTTAGCCTGAGTTGCTACAAAACCCTTAAAATCTTTAGCATTTGGACCTCTAGGAAGATCATCATCATCAAACTCCACGACTATCCTCTCCTCCTTCGTACGGGCAAGTGATAATTTTGGTAAACGTGTGCACCCACGCTTACCAACCTTTGAACTCTTTTTCGTAATAGAAGCATGTGAATGTTCCTCCCCAGATGTATGACCAATATGCTCATCTCCAGAATCATGTGGCTGATCAACTGATTGATCTGTCATTTTCCTTCAAATCAAAAAAACAAACATTAGTTCACAAATAGAAAAGTGTACTAAATTACATAATAGTAAACATTGGTAATATGGTAAGAATGTTAAACAATGATAAACATGGTAAACACAGGCAAAAGGTTTCCAAGGAGTTGGCCCAAGAAAGCTGAAAAGTGGACTCACTGAGTCCACCGGTCCGCCGGTGTGAGCACACCGGCCCGCCGGAGGACCCAGGCAGTAGACTTGCCCACTGCCTGGTGCCACCGGCCGGCCGCTGGCTCACCACCGGCCGACCGGTGGACCAGACAGCCTTCCTCTGTCTGGACCACCGGCCGGCCGCTGGATCACCACTGGCCGGCCGGTGGACCAGACAGAGAGCCTTCCTCTCTGTCTGGACCACCGGCCGGCCGCTGGCTCATCACCGGCCGGCCGCTGGTGATCCAGACAGAGAGGAAGGCTCTCTGTCTGGTCCACCGGCCGGCCGGTGGTGATCCAGCGGCCGGCCGGTGGACCAGACAGAGAGCCTTCCTCTCTGTCTGAACCACCGGCCGGCCACTAACTCAACACCGGCCGGCCGCTGGCTCAGCACCGGCCGACCGGTGGACCAGACAGAGCTTTGTTCTGGACCACCAGCCAACCGGTGCTCCACCACCGGCCAGCCGGTGCGCCCAGGACTTCTCCTCTTTACGGTTTTTATTGTTTTATCGTTTTGGTTTGATACATGTTTTAATAAGTAAAAAATTTACAGTATCTAACATTATATGAAAAAACTAAATGTAAACAAGAAATAAACTTGTGTTACCTGTAATTTTAGGAATGTACAGTTGGATTGTTTTCCCAAATTCCTTCGTCGTGATCGTTCCTTATGGCACAAACCATGTCTTCAACATACTCATCATTATGTTATGTTAATCTTTCCATGGAAGTAGGGATCTCACATAAATCAGCATCTTCATCAAATTCATCCTCACCAACATATTGGTTTTTCCCTTGTAAAACAACAGCCCACTGCATATCTGATTGATCTACTACATAGAAAATTTGTTTGGCATGTGTTGCCATTATAAAAGAATCAGCCGTGTCTTCCAATCTATTTAGATTAACAAGTGTCATTCCAAATTCATCGTGTCTGACACTGTTGTTACCGATAAACCATTTACAGTTAAAAACGGGAACTTTAATTTTAAAGTAATCAGCCTCCCATATGTCTTCAATCACTCCATAATATGCACTTGATGCCGAAATTGGGTTTCTGTCCTTAGCACTCGAAAAATGCATTGCTTCTGCAAACACCAATACACCACTATTCTGAACTGCACTTCTGTTGTCCTGAGCTTTCGTATGAAATGTATAGCCATTAATGTCATAAGCAGACCATGTTATCACATTTAAAGATGGACCACCCACTATCCATTTTAATGTCTCTGATACATCTGATCTACCAAGCAAGGTCTTTTTAAACCATGGCAAAAAAGTTTTGTTGTGCTCATTCAAAATCCACATTTCTTTCTTCTTTGGATGACATTGTTTCAACTCATTAATATGCAATGTGATATACGGTTGAACATCAGCTATGTTATTCAAGATGTATAATTCTAACTTCTTCATATGTTCAGCTGACGGTGATTTGACTTTCAAGCCACGAATCCCCTTTCCCTCATTATTAACCCGTTCACGGCGAGATGGAGGCAAACCTATGTGTTGCGCCGTAGCCAAGTAGCTCGTACAAAACTCTGCTACCTCCTCAGAAATATACTTTTCAATAATGGAGGCTTCAGGTCGATATGGATTTTTAACATATCCCTTTAATATTTTCATATACCTTTCAAAAGGATACATCCAACAAAGATATACAGGTCCACAAAGCCTTATTTCTCGAACCAGATGAATCATTAAATGCACCATCATATCAAAAAAAGTTGGAGGAAAATACATTTCCAAATGACAAAGTATAAAAATTGCATCCTTTTCCAAAATGTTCAAAGCATTCACATCAATCGCCTTGTTGTAAATTGAATTGAAAAAATAACACAACCTCATTATAGACTTTCTGACACGGATGGGCAATATTCCACGCAGTGCAACTGGTAGAATTTGTTGCATCATGACATGACAATCATGTGATTTCATACCTATCAACTTCAAGTCTTTCAATGAGACAAAATTTTTTACATTTGAAGAATAACCTTGAGGCACTTTGATATCATGAAGACACTGACAGAAGCTACTTTTCTCCCTCTTCGATAATGTATGACAAGCCGGGGGAAGAAATGTTCGTCTTCCTTTAGGAGTGGGAGCTAACTCCAAATGTATTCCCATTGACAGTAGGTCTAACCTTGCATTCAACCCATCTTTTGTCTTTCCTTTAATATCTAGCAATGTTCCGATCAAAGAATCACATATATTCTTCTCCACGTGCATGACATCAATATTATGTTTGACTTCATGATACCTCCAATATGGTAGCTCAAAAAATATTGACCTTTTCTTCCAAATATGTCTATCATTACTAGATTTTTGTGTCTTTCCCAATGTCACATCAAGGTTTTTCACCCTCTCAAAATACAATTCTGGGGATAAAGGTTGAGGAGCAGTATCAAATTCTTGTGAGCCATTGAATGCCTTTTTTAGTCTTCAATAAGGGTGATCCATAGGCAAAAACTTTCGATGACCCATGTACACTGTTTTCCTCCCATGATGCAATTGACAATATGACGTCTGTTGTTTGCAAATTGGACATGATTTATGCCCTTTAACACTGTATCCAGACAAATTTCCATATGCTGGGAAGTCATTTATAGTGAATAGAAGCATTGCATGTAGTTGAAAATATTCCATTTTATAAGAATCATACACCCTAATACCATCAGCCCATAATAGTTTCAAATCATCAATCAGCGGTGACAAGTATACATCAATATCATTGCCGGGTTGCTTTGGACCAGAGATCATGATACTCAACATGACATATTTGCGCTTCATACAAACTTCAGGAGAGAGGTTGTAAATTACCAATAAAACAGGCCATGAACTATGTGTGCTACTGAGGGTTCGGTATGGATTCATTCCATCTGTGCACAATCCTAGTCTCAGATTTCTAATTTCATTTCCAAATGTAGGGTACTGGGCATCAATTTTCTTCCATTGTGGACAATCAGCTAGATGACGTATTTTTCCATCACATACCCGCTCATCAGCATGCCATCTTAACCTTTTTGCATCATGTGAATTAGCAAATAAACATTTGAAACGAGGAATTATAGAAAGATACCAAAATACCTTTGAATGGAGCTTTGTAATCTCTACATCAGCTTGTGATTTTTCTTTCACCTTATACCGTGATGTCCCACATTTAGGACACTCTTTCAGAAATTCATATTCCTTCCTATATATAATGCAGTCATTCGGACAGGCATGTATTTTCCTGTATCCCAATCCCATCAGGCATAATATTTTTTTGGCCTTATAATGTGAATCTGGAAGATCGTTATCTTTTGGACGAATGTCTTTCATCAATTGTAGCAGCTCTGTAAAACTTCTGTCACTCCATCCATGTTTCGCCTTCAGGTTAATCAATCTTAACACCGCCGACAAAACCGTAAAATCTGTACAACCAGGATATAATGGTTTTTCGGCATCACCATATAGATGTGCAACTTTCGGTTCTATCTCAATTTGTTCTGCTACAATATCGCGAATCATTTCTTCAATTCCATCGGAGTTACCATCTTGCGATTCATTATCATCAGTGACATTCTGTCCAGTTTCGCCATGCCAAATCCAAGGGTTGTAACTCGGATTGAAACCATGACAAATCAGATGATCTTTTATCTCTCTAATTTTCAACTTCTTCATATTCAGACATTTCAGGCATGGACAGAAAAAAATGTCACTACTTGGAACATTTCATTTAGCAAATTCCAAAAAGGCATCAACACCTTCCTCATATTCATTGCTCATTCGATGTGCCGTAATCCAACTTCGACTCATTATTACCTATAACAAATAGAAAAAATATATATATTTTTTAGATAAGACAAATATATGTTTATATGAAAAAATCATAATTTGAATGTAAACAATTTTGAAATATAAAACAAATCGATGTGTAAACCCCCCTGGACACCCCCCGACCCCTCTGGACAGCCCCCCACCCCTCCTGGACACAACCCCCCACCCCCGACCTGCTTGGACACCCCCCTGGACACCCCCCAACCCTCTGGATAGCCCCCCACCCCTCCTAAACACCACCCCCACCCCCTACCCCCTTGGACACCCCCCTGGACACCCCCAACGCCCACCCACACCCTTGGACAGCCCCCCACACCCACCCACCCCCTTGTAAACCCCCCTGGACACCCCCCGAACCCTCTGGACAGCCCCCCACCCCTCCTGGACACCACCCCCACCCCTACCCACTTGAACACCCCCTGGACATCCCCCAACCCTCTGGGTAGCCCCCCCACCCACCCGGACAACCCCAAATACCCTCTGGAGAGGCCTCCACCCACTTGGACAGCCCCCCACACCCATCCACCCCCTTGGACAGCCCCCCACACCCATCCACCCCCTTGGACACCCCCCTGGACACCCCACCGACCCCTCTGGACAGGCCGCCACCCCCTTGGACAGCCACCCACACCCACCCATCCCCTTGGACACCACCCTGGACACCCCCCGACCCCTCTGGACAGCCCCCGACCCCTCTAGAAAGCACCCCCCACCCCTCCTGGACACAACCCCACCCCCGACCCTGCTTGGGACACCCCCCTGGGACACCCCAACCCTCTGGACAGCCCCCGACCCCTCTGGACAGCCCCCCACCCCTCCTGGACACCACCCCCCCACCCCCTACCCCCTTGGACACCCCCCTGGACATCCCCCAAACCCTCTGGGCAGCCCCCCCCCACCCACCCGGACAACCCCCAAATACCCTCTGGAGAGGCCGCCACCCACTTGGACAGCTCCCCACACCCATCCACCCCCTTGGACAGCCCCCCACACCCATCCACCCCCTTGGACACCCCCCTGGACACCCCACCGACCCCTCTGGACAGGCCGCCACCCCCTTGGACAGCCCCCCACACCCACCCATCCCCTTGGGACACCACCCTGGACACCCCCCGACCCTCTCTGGACAGCCCCCGACCCCTCTAGAAAGCACCCCACCCCCTCCTGGACACAACCCCCCACCCCCGACCTGCTTGGACACCCCCCTGGACACTCCCCAACCCTCTGGACAGCCCCCCCACCCCTCCTAAACACCACCACCCACCCCCTACCCCCTTGGACACCCCCTGGACACCCCCCAACACCCACCCACACCCTTGGACAACCCCCCCACACCCACCCACCCCCTTGTAAACCCCCCTGGACACCCCCGACCCCTCTGGACAGCCCCCCGCCCCTCCTGGACACCACCCCCCCACCCCCTACCCCCTTGGACACCCCCTGGACATCCCCCAACCCTCTGGACAGCCCCCCCACCCACCGGACAACCCCAAATACCCTCTGGAGAGGCCGCCACCCACTTGGACAGCCCCCCACAACCCATCCACCCCCTTGGACACCCCCCTGGACACCCCACCGACCCTCTGGACAGGCCACCACCCCCTTGGACAGCCCCCCACACCCACTCCATCCCCTTGGACACCACCCTGGACACCCCCCGACCCCTCTGGACAGCCCCCGACCCCTCTAGAAAGCAGCCCCCACCCCTCCTGGACACAACCCCCCCACCCCCGACCTGCTTGGACACCCCCCTGGACACCCCCCAACCCTCTGGACAGCCCCCCCACCCCTCCTAAACAACACCACCCACCCCCTACCCCCTTGGACACCCCCCTGGACACCCCCCAACACCCACCCACACCCTTAGACAGCCCCCCACAACCCACCCCACCCCCTTGTAAACCCCCCTGGACACACCCCGACCCCTCTGGACAGCCCCCCGCCCCTCCTGGACACCACCCCCACCCCCCTACCCCCTTGGACACCCCCCTGGACATCCCCCAACCCTCTGGACAGCCCCCCACCCACCCGGACAACCCCAAATACCCTCTGGAGAGGCCGCCACCCACATTGGACAGCCCCCCACACCCATCCACCCCTTGGACACCCCCCCTGGACACCCCACCGACCCCTCTGGACAGGCCGCCACCCCCCTTGGACAGCCCCCCACACCCACCCATCCCCTTGGAAACCCCCCTGGACACCCCCCGACCCCAAATCCATGCACCTATGCCATGGTTGTGTGTGAATAAAGTAGTAACAACTGTAAAAGGGCAACCCATCCAAATGGACACGCCCCAACCCTCTCGGGGATTTATAGAAAACGATGAAAAATTAGTGAAATCATAAAATTACTCAATATTGCAAGTCGAACAAATAGATCTAGGGATGATAAATAAGATTATGGTGCCAAAACTAGTTAAAAGGGTTCGCAATCGAAGAATCCTAGCTAGTTTCAACAAAAAAAATCACAACACATATATATATACTATCCGCGAAAAAAAAACGAACGAGTGGGAGGATTACCTGAGTGCTGCGAGTTTAGATGATTGATCCGAGGATATTAAATATGAGAAACGATGATCGCAAAACGAATCTAAACCAACGAAATGGACGAGCCGATTTGGGTTTACGCGCGAGAGAGACGAGTCGCGACTGTCGAAGGTAAACTCGCGAATGACAATCCACGGGTTTGGGTAAATTTTTAAATAAGTTATCACGTCGGTTATTCAATAACCGACATGATAATTGTTTTAAAAACATTTATAACGTCGGTTATTTCAATAACCGACGTAAAAACCTTCCTCCGATTCATTTTTTACGTCGGTTATTTTATAACCGACGTTATAAAGGGCTCAAAATCCGCGTTTTTTTACGTCGGTTATGGAATAACCGACGTCAAAAACATCTGCGGATTCTTTTTTTACGTCAGTTATTTTATAACCGACGTAAAAAAGCCTTCAAAAACCGCGTTTGTTACGTCGGTTATTCAATAACCGACGTAAAAAGGCCTTCGAAAACCGCGTTTTTTACGTCGGTTATAAAAATAACCGACGTAAAAAACGAAGCCGCACGATTAATAACGTCGGTTATAAAAATAACCGACGTTAAAGGTGTACCGAATACAGGTTTTTACGTCGGTTAAGAAATAACCGACGTAAAAAACCTCGTTTTACATATTATGACGTCGGTTTTATATAACCGACGTAAAAAATGGTGACGTAAAAAATGTTTTCTGCACTAGTGATGACAATAAACTTCAAGTACCCCACTGAGTGGCTTTAAAACAAGAATGGTCATCATAATGACCAAGATATATCTATATAATGTATTAAGGATACCATTGACTAAGAATCTCTAACAAATATAGATGATTCTCTATTGATTAAGAACCTCAAATACATATAAAAGATTCTCTAAATTTCCTACATATTAATCATTGATTGTCAGATCTAAAGGAAAGCTCATTTTATACTTGGTAATTTAATAAGGATTCACGAACATAACTTAAATCTATAAAGAGAGTCCCAGAGTAGAAAATAATTCCCCTCAAAAAGATTTGATGAGTCCGACCTCCCATCCTCTCGACCAATGAAAATTCTTAAGTCTCATCCATTCACAACTAATGAGCACCTACCTTTGGAAAGTAGGTCCAAATGGATATGGAATCATTGGATGTTTCCGGTTCTACGAAAAAACCCGTTAGAAACCAATTGGAATGTTTGATCCTTAAATCAACAAGGTCATCCCAAATTCCATAGGGAAACAAAAAATGGTGAACCTGACGTGAATCCTTGACCAAGTTAAAATGATAGTTACCTACTTGTTAGGCCCCTATTTAAAACTCAATGAGAGGGCCAACAAGACAATCAATAACATATGTGTTCATCCAAAAGATGTAGTGGCCGGACTTATCTTGATTATTTCTATTATATCAAACAAGCACTCTTTTCCAAGATCTTATACTTTTCAAAAATGGCTTCTCTCAAGTTCACACCTGTGAATAATTCTGCTGTGAATGCCTCTGCTGCTACTCCTGCTGGATCGTCGTCCGCTCTGAGGATGATATCACCTACTCAGCATCTTCAATGATGGGTATCCAATGCACTGGTTAAGGATTACCTTCAACATGGTACCATTCCAACTTTGGAGGCTACCCGACAAGCCCTCCAAGTGAACAACTCACACCGGTCGTCCGGACAACGATGGCCAGTGATTAAGAAGCAGGTGGTGCCAACCACCGTCTCCAACCGTTTCAGGTCGTTATCCCCAAAACGCAATCACCAGTCCCTCCCATATTCTGGGGAGGTGAATGAGAAGGCCCCTCAAGGACTTAATTCTAGGAGACAAGAGTCCTTCCCGAGGGCTCCCATCAACAATCACCGCCAGACTCGTGCGATAGTGCACCATCAACATGATGAGGGTATCATCTCTAGGCATTCGGCTCAGGTTCCTTGAACCTGAGCAGGAAAGACGAATCGTCAGAGGTGAAATCTAGTAAACAGTGAGCAGGTTCTCATCTATGCCATCTCCGGAGAAGTCCACCAACCTAACTTGGTGGAAAGCAATGAGCGGGCACATACACCCGTCCATTTTAATTCCGCTCTCCAGCAGACTCGTCTGGCAGAAGCGCGCCAATTACGGTGGAGTATTATAGACAGGGGCATACACCTATTTATAAATCATCAGCTAGTCAGCATGCTCGTCTGACTACATATGATGGATCTCACCAACCCAATATATTGAAAACTGGTAAACAGGCACATACACCTGCATACACTCATCAATCCTGCCAGCAGCCTCATCTGTCAGTGCTGAAGGAAGTTCATCAACCAAAGTTGGCAGAGTGCAATCATCAGGCACATACACCTGCTAGTATTGATCAAGCCTACCAACAGTCTCATTTGGTAGCACCAGGAGAGGTCAGTCGGAAAGCTCCGGCGACAAATAGGAGGTAGACTCAATTCTCTGCCCCCACACATGAGTACTGTCAGGATTCACTGATAGGAAAAGGAGGACAAGAGCAGGAACACACACCTACTCCAAGCACATAATGGACGTATATCCCTGTTCCGTCATCTGAAGTCACCAATAACATTCTTTCAATGGTGAAAGAGCATAAGGAAATCCATTCTCATATTTTGGATGCCTGCAAGGATATTATAACAGATTCAGAAGCATCATAGGGAAAGAAATGAAAATCTATCCCTACTAGTGGAGTGACTAATCAAAAGATCACTCCGAAGCAGATACATACCTCTGTTCCAGTCCAAGAGGTTTGTGGGCATACTCTCCCATATCATACGGACAACCAAGTCAGGCACATACACCTGACTTGAGTGTATATCGTCAGCCTAACCTAGCCATCTCTCCTGATCAGGCACATACACCTACTCAGAGTAGCCACTTTCTTCAACAAGTGGTTCCAAGGAAAGTAAGAAGGAATCTAAGAAGAAGACCCACCCAGCGCAGTCAAGAAATGAAGGGCCAATCTGTAACAAGGCCTTGCTTGATACTGGAGTTATTGAAGCCCTCAGGCAGTTATCTGTTGGAATCCAAGATTCTACTCCCTAATTTATCAATAGTGGGATTATTAATTCCAAAGGTCTTCAATAGACACTTCCTCATGAAGGCTTGATTCATGATAATTCGGTCGATCTTGAAGTTTCATCTTCATATGAGAGCTACAATAACCCTCTGTGTGGCCAATAGAACAAGGAGCAAGAGATATCATCTTTTGCTATAACCCACCATGGCGGTCCTCCCCATGATGATGAATTTCGCTGCGAAAGTCCTCTCCGCAGTAGTGATGCACATTGCCCGTAAAATGCTCCAGTGGACACTGTAGTGCCGAGAAAGCCCTTTTATCTTGAGGCAATTGCAAATGAGAAACCATTCATGTATTATGCTTCATCACTAGTAGGTGAAATAATTTCTCGATCAGAAGATAGCCCGGGGTGTAGGTCATTCTCCGAACCACCCCCGGGTCATTCATCTTCTAGTTTGATCAGTGAATTCTCTACTAGTCTTGTTGAATCCAATGAAGCAACAAGAAAGCACCAGGTCTGGTCATATCAGGTAGAAGAATCTTCATTGAATGATAAATAGGAAGTGCTGAATATGATAAAACAACTGGCAAAAGGTGAAGTGCCAGTCATGTTTTGGCCTTTGGCTGACTCTCAGTATGACATTCCAAAAGTGTTGACGGAAGATTGTATTCAAGATATTCATCTCAACATATGGAAAAATCTTTTTCAGTTGAAAAAGAAAATATTATCTTATGATGAATATGAAAATCATGTCAAGATAATAAAAGGGTTAAAACACCAGATTGATTTGGCATCTCCCTCAGTCTCTCGATATGCGAAGGCTGAAAAGCAGCAGATATCCCTTCAGCATTCATGCCTTAGCGCACTAAGAAGATTGCGTCAGTTAATTGCCAATGACCCATCTGGTATTCATATCAGGGGATTGGGTGTTCATGGAGAACTACATTTCACTGTACTCTCCAATCAGCAAATCCCACCAAAGGTGGTTTCATGAAATGTTATCTCCCAGAATTGGCCACATCTGGCTGGTTTTGTGCGAAATCAAAGGCTTGCCCAAGAATAGGCCTCAACTAGTTCTTCTCAAAGTCAAGAATACATTGAACAAGTTGTTGAATTACTCATGCATCAAGCGAACAAGAATATTGAAAAGGACTCTCATATGGAGCAAGCACATCATCAAGTGACATATGTGTCAAAAATCATCCAACGGTCTTTTGAACTACGTGATAAAAGTGGATATCGATTGATGCATCTATCTAATTTCCGGACCAAGGTCCGCAAGATCAGGAGAGCTTTTAAGAAAGTCTCAGACATAGTATGTCAAGAGCCACCCCAACTTGCCAGACTGTGGACTCTTTTAAACAAACCCTCAGAATCAACAAATAGGATTCGAGGAGTTGAGCGGGAATAGCAGGAATAGCCCCAGTCCACTGGAATGGGGAATTTTTCAAATCCTCAATCCCCCCCTCACAGAAAGTCAGTCTTCTCTCGATTGGGGAAGAAGCCCCAAGAGGAACGAAGAGACAAGTTATCAGGAGATTCTCTCCAAGTTACGGTTCATCAAGAAGTTCCTGAGGGATCGAATCAACAAAAGGAAATGTCTCATCAAAGACATGGAAGAAGAAAATATCGCAGAAATGCCGATAGAAGGGATGCAATGCATTATGAATCAATCAATGTCATCAATGCCATTTTTTGTTGATCCACCAGATGAGGTTCACTCAGAGGGATCATATGAAGAGGTTCCTGCTCAATAATTTGTACGCAAAGACACAAATGAAGAAGGTGTACATACACGAAATCAAAGGATTACTCAGAACCTAGGTAATCCTTCAAATAACCCACTTCCCCCCTCTTTGAAAGGGATCCAACAAGGGGAAAGGAAATAATCAGGTTACATACCATTCCTCTGGAGAAGGCCAATTGCTCTCATTAGAGCAAAGATTTGCACAATAAGAGGAAGAAATGAAGGAATTGAGGAGGATGAATGCAAAACTACTTCAGGTTAGTCTTCCTCATAAATGTGATGGAGCCAGTCATCCAAGGTAATTTTTTGTGGCTACTGAGATGGATCAAGAATATCATCCTTTATCAGTACACCCTCATAGGTCTAATCATATGGGTCAAGTGTAACAAAAATCAGCAGTGATGCCATCAGTTGCAGTACCAGCTGTCATACCTTTCCAAGCTCTAGTCATTGCACCTATTTAGGTCCAAGCTCAACTGGATGTTTCTCAAAAGTTAATAACTACTATTGAGTCATTAACAGATCGGTTGGAAGCTATGGAGGGAAAGTGTGCGTAGGTTCAACCAGAAAAGATACCTTACCCTGAATTGGTAGATTCAATCCCTCCCCCATCAAGTTTTGGGAACCATGTATTCCCTATTTTCAATGGATCAGGCAATCCTGAATATCATTTGATGCATTATTTGTCTTGTTGCGATCCTATTATGGGAACTCCGAAACAACAAGAAGCAGTGAAACTCAGATGATTTGTGAAAACCTTGCAAGGACCAGATTTTGTTTGGTATACAAGCTTTCAATCCCTGTCAATTTTCGGATGGGAAGATCTCTGTCAAAAATTCCTTATTCAGTTCCGCTCAACTTTTTCCAAAGACAATAGTTTTGGATCTTTCAAACTATAAGCAAAGGGAGAATGAAAGGGTCTCATATTTCATTGCTTTCTGGAAGGAATTAACATATTCCCTGAGCTTAGTACTCCCTCAAGAAGAACTTTTTCCAATCTGTGTGGAAAATGTGTGTGACAAATTACACACGCCGTTGATCCCTGTAAAATGCACAGGAGGGTTTCAAGACCTTACTTAAATAGCTCAACAGATTGAAGACTCTCTTACAAAGAATAAGGATAAAAATCGTGTAATTCCATCAACTCCAGGAATGAGAATGGGTAGAGCAGAGACTGCTACAGTTATGCTTAAACAGGCACTTGTACCTGCTTCTACTTCAAAACCTTCAAATTCCTGAAGGGCTCCACCTCCTGAGCATCAGCAAAAGAAGCCATTTCGTCAAGACGATCAAAGAGATCAAAGACAAAAATAGTTTGATGAGTTGAAGAGTAAATTTTATTCTTTCTGAAATGAACAAGTTCTTGGTTACTTCATTTCAGCCCTGGAGAATAATTTGGTTCAACTGCCGAGGCCCAAGAGGCAAAACAAGGAAGGAGATGAAGACTGTCCCAATTATTGACCATTTCATCAGATGTTGGGGCATCCTATTCAAGAGTGTTTTGTCTTAAAGGAACTCCTATAAAAAATGGTTGACTCAGGACAAGTTAAATTGAAAGTTTCTTCAGCTTAGGAAGTATGTGTTACTGCTACAGATCCGGAGGAAGGAGGCGAGTGGCAAGAAGTCAAAAGCAAAATTGCGTAGAAATATGATGATTGGATGGTCATAAAAATGATCAACCGAACTCATGAAATTTTTCAAATGAAATTGAAGAAACCGATTGTGTCATCTACTATAAATGCTGCAGTGAAACCTCCATCAAAAGAAAAATCCTCAAAAGGGCAGCATAGTTCGAAGAAGGAAGAAGAATCAGGAGAAGATGATTATGTGTCAAAGCCTAAGCTGTCTTTGACTCTGGAAGATTTCATGCCATCTACTTTGAAGCTGCAGGCACCGTCCCACCAAATGGTACAACCTAAATTGGCTAGTCAGGCAGAGTCTTCATCAGATGAAGAGTTAATTTTTGGTTCTGTTAATATGATTCACTTAACAGATCCTTATTCCAGTCACAGTTTTAGTTTCGACGATCCTGAATTCCCTGTATCAAACAGAGGAATTAGATGGAGTTACAGGGGTCTGGGATACAGAGGAAGACGTGGATATCCCAGAAGCCACTATTCCAATTCTACCCCTACTAGAACTGTGTATGCAGTAGAAACTCATGGCAGAGCCCTTAAGCGAGCTCAACAAGAACAAGAAAGTTCTTCCACCAATAGCAAATTCAGTCCTGGTACAATTATTCTGGAGGATCGGTTGGGGATTCCACCTTCATCCTCTCAAAAAGTTAATGGATATAATCGGTCTAATCTTCCAAAGCCAGGAATATTTCCAACTCCTATCCCAATACAAGATGCATCAACTTCCAAGGAACCTGCTAAACCACATGTTCCTGTTGAGAAACATAGACCTCTGGATCAAAAGTATGATGTATTGAAACACCTGTCCCAAGTACCGGCCAAGTTATCATTTCTGGATGCTTTGAATCTGTCAAAAGATCTTCAGGAGGCACTCATCGAGGCTTTGTTAAGTCCCCAAGAGTTTGAAACCGAAATTGCTGCAACTGAAGTCTACCACATAGAAAATAATTTTTCAGAATGCCATGCAGTGATATATTTCACAGATGAAGATGAAGATGATGTCATGCATGGGCATATTAGACCTTTATATTTATCTGGAAAGGTCAATGGTGTGGACATCTGAAGGGCTTTCATTGATAATGGTTCAGGAGTCAACCTCATCCCCATTTGTACACTTCGTCGATTGGGCCTCAATGAATCTAATTTATCTCCTTCTACTATGATGTTACATGGATATGATAAAAATGAACAAGAACCACTGGGTGAGATTACACTAAAAAACTCAGTTTAGAGATCTTGTATCCAATTCAGATTTCATGGTTGTTGGTCAAGGCTCAGCCTTCAACATCTTACTTGGAAGACCCTGGCTACATCAATAAGCGGTTATCCCTTCATCATACCATCAATGTCTCAAATATTGTTTTGATGGTCATGTTGGTACATTGTATGGTGATAAGGCCCCATTCAAGACATGTGAATCTCAATACATTGAGGTGGAATTCTATCACATGAAGGGAAATGAGAAATCCACAATAAGGGAGATTACCAAAGTTAATGCTCTATATAGTTTGGAAAAGATTCCAGTAAATCCATTTGCGCATGTGAGTCCAGATTATGTGTTTCCTATCAATAAAATTGACAGGATAGACCCAAATCAAAATAATCTTATGGAAAGATCCATAATGTCAATTATGGAAATCGAGCCTGACAACATGGGAGAAATTTGTGATCCTCCAGGCAATGATGAAAGCTCAAATAGAGATGTATTAATTTCATCTACTGAAATCTAGAAAGTCTATACTTCTCCAACCAGGCCAGAAGAAGTTATAGAAATACCAGAGGTGAACTATGATGTTGATTCTCAATCCACAATCTTCTCTTTATTACCCAAGGAATACCCTTCATCATCAATTGGGTCAGAAATGGAAGATTCTTCTTCAAGATGTTCAAATTTTAACATATCTTCTGATCATGGAAATTCTGCTTCATCATCTACTATGCAAGTAGAAACAGAAGAAATAACACATGTTGAAGAAGAATAGGAAGATCTCAGGGATGCTCCTCTAGAATTTGAAGAGGGTATCTCTACCACTGTGGATGAACTCATAGAAATAGATTTGGGTACAAAAGAAGATGCACGCCCCACTTTAATCAGTGCGGCCATGAATCTTGAAGAACAATATATGTATATTTCCTTTTTAAAGAAAAATCGAGACATATTTGCTTGGAACTATACGGAGATGCTCGGGCTTGATCCTAATGTTGCTACTCATCATTTGGGTTTACCAGAAGAACATCGAGGATTTAAGCAAGCCACAAGAAGAACACACCCAACTTATGCTTCCAAAATTGAAGCTGAAGTGGATAAGCTTATCAAACCTAACTTTGTCAGAGAAGTTCAATATCCCAAGTGGTTGGCTAATATTGTCCCTGTGAAGAAGAATAATGGACAAATTAGAGTTTGTATCGATTTCAAAGATCTTAATTAGCATTGTCCTAAGGATGATTTTCCAGTTCCAATTACAGAACTTTTAATCGATGCAACAGCTGGCTATGAAACACTTTCCCTCATGGATGGATATTCCGGATATAATCAAATTCAAATGGCTCCAGAAGATGAGGAATCCATAGCCTTCAGAGCCCCACAGGGTGTCTTTTTCTATCAGGTAATGCTCTTTGTCTTAATGAATGTAGGCGTAACATATCAGTGTGCCATGCATCGTATCTTCAAACCATTTTTAGGAAATTTTGTTGAATGTTATTTGGAAGATTTGGTGGTCAATTTAAACAGCGTTCTAATAACTTGGTTGATTTAGAATTCATATTCTACAAGCTTCGACAACATAATTTGAAGATGAACCCCTTAAAATGTGATTTTGGGGTAACCTCAGGAAAATTTCCCGGCTTTGTTGTATGCCATTATGGTATTGAAGTCGATCCTAAGAAGACCAAGTAAATCCTTGGTATGTCACCTCCTCGAAATTTTAAAGAATTGAGAGGACTTCAAGGACACTTAGCCTATATTCGGCGTTTCATCGCCAATTTGGAAAGAAAAAGTTTACCCATCACCAAATTTATGAAGTAGGGAGTCACTTACCAGTGGACTGAATAATGTCAAGAAGCATTCGATATTCTCAAGAAATACCTCTTGAGTCCACCAGTACTTATGCCACCTGTTGAAGGAAGGCCACTTATCATCTACATGACAGCCTTAGAGAGATCATTGGGTGCCTTTCTTTCTCAGAAGAATGATGCTGGGAATGAAAACAACATCTACTATCTTAGTCGAACTATGCTTGAAGTAGAAACCCGGTATTAAAATATTGAGAAGTGCTGCCTAGCATTAATATTTGTAGTTCAGAAGTTGAGACACTACCTGAAACATCACGAGGTCCAACTGGTATCTCGCAATAACCCTCTCAAATTCATCCTTAGTAGTCCAATTCTTACAGGATGTATGGAAAGGTGGGCAGTTATTTTGCAGCAATTTGACATTTAGTATGTGTCTCAAAAGGCAATAAAGGGCCAAGATCTGGCTGATTTCCTTGCTGAACATCCTTCATTGGAAGACACATCTTCATATATTGAACTCCCTAATGAGGAAGTCTTCTCTATTAAATATAGTCCTCAGGCATGGGAAATGTACTTTGATGGTGCTTGCAGAATTCCAACAGGGAGGAAAATGGAAAATCCTAAATTCAACAAAGTTGGCTTAGGAATTGTGCTCATTTCCCTGGAAAAGGCAGTGTTACCTTATTCCTTCTTATTGTGGGAAGGTGGTACCAATAATGAAGAAGAATACCAGGCCCTCATCACAGGATTAGAGTTGGCGCTTCAAGAACAAGTGAATAACTTAAAGGTGAAAGGTGATTCAGACCTGGTAATCAAACAAGTCAATGGGGATTATGCAATCAGAAAAGAATAATTGATCCCTTTATATGATTACATCAGAGAGTTAATGGCGTAATTTCCTATGAAACATACATTTTCTTATGTCCCGCGATCACAAAATGCTCAAGCTGACGCACTGGATAATATAACCACAACTCTAGCAGATCCAAATCGGGACAAAACAACCATCAGTATTGCCCACCATCGTAAAATTTCACCTTATGTTAGAACCAGAATAGAGGATATCAATTAAATTAGTCCCATTCTTGAACCGTATGGTCATACTACAGGATGGATGACACCAATCCGAGAATACCTTCAAAATGGATCACTTCCACCTGATAGAGCCGGGAAAGAACAAATCCGATGACATGTGGTCAATTTTACTCATTATGATAGCCCAGATCACATAGAGAAGATTCTCTACAAGTGTGGTTTTGATGGAGTTCTCTTCAGATGCATTGATGGTGAAAGGACAATGGCTGTGATGAAAGAAGTGCATGCACGAGTCTGTGGTGCCCACTAATCTGGACATAGACTGTCTGATCAGATTCAAAGGCTTGGATACTTTTGGCCTTCAATGATACAAGATTGTATTGATTTCACAAAGAAGTGTCATTTATGCCAATTTCATTGATCAACCTCTAGAGTTACTTCATACAGTTAAGTACTCGTGGCCATTTTCCACATGGGGAATGGATGTGGTGGGACCTTACCCTTCAGCTACAGCCAAGCAGTTTAAGTATATTCTTACTGCTACTGACTTCTTTTCCAAATGGGCAGAGGCAATACCTCTCAAAGAAGTTAGTTCTAAACTAATTGTTAGCTTCATCAAGTCTAACATCATTACCATATTTGGTGTCCCTCATACCATATTGACAGACAATGGAACCAACTTTTGTTCATCCGATATGAAGAAGTTGTATCAAGAATACAACATCAAATCCAACCATTCATCTCGGTATCATGCAGCGGCCAATGGACAGATAGAAGCCTTCAACAAGAATCTTTCAAACATACTGTAAAAGATGGTGGATAAAGATAAGAAGTCATGGCCTGATAAACTATTTCATGCTTTATGGGCTTATCGGACCACCACCCGCACTGCAATGCGGTCAAATCCATATTCATTGGTATATGGAATGGAAGCAGTCTTGCCTATTGAAGTTCAACTACCTTGGCTCAGAGTAGCTATTTGTGATCAGTCATCTATAGATGAACAATCTAAAAAGTGATTGGATGAATTGGAATGGTTAGATGAGAAATGATTGTGCACACTACACCACTTGGAAGTTTATCAGAATCGAATAGCACAAGATTTCAACAAAAAATTTCATCTTCATTCATTCATTCAGGGAGAACTAGTATTGGTTCTCAGAACTCCAATGATACCAAGAAAGAAACCTCCCAAGCTTGAACCAAAATGGGAAGGACCTTACTCAATACATAAGGTCTACTCAAATGGAGCATATTCATTAATCTCAATGGATGGATAACTCATCACTACTCCAACCAATGCCAGATTTCTGAAGAAGTATTTTGTATAAACACAAAATACATTGTTACGGTCCATACATATGACCTTAAACTATTTGTATTACTTTCGTCCCACACGACGTTAAACTGTGACGTCCTAACTACATGATGCTAAACTGTACAGAAGTATCTTATGTCCAGAAAGACATTAAACTGCACCATATATGGTCCATACATATGACCTTAAACTATTTGTATTACTTTCTTCCCACACAACGTTAAACTGTGATGTCATAACTACATGATGCTAAACTGTACAGAAGTCTCCAATGTCCAGCAAGATGTTAAACTGCACCATCTATGGTCCATGCATATGACCTTAAACTATTCACACTTTCATCCAACATGACATTTAACTGTATCGTCCCTTTTCATCCAACATGACGTTAAACTATGAAAAAGTCCCTAATATGTCCAACATGACGTTAAAATGTGTCCTCTTTTGTCCTTACTGTATGACATTAAACTGCTCAATCCCCCTTTTTTGTCCAACATAACATTAAACTATATTTTTCCCATCGTCCTAACTACATGCTGCTAAACTGTACAAAAATCCCTTAATATGTCCTACATGACGTTAAACTGTATTTTGTTCCTGTTACATGACACTAAACTGTGCAACACCAATAGTCCTAACTGCAAGACTTTAAACTGCATAGTCCCTTCATATGTCCTACATGGAATTAAACTGTGCATCATTAAGGTTGTTTATACCTCTTGTTTCTCACACTGAGTATGAATCACGTGATCTTAGAGAAAATTTCAACCATAACACCCTCTCTGGGCCGCTAACCATGCATAAGTCCGAACACCATTTTTTAGGTCATTGTCCCCAAGAACGACTTGATCACTAATTCATTCTTTAATTGAACTACGCGGACTTTGATCCTTTCCTTCTAGGCTAGGTACGTAGGTAACCTCCCAAGGTTCAAGCCCAAAACCAATCTCTTCACATCGGTTCACCTCCATCTCATACGATGTTGATTCATGAAACCTCCCCTAGAATCAATATCTTTACATTGGTTCACCTTTGTCCTTTCTATACAATGTTAAACTGTACAACACTTTATCCTGTACGACAATAAACTAAAATATTATTTGATACCCTCACCTGAGAGTGAATCATTATTTACATTTATTTTCAATCATGTTATATTCCAAAGACTGTGTACATACATGGAAATACCTGAACCTTTTATCTTGGGTTAAACCATCATTGCACTAAATCCCCCTTTCACCCTTCACATGTACAAACCAAATCTGTACGTAGGGTATTTCTAGAACTACGTGGGCTTGATTCCCATCCTTATGGGATATGTAGGAACGTTCGAGTGTCCCTAGAATCCAGTCCCAAGTCTTTGGGCCTAACCCCAAATTCCACTTTCAGTCCCTTGGCTGAAAAGTCCCCATGAAAACACACACTGTGTATTTCTTATAATGGTCTGAGCTCTATGACCCTAAACTAAGATCTATTATCCTTTTTTACCACACAATGTTAAACTATAGTTCAAGAACTACGTATGGCTTGATTCCCATCCTTATGGGATACGTAGTGAAGTCCATCATTTCAATTCACGACCCAGCCACCACGTGATTATGGTTAGTATTGATCTATGTATCTTTACATACATTGAAAAATACCCATTTTTACATGTCATAATATTAACCTTAAAAATTTTCAGATCTTCATAACCCTTTTCCTGACTTCTAGTCACAAAATGTCCAATTTTTGAGAATTCTTTTGCCTGATTATGCAGCACGTGCCCTTAGGCGGCCTTGCATAAACAGTCTACATAACAGACTTGTCAGCCAAAAGATGCTATTATTTGATTATACAGCCAATTCCCTTAGTTGGCCCTGCATAATTCAACCCCCTAATGGGTTTGTTAAATAATGTTAATTTCATTCTTAGGATGAAAACCTCTTTTTTTCCTTAGTTGTCTTAACGAAGATATGTAGGGATCCGCAAAAATATCCATTCTTTACATATTTGTCTCATACTCTTTTTCATGATCTGAAAATATTCAAGTCTATGGTTTATATTTTCCCTTCCCTACATTTGGGTCAGACCTTCATAGGAGTGTTATTCATCTAGTTCTTAAACAATCTTGTTTGGAAATATATTCTCAAAATTCAAGTACCTCTCTTCATACAACAAACTCTATGATTTGGAAAATTTGAATCTCCATAAACTTCCACTGGCTTTTTAGCAGTAGAAAAGTAAATTTCTGAGAGTTCTTTTGCATGACTATGCATCACGTGCCCTTAGGCGGCCTTGCATAAGTAGTCTACATAACGGACCTTTCGGCCAAAAGATGATATTATTTGACTATGCAGCCAATGCCCTTAGGTGTCCCTGCATAATTCAACCCCCTATCGGGTTTGTTAAATAATGGTAACTTCATTCTTGGGAAATACTTTTTCTAATTCCTTTTAGTTCTTTTTCATATCATTCCTCAGATTCAAGGTTTCTTAAGTCATAGTTTACATTTTTTCCCTTCTATACTTGAATATGGTAATATTTTTTCAAACAAATTATCAATGAATTGGGTCAATTTTTAATCCATTCGGTCAAAGCTATTTTGACCTTAAACATTAGCCTTTTTATGTCTGACGTGCATGACTTTAAACTGCCCACCAAAGACAAGGGAAATCTGAATAAAAGTCAATTTCCATCTCACTAAACATACATTTTTTATGATTTAGGTAATATTTATCAATAAAAAGATTCAAAATTTGTAGGGTTATTTATAATAATCCTAGTAAAAAAATCAAACTATGTTAACTAGGCCCATTGTCTTAGGTAAAAATCTAAAGAAGGTAGTGAAGGAAATACGTGCACAAATGATTGTAGATGAAAATGTTTTTCATTTGGTGTACAATAGATTATAAGGACATCCACATATTGGAGTCTCTTATATTTTCTAGGAAATTACAAGAGGTTGTCAACATAAGTCTTCACTTGATGAACAACATCCCGAGCATCATCAGCAGCTACTTGAAGCTCATGCACTCGACCAACTTCACTCTTTTCAGCTTGATGGAGTGCTCTCTTAGCATCTGAAATGGCTTTCATACCATTTGTTTGATCTCCTGACAATGAATTATTGAGTTGGTCAAGTTCCCTAGTAACAACGTCTAACTATTGCTAAAGGTGAATCTGCTGGATGACTTTATCTTTGATCTTATGCTTCAGATCCTTCATCTAGGCAGAATAGTCAGCCTCATCTCAGGATAAGGCAACCTCAAATTCACTGATATTGACTGACAGCTTCACCCTGGTCAGATCTTCATGGCATTTTTGCTCCTTCTCTCTTATTAATATGACCTATTTCACCACGGTATGGATCTCTTGGTATCCAAAACCGCCAAGTCCTATCATGACGAACATGGACGACAATCGAGAAATCTTTGATGACAGCTCTTCAATAGGCACTTCAGATATGATTTTCCATATGTTGTTCCATGCCTTCTGTCGTGAAAAGTTGAGCACCTTAAGCACCTCCAGGTCTGATTTGACATCATCATCAAAGGGGGGAATGTAATCTGAGATTAATGCACTTAAGGAAGTTCCCTGTTCTGCTCCTTCCCCCCTGACCCTTGTTACTTCGCCTTCTACTACTGTTTGGGTGGAAGTTGAGACTTCACCTCTAGATCTAGCCATTGAAGTTGATAGCCCTGTTTGATCAATTAAAAGTATGGTTAGTTTCATAGAACAATGAAAGTTGGTTGTCTATCTTGAAAACTCAGTACAATCATTACCTAACAGTAGATCAACAACTTGAGAAGACTCCTCCACATCTTTCCCAGTTTCAATAGGATCTTCAAGATGGGTCACATGAGGGTTTACTGGGTTTATCTCCACTTGAGCTAATGTTTCTGAAATGGTAGGGTTGACATCAATGTCCACACCCTCTTCAGGAATTGGCAGTTCAGCAGCTTCTTTGGATGGAACTGTATATTATTTTCAGCCATGATTAGAAGTGTAAATTATAAGAAAATTTACCGGACGAAGGATAACACTCACACCCAATATCTTCTAAATCACATGATAACTTAGCATGATCAAAAAATTATTTGAAAGACATGCCAAGATTCATCATTTCATCCAATGATATTTCATAATCCTAGTTAGTCTCACTAGTGGGAGTGTTTGATGTGTCTTCTTGGCGACCCTCATTCTGCGGCCCCTGACCCTGGACAACTTCTTCAGGAAGGACGGAAGATGTAGTTGCCGTGGCCGCCAATGATTCTGGTGCAGGTGTTATACCTAAAATATCACAGAACAGAAGTTATTTGATGTTTTCATTCAACATTTAATGAAGCATTGTATGAAGCATTGTTAAAATACCAGAAGTAGGATCTTATATACTTGTAGCAGTAGTAGAAGCAGTAATGGGAATAGATGTTGGCTCTTTTTCAGAAGCATCCAAGTCATCCTAAATTTGCGTTTCTTCCACAACACCCTCCGTGGTCCTCAAATGAGGATCAGTACTATCCCTCAGAGGGGAAATTGATGAAGCCCCTGAAATCCCAAGGAAAATGAGAAATCTTTTAATGGTTTAAGCCTCATGATTATCCGAAGGACTTACCACTATCGATGAAGCATTTAGTTGTGGACTTCTTCCTCCGATGCCTTTGTCCCTTTGGCTTTTTGGGAGTGTCGGTAGTCTCCATTATATGTACCTGAATGGGAGAATGGAAAGCCATGCCCAACTCCTCATCCATGGCCTGTTGGCCTGGAGATACCTCGCCCAACTCACGAGGAGATTCAGCAGCAGCCCCGATGGCAGTACCACCAGGGCTATACTGTGGTGAAGGAACTTTAGTAGTTCCTTTCCTTCCAAGCTGTAGGATAAATAAAGTAATTTCCTTAAGTAACAAAGATTTGACTAAAATCGAGTTTCAAAGTTAATAAGTAATGAAAACTTACATCTTCAGGAGCCACGTACTCATACCACTCCTCATCAGTGGCGCTGTGATCCATAATTTCCTTCACCCACTTGGTGATAGGGATATAATCATCAGTGGCATATATATACGTCCTCAACTCTTTGACATGGGCTCTTACTTCATTAGGGTTATCCTTGAAATGAATATTTGCAGGAGCCTGAAGAGTCCCTATTCCAGGAAGATGCATCCCTTCACATAGATCCAGCCAAATAGTTTCAGTATCACAGTATACATCCCGCCATGTCTGGATGGCCTCTATTCATAGATATGCAGGTGTACTAGAAGGCTGCGAAGAGGGTCCTACAACCTGGGATTTTAATTTCTTTCTAGCTCCTGCAACTATAAAAAGAGAATGAAAACTTGTTACTCTATAAAGTTACTAGCAATTAAATTAACTCAATAAAGTAACTCACCATAAGTTGATGGAGTGGCTCTCTTGATTCTGACAGGAGGATTATATACGGCACATGGCCGCTTTGACACATGTTGTATCTCCTGAGAATCTGATGAATCATCCTCGGTTGAAGAACTCTGTGAACCAGCTTCAGGAGTGGAAGAATCACCTGCCACCAGAATTGTTTCTTTCTCAATGGTTCTCTTCTTCTTCTCCACCCAATAAATAGGTTTATTCAATATTGCCTCAGGATATGATGTTATCCAGTTTTCATCATACCATATGGCCAAATTGCTTACCGCTTCAGCATCTAGTAACTCAAAAACTGCCCCAGTCCTATCTATAGCCATTAGCAACCATAGTTGTCGGGCAACCATTGGATGCTTCTCTGACCTAACGTGCACTGGATGAGATACAACAATTGTCTGTAGACAATTGAATTGGCGTGCAAATCGATATGGAGCATAGGCCTCACATATAATTTCCCCATCAATTCTGGTGGCCAGTAGACCATCTCTGCAAGCCAGTATGTAAGACCTCTATTCCAAGATGGCTGATCCATCGTCAAAAAATCGCCCTGTCGGCGGATTTCTATAGGGAAAGAAGTGGAATTCCTTATGCATACCCATCCTTGGCCTAATATCATAGGCATTGAGGAACAAAGGAAAAACTCCAGAGAAGGCCTGAACAGACAGCCTGAAAGAACTTCCCGCAATCTGTATTCCATTCTGTACAACATATTTCCGAAAGTGAGTGGTGATCCATCCCCATAAAACTTGGAATGGTCCCACTAATCTCAATGGAGACTTACCCATATAGACATGGAGTAAGATCCTTTGAATCTTTTCCAAAACTGGGGTAGCCAACCCCACCATCTTCCTCTTAGAAAACTTGGCTGCAATAACGAAGGTCCCTGGCCTAACAACTCCCTTCGAATCTCTGTCTGGAAAAAGATAGACACTGAGCCATAAGGCTAAATAGCCTACCAGACGGGTCTTCTACGAAATTTTATGATTCACTTCATACCCCCATTTCTTAAACTCTCCTGCTTCCAGAGTCAGCCAGAATGTGCCAGGATCACCTCTCGTATCTGCTCTAGGGCAGCTAATAAGACGATTACAGGTGGGCCCCTTTTCCCTATTCTTCTTGAGAAACACATCCATCCATTCCTTTGGATGAATATACCTTCTATAATGAGTCTTTGAAGTCTTTGAGATTTTGAGCTTATGATAAATCTTTAATAACTCTCGAACCAAATACGAAGTCTTCTTCAGATCATTCAAGGTTTCCTTGGGAGGGATGAATTCGTCATACATATAACCCAAAATTGGAACCCCTGAGATCTTGTAAACATCCCAAAAAATAATTCCTACATCTCCATGGGTCATATGGAAATAATTAGTTTTTGGACTCCAGCAGCTAAGCAACTCCGGTGCAAAATTATCATTCCTATAAACATACGTCTGCCCAGCCCAGACGGCTTCATAAATTGCAGCTCCCTTACGATCCTCGACAAACACTTCACAAGTTTGTCGCACCCAATAAGCCCACATCCAAGTTGGCTTCACCCCTCCTCCAGAACAGAATTCCCATTTCTCCTTCCAGCCTTTGGATTGATCCATCTGAGAATTTAGAAATGTTGAGGGATAACAATGTGGTTGCAGATCAGGTTTGTGAAGTTTCAGATCTAGTGCACACGAGCTATGATGCATTATATAGGCTTTCTTTACTGTTCCAACATTAGAAAATGTTCCTGCGATTGAGAAATTTGCTGAAGAAAAGTTGGTATATGACTGAATCCAGGAATGCGGGAGATAATTCTTTGCCTCTGGAATATTGACATCTTGCAGATGAACCTAGCCATACAGAGGCAGATAGATGCTGTGTGGGAAATTAATATGATGCTTTTTCAAGTACTTGGCTAATTCTGGGAGTGTACTTTTGTAGGTGGAATTGTAATCATGGCCAACGATGTCCATCATATCATCAATTCTTTTGTTTTCCAGTTCATCAGTCTTTCTGATTCTCCTGGGAGCCATTAGATCTTCACAAAAGTTAAATAATTAACTCTTAAAGTAAGTTAATTTTTCATAAAATTTGTGAAGGAATTTGAAAAATTGGCTAAGGAATTTAGGCGCGCATGTCCCATAGTTGGCACGCAAGTCTCCTTCGGTCGTGCAAGTATTGGGCGCGCATGTATCATCGCACAAGTCCAAATACCTTAACAGAAGCGCGACGCCAGAAACTAGAAGCACAGACGAGCGAAAGCCAAGAGTCCATTTGTGCACTGAGAGTAAAAAAAAGGCGAGAGATGAGTTCTTTTCGCAAAGTGAGGCCATCTATTTATAGTAGAGGCCGTACCCCTGCGTGCCATACCCTGCACGCCCAAATTTCCTTTTGTTTCTCATTTTCCTCAGAGTCAAATCCTCATTCCTTTTTGGATCCAACTCTGAGGGGGGACTTTTGTTGATGCTCCTTTTTCATCACAGAGTCTAAACGAAATAAAAAGGGAAATACCTCAAACAAATATGAATCATCCTTTGAATAAACATAAAAAAAAGAGAAAGGGATGAACAAGGAGAACATTGCCCATAGGTCGCGCAAGTACACTTGCGCGCCGCCTAGTGGTCACATAGGTGACTTGAGTACCCTCTTTGAAAATCGCCCAGGGTCTTCTCCATCCTATAAATACCCCCGGTGGGCCCCCCATTTAAAGAGTATTTTTTTCCCAGAATTCAGATACAGAGCTCGGAACGCCCAAGTCTCTTCTTCAAGTCTTCCGAACACTTCCAAGGTAATTATTTACCTGGAATGGAAGGTCTAAACAAGAGGAATAAGGTATAAGTTTTATAATTCACTAACCCTTGTGCACCTAAGTGTTTTACCCTTAAGGGAAATGGACACACTTGCGCGCCTCCTTACCTACTAATTGGAACTTGTGCGCCACTCTTCTGGAAGTACCTCGGGATAATTCTAAAGGCTTTGGTCAAGGATTGCCCAAGTATTACCCTACTGGTTAACTGTCGCCCAAGTATATAGGTGTCGCACAAGTATACTTGCGCGACCAAGACTTGCACGCCCATACAGTACTTGCGCGACCTCCCAAGACTTGCGCGCCCTTCTATTTTTGGGTGCCCTTCCTGCCCATTTTACCTCTCTTATGCCATTCAACCTCTCCTATTCAAGATTCAGTCTTCAGGACACTCTTTAAAGCCATTTATGGCATGTTTTCTTGATTGACTTCCTTATCTGAAATGAATTCCCTGGAACATCTCTCAAAACCTAGTGATTTACATATCTTTATGTCACCAAGGTAAGATATTTCATTCATTTCAACCTCATCCTTTAAAGATGAGAGGATCCATAATATGGGCCTCCTTTTCAGAAGTAATCCCTAGTCTAAATTCTCATTAATTTGGGAATCCTCCTTAGGAGTAAGCCCCAAGTCCTCATTAATTTGGGCATCCTTTTCAGGAGTAAGCCCTAGTAATAATTCCTTTAACCTGGGCTTCCTTTTCAGGAGTAATCCCTAGTCTCCAATTTCCCAAATATGGGAATCCTCCTCAGGAGTAATCCCCAACCATGGTTCTATTAACCTGAGCTTCCTTTTTAGGAATAATCCCCAGTCTCAAAGTCTACAAATATGGGGATCCTCTTCAGGAGTAAGCGCCAAATCCCCTAATTTGGGCATCCTCCTTAGGAATAAGCCCCAACCATAATTCCTTTAACCTGAGCTTCCTTTTCAGGAGTAAGCCCCAGTCTCAATTTCTCTTAAACAATCTTAATTTACTTTTGATCTGGGCCTCCTTCCAAGAGTAAAACCCAATCATAAGTCCCCTCCTAACTTGGGCATCTTACTTAGGAGTAATCCCCAAGATTAGAGTACTCAAATATCCATAAAGTACATATACCTTTATGGACCCTGTTTCCAGGTTTCTTCCCTGAAGTAAATCCTAATCTTCATTTATCTGGGAAGTCATACATACATAATCCCCACATTATTTCTCATGATTGCATCTTTCATGGCACAGTTGTCTGGTTTTACCAATACCTCTTGTTTCTCACACTCAGTATGACTCACGTGATCTTAGAGTGTAAAAGTAATTATGACATATTTCTTTGAGCCATCAATCATATATAAACCTCATACTCCCTTACTTGAACTACGTGGGTTCTGTTTCCTTTTATAAATAAAGGATACGTAGGTAGCCCATCTGCGGGTACGATCCCAACTCTGAAATAATCCATGTCTTTCTGAATGACAATAAACTTCAAGTGCCCCACTGAGTGGATTTAAAACCAGAATGGTCATTATAATGACCAAGAGATATCTATATAATGTATTATAGGATACCATTGACTAAGAATCTTTAACAAATACAAATGATTTTCTATTGATGAAGAACCTCAAATAAATATAAAATATTCTCTAAATTTCCTACATATTAATCATTGATTGTCAGATCTAAAGGAAAAATCATTTTATACTTGGTAATTTAATAAGGATTCACGAACATAACTTAAATATATAAAGACAGTCCCAGAGTAGACAATAATTCCCCTAAAAAAGGTGTGATGAGTCTGACCTCCCATCCTCTCGACCAATGAAATTATTATGTCTCATCCGTTCACAACTAATGAGCACCTACCTTTGGAAAGTAGGTCCAAATGGATATGGAATCATTGGATGTTTCAGGTTCTACTAACAAACCCATTAGAAACCGATTGGAATGTTTTAACCTTAAATCAACGAGGTCATCCCCAATTTTAGAGGGAAACAATCATCATATTAAAAGATTATTATTTCAATCAAGGTGTTGGTGATGTGTTATATACAAACAAAAATCATAAATGTGTTGGAATAATATATATTTCTTATTATAAATAATATTTTTTAACTGGAGGGGGATACAATCTCAAATCACGAAGAAGAATCTATAAGAATATGTAAATAATGAACTTCACACATAAAATAGCTATGATTACCTTGATAAAATTTATAAAAGATGTGATAAAAATGGTATAATTTCAATGATTTTCTTATCATTCTATGATATTAGATAAATAAAATTCTCAATTAAAAATATTTTCATAAAAAAAGAGTGATCAATAGAAGGAATTCGTTGTGGATTTTTATGAAAACCCTCAAAGTATGAGAAGACGTATATATTGGATAATGGATTCTTGTGACATATGATTAATATAAAAAATATAGTTAATTTAATTTATAATTATAATGGAGGGGCATTAAAATTGAATAATATTAGCTGGTAGAATATAAAAGTAAATGGGATCAGTCAAATTGATGATAATAATTTCACTACAGAAAATATGATCCATGTTGATGGATTGATAGTTACTTTATTGTGTATTCCATAGTTATGATATAATGGTAATTAAGTGATATTATATAAAAATTGTTGTTTCAATTGAATATTAAAATATTGAATAATTTTTATGATAAGAAAATATGAAATTAAAAATGTATTTAGTATCAAAGATAATAATTTTTTTTGTTTGAGTATAAAGATGATAATGGGCTATATCATCATAGAGTTGGTTATTGGGGATAAAAATGGGCACAATTTATTATCATTATATAGTAATAGATATTCAAAAAACAAAATTTGTATAGAAAAAAATCATTTTCTATTTTTCACAATGTAATGATGTTGAATAAAATTGAAAAAATAGTGGAGATCAACACACGATGGACACTATAACCTAATCATTTGGATGTTTGTGAAAAAATGAGCATCAAATACACTAATGAAGATAAATAATTCACAAATTTTATTTATTATTATATTCATATGACATAAGTTTAATTTATTTAAAATATATAACTGGTATAAAAAATTCTTAAAATTTACCAATGATCATTTTGGATGAAAATAAGGATGACTATCACAAAATTTTGATCTAATAATTAGTCCAAATATTAAAGTAATGTGTGTTAAGAATATATTTAAGAACATGAAAAATAATAAATATATTGAACTATTCAATCATCAATAAAATGGATTATATGGTTAAAATAATAGAATCTTGGTTGATATGGGAAGAATTATATCCTTGAAGCATGGAACTTTATAGTATCTTTAAAGGAAAGTCATATAAATGACATCATTTATTCTAAATAGGTTATTTATTTATAAAAATCTAGTCAACATGATTAATGAGTAATTGTTTAAAATAGAATCCAAAATTGTAAAATTTGATATTTTTTAGATTCCCTTGTTTAATCAAATAAAAACTAATTTTTTTTTTGTAAAAGTATGAAATAGTTGATGAGGGAATTTTTTGTTCATATACACCTAGTGGTATATATGATTCAAAACATTCCAAGAAGAAATTTTTTTCACTATAATAACAAATAATTATTAATATATATAAAACATAAAATCTATAACACAGATGACCTGAATGAAATAATAAATTGAATACATTAGACTAGAAGTTTTGATGATTATATATGAATATTTTTTATAAAACATTATTCAGGTCTTTATCACCCAATTTATAGAATCTAATATGGGAACATTTCACATTTATTATCTTTTATGAATTTACTTATTTCTCTATACATGACTATAGATTGGAAGATATTAAGTGGTTGGTGTGAGATCTTACTATTCACACCCTAAATAAACACTCTATGAAATATTAAAACATTATGTTATAATGCTAGTATCAATTGAAACTGTTTAGTAAGCATGAGAGATGGATATAGAAAAGATTGAGATTTAGAGTTAGACATTGAGGCTCAACTTGGTCCATTAGGTTATAAAAATGATATCAATTTAATTTATGTTGGATTTATTATTGTATATTAGCGATGCACCATATGATCTTACAAAATATGATGTATGATTACTTATGTTACATGAAAAATATATTTTTAGGTTTTATATTATTATATTTATGAAAACTGGGTTTTCTCCATTAATTTCTAATTTATGGGTGATGTTATTTATTTATTTACTAATTATTTATGAAACTTCAATCTATTATCAGTGATTAAACAAAATACATTATCACTAGTCGGTAACCTCAAGTGATAGTAGCGTTTTTTTGGGGCCTTGTTGTGTATCTATTTGGATTCAGGGTCATGTATGAAAACTATGTTATTAAATAATGGTATCAGAGATACAGTGAATGATGTTATAGAATCCCATGTTTTTCCTGAGATGAAATTTACTAAGGAGTTTGAAGTTTTCATTGGGTGGACTGACCAAATTCTAAGAAAATATTTTTAATGTAAATCCAGGCATTAGAATGCCTAAAAGTATTTTTTAGACTGTTTTTAAGGGACAAGAGGTGTTTTAGGTTTCCCATTAGCTTTATATAGTATTGGGATTCAAAATCACTATTTTTGAAAATCCAAGGGGGGGGAACAATTAGCGTGAAATTAGTGATAACCATAAAACTCAGCCATGTGGGCTTGGGGGGTGTCACACATTTTTCCAACCATAAAACTAACGCTTAATGGCTATAAGATCCAGATATAAAATGTTACAAAGAAAAAATATATGGGAGACACGTGGTTATAAAAACCATTCTCCTAGCTTGTATGTTTTTTGAAACATAGGCAGTCAATGCATATGGTTGGAACATAGTTTTTCCAAACTGTATGGCCAAAATTTATGCCTCATTAAAAGGGGTGAGATTAATTTTCCACCCCTATCCACCTCAAGATCTTTTCCTACCCTTTCTCGATGATTTCTCCCACACATAAGATTCTACTGGAGCCCCCTCTCCTCCTCCTAGGACATGATGATTATCCTTCGTATGAGATCTGAATCTGCCACCATGTATCATGTTGGATAACCAATGGGTGGTTTTCAATTCTTCTTATTTTCTATAGGTACATCTTGAATCAAAGAATAATAATGGATGAGTGAATAATCCCAAGAATAATTTTTGTTCTCTATAGAATTTCCCATATTTTTTCATGAATTTATAATATACATCACTGTGTCACACAGTGGGTTTTCCATGCATCTCAATGAAAAGGCGACTATATATATAATATAATTCCTTATTAAACAACTATTTAGTGTTTAATTAAACGATTTATGGGTTTTCCCTTCAACCTAAACAAACCCTTGGTTTTCATTGATAATATACCTTGACCTATATTCATAGGCTTGGAATTCAGGCTAACTTTTAAGGTTTGGTTACATTTTCTTTCCTAGAGTGAGATTCTATATGGTTTTTTAATAAATGATATGTGGTGTTGATATTATTTTACCCTTATCTTGAGAGCATTATTTAATTTATTCCAAAACTATCCTTGTTGATGAAGTGAAAATTTTAATTATAATGACATGTTAAGGGAAATATTATACACTTGGCCCATATCAATTAATTAATGTAAGGTTCAACTCACCTCTAATGATAGATAAATAGTGGAATGAACCTCCCCACGGACTTCTTGATTACTTATAAATATAATTTCCCAAATTATATACTTAATTAATGTTATGGAGTGATTATTAACATGGAAAATTTATTATTCATACTTGATTTGAGATACGACATTCCTACTAGCTTGGAATTATTTTTTACTTAAATTTAACTGGTTGATGACTTATATTACACCTTGAGCGAACCTTGGTTTCCCAAGTTGTGATTCCAAAATAGGGATCATTGGTTAGATTAATTATGTATTCCTTGATAGATAAGCTATTTTTCTAATATTAAATTCCTTGTATTGGATCATTGACTAAGACTACATGAACCATGATCAACACTCAAGTTATTTATAAAGAACACCTTGGATGACCACAAATGATAAATAAATTACATTAAGCCAAGGGCGATACTTGGGTCCCTTACATAGAGTACCTTGTATGTTATCATTAGTTAAATAAATTTCAATATACCATCAAATAATTCTGAGGTTCCTTATATGTAACAAATTGGATAGGCCCATTGGTTAAATGATTTACATTACACCTTGAGCGATGCATGTACTGCTAAGTAGGAAGGCCATTCATAGGCTCTTAAGACAAATGAGATTTTATTATTTGCTTGATTAGAATTATACATGGATAACATGAGTTTAATATGGTCCTTATATGGTTTTTATACGTTTTCAACCATAGTTATGTTCCCTAGTTGAGATGTTTTGGCCGATTACAAAGTTAAATAGGCAAGTCTTATATTGTCATTATTATATCTCGATACCTTTGTTACAACTCTACTCATAGATATTATTGTTTATATCGATATATGTCTACTTATTAATTTACATATATGGTTCAAAAATATATACATAAATACTTTTTATATATCTCTATATACATATGGGGATACTTGCTCAGAGACAACTAGACTTGGGCTAAAGCAGGTATTGTCTACCGAGTGTCCAATAAGGAACCAGAGTCTGATTTAGTTAAAATAAATTATTCAATAATTTATTTGTTATACCTACACAATATTTTATATTCATAGACTAGATTTAATTATAAAATATTGGTAAAAGCCTGCTAAGGTTATCTCACACAATTTTTAGGCATCCATTTGGTACTCGAACAGACCTTCATTATTGCAAGATCAAGATTCAAGATTTGTTTTTCTTGTTATTATTATTTTTTCTGTAACTATGTTAAATGGGATCATAGGAGAGCATGTCTGATCTAGGGTTCATGAATATCATGGATATAGCCTTTTATGATTTTTTATTTTTTTATGGTTATATTGTATTGTGTTTTTGATGCAATATTTTACTGTCAAATGATTACAACTTTTATTTTGTATATTTATATAGAAACTCGTGGTTTTATATTTAGTGTTTGATAGTTCATCAATTTTTTATCTTCTATTGGTTCTTTTTATTTATAATTCTTTCTATTTTCATTTATTGTTAATATACCGCTATTCTAGTTTGATCACGATGGTATAGTCTTACCATTGTACCATCCTAGGATGATTAATTCTAGTTGGCATCCTCTGGTATAAGTGAGGTGAGATTGAGGCCATATGGAAACCTGTCAGGAAAATGTTTTTAAGTATAGTCGGGTCGGGATGTTACAAGGTTGTACCAGAAAATATTTTCTTGATCTTACTATTTTGGGATGGATGAAAGGTTACAAAGAGTGTTTTGGAACATTGTAAATAGTAATGTATGAGAGTGATCAACCCATGCATGTGGAAAAGACCAAGTGGCTAGGTATGGGACTATTTTTCATGTTGTTCATGATTAAAGTTGATTATTATTTCTCCCTGAGTGACTGATGTACTTATTCTTCTTACTAATTTATAATATAGTTGGCATTTTATGGTTGTCTTAGTATAGAAAGGATGTAATGTTACATGAATCATTATAGGAACATAGGTACTGACATGCCTTGAATATTCCACTCCATATATGTTTCATTTATTTACTTCCTGATACATGATAGAAGTGCCTCATGTAATGTAGTAGCTTCCTTATCTTTATACCATGTTTAGGTGATTATTTAGCATACTTTCTTATATACAATGCTATGGTTTTCTATTTGTATGTATTTATTCATTATGACTATTTAAGATCCTACCTTTTTATAATTACGATATATGATTAGTCATTAATGTGTCTAAAAAAACATAAACTGTCTCTTCCCATACAGTTTAATAGTGTTACTATTACTAACCATCATAACATTTTGATCGATGAACCATTGGTTTCATGGAATAAATCATTTATGGCTGCAATTAAATGGATTATAATGAAAACTTTAAATTGTATAGTCCTTAAAATTTGGGATGGGTAACCCATATAATAAAAAAATCACATACGTGCTTATTATATTTTGGGACCGAAGATAAAAACATGGTTGTAGGGACATGAATTCCAATTGGAACTTATAAAGGAAAATACATTTATAACGCGGGAATGGTAATTCATCTAACTGTACCATGATGATTATATATTAGTGTTGAATCTTAATTCATATGAATAATGGTTTTTGAATAATGATGTGTTATTTTCAATTATGAAGGCTTATACCTCTACGACATGGGTATGATGACCCATATGTCTAAATCCCTAAATGAAGAACTACACCCAGGTAGATTAGTAAGGGAATATTGATTATAAAATAAACCTATTAAGGGTGTTTCAACACCTTGAATAAAATAGAGGTACCCTTGTATGTCACCTTCATTTTGATATGATTTAGTACTTAACCTCATGGGGTATACTCATGATACATAGGTATACTTATTTAAAGTTTCAAAAACCAAATGTGCATGTTACATATAAATGGATGGTGGCATCTTAATAAACTAATCACAGTTAATTAATAAAGGCCTATTATCTACTTTTGGGTTTTACTTATATGAGGTATTAGTTAATTAAAATTACAATTATAACCTAAGGGGTGTTTTCAATATATATTGTAATTATAATTTTCTTTAACTAAGACTAATTGTTTGATCTTTATGGATGAATAAAATGGGTTAAATGAATTTATATGATTAATTTCCTAATTGTGATAAGAATTAAGATAAATAAATAATAATTTAAAGAAACTATGATATGAATTTCTTAAAACACCTTGTGGTGTTAGTTAAATAATGTACCAATTATAGTGGTTCTTTATAACTAGTACTTGGTGTTTATTAAGTTGAGGCTCTTTGAAAGATTATAAATATGTAATAAAATGAGAAACGATGAAATGAAACTATAAGGTTTTTATTTTAGCTTTAATCCTCTTGTAAGGGATATTTAAAATCATTTTTGAGAGTTTATGTAAACAAGAACATGGAGGTTAGATAAGGATCTCTTTGACCATTCCGTTATGTTGATCTATAGGTTGTTCCTTTTAAGCCTAGTTACCTTTTTATAGCTTGATCAACATTTAGATTTTATGTATCTTGAAGTGTGCAAGCCTGTTCTGGTATCACCTTGGAAATAATAAGCAATATTGGATGCTTCCTTATGTTACAGGAATTGGAAGGGCCATCCTTATGCCTTTTTTCATGATATAGGGTTCCTATTGTAATAACGACACATAGGATAGACTGATGTTCATGTGATGAGTGAGACATTTTTAGCACATTATCATCATGTAAGTATTAGATTCAATGGGTTAGACCTTCCTAGGGAATGGTCAACCACTTATTATGTAATGTTACCCTTATTCCTATTCAATGATGGATGACTTAGGAGGTCTTCAGACAAATTAATAGTTTTATGGGATAATATGACTCTAGGGTAAATCCTTTGTATCTAACTATGAATACTGGGATTCATTGGGTCGATAGGACTATGGATAGTATCAAATGATGTGAAATTGTGTTTTTTAAATATTTGGGTAGTATATATTAATATAAATAGTACACATCAATTTGAAATGATCTGTATGAGTTTGGTGGAAATTTATTAAGCTATGAGAAATTATGTTATGTTCATGGGTCAACCCTATAGTAGATTAACTTGGGAGTCGGAATAATTAATTTCCCCCAGTACTCATGATGATGTTGAAAATGGATCAAGTGTAATAAAACTACCAATTAGTTTATTATTGGCTTATATTCCTGATGTTGACATTGTTTATGAGAATGGACCTAGAGAGAATCATGCATAAAACTAGAGTAAATTTGATCTCTCATGGTTTTAAGCGGATGTTTTCCCTATTTTTTTTATTTGGAAAATAGTAAAATCATTTTTTCCACATCCATACCCCATGTTTAGTGGTGGGTAAAGTTTTTTCCATGGGATGAGTTCCTATAATCAGAAAATAATGAATAAGACACTCCAAAGGTGAGGAGAATTACATTGATTGGGAAAAGCATGTCCTTCTTAATATAGAAAGTGAAACTAGCAATGTCCATTCAGAAATTTCTATTGAATCTTTTGAAAACCCCTGAGGATGGTATGTTTGAATTTATATGTCCTTAAAAAACCTGACATAAAACCTAGTTATGGGTTGTGATCAAGCCCAAACACTAGATTCGGTATCTGGGTGCATAAGAAACCCATATAATGCAACACTTTTAGGGAGTTTCAATGCTTTCAAGGAAACATGACAATAAAATGGTTGGTAGTGTATGAAACCTTTGAGGACACCATGTTTTGAGGTTGGACTATGGTGGGGGTTTTTTAAATAGTCATGAATACCATAGTAGTGATGGTACTATGGTCGAATAAGGATAATTCCTTAGTAGTGTTACCTATCTTTTTCAAAGGAGTTGTCCAGAGGTGGATCAACTATTCTTCTCATTAGTACATGGTTATGCTTTGTTAGAAACCAAGAAATGAACTTCATATTGGATATAAAAAGAGTATCTCAGGTCTTATTGGTAATCATTGTTATACTATTAGTATTATCTTTGATTAGAGATGATCATTCCCCTTATCTTAAAATTTTCCACAGTACACTAAGAGGGAATCTATTATACGATGATCTAAAATTTAAAACAACATTTTTCTTTTATAAATAGAAATATTTCGTAGATGCACTCTGGAAGAATGGATATTTATGGAGTAGTGGATATTATTGAATGATACATTGGTTACCATGTAAAAGAGCCCTATAAAGACTCGCATACATGGGAAAATTCAATGACTCGATCACTAGATGAGAAACCTCTATTTGTCTTAGTCTGTGGTTTTGAAGCGTGGATGTCCCAACCATGTACTAACATTCCACTTATAAAAAATAGATAGTGGACAACCTTAGAGGACATACTTATTATCATGTAGATTATTTTGAGGATTGCCTAGAATTATGGTCTAGCTCAGATGACATGTTTAGTTTGTGATGATCTAAGGGTTCTGGATTGGGTATGCCCCTATATTAATGTTATGGCATGATAATAGAAATTTTTAGTTCATCTAGAGACATCACTAGAAGATTGTAGCTATCCTAAGTGAAGGTTATAAAAGTGATTTATAGGTACCCTAATTTAAGTTAATTGGGATTAGGTTTTATCTCTATCAATAATTAAAGTTGAGAGTTTTTTGAAATAGTTAGCCGAAAGTGGATCAACTTGACTTTTCTTTTATTTGAATAAATGCGGCCAGAATAGAACCATATTATAAACATTGATGGAATGAGATGAGTTCATTGTCATGGTGAGACTAGGATTTTCATGGAAAATTCATTACAAATAGGCTAAATGTGGTTGATTGGGAATCGAACATTTGATCATGTTGAGAATTTCTCTGAGAGTGTTTTTGGAATTCTATAGGCTTTTTCTTTTAGAAAATTTTGATGGTGGAGAGTATCATGGATAAAAATTTTCAATTAAATGTTATAACTAGTGGTGGTACGTTCCATGGTATATTTTGAAAAGGATATTACAATGTGATCTTGTCTTATGTTAGAGGTCCATTGGTGTGAATCATCTCAATATTTCCACTTTGGGCATGAGTGCTGGAACAAGTTTTAATAGATTATGTACCGTATTATTAAAGTTATGCTTGTAGGTGAATTTGGAACTTTGAAATGAAATAAAAACCATTTTAAAATGCATTAAAAACCCATGTTTGTCTGGTGTTTTTTTCATTATTCCCCATGTATTCTTAAGGATGATAAGTTTTAAGGTGGGGAGATTAGAGTATCCCATTTTTTGGATGAGATTTAATTTCCTAAGGAATTTGAAATTTTTAATTGGTGGATGGTACAAATTTTAAGATAAGATTCATAATGTAAATTTTAGTGTTGGAATAATTTTTTTTTTCAGATAGTGTTTAAGGCATAATAGGTGTATCAAGTATGCCATTGAGTTTAGGGAGTGTGGGGCTTCGAATGCCCAGTTTTTGAAAAAACAAAGGGAGGTTCATGGTTGTCATATGATTAGTAATAACCATAAAATTAAACTATATTGGATTAAAGGATGTCACACGGGTTTTCAAACCATGAACCTTTGGCCACATGACAGTGAAAGACATCTGTAGAAGATTTCGTAGTCAAACAGCACGGTCTTCGCATGGTTAGACAATCCGGGTGCCTCTTTAAATGGGGTGAAATTATATTTATTCCCAATTAATAATTAATTATTTTACTGTATATTAACCATTATTTATCCTATGGATATGTGGCCACTCTAGTTCATTATTCTCATCCTAGGACTTCATGTTTCTCCTCATTCTACACTCATAACCGGCCACCATTCATCGCATTAGATACCCAATGGGTGTTTGTTGATTATTCAATTTTTATTAATCTGACTTGAATAAAATATTGATAATATATGAGTGAGGCTTCATAATAATTTGGTTGGTTTTCTATAGATTTTACATGAAATTTCGTTGATTTAAAAAATTTTACGTTGTGTTTTCCATCAATTTTTTCGTGCGTCACCCTTAAATTTTGGATTTATTTATATATTATATAAAACTTATTAAATATGCATTTTCATTTAATTGAACCATTGGGGGTTGTTCCACTCAACCCTAACCACCCTCCATAGGGTTTTTCACTCATATACCTTAGCCTTTATGCTCAGTCTTGGAATTAATACTACATTTTTAGGCGCATTGACTTCCCTATCCGATAGTGAGATGCAATATTTATTTTTAATGAATGATAAGCAGTGTGAAAAACTTTTCCCCTTATATTATGAAAATTATTTATTTTATTTTAGAATGATAATTGGGGATTGAGTGAAAAGTTGACATAGAATGAAATGTTAGTGGAATGTATTTACACTTGGACCATATTAATTAACGAATGTAAAGTTTGAATAACCTCTCATGATAGATAGATTGTGGAATAGACCTTACCATAGTCTTCTTGATTATATATAAATGGAATGACAAAATTATATGCTTAATTTTTGTTATGAAATGCTTATGAACATGGCCTATTTTTTATTCATTCATGATTTTATATATAACATGCTTACTAATATGGATTATTTATTACTTAAATTGATGTGGAAATTGATTTTTATCACACCTTTAGTGAAACTTGGTTTCCCAAGAATGGATTACATGGATAGGATCATCAGTTTAATGAATTATATATTCCTTGAGAAAAAACTTAGTTCCCATATAGGAAACACCATGGACGGTCGCAAAGGAAGATTAAGACTACATGAACTGTGGGTAATACTCAAGATCTATATGTAGAATTCCTTAGAGTAGCTCAGAGGAAAAATAAATTATTTTAATACATGGGCTATGCTTGTGTTCTATTCATGCCATGTACATTAAAACAAATATTCCTTTTATATTTTTAAAAAAAATAAAAAAGATCCAAGTTAGAAAAATGATAAGAATAATCCATTTAAATATTTGTATAAAAATTAAGACATCATTAAAAATTAATGTAAACATTCATTGGATAATATTACCAAATTATTGAAGTCAATTTAATGAAAAAATGGACATGAAATAAAAATATTCATGACTGGAGAGGATATAATGTTTATTTTTCTCAAAAATATTTTTTTGATCATTTTAGGTACCAAAGATTAGAAAATAGTACAATTAATTGAAAATTCCATGAATTAAAATACAAGAGTAATATTAAATGTATTTATCTAATAGGGATCATAAAAATTTCTCAATGGAAATTCAAGAATATAAAAACTCGATTGAAATGGGATTGAAACATAAATCTCTTACCTCTTGTCTCATCTTTCATCATATGTGATAAAAAATACTATATAATAAATATAGATTTATAATAAATGTATTCCAAAACTTTACTCATTTATATCACACTATATATTATTTACTTATAAATTTTTATTATCCGTTTTTAATGATTCTTAATTAAAACCAATACTTTAGGTTATAGAAACATTATTTTTAATGTATGTTTCAATTCACTATTACGAGTGAATGAACATTGATTATGGTTTCATAATGTCCATAATTTTAATCATTTAATGATTATCATGTGTAATCATTATACACACATTTATTATTTTTTATATAAATAGGTGATGAAAAATTATTTACATCACTTCATGGAGATGGTAGTCTGTACGTACCAATGAGTGATATTTCCAATTTTTAATGTATGGAATAAAATAAAGATAAAAAATATATAACATTTATTGAACCATAATAATATCATTTTTATAATATAAATTACTTAATTAAATCATTATAAACATTAATGTGAAGTGGTAAATGAAAATTAAATGCATCGCTTTGAGGAGGTGGTAGTCTACACGTACATACGAGAAATGTTTTCATTTACCATCTAATGGAAATAAGGTGTAAAATAGGAGTTAAATTATTAAAAAAATTAATCATATTGAATATAATTAATTTTTTATTTTATAATGGATACTATATATTTATATGTGGTATAATATTAAATAAAATTGAAAATGATTGGTTTTGAGTTATACATATTCAATATGGAACCTCTTTTGTCTTACACCATAATCCCTGAAAGGATGTTCTTTTGGAAATGTATAAAAACTAGGATTTTTTAAAGTAATAAAGGATGATATTAGGGAATATATTATATAATTTAGAAGGATCAAACATGGGAAGTAATGAAGGAGAGTGAGTGACCTTTTATAAATGAGAGGAGGGGCACCCTTGGATTTACTTAAAGTATTAAATTAATATAAATTAATTTTTATAATAAAGTGAATCTAAGAATATATATATATAATATATAATGGTAGTACCAAAATCATCCAATATGATAAATTCAAGTATCATATAATGTTTAATGCCTTATGCCAAAGTTTTGTCCTCATTTTACCCTTACCTAGGTGACAAATGTTCACCAAGGTTACTATTTATAAGGAATAAAAAAAATTAAATAATTAAAAAATATTGAAATAGTTATTCCAAATGAGGTACCCATTTTATTCAATTCAATTCATATAAGTGGTGGAATGTAACTTAAAATTAAACCTTTAAAAGATGATGAAAAATGTTTTCCCAAAAAAAGTTTTCTTTTGTATAAAATGTTTTTATATCAAAATTCAACCTAAAATTGATTCCAATTTAATAAATTGGAATAATAATAATATATTTAAACTAATTATATTTTTAAAACCATATTCAATCAAAATTGAACATTTTAAAGGCTTTAAATGAATGGTTAGTTTCCAATATAATTCTGTATTTTTCATTATTCACCAAAAAATCAATCTTTTCATAAAATTAAACAAAATTCAGTATAAGATAATATTGACAGAATTATTTCAAAAAATAGTTTCTTTTTTTTTGAAAAAAATTACTTTTTAAAAAATTAATTATATTATTTGTTCACAAGATGCAATAAAAATCATTCATGGGGTAAAATGTATTTTTGAAGCATATAAAGACTTAACTAAAAATTGAGTACTTATTTATCAGTATATTTTACTATATAGAAAGTTATAAATAATTTTAAATGTTTTATTATTAATCTTAATTCTTCTAATTAAAGGGATAGTTCAGAGCAATATACTATATTATGGTTCATTTAGACTTGAGTTTTCATGCATTAGAACCTATCTAGTAAATTTAATTAATTTCAATAGAAATGTATCATAAAATCATGGGATGTTAAATTAGACCACTTATAAGAATATAACCCTTTAATTTCCATTAATATAATACAAAAATTAAGGATACTTCTTCTTCATAAAATCTGCATATTCCAAAGTAGCTTCTTCGAATTTTTGATCCCTCAAGAGAAATTTAACATGGTTAGTACCTTGTTCTGTAACACATTGTTTATTTCATCCAAAATTTATACTATTTTTATTCAAAGTAAATATCATTATCTACAAGTAAAAAATATTATTTCAATACATGTGATGTTTCAGGTATGTAATTCCTTCGAAGATACATATGGAACAAATAATGAACTTGGGAGAGGTTTAGTGGATGTACTAAGAGATAAGCTACCATCTCTACCCGGTCAAAAATATAAAAGTGGCCAACATTAAAAGGGATAAAATTACCTTATTTATAAATCTTATTACTTTATTCCATTTATAAATTTTTATAAATAACTCCTCACTAATTTGAAATTCTAGAATTCACCGATGACTATCAGCATAACATTTATGTAGACTCTAAGATTCCTTGATGTGTTGCTGAATGGATATAACATTATCAAACATTTACTTAATTATTTTAGGTACAAATAGATTTAATTCTCTAATTTAATCATATAACATTGAATTTTTACACTTACATCTACATAGGGATTAATAATTATCCATTTGAATGATTGAGTGAATGTTATTATTATAATAAATCTCGACTAGAGGAATGTGTTGATCCCAACCACATTTTAAATTCATTGAGTAAGATCTCAGTATATACTTAAGTGTTTTAATGGTTCTATATGCCTATCAATATATTTGAGGATGATAAAAAATGCTAAAACTTAACTCTGAATACACATCTTAATAAATACATTTCCAAAATGTTTAGGTAAACATCATCTCTCGGTTAGATACAGTAGAATGCAGTACTCCATGAAACCTTAACACTTCCTTAATGTATATTCTAGAAATATGATAAAGTGGGAAATATTATTTTAGAGAAATTATGTGTGATAAATTTTTAGGGTTATTTAATACAACCCAAATAACATTATGTTCTTTTGATGTTTTTGGTAGTTCGAAAAAATATCCAAAGTGATGTTTTCTCATTTTAATTTTGGTAAAGGTAATGGTTATAATATCTCTTTAGACATGCTCATATCATCCTTAACTTAATAACATACCAATAAATGAGAAACAAACTCTAATATATATATATATATATATATATATTCATGTTTCCCCACCATAAATACTCTTTCATATCCCTATATATCTTTATACATCGATGATAAATATAGAATCAATAACTACGATCTTAATCAAATATCTCCTTATTCAAATATGGTAGGTTTCTGAAGAATATTCTATTCTAGAACATTATCATTCCATCATAATAAAGGTTGAACTCTGAAATATTTATCACCTTTTCAGCTCTACATCATACTTCTACACCACTTTAATTTTCACTTAGATACATGGTTGAACAATAATTTTTGAAAGATAAGATTTCTCACATTTACTCAATATTTCATAATACAACATTTTAAAATAAAAAATATTGGATATTTTGTGATCCTAATCTTATATAAGCTAACATTATCATTTGAAATTAGAATATATTCTACCTTTTTCACTTTCCATGGGTGGTAATGTATTGAGAAATCATAACCATTAATCAACTTCAACCATCTTATCGAGTGTATATTCATCTTTTTTGAGCAAATATATACTATAAAACACAATGATTATTATATATATCACACCCTTCTCCATAAATAAAATTCATTCAAATATTTAATGAAAAAATTACCATAACTAAACTTAAATCATGGGTTGGATAATTTTACTGATAAACCATCAATTTTCACGAGTCATAATCCACAACCATATCATTATGCATGAGGATTCATTCCAATAACCTCTTCAATGCATCACTATAGATCAAAAACAATTTTTAATTTTAGGGTAGTGTGATTTAAAGTTCATTATTTAACATTCTCTTTAGTTCCTTGAAATTCTAATCACATTCATCTATCCAAAGTAATTTGGATCCTTTATGATTTTACTTAGTGAGTATATTATAGATCCATGTGAAATTCTTCATAAATCATTGATAATATCTTGAAAAACTATGCAAACAATGGATTGTAGTTATAGTGGTTGGTCTAGGGAAACATTCAATAAATTTCATATTTGATATATGTAATTATATTATCTCTATTGAGACTATATGAACCAAAAAATGAAACTTTTGTGTCCAAAATCAACACTTGGGAAGTTTTTCAGACAACTTCTCCTTCCATAGGGTGTTCAATACAATCCTCAAGTGATACTCATTATCTTCCTTACACTTTAAATATATAATAATCTCATCTATGAAGACTACCAAAAATTGTTCAAGGTAATATATAATTCCACTATTAACTAAATCCATGAAAATAGTAGGGGAATTAGTAAGACCAAATAGAGTCACTATAAATTCATAGTGTTCATACTTTATATAGAATGAAATTTTGAATATGTATTTACATTTGACCCTAAAATGATAGAATCTATATAAAAGATTAATCTTGGAATAATATTGAGATTCACATAATTGATTTAACAAATCACCAATATGGGGTAGGTGTTACTTATTCTTTCTTATGTTCTTGATAATTTCTTGATAATTAATGTAGAGTCACATTGATCCATATTTATTCTTAATAAAAAATTAGGTGTACACCATAGTGATGAAATTAGACGAATGAATCCCTTACCAAGATTCTATTGAAGTTATTTCTACAATTCCTAGAAATCATTCAGGTCCATTCTATATTGATTATTTGAAAGAGGTGTATCTCTAGGTATAAATTCTATTGTAAAATCAAACTCATGATATTTAGGAATACTAGGGAAATATACTACAAAAATATTAAAAATAGTTTTATAATATGAATATATTTAATGTTGAGTTTATCCCTAACCACAAGAAATAAATACCACTTTTGAATAGGAATCAGGAACCATAAAATGGATGAAATTTACATCATAATTTTATATTAATATTTTCATTGATATTTGATCTTAGGTTGGTTCAAAAAATTTAATGTGACTTCCATTACTCATAAATATTTATAGGATTTTAAAAAAGATATCTGATCCATGCCCAAAATAGAATAAAATTACACTAGAGGGATAATAATAATATTTATAGGAAGTACATTACCATAAACATAAATCATATTAGAATCAAAAAAATGAGGTGTAATCATCATTCCATTATAGTTTTCACTAAAAATTCAATATCTGATCATTCAGGATAGGAATTAACATTCATAGAGACTTTAAATTATATAATGGAATTTATATAACTAAATTCATATAATATATTTCAATGTTTTAGATTACCTATAGCCAACACATATTTATCTTATAATATTCAATACCATAGTAAAAATAAAATTCATAGAATGGACATCAAGAAACATTGATCAGAGTGATCAATAATTTAATCATGAAAATGAATTGTAAGATATCGAAATATTGACAAACTTCTTTTCAGTATATGAAACCTTAGGTGTAACCTAGGTCATTCATCATCATCATCATCATCATATATTCAAATAATTTATAATGGGTTATAAAATAAATGTGAATCAAACCAAGCATATCTCACATGGGTGTCAAAATTGGTTCATAATAAGGGAACACTCACTGTGCCCTGTAATTATGGTTGATATATACTCAACCAACTCTTTCTATGTTTATTACCCATATATGCATATATGACAAAAACACTTCACTTTTTTTTATCTTGACAAAGATATTTTTATTTTAAAATCATAGTCCTTTCTTTATAATAACATAGGATGTTCTCCTATACATTGGACAATATTAAGGGTACACATAAATGTTTTCTCATTATAGTTTCCAAAGTTATCAAAAAAATTATCTAATACCAAATATAATTACCCATACATTTCATAGATAGATATTTAATCTTATTATATGAATATTCATTACATAAAAAAATTGTCTATTCTAGAAACATGTTATTTTGGTGTATTTTGGATATTAGATACATAAAAAACTTATTAATAAGAGATCTATATCTTGCACCACTTAGGCATTCAAAAATACCACCCTTATTACTCATATTATACAAACAATTCTTCTTAATATTCTGGGGAAGGTAATCATAATAAAGGGTGACCTCATATGCCCATTAAGGGTAAATAAGGGAGATATCAATGACCACTTAAACATAATATGAGCATAAGGCTACGATAACATGAGAATAATATTTTAAAATCTACACGTAGCATATCACAGATCATAGTCCTGAATCATGGAATAAATCATGGTAGCTTATAAGGTATGAATCATAATGGAATCAAATATTATGAGCCATGAGAGACTAAAAATATCAAAATACATAAGTTTTTGGCATACATATAATTATAAAAAATCATTTTGTTAATCTAGGATAAATTCCAAAACGATAAAAATGGATTGGGTTCACTACGAATTCAATTATATCATTAGTCATGGTTTACACCCAAGACTATCATAGTGGTTAATGTACCTTACTAAACTAGGTTCATTACCCATTTCAGTCCTTATTATCTCTTGAGATATCCTTATTTACCCAATTCATTAGAGGTATATATAACTCTAGACCTACTGATCACATAATTTTACCTATATATATATTTTTTCCAAAATATCATAAAACATTCATAATATCATTATAACATAACCTTTCGAGGGGAAACAAGATTTATAAACATTTAATCATTTCATTATTGTATAATTGGTGGGTAATAAATAAGTTTCATAAAAATATCATCTTTATAATTATAAACTATATAAAGAAAGAATAAGGATGGTATCACTATATCATATCCTCAGTAAAGTAAAATCAATCTTAAATGATGTTAACATAGATGAAAATGAGTTTAAAATATCAGTATAATATTTCATAAGGAAGACACACTTTTCAATTTGATATCAGGTCTTAAATATATTAAAATTTTAAAAAAAAATTAGAAAATTTTTTCTTTCAAAATAACCATATAATTTTTCAATGGAAGATTTATATATTTTACTAGGTATTATGGTGGGAAAATATATTCCTGTTGTATTCATTAAAACAAATATTCCATTCACATTATTGGTAAAATGTAAAAAGTTCTTCATTTAGAAAATGAAACAAAGATTTCTTTGAAACCTTTTTTTTATAAAAAACTAAATCATGGGTAAAAATTAATTTTAAAATTAATATGATAATATTAAAACTTTCTTGAGAAAAATTTAATGAAACATGTATATGGATGAAAAATACTCCCAACAATAGAGGAAAGAAAGATTTTTTTCTCAACACAATTTTCTGAAAATGCTAATTAACACAGTGATGTAAATGACATTATTACATAAAAATTACATGTATAAACAAATTATAATAAAGTTAAAAGTATTTATTAGATAAGTAACGCAAAATTTCTTTAATGTCAATTCAAGCATAAACAATCCTAATTAAAATGGGATTGAAACAGAAATCTATTACCTCAAGTATAATGTTTTTTGATACGTGTTCAAAAATTATTTATAATAAATATACAATTATTATACTTGTATACGAGAAAGATAATCATATATATAATTATATATATGATTTAATTATAACATATTTCCACTAGTTTATTAACAATTATTTATTAAATTCACTATATTGGGAGATAAATTGATTCGTTTTTCATGCAGGTTTTGGTTCGGAAATCCTAGTCCTTGTACAATGATTATAGTTAATTAATATCCATAAATTTAATAATTTATTTAGTATAATTTTTAATAATTATGTACTCTTTTATTACTATTCATATAAATCATACATGAAATATTAATTACATCACTTCCTAGAGAAAATATTTCGTATGTTCACACGAGTGATGTTTCCATTTTTTAGTACATAAAAATAAAGAATGGTAAATAATAATTGACATTTATTTATCCATAATAATATAATAGATATAATATATGTTCATAAATTACATCATTATAACCATCAATGTGAATGGGGGATGAAAAGATAAACGCATCATAACATAGAGGTTGTAGTCCACCCGTATACATGAATAGTATTTTCATTTCCTAGATCATGTAAATAAGGTGGATAATGGGGTTTAAATAATTATAATAAAAATTAAAATAATTTTAAGATACTTAATTTATTATTTTATAATAGATAACATGGATTTAGTGGAGGTAGAAAAACAAATAAAATTGAAAATGTTTGGTTAAGAGTTGTACCTATTAGTTAAGAAGCCTTTTTTGGATTACACCTTAATACATGAAAGGATGTTATTAAGAAAATATAAGAATCTATAGTATGTGGTAATGGAATATAGTATTATATTATGTTTGGGAAATTTTCGGATAGAAATATCAACCATTGTGAATAATAATGAAGAATATTTTCCCTTTTATAAGTGAGGGGAGTGGAAACCATTCAATTACAAATTTTTTTAAATTAATACAAATAAATTTTTATAATAATGTGGATCCAAGTTGATATATTTCAAATTTATAATTGTTATAATTATAAATAATCTTATAAAATTATATTTCCACATTTTTAAAGGATTTTTTACCATTTCACTTTGTTTTAAGCCTCATTAACCCCTTTGAAAATTACCACAATATCAAAGTTTTTTTACTTATTAAGGGTCATTAATGTTGAAAAAAATTATAAATAACACATAAAGGAAACATGATTTATATTTTCAACCATATTTCATTAAAGTTTCTAAGTACATTACTTTTATTAATTTTAAATCATTTAATAAATTATTTTTTATTATAAGATATCATTAATGTCATTTTTAAACTATTAATTAACATTAATTTTAAAGTTATAAAGATAGTTATGGAACTATAATATAAAAAATTAACACATTCATAATATATTATGTTTTTATAAAAACTTTCCATAACACAATAATTCATATAAATTATTCTACGTTTAATAATTTTAAAATCATTAATTTTATTTTTCTATTAATTGAATAAATACTATGTCAGTTTTGCATAAGCAATTAAGGTAATTATAAAGTGAATAAAAATTAAAAAAATTATTATGAAAAAATAATAAATTATATTTCAAATAAACATTTATTAATGAATATAACCTCCTTTTATTCTTATGAGTTTTTTATAGAATTTCAAGAGAGTGAAATTTTTTATTATTTATTTTTTAAAATTAATATAATTGTCATAATGAAAGAAAAAAGGAGAAAAATGACCATAGGTTTTATACATTGATGATAAATTTCAAACTATACTAATTTAATAGGATAATGGAATGTTTTAGAGGTTTTTTTAATCCTTATCCTAATTTTTTAACCATGTTTTACATGTTTTAAACTAAATAATGTGAAAACTATTTATCATGATTTCTACACATATAGAACAAAAAAAAAATTGTCCTCATTACCAAATCTAGATATTATAATTCCAAATAGGTAATATATTTGGCCAAATTCTGTTCATAGATGTTTTTAATGAAATTCATCATTAAAACTAAAAAATGTAATGAAAATCATTTTATTGTTTTTCATAAGTAAAAAATTTATTTTATATTAAAATTGAATATAAAATTGATTTAAATAGACTAAATTAGATTATTAATAATATAATTTAACTAATTATTATTTTAAAAAAATTAAATGAATATTGTACTTTTTAAATGATTTAAATGAAAATACAATGATTAAAAAACAAAAATATGTATTCTTTACTATCCATCAAAAAACAAATATTTTCATAAAATTATAAAGATTTACCTCAGATCTAATTTTGAAATATTGATTTCAAAAATGATGTTCAATTATTATATTACATTTTCTAAAAGTGGAAAAAATATTTTTATTTTTTATTCACAAAAATCAATAAAAAACATTTTTGAGAAAAAATGTATTTTTGAATAATAAAAAGACTTTAATAAAAATTGAGTTCTTATTTATCAATATATGTTATTTTTCTAAAATCAATAAACATAAATTAAAAAATGTGGTTATTCATTTTCATTATTCCAATTTAACGATTAGGTTGTAACTATATACAATATTATACTTTATTTAGCCTCGAGTTTGTGTGTATTGCAAGATATTGGGGAAATTTAATTTTTTAATGAGAAATATATCATAAAATCTCAGGGTGCTAAAAATAATAGTTTTATTTTTTTTAATTATTTTAAGAAACATTTAGACTTGAGATAGGGTTAACATAACTTAAGAACTAATATAAAACTATTTTTGTCCAAAAAAATTATAGTAGAAGCTCAAGTTATTAGGGAAGCATGAAATTTAAATTTTTATAGACATATTTAATTAGGTATAGAAAATATATTAAAATTTTATTTATCTTTCATAGAAATATAGGTGAGATATTGTGCATTCATGTATCATACTAGACATTTAGGATGTGTTGACATATGTATTTTTTTTTTCATGTGTAAGTATTTAATTGAAATAAATTTAATTGGACTATGAAGTCGAAAGATTTATGAATTAATTTAAATTTAACTTATAAATGTTGGATGTTTTCTCGAATAATTATTATTTTTTAATTTTATTAAAAGGGTACACTTATGTATTTTTTTAATAGATTATGTTATTGATTGTTTGTTTTATTATTATTATGATAAGGCTATGATCATATATTGTAACAAATTTCTTGAATATTGGAACATCAAAATAATAATGAAAAGAGGAGAGATGGTGTTATATAGAGAAATGTGAATATCTTATCACAAATGGAAACCATACTTGATGAAAAGATAATATCATTATGTATTAATGGTAATAAAAATAGATGCATGAAATTTATATACCTTAAATTGGTGTATGAATATGATTCTGGTGATGATTGTAATATTAGGATACCAAGTATTAAAGTCACTTCCTTAACTACGTGGAAACTATAGAAAAGGAATAATTAAATGACCATATGTAACAAACTAACCCGGGATACCCTAGCATTATACTCAATCCAGTCATACATACGGCCTAAAGCATGCTCCTGATCCCCATTTATAGGAAACTAGTTCCAATAAAACAACATTACCTGATTGTAAATGATTTCATATAATAAATAATAATGTTCAACAAGGTGATTCAATCCAAAAGCTTTATATGGGCTTTTAATTTGTTAGTGACTCATACACACATCACAAAGAGTTTTATAAAACCAATATAACAAAATATGGAATAAAATTTAATGATATATCAATAAATATACAACATGATAGCTTTAAGATGAAATTATTATAATGAATAGGATTCATCAATCATAAATTTTTATTATAAAAGAGGTGACCCGTGATAAGTAAGGAAATCAAGGAGGTCTAAAATAGTATAGGTAAATAACATCACTAAAAACTATATTTTTAAATTCATTTAATCACCCCTCCTTCCAAAGATACCCCTCCTGGGATGGAAATGGAGAAAAGAAAAATAATACCCCCCCAAAGTCCTGCCTCCAGAAGGCCCCGGGTTGTCGACTATCACTAATGGTCTCACAGTATGGGAGGAATTAACCTTTTTTTAAACAAGACATTAATATATGATGGATTATCCATAAAAAACTCAAAGACATAAAAAATAAAACTAGAAAATGTCACACATGCATGCATAAAATAGATCTTGTATAATTATAATCATCCCCAAGGTAAAGTACCTAAAAGAAAGATAAATCAGCAACTCAGCAATTATCCCAAATCCTAAGATAGTAATTCCTTTTACAGTCCATATTATCCTACTGAAAACCTGAATGTATTTTTATATACATATGGTGAGCATATATGTATACTCAGTAAGAAAAAAAATGTCTCTCTTACATATGTGAGAGGATCATACTATTGCCTCTGTGAGAAAACAACATAATCAGACATCACCTTTCATGTATACTAACCATCCCAACATCACAAAGGCACCCTCACAAAATAACATAATTAATGTAATGTAATATAATGAAAATATATGATACGGTTCCCCACACTATATCCCATTGATATACACTATTTCCTAATGAAAACGTCCACATGCTTCCACCTATTTTGAAAGTACCATGTCACAACCCGCCCGCACACACCTGGGCCTCAGAAACCACACCACATCCCACCCATACACTAATGGTCCAAAAACTACATCATATCCTATGCACAAACACCTAAGCCTCAAACCACATTACCCCTGCATACACATGGTCCATAAACCGCATCACATCCCACCTAAAGACATCTGTGACACAACCAACATCTCATCTTACCCACAAACACCTCTTCCACAACCCACATCTCATCCTAAAGATACCTTGGAAATCATAACACTTCTCATTAAGAAGACACCTTGGAAATCATAACACATCTCATCCCAAAGAAACTTGGGGAATCATAACACATCTCATCCCGAAGACACCTGGGAAAGCATAATGCATATTATCCTGAACACACCTAGGAAAGCACCACTCAACTTCACACACATGAGCCTCACAAATGAAAACTTATCCCAATAATAATGGGCCAACCCTTCCTATAATATTAGGCTAGGAAGAGTGGGTGGTCAGCTATCCATCCACCCACCGATATGTTTGGGAAATACATCCTTCCCCATGACGATGGGGGTGTTCGGAAAGTAGTTCTCAACTAGTGTGGGGTGTGTATACTGAAGGAAAATACAAGTATATATATATATATGATACCAAACACTAAATACCAACCTATGGGTTTCTTCTACAGAAGAACCATCTCACAACACTTCCACCTTTGTTACTACCTCTAAATTCATAACACCACAAAATAATCCACAACATCTTCTTAATTTCCAATAAATTTCATTTAATGACCCAATTCATTATATTATTTAGAATTAACCACATTTAACCACATAGCCTATCATTTATTCATTGGTTAACTATTTCCATTATATTGGCCAATCCAACCAAAATCATTCCACATTTTATTAATAAATAATTTATTCATTCCATCACTACATGGGAAACCACTAAGCACAACACACCATATAAATCGTAGAAATCATCATATTAGAAGGAAAAAAGCCTGATAAATTGAGGAGGCTTCATATTAAATACACACAATTATATATTATCCACATGCAATACCCATCCATGGTATATCATATATCAATATCTAGATATAGGGTGAAGCTTTTTGCATGTTTTTAATGTAGAAACACCCATACCAGACACTACCACCATTCTTCAAACACATCCTAACCAGATCACATAATAATGGAACCAACCCCCAACTCACATCCCCATATATTAACACATTACCACACATCTATATCTCATCCATTCTGCACAAAACTTCTCATACATCACACAATCAAACAATCTCTCATCCTGAGATTCCATTACACCACCCAAGATATCACACAACACACAACCCTACTCACAACTATAGTACAACACAAACAAGAACAAACCCACACATCACATCAACCCATGTACCAAAGAAAAATAAATTTCCATATTTAACAATGAATCCCTTATATAATTGCTCTTGTTAATTTAGGGGTTATAATAGAAATTGTATGATCCAGGGGCATCCATTCATTATATGAATATATGTGACTAACAAATTTTTATATGTAAGTGTTGAATAGTAACCAAAGAAACATGCAACCCATTAATAGACAAATAACAACACCCAATGTTCATGATTTTTAGTGGAGAATCAATCCTATATAAATAAAAAATATCACAATCATTATATCAAAACTAAAAGGCATGAAAATTGAATCCCTCTAACCCATTCAATTTAATTTAAACTATAATTATCTTTTATTAGTCAGGAACAATGATGATTCATAGGTGAAAAAATAAATACCTCACATATGTTTCACAATTTAAGAGAAACAAAGGAAAGTATACCTTAAAACGATTTCCAATTATAGTACACTATAGGGAAAAGAGGAATGCTCTCGAACCACAACCACACCACGACCATGACAGATCACCGTACACCACACCGAGGATATGTCAAAATTCAACCCAATGCATCCCCAAAAAAAATAAACACTACTATAGAAGATACCTAGAATAATAATGGAAGAAAATGGTTGAGGAAGGGAAGATAACTTACCACATATCGACCAATCATCGCCAACAAACATCCACTAGGACTATTGAATCGAAGAGGGTAGGAAAGGGATTGAATAACACTCGAGGGAACCTGGGGATCACCCAAAATGAGAGGTAAAGGAAACCACAGAAGAATTAATGATGGTTCAACAAAAAAATTATTATAAAACTACACATTATTGGGGTATTACATAACGTGTAATCCCCTTTCACATCATTTAATAAAAGGGTTTGGTTTTTTCTGAAAAATGAATCACCTCTCCATTCTATTTCATTTTCCCAACCCCAAAATATTACACATTGTGAAACCACTCTTCACGTCATATAAATGTTTTGGTACATCATGAAAACTGCATTATAAGTCATGAAATAGACTTTCACATCATGTAATCTGATTACATGGCATGTAATACTCTTTCAAGGCTTTAGCAACTAGACATATCCACACTCCCTCCAAGACTCCTTCGAACAGCTCTAGAAGCCAAAACTAGAAATTTAATGAACTAGAAGCAAATACATCATTAAATTAGATACATGTAAAATGATTCTTACCCTCAAGAATCTAAAACCAAGCACAAAAGGAATAATGGGTCCAAATAACCACCTTGGGAAATACCTCTCAAGAGTTATGGCACTTCTCAAGAACAACCACCAACCAAATACACCAACCCAAATGACCAAAACCACACTACTACCCAAACACTATATAACCATATCATCCTATTCAAAATTGAAACCAAAAACCTATATAGTTGATTAATGACACCGTCCTGAACAAATTAATCTAGGAATTCCATCTTCCATGTCAAGATATTATCCGCTCTGGGCTGCACTGACTGTCCCACATGTGTTTAGTCTCATTGCAATTAATGTGCTTTGGTTAGAATATGGTCTTACCCTCTTTATATGTCAAGAATTTATCACTCTTAATAAAACATAGAAAATAGATCATTTTATAAAACAATGTGACCCAAACATTACATTTCAAAACAAAATAGAGAATAAAAAAACTCAAACTAACTTTGGGTACTCGGCACACATCTATGTTTATTTCCACCAATTACTCTCCTCCTGGACTCCATGCCTCCATAACACAAAAACCAGGGGAGTGTTCCATCTACAAAACACCTTATCTTGATGTTATTAGATCTCCAGTGGTTGATCCATGTATGTCACTTCATCCTTGATATCCAACACTCCCCATTCAATTACATGCGAGTCATCATGAAGATACCAACAAATCTAAAAGATGTGGAAGATTTAATGGATCTTCTCCTACTATAGTGGAAATGAAAACTGGTATTCCACCTCACCAACTAACCCTAACACCTCCAAGGTCCCAAAAAACCTATGAGAAATCTTAATCCCTCTTCCAAACCTCTACCGACCACATCGAGGGGAAACATTCAAGAATAAGTGGTACCTAGAATCAAAATTCCTAGAACTCCTCCTATGATCGACATAAGAATTTTTACAATACTAAGTTTCTTTCATTCTCTCATGAACAAGATGAATTTTCTATGTCATGCTCTACCCTACCTAAGACCAAGAATAGTTGTCTCCCCAACATCTATATAACACAATGGTGAACGTCATGGTCTTCCATAAAAAGATTCATATAGATCCCTGAAAATGGAAGATTGATATCTATTATTATAAGAAAATTCTACCAGAGGTAGGTGTCATACCCATGATACCCCAAAGTCCAAGTCCCATGCTCACAATATATCATTCAATGTCTTGATAGTCCACTCAATCTGACTAACCATCTAAGGGTGGAAAGTAGTGATTATGCCTAATTAGGTTCCAACAGCATAATTAAATCCCTTCAATATTCATGAGGTAAATCATGTGTCCCAATCTGAGACAATGGACCCTGAAACTCCATGCAACCAAACTGCCTCATAAAAATATCTCTTTTCCAAGGAATCCCGTGCACCCAACTCCTTGATCGCTAAGAAGTGAGCTGATTTTGTCATTCAATCCTATACTACCCTAATAACATCATATCCTCCATAAGATTTGGGTAACCCTATGATGAAATAAATCGAGATTTCATCCCAATTAAACTCAAGAGCATCCAAGGACTACAACAAACTAGTGATAACACAATGCTTGGCCTTTACCTACTAGAAGACCAAGCATCTTTCCACAATGTCTACAACTACTAGATTCATCGAAATCCAAAAAAATGGCATCCTCAAGCCACAATACATTTTATAAATTCCTTGGTGTACTTATAAAGATAATTTTTGGAACTCAAGAAGGACTCCATGAAGCATCATTACCATAACAAAGAACTTCCCTCAAAACAACATTTGGTTTTGACCATCCTCCATCCATTACTACAAAGCATCACCATGGAAAACACAATTGTGCAACACCTCTACCTAAAAGTCTCCCCAATGAGACTCCTTCACCTACTGTATCAGAGAATAATTCCCCATCATTTGAAATAAACACATGTTACCATATTACACTCCAAAATCTATGTTCAAGGCCATAAACTCCTCCATCGCTCTCCAAGCATCCGCAAACTGCCAAAAAACCTCCTTCTATGAATTCTAGAGAAACTAATCCGCCATGACATTCTCCTTTCCCGAAGAGTAGGTGGTCTCAAAAATTATAGTCTTGATGAAACTCCATCCACATCCACTATCATAGGTTCAGATCTCACTATGAAAATATATATCTCCAAATATTATGATATGTAAAGACTACAAAGCGCTCCCCAATGAGGTTATGCTGCCACAACTTCAATGAAAAAATGACTGTTGCTAGCTGCAGATCATGAGAGAAATAGTTATGCTTGAGGGGATGTAACTACCTAGACCCATAAGAGATTACTGATCACTACTACATCAAGATTCATCCCATGCCCAGACAGGAAACACAATAGGATACCACAAATATCACTCTTGACTAAGGTTACTGCAACACGGGATCACTAACCTACTTCCTCTTCATATAGTCGAATGATTCCTGAAAAAAATCACTCCACACAATGTATTGATCCTTCATGGTAAATGCTATCAATGGGGATGAAACTAAAGAGAAATCAGGTAAAAATATCCGTTGAAAACATATGATACTAAGAAAATTACGTGCCAACATCACATTCTTGGGTGCTTCCCAAGAAAAAACTACATCAAACTTCAATGGTTCGACTACTACACCCTACCAAGACACGACATTTCCTAGGAAATGCACCTATCCTTTCCAAAACATACACTTGGAAAACATTCCATAGAGTTGGTGGCATTGAAGAACATGAAAGACAGTTTCAATATTCTTAGTATGTTCATCCTCTAACTTCAAGTAGATTAATATTACATCGATGAACACAATGAAAAACCAATCCACAAACTCACTAAACACAGAGTTCATGAGTCCCATGAACATGGATGGTGTGTTTGTAACACATAACGGCATGACTATAAACTTGAATTGATTATACATGCATCTGAAGGTAGTCTTTGGGATACCTCCCTCCTTCACCCTTAACTGGTGATATCCTGACCATATATCAATCCTAAAAAACCATCTCAACCCTAAAAGTTGGTTGAAAATAGCATCTATCCTCATATGGGGGTAATGGTTCTTGACCATCACCTAATTCATCCTTCGACAGTCTATACACAACCTCAGACCACCGTCTACATTCTTTGTGAAAAACACCGGAGCACCCCACAGTGACACACGGGGTCTTAAAAAACCCTCCTGCATCAGATCATCAATATGAATCAACAATTCCCATAACTCAGAAGGTTCCATATGATAAGAATCCATCAAAATCGGAGAAGCACCGAGCTATAAGTCTATCCCAAACTCAACATCATGTCGAGGTGGTATCATGATAACTTCCTTGGGAAAATTTCCAAGAAATCCCCAATGACTCTATGAACATAAACCATTTCAGTTTCCACTGATTCCACTGACAACTCATCCAAAAAATAAATAAGGGTATCCACACGCATACTTCCTACATGAAAACCCATCTTGCCAATGAAATCAACACGATGGAAATACACATCTAAAAACATAACTCCCCTCTATATGAATTTGATAACAATACGTACAAAATACAACCGGTCGATGTTTAGGCTGACATCATATGTATTCATATATTGTAAGAAGAGATCCCCATGGGACTGATGCCACCTCGTTATCAATTTACACCCTCAACACACATCTGAAAATTTACTCTGGACTGCCACTGACATACACAACACTAGAAGAATGGGAAGACTCTCTATGTTTAGTCCCTGATAATGAGCTAGAGAGGGGGTAAAAAAGGATTGTGAAACTCCCAAATCAATCAAAGAACAATAAAGGGTAATGAACAAACTGATATTACATCTAACAATCTCAAGACATGCTTGAACTACTCCTTCCCTAGGTGTGAAACTGACCATGCCCCAATCCTCTTCCTCTCTACTGATGACCACCTCCATGACCAAGGATGGGTCAAGGTCCCTAAATAGAAGGAACATCCTAAGGTTAACCTCTACCAACTCCATCTCCCATCGGTGGAACATGAGCCCGCTGCCCCTACTGTTGAAACAGATTGACTGGAAACTGCTATTGAGGCTATCGTTGAACATGTCGACCTCTACCAAATTGAGATTGAGAAACCATTGAGCACTGATTAAAAATATGGGTACAAACTCCACAAAATAAATACATTGGTCCCAAGTTCATAGTAAAGGTATGAGGACGAGAAGGTTGAAAAGGAAGCTACTAAGGTGAAATCCCTTACAGTCAAAACCTCGATGATCTTGGTTCCAAATACTTTTCATAGGTAACCATGCCTCGTGGAGAACCATGATGGATCCCCTCTCAAGTAAACAACCTCATGAGTTAATTTGCTCAATCACCTATTCCTTTTTATAAACCTCTATGTACGTTGGAAACATTATTGGAGTAACTGCATACTGGATAGAAGAACAAAGTGCCTCATCAGGAAGTCTTGCATAATACTCCTCATTTAGAAAGTGATTTGGGAAAAAACAAAGGAGATCCTTGAACATGAACCCCAAATCTCTCTCTTACGTACTCCCATGAGAAAGGGAGAGTAGCCCCTACCTCTTCTTATCCTTCATTGTCTATGAAAGGAAATATTCTCAATATTCATTTTCGATATTGGCCCACAAAATGTCATCCTTCTTCCTCTCCCCTAGGAACACAATCCACCACTGGTGCATGGATCCTAACACCTGACTAACTTCTAAAAGAACATATTACTCCTTTGGGGCATAGATTAAACCAAAGGAGATATCAAGATTCTTGAGCGAGCTATTTGTCTCTATGTTTGAAACACTACCCTCATACTTCCCCAAAGACTACCATTGGAAAGAACACAACTTATTCTGCCACTAGTAATCCTTCTCAAATGGACCAACCCTCTATCGATAAACAAGATAATCTTAACATAACTATACTAACTCATCCACAAGTGAATGAAGACCATGAACCGTAGCTCAAAAGATAAACAAAGACTTCCAAATCTAGAGTAGTTTTCAGTATGTATTAATTTTTTTTAAACCCATTTAATACATATCCAATTATTCATTACAACTTTTTCAAACCAAACCAATTAAAATAAGAACATAAGTCATTACAATTCATGTACATTTTCTAGGGTCTCAACCCTGCAAATAGTGTACCGTCTTGTGGTCATTCAGCAGGCTTAGAGACCTTAGGTCAGTTCATGAGGGTCCCTAAAATCTTGTGCCCTAACTGATCATCCATAGAATACGTCACTCACCGAGATCATCATACATTGTTTCCCTACCAACCCATACAACACTCACTATTCCTAACTCCAAAATCCACCCTATCTCTCAACTGCCAGCTCTGATACCATTCTATCAGGACACCTCCTTCCCAAGATAGCCCACCTAGGCTGGAAATATAGAATGGTAGATAATGAACTCCCTGAGTCCCACCTCGAGTAGGCCCAAGGTTGGCGACTAGCACCATGGGTATACCAAACTCAAAATATGGGAGGCATTACCATTTTTTAAACAAGATCATGATATATGATGGATCATCCATAAAAAAACTCCAAGACATATAAATAATAAATCTAAAAACCATCCCACATGCATTAATAAAATAGAACTGGTAAAAATACAATATATCTCAAATGTAAAGTACTGAAAAGAAATATAAAGATACTACTGAGAAACTATCCCAAATCCTAAGCTAGTAACACCTAGAACGGTCCAAAAAATCCTCCTAGAAACTTGAAAGTAGTTTTCTATTTGTAGGGTGGGAATATAGGTATACTTAGTAGGAAAACTAAAGTCTCTCATGCACAAGTATTGTAGCAGTACTATAGTAGTTCTGTAGCAGTACTATAGCGGGAACTGTACAATACTGTTTGTCACTATAGCAGTCGGGAATATGCCCCCCGTTTGGGCCTTCGGGCCACTGATTTGGTCCTTGAGTCCTTTAAGGCCTTTGGGCCACCAAGGCCTTCGGGTCAGTAAGGACTTAGGGCCACCTCAAGGCCTTCTGTCCACCTTTAAGTGTAGATGAAAACCAGACCACTTACAAGGAACAAACTCTACACGAAGGATGAGCAAGAAGCTTTCACCATAGCAGAAGCTAAATAGATTGAAAGAATGAGAGGGTATGTCACCTGCCATTAGGACAAGACTGTGTATGAACGGGAATGCCTATCTGAATAGCCATGTGAAGGTGGAGAGCTGATTTCACGATGAAGATGCTGGGGAGGAGAAGTTCCAAGTAGTTAGTCTGGGTTGTATGTAATGTTTGAAGCCTACGGGCAATGAATTCCTCTAAGGCCTACGAGCCATGTAATACTTATGCCTATGGGCCTTGTAAGGGTTTCAACTCACCCCTTGAAATGTGGATTATCAAAATAAATAAAAAATGAAGGCCTTCGGGCCATTGGAGGATAAGGACATACTAATGTATATGTGAGAAAACAACAGAATCAAACAACCACTAAAATATATACTAACAATCCCAACCTCACCAAGGAACACTCAATAAACAACACAGGTAATGTAATGTAATATAATAAACAATGTTGATAGGGTAACCCACACCACTTCCCATACATTAGATTATATTTCTTATTAGAAAATGTTCTCATGCTCCTACCTCCTCTAAGTGTAATACATCACAACCCTCCTGCAAACACCTGGGCCTCACAAACCACACCACATCCTACTATCATACACCTGATCCACAAACAACATCACATCCCACCCACAGAAACCTAGCCCAAAAATCACATCACATCTCACCCTTAGATATGTGGGCCATAACCCACATCTCATCCCGCCCACAGACACCTCAGCTACAAGACACATCTCATCCCACCCGCAGACATCTGGGACACAACCCACATCTCATCTTGAAGACACATGGGAAAGGATAACAAATATCACCATGATGAAAATTTGAAAATCATAAAACATCTCATCCTAGATACACCTATGAAAGAATAACACATCTCATCTCGAAGACACATGGGAATGCATAACTCACCCGCACACTCCTCGGCCTCAAAAACCACAACTGGCCTGATAAATATTGGGCTTCCACCACCTAGAAGAGGAAGTAGGGAAGAGTGGGTGGAAAACTATCCATCCCCCACCAATATTATTGGGAAATACACCCACCCCCATGGGAATTAGGGTGTTCAACACGTAGTTCTTGACTAGGGTGGGGTGTGTATAGCAATAACAAGGTAAATAAAAATATCTACATATATGATACCAAACACTCAATCCCAACCTATGGGTTTCCCAGACAGAACAATCAGCTCACAATCCTACCACCATTACTGGTATATCTAAATACATAATAGAACACAATAAGATATGGCCAATTTTCCATTTCTAGACAATTTAATTTAACCACCCCATTTATTTTATTGTTTTTAATTAAACAAATATAACCAAACAACCCATTATTTATTCATCCATTAACCATTTTGATTCCATTATCCAATCCAAACCAAGTCATTCCACATTTTATCAATCATTTATTTATTCATTCCATCACTACATAGGATACCACTAAGCACAAAACACCATAGAAAACACTGAAAAAATATTTTTAGAAGGTAAAGAGCCTGATAAATTAAGACAGATCCATTTTAAAGACACATCATTCCATTTTCTCTACATTTAAAACCCATTCAAGGAATGTCATATATTAATCTCTAGATAAGTGATGAAGCTTTATGAATGTTATTAATGAAAAATCACCCATTCAAAACACTACCACCAATCACTAAACTCATCCAGCTCAGATCACATAAAAATAGAACCAACCCCCAACTCACAACCCCATCTAGTAACATAATACCACACAACTAGCTTATAGCCCCGTTGAATAACACTTCTCATCCATCCCACAATTAATCAATCTCTCCACCAGAGATTTAAGTACACCCCCCAATCCATCTCAAATCACACAACCTTTCTCACAACCACACTAAAACACAAACCTGAACAAACCCACACATCACATCACCCCATTTTCCAAGGAAAAATAAAATTCCTCATTTAACAATGAATCCCTTATATAATTCCACTTGCTAATTCTAGGTTTATCACAGAAATTTCATGATTATGGGGAGTCCATTCATTAGCTGAATATACTAGATTAGCTAGTTTACATATTTACTTGTTCAACAAGAACCAATCAACATGAGACCCATTTAGTTCAAAACAAGGCCCCCCAACTACCAAAATTATCGGTTGTCCATCAAGCTCATATAATTCACAATATCAAAATACTAATATCAAAACTATGAAGGCATGCAAACCGAATCCCCCTAACCATTTGAATTTCATTTAAAAAATTATTATATTTGATTATCCTAGCACAACCATGAACTATAGTTGAAAAAAATTAGATCCCTACCACATGATTCACAAATAATGATAAAAAAGGGAATCCTACCTCAAGGATTGTTTCTAATTTCCGCATAATGTAGGGAAAGGAAGAATGCGTGAAAACCAAAACCACACCATGAACATGGAATATCAACCTACACTGCACCAAGGATCTATCAAAATGCAACCCAACACATCCCAAAACCAAATATACTCCACCATAGAGGATATTCAGAATAAGAACAGAAGAAAACAGATGAGGATGGGAAGATAAAATACTATGAATCGAACACTAATCATCAAATGAAAATTTAATAGGACTAAGGGATTGAAGAGGTAGGGAAAGTTATTAATGAGCACTCTGGGGAACCTAGGGTTCACCAAAAATTAGAGGAAAAAGGAAACCATGTCCGAATAAAGGATGGTTCCACCGAAAAATAATTTTTAAATTACACATGATCGGGGGTATTACATGAAATGTAATCCCCTTTCATGTCGTGTAAGAAATAGGGTCAAATTTTTCCTTACTACATGATTCATTAATGTTTATATTGAAACAAATGGTAGAGAAAATCTATAAGTGCCAATGTCTATGTACCATGTTTTTTATAGTCTGGAAAATAGAATGGTAAATTACCATAAGGTTCTTTAGGGTGGGAGAATATTATAGATTATGGATAATAGTAACCAAATCAAATATAAAATAATGGTCCTTTTACCCTATTTATTTAGGATTTATAGGAGGATAGTGGTGCTTGATGAAGTTGTGTGATCATTATGAAACCAAACATCCAACCACAAAAACTAAGCTTCAGAGTTAGATTTATAGGGAAGGTATGTCCACACTGTGAAACCATGCATCCCTTCATAGATATAATCATAAAAATTGTATAGAAATATTAATTCTATTACAAAATAAAATCAAAATACAATGAACCTATTAACCCCTTGGAATATGTGGTCCTCATTATCTACCCCCATGTTATAGTTTCAAAATAATATGGAAGTACTGGAGATTAACCACTATTAGATCTCATTCTATGTAGAAAAGTTTCCCAAACATGATTTATAAATTAAAAAACTCATTATTATTTTAATATTTTATATTTAAATAAACTTCAACAAAAGGATTGATCCCTAATACATAATAAAAATGTTTCAATGGTATTTAGTATTAAAATTACTAGATGATATGGGAGGAAAAAGGAAATATTTATTTTCATCCACTGAATGTATATAGTTAAATAATACCATTTGATTAACATTAAGAAATATTTTTTTGAAGATCATATATAATGATGTTGTTTTGAAGCTTACTTCTACAGTTATGTATCTAGGAAAGAACAATGGTTCTCCCACCTGGGTTCCCAAACAAACGTAAATCTATCCACATCCAACAATTTAATAGAAGTTCCCAACCATGATGATAACTAGATAATATGGGTTATTACATAGAGGGAATGTATAATAATTCTACTAAAGTATAGAATTAGGATTTATGCCATATTCTAGTGAAATGATCCCATATGGGATGACTTTCAAGAACCTACCAAGACAACCTTGCATGTATGACATGAATGGAAAGATTTACCCACCTTAGGTTAATACTTCCATATTTAAAAGGTTTAAAAAACATTTATAGTTTAACAAATGACAATGAAACTCCTTGTTTATATGCCATTAGGGGTGGGGATTAATCTTCTTAATGTTCCTTAGTGTTTTTTTTGGAATATGATAACTAAATGAACTTGAATATGGATGGGTATAGGAACATTTTTTATTAATTTAATCATACCATTGAATGGTAAAAATATATTTTTTCTAGTTTAGGAGAAGTAATTTTATTCAATCACCATTCCATTAAAGAGATAAATTTTGGTTCTCATTTTTGAAATAAGAGTTCCCTGATGTTACAAGGGGAGATCATTCCTAGATTAACTTGTACATAGTTCATCTCCTGTGGACTTTGAATTGAACAAATTATTAAAATGTAGACTTTCCTCTTGGGTATATTAACCATTTTACTAACCTATCATTCATTTTTACTAATAATTACAGTGAAACCTTTATTCAATTTTTTTTCCAATCAATACTAGAAATCTCACCTTTCCCAAAGCTTCTATACCAATGGTTTGTAAAAACTATTGGTATAGGCCCCCTTTCCCAACGGTTTGGCCAAACCGTTGGGAAAGCCCACTTTGAGCTCACTTTTCCCAAAATTTTGGCAAAACCATTGGGAAATGGTACCACTTTCCCCAATGGTTTCTGTTGGGAAAGGGTACTTTGTGGCCACTTTTTCCAACGGTTTGGCCAAACCGTTGCGAAAGGGTCCCACTTTTCTCAACAGTTTGGCCAAACCATTGGGAAAGGGTACTTTGTGGCCACTATTCCCAACAGTTTGGCCAAACCATTGGGAAAATTCCCCCATCAACAAACGTCCACTCCAGAATCAAATGAAAAAAGGTGACCTATACCAACAGTTGTCAAAACCGTTGGTATAGGTCTATACCAATGGTTTTGACAACTGTTGGAATAAGTCCTTTGATTTTTTATCCAATATTCTTATCGATAACATTATATAAATAAAAAATTAAAATAATGATGATAATATATATACATATTGATGAAATTATATTAACAAAAGTCATGTTAGGTTAGTGGTTAGGTCATCGAAACACGAACTGGAGGTCCTGGGATCAAATCCCACCGAATGTTTTTTGAAATACATATACCAATGGTTTTATGGAATAATTGGTATAGATTTTCATATTACTTATACCAACGGTTTTCAAAACCGTTGGTATAGGTCTATACCAATGGTTTTCCCAAAACCGTTGGTATAGACCTATCATAACGGCTTACTTCCCCACAGTTCTCCAAACCGTCGGTATAGGCTATACCAACGGTTTAGAGGCCTATACCAACAGTTCCAAACCGTTGGTATAGGATATTTTTCCAGCAGTGAATAAATAAGAACAATATATCCTTTATGAAAAATTAGTGGGTTATGACAGGGTGCCTATATCATCCCTTGTAAGGACCTACCACTAAAATCTTAACAAATAAGTTAAAGATTTATTAATAGAATCCTACATAAGGATAAAAATACCTGGGGATAGGGTATTACCTTTGCATAGAACATGATTGGATTTGATGAAACTAAACCTTTTCCCCCCGAGAGAACCAAAAAACATTATAAGGAATATCATGAGTATAAATCCAAAATGTAATAAAAAATGAGATATAAAATGACTAGAAGATGATATAAACAAGTACCTAAGGATAAAAATAAGTAATTATCAACACAATATCACCAAAATATACTCTAAAGATTCCCATATCCATGTGATAATGGTAAATCTCCATCTTTACATCTGCCCGAAACCAAAACACAAATCCATGAAATCAAGAGACCAATATTATATAAAAAATATTTTCATTTAACTACATTACATAAATCAAAATATTCATACACTTAAAGGTTGTATATAAGGTGTGATCATAAAATCCTAAAAGGATTCCACTATATTCTCTACATAAAATTGATACAGAACAAACCATGTCATTCTAATTTGAATTAATTATATAAAATTACCATTTAAATTTGTAATTATAAAATAATAAGTTAGTCAAATACACATGTATATGTGAGAATGAGTGAAATGAAATATTTTTATTATAAATAAAATACCAATTAAACATACAAAAATACCTATGGTATTATGGAAAGGTAATATGGGATCTCTATATCATAACTAAAAATAAAATCTGTGTAAACTACTAGTTGGAGAATAGTTTTAAACTAGTGGTGAATTCACTAGTTAATTTATAATATAAGATAGTGGTAGGTCCTAAATGGAAAATATATAGAGTATGATCTTAAATTAGTCCATTATATCTACTGTATAATCTATTAGACTTGAAATATAGAGTGTTCATAATCTTACATAGTAGTGTACTTATCCCAATTGACCCAGAAAAATATCTAAAGTTTCCCATGATGTTTTCTTGAATCAAGGAAATAAAATATTTTTTTAATAAAATAAAAGATATAACACATTCCACTTAGTAATAATCATACCCCAATAAAAAAAATTCATATAACATTTTTATTGGAAACATAAATGATTAGATTAAAACGGTTAAACCCAAAAATGAACACTTTGGTGAAACCAAAACCAATTTACTAATAAAGAAACTTTATAAAATTAATTTTAGAACTCTATATTATTCATTTTAAAATATTCCACGAGTGTATACAATTTAATTCATATTAAAACAATCCATTCCATTTTTATATAATCATGTTGTACACATTTAATTCAAAACATAATTTAAATCATTTATAGAAACATTGTCTCTTATTGAGAGATAAAATAAAAGAGTGAATGATCAATGAAATACTAAAAAACAATTTTGGATATCATGTGTATCTTTTAATTTAACTAAAATATAGGTTAAAACACCCAATCATAGACATGGTTCATGAAATAATGGAAATAACATATATCCACTTATCAGTAATTGATAATTCCATTTCCAGTCAGTGTATATCTACCACATGAAAAGAGGATAGAACTCTAAATAAATAATAGAAACCGTATAATTAGAAATTATTCCATTATAATTCCCCAAATAGGAACCCTTGGCCACTATGGCCATGAGAATGGAACAAAATTTAATATAAGAGAATAAAAAGATAAATAAATATGATTAAACTACTTTGTTGGAAAAATAAAACCATTTCAATGAAGAAAAAATGAATATAATAAATATAATCAATTTCATCAAGGTAAAATTAACCTATAAGGTATTGAAGAGTGATCACCAAAATGAGTGTCGGAAAGGAGTCTCTTATTTTGGTACAATTTTAAAAATTTAAAAATTTTAAATTTTTTATAGGACGGATGGTTTGGGTGCATGGTTAGAAAAACCATGCACTAATTATTAAATATATTATAATATTTAATTTTGTGACCATGAAAGTTCAGTTTCATAGTTATTATAATTGTTCAATAACTATGCATCAACCATTGGTTATCAATATTTAATCCACATGGTTCACATGAATTTTTAGTGAAACAAACATAGTAGAAACCAATTTTCTAGAAAAATATACTCTATAATATCATGATACCATAGATAGCTATGATGTTCAGTCCTCTAGCCCCTCTCCCTCTATAGGGGGATTGAGTACCCCATCTTCATCACTTTATTCCCTCATTAGGTGTTTCCCCCTTCAGTATCCATGAAAGCAATCCACATTTTCCATGTTACTCACTGAGGCTAAAGGTCCATAGTTTATCTAATGACATCAAGATATTGATAATAAATAATATAGAATTCATGGTGTCTTCATACCTTCACTGATCCTCCATAGTGGACCGATTTAGTCACTGATAAACATCAATTGTCTTTCTTAACAAATTCATAAATATGACTTGGGGTTTGATAGCTTGTGCTATGGGAGGGCGGCTCAGACCATTTTTTTTAATTTGGTTCAATAATGAAGATAATATTTATCTCTCTAGGTAAAATATAAATTTCTAATTGATGGGTTTTAGTTATTTTTTTCATTGTTCCTACAAATTCCATATTCGAAGGGACCTTTAATGGCAGTTATCTGTGTTTCCTTACATTATTTACTAAAACTCTATAAAAACTAAAACCATTATGTACATGCTTGGTAACATTTTTGGTTAATTATTGATCATTTAATTTTGTTAAAATGAAAGTTTCCTTCCCATTTCTCAACATATATACATTGTGGTAGATGTATAAAAGACACCAGTGGAGTCCATGTGTATTAAGGTCGAAGATGATTTCAAATTGTTTTAGGGGGTACACATTGAATCCTCAAATGATTTTTTTCTTCATATAAGATGTCGGTTCATCATAGACAGGTGTATTATCGAGGCAATTTTAGAAAACCATTTCTGAATAAATCTCAAATGGTCATCCCTGGTATTAGAGGTTGTAGTGATAATCTGAATCCTAGGTAACTAGCACTAAGGTCCTCTTTGGGATGGGTTGTTTCTTAGCACAAATACCAAAATTATCATACTCATGATATTTATAGGAATACTTCTCTAAATTTTTGTTCCCATTATTTTCATCAAAACCTTATGTCACAAGAATTTGATTTAAGCCTAGATAAAGTCTTTTTGAATGAGACTTTCTTAATTGTAGATGGTGTTCGAGGTTTCTAACCATAGTCCTAACCATTGTAATGACACCGATTTAGGTTTTGTATATAGATTTTGTAGGACTAGCATTAGAATCTCAATAGGTATTGGAGAATTAAATTACATTACGTGTGGTTTCTCGAGAGAAGGATAATGTCGTAGGATCCAATTTTAAAAAATAGGATTTCCGTCTTAGGAACTAATACCACCAGAAGTGAGGAAAAATAAGAGGATAATATATCTTCATAGGATAAAAATCCAGATAAATAAATCTTTACATTGGAAACATTAGAGAGTGAACTAGAGAGACATGATTTAAATTTCTTTATATCAGACATGAAGAATATAAAACAGATAGATATTAATATGGGGGATATCAAATAAAAAAGAGTAAAAAAATAGGGTTAGGATGGAATAATCTAATATTTCAAAACCAATTTCCCCCAAATTATAAGGGAAATTCCTGGTAATAGAGAAAGTAAATTATAATAGAATTTGAATGAAGTAGAATTCCACAAAAAATGGAGGGGATGATGATGAGCTGAATCATTGTCCTGATGTTCTATAGGATATGGAGACATGATCCTCCTTGGTATTAGAACTTGTATATGTGGGTTAGAAGATGAACTATAAATATTGAGAGGGTTAAGGGAAGGAGAGATAGGATCAAGTTGAGTTTTCTATAGTGTATGGTCCCACCAAAGGTAAATTTATTCCAGAAGTGGGTAGGGTGTCATAAAAAATATTGGATTTATCAATTCACTATAGAGGATATACTGAGAATGAGTCATTAAAATTATGTCCTCATAGGAATATATTGAGATAATTCATGAAAGTGAGATACACGTCAACATGAATGAGGAACAAGAACAATGAATCATATTTCATGACCCAATTTTTCTTTATTATTTCAATAATAAGATGATAAACCTTGAAGATTACATCCCATCCTTTTGTAAAATTCTTGACTTATTTGAAGCCCCAGATAAAATATGACATAAAGAATATAGAAATGACCACTGAATATAGTTTATATAGGGATTTTTGATCTCTCACTCTAAAATTATTCTAGAATTGTATTATGATTTCTTATGAGGCATAATACATTTAATCTCTTTTGGACCCCTATGCGGTTAAAAAATAACATATAAAATTTTATATCTTGAAAATAAATTGATTTATTTAGTAGGTATGCATGGTTAGGTAAACGTGGTACTCTAACCCTACACCAAGATAATTTTTGATAAAAATTACAATTTTAATCTTTAACATAAAAAAATGATAAAATAATAAATACAAACCACATATCTAAAAATTTCTTCATGAGGGTAACTATTCTCCACACGATGTGAATTTTCATCCCAAAAAATGCTTTATGAAAACTATTGATATGCGAATTTGTTAGGCTAATTATCCCTCATTTATGATCCCCACTCCCATATCTCATGAGAATTACTAATGTATAACCATTATACACAATCTAGAAAAATTTATTTCTTTATAGTGATTTGTTCCGAGAATTAACAATACATAATGGGTACTCATCCACTAAATATTAGGCTCTAGATCCCTTAATTTCCAATTCAAAATGTGAATATGAACTATATTATATCATTATAATCTGTATATATGAAAGTAATTATGAAATAATTTCATCAGAGGAAGAGATTCCAATTAGTATGTAATCCCGCCAATCCTTTTAATAACCCTAACCTGTCCTATATATCTCAACATCAAATTAGCTTATTTCCCAAATAACATATAAAAAAATTGAGATGATACCCTCAAAAATACCTAATCACTAACTAAGAATCCCAATGTTTTATATTTATGATTGAAATATTATTTCTATTAACATTGATTCATCATCGAATAGTTTTTAATAAGATAAATATTTTCTATCATTTCTTTCACTATACCCAATGCCACTAGAGAAATTATTATAATCCCACCAAAAAAAGTGAACACTAGCAATGGAAACCATATTACGCTTCAAAGGGATCAAACTTATTATAGATTGATAACTTTTATTATATTGAATGATTACCAATTATTAATAATCATCCCACAGCCCCTTAATATCCAAAAAACTTAAATAATTAATATCCTTAAAATTTTGGATCCCCCACTTTTATTTCCCATATACTTGAGAATTATATTCAATACAATGCTTTACTTAACTTTTTATTGAAAATTTAAGGATCTTACAAAAAAAAAGTGAACGAAGAATTTATTTTAAATATTTTTACTGAATGAAGCCAATGAAATTACATAATATCTTACATGTACAACTTTACTTGGTCTTTAACCCTTTTTCTAGATTTGATCACTATAAAATTGGTTGTTGTTTTTATCTTATAAAAAATAACCTAGGTATAATTATTTACATTTTTGGTATGAGGTAATCCAAAAATGATATCAATGGACATCTCTTTAAATTTTTATGTAGGATTATATAAATGATAAACTAGACTACATTCCTTTTATTTCTCTATATTTACATTTTATATAAACACCAACATATACAATCATTGATATACCTTCTCATACAAGACCACCAGTTTTGTAATTTTATGTTATAGTACACTTTTGTAGTTCTTGGAAAAATTTACCATTGATAATGATTAAAATCCTTCATCACTAACTCTCTCAAAGAAAGAGAAACCACATACGGATTTGTGAAAGAGACAATACCATCATTGGAAAGAGACTAATAACTAATGGTATCCACACCATTTAATATATTTTTATATATTAACATTTAAAATTGAATTATTTATCATAAAAGATAGTCTTAAAAATGAAATGTGTAATACGAATATTCAAAAAACATCATCTGGTTACCCTTTTTCACATCAATATTCATTTTTAAAAAGAAGACCTTCAAATTATCTTTTTAACAAAAATATTTCAATGATTTAGATGAAAACTTCATGGTAAATGCCTTAGTGACCACATCCCCTATTCTCATGTTCAATCATGGTTAAAATTAGACGTTTGTATATGTCACACCTATATTATATGTATGAGGTTCAAATCTTTTTGTAATAATATAAATTGAAATCTTTTTTTGTCAATATAAATCATAAAATTCTATCCAAAAATAATTTCATACACACATTTAAAGGAATGCATGATTACTATAATGTTTAGGTTATGGGTTTGGTAGATCCTTTTATATGGAAGAGAATGAAATGAATAATATGGTACAATATGTTCTTTATGAATAAGCACCCAAACCACTCCCATTCTTGAGGAATAATAATAAACTATATATCCTTCCATAATATTAGGGAAAATTAGAACTGTAGTTGAAATAAAAGTTCATTTTAGCTCATGGAATGATATCGAGAATTTAGGGTTTTAAATTTCTCATGACTTCCCAACACAAAACAACTTTTAACTTTTTTGGTTTAATTTAAAATCCCTATTTAGATATCACATTCCCCCAAAACATTATTTCTTAATTATGAAAGTGATAATTAGATATATTTTCATAATATTGGTTCTCTTGGAGGATTTTTAAAACAATATTTATGTTATGTTAATTTTTATTTTCGGATTTTGATTATAATATCATATTACCCATGACAAACATAATGAAAGAAGTAAGGAACTGATGGAAAATATAGTTCAAAGGATGACATCAAATTGAAAATTAAATATGAGAAGTTACTCTCATTTTGCTCGGACTGTCATTCCATTGGACACAAAAAGGAAAACTATTTTAGGAATGATACTTGCAATTTCTGTTCTATTAATGTTCACAAACCGCAGGTATGCAAGAAGCTAAAAAAAGGAAATGCAAGGAAGGATCCTCCAACACTCTGAAAGAAAGCAAAGAAGATGATGTTGTCCACATGGATGTTATTGAAGAGCAAGGGGTTATGGATGAGATTAATACTATTGATGCTAATGTAGTTTGGGACTAGGATGATCTACACCCTGGAAGTGTGAAAAATCAACATGAAGAGACTCATTATCAGGATAAGGTGATACAGATATCTGGTGGTAGGCCTATTGAATAAGCAGGTCTTGAGATTTTCCCATATAGTTCTGTTGGACATGAAGAGTAGAAGCCGATGGATTTTTTTCCTCATTCTACTGACTTGGTTTCTTGTGAATCTGATATTACGGGCTCTAAGTTTATTGATGAAATGAACGTGCAGTAGAACTTAAACAAAATTGGAGGCTACTGGAATGACAAGGATAATGAAGAATCACCAAAGAAAAAATATTATTGAGAAGATGTTCATAAAGGAAAGGCGATTGTTGAAGGTTTTTCTTTGGCACCTTTGAAGAAGGCAAGACCAAGGAAGGACTACTCGCACTTGAAACCCACTACGAGAACTAGATCCAACTCAAGAAGAGGAAATGTTCAAGGTAATATTTTTATTCCATTAAAGGATGTGTTTTATGGAGATTATGATGACTATAATACTATTGTTTTTTATTACTGAACTACTTTATTTTGAATGAGGGCATTAAGTCTTGTATGACCCCATTCCCATCCCTCTGTCATACTTCCTCCTTTTATTTAATATAGAGGCATTTCCTCAACTTTAATATATATATATATATATATATATATATCTAAAAAACATTATGATATACTCAAAGAGAACATATCTACTATATAGAGTAGTTTTTTTGTATATAATACTCCTTGACCCCGATCTTGTGATACCTAAATTTGAGATTGAGTTTTGAGAGCCACTTTTTCTTTTTCAATTAAATTAATAAGTTATTAGTACAATAAAAATTATATTTTTTTTATTTAGGTATAATTGATTAATATTTATTTATTAATTTAATTTTTTTAAGCTATAATTGTATTAATTTGACAAAATAACTTGAGCATCCCATGCAGATCTACATGGACATATAAACACATTATCCTCAAGATTATCAAGAAAATTCTTAATATCTTTCACTTTAGTTGGATATATTTGATATAAAAGTAATCCAATTGGATACATACAATGGATAAGATTAATATTGAAATCAACTACCTAATGTAGAGTCACTATAGATAAACTTTTTGGAAAGGCTTTATATTAATCACTATTTATTAGAGAAAGATTATTCCCTAAAGTATATGTCTTAAATTCAATCAAATGGGAAGAAAATTTTCATGATAAATCTATAACTACAAAGTGGGTGTCTAATTAAATTCTATGATGGGTCCCATTACCCTAAAATAGATGAAAAATATTATGAAAAGATAAAAATAAAAACTTATATGGTAGAAATAAATTCCATCTTTAAACATAGTCATCCATCATAATCAATGGATTATGCCAAAAAGATATATTTTAAGAAAGAGAAAATAATATATATCACTAATCATGATATAAATATATAGAATGTGTGAAAATATAAGCCTTACTTGTAATGTATAATTTTTTTTATTGAAATTGATTTATGGAATTAGATGTCACATTTCAATGGTCAGCAAAAATAATACTTTGAACTTTTGATTCTAGTTAAGTGATTATTTTTCTTTGGGGTTCAAATCTAGTTTTGGGTGTTTGATGATAGATTTGTTGGAGTTCCTGGATAAGGTTTAATTCTAAAAAAACTTTAATGGTTCATTGTATATATAAAGTTGTTCCACCTATATATTATGCCTATAGGTGACACCGAGTACTAGATGGAAGGAGTCTAAGTACTATTTGGATCATGAACAAGACTGGGTCTTCAAGGGGTTTTATTGATTTCTAAATGGGATTATTTATAATTTTTAGTGACTATGTTGTAGTCTTTTAAACCTCACATCATAATTCTTTTATATCATTTCTTCCTCAATCTCACACATCTTCAGCTACATGAGAGATCCTATTTAGATTTCTCTTAGGCTTTCCTCCCTCTTTTGGATAATTTATTCAAGTTAAATCAATGGAAGTTATTCATTACAAGACCAAAGGTAATCCATCCATATTCTATATTCTTCCTAATTCTCTAATATTATTTATATTTCCTTGTGATAGATAGGTATTTCAATGTGAATTACATTAGGTCATAGTGGAATTCACCATAGATCATGTTATTTATGTTATTTGGTTCAGCAGAGCCCTCTGTGGGTTGATCTATCATCATTAATTACTATTTTGGTCTAAGAGGACATAGGTGTAGTTTAGATTAATGTTTTATATATTTTAATAGGTTTTGGTGATTTTTTAGTAATGTTATTTAATGTTAGTGTTCGCAATTTGTTTTATTTAATTTATCAAGTGGATTACATTGGTTTTGTATGGATTTTTTATTTTCCTTTATTGAAGATATGTGGTTTGGTTACCTTAGTTATGGCCTTGTGGATTGATGATTTTTAGTGATTCTTGAAGATTTTTAGATTGGAAAATATTCCCATTAACATTGGTTGGTGTTCTTGACTGATGAAATGATTCTAGGGCTATTCCAAGAATATGATTTCTCTCATGTTTGAAAAATTAATATGGAAATATCATTATATTTTAAAGATATGAATGAATATTTTTCATATTTTTTTATAAAAGATGTAATTTATTCAAAGTTTCTTATTTGGTTCCTTGTTTCAAAAACCTTTTCCATTTTAACTATTGTTTAATTTTTTTTATTAATCCAGTTTCAATTTTAGATCCCTTGATAGCCATTATCATTTATGTTGGGGTTTCCCTTGATTTATAAGTTTGATAACCCTTTAATAAGACTTCTAACCAATCCATAATTTCATAAGGTGTCAGAACATTCCCATGATACTAACCAAGGACTAAAATAGTAACTCTTTGTGTGTTATTACCCCAAAAAAAATGTTATTGAAAACTTGTGTGTAATGAACCAAAAAAAAGTGTCATCCAACCCAACACCTGACCCGTTATGTGGCATGGCCTGAAGGGTGTTCACAATCCCCACAGATTGGAAACTAGTTCTTCAGTGTCAACAACACATATTTGGAATGATTTTACACATTTATATATCCATAAACAACCAAAATGAATAAACATCACATAAATGATAAACATAACCAAAAAAGGTACAAAAATGTTCAAATTTAGAGTTTTATAACCTTAACAAAAACAAAAAGTACCACAATATTATGGGAACAAAAAAGGTATCCCAAAAAACCTCCATAAAACAAGAGGGTCATCACCCCCCCAAGATACCACCACCAACACCTTCAATAAGTGGAACACTAGAAACTAGATCCATCATCACCACCATAAAACATATTTTCTTTATATGGGTTATATATAAAAATGTATACATACACCCAATGTGGAATGTTGGTTGTGAGAAAAATCCTAGTATGAAACCACCAAAGAAAATATTTCATGCTGTAACATTAGAACAAAAATTAACATGAAAAATTTCCTAAAAACATTTGAAACATTTTCAAGGAACATCTAAAGGAAATCATTTTCAAGAATTAACAAATTTATCAAATGGAACTTGATTTAAATGCACAAAGCACAATAGGTCTACCATATAATGACAGTTGAAACCATGTCACATAATAATCAAGTCATAAGAGAGAACCACATGAAATCCCTATAGGTAATTTAGGACTAGTGAGACCCTAGAAACCTTGTACATCAGGGATCAAAATCATCCAATCTAAAACAACATAATTCTTATTCGCAATCCATTAGAGGAGATCCCATACAATGGTTTAATAGTATATTTATGATAAGAAAAAAATAGCATTCCCATATACAATCCACTGGATGGTATCTCATTCCAAGGTCTAGTGGCCTCCAATCATATCTCATGTTTAGTTAGTGATGTAGTCATCAATCCTTCTAGATGAATTCGAGATTCAACTACATCTGAATCAACTATCATACTAGTTCTATTTAAACCACCTAGATACCCTATATTCACTTTTTTTCTCAAATTACATTTCACATATTACATAAATAATTACTTTCACATACACATGACAAGAATCAAGAACACAAAACAAAATCACCACTTTCAATATTCATATTTATTGTACATCCAAGGCTCACATGGAAGCCACCATTTCAATAAAAAACGACATTCATTTCCCCCACACACAAAAATCATTTGGGTACACATTTCAAACCACTTGTATTGTTCATAAACACCATTTGAAAACACAATAGGAAAATCATGCAAGAAAAATAAAAATTTCAATGGGAAAGTCCGTTTCAAATTCTTACACACCGCAAATACATTTTTCAATATGCTTCACATCAAATACATAATTCAAAAACCACATTTAAGTTGCACAACAAAGAATCCAACATGACATAAAGTACATTTACATTGGAAAATCCACATTCAACACACCCTCACCTCAAGTGACTTTTAAAATACATTTTCACCTTTCACGCAAGGGATAAAACATATTAATGAAGTATCATATTGAAGCACATAATAAATATAACAAATTTATTTTAAAAACCCAACTTACATCACATATTCATCATAAATATATTTTTAAAACATAATTTACACAAGAAAAATAATCCATATAACACATTTAATCAGCCAATAAAAAATTCCAAAATCATCTAATAATGAAAAAGCATGGAACTGCCAACCTCACACTTGGAAGCATCTGAAAAACAGTGAAAAAACCACATGAAAACCTCAAAAAACCCTGTACATTCAATATTGAATAACAAACATAATTATTTCACCCAAAATCTCATGATCAGACCCTTATTAGGTCAAATAAACCATTGAAAAAGAAAAAATCAAGAAGGAGGAATGAGAAACCCTAGAAGAAGAAAGAAATCAATAGAAAATAGACATACATAATGATTCCATGAATTTAACACACCAAAACCACTCAAATATTAGAGTTCAAGGGGTCCAAGGAGGAGAAGAGTGATATTCTAGGGATAAATATCACAAATTGGGTGGTTTAGGATTGGTTTTGGGGTTAAATATGAAGAGGGAAATAAAGTAATTTTCCACATTTTAATGAGCTAGATAGGTAGAATGGTTTTCCCGCATGGTTTTCCAAAAAATGTGAAAATAGTGCATCCCTCACTATCCAAGAGGAATAATCCTCATGATTATCTCTCACAGTTTTTCAAACCATGTGAGAACCATGAGGTCCCCTCTATTTATGAAGAAATTAGTTGCACGGTTTCCTAGGAGATTGTGCATAGTTTCCCTAAATCATACACTAACAATACGCCACCTATTTTCAAACCCAAAATCTATATTTTTTTCTCCAAAACCACATGGGGATCCCAATGGATGAATACCAAAATGGAGATAAAAAATGTATTACCTGAATACAAAATCACAGATGTGACACTGTAAGATAGGCGTTCCTCATTTCCCATCCCTTATTGATTTGTTAATTTAAAAAAAGTATAATTTTTTGATTCTTAACAATACAGTTTAATATAGAGCACTTATTCTCACTAAAACTTGAACAAGATGTAAACCAAGAACCACCCTTTATCTAAGGTTAAGAGAGTGTTTTATTGTTGATGTGGAAGTTGGGTTTTTTAGGTGGGAGTAAGTGATCTAATATTTAAAGAATAATGTAATTAATAATTATCTGACCTTGGAACTTGATAACTACCACTGTTTTTATAAATTTTTATAAATTTTTATTAAATCCTTATATTGGAAACAAACTTTTTAGTAAATTATTTCTAACTTACTTCCCTCTTAATTTTCTTACTTCATCGTTTAAAATCATAAAAAATATGTTTATATAAAATAACCATTTTACCTTTTAAAACTTTCTACTTTAACATATTATTTATATATAAAATTTTATATTATAATCATTATTATAGGATATGGCACTAAAAAGGAACATTGAAATTATACAATTATGTTAAATAAATGATTATCAAATTATTAACTTAATTAGAGACTATACTTTTCTTATATTAACTAGAGGAAAAATTCTAGAGTTCCTTAGTACAGAACCAAATATGGTTCATGAGAACGTTTTCAAAATTAATATAATGAAATATATATCTAAAAAACATGGCATCACTATAGTATGAATTAGGATTTTAGTCAGTCCAGCCATGTGGTTCTTTTGGGATTTCATAAGTGTATTTGACTACTATACAATTTTATCTTAATATTCGTATTATTTTAATTTCTTATTGATTATAACTATGTCATAATACTAGTTTACTACCTATTATATTATTGTATTCTATATTGGTTATTTTTATGTTTTTACATACTGATAGTTGGTAATATTTCAAATGGATTTGATTTTATTATATTTGAATATCTTTTCTTAACTGTATGGAGAATATGGTTGTGTGATTATATCAAAGATGTTAGTTGTTAGCTTGTGAAGTTGTTACAATTATGTTTTCTACATACTTTATATTATATTAGTTTCATTGATAATGAATGTGTACATATATCATTGATGTGGTTTATTACTGTTATACATTTATTGAGTTGGTTCTCCAACCATTTATATATTGGCCTTTTAGGGAATGGGATGTATGATTTCATTAACCCTGGTGTGGGATGGGATAAAAGCATTGTAAGTATGTACACCCTGTCCCCTATCTTCCCATGATAGACTGATACCCTAACATGGTATACCCTTTTCTTTTTTGCTTGCGAGACACTTTATTACTTGGATTGGTATGTTCTTACTTGGATGATATGGGTTGCAATATTTCCTTTCCTTTAGCCAAATATTGATACTGGGATCTCCCAAAGTAGGTATATTTAGGTATGGATCCTCTCGATATATATTCATTAATTATATATATTAAATACATAATTTTAATATTGTTTTATATTTTTATGATATTTCTCTTTTATATCATGCTTCTCAATTGTAAAACTATTTTTTTATATTTGTGTAAATAAGTAAAACAATTCTTCTATAAACCCATTCTTTTAGTACTGTGTTGAGAAACCATTATTTGTACCCTACAAATTATCTTTTTCATACACCTTGTATTGAAACCTAAAGGGACATACTTATCCTAAATTGAATCTTTTTAGGTTTATATTATCACTCTAGTAGATGTAGGAAATTAATTGTACTGTCATCACATTCATAGAGTAAGTGAGATTTTTTCCTACTCTGGATTTTGTGATTTTAGTGGTTGGAAGGACGTTTGGAACATCACATATTCCTTCAGGGTTCAACACTTTATTAATCCTTGTCTATAATATATATTTTTATTTTCCGATATTTTAATTATAGTCAACATGTTTAAGGAACATTGATGAATTAATTTAGGGTAATTTTGAACTATTTTTATTCTTTTGAATATTTTATGTCTTGTTTGGTTCCACGATAATTTTAACATTTAATTAGGAATTTTAAACTTACAAATGAGTCATGAAAATTTATGGTAAAATCTGACTATGAAATATCTCTTTTACCAAAAAAGGTAAATCATTTTCTTAAATTATATATAAAAAATTTAAACACTTTTTTCTATCCCTTTGGGATTTTGGAGCACTCCTAGTGTAGTAATGTATGTGATCCAAGTTATATATGGGGCATCGAAGTCAATAAAATTACCAAATTCTATGAGATATGTATTTTGAATTTATATGGGATTAAGGATTTTAATTTTTAGATATGATCATGGACTATCATAAATTTAGAAGTAACCTATAAAAATGTGTAATGAACAATATTATGTAGGAATTTCATGTTGCAAAGGAATGTCTAGGAAGTTTGCTGGCATAATAGATTTGAGAAATGATTTCATATATTGATCAAAAGTTTGATGGAATAGAACTTGAGGTGTTATTTTAGGAATTGACTGAATGTCAATCTATTTTTTTGTTCATGTATTATTCTAGGCATCAATAGGTAGACACACATAGAGTGTCATGAAATAATTTATTCATGTGTGTGATTTTTACAATATAGCTAGAACCAATTTGGGTTTGTATGAATTAAAACATCGATAATATAAATAGAGTGTTTATATATATATATATATATATATTCTTGATGACTAGGATAATATTAACTAATAATTTATTCCACTGATTTGGATAACCTTGCTTATTTCTTTGATATGTACTCACTCTTATATAAAATTTCATTACCAAATTGTGTTTATGTTTTATCGACATGTTTGTATTTCTGAGGATTTTCCATGTTTCAAATTTAAATTCTCAATGAGTATGATAAATACTTTTTTATTAGATTTACATGATTAGTAAACTATATTTTATAGATTTTGTTATATCTTTGAGAAATTTACATGTTTGGTATTATTTTTGTAATTTTCAATTAATGATGCTATTGGTTGATGATTTTGTTTTATAGATGAACTTGTGAGCTTCAACCTTGGAGAATCAAACTTTAATAAGCATTTTTCTTAATCCCAGTCTATTATTCTTCTACTTGAAATGTTTTACAAAAATAAAGTAGTGTGAAATGCTAGTCCCTACTTTTTTCCTGTGATAATAGGAACTAATCCCACTGGGTATGAGTAATTATGAGAATTCAGTTGGTGCGATTATGTAAAATAAAATTGATTTAATATATTATGTTCATAAAGTGTAGGAATTGATCTAATATAAATGTGTTTAAAATGGTTATATATTTTGTAAAAGAGTTATGTTTCTTTCAAAATTGTCATTTTCTATTGGTTGGGTTTGTAGAGAAAATGGGGTTTTAAAAATAGAATTTATGTTTTGGATTTTGAAATGAAATGGGGATTAGTGAGAAATAGATTAACATTTTTTGTGTTTATATTGTGAAAATGGGTTTAAAAATATAAATATTGATATTGAAAATAGATTACAATTGATATTTTTAAATGTTTCTCTTTTTTTTAACTGAATTGGAAATTTCAAATGCATTTGACTTATAATATAATTTTATTAAATCCATAAGGATTTATTATAAAATAAAATTTTGATGGTGTGTTTAATTAAAATAATGTTTTATAATTGATTTTTAATATAAAATATGTCACTTTTTTGAAATAACTATATATTCTACTTCTAAATTAATAATGTATTGAAATGAATCTTTTGTATGAATTGGGGTTTAATGGGATATTAGGCATAAGAAGGTCCTTAAAACATTATATGGTAGGGAGTACCAGATCTTACCATTTGAATAGATTATGGTATTTAGATGGTTATAATTATTATGGTACATTTCTTGTTAATGATGTCTCAAGGTATTATAGTAGCTTGTTTTGGGTTTAGGAGTAATGCATTAGGAGCATAATAGGTAATTTGTGGTTGTATTAATTTTATCGTTTTATATGTTGGATTTGATTTTTGTTTTTTAGTGATTTGGATTATATTTGAGAATACATTAGAGTATTAGTTATTACAGTTCTATTAATATTAAAATTTCACTATTCTAATGGTTATGGTTATTGTATTTTTTTGGTTATCTGATGACCTATATCTGATTTAAGATCTGTGAATTAGATATTAAATAGATTATTATGATACAATTTGGTGTTAATTTTGGGATATATGATGGTGATGTAATTTTGGTTCAGTTGTTTATGACATGGAATTAGTTATATTATGTTTCATGGTGTGAAATAGGATGCTTTTCATCATGAATCTCATGGAAACCATAGTGGTTTTATCAAGTAATTTTTTATAAATGTTTTTAGGTGAGTGTATCTAATGATTTATTAGGGAAGATAATCTTATGTCTGTGTGGTTATAATGATCCTCGTCTTATCTATAGTATTTTATGGTCTTTGGGGTGACTTTGCAATGGTTATATCATATATTCCCTTGAATTTTGAGTTCTAGTTGAGGGTTTGTTTTTATTTTAGGTATTTGAATTTAGTTTAGAGTATTTTATGATAGATCCATATTCATTTTTTATGAGGTTTAATGTTTAGGAAAACAAATTAGAGGTTCGAGGTACTTATGAATGGGTGGAACATATAGATTTCACTTATAGGTGGTGCTAGGAACCCAATGGAAGGCCACAAAGTACCCACTCCCCCATTTAATAGATTTGTTTGCATGGGGGTCCCACTGGATACAAGGTGGTACCTAACTGGGTACCTAGTGGGATGATTGGGAGTTTTCTTTTAGTGATAATATATTTTTCCCCCACCCCTCACTCCTTATTTCTTCAATCTTCCTTCTCCCTTGTTCTCTCATTTCTCTATCTATATAAGAGGAAATGCTTAGAACTTTCTTGGTTATTTATTCCACCTATTATTGTCCCATAATTCCAAGTGAATCCATGGAAGTTATTCATTCCAAAACATAAGGTAATCCTTCGCTCTTATCTCAACTTCCCTCTTCCTCTATTTTATTCTAATTTTTTGATGACCAGGGACTCAAAATTTAATTCCTCTAGACAATTGTAGAATTCAACTATATCATGGGGTTTCCAATTCATTTATTCTATAAAGGATTATTTGGGTTTATTTCTTCCCATTCATCTCTATATTGGATAAAGAATATTTAGGTATGTTTTTATTAGGGTTTCCTAAATTATAAGTGGATTTAAATATTTTTTTTAATTTTTTTATTGAGATCTAAGGGCTGTTTTATTTTTTAGGGAATTTATATATTTGACAACATTAATTTAAAATGGAATTACTTAATCTTACATTATGCTAGCTATTTTTTTGGTTCACTTACTTATTATATTGTGATTGTATTGTTTTTAGTGTTTATTGAATATTTTTAGATTGTAAAAGATACCCATTAATATTTGTAGGTGGTATCAAGTCACAAAGTGATTCTATGGACATTCCTATAATATTCGTTCCCTCGATTTTCTAAAATTAATATTTTAACATCTTTATATTTTAAGGATATTATTAAATTATTTTCATATTTATTGTTATATAAGATTTAAAATGTTTTAAAAGTGAATTTGTTTCAACGTTATGGTAATAAACTTTTCTATTTTGACTATGTTGTAAATTTTTATTGAACAAGTTTTACTTTGTGGTCACTTAAAAATCTAGATCTTTGATGTTTTCTTTCATTGATTTGTATGTTATATAACCCATGCTATGGAATTCTCACATAACCATCATGTACCAAGGTGTTCGGCCTTTCCCTTCATACTAATGATGGGATAAAATAAATACCATTTGTGTATTATTAGAGTGAAAACCAAGTTATAGATAAATTATAAGCTAATATTCCTCCCTTGACTTACCCTTTTTGATTTATTAAATTAAAACTAAAGTATAATTTCATTATTTCAAACCATATACATTAATAAGTAACACATATTCTTACCAAATGTTGAATAATCTATAATAAAAGGAACCACCCATGACATATGGTTAAGATATTCCTTTTATAGAAATGAGGAATAAGGGGTTTAGAGGTGGGATTAATTTATCCTAATATGAAAAGGATAATAGCATTAGAAATTATCTAACATTGACACTTTAAGACTACCAAGGTTTTTATAAATATTTTTGATTTTTTATGAAAAACTTATCAAGATAATGGATCTTTTTAGGGAATTATTTCAATCTTATTCCAATTTTTTTTTCATGGTTCATATTTAAAATAATTATTTTTTCCATGGTACAACCCTTTTCTTTCTTGAAACTTGGCTACATTAAAAAAATTTGTTACATAAAGTGTTGGATTATAATAATAAGTTCAAAATGAATTATTAGATAGGATCTTTGTACCCAATAAATTATGTTAAATAATCCTTAGTCAATTTATTTCTCTAGTAGTATAATATCCTTTTATCATGTTAACCCATTCCCAAATACTGGTTTTCATCAATTTAGAACCATATTTTGTTCATGAAAACTTATAAAAAATTGATAAAATCAAATTTTTAAAAGATATATTAGCATCCCTCTAGTATGGAATGGGAGTGAGGTATGTAAAAAAATGTAGTTACATCATGATATCTTAATCAGGCTTGACTGTTATACTATATAATCCATATATATGGATTAGTTTGACCGCTTCATGATTATAAATATGTATTTTGAATATTATAATAACTCGATCATACTTTTAATTTTCAATGGTCATTTTCAAGTTTATTCACTTTAATTGTTGGTTATATTGATCATGTTAATGGTTTTATTACATTGGTATATTAATACTTACTTTTATTGAGCATGAAACTACATGATTTTGATAAGCATGTGGGTTGTTAGCATGTGAAATTATTCTATGTATGTTTAATTATATCTTTATAGAATATAAGTTACCTTGATTATGAGAATTTGTGTATATCATGGACATGTGATATCATTGTTATAAAATAATTGAGTAGGTTCTCTAAAAATTTATGTATACATATTTATGAGAAAATTATTTTTGATTTACCTAACTTTGTTGTGGTATAGGCTCAGAACAACATAGCTATATACACCCCTCCCACTATTTCTTGGGATTGGATGATACCCAGACATTGTATACCATTTCCCATTCCCCTTAAGATGGTAATATAGCCTGACTTGTTTTGTTCCTACCTCGATAGGATGGGTTGTAATATTTCACTACCTCCAACCTCTCATCAATACCAAACTCTCATGAATTAGTTGAGTTAAGGTATGAACCATCCTAGTAAAGGTAGTTACTAAAAATAGATATTAAATACGTAATATAGATTTAATTTTAAAATATTATACTATTTCTCTACTTCTTCTGGACTGTAAAATAGTTTTTTATATTTTTATAATTGAGAAGAACTATTTTTATATACACCCTTTGTTAAGGAATTGTTGGTTGTTCCCTATTGAGTGTTATTTTCTCACAACTTTCTTCAACGCTGTAGTGAACATTAGACCCATATCATTATTCCTTTTAGGTACACTCGGGTACTCTGGTATCTCATGTATGTAATGTCCCAAACATGAATTCCACTTAATAGTGCCCCGATCCTAGTTGGACACGTGGCATCAAGTGTATATCCCCATACGCCATAGGCTGCCGACTAGAAGAAAGGTTTTAATAAGGTTATAGTTTCTAGAATATATACTCATGTAAGATTAGTGTGGTGATATAATAAATAAATAAACAACTAACAACATTAGAAGATAATGATAACTAAATGTTATGGATGAAAAAATCCAATACATAGACATGAATTCATGTACATATATCGATTCAAGATAAATTGTTGAAATACAATAGGTAAAAGATGTATCACAATACTCAAATTAGAAAATGAAATAAAATCCCTATTTTCGATCTCTATGAGCATCCTGAGACCCAGATCAGTCATGTTATCCTAACTCCTCAGTACTACTACAACAATAGAAGAAAGAGACCATGTTCCAGCGAATAAAAGGTCTTATTGTCTACCTCATTACAATGGAGGCCCGAGTAGGCTGTGAGACATAATCCTAGTAAGAAAACAACCATGTTTTGTTCCATAGATTCAGTTAATATGTATAAAAATAGTGTGAATTTAGATAAATCAAGTATATGAAGTAGTCAAAAGTAAACAAACTAGAAATCACAATTATCAAATATAAACATTTTATTCTAATCATTTCATTTAAGAAATAAAAATATGATTTAACATTCATTCATAAGTTATCTAATAAAGTTCATTAAAAAGTTTAATATCATTTAATTTATAAGTCTTGAGACTCGATAAAATCCCGACATCCCTCCTACAAACACAAGCACAATAGATGCCTAAACATGCCATCTAAAAGGTATTATTGAAGACCAAATCCAAAATTTTGTTTTTTCTTAGAAGACATGCCATAATTCAATTGATTCATTATTCAATTTTGATACTGAGGTCTTCCAAGAAATTCCTAAGTTTAAATATAGGTATCGCTCTAGGTATAATATCAACCAATTCTTTACAATCCCATTCAAGTAGAACCTATCAGGAACCCAAGTATCGCTCTAGGTGTGGTATAATGTCACTTCCAATTGAGACCGTCATTAGCACTCCACTATGGGATCCCAAGTATCACCCAAGGAATATATTGTTGGAACCATGGTCTTATATTAATGAATTGAAGTATGGTTTTTGTTTGTTGACAATCCGTAGTGGAAGTTTAGATGTGTACCAGCAAAGTGATCAGACAGTTCAAGAAGACAACAGTATTGATGGTGGCGCCGTTTCCCAGTGTTTGCCAAATTTTTGGGCCTGAAAATCGACAAATAGAGAAAAGTGTGTTTGGAAAAGAGACTTGTGCGCCATGTACTTGAAGGAGAGGAAACTTGCACGCCATATGTTTTTCAAGATCAGAACATGAAAAAATTTCAATGGGACAAAGGCCGCGCAAGTTTTTGGCTGGTCGCGCAAGTGACCTGCGTGCCGTGAAAGGACTTGAGCGCCGATGCCTAGGAGGATTGGAAACTTGTGCGAAGTTTGTTCTTCATGATCAGAAATTCAAAATATGGAAAAGTAAAGTTGGTCGCGCAATTATTGGTGTGTTCGTGCAAGTGAGTAGTGAGATAGAGGCTAGGGGTATTGGAGCTACGCGCCTGGACTTGGGCGCCGTGAGGACACTTGCGCGCCACTGCGCAGGGGGTCCAGTTTGCCTATAAATAGAGGACCACCCCTCCTCATTTGAAACCAAGTTCAAGACTTCGAGATTTTTTGAGCTCTCATCACGCAAGTGGTTGAGTCACGCAAGTGGTTGTCGGGTTGCGCAAGTAGAGGTTGCGCGCCGGTTGTTGGATGCACGACCAAGGCGGTTTGGGAGTTAAAGGTGAAGAGTCGCGCAAGTTTGGAGTTGAAGAAGGCATTGTTGCGCAAGTGGGTTGGTGTCACCTGTGTGCTGAAATTGTTCCGCGCAAGTGACTTTCACGCTATGTTTGAAACTTGCATGTCGGGATTCGACTTGCGCGCCATGTATTGTTGAAGCCTGGTGGTTGTCTTGGAGCTGCACGAAAGCTGGAAAATTTCCCGATACTTTCGGTGTAAAGGGAGATCAGTTTACAGGTGAAATTTGGACTTCAAAAGAGAATATACACACAATAGAGGATGCATTCATTTAGCAATAATGAAGATACCTTCACGTCTATAAACTGAGTGAAACTTCACCAATGGCTGTGAGCCAGGGGGAGTCAATAGGAGTGACCTGTGGGACGTAGTGATCTATCCCTGAACAATTGTAAAGGCAGTGATCCTGTGGCAGAGTGACTATTCCAAATCCTTTTTAATCCACATCTAGTGAAGTTTAGTGGAATTAGTTATGACCGACAACCTGTCGACATATTCTCCTTGAACGTTGCCCTTAGTGGCGAACCAAGTAAAAAGTGTTGTTTCTTCTCTGTGCATGTGAATGTTTTCTTTCCGATCTTTTTCATCATACAGGTTCAACAAGTTCTTACCAACGTTAGAACCAGATCCATCACATTAAAAGATAAAGTTGTCACCCTGATTCACCCCACCCCTCTCAGGGTGTCCCAAGGTTCTTCATATATGATCAATTTTCCTTAATTATTTATATGTAATTCTCATATGAATCCATATATCACTCGACATATAATAGTCAGGGCCCTATGAGTCCATCCATAAAATTCCATAGGGGAGTCTGAGTTTCACTTGGGCATAATCAAGGAAATATCCATATGAGTCCATCCCTAGCATTGACATTTGAATCCATGTTTCACCCAAAAGATATAATAGTCATCCCCTATGATTTTATACTTGACAGTCCATACAGGAGTCCAAGTATCACTCAGGAAACAACATGATAAATTCCAAATGAGTTTGTAGAGGGAAATCATCATATGAATCCATGATTTACCCAAGGAATATAAGTATACAATAATTTTGATATAATATAATAAATTCATTTAATTAAATCCATTTGAACATGACATGGTCAAAACCAAGAACATATCATATACATCTCACCTCATAAGGTGACTCAATTCATGGCTATGTTTATAAGGCATAGCCTATAAAACAACTAAAGTGGTGATTTCATTATAACAAGGGCCACAAGATAAAACAATCCATTAAAAGGAAAGTTTCCAGGGTCATGGAATCCATTACCAATTCTTTATACAATCAATTCACAATTGATATGATTAACCCATTAACAATTAATTCCTACAACACTTCAATAATTCAACAACCTTTAATCAAAATCATTTAACATTCCAAGGTGAAGAATAAGTACATCCAACTCAATCTCAACTTGGGAGGTGTCTCATTACATTGAACAAGCATAGAAGGATTTCCATTTAACTACCATCATAGGAAATTCATTATGATAAGAATCTCATGGTTAAAAAACTATTACAAGGCATATAATACACTTAACACTCATGAGAATATCAATAAAAAGAGTAATTCTGGCATACTCGAGAATTTACATAGAATGGACCAAGGGCCATGGTCATAAATCCCAACACATTAATCAATCCATATTTCAATTCAATTAACAATACACTTTATAAACTAATTTATCAGTTTTATTTAAAATTCCTTTCATAATTCACATCCCAAGGAAAGGGAACAAAGGGAGAACCCTAAGATATCAAAGTTCCAAGAAACCCATGATGGTCCATACATATAACCACCACACCCAAATGGGTGATTCCATTTAATTCATGGTTTTTAACCTATAGAACAACATAAAAAAGCATCTTTAATCACATAGGCCATACTAAACAATTCAATTCAATAATTTAAAATAATTTAAAGGTTCCGCCTGAGAATTGGGTGAATGGAACAATGAAAAAATATATAACCACTCTATATTAAATGAAAAGCATCACACTACTTTAAATATGTTCATATTTGATAGCATGTACGATATATATCAGCTCCTGATTCAACTTAGATCTGGTGAAAAAAGGGATGAATCCCTTGAAAATATAGAAAAATAGATTTCACCTAAAGAGAAAATTTGATACCAAACTAAAAGAATAATGAATAAAAATGAATAGAGATATTAACTATATAGATCCAATGTGATGAACGGCTATTGAATCTAAGCTCAAACTAAAGAGATATATCAAATCAAAGAATATCCATGAAGTAGAGCTTCAAAGAGGAGAGGCTACTATGCAAGAGAGAAAGAAGTATAGGCTTAGGATTAAAATACATTTAAGGGGAAATAGTCATTTGACCTAAAATATCTGGGTCCCATGGGTTGACTACACAATATGGCCAAACCGTGCACCAACCGTGTGACACCCCTTTCTAAGGAAAACACCTCACATGGTTGGTGCTACACAATTAGCCTAAACGTGTGAAACCCATGCGGTGAATAGTGTTGTGGTACTCCCTAAGTGGCACTATCCGTTCAATCTAGGCAAATGGTTTGGTCAAATAAAAAACAAACCATTCGTAGACTACACAGGGCACAACATCTCCACTGGTCGAGGCAGTACAATTTTTTTAGGGGCCTCACCATTTTGGACAAATGATAATCCCTCTACATACCGTCAAAACATGGTGTTTCTTGATCTAATGCTCCTGAAACTTGATGATACAATCAATGGGGCTCTTAATACCTTAACAGAGTCCGAAAACAACATAACTAAGTGTCCCAAATCTCTTAATTATGTTCAAAATCATGGTTTACAAAACAAAATGTTCAGTAATAAGAATAATTCAAATACCCTTATAATTCCACATGGTTCAAAAATATAGGGCCGTAAAAACTCCCCACCTTAAAAATTCTTGTCCCCAAGAAGCATTAGGGAAAAAAATAATTCAGACTAGAAGGTACATGAGGTCTCTTTCAAATGGTCACATTGTAATTGAAAATAAGAAATGCACCTCAATCATTACATTTTCTTACAATGCTTAAGTCACCAAAACATGAGTGAACACTCATTTTATGATTAAAATCCTAAAATAGTGTATACCCTAGCCTACTTCACTAGAGACATGATCATGTCATTGTCCCCTTAATAATTATCCTATTGGTGCTTCCACACAAGGGTTTTAGCATTTAACATCCAACACTAAACCACCACACCTCCACCATCGGAATTGACTCTCAAAGAACCTCTTATCATCCTAGAGATTCTCTAGGAAATTTTGTTATTAATTGGCTGAAACAAACACTTACTAGGTCATAATAAGGACCTCATTGGAAAGTAATGGTCCAATCTCGATTGACCAAACTGAATCTGGCCACACATGCTTTCCTTAAAAGAAATTGATAACCGATAAGCCACACCCACCTTAACCTGGAGACATTTTATAAAATAGTTTACTCACCAATCATATACATACATAAAAAATAAAAACACGTCAATCTATCTCAGGTTGTTCATTCATGAAGTTTCTCGGATTAGACAGCTTACACATCACAACCTGAACTACAACGCTTTCTCCAAAGGCATTTTCATTTATAATTGAAACATCCAAGGAATCTAACACCTGACTTCCAATGGTGAACCATGTTCAAACCATTACCCCAACATTTAAACATGTGTTCATCATAACAAGAACATGTGTAACCCAGATCCAGTTTACTGGAATATTTATCATTCAAACATTACCTCTAATCTCGACTGAAAGTATAGAATAACCTTGGATTTATTGAACAGGAGTCCATGGAACTTATTAAAGGTAGTCTATAATACATTTTTTACATATGATATGTTGGTATAAACACATTATGTTCACATAATATCACAAGATGAACCCAGAGATTCACCCTCCTGGTGGTCACGTCAAAGAAAATGGTTGGAGTCCAAGAGTCCATCAAAGATGTTCCTATAGGGGAACCAAAAATCACCCTGGACTAGCCATGCCTCAACAGAAACCATGAATCCAACACTCAAATGTTATAGTGATCATTAACCATCCCATATCATTTAATTATTAACTCAGGGTAATACTGACACTCTCTTAGTGCATTAGGGATCATTTCAAGCGAGGGGACATTCCCATCACTAAGTAGAAAACACTGATAGGATCTTAAGGATTAACTAAAAAATAATAACTGATCTACCACTAGTTGACCTCTTGGATGAATATTATCTTCAAATACAAGCACATTTTCATTTAACTAATCAAAATTCCTTTACCACATGAACTATTTTCACAATCGTTCAAACATAACCACTAAAGTCTAACCATAAACAACAATTCTTCTCAAGGGTCTCATACACAACCAGACACATCAATATCATGCTTCTGAGAGAGAACCATCATGGATATAAATTTTCATGCCTTAAGGGAATTAAATAAAAAATACAATTCCAAAAGGTTCTCTTTGGACAGGTTCCTTCTACCTGCAAGTTCACATTCATCAAAACTAACATGATGCTCCCCACATTAAGAGTGTATTATTCATCAAAATAAAAGACAAAATAGTCACTCATGGGCATTATTGACCCAAATTAAAATTAATATATTTTGTGATACTCCACAAAAAACAATCACCACATCAAGTATTTAGCATTGAAACCAAACTGACCGGCATGTCAAAAATAGAGAAGTCTATAGAAATTCCTCCTAAGCATTAGGATGAACTTGATCACTATAGCAGCCAAGTACCTCTACTATGTGATTGACTTGAGAACATACTCAATAGCACAAAGATCAATTATTTTAGTAAACTAAACTAGTTCATTACAACATTTAAGAACATGATAGGTATCATGTATATCAACGAACACTACCACTATATTTAGAAGCGTGGTGATACAACCTCGACACCATCCATATGATTTCCACCCTATGCATCCCAGTATAATATACTTCAAACAAATAACTAGATAAAGTTTCATTATTATGAGACTATAAAATAACCGATGACCTCCTGATTTGACCAAGGAAAGAAACATGGTCACGAGATGTAATACGCAGCTAACCGCACCTGAGGCATGTCTAACATGCTAAATCCAAGAATCACTCAATTATCATGCTCATAAAAAGATTCAAACATACAAAGAACGCCCATCCAAACAAGGGTGTTGTTTAATAGGTATATATCCTACTAGGTATAGAAACCCCAGAAATGTACTAAGCATTAGAGGTCTCATGGAATTATCAATTCATTTAATGCTCTAAGTGTGATTCCTTGTATAGAATATGCCCTTATGAATCATAAGAATCAATCCTATCACTAGGTCACACAAAATAGATTTCACTAGGCTTAAGATCCCTTTATTTAATCCATTCCTAAAAATAATCATCCAATGGATAAATAATCACATCTCCTTTCCAAGGAACACTACAAGATACTTTTAAACTACCATTTCATGAGTGGTTAAAGAAAGGAAACCACCAAAAGTTCCATTTTTAAAGTCATTTAATTAATTGACTTCAAACTTTAAACATTTGAAAAAATTTAAAACAAAACCTCATGTACCATTTTATAAATCATGTAACTTGTTATTTAATTTAGTTAATAACTCAAGAAAAACCATCCAAGTCTTATCAAAATTACTTTTTAAGCATTTAATATTCATTGAAATTATGTCATAATTACGAAATTTACCATATAATTTTTTCCCTAATAAGGTGACCCATAAGGGTCCCACTAAAAAATCCCGAGTTCTTAAAAAAGAAACCCAATACCAGTTTTTGAGCTTTAGAAATCATAAACACCCATAATGATTCATCTCATAAAAACATGCCCCAACTAGCCAACATGGGTCTGGTTGAGAAATTTAATAGTTAACCAATCCATTAGACATTAAAATTAAACAAATTTCATATTCATAACCCTTTAAAATTATAACCTAGACATATACTTTGTTTGATTATATGGGTTGTCATACCCTAGCTTATAAAGTGCCCATACACTTTAAAAACCAATGTTTAGCTCCCATTTGACTGAACCCAATCAAAATTAAGAATTTGAACTCATGAAACCCTTTTTAATTTTAAAAAGTGTTAATAAACATTTATTAAGGTCCAAAGATGGTTTGATTATATGGGTTAGCCTTTAAAAATTATAAAGATCCCATACACCTTACAATCAAGAACTGGATCCCGTGTAAATCAAAACTAATATGTTCAGCCCATGTAATCATTTAAATATATAAAAACACTAGCATGGTATCTAAATTAGTAACATAGATAAACATGATAAATTAATTATAAGCATAACATATAATTACTTAAACATGTAATCATCTTAACAATATAAAAAAATCATCCAAGCATGTTACATTATCAGGCACGCTAATAAAATCCAAATTAATGGATTCACACTCAAGGTACAAAATCAAACCAATAGGAAACACACTAATAAAACTACATGGAATGGAATATTCATGAAATTTGATGTTTTATTTTCTAATAGTTTGATTCATGCAATGATACATACTTACCAAACCAGGCCAAGGGTAAAATTCCATAAATCCCATAAATCAATATGGAGTAGAAAATACATCAATAAATCTATGTGAAATCATGATCAACTATAATAGAAGACTGTACAAACATTAATCTCAATATTGGACACATGGTCAACTCCCCATGGGTGGGGTGATCAGTCCTATACATGACTACTTACCATGTGCCAACACATTTATAGTCTCTTATCTACCAGCCCAAAATTTTAGTACAAATAAAAAATAGTCTTTGATACTAATTTTAATTCTGCAAACCCGAATGCCACCCAACAGTGCCAAGATTCTGATTGGCGATATGCTAGAGGATGATGACTAGCAGTGAGGGTTTGAGAAGGTGATAGTGGGGAGAAAATACTTTCATGTTAGTGAAGTGAAGTTGTATAATAAATAACAAAACCATTGACAGTAGTGGAAGATAATAATAACTGAAAGTAAAGGATGGCCAATGCCAATATACATATTTATTTTCATTTCTAGATAGTGATAAAAGGTAAATAGTAGACATATAACAGTTACAAGATGTAGTACAATACTCGAATAAGAAAATGAAACAAAATCCTCATGGGTGATCTCCATAAGCATCCTGAGTCCTAGCTCAGTCCAGTTCTCCTAACTCCTAGGTATGAGTAAAACAAAAAAAATAAAAGTCTATGGTCCTATGAGAAAAAGGTCTACTAGAGTACCCCAATGCAATGAAAACCCAAGCATGGTGTGAGACATAATCCCAATTGTCATCCAACCAAGGTATGTGCCATCTAGTTAGTGTGTATATATATAAATAGTGTGTAGGAAGATAAAACAAGTATATGAAGTTCCCAAAATTAAACAACCTATAATGGCCAAGTTATCATTTATAACCATTTCACTCTAATAATTTCATTTATGAAATAAATATATGATATAATAGTATTACCTATGTCAACTAATCGGGTTTATTCAATAGTTCAATATCATTTAATTTATATTTCTTAAGACACAATGCAAGCCTGACTTCCCCAATACAAACACAAGAATTTAAGATGCCAAAACATGCCATGTAAAATGTATTATTCAAGAACAAATCCAAAATTGTGCCTTTTCTTGGTAGACACGTCATATTTCAATCAATTCATTATTCAATTTAGAACCTAGGCCCATACAAGGAATTCCAAATTTAGAATCCATGTATCTTTCCAGGTGTAATATCAACCAACACCTAACATGCCCATCCAAGGTTGGACCTCTCAGGAACCTAAGTATCTCTCTAGGTGGGGTATAAAATCACTACCAATTCTGTCTATCCTTGGTAGTCCACTAATGGAATTCAAGTATTTCCCTTGTCATATATTCTCAATACCTTTTGAGTTCGTCCATGACATTTTCATATGAATTCGTGTATGAATCAACATTTAATATTTATCCCCCTATGATTTCGTCCATGTCAGTCTATATAAGAGTCTAAATAGAACTCTGGAATAATCTATGCAGTAGAAAAATGTGTTCATCCATGGAATTCACATATAAATCCATGTTTCACCTAAGGCATATAATATTAATCCCCTCTGAGTATGTCCTTGGCAGTCTATTTAGGAGTCCAAGTATCACTTATGAATGAACTTGATAAATACCAAATGAGTTCATCCATGGCATTAATTATATGAATCCATGTTTAAATCATTGCATAAAATCACATAATTAATTCAATATAATTTAATCAATTCATTTAAGAAAATCCATTTAAACATGTCAAGGTAAAAACCAATAACATCTCACATATATCTCACATTAGAAGTTGACTTAATTCATGGCTAAGCGTAGAAGGAATAGCCTATAAAACAAGTAATGTTTTCATTTGATTATAACATGGGTTACATGATCAAACAGGACATTACAAGGAAATGGTATACGATCCTGGAATCCATTCCCTCTTATTTATCTAATCAATTCAAAATTGATCTGCAAACCCTATTAAAAATTCATTCCAACTATACTTCAACATTCAATGACGTTAAATCAAAATCATTCAACATGACAAGGTCAACAACATGGGAATATAATTTAATCTCGCCTCTAGAGGTGGTTAATGGAATTAGACATTCTCGGAAGTCTTTCCACTCAACTACTCTCTGGGGTTTTTTATTATAACATGTGTATCATGCTTAAAAAACTATTTCATGGCATATAATACACTTAAATCACATGGGGATACCAATAAAAACAGTAATTGATGCTTACTCAATAATTTACATTTCATGGGCCATGGTCCATGCCCATATATTCCTTCATATTAATCTATTAATATTTCAATTAAATTAATAATTATCCTTATAAACAAATTCATCAATATTTTTTACAATTCATTTCATAATTCACATACCAAGGAAAAGAGAAAAATGAAACACCCTAAGGTATCAAATTCAGAGGCCACCCATAGTGGTGTATCTATAAAACCAACACACCCAAAGGGGTGGTTCCATTTAATTCAAGGTTCTCAACTGATAAAAAAATAAACAATCCTATTTAATCACATATTCTATACTAAAAAATTCAATTTAAGAATTCAAACTCATTTCAAGGTACCTATCAAGAATCGGGAATGTGGCACAATTAAAATATATATAACCACTTGACATTAAAATAAAATAATGAGACAACCAACCATAGGTTCTAGGTTTGTAGGTCATCTGATATGAACTCCCTATTTGACTCAGATTGGGAGAAAAACAAAGAATGAACAATGGACCGAAAAATAGGGCAAAAGAGTTTTCACCTAATTATTAAGGACAATACCAAAATAAAATAATAACGATTAAAAGTGGAGATCTTATTGATATAGATCCAATGAGATGAACATACCTTTACTCCCTTATTGAAGCAAATAAATCTCTCCAATCCATGAATAGCCATGAAGAGGATCTTTAATGAGGAGAGGCTTCTATACAAGAGTGAAATAAACATAGGCTTAATATTAAAATAAATTTAAAGAAAAATGGCCATTTTACCAAAAATATATTGGCACATAGTTTGGATACATATTTTGGACAAAATGTGCACTAACCATGAAACACCACCTACTTTAGAAAACATCACGCACAGTTTGTGCCATAGAGTTAGCCAAACATGCACATTCTTTGAGGAGAATAGTGTTGAGGTACTGCCTATGTGGCACTAACCATGTGGGCAAGGTTCATGGGTTGGTCAAACCATTCACAAAGAATGTGGGGAATAATTTCTCCACTTATAAAGGCTATACGATTTTCTACTGGGGCTACATGGTTTCAGAAAAATCCTACACCCTATGCAGACCCTCAAAACTTGGGATTTCTGGACATGGTTCTCCCAAAACTCAATGAGACGCCCGATTGACCTCTTTATCCATTAGAAAAGTCCAAGAAAAAGACATTGATGTGCTACAACTCTCTTAATTACATTCTGATGTTCATTTTTCAAAATGTTCTATCCAATAATCACCAAAATTCAAATTCCATTGGAATTCCATCTGGTTCAAAAACATTGGACCTTAGAATGTAAAAATATTGAACTATCATCTTCTTCCGTATGTATACAAGATGATTTCCCACTTTTCAGTAGGTTTTTTTAATGGTTTGATGTCATATTTAACACATTGACTATTCCTTCATGGGTTTTCCCTATCTAAGCACTAGTTTTGTATGGATATTTTAATTTTTTTATTTCTTCACAGTAGTCAGTTTGTTGACAGATCATAAAAGAATTAATTTAGGGAGAATTTTATTTTTTTTCTTTTATATAATTTATGCTATTACTATTTTGGTTTCATAAGAAATTTCTAGATTAATTTTGATTATATGACTTACGTATGAGTCATTATGTATTTATAGTAAAATCATGATACAACATATATATTCAATAAAAATGGGAAAGTCATTCCCAAAATTTTATATCAAGACCTGTATAACTTGTTTCCATCCCTTAGGGATCAATGTGTTTTTCTATAGTAGTATAACACAGGGTTTGGGTTTTTCATAGAGAATTTTTATAATAGAAGTAACATTAACCCATCTACATTATTAGAGGATTTTATATCTCCATTATATACTACATTAGTTTAGATGTTATATTTAATAAGGTAACAATTTGTGAAGATATAAGTGAGTGGGAGACACCTGTCTCAAAAAAAGAAACACCTATATATGATGTAATAATTATAGAACATTCTACTATAACAAGTAAATCTTTTTATTCTATGGGTTCTTTTATAGCGTCATATAATTTCGTAGATTTGGACTGACCCTACATCCTCTCATTAAATTGATTTTTATTCATTAATTATATTTGACCACAAAAAGATTCACCTATTTTTCTACAATCTTGATAAGGATACCCATTTTCCTTAGAAGTGTCAAATTAAATTTTCGGTGCCTTTATAAATAAGGAATCCATAACATTATTTTGGGGATGATTATCCCTACATAATATCTAATGGTCCCCCCTACAACCAAAAGTATGAAAAATCTAAGGTGCTTAATTACATGAATGCGTTCAATGACCTTTTTTCACATTAATAGAATAAAAGATGATTTTTATGTTTTTATAGTTTTAAAAAACACTAGTTATATGTAATGAAAGAACAGAAATGAAAAATTTCAAGAACAACGTGCATTAAAACAAAAATAAATGTTTATTTAAAATAGAGGACATGAAAGTGTACTGTACACTATTATTGTTCATAGTGATCATATTTATGACAACCCTCATTTTATTACAAACTTAAACATGATTTATTACATAAACAATTCACATGATACAACATGGATGATCGAGAGGTCTAGTGTCTTTGGGGCTTAGGATCATTACATAACAACATAAAACATGAAGTACAACATCTTTATTGAAAAATTCCTTTACATGACCACTACATTCCCTCGTACTTAGCATTGCATGGGATAACCTGAGGACATGAATAAGAAAAGGGGTGAGCTATAAAGCCGAGTAAGGGAATAAACATGGAATAAATGAGGAGTACAATACATGTAGGACAATAGGCATATCAACATAGAACAAGAGAAACATGAACATAAAGGCATGATAAAGTATGATAATCATAACATGGAAATGTGGTAACAACACTTAACATGGAATTAGCATGAGCCAAGGCTCATTGCACATAGAGCATGAGTAAATAATCATTGCACATGAAGAACGAGTAAAACCTCATTGAACTTGAATTAGAATGAGTCAACACTCATTGCACATTATGTATCATGATACTATACTTTACCCAATGCATTGGAGAACTATAAGGGAACACCCTTCTTAAAAATTTCATTTCATGCATAAGTGTGCCACATGGATCATAAAACATTGATTCATAAAACAAAATCATTTATTCCACGATAAAGGAATGTAGAATTAAAACATGAAACATTATAATCAATAAGTAAATGTGTATAAAGGTGAATACCCTTGATGGAGAAATGGGCATGGTATTCACTACACAATGACATTGGCTTAGAAAATCGGTGCGATTTCGGCTGCGTAATGGCATGACATAAGAATTCATAAAAATGGTTGTTGAGAGAGAAAGGGTTTCCTCATCATATTTACATGTAATGGAAATTAATTATGTCATATAGATACATGTACCAATAGTTGTAATGAAATTTATATTCATGATACAAAAGTATTGCTTGAATGTAAAAGAGGAGAGAGAAGTTCCTTTCAGAATTTCGGCATAGTAATAGGTGTACATGGGAGGCATTTAATGAGATTTAAAGGGGTCTCCCATCATTAAAAAATAAAAAGGTCAGTATGAGGGATGTGCGAAACCATACCCTAACATTAATAATTTAAATTAAATGGGCAAAACAACTTAAAGAAAATTGGACAAAAATGAGAAAGGAAGAAAAAACCCTTACATGGATGTGTGCTTCCAAAGGCTTGAGAGAGGCTTGAGAGAGGCTTCTTGGGAGCTTAGGTCACCTTGATAGTATTATAGAGATATTAGGGAAGAGGTTAGATGAAATCCAAAGGCTTTGAGTGAGGAGGAAGTGGGAGCTTGGGTGGGTTTATATAGGAAAGGTGAGGGAATTCTTTATTATTTACGTTTGGGACCCCTTATATTAAATTAATCCAAACCAAAAACAATATAATGGTTTTTGCGAATGGTTTTTGGAAAATGGAAGAGGGAAACAATATTTTATAAGGCCAAAGTCCAAAATTTTTAAAATAATAGGGTTGCTTATGTGGAGGTGAGTCACACTCCCGTGGAAAACAATTTAAAAAGACAAGGTGTTTAATAAGTCTTGAAGGGTCCATTAATGCTTTGAAAATTAAGTCAAAAAAACCCAAAATCACATTATTTTAATGTTAAAACATATATTGGGAGAAAATAAAGATTATATTATTTTATTACATCACTATTGGGTCATTATGATGTCATAAAACACATTATATATTTAAAAAATATTTAATTTTTACCCAAAAAAATTGACTATCTCAGAAAATTATGAAAAATTCACTATTGGATAATTTCGACATCCTTATTCTAGAAATAACATTTATTTTATCTAAATAATTTTTTAATATGTTAATTTTAACTTTTAAAATAAAAACTGACATTTATCGAAATTTCACGGGTTTTGAAAAAAATAGCTTTCAAACCTTAATAAAAATTACAATTTCATTCATAAAATTATAAGATCATTTATATTTAATAAAAATTAATTTAATAATAATAATAATAATATTTTATTAAAATATTATTTAATTCAAAAATCCCTTAATTTAATATAATATAATTCTAATAAAATAATAACTAAAAACACTATTTGTACTTTAAAAACTATTTACAACATATCAATAATGACAGGAAATTATATTCATCATTATATACAAAAATAATGTACATGAATATAGTACTAGAGATTTCTTACATAACCCCTTAAAACAGCTGCATAAGACATAAGGGTAAGGTGTGCGATGGTGACAGACTCTTAGGGTGGCTTGGATAACATCGTTCGAGTGGTAATTTCTATCAACTTCCACTTTTCCCGTAGATGGTCACGTTTGAGCTTGACATGATGAAGCTCGGCTTGGGATTGGTCAAGAGCGAGGCCCAAAGATTCCACCTCTTTTCTAAGCTCCGACAAATGGGCTTCGTTTGGAGCAATTCTACTGGATGAGGCCATCGCTTCCTTTGTCTGAGTAAATTGGGTTTGTTAAAGCCCAATATTTATACTAATCATGTGATCATTGTTCAACGACTATAAAAACAACGAACACAATTATTAACATAAAACCAAAGAAGTTTACATTTTATATAAACATTTTATATAAAGAGACATTTAACTAGGTAAAGAGGGATTTTATATTAATGAAACTTTGGGTCATTACAATATTCCCCACTTAAGAAATTTCTCCCTCGAAATTTCCATTTCCCACAATAAAATAGATGTGGGTAACTCAGCTTCATCATTTCCTATGATTCCCAAGTCACTTCTTCAAACTTTTGGTTTCTCCACAACACCTTGAAGAGGGGCATTGTCATATTTCGTAGAACTTTTTCTCTACGATCTAAGATCTTCACTGGTTTCTCCTCATAAGAAATATCATCCTCCAACTGTACCACCTTAGAAGAGAGCACATGTGAAGGGTCCGGTATGTATTTCCTTAAGAGGGATACATGAAAGAAATCATGTACTTTGGCCATGGTAGGTGGAAGTGCTTGTCAATAGGCCATAGCCCCGACACGATCAAGAATCTCGAAGGGGCCGATGTACCTTTGACTTAACTTACCTTTCGTTCCAAACCTCATGACCTTCTTCCATGGAGATATGCGTAGAAAAACCATATCTCTAACTTTAAACTCAAGGTCTCGTCGATGATTATCTGCATAACTCTTTTGTTGACTCTAGGATGCCTTGATATGCTGGTGAATGATTTTCACCTTCTCCACCATTTCCTCAACCATTTCTGGTCCAAACAGCTTACTTTCACCGACCTCATCCCAACATACCGGTGTTCTGCACCTTTTCCCATACAGGCATTCATATGGTGCCATTTGGATGCTCGAGTGGAAACTGTTATTATAAGAGAACTCAATCGGAGGAAGATGTTGATCCCACCCTCCTTTAAAGTCCATTGAGCATGCTCTCAACATATCATCAAGTGTTTGGATAGTCCACTCGGATTGGACATCAGAATGAGGATGATAGGCCGTACTGAAGTTCAGTTCAGTATTCAGAGCTTTTTGAAGACTCTTCCAAAACTTAGAGGTGAATCTTGGATCTCGGTCAGACACAATAGATAGTGGAACTCCATGCAGCCTTACCACTTCCCTGATATATATCTGTGCCAGTTGATCCAATGAGAAATCCTCTCGAATAGCAAAGAAGTGTGAAGTCTTTGTAAGAAGATCCAAAACAACCTAGATTGCATTGTTGCCTTTGGATGTCCTCGGAAGTCCAGTGACAAAGTCCATGGTGATGTTCTCCTATTTCTATTCTGGTATGGGCAATGGTTTCATCATCCCCTTAGTCTTCTGCCTCTCTGCCTTCACTTGCTGGAACATCAGGAACTTTGATGTATATTCAGTGATATCCTTTTTCATATTATCCCACAAAAAGTTTTCTCGGAGATCTTGATACATCTTTGTGATCCCTGGGTGAATAGAGAAATTTGAACTATGTGCATCATCCAAAAGTTTCTTCTTCAGCTATGGACTTGATGGAACACATAGTCTTTTCCCAAATCTCACAATTCCTTCTTCATTAACATTAAACTCTGGGGATTTATCTTTTTTGGTAGCTTCCACTTTTTCTTGAATTCCCACATCATCCTTTTGAGAATCCTTTAACCTTTCCAAAAGAGACGGTTGAGCAATAATTTGTGAAAGGATTGATGATGTTCCCTTCTTTATGATTCCCATGTTCATCTTCATCAAGTGTAAGAAGATTGTATCCTTCTCAATTCTCATTATTTATAGAATCACTGGGTCCTTTCTACTTAGGGCATCTGCCACCTTGTTCGCTTTCCCAGGGTGGTAATGTATTGAACAGTCATAATCCTTGATGAGCTATATCCATCTTCTCTGGCACATATTAAGCTCTTTCTGTGTGAATATATATTTAAGACTCTTGTGGTCAGTATATATCTCAAATTTCTACCCATAGAGATAATGCTTCCAGATTTTCAAGGCAAAGATCACCACCGCCAACTCCAGATCATGCATTGGATAGTTTCGCTCATGGATTTTCAGCTGCCTTGAGGCATAGGATATCACGTATCATTCTGCATCAGCACACAACCTAAGACCTTCTTTGAAGCATCATTAAATACCACAAAAATTTCCCCACTTGTGGGTAAAGTGATCACGGGCACAATGATAAGCCTCCTTTTCAACTCCTTGAAGATTTCTTCACATTCATCACTCCAAGAAAACTTTACTCCCATTAGAGTTAGTTTGGTAAGAGGGTTGATCAATCGTGAGAAATTTCTCACAAATCGTGTATAATATCCAGCTAACTCCCAGAAGCTACGGATATCCGTTACTGGTGTTGGCCTCGAACATCCCTCAATTGAATCTGTTTTGGAGGGATCCACATATATCCCATTGCTTGTTATCATATTTCACAAAAATGAGACTTCCTTTAACCAGAACTCACACTTGATGTACTTTGAATAGATATTCTCCTTGCACAAAGTTTCTAGTATAGTTCTTAAATGATCCTCATGATCCTACTTCGTTTTGGAGTATATTAGAATATCATCTATAAATACTACAAAAAATTTGTCTAGGTAATCTCTAAAGACTCTATTCATCATGTCCATGAATATTTCTGGAGCATTGGTGAGTCCGAAAGGCATTACTATGAATTCATAGTGCCCGTATCTTGTATTAAAAGTAGTCTTGGGGACATCTTCCTTCTTCACCCTAACTTGATAATATCCCGACCGCAAATCTACCTTGGAGAAGTATTGTTCTCGATGTATCTAATCAAACAAGTCATCGATCCATGGTAGAGGATACTTGTTATTTATCGTGATTTTTTTAAGTTCACGATAATCGATGCAAAGATGCATTGACCCATCCTTCGTCTTGACGAAGAGGACTGGTGCACCCCATGGTGAAGCACTTGGGCGTATAAACCCTTGATCCAGATTCTCCTATAGTTGTTTCTTCAGATCTTAAAGTTCCACAATATCCATTCTATATAGAGTCTTGGATATTGGTATCTCCCCTGGTATAAGTTCAATTGAGAACTAAACATCTCTTCTAGGAGGAAGACCAGGCAGTTCCTCGGGAAACACTTCAGCGAATTCCCTCACAATAGGCATTTCTTCAATGATGGTTTCTTCCTTGGACTCAATCATCTGAGCCAGATACGCATGATCAAAGGGAATTAATATCCATGATTGAGATGATGGAGCTAAAGGAGATTCATCTTCCTCCTTACACTTGTAAAGAATCAGGGGTCGATTCTTTATATGGAGTGTGATTTCCTTCTCCCGAAAATTTATGTTGGATCTATATAAGGAAATCCAATCCATGCCAAGAATTGCATCAAATTACACCATAGGGAGTATGACAAGGTTCACCAGGAAATTAAATCCACATATTATAACAGGGGATGACTTATATTCATGGGATTCAATGATTGCCCCATTTTCCGTACTCACCGACATCTTTACTTCCATGGTTTGTGGTGGTGCTGGGATTGTTTTACTAAACTTTCGAGATATAAAAGAATGCGTAGAACCTGAATAAAAAGGTACGTTCGCTATTCTAGAATGAATAACTAGCGTACCTGTCACCACTTCGTTTTTGGGGTTCACTTCGGCAGAAGTGATGGAAAAAGCTCTTCCTTGCTGCCTTGGAGGTTTTTGGTTGCCTCAAAAAACCTTTGGATTAGGGAACTGATTTTCAAGATTCCCCGGTTCTTTACATTTGTAGCAATGAACAACGTATTGAGGTTCAAATGGATAATTCCTCTCCTCTATCGCAGCCGCGGGTCTTTCTTGCCGATAGTTAACAGCTAGGTGACCTTATCTTCTACACCTAAGTCATTTCCTCATCCCCTTGAGGCAATTTCCAGGGTGCTTCTTTCTGCACTTTTGGCGAGTGGGGTACTGGATCTTCTTAGCACTGTTGAATTTATTCATCGGACCTCCAGCATTGAAGTCCACCTTATTCTTCTTGTCCCCATGATACCCCTGTGATTCCTCGATCTCCATTTCAACCTTGAGGGAACATCAGACAATTTCCTCATAGCTGTCAAAGTCACGGATCGCTAACGCTTCCCACAGGCTAGGCTTCAGCCCACCAAAGAAGTGGTCAATCTTGCATTCAGGGATAACGACAAAGCTGGAAGCGTATAGTGCAAGACTTGTGAAGTTTTCCTCGTATGCTCCAATAGATTATTCTTATTTTTGCTTGAGGGAAAGGAATTCCCTTTCCATCTTAAGCCGGAGGGTGCACGGAAAATATTTATCGAAAAACATCTTTCGGAAATCCTTCCATTCCAACGCCTCGATCTCCTCCGCAGGCTTCGTATTTTTGATCAACGTCCACCATTGATCAGCTTCACCCTCCATACGATAAGCGGCCAGGAGAACCTTCTCTTGTTCAGAACATTGAAGGATGGAGAAGATCTTTTCAATGGCGTTGATCCATTGTTCAGCGATCGTTGGATCAGATGATCCACTAAAAGTAGGAGGCCTTTGTCTCATGAAGCTCTTGATAGCGACTTGTTCCTTCTTATGGGGGTTTGGACGTTCCTCTTGACCCATGTTTCTATTCAAATCTTGAGTTAGCTGAGAGAGAAGCATGACAAAGTTCACGATTCCTGCTCCCATTGGAATGGGCATCTCATTAGTACAGTCATCACACTGATCATCACATCGGTTGTTAGCCCGAGTCCTCCTATTACCTGAAATTGGCTGGAATAAAAGGAAATTTAGGGGGTAACACATAAAGGGTAATCCAAAGACAAAAGTTGATGACTCAAAAAAATAAACTTTTATTTCCTTAGCTCATGAGTCTATAGGCTTCAACCTAGGCTTTTCATGATCTACTTTCTAACATATATTCTTAGGGGAATTTTATTTAATTAAATTAATAAGAGTTCATACTAAGCTTGTGAATTTATAAAAAAATATCCCACATGAGTGTCGTAACCAAGAGTGCAGCAAGGCCCATTTCCGTGCACCGGTTCCTGTTCGAGTCTAGCTCAAAGCGGTGTTTTCGGGTTTTACCCCTAGGATACATCTGTTCCAGAGCTGCCTCTACCTGCTCATATCCAGACATGGATGTATTTTTTTGATAAACCACTTAATTAGTACTTACCAAAACTTAGGGATGTTTTTATTATACTTATTACTATCTCTAAGGCTTTACTAGGGTTTTATAATCATAATCCCCAAAATAACTAAACCTATCCTCTGATACCAACTATGACAACCCTTCTTTTATTACAAACATTAACATGATTTATTACAGAAACCATTCGCTTGATACAACATGGATGATCGAGAGGTCTAGTGTCTCTGGGGATTAGGATCATTACATAAAAACTTAAAACATGAAGTAAAACATCTTTATTGAAAACATCCTTTACATGACAACTACATTCCCTCGTACTTAGCATTGCAAGGGATAACCTGAGGAAATGCATAAGAAAATGGGTGAGCTATAAAGCCCAGTAAGGGAATAAACATGGAATAAATGAAGAGTAAAATACTTTTTAGACAATAGGAATATCAACAGAGCACAAGAGAAACATGAAAATAAAGGCATGATAAAGCATGATAATCATAACATGGAAATGTGGCAACAACACTTAACATGTAATTAGCATGAGCCAAGGCTCATTGCACATAGAGCATGAGTAAATCCTCATTACACATGAAACACGAGTAAACCCTAATTTCACTTGAATTATCATGAGTCAACACGCATTGCAAATGACATATCATGGTACTATATTTTACCCAGTGCATTGGAGCGCTATAAGGGCGCACCCTTCTTAAACATTTCATTTCATGCATAAGTGTGCCTCATGGATCATAAAACATGGATTCATAAAACATTATAATTTATTACAAAATAAAGGAATGTGGAATTAATACATGAAACTTTATAATAAATAAGTAAATGTGCATAAAGGTGAATACCCTTGATGGAGAAATGTGCATGGTATTCAAAACACAATGACATTGGCTTAGAAAAGCGATGCGATTTCGGCAGCGTAACGACGTGACATAAGAATTCATAAAAATGGTTGATGAGAGAGAAAGGGGTTCCTCATAATATTTACATGTAGTGGACAGTAAGGAGGTAATATATATACATGTACCAACAATTTTAATGGAATTTAGATTCATGATACAAAAGTATTTCTTGAATGTAAAAGAGGAGAGAGAAGTTCCTTTCGGAATTTCAGTATAGTAACGGGTGTACATGGGAGGCATTTAATGAGAGATAAAGGGGTCTCCCATCATTCAAACATAAATAGGATAGTATGAGGGAGGTGTGGAACTATACCACAACATTCATAATTGAAATTAAAAGGTAAAAACAATTTCACGAAAATTGGACAAAAATGAGAAAGGAAGAAAAAATCCTTACTTGGATGTGTGCTTCCAAAGGCTCGAGAGAGGCTTGATAGAGGCTTCTTGGGAGCTTGGGGAACCTTGAGAGGATTATAGAGAGATTAGGGAAGAGGTTGGACGAACTCCAAAGGCTTTGAGTGAGGAGGAAGTGGGAGCTTGGGTGGGTTTATATAGGAAAGGTGAGGGAATTCATTATTATTTTGCTTTGGGACCCCTTATATTAAATTAATCCAAGCCACAAACCATCCAATGGTTTTTGCCCATGGTTTTTGGAAAAGGGAAGAGGGAAAAAATATTTTATATGACCAAAGTATGAAATTCTTAAAATAATATGGTTGCTTATATAGAGGTGAGTCACACTCCCATGGAAAACAATTTAAAAAGACAAGGTGTTTAATAAGTCTTGAAGGGTCCATTAATGCTTTGAAAAGTATGTCAAAAAACCCCAAAATCACATTATTTTAATGTTAAAACAAATTTTGGCCGAAAATAAAGCTTATAGTATTTTATTACATCACTATTGGGTCATTATGATGTCATAAAACACATTATATATTTAAACAATATTTATTTTTTACCGAAAACAATTGACTGTCTCAGAAAATTATGAAAAATTCACCGTTGGATAATTTCAACGTCCTAATTCCAAAAATAAAATTTATTTTATCTAAATAATTTTCTAAATATGTTAATTTTCACTTTTAAAATAAAAACCGACATTTATAAAAAATTCACGGGTTTTGACAAAAATGGCTTTCAAACCTTAATAAAAATTACAATTGCATTCATAAAATTATAAGATCGTTTATATTGAATAAAAATTAATTTAATAATAATAATAATATTTTATTAAAATATTTTTTAATTCAAAAATCCCTTAATTTAATAAAATAGATTTCTTAATTAAATAATAACAAAAAACACTATTTGTACTTTAAAAACTATTTACAACGTATCAATAATGAGAAGAAAGTATATTAATCATTATATACAAAAATAATTTACATGAACATAGTACTAGAGATTTGTTACATAACCCCTTAAAACAGACGCATAAGACCTAAGGGTAAGGTGTGCGATGGTGACAGACTCCTGGGGTGGCTCAGATAACATCGCTCGAGTGGTAATTTCTATCAACTTCCACTTTTCCCGTAGATGATCACGTTTGAGCTTGACATGATGAAGCTCAGCTCGGGCTTGGTCAAGTGATAAGCCTAAATATGCCACCTCCTTTCTGAGCTCTGAAAAATGAGCTTCATATGGAGCAATTCTACTGGATGAGGCAATCGCTTCCTTTGTCTGAGTAAATTGGGTTTGTTAAGGCCCTATATTTATACTAATCATGTGGTCACTGTTCAACGGCTATAAAATCAATGATCACAATTCTTAACATAAAACCAACGAAGTAGACATTTTATATAAACATTTTACAAAAGGATACATTTAACTAGGTCAAGAGGGATTTTCCATTAATGAAACTTTGGGTTGTTACAACATTAAACTATAATTATTGTTTAATATTCCTTAGGTTAAACCAATATTCTCCTCCCACCATGGTGTTTCTCATAGATTGACTTAAATAAACCAATAGTTTTGAAAGGAACTTCCTTTATTCCATGATATGGTATTATATTGACTATAAAAAGGAAGGAGGGGAATAAATCTTTACATGGATAATTGATAGAGAGTGCTTGAACAAGTATATCAATAATGGACACTACAATATTAATACATTTACCTATTTATATATTCCTCAATGATATTTCCCAATCTTTTTTTTCAATTTACTAATATATTATATAATATATGAGTAAGTATTTTTGGTTTCAAATTTTGTAACCTCTAGATAACATGAATTCTCCCCAATGTTTCTCATATGAAATGTTAGTACCGATTATAGTTAATGTGGAGGATATATAAACATGAAATCTTAGGGTTTTATAAGAATTTATTAATTGTAGGTTTTTATGGGAATCATAAAATATGATTCTCCAAAAAACACTACCAAATTATATGGAAAATCATATATTATGATTAGATTATGATTGTTATAATACGATATTACAATGTTGTAGAAAATGATATACCCTTTTCATCTCTATAATTTATCATAAAATATAGTTATAACATAGATTATGATATTTCTATAAATACATCATATATAAAGGATTTAGGGAATATAATCATCAATAACCCACTTTCAATAAAGCCTTATAGAATTTATATTGTTTTAACATATATTGTATAATATAAAATAACTTGTGAAGCAATATCAAAACATGCTTTGGATATTTTCAATTTTTTGGAACAATACCATTAAATTCACATTGTATCAAATCATATTAAATAAATTTTGAATAATACATCCAATAATATTTTGCATAAAATCTAAAAAAATTTAGGGTAGAAATCTGAGTTTTGAAGAACTCAATCTTTATTAAATCAACCACAAAGTGTGGCTCCATGGGACATTAAGTGTAGAAAAAATTTAAATTCTAATACTCATAAATGTAAGAAAATAGTGTCATTTAGAAAATAATTAGAGACTCTCGCACTAAAAAGGATGCTAGAATTATATCCATCAAACTCATCTATCCCAATTCTATTGTCCAAAATTGATTCTCCACTTTTTCTTAGGAGTAATAATCTCATCATCGATAGATTTGACATAAAAAATGATCAATGAAGAAAAAATACATCCCCCAAGGGAAAGGGAAGGATTCCCTATAACCACATTAGTAACACTTAACTACTTTTTATTACCTCTATATATCTCTAATTTTAACCCACAATTTCCTAGGATTCTATTCATCCAGAATTTTTCTCACTTTACTTCATCTTTCAAGAACTTTTGATTTAGAATCTAGAGTTCATAAATGAAAAAACCATATTTAATTTAAATATGGTGTATTTTTTGAACTCCAAAAATCCTGAATTTATTCATTTGATATATTTTATTTTTTATTATGGGGATTAATGGAATTATCAGTCATTAGCCTAATGGAATCTCATGAAATCAATATATATTTCAAATACAAGGAATACCTATGTCTTGTAACACCCCGACCCCAGTTACCTAGAGTCAGTGCATTATTACATAACATTGGGATGATCACAAGATATCATGTCTCAAAATACTGATTAGTTTAGTATCCTTGGAAGTAATAGATACATACATAAGTTTTAAATTACATAATCAAATAAAAAACAAAAAAAGTTGTCCCCTTTAAACACACTTATATCCCTTATCCCATCCTCATAGGTCACCCATAAAATAATTCTTCACATCCTATGAAAAATAAATAATAGAAATGGGTGATCTTAGATTCTCAGTAAGGATAACAATATAGCGAATACTTTCATAAATAAGCATAAACTTTTAAGGAAATGTATAAGACTAAAACAAAAGCCTTTTAAACTTAAACTCCAGCATAATATGGAAAATATAAATCAAAATTATTCCATTTACCTATTATCATGGATATTTTACTAGTTGAAAGATCACATGTAATATCAATAGCTAATTTTATAATAATGGAATGCATAATGTTGGTCATCATAACCACATAGTCAAGGCCTTGTGTCAAGACTACAAATAAGATTTTGTCATGGCCTTGTGCCAAGAAACTAGTTTGTCTCATGAGACCTACCGATGCATCGAGGAGCTATAGCGATCTCCACCCATCACTTACTAAGTCTAATTCATTCCTCATATGAAATGGTTGAAACATAACATAAACATTCATATTAAAACTTTCATTTGAAATGTTAATACTTTAACCATAAACCATGAATGGTATAAAAATAACACCTCCATGGTCAAAAATATCACGAAAACATCAATATAATATGAAAGATTGTATCATAATAATTAAACTTCAAACAAGTGTAAAACCCATCAAATGATGTTGACATAGATGAAATCATAACTATTTTAGGGAAATATCTCTTTCTATTTGGAAATCATTTAAAAGTTACATAATTATAAAAGAAAAAATTTATTTTAAAAATATTCTTATAATATTGTATGGTAAGCTTCAAAGGGTATAAATGATTTTAACCCATAGTCTAGAAAATTTTAAAAATGTTTTGAAATACATTTATAAGAAACACGGATGGGGATGATATAGAGGTCCCAGTAGATACTCACTCATAAACAACCTCAGATAATGAAGAGATTGTGGAATTAACCCTTACATTATAATTTTCCTTGGTCGAGGGTACATTAAAATTCTATATAATAGATAAATAATTGTTATTAAATTATACAAGAACCATATACATAAATATGATATCATATATGATCTTCTAATATTTCTTTGTTAATAATATTTCAAAAGTATCATTGTTTCAGATGTTAATTGATTCGTTATCCTTTATATGATTTTTTACATAAGTCATGTTAGTTATGTATAGGATGTATTTGATTCATATACAGAATGATATTAAGTTATTAAACATTATTGTTTAATCATAAAATGAAATTTATTCTTGAATGGTTACGATGGGGAATGAATCTCATTGCGTTCATGGAGACGGTAATCTGTACGTACGCACAAGTGACAATACCATTCTATTGACAGTGGAAAAATATGTAATTGGATGGTATATAATATATACATAATCATTAACATGTTATATTTATTATTTACAACAATTATACTCATTATTATACCCATCTAAATAATCAAGTTTCGAATAACAAAATACACCGCGACGTGGAGACGATAAGTCGTACGCACGCAAGTATGATGAATTTTTCATTCATAGGATGGATTGAATAATGAATATGGTTTTACCATACTTATAATAACATCATAGTATGTATAAGGTAATATATTTATTACTTTGGTATGGAAACAACAACGAAAGAGGAAGTGGAAGAAGAAAAGAACTTTGAAAGAGGTGATGAAATTATACCTCTTCTTCGGGTTTTTCCTTTTGATTTGATCAAAAGTTCTCCATAGGTTAGATTTATGATAAAAGTGAGGCCTCTATGTTGATGTGAGTGTATTTGGGAGGATATTTGGGGAGGTTTTGGCTAAGACAAATGGCTTTGTAGGAGTTATTTTGAGAGAAGGGGAAGTTCCCTTTATAAAAGAAGTGAGGGTCACTTTAGGAAAAGATTGAAATTATATTTTATTATAAAATAATTTTTATTTTGTAATTGATCCAAAAGAATTTATTTCAAAGATAAGGTGGGTTTAGGTTGAAATACTCTCAAACAATAGGTTTTAGATAAGTTTAGGTCACCATATTAACCTTATCTTTTTTATTTAACTCTTAGTTAAATAGTTTAACATTTACCATGTCTCCTTGTATTTTTATATTATATGGTCAATAAACATACTATAAAATGAAAAGAGAACCCCAATTAGTTAATTAATGACATATATATTATTATATAAGTCATTTGGCCGAACCATATATTTTTAGGGCTATTATATCATTTAATAATATAGTATTAATTTTAAATTTCCATTTATGTTAATTTTGACATTATTTAGTATTTGGTTTTTGTGAAAGTCATAAAAATATTATTTCTTAGAAAATAATAAATTGAATAAACCATAACATGTAATATTAACTTATAAATTTTTTTAAATGCATCAAAATTCTTAATTTACATTTATTTTAATATTTATAATATCAATTATTTTAATCTTTCATTAATAAGGTAATTACTGCATCACCATTGGGTCATAAATAAATTTAATTATTTAATGTCTGAAAAGTATAAATAAAATATCATTATGTAGGAAATATTTTTTATTTCTAATTAATAATAATATTATAATTTATATTATATATAACCATATATTAAAAATGTTTTAGTTATGAGAACTTGAATTTAACACTTTTAACTCTTCTTTAAATAAAAAACTAATTAATGTCCAAATCTAATACAAGTAGACAAAATATATCATATTTTATTCCTAATGTTTATTTTGGTCTAAATAAACTTATCCAATAGAATTAGGACATGTGTTAGGGTAATTATAATATCATTTTTACCTTTAATTTCCCTTTTACTTTTAACCATGGTAAATAAATTTCAAAAGTTACTATTCAAAAAAATTATTTTCATCCCATTGAACAACATTTTACTTAACGATGTCAAATGTATCTCTAGGATTTTTGAAATTTAATTAACAGAAGTGGTAAAATTACGTTTTATGCAAATTTTCTAACGTGCCTAGAAGGTGGGTAAAAGACGTTAAAAAATTAAATAAAATTATATATATTTAATTTTATTACAAAATGACTCCAATGAATTATATTTAACTAATATAGGTATAATGTATCTATTTTGACATAAAATAAATTTAAATAAAATAGATAATTATTTAAATAAAAATTCGGGTTTAAACAATAACAGAGTGTTTTCACTATTCATCATAAATTGAATGTTTTCAGAAAAATACCAAAAATTCACCCTATGATAATATTGATATTCTGAATTGAAAAATGAAGTCCATTTTGAAAAATAAAATTTATAAAATTTCAAAATGTGGGTATTACTATTTATAACGGATATTTTGATTGGTCGTGGTGTGATAGAACTCGAAGTTGCATACAACGCAAGTTATTGCATTATTCAAATGGAAACATACCATGAAAGCTTGGGGTATTACATTATTCCATATAAATAATTTCGTCCTCAAAATTTATAGAATATTGCTACATAAAAATATTATATTGGTTATTTATCATAAGTTCCTTGGGTTGCCACATTGCCTCTTCTATCTTATGGGTTCTCCATAGAAATTTTACCATATGAGTCGTCCGGTTTCTCAGCACTTGTTCACTGGTATCAAAAATCTTGACATGCTCTTCACAATAATACAGATCGAGTTCTTGATCTATTTCATCATATGTGATCACATGCGTTGGTTCATGCATGTATTTTCTCAACAGTTATACGTGGAATACATGATGAACTTTGGAGAGACTTATCGGCTTTTCCAAACGATAAGCTACAACTCTAATTCGTTCTAGAATATCGAAAGGTCTGATGTACTTGGGACTTAATTTACCCTTCTTACCAAATTGTATAACACCCTTTCATGGAGATATCTTCAAGAAAACATGATCTTTTAATTGAAATTCTAAATCATTCCTTTGGTTATTGGCATATCTCTTTTTCCTACTTTGAGATGCTTTGATGCATGTTTTAATAATCTTCACCTTTTCCATCATTTTTCCAAAAAAGTTTTGAGCTTATGAGTTTTCCTTCACCAATATCATCCCAAAAAGTTGGTGTGTGACATATCTTTCCATATAACGCTTTATATGGTGCCATATGAATACTTGAATGGAAGCTATTATTATAAGAAAATTCTACTAGAGGTAAATACAGATCTCACATACCTTGAAAGTCAAGTGAGAAAGATCTCAACATGTATTCTATGGTTTGAAATGTCTGTTATGATTGTCCATCAGTTTTTGGGTGGTAGGAAGTGCTTGAATGAAGTTCAGTATCTAGGGATTTATGAATACTTTTCTAGAATCTTTATGTAAAATGGGGATCACGATCAGAAACAATCGACATGGGTACACCATGAATTCTTAAAACTTTATTAATATACAGTCTTTCTAAACCTTCAATTGGTAAATCATCACTTATAGCAAGAAAACTTGTTGACTTGGTAAGACGATCAACAATGACCCATATTGCATCATTCCTTCAATTTTTATTTGGTATCCCCATGAAAAATTCCATCGTAATATCATCACATTTCTAATATGGTATGGGAAGAGGTTGCATGGAACCTCTATGATGTTTTCTTACAGCCTTCACCCATTGAAAAACAATACATCTTGACACATAATCAACAATCTCCCTCTTCGTGTTGTCCCACCAAAAATGTTCCTTCAAATAACTATACATTTTAGTGCTACCATGGTGTATAGAGAAATTGAAGCTATGAGCATCATCCAAAAATTCCCTTTTAAGATCAGGTATGTTAGGTACACAAAGTCTCTTCCCAAATTTCCAAATTCCATCTTCATATACGAATTCAATCAATATACCATCATTCAAAACTTTAATTTTCTTTTGAAACTACTCATCACCAGTCTGATAACTTTTTTATCCTTTCTAGTAAAGATTGATTGAAAAACATTTGAAAAAGTATCTATGTTTCACCTTCAGAGATTATTCCCAAATACATTTTTACTAGAACCATGTACATAGATCCCTTTCAAATCTCATCTTGTTCAGAACTTCATTATCATTTTTTCTCAATGTATCTGCCACCTTATTTGCCTTCCCCGGGTCGTAGTGTATAGTGGAATCACAATCTTTGAGTAGTTCAATCCATTGTATTTTCCTCAAACATCAAAATTGTATTTTCATATCTTCTCGATGGTCACAAAGAAAGTATTTTTCTAAGAAAAGTTCTTTAAACTCCCTCCATTCCATATATTATACTTCTTCATCCTCCATTTTATTTTGTTTTAATGACCACCATTGATGTGCATCACCCATGAGGAGATAAACTACCTTGAAAACTTTTTCACTTTCACTACTCCCCATAGCTTGAAATATATTCTATAAGGAACTTAACCATTGCTCAGCTACAAATGTATTTGTAGTCCCATTGAATGTTGGTGGTTGTTTCCTCATAAAGTGGTCTAACATTGATCCTCCACATTGTGGATCAGGTTGCTCCCTATGGGTAAGGTTATTATTCATAACTTGAGTGAGTTGTCTCAATATGGTGATAAGCTGATTAACACTAGTTGCATCACCAACTCGACTATAATTATATTTATTAGGAGGGAAATCCTTATATGGATTACGTTCATTGATATTGTTTTTATTTTTTCCACTAGGTGTAATTTATAGAAAATTTCATACACTAGATTAGTTTATGAATCACAATACATAATTCCAAACTAGTAAAATACCTAAAAAAATTAAACAGTTTATACATACAATACATAATAAAAAAACGTTTTCTTTAAGGAAGTATATACTCATAAATCCTTCATAATGATTTGTAAATAAAATTTGAATAATCCAAAGCCTATCCCTCAGGAGTGTCGTAACCATGAGTGCATCAAGGACCATTGTCGTGTACCAAGATACCCCAGGTCAAGCCCGAAACTCTTTGTTAGTGTTTTCACTCCTAAGTACATATGTTCTAGATCCACCTCTACCTAATCATATCCAGACAGAGATTTATTACTTGAAAAACTCAGAAAACCTCTATATTACCAAAATTTTAGGAATTTATTCTGTACTAATCATCGAATTCTATCTTAGGGTAATATTCTATGATCATAGTTTTTCAAAATCTAGTTTCCAAGGTTTGTACAAACTTCCTATAATACCAACTATAACACCCCAAACCCAGTTACCCAGAGTCAGTGCATTATTACATAACATTGGCATGATCTCAAGAGATCAAGTCTTGAAATACCAATTAGTTTAGTATCATTGGAAGTACTAGATACACACATATGTTTTACATTACATAATTATATAAAAACAACAACAACATTTTGTCCCCTTGGAACACACTTATATCCCTTATCCTATCCCTACCGATCAACCAAGAAATACTTTTTCAAATCCTGGGAAAAATAAAACATATAAAGGGGTGAGCTCGGATGCTCAATAAGGATAACAATACAACAAAAACTTTCATAAATAAGCATTAACATTTATGGAAATGTATAAAACTAAAAGAAAACCCCTTTAAACTTAAAATTATGCATAATATGGAAAATATAAATTAAAATAATTCCATTTACTTATTCAAATGGATATTCTACTAGTCAAAAACTCACATGTAATATCAATAGAGAATTTTATAATGATGTAATGAATAATGTCATACATCATAACCATATAGTCAAGGCCTCATTCCAAGACTACAAATAATATTTTGTCAAGGCCTTGTTCCAAGACACTAGATTGTCTCATGAGACCTACCAATGGATCGAGGAGAAATAGCAGGCTCCACCTATCACTTACTAAGTCCAATTCATTCCTCATATGAAAAGGTTGAAACATAACATAAACATTCATTTTAAAACTAGCATACGAAATGTTAATAATTTAACCATAAAACATGAATGGTATAAAAATAACACATCCATAGTCAAAAAAATCAAAAAACCTTCAATACAATATGGAATATTGTATCATAATAAATCAAATTCAAATAATTGTAAAATCCATCAAAGTCTGTTGACAAAGATGAAATAAAAAATATTTGAGAGAAATATATCTTTCTATTTTGAAATAATTTAAAAGTTACATAATTATAAAAGAAAACATGTATTTTGAAAATATTCTTATAATCTAGTAATGGTAGCATAAATATAGTTATAACGGTGGAAAATATCCGCACTCGCTGTATAAGATAAAAAAACATTCTTTCCTTAATTTTGTTGAAATGGTCGTAAATGACTTTGTTTGGAAAACAACAGAAAGATTACTTTATAAATATTTTATAAAAAGTAAGACAAGGGTATAAATGACTTTAACCCATAGTCTAGGAAATATTCTAAATGTTTTGAAATACATTTTTAAGAAACACGGATGTGGATGATAAAGAGGTCCCAGTTGATACTTAGACATAAACAACCTCTGATAATGAAGAGTTTGTGGAATTAACCCTTACCTTGTACTTTTACTTGGTCTAGGGTACCTTAAACTCCTGTATAATAGTTAATTATTTTTATTAAATTATACAATAACCACATACATAAATATTATATCATATATGATATTCTAATATTGCTTTGTTAATAATATTTCAAAAGTATCATTGTTTCAGGTGTTAACTGATTTGTTTTACTTTATATGTTTTGTTATGTAAGTTGTGTTTTTTATGGATAGGATGTATTTGAATCATATACAATCTGATATTAAGTTCTTAAAAATTATTTTTTATAATTAAAATGAATTTTATTCTTGAATGATCACAATGTGGAATGAATTTTATCGCGTTTCTGGAGACGGTAATCCGTACATACGCATGAGGGGAAATACCATTCTATTGATGGTGGAATTGTATGTAATTGTATGTTATATCATATATCAAGAATAATTAACATGATATATTTTATATTTACATCAATTATACTCATTATTATACCTTTACAAATAATTAAGTTTCAAATAGAAAAATACACCATGACGTGGAGACAGTAATCCGTACGTACACACGTATGGTGACTTTGTCATTCATAGGATAGATAGAATAATGAATATGGTTGTAAAATACTTATAATAACATAAAATTATATAGAAGGTTTTGGTTTTATTACTTTGGTATGGAAACAAAAAAGAAATAGGAAGTGGAAGAAGAAAATAACTTTGAAAGTGGTGATGAAATTATTACCTCTTCTTCAGGTGTTTCCTTTTGATTTGATCCAAAGGGATCCATAGGTTGGCTCTATTATCAAAGTAATGAATCTAGGTTTACTTTAGGGTGTTTGGGAGGATATTTGAGTAGGGTTTGTCTGAGCCTAATGGCTTTGGAGCAGTGATTGTGAGAGAAGGAGAAGTTCTCTTTTATAAAAGAAGTGAGGGTCACTTTTGAAAAAACATGAAATATTATTTTATCATAAATTCATATTCGGTTTCTAATGGTGAAAAAAAGATTTATTTTTGAATATAATGTTGGGCTAAGGTCGAAATATTCTAAACCAATAGGTTTTATACATGTTTAGGCCACCATATTAACCTTATCGTTTATATTTAACTCTTAGTTAAATAGTTTAACATTTACCATGTCTCCTAGTATTTTTATATTATATGGTTAATAAACTTCGTATAAAATTACAATATAACCAAAAGTGGTTAATTAATGACATATATATTATTATATAAGTCATTTGTCTGATCCTTAGATTTTTATGACTATTATATCATTTAATAATATAGTATTTGTTTTAAAAACTCATTTATGTCAATTTTGACATTATTTTGTATTTGGTTTTTGGGAAAGTCATAACAATATGATTTCTTATAAAATAATAAATTTAATCAACCATAACATTTAATATTAACCTATAAAATCTGTTAAATGCATCAAAAGTTTCAATTTACATTTATTTTAATATTTATAATATCAATTATTTTAATCTTTCAATAATATGGTAATTACCGCATCACCATTGCGTCATAAATAAATTTAATTATTTAAAGTATAAAAATTATAAATGAAATAAAATTATGTAGGAAATATTTTCATCTTTCTAATTAATAATTATAGTTGAATATATCTTATGAATAACCCTATATTACAAATGTTTTAGTTATAAATATATGAAATTAACACTTTTAACTCTTCTTTAAATAAAATAATAATAAATGTCCAAATCTATTTCAAGTGGGCCCAAAGGATCATATTTTATTCATAAGTTTGATTTTGGTCTAAATAAACTTATAAAATAGAATTACTACATGTGTTAGGGTAATTATAATATCATTTTTACCTTTAATTACCCTATTTACTTTTAACCGTGGTAAATAAAATTCAAAAGTTACTATTCACCAAATCTTATTTTTATCCCGTTGAACCATATTTTAATTATTGATGTCAACCATGTCTCTAGAATTTTTTAAATTCAATTAAATGAAGTGGTAAAATTATGTTTTATGCAAATTTTCTAACATTCCTAAAAGGTGGGTAAAAGACGTTAAAAAATTCAATAAAATTTAATACATCTAATTTTATTATAAAATGACTCCAATGAATTAAATTGAACTAATATAGATATTATATATCTATTTTGACTTAAAATAAATTTAAATAAAATAAATAATTAAATAAATAAAAAATCGGTTTTAAACAATAATGCAGTGTTTTTCACTTTTCATCAATAATTGAATGTTTTCAGAAAAAACAAAAAAATCACCCTAAGCTAATATTGATATTTTGAATTTAAAAATGAAGTCCATTTTAAAAAATAAAATTTATAAAATTTCAAAATGTGGGTGTTACTATTCATAATGACTAGTTTTATTGGTCATGGTGTGCTAGAACTCAAAGTTGCGTACAATGCAAGTTATTACATTATTCTAAGGGAAATGTTTCGTGGAAGCTTGGAGTGTTACTTGTCTTATCTGATCTAGAACTCCAAAAAATTTAAATAGATCCCATTTCTCCCTTCTCATGTGTTGCTATGATTTTTAAATTACGTGATAGCCCCTCCCACTACATTATAAGTATGTTTCCCTACATTTCCTCTACCTTCTTGAAACCCATAAGTTATCATAATGTTAGGAAACATGTTTGGATGTTACTTGTGCTCATATCGTAGAATGACCTAGAACAAGAATCAAATTACCCATCACATATGCAGGGATTTATATATGTTAAAAAAACTTCATTTTTTAGATTTAGATTAGTGACGATTTTTTATGTAAATTGAAAATCCTATATGAGTTTTGGGTTTAATTTTATGACTACTATAATCACATGGCCCCCTAATAGTTAGTCTGACACAATAATAATGAAAACTTCATTGGTTATAGTTCTATAGGATAACTAGTTGGATCTAATATTATAGTTAAAATGGTTAGTGTAACTATTTTTGTATATATGTCTCCAATTTATGGTATCTGAGGGAATTTCCCTAGGTAGGCGACAATACTCCATCGATGGTGAGTGAGAGCATGCAATGGACCATGAACTTGAATGTTGGATATTTATTTACTACTAATATTTATAATTATTGTACTTGGATGATGTTAAATCCTCTGAATAGAGATAAATTTACAGACATATTATATAAAGTTTTATAGGGGAGTTAATTGATAAACATTAACACAATACAACTACAATAAATGGAAGCCTGAGGACTGTGACACAATCATATACTTATATGGTGGATGGTTTTTCTATTAAATAGAAAGTATCCAAGGGAAACTTTACTAGTAAGGTCTAATACTATTTTATAATGGGGAAGGGTTCCCATTATAGAGGAAATATTTATCAGTATGATTTTCACTATAACAATCCAATAGGTCACAAGTTGCAGGAGGTTCAGGAGGGGAAGGAAGTACCACCGTTTCATTATATTGATACAATACCATAAAACTTTTATTAATTTGACAATAAATATTGGAATCACATACCTACTACTGGGGGGATGGGCCTCTCTCCATATTTTAGACCTAGAATAGATGTATGGTATTATAATAAGTTATCTTGAACAAGGAAGACAAGTTGTAGAAACTCATAGACCCTAAGTGGAAGCATAAACACCCTCAAGCTACAGTTTCCGTACCTGATAAATATGAAAATAAAATTTTAGAAGTGGAATCAGTTATTTCCAATAATGTTTAGGATGGTTTTTAGGTATTACCTCAACCATAATATACATTTGAAGAATATTTGGCGATTAGGGGCTATTCTCAGTCATGCATAACAGTAAGGAAAGGGAGGAATGAGTAATTTTATTTGGGAAACTATTCAATTTCCATTAGAGAAGAAAATAAAACATCGTATGAATATAAAAATCTTCTAAAACCAATAAATATATTTTTATAATATAATACTAATGGATATTAAGATCATGGGGTGAAAAATGACAAGGGATTAGGTGAGACAATTTTTCAACAGTCTAAGGAGCTATTGGAAGGATACATGATGCTACCCATTCTAAAATCAACCTAGAAAAAGAAAATATAATTTTATTAAATACTAATCATTATAATTGTAGGAATGAATATGGATATATATAAGTGAATCCCCATTAATTTTCTTTCTTTTCAACTCTTATATTTAAAAGGATAAATTTACTATATGATTAATTTGGAAAATCATTGAGAGATAAATTAGAGGTGGTAAAGGTAAAAAATATCCTTTTCCATTTATCACAAAATGATAGTAATAATGATGAAACAATTTTTTTTCTTTCTATTTACTCTATAAGGATATAGTCACCTGAATAGGCCTATAAGCTGAATAAATCTATGATGAAATGGAACCAACATTTTTTATGATGACTACTGTGAAATTTTAACTTTAATATTCACCATTGTAAAATAAAACCTATAGATCTATCACCAACTAAACATATGGGACCCACCATAGATATATCAACATCCCCATCATGAATTGAGATATGAAATTTCATGACATTCAATGTGTTTTATTGTCTTGTCTATTTTTAATGGGTTCTAAGTAAAATTTGTAGTATATTTTTGGAATCTAAAAAAATATTGATTTACTTATTTATACCTTTGTCCTCCAACTATATCATATAAATGAATGAATTTTATGATGATCCCTTTGTCTATGAAATTGAGTAAACATGGGGCACATTGTATGTAAATACCATATAACCTATACATCTGACTCAAATTTTCTTTATTCTCCATGCATACAATGAACATGTCATTGTATTCATCAAATTTTATTCACCCTTACAGATGCGGAATTTAAATTCCACTCACCTCATATATAAGGGAATCGAATTTCTTATATGGTATCACTATACACTTCTTTAGTATATCACAACCAAGGGACTAAATGTCATACTCATTATATTGGAGGAAATATCCCTTCATGGTTAAACCTCATCCGATGACATGATAAATAATATACCCAACCATCCCTAATTATCTATTCCTCAAGGATTTTATAGGAATGTTATCAAATTTTAATGATTCTCATGCTAGGTATCTTTGCAACCATAGGTAGGATTAAATCAAAAAATTAAAAATTCTCCGATGGTATACATAATGCAAAGTGTATGATACTCCATGTGGTATACATAGGGGGTCATCCAGTACAAAAAAGTCATTTTTCCTCATCAAAGTATTTTTTATCTATTTGTGAACTATTAATCACACTAGAATTAAAATTTCATAACAAACAATAATAAGATATGGAGAAAATAACATAGGGATAACTCAAAGACATTCTTTTAGATATTAATTGTCATTTTTCATTATATAATATATATTTGCAACATTAAATAATGATATAGCGGAGAATTCATTTTTATAGAAAGATACATTTTTTTACTCTTAAAACATTTTATGAAAATTAAAAAATCTTACATAAGAACCCATATAATATTTCCTCATATGATATATAATTATATGGGACTTATATTTCTACACTTTTAGGGTTTTTTAATCTCGTTACATCTCTATTTAGTTATTACCTCACAACTCCCACGAGAGAGGATGTCTCGCATTATGAAGAGCTCAACAAACCCTAATCTGCTAGAACATTCTCACCTATCTTCGTCCCCTTCTTGATCTTGCTCGACATGGTTGGATTCGACCCCAATTGGGAGCTCCCAACTGTTTTACAGAGTTATCATTCGAAGGATATCTCAAATCTGGGAGTATTTGAACTGGTGAAAGCTCTTCAAGCGTCTTCTCTAACACATGCATCGAATGTGGCCCCATGAGGTATTTCATTTCTTGAATCCCTTTAAGGTTCCCATTCTACTTCTTTTGTAGGTGTGAAACCTCACTCAATGGTGAAATGACTGGATGATGGAGTTTTCATCGTCGAAGCTGTCCCAGAGGCGATTTCACAATGACAAATCCTTTGTAAGTTCTCTGTGATCGGTTGTGTTTCTTATGTTAAAGGAGACAAACCCTGGTCTTACATTGAATTGAAGCAAATAATTTCTATTTGTTGGGGTATTACAAAATGTAAGTCGATCCCTCTAGGAAGGGGGTTTTTTCATTTCCTCCTCAATTCGCAGGAGGATCTTGATAGAGTCTTGAGAATAAGAAATATTAATCTAAAGCTTGGGTTCCTCAGACTATCTGAATGAGACTTCTCCTTTAACCCAAATACACAGAGAGGAAAAACTACCCAGATTTGGGTCAGATTCCATAACTGAAATTGGTTTTTTGGAACACTAGGATCGTTAATGATATATCTTTCTGTATTGGAACTCCTTTAAAAATTGATCAAAGGACCATAAATTCTGATCTTGGAATATTTTCTAGGGTTTTAATTGAAGTCAACCTTGAAAATAAACCACTTATAACCATTTCTTTCAATGCTGGGGATTATAAGACGGTTATCTATCTTGAATATGAAAACCTTCCTTCCTTTTGTGATTTTTGTAAGATTGTTGGACACTCCATCCTTAATTGTAGAATGGTTTATAGAGTCTCCAATAAACATAATTCCTCTGACTGGAATGAAGTTAGAAAAAATAGAAAAGAGAAGGCCCCCTACCCTGATAAAATAGGACCACCCAAAACTATCACTGAAAAATGGATTGCTAAACCTAAGGATAATCCCGGGGTATCTTGGGTTGACTTAGTGGAAGAACAAAACAAAGAACTAGAGAAATAAGCCATCAAAAAAATCTGGAAAATGAGGTCATTCTGATTCTTCAGAATCCTCTTACTGAAATAGAGTCTCCTTTGAGAAATGATCTTGAGTCTTCTCTAACTTTGGGTCATGGTAATATACCTGAATATTCACCTCTGGCTTCATCTTCACAGCCAAACATGATTAAGGGAGAGACTGAGATGAACATAAGTGAGGATGGGTCTACTTCTGGGACCCAGACCTCCCCCTCACCCCTAGTTTTGTTCCAACATGCTCCCCTACTCGGTTACAAGAGGTTCCCATTTCTGATAATGTGGATTTGAATCGAAAAGCAGTTGGTATTAATAACAGTGTTGTCCCCACTAATCTGGTGGACACTGACAATATATATTCTTCTCTCAACTATCCTTCATCATCTAAAGATCAAGGTATGATCTTTTCTACTTGTCTAGACACTAAATATTTGCAGGTTCTCACCCCAGCTAAGGTTGGAGACATCTGTCAAGATGTTTCAGCCTCAGGACCCTCTGAAACTGATACATTCAAAGAGGTGCATTCCATCATGGTTAAGGAATATTCCATCCCTCAGGAGGCCCTTGTCTTGGGTCCCTCTGAAACTGTTACAGTTTCAAGGGCACTCCTTTTTCCTGTCCCGGTATCTTCTTGCAACCTGACTATTAGTAACAAGGCGGGAGGTAATGTTCAAAAATATGCTTCTCCCTGAGGAAAAATTGAGAAAACCTGCACTCCTGGTAAGAAAACATCCCCTAGGAAAACCAGAGGACAAAATTCAAGAAATAAAAATAAAGGGGGGTAAAACCCCAGGAATAAGCATTAATGCATATACTCTATTGGAACTGTCAGGATATTGTTAACCCTGACACCCTAAATGTCTTAAAAAGATTTATTAATATTCATCACCCTGTTCTTCTTGATATTTCTGAACCTATGGTTATTTTCCCCCTAAATTCATGCATCATTGCATTTTTTGGATTTTCCTTCTTAGGTGCCTATAACAATGGTAATTTTTCTGACTCTCTTTGGATCTTTTATCACTCATCTCTTCAGAATGTAAATATTTTCAGTTATTCTGAGCAAGCATTGACTTGTGATTACTACCTTGATAACACTCATCATTCTAATACTTTTGTTTATTCCAAAAATAATTACCAGGATGAAAGACCTCTTTGGGATGAACTTTCCACTATCAATACCAAAATTCAAGACCCTTGGGTCTTAGTTGTTTATTTCAATTATTTTTTCTCACCGACCGAAAATCTTGGACAATATTTCTTTTCTATTTATTCTAGAGAATTCAAAGCCTCTATAGAGGCCAATAATATTATTGAGGATAACCTAGTGGGTTCCCAATTTACTTATTATAGAAATCATTATAATCGAGTTGTGGCGAGTAAGCTCGATAGATCATTCATTAATGATTTAGCCCTTGATAAATGGAACTAGATCTCTAGTGTTACTCTGACCAAACATGCCTCAGATCATCACCTAATCTTAGTCAGTATTCCCCAAAATCTTCAGAAACCCTCTTTTCCTTTCAGATTTAATTTGGCCTGGTCCTTGGATGATAATTGTGTCACTTTAATCAATTATTAATGGGATAACATGGGTAACTATAATGACTCCTTTTCTTGCACCACTAAGTTGAAAAATCTCAAACTTATTCTTAATAAGTGGTGAAAAACCAAATCTGACTTAATAGATAAAGACATTCAGGGCTTGGAGAAATATTTGACTCTTATTCAAAATAATAACAACATAACCATATTTAATTCTGACCCCCAAAATGAAATCAATATTTCTGCTAAATTAATCTTGTTGCTCAACTTTAAGGATAACTTAAAGAAGAAAAATTTTAAAGCTAAATGGATCAATGATGGTGACAGGAACACAAAATTTTACAACTCCCTTTAAAGAGCTAGGGAAGATAGTAGGCCTATCTCCTACTTAAGGGTTGAGGGTAACCTCATTAATATGGAAGAAGGGATTTCCAACCATGTTGTTTTCTATTTCACTGACATTTTCAATGGCCCCAATACCAATAAAGAAAATTTGCCTAATATAATTCCAAACATGGTTACTTTTTAGGTTAATCATTTACATAACGTCATACCTCTTGATCCTAAAATTAAAGACACTGTTTTTGGACTTAATCCAGACAGTGCCCCTGGACCTGATGGCTTCAGTAATAGATTTTACCAAAAAAACTAGGATATCATTCAAAATGATGTTTGTAACTTAGTTAGAAACTTCTTTGAAAAAGGTCTTATTCATCATGGTCTAAATTGTCAATTTCTCACTCCTATTCCAAAAATTGAAAATACTGATGAAATTCACCTTTTCCGACCCATCACCCTCTTAAAATCTCTTTTTAAAATTATTACTAAGATAATTTCCAATAGACTCTATGCTATTAGAAACATAATTGTTTCTTGGAACCAGTTTGGCTTCATTAAAGGTATATCAATACAACATTGAATTTTTCTTGACTCTGAATCCACTAATTTATTGAATAGAAACACTAGAGGTGTAAATGTTGCTCTTAAACTAGATATTACTAAAGCCTTTGACACGATTGACTAGGACTTTATTTTTAATGTTCTATCTAGTTTCAATTTCAATGACACTTTTGTCAGTAGAATCAAAACCATTTTCAACTCATCCCATATTTCTATTCTTATCAATGGATCTCCTAGAGGTTACTTTAAATGCCCCAAGGGCGTCAGACAAGGAGACCCTCTCTCTTCTTTTAATTTTTCTATTGTGGAAGACTATCTTAGCAGATTTCTCACCCTCAATATTGATCAAGGAAAAATCAAACTAATTCTTGCCTTTAGGAATTTACATGACCCTTCCTATCTTCTTTATGCTGATGATATCATTTTCTTCCTCCAAGGGGACAAAAGAAATATCAATAACCTTAAATCCATCATCGCTCACTATGAAGAGGTGTATGGTCAGTGTGTCAACTAGAATAAATCCTTTATCTATTTTGGTAAAAATTTCCCCCTCAACAAGAAAACTCATTTCACCGATTTTTTAGGGGTTAAGGAAGGTTCCCTACCCTTCAATTACCTTGGTGTCCCTATCTTCTAGGGATGACCCAAATCCTCTTATTTCCAGCACATAGTGGATCAAATTCATAAATAAATTTCATCTTGGAAAGGAAAATCCCTTTCAATGTCTAGAAGGGTTTGCCTTGTGAAATCCACCATTGTTTCTAAGTTGGTTTACTCGATGATGGTCTACAAGTGTCATTTGGGTCTTATTAAATGCTTAAATACTGCTATAAGGAACTTCATCTGGAGTGGATGCACTTTGGAGAGAAAATTGGTCATAGTTTCTTGGACCTCTTGTTGTAAGCCTATTAAAGAAGGTGGTATAGGAATTAAAAATCTTAAAACCTTTAATGAGGCTCTCCAGGATAAATTTACGTGGTCCCTCATTAATAATAACTCTCATCCCATGAAATTTCTCAGAACTCATTTTCTTGATAAGCTTAAATCTAGTATTTTTTACTACATGTCTTCCTCTATCTACCCTCGATTAAATATACTTATTCTTCTATCTTGGAAAATTCTAGATGGATTATTTGTAAAGAATCCACTTTAAATTTTTGGTTTGATAATTGGATAGGTTCCCCTCTTATATCGGAGATGCCTGATTCTTTTACTCCTGATCCCACTAACTTCTCCATCAGGGACATGATCAATTGTTTTAGTTCACATATTTTGGATTATATTATGGAGATTGTCGAGAATTATTACCTCACTTTCAATGATGACTTTCTGGTTTGGGAACCCACTAAAAATGGCTTGTTAGACTCAAAAAATATTATAATCACCATTTATCTAACGTTGATAATACTCTCATCTGGATCTCCAACTTCAATAAGTCTTGGATAAACCTTCTTGTCTTACCCTCATTTTGCGAATTGCTCACCAAAAAGTTCCTACCGATGGTGGTCTATAGTCTTATGGTTTTAATCTTTTCTCCAAATTTTGATTGTGAAACTAAAATGGGGAGGACATAAACGACCTATTTTTATCTTGTGAGACTACTACTGATCTTTGGAATTACATATTTTACCTTTTTAAGTGAAGATGGATTTTGGATAACTTTATTTTTTCACAGTTTTAGAAGGACGATTGAGCTTTCGAGGTCACTGCAAATTAGAAACCTTTTTCTCATTTCCATTGAAGAGATTCTGCATATCCTCTGGTATGGTAGAAATGATTTCATTTTCAACAATATATCATTTAAACTAAATGCATGTAAAATGAGGATACTTCTTGCTATCAAAGATGATGCCATGATAAAAAGACCATTGTGATAATTCTTTCATTGATCTTGAAACCCTCCGACGGATTAGAGTGAGTGGAATATATCCAAAACCAAATTACACTATTGAATTATTCTAGAAGGATCCTCCTCTTGGATGGATTAAATTCAATGTTGAAAGAGCCTCAAAAGGAAACCTAGACCTTCGGGATGCAGAGGTATTTTCAGATACCATCTTGATCAGATTCTCGGATGTTTCTATCGAAACTACGACATTACTTCTGCTCTGGAGGACGAAATACTGGGTATCATTCATTCCATCTATTTTGAAAAAATATTCAACTGAAGCAACATCTGCATTGAGAGAGAATCTTCTACCATTGTGCAAGCCATCTAGAAGGGTGTGACTCTCCTAGCATGGTCTATCATACCCCAATGGATTGACTACCTCACCTCACTCAACAATCTCAACTTCATTGCAACACACACCTACCATGAAGCAGACAAGATCGATGAAGGTCTCTCCAAAATGGGAGTATCTCATGATATCACTTGGAGGAATGTTCTCCCTCTGGATTTTATTCCTTTTTTTATTTGAGATTCTAGAAAATTTCTCTCATTTTGACTCATGTAATTTGCATGCTCCTTTTGTTTGAATAAATTGCAGGGTTCTGGTCATTGACCAGAACTCATCCCCCCCCAAATTACTACCATATCTCCATGTGAAAATATAGTAACATATATCTTATAAACCACTTTAATGAGTAAAATCCATTAATAATAATTTCATTGAATAATGGTGAGACTTATGAATCATATTCCTAAAGTTAAACTCAATAAACATGTTTTTAAACATATGACCATCTTATAAAATATTTTATGCATGTGATTCATAAATTGGTTGAAGAATTAACTCTTGGATTATAATGAATTTTTTAAGTAATGCTTTAATAATTAGGGTCTATGAACTATATAAACCACTACCATATGGTGGTAGTGGAGTGGCGGTTTACATGAATCAAGGTAGAGACTCCATTTAAACTGAAGCCCATTTTTTTCCTCTTTAGTATAATGAGGCTCTAGAACACATTTAATAAAGAAGAATGTTGTTTGTATGATTAAATATTTATTTAGAACATGGATATAAACAAATTTGGGGGATTTTTTGAACCACTTTTGTGATCATCATCAAATGTAACAAATGAATATTGAGAGGGTAGAAAAGCTTCTTCAATTTATGTTAAAATATGTTTTTAATTCCACTTTTATTAATTTTTATATTTCTATCATATAAATCCTATTTTTATGGTTAATATTACTTATTATAATATTAAAAAGTGTTTATCAATATCAAGTAAACCCATTAAAAAATACCCATACAACTCAACTTCCAACACAGAGATAGGGGAAAAGGGAGAAAGAAATCTATTTTTCTTCTACATTCCATAAGGTTTTGATATCTACATTATACATTGGGGAAGATGAGAGATTTTATAAATAAAAAATTTAAGTAGATATAAATGAGTGTGATGAACATATATGATATAGATAAGTAACCATATAAGATACCATTAGTATAAAAACTATAGTAGGTAAAAATTGTGATTCCATGTTTTCTTGCATAGTAATATATAAACACCAAATTTAAGCTAAGCCAATCACTTTCCACTATATTGAGGTTAACTCCTATATTTTCATTGATCATTAGAAGTTTCACCTAAATTACTATACTCTTTAGTGAGAGATCCCATTTCATTAGAGTTATGAGATTTATTTTGTGACCCCTTTGAAACTAAGGGACCCTCATCAAATCATTGAGGAACATTGTACCTGAAAAATATCAAAATATGACCTATATAACCTCACGTATAGAAATAACTAGCTGATTTAGGACATGATGTCTTAAATTTACATTTTTGGTATATGAAGGTATATTTAAAAACAATACATTGTATTGAATGTCTTGGTAGTGTCCATCTTGAATCATTAGGATTTTAATATATATTTTTTAACATTTGTAGGTTCACAATGATTGAGCTTAATGAATTGATTCGTATACTCCTTAAATGTCTTATTTATTTATTGGATACATAATGTCTCTTATCCCTTATCTAAATTAATGGATCTATAGAATAACGACTATGTAAAAATGATTTTAAAATCATTACAGGGTAGATCCTCATGCAATTTTTTTTAAACATGGAGTTTTACCATTTCTAATTAGGTCCCTAAAGATTAAAAGTAGAAAATTAAAAATATTAATAATGAGGATTTTTTATGAACTAAAAATACTCTTTATCTTCAACATACAATCATAAAATTCTAGAGTATATTTAGTTCCTCAAAAAATAAGACTATATCAAAGGAACTCTTTAGCTTTATTTATGTATTGGGATCAACCAAAGTTATATTATAGTTTCATGGATCAATTGGTTGGCCTACAATATCAGTAATATTATGATTAGTTATATGATTAACCCATGTAAAATTATTCTCATATCTCTCTAAAGGTTTAAATTGACTTTTCTTCAAGGCCTGGATCTATAAATCAAAGTAAAGAATTAAAATCTCACCAAATACATTGGAATTATACTAAAATAATGTAAAAAAATTAACATAAATTATCAAAATCTCATAAAAAATAAAAAAAATTTATATATCCATATAAAATAAAAATATATATCTTCCATACACTATAGGTAGGTTTCATGGTTACCTAATGTTTGTGTTAAACATGTAATATTAACTAGATACATAAGATTAACATGAATTTTATGGATACTTGGTTACCTAAATCTATTCCCAAACCATGTTATGATCAATGGAAAGTACAGAATGTGATTTATAGTTCATGCACTGTCTACATCCAATTAAAACTGACATTGTGCCTATGAAAAGACCTTGAAATTCACATTTTTATGGTGTTATTTTTAAAAATTAACATTAAATATACCCTAAAACTAAAATTCTTATTACTGAAATCCCATAGAAACTCATGTATTATCATGATAATAATTTCACACTCATATAATGATAACAAAACTATTGATCTTTGATGATCCTACCCCATGTATACCTTAACTTCCAAAATCTCATAAAACAAAACCAAAATATGTTATAATTTTGGGAAAAACCAATCTAGTATACCCTACCATGATACTTGGGAAAATTTAATATAATTACCTGTGTTCATTCCCAATCACCATTTAATTAGAACATGTGTTATGTAATCAACCTGAAATAATTGGAAATAAAATTCTCTGATAAATTAAAAAGGTTAATAAGGCATTTTAGTCTAGAAACCTAGCTAGATCTTACCATATATTGTCGAGTTTTACCCTCAAAATAAATTTTATTTGAAAACCAAGACAACCAAAATTACAATAATATATTATAAAATCTAAAAAACCATAAAAAAAGATATCATCAATATGTGAAGATCATAATGAATAAGATTCATATTCATTAGACCATCAATAGTAGAAATTCAAAATTAATAAAAAAGAGTTATAAAGGGATGGGAAGCCAATATAGCCGAGTATATATGGATAATGAAAAGGATATATCTAAAAATATAAAAAATATATAAACTATGAAGCACACCATATTTAGGTGATAGTTGTAAATTTCCATCTTTTCACATACTATATACTTGAAACCAAGTGATAAAGAGTCAATTATCACATAGTGTTATAGTTCCTTTACCTGTATCAGATGAAAAAAGCTCTACAAAAACACACACAGAAGTGTATGAATATGGTGTGATAATACAATTTAAATAGGATTCAACGACATTCTCTATCTAAAACCTTTATACAATAAACTATGTCATAAAATTTGCAACAAAAAATATTAATTATCAATAATATTTTTAATAAAATAAATAGAACATTTATAGAGTATACATGTATACATGAGAAATCATAAAAGAAAACAATTTTTTAATAAATCTCAAACTAATTCATCATCGAGAAATTCCTATGGGAATAATCAGAGGTAATAAATAATCCTGATATTATAATTCAAAATTAGATATACGTAGACCACTAGCCAGAGCATCATCCTAAAATAGTGGTGAATTCGTTAGATATTTCATAATCTAAACTAGTGAGAGAGACATAATAGAACTATCCAAAGGAAAATCCCAAACATTTCTATCCTATACAATGTATAATCTAACTTGGGTAAATATTAGGCAGAGAATAATCTCACATAGTGGTGCAGTTTTCCTCAATGTCCATCACAAGTACTAATGGTTTTCCATGATATTTTCCTTAATAAAAGAAATAATTAAAAAAAATATAGAAAGCAACCTTTGAACCTTACAAACCATAATCCACTATTTTAAAAAATTATAACACATTTCATGAAAAAATAAATGATAATATAAAATGAGGTAAATGATGAAATTGACACTTTGATTAATGAAATAATAATTTACCCTTGAGAAAAATTATTAATTTAAATTCCTAACTTTATATAATTCATTTTCTATGAAAGGAATTATTTTTCATGCTGTTAATTTCATATTTAAACTCTAATTATCTTTTTTTTAATGTGTGATCTTTAATATCAAAATAATATTTATATCTTTTCTAAAAACATTAAATTTTGGTTTATGGAAAAATAAAACAGGGAATTATCAATGAAATACTAAGATATCATTTTTGATATTATATACACCATTCATATTAATTAAAATATTGGTTGAAATTAGAAATCACAAGAATGTTTTATTAATCAAAGGAAATAACATAATTTCACCTTCCAGTAATTTATGATTCAATTATTAGTTGATGTTTTTCTACCACATAATTAGAAGAAATACGCCAATATAAATATTTAAATGAATAAAATTGAAAATTTCCCAATTATAATTCGTTTAAGAGGGTCATAGGACACCATAGCTCATTAAATGGAAGAAAATATAATAAAAAGGATGAAATAGTTAGTGGAAGATGATTAGAACCACTATTAATAGAAATTAAACCATTCGATTGAATAGTCAACAAAGGGAGGAAAAGGAATCAAGGAGAGAGAATGTGATATTAGCTTGGAAGGTCCCATAGAGTCCCATTGAAATATGGGGGATAAGAAGGGTGTCTGACATTGAGATATAAATTAAAATTTTAAATACTTTAAAATTATAATAGAACTTACAGTTTATGGAAATGGTTAGTCTATCCTAGAAACAACAATGCATATAGTTCTAGAATCGAGTTTCCCTATATCTACAGTTTAGTTTCACAATTATGAAAACTATTACACAACTTCATATCATCTACATCAAACCCAAATTTTACCAACATTGTTCATTTACATGGTTATTTAAACTATTCACCCTATGGTGTATCTTATTAACTTCCCCCAAACCCCACAATTTCATCTAGGACCTTAATATAAATTATTAAACCATTAAATAACAATAATATACATGAAATTAATGCCATTTGGGTCAAATTTCTCTCCACCATATAACTATATACCCATTTATGGGTCACATAAAGGCTACTGATCTAGGAAGATGTGATACCATTTCTTTATAATTTATTATTACCAGTCCCATGTTTTATGAGGGTCACTACCCTGATTCTACAGAAAACATAACAGAGGAATTTATTTCCCTTTGAAAAATTTATTCTACGAATCAAGAATCTGAAATAGGTTCTCAACTAATGGAATATGTGTAACCAACTCTAGATCTTTCTAATTTAAAATTACATATATATTATATCTTTTAAATTAGGATATGTGCATGGAATTATTAATTGATGTGATCAGAGGAGGAAATAAATACTTTTATATACCCTTAATAATCCTATAAATATTATCAAAATGTCTTAAATATATGATCATTAACTTACCTTGTTTCCCCAAACTCCTATGACCTGTCAATGGTGATACCTACTGGAATAAATGATCACTAATTGATAATACAATTGATTTATGAAGATGACAATAATTTCATTTATGATGACTTTTAGTCATCACTAGATGATTTTAAATAAGATGAATATTTTTTTGATCTATCACACTATACTAGGTCTGGTTAGAGATGTTTCAAAACATTTATCACAAAAAAGTATAGAATGGAAATGCCAACCACATAGAACTTCCCAAGGATCCAATTTTTCCATTGATTAGTAACTGTCACTATATTTTCATTCAATTAATGATAGTTTAAAATCCAATTATCCCTTTAAATTTTATACACATGCATGGGAAATATCCTATGAAATTCTGATCTCACTCTCCATTTTAGAATCCATTTGAGGATGGTATGTCACACAATTCATTGTATTAATTTTTATAGTATCTTGATGTAATTTCTAAAAAATATTATGTAGGGATCTCATTTAAAAAATTTCTTCATAAAAATAAGCTCAGAATGGGATAAGGAAATATGATCACTAGACAAAAAAACATGAAGTAAATGTCATCCATCATTTGGAGATTCATTTTTTCAAAAGGTATCCTGGAATTACCTTCATCACTGGAACTTATAAATACTGGTTGCGAAAAATTCCTCATATGTTTATTTCCCACCACATTATTCTTTCGAGGTGTCTAGAGAAGGTGAAAATCAAATGTTTATAAATATTCCACCCATATTTTTTAATGGTCAAGTAATTTTTTTGTAATATATATCTCTGATTTTTTTGATTGATTTAAATCATAAGGTTTTCATTGAATGTTAATTTTTCTAAACTTTGGAGGTATGCATGATCAAAACTAATTTGACGTCATCGGTTGGGTTTCTCCTTTTATGATGGGGATGTTGGTGTGATCCAAAATCCACCACATAGTCATTATATGTATGTAAAAAACACTATAATATTCCATTAGAATCAAAATAAACTATATAGTCTTATTAAGAATCCATAAAAATTTGAATTGGAGTCAAATACAGCCTTCATTTTAGCTGATCAAATGATACATGACATTAATGTATCCATTCAAAATTCATCCCTTTTCGGTGAGATCCATCAAAGGAAATGAAGTCTTTGATAAATATTTTATGAACCACTGGTTATATCCCACTAAAGATAAGAATATATGTTTAAGGATGTCAATTAGTATTACTTTCCAAGACATGAAAACATTCACCTTTTTAATGTTGATTAAAATGCATTTTTCATATACCAAATTCCTTAATAACAATACTTCTAAAATCCAAAAATGACACTTAGATTATTTTTTATAATATTGGTCGTTTAAAGGATCCTTAAAATAATCATTAAGTGCTGATCATGCTTCTATTTGGATTTTTAAAGTGCTAAGATATCATTCATGAAAACCATAATGAATGAATCAATGTATTAACGAAAATTTTTCTTCATAAGAGCCAAAAAATCTACATGAGATGTTTTTAGGATAAATGACCTCATAAGATACTTAAAGTTAACATATTCTATTTAAATTAAAACTTATTTATTTCAAAATCCATTACATTGATCTTGTGATACCCAAACATGAGATAGATATTTTTGAAAATTTTATCCCCTTCCAACTAGTCAAATTGGAAATCAATATGTGAAACACATATTCTTTTGGGGTTACTTAATTTAAATTTTTTATAATAAATGAATAGATGAAATCTTACATTATCCATAATCATAAAAATATTTGGATATACCAAAGTAGATAAATTGTAATAGATAAACCCTTAAGATATAATATCATCAAGCCAGGACATCAACTAATTTAGTTGAGATGGATTTATTCGATATAAAGGTTTTAATATAGGATATTTCCCTATGATCAAATTAATAAAGAATTTGATATCCTTCTTGAGAGGAAACCATAAAGAATATTAAGAAAATACTATAAGGATATCTATTATAACATGAGGAATATTATTCCCTAAATTCCCATCATTATCTCCCATAAAAGTTAAATCTTCTGAGATAATAACTCTCTAACTTAAAGTAGACTGTGTTTATCATAAATATATATCAAGCCTCATTCACCCTGAAATAGATAAGAAATTCCATCTAAAAAGACAAATATCACCATTTTGTAAATGAAATCAATGTGAGATTTGGGAAAAAATCCATTTTATTTAAATTATTATATAAAAATTACCCATTTTGAGAATGATAAAATGAAATGACAACTCCACATTCAATACTGATATAGGGAAAAAATGACAACAGAAGGCTGACATCTTATTTTTTAAAAGATCCATCGATATCTCTATTATATCCAAAATTAGTTCAAACATGATATTCCTAAAATAAATAAATCAAGTATATATAAGAAAGTATAAGGAATATATATTAAATAGAGAGACAACCATAACTTATTAAATAATAATAGTCAAACATTTTAGTTGGTGCAAATATAATTTTTTAGGGTTCTTTTTTAATGACTCTTAAATTCAATGATTTTTGTTGATCTTGTGACCTCATACTAAATTTAGTTTTAGTCCTTGTTTTTATTTCATGATGAGAAGATTAACATCGAACTATATACTATTATAGATGAGACCCCATTGGCATAGATGTGTCATCTTGATTCTGGTATACCATTAGTATCAAGGAACCCACATCACTTATTGAAGAATTATTCTCCCTATAGAATATATGAAGATTCCCCATATGAGTACATGTATGAACATCCTTACATTATAATGGAAATTAATTCTTAGAATGAAGTTTTGTCCAAATTGATATTATGCAAGAGTCTTATATGTTTCTCAAGATAATGAGGTAGACTGAGAAGGAAGCTTCCAAAAACCACAACATTCTCATATGAACTTATCATGCTAGTAACAATTATCAGTGTAAAATTAAAAAACTCAGTGAATTGATTCATATAATACATCACTAACCAATTTCCTTGTGGGATATATATGAACTATCATTCATTTTCTTACTTCGTGATATCAAGGTAAACTACTTGTTGATCCTGGTTTTTAAATATTTACTTATAAGATTATCATGCATCTTTTCTTTGGTTGTGGGATTACAATAGTTCTGAATTAAGTCCTTATAAATAAAACTTTCACATTTTATTTCAGAAGATTTGGGAGTTTTTAAATATTTTAAAAATCCTCTTCCATCTCCAACCAATCCTCATTTTTTGAGTAGTTTTTTGTTTCTCAAAAAGAATTACCATGTCTAATGAACTCTTGAGTTCGATAAATATCTTATAATAAACTATAATTAACATCAAATTTCATTTCTTATATAATTCAAATTACTATCACAATAATATTTAGATCAATTAGAGGATTAGGCTGTGAAAAAAGATCCTCTAATCCTTTTTGAGGGTTTATAGTCTTCCGAGGTATTAATTTGTAATATCAAATAAAGATAATAAATCTCATAAAGAACATCGAAATTTAATTAAAATAGTATATAAAAAATTAGATAAAATCGTGGATATCTCATATAAAATTTAAAAGATCATAAAATTCATAGTAAAAAAAACATATTTTTAAGTTTCACGGGTAGGATGCATGGTTCACTAAACCATGTTATAAGAATTAAAAATTCATTGGATAATTAAGATTAACATGCATGGTTTTTATGAATTGATATAAAAACCAGGATCCAACCTTACAAGGCTTACTGGATACACCAAAACTGTTTTCAAAATTTCTACACAATAATAGCTTCTACACAATAATTTTATTCCTTTGAAAAGTATTCAAAAATTCCCATTTTCAAGGAGAAATTTATAAAAAAATAAATAATAAATTAGTTTCAAGACATAAAAATAACCATTCTTAATATCAAAAGAAAACTGATGGCTCACCATGATAAGTATTGGCCATAAAATTATTCAGAACATACCTATTTAGTTGTAATGATCCTAATGGTGGTCTACCTTGGCTACCAAAATAGCCTAATACAAAACATATAATAATTACAATTTTTAAGGATCCATCCATGGAAACATTTACATAATACAAAAATGAGCCTTCTATAAGAAAAAAAGAGCATTCACATTCACTATGGGATAAAAATTAGTGTCAAGGAATCAACCTTACTCAAATGAGTATTCTTTCACTAGATAAATTGAAAATTTATTCATGATATTTCAATTCATAAACCTTGAATTAATTTCTTAAGAAGTGATTTTTACACTTAAAGGGAGGGGTATAATGATATTTCCTAGGATATAATGTATACTATCCATGAACATGATGATATATTTGATCAAATTATATTTTGTTTTATTTGTACAAATTTGTTATGCATAAACATGTTGCTATATTTATTCACATTATATTCATTGAAATTGTCCACAATATAGTGTTGTTTCATTTTTATTCACATTCCATATTCCATGTCTGCTTATAATGACTTACTCAATCTTATGATGATGATACTATGCTTATAATATGATGATTATTATTATGGTCACCCATGGGTTATATGGATTTAGGACACATGTTTCATTCCTATTATACATCCCCTTATTAAGATTTTAGCTCACCATTTCATTGATTTATGTACTATAGAGATGAAATATGAAAAGATGAATATAAAATTATTTAGGAATACATTGTGTAATAATTTAAAAAATGTCTAAAATTTCATTTGTATTCAAGTTGTTTGGAACTAATTTTCCCAAGACACTAAACATTTTGATTCTAGGATATATTAATTCTCGTATGAAAAATTATGAAGTAAACATATATAAATTTTTTTTAGTTTATTTAGTTTGTATCAGGGGAATGATTAGTTTATTTTAGGTTTATGTTAGAAAAAATATAATGATGGATAAACATAGGTATCCCATAAGTTAAACTTTTTAATTGATTTATGCAAGTGAAAAATGTACTACCCATATTTTATTAAATTAATTTTTGTTCAAAACATTTATATTTTTTTTTAAATAATTCAAACTAGAAGAACCCAATCCAATGCAATGTATTATGTAAAATTCATTTATTATTAAAATTACTCTCCTAATGAAATGGAAGATAGAATTCTAAATCTCATGATAATATGTTACAACATATTACATGGTATAAATAATAATCTGAACAATATAGAACATCCATATTCACAAAAGAGGAAGCAATTAGTCATTGAATCCATCATCCCCAAATTAACACTAACATTTAGTAGATATTTTGTGTCACGACCCATCCTCGGGGCCCGTGCTGTGACTACCCCAAGACCGCCTTCCATAGGCCAGGGGCTGGCGACTAGCACCAAGGCGTAAATCCCAGTAAAAAGGGAAGGCATTGCCTTTGTAAAGTAAACAAAAACCACAGAGAAAGCAAGCAGTAGAAGTAAACACTAAGTAAAAACTGAGTACAACATTAAGTGCGGAAAAGTAAGTGGCCCAGAATACAAACCGAAACTAAAAGTAAAGTACAACTTGAAAGGGAAAACAACAACTGAAAAGTAAAGCCGCAGCCTCGATCCATCCACTGGGACTCCCACCTGAAGGGTGAGTACAGATAGCCTCCAGAGCTCCTCAGGTCCAACCATCCACTCCGAGTACGTCCCGCCCAGTGGTCCACCTCCAGGAACCGTCCTGCTCTGCAAGCCTCAACCACGATCAGCGCTGTCCGTCGTCTACAACCAACACAACGTAGTACGGGCGTAGCCTGTGCATGGGTGAGTATAAGCTACTCAGTAGGGACCCCGAGACCCCCGAAGGTCTCCCAAAATCCACAAAGGATAATCCAAAAAGGAAAGATACAATCACGAAGTAACATCCGACACTGCTTAGGTATATGCCCATACATATACCTAAGTCATCAATTCTCGTTCGCCTCCAACACCCGAGCTCAAGTACAACCCAGTACACACAGGAAAGAAAAACATAAATCCACACAGGATAGCACAACACAATCCACATAGGAAAGAAAAACAAGATTCATCTCACACAGGTATACTTCTTCGAATGATGATAGAGATGATCAGATATTTCCACTGATTCATCTAAGTCGTCAGACCCACAAAGGATCGATAGGTACTAACCCCCTCAATGACCCACAAAGGATCTGACCCACATAGGAACGATAGGTAACTATCCCCTGCAATGACCCACATAGGATCGATAGGTAACTAACCCTCGCAATGACCCACATAGGATCGGACCCACACAGGATCTATAGGCGCTGGCCCATACAGGACTGCTGAGCGCTGACCCACATAGGATCAGACCCACACACGATCTGTAGCACTGATCCACGTAGGATCGCTGAGTGTTGTAGTCGTCGCCGTCAAATCCACTGAGGATCTCTGCACAGTCGTCATCGTCGTCGCAGTCGCAGCCAACACTAGGGTTCCCGCACACAGCAAGCTCATTCGGGAGGGTTCGCTCCACCAGCCGAGAGGCTGATACATCAACTGACACATATTCCAGAGTTGATGTATCGAAAATTTCCATATCATCAACAGGAACTCAACGTTGCAGATGGCGCGTCAATCGGACGCCCGGTCTGAGAGTTATTGGCTTTTTCGTGCCGGAGGCCCGGTTGATTTTTAAGTCAAATCCAACCTGACCATACTCCAACTGCGTCCAAACCTCGGGCGAAGTAATCCAAAATGTCGTTATCACTTAGAGGAATCCATCAAAGTCAACGACACATCAATCGGACGTCCGGAGCTCAAGTTATAAGCGTTTCCGCTCCGAGGGCCCGGTTGGTTTCGTGTACGAACCAACCCAGCCAAACCCAAAGTATTACGAAACAACGAGTGCGATATGTCAAAATGACCGAATCGATCCAAGGATCACATCGCTACTGACGGTGCATCGATCGGAGGTCCGTAGCCCAAGATATGGGCAAAAGACCGTATGGGGTCCGAAAACGGGGGGTCTGGGCTCGGATCGACCCGGCCCAACCCCCCTGGGTCGGCCCAAACCGGGTCGAACCGACCCGGGTCTGGGTCCGAACCGTCCCGGCCGGCGTGGCCCGACCTGACCTGGGCGCGACCCGGTTGGCGCTGGCCGGGTGGCCAGCGGGTTGGCTCGGCCGTTACAGCCGAGTTGCGGGCGGGGGGCGCGCTGCCCCCGCGTGATGGAGCTGCGGCCCCACGTGGGGCTGCCCTTTCTAGAGGACGCGGCAGCCGGCCGCGTCCCGTGCTCCTCTGGTCCCACGCGGTCGTGGGACCGCGGCTTCAGCCGCGACGGCTCCTCCCGACGGTGTGCCGGGCGCCGCCGCCCCCTGCCACCGGCGCCGGCGGGCTACTCCGCGGACCACCGGACGAGTTCCGATGGTCAGAAAAACTCTCTGTCTTCGCCAATGGCCCTCCCGGGGCCCTTCCTTCACTGCGAGGATCTCACATCGCCCGTGCGGCTTACTTTGTCATCACCCGCCGTTCTGCACACCAAGAACAAAAAGGGCGGTGGGTTCGGACTTGTTCGTTGGTCCGCACCCACCGCGTTAGCGGTTTAAAAGTCTCACAACAAAAATTTAATCATACGCCGCGGGTATAAATCACAATGATTTAAATGAATCAAACCCCTGCCTCAACTTTATCGTCGAACGTGTGTTCGTCGTGGAATTGACTGTCACGGATGAAGAGGATCGTCGCGTCGCGGAAGGGGCGTCGATGTCATCATGGTACACGACGTTGCATAGAGAAACTCTGAGGATTAAAATCACACAGATTTAAGATGCACCAAAAGAAACCATGAAGAGGATATAATTCAAAAATAATTTAAAGAACTGCAATCCCCTACCTCAATCGGTTATTGATCGAAGATTGTCGCCGGGAAGGAACGTCGCGGAAGAAACGTAGCGGAAGGAGAATCGTTGGCATCACGGTACACAGCGTCACATCGTCAATAGAGATGGAGCAGCCTTCCTTCAGTCACTCACAGTCACTCCTCCACTACTGCAGCGGGTCAGATAGGTACAGCGCGGGGACGCCGACTATGAGACGTGGCATGCGCAGATATCCTCAGGACAGGCACCAGATGGTTTCTCCTTTGGAGCAGAGCACAACGTCCTTTTCAGAGGACGGACCTTGGAACCAGTTCCATTACAGGAGGAGGTTCTGAGAGAGTTTCACACCTCTCCACCCGAGGTTTGGACGCAGGTGGAGTAGGGTCGGGTTGGTTTTGACTTAAAAGCCAACCGGGCCTCTGGGACGAAAAATCCAATAACTCTCAGACCGGGCGTCCGATTGACGCGCCGTCTACGACGTTGAGTTCCTGTTGATGTTACGGAACTTTTCGATACATAAAATATGGATTATGTGTCAGTTGATGTATTAGCCTCTCGGCTCGTGGAGCGGACCCTCCCGAGCGAGCTTTCTGTGTGTGGGAACTCTTGTGCTGGCTGTGACTGCGACGACGACGACGATTGTGAAGAGATCCTCAGTGGATTCGATGGCGACGACTACAGCACTCAGCGATCCTACGTGGATCAGTGCTACATATCCTGTGTGGGTCCGATCCTGTCTGGGTCCGCGCTCAGTGGTCCGGTGTGGGCCAGTGCCTACAGATCCTGTGTGGGACCGATCCTGTGTGGGTCATTGAGGGGGTTAGTTACCTATCGATCCAATGTGGGTCAGATCCTTTGTGGGTCATTGCATAGGTTTGTTACCTATCGATCTTGTGTAGGTCAGATTCTTTGTGGGTCATTGCGAGGGTTAGTACCTATCGATCCTTTGTGGGTCCGACGACTTAGATGAATCAGTGGCAATATCTGATCATCTCTATCGTCATTTGAATAAGTATACCTGTGTGAGCTGAATCCTATTTTTCTTTCCTATGTGGATTGTGTTGTGTTATCCTATGTGGATTTACGTTTTGCTTTCCTGTGTGGACTGGGTTGTACTTGAGCTCGGGTGTTGGAGCCGAATGAGAATTGATGACTTAGGTATATGTATGGGCATATACCTAAGCAGTGTCGGATGTTACTTCGTGATTGTATATTATTTTTGTGGATTATCCTTTGTGGATTCTGGGAGACCTTAGGGGGTCTCAGGGTCCCAACTAAGTAGCTTATACTCACCCCTGCATGGGCTACGCCCGCACTACGTTGTGTTGGTTGCAGACGACGGACAGCGCTGATCGTGGTTGAGGCTTGCGGAGTAGGACGGTACCTGGAGGTGGACCACTGGGAGGGGCGTACTCAGAGTGGACGGTTGGACCTGAGGAGCTGTGGAGGCTATCTATACTCACCCTTCAGGTGGGAGTCCTAGTGGATGGATCGAGGCTATGGCTTTACTTTTCAGTTGTTGTTTTCCCTTTCGAGTTGTACATTACTTTCAGTTTGGGTTTGTATTCTGGCCCACTTACTTTTCTGCACTTATTATTGTACTCAGTTTTTACTTAGTGTTTACTTCTACTGCATGCTTGCTCTGTGGTGTTTGTTTACTTTACAAAGGCAATGCCTTCCCTTTTTACTGGGATTTATGCCTTGGTGCTAGTCGCCAGCCCCTGGCCTATGGAAGGTGGGCTTGGGGTAGTCACGGCATGGGCCCCAAGGACGGGTCGTGAAAAATTGGTTTCAGAGGAGTTCGGTTCTACCGCAAACTCTGATCTTTCTTCTATGTGAAGTAATAGTGTTAAGCGTATTGGGTGTGGTTATCAGTCTAGGGAGTCCATTGTTGGTGTGGCAACCAACGTATCCGTACACCAGGACCCTGACTTCTGATTTCCGACTTAATGCATGAAAACATTGATTGCATGTGTGTTTCAAGTTTTCTTTGTGATTACTATATGTCATCTCACCAGGTATACTGTTTGATCATGGAACACCTGTTTCCTTTTCAGGATGGCCCCATGATGGCAGCCAGCTAGGGTTCCGAGAGTTGAGCATGACAACATCCCACTGAGCGATGAGGCCTCGGTGTAGGTCCCTTTGACAGCAGAGGCACCGGCGGTACCTCTACCCGCCGAGCCACCGATTCTACCATCCCCAGCGCTCACGATGTACGTCGCCTTAGTGCACTGCACGAGTTTCAGCGCCATCGACCACCGAGGTTCTGCGGGGAGACGGACCCCCAGGGCAGCCGAGGACTAGCGGTAGGCAGTTGAAAGAGTTTTCAGGTTAGTGAGGACACCATCAGACCTCATGGTAATCCTCACAGCGAGCCTACTGCACGCGGCAGCAGGCAGATGGTGGAGCTTGATGCTCCAGGTGCACGATGAGGCATCTCTTCTTTGGTCGGACTTTGAGAGCCTCTTCCGCTCGGAGTTCGTCCCAACCACCCTCCGTGCAGTGCGCATCCAGGAGCTTCTTCAACTACGGCAGGGTAGCTTGACAGTCGCCTAGTACTCGGTGAGATTTACCGATCTCTCACACTACTCGACAGACATGGTACGTGACCCATTCTTCAGGGCCCGAACCTTTGAGCAGGGATTGAGGCATGAGATCAGGGTATTTCTGATCTCCCTCAGCATTCCGACCTAGGAAGGAGTACTGGAGTGAGCCCTTCTAATCGAGAGATTTCTTACTGAGCCTTCATCAGTGACGAGACCCACCGCAGGGCGGCACGTATCAGAGTCTTCTGCAGCAGGCAGCCGACGAATGACTCATGGGTCCAGGAAGACCAGACCTTCAGGCAGAAGACCTCAGGACACTGGTTCAGCTGTGCGGGGCACACAGCGCGGGGCCAGTCTTTCAAGAGGCAGTCAGTGCTACGCATGCGGCGGGCAGGGCCACATGGCTCGTGACTGCCCGACCCGCCATGCCGAGGAGTAGCAGACGATTGAGGGGCCACCCAAGCAGAGGCAGAGGGTCGACCGTGGCGGTCCGTAGGGAGCAGGCAGACGAGGCAGAGGAGCTGGCCGAGCAGCAGGTGGTGGGAGACGCTTTGAGGCTCTACCACCACCACCACCAAGAGGTCCACCCCGACCATAGGGAACTGGCGGGCAGAGACAGGCACAGATCCAGGCAGCGGAGGCCTACAACCACGGCGCACCCGAGATGATTCGAGATACTATCTGTGTCTATTACACCCTTGCTGCAGTTCTTATAGACACAGGTGCGAGTCACTCTTTCATAGCCGCTGCCCTTGTTCGGAGCTCGGAGATTTCGACAAAGCCGTTGGCTCGATCCTTACGGCTAGAGACTCCTATGGGAGTAGACTAGACAATTACACACTGGTGACGGAAGTGTGAGCTTACTCTAGGAGGCGAGAGCTTCGGCTGAGATCTTTTTGTAGCAGTGTCGAGGCCTTACGACGTCATCTTGGGCATGGATTGGTTATCTACAGTCCATGCTCAGATTGACTGTATTAGGCGCAAGGTGCGATGTGTACGCACCGACAGGAGCAGGTTCTCCTTCACCGGCGAGAAGGGAGCCTTCACAGCACATGATGGACTTCCGTAGAGGAGAGGACAACCCATCACTCATCAGTTGGCTAGACTCATCGTAGGAGTAATTGACATGCAGATTCCTAGTTTTCCTGCAGTGGTGGATCAGTATGCGGATGTTTTTCCTGACGATGTTCCAGGACTACCTCCACGCAGAGATGTAGACTTTTATATTGATCTGTACCCCGAGACAACCCTGATATTCACTCCAGAATATTGGATGGCTCCTACCGAGCTTCGAGAGCTACGGGTACAGTTGGAGGACTTGCAGGGCAAGGGATTCATCCGACCCAGTGTTTCACCCTGGGCTTCCCCGATATTGTTCGCCAAGAAGGCGGACCAGAGATTGCGACTTTGTGTCGACTATCGTCGCCTGAACCAGGTGACAGTGAGGAACAAGTATCCGCTACCGAGGATTGATGACCTCTTCGATCATCTCAAGGGAGCACGGTGGTTCTCGAAGATAGACCTTAGTTCAGGCTATCATCAGCTCAGAGTTCGAGACAAGGATGTGCAGAAGACGACCTTCAAATGTCGGTATGGCCACTATGAGTTCTTGGTTATGCCTTTCGGCGTAACCAACACTCCAGTAGTGTTCATGGGACTCATGAACAGGATATTTCAGCCATACCTCGATCGATTTGTCGTGGTCTTCATCGACAACATTTTGATATACTCGACCACTGAGGAGGAGCACGCCTACCACTTGCGGGTTGTACTGGACACACTCCGAGAGCACCATCTTTATGGAAAGCTCTCGAAGTTTTAGTTCTGGTTACGCGAGGTCCACTTCTTAGTAAACGTCATTTCTGAGGTGGGAGTTGCGGTGGATCCCGCGAAGATTGAGGTAGTGCTAGCTTGGGAGCCACCCAGGAGTGTGACGGAGGTGCGGAGTTTCTTGGGACTAGCTGGATACTATCAGAGATTTGTGCCAGACTTCTCCAGAGTTGCGGCACCACTGTCAGCTTTGACGAAGAAGGGGAAACCCTTTGTGTGGTCAGACAGATGTCAGCAGAGCTTCCAGGAGCTGAGGCAGAGATTGACCCGCGCACCTATCTTGAGGTTTCTATAGGAGGGAGTAGGGTACGTAATCTACTGCGATGCATCAGGGACCAGACTCGGATGTGTCCTGATGAAGGAGCAGGAAGTGATCACCTATGGATCACATCAGTTGAGGCCGCATGAGAAGAACTACGCCACCCATGACCTGGAGTTAGCAGTAGTGGTCTTCTCTCTGAAGAATGGTGACACTATCTGATGGGCGAGTGCTTTACAGTCTTTTCTGACCATCAGAGTCTCAGGTACATCTTCTCTTAGAAGAACCTGAACCTGAGACAGCGACGATGGCTCGAGTTCCTCCAGGACTATAACTTTGAGATAGTCTATAATACTTGTAAGGGGAATGTAGTAGCCGATGCTCTCATCAGGAGGACGGACATTCAGCTGCTTGAGGAGGCGACGGAGCAGCTAGCTGATTTGCAGATATCATTCGTGGATAGAGATGGAGCAGCCTTCCTTCAGTCACTCACAGTCACTCCTCCACTACTGTAGAGGGTCAGAGAGGCACAGCGTGGGGATGCCGATTGTGAGACGCGGCGTGCACAGATATCCTCAGGACAGGCACCTGATGGTTTCTCCTTTGGAGCAGAGCATGACATCCGTTTCAGAGGACGGAACTTGGTACCAGTTTCATTACGGGAGGAGGTTCTGAGAGAGTTTCACACTTCTCCCTTGGCGGTACATCCTAGAGTGGCGAAGATGTACCAGGACCTCAGACGACAGCACTGGTGACCGGGCATGAAGAAGGTTGTGGCAGAGTTCATTTCTCGATGCCTCACCTGCCAGCAGGTGAAGGCAGAGGATCAGGTACCAGCAGGCTTGGTATAGCCCTTGGAGGTCCCGGAGTGGAAGTGGGACGGCATATCTATGGACTTCGTGATTGGACTTCCGCGCACTTCCAGAGGTCACGACTCCATTTGGGTGATTGTCGACCGACTCACCAAGTCGGCTCACTTCTTACCCATCATCTATCGTCTCCAATCGAGCTGCTCGCTTTACTTCCCGGCATTGGAAAGGGTTGCAGGAGGTGTTCAGGACGCAGCTACGACTGAGCACTTCCTTTCGCCCTCATACAGATGGTCAGATGGAGAGGACCATTTAGACTCTCGAGGACATGCTCCACGCATGTGTCCTCGACTTTGGTCGCAGCTGGGAGGACCACCTACCCTTGGTGGAGTTCGCGTACAACAACAGCTACCACTCCACCATCAGGATGGCACCATACGAGGAGTTGTACGGTCGACCTTGCAGATCTCCTTTGTACTGGACAGACCCTGGGGAGTCAGCACTCATGGGACCAGAGATGGTCCAGGCCACGACAGAGAAGGTCCAGGTCATCCAGGAGCGGATGAGGATAGCACATAGCAGGTAGAAGTCTTATGCTGATAGGAGGCGAAGGCCACTAGAGTTTGAGGATGGCGACCACGTCTTCTTGCGGGTCTCACCTCGACGTGGATTACGGAGATTTGGCCGAGGCGGAAAGTTATCTCCATGCTTCATCGGACCCTTCCAGGTCCTCAGCAGGATTGGCGAGGTGGCTTATCGCCTGGCTCTACCACCTCAGTTGCACCGGGTGCACGACGTCTTCCACGTATCTCAGCTGAGGAGATACGTGCACGACCTGACGCATATCATTTACCATGGGGAGCTGGACATTGATGATGGGGCGACTTTTGCGGAGGTTCCAGTGGAGATCGAGGATCAACAGGATTGGGTACTACTTGGGTGATCGATCCCTCTAGTTCACATCAGATGGCAGCACGGGAACCTCCAGGAGACCACTTGGGAGTGGGAGGCTCAGATGCGTGCTCAGTACCCACATTTGTTTCCCTAGATTATGATGTATCTTTACGGGGACGTAAATCCCTGGGGAGGGAGTGATGTAAAGACCTTTAAAATTCAAATAAATTTTTTTCTTAATTTTCTTTGGAATTTTACAAGAACGCAGTTTCAGACGGCACCTGATTCCGAGGACCGGTGTTCCCGGAATCATTTTTCGAAGTTTAGCTCAGGTACGTTTAGTGAACGAACGAGCGGGTTTTTCTAACTTTTGAACCAGTTCCCGGAATCGAATTCTGAGGGCACCTATGGAACCACAACGCCGGTATTTTCTTAGAAACTCCTTTTCCGGAGTTGCGTTTTCTCGGGTGTGGTTTTTAATTTTTGGGGTTAAGTTAAGAAATAAAATAAAGTGGTGCAACAACTTTATTTTATTTCACTTAAAAGCCACTTAAAGCCACTTAAGCCAGGTTAAGCGGATAAGGTGGGACCCACGATATCCTACCCACTTGGTAGGATATTTGTGAGATGGGGCCCGCACGAGCCCCACCATTTCTTTCCCTCTAAGTAACGCACCCACAAAAACCTCTTTTAAGTGAAAGTCAACCGATGCGTTTTCTTAAATTCTAAATGCCCCTATTAATTGGGCAGTTAAGTCGTTACCATTAATTCATCAAATTAATGGTTCGTTACTTAAATTTTATTTTCTAATTGTTGGCTTGAGAATAAAATAAGACCAATACTTTTTTCACTTGAGGGTTTCTTGTGGAGAGAATTGGGAGAAGCTCTCAAGCTTGAAGATCTTCAGCCTTCTTCGCGAAGAACATGAAGAACGCGAAGCACGCGAAGAACGCGAAGAACTCCGGCCTTCGACGAAGGGTGACGAAGAACGCCGAACCCTCGGAGATCGACGACGCGACGCCGTGTACCGCAACGCCGACGATTATCATTTCACGACATTTCTTCCACAACGTTCCTTCCCCGCGACAATCTTTGATCAACAAACGATTGAGGTAGGGGATTTCGGTTCTTCAAATTCTTTGTGAATTATATCCTCGTCATGGTTTCTTTTGGTGCATCTTAAATCTGTGTGGTTTTAATGGCTTTTAGGTGAAATAAAATTAAGTTTTCGCACCACTTTATTTTATTTATTAACTTAACCCCAAAAATTAAAAACCACACCCGAGCAAACGCAACTCCGGAAAAGGCATTTCTAAGAAAATACCAGCGCTGCGGTTCCATCGGTGCCCTCAGAATTCGATTCCGGGCACCGGTTCAAAAGTTAGAAAAACCCGCTCGTTCGTTCACTGAACGTACCCGAGATAAACTTCGGAAAATGATTTCGGTCACACCGGTTCTCGGAATCAGGTGCCGCCTGAAACTGCGTTCTTGTAAAATTCCAAATAAAATTAATAAAAAAATTTCCTTTAATTTTATGGGTCTTTACATTTTGATCCTATTATGATGGAATAATGCATAAAATCCATGGAAATGATATTTTACATGCTTCATTTCTCTAGGTAGGAGAATTTTACTTTGTATGTATACTATATATAAGGATAAGATGATCAAAACATGAAATTGATCAAGAATACAAAGCTAAAAGATGAAGTTAAAGCAATAGAGTGAACCGAATTTAAGAAAATATATCATAAAAATTATTTCCTTCAAAATACTCATACCCAGATTAAGGGTAAATTTATAGATCTTGTGAAAAATGAGAATGGATCCATTGAAATGTATAAGGTAAATTTTGAAAATATTTCTTCGTACACTTATTATTTTATTATGAATAATGATAAACAATAGATATATCCATTTTCCATCGAAAACCACATCTCCAAAAATCTCTGCCAATACAAAAAATTTGGATTTATAAAAAAATTATTTTGGGGTTCTCTAAAATATGAGATAGAGTTTCAGGAATTCTCCCATAGACATGTAGATATGAAACTAAATATGGAGATCAAGCTGGAGGATCAAATTATAAAGTAAGAAAGGACATCTAACCACTCAAATATAAAATATATATATAGAAGGGCCAATAAAACTACGTGAGGAGAATTTATTTATTATTTATGTGTGTAAAATAATTTCATTAATCTCATTAATATTGAAGGGAAATGAGGAAGTCAACCAACATGTTAATGGAAGAGAAGAAACCACCTAATGCACCACACAAGGTAAAATGCTTCAACTATAAAGAATATGGGAACTATAAAATTGAGTGCACCAAATCAAGGGTCACTAAGGGTAAAAAACATCCAAAATTACCTATTTCAAGGGAAATGGGAAATAATATGTTATCACCACCACTAGGGTGGAGGGAAAAAATATTGTGTAAGGTAAACTAACTATTCACTAAAGAAGGGTGAAATTTTCCTTTGATTTAGGTATTATACATTATTTATATCCTATATGTTTTATAGAACTATGTAAATAACCCCTTGATATCTTAAAATAGAGATATTAGTGAAACATTTAGTAGTGAAACCCTTGAAGCCCAAGTGTTGGACTCTTACAGTATTTGCATATGTGGTAAGATTTTGTTTGTAAATATCATAATCCTTCCTTTGGTAGAATTTGTCATTATACTGGGCATGTATTGGCTCTCGTTATATAGGTATCACACCAAACAATAGAAAATTGACATCTCATTTTATTTTATAGACCATCCAATGATCCTATACAAATGTACGGAATATTATGAATCTCTTTAGAAAATAATTCAATGGTATGAGTGTCGAAAACCACTCAAGGAAAATATTTTTATTATTTGTTTGAGAAAAAGAAATGCCGCAACATTAAAAACATTCACATTAAGAGGTAATATAATGTTGTATACTTTGAATGATTTCATAGACTTCTCCCATATCATGATATAATGTCCTCAATAGAAAACATACATAGAGAAAAACCTATATCTAAGATTCCATATAGAATGGCCCTGATAGAATTGGGGGATTTAAAGAAAGAACTATAATAAAATTTGGATAAAAGTAACTGTTGACGCTCCTTTCGTCACAGAATCTAAAGATCGGAAAAGGGGAATATCTAAGCAAAAAGTGATTCATCCTTTGAAGAAACATCAAAAATCGACAAAGGGATGAACAAGGAGAACATTGCCCATAAGTCGCGCAAGTTCCCTCTTGGTCGCGCAAGTACACTTGCGCGCTGCCTCAACACTTGCGCGACCCCTCATGGTCGTGCAAGGGACTTGCGCGACAGATCTGGTAACCGCCCAGTAATCGCCCGGGGTCTTCTTTTGCCTATAAATAGACCCTGTGGGCCCCCCATTCGAGAGGATCTTTTCCCAGAAACTCGAATTGAAGCTCCCGACGCCCAAGTCTCTTCTCAAAGCTTCCAGAACACTTCTAAGGTAATTTCTTACCTAGAATGGAAGATCTAAAGGGAAGAAGGAAGGCCTAAGTGTTGAAACTTATCAAACACTTGCGCACCGACTTAATTCCTTCAATATAACTTGCGCGTCCCTTCTCTGGAAGAACCTCAAGAGGATTGTAAAGGGTTTAATAAATAGTCGCTCAAGTATTTCAACTCTGGTTGAAAATCGCGCAAGTATCCCTCATGTCGCACAAGTATACTTGCGCGACCCATACTTGCGCGCCGCCGCAGGACTTGCGCGACTTTTAATACTCGCGCGCCCCTATCTTTGTGGGTGCCCATCTTGCCCATTTTACCCCTCTTAAGCCATTTCACCTTTCCTATTCAAGATTCAGTCTTCAAGATACTCTTCAAAGACATTTATGGCATGATTTCGTGATTTGACATCCTTGTCTGAAAGGAATTCTGTGAAATATCTCTCAAAACCTAGTGATTTAAACATCTTTATGTCACAAAAAATTGAGAGTTCATTCATTCAACCTCATCCTTTAAGATGAGAGAATCCTAACTTGGGCATCTTCCTCAGGAGTAAGCCCCAATCAAGTCCTCTAAATCTTGAGCATCTTTCTTAAAGAATAGGCCTCAACCTCAAATATGGGCATCCTCCTCAGGAGTAAGCCCCAAACCTTAATCCCTAACCTGGGTCTCCTTTTCAGGAATAAGACTCAGTCATAACCTTGGGCTTCCTTTTCAGGAGTAAGCCCCAAGTCCCCTAACCTGGGTCTCCTTTTCAGGAATAAGACTCAGTCATAACCTTGGGCTTCCTTTTCAGGAGTAAGCCCCAAGTCCCTTAAATTTCTCTTAACCAGTCCTAATTTACCTTTGATTTGGGTTTCCTTTTCAGGATTGAAACCTAATCATAAGTCCCCTCCTAACTTGGGCATCCTCCTTAGGAGTAAGCCCCAAGATTAGAGTATTCAAATCTCCATGAAGCACATATAACTTTATAGACCCTGTTCATGGATTTTCTCCCTAAAAGTAAATCCTAAACCTTCATCTATCTGGGCAATCATCCATACATAAGCCCCAAACAAATTCTTATGATTGCATCCTTCATGTCATAATTGTCTAATTTTTACCAATACCTCTTGTTTCTCACACCGAGCATGACTCACGTGAGCTTAGAGTGTAAAAGTAATTATGACATTCATCTTTGAGCCATCAATCATAAACATCATCCATTTCTCGAACTACGTGGGTTCTGATTCCTTTTCCAAAACAAAGGATACGTAGGTAGGCCATTTATGGGTTCGATCCCAACTTTGAAATAATCTCTGTCCTTCTGAATGACGATAAACTTCAAGTGCCCCACTGAGTGGCTTTAAAACCAGCTTGGTCATCATAATGACCAAGAGACTTTTATATAAATATTTTGAAGGATACCATTGACCAAGAATCTCTAAACAAATATAGATGATTCTCTATTGATGAAGAACCTCGAATACATATAAAATATTCTCTAAATTTCTTGCATACTTGATCATTGATTGTTAAAATTAAAGGAAAACTCATTTTATACTTGGTAATGTAATAAGGATTCACGAACATAACTTAAATCTATAAAGAGAGTCCCGGAGTAGACAATAATTCCCCTCAAAAAGGTGTGATGAGTCCGACCTCCCATCCTCTCGACCAATGAAAATTCCTAAGCCTCAATAGTCCACAAACTAATGAGCGCCTGCCTTTGGAAAGTAGGTCCAAACGGATGTGGAATCATTGGATGTTTCCGGTTCTACGAACAAACCCGTTAGAAACCGATCGGAACGTTTGAATCTCCCGTCCGGGAGGTCATCCCCGGATTCCGTGCGAAACAAAAAATAGTGAACCCGACGTGAATCCTTAACCAAGTTAAAATGATGTTCTTCTTATCTGTTAGGCCCTTTGGGCCAACAAGGCAATCATTGACATATGATCATCCAAAAGATGCAGTAGATGGATTCATCTTGATTATGTCTGTTACATGGAACAGGAACTCTTTTTTCAAAGATCTTCTACAAAAATGGCTTTCCTTAAGTTCACCCCTGTGAATACTGCTACTGGGAACACCTCTACTGTGAGGTCTGCTGCTGTGAAAACCAATGCTGCTACTCCTGCTGGAACGTCATCCGCTCTGAGGATGACATCACCAACTCAACGTCTTCAACGCTGTGTTTCTAATGCACTGGTTAAGGAGTACCGTCGCAACGGTACTATCCCAACTATGGAGGCTTCTCGTCAAGCCCTCCAAGTTAACAATTCTACCTGGTCGTCCGGACAACGGCGACCAGGAATCAAGAAGCAGGCGGTGCTGACTACCGTCTCTAACCGTTTCGGGTCATTATCCCCGGAACGCAGTTTCCATTCACTCCCTTACTCTGAGGAAGTGAATGAGCAGGTCCCGCAGGACCTTAATTCAAAAAAACAGGAGTCCTTCTCAAGGGCTCCCATCAATAATCGCCGCCAGACTCGTGCGGTAGTGCGCCCTCAACATGATGAGGGTACCGACTCCAGGCATTCAGCTCAGGTTCCTCGAACCCGAGCAGGCAAGATGAACCGCCAGAGACGGAATCCGGTTAACAATAGGCAGGTTGTCATCCCTGCCATCTCCGGAGAAGTCCACCAACCTAACTTGGTGGCAAATAACGAGCAGGCATACACACCTGTTCGTTTTAATCCCGCTGTCCAGCAGACTCGTCTGGCAGCATCAAGCCGATCCCGCCAGGCAATTCCGGCGGAGTACCATAGGCAGGAACATACACCTGCTTATACATCAGCAGTTAGTCAGCAGGCTCGTCTGACTACATATGATGGATCTCGTCAACCGTGTTTGGCGAAGTGTAATCAGCAGGCACATACACCTGCTAATACTAATCAAGCCTACCAACAGTCTCGCTTGGTAGCGCACGGAGAAGTCAGTCGGAAAGCCCCGACGACAAACAGGAGGCAGACTAAACTCTCTGCCTCCACACTTGAGTACTGTCAGGATTCACTGACAGGAAAAGGAGGACAGGAGCAGGCACATACACCTACTCCAAGCCCGGAATGGACGTATATCCCTGTTCCGGCGGCTGAAGTCACCAAACATATTTTGTCAATGGTGAAAGAGAAGAAGAAAATTCCTGCTCATATTCTGGATGCTTGCCAGGATATCATAACAGCTTCAGCATCATCTTAGGGACAGACACATAAATCTATCCCTAGCAGTGGAGTGACACATCAACAATTCACTCCGGAACAGACACACACATCTGTTCCAGTCCAAGAGGGTTATGGGGCATACTCCCCCATATCATACGGACAACCAAGTCAGGCACATACACCTGATTTGAGTGATGATTGTCAGCCTAACCTGACCATCTTTCCTGATCAGGCACATACACCTGGTCAGAGCAATCACTTTCGTCATCAAGTGGTTTCTAAAGCGAGTAAGAAGGCATATAAGAAAAAGATCCGCCCAGCACAGTCAGGAGATCAAAGGCCAATCTGCAACAAGGCCTTGCTCGATGCTGGAGTTCTTGAAGCCCTCAGACATTTATCTGTCGGAATTCAAGATTCTACTCCCTCTGTTCCCAATATCAGGAACATTAATCCCGAAGGTCTTCAACAGACACTTCCTCATGAAGACTTGCTTCATGAAAATTCGGTCAATCTTGAAGTTTCTTCTTCAGATGAGAGCCACAGGAACCCTCTGTGTGGTCAGAAGACCAAGGAGCAAGAGATTTCATCTTTTGCTGTAACCCATCATGATGGTCCTCCTCATGGTGATGAACTTCGCTGCGAAAGTCCTCTCCGCAGTAGTGATTCACGTTGTCTCGAAAATTCTTCAGAAGGCAATGTAGTGACGAGAAAGCCCTCCTATCTCGAGGCACTTGCAAACGTAAAACCAGTCATGTCTGATGCGTTACTATCGGCAGGTGAAACTCTTTCTCCATCAGAAGATAGCCTGGGGTTCAGGTTATTCTCCGAACCTTCCCTGGGTCATTCATCTTCCAGCATGAATAGTGATTCCCCTACCAATCTTGTTGAATCCGATGAAGCAACAAGGAAACACCAACTCTGGTCCAAACAGGTAGAAGAATCTTCATTTAATGATAAAGAGGAAATGCTGAACATGAGGAAAAAACTGGCAAAAGGTGAAGTACCAGTCATGTTTTGGCCTTTGGCTGACTCCCAGTACGACATTCCAAAGATGTTGACGGATGACGGAATCCATGATATTCGTCTCAACATATGGAAAACTCTTTGTCAATTAAAGAAGAAGGTATTATCTTACGATGAATATGAAAATCATCTTAAGATAATAGAAGGGTTACAACGCCAGATTGATTTGGCATCTCTATCAGTCTCTCGGTATCCGAAGGCTGAAAAGCAACAGAGAACCCTTCAACGTTCATGCCTTGGCGCGCTGAGAAAATTGCGTCAGTTAATTTCCAATGCTCCATCTAATGTTCATATCAGAGGATGGGGTGTTCACGGAGCACTACATTTCACAGTGCTTTCCGGTCAGCAAAACCCGCCGAAAATGGTCTCATGCAATGTTATTGCCCATGGCCGGCCACAGTCAATGGGCTTTGTTCGTAATCAAAATCTTGCTCGAGATCAAGCTTCAACTAGTTCCTCTCAAAATCAAGTATATAGAGAATAGGTTGTTGAATTTCTCCTACATCAAGCAGGCGAGAATATTGCACAAGCCTCTCGTCTGGAGCAAACACGTCATCAAATGACAGAAGTTTCGGAAATCATCCAACGGTCTGTTGAACCAGGTGATAAAAGTGGATACAGGTTAATGCATCCAGCTAATTTCCGAACTAAGATTCGCAAGATCAAGAGAGATTTCAAGAAGATCTCAGACATAGCATGTCAAGAGACACCCCAGCTTGCCAGACTGGGGACTTCTCTAACCCAACCCTCAGAGTCAACAAATGGGATTCGAGGAGTTGAGCGGAAGCAGCAGGAACATCCCCAGTCCACCGGACTGGGGACTTTTTCAAATCTTCAATCCCTCCCTCAGAGAAAGTCAGTATTCTCTCGATTAGGGAAGAAGCCTCAAGAGGAACGAAGAGCCAAGCTATTAGGAGATTCTCTCCAAGTGACGGTTCACAAAGAAATTCCTGAGAGATCAAGTCAACGGAATTCCATGTTTCATCATGGACATGGAAGAAGACAATATCACAGAAATGTTGATAGAAAGGATTCTATGCAATATGCATCCATTAATGTCATCAATGTCGTTGCTGCTGATTCACCAGATGAGGCTCAATCAGAGGGATCAGACGAAGAGGTTCCTGCTCAAGAAGTTGCGCACATGGACCTGAATGAAGAAGGTGTGCGCACACGTAATCAAAGGCTTACCCAAAATCTGGGTATTCCTTCAAGTAACCCATTCCCCCCTCTCCGAAAAGGATCCAATAAGGGGAAAGGAAAGAATCAGGTTACTTCTCACCCTTCCTCTGAAGGAGGTCAATCGCTCTCATTAGAGAAAAGGTTTGTACAACAAGAGGAAGAAATGAAAGAATTAAGAAGGTTGAATGCAGGACTACTTCAGAATAGTCTTCTTCTTAAGAATGCTGAAGTCCGACAGCCGAAAGAATTCGTTGTAACTACTGAGATGGATCAGGAATATCCTCCTTTATCAGTACACCCACAGAGGTCTAATCCTACGGGTCAAACGCAACAACGGTTGGCAGCACTACCATTAGTTGCAGCACCAACCTCCACGGCTGTCCAAGCTCCATTCATTGCACCTACCCAAAACCAAGTTCAACCTGACATTTCTCAAAAGTTAATGACTACTATTGAGTCATTAACAGCTCGATTAGAAACTATGGAAGGGAAACGGGCGCAAGTTCAACCTGAAAAGAAAGTTTACCCTGAATGGGTAGATTCAATTTCTCCTCCATCCAATTTTGGAAGCCCTGTTTTCCCTACTTTCAATGGATCAGGCGACCCTGAACAACATTTGACACATTACGTGTCTTGTTGTGATCCTATGATGGGAACTCCAGAGCAGCAAGAAGCAGTGAAACTCAGATGCTTCGTGCGAACCTTGCAAGGACCAGCCTTTGTCTGGTATACAAGCTTGCAATCTCGGTCAGTCATCGGATGGGAGGATCTTCGTCAAAAATTCCTTCTTCAGTTTAGCTCAACTTTGCCAAAAACGACAGTTTTCGATCTTACAAACTGTAAGCAAAGAGAGAATGAAATAGTCTCTGATTTCATTGCTCGTTGGAAGGGATTAACATATTCCTTGAGTTTAGCACTCCCTCAGGAGGAATTGTTGCCAATCTGTGTGGCAAATTTGCGTGACGAATTACGCACGCCATTGATCCCTGTGAAATACACAGGAGGGTTTCGAGACCTTACTTCAATCGCTCAACAGATTGAAGATTCCCTTATACAGGCTAAGGTTAAATCTCGTGTAATTCCATCAGCTCCAGGAAGAAGAATGGGTAAAGCAGAAACTGCTACAGTCATGCTTAAACAGGCACCTGTACCTATTTCTACTTCAAAACCTTCATCTTCTCGAAGGGCTCCACCTCCTGAACACCAACAACAAAGGCTGTTTCTTCCAAATGATCAAAAAGATCAACGACGAAAACAATTTGAGGATATGAAGAGTAAAACATACTCTTTCCGAAGTGAGCAAGTTCCTGGTTACTTCATTTCAGCTCTGGAAAATAATTTGGTTCAATTACCAGTGCCGAAGAGACCAAACAAGGAAGGAGATGAAGACCGTCCCAATTATTGTCCCTTTCATCAAATGTTGGGGCATCCCATCCAGGAGTGTTTTGTCTTTAAAGACCTCCTGCAAAAGATGGTCGATTTGGGACAAGTCAAATTGAAGGGTTCTTCAGCTCATGTAGCGTGTATTACCGCTACAGATCCAGAGGAAGGAGGCGAGTGGCAGGAAGTCAAAAGCAAAACTGCGAAAAAATATGATGATTGGATGGTCAGAAAGACAATCAATCGGACCCATTCCATTTTGCGAACACAATTGAAGAAGCCAATTGTGTCTCCTACAAAAGCTGCAGTAAAGCCTCCATCAAAAGACAAATCCTCAAAAGGGCAGAGCAATTCAAAGAAAAAAGAGGAATCAGAAGAAGATGAGTATGTATCAAAGCCTAAATTGTCTTTGACTCTGGCAGATTTCATGCCATCTACTTCAAAGCAACGGGCACCGTCCCACCAAACGGCACAGCCGAAACAGGCCAACCAGGCAGAGTCTTTATCAGACAAAGAATTGATCTTTGGTTCTGTTAATATGATTCAATTAACAGATTCATATTCCAGTCTTGATGAGCCTGAATTCCCTGTATCAAATAAAGGAACCCGAGGAAGTTCTAGAGGTTCAGGATATAGGGGAAGACGTGGATCTTTCCGAAGCCACTACTCTAATTCTACCCCTGCTAGCACTGTATATACAGCAGAAACTCGTGGTAGAGCCCTTCAGCAAGCTCAAAATGAACAAGCAAGTTCTTCTGCCAATGGCCAACTCAGCTTCGGCACAGTTATTTTGGAAGACCGATTAAATGTTCCATCTTCTTCATCTCAGCAAGTAAATGGATCTAATCAGTCTAATTTTCCAAGACCAAGGATGTTGCCAACTTCAATACAAGATGCATCAGCTTCCAAAGCATCTGCTTCCAAGGTACCTGCTAAACCGCATATTCCTATTGGGAAACGCAGACCTCTAGATCAAAAGTATGATATATTGAAACACTTGGCCCAAGTACCAGCCAAATTATCAATTTTGGATGCTTTGAATCTATCAAGAGATCTTCGGGAAGCACTCATCGAAGCATTGTCAAGTCCTCAGGAGTTTGAAGCTGAAATTGTTGCAGCTGAAATTTATCACATAGAGAATAATCCTGCAGAATTCCATGCAGTGATATCTTTTACTGATAAAGATGAGGATGATGTTGTGCATGGGCACATAAAACCTTTGTACTTATCTGGCAAAGTCAATGGTATAGATGTTCGAAGAGCTTTCATTGACAATGGTTCAGGAGTCAACCTCATGCCCATTCGCACACTTCGTCGATTGGGCCTCACGGAATCTGATTTATCTCCTTCTACCATGATGTTACAAGGATATGATAAAAATGAACAAGAACCACTGGGAGAAGTTACACTCAGAACTCAGTTTGGAGATCTTGTTTCCAATTCAGATTTCATGATTGTTGATCAAGACTCAGCTTTCAATATCTTGCTTGGAAGACCCTGGCTACATCAGCATGCAGCTATTCCGTCATCATACCATCAATGTCTCAAATACTGTTTCGATGGTCAAGTTGGAACATTGTATGGTGATAAGGCCCCGTTCAAGACATGTGAGTCTCAATACATTGAGGCGGAATTTTATCACATGAAGGGAAGAGAAAAATCTACAATGAAGGAAATTACCAAAGTTAATGCTCCATATGGTCTGGAAAAAATTCCAATAAATCCATTTTCACATGTGAGTACAGATTATGTGTTACCTATCAGTCAAATTGACAAAATAGGCCCAAATCAAAATACTCTTATGAAAAGATCCATAATGTCAATTACGTCAATCGAGCCAGACAACATGGGAGAAATTGGTAACTTACCAAGCAGTGATGAAAGCATAAGTGGTGACGTTTTCATTTCGTCTGCTGAAATCCAACAAGTCTATACTTCGCTAATCAGGCCAGAAGAAGTTATAGCAACACCATAGGTGAATATTGATGTCGATTCTCAATCCATCATCTCCTCTTTGATTCCCAAAGAAGACCTTTTATCATCAATAGGGTCGGAAATGGAAGCTTCTTCTTCAAAATGTGAAAATTGTGACATCTCTTATGATCATGAGAATTTCGTTTTTTCATCTACTTTGCAAGTAGAAACAGAAGAAATAACACATGATGAAGAGGAAGAGGAAGATCTTAGAGATGCTCCTCCAGCATTTGAAGAGGGTATCTCTACCACTGTGGATGAACTCAGAGAAGTAAATCTGGGTACAGAGAAAGATCCACGCCCCACTTTAATTAGTGCGGCCATGAACCTTGAAGAACAAGAGATGTATATTTCTTTTCTAAAGCAAAATAAAGATATTTTTGCTTGGAATTATACAGAGATGCCTGGCCTTGATCCTGATGTTGCCACCCATCATTTGGGTTTGCCAAAAGAACATCGAGGATTCAAGCAAGCCGCGAGAAGAACACACCCAACCTATGCTTCCAAAATCGAGGCTGAAGTGGATAAGCTTATCAAAGCTAACTTCGTCAGAGAAGTTCAATATCCCAAGTGGTTGGCTAATATTGTCCCTGTAAAGAAGAAGAACGGACAAATTAGGGTTTGCATCGATTTCAGAGATCTTAATCGGTATTGTCCCAAAGATGATTTTCTAGTTCCGATTACAGAACTCTTAATTGATGCGACGGCTGGCTATGAAGTACTTTCTTTCATGGATGGGTATTCTGGATATAATCAGATCTGAATGGCCCCAGAAGATGAGGAATATACAGCCTTCAGAGCTCCTCAAGGTGTGTTTTGTTACCGGGTGATGCCCTTTGGTTTAAAGAATGCAGGTGCAACATATCAACACGCCATGCATCGTATCTTCAAACCTTTTCTAGGGAAATTTGTTGAATGCTATGTAGATGATCTGGTGGTTAAATCCAAACAACGTTTTGATCACTTAGCTGATTTGGAAGTCATATTCCACAAGCTTCGACAACATAATTTGAAGATGAACCCCTTAAAATGTGCTTTTGGGGTAACCTCAGGAAAATTCCTTGGCTTTGTTTTACGCCATCGTGGTATTGAAGTCGATCCTGAGAAGACCAAATCAATCCTTGGTATGTCACCTCCTCAGAATTTGAAAGAATTAAGAGGACTTCAAGGACACTTAGCCTATATTCGGCGTTTCATCGCCAATTTGGCAGGCAAAAGTTTACCTTTTACCAAATTATTGAAGAAAGGATTCACTTACCACTGGACTGAAGAATGTCAAGAAGCATTTGATGTTCTCAAGAAATACCTCTTGAGTCCACCAGTACTCATGCCACCTGTTGAGGGTAGGCCTCTTATCCTCTATGTGACAGCTTTAGAGCGATCATTGGGTGCCTTTCTTGCTCAAAAGAATGATGCTGGGAATGAAAATAGTCTCTACTATCTCAGTAGAACTATGCTTGAAGCAGAAACCCGGTATTCAAGTATTGAAAAGTGTTGCCTGGCATTAATCTTTGCAGTTCAGAAACTGAGACACTACCTGCAACATCACGAGGTCCAATTGATATCTCGTAATAATCCGCTCAAATTCATCCTTAGTCGTCCAATGCTTACAGGACGTCTGGCAAGGTGGGCAGTTATTCTACAGCAGTTCGACATTCAGTATGTGTCTCAAAAGGCAATTAAGGGCCAAGCTCTGGCTGATTTCCTGGCTGAACATCCTTCAGTGGAAGATACGTATTCAGATATCGAACTCCCTGATGAAGAAGTTTTTTCTATTCAAGAGAGTCCTCAAACATGGGAAATGTATTTTGATGGTGCTTCTAGAAGTCCAACAGGGAAGAAAATGGAAAATCCTAAATTCAACAAAGTTGGTTTAGGAATTGTGCTCATTTCTCCAGATAAGGCAGTGTTACCTTATTCCTTTTTGTTGTGGGAAGGTGGTACCAATAATGAAGCTGAATACCAAGCTCTCATTACAGGCTTGGAGTTAGCACTTCAAGCGCAAGTGAATCACTTAAAGGTAAAAGGTGATTCAGACCTGGTAATCAAACAAGTCAATGGGGATTATGCCATCAGAAAAGAAGAATTAATCCCTTTGTATGATTACGTCAGAGAGTTAATGTCGGAATTCCCTTCAGAACCGACATTTTCTTATGTCCCAAGATCACAAAATGCTCAAGCAGATGCACTGGCTAATATAGCCACAGCATTAGCAGATCCAAATCGGGACGAGACAACCATCTGTATTGCCCACCGTCGTGCAATTTCACCTTATGTTCAAGTCAGAACAGAGGAAATTAATGAAATTAGTCCCATTCCTGAAACGTATGGTCATACTACAGGATGGATGTCACCTATCAGGGAATACCTTCAAAATGGAACACTTCCACCTGATAGAGCTGAGAAAGAACAAATTCGGCGACGTGTGGTCAATTTTACTCTTTATGATAGTCCAAACCACCTCGAGAAAATTCTCTACAAACGTGGTTTTGATTGAGTTCTCTTCAGATGTATTGATGGTGAAGAAACAATGGCTGTCATAAAAGAAGTGCATGCAGGAGTCTGTGGTGCCCACCAGTCTGGACATAGACTGTCTGATCAAATTTGAAGGCTTGGATACTTTTGGCCTTCAATGATACAAGATTGTGTTAATTTCACGAAGAAGTGTCATTCATGCCAAGTATATGCCAACTTCATTCATCAACCTCCAGAGTTGCTTCATACAGCTAAATACTCATGGCCATTTTCCACATGGGGAATGGATGTGGTGGGACCTTACCCTTCAGCTACGACCAAGCAGTTTAAGTACATTCTTACTGCTACTGATTTCTTTTCCAAATGGGCAGAGGCAGTACCTCTCAAAGAAGTCAGTTCTAAATGCATTGTTAGCTTCATCAAGTCTAACATCATTACTAGATTTGGTGTCTGTTTCGCGCGGAATCCGGGGATGACCTCCTGGACGGGAGATTCAAACGTTCCGATCGGTTTCTAACGGGTTTGTTCGTAGAACCGGAAACATCCAATGATTCCACATCCGTTTGGACCTACTTTCCAAAGGCAGGCGCTCATTAGCTTGTGGGATAATGAGGCTTAGGAATTTGCATTGGTCGAGAGGATGGGAGGTCGGACTCATCACACCTTTTTGAGGGGAATTATTGTCTACTCCGGGACTCTCTTTATAGATTTAAGTTATGTTCATGAATCCTTATTATATTACCAAGTATAAAATGAGCTTTCCTTTAGTTTTAACAATCAATGATTAAATATGCAAGAAATTTAGAGAATCTTTTATATGTATTTGAGGTTCTTCATCAATAGAGAATCATCCATATCTGTTTAGAGATTCTTGGTCAATGGTATCCTTCAAAACATTTATATAAAAGTCTCTTGGTCATTATGATGACCAGGCTGGTTTTAAAGCCACTCAGTGGGGCACTTGAAGTTTATCGACATTCAGAAGGACAGAGATTATTTCAAAGTTGGGATCGAACCCATGAATGGGCTACCTACGTATCCTTTGTTTTGGAAAAGGAATCAGAACCCACGTAGTTCGATGAATGGGATATGATGTTTTATGATTGATGGCTCAAAGATGAATGTCATAATTACTTTTACACTCTAAGCTCACGTGAGTCATGCTCGGTGTGAGAAACAAGAGGTATTAGTAAAATTTAGACAATTGTGCCATAAAAGATGCAATCATAAGAATTTGTTTTGGGGCTTATGTATAGATGACTGCCCAGATAGGCGAAGGTTTAGGATTTACTTTTAGGAAGAAAATCCATGAACAGGGTCCACAAAGTTATATGTGCTTCATGGAGATTTGAATTCTCTAATCTTGGGGCTTACTCCTAAGGAGGATGCCCAAGTTAGGAGGGGACTTATGGTTGGGTTTTATTCCTGAAAAAGGAAACCCAAATCAAAGATAATTTATGACTGGTTAAGAGAAATTTAAGGGACTTGGGGCTTACTCCTGAAAAGGAAGCCCAAGGTTTATGACTAGGACTTATTCCTGAGAAGGAAGCCTAGGTTAGGGGACTTGGGGCTTACTCCTGAAAAGGAAGCCCAAGGTTATGACTGAGTCTTTATTCCTGAAAAGGAGACCCAGGTTATGACTGAGTCTTATTCCTGAAAAGGAGACCCAGGTTAGGGATTAAGGTTTGGGGCTTACTCCTAAGGAGGATGCCCAAGATTAAAGGACTTTGATTGGGGCTTATTCTTAAGGAAGATGCCCAAGATTTATGACTAGGACTTATTCCTGAGAAGGAAGCCTAGGTTAGGGGACTTGGGGCTTACTCCTGAAAAGGAAGCCCAGGGTTATGACTGAGTCTTTATTCCTGAAAAGGAGACCCAGGTTATGACTGAGTCTTATTCCTGAAAAGGAGACCCCGGTTAGGGATTAAGGTTTGGGGCTTACTCCTAAGGAGGATGCCCAAGATTAAAGGACTTTGATTGGGGCTTATTCTTAAGGAAGATGCCCAAGATTTATGACTAGGACTTATTCCTGAGAAGGAAGCCTAAGTTAGGGGACTTGGGGCTTACTCCTGAAAAGGAAGCCCAAGGTTATGACTGAGTCTTATTCCTGAAAAGGAGACCCAGGTTAGGGATTAAGGTTTGGGGCTTACTCCTAAGGAGGATGCCCAAGTTTAAAGGACTTTGATTGGGGCTTATTCTTAAGGAAGATGCCCAAGATTTATGACTAGGACTTATTCCTGAGAAGGAAGCCTAGGTTAGGGGACTTGGGGCTTACTCCTGAAAAGGAAGCCCAAGGTTATGACTGAGTCTTTATTCCTGAAAAGGAGACCCAGGTTATGACTGAGTCTTATTCCTGAAAAGGAGACCCAGGTTAGGGATTAAGGTTTGGGGCTTACTCCTAAGGAGGATGCCCAAGATTAAAGGACTTTGATTGGGGCTTATTCTTAAGGAAGATGCCCAAGATTTATGACTAGGACTTATTCCTGAGAAGGAAGCCTAAGTTAGGGGACTTGGGGCTTACTCCTGAAAAGGAAGCCCAAGGTTATGACTGAGTCTTATTCCTGAAAAGGAGACCCAGGTTAGGGATTAAGGTTTGGGGCTTACTCCTAAGGAGGATGCCCAAGTTTAAAGGACTTTGATTGGGGCTTATTCTTAAGGAAGATGCCCAAGATTTATGACTAGGACTTATTCCTGAGAAGGAAGCCTAGGTTAGGATTCTCTCATCTTAAAGGATGAGGTTGAATGAATGAACTCTCAATCTTTGGTGACATAAAGATGTTTAAATCACTAGGTTTTGAGAGATATTTCACAGAATTCCTTTCAGATAAGGATGTCAAATCAAGAAATCATGCCATAAAATGGCTTTGAAGAGTATCTTGAAGACTGAATCATGAATAGGAAGGGTGAAATGGCTTAAGAGGGGTGAAAAAGGGAAAGATGGGCACCCAAAAAGATAGGGGCGCGCAAGTATTGAAGGTCGCGCAAGTCCTGCGGCGGCGCGCAAGTATTGGTCGCGCAAGTATACTTGCGCGACATGAGGGATACTTGCGCGATTTTCAACCAGAGTTGAATTATTTGAGCGACTCTTTATTAAACCCTTTCCCATCCTCTTGAGGTTCTTCCAGAGAAGGGACGCGTAAGTTATATTGAAGGAATTAAGTTGGCGCGCAAGTGTTTGATAAGTTTCAACACTTGGGCCTTCCTTCTTCTCTTTAGATCTTCCATTCTAGGTAAGAAATTACCTTAGAAGTGTTCAGGAAGCTTTGAGAAGAGACTTGAGCGTCGGGAGCTTTGATCCGAGTTTCTGGGAAGAGATCCTCTTGAATGGGGGGCCCACATGGTCTATTTATAGGCAAAAGAAGACCCTGGGCGGTTACAGGGCGGTTACCGGGCGGTTATCACTTAGGTCGCGCAAGTACTTGCACGACCACTAGGCGGCGCGCAAGTGTACTTGCGCGACCATGAGGGAACTTGCGCGGCCTATGGGCAATGTTCTCTTTGTTCATTCCTTTGTCGATTTTTGATGTTTCTTAAAAGGATGAATCACATTGAGCTCAGATATTCCCCTTTTCTGATCTTTAGATTCTGTGACGAAAGGAGCGTCAACAAAAGTCCCCCCTTAGAGTTGGATCCGGAAAGAAATGAGGATTTGACTCTAAGGAAATTGAATACATTCAAAGGAAAAGGGAGTGCGCGCAAGTCTTTCAAGGCGCAGAGGGCAGCGCGCAAGTGTGCTGGAACTTGACTTTTTATTCATAGTTCCTTTGTCTTTTGTGTGGGCAGTTTAAAGTCATGCACGCCGGACATAAAGGGGCTAATGTTTAAGGTCGAAAATAGCTTTGACCGAAAATGGATAAAAATGGATTCAATTCCTTGATGATTTATCTACCATACTCAAGTATGAGAGAAAATATGTAAACTATGGCTTAAGAATATTTGAATCTGAGGAATGATATGAAAAAGAGCTAGAAGGCATTAGAAAAAGTAGTTTCCAAGAATGAAGTTACTATTATTTAACAAAACCCGTTAGGGGGTTGAAATATGCAGGGCCACCTATGGGCATTGGCTGCATTGTCAAAATAAAATAGCATCTTTTGGCTGACAAGTCTGTTATGTGGACTGTCTATGCAAGGCCACCTATGGGCACGTGCTGCATAGTCAGGGAAAAGAACTCTCAGAAATTTACTTTCCTAGTGCTAAAAGCCAGTGAAAGTTTATGGAGATTCAAATTTTCTAAAGCATATAGTTTGTTGTATGGAAAGAGGTACTTGAATATGGAGAAGATATTTCCAAACAAGAATATCGAAGAACTGGATGAATATCACTCCTACGAAGGTCTGACCCAAACGTAGGGAAGAAGAATAAACCATAGACTTGAATACTTTCAGATCATGAAAAAGGATATGGGACAAATACGTTAAGGATGGCTATTTTTGCGGATCCCTACATACTGTCATTTAAGACAAATAAGGACAAAAGAGGCATTCTTCCCAAGAATGAAGTTACTATTATTTAACAAACCCGTTAGGGGGTTGAAAACATGCAGGGCCACCTATGGGCATTGGCTGCATGGTCAAATAAATAGCATCTTTTGGCTTGACAAGTCTTTTATGTGGGCTGTTTATGCAAGGCCACCTATGGGCACGTGCTGCATAGTCAGGCAAAAGAATTCTCAGAAGTTTGACATTTTTGTGACTAGAAGTCATGAAAAAGGGTTATGAAGATCTGAAAATATTTAAGGTTAGGATTATAACACATAAATATGGGTATTGTCCAATGTATGTAGAGATACATAGGTCAATGATAACCATAATCATGTTGTGGCTGGGTCCTAAATTGAAATTTTGGACTTCACTACGTATCTCATAAGAATGAAAATCAAGCCATACGTAGTTCTTGAAATGCAGTTTAACGTCGTGCAAGACGAAAGTATGAGTGATCTTAGTTTAGGGTCATAGAATTCGGACCATAATAATGAATACACAGTGTGTGTTTTCATGAGGACTTTTCAGCCAAGGGAATGAAAGTGAAATTTGGGGTTAGGCCCAAAAGACTTGGGACTGGATTCGAGGGACACTCGAATGTTCCTACGTATCCCATAAGGATGGGAATCAGGTCCACGTAGTTCTAGAATTACCCTTTGTACAAATTTGGTTCGTACATGTGAAGGGTGAAAGGGGACTTTAGTGCAATGATGGTTTAACCTAAAAAAAGTTCAGGCATTACCATGTATGCACGTAGTCTTTTTTTTAAAAAAATGAAAAACTATGATTGAAAAATCAATGTCAATAATAGTTCTCTCTCAAATGAGGAAATCAAAGAATATTGTAGTTTATTGTCGTACAGGACAAAAGTGTTGTATAGTTTAACGTCGTATAACAAGGACGAAAATGAATCAATGTAAAGATATTGATTCCAGGGGCGGTTTCACAAATCAACATCATATGAGATGGTGGTGAACCGATGTAAAGAGATTGTTTTTGGGCTCGAACCTTGGGAGGTTGCCTACATACCTAGCCTGGAGGGCAAGGATCAAAGTTTGTGTAGTTCAATTAAAGAATGAATTAATGATCAAATTGTTTTTGGGGACAATGATCTAATAAAAAAAAAATGTTGTTGGGACTTACACATGGTTAGTGGCCCAAAGGGAGTGTTATGGTTGATGTTCGCTCTAAGCTCACGTGAGTCATACTCGGTGTGAGAAACAAGAGGTAATAACAACCTTAACGATGTACAATTTAATGTCATGTAGGACATAAAAAAGGGACTTTCTGTACAGTTTAGCGTCATGTAGTTAAGACGAGGGGGACAATATAGTTTAACGTCATATTGGACGGAAAAAAAGGGGGACTGTGCAGTTTAATGTCATGCAGTAAGGACAAGGGAGTGTACCATTTTAACGTCATGTCGGACGAAAGTGAGAATAGTTTAAGGTCATATGCATGGACCATGGATGGTGCAGTTTAATGTCATGTTGGACCTTTGATGATTATATAGTTTAACGTCTTTCCGGACGTGAGGGACTTTTATACAGTTTAGCGTCATGTAATTTAGGACGTCACAGTTTAACGTCTTGCTGGACATAAGGGATTTGCAAAATAGTTTATGGTCATATACATGGACCAGGGATGATGCAGTTTAATGTCATACTGGACCATTGCTGTATAGTTTAACGTCATATAGCAAGGACGAACTTGTGCTGTACAGTTTAAAGTCATGTAGCTAGGACTAAGGTGAATCAATATGAGGATATCAGTTCTGATCTTTTTACAGTTTATCGTCATGCTGGACATTGGAAGTGCCACACAGTTTAATGTCATGTCGCTAGGACAAAATATAGTTTAATGTCATCTCGGACAAAATACAGTTTAGTGTCATGTAGGACAAAATCAGGGACTATGCAGTTTAAAGTCTTGCAGTTAGGACTATTGGTGCTGCACAGTTTAGTGTCATGTTGCAGGGACATAAGTGCGAATAGTTTAAGGTCATATGCATGGACCGTAGTGCGAATAGTTTAAGGTCATATGCATGGACCGAAGTGCGAATAGTTTAAGGTCATATGCATGGACCGTACAGTTTATCGTCATGCTGGACGTATTATAGTTTAATGTCATCTCGGACAAAAGTGTAACACAGTTTAATGTCATGTTGGACGAAGTTGTAGTTTAAGGTCATACTGGACCATTGCTGTATGAACCAAATGTAAGAGTCTTAGTTCTGTGAACAATATTTTGTGTTTATACAAAATACTTCTTCAGAAATCTGGCATTAGTTGGAGTCGTGATGTGTTCTCCATCCATTGAAATCAGAGAATACGCTCCATTGGAGTAGACCTTATGTACTGAATAAGGTCCTTCCCATTTTGGTTCAAGCTTGGGAGGCTTCTTTCCTGGTATCATTGGTGTTCTGAGAACCAATACCAATTCTCCCTGAATGAATGAACGAAGACGAACTTTTTTGTTAAAAGCTCGTGCTATTCGATTCTGATAGATTTCCAAGTGGTGCAAAGTGCACAATCTTTTCTCATCTAACTGTTCCAATTCATTCAACCGCTTTTGGGATTGCTCATCTGTTGATAACTGATCACAAATGGCTATTCTGAGTGAGGGCAATTGGACTTCAATTGGCAAGACTGCTTCTGTTCCATATACCAATGAATATGGAGTAGATTGCGTTGCATTGCGAGTGGTAGTCCGATAAGCCCATAAAGCATGATAGAGTTTATCAGGCCATGACCTCTTATCTTTATCCACCATCTTTTGCAGTATATTTGAAAGAGTCTTGTTGAAGGCCTCTATCTGGCCATTAGCCGCTGCATGATATCGAGATGAATTGTTGGACTTAATGTTGTATTCTTGATACAATCTCTTTACCTCAGAAGAGCAGAAGTTGGTGCCGTTGTCTGTCAATATGGTATGAGGGACACCAAATCTAGTAATGATGTTAGACTTGATGAAGCTAACAATGCATTTAGAACTGACTTCTTTGAGAGGTACTGCCTCTGCCCATTTGGAAAAGAAATCAGTAGCAGTAAGAATGTACTTAAACTGCTTGGCCGTAGCTGAAGGGTAAGGTCACACCACATCCATTCCCCATGTGGAAAATGGCCATGAGTATTTAGCTGTATGAAGCAACTCTGGAGGTTGATGAATGAAATTGGCATATACTTGGCATGAATGACACTTCTTTGTGAAATTAACACAATCTTGTATCATTGAAGGCCAGAAGTATCCAAGTCTTCGAATTTGATCAGACAATCTATGTCCAGACTGGTGGGCACCACAGACTCCTGCATGCACTTCTTTTATGACAACCATTGTCTCTTCACCATCAATACATCTGAAGAGAACTCCATCAAAACCACGTTTGTAGAGAATTTTCTCGAGGTGGTTTGGACCATCATAAAGAGTAAAATTGACCACACGTCGCCGAATTTGTTCTCTCTTGGCTCTATCAGGTGGAAGTGTTCCATTTTGAAGGTATTCCCTGATAGGTGACATCCATCCTGTAGTATGACCATATGGTTCAGGAATGGGACTAATTTCATTAATTTCCTCTGTTCTGACTTGAACATAAGGTGAAATTGCACGACGGTGGGCAATACCGATGGTTGTCTCGTCCCGATTTGGATCTGCTAAAGCTGTGGCTATATTAGCCAGTGCATCAGCTTGAGCATTTTGTGATCTTGGGACATAAGAAAATGTCGGTTCTGAAGGGAATTCCGACATTAACTCTCTGACGTAATCATACAAAGGGATTAATTCTTCTTTTCTGATGGCATAATCCCCATTGACTTGTTTGATTACCAGGTCTGAATCACCTTTTACCTTTAAGTGATTCACTTGTGCTTGAAGCGCTAACTCCAAGCCTGCAATGAGAGCTTGGTATTCAGCTTCATTATTGGTACCACCTTCCCACAACAAAAAGGAATAAGGTAACACTGCCTTATCTGGAGAAATGAGCACAATTCCTAAACCAACTTTGTTGAATTTAGGATTTTCCATTTTCTTCCCTGTTGGACTTCTAGAAGCACCATCAAAATACATTTCCCATGTTTGAGGATTCTCTTGAATAGAAAAAACTTCCTCATCAGGGAGTTCGATATCTGAATATGTGTCTTCCACTGAAGGGTGTTCAGCCAGGAAATCAGCCAGAGCTTGGCCCTTAATTGCCTTTTGAGACACATATTGAATGTCGAACTGCTGTAGAATAACCGCCCACCTTGCCAGACGTCCTGTAAGCATTGGACGACTAAGGATGAATTTGAGTGGATTATTACGAGATACCAATTGGACCTCGTGATGTTGCAGGTAGTGTCTCAGTTTCTGAACTGCAAAGATTAATGCTAGGCAGCATTTTTCAATACTCGAATACCGGGTTTCTGCTTCAAGCATAGTTCTACTGAGATAGTAGAGACTATTTTCATTCCCAGCATCATTCTTTTGAGCGAGAAAGGCACCCAATGATCGCTCTAAAGCTGTCACATAGAGGATAAGAGGTCTACCCTCAACAGGTGGCATGAGTACTGGTGGACTTAAGAGGTATTTCTTGAGAACATCAAATGCTTCTTGACATTCTTTAGTCCACTGGTAAGTGACTCCTTTCTTCAATAATTTGGTAAAAGGTAAACTTTTGCCTGCCAAATTGGCGATGAAACGCCGAATATAGGCTAAGTGTCCTTGAAGTCCTCTTAATTCTTTCAAATTCTGAGGAGGTGACATACCAAGGATTGATTTGGTCTTCTCAGGATCGACTTCAATACCACGATGGCGTACAACAAAGCCGAGGAATTTTCCTGAGGTTACCCCAAAAGCACATTTTAAGGGGTTCATCTTCAAATTATGTTGTCGAAGCTTGTGGAATATGATTTCCAAATCAGCCAAGTGATCAAAACGTTGTTTGGATTTAACCACCAAATCATCTACATAGCATTCAACAAATTTCCCTAGAAAAGGTTTGAAGATACGATGCATGGCGCGTTGATATGTTGCACCTGCATTCTTTAAACCAAAGGGCATCACCCGGTAACAAAACACACCTTGAGGAGATCTGAAGGCTGTATATTCCTCATCTTCTGGGGCCATTCGGATCTGATTATATCCATAATATCCATCCATGAAAGAAAGTACTTCATAGCCAGCCGTCGCATCAATTAAGAGTTCTGTAATCGGAACTGGAAAATCATCTTTGGGACAATACCGATTAAGATCTCTGAAATCGATGCAAACCCTAATTTGTCCGTTCTTTTTCTTTACTGGGACAATATTAGCCAACCACTTGGGATATTGAACTTCTCTGACGAAGTTAGCTTTGATAAGCTTATCCACTTCAGCCTCGATTTTGGAAGCATAGGTTGGGTGTGTTCTTCTCGCGGCTTGCTTGAATCCTCGATGTTCTTTTGGCAAACCCAAATGATGGGTGGCAACATCAGGATCAAGGCCAGGCATCTCTGTATAATTCCAAGCAAAGATATTTTTATTTTGCTTTAGAAAAGAAATATACATCTCTTGTTCTTCAAGGGTCATGGCCGCACTAATTAAAGTGGGGCGTGGATCTTTCTCTGTACCCAGATTTACTTCTCTGAGTTCATCCACAGTGGTAGAGATACCCTCTTCAAATGCTGGAGGAGCATCTCTACGATCTTCCTCTTCCTCTTCATCATGTGTTATATCTTCCGTTTCTACTTGCAAAGTAGATGAAAAAACGAAATTCTCATGATCATAAGAGATGTCAAAATTTTCACATTTTGAAGAAGAAGCTTCCATTTCCGTCCCTATTGATGAACAAGGGTCTTCTTTGGGAAATAAAGAGGAGATGATGGATTTAGAATCGACATCAACATTCACCTCTGGTGTTGCTATAACTTCTTCTGGCCTGATTAGCGAAGTATAGACTTGTTGGATTTCAGCAGACGAAATGAAAACGTCACCACTTATGCTTTCATCATTGCTTGGTAAGTTACCAATTTCTCCCATGTTGTCTGGCTCGATTGCCGTAATTGACATTATGGATCTTTCCATAAGAGTATTTTGATTTGGGCCTATTTTGTCAATTTGACTGATAGGTAACACATAATCTGTACTCACATGTGAAAATGGATTTATTGGAATTTTTTCCAAACCATATGGAGCATTAACTTTGGTAATTTCCTTCATTGTAGATTTTTCTCTTCCCTTCATGTGATAAAATTCCGCCTCAATGTATTGAGACTCACATGTTTTGAACGGGGCCTTATCACCATATAATGTTCCAACTTGACCATCGAAACAGTATTTGAGACATTGATGGTATGATGACGGAATAGTTGCATGCTGATGTAACCAGGGTCTTCCAAGCAAAATATTGAAAGCTGAGTCTTGATCAACAATCATGAAATCTGAATTGGAAACAAGATCTCCAAACTGAGTTCTGAGCGTAACTTCTCCCAGTGGTTCTTGTTCATTTTTATCATATCCTTGCAACATCATGGTAGAAGGAGATAAATCAGATTCCGTGAGGCCCAATCGACAAAGTGTGCGAATGGGCATGAGGTTGACTCCTGAACCATTGTTAATAAAAGCTCTTCGAACATCTATACCATTGACTTTGCCAGATAGGTACAAAGGTTTTATGTGCCCATGCACAACATCATCTTCATCTTTATCAGTAAAAGATATCACTGCATGGCATTCTGCAGGATTATTCTCTATGTGATAAATTTCAGCTGCAGCAATTTCAGCTTCAAACTCCTGAGGACTTGACAAAGCTTCGATGAGTGCTTTCCGAAGATCTTTTGATAGATTCAAAGCATCCAAAATTGATAATTTGGCTGGTACTTGGGCCAAGTGTTTCAATATATCATACTTTTGATCTAGAGGCCTGCGTTTCCCAATAGGAATATGCGGTTTAGCAGGTATCTTGGAAGCAGATGCTTTGGAAGCTGATGCATCTTGTATTGAAGTTGGCAACATCTTTGGTTTTGGAAAATTAGACTGATTAGATCCATTTGCTTGCTGAGATAAAGAAGATGGAACCTTTAATCGGTCTTCCAAAATAATTGTGCCGAAGCTGAGTTGGCCATTAGCAGAAGAACTTGCTTGTTCATTTTGAGCTCGCTGAAGGGCTCTACCACGAGTTTCTGCTGCATATACAGTGCTAGCAGGGGTAGAATTAGAGTAGTGGCTTCGGAAAGATCCACGTCTTCCCCTATATCCTAAACCTCTAGAACTTCCTCGGGTTCCTTTATTTGATAGAGGGAATTCAGGCTCATCAAGACTGGAATATGAATCTGTTAATTGAATCATATTAACAGAACCAAAGATCAATTCTTCGTCTGATAAAGACTCTGCCTGGTTGGCCTGTTTAGGCTGTGCCGTTTGGTGGGACGGTGCCCGTGACTTTGAAGTAGATGGCATGAAATCTGCCAGAGTCAAAGACAATTTAGGCTTTGATGCATACTCATCTTCTTCTGATTCCTCTTTCTTCTTTGAATTACGCTGCCCTTTTGAGGATTTGTCCTTTGATGGAGGCTTTACTGCAGCTTTTGTAGGAGACACAATTGATTTCTTCAATTGTGTTCGCAAAATGGAATGAGTCCGATTGATTGTCTTTCTGACCATCCAATCATCATATTTTTTCGCAGTTTTGCTTTTGACTTCCTGCCACTCGCCTCCTTCCTCTGGATCTGTAGCGGTAATACACGCTACATGAGCTGAAGAACCCTTCAATTTGACTTGTCCCAAGTCAACCATCTTTTGTAGGAGGTCTTTAAAGACAAAACACTCCTGGATGGGATGTCCCAACATTTTATGAAAGGGACAATAATTGGGACGGTCTTCATCTCCTTCCTTGTTTGGTCTCTTCGGCACTGGTAATTGAACCAAATTATTTTCCAGAGCTGAAATGAAGTAACCAGGAACTTGCTCACTTCGGAAAGAGTATGTTTTACTCTTCATATCCTCAAATTGTTTTCGTCGTTGATCTTTTTGATCATTTGGACGAAACAGCCTTTGTTGTTGGCGTTCAGGAGGTGGAGCCCTTCGAGAAGATGAAGGTTTTGAAGTAGAAATAGGTACAGGTGCCTGTTTAAGCATAACTGTAGCAGTTTTTGCTTTACCCATTCTTCTTCCTGGAGCTGATGGAATTACACGAGATTTAACCTTAGCCTGCATAAGGGAATCTTCAATCTGTTGAGCGATTGAAGTAAGGTCTCGAAACCCTCCTGTGTATTTCACAGGGATCAATGGCGTGCGTAATTCGTCACGCAAATTTGCCACACAGATTGGCAATAATTCCTCCTGAGGGAGTGATAAACTCAAGGAATACGTTAATCCCTTCCAACGAGAAATGAAATCAGAGACTCTTTCATTCTCCCTTTGCTTGCAGTTTGTAAGATCGAAAACTGTCGTTTTTGGCAAAGTTGAGCTGAACTGAAGAAGGAATTTTTGACGAAGATCCTCCCATCCGATGACTGACCGGGATTTCAAGCTTGTATACCAGACAAAAGCTGGTCCTTGCAAGGTTCGCACGAAGCATCTGAGTTTCACTGCTTCTTGTTGTTCTGGAGTTCCCATCATAGGATCACAACAAGACACGTAATGCGTCAAATGTTGTTCAGGGTCGCCTGATCCATTGAAAGTAGGGAAAATAGGGTTTCCAAAACTGGATGGAGGAGAAATTGAATCTACCCATTCAGGGTAAACTTTCTTTTCAGGTTGAACTTGCGCCCGTTTCCCTTCCATAGTTTCTAACCGAGCTGTTAATGACTCAATAGTAGTTATTAACTTTTGAGAAACGTCAGGTTGAACTTGGTTTTGGGTAGGTGCAATGAATGGAGCTTGGACATCCGTGGAGGTTGGTGCTGCAACTAATGGTAGTGCTGCCAACCGTTGTTGTGTTTGACCCGTAGGATTAGACCTCTGTGGGTGTACTGATAAAGGAGGATATTCCTGATCCATCTCAGTAGTTACAACAAATTCCTTCGGCTGTCGGACTTCAGCATTCTTAAGAAGAAGACTACTCTGAAGTAGTTCTGCATTCAACCTTCTTAATTCTTTCATTTCTTCCTCCTGTTGTGCAAGCCTTTGCTCTAATGAGAGCGATTGACCTCCTTCAGAGGAAGGGTGAGAAGTAACCTGATTCTTTCCTTTCCCCTTATTGGATCCTTTTCGGAGAGGGGGAAGTGGGTTACTTGAAGGAATACCCAAATTTTGGGTAAGCCTTTGATTACGTGTGCGCACACCTTCTTCATTTAGGTCTGTGTGCGCAACTTCTTGAGCAGGAACCTCTTCATCTGATCCCTCTGATTGAGCCTCATCTGGTGAATCAGCAGCAACGGCAGTGATGACATTAATGGATGCATTTTTCATGAAATCCTTTCTATCAGCATTTCTATGATATTGTCTCCTTTTATGTCCATGATAAGACATGGCATTCCGTTGACTTGACCCCTCAGGAATTTCTTTGTGAACCGTCACTTGGAGAGAATCTCCTGACATCTTGGCTCTTCGTTCCTCTTGAGGCTTATTCCCTAATCGAGAGAATACTGACTTTCTCTGAGGGAGGGATTGAAGATTTGAAAAAGTCCCCAGTCCGGTGGACTGGGGGTGTTCCTGTTGCTTCTGCTCAACTCCTCGAATCCCATTCGTTGATTCTGAGGGTTGGGTTAGAGAAGTCCCCAGTCTGGCAAGCTGGGGTGTCTCTTGACATGCTATGTCTGAGATATTCTTGAAATCTCTCTTGATCTTGCGGATCTTAGTTCGGAAATTAGCTGGATGCATTAACCTGTATCCACTTTTATCACCTGGTTCAACAGACCGTTGGATGATTTCCGAAACTTCTGTCATTTGATGACGTGTTTGCTCCAGACGAGAGGCTTGCGCAATATTCTCGCCTGCTTGATGTAGGAGCAATTCAACAACCTGTTCTCTATATACTTGATTTTGAGAGGAACTAGTTGAAGCTTGATCTCAAGCAAGATTTTGATTATGAACAAAGCCCATTGACTGTGGCCGGCCATGGGCAATAACATTGCATGAGACCATTTTCGGCGGGCTTTGCTGACCGGAAAGCACTGTGAAATGTAGTGCTCTGTGAATACCCCATCCTCTGATATGAACATTAGATGGAGCATTGGAAATTAACTGACGCAATTTTCTCAGCGCGCCAAGGCATGAACGTTGAAGGGTTCTCTGTTGCTTTTCAGCCTTCGGATACCGAGAGACTGATAGAGATACCAAATCAATCTGGCGTTGTAACCCTTCTATTATCTTAAGATGATTTTCATATTCATCGTAAGATAATACCTTCTTCTTTAATTGACAAAGAGTTTTCCATATGTTAAGACGAATATCATGGATTCCATCATCCGTCAACATCTTTGGAATGTCATACTGTGAATCAGCCAAAGGCCAAAACATGACTGGTACTTCACCTTTTGCCAGTTTTTTCCTCATGTTCAGCATTTCCTCTTTATCATTAAATGAAGATTCTTCTACCTGTTTGGACCAGAGTTGGTGTTTCCTTGTTGCTTCATTGGATTCAACAAGATTGGTAGAGGAATCACTATTCATGCTGGAAGATGAATGACCTAGGGAAGGTTCGGAGAATAACCTGAACCCCAAGCTATCTTCTGATGGAGAAAGAGTTTCACCTGCCGATAGTAAAACTTCAGACATGACTGGTTTTACGTTTGCAAGTGCCTCGAGATAGGAGGGCTTTCTCGTCACTACATTGCCTTCTGAAGAATTTTCGAGACAATGTGAATCACTACTGCGGAGAGGACTTTCGCAGCGAAGTTCATCACCATGAGGAGGACCTTCATGATGGGTTACAGCAAAAGATGATATCTCTTGCTCCTTGGTCTTCTGACCACACAGAGGGTTCCTGTGATTCTCATCTGAAGAAGAAACTTCAAGATTGACCGAATTTTCATGAAGCAAGTCTTCATGAGGAAGTGTCTGTTGAAGACCTTCGGGATTAATGTTCCTGTTATTGGGAACTGAGGGAGTAGAATCTTGAATTCCGACAGATAAATGTCTGAGGGCTTCAAGAACTCCAGCATCGAGCAAGGCCTTGTTGCAGATTGGCCTTTGATCTCCTGACTGTGCTGGGCGGATCTTTTTCTTAGATGCCTTCTTACTCGCTTTAGAAATCACTTGATGACGAAAGTGATTGATCTGAGCAGGTGTATGTGCCTGATCAGGAAAGATGGTCAGGTTAGGCTGACGATCATCGCTCAAATCAGGTGTATGTGCCTGACTTGGTTGTCCATATGATATGGGGGAGTAGGCCCCACAACCCTCTTGGACTGGAACAGATGTGTGTGTCTGTTCCGGAGTGAATTGTTGATGTGTCACTCCACCGCTAGGGATAGATTTATGTGTCTGTCCCTGAGATGATGCTGAAGCTGTTATGATATCCTGGCAAGCATCCAGAATATGAGCAGGAATTTGCTTCTGCTCTTTCACCATTGACAAAATATGTTTGGTGACTTCAGCCGCCGGAACAGGGATATACGTCCATTCCGGGCTTGGAGTCGGTGTATGTGCCTGCTCCTGTCCTCCTTTTCCCGTCAGTGAATCCTGACAGTACTCAAGTGTGGAGGCAGAGAGTTTAGTCTGCCTCCTGTTTGTCGTCGGGGCTTTCCGACTGACTTCTCCGTGTGCTACCAAACGAGACTGTTGGTAGGCTTGATTAGTATTAGCAGGTGTATGTGCCTGCTGATTACACTTCGCCAAACGCTGTTGACGAGATCCATCATATGTAGTCAGACGAGCCTGCTGACTAACTGCTGATGTATAAGCAGGTGTATGTTCCTGCCTATGGTACTCCGCCGGAATTGCCTGGCGGGATCGGCTTGATGCTGCCAGACGAGTCTGCTGGACAGCGGGATTAAAACGAACAGGTGTGTATGCCTGCTCATTATTTGCCACCAAGTTAGGTTGGTGGACTTCTCCGGAGATGGCAGGGATGACAACCTGCCTATTATTAACCGGATTCCGTCTCTGGTGATTCATCTTGCCTGCTCGGGTTCGAGGAACCTGAGCTGAATGCCTGGAGCCGGTACCCTCATCATGTTGAGGGTGCACTACCGCACGAGTCTGGCGGCGATTGTTGATGGGATCCCTTGAGAAGGACTCCTGTCTCTTTGAATTAAGGTCCTGCGGGACCTGCTCATTCACTTCCTCAGAATAAGGGAGTGAATGGAAATTGCGTTCCGGGGATAACGACCCGAAACGGTTGGAGACGGTAGTCAGCACCGCCTGCTTCTTGATTGCTGGTCGCCGTTGTCCGGACGACCAGGTAGAATTGTTAACTTGGAGGGCTTGATGAGCGGCCTCCAGAGTTGGGATATACCGTTACGACGGTACTCCTTAACCAGTGCATTTGAAACACAGCGTTGAAGACGCTGAGTTGGTGATGTCATCCTCAGAGCGGATGACGTTCCAGCAGGAGTAGCAGCATTGGTTTTCATGGCAGCAGACCTCACAGTAGAGGTGTTCTCAGCAGCAGTATTCACAGGGGTGAATTTAAGGAAAGCCATTTTTTGTAGAAGATCTTGAAAAAAGAGTGCCTGTTCCATATAACAGACATAATCAAGATGAATCCGGCTACTGCATCTTTTGGATGATCATATGTCAATGATTGCCTTGTTGGCCCAAGGGGCCTAACATCCAAGAAGAACATCACTTTAACTTGGTTAAGGATTCACGTCGGGTTCACCATTTTTTGTTTCGCGCGGAATCCGGGGATGACCTCCTGGACGGGAGATTCAAACGTTCCGATCGGTTTCTAACGGGTTTGTTCGTAGAACCGGAAACATCCAATGATTCCACATCCGTTTGGACCTACTTTCCAAAGGCAGGCGCTCATTAGCTTGTGGGCTAATGAGGCTTAGGAATTTGCATTGGTCGAGAGGATGGGAGGTCGGACTCATCACACCTTTTTGAGGGGAATTATTGTCTACTCCAGGACTCTCTTTATAGATTTAAGTTATGTTCATGAATCCTTATTATATTACCAAGTATAAAATGAGCTTTCCTTTAGTTTTAACAATCAATGATTAAATATGCAAGAAATTTAGAGAATCTTTTATATGTATTTGAGGTTCTTCATCAATAGAGAATCATCCATATCTGTTTAGAGATTCTTGGTCAATGGTATCCTTCAAAACATTTATATAAAAGTCTCTTGGTCATTATGATGACCAGGCTGGTTTTAAAGCCACTCAGTGGGGCACTTGAAGTTTATCGACATTCAGAAGGACAGAGATTATTTCAAAGTTGGGATCGAACCCATGAATGGGCTACCTACGTATCCTTTGTTTTGGAAAAGGAATCAGAACCCACGTAGTTCGATGAATGGGATATGATGTTTTATGATTGATGGCTCAAAGATGAATGTCATAATTACTTTTACACTCTAAGCTCACGTGAGTCATGCTCGGTGTGAGAAACAAGAGGTATTAGTAAAATTTAGACAATTGTGCCATAAAAGATGCAATCATAAGAATTTGTTTTGGGGCTTATATATAGATGACTGCCCAGATAGGCGAAGGTTTAGGATTTACTTTTAGGAAGAAAATCCATGAACAGGGTCCACAAAGTTATATGTGCTTCATGGAGATTTGAATTCTCTAATCTTGGGGCTTACTCCTAAGGAGGATGCCCATGTTAGGAGGGGACTTATGGTTGGGTTTTATTCCTGAAAAAGGAAAACCAAATCAAAGATAATTTATGACTGGTTAAGAGAAATTTAAGGGACTTGGGGCTTACTCCTGAAAAGGAAGCCCAAGGTTTATGACTAGGACTTATTCCTGAGAAGGAATCCTAGGTTAGGGGACTTGGGGCTTACTCCTGAAAAGGAAGCCCAAGGTTATGACTGAGTCTTTATTCCTTAAAAGGAGACCCAGGTTATGACTGAGTCTTATTCCTGAAAAGGAGACCCAGGTTAGGGATTAAGGTTTGGGGCTTACTCCTAAGGAGGATGCCCAAGATTAAAGGACTTTGATTGGGGCTTATTCTTAAGGAAGATGCCCAAGATTTATGACTAGGACTTATTCCTGAGAAGGAAGCCTAGGTTAGGGGACTTGGGGCTTACTCCTGAAAAGGAAGCCCAGGGTTATGACTGAGTCTTTATTCCTGAAAAGGAGACCCAGGTTATGACTGAGTCTTATTCCTGAAAAGGAGACCCAGGTTAGGGATTAAGGTTTGGGGCTTACTCCTAAGGAGGATGCCCAAGATTAAAGGACTTTGATTGGGGCTTATTCTTAAGGAAGATGCCCAAGATTTATGACTAGGACTTATTCCTGAGAAGGAAGCCTAAGTTAGGGGACTTGGGGCTTACTCCTGAAAAGGAAGCCCAAGGTTATGACTGAGTCTTATTCCTGAAAAGGAGACCCAGGTTAGGGATTAAGGTTTGGGGCTTACTCCTAAGGAGGATTCCCAAGTTTAAAGGACTTTGATTGGGGCTTATTCTTAAGGAAGATGCCCAAGATTTATGACTAGGACTTATTCCTGAGAAGGAAGCCTAGGTTAGGGGACTTGGGGCTTACTCCTGAAAAGGAAGCCCAAGGTTATGACTGAGTCTTTATTCCTGAAAAGGAGACCCAGGTTATGACTGAGTCTTATTCCTGAAAAGGAGACCCAGGTTAGGGATTAAGGTTTGGGGCTTACTCCTAAGGAGGATGCCCAAGATTAAAGGACTTTGATTGGGGCTTATTCTTAAGGAAGATGCCCAAGATTTATGACTAGGACTTATTCCTGAGAAGGAAGCCTAAGTTAGGGGACTTGGGGCTTACTCCTGAAAAGGAAGCCCAAGGTTATGACTGAGTCTTATTCCTGAAAAGGAGACCCAGGTTAGGGATTAAGGTTTGGGGCTTACTCCTAAGGAGGATGCCCAAGTTTAAAGGACTTTGATTGGGGCTTATTCTTAAGGAAGATGCCCAAGATTTATGACTAGGACTTATTCCTGAGAAGGAAGCCTAGGTTAGGATTCTCTCATCTTAAAGGATGAGGTTGAATGAATGAACTCTCAATCTTTGGTGACATAAAGATGTTTAAATCACTAGGTTTTGAGAGATATTTCACAGAATTCCTTTCAGATAAGGATGTCAAATCAAGAAATCATGCCATAAAATGGCTTTGAAGAGTATCTTGAAGACTGAATCATGAATAGGAAGGGTGAAATGGCTTAAGAGGGGTGAAAAAGGGCAAGATGGGCACCCAAAAAGATAGGGGCGCGCAAGTATTGAAGGTCGCGCAAGTCCTGCGGCGGCGCGCAAGTATTGGTCGCGCAAGTATACTTGCGCGACATGAGGGATACTTGCGCGATTTTCAACCAGAGTTGAATTATTTGAGCGACTCTTTATTAAACCCTTTCCCATCCTCTTGAGGTTCTTCCAGAGAAGGGACGCGTAAGTTATATTGAAGGAATTAAGTTGGCGCGCAAGTGTTTGATAAGTTTCAACACTTGGGCCTTCCTTCTTCTCTTTAGATCTTCCATTCTAGGTAAGAAATTACCTTAGAAGTGTTCAGGAAGCTTTGAGAAGAGACTTGAGCGTCGGGAGCTTTGATCCGAGTTTCTGGGAAGAGATCCTCTTGAATGGGGGGCCCGCAGGGTCTATTTATAGGCAAAAGAAGACCCTGGGCGGTTACAGGGCGGTTACCGGGCGGTTATCACTTAGGTCGCGCAAGTACTTGCACGACCACTAGGCGGCGCGCAAGTGTACTTGCGCGACCATGAGGGAACTTGCGCGGCCTATGGGCAATGTTCTCTTTGTTCATTCCTTTGTCGATTTTTGATGTTTCTTAAAAGGATGAATCACATTGAGCTCAGATATTCCCCTTTTCTGATCTTTAGATTCTGTGACGAAAGGAGCGTCAACAGTGTCCCTCATACCATATTGACGGACAACGGCACCAACTTCTGTTCTGCTGAGGTAAAGAGATTGTATCAAGAATACAACATTAAGTCTAACCATTCATCTCGATATCATGCAGCGGCTAATGGCCAGATAGAGGCCTTCAACAAGACTCTTTCAAATATACTGCAAAAGATGGTGGATAAAGATAATAGGTCATGGCCTGATAAACTCTTTCATGCTTTATGGGCTTATCGGACTACCACTCGCAATGCAACGCGGTCAACTCCATATTCATTGGTATATGGAACAGAAGCAGTCTTGCCAATTGAAGTTCAATTGCCCTCACTCATAATGGCCATTTGTGATCAGTTATCGACAGATGAGCAATCCCAAAAGCGTTTTAATGAATTGGAACAGTTAGATGAGAAGAGATTGTGCACTTTGCACCACTTGGAAATCTATCAGAATCGGATAGCACGAGCGTTTAACAAAAAAGTTCGTCTTCGTTCATTCATTCAGGGAGAATTGGTATTAGTTCTTAAAGCACCAATGATACCAGGAAAGAAACCTCCCAAGCTTGAACCAAAATGGGAAGGACCTTATTCAATACATAAGGTCTACTCCAATGGAGCGTATTCTCTAATCTCAATGGATGGAGAACACATCACGGCTCCAACTAATGCCAGATTTCTGAAGAAGTATTTTGTATAAACACAAAATATTGTTCCCAAAACCAAGACTCTTACATTTGGTTCATACAGCAATGGTCCAGTATGACCTTAAACTACAACTTCGTCCAACATGACGTTAAACTGTGTCACCTTCAATGTCCGAGATGACATTAAACTATAATACGTCCAGCATGACGATAAACTGTACGGTCCATGCATATGAACTTAAACTATTCGCACTTATGTCCCTGCAACATGACACTAAACTGTGCAGCACCAATAGTCCTAACTGCAAGACTTTAAACTGCATAGTCCCTGATTTTGTCCTACATGACAATAAACTGTATAGAAGTTCCTATATTTTGTCCGAGATGACATTAAACTATATTGTGTCCTAGCAACATGACATTAAACTGTGTGGCACTTCCAACGTCCAGCATGACGATAAACTGTAAAAAATCCCTCACGTCCGGAAAGACGTTAAACTGTATAATCATCAAAAGTCCAGCATGACATTAAAACTGCACAGTCCCCCTTTCCGTCCAATATGACGTTAAACTATATTGTCCCCATCGTCTTAACTACATGACGCTAAACTGTACAGAAAGTCCTTTTTTTTATGTCCTACATGACATTAAACTGTACATCGTTAAGGTTGTTATTACCTCTTGTTTCTCACACCGAGTATGATTCATGTGAGCTTAGAGAGAACATCAACCATAACACTCCCTTTGGGCCACTAACCATGTGTAAGTCCCAACAACATTTTTTTTATTAGATCATTGTCCCCAAAAACAATTTGATCATTAATTCATTCTTTAATTGAACTACACAGACTTTGATCCTTGCCCTCCAGGCTGGGTATGTAGGCAACCTCCCAAGGTTCAAGCCCAAAAACAATCTCTTCACATCGGTTCACCACCATCTCATATGATGTTGATTTGTGAAACCGCCCCTGGAATCAATATCTTTACATTGATTCATTTTCGTCCTTGTTATACGACGTTAAACTATACAACACTTTTGTCCGGTACGACAATAAACTACAATATTCTTTGATTTCCTCATTTGAGAGAGAACTATTATTGACATTGATTTTTCAATCATAGTTTTTCATTTTTTTCAAAAGACTACGTGCATACATGGTAATGCCTGAACTTTTTATCTTAGGTTAAACCATCATTGCACTAAAGTCCCCTTTCACCCTTCACATGTACGAACCAAATTTGTACAAAGGGTAATTCTAGAACTACGTGGACTTGATTCCCATCCTTATGGGATACGTAGGAACATTTGAGTGTCCCTCGAATCCAGTCCCAAGTCTTTTGGGCCTAACCCCAAATTTCACTTTCAGTCCCTTGGCTGAAAAGTCCTCATGAAAACACACACTGTGTATTCATTATTATGGTCCGAATTCTATGACCCCAAAAACTAAGATCACTCATCCTTTCGTCCTGCACGACGTTAAACTACATTTCAAGAACTACGTATGGCTTGATTCTCATTCTTATGAGATACGTAGTGAAGTCCAAGTTTCAATTCAGGACCCAGCCACAACATGATTATGGTTTTCATTGACCTATGTATCTCTATATACATTGGACAATACCCATCTTTATGTGTTATAATCCTAACCTTAAATATTTTCAGATCTTCATAACCCTTTTTCATGAATTCTAGTCACAAAAATGTCAAACTTCTGAGAATTCTTTTGCCTGACTATGCAGCACGTGCCCATAGGTGGCCTTGCATAAACAGTCCACATAACAGACTTGTCAGCCAAAAGATGCTATTTATTTGACCATGCAGCCAATGCCCATAGGTGGCCCTGCATATTTTAACCCCTTAACGGGTTTTGTTAAATAATAGTAACTTCATTCTTGGGAAGAATGCCTCTTTTGTCCTTATTTGTCTTAAACGACAGTATGTAGGGATCCGCAAAAAAATAGCCATCCTTAACATATTTGTCCCATATCCTTTTTCATGATCTGAAAGTATTCAAGTCTATGGTTTATTCTTCTTCCCTACGTTTGGGTCAGACCTTCGTAGGAGTGATATTCATCCAGTTCTTCGATATTCTTGTTCGGAAATATCCTTTCCATATTCAAGTACCTCTTTCCATACAACAAACTCTATGCTTTAGAAAATTTGAATCTCCATAAACTTTCACTGGCTTTTAGCACTAGAAAAGTAAATTTCTGAGAGTTCTTTTGCCTGACTATGCAGCACGTGCCCATAGGTGGCCTTGCATAAACAGTCCACATAATAGACTTGTCAGCCAAAAGATGCTATTTTATTTGACTATGCAGCCAATGCCCATAGGTGGCCCTGCATATTTCAACCCCCTAACGGGTTTTGTTAAATAATAGTAACTTCATTCTTGGAAACTACTTTTTCTAATGCCTTTTAGCTCTTTTTCATATCATTCCTCAGATTCAAATATTCTCAAGCCATAGTTTACATATTTTCTCTCATACTTGAGTATGGTAAATTTGTTTTCAGATAAATTATCAAGGAATTGAATCCATTTTAATCCATTTTTTCGGTCAAAGCTATTTCGACCTTAAACATTAGCCCCTTTATGTCCGGCTTGCATGACTTTAAACTGCCCACACAAAAGACAGAGGAACTATGAATAAAAGTCAAGTTCCAGCTCACTAAATATACATTTTTTGTATGATTTAGGTAATATTGAGCAGTTAAAAGATTCAAAGTTTGTAGGGTTATTTGTAATAATCCTAGTAAAAATCAAACTATGCTTACTAAGCCCATTGGCTTAAGTAAATTTGAAGCAGGTAATGGAAGAATGCAAGTACAAATGATTGAAGACAAAAGTGTTTTTCATTGATACACAAGAGTTAGAAGGACATCCACAGACTGGAATCTCTTCTCTTTTTCAAGAAATTACAGGAGATTGTCAACAAAAGTCTTCATTTGATGTATAGCATCCTGAGCCTTATCAACAGTTACTTGAAGCTCGTGCACTTGACCAGCTTCACTCTTTTCAGCTTGCTGAAGTGCCTTCTTAGCATCTGCAATGGCTTTCATGCCATTCATATGAGTTTCATCCAATGATTGATTAAGCTGATCAAGTTCCCCAGTAACAGCATCTAACTGTTGCTGGAGTTGCACCTGCTGGACGACCTTTTCTTTGATTTTTTGCTTCAAATCCTTCATCTTGACAGCATAATCAGCTTCAGCCTGGGATATCGCAGCCTCAAATTCGCCTATGTTGACTGACAATTTCACTCTGGTCAAATCTTCGCGACTTGTCTGCATTTGCTCCCTCCTGAAAATAATCTGTTTCACCGCAGCATGGATCTTTTCATACCCAAAACCACCAAGTCCCATTATAACAAATTGGGATGACAATCGGGAAATTTTTGATGGTAGCTCTTCTAAGGGCACCCCCGATATGATGTTCCATATATTGTTCCACGCCTTACGTTGTGAAAAGCTGAACGCTTTGAGAATCTCTGGATCTGATTCAACATCTTCGTCAGAAGGGGGTATGTAATCTGGAATTAACATGCTTAAGGAAGTGCTTCGTTCTGCTCTTTCCCCTCTGACATGGGCTTCTTCACTTTCAATTCCCGTTGGGGCAGAGGCTGAAGCCTCATCTCCAGATCTAGCCATTACAGTTGATGGCCCTACATGGTCAATTGAAAGATTTTAGTTGAATCTTAAAGGATAACAAAAGAATGGATTGTCTTGCAAATAAAGTACAATCACAAATATTGTTATCCCTTACCCAATGGTGGTTCAGCAACATGAAAAGACTTCTCCCCATCTTTCCCGGTTTCAACAGGATTTTCAAGATGGATCTCAGGAGAGTTTATTGGATTTAGCTCTACTTGAGCTAATGTTTCTGCAATGATAGGGTTGACATCAGTTTCCACACCCTCTTCGGGCATTGGCAGTTCAGCAGCTTCTACGGAAGAAACTGCATATTATTTTACATCATGGTTAGAAATATTTTCTTTTTAAAGAAAAATTTGGGCGAAGGGTAACACTCACGCCCAAGGTCTTCTAAATCACATGACAATCTAGCATGATCATAAAATTCTTCAAAAGTCATTCCTTGATTCATCATTTCATCCAATGATACTTCAGAATCTTGGTTAGTCTCACCAGTGGGAGCATTTGCTATGTCTTCTTGCTGACTTATGTCCTGCAACCCCTGACCCTGGACAGCATCTTCAGTAGTGGGAGGGATACTGGGAATGGATGGTAGCTCTTCTCCAGGAGCAACCAAGTCAGCTTGAGTCTGTGGTTGTTCTACAGCACCCTCCACGGCCTTTGAAGAAGGATCAGTCCCTTCCCTCAAGGGGGAAATTGAAGAAGCCCCTGCAATCCTCAGAAATATGAGTAACCATATGATTATGGGTATAAAATCATGATTGTTCGAAGGACTTACCACTGCTAATGAAACGTTTAGCTAAGGATTTCCTCCTTCGTTGCCTTGACTTCTTTTTCTTTTTTGGAGTTTCAGCTGTCTCCTTTATTGGCACTTGGATTGGCGAATGAAAGGCTATGTCCAATGCCTCATTCATGGCCTGCTGGCCTGGAGATATCTCGCCTGGTTCGCGAGGAGAATTAGCAGCAGCCCCAACAGCGGTACCACCAGGGCTATATTGTGGTGAAGGAACCCCGGTCCCTTTCTTTGCAAGCTGCAAGATGAAGAAAATAACTTCCTTAAGTAACAAAGCTTCAACTGAAATCAAGTTGCAAAGAAAATAAGGAAGGAAAACTTACATCTTCAGGAGCCACGTACTCTTGCCACTCCTCATCTCCAGAACCACCAGCCCCCTCAGTGGTGCCACGATCAATCATTTCCTTCACCCGCCTGGTGATAGGAACTGAATTATCGGTGGCATATATGAGCATTTCCAGCTCTCTGATGTAAGCTCGCACTTCATTGGGGTTATCTCCGTATTGAAGGTCTTTAGAAGCTAGAAGATATCCTATTCCAGGAAGTTGTAGGCCCTCGCACAAATCCAGCCAGGCGGTCTCAGTATCACAATATAAGCTCTGCCATAGCTGAACAGCCTCTGGTCTTAGATATAAAGGCTGTGAGGAAGGTCCTACAATTTTTGATTTTAATTTCTTCCCGACTCCTGCAACTACAGATAGAGAATAAGAAAGTAAGACTTATTACTTTATAAAGTAGCAGTGATTGAAGTTATTACAATCAAATAACTCACCAGGAGCTGATGGAGTGGGTCTTTTAACTCTGGCCGGAGGATTATATCGGGCACGAAACCGCTTTGCTGCCGGTTGTGCCTCATCATCCCCATCATGATAATCCGAGGAATCAGTTCTAGAGGAGGAGTCTGTTGAACCTATTTCAGGAGGAGAAGCATCACCTTCATGAGGAAGAGTTTCTTTCTCTACAGTCCTCTTCCTCTTTCCAACTTGATATACAGGGTGATTCAATATCCCTTTAGGGTATGATGCTATCCAGTGTTCGGCATAAAAAGTAGTCAGATAATGTGCCACTTTTTCAACTGGTAGATCAAATACTGCCCCAGTCTTCTCTCTTGATGTCAGCAACCATAGTTGTCGAGCAACCATCGGATGTTGCTCTAACCTGACATGTACTGGAGGAGATACAACAATCTGTTGCAAACATTTGAATTGGCGTGCAAATCTATATGGAGCATAGGCCTCGCATATGATTTCTCCATCAATCCTAGCTACTAACACGCCATCCCTGCAAGCTAGCATGTATGCCCTCAAATCCAAAGGGGCTTTCCCATCATCAACAAAACGCCCAGATGGCGGACTTCCATAAGGAAAGAAGTTGAATTCCTTATACATGCTTAGTATTACTTTTATGTCATAACCATTGACATCTAATGGAGCAATTCCAGAGAATGCTTGCACTGACGGTCTGAAAGAGCTTTCAGGAATTTGTAACCCATTCTGTACATTGTAAGTCCTGAAGTGAGTAGCGATCCATCCCCACAAAACCTGGAATGGTCCCACTATTCTTAAAGGAGATTTACCCTGGAAGACGTGAAGTAAACTCCTGTGAATCTTTGCTAAAATGGGGGTGGCTAACCCAACCATTTTTCCCTCAGCTAACTTGGCCGCAATGACGAAGGTCCCTGGCCTAACGCCTCCCTTCGAATCCCTGACCGGCAAGAGATAAATACTGAGCCACATTGCCAAGAAACCCGCCAGACGAGTTTTCTTTGGAATTCTTTGATTCACTTCATAGCCCCATTTTTCAAACTCTCCTGCTTCTAGAGTTGGCCAGAATGTGCCAGGAGCTCCTCTCTTCTCAGGTTTTGGGCAAGTGGTAGGACGTCTGGGCCGGGTATCCTTGGATTTATTTTTCTTGGATCCTTTTTTCCTTTGGCTCCATCCTTTTCTTCTCAGTAAGAAACACCTTCATCCATTCTTCCGGATGGATATCTTTTCTGAAACGAGTTAATGAGGTCTCTGAACTCTTGATCTTGTGAAAGATTTTGAATAATTCTCGAGCCAAAGCAGGAGTCTTCTCTGGATCATTCCAATTCACCTTGGGAGGAATGAATTCATCATACATATCGCCCAAGATTGGAGCTCCTGAAATCTTGTGGACATCCCACAAACTGATACCTACTTCTCCATGAGTCAAGTGGAAAGAATTAGTCGCTGGACTCCAGTGGCTGAGTATCTCTGGCACGAAGATATCATGTCTGTAAATATATGTTTGCCCAACCCAAACAGCCTCATATATTGCAGCTCTCTTCAGATCCTCAATAAACTCTGCGCAAGTCTGTCGCACCCAGTATACCCACATCCAAGTTGGCTTCACGCCTCCCCCAGGACGGAAATCCCAACTTTTCTTCCAGCCTTTGGATTGATCCATCTGAGCATTTCAGAAGATTGAAGGATGACAATGCGGTTGAAGCTCAGGTGTATGTTTTTTCAGATCTGGTGTGCAAGGGCTATGATGCATCACATAAGCCTTCTCCACTGTTCCAGCAGTTTGAAATACTCCTCCGCCTGAGATATTTGCTGAAGCAAAATTGGTATAATTCTGAAACCAAGAAAATGGAAGATAATTCTTTACTTCTGGAATAATGACTTCTTGCAGATGACCATGACCATACAATGGTAGATAAGTGCAGTGAGGAAAGTCGCGATGATATTTCTTTAGATACTTAGCCAAATCTGGAAGAGTACTGTCTTTTACAGTATAGTAATCAGGGCCAATGATATTCATCATATCATCTATCCGCTTGCTAGCCAGTTCATCAATTAATCCAGGTCTAAAAGCCATTGAATCTGCACAGGAGTTGAATAAATTAAACTCTTAAGTGGGTTTTTCATAAAATTTGTGAAAGAATTTGAAAAAAAATGGCCAAGGCATTAAGGCGCGCAAGTATGGAGATGTCGCGCAAGTGGTACATGTGTCGCGCAAGTATTTGTCGCGCAAGTATGTGCCGCGCAAGCCTTATTACCTTGAGAGAAGCGCGGCAGCGAGGAAACAGCGAAAATAGGAGACTTGCGCGGCGACAAAGACTTGCGCGGCGAGAGCTCGAGAAATTCGGGGTCAGATGCCATCTACGGCCGGAAGCGGCATATTTATAGGCCAGAGGGCCTATCTGCGCGCCGCACCCAGAGCGCTCAATGCCTGCGCGATGAAGACTTGCGCGCCGACTTCTGTGCACTGGAGACTTGCGCGCCGCCCTTTTCCTTTAGAGGGATTCGATTTCCTCAGAGTCAAATCCTCATTTCTCTCCGGATCCAACTCTGAGGGGGGACTTTTGTTGACACTCCTTTCGTCACAGAATCTAAAGATCGGAAAAGAGGAATATCTAAGCAAAAAGTGATTCATCCTTTGAAGAAACATAAAAAATCGACAAAGGGATGAACAAGGAGAACATTGCCCATAAGTCGCGCAAGTTCCCTCTTGGTCGCGCAAGTACACTTGCGCGCCGCCTCAACACTTGCGCGACCCCTCATGGTCGTGCAAGGGACTTGCGCGACAGATCTGGTAACCGCCCAGTAACCGCCCGGGGTCTTCTTTTGCCTATAAATAGACCCTGTGGGCCCCCCATTCGAGAGGATCTTTTCCCAGAAACTCGAATTGAAGCTCCCGACGCCCAAGTCTTTTCTCAAAGCTTCCGGAACACTTCTAAGGTAATTTCTTACCTAGAATGGAAGATCTAAAGGGAAGAAGGAAGGCCTAAGTGTTGAAACTTATCAAACACTTGCGCGCCGACTTAATTCCTTCAATATAACTTGCGCGTCCCTTCTCTGGAAGAACCTCAAGAGGATTTTAAAGGGTTTAATAAATAGTCGCTCAAGTATTTCAACTCTGGTTGAAAATCGCGCAAGTATCCCTCATGTCGCGCAAGTATACTTGCGCGACCAATACTTGCGCGCCGCCGCAGGACTTGCGCGACTTTTAATACTTGCGCGCCCCTATCTTTTTGGGTGCCCATCTTGCCCATTTTACCCCTCTTAAGCCATTTCACCTTTCCTATTCAAGATTCAGTCTTCAAGATACTCTTCAAAGACATTTATGGCATGATTTCTTGATTTGACATCCTTGTCTGAAAGGAATTATGTAAAATATCTCTCAAAACCTAGTGATTTAAACATCTTTATGTCACCAAAAATTGAGAGTTCATTCATTCAACCTCATCCTTTAAGATGAGAGAATCCTAACTTGGGCATCTTCCTCAGGAGTAAGCCCCAATCAAGTCCTCTAAATCTTGAGCATCTTTCTTAAAGAATAGGCCTCAACCTCAAATATGGGCATCCTCCTCAGGAGTAAGCCCCAAACCTTAATCCCTAACCTGGGTCTCCTTTTCAGGAATAAGACTCAGTCATAAACTTGGGATTCCTTTTCAGGAGTAAGCCCCAAGTCCCCTAACCTGGGTCTCCTTTTTAGGAATAAGACTCAGTCATAACCTTGGGCTTCCTTTTCAGGAGTAAGCCCCAAGTCCCTTAAATTTCTCTTAACCAGTCCTAATTTACCTTTGATTTGGGTTTCCTTTTCAGGATTGAAACCTAATCATAAGTCCCCTCCTAACTTGGGCATCCTCCTTAGGAGTAAGCCCCAAGATTAGAGTATTCAAATCTCCATGAAGCACATATAACTTTATGGACCCTGTTCATGGATTTTCTCCCTAAAAGTAAATCCTAAACCTTCATCTATCTGGGAAATCATCCATACATAAGCCCCAAACAAATTCTTATGATTTCATCCTTCATGGCATAATTGTCTAATTTTTACCAATACCTCTTGTTTCTCACACCGAGCATGACTCACGTGAGCTTAGAGTGTAAAAGTAATTATGACATTCATCTTTGAGCCATCAATCATAAACATCATCCATTTCTCAAACTACGTGGGTTCTGATTCCTTTTCCAAAACAAAGGATACGTAGGTAGCCCATTTATGGGTTCGATCCCAACTTTGAAATAATCTCTGTCCTTCTGAATGACGATAAACTTCAAGTGCCCCACTGAGTGGCTTTAAAACCAGCTTGGTCATCATAATGACCAAGAGACTTTTATATAAATATTTTGAAGGATACCATTGACCAAGAATCTCTAAACAAATATAGATGATTCTCTATTGATGAAGAACCTCGAATACATATAAAAGATTCTCTAAATTTCTTGCATACTTGATCATTGATTGTTAAAATTAAAGGAAAACTCATTTTATACTTGCTAATCTAATAAGGATTCACGAACATAACTTAAATCTATAAAGAGAGTCCTGGAGTAGACAATAATTCCCCTCAAAAAGGTGTGATGAGTCCGACCTCCCATCCTCTCGACCAATGCAAATTCCTAAGCCTCATTAGTCCACAAGCTAATGAGCGCCTGCCTTTGGAAAGTAGGTCCAAACGGATGTGGAATCATTGGATGTTTCCGGTTCTACGAACAAACCCGTTAGAAACCGATCGGAACATTTGAATCTCCCGTCCGGGAGGTCATCCCCGAATTCCGTGCGAAACAGTAACATACACTCTGGTGAATCAATTTGGGTTGGACTAGTTCTCTTTTTCAAGAATAAGTATGGATCAATATGATTGTGCCTGAATTACTATGTGTTTAACAATATCATCATAAATAATAGGTATAAACTACCCCAGATTAAGGACATGTTAGACTAACTTCAAGGATCCCAATACTTCTAAAAACTGGACCTTCAAACTAGATATCATCATATGAAGGTGAATATAAAATATATTCAAAATATTTATTTCCATACAACATATAGACACTAAGAGTTCATAGATATTCTATTTAAACTCATAAAAACCCCAAAAATATTCATGCACATAATGAAAAGACTCTTTAGAGACTAACACAATAAATTTATCATAGTATTTCATGCTGATGTTATCTTATACACCATGATAAATAAACAACATAAAAAATATCTAAGGAATATTATGACGACATTAAGGAAATAAAATTTTTAATCTTAGTTTAAAAATTGTAAATTTTGGATGTAGTAAGTCACATCCTTGGTCCATGTTATCATAAGTGATGAAATATCTATAAATTCATCAAAGACTATATAAATTGAGGAATAATATGAAAAAATATTTTTGTGGACATATATAGTCTATTTTATAGGTAGGTAACTTGGGATTAAATACAATAACTTTATCATGATTTTCTATCCCACTCATAAGTTAACACAAAATTAAGTGAAGTATGTCAGGTAATAATGTGAAGTTCAATTTAATGAGATCATAAAGAGTTCAATTTATACACCTGTTCTCACACTACCCTCTAGTGTAATTGGTTTTTTGATATAAATTGTTTCCTTAAATAAATCATTGGTTTTGCGCTGATGAAAAATGATAAAGTGATAGCCCATGCCACAAGAAAAATGAAGATATATGAAAAATATTTCCCCATGAATGACAAGGAGATAGAAAATATGACCATTAAATTTAACATTTAGAGGAATTACCATAATGTAATATAGTGTGGCATATATATTGATCACAATATTCTTAATTTAATATTAAAAAAAGGAGATCAATGTGCATAATTGAATATTTTTTTATTAAATAAAGCATTATGATTTCCAATACACTATTATCCAAGAAGTTAAAATAAGATGGATAATTATATTAGATCAAATGAACCTGATAACTTATCCCCAATATGGATTGAGAAAAAACATAAATTCATGGATATGAAAATAAATGATTTGGAAAAAACAATGGTAAGGAAACCATCTAACCATTCAAAACTTATTTCAAAAATAAAAGATCCCATGTGTTTCTTGAGGCAGAAAACTTTTTGTTTAGGTTAAATGTTGTTCACAATCCTCTTTGGATTTAACCCTATGCTGGGTTGTGGGCCAGATGGGATTTTTTTGTGAAAGAAGGGTAAAACAGTCTAAATTCTAGTTTTAAGCAAAGTACACGGTGTGTACATGAGGTACATGTCGTGTACTTTCCCAGTGGAGTTTTTATAAAAGTGGCAGTAGCCATGATTTTTATTGAGAGAAGTGTTTCCTCTCGTTTTTTAGAACCCAAAAATCACATAATGTAGTTTTTTAGATATAGAAGCTGTCCTGACTCTTATTAGAGTGTGGTTTGTCTCATTGGAACTGTATAAGTACTCAATTCCTTTTTTTTATCTTGATTATTCGGAACAATGACTGTGCTATTTGGATTTAGGTTCATATGGCCGAATATACCATTTTTTTTCTATTACTCATATTAACCAGTATGAATCAAGACTTGATACTAGATGATATGTATTATACTAAGGCATGGTAGGTGGTCTATACTTTCTTTCATCTTTTCGGGTGGTTCTCAGGCCTTCAGACCTTTTGCTGCCTATTGGACTTTCTGACGACGCCTCGTTTTTGAGAGAGTTTCTTGCCGTAGGCTTAGTCAGACCTAGTGAGGATGCCCGTAGGTTTTGTTTAGGTGTGTTGGCACCCGTTATAAGATTCAAGGTCACCTAATGGGTACTTATTAAGGAAATAACCTATTTTTGCATGTTTAAACCGAAAAAGGGGTGTGTTCTTTTCCATTCCTAGTCATAGGAAGCTCGTTAATGACTTGATATCTTGTATAGATTACTTAGGAGACGTACCACCTATTTTCATTATTATATCTGGTTATTCCATGTTTGTTTAATTTTACTGGAATTTTTGAATAGATGATATGGGTGGGTATACCTATATAAAATGGTAATTGTTGGTTAAATTGTTTATAAGGGATGGTAGGCCCACAATCATGTAATTAATAAATGTTTTGCATGAGTGGGTATACTCATGGATTGTGAAGGTTGAGGTGAGTTGGCATACTTACAAGGAATGTTTTTTTAAATTTAATGATTGGATTCTTGAATGAATGGTTGATCAATGCCAAAGACTTATCTCCATCGACCTGGCACACAGTAGTGGATGCCTTGGGTTGAATCTGCCCCTTGGGTATTGATTGTGTAGGATGCATTGGGAATTTCTACCCCATGGATCCATCTTTCTTGGGTTCACATAAGACATTCAATTTCCATTCTCCTAGGATCCCAACCAGTGCCTAATCGTGTTTCCACTAGGGGTGCCCATGGGAGTCTATGGGATGCCTTGAACAAGCTCCTTGGATCTGGCCCTCCATGGTCTAAATTTATTATATGGATGCCTTAGTACATGACACCTTGGATCCATACCATGCGGTCTATACTTAACTATATGGCACGGTCTTGAGATATTTGACTTTACTATACGACATGGCTGTGGAATACATTACAACTTTATATAATGTGGAGGTAAATTTAATAATACATATGGATGTACAGTGTGGCCATGTGACTTTTTTACTTTTCATTTAGCTAACTTAATAGGATATGACTCTCTTGTAGGTATTCCTAAGGTCTGGTTGGTTTTCCTTAATTCTATAGGATTTTCCATGGTAATATGCACTTTACTTTACTACTTATTGAAACTTACTAGCACTTTTGTATAATTGTTGTTAGAATTGTATAGACCTATTTGTTTGCCTAATTGTATGTTTATCTCACACCATGTTTGAACCTCCATGTGGAACCAAGCTGATTATATTGTTGCTGGTGATGATAGGGGAAAGCATCATAGTACAGGTTGTTGATTGTGGATTTGGAGCAGGGGAGCAAAGGACCAAGCCAAGCCTTATGATGCTGGGATACATTTTTATGGTCCTTTTTTCTTTTTGGGATTTTGGTATTTTATTTACATGTACTTTTCTAGATGACTTCTTGATACTTGTACCATATGCATCATTTTTGATATGAATCAGTTTTTGTTATTTTTATGTATTTCTCTCATGCTTTCTTACCTTCAATTAACTGATGTTTATTTTTCTTCTTCATTTTATTATTTTTTTGAATTATAGTATGATACTCTGGTAATGAGGGAATAGTCTCCCAACTGACTCACCAGGTCCCTTAGTGGTAGTTGGTAGCCTTTGGAATTTGGGGAGATGCACTTGAGGCCTTATGACATAGTTGTCTTGGGGCACTATTCTGGGGGAATCCGGGTCTGGGATGTTCCAAAGTGGTATCAGAAGTGTTTTTTTGTTTGACTTACTATTTGGATACATTAGATAGGGATATGAAGGAAATAGAATTTGTTAATAAAATGTTCCTGGGAGTAGCTACATGACGTATAGGGAAAATCCAAATTACCTTGAATTGAGTTTTGATTTTCTAGATTTTGACTATTAAAGTTGATTCAATTTCACCATTGGGTGATACACTTGATTTCTACTATTACTATTGATGAAATTTTGTTTCCCGATCATTCCAGTTGTCTTGATGATTTTATGGTCTTATTATGGTCGACGTCCTCTAGAAGGTCACGACTTTTCTTGGACTGATGGCTTGTGCGACCTGGGATTTTCTTCATCTGTGGTTCTTGATTGTATTCCATGGTTCTTGGAGTTCTCTATTTTTCTTCTTTTGGTTTTTTGACCATTTTTATGGGTTTGGGTCTTCTTATTTTCACCCCTTGGGTGTCTGTGTTTTTCTATAATTCATCTTACCTTTATATATATATTTCCTCTTATTTGCATTGCAAAAATAAAATTGATGCAATTGTGGGTTCTATTTCAGTTGCAACACGATGAGATGAGGGTGTTCCATCTCATGCATCATATAGAAACTCATTATAATCACATGCTATGAATTATTACATGCCATCTAGGATGCATTAAATAATGAATGTTGTTGTGATTGTTGATGTGATAGTTTTTCTTGTTGTTCTGTAAGTTGGGTGTATTAGATAAAGTTGTGACATCATATTTCAGTCTATAAAGAGTATGGGACCTTATGAATTAGGAAATGAAAAACCAGTGAAATGTAAATATTAAATGAACTTGTTACATGTATGGTTTGAATGAGAACCAGAGTTGGGCCTGTGAGGTGTTATGGGCACTCATGGATTCAGCATTGGTAACCCATGGTGAGATTTCATGGGGAACTGAATGTGAACTCGAATGGAAATAGAACATGAAATGATGGATAAAGACTTCACCAAGAATGGATTTTGAGTGGGAAAGAGGAATAGTTTCTAGTGGTTCGATGGATATTATTTATACATTCCTATATTTAGAAGCAGGTTATGGGTTTTCTTTTGTTTCTAGGAGGGTTTTGACCTGTCCTGTGCTTTGATCTTTGAGCTTTGATGTTGTTCTTTCATGAGGCGTGTTCTTGGAATTGTAGAGACATGCCACCACAATGACCTCCAAAGGTATTCCACAAGGGAGGCGATGACCATACTTCAGAGTTGGTGGGCCATGGGCTTCTGTTTGATCCTCCTATTGTGTTGGTTGTGGCACCTAAGGCTGTTCTAGATACAAGTGTCGAGGAAAAATTCTATGAGGGTTTCTTTGGGTATATACAGACGATCCAGGGAGCACCACAACCATCCTTGACTATGGATCAGCTAACATGGGCATTAATGTAGTAGCATCCTCCTTCATTTTTAGGGGATGGTGGACCACAAGATGTAGATCTACAGCTTGAGACCACATTACCGATTTTTGAGCATCTGGAGATGCCTCTGAAGTGGAGGATCATGATTGCGACTTACATGCTATATGGGGTGACAAAGCGCTTGTAAAACATTATAAACTAGGATGTTCGACTAAAAAATATGGGTTGGTATGAAATTCAAACCTTCTTTTACATCGTGACTCTGTGAGTGGAGTGGGCTAGTGAGTTCATGCATTGGGAGAAGGGTGTGATGATGGTTATGGAATACTCAACACTCTTTACAGAGATGCAGAGTTTTGAACTGATGTATCTTATAGATGAGTTGTCGAGGGAAAGGAACTTTGAATAAGGTATTAGTCATGCTATCAAATATCAGGTCAACATGTTTAAGTTCCCTTATATCACTAATATTTTGAATCAGGCGTTGATTATAGAGCATAACGTGAGGGAAGTTGGGGGTACATAACATGGGAGTGTTGTTTCTCACCCTCGTGGATCTACATCTTTAGGTAGGAAGCATTGTTTTGAGGCTTCTTGCGACATGAGTGCTAGTATTTCTATGGGTGCAGGTAACATGGTATATTTCCATCAGTGTGGTAGGAAAAGTCACATGAAAAACTAGTGTGACTGCACCCCAGTCGAGTGCCATGATTGTGGCAGGATGGGGCACATGCAGCAGTTTTGTAGGACCTTCCCTCTAAGTACAAGTGTTAGGGTGTCAGCTCTAACCTCAGGTTTAAGAGCAGGTTCTTTAGATCGACGTCAGGCTGTGAACTATAGTAGAGCTGGACAATCCAGCCAGGGAATTTATGGTTGTGTCCATGGAAGGAAGACACCATGTTCTCATAGAAATCAAAGTAGATCAGCTCAGGGTATTCAGGTAGGGTCACAGGGCCATGGTACATGCCAAACATTTGCAGAGCAATAGACCCAGAAGGAGTAGAATCCCAAACCATCTACGATGAGAGGTACGATCTCAGTAGCTTCTACTATTACATATACCATCTTTGATATAGGTGCATCACACAGTTTTATCTCTACATGAGTGGTAATAAGCCTTGGGCATGTGGGTTTACTTTTTAAGGGTGTTTTGATGCTAGCCATGCCATTGTGAGTTATAACGAGTGATGTGTGCTTATGTATGGAGTGTCCCCTTGTGGTTGGTGGGTGACACTTCATCAATGATATTTATGTCCTCGATATGATAGGGATTGATGTCATTCTCAGAAAGGAATGGATTGTGGCTTACTGAGCGTACGTTGAATGCTATCACCATAGGGTGAATTTCACATCACTAGAGGGTTTAGCATTTATTCACAAGGTTGAATCAAATTTCTATGTGAGTTGAGATATACCCAATCATTTTGGGCTGGGTGGGATGACATTGTAGATTGCTAGTTTATTTCTGGATGATTAGGGAGCGAGTTAGGAGGACTTTCCTCTAGTGGTTTAGTGGTTCAGGGATGTATTTCCCAACAACGTTTCTTGTTTACCTCCTTAAAGACAGGTGGAGTTTTCCATCAATTTAATTCTAGGATCTATTCCAGTATCCATTCCTCCTTATAGGAGATCTACGATTGTGTTTTAGGAGTTTAAGAAGAAGCTAGAAAATTTGGAGGTGAAGGGATTTATCAGACCCAATACTTCTCTATGGGGTTTGTCGGTCCTTTTTATGAGAAAGGAAGATGGAACTCTTAAGCTATGAATGGAGTATTGGAAACTAAACTTGTTGATGGTTAAAAACCAATATCTTATTCCAAAGATAGATTAAATGTTTGGTCTGCTTTGAAGAGATCAAGTGTTCTCAAAGATTTACTTGAGGATAGGATATCACCAGGTGTGTGTTCAACCTATAGACATACATACAACCCTCTTTAGAAGGTATGGTTTATATGAGTATCTTGTTATGGCTTTCAGCCTCATTAATGTGCAGTATATTTCATGGATTCTATAAACAGAGTGTTCCATCCTTACTTGGATTCTTTAGTTGTGGTTTTCATGGATGATATCTTGGTGTATTCACAAAATCGACATGGCAATGCCAACCATCTTGAGATCATTTTGAATACACTAGGAGAACATCAATTATATGATAATATCACAAAGTGCCACTTTTGGATGGATCCGATTCACTTCTTGGGTCACATCATCTCAGAGGTAGGAGTGTTAGGGGACCCAGAGAAGGTGAGAGTTGTATTTTCCTTGTAACATCACAAGAACATTTTTGATATATGAAGTCTCTTGGGGATAGCTGTCTACTACAGGAATTTCATACTGTACTTATCATTCTTAGAATCACCATTGAAGAGATTGACTAAGATGGGTGTGATGTTTGTGTGGTCAGAATCTTGTGAGATAGCCTTTCAGGAGCTGAATGGGAGGTTGACATCTATACCAGTTCGGATACTGCCAGAGCAGGGTAAGAGCTATATGGTGTACTCTGACGCTTATTGTATAGGTAGGGGGTAGTGATGATGTAGTGAGATCATGTCATAGCATACGGGTCTCGGTAACTGATAACTCATGAGATAAATTACCCTACACATGATCTCGAGTTACCTACAGTTGTTCACATGTTGTACTGTTGGATTCACTATTTACTGGGAGAGAGTTTTGCGGTGTAAATGGACCATAAAAGCCTCAAGTATATATTTATATAGTGTGATTTCAATTTGAGGCAATGAAGGTTGGTGCAGTACCTACAATCCATTGACTTCAACCTTGCCTACACACATGCAGTGACCGATGAACTGAGTAGGAGGACTCAAATCCAGGCAGTACAGTAGGCCAGTAGTGAGTGGTAGCTTATGGACTTGTTTTTTGAGATGCATATAGAGGTTTATAAAAGATAGGGGTTGAATTTTATTTCATACTTATCTGTAACCTCCACCCTACTGGACAAAGTTAGGATGAGGAAAATATTGAATTCAAAAGTCCTACTTCTATGGTAGTGTGTGGTAGGTGAGGATACTCCTCCTGGTTGGACAGTAGGGGATTATGAGATTCTGAATATTCATGGATGTGTTTGGGTTCCAGTGGTTATATGTGAGTAGATAATGTGAGAGTTTCATGATTCAGTTTTGGAAGTGCATCCTAGGCTCACCAAGATGTACTATCACTTTTGATGATAGTACTGGTCTCTAGGAATGAAGAGAGAGGTTGGTGGTTTTGTTATGAGGTGTACCACCTATCAACAGGTAAATGAGGAATGTCAATGACCAGATGGTATTTTGAAGCAGTTACCAATTCCAAAGTGGAAATGGGATGATGTTGTGATGGATTTATTGAATGTTTTACCGAGGTCACCTTGAGGTAGCGATGTTGTGTGTGTTGTTGTAGATAGTATTACGAAGGTTGAAAATTTATTTCCTATCAAGTAGACCTTCAGTGTTGATGATCTTGAAAATCCATACGTTTGAGAGGTTTTATGACTTCATAGGGTCCCGTGAAAAATAATTTCAGATAGGGATACCTATTTTACATCTCGTTTCTGGAATAAGTTTCAAAGGGATCTGGGTACACAAGTTCTTTTGAGCACATCATACCACCCTCAGACTAATGGACAATAAGAGCATTAGATATAGGTGCTAGAGGACATGATGCGAGAATGTGTCCTAGATTTTGAGGTTTATTGGGAGAGGCACCATCACTTAGTTGATTTCTCCTACAATAATAGTTATCAGAAGATGATATAGATGGAACCATAAAAGGCTTTATATGGTAGTCCATGTAATTATCCCCTGTGATGGTTAGAGGCAAGAGTGGCATATTTTTTGGGATCACGTCTCATAGGGGAGACTTCTGAGCAGGTTTAGTTGATTCAGAAGTAGATGGATACTATGAAATCTCATTAGAAATCATATGTCGACCGCCGTCGATGACCTCTAGAGTTTAAATTCAAGGATCATGTTTTCTTCCATGTTTCCCAAGGGATAGGGCCCGGACAGATCATGAGTCAGGGTAAGCTTTTACTTACATATATTGGGTTATTCAACATTATGGAGAGATTCAGGTCAGTTTCTTATCAGCTCTAGTTACCTCTGAGGTACTGATCCATGTATGCCTTCTTCCATGTATCTCAGCTACACCTCTATAACTCGGACCAATCTAACATTTTTCAGCCTGAGGAGTTTGAGATTCAGGTTGATGCATTCTTTGAATACCATCGAATTCATATAGCTAACAGGAGAACACATTTTCTATGAGGTTGGTTAGTTCCTCTAGTATGGGTGCTATGGAAGCATGACTGATTACAGGACGAGAATTGGGAGAGGGAGGTTGATATACATTCTTAGTGGCATGAGTTGATTTCATATGAATCTTTACAACCCTCCAGAGAGAAATTCAAGGATGAATTTCTTTTAGTCTGTATGATTTTAATATATCAAGTCTTTCATGAGGTATAGATCTTTTACTTTTGGTTAAATGTTGTTTACATTTTGTTTTGGCATAGAACTTATGTCGGGTTGTGGGCCAGTTGGGTTGTTTTTTCGAAAGAAGGGGAAAAAAAGGCTAAAGGCTGGTTGTAGGCCCAGTACACGGAGTGTACTTGGACTACATTTTGTGCTCCTACATGTCGTGTACTTGAGGTACACATCGTGTGCTTTCCCAACTGTTTTTTATAAAAGAGGCAATAGACTCATTTTTTACAGACAAAATAGTTTGCTCTCATTTTTAGAACCCATAACACACATAAACTAGTTTTTCAGATATATATTCCATCCAAACTATGATTCGAGCGTGGTTTTGGAACCGCATCGGTAAGAAATCGATTCCTTTTTAGTCATTCTTGATTCTTTATAACAACGACTACACTATTTTTATTTAGGCTCATATGACATAATATTCCATTCTCTATCCGCTGTTCATATTTTTTCCAAACTAGGACAAAATAGGACTTGATAATGGATGAGTTGTCTACTACTGAGGTGAGTTAAGTAGTATATACTTTCTTTCATATTTTCAAGTGATTTTCAGGCATTCATCCCTTTTTTGCCCGTTTGACTTTCTGTTGAGGCCTCGTTTTTTTTAGAGAGTCACTTGATGTAGGATTAGTCGGACCTTGTGAAGATTCCCGCATGTTCCATTTAGGTGTTTTGGCACCTATTACTTGATTCAAGGTCACCCAAGGGGTGTGCCATAATGAAATAACCTATTTATGACAATTTAAACCACCTAAGGGGAGTGTGATTGTGAATTCCAAGTTAGAGGAAGCTCGTTAATGCCTTTTTAGCTTGAATATCTTTTTTAAGAGATGTACTGCCTTATTTCTTTGTTATATATGGTTATGCTATACTTTTTTAATTTAACTAGGATTGTTGAATGGATGATATGGGTGGTTATTACTATATAAAATGACAATGGCATGTTAAATAATTTATATGGGAGGGAAGGCCCATATGATTTTAATTAATAAATGTTTTTAATGAGTGGGTATACTTGTGTCTTGTGATAGTTGATGTGAGTGGTTATACTCACATGGAATATTTGTTTAAATTGAATGATTGAATTCTTTAATGAATGGTGGACTACTGTCTAAGGATCTAGAATATGGTAGTGGATTCCTTGGGTTGACTCTACCCCTCGGGTCTTGATTCTGTGGGATACCTCAGGCCTTGCTACCCTATGGATCTGTATACCATGGTTTATAGTAGGAATTTCTATTGCCATTCTCCTAGGACATCAACTAGTGACTAAATGAGTTTCCACCTTGGACGCCCATGGGACATGATTGGATTCCCTAGGCAATCTCCTTAGAACCAGCCCTCCATGGTCTTAATTTATTACATGGATGCCTTATTACATGACACCTTGGATCCGACCCTTGTAGTCTACACTTCACTATATGGAGTTGCCGTGGGATATATGATTTTACTATATAACATGACTGTGGAATACTTGACATCTTTATACATCATGGATGTTAATTTCATAATACTAACAGATGTATGACATGTTTGTGTGACTTGTTTACTTTTATTTTAGCTTCCTTGTTTGGAGATGACTCTCTTATAGGTAGACTTGAGGCCTGGTTGGTTTTACATACTACTATAGACTTATGCCTTGGGAATACACACTTTACATTACTACTTGTTTACACTTTCTAGCACTTCTGTAGAATTACTGTTATAACTGTATAGACCTTGGTGGTTTCTTACTAAGATGTTTATCTAACACCTAGTTTGGGCCTCCATAAAGACCCAAATATATTATATGGTTGTAGGTGATGATAGGGTCAAACTCTCTAGTATAGGTTGTTGACTGTAGATTTAGAGTAGGGGAGCACATGACCAAGATGAGGTTTGTGATGCTGGGATACCTTTTTTATCTTTTGTTCTTTTTGGGATAATTTTATTGTATTTTATTTACTTATAATATTTTCCTACCTTCTAGATACTTGTACAATTTGCATAATTTTGTATATGTGACATTATTGGTTGTTGTTATGTATTCTTGTCCTACTTGCCTTACCTTCTATTGACTGCGGTTTATTTCACGTATATTATTTATTGTATGTTTGAATGTCAATATGATACTCTAGTAATGAGGGTATAGTCTCCCTGCTGACTCACTCAGTCCCTCTCTTTTAGTAACAAGACTCTGGCATTTGGGGAGATGTAATTGAGCCCTTGTGACTCACCGGGCTCAGGGCACCATTTCAGGTGGCATTCGAGTTGGGGAAGTTACCCCAACTATCCATTAAATAATAAATCAGTATGGGATAAAGTGATGATTAATATCTTTAAAATAATATGAGAGAAAGAAAGGAAGGTAAGATTCCTTAATTCAACATTGAAAATGATGGATTTATTTAATTTGGAAGTATAATATTCATGCCATAATAACTAGATATAAATAAATATATATTATACAATGCACATATCTCATATTTATCTATCCATCATGAAAGTACCAATATATAGTGAGATATTTGAGTGAGATTACGGTTTGAAAAAATGAATAAGTATATTGATGAGTACACCTCAATGTGCTTCATTTATTATAAAGTCAATGTAATGTTTAAAAAATCTAAGGGGATGATGAAACCATTAACCATGTTAACATATAAATGGGATAACATCACAAAAAACATTATCATGGGTATTATAGAGAAATATAATGGAAATAAAAATATGTGTGTTGTGGTGAATTGAGTCAAAAAAATTTATCAAATCATTTCTATTCATAAAAATTTCTCAATCAACCAATTTTTTAAAATATATGACATGGAATTAGTGAGGTTGTCTGGGGAATCAATTTTTACCATATCTGATCTACTTCAATGTTTTATATCATTATTTTGGAGGATTTTCCAAAAATCACTAAATACTAATTTTAAATCAGAAATAAATATATAAATCCTTGAAAAAATGTTGATTGATTACTCAATGGACTTCAAGGGGGGTTGGGACCAATGTTTTCCACTGGATGAGTTCTTATACAATTATAGTTTCAATTAAACTATTCATATATCCCCATATGAAGCTATATATGTGAGGAGATGTAGAAATATAAAAATCATAGATGAATTTGGTGAAAAGAAGCTTCTTGGTCCCAAACATATACAATAAATGAAATATAATGTTTTGTTTATTTTATAATACATTAAAGATTATTTGAGTGGACAGAAGAGGTATGCTGATAATCATTGAATATATTAATCATTTGATGTTGGAAAAAAATAATTTATTAGAATATCAAAATGTAAGAGATCCATGAGTTTTGTAAATAATTTAAAGATCATCTTTAGGTACATTTTCCATTTTGATATCTTTGATCGTATGTGAGTTGTGTCCTATTGATTGGAAATTTCACCAAACCTTGATCAAGTACACTATTTTTTCCACCCAACTCTACATAGGTAGAATATATCATATCCCTAACTTATATTGGACAAGTAAAAGGAAAAACTAGAGTATGATCTCTCATAAGAGGACCAACCGATGAAAATCTTGAACCAAATAGAAAATGTTCTTTGCAAAAAGATAATTATCCTTGTCAAAGTACTTAACCAAACCACAAGTATGAAGATAGAAGATGGGAACCTATGGATGAAATGAAATACATGTAACCTCATATATTAAAAACATAGGTAATGAGATAATAAACTACTTTCATTTTTATTAATATGAATTAGATAATTATATTCATTATTAAAATATTATATAATTGTTTAATCAAAAATGATATAGTTCTAATTAAACAATTTTTTTGTGAGGATTCATTTAAAAGTTTTTTTAAAATTTCAAAATTTTAATTTGATAATTTAACATAATTTTTTAAATTAGTATATCAAAATTTAATTTCTATGAAATTTTTGGATTTATCATAAAATATTGCTTTTCAATGAATAATGAAGAAAATTTATTTTTGTAAAAAGTATTTTTTTTTAAATAAATTAAGTGATTTAAAAGTACAAATATGTTTTGAATATTATTTAATACAACTTAAGTATTATTTAGTCTTATTTATTCAACTTAGTTTCCTTCCAAATCAACATTATATTGGATTGTAGTATAAATATATTTTCTTGTTTAAAAACGAGTTTTTCTAAAAACTATTTTTGAAATGATTTATTTTTATCTTTTTAATTAGTGAAAATAATAAAAAATAGGGAATTTTGTAATAAATTTTTTAGATTTTGTACCATTAAATATTAATTTTTTTTAATATATTGATTATTATTAGTCAAAGTTAATATAAAATCATCTATTTCATTACAATTTCTCTTTAAAAATTGGCTTTCTAACCACATCTTTGGGATTAATTTTAATTTAAAATTATCCACCTGTATTAATTGATTTTCGAAAAAATGGATTAAATAGCTTTGATTATCATAATTCATAGTTTATAATAATTTCAATTAAGTTTTTGACTAAAATGAATCGTGAAATCAGTAAAAATTAATTATTGAGGTTAAGGTAAGAAACAGATTTACCATTGGTTTAAACTAAAAATATAATGTTTAAAATGACCTAACAAATTGTATAAAACCTATTTTATGACCATATTTCTTCCTTAAATAATATATATTCTTTAATGGACAAATTTTAATGGTTTTTTATTATAAAATGTGGGTATTATTGAATCATTTCAAAAAATTACATGTGTGCCACTCACCTCACTTATAAAAAGACACCCACCCTTCTCTCTTCTTCAGACCTTAAATCCACATTTGTTTGGAAAATACCATCCCAAATAAATTTCAAATATCCCTAAACTTATCCCAGAATCCTTATTATGGGAATAAATACAGTCTATGAAGGTTTTTGGTTCAAACCCAAGGAGGATACCTGATGAAGAGGTGGCATTCATCAATAAGTGTTCTTGATTTATTTTTTCCTCCACCACCATCAATTATTATTAAAAAAAGATTTTATAATAACCTCAATATCTTACATATGTTTATATGTTATTATGTTAATGTAAAAACCAAAATACTTCTCCTCTTCCATCAAATGGGTGACGAAATAATTATTCATGTGTATAGTGGACTACCGCCTCACAAACTAATGTCATTCATTTCTCCCTTACCACCTCTCACGGTTGGTTATGATGATGGATAAAAATTATATATTATTTTTATAAAATAATTATACCTATGGATTAATTATATCTTTTATAACTTTTAATTTTCCATTCCAAGTGGTGTGTGATAACGTTGCTTGTGTGTAAAACAGAGTACCGCCTCACGAAGTGATGTGAATTCTTTTTAACTAATGCATTACATAGAAGGTAATAAAGGTAAGTATAATGAATATATATTATATAGATGAAAAATTTCGTTTTTTCATTAAATATCTATCATTATTAAGATATATAAAATTATTGTTATTCTTTCACTAGAAAATGATAACTTCCTTCGTGGACGTGTAGACTACCGCCTCCATGAAGTGATGTGATTCCTTTTTTCATCACGACATCACAATACATATATATATATATATATATATAATTATATATGATTAAAAAATATAGAATTCAAGATATTATGATCAACATTAAAGAGAAAATATTACTTACCTTCTCTCCACAATAATCATTGAACAATGGAAATGTTATTTATACATACGTATGTACAACCTACCATCTCTATGGTTATAATGTTAGTTCATTTTTCATAACCATAATTCATGATTGGTTGTAAAGTATAATTGGTGAATCAAAATGATAACTATTCCATTATTATAATTCTGTATATTCTTAAATAATGACAACTTTTACCATAATCAACTTACCAAATCAATTTTTGACACATAAGACGAATATGTGAAAAACATTCGACATAAAATTAATTGATTAAGTAATTGTACATAACATGGTTATAAGTGGAAGACAAGTAATAATAAATGTAAAAAATTTCTCAATTAAGAAAATAATTAACATTTGTTTATTATCCATGAATATAAAGATACATGTGAAAATTTAGACTTAAGGTAAGTGACTTTATCTCAATTTCTTTATATTTAGAAATATTTTCATATTATGCACCAATATTATTTTATATGGTGTGTATAGAGATCCTTTGACATGTTATATCATGAGTTTATCCATTCTCAGGGTATTTAAAGTTTGTTTTAATTTTATTCATTCATGGGGATTATGATTTAAATATTTCCAAAGGCATAAGGTATTTTTCTTCTAAATAAATAATATTTTAAATTTTTCCTTCAAAGTATATTAATATTCCACACCCCAGTTTTTATAATGTTTTTTGAAATGTTTTTTATTGACAAAAAAGATTTATATATTTAATTTTATGTATATTTTTTATTTATATTAATGGGTTTCAAAAGGAATATTTTGAGAGGTTTTAAATGAAATGTTTTTCCAAATGACAAATGGAACTTTCTATTTAAAATGTATACAGTGACAATGACCTTTCCTATTTCCATGATAGTTATTTGATTTCTAGATTTCCTTTAAAATGTTAAATGTTTTCTTAAATGTAAAACCCTTTCCCTTTATTTTTTGGATATTTTGGAAGTCAAAATATCTTTTAAATTAAAATAGTATTTTGATATATCAATGTGATTTTCATATGATTTTAATGTAGTTTTTCAAATGATAAAATGTTTTATTCATGTTGTGGTTCTTAGAAGTTATATATGATGGGTTCACCTAGATAGAGTCAGGCAAACCTGTTATAGCTCATATGATGGATATGACTAGATAACACTTCAATGCATTGGTTAATGTTCCTTTACTTAATAGTACGGAGTGAGGGAGTCACAAAAGGGTTATCCTATGTATTTAACTAGGCTTTAGTATCTTATCACACATGTATAAAATGGGAAATGAATGTGATTCTCAAAGTTATTAAGAATGGATTTTAATTAATTTTTTTTTGTGTTTTGATGGATTAATTTGAGAATATTTTGTGTTTGTTTTCATGGAAAAATTATTTATTTCTTTCTCTCAAAGAACATTAAGAAAATGGAAAATATTTCATGGGTTTTCATGTTTTCACTAGACTAAAGGTTTCATTCGTTTTTATATCCATTATTGAGATTTTCTCATACCAAATTTTTAAATTTTTTTCATAGGATTGGTAAGGTAAATTGTGAAGTAAAGTTGAATTTATTGAAGATATTTTAGGAAAATAAATCAGGTTTTGTTTTAATTTTTTTTATGGTGTGGAAAATGGATACCGATTGGTAGTGTCCACTTTATGTTATATGGTTTTGTAATGTATGAGTTATGACTTAATTATCTAAAACTCCATACCTAAAAATATCCTATCACTGAAATAAAGTAAATTATTGAATAAAAATATTGATTTTGTAATGTTTGAGGCCATACCCTTATTGTTGTAATCAGAGGTTAGATTAGATAACTTTAGTGTTCAGGATAATGAAAATAGTATACCCTTGAAATATTTTTATTTATGTTTAAGTTGAAATGTTACATCATTAATATATTATGATGTTGGTTTATCTAAACTAATTTTGTTTAGAATGATTTCCCTTAGAGGAAACAGGGAAGCTACAGTGGGAAGGCACTGAGAGGAAACTATTTTTCCATATGATCATCCCATGATATTTTGAATTAGAAGAAAATAGTATTTTATTTTAATGGTTCAGCTGACAAAATCTACTAATTGTGATGGTATCTACGCTAGAGGGGAACCTGATCTACCACAAAGGAACATGTATTCTATAGAGCATTTCAAGAGGAAACATCCCCCATATTTCAGTGGATCATCTGACCACATGATATCGGAAGGACTGAATAATTCCCTAGAGAAGAAATTTGATGTCAAGGGATATTCATAATTCCAAAAGGTAACTCTTTAAAATTATCATTTTAAAGGTTAATATAATTGATGTTAGTCCTTGGTTAATAATATATTATATATTTATGATCTTTAATCCATGTAATGGGAAAAATTTAAGGATATTTTCCTTGATAACTATTTCCCAAAGGTTGTTCAACTCCGGATGGGAAAAAGAATCATTGAACAGAGGAAAAAAGATAAAGATTATATAACTTCATATGAGGAAAACATAACTAGATTGTCTGGGTATGTACCCTATTTTATTACATATGTTGATTTAAAAATTAATATTTTTTACTCAGGGTTGAAACCAAGATTAAAAATAGCTTTTTCCACACAAGAATTTAAAAGTTTTATTAATGTTGTTCATTGTGCTGAGAAATTTGAGATGGAGTTTGCAGGAATATATTTTCCTTGAGATGACAATAGTAAGAAAAGGTCATAGTGGACTGAAATAAAGAAACAACCATGTAATAATTCCAAAGGTAAGCCCTTAAAATGTTCGATTCATGGGAAATGACATTTTAGATAATATTTGATAGGATAGGGGATGTTTCTCAAGTGTAGTTAGTTTGATCACTGACCTCATGAATATAAATAAAAGAGACACGGAAATCCAAATAATTGGGTAACTAATATCCATCCAATAGTTTGGTGTTTTAATTTTAATGATTTGGGTCATTATGCTAACATGTGCCTAAATTTTATTGAATAGGTTGAAAATAATCCTGATCTGAAAAAAGGTATAGCAATGTCATTTTATACTACTATAGTTGATGTTGGGAAATCAAATGATTTGGTTATTGGTATGTTACTTGTGTTTTAGAATTACTCCAATACCCTATTTGAGTCTGGATTTTGGTATTCATTCATTTTTGAGAAACTTTTATGTAAATTGGGAATATCACCTCATTAATGTAAAATAGAACATTCAATGAAAAATTTGGGTGGATGTATCCAATAAAAAAATATTTATAGTAATATTACTATTATTATTATTGAGATGCTTTATCATAAAAATATAGTTGAACTGGCCATAGTAGATTTTGTTATCATTATTGTTAGGGATTGGATTTCAGTTTATCCGAATAAAATATAGTGAAGTGTCCAAAGTTTTTATTCATTGATTTCATGATTTTTATAACATAACATGAAGATGAAAAATTTATTATTGATTCTAGTGAGATCTACCTAGATCATATTGTGGAAAATAAAGAAACACTCAAAATTAGTGATATTCTAGAGGTAAATGAACACATGGATCTCTTTTCATATGATTATCCTAGTGATATTCCAGATCAAGAGATTGAGTTTTCTATATACATTGTTGATGATGATAAGACTTTTCAAAACATGTTTATCGAATAGTTGATATGAAACATTTAGAAATGAAAAAAAAAATATAGTATTTTTTTATAATTGTTCTATTCTACCTAGTACTTCACCAAGGGGTGATCCTAGTTTTTTTGTTAAAAAGAAAAATGGTTCAATGAGACTTTGTATTTATATATTTCCTTGAATAAAATCTCTATTAAGAACTAGTATCTTATTCTTAATTTCAATGATTTCATTGATCAGATCCTGTGATCATATTATTTTTTGAAGGTTGATATGAGGTTGAGGTACTATTAGTTGAAATTGAATGAAGTAGATATTCTGAAGACTAAATTTATAGAAGATATGGGCACTATGAGTTTAAGGATATGTCAATTGGGTTATCTAATGAACCTTATATATTTATGAACCTTATGGATGTAGTTTTTTCATGAGTTCTTAGTAAAATTTTTAGTAGTGTTTTTTGATGACATTTTCTTATATTCTAAAATTCAAGAGGAACATGAATGGAACCCTAGTATTGTTTTGAAAACCATTAAAGAAGATAAATTATATCAGAAATTTATAAGTGTGAATTTTGGTTTCAAGAAATTTCTTTCCTTAGAAATATTGTTTCTAAAGATTGTATAAATTTTCAACCTACTAAAACAATTATTGAAGAATGATTAAGACACTAAACTATCATATATATTCATAGTCTTCTTGTATTAGTGGTTTACAACTGATGGTTTGTTGAAAAATATTCTTAGTTGTCTAGCCAAAAAACTATGTTAACTCGAAAAAGAGTTTAAATCATCTAGAAAAAAGGATGTGATGACTTTTTTACAAGAATGAAAATGAATATTTTTGAATGCTCTTGTTTTAGAACTACCTTATTGAAATGGATAATTTAACATCTACAATTCCACTTAATTAAAAGGAATTGAGTCTGTACTAATATAGAAGGATTGAGTAATTTCTTACGATTCACATTATTTTAAACCACATGAGTTAAAATATTAAAACATATGATCTAGAATTAGCTATTACAGTATTTTTCTTTAAAAATTACAGGAATCATTTAGATGGCATGAAATGTTAAACATATTCTGATAAAAAAAATATTGAACTATATATTCACTCAGAAGGAATTAAAAACAAGGAAAAAAGATGTCTAGAACTAATTAAGGATTTTGATTTCATGATTCATTACCATACTAGAACCGAAATCAATGTGTATGATTATATGAGTCAAAATATAATTCTAGGTTAACCATGTTATTTATGGAACAATAACCTTTAGTCAATGATTTGATAAATTTTTTCCTAGATGTTGTGGATGCAGGTACATCCTTTGTTTTGTTTTAGGTTTTAGTGCAGTCGACATTGTTAGAAAGAATTAAGAAATCTTAAAAGGATGATCAATATTATTAGGAAAATATATAATCAATTAAGAATGGTAAGTTTTCTGATTTTAATAGGGGTGAAGAAGGTGTTTTATGATTTGGGAAAAGATTATGTGTGGCTTGTGATTCATAGTTGATGAAATAATTATTGAGAAAACTCATAGTTCTCAATTATCAATTAATCCAAGCTAGACTAATAAGTATAAATATATTCATATGTATTACTGGTGGGATGGAATAACAAAAGTTATTACTAAACATAACATGAACTGATTGACCTATAAATAGGTTAGAGTATAATGAAAATTACCAAATTTTATGCTTTAACCTTTTCCAGCGCTAAAGTGGAAATTGGAAAATATATTCATTGATCTCATAGTGGGATTTCCAAAGGCATCAGGAGGTAAAAATTTGATTTGGGTTATTTTGATTGATTAATTTAATATTTTTTTCATCTGATTCACGATACAATGAATTTAGATCATATTCATTGACTATATCTAAAAGAGATATCCATGTTACATGGAGTGCCTATATTTTTTGTATTAGTTGGTGATCCCATGTTCAGATATAATTTATGGAATGTACTACATAATTCATTGGGTACAAAATTAAATTTCTATATGAATTTTAATCCTCAATATGATGGATATTATGTGAAGAAAATCAAATCTTTGGAATATATTATTCCTTATTTCTCAATGGATTACCAAGGAATTTAGTATCAAAATATTCACTTGGTTGAGTATTATTAGAATTGTAGATTTAATTCTAGTATATAGATAAACCAACTGAGGAATTATATGGAAACATGTGTCAGACATAAACTTTTTTCTATAAAGTAGGAGAAAGGTTGTTGATGGAACTAAAGATGATAATGAAAATAGATGAGAATTTCTAGTTGATTCAAAAATATATGAGTATGACTCAAAGTAGGTAGAAAATATATGTACATAACTTGGGAAAGATATTTTTTTCGAGATAGGTGAACATGAATTTCTCAATGTTTCTCCATGGAAAACTGTTTTTAATTTTGGTAAGAAGGAGAATCTATATCCATGTTTTGTTAGAGCATATGGAATCCTATTGATTTTTTAATTAGTTTCTTATCTAGTGGCCTTACCTTTGAGTTTAACTTAGGTACACAACGTCTTTCATGTCTTGATGTTAAGAAAATTTATCCCAGATTTAACGCCCTGACCCCAGTTACTCGGAGTTGGTGCATTATTGCATAGCATTGGCATGATAAAAAACATCAAGTCTTGAAAGACCGAATACTTTAGTAGCCTTGGAGACACTAGATACATTCATAAGTCTTACATTACATCATAAATTAAAACAAAACTACAACAACATCTTGTCTTCATATCCCCTCATACTATCCCTCCAGGTCATTCATAATATACTTCTTCACATCCTGGAAAAATTAAAACATTGAAAGGGGTGAGCTCAGATGCTTTGTAAGGATAAAAATATAGCAGAAGCTTTCATAAATAAACATTAACATTTAAGTCAATTTATAACTAAAACAAAAGCCTTTTAAACTTGAACTTCAGCATAATATGGCAAAAATAAAATGAAATAATTCCATTTACTTATTCACATGGATATTCTACAAGTTGAATAATCACATGCAATATCAATAACCACTTTCATAATGATGGAATGCATAATGCCAGACTATCATAACCATGTACCCAAGATCTCGTGCCAAATATACAATAAGATTTTGTCAAGGCCTCGTTCCAAGACACTATTTTGTCTCATGAGACCTACCGATGCATCGAGGAGCTATAGCGGGCTTCACCCGTCACTTATTAAGTCCAATGCATTCCTCATATGAACAGGTTTAAACATATCATAAACCATAACATAATTGTATCACATAAAAATCCATAAAGGAAACATAACATTTCCATATTTCAATCAAAAGATATCAATACAACACACTGATATAATAAAAATACTTTCAAAACCATTTTCAATACCAAAATAAAAGAAAATTAAATCTCAGTATTTATTTTTCATTTAAAAACATGTTATGGCTTGTAGAGGAAGCCGAAACATGAATAATGGTCAGAGAGGTGGAGAAGTCATTGTCTCCACATACGTATGACAAAAAAAACATTCCCTTTTTTCATTTAGTAAAATGCTTTGTATAAAAATATTCCTTTGAATAAACGTAAAAGTCAAAGGGGTTTATACACCGTATAAAAGAAAGTTGTGTATAAAACAAAATATGCCTCAAGGAAAGAATATTGAGACGAAGTCCCTTACAAAGATCATTTTTTAAAATAAAATAGATCTATTATGTTTATTCACTATAAGTACACATAAAGAATGTACAAATACAAGATAGTAAACAATAATATCATGACATAATTTGAAAGTAGGAGATTAACCCAAAGAATGGAAATTGGGTTAAGAAGTTCCCTTACCTTGTGTCCGACTTGACTCGACCATTCTTTATCCTCCTTAATAATAAACTAGAGTTAATCTCTACTTTCTTAAGAAACCTTTTCAAGTTCATTATCCCTTTTATATCACTTATTACAATGTTATGAAAATTATGTAGTCATTTAAGTTAATGACGATCGTTTTGTCAATCTTCGGTACTTGAGTCAACAATAAACTTCTTATAATTACATGTTGTTTATGTGGTAGAATATCCATTATCTCCATAATTATATTCATGATGTATATATCATATATATCATATATATCCAGTATATACATTCATTCATAATATTATATAACATTTAGAGGTAAGAAATGAAATACACCGTTCATGGAGACAATAAGCCGTACGTACGCATAAACGCTACTTTCATTTCTATTTAGTATTTAATGGAATGAAATAATAATTATATAAAGGTATATTATAATTCCAGTATAATATCCTATATAATATCATTTACTACATCCTTTATAAATCCCACATATGGCATTAACAATTCAAATCACTTTGAGGGGGTGGTAGTCCGCATTTCCTAAAATGAAATTATCGCATTTACCCAAAATGAAAATCATAAAGGTATTCCATAAATGAGAAACAAATAAGCATAAGTAAAACATAAACATAATATATATCATATATAGAAATATTTTCATCTTAATGGCCACCATGAGAGGTGTTAAAAGAAGATTGAACAATCATCGTTTCGTGAGGCAGAAATTCGCCAACCACAGAAATGGTATGTTCTTTAACCATTAGACGAAGGTGTGTGTAAGTTTAAATTGAATAGTTCTCATAAAAACATCCTAGTATATTGAATATATTGTTGTTGTTATAAAATAAAGTAATAAAAAGTGTTTAAGGTGTTGGAGAAGAAATACAAAATAACATAAGAGAAGACATTACCTTAAAGTCGGGTAACACTTTTTTGATTTGAGCCAAAAGCTTCCTTGGGAAGAATTCTGCCCAAAGTGAGGATTATAGGAGTAAGAGAGGGAAGTTGAGAGAGTATTTGGGCAGAGGTTGGCCGAGAAAAAAGGCTTTGAAGGTGTGAATAAGGTGGTAGTGGTGGGGGACTTTTATAAGAGGAGAGGAGGGGCACTCTTGGAAAGTCATGAAATTTTACTTTATTATATAATGAGTTTCGGATTTTAAAGGTCCCAAACTTATATATTTCGAGTATAAGGTGATAAGGGTTCGAAATATACTCATCAAATAGGTTTTTTACAAGTGTAAGTCTTATATTTTACATTATCTTTTAATTTTATTTAAATCGTTAATTAATGAGGTAATCGCTGCATCATCATGGTGTCATAAATAATTTAATTTATTCAATGTCTAAAAATTATAAAACAAATATCATGATGTAGAAAATATTTTTATCCTTATAATTAATATTTATAGTCAAAAATATGATTTGTATAACCCCATTTAAATTTTTTTTTAGTAAAACAACTCATGTTTGTGACATTTTTATTTTAACATTAAATAAAAAGTTTTTAATGTCATTTTCCAACCAAAGTGGCTCCATGGGGTCCCCAAGTTGACCCATGAATTTTCTTGGTCGGAAATGACTCATCCAATAGGGGTAGGACAAGTTTAAGGGTATTTTCATATTTTTATAATACCATTTTTACCTTAAATTTCACTAATTACCTTTAATCACGATTAATTAAACTTAAAAGTTACTATTCACCAAAAAATTATTTTAATCCCATTGAACCACATTTTACTTCCTAATGACAACCATTTATGTCAGATTTTTGAAAATCAAATCATATAAGTGGTAATGTTTCATTTAAACGAAAAATCATTTTTTTAACTACCACTTAGTGGTTTCAATATTCATCAAAAATTGAAGTTTTTTAGAACAATGCCAAAATTTCACCCTAAGCTATAATTGATATTCCGAATTCAAAAATGATGCCTATTTTACAAAATTCTAAACATATAAGTTGCATTAATTAATTTTATAAATAATTCCCATTGTCACAACAAATAACATGTTTTTAAGAAACAATATATATTAAAAGATTGACAATTGTTTATGTCCAATTTCAAAGTGAAATTAATTATAATGACCACCATTGGATAAAATGGTAAAAATATATTATAATTAAACTTTAATACAAATTAATATTATAATTTATCACTATAAATTATTTTGATTAAAAAAGTTCTTTTTAAGTATTTTTCACTATTCATAAAAAATTGGAAGTTCTCAGAAAAATACCAAAAATTCAACATAGGATAATTTCGATATTCAGAATCCAAAAATGACGTCCATTTTGAAATATAAAATATATATAATTTCAAAAAGTGAGTATTACTATTCATAATGGCTATTTTGATTAGTCGCGGTGTGTTAGAACCTCGAACTTGCGTACAATGCAAGCTATTACATTATTGAAAGAGAAGAGTATCATAGAAGCTCGGGGTGTTACATTCTCCCCTCCTTCAATAAATTGCGTCCTCGCAATTTGAAATTTTTCTTTGAAAATAAAAGGTTAAAAGTAGAAAATACCTTTGTGGAAAACCCACCTCGGAAATAAGGTTAATAAAAATATAACTTTAAAAGAAAGAAATAGAAGTACAAAGGTCACCCGAGATCGCCCATACTAGGACTCTATGAAAATATGGATATGGAAGAAAAAAACACATCAAGGTTTGATGGAGAGTTGTAGAAAACAGGATTAGGAGAAAGTTAACTACAAGAAAATCACAAACTTGTGATTGGTTAAACGGTCATTGAATCCCCTGTTGGAAAAGTTAACGGGCAACATTTTTGTTTTAAGTTACCTTTTATAAAGTTGAGGAATTTATTTAGGGGATTTACTAAGAACGTAAGTAAATATACTTACTTGTCATGTAGACTTTCATTCTTTAATAAAATTTTTCCACAAACCCATCGTTCACTCCAAAAGGTAATAGAGCTCAAAAATATTATATTTATCCTAATTGTATAAGGTTACAACTATTAACACATACCATTTAGATTAGGAAACCTTTTTTTGTAATAACCAGGGACTTCCTGTAGGCTAGTGGTAGGTAATAAAGGCATGTCGCACTATGGTTGTGGGTTCGATTCCTGCAGCTTTGTCCGAGGTGATGGGTTATCCCCCGACCTGCAGGTTGTCCTTTTCTAAAAAATATAGTATTATAATATTCCAAAAGTAATCTTCAGAAATGTTTTAACCTTAAATAATACTATCCAAGGTTCAACTTAATCCATTCCAACCTGTATAGTTATCCAAAATACCTCTGTCGAGACTTTATCTAAAAGGTCTCTAAATTCCAAAATCAATGGTAACATCATATTCCCCAAACAAAGAAAATTTTCTCTTATTATCACATACTAAAAATATGATTACCTTCATCATATTAAAACCTTAATGAAAAAAACAAGTACTACAGTACAATCCTTATATATATCACATTATTCTTATAACCAGAATATAATCCTTAAGTCCAAAAGCACCAATACATTAATTATTCCACTTCAACTGTAGTAACAACATAAGATTGTTCTTGATCCCTTGGCCTTTTTTAAGGTAAGTTTACCTAACTCTTAGTACATTCATTTGCATAGTTCCCCATTTCCCTACAATTGTAGCATTCAACATTGATAGCCTCTTTCTTTCCCTTGAAATCACGATCCTGGTGACCTTTTTCTCCACATTTATAACAAACTCCAATTCCTTTTAGGCAAGTACCGGGGTGATTCTTCCCACATTTATCATATAATGTAAAATCTTTCTTTCCCTTTTTCCCTTTATCTGTCTCTTGTTCCTCCGTTTTCTTCTTCTCTTCCTTTACTTTATTGTCATAAGATTTAGAGAATTCCTTTTTTGTATTGATAGCACATGAGAAAATATCTTTATACGACAAGAAAGATTGTGAGACTAAGGCTCGATGGAGAAATGGTTTTAAACCATCAATGAAACGATCAATCATACTTCTTGGGTTACATATATAATATGCAGCATGCCTCGCTAACCTTGTAAAGTTAGCCTCATACTTTGCGACATTCTCATCCTCCTTCTGTCTTAGACTCAGAAATTGCCTTTCCATATTTGCTCGATGGTCATGTGGAAAGTATTTTTATAACAAAATCTCTTTGAACTCCCTCCATTCCATATTCGATACTTCATCATCTTCCTTTGTGTTTTGAATCAATAACCACCATTGATCAGCATCTCCAGTGAGGCGGTAAACTGCCATGATAACCTTTTCCTTTTCACTACTCTCCAAGGCATGAAATATTTTCTCGAAGGAGTTTATCCATTGCTCTGCTACTAATGGATTTGTACCCCCATTAAATGTGTGTGTTTGCTGGCTCATGAAGCGGTCTAACATTGATCCTCCACGTTGCGGATCAAGCTGCTCCATACGAGTAAGGTTATTATTCATAACCTGAGTGAGTTGTCCCTGTATGGTGATAAGCTGATCAACACCAATTGTATCACCAGCTCCATTATAATTATCTTGAGTAGGAGGTAAATCCCTACCTGGAGTGTGTGCATTAACACAGTTTACATTCCTTCCACTAGGTGCCATTCCTAAACAATGGCATAAACTAGATTAGTTTATGAATCAAAATACATAATTCCATACTTGTAAAACACTTAACATAAATTAAACTATAATTATAAAAATGTTTTCTTTGAGAAAGTATATACTCATAAACCCTTCATAATGGTTTTTAAAGAAAATGAGAATTATCCTAAGCATATCCCCCGGGAGTGTCATAACCAAGAGTACAGCAAGGCCCGTTCTCGTGCACCAGTTCCCATTCGAGTCTAGCTCAAAGCGGTGTTTTCGGGTTTTACCCCTAGGTACATCTGTGCCAGAGCCGCCTCTACCTGCTCATATCCAGACAGGAATGTATTTCTTGGAAAACTCACACAATCTCTATAATACCAAAATTCTAGTAAGTTCTTCTATACTAATCCTCAAAGTCTATCTTAGGTTTATGTGCTCTAATCAGAGTTTATCTAAATCTAGCTTCCAAGCTTAGTACTAAACTACCTCTGATACCAACTGTAACGCCCCGACCCCAGTTACTCGGAGTCGGTGCATTATTGCATAACATTGGCATGATTAAAAAGATCAAGTCTCGGAAGACCGATTAGTTTAGTAGCCTTAGAAACACTAGATACATTCATAAGTCTTACATTACATCATAAAGTAAAACAAAACTACAACAACATCTTGTCTTCATATCCCATCATACTATCCCTGCAGGTCATTCATAATATACATCTTCACATCCTGGAAAAAATTAAAACATTGAAAGGGGTGAGCTCAGATGCTCAGTATGGATAAAAATATAGCGGAAGTTTTCATAAATAAACATTAACATTTAAGGCATTTTATAACTAAAAAAAGCCTTTTAAACTTGAACATCCGCATAATATTGAAAAAATAAAATGAAAATATTCCATTTACTTATTCACATGGATATTCTACTAGTCGAATAATCACATGCAATATCAATAACCGCTTTCATAATGATGGAATGCATAATGTCAGACTATCATAACCACGTAGCCAAGACCTTGTGCCAAGTCTACAATAAGATTTTGTCAAGGCCTCGTGCCAAGACACTAGTTTGTCTCATGAGACCTACCGATGCATCGAGGAGCTATAGCGGGCTCCACCCGTCACTTATTAAGTCCAATGCATTCCTCATATGAACAGGTTTAAACATATCATAAACCATAACATAATCGTATCACATAAAACATGCATAAAGGAAACATAACATTTCCATATTTCAATCACAAGATATCAATACAACACATTGATTTAATAAAAAAACTTTCAAAACCATTTTCAATACCAAAATAAAAGAAAATTAAATCTCGGTATTTATTTTTAATTTAAAAAATTTTATGGCTTGTAGAGGAAGCTAAAACTCAAATAATGGTCATGGCGGCAGAGAAGTCATTGTCTCCACATACGTATGACAAACAAATTCCCTTTTTTTGTTTAGTAAAATTCTTTGTATATAAGTATTCCTCTGGAATAAACGTAAAAGTCAAAGGGGTTTATACACCGTATAAAAGAAAATTGTGTATAAAACAAAATATGCCTCAAGGAAAGAATATTGAGACAAAGTCCCTTAAAAAGATCATTTTTTAAAATAAAATAGATCTATTATGTGTATTCACTATAAGTACACATAAAGAAAGTACAAATACAAGATAAGACATAATAATATCATGACATAATTTGAATGTAGGAGATTAACCCAAAGAATGGAAATTGGGTTAAGAAGTTCCCTTACCTTGTGTCCGACTTGACTCGACCATTATTTAACCTCCTGAATAATAAACTAGAGTTAATCTCTACTTGATTAAGAAACTTTTTCAAGTTCATTATCCCTTTTATTTCACTTATTACAATGTTACGAAAATTATGTAGTCATTTAAGTTAATAACGGGGGTTTTGTCGATCTTTGGTACTTGAGTCAACAATAAACTTCTTATAATTACAAGTTGTTTATGTGGTAGAATATCCATTATCTCCAGAATTATATTCATGATGTAGATATCATATATATTATATGTATCCATTATATACATTCATTCATAATATTATATAACATTTAGAGGTAAGAAATGAAATGCACCGTTCATGGAGACAGTAAGTCGTACGTATGCATAAATGCTACTTTCATTTCTATTTCATATTTAATGAAATGAAATATTAATTATATAAAGGTATATTATAATTCCAGTATAATATCATGTATAATATCATTTACTCCATCCTTTATACATCCCACATATGGCATTAATGATTCAAATCACTTTGAGGGGGCGGTAGTCCGCACTTCCTAAAATGAAATTATCGCGTTTACCCATAATGGAAATCATAAAGGTATGCCATAAATGAGAAATACAGAAGCATAAGGAAAACATAAACATAATATATATCATATATAGAAATAGTTTCATCTAAATGGCCACCATGAGAGGTGTTAAAAGAATATTGAACAATCATCGTTTCGTGAGGCAAAAATTCACCAACCACAGAAACAGTATGTTCTTTAACCATTAGACAAAGGTGTGTGTAAGTGTAAATAAAATCCTTCTCATAAAAAAATCCTAGTATATTTAATATACTGGTGTTTTTACAAAATAAAGGAATAAAAATAGTTTATGGTTTTGGAGAAGCAAAACAAAATAACATAAGAGAAGACATTACCTTAAAGTCGGGAAACTCTTTTTTTATTTGAGCCAAAAGCTTCCTTGGGAAGAATTCTGCCCAAAGTGAGGATTATAGGAGTAATAGAGGGAAGTTGAGAGATTATTTGGGCAGAGGTTGGCCGATCCAAAAGGCTTTAAAGGAGTGAATAAGGGGGTAGTGGTGGGGGACTTTTATAAGAGGAGAGGAGGGGCACTCTTGGAAAGTCATGAAATGTTACTTTATTATATAATGAGTTTCGGATTTTAAAGGTCCCACACTTATATATTTAGAGTATAAGGTGATAAGGGTTCTAAATATACTCATCCAATAGGTTTTTGACAAGTGTAAGTCTTATATTTTACATTATCTTTTCATTTTATTTAAATCGTTAATTAATGAGGTAATCGCTGCATCATCATGGTGTCATAAATAATTTAATTTATTTAATGTATAAAAATTATAAAACAAATTATCATGATATAGGAAATCTTTTTAGATTTATAATGAATATTTATAGTCAAAACTATGACTTGTACAACCTTATTTAAAAATTGTTTTAGTAAAACAACTCATGTTTGTGACATTTTTATTTTAACATTAAATAAAAAGTTTTTAAGGTCATTTTCCCACCAAAGTGGCTCCATGGGGTCCCCAAGTTGACCCATGGATTTTCTCGGTCGGCCAGGACTCATCCAATAGGGGTAGTACAAGTGTAAGGGTATTTTCATATTTTTATAATACCATTTTTACCTTAAATTTCACTAATTACCTTTAATTGCGATTAATTAAACTTAAAAGTTACTATTCACCAAAAAATTATTTTAATCCCATTGAACCACATTTTACTTCTTAATTACAACCATTTATGTAGGATTTTTGAAAATCAAATCATAGAAGTGGTAATATTTCATTTAAACAAAAAATCAGTTTTTAACTACCACTTAGTGGTTTCACTATTCATCAAAAATTGATGTTTTTCAGAACAATGTCAAAATTTCACCCTAAGCTATAATTGATATTCTAAATTCAAAAATGTTGTCTATTTTACAAAATTAAAAACATATAATTTTCATTAATTAATTTTATAGTTAATTCCCGCTGTCACAACAAATAGCGTATTTTTAAGAAACAATATATATCAAAAGATTGACAATTGTTTATGTCCAATTTCAAAGTGAAATTAATTATAATGAACACCATTGGATAAAATGGTAAAAATATATTATAATTACACTTTAAAACCACTCAATAGTATAATTTATCACTATAAATTATTTTGATTAAAAAAATTGTTTTTAAGTATTTTTCACTATTCATAAAAAATTGGAAGTTCTTAGAAAAATACCAAAAATTCAACATAGGCTAATTTTGATATTCCGAATCCAAAAATGACATCCATTTTGAAATATAAATTATATATAATTTCAAAAAGTGGGTATTAGTATTCATAATGGCTATTTTGATTAGTCGCGGTGTGTTAGAATCCCGAACTTGCGTACAATGCAAGCTATGGCATTATTGAAAGAGAAGCGTATCGTGGAAGATCGAGGTGTTACACCGGATACATCTAATGTTTTGAGCACCAAAGTGGTTAATTGGGAATAGAAAATTTATTATGAGGAATATACTATTTATATTATTAACCATAGAGGAAAAGTTTTTCATAATTCTATGATTCTCCAAGGTATGGTTTTATGGAAAAACCCTACGCTTGAAGATGCAACATAAGAATATGAAAATTTATTAGGGGAAATATATCCCCACTTGTTTAATACGTGAATAAAATTTAAAGGATAAAATTTAAAAAACTGTTGAAAATATAACAACCTAGATAAATATATAATAAATTACTTTCATGTTTATTATTATGAATAAGATAGTTATATTAATTATAAAAATATTGAGTAATTTTTAATAAAAAAGGAAATAGTTTTAATTAAAAACTTTTATTACAAGGATTAATTTAAAGGTTTAATTTAAAAAAAATAGAATGTTAATTGCAGAACATGAGTATATTTTTCTAAATAATCATATAAAAATTTACTTTGGTTGGAATTTTTTTATTTATAAAAAATATTGATATTTGGTGAAAAGTGAAAAAATTTGATTTTTTTTATAAAATGAATTTCCTTTTCTATAAATTATGAAATTTTAAAATAAAAATATATTTTTAATATTACTTTAGGTAAAATAATTATATATTATTTATATTTAATCCACTTAATTACAATTTTAATAAACTATATATTTTATTTAAGTATATGTTTTTTTGCAGTTTAAAAACCGATTTTTCTAAAAACTATTTTAAAAAGTATAATGTTTATCCATTTTAATTTGTTAAAATAATCCAGAATAGGGAATTTTTTAAATGAAATTTATATATTATATATCGTTATATTTTAATTTAGTTTCATACAATGATTTTTATTAGTCACAGAGTTAATATACAATCATCATATCATAAAAAACACTTCATCAAACCCCGTTTTCTCAATGCGTCTATGAGATTAATTTTAAATTAATAATTACCAATTATATTAAATGGACATGGAGAAATAGATTACATATTTTTAATCATCATAAAATATAATTTGAAAAAAGTTAAACTTATTTTTTTACCCAAATTAATAGTGAAAATAGTAAAATTTAATTACCGTAGTTAAGGTCAGAAATGGATTTACCAGAGGGATAAACTAAAAATATAAGGGTTTAAATGACCTAAAAACATGCAAAAAACAATTTTATAGAAATTTTAATTCTATAAAAATTCTATATTATTTAATTTCCCATTTTTGAGGCTTGTTTAATGATAAAAATGTGTTAATGATTGAATATTTTCAATGAATTACAAGTGTGCCACTAACCTCACTTATAGAAGGTGACACCCTCTTCTTTATTCCTAATAACTTCAATCCAATTGGTATTGATATATACCTACCAAAATAACTTCCATAATTCACTAACTTCATCATATAATCCTTATTCTAGGTATAAATCTGCCCAACTATGGATTTTGGTGCAAACCTAAGGAGGATACCCAAATAAGAGATAACATTCATCAATGAGCATTTTTTTATTTCATACCTCACTATAATAAATTATTCTTAAACCATGGTTATATAATAACCTAAATTTATTCAATGTAATTATATTTTATTATATTAATTTAATAACTTAAATACTTCTCCTCTTCCACTAAATGAGTTACCAAATCATCATTTGTGTATATGACGAACTACAGCCTTTTGAACTGACGTCGTTCGTTTATCTATTACCACCTCTCAAGCTTGGGTATAATTATGTATATATAGTATATATATGATATTTATAACATAATCATACCTCTAGATTCATTATATCATATATTAATTTCTATTTTCAATTATGTATGGGATACGATAACATCACCTGTGTGTTTGGAAGACTACCACTTCACGAAGCGTAGTGATTCATTTTTCACTAACATATTACATGGAAGGTAATAAGGGTTAAAACAGAGAATATATGTGATATAAAATTAACTAATTATGATATTCATGAAATTTTTATCATTATTAAATTATATTATATAATTTTTTTCTTTCACTAAAAATGATAAAGTTGTTAATAGACACATGAACTACCACTTCCACAAAGTGATGCGATTCCTTTTTTTATCACTACATCACACGATTAAATATATAATTATATATATAATAAAATAAAATTTTATCAATTATATTATGAACATTGAATAAATTTAAAATATTACATACCTTCTTTCCATAATTATCATTGAAAATTGGAAATGTGAATCATACATATGTATGACCTATTGTCTCCATGATCAAAACATTATAACATTTTTCATAAAAACAATTCATTATTGGTTTTAAAAGTGTAATTAGTGAATACATATAATAATTATTCCATTATTATTATTCTTGATATATTTAAATAATGATATCTTTGACTATAATCAACCTGCTAAAGACATTTTTGACACTGAACAAGAATATCATCAAAACATCCAACATAAAATAAATTGACTAAGAATTGTATATAGCATGGTAATAAGTGAAATAATAGTTTTAATGAATTTTAAAATTTTATAAATAAAATAAATACATATCATAAGTTTATTGTTCATGAATATAAAGACACACATGAAAATTCAATATCAATGTATGGGACTTTGTCTCTATTTACTTTAGTTGAGGAATATTTTGATGTTATGAACCTATATTATTTTATAAGGTTTATATACAACCAAATTGACATGATATACCATGTTTTCTCTATTATCCTGGTATTTAATGTTTTTTAATATTGTTAATTCACAGGTCTTCTAATTCAAATATTTCCAAAGTCATAAGGTTCTTTTCTCCTAATTAAATCCTCTTTTAATGATTTCTTTCAAAAACCATTTATATTTCGTGTCCCTGTTTAAAAAAATTGAATTTTTTTAATGGAAATAAAATATTAATAAAGTTAATTTTATGTATATTTTAGTTAATTTTATATGGTTTCAAATGGAGTATTGATATATGTTTTAAATAAAACATTTTATCAAATGAAAAATGGAATGTTCTATTTTAAAAGTTTGCAGCAACGCTGAATTTTCCAACCACTTGGACTATTATTTTATTTTAGATTGATTTATAAGATTACATGTTTTCTAAAATGTAAAACCCCATAACATTTATTTTGGGGTATTTTGTAATTTAAAATGGGATTTTAAATGAAAATGTAATTTTGAAATGTAAAATTGGTTTTCATATTAGTTAAAATGCGTTTTCCAAATGTTAAAATGTTTTGTTCATGTTTTCGTTTTTGGAAATTATATAATAAAATTATTCCTATATAGCATTGGGTAATCCTATTATAGTTTATTTTATGGGTGTACTCCGATAGCGCTCTAATTAATTTGGTATTGTTCCTTGTTATAACATAGAAGATAATGAGGGTTACCAAAGGGCCTCTCATGTTGATTTAATAAGGCTCCAGTTATTTCAGGAAGAAGTTTAAAATGGGTTGTGAATGGGACACTCCTTGTCATCAATATGAAATTTTAAATTATTTTTGTGGGTTAAATGATTTTTCTGAGAAAAATGTGTGTGTGTTTTTCATATGAACATTATTTATTTCTTTCTATCAAAAAATATTGATTTAAAGGTAAATATTTCATGGGATTTCATTCTTTCCTAGGAATAATATTTTCCGTTATTTTTATATCCCATAATGAACTTTTATTTCTCAAACCATGTTTTAAAAAAACACAAGATGGGTATTGTAAATGATAAAGTCAAGTTGATATTCAGAATGAGTTTTCCTGAAAATAAATAATGTTTTTATTTAAAAGGTTTTTTTTATGGCGTGAGAAATGGATACTAATAATAATTTTCCACATTGTATTATTTTGTTTTGTACTATATAAGTTATTAACTAATTATATTAAACTCTATACCTAAAAAGATCCTCAAAGTGAAAGAAAATAAATTATTTACTAAAACTCAGGATTATGTAATGCTTAATAGAGGTTCCTTATATCATCTATTCTCAACCAATGATATGATTTGAAATTTAGAGCATGAAATTTATAAAGGGAAAGAATGTACACACCCATACCATTATATTTTGAATTTTACTTTCGAATATCAATTTACCATATGTATGAATTAGGTATAGTATAAAACACATGATCCACATAATAAAATAAATAATTCCACAAATATTAATGTTATATAATAAGAATAAATATAATTTATTAAATTTAATATTTTAAAATTGGAAAACAAACCTAAAGAAATGAAAAAACTATAATTGTATATTATGTATTATCATGACCACTATAATTATCATAGTAATGAACAACAATATATAAAATAAAAAATCTATTAGTAATATAATCAGTTTTTTGAAAATTATTAATAGATATCCCTCAATGGAATTTTAGTAAATGATTAATCAAGAAAATATGAAGTATTTATATGAATTATATAACTAATAAGACAATTGTAATAGTAGAATAAAAGTCAGTATTAGTAATCAAATCATTTGAATATAAAAATGACTTGTAACTAATATTTATTATGAATAAAATTTGTAAATTTAAATATCTGAGTGCTATAAAGTAAATAAGTAAATTATAAAACTAAAAATAATTTATATGTTCATTTTTAAATAATTTTATTTATATCTATTTTGTAAAATAAATTGATATTAAATAAAAAACTATCTATGTTAGAAAATTATTTTTATATAATAAATATAATTTTTTTGAATCATCACAAAGAAATTTTGAAAAATTTATTTTTTAATAATTATATAAAAACATTATTTCATAGATGAATTGTAAAACTAGAGTGTCTAAAATACCACATGTTTTACTAAATAATAATCATATAATATTGACTTAATAAATTAATAAAATTTCATCTCATCCAAAAATAAATTTAATAAGATAACTAACTAATTTATAAATAACTAAGTAAATTAATAAACCTAACATTTAATATATATCATATAAAAAGATAATTCATATCATTAAAAACAATTTTTCATTTTTTTATTCCCTTATTTTGTATAAAACAGGGTACATAATGTTAAAGGGTACAAAATTTAATAAAGACTTGAAATTTAAATTTAAAAATATTTATAATTTCCAAAATTTAGGGTTGAATGTTTTACTTCTGAAATGATACATTGTTCAATGTTTTAACAAAAACATATCCATGCCCTCAATTATTAATACCCCACTATTTACCCTTGAAAATGACTTTCAAAATCACTTTTATTAGAACAAATAATAACCAATTACCTAGTGATTACGCCTCCCATTATCCTTATGGATGTTCTAGTTTCATCGAATTCCAATCCCTCAAGGTTTTAGTTTTATAGTTTGGGAATGAGCACCATTGACAAGGTAACCTCTCAATCCTCTTGTTTTGTAATTTTATTTCTTCTTTTGTAAACTATTTTCTTTTTACATATTCATTAAAAAATTATTTCACAAGAATATTTTTTTTGGTAATTATGATATGGTACAACTATTTTAAACCATTCATAATATATGTATTATCTCTCTCTCACCCTCTTTTTTATGAATATTATTAATGGTAGGTTTTATCCACATTAAAATGTTATCAATTGTTAAATTTTCTCTTACTCGAAGGATAATTAGTGTATCTAATATGTAATAAAAAACCACACAATTTTATGAGTTTTTATACTACTTGAGTTAACTTTACTAATTTATAAATACTAAAGAATAAAAACCACAAAATCAAAACATAAACTTTAAAATTCCAATAAACATGTCATAAAGAAATTATATCTTCAATTAAATTATAATAAAAAATTACAATTATTAAAATTGATCTATAATGAAAAAAATTAATATAATATATTTATGGGTTAATAATTTAATAAAAAATAGTTTATTATATCAGAGGTGTAAATGTGATGAAACTACAACGAACAAAAGGTATGGAGACTCTCAAAACCAACTCTTTCCTTTAGTATTTATCACATTTTCCATTTATTTTCATTGTGATTCTTATAAACCCATTATAAATGTATTTTAATCTATTTCCCATTTTTCTTTTAATTATATAAATTTTCTTACATCATTGGAATGAATACTAAATCACCTTCATGATTTCTAGAAGATGTATTTTTCTTCAATACACTCTCTGATTATTCTAATGTATGTTATCCTACTCACTATAAAATATGATATTCTATTTGTTTATTATAATATTAATATTTAAAAACATTTCCTTCTATTATTTTTTTTATGAACCTCTTGGTTTTATTCATTGATATATTCCTTATGAAACTATTATGTAACTTACTATTTTTCTCAAGGATTTATTTGATGTTACAATTGATAAATGTTCTGTTTCTATGTGGAATTCTTGATTTTGATGATTTTTTGATATGATAGGTGGGAATGGAATTATATATCCCTATAACATATTTGATAAACTAATATATATCATGAGATTATATATAATATTCAAATATATGATACTAGTTTTTTTACATTCTATGCAGTATTCATTATACATATATGTTATGTGTGAATATAATGCTAGATATATTCAAAATTTTATAAATGGAAGTTGTAAAAAATGTTATGATGATTCATTATTAGGAATTTTCTACATTTTTGTCACCTTATAATGATTTCCCTGTGAGTATGATGATGATACTATGCTTTTGATGTGACAATTATGATGACTCTACTATTCCATGTAGTATATTGAATCATGACTCAAGTTTCTTTCCAATTATCCCTCCCCATATTAGGAATTTAGCTCACCTTTTCTACTATGTATGTACTCAGGTGATTACATATACTAAGGGGAATATGTATGTCATTAGAAAGACTATTATAAAATATTTAAAAAATGTTTAAATTTTTATATGTGTTCAGGTTGTATGAACCTATTTTTTATAAGACACAACACCATTAAATTCTAAAATGTGATAACAATTAACTAGAAAATGATGTAATAAACATGTATAAAAGTTATAGATCAGTATAATAAACACCATTTATTTCAATTAAAATATTGTTTAAAATAATCTAGAATACACAAGTTTTATGAAATCAATGAAAGAAAATTGAGGCACCTAAAAAATATGCAATTACATTATCAACCAATGTTATTATACAACATTAGAAGAATAGATACCTCAAGATGAAGATTAAATGACTTAAAATAGAAAAAAATATCCATTATAATCTATAAATGATTTAATCTATCCCACAATGGGTATGTGAATTAAAGAAAATAGATGATAAGCGAAGAAGAATATAAATAAATATGATTTTAACCACTACTTTAAAAAGATCAAGTGATTGTAATGAATAATTGATAAAAGGGAAGCATAGGAATCAATGGGATATATAGGGGTTTTGAATTGAGATGTAATAAAGGTTTCCCATCAAAATTAGGGATCCAAAATGGGTTATCCTATTTAGATATAATTTTAGATATTGAAATATTTTAAATTTTTAATAGATCCATCTATTTTTGTGCATGATTAGTCTAACTATGAAAAAGTTATTCATGATATTCTAGAATTGGATTGAATAAATGACATTTTGTTAGTTTCCTAATTATTATAATGATGAACCAACCTTACATCAACTACTATAAACCCAAATCTGACCCACACTATTTACATGTAGGTTTTGGGAAACCTTGTACCACAATCACACACCATGTTAATATTCTCTAAAATTAAAATTTTCATCCCAATATTAAAATAATTTATTAAATTATTAAATAGAAACAAAATATATTAAAGTCACTTCATGGTTGTCAAACCTTATAATGTAATTCAAAGTTGTTTTTAATAAGAAATATAGTTTCATTGAATTGTTTTGTTCTACTATATAGTTTCAATTAATGCTTAGATGATGTGACATTGTTTATTCTTGCCTATTTAGAGATTTTCTGATGTTTGGGAAGTTTGATGGTTGTTTAGAGATGTCTAGAGATTATTTTTTAAATAGTAAAAAAATATTATGAAAGTAGTATTATTGTACTATTTTTTGTGGATTAATTTTATGGTTGAGAAGATTAATTTTTCATCATGATGGAAAATGGTGAACCATAATATTTATCATATTTCATTGTAAATATTATTGAAAAATATTGTTGGTGATAGGATATATGCATCATTATTTATATGGATTAATAAATAATTATAAAAATAATGAAATTATGGCATATCATGGGACATTATGACTGAACCGTCACACCAGAATCTGATAATGTAATGGAGATAAAAGTTTATTGTTTCTTTAAATAAACTACAATTTAGAAATTATGCAATGATTTCTGGTGGATTTGTGAGATATGTAACAACCCATATGATCAATGTTATGATCTTTATTAATATATTTTTGTCTAACCTCTTGTTTATATATGATTATTGGTGTGTGATGTGTTATTAGGGTATCAAGAGTCCATTTTGAGAAGTTAAAACGGTTATGTGGAATCTATCTTTTGTCACAAATTCCATTGGGTACCTGATTGGAGGGTAACGAGTAGTTAGTATTCCTAAAAGGATGGTTAATATCCCTGGGAGGGACACCTAGTGTTTAGTGGAACTAGTATGGTTACTCGATGGGGGACTGGATGCCCGGTAGTGGAATGGTGGGTACCAAGTACCCTCATTAATTATTTTTTTAAGTTTTAATTTAAATTAAAAAATTAATTGTTATTAGATATTAAATGGGTTATCTTCCTCATTCCTTCCCATCAAAAACCATATTCCATTATCAACCACTCTTAAACATATTCCCTTCAAATTTATTAGTATCATAAATCTCTCCTTGTATTCGAGTAACATTGAACATAGAATGTAAAATTTCTAAAACACCTCTTCCCTCATACCATAGATTTTTTTTTTCAATTTTGTAATTCTTTTCAATTCACGCGCCAACTCTATGATTTTGTTATATTTTGGAAAATCTACCAACCAAAGTTGATTTGTATCAAGTGCTTCAATGAGTTTTAATCCTTTAAACCAAGGAAGGCGGACCCTAACTAATCATTATGTCATATGCTCATTTTAAGTTATGTGTGATACAAGTTATCACCAACCATGTGATATTGAATGTAAATTAATATGAATTATCATAACATGGCCTAATTGAGTTAGGTAAGGATGTTTAGGTCTGTGATATACCCTTTGATTGATATTCTTTAATTAGTTCATTTATAATGGACAATATCTTATCTTTAAGTAATATGGACCACTACACTAAGGACTCCATGAATTCTCACTTGAGTTATGTGTTTATAATTTTAACCTAGTATAGTTACATTTATCCTCCATGGGAATATGAGTTCTTTATAAGTCAAACATACTGGTGTGATTTATAGACATGCGAAACTTATTAGTCGCTCTATAGCCTTGGCTAGTTAAATTAAACTATGATGAGTGTTCCTACCTCATTTACTAGTGTAACTTGGTTGATTTTTCTTTAGTTAGCTTAACGAAATTAGGTCATGTACTTAGATAATAACATAAATATCACTTAAATAATTTTTGATGACATGTAAACATTAAATATATTTTTTATATGATGATAATAAATTGTTTATTATTCCATGTTTGATGTTTTAGATATGTTAATGGGATGATATGGAATTAGTACTTAATATGGATATAATGGGGCTTATATGACTACATGTGATATATTTTTCTTGATAAGGGATATTGTCCCTATAGATTTTGTATTTTTAATTGAGATACTAATCCCATGGAGTATGGATGAAATTCACAATTTAAAAGTTTTCTCATAATGAGGGACATTGGGCCAGTTGTGATGTTAATTCAAATCTGGGATGTAATTCCCATGGCCAGGGGATGGAATTCTCAGTTTTCCCTAATGCAACCGAGGATGATATTCTAGGAATAATTATTTTTTAGTACCCATGGAAGGGGGGAATACTCCTCATGTTTAGATACTTTCATGGAAGGGTATGTGATCCCTATACGAGTGTAGATGGTTATGCAACATGATTATCTTATACATGTGTTATTGTTTGGGTCTAGGGATGCTCATACCTCTTAATATTGTGACCCTAACTTGGGAGATTACACCCTATCTTAGTGATATAGTTGGGTTGTGATGCTCTCATATATATATTGGCTCTGAACGCTATGCCCATAGATGGGTCAATGTTTTTTAGATTTGTTTCCCATGTATTGATGGTTATGATACCATAGATCCATTATTTCCATTATTTTGATTTAGGATGTAAAACCAAGGTATTAGTCATTCTACTATAATGGAATTTTATTCCCATTGAATATATCTTGAGATTATATTCCTACTCAACGATTATATGATATGTTCATAGACACCTTGAAATTAACTGAATCAGGTATTCACATAGGGTGATTGAGGAGATCCATAACTGTATAATAATTTATTATTTTTGTTTCCATGTCTTTCTTACTTTTATTTACGATCACATAACATTGTACACAGACTTGAATTACTATATATATTTAGGGAAAACATTATTGGTGGCCTACCGTGTGGTACACACACCCTGATTAGGCCCTTTGGTACCCATGGAAAATTTATGGTTTATGTTTTAGGTAGGTTAAGATATCTTCATTTTATAGTTGAGATGTTATTCTTGGTATGAATTGGGTGCTGGGATCAGGCATTCACCCAAGACCAAAATTAAAGTCTATTCCATCCATTTTTTTACTTCTAGGTTATCAATATGTATTATTCTTATGGAAGATCATGTTTTTCTATATAGCTTAAAAACATTTTATATTATCATATTGTTACAGAAATGGTGTCATTATCATTATATCTAAAATTTGGATGTGATTCCTTCCTTAATCTTGATTAAGTTATGTGATGATAGTTATTATATTTCTTCAACTATGATTTATGTATATAAATACTAAAGAGGGTATAGTCTCCCCATGTTAAAAATAGGCTCTCAGCACTGGTTGGTAGCCATTGTATTATGGGGAGGTGTAAATGAGTTAAATAACACCTAGTCCAGTTACAATATAAGTAAACTAGATTGGGGATGTTACAAAGTGGTATTAGAGACTTGTTTCTTTTATTGTTTCTAACCATTTCCGATATGGTATGTGAAATATAAGATGTTATTAAATATTGGTACATATATTATGTCTAGGAGTAATTAAAACACATATGAAGGAAGTATAAGTCAATAGGGATGATATTTTTTTCTTTGTTTTAGGTTTTATGGTTTTACTATTCTTTCTGAATATGATTATCTATGATATTGAACTATGATTTATTAGATTTTAATCTTATATTATGGTTGAAAGATTCATAAATTCATGAATAATTTAAAGGATGTTGGATTGAAATAACATTCATGTACTTTCATATGATCTCACATCCTAATTGTGATATGATATTTGGATGTCTAAATCGTTTAAAATAACTTATATAAAAATTTAAAATATGACATGGACGTAAAATTCATCTTATCAAAATCATGACAATGTGTAGTTATTATTAAATTGATAAATCAAATACTTTAGGTATCCAATTATTTACCTAATTAATAGTGGTTAGTTGAGGATATATAGAGCTTCCTAGTTTATGTGAGGCCCTAAGGATTATAGATTGTGTGTATTACATAGTAGGATGATTTTCCTATTACTTATTTTATTATTGGTTATATTTTTATTTGTTATATATGTTATTTTCTTAGTATTCTATTTGTAATTATTGTGGCATGCCACCATGGTTATGACCTATTGGGTATCCGAAGGTGGAATATAAGAATGCACATCCAGTTATTGATCTAGAGCCCCAAATTTGATATATACGTCCTCTTAATTAATAGTTTAGTATGATTATTCTCACAGCTAATAAATCTATGGGTCATAGAGATATAAGCGGAATCATTCCATGATTAATTAAACCATATATTTTTAATTTTTTCATCCATATTTATTTACTAGAGTGGATTGACCTAAAGTTATAGTAATGTGGATTGAGTCACAATAGAAAATATTTGACAATCTAGAAGCATCCCTTGAGAGGTGAGTGATATTGTAATGTATCTTATTTTAGGGAAAGTGATGTATTGATGATATTTTATTGTCTTTAAAGAGTAGTATATAGGGATTTGATGAAAATAATTTTTGGCTCTTCTCTTTATTAATTTATTTCATAATACATTGAGATATGAACATGATGGGGAGTTCATATCTAACTTAGGGTATCACATTAGTGATGGAATATATTACTTGTTTTACTAAGATACATCATTTTTTCCTTTACTGGTGAATTATGACATCTCCATGGTTTTTAAATTTGTGGGTGGACATAGAAACTAGAAATATTCTCAGATGAACAAATTTAGAATGACATATTATTCCATGGTTGAGAATTATGACCATATAATTGAGATAAACATTTATAGATACATAGATTCCAGGATATTATGATTATATACTGTTTTTAATAATGGATCTTCAGGTAACTATAAAAGGTGCCTCAATTACTATCAATGGAGTGGAAATGATAAGGTAAATCATGGATATGAATCTTATTCTCATCAAGTGAGGTCATTGATAATGTTATTTTAGTGTACAAGGTTGGGTCATATGTGATCATAGTGTCTGATACATCCATTAGAGTGTCATTCATATAAAAAAATGGGGTATCTAATGATTTTCTACCAAATTTATTCCCTTTAATATTGTCTTCATGGTGATTCTAAGCTTATGATCTGTGGATGTATTAGATGTGGTACTTCATGTTGGTAAAAATAGCTCTTACAACCCCTCAGAGTGAGAGTAGGAAGTGGATCATAGGTTCTAAAGAGGTAGTAGAATGGTTATCCTCATGGTAGTGAGGTTTATCGAGTCTAGTGAAGAGGCATGGGATTAGGATAACTTCATGTCATTAAGACAAGACCTCATAATTTTAATTAAGGATCATTGAATATTCGAGGTCAATCATAAGGGAATATAACCTTACATTAACTCTATTTGATATAAGTGTGTTTAATTATTTTATGTATTCTTAATATTCTAGAGATCTAGGATTTAACCTAAAGTATCTATATGGGGTGATGTCTATTGAAATTCAATTTTTTTGTGATATGAGGTTATTGTCCATTGTCCTTAGTGTGACCTTATGATCAATGGATATTGAGATCTATAAGATGTATTTAATGTAGATTTGTTTTGTTTCAATATGATCCCTATTATGAAAGTGAAGAGTTGATATCAAGAACATTTCAATTTCAATTTCTAGTATTTACCTTTCCTTTTTTCCATGGATGACTGTTATAGTCTTACCAGTGAGTGGGATCTATAAGCAATCCTTTTGGCACTTGACCACAAATATCTTGGGTTTCATTTAGTCTATTTTCTCAGTGTTGTTCAATATTATGAGGAGATATATCATATAAATTTTTCTCTCATTTTTAACCAAATATATTATTTCTTTCTTGAGGACTTGTTAAGAAATCCTCCCAAGAGAGAGTTATGTTTAAGACCGATGTCTTATATTGTATAGAGAACATATTTATTCCTTATTATAAAACGGATTCATTTGGGATTCATGATCCTAAGTGTTAATTAATGAATCCTGTGGTAATATATTTTATCCAACCAAGCATATCCCCTTAGGTTTCTCATTATTTGTCATAAAAAAGGAAGATATCTCATTATAACTATGTGTGGACATCTAGAGGTTGAAATAGTCTATAATCATGAACCAATATCAACTTATTAATATTGATAATTTATTTTACCAAATATGGGTATCTAAGTGGTTCATTAAGTTTATAATTAGTTTGGGTTACCATAAGCTATGTGTGAGATCATAATATATTTGTTCCACTATCTCTTAGAGTAGGTATGAAATGTACAAGAGTCTTTTGATATTTGATTTTACTAACACATAAATTTTTTATATATAGTTAAATAATTTGTTATTCCTTGTATTTTAGATTATTTTCTGTTTTTTTTCAATAATATTTTAGTATACTATTAGTCCTAGAAGGACCATGCTTAGAATCTAGATATTTTTTTGAGTTCACTGAGAGAATATCCACATTTTACCCAGATTTTTATGTTAAAATTCTAAATCAATGAGGTTTGAATCATGGGGAATTTTATATCTTAGGGAGGGATATTATATGACTCATATAAGTTTATTGTATTGTTTTCATTGGATACATAGATTTTTTTTCATATCTATTGATTCCTAATATTGGTAGGATATTATAGAAGAACCATTCCATACTTCTCCAGAATGGATGCACCAAATAAAAACCTATGCAGGATGTGGGAAAAATATCCAATGGTTTGAAGCATGTGAGTGATCCTTATAATAGTTAAATAAAATATTAATATCTATATAGGTTTTGAAATTACATGATATAATTAATAAATAATCCCTGCATTTTTGTGTATCAAAGGTCGGTCTATGCAATATTTAAACATAGGATGGGTATTTTATTACCTTTGGTTCAAGGTAGTCGAGGCTACAAGAGTAAAATTATCTGACTCACCATCTATAGTTGGGGATGGTGGTGTGTTCTTTAAGATATTTATATAACTATATTTATTTTGGTATGTCAATTGTATATATTGACTATATATCCTCAAGAATATCTTTTCTCATAGAGACCTGAACCTTCTTGAAAGGTGGTTATAAGGCATTGGCCTTAAACATAACCTAATCTTGAGATTAAGTGAATAATTCATTTTCTATTACATAGAGGGTCATTTTAGGTTTGTAGTTTTATAGAATTATGTCCTAATACAAACATTACAAAACTATATAAGGGGATACTTCAGATTAGTTTCCATTTTTCTTATAATATAAAATGTTTAAAATAAATCATGATTTTTTCTCATGGAAAACATTTATGACTTTTAACAGGAAATATTACTTTCCCATACCAATCCTTAAACCCATTGAATTTTTTTTAAAATTTGGGATTATCATAAAAATTATTTTTTGGGAAAAAAATAAATAAAACTGTTTGTCCAATATGAAACATGAAATCCCATGAAATATTTTACCATTATCTCAATGTTCTTTTAGTGTATGAAATAAAAAACTTTCTCATGAAAAAAACACACACTCTATTCTCAAAATAAATATTTTAAACCCATAAAATGTTTTTAAAAACACTTTTTTGGAAACCTATAACATCACATTCATAACTCTTTTTAATCCCATGTCAGAACTAACTAAAGACTACTTAAATGCATAAGAGAAACCCTTCTGTATCCCCCTCCATATCATTTGTTAAGATATAGAAAATTGACCATTTCATTGATTTTATATTTGGGTGCACCTATCATATAATCAATACTAGGCTCACCCAGTGATATCCAGATGCACCCATCATATAAGCTATAACATGCTCACCTAATGCTATATGGGAACACCCATTACTTAAATATAATTTCCAAGTACCATATCATGAATAAATCATTTTTTATTGAACTATTCCATCATAAAACATTTAAAAAACTCTTCTGAAACTGTATGAAAATCAATTTTGGATATGAAAATATCCATTTCTTTTTAAAATCCTTATTTTGTATGAAAATACATTTTTATTTCAAAAATGTCAATACCAACAAAAAATTTTCATTTGAAGAACTATTTGTTACAACTAAATAACCAAACCTAAGGAGAAATTATTTTACTTTTAATTAAATTTAAAATATTATAAATGAATCCAAACCTAAAATAACGGTTACAATGGTAGAAAATCTGATGTCCCCATATACGGTAAAATAGAACATTTCATTTATCATTTTTCAAAATGTTCCATATAAAACACATACAAATATAAAATATGAAAAATAATTTAAAGAAAGAAAAAATATACATAAAATGTACTTTATAAATATTTAATTTTCATGTAAAAACATTCATAAAATCATTTTGAAAACATTGATAGGGAGGATAAATATTTTCAAGGAGAACTGTGAAAGATGATTTTTAAAAGAAATATCCCTTATCACTTGAGAAAAAATTGAATCATAAGCCCCATGAAAGAATAAAATTTCAAAAACATATCAAATATTAATATAATAGATAAATTCAAAATATAACACGTTAAATGGGATTTATATACAACTTATAAAATAATATAGTTTTAAAACATCAAAATATGCCTCACCGAAAGAAAATGTTGATGATATCCCCTACCTTGAGTCTGACTGGTAAAATATGATATTTATCATCCTAAATAATAATATTATTTTAATTAATTAATTTATTGAAAACCTTTTTTATTTATTCCTTTAATTTTACTTACTACCATTTCAAATACAATTACATAAACAAATGTGTTTTTGATGATGTTTCAATGATATTTAAATTATGTGTCAAACATTACTTCCGTAGGCTGAATATTAGTCCAAAAGTCATTTTTCAATATCTAAAAAATAATAATAATTAAATAATAATCATAATTATATGTAAAGTTTAATTTTTAAACCCAATTATGAAACATGGTTATGAAAAATGTACGATCTCAAAATCATAGAGATGGTAGTCATACGTACACATGAGTAATGTTTCAATTTTTCAATGCTAATTATGGAAAGAAGATAAGTAATAATTTATAGCTATATAATTATAATAATAACATAAAAAATATATTATTTAGTTAAATATTACTATATATGTTATCCATAAGTTTTGGTGATGAGAAAAAAGAATCACATCGCTTCTTGGAGGCGGTAGTCCACACGTACACGAACAATGTTAGCATTCATTAATCGTAAGAAATAAAATGATATATTATTATTTCAAAATGATAAATATTTCATCTATATAATTATTATTTCATTTATATGATATATATTCATAACTTTATCTTTATTACCTTCTATTTAAATCTTTAGTGAAAAATGAATCACATCGCTTCGTGAGGTGTTAGTCCGCCAAACACACGAGGGACATTATCATATCCAACACGTGATGGAAATTTAAGATGTTATATATGATATAATAACTCAATAAATATAAATATGTTAAAAATATAATATATATACTTTAACTCTATCATTACAATAATCCATGAGAGGTGATGATGGAAAACGAATGAAATCGGTACGTGAGGTGGTAGTCTGTCGTACATAGGAATGATGAATTTGTATCCCATTATTTGGAAGAGGATATATAATTAGGTTATTAAAATAACATAATAACATATATTTATATGATAGATCCTGTTTTTATGATATAATTATAGTTTAATAATTTTTTAAGGAGGTGGAAGAAGAAATAAAAAAAACACATAGTAAGGAATTATACCTCATCTAAGACCACCTCTTTAGAATTATACCTAAAATCATATAGAAAATATTTATTATCAATGAAATGAAAAATGGATGAATTATTATAATTTTTTAAGTTATTTGGGTATTTATTTTTTTATTTGATGTGTTTTTTATGTTCGAATAAGGGAGGATAGGGGGTGTCCTTTTATTAGTGTGGTTTGGGGAACACTTGTAAATATTTATATGAAAAAGGTGTAACCACATATATCATAGCCTAAAAGAACAAAAAATGGACCCTTATAGACTCATATACATGATAAGGTCTTATTATTTCAATAAAATAGTCTGTGGACATGTTTTTATGTTATTTTAACCATTATATTTTTAGTTTAACCCCCGATAAGTCTATTTTTTCCATAACCATGTTAATTAACATTTACAATTCTCAGATTTTATTATGGTAAAAAATTGTGTTTAAATTATTAGATAATAAATATTATTCTTATTATCAATATTAAATAAATTTATCAAATCTAATTAAAATAATTAGACATTTTTAATTTAAAATAAAATCCACAGACATGATGAAAGAATGGTTTTTCAAGCAGTGTATTTTTCAAGAGAACGATGATTCTATATTAACTTTTTTACATGTAATAATCATTAAATTAATTTAAAATAATATTAATACATATTTAATATAAATATTTCATCTAAATCATTAATTATTAGATTTTATTTATGTAATTTAAATTGAGGATCATTATAAAATCTGTATTAGTTTTTAGAAAAATCTCATTTTTTAACCCAAAAATAATATTAGACTAAATTAAAATGTGAAGTTGATTTAATATAAATTAAGATATTTGAATATAAATAAATAAAACTCATGTTACATTTAATAATACTAAAAACCAAATTTGAGATTTTAATTACTTAATTTCATGAAAATAAATTAATCTTTTACACATATCATTATTTTTTACTTTTCACCATCAAATCTATATTTTCCCAAAAATACCATAATTTCAACCTATGTTAATTTTGTATGACCTTTTAAAAAATTCAAAATACTTTTTAGAATTAAAATTATATAATTTATTAATTAATATGTTAAATAATACCTAATAAGAAATGAGTTTAATTAAATCTATTACAATTTTGATTTAATAATTATTTAATATTATTATAAGGAATATAACTATATTATTCATATTAATAATAATTTTAATGATTTATTCAATAATCTCATGGTTTTTTACATTATTCCCACATTTTGGAAATTTTTTCCTCACAATTTCATTCACTCATTAAACGAGTGAGGTTGTATTTTCCCTATGGCATTTTTAGATTCCCATGTTACCTCTTCAACCATATGGTTTTGCATAAATCCTTAAATTGGTGAATCACATTATTCTATAACATATGATCTCTATGGTTAAGAAACTAAATAGGATATTACCCATAATATTGTTTCTCTTCCAACTAAATTACTTTCGAGCCCAAAATATGAGATGAATCTAGCCCATATTTCATTAACATTGAGACATGTAAATCATTATGTACATGGGTTAATCCCTGAGGTAAATAAACTCAGTAGGAAAATGATATAAATTTATATAGGATTTAATACGTTCTAAAGATCAATAAACCTATATTTCCATTTTAACAAAATAATTTTTTTTCCATGGACACACTTTAAAAAAGACATGATCACCTAAATCAATATAAATATATTTTCCCTAGTAATATGCATAACTTTTCTTCATACTCTATGTCATCATCATTTGTCACTAAATCTGTTACACCTTCCCAACCATTTAATATAGAAAAGGTTTTCCCATCAACATACTTCATTCAAAAAAGTTGGTGGCCAACACCACTTTCCATATAATTCCTCTAAAGGTGCTATCTGTTTACTAGAATGAAATATATTATTATATAATAAATCAACCAAAGAAACATATTGGTCCAAAATTCCCTTATAATACATCAAACAAGAGAAATGAATATCATCCATGGTCTGAATCATCCACTCATACTAACTATTGGTTTGAAGCTGAAAATATGTACATAAGTTTTATTTTGTACCCGGTGATTTTTTATGTCCTTTCCAAAAATTATATGTCAATTGAGGATCACATTGTGATACAATAAATATAGAAAATCTATATAACCTAACAATATATTTTAGATATACTCAATAAATATAATCCAAATACATAATATATCTAATGGGATAGAAATTCATAATTTTAGTTAATCGACCTAAAATAACAAAAATATCATTGTTACATCTAGAAGCCTTTGATAACCCCACCACAAAATCTATTGATACATTTTTGAATTTCCCCTCCATCACTAGAAAAGGTCAAATAATTCTAATTAGTAATTGGGATTCTACTTTAACCTGATGAAAATTAAAACATTTCATAGTATATTTAGAGTTATATATTTCTATTCCATCACACCAAAAATAATTTCTATGGTATATATAAATATTAGTTCCACCCTAATAAATAAGAAATAGAGAACTATGAGCTTCACTCAATAAATATTTCTTCAACAGGGAATCACAAGGCACACATATTTTTTTTTGGAATAAAAATAAAACTTCTTCATCAATATTAAAATCAGGAAACATACCCTTTTTAATATATTATTCCCTTTCCATCAATTCATAACCCTCCTACTGATAATTCTTGATTATTTATGATAGTGTCAATTTCACTGAAACATAGAAAAAAGAGGATGTACCTTCATAAAATAAATCTAGGTTAAAATTCATCAAATCATTAACTAAATGATCCTGTTAATAATTTATAATGTTTAATATATCATTGTTTTTCCAACTCAAAGCATTGACCATTTTATATAAATTCTCTAGGATGGTAATGAATCATCCAATCATAATCATTGACCACTTCTATCTATCTTTTCTATATCATGTTGAATTATTTTAGAGTTAATATATGATTTATAATTATTTATCCATATAAATTTATTGCTTTACTCTATAAAAATGAGGCCATTAAATTTTTAAAGAATAAACCACAATATCAATTCTCAATCATGTGTAGGGTAATTTAACAGGGATGTTTCAACTATCATGATGAAAAAGAAACTGCCTGATCATTTTTATCCATCACAACAAAGAACATTCAATGAACCATCATTGTAGATAATGCAATAACCATTTCGAGAAGACATGGCCAAAAACAGACCAGTCACCAATATTTTTTTAGTTCATGAAAATAATCAGCACATTTGTTTGTCCATATAAGTTTAACTACTTTTCAAGTTAACTTAGTCAGTGGTCTAGCCAATAAAGAATTTTTTTTTTCAATGAACCACCTATTGTAAATCATTAATCCAAGAAAAATAAAAATATCTATGATATTTTTGCATGTTGGATATTCTTAAACAACTTTTTTAGTGGGGTCATTAGTTATGCCATATTTAATAAAAATATATTGAAGGAAAAGAATAATCAGCAACCAAAAATGATACTTACTAAATTACCTATACAATTTTATTTCCATTGAGGTTTTAAAATAAATCCTTAGGTATATTTCATGTTTTTATTTACTTTTTGAATATACCAAAATTTTATCAATAAACAAAACCACAAGAATAACTATGAATTCATCGAAAACCCTACTCATGAGGTCCATAAATATAACATGTGCATTAGAAAATCCATACAATATATATACAAACTCATAATACCCATATATTTTATGAAATGTAGTCTAGGGAATGTAATCCTCTATTACATTCAGATAATTTTACCTAAACCTTATATCAACCATTGAAAAAAAATATTGATCTCCCTAGAGTTGGTAAAAAAAATCATAGATTTGAGGAAAATAATACAAGTTCATAGCAACAAAATTATTTAAAGATATATAGTTAATGAAAAATCTAATCTAACAAACATTAATTCTAATAGAAAACTAGAAGAACCACAAAGTGAATTTATAGGTTGAATGAAACCTTTCTCTAAAGAATATTCTAACTTACTTTTCAATTAAAAAAGTTCATCTTGAGCCATTCGATAAGGGTTTTAGAAATAGGCTTAGCATCAAGAAATTATTCAACAGTAAACGTAAACTCATGATCTAGAATAACACTAGTAAAATCATTAATAAATTCATCCAAAAATTAATTCAATATTTACATATCACTAATCTGAATATTTTTTTCTTTTGAACAACATGATCTAGATGACCCTAACATCCTTATTTAATGAAAATTTAAGATTCATGGTATGTTATCAATGATTTTAAATCATTCAACATACCATTATGATCATTGAAATCTATCATATCATGATAAAATAGAATCCAATCCACACTTAGAATGATATAAAACTATACTATGGAATATTCAATAATATCGGAAGAAAAAAACTCTCACTAAAAACTATGGGAATAATCCTATTAATCATGGTTAATTTAATGCATCCACCATGAGTTTTCACCAAAAGTTATATCTTCATTTCTTGTGGTGACATTACAATTCTACTTTCAAATTTATCAGAAGTGAAAGAATGAATGATCTAGAGTCAAACATGTAATTTTAATAATTTTAATAAACAAGTATCATACCTATCACCACTTCATTTTAAATTCCAAAATTAATTATAGTTGTAAAAAATTATTTTTCTAAACCTTTCAATTCTTGATAATGATGATTTCTATCTTTTGCAACAAACATTGGGAAAATGTTTGAATAAATAAACCAAATCATTATAACTAAAACACCTCACAATTGGATGGATATTAGTTACCCCATTCTTTGGATATTACAACAACTTTTCATTATATTCATGATCCCTATAACCAAAATGATAACACTATAAAAAGAATCCAAATCCTTTGAAATATTACTTGAATTTTTTATAACATGTGGAACTATTTGGGGCCCTAAATGTAGACTTATTAGCTGGTTTTTTCATTATTCAATTCAAGCTTGAACTTTACTTACTATTGACTCCGTGATTAACATATGTGTTAGAAGACTCCATATAAACTTTTTTCAGAACAAAAACCCACATTATCATAACATTTAAATTCTTATATGACCTATTCTATTCATAAACTTGTTTTAAACCTTAAGTAAAATCAATTAATTTTACTATACATGGCCAGAATAAAATCATAATCACACCTGGATAATCTTGAAAACTTTTCTTCATATGTAGATAAAAAAAATTATAATTTTTCCTCAATTACATGATTTTTTCCCATCCTTAGTCAAACAACTTTATGGAAATATTTTTTAAGGATAATATCCTTAAATCTCTCCCATTAAAAGACATCATGGTCATATTTCTATATGGTATTACTAACCAAATACCACCATATATCAAATTCACCTTTGAAATAATATATGAAAAGTGTTACCATAAAAAATTAAAAAATTTAATATGACATAAAATATCTTTTCTAATGAATTAATCCAAACTTTATCTACCATAGTGTCATATGATTCACTGAATGATGGTTGATGTTGTTTTGTAAAATTCTCCACTATAGACATGTCACTTTTTGGTAGATCAGTTTCATCTCTAGCATCGATACCAAAACCATTTATATATTCTATAAGTTGATCCATCACTACAACAAACTATTTTGTTTATATTCCAACCATCTCGAGATTCATATTTAAAACGATACTTTCCTCTTAGTTGCTTCTAACTACAACTTCCCTATTTCCTCTACTGAAAACCATTCTAAACATACATAGTTTTGATAAAGTAACATGGTAATACTAAAATGAAATATCAGTTCAACTTAACACGAAATTATAATCTTCCAAATGAATACTATTAAAATTATCCAAAACTCTAATGTTATCTAATCTGATCTCTGATACAAACTATAAGGTCTCAATATTAAACAAAACACAATCAAGAGTTTTAGTCAATATTTCTCTTTCAATCACATTGAGGATTTTTTCAGGTTTAATTTTCTTATATAATTAATCCATAACTCATACAATACAAAACCTTATAATATAAAGTGAACACTTTTGATTAGTACCCATTTTGATAATAATATTTATTTTTAAATAAAGCATGATTTATTTTCATAGAAATTATTCATGACTTTCAAAATTAATTATTCATATTCTTTATTCATCCTTAAACCTTGTGAAAGCAATTTTAAAATATAGAATGAAAGAAAAACTTCAGTAAGGGACATAAAAAAGAAAGAAAATAATTTATCAAGTGAAAATATGAAACATCATATAATCTTTACCATTATCGTCAAATTTCGTTAAACATATGAAATAAAAATAATTCACATGAAAAACATACACCCCTTTTTATCAAAGGAATTATATAAAACCCATTTCAAGAAATTAAAGACACTCTTTAGTAACTTACGGAATCACATTCATAACCCTTTTTAAATATGGGCTAGAAGTCAGTAGAGCCTAGTTAAATCCATATGTGAGACCCCTTAATAAATCCCTCTTTATTTCCAATTTAGTCAAGGAAAATTATAGAATGAATTTAAGATCTATTAGGGTGCACCCATCATATAATCTATATCAGGCTCACCCAGAGCTATATGGGTGCACCAATCATATAAGTTGCAATGGGCTCACTCGACACTAAATGTGTGCCCCCATTTCTTATGTATAATTATCATGTATGATATCATGAATAAAATTTTTTATGATGGACATTTCAAAAATAAAATTTTTGAAATGCATTTAAGTTTAAAATAAAATCACATTTGGATATCAAAATACCTTTTAAAAAAAATTAATACCAAAATACCCATTTTTATTGATGGAACATTTTCAATACCAAAATAACCTTTTCTTTTGAAAAATATTTTAATTAAAAAAATACCCCAAATAAAGAAGATTGAATTTTTTGAATAAAAAATATAATATTATAAAATAATTCCAACTTCAAATAATAGTTATGGAATTTGAAAGGTCTTTTTCCCTATATATGTTATTAATAAACATTCATTTTTTCATTTTGCAAAACATTTCATATAAATCATGTAAACAATTTCAATTTTTAAAAACATTGAAATTACGTAAAAGAGATATAAAATGTAATTTATAAATCTATAATTTCAATATAAAAAATTTCACAAAATAATTATAAAAACATGGACATGGAAGAGATAGAGTTGGAAGGAAAACCGTAAAATAAGTTTTTTTAAAAAGTCCCTTATCAATTGGGAAACACCTGACTGATAATCCCCATGAAAAAATAACATTATTTTTTTAAAATATAATGAGAATATATAAATTATTGATATAACATGTAAATTGGGCTGTATATACACATTAAAAAAGTATATAGGTTCATAACATTAAAATACACCTCAATGAAGGGAAATTGAGAGGAATTCCCTTAACTTGAGTCTGACTTGTCACATATATTATTTAACTTCTTAAATAATAAAATTATGTTAATTATTTAATTTCTTAATAAAGTTTTTCAAGTTTATTATTAATTTTATTTAACTTATTACCATGTTATATATAATTACATAATTAATTAGGTTTTTTTCGGTCGTTTCAATGATATTTGGCTTATTTTTTCAAAAAATGCTTTAGAAGTTTTACTATTAGTCAAAGTGGTCATTATTCAACATATCCTGAATAATAATAAATAAATAATTATCATATTTATACATAAATTATACTTTTTAATACCAATCATGAAATACAGTTATGGAAAAATTACTACGTTACAATCTTGGAGATGTTAGGTTGTACATATGCTTGAGTAATGTATTGATCTTTTAATGATAATTATGGAAATAAGGTAAGTAATGTTATATATTTTCTGAAATTTCATCATATAATAAATTAAATATTATTTCATTATGAATACTTATATATATATATATATAAGTTTTCTGTGGTGGTGAAAAAAATAACATCGCTTCAGGGAGAAGGTAGTCCACAAATACATGAATGACATTTTCATATTTCTTTGTGAGAAATAAAGTGATATATTATATTTTAAGAATGATATTTATTTCATTAATATCATTATTATTTTATTTAAATAAAATATATCATTAAAATTTATCCTTATTACCTACATGTAATGTGTTTATGAAAAAGAAATCACATCACTCTAGGAGGCGGTAGTCTGCTGTACACATGAGTAAAATTATTATTTCCCACACAAAAAACATAAGATGTTATAAGGGATAAAATATGTACAAAATTATAATTTTTTTAAAAATATCACACACAAATATATATACTTCAAATCTATAATTTAACCTAGACATGATAGGTGATGAATGAAAATGAATGACATCGGTTCGCTAGGTTGTTGTCCACCGTACAAATGAAGAATGATTTAATATTCCATTTTATGGACTAGGAGATTGATTTTGGTTATTAAATTAACATAATAACATCTCATTATGTGTGGTAAACTTGTGTTATTATATAAAAATAGTTTAAGAATATTCGAAGGTGGTGTAAGAATAAATAAAACAAAAATCCATAGTTATGAATATTAACTCTTCTCAGACCTCCTCTTTATGATTATAATTAATGTCTTATAAGAACAAATTTATGATACAAATAAGGATTATAATATGAGGTTAGGATATTTAGGATTTTATTCGATTATTTATTGAAAAATGGGGTTTCAGAATTGTGAAGAGGGGAAGAGAGGGGTGGCTTTTTATAAGTGATGTAGGTAGAACACTTGTAATGTCCGAAAAGAAAAAGGTATACCCACATATTTCACATGCCAAAAGAATACAAAAAGTACCATTATTGACCCCTAGATATTATAAGATACGAATATGGCCACAAAATAGATTTTATACAAGTTTTTAGTTCATTTTGATCCTTATATTTTTTTTTTGTTTATCCACCTATAAACCCATTTTTATATTCACCGTGGTAATTAAAATTTTCTTTTTCACTGTTAATTATGGAATGAAATTATTTTTCATTGTTAGATAATTTAAAATATTCTAATTCAAAATATTGAATCCATCTTACCAAATTAAATTCATAGAATTGGAAAATGTTAAATCAAAATAAAACCCATAGAGTATGAAAAAGAGGGTTTTCAAGAATTGTATTTTTCAAGAAAAAATTGATTTTATATTTACTCTATAACATGAAATAATCATTAAATGAATATATAAAAATATTTATTTATATGTAATCTAAAATTTAAATTTATATTATTCTTTATGAGATATTGTTTTAATTAATTTAAATTAATAAATATTATGCACTTTATTTAGAAAAATGCCATTTTAAACCCAATAATAAACATATACTAAAAGTAAATATAAATTTTATTTTAAGGAAATTAAATTGAATAAAAATAACTATATAACACTTATTTTACCTAAAACCATATTATGTTCATAATTGGACTTTCAAATTACACAATTCATTGAAGAGAAATGATATTTTTTAGAAAATCTACATTTCTCACTATTCACTGAAAAATCAATATTTTCTATAAACTTCAAAACTTTTACCCATGTTAATTTTTTATGGTGATATAAAAGTTAAATTAAATTATTGAAATTCAAATTCTATAATTTAGAAATCAATCTTTTTAATAAGATCCTATAATTGAAGTGTTTAATTAAAACAATTTCTATTTTGATTTGAAAACTACATGTTATTATTATAATGAATATAACTATCGAATTCATATTAACAATCATAATTTTTTTTGTTATATCATTAAATAGGTTTTTAATGTTTTTTGAATATCTATAGTATTTTAAGAATGTGATTAAATATACTCTTGGGAAGGGTTGTGTTGTTTTAGAAGCACTGAGTTGGTGGAAACAGGAGAAGATGGTGAAAATGGATAATAATGTGTGGAAGATGATAATCCTATTCGATAATATGCACCTTGATATATACAAGAGTATCTAGGTAGAGAAAACCTAATGTCTCTATGTATTGAATCCTAAATCCTTGTAAGAGTTAATGAGAGTCAGTTATCTGATTCACACATATTTGTTATATGGAAAAGTAAATATGGTGGAAAGTGACCGCCTGATTGGTCCCTTGATGGTCACGAAGTTATTTTCATCCAAGTTTTTTTTTGTGGTAACTGTGATTATTCATGAGGATCTAATACTGGATTCACATGACATGTGATGGGGTTGATAAGGACACCTTCATTCATTGATGTACTGTGGGTCATTATAGACCAGTTGAATAAGGTCTCACACTTCCTAGAAATCAAGGAGACCAATTTTATTGATAACGTAGGAATATTTTATTACCATGAGATAATAACTCTTGATGATTTGTTGATGCTAATCATTTATGATCTGAATTCCAAATTCATGTGTCAACTTGGAAAGGTTTGTAGAAGGTAAATTATACTTAGGTTCATTTAAGCATAACATACCATCCTCATACTGATGGAAAATCTAAGCATACTATTAGGTTTATGGAGGAAATGATTTGATAACATTTTATTTGTTTAGTTGTTTGTGGGAGATTCATCGTTACTCAACTCAGTTTTCCTATAAAAATAGTTATCAGACGCCTGTTTAGATAGTTCCTTTTGAAGATTTATATGGATGGTCATACTGATCACCTCTGTACTAGAAGGTGGTCGAAGGATCAATAGTTATTGGGCTAAGTCTCTTGTAGGCGATTTTAGAGAATATCAATATATGATGTAGTAGTTTGAATCCAAAAAAATTAGGAAGATATATATATTGACTGATGATTCAGTCCCATAGATTATTTTTGGATGTCGTGGAATTTCTTCATGTTTCACCTAATTTGGAGAATCATCATATTTAGAGGTATGGGAAAAAATTCCATAGGTCTATGGAGGAAATTTGAGATCATAGAGAATATTAATAAAATGGATTACTAATTAGTTTCTCCTTAGTATTAAAATGTTATGAAAGATTTGTTTTATTTATCCTAGTTTAAAATATATTTTCCTGATTAATATCATGAAATACACATTGATTATATAAAGATGGAGTTAGAAACATTGTTCGAGGACTAAAAGATTAATATTATGGATCAGAGAGAGAAAATTATTCCTGAGCAATCTATTCTACAGGTGTATGTATAGTGGTGGAATGTGTGTATCCAATAGGATATGTGGAAATAGTAGTTTGAAATACATGAATAGTAGATAAAGTTGTCTATAGATTAGTCACTGTTATTATCATTGATTTATCTTGGGGAAAACATTCCCTATGATTTGGTGGTTATAACACCCCTCTGTTCGTCCATTCAACGTTAAGAACTTTTATTGACAGGGGTATTACCTAAATAATTCATAGCCAACTAAAATAATGGAGCTTAAGAGCATAAATTCTCAAAAGATTTATAGAGTATGGGGGAAGGTATCTAGTGGTATTAATGATGGTACACGAGATGATATGGGTGTCCCAAGAGGCTAGGAATTCTGCTACCATATTACCCTCTCGCAATGTGTGTGTAATATCCATGCAACTGGAGAGGAGAAAACTATATCTCCGTAACAAATAAGGGATAGCCCAAGGAATTGAAAAAGCGTTTTTGATGGACCCATGAAGAATTGATGAATATATTTCTGACCCTACCAGTGAGATATCATGATAGAGGTATAATTCAAGTCCCTTGAACATGGAAAATGTTTCTAAAAAGGTAAAATAACCTTGTATGAAAGAAGAATGGAATGAGAAGATGATAGATCCATCATGGTTATGAACAACTCCTCCTCCCTCATGTAATCATTGATACAAGACCCATCAATATTCATTTTAGACCACAACTAGGTGGAATCTAGATAACCCATTTAACATATGAAGTAGGTCGGTGAGCCGTGTTTTAAAAACCATTCCATGTATGAGTCGCCAATGTTAAGGGGAAGACTCCTATTTCATAAACAGAGGGGTCAGTTTTACCAAAATGGAGCAGGATCTAACAAAAACTGCTAGATTCGAACTCATAATCCCTTCAGTCTGAATCTTTTTGGGAGAATTTTAGATTTTCTCTCATATGGATACCCTGAAAGTGCCCTCTCTTTTCTTTACTGGGTGTTGTCGTACATATTATAAAACTAGGTGTGAAGAAAATTATTACTAGGATTATCCTGATCAATCTGTACACAATAAGAACCAAGGTTGAGCCACACAGATGAAGCCCATTCCCCTTCAAAGAAGATATGATTAATAGTCTCCACTTTAGTTCAATGAAAAAATCTTCACTGGGAGGCGATTGATACACCGCTTCACCACACCTTTTCATTTGTTTTCAAGGCATGGTTATGAATATTCCATATTATGAAGTCGAATTTAGCTTATATTTACACCATAGTGTTACTCCCCAGGCATCATGATCATATTCTTCATGAAGGATTTGTCTATATTTTTTTTGTTGAGAAGAGTCCAGATTAGGAGACCATAAAAATAATCCTTTTGGGGTTCGTACTGCATATAATATTTTTATAGGCTTCCCATTACTGATGATTGATAGTATCATAGATAAATAAAGGATAATTGTAGGTCTATGGGAGGTAAATATCCAACACTAGGAATCCTGAAAATTCAAGAACCCTACCCATCCAGTTGGTATTCCAGTAGTTTATAGACCCGTATATAACGATCCAACGTGAATAGTGATAACCGACATATAAGTGATGCATGGTTGAGTTACATAGCCTAGAACTCCTACCCCCCTGGTCCAACCATACCCTCCTCATATTTTATGTTAATAATATTTTCCCATAATGACGTCCATTCAATAAAATCACATGATAACATTTCATGTAGAATATCCAAGGTCTCAATGACACTTCTTAGGCCAATGCCTCAACACTCAACATCAGAAGCCATCCTATTCAATGATACCAAATTGAATTTACCTTTGCAATGAACATCCCAAATGAAGCCAGAAATATATATGTTTTCAATTCTCTAGAGAACATCCTTAGGTACTATGAGAGTGGATAAGACATGCTTGGTGATAGATGAGAGAACGCATTCAACCAGGGTTATGCGACAAATGAATAATAGGAAGTGATTTTTCTAATTGAGAATGCAGTTGGAGATTTTATCAATAAGAAAATCATGGTGGTGTATATAGACTCTACTAAGGGAGACCGTTCCTCCAATATAATCCATGGGAAATGGTCTTTTTGGGATTCCCATTCTATCCATAATTCTTTTCCCCCTTGAATTAGGACATAAATTTGGGAGATAAAAATTAACCTTCACCCAGTTGATGGACTGACCACTACATTTTCTTTATAAAACAAGCATATGGTCAACATAATAGATAGACATGAACATACCATTCTAGAAGATAATCAAATCATCCTAAAAGAATAGGTGGGAGGGACCTTTGATGTTAGGCTTCTGTCAGAATTAGTTCATGAAGCCCTCATCAATGCTCTAGTTCAGATATCTGCTAAACACATCTTGGGATAGAACAATGACACTGGGGGAGAGGGGATCCCTTTGCCTTAGTACTCATACCTAATTAATGAATCCATTACTTCTCTCTATAAAATTTAAATAAAACTAGGGAATAAAATGAACATGTTGAGGATATCAATAGACTTCTCCAAGAACCCTATGAAATGCATAAATCTAATGATGAAGCTCGACTAAATTCTATCACATACTTTGTCTATATTTATCTTCATATCTATATTATACACAAAGACCTTACAATTATGGCCATTTATCATTTTATGAGAAATAATAATAGAAACTTGTCTATATATTCCATGAATGAATCCCTGTAGTTCATCTGAGATCTTGTCTTGAAGTTTAATAAAGAGTATCTTTTTTATAACTATTAAAAGTACATTGTAAGTGAAGTTTCACATACTAATCAGGAGATACTATTTATATGTGGAAGGATTCATAACCTTCGGGGATGAGGATTAGGGTAGTTGAACAAGAAACCCAAGGAAAACTACCCCCCCTTAGAAGAATTCCTAGATGATCTTCATGAGATCATTTTTAATGATGTCTAATAAATTTAGGTAGAATGTTCCAGGAAATCTGTTCAGACCCAGTGAACATCCAGTTTCAAGGGAGAAAACATCCTCCCATACCTCCCTCTCTTTCAAGATTCACTCTATTAGAAAATTATTATCAGGTGTAACATAATGAGGGATAATATCAATGATGTCTGAGGATCCAAAAGGGTATCCATCATGCATGAAAAGATTAACATCAGTAAGCATGGAACCAATCTAGGATGTAAACATGCCTCCCGCACCATTTGGGTCATTGGTGACTGATCCATACTCAGTAAAGATGTTGGATCAATTTAGTTGTTACTCTCTCAAATGTATTCCTAGAATAAAGCAACAATTTGGTAACCCTATGATGTGGCATTTATTTTACATAGTTTTCCATATAATTTTATTATATTTTTAATAATTTAATTTAATTTGTTTACACTTTTTACTAAATATTCACACTTTTGTATTTTTTATAATTCAATATATTAATTAATCATGTTTTATAATTAATTAAGTCTTTTTAGTATTTAAACTATTTAATTTCGTCATATTAATTTTTCTAGTAGAACAATTCATTAATTAGATGTATGGATTTAATCTGCATTAGTTTTTAATAATGTGACATGTGTATTAGTTAATCAATTAATCATTGTTTTTACATTTAATTAACATAATTTTCAATTTTAACATTTAATTGTTTAATTTTGATTAATTAAAATAAATCAACTCTATTAATTATTTCAATCCAATTGTTTTTCCTGCATATATTAATTTACATCCTTTAAATTTAATTTAACATGTTCTTTTTTATAATTGGTTAATTAACTACTCTGTTTAATAATTTAGCTACTATTTGATATAATTTATGAATTTACGTTTTAATTTAATAAAATAATGTGTTTATAAATTTAATTCCTCAATTAGTTAATTAAATAATTTTGAATATTTAATCATTAAATTAATTATTGTTTTAATTTTTTATGCAGTTAAAATTTTTATGTTAACAGGTGTCTGTTACTCATTTCATACTTCTCCAATTTCTTTAGTTTATGATACACCGGCGGTCCACTTTTTATTTTACACTATAGGTTTCGGTATCTCATACAGCTACCAATACATCATTTTTTTGTTTGATGGTCTCACCAATATTAATCTTTTAGTCCAGCATCAAAAGTCACAATGAAACCCTTTAAGCCATTCTATGGTTCAGCCGCTGACCCAATCAAAATCGCTATCTAAAGTCATCCCTACCCTCAAAGAAGAAGGTTCTGAAGATTGAAAATGAATGAAACTCTTGTCAAGTAAGGAGGAATGATAAACAGGGTGCTTGATCTCGATAGATGAAGTTGATCCCGTACCCTAGTTTCTCCATCTTTGAAGCTGATTGAAGAGAAGATGATGAGCTTTTGTGTCTGATGATGAAGAGACAGAGAGGATTTGTGCATCGCCAGATCTAAAAACTGGGAGTTTCGCAACCCTCTCTGCACCGCCACCAACTCTACCGAGCCCCATATCACTCGCAGTCACTCGAGCCAAAACCCCACCTACTGCCGCTGGTCACCGCTTGAAGGGGGAGCGTGGGCCACTCCGCCACCTGAGGTATTCCGCTGCAGGAGAAAAAAACCAAAAGCCCTACCCCATGCACATGAATGAAAAAGGGGAGGGGGAAAATTAATAAAATTATAACAATTAAATATTTAATAAACAAAAAATAATAATCATAACTTATAATAATTATAATAAAAAATTGATAATAATATTAATAAAATATAAAATAAATCTAATTATTTAAAGAAAATATATTAAATTAAAATACTTAACAAAAAATTATAAACAAAATCAAAATAAACTAATAAAATTTATTTTAAAATAATAAATACATTAATATTAAAAATAATAATAAACATAATATTTATATTTTTTATAATTAACATTAATAATTATATTAAGTAAAATAATTAATTAATTTAATAAAAATTATAGTTTTTAAGAATATTATTTAACCTAATGTTAACAATAATTATGTTAATTAAATTATTTAATAATAGATTTCTATAAAATAAAATAATAATAAATAAATTTATAACAAATAACTACTAATATAAATTAAATAACATTTATTCATTCATTAAATAAACAAATGATTATTTATTTATAAAAATTAACAGTTTTTATTAATGATGAATTAATTATTACTTTTCTCTATTGTAACTATTGTAGGTACATGAGAGATTTTAAAACCCATCTAGATACATTCAACTAACTCGTGTGGAGTTAGTTATGTGGGAAAAGATAAAATGACATGTGGTGCACAAAAAAATGTACATGTGCAGTGCGGAATTGAAAAACCAAACTATGTCGGTAGAGACCTTCGGTGACAAGTAGTGGATGACAGATGGTATAAGAATATAGCAGTAGAATAATTCAAAGAAAAAGACCTCTGATTCTGACATTTCATGGCATGTGTCATATGAGAGCGGATTCTCCTCGGAGACACGAAGAGCAGTACAAGAGATAAAGGAGCCAGCGAGCAAAGTAGTTCTATGGGAGTTCATCCTCCCTCTTTCCTTAAATCTTGTACTCTGCTTTCAGATGTTATAGTTTTTGAAATTAAAATGATCTTAGTCTAATACTTTCTTAGCGCAGGAATTTGAAACCTACTGGTTTATCTTTTTTATTTCCATTACACACATTCATTTTTTAGAACCACAATCAATTAGGGAGATTGATTATGTTTCTATTTTTAATTGTTCACACCTAAACAATTTTCTATCAAATTCAAAACAACGGGATCAATCAGTGAGATTGATGTTGAATGCATTTATCATAGCTTAAACATCATCCATGGTATGAGTTTTATGGTGTGTTTTAAGACAACTGTTTACTTTATCAAATATTCAATCAGTTCTATTGATTTTGGAGTAGTGAAATCCTAGGGTCAATCTTCAGTGTGTTGAATTTCATGGAGAGGGGGATTCTTCACCCCTTTCTTTGAGGTGTGATTCAATAAAGAGATGTGGAGAAGACTTTTTTTTTCAAAAACTAGTAGTTTCAAATTATTGAGTAAATTGTTGTTCTCATGCTCCATAGTCATTTCTGTTGTGTTTTAGCTTACATCTTTCTAGTAGTTTTATCATCACTTAGTGTGCTTATTATTTTAACTTTTTTGTTTCATTTATTATCATAAAAATAAAAAATGAAAATATTAAAAATTATAAATAGTTAATAAATATGCTCACCCCTCCACTGATGATAACAGGGGAGTTTATTTTCAATAAAGGATTAGAGAACTCACCTACCCTCTCTGTAGTTTGACCCAACACCACTAAACTAGTGTGAGTATTAAATGTAATTTTGAGGGTCGTGATGACCTCTTACCTTGCCACCCTCTATGAGCGAAGTCACTTTATCCCTCTCCCTTAGTGATGATTCCTACTCATAAAGAACATTAGCTAGATGTGTCGTCTTGCCAACCATATTTATAAAAATATCATAATCCCAGCATGATTTAAGATTCCTCTCAACATGTTCAATATCTTCCTTGAGGCCATAAATATCCGGGAAAAGGGAGGATTTTTTTGATTCCCATATAAGGGGGTCACCTTTCAACCCCCAGAGTTTCCTATTTGTGTTTGAGGTGTTGGAATGGTTGTGGAGGGGATATTTATGGAATTTTGGAATGTTCTAAGGCATATCTTCTATGTGAAGATTCCACTAGGTACCTTTTTGGATGGTAAAAGGTATTGATATGCCCAACAATAGAGGTAGTAACTCCTGTAGGGATACCAGGTTCCTAATGGCCCTAGTGCAGGGACTTGGTGGGTGACCAAGTTCCAGTAATGGTTTTGAGGGTACCCGTTACCGATTTCATTTTTCTTTTTGTTTTTAATTTTAATTATTTAATTATTGTTTATTTTTTATTTACTATGGAATCATATTCTTTTTTTCATATGTAAGATCCTTTCCTTTCTCCCCATCTCCAAGATGTTTTCCTTATAAGTAGTATAACTCCTTCTTATATGTCTAGTTTAGAATGTTGTTCTTTGTAAGAGGTCAATTATAATAAGGCTTAGACTCCCCTTCCCCCTCATATTGTTTCATTTACTATTATAATTTCTTTCATTGTTTATTCCAAAATTAATGGATTTTTATGATTTTGGAACAATTTAACCATCAGAGGCAATTTTCCCAATTTCTTTCAATTTGAGGGATTACATTAGACCAAGGTAGGTGGTCCCTAACTAATCCTGATGGTTTATACTCAGTTCATTCAACATGTGATATGTGGTCCCTCTACCCAAGTGAGATTCACCCAAAATTAATTTTATTTATTTCCCATGGATTGATTGTATAAGGTAAGGATTCTTAGGTCTATAATGAATATTTCAATCGAAATGCCTTGGTGAGTTAGACATCAATGTACATTCTTTTGACTTAATGTTACTTGAAACATTATACATAGGACACCTGAGAGGATACCTTGAGTTGTGTGATTATATTGTGGGACCAAATTGAAAAATTTTATACTCATTGGGTATAAATGTGGATTATAATTAACTTTTTCTACATTGAATCTTGAACATGTGGAAGTTATTATTTACCCTACAGCCTTTTCCAGTTATATTTTTTAGGGTTAGTGTCCCTTCCCCTTCATCTTTTGTAACTAGGTGGGTTGTGCTTCAGTAAACGTTTTTGAATTAGGTCGAGTGTGTAGATACTGACCTAAATATCACTTAATGCATGTAGGATAATACGTAAACCTAAAATAAAAATGCTTATCTATTGATATTATATTTTCAATTATTCCATGTTGTGATGTTTTGGATATGTTAATGAGAAGGAGTGCCATTGGTTCTTGAGATGGATAAAGTGGGCTAATATGCTAACTTATAATACATTGTACATGATATAAGATTTTATGACCTCTAATTTGTGTAACTTGATTAAAGATATTATTCTGGTAGTGTTTGTATAAAATATCAACTTGTAAAATGTTATTCAGATAGAGGGAAACTATTACCATTGTGTTTTTTTTCATATACAGGATATTATACTTGTGGTAATGGGATTGAATTCAAAGTAACCATGATGATGGTCCGTATATAATTCTATGATGATTTATTTATATTACCCATGGAATTGATATATAGATTCCATATTGAGATTCTTCCATAGAAGGGATGTGAAATGCATAATAATATAGATTCTTATGGGTTGTGATGCACTTCCACTCCTATTGTGGCATGAGTCATGGGATTATATTTTCTCTTGAGATTCCTCTATTAAATAAGGATTTTATTCCCTCTTATGGTGATATAGTGTGGCTGTGATGTGTTCTGTAATATGTTGGTATAGAAACTCCTTACACATAGATGTGTCTATGTTTTTATGATGTATTTCCCATGTATCTATAGTTAGTCTTGCATAGGGATGTTATGGCTATTGTTATAATTATATGATTGGGACGTACCACGTAGGTATTAGTCATTTATCTATGATGGGGATTTATCACCAATGACTATGGATTGGTAGATGAATTATTAAGTTTTATGTTCAAAGAAATTCCAACATAGGTGAAATTAGGTATTCATCAAACAAGGTTGTTATTCCGGAATGTAAAAAACACACAAGAGGGGGGGGGGGTGAATAGTTTCGTTTTAAAAAATATTCCACCACTATGAATTTAAACACCATATTTAAATTAGTGCAGGTAAGAATTTTTTTAATTCTATTCAATGAATAAGTAGAAGATTAACAGAAATAAATAACACAACATTTTATAGTGGTTTCGATCACAAATATCCCCTAGTCCACTCCACCAGATTCTCTTTCTGCGAGCTTAGTGAATTTCACTTGTCTGGTAATCTTATCACAAGAATGAAAATCCAAAAAAAATGAGTGTAATTAGTATATACCATTACTATAAAGACTAAAAACAAAGTATTCTGGTTCTAAACAGAGAACCGATTATCCACAACTTAGATTAAGAAGATGACACTACACTTAAATTGAGTACGAGCAGTCAAAACTCAAATAAATCAAAAATAGATTTCATTTGTTGAAACAAAGTGATCTTCACATTTGGAGCAACAAGAAACTGAAAATAGATAGACCTTATTCTCCAGAAATATAACATTCAAGATGAAATAATTATAAAGAGATCCATTTTCAGAAGAGATCTTCGATTTTAAGAATGACAAAAAAATACAGCAGTTGAAAACATACAAGATTTAATATGTATATGTCCAAAGTTTAGTCTTCTTCCTGAGTAATTTGTTCACTATAGAACTATGTATATGATCACCAGAAAGACTGAATAATAATTCTTTTCACTCGATTATTTGAATAATACTTGAAGTAATATATTATTAGTATCCTACTTTTGAAAATTCTAGATCCAAAAAAGACGCATATTGAGATCTAGAAATTCAAAATTGAATTTTCCATGGGAGTTGTAACTTCCCTTAAGAATGGAATCTAATTTATCCATTAATTAAGATCCTTTGAATCAAACAAAAAGATCATTAAAATAATTTAAAATGATATTTAAAACATCATGTAACTTGATCAAGTCTGTTGCGTAAATTACAAAAAATATCGTGAAAATAAATCTCCAACATTCAAAAGTCAAATGTAGGGTTCCTTCAGAAAGTGACAGAATAATAAATTTAGGGTTCAACTACATAACATTCATCTTTAAATCATAAGTTTGTAAACATAGGTTTGATCATAAAATTAATTTTTAGGATCTATATGTTTCTCTTTGGAACTTAAGGTTCATTACTTATATAGGGTTATTTAGCAATAATTTATTATCTTTAAAAATGTAAGGTCACTTTCAAATGTATGGTTCTTTAACCATACCTTTCTGATAACATAAAGTTGATTAACCATATTTACTGATATGAATGTAGGGTGTATTTCTACTTTTGATGTAAGGTTGAAGGGTAACATAGGGATCACAATCCATATGTATTGTACATAGCATAGGTTTGATTCCATAGGTAACTCTAAACCATGTATGGTGTAAAAGGTTTTTTTAGAATACATAAAAACACATTCTGAACACTTAAATAAATGTTCCTTACAAAAGAAAAACTAGAAATTAATTTCAAAATAAATAAGACAAATGTTAAATCCTTTAAATACACTTACAAGTAAAATCATTAGTAAAACAAACAAGTTTATTTGCGAGGATCAAAATAATCATAATTTAAAGACTATTGTTGAAACAATAGATGCCCAACAATGTCCCCCCTTTTTGATGATTATAAAATACCTAAAATTACTAACATAATTTAGAATTTTTCAAAATTTTAAAAGAAAATAATTCAAAATTCAATTTGACAGATTTTTTTATTAAAGGAAATGTTGTGTTTATCTAAATCTCTCCCCCTTTTGTGATATCAAAAAAAATATATAGTAAAAGAATAAAACCTGTTTAATTTTTCACAAATTAGTAAGTGAATGTTATAATAATCTGTATAGATTAATAAGACTAGTTTTTTTGGCTCCAGACATAAACATGAAAAAATATGAAATAAAGCACTGAAAATACGAATAAAGAAATTTTATTGATCAAAAATTGTATTAGTACATTAGGCAGTTTGACTACGAAATAGGTTAGCCAACTTGTATAGTTACAGTAGAAGAGGTTGTTAGGATTTGGCTTGGTTTTTGGTTCAATATGATTATTAGTAGTTTGAAACATGTCATTCAACTCTTCTATCTTACCCACAATTGTTTCATAAGACTATCTACAAAATTAATTATAAATACTCTAGAATATAGACTAATATGTAAATTTTCAACACGATTGAATTTCAAGATGTCATGAAACTCTCCTATTACTGCATAAACCAGTCAAATTTATCTATGAATTTGTTTATCAGAATATGAATACTTGGTTCAATTTAAGTCAATTGATAAACAATATATCTTTGATTATCCAAAAAATAGATAATAGATCACTGTTACAATGAATATTCTACCGAAGATCATTCATGTCAGCCATAACAATTGTGATTACCTGAAATATGAAAATAATATCTGGATATATAGAAGGTACAGAGGTAGAAGCATTTGTTTGAGAAATTCTTCCTTTAATGGATTCAAACTAGCTTCCTAAATATTTATTTATGTCTCCAAAATCTGTTTTGAAAAAAGATTCAAATCAAAAATTTTCGTACTTCAGATAAAATTTCACTCTTGAAGGAATTAAAATATTTCCTTAACATAGAATTTTCTTCCTATTCTCTATGTTGAGTCTGAAGAGACCCAAACACTGAACTTGGCGTTGATAAATTCTTCAAATCATCAAAAATATTTCTTTGAGACCTCCATCTCTTACTTAAGAACAATATTTTCTTCATGAAATTTATTAAACGTTATCACTAGATATTTAACCTAATTATTCAACAAAACATATGTCCCTACATATGGATGTTATAACTTATCAACATCAACAATTTCTAAATATCCTGAAGAAATTTTTTTACAGACTTCTCCACTAGTTTTTTAATTTATTTTTCAATTAAACAAGATATACCATGAAGAATTGTATTTTTTCTCGAGAAATAAATTCTTATCTCTCACACAAATGATTAACAACTGAGTAGAAAAGATTCTCAACAATTTTTGTAGCTACATTTTCTGATATGAGTATCTGTTTCTCTTCCTGAATAGTTTCTTCCTGAATAGCTAGCAGTTCCTCCAGATCAGTTGGAATAGAAACAACCTTCAAATCTAGAATTTGAATTTCAACCTATTAGTCTTCTTTATGAATAGGTTCTTCCAAATAAACTAACCTAGTAGTTTCACCTGAACCCAACATTGGTTCATCAGCATGTGGATCTACTCTTTCCATGGTTTCATAACCAATTCCACTATCACATTTTCTTCTTCCAATACTTCTTCAGTAAATCTCAATTTCTTCTGGGTATATTTGGAAACTTCTTCACCTATGGTTTCTCTAATCCATTCATTTACAATAGCACTTTCTTCCACCTGAGAATATAATCCTGTTTTTGTTGGTCATCTGCACCGACTTGCATATGTTTTCTATTCACTATACTGTTGTAAAATCCAAATTTTGTGAGAGTACCAGAGTTCATAACAATATTGTGATGAAATTTAATTCTTGATCTAAAAACACGAACCATATGTTTTATGAAAATAATTAAAGACAATATCCTTCCATAAGGATAAAAATATAGACGAGTCTCTGTTTAACAACAATAGCACAAATACCTCAACATATTCCTTGAAAAATTCAATTTGACATCACTTATAAACAAAATCATAATATACATGTATGGATATAAAATTTTCTCCATCCGAGCTAATCTTGGAGCAATTACCATCTGAATAAATTTTACCAAAACCTTTTGATCAGCCTAAAGGTTCTTAATAAACATTTTCCTAATATGTGTATTTATAAATAGAGATGACATAATGTCAACAGACATTTGATCTTGGTTACCAATAAAACAAAAGTCGAAATAAAATACACCTTCATGGGGACATTTAAAAATTTCATCTTTTTCTATAAAGAAAATCAAAAACTCTTTGCCCTCTATATTTTCAGAAATAGTATCATCAGTCTCAACAAAACTGAACTGAACACTATTAAAGTAATGATTCAATTCTATCTCATATATGAATTCAATATTTACCTCATTAAATAGAAATTCCAAAACTTGAAATGAAAGATCCAACTTAAGTGATAAATCTGTCTCATATAACCAGTCGAAATCGATGGCTTTTTCTTGTAGAATATTCCATGAAGAAACTTTTTGTCACTTCAGATCACTTGGTTCACCCTCATCAGTTCTTTTGATTTTTCCCATTTTTGAAAATCAAAATCTCTACGGTTCTGGGGCTATAAGATATCGAAGGTAGATGAATGTAGAGAAAGGATTCAGTATGTGAAAAGGGATTGAGGAATAAAATGGTAAGGGAAGACAAAAGGTTTCTGGTAGTGCCATGTTCCCCATGAAATTAAGTAACATAATTATGATTTTCTTTAAAATATGTTACCCTTTTTTTAAAAATAAGAGGGGGAAAAACGACAGACAAAATTTAATAGAGAAACATAAAATAAAATAATAATTAAATTAGAGAAAAAATTAAATTATCCTAACTCACCCTTAATAAAATCAAAACATGTAGTGGGATGTGGTTTAGTAAAAATATAACCCAATTGATATTCATAATTAAAAAATACCAAGGAAATATCTTTTTTGAGGTCAAGATCTATTTGAAAAATGTTGCCTTATATCAATGTGCTTAGTCCTAAAAGGACATATAAGATTTTTAGAAATATTAATAGCACTGGTATTATCACATAAAATAAAAATATTATTAAAATGTATTCCAAATTATAGTAGATTATTTTTCATCTGAATTAATTGTGCACAAAACTTCCTATAAACACATATTCTTCCTCAACAGTTGATAGAGAAACTGAGTGTTGCCTCTTACTTGACCAAAAAATAAAGAACTTGTTAAAACGTGAAAGGTCCCTAAGGTAATTTTTTTGTCTAATCTACAACTTCCAATTCCAGCATCTAAATATGAAATTAAATTAATATCAAAAGTTTTGGGGTACTGAAGAGATTTTAAAATAGTTCCTTTTAAATATATAAAAAGTCTATTAACAATAGTTAAATTGAATTATTTTATATTTGATTGAAATCTAGCACAAAGACATACTGAATACATAAAGTCTGGTCTACTAACAGTGAGATATAACAAACTACCAATCATACCTCAATATAAATTGTTGTCAACTGGTTTCCTAGCTACATCCAAATCATGTTTTAAATAAGTACTCATGGGAGTTGTATATGTCTTGCTATTTTCATGCCCAAACTTTTTCAGTAAATCTATAATTTACTTAGTTATATTTAAAACATTTCCATAATATTTTTGATAAATTTGATATCCCAAAAACAAATTTAGTTCTCCCATAATACTTTTCTCAAATTCTTTTTTTACATTAGATTTGAAAAATCATGACAATGATTTTTATTTCTTGAACCAAAAATAACATCATAAAAATAAATTTGAACTAATAATGTGATAGAAATAACTGTTTTCTTAAAAAGTGTTGGATATTCCATACCTACATTAAAATATTTTTTTCAAAAAATAACTTAATATTTTATACTAAGCTCAACCAAAATATTTAAGGCCATAGAGAGCATTAATATGTTTGAAAATAGAATCCAGTTTTTGAGGATTTTCAAAACCGGGAGGTTGTTCAACATAATCTTCCTCCACTAAATAACCATTTCAAAAGGAAGATTTGAAATCCATATGATATAATTTAAAATTTATATGAGATTTATAGGATAAAAGAACTATAATGGATTCCAGTATAGCTAGAGGCAAAAAGGTATCATCATAATCTATTCCTTCCTCTTGATTATAAACTTTGGATAGTAATCTATATTTATTCTTAGTGGTGATCCCTTGATGATCCTGGTTATTTCTAAAAACTCCCTTGGTTCCTATAACTATATATTTGGTTGGTCTTATTATTTCTCTTGAACTGGTTTAATTCTTCTTGCATTTCTATCGTCCAACATTTATCTTCTAAGGCTTCTTCAATAGTCTTAGTTTCTAGCTAGGATACAAAGGTATAGAATTCAACTAGATTTCATACCATTCTTCTAGTTCTTATTCTTGTGTTTGGGTCTCCAATAATAGTTTCTAAAGGGTGGTTTTTTTGGATTCTAGACTATTTTGGAAGAAAATATTCAGGTTTGTATGTTTCAAGATCTTTTGGACTGGACTGAACTTTATTAAAATCTTAATCAAAAAATTTTTTAAGGGTTTCAAGTCCCATGTTATCAAGAGAGTTAGTGACTTCATATTTTTTATCTTTCTCTTTAATAAAATGGCCAGTTTCATCAAACATCACATGAACTGATTCTTCAACAATACTTGACTTTTTATTAAACACTCTATAATCATTAGAAGTAGTATAATATCCTAAAAATACTCCTTCATTAGATTTTAGATCGAACTTACCAAGAGTATCATTGGTGTTCCAGATATACACCTTGAATCCAAAAACATAAAAATACATAACTTTACACTTTATATTATTCCAATGTTCATAAGGTGTGTTTTTTATAATAGGACGAATTAAAACTATATTCATGATATATCAGTCTATTCATATAGATTCTTTCTTCCTAAAAATAGGTAGGTTGAATATATTCAATCAGCATAGTCCAAGACATTTATTAAATAGTTCAATTTATTCTTTTAAAAATTCCATTTTGATGAGGTGTTCTTAGTGATGATAAGGCCTGTTTAATACATATATTTGATAAAAACCATTAAATTCTCGATTCTCAAACTCACCACCATGATCACTTCGTAATAAAATTATTTTTAATAGTTTTTCATTTTGAAAAATTTTATATAAATTTTCAAAAATAGTGAGAACCTCATTCTTAAGCTTTAGAAATTAAACCCAGGTAATTCTAGAATAATCATAAACTAAAACAAAAACATATAATTTACCTACCAAACTTGATACTATTGATGGTATAAAAAAATCTATAGGCATAAGTTTTAAAGGTTTTGATGTAGAATATTTGTTAATTGATTTAAAAGAATATTTTCATGGATTTCTAATTTGGAATGCATCAAAAAATATTTTATTTTCAAATTTAAGACTGGGTAAATCATAAACAAATTGTTTCTTTAATAATCTATATAAAGCATAAATATTACAAGGATCTAGTCTTCTTTTCCAGATCCATGAATCACTTGTCTGAGTAGATAAATAGTTCACTTTTTTTACACTTGTAAAGTAAGTCCAAAGTATAATCATTATCTGTTATAAGAGAACTAAAATTAAGCCTTCCATTTTTAAAAACTGAACAAGAATTGGTAGATAAATCGACATAAAACCCATCATAAAAAATATAAGAAATACTTATTAGGTTGTGCTTCAATTTTAGTATATAAATCACATTATTTATAGATATGATCTTTGGATCTCCAACACTTCCAATTACATGTATTTTCACTTGGGAATTATCATACAAATTAACTTGACCTCCATACATTGGAGTCAATATATTAAAATTTTATGGATCTCCACTCGTATTACTCGAGCAACCATTATCCATATACTAAATGGTATTTCAATTCTTGTGGCATTTTTATTTATCTTCTTGATCCATGAAGCATGTATTTGATTTTATACTTGATTATTCCTTTTCTGAATCTTATTTTAATGACGTACTAGTGTATTCAGAAATACTCAATGTTGCTTTCATTACTCTTCTACCTTTATGTTCATAATCAACATTTTTTTGATATTTCTTTTCTGTTATTCTATTTTCTTCTTTTAGATGAGGACATTCAGGTTTTATATGACCTAGTTTCTTAAATTCATAAAATCCGACTTCTCTTGATTATTTATCATCCTTTTAAAGGGATTTATGAATCCACTATTTTTCTTATAAAATTTTCTAAACATTATGTATAACTGATCCGGTTCCATTTCAGAATCAAATGAATTAGAATTCTTTTCTATTCTGACTTCATGCTTTATTCTACTACTTTTCTTCTAAGATGTTACTTTTAGATATGTATTATCATTTTCATGATAATTTTATGATATTCAGATTCATATTTAATTTAAGCTTCACAAGTCATCAAAGTCCCAATTATTTCATTCATAGTTAGATCTTTGATAGGGGATGATTGTCGAATAGTAGCAGATACACCATTCAATTTAAAAGGTAGTAATATCAGTACTTTCAATCCATGATTAGATTTTTTGATTGGTTCACCTAAGGCTATAATATTATTGATAATTTATGTAAGCCTTCCATTCATCTAGGTAATACTTTTTCTATAAAACATCATAAATGTGTGAAATTTCAGCTTTGATGTAGCGTAACTCATTTGTCTTACATTATCTGTTCCATGATAGGAAACTGCAATGGTTTTACACATTTCATTAGCAGTAGGACATGGCAAGACATAATTTAATTCATCTGGTTAAAGACCACATATAATTGACTTTAGAGATTTAGAGCGCATATCATATTCAGCTTCATTTGTAACATCCCAATTTTTTGGTTTCTCAGGAATATTATAGGGTGTAGTATTCTTTGAATAAATTCTAAATCGAATATTTTTTAAATAAATGATAATACTTGATTTATACCACCAATAATTTTCACCATTAAAATATGAAGAATGGACCATGGACATCCCTTATCTTGGATCAACCATTGACATCTCTGTATATACCTTTAAACTATCATCTTCCTATATCTTTATCCAAATTCCTTCCTCTAATACCATTTCATAGGTCAGAATATACAAGTCACACAAGAGGGGGGGGGGGTGAATTGTGTATTTTAAAAACTCTTCCACAATTTTGAATTTAAACACATACTTTAAATTAGTGCATGTAAGAAATGTTTTACTTATGATAAAGAATAAGTAGAGAATAAACAAAAATAAAGGACATGGACTTTTATAGTGGTTCGGGGCACAAATAACTCTAGTCCACTCCACCAGATACTCTCCCTGTGAGCATGGAGAATTTCACTAGTATGGTCATCTTATCACAGGACTGAAAATCCAAAAACTAAGTACAGTCAGTTGATACATTTAAAATTAAGACAAATAACAATGACTATTTGTTCTAAACAGAGAACTAATTATCCATAGTGTAAATCAAGAAACTGACACTCCACTTCAAATGAGTATGAGTTTCCAAAACTCAATAAATCAAAAATATATTTGATTTGTTGAAACAAATTGATATTTATAGTTGTAGTAGTGCACAACTGATAGTAAATGGATCTTATTCATTAGAAATACAACCTTTAAGATGAAATAAGTATGAAGAGATTAATTTGCACAAGATATCATTGATTTTAATAATGGAAAAAATAGAGCAATCGCAAAATTATAGGATTGACCATGTATATCTCCAAAGTGTAGTCTTCTTCACGAGTGATTCATTCATTATAGAACAATTTATATAATAAATAGAAATATTTAATAACAACTATTCTCTTTCAATTATTTTACTAATACTTGAATAAATATATTATGAGCATCATTAAAATAAAAATTAATGATAAAAAAAATATGCTTGATAAACCATAAAAATTCAAAAGTGAATGTACTAGGGGAGTCGTAACTTCCCTTAAGAATATGAGTTAATCTCTTCATTAAATATGATCCTCTGATTCAAATAAAACTCTATTTAAAACATTCAAAAACAAGCTTCCAATTAACCTTTAACTTGGTCAAGTCTATTGTAGAAAATATGAAAAATATCGAGAAAATAAATCTCTGATGTTGAAAAGTCAAATGTAGGATTCCTTCACAAATAGACAAAATACTAAATGTAGGGTTCAACTACATATCCTTCATCTTTCAAATTTATGGTTGATCCTAAAAGTAATTTTGATGATCCATATGTTTCTATTTGGAACATATGGTTCATGAATTACGTAGGGTTCTTTAGAAATACATTCTTCTCTTTCCAAACAAATGGTTCCTTTCAGACGTAAGGTTCATCAACCATAATTTTCTGATAATGTAATGTTGATTAACCGTACATACTGATTTAAATGTAGGGTCTCTTTCGTTTTTCAATGTAAATTTGAAGACTAATTTTGGGATCAAAATCCATATGCACTGTACATAACGTAGGGTTGATTACATACATTATGCTAAACCGAATATGGTATGAACAGTATTTCAAGAATACTTAAAACACATCCTGAACACTTAAATAAATATTCCATGTGAATTAAAAACTTGAAAGTAATTTCAGAATAAATAAGAAAAATATTAAATCCCTATAAGACACTTAAATTAAAATCATTAGTAAAACAAACAATGGTACTTGTGAGCATCAAAATCATCATAATTTATAGAGTATTGTTGAAACAATACATTCCCAACAAAGGTGATTGAGGAGAACCCCTTGGTGTGATGCTCCGAATTCTTTATTTTCCTTATCCTACTTACATTTATTTATGATATTATAATAATATACATCCACATGAATTATTGGATATATTTAAGGAAAATATTGGAGGAGGCATACTGAGTTCCAATCACACCGTAAATAGGATATTTGGTATCCAAGAAACATAATGATTCATGAATGAAGTACTTGAAATGTCCCTATAGTTGATGGTTGAGCTAGGATTATTGGTAGTATTTTGGCTCTAGGACTGATCATGCACTTGAGACTATTTTTATATATATTCCAACTGATAATTTACTTTTGGGATATCTATATATGGTCTTCCCATGAGATATAATTTTTTATATACTCTTGGACTTCCAGAAATTTCAAAAATTCCATATTTTTATAGCATGGGCGTTATTATTATTGTATATGTAATATGGATTTGGTGTCTTCCCTTACCCTATTTTACTTATGAGATGATAATTATTATATTATGTCAACTTTGATTTATGGTTATATTTATTAGATTATAGAATTCATACTTTACCCATAAACCATCACCATTAGTCAGAAAAATTTATTTTAAAATGAGGAACACTTGTGGCACACAAGATATGGGTTGTTCATAGAATATGAGATCCTGATTAGGGATTCTACGAGGTAGTTTAGGGAAGGAAATTTCTTTATAAAGATGATTCCACAATGATATGTTCTAATTAAAAGTAGTTTTGGATTTCACTTATGACTTATATTTTACACCAATGATAAATGATACATTATTTTATTTATTTATGGTTTTTACATCAATATAAGTGTTTATAATGTAATGAGCATGAATAATAATTATATAAAGATATTGGGCCTAGATTTTTTATAATTTTGAAATAAAATCAAGCCAAGATTATTGAGATTTCTTATTAACTGAATAAAATTACAATATAATGTCTTATAATAAACCATAATGTTGGTAAAATATTATAAATCTTTTAATTCCAAAGTATTAATTATTAGGAAAATAAAATCCTCACTTTCTAGATATTTTTCTTAGATTGATTCTAGGATTTTGGAAAAACTCATTTTTCAAAAATACATAAAATGATATTGGTGGAATGGGAGAATGAATATTATTATTAATCAATGATTTTAGGGATTGAGATTATGGAATAATTGATATAGTCTATGATGGAAGAATCAGGGCAGGTGGGATGATATTGAAACATCTTGATTTAGGTAAAGGATAAGTAGAGACAATTATTGATAGAGGGTAAATTCATATATAATGTTCATTTGATAAGATGAGTTCCATTAATTATATTTTTCTAACTACAGAATGAATATTATACATGTCAATTAATATTTACATAACAAGTCATTTATCTCAGTTGATTGTTTGAAAGGTGTTTTCTTCCTTAGAGATGATTTAGAGTTCAATGATTCAACCCTATTATCAAGAATTTGATTATAAATACCATAGATATTATATATGAAACATGGAGGACATTAATGGAATTTTAAATAAAGAGGTACATTATATAGTTCATATCACTATTTATGAAAATTTTATAGAATTACAATTTGATAAATTTAATTTTTTCAAGAAGTAATACATGAAACAAAAGAGAAGGGTGTTTCCCTTAGAATGTAGTTAAATATACCTATATATTATCATATGGGAATTGTTCCATGGAATGAAGTGAGCATCACCTAAAAAAATATATTAACCAAAATGTGAATTTATAGTCAATTGTCAGAAATTGAAATATGACTATGTCTGTTCCCATTGCAAGTAGTATAAGATAATCATGGAATTTGTTTGCGCACATGTGCTTTAATTATTACATATTTCTTTAATATTTTATGCATGCATGATCATGGGAGATATAAATTAAAAATTTATCTTAATAAAATATGGGAGGTGTCTGAATTTGGGAGGGGATTATATGAATTATTTTTTATTATTTATCACCTTGATTCACGCCCTCACTCTCAGGGTGTCTCAGGACACACATAAAAACCTGTAGGTTCTAATAGTTTGTATTGATGCCTAATGTATCTAATTTAGAGTTAAATTTATGAAATATAATTTTGGTAATTATTTCAAGCATAAATTCATACATAAGATATCATATTTTTGATTTTACTAACATTAATTGTTAAAAAATGATATAAACTTCTTCTTAAATGAATGCTATAAGGATCTATTGAAATATATATGTCGTAAATATAATTTGATAATTCATATAGAATATTTTCATGATATAAAGTTATAAATGTTCTTGGTAAATTTAATAACCAATAAGGTATTCCATAAAACCCTTCATTGTTCGAAATATTATATGTTATGGGAGACTTTAAAGATAATTTATGAAAAAACTATGAAAAATATGGATTCTATGAAACCTTCTATAATAGTTTATTATTAGTATGAAAATTATAATTTTTTCTATGGAAAATAGTAGAGAAAATTATTGGAGTCGGTTCCCTAGAACTAACTACTTTATACTTTAGATTACAATAATATTTAAAGGAATGTATATTAATATCTTATCACATATTGATTATTCTTCTGTATAACATTGATGTGATAATGTTATAGAGTATTTGTCACATTGATAAAGTCATAGTTGTTTTTCGCTATTATGAGAATGTTGAAATTCTATGATGATATTATTGAAAATAGTTCTATGCTATGATATTGTACTATGATGGGTAACTTAGTATATAGACCATCATGTGCGAGTATCCATAAGTAGAGGAGGCATCTTCTTAGAAACTCTATAATTGGTAATCTCTAAGTCAAAGGATTTTGAGAACATACCTGGCAGTTGGAATTCCTCATGTTTTGGGGTCATCTGATATTCCTATCTATGAGCATGCAATATTTTATTTATAATTTAATATTGTCATTAATTTTTTTCAGGACTCACACACAAAGATTTTCTACAAAAAAACCATCAAGCCATAAGTCGATGGGAAGTAGGGTTCATTGGGCACATCCCTAATGTCACATTATTATTACCTTTGATCTTTAAGAAAGTTAATATGACATCCCTTTGATTGAGATATAGTCGTCATAAAAATTCCATGGAAATGGTGTAATGACATTTATTTCATATAGTAAAAAAATCGAACATAAAGGTTGAAGATATATATTTGTAACTTTTTTGAAAAGATATTGTAAAAAAGGGATTATATTATAATAGTGAGTGTTCATATGGGGTTATAGATGTTGTAGATTTAGGTTCTTTCTCTTCAGTGCCTTGAACCATTTCAAGATAGTAATCCAGAAGTTTAGTAAATACTACCCAATTACAACGAGAAAGAATCTTAGAGGGTCACACACTATGTTTTTTTAATTTCTCTCAATTAAATTCAATTTTAATTCTATTAATGGAATAAATATTATTCTCATCTATGAATAATAATCTTATTCATATTTTATTGATCACATACACTAAATAAATATTTATTCTCTAGATTGTGAATAAAATGTATTTATATTATTTATTGAATAATAATTATTTTTTTAATTAGTTTGTGGATAATATATTTATTGATGAATTAAAAATTGAATATTTATTTGGGAATCCAATAAATGTTGAGAAATTAGACAGGACCAATATTGTGTCTAGTGATGAATATTTATTTATAATTTTCTAAATAATACACATCACCACACACATTAGCACACAATATAGAATGATAATAATGTTGTTATTATATAGAATGAGGTTTAATAATTATTATAAAATTATTTAAGGGATGATACAAGATTGAACAATATAATAACATATAAACTAACTCTATATATTGATGATAATATCTACTATGTAGGGTTAGTAGATATTTGAGAATCATTGAGAATAATAGATTTCTCTCTGCATTTTCCTCCCCCTTTCCTCTCAAGAACAAGAAGCACTGGAGATATTCCTTTAAGATCAATGTATCTATAAGTTATCAACATGAATAACGTAATACAATTGATTTTCCATGTTTGAACCTGGAAATTAATTAGCATCACCCAAAGACTAAAAATGAATGTGTGGATCACCACTACAGGGATTCTATACTTGGATCCTCCAAATGAAATAAAGGTAATAAAAAAAGGCTATTTTGGAAGATCAACATCATCATCAGTGAAATATATTAAGTTAAGGTAACTATTCTTCTAGATCATAAATTAATTAATTATAATTTAAATATATTGAGATCCTATAATTGGGTTTTGTGTGACTCTAAGTCAATTTAATTTTTGATTTATCACCCACCACTGGCACTTATGAAACACTTGAAACCTTCACATGGTATCATAGGTTTCATGTTTCAAATTTATAATCATTTATTTTATTTTTGATATATATACACATTAGTCATTAAATATTTCATTTATATATTATTTTTTATTTAACTTGATTCTAATAAACATATTTTAGACATTTTAATCCTCATCATTCAAGATTTCATTTTATTAAAGGTTTAAGAATAGATGAAGAAAAAGTAGATATTCCATAAGGATGTGCCAAGATTTTTGTTAGGTTAAACTTTGTTACACAACGTGTAGCCAGAGTAGATGAAATGTACTAAATTTCACTGTATCTAGATGTGTTGTGGAAACAAATCATTCCAAATAGTAACTACATGGGAATAATTTATTTAACGTCACATGTATATTTGGATAAACTGAACACAATGTTTTTGGATTACATGACATGTAGCTGGAAAACACGTTGTGTATTATACTTGTTTTTGCGGAAAAGTACATGCATACTGTGTGTTTATAAACATTTTCAGATCCTTAGAGACTCATATCCTCGGGTAATAATGGCATCATTGATGTCTAGTGAGCTTCTAGATGATGTGTTGTTAATTATTTACCACATATGAAATACACATTCAGATATTCGGCATGTCAAGAGAACATGTGATAATCAAAACACAAGACATGTAGCTGGTGTACACATTATTGGTTTGCATGGGAATATCACACTGAGTCTTTCGACATGTCATGCAGATACAAGAAAAGAGTGATACATAGTATGATGTTGGATTGTATATACAATGTGCTTCAACTGAGGAACATGCTAAATCCCCTAGCATGTGACCTGGGTACACCGAAAATGAGATACACAACGTGTGGCTCTATATGACATGCCATGTAGTCTCTTAATAAATAAATAAAATTAAATTACATTAAATTTTCAATTACATAATTAATTTTTTTTATATTTATTGGAATGTGTTTTTTTCAAATTTAATAATTGATATAAATAAAATATGAAATGATAAACTAATTTATTGTAATAATAATTAATTATTGGTTTTCCCATTTATTTTCCAAGAATAAATTTAGGATTCATATCTCTAAGTTAATTCATATGGTCATTAAGTTGAAATGAAGTTAAATAAATAAATAATTATTGTAAGCATGATTATCTTAAAAATAAATAATGAATATTTAATGAATGTTATTAGGTTTTACATTTCCATATTCGTTGTATGTGTATGAATATTAGTGAGATTGAGAAAAAACTATGTTTGTGTTAGACACATTTAATTTATATTATTTCATGGGTCTACAATTATTTATTATTAAATTAAATATGATGACCTGTGAGGCATCCCTCCCTAAATTATTATTTTTTCCTTGTGTGTCCAAGGTTATTTATGTAATTACCCTTAACTAATATTGGGGTTCCCTCATCTGTGAGTGAGTTATAAATACTTGTAATTATGGATTATCCCAAGGTTCATAGATGTTGTTCAAGAGATATCCAAGATGACACAAAAACATATGATACATAGATGAAAAGGTGGAATGCTGCAACTCATTATAGTGTTGGCTTAAAGAGTTATTCTCCCATGTAATAGATTAATTTATTTTCCCCTCAATAAATCAACCATTATATAAGTACATGATCAACTCATTTATTTCTTTATCTTATTATATTTATTAATTTTTTATTCTATGGATGAAAAAAATTATCACAAAAATACATGAATTAATATTCAATGATTGAATTTAAGTAAATGGATTATACACAAATGATTTATCAAAAAAATGTTAATTAATTAATTAAAATCCACATAATACTAAAAATTCATGTAAAGGATAAAAAAATATAAAATTTATTCATATCAAATTAAAATCCCTCAAATATTTATTATGTTATACATTTCCTTCAATTACTTGAGTGAATATGACATCCATAAAACTAAGTGTTTTTACCAACCCTCATTAGGACACTTAATTTTAAGATAGAGTTCTTATGAAGGTGATGTGTTGACTTAACCATCTTACATCAAGAGATGTATCCCTATCTATACTAGATATAACATGGAGGCATGTGTTGAGGAAATCTACGTTAGGATTTCAGGATTCGGTAGTCTACTCAATTTATCAAGTATTTTCAAGCCCATAATTACCAAAGACCAACCTACACAAATACCATCAAATTGTTTGACCAGCCCATATTGGGTTATACAAAGGGGAATATAGATCCTTTTAACTAGGGTGTCCTAAAAACTTTACATTTTGAGGTAAATGGTGGGGACTATTAGGAATTTATAAATTATTGAGAGATTTGAAAAAATTTAAATTTTTATTATGTCTCACAAATTTTTTAATCATGTAAATTAATAATCACTAGTTTTAATTATTGTATAAAATGGAATGAAAAACTAAAAAAATAGTGTGATAATTCCTTAAAAATATTTTATCATTAAAACAAAAAAAAATTAATTTGGTAAAATAATTTATGTGATGAATTATTATTAGAATGTTTGTATTATGTGTTGGAATCCCGTATTCTTATTTCTCCACCATAGTAAGTGAGATAAAGTTAAAATGTTCCCTATTAGAGATATGTTGAGGATACTTCTTTTTTCATTTATATTATATTATAAACTATTTTTAGAGTATTGATGATAAAACATAAATACATGGATGTTTACACCATAATATCTCACCTTCTTTATCTTGAGAAATATAATGGAAGGATTAAAATAAATAAGATTTTCAGTAAAATATATTTATGTAAACTAGACGAAGGTAATCAAGCAACTGATAATTCGTTGAATATTATTGGTTATCATGACCAATTAAAGAAATTGTTCTTCCAATTTGATAAGAAATTATCCATTAATATTATCTTATTATCATTACCACCATCGTGATTCTTATTTTTAGAAGCCTGAATAGAAAAAATGGATTAATCAATTAGGAATGTTTTGTCCAAAGTTCACCAAGTAGATAAGGATCAGTTTAAACATGTTTTTCCACCCCTTCTAGTTAATAGTTTGAAAGAAAAGGCCAATGATCCCATGGAAAACATAAATATAAATTATATTTTTTACCATCCTTTAATGGTTCAAAATATTGAAATTCAGAATATTCAACATGAGTCTATTTGATTTTCATATTGAAAGAATATACATTGGAAAATAAATTTCAATGAATCAAATAAGAAAGTAGTTTTATCCTCCTTAGTAATATTCATAAAGTTTATATTAATCACATGTATATTAAATAAAATAACCTTAAAACATACCTTTATTTTAATATAGGAAATATGAAAGAATAAAAAAGTCTATAGTGTGATCTTAAAATGAGATGAGAAAGTGTGATTCATATGTCATCCAAGGGGACCTCAAAATTTCTCATTTCCAAAGGGACTGGTTCAAGTTTGTAACAAGTATCTCCAAAACATTTATCTCAGTGTATGTCTTGACATAACAAGACATTCTTTTGATTAAATGTTCTTATATAAATTTAATAAAAAATTAATTGTACAATAAATCTTGAATCATAAATATTAATTGTAATGAAATATGAAATAAAAATAGGATACACTTACATAATTATGATAATAGAATTATTTTCAATTAAAAATGGATGTACTCAACCTCTTTGTACCCATTAAACTGTTTTAATCTCAACTGTAGTATGATATCAGACACAAAAAGAAAGTACTTATAAATTTTAAGATAAATATACCATTTTTTTGTAAAGGTACATATTAATGATTTTTAGATTCGGTTCAACCTGTCCACATGAAAAACTCTAAAATTAATGTACTTTAAATACTTTATGAGATTACTTTATGAATGTTTAGAAATGATCATTACAGTAAATGAATGATCTTGATAAATATTGAGGAATCTCTATGCTGGCTTTTCAAATAACATATTATCTTTGTAATAATTCATCATATATAGGGGTAACGGTTTTCCGTAACTCATGTTTCATTATTATACATCAATTTCATTAATTTAATAAAATTATGATCAATGATGATTCCTATATATATTGAATATTTTAAAGCCCCGAACCTAGTTACTCCGAGTGGGTGTATTATTTTAATACATTGGAATGATTACAAAGAATCATGTCCCGAAGGACCGATCAGTTTAGTAGTCTTGGAAAATAGATTACATATATGAACGTTACATTACAATTTCTAAAATAAAATACACCCTAAATAATCCTTTGAGAATTACATTATTCTCCTATCTTAACCCTTCATATCAATCATAATACACTTCTTCGCATCCTGGGAAAAATAAAACATAAGAAATGGGTGAGCTCTAGATGCTCAATATGGATTACAATATAGAAAAACTATAATAAATAAGAATAAAAATTTAAGGAAATTTATAAGTATAAATCAAAATCCTTTTAAACATAAACTTCAGAATAATATAGAAAAGATAAATCAAAGAATTCCATTTACTTATTCACATGGATATTCTACTAGTCAGATAATCACATTTAATATCAATAGCTAGTTTCATAACAATGAAATGCATAATGCTGGACATCATAACCATATATTCAAGCCCTCATGCCAAGACAAAAAATAAATCTTTTGTATAGGCCTTGTGCCAAGAAACAAATTTGTCTCAGGAAACCTATCTATTGACTGAGGAGCTATAACGGTATTCACCCATCACTTACTAAGTCCAATGCATTCCTCATATGAAAAGTTTGAAACATAACATAAACATTCGTATTAAAACTAGAATATGAAATGTTAATACTTTACCATAAACCATGTATGGTATAAAAATAACACATCCATAGTCAAACATATCACAAAACCTTCAATAAAATATAGAATATTGTATCATAATAAATCAACTTCAAACAAGTGTAAAATCCATTAAAGGATGCTGACATAGATGATATCAAAACTATTTGAGAGAAATATATCTTTCTATTTTGAAATCATTTGAAAGCCACATAGTTATAGAAGAAAAAATTTATTTTGAAAATATTTAAATAAGCTTGTTAGGGAAGCTTAGAAGGTGTTATAATGGCAGAAAATAGTCGCACTCACCGTATAAGTTAGAAAAACATTATTTCTTTAATTCTGTCGAAAAGGTTATAATGGACCTTGTTTGGAAAACGATGAAAAGATTCATTTATAAATTTTTTATAAAAATTAAAACAAGGCTATAAATGAATTTAACCCATAGACTAGAAAATAGTAAAAATGTTTTGAGATAAATATTTATGAAACACGGATGTGGATGATAAATAGGTCCTAGTAGATACTGACGTATAAACAACCTCCGATAATGAAGAGATTGTAGTAGAATTAACCCTTATATTGCACTTTCCTTTTTTGAGGGTACGTTTAACCTTCTATATAATGAAAATAGTATGTTATTAAACTATCACAGAACCATATTCATATTTATGATATCATACTTGATTCATTTATGACTTTATACTACCCATTTAATAATAACTTCTATGTTAAAATAACATTTCGAGTAATAATCACATTCTTTATCATACGTGTTTTAACTTGTTATTATTGATCGTATAAATTATATAATGATTTAATTGGTTCTAGAATATAAAACATTATTTATTTATAATATATATTTAGAATATAAATATGCATAATAGATAGATATACGAACTGGAAAACACCATTTATGGAGATGGTAGGTCGTACGTACGCATAAACGATGTTTCTGTTTTCATATCATTTTGAACGGAAGTAAGTGAATGAGATATATGTATATATATATATATACAGTAGAATTATTATGTCATTTGTTACATACTAATTAATAATATATATTTATAATCATCGTTGAATGGTGAACATGGAAATGAATCTCATTGCATCATGAAGACGGTAAGCAGTACGTACGCACGAACAATGATATCATTCTATTAATGGGGAAATCATATGCAATTGGATGGTATATTGTATATTCAGAATTATTAACATGTTATATTTATTATTTACATAAATTATACTCTTTATTATTCCCATCCAAATAATTAAGTGTTGAATAACAAATTACACCACGACTTGGAGACGGTAAGTCATACGTACACACGTATGTTGACTTTTTCATTAATAGGATGGATAGAATAATGAATATGGTTGTACCATATTTATAATAACATCATAGTATTTATAAGCTACAATATTTATTATTTTGGTATATAAACAACAATGAAATAAGAAGTGGAAGAAGAAAATAACTTTGAAAGAGGTGATTAAATAATTACCTATTCTTCGGGTTCTTTTTTTTTTGATTTGAGAAAAAGGGCTCTTTAGGATAGATTTATGATCAAAGTAAGGCCTATAAGATGAAGTGAGGGTAGTTTGGATGATATTTTAGTAGGTTTTGGCTGAGGAAAATGGATTTGGAGGTGTGAATTTAAGAGAAGGGGAAGTACCCTTTTATAAGAGAGGTGAGGGGCACTTTAGGAAATGCTTGAAATATTAATTTATTCTAAAATTATTTTAGGTTTATAATAGATCAAAATGGATTTATTTCAAGGATAAGGCGAGGATGGGTCTAATTCATCTCAAAAAATAGGTTTTGGACAAGTTTAGGTCACCATATTAAGTTAATCTCTTAGATTTAACCCTTAGTTAAATAGTTTAACTTTTACCATGTCTTCTTATATTATTATAATACATGGTAAATTAACTTAATATAAAATTTCAAGAGAACCTAAAGTTGTTCATTAATGACATATATATCATTAAATATGTCCATTGGCTGAATCTTATATTTTTTGGAATATTATATCATTTAATAATATAATATTTTTTTTAAAAACTCATGTATGTCAATCTTGACTCTATTTAGTATTTTATTTTTGTGAAAGTCGTAAAAAGTTGATTTCTTAGAAGAAAATACACTAAATCAACCCTAACATGTCATAAGAACCTATAAAATTTGTGTATGGCATCAAAAGTCTCAATTTACATTTATTTTTATATTTATAATATCAATTATTTTAATATTTCATTAATAATGTAATTACTAATTCATCATGGTATCATAAATAACATTAATTATTTAATGCATAAAAATTATAAATAAAATACCTTTATGTAGAAAATATTTTTAGATTTATAATGAATATTTTTAGTGGAATTTTTCTTATGTGTAACCCTATATTAAAAATGGTTTATTTATTAAACTTTGGATTTAACACTTTTAACTCTTCTTTAAATAAAATATAATAAATGTCCTAATCTAACCCAAATGAATAAAAAGGATATTAGTTTTTAACTAAGGTTTATTTTTTTCGAAAAAAAACTTATCCAATATAATTAGGACATTTTTGGTCTATTTTTTATATTATCTTTACCTTTAGTTACCTTATTTACTTTTAACCGGGGAAAATAAAATTCCAAAGTTACTATTCACCAAAAATTATTTACATCCAATTGAACCAAATTTTACATACTGATGTCAAAAATGCCTCTTATATTTTTTAAATTCAATTCACATAAGCGGTACAATTACATTTTATGAAAATTTGAAAATGTGCATAAAAGGTGGGTAAATGTGCTTAAAAGGTGGGTAAAAATACGTTAAAATGATTCAATAAACTTATATATATATATATATATATTATTATAAAATGACTTCAGTGAATTAAATTATACTAATATATGTATTATTTATCTATTTTAAGATAATTTTTTCATTAAAAATAATTATTTAATTGAAAACGTCAGTTTTTATATACTATACAATATTTTCACTATTCATCAAATAATTGAATGTTTTCAGAAAAATACCAAAACATCACCCTAAGCTAACTTTGATATTCTGAATTTAAAAAGGATTTATATTTTACAAAAATCATAACATATAAGTTACATTAATTAATTTAAAATTAATTCCCATTGTCAAAACCAAAAAGCAGGTTTTTGAGAAGTAAAAACTATGAAAATATTGATATGTGTTTATGTCCAATTTAAATGTAAAATTAATTAAATGACCAAAATTGGATTAAATGATAAAAATATAATCTAATTATACTTCACACCCATTTAAATTTATAATTTAACAATATAAATTATTTTGATTAAAAAAGTTGTTTTCAATTAAAAATTAGTATTTTTCATTATTCATCAAAATGTGAAAGTTATTAGAAAAACACCAAAAAATTATCCAAACAAAATTTTTATTTCCCTCTTCAAATAAGAAGTTTATTTGGTGAAATTGAATATATAATAGTGTCAAATATTGTATTTAAAAAGGGTTCTCCATTAAAAGGTGGTAAAATTACATTTTGTTTTGAAAAACACTACTTTTATATGAAAAATTGGATTTGTTCTTAGATTATATCTAAAAAATACATAATATATATGTTAAAATTATATGTAATATATAAAATTAATAATGCATTTCATACTACTCATAACCCTTTTTTAAATGACTAGTTTTGTAAGTCGTGGTGTGATCGAACTCAGTGTTGCATGTGGTACAAGCTACTAAATTACTTTAAAGAGATAACATATTATGAAATCCCGGGGTGTTAAATTCTCACCTCCATCAATAAATTGTGTCCACATAATTTGAAATTGTTATTCGAAAATAAAAGGTTGAAAATAGAAAATACCTTTATGGAAAACCCACATCGAAAATAGGGTTACTAAAATTTAGTCTTAATAAGAGGGAAATGAAAATTAAAACTTCACCACCCAATTAGGACTCTGAATAAAAAAATTAGTGGAAAATAGAGACACATAATTGGATGGAAAATGTAAATATTTCTAGGGAGTGACTGTGGTCATAAATCACAAATAAGTGAACAATAAATAGAATATTGAGGGCCTTAAATCCATAAATCTATGATGATTTAAATATCATCGGTTCCACAAAACATGAGGTATTATGATAACACATTTCTTGTTTTAAGATCCCTTCCCTAATGTTCATGAAATAATTTTTTCATAGAATAAGGTAAAAAATAATTGACATGTAGAGTTCTATCCTTCAGCTAACTTCTACCAAAAACACATATTTCAATCTAAAAGATAATAGAATTCAAAAATATTATATTTATCTTAATAATATAGGGTTCCAAAAATAATGAATTTATAATTCATCTATCATAACATTTTAAAAAATACTTTATACAATCCAGCACATCACGTAGGCCAGTGGTATGTGATTCACCATTTTTTCCCTTCAGTGGCAGGTTCAAGTCCCGTAGACTTTCCTGATGCGATGGGTTTTCGCCCGACATCCATGTTGTCATTTTTATAATGATCCAAAAATAATCTGAAGAAATGTTTTAAACTTAGACAATAGTATCCAATTTCCAACTTAATTCATTCCAACCTTTAGACTTATCTAAAATAATTTTGTCCAAACTCACAGTCCAAAATTTATGAAGAAGATAAACATAATGAAGATCTCTTTTCCCATGTAATAACATGTGAATACCTTAATCACATATTCTACTAAAACATGGTAACACTCTAAATTACCATAAAACCTTATTGAATATGTTCATGATCTCTTATTCCTTAAAGAATACCATATATACTCCTTAAATCAAAAAATGTTGTAAACTCCAACAATGATGGAATAAAGAAACAATTAATTAGTTCCAAGGTAGTCAATAATATCCAATATACTTTATCCAACTCAATTATATCTTCTTCCAAATTCATTATCTCAGTTTCAAAAACATATTATGGGTTATAGTTCCCCCAACCCTATATTTTCTGAAATGATTAACTTGAAATTGTGTCACTTTATTTGGTACCATAAAATTTCAAAGCCTTAATGAAAACATACAGCAGTACAATCCTCATATACTTTATAATTCTTATAACTTGTACTCAAAAGACACAATTCTTTAATAACAACTTAAGAACACTAATCATTCCTCTTCATATGTGGTAGTATCATAACTTCATCATTATACAATAGCATAATTTGGGGTATACTATGATTTTTGGGACATTGATTCACATAGTGTCCAAACTCTTTGTAGATGAGACATTGTACATTTGAGTCTTTTTTCTTACCCTTGAAATAATGAACTTGGGGTCCTTTTTATCCAAACTTATAAAATACTCAAATTCATTTCATGCACTTCCCAAGGTGATTCTTTCCACAGTTACCACATATGGGAAAATCTTTCTTTCCCTTCTTCCCTTTATCCATCTTTTTCTCTACCATCTTCTTTTTATTTAGATTCCCTTCAAATCCCTACGACTCAGATAATTCTTTACTTATCTTATTAACACGCAATACTATTTTTTTCATATTATGAGAATAAGTGGGAGACATTTTCCCTTCTAATTGTTGTCTTAAGACCATGAAAGGCTATGACCCTTTTTACTCGTTGGATCATGCACATTTCTAGACTTCTCATTCCTTATACTGGGTTCCATTTCTAAATGGCGACATATACTAGGATAGATCATATAATAATTTATAATAAAAAAACTAGAAATATTATCAACATAAAATGATGTCTTTCATACATCTAGTATTTTTTTCCACCAAGTTAAATTTTTATTACTAAGACCCACTTTTATGGAAAAAGTGGGAAACCAGCAATACAACCGCACATTAAGCACAAAAGTAGAAAACAGAACTATTGAAGACCAACTTGAAAATATTGGATGCAACTGCCCTGAATAATTTCCAGGACAGGTCGCTTACCTTTCTTCCCGGCTCATCGTTGATAATCACTTCGAAATGAGAGGCCAACTTGTCCCAAAATTGTAAGAACTCTTCCACTATAATCTTCCTTCCATTGAAGCCACTAGTCAAAATTATGTGTTGTTTATCGATCCAAGCTGCCTGCTCCTTGCTTACAACCACTAGAACTGGTCTTCCATTCATCCTTTCTGCATCCTCCTCTGAGGCCTGAATGAGCAGAACCCCCTCCACTATCTCTTCCTCAGAAGACATGAGGAGGTCCCATGAGTTTTCTGCAGCTGCGGAATCCTCCCCTCCTACTACTGAAGGCTCTCCCTTCCTGATCACCGAAGGATCCACCAATCCACTTTCCTGGTTTTCAGCTCCGTGCGCAGAAGAGATACCAACCTCTGAAGTAGTCCGCATGGGGGTCTTACATGAAAGGGAAACCCCTTCCCTGTTCAGGAAAGAAACCCCTGGAATAGCCTTTGGGACATCACATTTGGCCTTGCTAGACGATATGGTAACTATAGTCTTTGGAGTGCCCAAATAATATTTGTGCGGTCTTTACTTCTTCCCACCCTTGGGAGCCAAATGGCTTCCGGTTAGGAGGTTTCCTTATTTCCCTTTCCTTGAATCAGATCGAACCAATTCTTCTTGCTCATAGTTTGCACTGGTCCGAGAGACCCCATCTTGGTCGCTTGAGGCCCCATCTTGGTCACTCAATTCCTCCTCCTCTGAGTGTCTACTCCCGACCTGATTACGTTTCCACCTAGTAATGACCATTTTCCATCCTTCAGGATATTCATTTTCTTTCCCTACCTCATCCAACAGTGAAAACTGATTATGCACCTCAGTCGGCTTTGAATCCTTGTGAAAAATGGCCACCTGGGACATTGGTTCATACACATTAGGAATCTGAGACTCCTTTAGCGCCCCAACATCGGCCTGAAAATTCGTACCTCCAGGTTCTAAAAGTTGGCCAATTCTCTAGACACCCCTTCCAACCTTAACTGCCTCGACAAAGGATGAGGGAGACTGACCTCCACCAAGCTGAACAACTACCCATTTTACACCACCAACACCACCTTCGGCCAAAGACTCCTTAGCAGTTCCTGCCAGCAAGTCCCCATTCAGCATAACAGTATTACCTACATTCTCTTTTCCACCTGAAGAACTACCTGCTACAGCCACAACATGATCACCACATGGACTGGCCAATTGAAGATCACACTCCTGATAGGGATGCATTTATTGGAAAATTCACAAAATCTCTACATTACCAAAATTCTAAGAATTTCTTCTATACTAATCATAATAGTCTATCTTAGGGTAATGTTTCAAAACCAAATTTTATCAAAACCTATTTCCAAGGTTATTTTTAAACTTCCTCTGATACTAATTGTAATGCTCTGACCCTAGTTACCAAGATTTGGTGCATTATTTTAATACATTGGCATGATTACAAGGAATAAAGTCCTGAAGGACAGATTAGTTTAGAAGTCTTGGAATATAGATTACATATATGAACATTACATTAAAATTTCTAAAATAAAAAAACATAAATAATCCTTTGAGAACACCATTATTCCCCTAGCTTAACCTTTCATATCAATCATAACACACTTTTTCAAATCCTAGGAAAAATAAAAATAAGAAATAGGTGAGCTTAGATGCTCAGTAAGGATTATAATATAGCGTAAACTATTATAAATAAGCACAAACATTTATGGAAATTTATAAGACTAAAACACATTCCTTTTAAACATAAAATTCAGTATAATATGGCAATGATAAATCAAATAATTCCATTTACATATTCACATGGATATTCAAATAGTCTAATAATCACATGTAATATCAATAGCTAATTTCATAATGATGAAATTGATAATGCCGGATATCATAACCACATAGTCCAGGCCTCATGCCAAGACTAAAAATAAATTTTTTTCAAGGACTTGTGCCAAGACACTAATTTGTCTCATGAGACCTACCGATGCATTAAGGATCTATAGTGGGATCCACCTATCACTTACTAAGTCCAATGCATTCCTCATATGAAAAGGTAGAAACATAACATAAACATTCTTATTAAAACTAGCAAACGAAATGTTAATACTTTAACCATAAACCATGAATAGTATAAATATAACACATCCATAGTCAAACATATCATAACAACATAAATACAACATGTATGATTGTATCATAATAAATCAACTTCAAACAAGTGTAAAATTCATCAAAGCATGTTGAAATATATGAAATCAAAACTATTTGAGAGAAATATCTCTTTCTATTTTGAAATCATTTAATAGTCACAAAATTATAAAAGAAAAAAATTATTTTGAAAATATTCCTATTATCCGGTAAGGTAATGTTTGAAGGTGTTATAACAAAGGAAAATAGATGCACTCTCTGTATAAGTCAAAAAACATTCATTCCTTAATTTTGTCGAAAAGGTCATAAATGACCTTGTCTGCAAAACAACAAAAATATTCCTTTATAAAATTTTTATAAAAAGTCAAACAATGGTATAAATGACTTTAATACATAGTATAGAAAGTAGTAAAAATGTTTTGAAATACATTTTTATAAAATATGGATGTGGATGATAAAGAGGTCCTAGAAGATACTCACGTATAAAAAACCTCATATAATGAAGATAGAGTAAAATTAACCCTTAACTTGTACTTTCCTTTGGTTGAGGGTACTTTTAACCCCCTGTATAATGACAATTTTAATGCCCCGACCCCAGTTACCCAGAGTTGGTGCATTATTACATAACATTGGCATGATCACAAAAGATCATGTCTCGAAAGACCGATTAGTTTAGTAGCCTTGGAAACACTAGATATATTCATAAGTCTTACATTACATTGTAAAGTGAAAAAAAAAACTACAACACATATTTTCTTCATATCCCCTCATACATTCCCTACAGGTCATTCATAAAATATTTCTTCACATCCTGGGAAAAATTAAAAAATTGAAATGGGTGAGCTCAGATGCTCAGTATGGATAACAATATAGCGAAAAATTTCTGAAATAAACTTAAACATTTAAGGCAATGTATAACTATAAAAAATCATTTTAAATTTCAACTTCAACATAATGTGGAAAATATAAAATGAAATAAGGAAATTTAATTATTCACATGGATATTCTGCTAGTTGAATAATCACATGCAATATTAATAACCACTTTCATAATGATGGAATGCATAATGCCAGACTATCATAACCACATAGTCAAGGCCTTGTACCAAGACTACAAATAAGATTTTGTCAAGGCCTTGTGCCAACACACTAGTTTTTCTCATGAGACCTACCGATGCATCGAGGAGCTATAGAGGGCTCCACCCGTCACATACTAAGTCCAATGTATTCCTTATATGAACAATTTTAAACATAACATACACATTCGTATTAAAACTAGCATACGAAATGTCAATACTTTCTCCACAAACCATGAATGGTATAAAAATAACACATCCACAGTCAAACATATCACAAAACCTTCAACACAATATGGAAGTTTTGTATCATAATAAATCAACATCAAATAAGCTTAAAATCCATCAAAGGATGTTGACATAGATGAAATCAAAACTATTTGAGAGAAATATCTCTTTTTTTGAAATCATATAAAACTCACACTTTTATTATGGAAGTAATTTAAAAGAGATTTTTGAATCAAAGTGTCCCAAACTACTTTGAAACTTTTGAAAATAAATATCATTTCAAAACATTAATTTCTATATAAATAAATCCTAAAAATCATTTTGAAAACATGGACATTAATTAAAAAGATTTATAAAGATAAATCTTTAAAACATTTAAAATTATGATCTTGATAAAGAGTACCTTTCACAAATTCCTAAAACATTCATTTTTAAATCATTTAAAAGTCACATAATTATAAAATGAAACATTTACTTTCAAAATATTATTTTATTCTTGTAAGGGAATCTTCTACGATTTTATAATGGCGGAAAATAGCCACCCCCACCGTATAAGTTAAAAAAAATACATTCTTTCTATAATTTTGTCGAAAAGGTTAAAAAGGACCTTGTTTGGAAAATGACAGAAAGATTACTTTATAAACATCTTATAAAAAGTCAAAAATGGTATAAATGACTTTAAACCATGGTCTATAAAATAGTAAGAATGATTTGAAATACATTTTTAAGAAACATGGATGTGGATGATAAAGAGGCCCCAATAGATACTTACGTAAAAACAACCTCGGATAATAAAGAGATTGTGAAATTAACCCTTACCTTGTAATTTTCATTGGTTGAGGGTAGGTTAACCTCCTATATAATGGTGAAATAATTATTATTAAATTATATAATAATCATATACATTAATATGATATCATATATGATCGTTTAACATTGCTTTGTTTATAATATCCTTGCATTATCGTGGTTTCGGGTGTTAAATGATTCATTTTCCTTTATATAATTTGTTATTTAAGTAGTGTTTGTTAGGTATAGGTTGTATATTATTCATATCCAGAATGATATTAAGTCTTTAAACAATATTTTTAACCATTAAATGAAAATTATTCTTGAATGGATACGATGGGGAATGAATCTCATCGCGTTCGTGGAGACGGTAGTCCGTACATACGCACGAGTGACAATATCATTCTTTTGATATTAAAATAATATATAAATGGATGGTATATCATATATACAGAATAATTATCATGTTATATTTATTATTTACATGAATTACATATCATTATTATACCCATCCAAATAATAGTTTATTGAATAACAATTACACCACGATGTTGAGACGGTAGGCCGTACATACACACGTATGGGGACATGTCATTCAAAGGATGGGTAGAACACTGAATAAGGTTGTAATATATTTATAATAACATCACAATATATATAATATACAGGAGTTATTATTTCAGAATGGAAATAAAAAATAAAGAAGAAGTTGAAGAAGAAAGGAACTTGAATGAGGGTGGTGAAAACATTACCTCTTCTTCGGGTTCTTCCTTTTGATTTGATCAAAAGGGCTCTTTAAGTTAGATTTATGATCAAACTAAAGCCTCTAGATTTATGTGAGGGAAGTTGATATAATATTTGGTCAGGGGGAGGCCGAACCAAAATACTTTTAAGGTGTGAAGAATTGGTTAGAAGTGGTGTCCTTTTATAAGGGGGAGGAGGGGCTCTTTAGGAAAAACTTAAAGTATTAATTTATAATAAAATCATATTCGGTTTCTAATGGATCCAAAGTGTATTATTCAAAGTCCATGGTGGGTATGGGTAGAAATATTTTCAACCAATATATTTTAGACAGGTTTGGGTCATTATATTAACCTTATCTTTTAGTTCTAACTCTTAGTTAATTAGTTTGACATTTACCATGTCACTTTGTATTTTTATTTTATATAGTTAATAAATATACTATATACATATAAGAGACCCCCCAAGTTGTCCATTAATGATACACCTATCATTATATACGTTTTTTGGCCGAACCATAGATTTTTAGGAATATAATATCAATTAATAATATAATATATTTTTTTAAAACTCATTTATGTCAATTTTGACAATATTTAATAATTGATTTTTGTTAAAGTCTTAAAAACTTTATTAATTCGAAAAAAATTAATTTAAGAAATAATAACATGTAATATTAACCAATAAAATTAGTTAATAAAATCAAAACTTTCAAATTATATTTATTTAAGCATTTATAATACTAATTATTTGATTCTTTCATTAATGAAGAGAATACTGCATCATTATTGTGTAATTAATACATTTAATTATTCAATGTCTAAAAATCATATATAAAATACCATTATCTAGGAAATATTTTTATCTTTCTAATGAATATTTATAGTCGAAAATATAACATATACAACCGTATGTAAAAATTGTTTTTCTAAATGATATATGCTTATGTCATTTTTGTATTTACTTTAACTTAATTAATATAAAGTGTCCTTATCACATACAAGTGGCTCCATGGGGTCCCAAAATCGAACCAAAGATGAAAATGGTCGGACATGTATCAACCAATAGGTTTAGGACACATTTTAGGGTAAATTAATATCATTATAATATTATTTGTTTACCCTTATTTAGCGGATTTATCCTTTAACCATGGTAAATAAAATATTTACCGAAGTAATTATTCAAAATGTATAAAAATAAAAGTTACCTATTTTCACAATTTGTACTTCCTGATTTTAAATATGGAATCAATTTTTTTAAATTCAAAACAAATAAGTGGCAGAAATAAATTTAAAATTAATTTTCGTTGTCGAAACAAAAAGCGTGTTTTTAACTAATAATAACTATCAAAAGATTGACACTTTCTTATGTCCAGTTTAAATATGAAATTTTGTCCAATGACCAAAATTGGATTAAATGGTAAAATTATAATCTAATTATACTTTAAAATCACTCAAATGAATAATTTATCCCTAATAATTTTTTCGATTAAAAATGTTGTTTTTAATTAAAATTTAGTAATTTTCACTATTCATCAAAATATGAAAGTTAGCAGAAAAGTACCAAAATTTCACCCTAAACTAATTTCGATATTAAAAATCCAAAAATTAAGTCTATTTTACCAAATTAAAAACACAAAAGTGGCATTTATTAATTTAAAATTAATTCCCGCTATTAAAACCAAAAGGCGTATTTTTAATAACTATCAAAAGTTTGACACTTGTTTATGTCCAATTTCAAAATGAAATTACTTAAAATGACCGTCATTGGATTAAATGGTAAAAATAAAATCTATTTATACTTCCATACCGCTAAAATGTATAATTTATCAATATAAATTATTTTGATAAAAATGTTGTTTTCAGTTAAAATATAATTTTTTTCACTATTCACCCAAATATGAAAGTTATCAGAAAAACACCAAAACATTATTGAAAACAAATTCTTATGTCCCAATTTTAAAGGAGAAGTTTATTTGGTAAGAGTTTCAAATATTGGATTTAAAAAGGCTTCACCATTAAATGTCGGTAAAATTTTATTTTTGGAAATATAGTTCTTTTTTGTGAAAAAATGTATTTGTTCTTAAATTATGTCTAAGAAACTCATAATATGGATTCTAAAATTATGAGGATCATATAAAGTTCAAAATTCAGTTAATACTATTCATAACCTCTTTTGAACGACTTGTTTGGTAAGCCATGGTGCGCTAGAACTCAGTGTTACGTGTAGTGAAAGTTATTGAATTACATTGAAGAAATAAAGTACTATGAAATCTTGGGGTGTTAAATTCTTCCCTCCTTCAATAAATTGCATCCTCGAAATTTGAAATTATTTTTCGAAAATAAAATGTTGAAAATATAAAATACCTTTGGGAAAACCCACATTGGAAATTAGTTTAGTAAAATTTAGTTTTAATATGAGGAAAATGGAAATGAAAGGGTCACAACCAAATTATGATCTCGATTAGGAGAACATTGGTGGAAATTAGAGACATATAATTGGAGGAAAAATGTAAATATTTATAGGTAGTGATTGAGGTCATCAATCACAAACAATTGTAAAATTGAGGGCCTTAAATTCATCAATCTATGATGATTTAAAATACCATCGGTTCTACAAAACATATGGTATTAGGATAGCACATTTTTTTGTTTTAGGATCCCCTTCACTAAAGTATAAGAATTAATTTTTTCATTGAATAAGAGAAGAAGAAAAATATATACTTGACAAGTAGAGTCCCATCCTTTAACTAAGTTCTACCACAAACTCATCTTTCACTATAAAAGATAATATAACTTAAAAATAATATTCTATTTATCCTATTCATATAGCGTTAAAAAATGAATTTATAATTCATCTAGAAAAACCATTAAAAACACTGCATTATTCAATCCAGGACATCATGTGTGTCAGTGGAAGGTGATACACCCTTGTCGCCCTTCGATTGTGGGTTCAAGTCTCGCGGCCTTGCTGGACACGACGGGTTGCCGCCCGACCTCTGGGTTGTCCTTTTTTTTCGAAATTAAAAAATAATATCAAACAAGACTTATCCAAAATACTTCTGCCCAACTCACAGTACAAAATTTATAAGATAGGTAAACACAATGAAGATCCTTTTTCCCATATAATAGCATGTGAACACTTTCATCATGTATTCTTTTAAAACACTCCAACATCCAGAAATACCATAAAACCTTATTGATTACATTCGTGATCCCTTATTACTTATAGAATACTGGATATACTCCTTATATCCAAAAACATTGAATATTCCAACAATGATGAAATAAACAAACCATTAATATGTGCCAAGATAGTCAAGAATATCCAATATAATTTATCAAAATCAACCATCTCTTATTCCAAAATTACTACCTCAGTATCATGACCATATTAAGGATTACCTTTCCTTAAACCATGTGTTTTCAAAAAAAAAGTTTAACTTGTTGTTGAGTCGCTTTTCATATAATCTTAAATCCTCAATGAAATAGTGCTACAGTACAATCCTTATTTATCTCCATAATTCATATAACCGGTACATCGTTGATACAACACTCAATTGGAATAATTCTATAATAACAATATAAAAAACTAGTCATTCCTCTTCATCGGTGGTTCTATCATAACTTTACTATTATCCAATAGTATCATTTGGGGCATACTCTTATGATTTGAACATTGATTCTTGTAGTGTCCCCACTCCTTGCAGATGAAGCATTTTACATTTGAAACCTTTTTCTTACCCTCGCAATCACAAATGCAGTGTCCTTTTTCACCACACTTATAACATACTCCCATTCCCTTCAAGCATTTTCCAAGGTTATTCTTTCCACAGTTATCACATATGGGAAAATCCTACTTCAACTTCTTCCCTTTATCTGTCTTTCTCCCTACCATCCTTTTCTTCTCTAGCTTCCCTTCAAATCCATAGGACTCTGATAACTCTTTACTTATCTTATCAACACATGATACTATTTCTTAATATGATGATAATACATTGGAGACTATTTCCCTTCTAAATTATAGCTTAAGACCATAAAAGATATGATCCTTATTAATATTTGGATCATGCGTATTGCCGGAGGTCTCATTCCTTCTACTGGGAACCATTTCTAAACAATGGCATATACTAGATTAGTTTATGAATATCAATACCTAATCACAAACTTTTAAAACACTTAACAAAAATTAAACAGTTTATGGATATAATCCATAATCATAAAAATGTCTTCTTTGAGGGAGTTTATACTCATAAACCCTTCATAATGGTTTGTAAATAAAATGATAATTATCCTAAGAATATCCCCCGGGAGTGTCGTAACCAAGAGTGTAACAATGCCTGTTGTCGTGCACCAGTTCCCGTTTGAGTATAGCTCAAAGTGGTGTTTTTTGGTTTTACCTTTATGTACATATGTGCCAGATCCGCCTCTACATACTCATATCCAGACAGGGATATATTGCTCGGAAAACTCACAAAATCTCTACAATAGAAAAATTCTATGAAGTTCTTCCATACTAATCTTCAAAGTCTATCTTAGGGCTATGTGCTCTAATCAAAGTTTATCTAAATCTAGATTCCAAGGTTTGTACTAAACTTCCTCTGATACCAACTGTAATGCCCTGACCCTAGTTACCCAGAGTCGGTGCATTATTACATAACATTGACATGATTACAAAAGATCAAGTCTCGAAAGACCGATTAGTTTAGTAGTTTTGGAAACACTAGATATATTCATAAGTATTACATTACATTATAAAGTGAAAAAAAACTACAACACATCTTATATTCATATCCCTAAATACATTCCATGCAGGTCATTCATAAAATACTTCTTCATATCCTTGAAAAAAATTAAAACATTGAAAGGGATGAGATCAGATTCTTAGTAAGGATAACAATATAGCGGAAACTTTCATAAATAAACATAAACATTTAAGGCAATGTATAACTAAAACAAAAGCATTTTAAATTTGAAATTCATCATAATATGGCAACGATAAAATGAAATAATGACATTTACTTATTCAAATGGATATTATACTAGTCGAATAATCACATGCAATATCATTAACAACTTTCATAATGATGGAATGCATAATGCCAGACAATCATAACAACATAGTCAAGGCCTTGTTCCAAGACTACAAATAAGATTTTGTCAAGGCCTTGTGCCAAGACACTAGTTTGTCTCATGAGACCTACAAATGCATCGAGGAGCTATAGAGGGCTCCACCCATCACATACCAAGTCCAACATATTCCTCATATGAACAGGTTTAAACATAACATAAACATTCATATTAAAACTAGCTTACCAAATGTCAATACTTTCTCCATAAACCATAAATGGTATAAAAATAACACATCCACAGTCAAACATATCACAAAACCTTCAATACAATGTGGAAGTTTTGTATCATAATAAATCAACTTCAAATAAGCTTAAAATCCATCAAAGGATGTTGACATAGATGAAATAAAAACAATTTGAGAGAAATATCTCTTTTTTTGAAATCATTTAAAAGTCACACATTTATTATGGAAGTAATTTAAAAGAGATTTTTGAATAAAAGTGTCCCATAACACTTTGAAACTTTTGAAAAGAAATATCATTTCAAAACATTAATTTCCATATAAATAAATCCTTAAAATCATTTTGAAAACATGGGAATCAATTAAAAAGATTTAAACGATAAATCTTTAAAACATTTAAAATTCTGATCTTGAGAAACAGTACCTTTCACAAATTCTTAAAATATTCATTTTGAAATCATTTAAAAGTCACTTAATTATAAAATAAAACATTTACTTTCAAAATATTCTTATAAGCTTGTAAGGGATGCTTTGACGATTTTATAATGGCGGAAAATAGCCACACCCTCCCTATAAGTTAAAAAAAGACATTCTTTCCATAATTTTGTCGAAAAGGTTAAAAAGGACCTTGTTTGAAAAATGACAGAAAGATTCCTTTATAAACATCTTATAAAAATTCTACAATGGTATAAATGACTTTAACCCATAGTATATAAAATAGTAAGAATGATTTGAAATACATTTTTAAGAAACAAAGATGTGGATGATAAAGAGGCCCCAGTTGATACTTAACCACGAAGATCCAGGGTCCGAGCAAGCCGACACTAAATTCATTAAACAAAAAGTAAGGTACAAGAGATTAGTACCCATTAGATACTTACGTAAAAACAACCTTGGATAATAAAGAGATTGTGAAATTAACCCTTACCTTGTACTTATCCTTGGTTGAGGGTAGTTTAACCTCTTGTATAATGGTGAAATAATTGTTATTTAATTATACAAGAATCATATACATTAATATAATTTCATATATGATCTTTTAACATTGCTTTGTAGATAATATATTTGTATTCTTGTGGTTTCGGGTGTTAACTGATTCATTTTCCTTTCTATGCTTTGTTACGTAATCCGTGTTTGTTATGGATAGGTTGTATCTTATTCATATCCAAAATGATATTAAGTCTTTAAACATTATTTTTAACCATCAAATGAAAATTATTCTTGAATGGATACGATGGGGAATGAATCTCATCTCATTCTTAGAGATGGTGGTCTGTACATACACACGAGCGACAATATCATTCTTTCAATATTAAAACAATATGTAAGGAGATCAATGATGCAAGATACTAGGGAGGGGCAGTTCTAGTGGGTTGGGCCTACGGGTCATGTAATGGGCATGGTATGCCTCTGGGCCTTCGGGTCATGTATTGCGGGTCATGTCGGGCCTTGTGCTTTGGGCCTACGGGTCATGTAAGGGTTCCCCTTCAACCCTTAAAAGGGGGATTATCTATAATAAAATAAAAATAAGGCCTTCGGGCCATTCGGGAAAAAACTTACACCACGACGTGAAGATGGTAGGCTGTACGTACGCACGTATGGCGACATGTCATTCAAAGGATGGATAGAATACTCAATATGGTTGTACTATATTTATAATAACATCACAGTATATAGAAGATACTAGAGTTATTATTTTAGAATGGAAATAACAAAGAAAGAATGAGTTGAAGAAGAAAGGAACTTGAAAGAGGGTGGTGAAAACATTACCACTTCTTTGGGTTATTCCTTTTGATTTGATTAAAAGGGATATTTAGGTTGGATTTCTGATCAAACAAAGGCCTCTAGGTTAAAGTGAGGAAAGTTGAGAGAATATTTGGGCAGGGGTGGCTGAACCAAAAGGCTTTGAAGGTGTGAAGAATTGGTTAGAAGTGGTGTCCTTTTATAAGGGGGAGGAGGGGCTCTTTAGAAAAAACTTAAAGTATTAATTTATAATAAAGTCATCTTCGGTTTATAATGGCTAAAAAGTGGATTATTCAAAGTCTAAGGTAGGGACAGGTCGAAATAATTTCATCCAATAGATTTTAGACCGATTAGGGTCATTATATTAACCTTATCTTTTTAGTTTTAACTCTTAGTTAATTAGTTTTACATTTACCATGTCACTTTGTAATTTTATATTATATAGTTAATAAACTTACTATTTAAATCCAAGAAACCCCTAAGTAATCCATTAATGATACACCTATAATTATATAAGTCCTTTTACAGACCCTTAGATTTTTTGGAATACAATATCTATTAATAATATAATATTTGTTTTTAAAACTCATTTATGTCCATTTTGACAATATTTAATAATTGATTTTTTTAAAGTATTAACAACTTTATTAATTTGAAAAAAATTCATTTAAGTAATCCTAACATGACATATTAACCAATAATTTTTTTTATGGAATCAAAACTTTCAAATTATATTTATTTTAACATTTATAATATTAATTATTTGATTCCTTCATTAATGAGGAAAATGCTGCATCATTATTGTGTCATAAATAAATTTACTTATTCAATGTCTAAAAATTATATATAAAATACCATTATTTAGGAAATATTTTTATATTTCTAATGAATATTTATTTTCTAAAATATAACATATATAACTCTATGTAAAAATTGTTTTTCTAAAAGATATATGCTTATGTCATTTTTGTATTTACTTTAACTTAATTAATACAAAGTGTCCTTATCACCTACAAGTGGCTCCATGGGGTTCCAAAATAGACCTAAATATTCACATGGTTGGACATGTATCAACCAATAGGGTTAGGACACGTTTTAGCGTAAATTAATATTATTATAATATTATTTGTTTACCATTATTTACCAGATTTACCCTTTAACAATGGTAAATAAAATATTTACCGATGTAATTATTAAAAATGTCTAAAAATATGAGTTACCTATTTTCAAATTTTGTCAATCCTGATTCCAAATATGTTATTCATTTTTTCCATATTCAAAACACAGAAGTGGCAGAAATTAATTTAAAATTAACTCTCGTTGTCGAAACAAAAAGCATCTTTTTAATAAATAATAACTATCAAAAGATTAACAATTTATTATATCCAGTTTAAATATGAAATTATGTCCAATGACCAAAATGGGATTAAATGGTATAATTATAATATAATTATAATTTAAAATCACTCAAATTCATAACTTATCACTATTAATTATTTTGATTAAAAAAGTTTTTAATTAAAATTTACTAATTTTAACTATTCATCAAAATATGAAATTTACCAGAAAAGTACCAAAATTTCACCCTAAGATAATTTTGATATTTAGAGTCCAAAAATGATGTCTATTTTACAAAATTAAAAACATAAATGTTTCCTTTATTAATTTAAAATTAATTCATGCTATTAAAACCAAAAGGCGTATTTTTAATAACTATCAAAAGTTTGACACTTGTTTATATCCAATTTCAAATTGAAATTAATTAAAATGACCATCATTGGACTAAATTCTAAAAATATAATCTATTTATACTTCTATAAAATTAAAATTTATATTTTAACAATATAAATTATTTTGATTAAAAAAGTTGTTTTCAGTTAAAATATAGTATTTTTCACTATTCACGCAAATATGAAAGTTATCAGAAAAAAACCAAAACTTTATTGAAACTAAATTCTTATGTCCCGATTATAAATAATATGTTTATTTTTCAAAAGTTTCAAATATTGGATTTACAAAATCTTAGCCATTAAAAAAAGGTAAAATTGCATTTTTTGAAAAATACTTCATTTATATAAAAAAATGTATTTGTTCTTACATTATGTCTAAGAAACTCATAATATGGATTCTAAAATTATAAGGATTATATACAGTTCAAAATTTAGTTAATACTATTCATAACCTCTTTTAAACGGCTTTTTTGGTAAGTCATGGGGCACTAGAACTCGGTGTTGCGTGTAGTGAAAGTTATTGAATTACTTTGAATAAATAACATACTATGAAATCTTGGGGTGTTACAACAATTGTATTTTATTAAATTATAAAAGAACCATATTAATATTTCTAATATCATTCATGATTCATTTATGGATTTATACTTCCCATTTAATAATAATTTCTATGTTAAAATGACATTTTGGGTAATAATCACATTCATTATCATACGTGTTTTAACTTGTTATTCTTGATCGTATAACTTATATCATGATTTAATTGATTCCAGAATATAAAATATTATTTATGTATCATATATATTCAGAATATAATTACATATAATAGATTGATATATGAAATGGAAAACACTATTTATGGAGACGGTAGGCCATACGTACGCATAAACGTCATTTCCGTTTTCATATCGTATTGAATGGAAGTAAGTTAATGAGATATATGAAAAAACATACATAGAATCATGAATAAACACACACACACACAAACACACATATATTTCTAGTAGCATTATTATGTCCTATATTACATAATTATTAATAATATATATATTTATAATAATCATTGAATGGTGAACGTGGAAATCAATCTCATTGCGTCGTGGAGACGGCAAGTCATACATACGCACGAGAGATGATATCATTATATTGATGGTGAAATCACTTTTAATTGGATGTTATATTATATATACAGAATCATTAACATGTTATATTTATTATTTACATCAATTACACTCATTATTATACCCATACAAATAATGAAGTGTTGAATAACAAACTACACCATGAAGTGGAGACGGTAATCCGTACGTATGCATGTATGGAGACTTTGTTATTAACAGGATTGATAGAATAATGAATATGGTTGTGCCATAATTATATTAAAATCACATTATATGGAAGGGACCACAATTATTATTTTGGAATGGAAACAACAAAGGAAGAAGAAGTGGAAGAAGACAAGAACTTTGAAAGAGGTGATAAAAAAATTACCTCCTCTTCGGGTTCTTCCTTTTGATTTGAACAAAAGGGATCCCTAGGCTAGCTTTCTAATCAAATAAAGGCCTCTAGGATGAATTTATGGTTGCTTGGAGGATATTTGAATAGGTGTTTTCTTAGATAAATGGCTTTGGAGATGTGAATTTAAGATAAGGGGAAGTACCCTTTTTATAAGAGAGGTGAGGGGCACTATAGGAAAATCATGAAATATTATTTTATTCTAAACATATTTTAGGTTTATAATAGCTCCAAATAATTTTTTTTCAAGTATATGGTGGGTATTGATATAAAGCCTCCTAAAAATAGGTTTTATACAAGTTTATGTCATCATATTAACCATATCTTATAGATTTTACCCTTAGTTAAATAGTATATCTTTTACCATGTCTTCTTTTATTGTTATACTACATGGTTAATAAAATTACTATACAATGACAAGAAAACCTCAAGAAGTTCATTAATGACATATCTATCATTATATAAGTCTTTTTTTGAACCATATATTTTTAGTAATATTATATCATTTAATAATATAGTGTTTTTTTAAAAACTCATTTATGCCAATTTTTACAATATTTTGTATTTGGTTTTTTGTGAAAGTCATAAAAAGTTGATTACTTAGAAAAAATACATTAAATCAACCCTAACCTGTCATATTCCCCTATAAAATTTTTGTATGACATCAAAATTCTCAACTTACATTTATTTCGATATTTATAAAATTAATTATTTTAATCTTTCATTAATAAGGCAATTAATGCTTCATCATTGTGTCATAAATAACAATAATTATTTAATGTATAAAATTTATAAATAAAATACCATGATTTAGGTAATAATGTTATCTTTATATTTAATATTTATAGTCGAGTTTACCTTATGTGTAACCATATATTAAAAAATGGTTTATTTATTAAACATTGAATCTAACACATTTAACTCTTCTTTAAATAAAATATAATGAATGTCCTAATCTAACCCGAATGGATTAAAAAGATATTATTTTTATTATAAGGATTATTTTGGTTGAACAAAACTTTTCTAATATATTTTGGATATGTTTTGTGGTAATTTTAATATTATTTTTACCTTTTTTTACCTTATTTACTTTTAACTCTGGTAACTAAAATTCAAAAGTTACTATTCACCCAAAATTATTTTCATCATATTGAACCACATTTTACTTCCTGATGTCAACCTTACATATCATATATTTTAAATTCATTTCACTGAAGTGGTAAAATTATATTTTATGCAAATTTGCAATGTGCCTAGAAGGGTGGGTAAATGGGCCTAGAAGGTGGGTAAAAAGACGTTTAAATGATTCAATAAAATTTTATATATCTAAGATTATTATAAACTGAATCCAATGAATTAAATTGTACTAACATATGTATTATTTATCTATTTTAAGCCAATTGTTTAATTAAAATATATTATTTAAAGGAAGACGTTGTTTTTATGTACTGTGCAATATTTTCATTATTAATCAAAAATTGAAAGTGTTCAGAAAAATATAATAAAGTCACCCTAAGAAAATTTTGATATTATGAATTAAAAAATGAAGTATATTTTACAAAATTCAAAAAATTGAAGTTGAATTATTTAATTTAAAATTAATTCCTGTTGTTAAAACCAGAAAGTGGGCTTTTGATAATTAAAACAATCAAAAGATTGAAAAGTGTTTTTGTCCAATTTAAATGAAAAATACATCTAATGAACAACATTGGATTAAATGATAAAAAATAATTTTATTATACTTTTAAGACATTAAAATTTATAATTTAACAATATAAATTATTTTGATTAAAAATGTTATTTTCAATGAAAATTTATTATTTTCACTATTCATCAAAATTTGAATGTTATCAGAAAAACACCAACAAATAATCCAAAATAGATTTTTATGTCCTGATTCAAAATAGGAATTTTATTTTATCAAATTTAATATATAAAAGTGTCAAATATTGGATTTTAAAAGGCTTCTCCCCAAAATGATTGTAGAATTTCATTTTTTTTAAAAACACTTCTTTTATCTGAAAAATTGGATTTGTTATTATATTAGGCCTAAAAAAATAATATGGATGTTAATATTATATAGAGTATATAAAATTCAAAATTCAGTTAATACAATTCATAACTGCTTTTTAAAGGGCTAGTTTTGTAAGTCGTGGTGCGCTCGAACTCGGTGATACTTGTGACACAAGCTAATGAATTACTTTAAAGAGATACCATATTATGAAATCCTGGGGCGTTAAAAAAATCATACATTATTCCTTATAAGACATGTTTTTCAAATAGAAGTGAAAAAACTAACCATGTTCCAACTATATTATCTAATGGATATCATATCAATTGTGATATGATAAGAATTTGTTAAGACACTACAAGGTGTTTTTATCAAAAAATGTTTTTTAAAATTTTTTCATAACAACAAACAAATATCAAAACACTAAGGTGTACCTATATTAATGTTCATATAACCATTGAGGATAATAATATATTTTCAAGAATGAATATATTTCCATGATTAAAGCCTCTCTGTTTAAAGATATTATAGGAAGAATTAACATCTATGAGTTAGGGCTCTGGATGCACTTAGGTTGGAATAGGAATAATAGACTCCACTATGAATAGTTTGAGTATCACTTCTAGTAATACATACTATGCCGAAATATATTACCATAGTGGTGGTTTATGTCTATTTTTGTGGGTGATACATATATTTTTATTTTATAATAAACATTGCCACAAATATCAATTAAGTGAAAGTATGATCCTGTTGACATGTTTGTATAAACTCAAATAATGGATTCCTTGTATCAAGATTTGGGGATTCTTATTTTTTATTTTTTTAAGTCTTAATACTGGTGGTGAGTAGTCAAGATAAATTGGAGATGGATAATATAAGATAATACTAATAATAATGTATTATTTATTATTGAAAAGTTTAGTTTATGATAAAAAATATTCACTAATCATCATGACTAAAATGTTTTTGAATTCAACTTGTCAATGCATATTTATATGATCATAAAATTGGGAAAATTATTTTCAGGGCCACCTCATCTTAAAAAATCATTATGGAAGATTTATATATGATGTGACTTATAGGATACCATGGCATATGTCTACTTGGTATCACTATTCACTAAATTTCAATAAGATATGTAGATTACATAAACTAATTTAGGAATAAATTATTCATAGTGATAGTAGAATATGATTTTGGAAATGAATGAGTGAAGTGTGTATATAACTAATTATTAGAAGAGCTATTATTTTTTTAGATAAATATGTTGAAGACATATGATATCAAATGTTGTGTCTTATTAGTTTTTTAAAATTTGGAATTAAATTTTCCCATGCATGACGTAAAGGAGAAACCATGTTCTAGGGAACAATATCTACTAAATAGTTAAAAGGGTTTTATAATCTATTAAATGTTGTAATACTAAAATATTAATGGAAAATAAAAGTTGAAGTAATTGAATATTGAATTTTTACTATCATATAATCTTTCTAGTATAATTAGCATGGGTATGTGAAGAGATTATAAAGATTAAAATAATTTCACAAGAATAAGTGCAAGTAGTTATTATTTTATTCCAATATATGTATTGACTTTTGATGTTACTTATGCTTAAAGAGAAATATGTGAATATCAAAATATTGTAACATAATTTCATATACTTTTAATTAGAAAAATCTAATAGTATGTGGTACTGGAGGAGTTCATTGTGTCTAGATAAGTGGGTATACAAGTGATTATGGGAACTGAAAATGTTTATTAATTTAGTTATAATTGATCTAGTATCACTAATAATGATATAGTAATATGAAAGAATAACTTATTACATATGGTGGCTTAAATATCTAATTTGTTTGAGTATGTTATGGCTTCTAACGAAGCATCAAAGGTGGTACAGAAACATCCTGTCCTAGATTTGGGTTATATGAAAAGAAATAAATTTATCATTATTATTATTAGCATTAAACATAGATGTATTCAAGATGCCAAAATTTTGATAAGGGAAAAAGAGATGTAAACTCATTTATATCATTACTAGAGGGATTTTTTAAAATACAGTAATGCTATAGTAAATGGATTTTCCAAAAAGTAATGTGGATTTACCAACCTCTACCACAAAAGTGTGGTAAACCTAACATATGTATATATACTCAATAGAAGCATGTTTACGTGTGAGTAGTAAATAGTCGTTAGTAGTTGGATATAGTGAAGGTGGGTGTTTTTTAGGTATGGGGCCCTAGAAACAACTATTTTATACTTTGGATTACAATAATATTCAAAGGAATAGATATTAATAGATTATCACATATTTATTTTTCTTCTTCATGATAGTGATGTGATAATATACTATTGTATCTATTTTATTAATAACGTCATAATAGTTCCCCTCTATGATGAGAACCTTAAAAATTCTATGAAAATATTCATTTAAATAGTTATAAGATTGGATAATGTACTATGATAGAGAACATGGTATATAAATAATTAGGTGAGAGTACTCATAAGGGGAAGAGGCTTCACCACATTAAAGTAAAACTTTTTAATTTATGTGATGAGGGATTTTTGAGAATAGGACAACCAAAAGGAATTCCACATGTTTTGGTGCCATAGAATACATCTATCTATGAGAATGTATGATGATCCTTAGTATTTAAGATTATAATTAATGAATGTCAATATTAAGGAACAAATATTCACTGAAAAAATCAGGACACCATAAGTTAGAGGTAAGTAGGGTACATTGGGTGAAACATGAATGCAACCTTATTAATGGATTAGTTGAGGAAGGATTTTCCCTCATATATTTATGGATTTTGATATCTTAACCCTTTAATTGAAATATTAGATTCTCATAAATCCCATGGAAAAGGTGTAATGATGTTTATTTTAGTTAGTCAAAGAATGAAACATCTAAAGTATAGGTTAATGACATGGATGTGAATATTTCTTGATGTTATATTATGAAAGATGGATTATATTATCTAATTGAAAATTCATATTTGATAATAAATTTTGTGTCATTAAGTTGTTTATCTTGGGAGTTTTGAATTGTTTCTAGATATAATCATAGCATTTAGGAAATCCTATTTAATGCTAATGATAATTAATCTAATAGGGTCATAAACTAACAATTTTCTTTGATCTCAATTAAATTATATTTTAATTTAATTAATGGAATAAACATTATTCTCATGTTCAAGGAATAATTCTATTCATGTTTTATTAATCACATAAATTAAATAAATTTTTATTCACTAGAATGCGAATTAATATATATTTATTTTATTTTATGAATATTTAATAAATACTTGTTCTCTTTTTTGTGGATAATATATTTTGTGAATAAAGTATTTAATATTTATTCAGTTACTCAATAAATTTTAATGAATTTGACCTGACCAAGATCATGTATGGTGATGAATATTTATTTTAAAGTTGTTATATACTATTAACCACTGCATACATTAGAGAAAACCCTAAAAAAAAAATATTTTTATTAGTATATGGAATTGGTTTTAATAATGATTATTATATTATTTAATGGATGGAAAAAGTTAAATAATATTAAAACATAAACCCTATCTCTATAAATAGATGGTTATGTCTATTGTTTAGGGTTAATTAAGATTTGAGAATTTTTTTCACACATCAGATTTATCTCTCCATTCCTCCTATATTCCTCTCAAGAAAGAGATTTATAGAGGTATTCCTTCAAGATAAAGGGACCTATAAGTGATTAATAAAAATAAATTAATAAAATCAATACACCATGATAATTCATGGAAATAAACTCACATCACTCTCATATTATAGGATCATGTTTGTATCATCACTAGAGGGATTATACACTTGGATCCTCATTAAAAAATTAAGGTAATCCAAGATGGTTTTTTCAAAGGATAAAAATACTTATTAGAGAATGTTCCTAAGACTAGGTAACCATTTCCCTTGATATTAAATATATTAATTATAAATTTATCATGTATAGATCCTCTATTATGTTTCAAATAAATCTTCTTATACTTAATTTTTGATTTATTACCCACAATGGGTGCTTAAAATGTTCTTAAAAGTGTTCTTTCCATATATAAATTGGCTTGAAAAAGAAGAAAAAAGGGAATAACATTCTTAAAATTAAAAAATCCCAAATTAAGGTGATAATTTTTTATTATATCAATATACATATAAGCCTAATTTAATTTTAGAATTTTTTTATAAATCTGGTAATTTATATTGCTCCATAGAAATAGAAGGATGCATCAAATCTACTGAAGAAGTGAATAAAATAACTAGTTATTAATCTAAGGCATGTGATTTTTTTATTCAAAGAGAGATTCAATCATTACCTGAAAATTTTGATCAATTTGAAATATAATACAAAGTCGATTATATTTTGATAGTTTAATTCATATTGGAGAATAAAATATTTAAAAAATATGATATACACATGAATGTATATTATTTAATGATGAGTTTGAAAATGGAATAAAAATTTGATTTATTAGAGAAATTTAATACGAATTAGAAGAAACAATATCCATGGAGAAGGATCTCAAATCATTCAAAATTATATAAATGATATAACATAAATAGAGAATAAAATATTGTAATGAGGGCTGTCATATAATGGATTTCATGTATTATCAGGTATAAATAAAGGATTTAATGGTTATGATACATGAAATGATGTTAAAATCCTCAATAAGACGAGTTTATAAAGATAATAATTTGAATTCAGTGGATAAAAGGAAGGTTGTTTCTAAATCAAGAAGTAATGGTCCAAAAATGAAGTTGGTATTGAAGTGATACTACTAAATTGATATTAGAACCCCTATGTATGTGTGTTTGTAAGCTAAAGAAATTTAAAATGGATGATAATATATGATAACTTCAAAAACTATAAAAATATGAAAGAGGAATTATTTTATCAAAATATGTTTTATATGTGATAACTTTCGTTATATGGTTAGGTACTATAATATGAAAAGTGTTTTATATTCCAAGAGGAAATCCAACACTCATATACTAAATTAGAGGAAAATTCATATTAATAAAAAAATTATTACACTAAAAAATGACTATTAGTGTTGGATGATAATGATGATGGAATAAAATGGATCCTGAATAATGAAAAGTTGGCTATGTTTGTGAAACAACCACCATAAAGGGAAAAAAATCTAGAATATAGGATACATATTAAATATCATACTTTCAAAAAAAGGATGATAAATGCTTAAATAGAGACTCACAAATGATAAAAAAGTTATATGCTATTTTAATGGAAGTCAAAAAGGATAATCAGACATCATACATAAGTGGTATAAAAAATTAATACAGGAAAGATATAAAGGCCAGAGGTATAGATAATACATGGAGTATGAGGCATTAAGGACAATGAAATAATAAAGAATTAAATGTTGAAACATAAAATAGTGGTATCAATCAATCATTAGAGATGAATTTTATTCTAATGATGATGATGAATGAAAAAAATGAATATTTTTAATGGATTTTTTACAGATGGTATAATTAAATTGATTACCAGTAAGAAGGATAGGAATGAATTTAGATGTGAAGGGTTTGTTTATCATTACCAACCAAATTCATCTAATATATCATGATCACAAAGTACCCATCTCTATATGTAATTAATTTTAATAAAAAAATTATAGTTATTCCTATAAAAGAGGTGATAAAATCCATTGGTTGAATTCATGAGAAAATTACATGATGAGATAACTCAGGAATATTTTGTTAGAACAGATGAGGATGGAATTGAGGAATCTAAATTCATAGGTGGTATGTAAGTCCTATCTATAATTATAAATGGTGGTTAATAAATTATAATGGCATCGAGCCCATTCCTTATGATTTCCTAAATGATTCCAATCCCAATTTTTAAAAACTAGTGGAAATTTAAAATTTTTAAATGGAGGAAAATATTTTCCAAGTGAAACTTATATTTTCTACAAGAGATATATAGCAGTGGAACATAACTTATTTTAGTAATAAAATATAATTTTTTAGAAACTAATGGAAAAAATAGTGATCCAAAATGTATATAATTAGTAGAAATATCTAGGGATGGGTTCTTGATTTATTTTTTACAGAACTAATAAATTATTATCCACAATTTTAGGATATTTAATACTAGTAAAGGGAGGATCCTATATTAGAATATCATTGATAAATCTAGTACTAAATTTAAAATTAATTAAACATAGTATGAGTTTATATTTTAAATGTTGTTTTGACTTATCACCCAAATAAGTGATGACTTGAAAAATAATGATACTTATTTAAAAAAAATTATGTATTACAAAAGTTACAGTTTAAGATTTATTTCTTATAAATCATAGACTAATAAAATTACGATAACAAGAAGATTTTATAAATGAATTCAAATCTTAACATGCATGATATTTTGGAATTAAATGAGTAAAATAGATGCAATTAAGGTTACATAATTATTCTATTATTTCTTATATACTGTATTGATTGAGTAGGTTTATTGGATTATTTACAAATCTTATAAAAGTGATAATTTAAATTATTGAAAATATTTGTGATGTTCTACTACTACGATTAAAATTTCATGCTTCATAAATAAATTTAAAATAGTATTATGGTATTTAATTAAAGACCATTTTAAAAGAAAAATGGTTATTAAACATTTACATAAGGAGATAAAATAATATCTAGCTAAGAGAAGAAAATATTTTGTATGGGTTGATGTTTTTTATGTAGTTAGAAAACTTAAAATACAATTGTTATAGGTTTTAGCAAGTGTCAGAGATTAAAGGTTCATTTATTTTTTATAATAAGGGACAAGAGAATGTTGGCGAGTTAAAGGTGTTTCCACTTGATAAAAGTAAATATGTTGATTTTTTGTTCATATAAATATATATAAAGTGGGGGGGTGGGGGTTGGGGAAATTATTTTATAGATGCATAAAATTGGTAAAAACCTAAGAAAAATACCCTTCTTAATTTTCTTACAAAAGTAGAGAAAACCAATAAATCAATATACTTATTGGAGATTTGGATTGAATGATAAATTGGGAGAAAAATTACCCTACACATATTGAAGATAAAATTATTGGATTATAGGTTATATAGATTAATGTATTTATTGAAGAATTCCAAAAAATTGAGGAGAATATTGAAACCAATTTTTTTGTATTGGATTTTTTTTCAACTAAAGTTTAATTTTCTATCAATTATTAAAATTTATAAGACAAGTAAAAAATATAATGGGGGGTAACGTTTCATCTATGTGGATGTATGTAGGAATATCATGAAACGATGTCATAGGGAGAATTGAAATTAAATGGGTAAATTTAAAGACATTCATCCTAAATTGAAATCATAATTAATAGAAAGATAAGATCATGACACATAAGTGGGTATTAGTGAGGATTCATGGAATTGGAATACATGTAATTTAGGTATAAAAATGATTATGGTGATTATTAAAATACCAGGATAAAAAGAATTTGGATCATAACACTGACTATATAAATTAAACCCCAAATTAATGGTTAAATCACCTTACAAAAGTAAGAAAAATAAAGATTATTAATAAATGAAGATTTATTAAAGAATAGTATCACATTATCGAGTATTTATTGAAGATATGATATGATAAAATTGTTTATTCTAACATGTATAAGAATTGAGTAATGATTGGTAATTTTTTTTTTGTTTTTTAAAGATATATATAGTCGACGTTATAAAATAGTAGAAACCATAAAGACCTTTATTTTAATACCATGTTTTCTCTATAGTATTTTCTATGATGTGGTGATAAAATTTTCATTGCGATATAAAATATTAAAGGATTATATTTATAATATATGGTTAAAAATATTAATGAAAATTTGGGTTAGTTATATTGATGTTGTGTGGTGACATGTGTAGATTACAAAACTGTTTTATGGATTAAAATTTAGAGTGGTTGGAGTTGTTTTAATAACAACATCATTCCAAAATCAGAGGGTGTAATGGATATGAAATTTTCGTAATTTTATAATTTCACCATAAGAAATAAAAATTAAACCATGATTTATGGTGAGATACCGATGGCATCTAGGGCTTGAAATTATACCCTAAATATCACACAATATTTAGTGTCCACAAGGGTATTTTTTCTTGATGTATAATATAGATTAAATCTTACACCATAGTTTGAACATATAATATGTTGAAGATTTATAGTTTCTCAATAAAAAATTGTTCACATCATAATCATATTGTGTAATAATTATTTAGAGATATTAACTCCATGATTTTCAGGATGTTGAATACATATATGGCCTTAAATTCTAATAGGAAAAAATAATAGAAGAATATTTAATTATAATGAATTATGATACACCATAATATAGTTAATTTTTTTTAGCTCATATATTAAATTTTGTTAATGATAATATAGATATAACTCATGTTTTAGAGAGTTATCTTAGGTTGATTTTTTTTGTTTCCACACTAATTCTTATGGGGCATGTGACATGATCCTAGGGGATTAAAATAAGAAAAATTATTCCCTATAATTTAATAATTTGATTCAAATTATATAAGACTTGATGAATTAATTGATGGTTGGAATAGAGGAGTTGGAATGATATTGAGGAATCTAGTTTTGAGTAAAGGGGAAGATGAGATATCTATTAAGAGAGGAATAATTCACATATATAGTTTGTGTTATATAAGGATTTTTATCTATTTAGTTTCATTTAATTAATCTATATAATTATAGTAGGAATAATTTTCATCTTAAATTAATTTCCTTTGGGTTCACATAGGAGTTTATATTCTTGGTGGTTGTTAGCCTCATCATTGAAATTTGTTTCATTGTTTGTATTGGTGTTTACGAAGTGATCCTTAGTGGTACAGTTCATCGCAATTATGGGAGTGTGATGTTGATTATGGGGTGACAAAGAATTTGATAATGGTGCTGGATCATGTCAACAATGGCTGCAAAACTACGATGGTGAGGATGAAGGTGTGTTCTATGATTTGTTTGATAATTGATAGGTTTTACCCTTTATGGTGGTGAAGGTTAATGATGAAGGTGGTGCGGTTCACATTTCTCAAGTTGACTAGATTTTGGATTGTATATTGTGTTTAGAAGGTTTTTCTTAGTAATTTATTTGAGAAATAATTTTATAGTTATTGGCTCTGGTGAAGATATGAAAATGTTGATGAAAGTGGTGATCTCATGAGGATGAACAAAGGTGTATTATTCAAGGATCAAGGTCTCCTCAAGTTCTATGTTCTTGAATGTTTTTTTAATTTTAATATTTGAATTTTACAACCTATGAAATTTTAATACCAATGAAACTATTTTCTTTTTTTTGTGGTATTTCTTATAACTTCTTAACCACAAAGAGGCTATCTTGAAAATCATAAAATATATTTTTCTGCGAGAGTAATGATTTAACTCTTTTATCAAGGAGTTGGTAGTATCTAGAATATAGAGATATGAGGTAGACATGTGGATATAAATTATGTATAAATTGTTGAGTTATATAATGTATTGAATATTGATACCTGATTATAATTTTAGAGACCCAGAATTCTATATATTGTCTCATTTGATGATGTAGTGAATGGAGTGAAAGAGTAGGGATTTCCCCTTGGTAGGTTGTGTGCAATCCATTATCATTTCTTAATAGGAATGTGACATTTCAAGGAGTAATATTCATCTAGAATATTGTATCCATTTATCAATGATTTTACAGATTATTTTGTTAAAATTAACACATCATTGTGTGTATACTTCTTATATATAGCACAAAATTAGAGAGACAACTGAAAAAATATATATTGGATATTCAGTGTTAGTTTTATTATGGGTGAGATAAATTGAATTTTGTTTCTAATAACATGGGAGAATTGAAATGAACCACCTGGTTATATATTGGTAGAAATTGATAAAATATAAGCTCTAGTGAGTTGGGAAATGTGAAAATTTTTAATTATCTGATTCATTTCAGTAATTAGAATTTTTGGATGCATGAAAATATTGAGATCTGGTTTTTTAGATGGTAAATATAGTGGAGAAAACTAAAAATGTGGTTCATGGGTTTGGGAGTTTGTAAAATGTAGGATGGTTTGAGTTTTTGGCAACCAGATATCTAGTTGGGTGGAACTGGGTACCAAATGGGTGTTCTATGGCGGTTTCTTCTTGAATGGGTCCATCATGTGGTTGATACATATAATGGTACTCATTGGGGGAACCGAGTGTCCAATTCAAGTGCACCGGGTACCTTGTAGCACCTCAAATCTATTTTGTAAAGATATGGGTTGAATGGACATTATTATACCTCCATTATAAACCATACTCATGGTTCTTCATTTGGTATGGTCGATGGGCATGGAGAGACACTAATTTATTATCCTATTTCAGTCTTTATACTAATTTATTTCATGACATTATGGGTTAATTATTACATTGATTTAGTTGAGTTGTCCTCTTATTCATTATTCTTTTGTTATTTTCATCCTATTATCATGATTTGGTGTAATTAGGGTTTGGAATTTGATGTTGATTCTACTTGGTCTTGGTAAAATCTAAAATATTAAAGATTTTATCCATGAGTGAATGTTAGAGGAGGTGTATAAAATAAGAACCCATATAGTTTCATGTTTTTCATTAGAGGTAATTCACTACGCTAGTATTTATTTATTATTTACTAAATATGAATTTAAATGGTTTATGACATATTCATTAATGTTTGGGATTATTTTATTAATGTAATTAGAGCGATGTCAATATTTATATACATCCCATTTTTAAAGGTTTGAATAAGGACACATTTTTAATTTATGTATTTTTTTAGTATGCCTAATTGGATTAATTATGATTTAATTATGCTAATTAATATGTGTTTTATAATAGAATAATGTTGATTATCAATTGTAATATGGCATCTTAAACATGACTGATGAATGAAATGGGCTTACCGGAGCCTGATCAAGGATATATATATATATTAGTCATAAGTGGATAACTATATATTTTATGTTAGTCATTATAACACACCGTGATTTTAAAATAAATATTTTCCCTTAAAACCAAATGCTTTCAATAGAATGCTTCATATGAAACTTGAAAAAAAAAGAATCATGAAACATTATGTAACCATTAAAATATAACCAATTAATTGGAGGAAAAATATATAGGGAATGAAAATTTTAAATATATTTATAAATTAAGATATTTTTCTTACACAAATGAATTGATAAAATCAAATTTGTATAGATATTTTTAAAAAATAATTATACAAAAAATATATTTTCACAAAAAATTCCTTTTCATGCACCATGAATTTTATTATATTATGGTTAAATAAAAGTTTATAATTATGTTATTGATAATATATATAGTAATATAACTTAAAATCCATCCAATAGTTATTACTAATAATGTAATAAGTATATTTTATTCTTAGAAGATATATGTTTCGTAAAAAAATTATGTGTTCTGAATGCTTATACTAAAATTTATTTGAGTCATTTTTTGTAGTTTAATTATGTATAATGATTTAAATATTTTAATTCATAATTTTCAAATTATCTATTTGGGTCAATTTCATTTTTAGGCCGAAAAATAAGTAACCAAGGTAAATATTACTTACCACAGTAAAACCATTACATTTCAAGGTATGATACTTTTCAAAAATAATGTCATAGTAAATTAAATTGATATATTTTAAATTAAGGATTATAATATTATATTTAAACATATAAATAAATAAATTAACTCTCATTTAATTTATAGTGAATCTTAAATAAGGTAAATAACACGTAATGACTAAAATGAAATTTTTCTACTAAATCATTTTTTCAACACATTATATGTTTTAATTTAAAAGAAGATTTTCTCAATTTATAAATTTAATTAAATTAAAATGATTCTAAATGAAGATTATTCACATTTAAATTTGGTATAATGATCCATCATATATTTTTAGTAAAAAAATAATAACCATGGTTAAATTTTAATCAAGATTAATAAGTGTTAAATTGTGTAATCTAATGTTGATCGATTATTTATAAATCATTTCAACACAAAGAAGTTATATAATACATTTTTATGTTGTTAATTAAGACCTTTATTTTCCACTAACATTTATCCACAAAAAAAACCTGACTCTAATTCAATTTAATTCACCTCCCTTACATAACATTCTTATCTTAATATTTTTCCATCTTTTCAACTTAAAACAGATCCCAATTCCACACATTTGAAGACATGATGCTATTTTTAAATTCCCATGGTTCTACACCCAATTTAATTATCATATTTCCCCTCTATATCTTTGGATACCTCTTTCCCCGACAGTTTTTCTCAAGACCTTCATTGTTATGGGATACTTCATGAGAAGATCAAAATTCATAACATAAGTATTACATACCCTTTAACTTCCATAATTTACCATTCTCATCCACCCACCTCCAAACTAGTTATAAACATATTTATATAATTCAAATAGTTTAAATAATATACTTATTTTTTTTATTTATGGTATAACCATTTTTTATTCACCTACCATTCAATTGATAAAATGAAAATGTTTCTATTGAGTTTGTGTAGACTACCGCCTCCATGAATGATACAATTGATTTTTCATCACCACCTTTCATGTCTAGTTAGTGAAATGGGTTTAGTGAATATATATGTTATTTATATTATTCTTTATTTTTAATGAATATATATTAATAATTCTATAATTATTATTACTAATAAGTGATCATTGAAAAACTAACTTACTAAAACGAGCATACATAGTGGAATTAAAAAACTTTATTTATAGTAAATATATTTATAAATGAAAAAATATTTTTCATTCAAAATATTATTATAAATATTAAATATTATTATTATTAAATTTAATAACATTAAAATAATTTATTGTATTTTTTGGATAAAGATATTATAACAAAAGAATCTCTTCCATAGCCATACACACATATAGAATGTACCATGTTCTTATTTGGTTTATTTAACTACATATGTGAACAATTCTATTTTTTTAACAATTATGTGTTTGGAAAATTATTAATTTATTTTATTAATTTAATGATTATTATTTTTGGTTATGGAATGACAATATGGAATTTAACACAATAATTAATATAGCACTATTTGTTTGTTATAAATCACCAAAATGAGATCTTCACTAGCTTCATCATCACAAATAATAACTTAAATAATCATGAAATTAAATTTGAAAATTAAAATGAATTATAAAAAATATTTTACTATACCTTTTTTATTTGGGAATGATGAAATTTAATATAATAATAAAGAAACAAACTACTATTTCCAAACTATTTCAAAATGATCTAGATGGCTCAAACCTGATATTGAAAATAGATAATTACTAACTAATATTCATATAGAGAATAATTGTAAATGAAGTTTATAAAGTTTTATAGATGTGAAAAAATTAGGAAATTGGTGATTAAGTGTTTTAGTTTTTTTAAATGGGATATTCAATATCTTTATGAGAAATTCAAGAATTAATGTAGTATGTTCTTTGTCTCAATTTCAATTTCTTGAGACATAATTCATATTATGCACCATATAATATTTAATATGGTGTGATTACTTAAAAATTAATGTATTTTACCATATAAATTTAATTCATATGGTTTTTATATTCATATCATGGTCTTCATCAAATGGGTTTCAAATCAAATGATACCAATGTTGAATGTATTTTTTTAAGTCAACTCCCTTCATTGAGTTATAATTCTACTTCATGAACCTAATTCATCCAAGATTATTTTATTCCAATATAATATTTTACTTCAGGATAGTTTCTATTCATATATAGGGATAATTAATTTTTAATTCCAATATGTTACCTTTATTAATATTATTCCCAAAATGTATATCATTGTTAAGAATATTTCCCATGAAATTTAATGATATTCCCCCTTATTTATCAATATTTTCATTTTCAACCAATGTTAACCTTTATAATTGGATACCTAATTATTTTTTATCTTATGTGACCCCCATATTTTTATTCTCTTCTAAAATGGTCATTTTTTAATCATTTTATGAATCATGTTTTCGACAAATATATTTCAAAATATTAAATTGGGTTTTCATCCATTAAAATGAAATTTTTTTATCCTGCAACCCAAATTTATTTTAATATCATTAATATAAATTTCAGGATATATTAGTGATGTATTTACTTAAAAAATAATGTTTCTCCAATTATTAAAATTCACTTTTTTCAAAATAACATTTGAATGTGACCAGCAACACCATCTTGTTATGACAATGTTATTTTTTTCACAGAATCCCTTTTTATGTATTTCTTCTATCTAAACACATATTTACATTATTTTTCTATTTTTTGGAAGATTAATTTATAAACATTAATTGATTCTAAATGAAATTATTACTCCTCCCATTTTATAAATAAATTATTTCAAATGGACAAGGATATTTCATAATCATAATGGGATTTTTCTAAATATCTGACAAAGTTTTCTCCTATAATTGATTTTCCTTTGATATATATGATACTTGATCGAGGAAATTATTCAATTGATATCATTAAACGCATTTCTCTAGATGGATTAGGAAATTTCGTTTTCTACTACAGTAATGATATATCAAAACTTTTTTCTTTCTAAATAATTATTTGTTATAGGCATGATTTTTCATATAATAACTTTATTATGTGACATTATAAAAATAATTATTCTTATGAAGGTTTTGGTAATCTCTGTTAATATATTTTTGTGTTACCTTTGTATAACTTGGTATATTTATGGTTTTATTATAATTTTTATTTATCAAAATGGATTATGATTATTTAATTATTGGGAAAGTATTGACATCCCATTTGTTTTTTTAAAAATAATTATAATTTTGTGTTACTATGGAATGTTGATTATGTAATATCTAACAGTTAACCTTATTTATGTGGATGGATCATGTCCATTTTTATCCATTAATTGAATGATAATGACATTATGTTTTCTATATTTTTATCTAAATATGGATTTCGATTGATTCATGGGAAAAGATGATTACACATTGTTTTTCATATTCATATAATTCATATGGTGAATACATTGGATGTAAATAAGTGTTGGGTGTGGATTGATATTATATATCACCTCGATTCATCAGCTAATATTATGAAACAAACGGTTTGTGTATTTAGGTTATTATTACCCGATACAACCATGATGTATTTGCGATGACCAGGATAACAAGAATGATCTCTTTGTGGTGCCCTTAATGGTAAGAATAATATCTTGGATGAGGCCATATTGGGACAAGATGTTTGATATTATGCATTCAATTACAATGAATTCAATTTTTCTTATCCATTTGATAATTTATATTATTATTAAATCCATGGATTTTATTAAATCTCATGAATTTAGTTATATATAATTATTTGACTCTTATTAATTCGCAGCATATTCTTCATTCCTTGATAGATTTTGATATACATTTTCCATTATGGAGTGTTTTATCTCACACTTCTTATGTATCCCTTTCCCAAGGATATTATGAAAATTATTTCACATTATATAATTAGAGTAAAAATAATTTGTGGATAATTTTTGACAGATGTTGAAGAATTATTACAGATTAAGTAATTTCTTATATAGTGGAAAAAATATCCTTTTTTGAAAAAAACATGGGTTTTATTACTTAATGAATTATCCAAATTCTATAAACTATAATTGAAAATGTATTGGGCATTATGTTTATTGAAATATTTACATTAAGTTATGAAATTGTTATGGATACAAACATGGGGACTCACAATCATCTCGAATATTAATTTATTATATGGACATGTAAATATTGTGTGAATTGTAATAATGAGTGACCATGGTAGTGCGACCGGAATGGGATCCTAAGGTGGTTTCCCTTGGATGTTTTTTGTGAATGTATTCAGTCCTCAAATATTATGTATGATGTTCCATCCAATTATTCTTGTTTTCCATTGTGATAGGCCAAACTAAAGTCATATTTAAACCCGAGGAGGATTTCTATTATTAGGGACTGGATCAACAATCCCTGAGTAATTCTATGGAATATGATGTCCCCCTATAGTGATGTCTAGGTATTAGCCTTTGATATTATATAATAATGGTCATATGAGATAGGTGAATTGGAAGGCATGTGAAAATGTATTAGTATGGAATAAAATTGGTTTCTTTGACTCAATAAGTGATGGGTATGGAAATATAGATTTGTGATTGGTCCTCAATATCTTATCAATTTATCATACGTATGTCAATGTCCTTGATGCATTTCGATGTGATGATATATATGAGGAATTAAATTTTGAGGAATTTACATGTTTCTATATGGTTTTGGGAACCATGTAATAAATACATATGTACTTATTTGTGATAGGAAATCCGGTTTTCAGTCGGATAGGTGGAGGTTTAACCATCATGACCAAGATTTGGTATGATAAATTCCATCTTTATAATAACCCTTGTGAGATGAGTGATGGTATGGGACCTAATATATATTGAATATGGTATTTAATGAATTTTAGGAGTTAGTTTCACTACTTATTGGGGGTTGGTATCCTATAAATATCATTGATTGTATGAATCAATGCCCATGGTGATACCTCATTCACCATGACTATGATTTATGATGAATTTATTTTATTTTTAGAGATAAGTTTTTCATGTGTATGTGTATACTTTTTTTGATTATTAATTCACAATTCTTTTGGTTTTAGTGATGTATCATTCATCGAGGTCAACATTTTGGGGGAAAATCATTCAACTGAGAGAGTAATGGGGGATTTGTGATAAATGATATATTTTTTACATAGTGATAAATCATTCTACCTATTTTTATTTGGATTAGTGATGAATTCTTCACATGGGTTTTGTTCTCTAGATAAAGATAGATTTTTTATCCAATGCTACATTTTCCCAAATTATGTTTCGATTGGTAATGTATCATTCACCTTTTGGGTTTTTTTCTAGATATTGATACATTTTTCACCTCATGATACATCATTTTACCATGATATTATGGTATAGTTATAGATCATCCTCCTTATGGTTATCTATTGGTGATATTTAATTAATATAATAATACATTGTATGATTTGGTGGTTTTTGGAATAGTAGATTATACACCTTGGTAATGTGATACAATGATAGATCTTTCAGCATTGGAATTATTATAGTGGTATATAGTCTACCTAGGGAAAGTTATATAATGATGGATCACTCACCTTGGAGATTTTTTTTGTGGTAGATCATCCATTTTGGGGTTATGTATAGAGACATATTTTCCACCTTGGGTATTTTTTTGGTATAAGGTTGTTCACATTAGGGTTGTGTTTCACTATTACTTGATACACCCAGGAGACATTATTTAGTGATATATCATTAAATAATGTGATATTATTCAATGGCATCTCATTAACTTAGGAGATATGATTTATGATACATAATTCACTAATGTAAAATGGTTTGGTGATATGCAATTTACTGAGGGGATGGTATGGATGATATACCACTCAACATTGATTTCATGAATGAGTGGTGAAATATCATACAATGTTCAAACCATGGGAGCATGTTCCCTTTCTGAAATATACGGAAGATGGTAGGATTCAAGTATATAGCTTTCTCCATGCGTACTTAATATTAATATGGGTGAAAGAATTTGATATAAATTACATACATTATATTTAGTACATGCATAAAAATACAGAAAATATTTTATTAGATGCACTGTTGGTGGTTTCCTACTGATTTGTATGCCCACCCCCACGTACTAACTTTAGTGCATGTGTAGATAATATTACTAGAATGTAGTAATGGGAGACATACCTAGTGAAGGTGGAGGAGGTAGGGAATATCTGAATAGTTTTTCGATATCATTTATTCTAGAATAAGGATAATATATATCTTTTTATTATTATTATTTATAGTTTTATTTTTCTAATATATGTTATACCATGTGGTGGTATTTCATCTATGTGTGACTATAAGTCCTACATGTGTTAAATGTTATTATAACATTGCTATATTAATTTTATGGTTTTCTATCAATTGTAATTATATATTTTAAACTATGAATTTATATATGTTATGTTTGTTTCTATAATTATTTGTTTCTATTTTGATGATACTAGAGGGTAGAGTCACCCCAAGTGATTTATTAGACCATCCTTACTAGTCCCCAGGTTATAGTATAGAAGGAGGCATGCAATATGTGGTGTGGTGACCTGGCATAGGCTAGTTGTTAGTTGATATATATGGGATGTTCCAGTGTTATATTAGTTATTTGTTAATTTTTTTATCTCTATTTAGGGTATAATTGATAGATATAGTCCTAGTCAGAACATGGTAAGGAGGCTACATTTGTTTTTGGAAAGGACATGAATGTGATGAGCTCCATGTTTTTAGGGAGTAAGTATTATTGTTGTTGTTTTTTATGTAACTATTGAGTTTTGTTTTTCAAAGGATAATGTTTTGGTTCATTGATTTATGGGTTTATTTTGGACCACAGTGGGAAGAGGCACACATTAATGAATAATATTTAAAACATAGGATTTACATGATATTCATATGCTTGTATGTGGTGGATGTTATAATTAACAGTGGTGTTCAGTGTTTAGTTTTCTAAAAACCACATATAGAGTCTTTCCCTATTTAAATTGTTAGTGTAATTGTAGTTTTTGAACCACGATTTTAGGTTATTAGATTATATAAGATGAATGAGTATGTGGAATTATATATATTTTATACATGGATTGAAAATTGGTTAGGTTTGGAAGGAGTGATCCTTGAGTGATATGAGAACCTTATGCTATAGGGTGCATATAGTGTGGTGATATTCAATTCTTGAGTGTAACATCATCGATGTGGTTATGGATATGGGGATGAAAATATATTCTGTAGTATGGGTATAGGTATACCTAATACTGATGAGATCCTTGGTATAAGGTGATGGAATATGATTTTCATTGGAATAATTGATTTTGAAGCATGGGGATACCTTATTTGATGAAAATGATTCATCTAGTGAGTCTAGTACTATAGTTTAGTTGTAATTCACTTTCTTGTTACATCATAGGTTAAATTCTAACTCTGAGGGTGGACCTACTTTGAATAATAGGCAACCTGATCTCATGGATACCTTTTTAGTTTGGATGTATTAGTGAATTATTTATGTATTGGGATCTATGTATGGGATGCGATATTGAGTTTGTGACTATGGTATGTGGGGGAAGCTTGGGTAAGATGTTAAAAATGAATGAATGTAAAATGATTCATGTAGGGATTGTGATTTAAATGTATTTGAGGCATGATAAAAAATTAATTAGGAATGTGACCCAATGATTGAAGGGATAAAATAAATGATGTCATGGTTTTTTGTGTTTTGAGAGGTAGATATATGGTATGCTATTACATGAAATATAGGTTGCTGTTGTCTATGATTTTCCTTTGTATGTAGATCATAAAGATTGGTTAGGTGAGAATGTCATATGATGGAATGAGGGACATTCCAACTTTTTTGATTTTGTAAAATATTTTGGATATGAAGGTTATGGATGATATGTACATGAATTCATTGGGAAGGTCATTGTAACGACCAAAACTTTCATTAATGTAAATTCCTCTTGATCTAATTAAATTTCTTATTATGGTTATATAAAATGTGAAATTTAGTGGTTTTACGTTTCTGGATTTCAAAATTGTAACACCCCAAGATTTTATAGTGTGTTATTTCTTCAAAATAATTCAATAACTTTCACTACATGCAACACCAAGTTCAATCGCACCATGACTTACCAAACAAGCTGTTCAAAAGAGGTTATGAATAGTGTTAACTAAATTGTAAACTTTATATAATCCTTATAATTTTAGAATCCATATTATGAGTTTCTTAGACATAATGTAAGAACAAATTCATTTTCAATATTGCACTTTTACCAAATTTTAATAGTGAACCCTTTTTAGATACAATATTTTAAACCTTTTGACTAAATGGGGACATCAAAAATTTAAAATAAAACATTCCAAGCTTCCACGGTACGCTTTCCGTTGAGTAATACAGTAGCGTGTGTTGTACGCAACTTCGAGTTCTAACACACACCACAACCAATCAAACTAGTCGTTATGAATAGTAATACCTACTTTTTGAAATCATATATATTTTATATTTTAAAATGGACTTCATTTTTGGATTCGGAATATCGAATTTAGCCTAAGGTGAAATTTTGGTACTTTTCGGATAACTTTCATATTTTGATGAATAGTGAAAATTACTAAATTTTAATTAAAAACAACTTTTTTAATCAAAATAATTAATAGTGATAAATTGTTAATTTGAGTGGTTTTAAATTATATTTAGAATATATTTTTACCATTTAATATAATGTTGTTCATTGGACATAATTTTACAATTAAACCGAACATAAACAAGTGTCAATCTTTTGATAGTTATTACCTCTTAAAAACACGCTTTTTGTTTTGACAACGGGAATTAATTTTAAATTAATTTCTGCCACTTCTGTGTTTTGAATTTAGGAAAATGGATTGCATATTTGGAATCAGGATGTTCAAATTGTGTAAATAGGTAACTTTTATTTTTAGACATTTTGAATAATTACTGCGGTAAATATTTTATTTATCATGGTTAAAGGGTAAATCCGGTAAATAAGGGTTAAAAAAATAATATTATAATAATACAAAATTACCCTAAAACGTGTCTTAACCCTATTGGTTGATACATGGTCGACCATGGGCATCTTTGTGTCAATTTTGGGACCCCATGGATCCACTTGTAAGTGATAATGACACTTTATTTTAATTAAGTTAAAATGAATACAAAAATGACACAAGCATATATCTTTTAGAAGAACAATTTTTACATAGGGTTATACATGTTGGATTTTCGATTGTAAATATTAATTAGAAAGATAAAAAGATTTCCTACATAATGATATTTTATTTATAATTTTTAGACATTAAATAATTTATTTTATTTATGACACAATGATGATGCAGTAATTACTAAAATAGTAAAAAATTAACATAATTAGTATTATAAATACCCAAATAAATATAATATGAAACTTTTAATAAATTACACTAATTTTCTATGATAATATGATATATTAGGATTGATTTAATTGACTTTGTTCGAAGTAATCAATCTGTTAGGAGTTTCAAAAAAATCAACTATTGAATAGTGTCAAAATTGACATAAAAGAGTTCTTAAAACAAATATTATATTATTAATTGATATTAAATTCCTAAAAATCTAAGGATCGGCCAAGAGACTTATATTATTATAGGTTCCTCATTAATGGACCACTTGGGGGTCGCTTGGATGTATATAGTAAGTTTATTAACCATATTATATAAAAATACAAAGAGACATTGTAAAAGTGAAACTAATTAACTTAGAGTTAATACTTAAAGATAAGGTTAATATAAGTACCCAAACCTGTATAAATTCTATTGGATGAGTTGTTTTAGACCTATACCCACCTCATCCTTTGAATAGTCAACTTTGGAGCCTTTAGAAACCGAATATGAATTTATTATAAATTAATATTTCTAGCTTTTCCAAAGGTGCCCCTCACCCCTCTTATAAAAGGGCACTCCTCCTTCTCATTTCTTCACACCTCTAAAGCCTTTTGGTTCGGCCAAACTCTATCCAAATACTCTCCCAACATCCCTCAATACAACCTAGAGGCCTTAGTTTGATCAGAAAGCCAACCTAAGGAGCCCTTTTGATCAAATCAAAAGGAAGAACCCGAAGAAGAGGTAATGATCTCACCACCCTTTTCTAAGTTCATTTCTTCTTCCACTTCTTCTTCCTTTGTTCTTACCATTCTGAAATAATAACTCCAGTATCTCACATATACTGTGATGTTATTATAAATATGGTACAATCATATTCAGTATTCTATCTACCCTTTGAATAACATGTCACCATACGTGCGTACGTACGGCTTACCGTCTCCACGTCGTGGTGTAATTGTTATTCAATATAATATTATTTGGATGGGTATAATAATGATGTGTAACTCATGTAAATAATAAATATAACATGTTAATGATTCTGTATATATGATATACCATCCATTTATATATTATTTTAATATCAAAAGAATGATATTGTCGCTCGTGCGTACGTACGGACTACCGTCTCCACGAACGCGATGAGATTCATTCTCCATCGTAACCATTAAAGCGTAATTATCATTTTATGATTTAAAAATGATGTTTAAGGACTTGATATCATTCTGGATATGAATAATATACAACCTATCCTTTACAAACATGTCTTACGTAACAAAACATATGAAAGAAAACAAGTGAGTTAACACCCGAAACAACGATAATACTAAGATATTATTATCAAATCAATATTAAAAGATCATATATGATATCATATTAATGTATATGATTCTTGTATAATTTAATAACAATTATTTCACCATTATACAGGAGTTTAACCTACCACAACCAAGGAAAAGTACAAGGTAAGGGGTTTTCATCTCACTCCTTATTCCCGTGAGATTCATGCCATATTGCCACCATTACCTTTTGTGTGGTGTATGTACTGCCCATAATTATATTCTTTGTGTAATACACTCTAATTTATGTGTATTTACATATTCATTGTATGATACCTATTTCATGGGTTTTATGTTTCATAAGTTACCAAATTGGTAAGGGTTATTTCACAATCTCTTCATTATCCGAGGTTGTTTATATGTAATAATCTACTGGGATCTCTTTATCATCCACATCCATGTTTCTTAAAAATGTATTTCAAAACATTTTTATTATGAGTTAAAGTCATTTATACCCTTTATGACTTTTATAAGTGGTTTATAAAGGAATCTTTCGGTTGTTTTCAAACAAGGTCCTTTTTAACCTTTTCGACAGAATTAAGGTAAGAATGTTTTTTTTAACTTCTAGGGCGGGTGCGGCTATTTTCCGCCGTTATAAAATCTTCAAAGCTTCCCTTACAAGCTTAAAAGAATATTTTCAAAGAAAACGTTTTATTTTATATGGATCTTAAATGATTTCAAAATAAAAGGAGATATTTCTTTAAAAAGAATTTTGATTTCATCTATGTCAACATCCTTTGATGGATTTTACGCTTATTTGAAGTTTATTTATTATAATACAAAACTTCTATATTTTATTGAAGGTTTTGTGATATGTTTGACTGTGGATGTGCTATTTTATACCATTCATAGTTTATGGTGAAACTATTGACATTTCGTATGCTAGTTTTAATCCGAATGTTTATGTTATATTTCAAACTTTTCTTCAGATGAATGTGCTAAACAAGTATGTTCCGGGTTGGGGACCGGTAAAAGTAAGCCCTCCAGGTTGGGGACTGGTAAAAGTAAGCCCTCCAGGTTGGGGACTGGTTAAAGTAAGCCCTCCAGGTTAGGGACTGGTAAAAGTATGCCCTCCGGGTTGGTGTCCGGTTATTAGAGGCACTCCGGGTTGGTGTCCGGTTATTAGAGGCACTCCGGGTTGGTGTCCGGTTATTAGAGGCACTCCGGGTTGGGTTCCGGTTAGAAGTAACCCCTAGGTCTTGGGATGAGGCCTAGACAAGGAAATTAACGTTTGACATTATGCATTCCAACATTATGAAAGTGGTTATTGATTTTTTCATGTGATTATTCGATTAGTAGAATATCCATGTGAATAAGTAAATGGCATTATTTCATTTTACTTTTGCCATTCCATGTTGAAGTTCAATTTTAAAAGGCTTTTGTTTTAGTAATGCATTGCCTTAAATGTTTATTCTTATTTATGAAAGTTTCCGCTATATTGTTATCCTTACTGGGCATTTGAGCTCACCCCTTTTCTATGTTTTATTTTTCCCCAGGATGTGAAGAAGTAAATTATGAATGACCTGCAGGGATATTATGAGGGGATAGTAGTGTGGATTATGGAGACATTATGTTGTTGTAGTAGTTTTTCATTTTATGATGTAATGTAAAACTTATGAATATATCTAGTGTTTCCAAGGCTACTAAACCAATCGGTCTTTCGAGATTTGATCTTTCTTGTGATCATGCAAATGTTATGTAATAATGCACCGACTCTAGGCAACTAGGGTCGGGGCGTTACAGTTGGTATCAGAGGAAGTTTAGTACAAACCTTGGAAGCTAGATTTAGATAAACTCTGATTAGAGCACGTAGACCTAAGATGAACTTTGAGGATTAGTATAGAAGAACTTCCTAGAATTTTGGTATTGTAGAGATTTTGTGAATTTTCCGAGCACTACATCCCTGTCTGGATACGAGCAGGTAGAGGCGGCTCTGGCACAGATGTACCTAGGGGTAAAACCCGAAAACACCGCTTTGAGCTAGACTCGAACGGGAACTGGTGCACGACAACGGGCCTTGCTGCACTCTTGGTTACGACACTCCCGGGGGATATGCTTAGGATAATTCTCATTTTCTTTACAAACCATTATGAAGGGTTTATGAGTATATACATCCTCAAAGGAGACATTTTTATGATTATGGATTATATCCATAAATAGTTCAATTCATATTAAGTGTTTTATAAGTATGGGATTATGTATTTTGATTCATAAACTGATCTAGTGTATGCCATTGTTTAGAAATGGCGCCCAGTAGAAGAAATGAGAACTCCAGAAATGCACATGATCCAAAGAGAAGGAAGGATCATATCTTTCATGGTCTTAAGCTAGAATTTATAAGAGGAATAGTCTCCCATGTATTATCATCATGTGAAGAAATAATATCATGTGTTGATAAGATAAGTAAAGAGTTTACTGAGTCTTATGGATTTGAAGGGAAGCAAGAGAAGAAAAGGATGGAAGAGAGAAAGATGGATAAAGGGAAGAGGGAAAAGAAGAATTTTCCCATATGTGGTAACTGTGGAAAGAAACACCCTGGAACTTGCCTGAAAGGAATGGGAGTTTGTTATAAGTGTGGTGGAAAAGGGCACAAAGTACATGACTGCAAGGGTAAGAAAATGGTTTCAAATGTACAATGCTTCATTTGCAAGGAGTTTGGACACTATGCGAACCTATGTCCCAGTCATCAGAATATGCCACAAATGATGTTATTGGATAATAATCAAGTTATGATACTACCACAGATGAAGAGGAATGATTAGAGTTCTTATGTTGATTATGTCCATTGAGTGTTGTACTAACAGTGTACTTGTTATAATAATTATGGAGTATATAAGGATTGTACTGCAGTACTATTTCATTAAGGACTTGAGATTGTGTGGAGCAAAGAAAAGTGACTCAATAGCAGGATAAATTTTTGGAAAATATATGGTTGAGAGAATGATAAATCATAATATAGTTCTGATACTGAGGTAGTGATTTTGGAATAATATGTGATTGTTTTGGATAAATTATATTGGATATTCTTGACTACCCTGGAACTGATTAATGATTTGTATATTCCATCATTTTTGGGGTTTAAAACATTTTTGGATTAATGAATTATATCCAGTATTCTACATGGAATAAGGGAGCATGAATGTAATCAATAAGGAATATGGTAATTCAGGACGTTTCAGAGTATTAAAAGAATACATGATGAAGGTATTCATATGCTATTACGGGGTAAAAAGGACCTACATTATGTTTACCTTCCTTATAAATGTTGGACTGTGAGTTTGGACAGAAGTATTTTGGATAGTTCTAGTCTAGATTAATTTTGGATTGCCATAAAAGGACAACCCGGAGGTCGGGCGGCAACCCGTCGCGTCCGACAAGGCTACGAGACTTGAACCCGCAACCGAAGGGCGACAAGGGTGTATCACCTACCACTGGCCCAAGAGATGTCCTGGATTAAATAATGTAGTTTTTATTAAAAGATCTTTTAGATGAATTATAAATTCGTTTATTTTGGAACCCTATACGAATAGTGTAAATAGAATTTTTTTACATTCTATTATCTTTTAGAGCGAAAGATGAGTTTCTGGTAGAAATTTATTAATGGATAAAACTCTAATTATAAAGTAAGTATATCTCATTATGATCTTAGCCAATCTCATAAATAAATTCCTCAATATTAAGAAAAGCAACTTTGAACAAAAATGTTTTCCTAGATGGTACCTTAAATCATCACTAATTTATGGCTTTGGGATTGTTGGCCTTTTCATAGCCATGTTCTATACCACTCTCCATCAGATAATTGATGGTTAGATTTCTCCTCCATATCCATATTTTCCTTCATGGAACCCTAGTATGTGTTATTTTAGGTAATCTTCATACTTTCGACTCTTTATTTTAAATAGAGTCCTCATTAATTCATTTTTCGATGTGGGATTTCAACTAAGATATTTTGAAACGTCAAAAATGTGTTATCCTAATACCCTATGTTTTGTTGAACTGATGGTATTTCAAATCATCATAGATTGATGAATTTAAGGACCTCAATTTTACACTTGTTTGTGATTGATGACCTCAATCAATACCTATAAATATTTACATTTTTTCTCCAATTATATGTCTCTAAATGCCACCAATGTTCTCCTAATCGAGATCATAATTTGGTGGTGACCCTTTCATTTCTCTTTTCCTCATATTAAGACTAAATTTTAGTAACCCAATTTCCGATGTGGGTTTTCCCACAAATATATTTTCTATTTTCAACCTTTTATTTTCGAAGAACAATTTCAAATTGCGAGGACGCAATTTATTGAAGGAGGGGAGAATGTAACACCCCAAGATTTTATAGTGTGTTATTTCTTCAAAATAATTCAATAACTTTCACTACACGCAACACCAAGTTCAATCGCACCATGACTTACCAAACAAGCTGTTCAAAAGAGGTTATGAATAGTGTTAACTAAATTGTAAACTTTATATAATCCTTATAATTTTAGAATCCATATTATGAGTTTCTTAGACATAATGTAAGAACAAATTCATTTTCAATATTGCACTTTTACCAAATTTTAATAGTGAACCCTTTTTAGATACAATATTTTAAACCTTTTGACTAAATGGGGACATCAAAAATTTAAAATAAAACATTCCAAGCTTCCACGGTACGCTTTCCGTTGAGTAATACAGTAGCGTGTGTTGTACGCAACTTCGAGTTCTAACACACACCACAACCAATCAAACTAGTCGTTATGAATAGTAATACCTACTTTTTGAAATCATATATATTTTATATTTTAAAATGGACTTCATTTTTGGATTCGGAATATCGAATTTAGCCTAAGGTGAAATTTTGGTACTTTTCGGATAACTTTCATATTTTGATGAATAGTGAAAATTACTAAATTTTAATTAAAAACAACTTTTTTAATCAAAATAATTAATAGTGATAAATTGTTAATTTGAGTGGTTTTAAATTATATTTAGAATATATTTTTACCATTTAATATAATGTTGTTCATTGGACATAATTTTACAATTAAACCGAACATAAACAAGTGTCAATCTTTTGATAGTTATTACCTCTTAAAAACACGCTTTTTGTTTTGACAGCGGGAATTAATTTTAAATTAATTTCTGCCACTTCTGTGTTTTGAATTTAGGAAAATGGATTCCATATTTGGAATCAGGATGTTCAAATTGTGTAAATAGGTAACTTTTATTTTTAGACATTTTGAATAATTACTGCGGTAAATATTTTATTTACCATGGTTAAAGGGTAAATCCGGTAAATAAGGGTTAAAAAAATAATATTATAATAATACAAAATTACCCTAAAACGTGTCTTAACCCTATTGGTTGATACATGGTCGACCATGGGCATCTTTGTGTCAATTTTGGGACCCCATGGATCCACTTGTAAGTGATAATGACACTTTATTTTAATTAAGTTAAAATGAATACAAAAATGACACAAGCATATATCTTTTAGAAGAAAAAATTTTTACATAGGGTTATACATGTTGGATTTTCGATTGTAAATATTAATTAGAAAGCTAAAAATATTTCCTACATAATGATATTTTATTTATAATTTTTAGACATTAAATAATTTATTTTATTTATGACACAATGATGATGCAGTAATTACTAAAATAGTAAAAAATTAACATAATTAGTATTATAAATACCCAAATAAATATAATATGAAACTTTTAATAAATTACACTAATTTTCTATGATAATATGATATATTAGGATTGATTTAATTGACTTTGTTCGAAGTAATCAATCTGTTAGGAGTTTCAAAAAAATCAACTATTGAATAGTGTCAAAATTGACATAAAAGAGTTCTTAAAACAAATATTATATTATTAATTGATATTAAATTCCTAAAAATCTAAGGATCGGCCAAGAGACTTATATTATTATAGGTTCCTCATTAATGGACCACTTGGGGGTCGATTGGATGTATATAGTAAGTTTATTAACCATATTATATAAAAATACAAAGAGACATTGTAAAAGTGAAACTAATTAACTTAGAGTTAATACTTAAAGATAAGGTTAATATAAGTACCCAAACCTGTATAAATTCTATTGGATGAGTTTTTTTCGACCTATACCCACCTCATCCTTTGAATAGTCAACTTTGGAGCCTTTAGAAACCGAATATGAATTTATTATAAATTAATATTTCTAGCTTTTCCAAAGGTGCCCCTCACCCCTCTTATAAAAGGGCACTCCTCCTTCTCATTTCTTCACACCTCTAAAGCCTTTTGGTTCGGCCAAACTCTATCCAAATACTCTCCCAACATCCCTCAATACAACCTAGAGGCCTTAGTTTGATCAGAAAGCCAACCTAAGGAGCCCTTTTGATCAAATCAAAAGGAAGAACCCGAAGAAGAGGTAATGATCTCACCACCCTTTTCTAAGTTCATTTCTTCTTCCACTTCTTCTTCCTTTGTTCTTACCATTCTGAAATAATAACTCCAGTATCTCACATATACTGTGATGTTATTATAAATATGGTACAATCATATTCAGTATTCTATCCACCCTTTGAATAACATGTCACCATACGTGCGTACGTACGGCTTACCGTCTCCACGTCGTGGTGTAATTGTTATTCAATATAATATTATTTGGATGGGTATAATAATGATGTGTAACTCATGTAAATAATAAATATAACATGTTAATGATTCTGTATATATGATATACCATCCATTTATATATTATTTTAATATCAAAAGAATGATATTGTCGCTCGTGCGTACGTACGGACTACCGTCTCCACGAACGCGATGAGATTCATTCTCCATCGTAACCATTAAAGCGTAATTATCATTTTATGATTTAAAAATGATTTTTAAGGACTTGATATCATTCTGGATATGAATAATATACAACCTATCCTTTACAAACATGTCTTACGTAACAAAACATATGAAAGAAAACAAGTGAGTTAACACCCGAAACAACGATAATACTAAGATATTATTATCAAATCAATATTAAAAGATCATATATGATATCATATTAATGTATATGATTCTTGTATAATTTAATAACAATTATTTCACCATTATACAGGAGGTTAACCTACCACAACCAAGGAAAAGTACAAGGTAAGGGGTTTTCATCTCACTCCTTATTCCCGTGAGATTCATGCCATATTGCCACCATTACCTTTTGTGTGGTGTATGTACTGCCCATAATTATATTCTTTGTGTAATACACTCTAATTTATGTGTATTTACATATTCATTGTATGATACCTATTTCATGGGTTTTATGTTTCATAAGTTACCAAATTGGTAAGGGTTATTTCACAATCTCTTCATTATCCGAGGTTGTTTATATGTAATAATCTACTGGGATATCTTTATCATCCACATCCATGTTTCTTAAAAATGTATTTCAAAACATTTTTATTATGAGTTAAAGTCATTTATACCCTTTATGACTTTTATAAGTGGTTTATAAAGGAATCTTTCGGTTGTTTTCAAACAAGGTCCTTTTTAACCTTTTCGACAGAATTAAGGTAAGAATGTTTTTTTTAACTTCTAGGGCGGGTGCGGCTATTTTCCGCCGTTATAAAATCTTCAAAGCTTCCCTTACAAGCTTAAAAGAATATTTTAAAAGAAAACGTTTTATTTTATATGGATCTTAAATGATTTCAAAATAAAAGGAGATATTTCTTTAAAAAGAATTTTGATTTCATCTATGTCAACATCCTTTGATGGATTTTACGCTTATTTGAAGTTTATTTATTATAATACAAAACTTCTATATTGTATTGAAGGTTTTGTGATATGTTTGACTGTGGATGTGCTATTTTATACCATTCATAGTTTATGGTGAAACTATTGACATTTCGTATGCTAGTTTTAATCCGAATGTTTATGTTATATTTCAAACTTTTCTTCAGATGAATGTGCTAAACAAGTATGTTCCGGGTTGGGGACCGGTAAAAGTAAGCCCTCCAGGTTGGGGACTGGTAAAAGTAAGCCCTCCAGGTTGGGGACTGGTTAAAGTAAGCCCTCCAGGTTAGGGACTGGTAATAGTATGCCCTCCGGGTTGGTGTCCGGTTATTAGAGGCACTCCGGGTTGGTGTCCGGTTATTAGAGGCACTCCGGGTTGGTGTCCGGTTATTAGAGGCACTCCGGGTTGGGTTCCGGTTAGAAGTAACCCCTAGGTTTTGGGATGAGGCCTAGACAAGGAAATTAACGTTTGACATTATGCATTCCAACATTATGAAAGTGGTTATTGATTTTTGCATGTGATTATTCGATTAGTAGAATATCCATGTGAATAAGTAAATGGCATTATTTCATTTTACTTTTGCCATTCCATGTTGAAGTTCAATTTTAAAAGGCTTTTGTTTTAGTAATGCATTGCCTTAAATGTTTATTCTTATTTATGAAAGTTTCCGCTATATTGTTATCCTTACTGGGCATTTGAGCTCACCCCTTTTCTATGTTTTATTTTTCCCCAGGATGTGAAGAAGTAAATTATGAATGACCTGCAGGGATATTATGAGGGGATAGTAGTGTGGATTATGGAGACATTATGTTGTTGTAGTAGTTTTTCATTTTATGATGTAATGTAAAACTTATGAATATATCTAGTGTTTCCAAGGCTACTAAACCAATCGGTCTTTCGAGATTTGATCTTTCTTGTGATCATGCCAATGTTATGTAATAATGCACCGACTCTAGGCAACTAGGGTCGGGGCGTTACAAAAATACCGTTATGAATTGTGACCGTTGCTAATATAGTCATTGAACAATGATAACATGATTAGTATAAATATAGGGCTCTAAGAAATCCAATTTACTCAGAAAAAGGAAGCGATAACCTCATCCAGTAGACTTTCCCCGTAAGAAGCGAATTTGTTGGAGCTCGGAAAGGAGGTGGAATCATTGGGATTTGCTTTTGACTAAGCTCAATAAGATCTTGAACATGTTAAGCTTGAGAAGAATGACAATGGGAGAAGTGGAAGTCAATAGAGATTACCACCCGAGCGATGTTGTCTGAGCGACCCCAAGAGTCTGTCACCATCACACACCGTACCTTTCGGTCTTATTTGGTTATTATAAGGGGTTATGTAACATGACTCTAGCACTATTACTATGTACATTATTTTTGTATAAATAATGTGAATTCATTTTATTATTGTTACTTTGTAAATATTTTTTAAAGCACAAATAGTATTTTTTTGTTAATATTCAACTAAGAAATCTATTTTGATGAATTAATGGATTTTTGAATTAAATAATATTTTTAAAAAATATTATTATTAAATTACTTTTTATTAAATATAAATCATCATATAATTTTATAAATGCAATTGTAATATTTATTAAGGTTTGAAAACTGTTTTTGTCAAAACCCATGAATTTTCGGTAAATGTCAGTTTATATTTTAAAAGTAAAAATTCAAATATTTATAAAATTATTTAGATAAAATAAATATTATTTTTGGAATAAGGAAATCAAAATTATCCAATGGTTAATGTTTGATAATTTTCCGAGACAGTTGAATTTTTGGGTAAAAATTAAATACCGTTTAAATATATAATAGGTTTTATGACATCATAATGACCCAATAGTGATGTAATAAAATACTATAAACATTATGTTCTGCCAATATATGTTCTACCATTAAAATAATGTGATTTTAGATTTTATTTATTTATTTTACAAAGCATTAGTGGACCCCTCAAGTCCTATAAAACATTTTGTCTTTTCAAATTGTTTTCCATGAGAGTTCGACTCGCCTCCACATAAGAAACCATTTTATTTAAATAAGTTAGGCCATTTTACTTATAAAATATTCTTTTACACACCCCTTTGACCAAAACCATGGTAACAAACCTTGGTATGGTTTGTGTTTTTAATTAGTTTAATGTGAGGTGTCCCACACATAAATAATAAAGAATTCCCTCTCCTTTCCAATATAAACTCACACAAACTCTCACTTCCTCTTCACTCAAAGACTTTTGAGATCTAAAAACCCCTGAACTACTCTCTATTGAATCCTCCCAAGGTGCCCAAAGATCCCAAGAACCCTCTCTAAAGCCTCTACCAAGCCTTTGGGATTACACTTCTAAGTAAAGGATCTCTCACTTTCTCATTTTCTTCAAATTTTCCTTAAGTTGTTATGCCTTTCTTTCAATTGAAAATGTTGGGGTATGATTTTTCACCTTCCCCATAATTCTCTTTTTATGTTTGGAATTATGGGATACCCCTTTATCTCTCATTAATTCCTCCCATGTACACCCATTACCATGCCAAAATTCTGTGAGGGATTTCCCTCTCCTCTTTTACATCCAAATAATTCATTTGAATTATGCATCTAAATTCCATTAAATTTGTTAAGACATATATCTCTATGACCCCCTTACTGTCCATTTCATCTAAATATGATTTAAAACGCCTTTATCTCTCATCAACCATTTTTATGAGTTTTTTATTTCCCGCGGTTATGCTGTCGAAATTGCACTACGATTTTCAAAGCCAATGTCATTGTGTAGTGAATACCATGCCCATTTCTCTATCAAGGGTATTAAACTTTATAAAAATTTACTTATTGATTATAAATATTAATTTATATACTCCCCATCCCTTTATCATGTAATAAATGAATATGATTGATTCTATGTTGTATGATCCATGTGGCACAATTATGCATGAAATGAAATGTTTAAGAAGGGCGCACCATGATAGCACTCCAATGCATCAGGTAAAGTATAGTATCATGATAAGTCATGTTAAATGGGTTTTTACTCATGATAATTCAAGTGAAATGAGGTTTTACTCATGATAATGTGAAAAAAGGGTTTACTCATGCTCTAAGTGCCATGAGAATTGGCTCATGCTAATTCCATGTTAAGTGTTGTTGCCACATTTCCATGTTATGATTATCATGATTATCATGATATTATGTTAATGTTTCTCTTGTGCTACAATGATATTCCTATTTTATAACATGTATTTCATTCCTCATGTTATTCCATGTTTATTCCCTTACTGGGGTTTATAGCTCACCCTTTTCTTATGCATGTCCTCAAGTTATCCCATGCAATGCTAAGTACGAGGGAATGTAGTGGACATGTAAAGGAATTTTTCAGTAAAGATGTAGTATTTAATGTTTTAAGTTGTTATGTAATGTTCTTAATACAAAAAGACACTATACATATTGATCTTCTATGTTGTATCAAGTGAATATTTTATGTAATAAATTAGTTTTTGGTGTGTAATAAAATGTAGGGTTTTTATAGTCATGATAACACTCTATGACGCATAATAATCCCTTAAGATGAATTTATAGTGTGTTTTTCATGTTTTTTGGGGTATTTTTCATATTAATTGAGACCCATATGTTGTATACGACCCTAGTATATGCCTTTTTTAGTGATGGGGTTAATGAATCCTTAGTTTTCTAGAATTTTTGGTTCTAGGTTATTGTATGTGGATAGAATTTAATGAAGGACCACAGTTGGGGTGTGAGTAGATGTGGGTTGACCATTGGGATGGTGCTAGACAAATTTATATAACTAAGGTATATATTGGGAAGTTAATCTCATGAATCCATGGAGTGTAATAGTTAATGTAGGATCTTCTTGGGATGAAAAATTGAGAATAAATAACCATTGTGAACCAGTGAGCTGGGGAATATTAGGGGTTTTCCATGAAAAGGTTGTAAAATTCTACTAAATATGATGTGATGTCCATTTCATGATAGAATGTGATATTTTTGTGATAGAAAATGAGTCACTAATTTATAGATATATATTTAAATATTTTATGATTTATAAAAAAAATCATATATGTAATACAAGAAATGGTGGCCTAGAGCTTCATAAAAGAATAAAACATAGAGGGAGGATCTTTGGTGGATATATCAGGTTGTAATGAGGGGAGGTATTGAGTATCAATGTTTGTATGAAAATAGTTTGTGATCAATTTTGTACTCATTGATCAAAGATAAGAGAAATCCTATGGTGGATAACACACTACCATATGTTCATATTTGACCTTTATTTTTGGTGTAGTTTATAGAGACCCTAATCTTGACGTACATGGACATTACATTACTTTTGCGGAATACTTAAACATAACAAAAACATACACACAAAGACCGTAATAGTTTAGTGTCTTTGGAAACTTGGAACGTAATCTTCTAATCGTGGTGAAAGATCTTCAACATCTCCCATAAAGATCTTCCACTTTTTGTTTCCTGACCTAAAACCTTTATTTTGATCCTGGGGGAAAATAAAACATAAAAAGGGTGAGCTCAAATGCTCAATAAGGGTATGAATGGATAAAATAAAACATACCATATACATTGGAACTTAAAAACATGAACATAATGTTTAAACATTAAAATCTTGAGCAACGACATAAAACATGGAAGTACATAAGGCATAGATCATAATGGAACATAAACCATGATAAAATAGCATGGGAATAAAACATGTAATTGTGGCATCCATTAATCACATGTAATGATTTCCATAGTAGCCAAGGCATTTCTGCCAAGACCATCTTAGTGGACAAAGTCCCATTCTGAATCGAGTTCACTCCTCGTTTCAGTCCTGTAACACTGAACCAGATTAACTAACCGTTCCAGCCATGTCTATCTCATGAGATATAAAATCTTTACCCAATGCATTGGAGGGAGATATAGGTCCCACCCATCTCATAATGAAATCATTCTTACTTGTGCCACAAAAAAAAACATACATCATTCATAATAACCCAATAAACAAAATGGGTTTCATAAACATCATTCCATCATCACATAATCCATTTAAATGAAATGGATATCATTTAATAATAAGAAAAGTGAAACCATTTAAATCATAGAGACATGATACTTGAAACATACACATATGAAATAATGTCATCTTAGATGAAAAATGGTTTTGATAAAATACTTGAAATGAATTCTTGAGGAAAATATCCTTTCTTCTTCAAAATCAATTTCTTTTCACAAAACGTCATGTAATTTTAAAAGAAAGAGATTTTGTTGAAAACAGTAATGAAATCTTTTGGAGGAAGCTTCATGAATATAAGGCTTTATGAAACTATAAAAATCCTTTCATGTCGTATAAGTTAAAAAAACATTCTTCTCGTACTGTTGTTGAAAAAGTCAAAAAAGTACCTCGTGACGTAAACAAAAGATAGATTCCTTACATAACATGTAGTAAACGTAAAAAATTCAAAAATGGGTAAAAATGACTTTAAACATACATGAAAACACTTTTATAAAACATGGACATGGATGATAGAAATAACCCCAGTAAATACTTACGAATAAGCAATCTCAGATAAAAATGAGATTTGCAAAATTTATCCCTTACCTTATGTCCGATATGCTTCGTATGTATCCAAAACTCCTGTATAATGATTTAAATAATGTCATTTACTAATTACATAGTCATATTCATTGTTATTATATCATATATGGTTCACTTATGACTTTATATTACCCGTTCTTTTGTAAATTCCATGTTAAAGAGTGTTTTGGGTAAAATCGTTTCATTTGTCATCCGTGTTTTGACTTTTAATTATTCATATGATTACTTAGATCATGATTAAATAATTATAGAATATAAAACATGATTTATATATAATATATATTCAGAATATAAATATATATAATAGATCAATAAATGGAAATAAATACACCGTTCATGGAGACGGTAGACCGTACGTACGCATGAATGCTGTTTTCGTTTCCTTATTGAGTTGAATGGAATTAAGTAGATGAAATACATATATAAATAAATCCAGTAGCTTTATAATTTCATATATTTCATTATTATTTCTTATATATACATTATAATCATTCTTAAATGGTTAACATGGAGAATGAATCTCATTGCGTTGTGGAAACGTTATTCCGTACGTACGCACGAGCGATGATATAGTTTCCATAATTATTGAATTGAATTGGAGTGGATGATACAATATATCATAATCAGTATGATGTTATAATAACTATGTATAGTTATTCTTTACAACATTATACCCATCCATGTAAGGTGTTGGTGGAAAAACAGATTACACCACGGCGTGGAGACGGTATTCCATACGTACGCACGCGCGGTGATTTTGTTTTCCGTAGGATGGATAGAAGGTGAAATGGGGTTGTTTCATATTTATAATAACAAATAAGTATATTAGTGATACTTATTTTATTAATTTATAATGAAACAACTAAAGAAGAAGAAGTTGAAGAAGAAAGAAGCTTGAAAGAATCGGCAGAAGAAATTACCTCTTCTTCGATACGCCTCTTTGAAACCTCCTATTAGGGCACTAAGATTGGTCTTTAAAGTAGACCAGAACCTCTAGGATGTTTCTAGGGAAGTGGAGAAGATAATTTGGCAGGGGTTGGCCGAGCTTGAAGGCTCAAATTGGTGTGAGGAGGAGAGGGAAGAGGTGCCCTTTTATAAGGGAGGAGAGGGGCACCTTTGGCGTTCTTAAAAATATTAATTTACAATAAATCTAACCCCACCTAAAAACCTCCAAAAATGACTCATATTAGAATATTAGATGATATAGGGTTGTAATCTCATCAACCAATTAAATATAGATATGTTTGGAGCTTATTTTAAACCTTAGCATTTTGATTTATCCTTATTTAATCTATTTAAGTTTATTTGTGGTAATAAAATTCTAAATTCTAAATGGTTATAAATAATCACTTATGTGTTGTTAATTTTACATAATTGGATAATTTATGATATTTTAGACTATATAAATTTCAATTTATAACTTTTAAATATTTTTGTGATTTTTAAACAATTTAATAATATGTTATTTTTATAAAATAACAATAGTGTCAATTTTGACACTATTCATTTATTTGAATTTAAATAAAATCTAAACAGAGGATATATTCGAAGTAAAATATTTTATAGATTCATAAAAGGTCATATGTATCTATAAAATTAGTTTAGCACATTAAATAGTTCATAAAATATTTATTTTAATATTTTTAAAACCATTTGTTTGGTTTATCTCTTAATAAAATAAATACTACAACATTTTTGTATAATTATTTAATATACGTATTTGATGCATAAAAATTAAAACTAAAATCCTATGATGAATATAAATATATTAACTTTCACAATAATAATTTTACTAGAATTTATCAGCTTAAAATCACAAAATTTAAATTGTTATATTTATTAAATTATGAAGGTGACAACTTTGGCATCATTTAAAATAAAATAATATAAGTGTCATAATTGCCTTAATATAGATCGAAATGGTAAAACATTCGTCCAGTGGATGATTAGGGTTTATATATACACTAATAATAAGTTTTGTGCAGATTTTTGGGACTTTTGATATGTATTACTATTTCAATAAAAACTATATTATTGATTTTTCACTAAATAAATAATTTCTGCATCATTAATGTATCACTATTAATGACAATTATTTAATCCCAAAAAATTCTAAATAAATTATCATGATGTAGATAATTTTATTATATTTCTGTAGATTATTCATGTTCTAAGTTTTATGATTTTTATCACTAAATTAAAATTATTGTACTTATAATATTTAAGAGAGTGACATGTTGTCACTTTCTTTGGTTTTAATAATAATTAAATTATTTTCATGGTCAAAAGTCCATAAAATGAATATAATCCGACCCTTAGGTGATATGGGTATACTTTTAGCCATCCAATAAAATTTTGACATGTGTTAGGGTAATTTTATAATATTATATTTACCCTTAATTACCCTATTTACCTTTAACTATGGTAAATAAAATTTACCGTAGTTACTATTCATAATTCCCAAAAATAAAAAGTAGCCTATTAAAATAATTTGGACCCAATGATTCCAAATATGGAATCCATTTTTTTAAATTCAATACACAGAAGTTGCAGAAATTAAATTAAAATTAATCTCGTTGTCGAAAGAAAATGAGTTTTTGTTTAAAACATTGCAAAAGATTGAATTGATTTAACCTACGAATTCAATGTAAAGTCAATGCTAATGACATACATTATATTAAATGGTAAAAATATATTCTATTTATACTTTTAAACCATTAAATATTATAATTTATCCATATAAATTGTTACGATGAAAAAAGTTATTTTTCATTAAAATATAGCGTGTTTTTATTATTCATCCAAGTATGAAATTACTAGAATAATACGAAAAATTTATCAAAAGTAAATTTTTATTTCTTGATTCCAAAGAAGAACTTTATTTTGTAAAATTGAACTTATAACATGTCAAAAACTAGATTTAAAGTGGGTGCTCCATCAAAAGGCGACAAAACTGCATTTTTTTTAAAAAATACTTATTTTACCCGAATAATTTATTTTGTTCTTATACCATGTTCTAGAAAATGTGTAAGATGAATAATAATGTTATAAAATTAAAAATTTAGTTAATAATATTCATAACGGCTAGTTCATAATAATATTATAATAATATATCATTGTTTAGTAAAACCCGGTATTGCGTACAACACACGCTATCGAGGAAGGTCGCGATTGCGTGTAATGCAAGCCAAGTCAGGGTTGCGTGTTGTGAAAGAATCCTTCATTGTTTCGTATAACAGAATCCAACCATACTTCATTTATACATTGAATATATATATATACTCAATGTTGCGTAGAATAACTATTATCAAAATTGTGTGTAACACGATCCAAGAACAGTGTTGCGTATACTGCAAGCTAATACGGTGTTGCGTATAACGCAAGGTAATCATGGTGTAGCATACAACACAAGACATTAATTAAATTAAAAGAATATTTTTCATAAAATCTTGGGGTGTTACATTCTACCACCCTTGAAATGAATTTAGCCCTCGAAATTCGTCGGGGTTATAAATGGTTTACTACTCGAAAGTTTGTTTAATAGAAACCCACATCATAAAAAAGAATACCAAAACATGGCTTTAAAAACTAAAGTATGAAATGTAACGGTAACCCAAATTTACTCATCACTGGGTTTCCACGTAGGAGAACATATGTGAAAATATGGATATGGAAGAAAAATCTAACCATCAAGTTTTGATGGAGAGTGGTAGAGAACATGGATATGAAAAAGCCAATAATCACAAAGCTATTGATTTGTGATGATCTAAGGTACCATCTGATTCATCGGATATAATTGTACTAGGACAACATTTTTGGTTTTCAAGATCATTTCCCTAAAGTTGATGAATTAAAAGAAATACTTGCATGATTTTGGTACAATTTCACTGTTTTTTGTTAATTGAACAATTTCCACTTTATCCCTTAAAGAAATGAAGTTGAATTTGTTATTCGTGATGTGTTAGCAGATCACGTGATAGAATGATGGGTCATTTTATCTCTTTCAAACAAAAGGTTAGCAAAAGTTATAAGTCCATCTTATGGTTAGATTAATCGTATATGGTTTCAAAAATGAACTTATACTTCATATATCATACCGCTTAATAAAATAAAAATAGTTTCTACTAACCAGGGACTTCCTGTAGGCCAGTGGTAGGTGATAAAGACCAGTCGCACTTCAGTTGTGGGTTCGATTTCCACAGCCTTGTCCGACGCGATGGGCTGTCTCCCATCCTGCAGGTTTTCCTTTTTATAAAACTACATTACTATATCATCCCATCAATAATATCGAAAAAAGGTTCTATCCTTAAACAATACTAACTTATGTCCAACATAATACATTCCAATCATTAGGATTATCCATAATATTGCAGTCCATTTTCATATTATAGTGAAAATGATTACCAGCGATTTCATATAAGAAGCATGTTAATACCATCGTTGATCCCCATATATCATAAGATATGTCTTGTTGGTCACATTAAAAACGTTCGAAGGCCTTAATCATGTCTTCTATTGAAAAATTAATACCCATTAAACCTTAGTGAAAACATGAATGCAGTTAAAAGTTAACACTTTCCACATACCAAAATCCTCAAAATTCTATATACTCAAACCATGATATCACTTAGTCCTTATATCAATCATGAGCTTATGAATACAATCAAACATCTCATTATCTTCTTATTCCATCATTATGCGCATATCATCTACTTTACAAAAATATATGAATAACATTCCATGGTTACTGGTACCATTCAACATATACTTTCAAATACTTTTAGGAAAAACAATAGTGTAAAAATCCTTAGATGATTATTTATTCCATAGTACTATTAACTATACAACATAACTCTCGATAAACATACAATCATTCCGCTACCTTATAAAACAATCGACTGAGCTTCAACACTTCTTTCAGCTCATATATCATTTGTAGTCTCCTCATCATCATCCACATAAATACTACCCATATGACCATGCTGATTCCCTTCATGAGATTTTCTATTAGGGCATTGGTTTGCATAATGCCCGTACATTCCACATTTAAAACATCTAATCATTGTTGATGTCGTAGCAATACCATTATCCTTGTCCATGGTGTTAAATGAACCTTTTCCTTTGCATTTACTGGCTTTGTGTCCTTCTTTTCCACACCCAAAGCATCTTCAAGTTCCTTTGAAACAATCTCCCTGATGCCTCTTCCCACATGATTTACATGAGGGAAATTGAACTTTATTTCCTCTATGATCATCATGAAACTCCATCTTTCTCTTATTATCTGAGTCAGGAAACTTACCAAAGTTGAGATTACTAATCATATTATGAGATTGCTGATTAGGCATAATAACGATGTTTGGACTTCCAGATCCCGTTTAATTTGGTTTCTCATGAAGAAAATCATTCCATTGTCTGCCATATCCTCCATTATCATGAATCTTCCTGTTTCCAGCCATTTTCTAAAACCCAAAAAGAATAGTGTGAGAGGGAAAAATCATTCTAGGGAAAACAACATAGTAAAGGGGGAGCACCCTCAATATCTAACATCTTAGGTTAAATTCTAAGATCGTTACCGTAGTTCTAGGACTATATCCTATACGTATTCTTATCCTTAGGTACATCCCTAGAAATACCTTAGAAATATCTCTAGGGATCTCACTAACGTTTTCGCATCCTAGTTTCCAAAGGTTGACTAAACCTTTCCTCTGATACCAACTGTAGAGACCCTAAGCTTGACGTACATGAACATTACATTACTTTTGCAGAATACTTAATACATAACAAAAACAGACACACAAGGACCGTAATAGTTTAGTGTCTTTGGAAACTTGGAACGTAATCTTCTAATCGTGGTGAAAGATCTTCAACATCTCCCATAAAGATCTTCCACTTTTTGTTTCCTGACCTAAAACCTTTATTTTGATCCTGGGGGAAAATACAACATAAAAAGAGTGAGCTCAAATTCTTAGTAAGGGTAAGCATGGATAAAATAAAACATACCATATACATTGGAACTTAAAAACATGAACATAATGTTTAAACATTAAAATATTGAGCAACGACATAAAACATGGAAGTACATAAGGCATAGATCATAATGGAACATAAACCATGATAAAATAGCATGGGAATATAACATGTAATTGTGACATCCATTAAGCACATGTAATGATTTCCATAGTAGCCAAGGCATTGCTGCCAAGACCATCTTAGTGGACAAAGTCCCATTCTGAATCGAGTTCACTCCTCGTTTTTGTCCTGTAACACTGAACCAGATTAACTTAAGATTCCAGCCATTTCTATCTCATGAGATATAAAACCTTTACCCAATGCATTGGAGGGAGATATAGGTCCCACCCATCTCATAATGAAATCATTCTTACTTGTGCCACAAAAAAACATACATCATTCATAATAACCCAATAAACAAAATGGGTTTCATAAACATCATTCCATCATCACATAATCCATATAAAATAAATGGATATCATTTAATAATAAGAAAAGTGTAACCATTTAAATCATAGAGACATGATACTTGAAATATACACATATGAAATAATGTCATCTTAGATGAAAAATGGTTTTGATAAAATACTTGAAATGAATACTTGAGGAAAATATCCTTTCCTCTTCAAAATCAATTTCTTTTCACAAAACGTCATGCAATTTTAAAAGAAAGAGATTTTGTTGAAAACAGTAATGAAATATTTTGGAGGAAGCTTCATGAAAATAAGGCTTTATGAAACCGTAAAAATCCTTTCAGGTCGTATAAGTTAAAAAAAAATTCTTCTCGTACTTTTGTCGAAAAAGTCAAAAAAGTACCTCGTAACGTAAACAAAAGAAAGATTCCTTACATAACATGTAGTAAAATTCAAAAAGTCAAAAATGGGTAAAAATTACTTTAAACATACATGAAAGCACTTTTAATACATGGACATGGATGATAGAAATAACCCCAGTAAATACTTACGAATAAGCAATCTCGGATAAAAATGAGATTTGCAAAATTTATCCCTTACCTTATGTCCGATATGCATCGTATGTATCCGAACCTCCTGTATAATGATTTAAATAATGTCCTTGACTTATTACAGAATCATATTCATTGTTATTATATCATATATGGTTCACTTATGACTTTATATTACCCGTTCTTTTGTAAATTCCATGTTAAAGAGTGTTTTGGATAAAATCGTTTCATTTGTCGTCCGTGTTTTGACTTGTAATTATTCATATGATTACTTAGATCATGATTACATAATTACAGAATATAAAACATGTTTTATATATAATATATATTCAGAATATACATATATATAATAGATTGATAAATGGAAAGATATACACCGTTCCTGGAGATGGTAGGCCGTACGTATGCATGAACGCTGTTTTCGTTTCCTTATTGAGTTGAATGGAATTAACTAGATGAAATACATATATACATAAATCCAGTAGCTTTATAATGTCATATATTTCATTATTATAGCTTATATATACATTATAATCATTCTTAAATGGTTAACATGGAGAATGAATCTTATCGCGTCGTGGAGACAGTATTCCGTACATACGCACGAGCGATGATATCATTTCCATAATTATTGAATTGAATTGGAGTGGATGATACAATATATCAGAATAATTATGATGTTATAATAACTATTTATAGTTATTCTTTACACCATTATACCCATCAATGTAAGGTGTTGGTGGAAAAACAGATTACACCACGACGTGGAGACGGTATTCCGTACGTACGCACACGCGGTGATTTTGTTTTCTGTAGGATGGATAGAAGGTGAAATGGGTTTGTTTCATATTTATAATAACAAATAATTATATTAGGGATACAGATGTTATTACTTTATAATGAAACAACTAAAGAAGAAGAATTTGAAGAAGAAAGAAGCTTGAAATAATCGGGAGAAGAAATTACCTCTTCTTCGATATGCCTCTTTGAAACCTCCTCTTAGGGCACTAAGATTGGTATTTAAAGTATAACATAACCTCTAAGATGTTTCTAGGGAAGTGGAGAAGATAATTTTCCAGGGTTTTTCCGAGCTTGAAGGCTCAAATTGGTGTGAGGAGGAGAGGGAGGAGGTTCCCTTTTATAAGGGAGGAGAGGGGCACCTTTGGAGTTCTTAAAAATATTAATTTATAATAAATCTAAAACCACTTAAAAACCTCAAAAAATGACTCATATTCGAAGATTAGATGAGATAGGGTTTTAATCTCATCATCCAATTAAATTTAGACATGTTTGGATCTTATTTTAAACCTTATCATTTTGATTTATCCTTATTTAATCTATTTAAGTTTATTTGTGGTAATAAAATTCTAAATTTTAAATGGTTATAAATAATCACTTATGTGTTGTTAATTTTACATAATTGGATACTTTATGACATTTTAGACTATATAAATTTCAATTTATAATTTTTAAATATTTTTGTGATTTTTAAACAATTTAATAATATGATATTTTTATAAAATAACAATTGTGTCAATTTTGACACTATTCATTTATTTGAATTTAAATAAAATCTAAACAGATGATATATTCGAACTAAAATTTTTAATAGATTCATAAAAGGACATATGTATCTATAAAAGTAGTTTAGCACATTAAATAGTTCATATAATATTTATTTTATTATTTTTAAAACCATTTATTTGGTTTATCTCTTAATAAAATAAATACTACAACATTTTTGTATAAATATTTAATATACATATTTGTTGCATAAAAATTAAAAATAAAATCCTATTATGACGATAAATCTATTAAATTTCACAATAAAACTTTTACTCGAATTTATCATCTTAAAATCACAATATTTAAATTGTTATATTTATTAAATTATGAAGGTGACAACTTTGGCATCATTTAAAATAAAATAATATAAGTGTCATAATTGCCTTAATATAGATCGAAATGGTCAACAATTCGGCCAGTGGATGATTAGGGTTTATAGATACACTAATAATAAGTTTTGTGCAGATTTTGGGGCCTTTTTATATGTATTACTATTTCAATAAAAACTATATTATTGATTTTTCACTAAATATATAATTTCTGCATCATTAATGTATCACAATTAATGACAATTATTTAATCCCAAAAAATTCTAAATAAATTATCATGATGTAGATAATTTTATTAGCTTTCTGGAGACTATTCAGGTTCAAAGTTTTATGATTTTTATCACTAAATTAAAATTATTATACTTATAAGATTTAAGAGAGTGACATGTTGTCACTTTCTTTGGTTTTAATAATAATTAAATTATTTTCATGGTCAAAAGTCCATAAAATGAATATAATCCGACCCTTAAGTGATATGGGTACACTTTTATCCATCAAATAGAATTTTGACATGTGTTAGGGTAATTTTATAATATTATATTTATCCTTAATTACCCGATTTACCTTTAACTATGGTAAATAAAATTTACCGTAGTTACTATTCATAATTCCCAAAAATAAAAAGTAGCATATTAACATAATTTGGACCCAATGATTCAAAATGTGGAATCCATTTTTTTAAATTCAATACACAGAAGTTGCAGAAATTAAATTCAAATTAATCCCGTTGTCGAATGAAAACGGGTTTTTGTTTAAAACATTGCAAAAGATTGAATTGATTTAACCTACGAATTCAATGTAAAATAAATGATAATGACATACATTATATTAAATGGTAAAAATATATTCTATTTATACTTTTAAACCATTCAATATTATAATTTAACCATATTAATTATTACGATGAAAAAAGTTGTTTTTCATTAAAATATAGCGTGTTTTTACTATTCATCAAAATATGAAAGTTACTAGAATAATAAAAAAAATTTATCCAAAGTTAATTTTTATTTCTTGATTCCAAAGAAGAATTTTATTTTGTCAAATTGAAATTATAAACATGTCAAAAACTAGATTTAAAGTGGGTGCGCCCTTAAAAGGTGGCAAAACTGCATTTTTTGAAAAATACTTATTTTACCCGAAAAATTTATTTTGTTCTTATACCATGTTCTAGAAAATGTGTAAGATGAATAATAATGTTATAAAATTCAAAATTTAGTTAATACTATTCATAATGGCTAGTTCATAATAATATTATAATAATATATCGTTGTTTAGTAAAACTCGGTATTGCGTACAACACACGCTATCGAGGAAGGTCGTGATTGCGTGTAATGCAAGCCAAGTCAGGGTTGCGTGTTGTGAAAGAATACTTCATTTTTTCGTATAACAGAATCCAACCATACTTCATTTATACACTGAATATATATATATATATATACTCAGTGTTGCGTAGAATAACTATTATCAAAATTGTGTGTAACACGATCCAAGAATAGTGTTGTGTATACTGCAAGCTAATACGGTGTTGTGTATAGCGCAAGGTAATCTTGTTGTAGCATATAACACAAGACATTAATGAAATTAAAAGAATATTTTTCATAAAATCTCGGGGTGTTACATAGTTTTTGGAAGCGTCTGAATTGATTTATTTTGTATGCTTGCTCCGGTAGTGGTTGAAGTTACACAATGGAACTTTAATGGAAGATTCAATGGTTTTACATTGATATCATGTGATTCCATGTATGTGTATTTATATGAAATGATCATTCCATTTCATAATGTTTGGTACTTAATTGACATGAGTTGAAAGATATGATTTAGTGATATGGCCATTTATATGTTCTAGAAATGTTCTTCTTGGGTGATAGGCTTTGTGGATGACATAGAACTATACAATGACATTTAAAATATAGAGAGTATTGACGATATGGTAAAATATCACGTGTAAGACTACGAGTGTGAATAATGGCTATTTTAGTGATGATAAATTGTAACACTATGTGGGAAATGGTATGATATAGTCAAGAAACATCAACCACTAATGTATAACATTGGTGCATTGGGAATTCATGAATTCTAATAGGAATAGGGTTATTTGATAGAGTTGTTGATTTTTGTTAGCCCTAGGGGTGAGTGGGGAATCAGATCCTATGGTTGAAGTTTTTGAAATGGTGCATTAACATGTTCATTTCATAGGAAATCACATTCTAAGCCTTAGATAATAATCAACACAAATCATCTACGATTGACTAGAATATATTATTAGATGAATCTAGAGGTTCTTGGTGGTATTATAAAGTTACACTAGTTCAAATATGATATCGACATGACCATAACACATGGCTGATCAAACATTGGAGTGTGTGTATACAAAATTTGGGACTGGTGAAAATCATAGAAAATACACACAGAGATAACTCAAGCTTAAGAAGTGTTACGTTGAGGAGGTTATAATGACTCTCACCATTATGTGTCAATAAATATTGATAAAAATTATATCTAGTGAGAGTGGAACTTCTACTATTTTAAAATTTCAAATTCTAAATGGGAATATGAATTGAAGACATGATTAAATAATTAAAAGAATGTTTTTGAGACTGTAAGTTAGTTGGAAGATATGAAAAATTAGTTTTGGGGGGTTTTAGGGTCTGTAAAATGATGGCTAGTGGATACAGTGAGCCGTCTAGTACATGGTTTGGTGAAACCGAGTACCTAGTAGAGGTTTCAGGGAGGGTTCCCCATGCATGGGGCCCCTGAGTGGCTTGTTCTCCAAATTGGGAACCTAGTGGGGGACCAGGTGACCGGTTTAAGTGGAATCAGTTCCTTGTAGCACTTAGATGATATTTCTTTGAAGAGAAGGGTATAATGGTAGTTCTACCACAACTATTTTAAACTTTATTCATGGGTTTTCATTTAGGATGGCCCCATACAGGGGAAATCACACTATTCTTATCCCTTATACCTTCTTCTTTATCCTTAATTCTATTGAATACGGGGTTGATTATTTTACATAGTGAGGTCACTTTCACCCCATATTCTTTCACTGTTATTTTGTTTATATTCTCTGCATTTTCTTTGATTAGGATTAAGGATTTTATATAAATCCAATAAAATCATTGTTAAATCACATTGATTAGAGTGATTCTCCAAAGGTGAATATTAGAGGAGGCACTAAGAGGATGGAAACATATTTTTTGTGTATCATTTCAAAAGCACTAAATCAATTCCCTAATAATAATATAGATTTTTATAAAATTATTAATTAATTTTTTTGAATATATGGTGTCGAATATTAAGGATTTAGACGTCAGTGGACTTAGGTGTGGTGTCCAGATTGATTCATACCCTATTTCTCATGATTTTAGAGAGGATAAATCATAAGATGAGGTAATTCTTCAATATGCCAAACTTTATTAATTATGGATTAATTGTCTGAATTAATGATAAGTGTTCTATAAATGATTAAAGTCAGTTTTCAATGGATATATTATTTCATATACATAGTTGAAGGACCATATTGTTATAATAATTATTGAATATGGATTGAGTGAACATTATTAAGGAGATACCATTATATCTATGGTATATTGAGCTGAATAATACTAAATTATTTTGTTATACATATATTGTGTAAATTTTATTCTTGTAGAAGTGGTGTGTGTGACCTAAATGGGAGATATGGGTGGTTTTATTTTTTTTACATGTGTTTTGGGAGTTTATAAGACCCATAAAAATTTCATAGGAATTTGTGAAATTATTTTAAGAACCAATGGCTAGGTTAACATTGTGATAGTCTTGAATAATGTTTTATATAGACTTGGGAAAAGGGGGCCATTATTGATCAATGGATCTATCACCCAAGGCTGTTTAATGTTAATGTGACCCTTTCCAAGAATAATGAACTGAGTTGTAATTATGGGATGATATGTGAGTTTTTTTATGTGTTATGAGAATTAGTGGGTTTGTGATAATGACCTATTATAGTACCAAATCAGTATATTCTTCATGAAAAGTGGTGGGTATGGTTATCCAGATCATGATATGAAACATCTTGAGTTTTTATGAATCGTTATATTTTAAATAAACTAAATTTCTTTGATAGATTACATTACATGAAATAACACGTTAGGCTTGTGTTACACACAAAACTGGGCCACCTTGCATTACATACGACACTGAGTTTTCAGAAAACCACAACATATTATTAATATAGTAATTTAAACATGATAGTTATAAAAAATATCTAAAAACTAAAGATAGGAATATTAATAAATAATTTTTTTTAAATTTTAATTACAATGGTTTTATATAAAGTGAAAACTTCTATAAACAAAGTGCTTCATTTTTGGAAAGTATTTATATGTTTCGAACATACTATTTTCTCAAAAAATGTTTTTGATGACATTTTGTAAAAAATATTAAAGTAAGTGTCTAGTATTTTAAAAAATTAAATTGATATAATAAAATGCATTTATGAAATTATGGTTTCAAAATTAGCATTTGGTGAATTTTAGGGGTTTTTATGGAAAGTTTCATTTTTTGATAAAGAGTGAAAAATACTGAATTTTAATTGAAATTCTCCTTTTCATTTATTTTTTATATAGTTAAAATATATTTGGAATTAATTTTAATGTAATTTTTTTTTCAATTATACATTCACTAATCCAATCAATCCATTTTAATCAATTTCATATTCAATTTCGATATTAAAACATTGTAAAAATTTTCACATTTTCTCTTTAGAACACCACCTTTTCTTTCATGTCTACAAGATTAATTTTAAATTAAAAATTTTACCCTTATATGATTTTTATTTTGAAAAATATATTCCAAATTTTTAATTAGTTTAATTTAAATTATCTAATAATTCAAACTTAATTTTTTACCAAAATGAATATTAAAAACAGTAAAAATTATTCACCGTGGTTAAGGTAAAAATGAATTTATATTGGGTAAAACTAAAATGAAAAGGGTTAAAGTTACCTAAAAACATCTCTAAAATATATGTTATAGATATATTTTGATCTTATCATGTCTGAGGCTCTAGTTTTATACCTTTTAGATCCTTTTAGCAAGTGAAAAACACAGGTACACTTTTTTTTAAAACATTACAAGAGTCCCACTCACCTTACATATAAAATGACACTCAATATCTGCTCCTTTTAAAATAATAAAACCATATTGGTTCATAAAATAACAGAATAAATGAATTCCAAAATTCCATCCTCTCATCCTAGAAGGATTATTGTAGATAGAAAGTCATCCTTGGAAGGATTTTTGTGCAAACTTAAAAAGGATACCCAAGGAAGAGGTAACATTCATCCTAGAGAATTTTTGTTTCTTATATTCCTCCAACCATTAAATTATTATATAATGATGATATAATATTCCCAGTATCTTTCATATTCTAATATTTTTCACATTAATGGAATGATGTACAACCATACCCACTGGCATCAAATGGGTTACTAAATCATCGTTCATGTGTACGTCAGACTACCGCCTCGTGACCCGATGTCATTTATTTTTCCATTACCACATATCAAGTCTTGTTATAAGTATGTATATATATATATATTATACTCATTCATTTATTATATCACACATACCCTATACTCTTTATTTTTTGGGAATTTGGAAATGTTGTTTGTCTGTACTGTAAAGACCCGGAAATTTCAAGGAAATTTTTTTCTTAATTTTCTTTGAAATTTTACAAGAACGCAATATTTGACGGCGCCTGATTCCGAGGCCCGGTGTGCCCGGAATTAATTTCCGAAGTTTGGCTCGGGTACGTTCAGTGAACGAGCGAGCGGGAATTTCTATCTTTTGAACCGGTGCTCGGAATTGAAATCCGATTGCACCGATGAACTCGCAACGCCGGTAATCGCTTAAGGGAACCTTTACCGTAGTTGCGTTTGTGCGGGAGAAGAAGTTAATTTTTTGGGGTTTTATTAAAAAAGTGAATAAAATTGTTAAATCAATTTTATTTCATGTTAAGTTGTTAACTTCTCCCATGGGAAGTTGGTGGTGGGCCCACATCCATCCAACTTCCCATGTGTGGATATTTGAAAGGGTGGGGCCCACACAAACCACTCCCCACCTCTTCAAATTCCTTAACTTTCCTAACCCCTCTAAACCCCCCATTTAAGTTTTGATAACTTAACACCTCCTTAATTTTATAACATCTTATGTTAATAACTTAAGTGAGTTAAATATGGGTTTTGAATTTTCAAACTCTTGAAATTCAAAACCTATATTGGGTTAATAAAATAAGTGGGAGGATTGTTTTATTTTGGGGTTAGTTGTTCTTGTGGTGGAGACTTGGGAGAGAAAAGGTTAAGTCTTCTTCTTCTTCAACATCGACGAAGAACGCGAAGAACACCTCCAACGAAGAACATCTCCACCGAAGAACGCGACGTCTTCTTCCAACGACGTTTCCCCTTCGAATGCACCTCGACGACAACGGAGTCGATGTTCTTTCCCCGCGACGCCCGACCTCCGCGACGCTCGTCTTCCGCGGGTTGTTGATGTGCACCGTATCTGAATCGAGGTAGGGGTTTATTTATTTAATTGTTCGTGAATACAAACTTGGTGATAATCGTGGATTAAAACCCTTTTTGTTATTGAATAACGCGAGGGGGTCGGACCGCACAAACATGGCCGACCCTCCTCCTTTGTTTTTCGTGATGGTATCTTGAGGATGATACGAGAAAACGTAGTGTCGTTGCACCACAAGATTTATTGCGGAAGATACGCATGGCGCCGTCGCGCCGCGCCGTGGAATGAAATCCAAGAACGCGAGGTCGTCGCGTCGCGTCGAAGAAAGTCAAAGGCGCCGCGGCCGGAGCGGGGCCGCGGCGGAGGGAAGCGATGTCGTCGCATCGCGCCGAATGGCATAGGCCGCGGCCGGTTCCGGGCCACGGCGGAGCAAGATGACCGGCGGCTGGCACCGAGCCGCCGGTGTCGGCGAAGGAAGGACCGGCCGTCGCCGGTCCTTGGTGGCGAAACCGGCCGGCCAGTGCGGGCCGGCCGGGCAGTTGAGACCGGGGGAATTAATTCCCACGACCGGGTCTTCAAGCGGCCCCAATTAAGGGGCCGCGGTTTCACAAGGGGGGGGGGGCTTTGCCCCCCGCGCGCGGCACCCGAACGACGCGCTGGCCGCCCCGCCGGCCGGGTCGCGCCGCCGGCCGGGCCGGGTCCAGCCGGACCAGGTCGGGTCGACCCGGTTAGGGCCGACCCGGTTCGGGTCGGACCAGGGGGGGTCGGGCCGGGTCGGCCCGGGCCCAGACCCCCAATTTCGGACCACTTTTGGTCAAATGCTCGTATCTTGGGCTACGGGCCTCCAAACGACTCGCCGTCAGCGGCAACGCGATCCTTGGATCGAGACGGTTTTTTCGGTATACTATACTCAAGGTACATCTTCCTTTTCGGGAGGCTACGTGGTTAAAACTCCATAGTTAAGCGTGCTTGGCCTAGAGTAGTGATCAGGATGGGTGACCTCCGGGGAAGTTTCCCAGGGTGGGTGTGAGATGGAAAAGCCAATAACTTCCAGACCAGGCGTCCGATTGACGCGCCGTCTGTTGCGTTGCGTTCCTATTGACGATACGGAACTTTTGGCATCCTCCGCCCGAGTTTTGGATGCATATGGATATCGGCCGGGTTGGATCGCACCGAAATCCAACCGGGACCCTGGAACGGAAAAGCTGATATCATTCTGACAGAACGTCCGTTTGACGAACCGTCAGCGGCGTTGGTGATCGCGTTGAGAAATGGTCCCTATGAGTTTACCCTATGAGAGTTCGGGGTGCAGTTGAGATATGTCCGGGTTTGGTTCGCTCACGAAACCAACCGGGCCCCTGGGACGAAAAGGCTAATAACTCACAGACCGGGCGTCCGATTGACGCATTGTCTGTTGCGTTGAGACCCCTATGATGTGGCGGTCCTTTGAGATACTTCTTCGTGGGACTTTGAGATACTTGGAGTATCGACCTGTAGCTCGTGGAGCGGACCCTCCCAGTGACGAGCGTGCGGAGTACGGAGACCGTGTAGCTGGCTGAGACCCGACGACTACTGATCGAACGACTCGGTGTGTTACAGAGGTGCGCTTGGTTGTAGCGGCACATGGGAGCGCTTGGTTGTAGCGGCAGACCCACGATAGAGGTGCGCTTGGTTGTAGTGGCACATGAGAGCGCTTGGTTGTAGCGGCAGACCCACGACAGAGGTGCGCTTGGTTGTAGCAGCACATGGGAACGCTTGGTTGTAGCGGCAAACCCACGACAGAGGTGCGCTTGGTTGTAGCGGCACATGAGAGCGCTTGGTTGTAGCGGCAGACCCACGACAGAGGTGCGCTTGGTTGTAGCGGCACATGAGAGTGCTTGGTTGTAGCAGCTGGCCCGCAGTACTCGATGGGTGGAGTTCTTCAGCAGTCTTAGGTTAGTGAGCAGTACCTCGGAGTCGTGACAGGACCACTGTACACTCCAGAGACGGAGCTCTTCAGCAGTTACAGTTTCGATAATGAAAATCCTGGTTGAGCTGAGACTTTTGACCTTGTGTTTACCTCATGATTGAGATGGGTCACTTGCTAACTTAGGTATATGTATGGGCATATACCCGGGTAGTGGTTATCCATTGATTTCACAATCCTTGTGTTTCCTCATGATTGAGATGGGTTACTTGATAACATAGGTATATGTATGGGCATATACCTAAGTAGAGGTTATCTTTTGAGATCTTCTTTGTGGTTATCCTTGTTGGTTTAGTGAGACCTTGAAGGTCTCGGGGTCCCTACTGAGTATCGTTATACTCACCCCTGCACGGGCTATGCCTGCACCTCGTTGTGTTGGTTGCAGACGACGGGCAGTGCTGACAGAGGCCGAGTGTTCGAGGACTGGACGGTACCTGGAGGTGGACTATACGACGAGGTGGTACCTGGAGGAGGACCTCACGACGAGACGGTACCCAGAGGTGGACGTGACGACGAGGCGGTACCCGAAGGTGGACCACTGGGCGGACATACTCGGAGCGGACGGCGGGACCCGAGGAGCTATCTGTACCCACTCTTCTGGTGGGATTTCCAGTGGACAGCTCGGCGTAGCAGCTTTACTTTTCAGTTGCTATTTTCCCTTCGAGTTGTACTTTAGAGTTGGGCTTGTATTTCCGGCCCCTTTTTACTTTCCACACTTACTGTTGTACTCAGTTTTTACTTAGTGTTTACTTCTTCCACTTGTACTCTGTGTGATTGTTTACTTTACAAAGGCAATGCCTTCCCTTTTTACCGGGATTTACGCCTTGGTGCTAGTTGCCAGTTCCTGGCCTATGGAAGGCGGGCTTGGGGTAGTCACGACACGGGCCCCGAGGACGGGTCATGACAAATTGGTATCAGAGGAGTTCGTTTCTACCGCAGAACTTATAACTCTGATGTTTCTTACTGTGAAGCAATAATGTTGAGAGTACCGAGTGTGGTTTTCAGTTCAGGGAGTCCAGTGTTGGTGCGGGCGGTCGACGTATCCATACACCAGGACCCTGACAACTGATTTCTGACTTTGTGCATGAAAACACTAATTGCGTGTGTGTTTTCAAAGGTTTTCCCTTAAAACAGCTCAAACCAGGTCAGCTCACCAGGTATAAATGTTTGACCGTGTCATGATGTTTCTTTCAGAATGCCTTTTCACGGACGACCTGCTAGAGCCCCGAGAGTGGTACGTACTGACAGCCCGCCGAGCGATGAGGCCTCAGTACAGGGCCCTATCCCAGTTGAGGCACCTGCAGAGGCACCAGCGGTACTGCTACCCGTTGGGCCACCGATTCCACTAGCCCCAGCAGTAGGCGATGCACGACGCTTGAGCGCGCTGCACGAGTTCCAGCGCCAGAGGCCACCCAGGTTCCGGGGAGAGATGGACCCGCAAGCGGCTGAGGTTTGGCTGGAGGCTGTGGTGAGAGTCTTCAGGCTAGTGGGGACGCCGGCAGACTTCATGGTGATCTTTGCTACCAGCCTCCTTCAGGAAGCAGCAGGCAGGTGGTGGAGCCACTTGTTCCAGTTTTGCGATGAGATGAACTTCGCATGGGAAGACTTTGAGACCTTCTTCAGGGTGGAGTTTGTGCCAGTATCTCTACACCCCGAGCGTTTACAGGAGATTATGCCTTTGCCGCGTGCTTTTCGATCAGTATCCGAGTCATCTGTGGGCAGTAGACAGATGATGCAGACGTCCAGGAGGACCGGACTAGCAGTTGGACGATCTCGGGTTTTAGGACCGGTGGTGTGGGGCATCCGAGGTGGGGTCAGAGCCAGGCGTGCCAGAAACGGACAATGTTACTCCTGCAACGGAAAGTGTCACCTGGCACGTGACTGTCCGACTCCTCGTACGATTGATCAGCGGGTGTTGGAGGAGCCACCGAGACAGAAGCAGCGGCGAGTGCTTGAGTAATAGCCGAGCAGTGGACAAGGCAGTAGAGCTCTGAGTGCAGGTGGGCAGGAGAGGAACTAGTGGAGACGTCCTTTGTACTTCTAGTTCCATGTTGCTTTGTATTCGTGTCTTTGTACTATGAGCTGCAATAATAAAAAGACACTTATCTTTGTTGCTTTCCTGTCCTTTTGTTTGGTTGATACTGAGTGGTCCCGGTTAAACCGTTGACTTGACCCTCACTTTCGAGATTTCTACTGGAGGGGACCCAGTGACCTCACACTGATGCTGAAAGTGTGACTCGACCCTTGGAGGCGAGAGTGACAGTTGGATCTCTTAGTAGATACGTCGAGGCCTTACGACGTCATCCATGGCATGAATGCATCATTCATGTCAGGATTGACTGTATTAGGCAATGAATGTGGTTCATCCAGGGGATGAGACCGAGTTTCTCTTATCGGCAAAGAAGAAATCATAGCAGCTCTTGTGAGACTAAAGGAGGTCCAGGACATCCAAGAGAGGATGAAGACTGCTCAGTGCAGTAACAAACAGGAAAACGGTGCCAGTCATAGAGACTCGGGCGTGTTAAGAAGAGGAAGCTTAAAGGAGAGATGAGTCTACGAAGCAGTAGACGTGGAGGCAGATCTAGGAGAGCATCATGAGGTGGTGTACATCCTAACATGGTACAACCACCCGCCTTAGTTATTCCTGTCAGGCTCAGGGAGCTAGAGGGCGGAGGAAGAGTGCGCCTGCATGCGATCAAAGAGTGTGACCCAATGGCTCTAGAAATGATTCAAGGGACAGTCCGTGTCCACTACTAGATGTTTTAGTAACGGACGTCGATGTGAATCATTTCTTGCTTTCAAAAATCTTGTTCCATACCTAGAGTTTCTGGTAAGCCGTGGACTTGACCCTCACGTCTGGAGATACCTTGGTAGGAGACTTGATAATCACACTTACGCCGACAGTGTGGTCAGACCCTCGAGGCGAGAGTTTCGGTTGGAATCTCTTGGTGACAGCGTCGAGGCCTTACGACGTTAGTTTGAGTATGGAATGGGAAATAACTGTTCATACTCAAATTGACGGTTTTAGGCAAACGTCGGGATGGGTTTTCCTTGGTCGGTGAAAAGGAAACCCCAGGCAGCACGAGATAAACTCTTTCACGGGAGGGTGCGACCGATCACTCTTGAATTGGCCAACCTCACCCTCGTGGCAGCAGTCATTTGAGTTCCAGTTCTAACAGGAATTGGAAACATCTGGAGTTTGAGGATGGCGACCACGTTCTTATACGGGTCTCACCTCAACAATGTTTACGGAGATGTGGCCAATGCGGCAAGTTATCTCCAGGGTTCAGCGGACCTTCTTAGGTCCCCATCTGGGTAGGCGGGGTGGTTTACCGCTTGACCCATTCACCACAGTTGCACCAGGTGCACGACGACTTCCACGTATCTCAACTGAGGAGATACGTGCTCGACCCTGTGCATATCATCGACCATGAGGAGCTGGACGATGGCGATGGGGTGTCTTTCACGGAGGTTCCAGTGGGGATCGAGGATCGACAGGAGCAGATCCTACGAGGATGATCGATTCCTCGGGTGCACTTTCTTTGGCAGTACGGAACCTCCAGGTAAGCACATGGGAGCGGAAGGCTCAGATGCGTGCTCTGTACCGCTGTTGTGACCCTAGTTTGTATTGAAGCTTTACGGGGACGTAAAGCCCTGAGGTGGGAGTAATGTAAAGACGCAGAAATTTGAAGGAAATTTTTTTCTTAATTTTCTTTGGAATTTTAAAAGAGCGCAGTTTTTGACGGCGCCTGATTCCGAGGCCCGGTGTGCCCGGAATTAATTTCCGAAGTTTGGCTCGGCTACGTTCAGTGAACGAGCGAGCAGGAATTTCTATCTTTTGAACCGGTGCTCGGAATTGAAATCCGATTGCACCGATGAATTCGCAACGCCGGTAATCGCTTAAGGGAACCTTTACCGTAGTTGCGTTTGTGCGGGAGAAGAAGTTAATTTTTTAGGGTTTTATTAAAAAAGTGAATAAAATTGTTAAATCAATTTTATTTCATGTTAAGTTGTTAACTTCTCCCATGGGAAGTTGGTGGTGGGCCCACATCCATCCAACTTCCCATGTGTGGATATTTGAAAGGGTGGGGCCCACACAAACCCCTCCCCACCTCTTCAAATTCCTTAACTTTCCTAACCCCTCTAAACCCCCCATTTAAGTTTTGATAACTTAACACCTGCTTAATTTTATAACATCTTATGTTAATAACTTAAGTGAGTTAAATATGGGTTTTGAATTTTCAAACTCTTGAAATTCAAAACCTATATTGGGTTAATAAAATAAGTGGGAGGATTGTTTTATTTTGGGGTTAGTTGTTCTTGTGGTGGAGACTTGGGAGAGAAAAGGTTAAGTCTTCTTCTTCTTCAACATCGACGAAGAACGCGAAGAACACCTCCAACGAAGAACATCTCCACCGAAGAACGCGACGTCTTCTTCCAACGATGTTTCCCCTTCGAACGCACCTCGATGACAACGAAGTCGACGTTCTTTCCCCGCGACGCCCGACCTCCGCGACGCTCGTCTTCCGCGGGTTGTTGACGTGCACCGTATCAGAATCGAGGTAGGGGTTTATTTATTTAATTGTTCGTGAATACAAACATGGTGATAATCGTGGATTAAAACCCTTTTTGTTATTGAATAACGCAAGGGGGTCGGACCGCACAAACACGACCGACCCTCCTCCTTTGTTTTTCGTGATGGTATCTTGAGGATGATAGAAGAAAATGTGGTGCCGTTGCACCACAAGATTTATTGCGGAAGATACGCGTGGCGCCGTCGCGCCGCGCCGTCGCGCCGCGCCGTCCAAGAACGCGAGGCCGTCACGTCGTGTCGAAGAAAGTCAAAGGCGCCGCGGCCGGAGCGAGGCCGCGGCGGGGCCGCGGCGGAGGGATGCGATGTTGTCGCATCGCGCCGAATGGCATAGGCCACGGCCGGTTCCGGGCCGCGGCGGAGCAAGATGACCGGCGGCCGGCACCGGGCCGCTGGTGTCGGCGAAGGAAGGACCGGCCGTCGCCGGTCCTTGGTGGCGAAACCGGCCGGCCAGTGCGGGATGGCCGGGCAGTTGAGACTGGGGGAATTAATTCCCACGGCCGGGTCTTCAAGCGGCCCCAATTAAGCGGCCGCAGTTTCACAAGGGGGGGGGGGGGCTTTGCCCCCCGCGCGCGGCACCCGAACGACGCGCTGGCCGCACCGCCGGCCGGGTCGCGCCGCCTGCCGGGTCCAGCCGGACCGGGTCGGGGTCAACCCGGTTCGAACCGACCCGGTTCGGGTCGGACCAGGGGGGTCGGGCCGGGTTGGCCCGGGCCCAGACCCCCAGTTTCGGACCACTTTTGGTCAAATGCCCGTATCATGGGCTACGGGCCTCCAAACGACTCGCCGTCTGCGGCAACGCGATCCTTGGATCGAGACGGTCGTTTCGGTATACTATATTCAAGGTACATCTTCTTTTTCGGGAGGCTACGTGGTTAAAACTCCATAGTTAAGCGTGCTTGGCCTAGAGTAGTGATCAGGATGGGTGACCTCCAGGGAAGTTTCCCAGGGTGGGTGTGAGATGGAAAAGCCAATAACTTCCAGACCAGGCGTCCGATTGACGCGCCGTCTGTTGCGTTGCGTTCCTATTGACGATACGGAACGTTTGGCATCCTCCGCCCGAGTTTTGGATGCAGATGGATATTGTCCGGGTTGGATCGCACCGAAATCCAACCGGGACCCTATAACAGAAAAGCTGATATCATTCTGACAGAACGTCCGTTTGACGAACCGTCAGCGGCGTTGTTGATCGCGTTGAGAAACGGTCCCTATGAGTTTACCCTATGAGAGTTCGGGGTGCAATTGAGATACGGCCGGGTTTGGTTCGCTCACGAAACCAACCGGGCCCCTGGGACGAAAAGGCTAATAACTCACAGACCGGGCGTCCGATTAACGCACCGTCTGTTGCGTTGAGACCCCTATGATGTGGCGGTCCTTTGAGATACTTCTTCATGGGACTTTGAGATACTTGGAGTATCGACCTGTAGCTCGTGGAGCGGACCCTCCCAGTGACGAGCGTGCGGAGTACGGAGACCGTGTAGCCGGCTGAGACCCGACGACTGCTGATCGAATGACTCGGTGTGTTACAGAGGTGCGCTTGGTTGTAGCGGCATATGAGAGCACTTGGTTGTAGCGGCAGACCCATGACAGAGGTGTGCTTGGTTGTAGCGGCACATGGGAGCGCTTGGTTGTAGCGGCAGACCCACGACAGAGGTGCGCTTGGTTGTAGCGGCACATGGGAGCGCTTGGTTGTAGCGGCAGACCCACGACAGAGGTGCGCTTGGTTGTAGCGGCACATGGGAGCGCTTGGTTGTAGCGGCAGACCCACGAAAGAGGTGCGCTTGGTTGTAGAGGCACATGAGAGTGCTTGGTTGTAGCAGCTGGCCCGAAGTACTTGATGGGTGGAGTTCTTCAGAAGTCTTAGGTTAGTGAGCAGTACCTCGGAGTCGTGACAGGACCACTGTACACTCCAGAGACGGAGCTCTTCAGCAGTTACAGTTTCGATAATGAAAATCCTGGTTGAGCTGAGACTTTTGACCTTGTGTTTACCTCATGATTGAGATGGGTCACTTGCTAACTTAGGTATATGTTTGGGCATATACCCGGGTAGTGGTTATCCATTGATTTCACAATCCTTGTGTTTCCTCATGATTGAGACGGGTTACTTGATAACTTAGGTATATGTATGGGCATATACCTAAGTAGAGGTTATCTGTTGAGATCTTCTTTGTGGTTATCCTTGTTGGTTTAGTGAGACCTTGAAGGTCTCGAGGTCCCTACTGAGTATCGTTATACTCACCCCTACACGGGCTATGCCCGCACCTCGTTGTGTTGGTTGCAGACGACGGGCAGTGCTGACAGAGGCCGAGTGTTCGAGGACTGGACGGTACCTGGAGGTGGACTATACAATGATATGGTACCTGGAGGAGGACCTCACGACGAGACGGTACCCAGAGGTGGACGTGACGACGAGGCGGTACCCGAAGGTGGACTACTGGGCGGACATACTCGGAGCGGACGGCTGGACCCGAGGAGCAGAGGAGCTATCTGTACCCACCCTTCAGGTGGGATTTCCAGTGGACAGCTCGGCGTAGTAGCTTTACTTTTCAGTTGCTGTTTTCCCTTCGAGTTGTACTTTACAGTTGGGCTTGTATTTCCGGCCCCTTTTTACTTTCCGCACTTACTGTTGTACTCAGTTTTTACTTAGTGTTTACTTCTTCCGCTTGAACTCTGTGTGATTGTTTACATTACAAAGGCAATGCCTTCCCTTTTTACCGGGATTTACGCCTTGGTGCTAGTTGCTAGCCCCTGGCCTATGGAAGGCGGGCATGGGGTAGTCACGACACGGGCCCCGAGGACGGGTCGTGACATGTACAACGGAATTCCACATCTCTTTGCGATGTGATTTGTTCACACGTTACATAGAATGTATTAAGGATGTATTTAATGAATATAATTGTTATATATGGATTAAAAATTATTTTTTATGATAATATTTCATTTAATTTTATTTTTTTCAATTCGATAAGAAAATTGAAACAGTTTTCATGCGTACGTAAGACCTACTGTCTCCATGAACCGTGCATTTCATTTTCTATATATAAATATAATGGATTACAAGAAATACATATATAAAAAATATATATGATATTTATATCATTTTTTAAATTATGGATATGATTAAACTATGATCAATGTAACTGGAATGAATAATAACAAGTAAAAACTTATATGAAAAACAAAACTGATATTACATAAAATATTACTTTACCATGGAATTGCCAATAAATGGGTACTAAAATTCAATAATGAAATAATATATTGTTAGATAAATATTAATATTATTTTTATATATATATATATATATCATAAAATTATTTTTATTATACTTGTTTTTTGAATGTGTATGAGGGAATACAAGACTTGAGGTAAGGGGGTTTTCTCTCTTTTTTCCTTCCTTAAGATATATTTGTTATGTTATGAACCAATAATATTTTACGAGGTGTATATACAAACCCATTGAAATATAATATAATATATTTATTTATACACATGATACTTTTTGTTTAATTTCATGATATTTTCTCATGGGGAATATGATTCAAAGTTAACAATGTGGAAAATATTTTTTTGTCACAATCTCATAGTTTATCAGGATTATTTATTTTTTTAAAAGGTTGGGATCGAAGCCTCATTTTATTATTAAAGAAAACAAAGGACCTATTTTAACTAGGTAGAGGGAGACCCATTACATAGCCCAAAGACCAAATGGTCTTGTAGCCCATTACATGGCCCGTATGCCCAAAGTTTTGGCTCAAGGCCCATTCGGTGAATAATATACCTACAACACCCACCTGCTATAGTACAACACAGTACCTACCGCTTCCACAGTGCCCTTCCACTGCTACAGTGTCATGCCACTACTACAGTACATGCCTTTGATATAGTACATACACTACTACAGTACGACTGCAGTACCTATGCCCATTGGGGTTTGAACTCCCTTTTTCATGTCAGATTACAGGATTATTACAACTAATCCAAACTCCAACTATAGTTAGGATTATTTGTGTTTATATATCAGATGATAATATCTAACAATATATATCTCAATAAACTATATAATCTTCTAATCCTCTATTTATTCATCATATTTTCAATTAATGGTACAATATTTTGACTCTTTTGTCCTTAAGATAATATATAAAATGTTTTTAATAAAATATGAATTTGTTTCTCTTTTCAGATGGAAATATATTTTCTTCCAAAACAAAATTTTCAAAAAATTTCCATTAAAGTTTTTAATATTGTAAAATGATTCATTAATGAAATTTTAACCAATGTATGACCACAAAGAAATCAAAGGAAGATTCAAGTCGTTTTACAAACAATGGCTATGTATTTTTTTTTACTGAAAATGTAAAAAGAATATTTGCTTCTAACACGCATGAAATGAACATTATTCCATGGTTTCATGACCACTCAGTGATTTTATTCCATTAAATATTTAAAAAAAAATATTTTACTTAATAACTAGGAAATATTTTAGATGTTAAACAAATAATTTCAAATTGAAAAGAATTTTAAAAATGTCCTATTTTTTAAAAAAGTTATTTAAAAAGAAGAAATTATATTTTCCATAAGAAATTATTAAATTATTTTTAAATATTCCTTTATAATTTTCAAAGTTAATTTCAAATAAAAGTATTTGGAAAAATTTTATGTGTTTTAAATCAGGTTTCAATAAAATTTAATTTCCTTCACGAAATGTTCTAGGTGTTGATTCAAAATTATATTCCTATGAGATGATATCTATTAATGTTACCTAATCCATACTATTGATATTGTCCAAGGATATAACTATTATTATTTATATTAATGGTTTATTTTTATAATGAAATGATTTTTATAAAACTCATTTCTCTTATACACATTATTCCATGATAAAATTATTATGAGACCCATTTATTTTTCTATGGGTTATTCCATGATTAAATGATGAAATTATTATGAAACAAATATATTTTCAATCGGTTATGATGTCATGGAATGTTTTTGAAACACATTTTTTCATGGTTTATGATATTTTTAATGTGTTAATATCTTTCGAAACACATTAATATGGTATTGATTATGAAACTAGTGAGACCTATATCTCCCTTAAATTAATTGGGTAATAAATTATATCTCAAGAGATATACAGAACTGGAAAGGGGAGTGAACTCAATTCATTAAGGGGATTTTTCTTGTATGATGGTCTTAGGAGTGAACCATGATACTATGGTGGTTTGGGGAGTGAAACCATTCCAATATTATTTCCTTGGTAATGATCATTAACTAATATGGAAATGATTTTTTATACTTTGGTGTATACCAAAAATCCATGTCTTATGCCAATGTTACGATATAATGGATCATGTTCATTGATTTACTTATGATTCATTTATTATGATCTATAAATCATTATTCCATTATTCAAATTATGATATTTAATATAAAAGGTATAGTTTTCAAATTTATTGGTCATGTTATAATACCCTTATGCTCATGTTATGACTATTTATCTCCCTTGTTTACCCTAAATGAGCATATGAGATATCTCTTTATTATGTTTCCTTCCTCCAAGTGATGAAGATATTTATTAAATATGATATAACTATGAAGGTTGGAGCAATGAAGACCATAGTGGGAGATGATATTGTTTACCTTTGTACAAGTCATTCATGTTTACATGTTTCCAATGAAACTAAACTATTACAGTCCTCAGGTGTGTGTTTTTGTAATATAATGATTATTCATAAAAAATAATATAATATATATGTATGAAATTCATTGGTCCCTATAGTTGGTTTAATTTTATAAGTTTATCTAACATTTGGAAACTAGGACGGGAAAACATTAGTGAGATCCCTATAGACATTACTATGTATACATCTAAGGATGAGTCAGTGTATAAGAAAATGTCATCAAATTTTGGTAAATGTTATAGTGAATGGTTTCCAAGAAATTAAATCTCTATTTGGATATTAAAAGTGGATGTGGATCTGGAACATAGGTACCTAGGGGTAATAACTCTAAAAAGGGTGCATTGAGAAAGACTTGATCATCACCTGGTGCATGATAGTTGGATTTGTTGTGCACCTAGTTTGAAATTCATGGGGGATATGATTTGGAAATTCAAAAAAATCATTTTGAACCAGCATTAAGTATTTAATTAGAAGAAAACTATAAATGACCTATTATAAAGCTAAGTTATCATAGATTAAAGAAGAAAAAATCATGATTTACATATCCAAAATGTGATTTTTCAGGATTATGTGGTTCTCTAATATGATTATTGTTTATTACTCTATGTTTTTTAGATTTATTCAACAGATGAAACTCAAAAAAACCACATTGATACTAAGTGTGATAGAAAATGAAATGATTTCCCCCAGTGTATCCAAACGTTATGGGATATGGAATGAAAAATCTCATTACTATTCTCACACAAATTTCTCATGATATGAATCATTTAGGGATTCCAAACAAACCAATGGGGGAACAATATTCTGTTAAGTCCATTATGAGGCAACTCTCACCTTCCATTAGTTTAACTACTGATTTAAGAGTTGATAAATAATGTATTAGTACAAATAAAACTATATTTTACATTCTCCATTTTTTATAACATAAAAGAGTTATTTTTTATGTCTAACTTTTTAAAGTTGAAGCTGCTCAAGGGTGGACTCCTATCAAGAATAAAATAAAAAATGATAAAATCGACTCTATTTATTGTGATGAGTTCAAGAAATTAAATTCAATATGTACTTTCCATGAATTCTTTATATGAATATGGATAAAGAGTTCCTTGAGTTATAGAAAAAAGATGATGAATCTATTGGTACCTATGGGGAAAATTTCAAAAGTCTTGAGAGGTAGGCTTATGGTATTATTATCCAACTTAAAGGTACAGTTTATCAATTATTCAGTGGATTAAAACAAAATATTTGAAGGTAGTTATACATAAGAGAATTCAATATCTAGGAATACATTTTTTATGTGTGATCACAGTGGAAATAGAGGTTACAGTCATGTTTCATTCTCATGGTTTTGATAAGAAGAGGAAAATTGAATTCAAAAGATAATATATAAACCCTGGAGAGAAGAATATGATACTTTATTTATGATCAATGTTTGGGAACAATTATGGGGGAAATTTCTCCAGGGGTTTGTTAAATGTTTGATGTTTTGAAGGGTAGGTCATCATGAAATTTATTTTTTAAGTGATGGTTAGAATTTTTTCTAACAATGTGTAGAGAGAAAGCTACACAGAGTGCACCACCCACTATCAATTGCATAAAATTCAAGGAGTATGGGAGCAATACTAACTATTTCCCTAATATGAAGGTTATTTATGATGATCAATGCCACAAAACACTAAATCTAAGATAAAATGGGAAGTCTCATGTGATTAGTTTTTTTTGTTGGTGGTTGCGATATCTATGTGGTGAATGGAATATAATAGACCAATCTAGAACTACTAATTTATTATTTGAATATATATATTCCCATTACTTAATATTTGGTTATAAATATTCCACCTAAATGATTAGATATATAATTATAAGGGAAAAATCCTAATATCATGATGATCACATCTCAAGTATATGATCCATATATAGTTAATATTTGTGGGAATGTGATTCCTACAAATTATGTCATTATTACTCTGATGGAATTTGGTGTCATATTAGGAATGGATTGGATTTATCTACCTAAAATTCATATAAATTATCAAGGAAGGGAATTCATGTTTTGTATTTCAATTAAATCTATGATCATCTTTCAATGTGATGTTACATATGAACTTATAATGGAGATCACATCTATTGTATGCATATTAATTATCATTTAGTAGGGGTTTTTTTTATCTCAAATGGGTGTGGAAATACTCAACATAGATGATATATCTATTGTGGGGGAAACTTTTATGTATTTATAGAATATTTTCATAGTCTTACACTAAAAACAGATGTTGGGTTATCAACAGGACTCTTATTTGGTTCCCTAAATATTTCAAAGACTCTCTATAAAATGGACTCAATTGAGTTGAAGGAATTGGAGAAATAACTCTAAAGATGCCTTGGAAGGGGATTAATTCATCCAAATGTTTAACCATGGGTTTAAACTATTGTTTTTAACAAAAATAATGATGGATTGATGAGACTCTACATTAATCATCAAGAGTTGAACTAGATCATGATAAAAAAACAAGTATTCTCTACCCATTATTGATGTCTTATTTGATAGAGCGGGTATAACTAAAGAGTTTTCTAAGATTGACATTTGTTCTAGATATGATCAATTATTGATCAATAATAAAGATATTCCCAAGAAAAAATTCCAATCAAGGTATGGAAACTATAAAAATATAGTAATTTCGTTGATTCATACCGATACCCCTTCCAACTTCATGTATTTAATGAATAGAGTCTTTATAGATAACCATGATCAGTTTTTGGTGTTATTTAGGCATGATACTATTATCTTTTTAAAGATAAATTATGATCATCAAGAAAAATGGAAAATTTTAATATATACCCTAAGGAATGAGAAAATATATGAAAAATTTTAAAATTGTAAAATTTAGATGAAAAAGGTTTCGTTTTCAGGTCCTATAATCTCAATAGAAGGTATATCAGTATATCTATCAATGATGAATTCTATTGAATGTTTCCCAGACTAAACACCGAGGCTTAGATATTGAATTTTCTTAGTTTCTCTGGATATAATAAATGGAATTTGGAGAATTTATCATGACTATCTAATCCTCTAACCACGTTAACACAAAATATAGCCATGTTCCTCTGGACAGATGAATGTGAGGGAAATTTTAAGGAATTTATCAGAAGATTATTCAGCTCACATGTTCTAACATTACCTTGTAATGAAGATAGGTTTTTAATATATAACAGTTTATTCAAGAATGAATTGGGATGTGTTCTTATATAGAATGAATGGGTTATAGCATATGCCTCAAGATAATTAAAAATTCATAAGAAAAATTACACAACTCGTTATTTAGAATTAACTAAAATAAAATTTTCATTAATGATATGGAGTATTTTTCTTTATAGAGAAAATTGTGACATATATAACAATCATAAAATTCAAAAGTATATATTCATAGAGATAGTGTTGAAAATGCACCTGAGAAAATGTTTAGTGATGATTAAGGATTATGATTACTCAATAAATTACTACACTAGGAAAGAAAACATGGTGGAAGATGTATTGAGTTGAAAGGATAATTATCTATTATCCATGATGAGGATAATAAAGAAAAATTATTTCTATATTTTAAACGGATGGATCTAGAAATCATGATGGAATGGGGAAAATCTTATCTTTCAAAATTGAATTTTCAACCATCTATCCAAGTGAAGATTAAGGTGGAATATAAGGAATATATAGAGATGCTAAAGAATGTAATAAATGTTATAGAGTTTAACCTTGATATAGACTGAATTATAAGGTTTAAGAGCCATTTATTTGTTCCATCCACACTAGACATGAAGAGGGATTTTTCTGAGGAATCTCATGATTCTTCATTCACTATTTATCCTAGAAGTATGATGATCTATAGAGATTTGATAAAATACATCAAATGGGATGTGATGAAGGGATTTATCATAGAATTTCAATCCCAATTCTTGGTATAATATAAAATTAAGGTTGAAAGATAAGAGTCTAATGAGGGTGTTTCATCCATTACCCATACAAGAATGGAAATAGGAAAACATCACCATGGATTTTATTGTTAGAATATGAAAAACATATAATGGGATGATGCTATAAGGGTTGTAGTCAAACACCTTCCTATGTGAACACACTTAATCACTACTAAAGAAGAAATATTTATAGATCACCATGATAGGATATAAATTGAGGAAGTGGAAAGGTTTTAATGGAGTATCAGATTCCACTATTTCTAATTAGGATACGCGGTTGACATAAATATTCTAGTGAAATCTCTTGTAATATATTAATATGGAGTTGGGTTTCATCACTACGCATCATTGCCGAATATATTTTCATTCTAAAATAATAATTCAAACCCTAGAGGATATGTTGAGATCTTGTTCTTTCTATTTCAAAGGTTGTTGGGATTAACACCTTTTTGTAGTTTCAATTTCTTACTATAAGATCTTCCACTAAAGAATTCATATTGAACCTTACGAATACCTATATTTATAGAAGTGTAGATCTACAATGTGAAGGATTGATGTTAATTAAAGAAATTTGATATGACCTAAGATAGTAGAGAAAATTATAAAGAAGGATAGATCATTTCGATAACATATCAAGGATTTTCAAAACATAAAGAAATTTTTGATGAAAACCGTCGATGTGATATAGAATTTGAATTCCATGATAAGGTTCTTTTAAGAATTTCCCAATGGAATAAAGTAATGAGATTCAGGATTAAATGGAAATTATTCCCTAGGTATATTAGTACCTTTAAAATTATTGATCATATTAAGATGGTATCCTATCAGTTGGTGCTTCCACGAAACCTCTCTCAAGTCCCTGATGTGTCCCGTTTATCTCTCATGTGACAGTACATACCTATCCCTTCACATGAACTAAACTCATAGTTTATATAACTGGTGTATGAAATTTATTACATATAACAATTGACGGAGAATTTATATCATACATATAAAGTTCTATAAATCAAGACCACTCACATGGTCAACATTTTATAGAAAAACCACCAATTTAAAGATTATATTTGGGAACTCAAGGAAATGATGTGGTAGAACTATCCTCATTTTATTATATCAGAGTGATGAATTTTGGGAGAGAAAACCATATTAAGTGGGTAAAATGTTACACCCTTGGTTTTTATGAATTATTATTATTTTGAATAAATTAATTTTCGTTGATATCTTGGATTACACATAACACCAAGTCAAGATTGTGTTACATTCAACAATGGGTTATCTTGAATTACAAATGACACTGAGTTTTAACAAAACAATGGCATATGTTTAATATAGTTATTTAAAAACAAAAAGTATAACTTAGGTATTGAAAATAGTGATACTAAATTTAATAAATAATTTTTAAATATTAATTATAATTGTTTTAAATAAAGTAAACCTATTGATAAAAAATTTAATTCACATTCGGTAGTCTTTATATGTTTAAAAAATACTACTTTCTCAAAAAATGCATTTTAGTTTTTTTATAAAAATAATAAATCAAATTTTTGACAAATTAAAAACATTAATTTTAAAATATATAAAAAAATTTAAATCATATTTTCAAAATTAAGTTTGTTTGTATTTTTTGTATTTCTATGAAAAGTATCATTTCTTGATAAATAGTTTAAATTAGAAAATCTTCATTGTAATATATTTTTTAGTTTAATTTATTCATGATGTTAAATTATATTTTAATTTTTTTAAATGTAAAATTAGTTCATTTATACATCGTTTAATCCAATTTATGTCCTTTTAATCAATTTCATATTGAATTTCAATAAAAAAACTTTGTAAACTTTTGAAACTTTTCGATTTAAAAACATGTTTTCTCATCACTTCATGTAGATTAATGTTATATGAAAATTTTCAATTCTATGAATGGAATTTAGAAAAATGGGTCTTATATTTTTTTCATAATAATTTATATTATCTAATAAGAAAAAGTTAATTTTTGACCAAAATTAATAGTAAAAATAGTAAATATTATTTACCATAGTTAAGGTAAAAATGGGTTTACCGAGATGTTACTAAAAATAAAAGTGAAAAATTTAGCAATAAACATGTCTAAAATATATTGGATAGAAATATTTCGATCTTAAAATGTCTTAGGTTTTAATTGTATCCATTTTGGACCATTTTAAAATTTGAAAAACATGGTTTCACTTTTTTCTTTTGAAAAATTACATGTGTTCCACTCACATCACCTATAAAAGGCCCCCACTCTTCTCTCCCCTTCACACCTTAAAACAATTTTTAATCAAATTACTTAAAAAATGACTTAAAAATATCCCTCCATTATTTATATAATCCTTATTTTGGACATAAATTAATACTATGTATATTTTTGGTGAAAACTGTGGGAGGATACCTCAAGAAAAGGTAATTTTCATCAACTAGCAATTTGGTTTTATTTCATCATCCAAATTCAGTTATTATTATAAAATTATGATATAAAAACCATATAATTTTACATATACTAAAATTTTTTAATCTTTTCTTCACATCCTATAACTATATCCACTTCATTCAAATGGGTTAAGAAATCATCATTCATGTGTATGGTGGACTACAACTAAGAGAACTGATATCTTTACTTTATCCGTTTCCACCTATAAATGATGGTTATAAGGATGAATTTATTATATATATATATATATTCAATTTATGATGTTGTTATTCTTATATAATTACTATATCACACATAACTTAGACTCTCTATTATTTTGGAATAAGATAACGTCACTCATGTGTAGGGAGAACTACTGCCTCACAAAGCGACGTGATTCATTAATGGTTTACATGGAATGTATTAAGGTTGTTTTTAATAAAATATGTTATATATTTAAAATTAATTTGATTTTTTAATGACAATATATCATTTATCTTTCTTTCATTCAATCCAACAATAAAATGGAAACTACGTTAATGGGTATGTACAACCAACCGTCTTTCTGAATGATGCGTTTAATTTTCTATCTCAAAATATTATGGATTAATATAAATACATATATAATGAATAAATATGATATTTTTATCATGGTTAAAATTATGAATATGATGAAACCTTGTTTAATTTAAGTGAAAAAAATTACAAATCCAAACATATACGAAAAACAAAGTGATTTTTACCTGAAACACAATATTAACATTGAATTATTAATTAAGGGTAATAAAATATCATAATAAAATCATATATGGTATTATATGTATAAATAATACTTTATAATATATTTATAATAAAATTATAATTATTATATTGGATGTTTGAATGTGTATGACTAAATTCAAGGGTTAAGGTATAAGAGTTGTTTCTCAATTTTCCTTTATTGAGACATATGGTCATGTTATGAACCTATATTCTTTTATTAAGTGTTTATACAACCAATTTGAAATTTCATATGATGAATATATTTATCCTCCTGATATTTTAAGTTTCATTTCATGTTATTCCATCATTGGGAATACAATTCAATGTTAACAAAGTGGTAATGATTATATGTTTCAATTTGACCGTTTATCAGGATTGTTTATGATTATGTTTCTAATGATTATATATTATAATTCATATCTCAAGAAACTCATGAATTTTATTATCCTATAGTTATTAATGATATTTTCAAATAATAGTTCCATTTTAATTATCTTTGGTACTTAAGATAGTTGATAAACTGTTTTTTTGAAAACTTATATTTATTTCTCCTTTTGGTAGAAAAATTTTTTTCTTCCAAAACTAATTTTAATAAAAAAATTATAAATGTTTTTAATGTTATAAAATGATTTATTAATGAAATTTTAACACATGATTCCCATTTTTAGAAATATTTTTTATTGTAATCTTCATTTCATTTTCCAAACAATTCCTGTTCAGGTTTTACCAAAAATGTTTATAGAATATGTTTTTTAAACATGAATTACATAGAAAATATTTCCCACTGTCATGACTGCTTTATGATTTCAGGAATCCATTAAAATTTTTAAAATTTATTTTAAAAATTTATTTTCTTAATACTTGCTAAATTTATTGTATTTTAAAAAATGATTTCAAAATGAAAGTGATTTTAAAAATATTACGTGGTTTAAAATGTGTTTTGAAAAGTGGAATGTATATTTTCCTCAAGAAATGTTTTAAATTATTTTTGGATCCTCATTTATATATTATTCAAGGCTATTTTTAAAAACAAAATAATTCTCAAAATTTTTTATGTTTTAAAAAGTATTTTTTTCAATGAAATGTTATTTATTTTATGAAATGTTCCAAGTGTCTTTTCAAAATAATTCTTCATATCAGATGAAATCTGTCGATGTAACATAAGCCTTACTAGGTACATGATCCTAGGATACCATTCTAATTCTTTCACTAAATGGGTTTTTATGATGAAAATATGTTTATGAAACCCATCTCTCTTCTATGAGTTACACCATAATGAAATTCATATGAAACCTATTTATTTTTCCATTGGTTATACCATGATTAAGTGGTGATATTATATAGAAACCAATATATTTTCCATAGGTTATGAAATTATGATATTGTTATTAAAATATTTTCATTTCATGGGATATGATGTGATGAATTTATTATGACCATATGTCACACATAAATTAGTTTTTAATTATGGATGGGTGGGACCTATATGTCCCTCAATTACAGTGGGTGAAGATTTACATATCAAGTGATATATAGGTCTAGAATGGAGAGTTAACTCGGTTCCGTAATGTAATTGTTCCTCTATGATGGTCCCAGATGTGAACCTTGACTAGTATGATGGTTTGGGGAGTGAATCTATTCCAACATGATTTACATGGTAGTGATCGTTGAATAATAAGGAAATTATTTTTTATTCTTATATATACTCCAAAAAACCTTATCTTATTCCATTTTTTGCTCTCATGGATTATGTTATTTGATTTAGTTATGATTCATGTCTTACGAACTACCAATCATTATTCCATGATTTAATATTATAATCATTGATATGCAGGGTATGATATTCAAAAGTCGGGATCATGTTATCAAACCCTTATAATAATGTTATTATTATATATTCTCCCTTTTTACCCTTACTAATCATTTAATAATACATTTTCATTTTATTTTTTCTAGGTTTATGAATATATGGATTACATATGATATGTCTAAGAAGGGTTCATGTTTTAGATAACATAGTGGGAGATTATGTAGTTTTGTTATTGACCAGTTATTTTTGTTTCCATGATTCCAAAGACAATAAACTATTATGGTGCTCAGGTGTGTGTTTGTGTAATTTTTACGATTCATTCACTATATCAACAACTTCATCCTTCAACCTGGTGGTGACACAATATGTTTTTGTTCCCTCTCATGACAAATTTCTAAATATGGGAAACATTTATTTCGTTCATTGGAAATGTATCCTACTCGATCTAAATGGGATGATGGTATTTCAGTTCCCCCTTCTTTGGATTCCTCCTTGGAGCACATTGCATACTCTAGGTCTCCCTCGTAGATTAGGTCATGTTCATGGAACTCATTCTTAGTATCAACTTAATGTGGACAACAGTTAATTACACTAAATATTTGTCAATAGTGAAACAATATTCAGTCAGGGTGAGTAGTCATGTTAGGAATCTATGGGAATGTATGAAAATTGGATAACTATGAATCTTCAACTTTTAAATGATATGCCATTTGAGATATCTTATTAATTAAATCCAATTTATTTTTTATTGATCACAATGTAATTAACATAAAGGGTATAAGTCTCCCACAACGTTTTACCTCAGAATCCCATAGTTATTTCATGGGATTGTTATTCATAGCTCGGTAAAAGGATCTATGTCCTATAGAGAAAAGCACCTGGTTGAAGTATTTTGGGGATATTTTTGTTAAAGGTCTTGTATCATGTGACTATTGTATGGGAACAACTAATTGAGGAAGCTCATGGAGGTGTATCCCTAGGAGGAAAGATGTCACACCCGAGTGGTAGATAAAAAAACCAGATTGAGTTGGATCATGGATTTGTGTCCCTAAGTGGGAATATTTCACACATGTATTGTTGATTATAATTCCCTATTGAGGTGGATTATGGAGGTGTGTCCCTACAAGTGATGATTTCACACATGGATTACTAATCAAAAAGTCCTATTGAGGTCATAAATCATCTTAGTAACATCAGTGGGTGCATTTTTCGAGGTTGTGGTACTAAAACCTCTCTAGAAGATGTGATGATGTGTGTGATTCATGCCATATCTTTCACATTACGCCAAGGCTGGAACAACTTGTGGATTGAAAGTGATTATACTATTATAGTTCATGCGATTTGGAAGGGGGAGTTTCATCTTGCTTGGCCGCTTACTACGCACTGGATGAATTGTCTTCAATCTCTCCATGATGTTAACTACATTGCAACCCGTACTTATCGAGAAGAAAATATGGTTATGGATGATCTCGCTAATAATGGAGTTGCTCAGGTCATAACCTGGCTAGAGGAGCTTCCAGAAAACCTGATTCCTTTGCATGCTAAAGATTGTAATTTGATTCCGTCTTTTCGACTCATGTAACCTTTCTTTTTTGAAAATAACATTTCTTTGGTATTTTGACAAAAAAAAGTATTATTGAGGCAGATCATGTAATTGTGTCCCTAGGAGTGAATATTTCAAACATGGTATATTGATCATAATTCCCTATTGAGGTGGATTGTAGAGGTGTATTTCTGTGAGGGACGATGTCACACATGGGTTGTTGATTAGAATGAACTATTGAGGTAGACCATGGAAGTGTGTCCCTAGGGGTAAAATTCCACACCTAATTTTTTTATTATAATTCTCTATTGAGGAAGAACATAGAGGTGTGTCTCTAGGAATAAAGATGTCGAACTTGGATTTTTGATCAAAACACCCTATTATGGAGGTTCATGGTGGTGTGTCTCTAAGATTGAATATTTCACACCAAGGTTTTTGATAATAATTATATATTTAGGAAGATAATGGAGGTGTGTAATTAGGGGAGAAGATATCAAACTATGGATTATAGTTTTTGGGATTCAACCATAGGGAGGCTTTTGATGTACCTTGTTTTAGAGGCAAGGATCAAAACCCACAAAGTTCGATGATGCAGTTTAATTTCATGTGACATGACTCATCCGTATAGTTTAACATAATTAAATAAGGATTATCATATCATGGAATTATCATTGATGGGGTATGGAGTGGAGCTTACAAATGTAATATTCCTGATGCAAGAGGATCAATATATATGAGATGTAGTGGGGCTTACATGTGTAAGCTTCCCAATGTGAAAGTTCATCCCATGTGAGTTATACGTAGGGAATGTTGTGTTTATTAAGCATGGTAGGAGTTGTGGGGTCAATATATAATGATTATACAATGGTAATCCTGTGTTTATTACATTGGATAAGGATATAGTTTTACGTCTTGTGACGAGGATGTCTTCGTGTAGTTCAACATCATATGGCTAAGATACAGAGCTAGACAGTTTTACTCCATGGATCTTGGACATGGAAAGGGTCACTCTTCAGAGGGGGTCACATCAATGTGAGATTAATATTAAGAATAAGTACCTATTACAAATATGGGTTCATAGTTTCACACAAACATGCATCATCTAAGGATTACATGACCACCGCTCATGTGCCTTTGGGTAGGACATGGCGCTGACACTATTCTGGAGGAGTGGCCATCAAGAGGCCTGATGTTAGGGTGTTTGTTATTAAAAGAAACATGTTTCAGGTTTCTTATGTTTAGATGACATGTGTAATATAATGTGCCAGGCCAAACACATAGTGAATCGAGCAGACACAAGAGTGGGTGGTATCAGTGGCATATGCATTCAAGGTGTGACTGAACTAGACCTGGATTGGTATGGTGGCCCCAAGAACCTGACCATTAAGAAATGGTGTTAGCTGAACGGAGGGACCATAGAGTGGCCTATAGAAGGTTCTTTTCAATTCCTAGGTCCTCACATAGGTGTGTCTAATGAATCTCAGGGGCCTCATGAAGGTCAAAGGTTTGGGGAATTGTATGCTTCATGAAACAGAGTGGCCCTGCCTTGGGGTGAAGTCCTGGTTCCCATGAGGTGGGATTAAGGAAGGGTTTGTGCCTTGAAGATATTTATATTCCTCAAAGGAGTATTATTCTTCCATGTAGGACACATGCCTTTCCAAAAGGCATATCCACTTTTTGAGTTGGAACTCATGAACTCAAGGGGTGGGGGATTTATGGATTTTGATACATTGGGGGATCCATTTTACCATTCACATTAAGAGATCAAGAGTATCAAAAACTCAGGGAATTTATACAAAGATTAAAGGTTTTGTATCACCTAAAATCTTAGAAATAATAGGGGTATTTATTGAGGGTGGGTTTCCTGAAGGTTGGATCATTTCATGAATATTTATGATCCTCCCGAGTGGATGAGACTCTTCAAACTCGAACGATGTTGTATGAAGGTTACCATCAAAACTTCATGCACTCATGAAGGATCTCTATGGATATAGAATTTATGTTGTGTGTTGGTTACTATTAGGACTCAATGTTTCTGGGGCCACCACATGCTTCAGTCATTCAAAAAGGTGGTGATCATTAAAAACAACCACGTCGATGGATTTTTGTGTTATGTTTTCTATATTCTCTTAAAACTAGTAGTAATATCCTTGACCAATCCCAATGAAAGAAAATTTCAGCATCAAAATCCCCCCTGAATTGGAGCCTATGGGTGAAAAAGAGGGTTAGAATCTAAGGTAAAACTGATGAAAATTGGAAATTATCCCTTATTGATGATGTGAATTATGGAAGAATGTTCACTATGTCTGATTATGAAGAAAATTCATGAAACACTACCGGTCTTATGCCTATAAATATTAGAGGTTCCATATATGGGATCAAGTTCATTTCATGAAATGAAAATCTTGAGATCCCCATTCTTGAATCTCACCCTCTTCATGAGGGGTTTATTATTCTGATCCCCATTTCTTTTGAAGCTCAATACCTCTATAAATATTGTTCTATAAACAGTACTCTTTACATTCATCCTTTGTGGGAAAATCATCATGAACATGACCTTCATGAACCCAACATTCATGATTAGAGCTTCATGAAATAGATTAAGTGTAACTACTATGTCAAAAAAATAGACGATGCAGGTTTCGATGAATCTTCCACTAATTGGGAAGAGATGGTGTGGAAAAAATGACTTAGCAGAGCATTCAAAGTGCATCAGATGTACCATGAATGTTCAATTGGAAGGAACATTTAAGACCAGTCCCTAGATGGAGGGTTCAAGGTAGTTCCCCCGATGAGGATAGATGAAGATGTTGTTGTGTCATAGCCTATCACAAAGGTACCACTAGAGGAATCTATTAAAGAAGAAGCCTCAATATAAGAGGCATAAATTGTGTAAGCAGTTGGGGTGACTAGGGAGATTGTATTAGATGTTCTTATCCCAGATTTTTCACTAGCAGTGGCCACTTGATATGAGGTCATGATTGTGACACCCGTATGGGTAGATAAAGAGGTTGTGGAGATTGAATTTACCTTAGAGGTTCCATAGGTGGTAACTGGGGTCTCTTCCATGGTTGAGGTATATGTCAATGATATTTTTTCTCTAGAAATAAACTATGCCCACCAATTCATGAGGACATATGCATAGATGATCCATCCACTAATGTGTTGGAATTCTTCCCTCCATACGAGCCTTCAGCACATTAGGACTTCGAGTCTTCTGGATCAAATTCTATCGAGGGGGACAAAGTTATTCATTATAAGGAATGGAGGTATGTGTAGAACATAATAACCCACACCCTAAGGGTTGACATAGTAAACCGGGTGAGATCTCTCTACCACTGGATAGTTATCCTATTGACCAGTGGGTTGGAATCCCATTACATTAACACACTAGCTCAATACTTTTTCATTTATTGGGTACAGTAAGAATGGAAGTTGTTAGACATATATTGTAATAAGAAAACAAACCAAGGGATATTAAGTGCTTTATTAAGATTAAGTGGAGATCAATCACCTAGACGGTTTGGGGTAAGATCATGCATCTATAACCACTTCTTCAATAGGGAACATTGACTAACTGAAGGCACATTTGGTAGAATCCAAGGCTAAGGTGGTAGAGGTGGAACCCTTGATGGAGAATTCCTGGATGAATATAAAGAGATGTGGATCATGGCTGAAGAAGTTTTCCCTAAACTCAAGGAAGTGGTGGAGAACATAGAAGAGAAACATCAGACACTAGAGGCCATTTTGTAGAGGCTAGTTGAGCTTGAATGTTCGATCACATAGGTTGATTTGTATGGGGAATTTTTTTGTCAGGATTAAAGAGAGACTTTTCCATATGTATGTACTTCTCAAAATTAAGTTTATTTGTTTTAAAATTGTCATATCCATGTACATGTTTCACTCATCACTAGTTACTATCTCACTTAAACCATACAAATTAAATAACCAACATTCAAACAATATGATCATGTGAGTCTTCTTCGGTGTGAGAAACAAGGGATTAACACATGACTTCTCATTTATATGAGATTTCCAAACAATCATAGAACACTTATGGTCTACATTTATTGAATTACCATTTGGAGTGTTTTGGCAGAGAGGTGTTATGGCTGGAGAACATGGTTATTTGAATAACCATCAATATTTTACAATTTATGTTTTTTCATGAATGGGGTAACACTAGGTGTGTTTAATTATACTCGAAAAAGGGGAATGGATAACATAAATCCTGATTAACGATATCGAGAAAACAAGGGATTTTTTGTGAAGATAGAGGATAACTACTGAACATGTTCGAAACATGGTATCCAGTATATTATTTTTGAGGATGGGAAAAAATCAGTGTGTAATGCAAAACATGTTCAAAAAATAGAGCATATCTCAAAATTTCATCCAGAGTCTTCCTAGGAATGTACCCAGGATGGTAGGTGAGGCAATTTTTCTAGGCACTATTTCCATTAGGGGGGACCATTGAGACATGGAGGAGGATGAATATCCAAATAAAGGGACACATTAAGTATGGAGATAGAGTAAAAAATGTAAAATTAGTTTCTAAACATCATTGAATTATTCCACCATGGCTTCAAGAACAATGGTGTAGGTGTATCGGTCTAGGAAAATTCCAAACTCATCTTCTAGGGGAAGCTTCATCTCAATTGTTGAGAGATGGACAAAAAACATGTATGGTGTAGTAGGTGACCAACACTAAAGGAAAGGGATTCTCTATAAAGTACCTAAGATGCATAACAGTTTCATGTAATGTAGTGGGGATTATATAAATTCAATTTATCATTATATAGTGAGGATGTTGGACATGTATTTTAGAGTTATATTATGAGGATGATGCATCACATAGTTTAACATCATCTGATTGTGAAAATTGAAATGAAATGAGTCGTAGTGGTTAGGGGAGTAGGAGGTAACCATGATGGGGGTGATCACTTAAGGGGACCATCAAATAGATCTTAAAAGACCCTACACTAATAAAAAATATCTAGTTTGAGTCACATTGGGTTTAAATTCATGATGTTTAGACCAACAGGGTGTACCATAGGTGATATGTGTGTCATTGGGGATAAGTAACCTGACATGGATGATGATCTTAGGAGTATTTTCAACATGGGATATCCCAATGAAATCTTTCATGCATATAGTTTATGGTCATGATGCTCTGAATATGACTCTTAGTTTAGGGTCTTAGATCTCTTACCATTGTGTGACCATCCTAAAAGGATGTGTGTAGTGTGGTGGAGTAATGATATTACATGAATTGAGAGATAAGGGACCCAACTCCACACAACACATTCCCAAAAGGACAGACACATAGTAAAAAGTCATGATTCTTGGAATTGGGCTCCTAGTTAAGGTTATGATTTTGGACCATATAGAGCTTTGACATATTGAAAATACATTAATTTTATAATGATTGGACCATAGTTTTTTTCCCAATGTAATGTGGCGATATTGAAAAGGTTAACCAATATGATATAAGAGGTCTAGGAGGCCACCTAAAGCTGCACAAAAGAACTATGAGACAACTTGAACAAATTTAGTGGTCTTGGTGCTTTGCCCATGGATTTTATTTTATGTTCATAAAGCATAAAAGATGGGCTATGTGTCTCAAAAGAACATGTGAGACATCAAATGAAGGTATCCTGACATAAAATAAGGGGCCTAAAAGGCCACTCGATGATACACAAAATGACTCTAAGACAGATCATTCACTATTTAAGGTCATGGTGCATGGAATAAAATATCAAATTGGCATGTGTAGTGTGGTAGAGTGAGAAACATGACATGATTTTATGGAAAAGGAGTCCCAACTCCACAAATCCAATTCTGAGGATGAATATTTTACATTTTATTGTCATAATGTTTGGACATGGACTGAGCATATCAAATGGATATGTTCAATGTTGTAGAGTGACAAAATCAACATGAATTTATAGGAAATGTGGTCCAACTCCACCTAACACATTTTGAATATGACTGAAATACCATTTAGAGTCATGATTCATGGAATCAGGATCCATGATTTTGGTGCTAGATTTTTGACGAGGGGGTATTTTGTGTCTCAACTTTACTTGGGGAGAAATTCCTCCCAAACCCTATACTGCATGATCTATTATATATGAGAGAAACAATAATTTGTATGGTGTTAATGTTTTATATAGTGGAGAATTAAATGAGGGGTGTAAGTGACCAAAAAATCCCATGTGGGTGATTTTGAAGCCCTATACCAGGATAATGATAGGGGAAAACTGATGGGCATGGAACAACTATGGCCCTTGTTCAAAACACAAGTTTCTCATGTCTGTTAAGGATGAGAAAACAAATTTATTATCAAATATTGACCAAGTTAAAAATATGGTATCTACTATTTTCTACCAAATATACTTCAAGACGTATACCTATGTCTATAGGTGAGCCAGCGTGGTAGGATACCATTCCATTAGGGAGCAAGTTTATATTGTGATGATGATTATTATTCATGTTGAAGAAAGGGAAAAGTGCTGATGATGTGGTGGGGATTGTCCCAAATAGATTATTATGCTTCCTTAGAGCCATACTATCACATTCTAAAACAATCTAGGTGAACATGCAGGTATGCGAGAATCAATACTGGCCTAGAGGGGAGGAACCAAACAAAAGGTTAATGGTAGGGTTGGGCCCAAGACAAATTTTACAGGCATCACTACATATCCCACATGGATGGGACTCACAAAAAACGTAGTTTTGGATTATGGCGTGGTATTAGATAGACACAGGTAGGGTGATTTTTTCTCTAGAGGGGATATTAGATCAGTTTTAGTTAGGATGAATATCTATTTAAGATGGGGTAATGAGCGGTTCATCTCATACTCATCATATGAGGAATCCCAATTTTATATAGTGTAAATTGTTTATCATCATACCAAAAATATAGTGTGAGGCATCCTGACTTCATTGAATATGGTAATGTTGTAGCTTAATGTCATGCACTGAGGATGTTGGGTTTTTTAGTTTAAAGTTATACAAATCATATTAGGGATTCAATTATTTTAAAGTAATATAACATAGACTGTAAGAGAAATTTCTTATTTAATGTCACATAGAAATGATTGAATGAGTTCTTTGGTGGCTACAAACATGAATGGATGTCCGAAGGGACCGTTTTCGATATAAAACATCACATAATGTATCCTAGGTCAATATCATGCTACTTGGGAATGGAAGAACCTACATTGAACTAAAGAGGGAGCTAGGCCCAAGATAAAATATCCATGTGTCCCTATGTATCCCATAAATATGGGAATCATGACATATGTAGTTTTACATATCTCCCTGTTAGGATACTGAAATTGGAAGGGGATGCCCTATTTAACAAGAATATTAAATAATCCCATATCTAGCTATGAGTCATCATTAAATTTCATGGGGTAAGGATACAGTTTAACATCATGTACTACGGTCTTCGGTGTTTTCTCATTGCTTATTTTTTATATGGGTAGCCCCGATCATATATTTGGTAATATTTTAATATTTTATTTTCATACCTATTGTATGAGGCATGCATATTTTATATGGGGTAAAATCACTTTTTAACATCATGTGTTGAGTATGAAATACACACAGTTTTGGGTCATGGGGTTTAGACTAGGTTCCTAGTTTGAGGTCATAGAGCTCATACTAATTGAAAATAGTTTAGGGACAAAATTTTTGGTCCATGGATGGGGTATCCATGGAGGTTCATATGGTTAAAAGGAGTTAAAATATAATTTTAAAGCATTCAATGGGGTACTACACTACATATTATGATCCTGAAGCTGGTTGCAAACAATTTAAGTTCATACATTACAGACTCTGGAAAATAGTTTAAAGTCATGATGCTTGGACTATCAGCAAACAAATTAAAGTCAACATTCTGGGACAAGGAAAGAATTTGTTTCGATGGTATTTATGAAGAATGAAAGTGGTATAAACTAATGTAAAAAATATTTATTCCATCCTATATACCATATAATTACTAAGAATCCAATAACCCGTAGTGTAAGGTCATACTTCTTGGACAATAGAGAAGGTGTAAAAAATTTTAATGTCTTAATACATGGAATAGGTTAATATTTGAATCATGGTATATATATGGTAAGGAATAGGTATTAACCAACATGAAAGGATTCAAGGTGGCTACCATACCACATACACACCTTGAGGAAAACTAAAGGTCATAATGTTGGGCCATAGATGGGGCCAAAGGAAAAAGGGATGATAAATTTGAGGTTCGGACCAGAGAAGGGAGGTTTACGCATCACTAAATATCCAATGTATATGGGAATCAATCCACAGATAGTTTTGCAACATGGTGTGGTTGAAGACCAACACCAGATCTGGGGGAAATCTTCTCTAACAAGGGAAATATGGAATCCCATGGTTTTCATGGGGATTCCCATGATTACGAAAAGGTTTAGGGATATAGTTTAACTTCATGTTAGGATGAAATTGGTTTTGGTTAATCTAATATCAAATGAATCATCTATATTTCAAACATGGTAATTTTTTTTTGAAAATTACATACTTATTTCATGAGGCATCCTGGTAGTATACAAGGTAAAACTATTTAACATTAAGGGAAATCTAGGTTTTATACAGGGTATGATCATAATATAACATCATGCATTGAGGATGATAGGAATTTTAGTTTCTATTATGTGTAAATTATACTATTTTTGTTTTTAGTTTAATGTTAGGAATCTTGGATAATAGTGGCTACAAAATGTTTATGTTAATAATTCTTGGACCATTTAAAATAATTTAAGGTCTTGTTTAATAGACCATTGAATCCCGACATGAAGTACTAAATGATAATATTAGTGTCAGTGGGAGGAGTAATATCCTCTCTATCAATAGTGGTCAAAGAGTATACTCCATTAGAATAGAACATGTGGATGGTGGAAGGTCGATCCTGCTTGGAATCTAAAATTAGTGGATTTTTACTTGTATCATCAGCATTCAGAGAGCCAAAACCATGTCTCCCTAAAAGAAGTATCAAAGGTGAACATTATTATTAAATTCACTAGCTACCATGTTTTTATGCCACTATAGATTATGAATGTCCAATATTCTATTCTCTTTAAGGTCTTACAATTTAGATAAATGAAACTCTTCAATTCTAGTTGGAACCTTCTGGTCATATACATCTATTTAGAGAGACAATAATTGCACCTCGATGGTAAAGATTACCTATATTATATTTACATTGGAGTATGGGGTCACCTATGTGGAATTTTGAGTCATCATATCATATGACTAGAGGTAATTTCATAGGCCCTTCGACCAATACTTATTTTTCTAGACCTTTATATTTTTTAAAGATGTTAGAGAGGGTATTTTGGAATACCTAAATCTTCCAATTTTTCTTTCTCATGATAGAAAGAAGTATGGTTGGACAAGATGTTGTATTTGGAATACAATATTTTCATTTCTACAGCCTAGAAATTGGTACTATTTTTTGAGAATAACATGAATAACTCCAAACTAACAGATTATGTGGGAGCTCATGAACTCAATCATGGATTGGAATTTTATTTCATTGATGGGAATGAATTATTCCCACTTAGAGAATATGTTTTTTCCAATATAATAAAGCATCACTATGGAGATATCACTGGTGGGTAAAGACCTATGACATTGATCCCACATATTGTATAATTGTTTGTATAACCCTCACTTTATTTCCCCAAAATAGTCAACATGGAATTATTACAAAACCTATTTTATCATGTATACATGGATTCAACAGAGGATAATTCTATCAAAAACGTGTCTATAGGGAGTTTCCCCATGTTTAGGCCCACTGTGAAGGGTGAATTTCATTCCATATTGGCAAACCCTCTCATGCTATGCTCGATTGGGTAGGATAATGACATGCTCAAGATACACCACAAATGGAGTTTTCCAATCAGGTGTTCCCTATAGAAACCTAATCCTTTTGGCCATATTATTTCATGATTTTGAGTATAATTAACAATTAATAACCAATGATTGAAAATAATAGTGTCTTTGTAAGACTAGGTACATAATTAGAAAACATTAAACTAGAAGTAAAAAAATATTTTATTTAATCTATTTAATGAGATAATAACTCTATGTGAGATTCTATAACTATATAAGGTTACTTGGGGAATACATAGAAAATGAATATGATCTAAAATTACCAGTAAGGGAACGATCATGGGAATAATGCATAACACATGAGTTAGAAGACATAACATGATAAAATAAAAGGCAGAAATCATGAATTAACATATGGAATCATAACATAAAGAACATGGAATTATATAATCATGGAAATATTGTAATGTGGAAACAACATATAACATGAAATAAACATGAGTCAAGGATTTCTGACATGACAATATCACATGGTTGATAAATCCCCTTGATAGTTCACATTTACTCCCCAATCACGTACTTGACCTCTCATGAGAAAAACCTTACCCAATGAGTTAGAGAAATATCCAGTAAAACCCATCATAACATGTATTTGTCTATGTGTTCCTCATATACAAATTACAAAACACGAAATAATTATAAGGGTTTCCCATGGAAGTAATGGGTTTTGTAATAATGTCATAAGGCATAACCAAAGGGTGTATCAAAATGGTATTTATGAAAGAAGAGATTAAATAATTTCTTGGCAATCATAAAGTAAAATTAAAAATAGATAATGAGAAATTATTTCCAAATAATGGGAATACATGAAAAATAGTGTTTAGAAAACTTTACAAATGAGAAACATTAGTGTGGTTTAAGGGAAAATATTAAAGAGTCTTTCCATGGGACAAAGAAATAGTTGTTTGTATACATCCAAAAATAAAATAAAATAGTTTTTCAAGGTAAACTGAGATATTTTTCAAAAATAATTTTTGCTTAAAATATTTTGTGGGCTATATATAAAAATGGGTAAGAAAATGAGAAGTTTAATTTAATCAAACTTTTATATCGAGAGGAATTGAGAAGGGAACATTTTAAAACTTGTATTTACCCATAAAAAATATCAATTAAGATATATAAAAACGTTCGGTACATTAAATAATAATATACTATAATTATATAATAATAATTAAGTGATAAGTTTATGAAAGTATAGAGAGAGTAAGAGTAACCAAAAGGAAATGTGGTGGATTATAAGGATCCATAACATTATGTCTGAATGCATTCAGCACTTGCACTTATTGTCCTGGATAATCAAAAAATAATATTTAATTAAATAATTAAGAACATATTATAAAATTTATTTTATTGATTATAGTTTAATATGTTCATTCATTTTCATTTTATGAGTTATAGAGTTTAATTTTAGAATTTTTGGAGCATTCATTTTCATGGTTTCATGGTCGGTTTACTTGTATATAATTATGGATGTTCTTGTAAAATGGGAAAAATTATCCTAAATTGATGTTATATGTTATTAAATAACATATATAAGTTTTAATGGTCCCATATATCATTTGGTTTTATGGTATGAGGATTATTCATTTAATAAAACATTAATGACAAACGCTTGATTTATTTTTGTGGTTTTTCCGACCATTACAAACTAGCATTTTATTATTTAATATTATATATATATGTCTATATTAGTTCAATAACATGAAAAAAGTAATAATATAAATATTAAAATCTATTTTAACTATAATAATATTTTAATTACCATTCTTTAAGGTGGTAATCAAAAAGAAAAAATTATTATTCATAGAGATAATTACCCGCCATAATTTAGAGAACGATTTCATTTCTTTTTTTAAATAAGAGTAGATGAGAAAAGAGGTGGATAAAAGATAATACACAAGGAATATAAAATTAATATATATATAATATACAGAAGTTATTATACATTAATGGATGAAGGGGGTGAAGAGAATTTAGAAGAAGAAATGTAATTAAAAGAGATGGTTTGCGAACGTTACCTCTAGGATATCACCTCCTAGAAGGAGCCCTTAAGGAACCTGGAGTTGATATTTTTTGGAAACTAGAAACTATTGAATTTTGGTATGAAGTTTTATAAGTTAATTGGGTAGAATATTTACAGTATTAAAACCTTATAAAGAGTGAGGATAATGGGTGGAGAGGGTGGTTTTTACAGGGGAGGAGAGGAGTGTTTTTGATTATTATATTCATTAGTTTATAATTTTTTATCAAAACAATCTATAGTTTTGAATAATATCAATAAATATAGTAAATGGTTTTGTATAGTTTGAAATAATGGGTTATTACATGATCCATGACTCAAAAATTCATTTATTTGGCTTGTAATGTTAAATATAGTAAATTAGTGTATTTTACTATTCAAAAAAATCAACTACTTTATAAAAAACTCAAAACTCCTCCTAAATATTTCATGAAGTTTAGATTTAAAAATATGAATCAATTTTACGAAAATAATTTTCTAATATGAGATATTTAGTTTCAAAATGAAATAATCAATTATTAAAAAATTACCAATTTTAATATTATAATCGATTTTTTTGATCCTTTGAAAAATTAATTAAGTCCTCATAAAATCATATTATAATTTTAATATAGAATAATATAATTTATAAATAATTTTTTGAAAATGATATTTTTTAAATAATAATATTAATTTTAAAATTTAATTAAATATTTGTGTTTTTAAAAAACACCAACACTTAATTTATCATTTCTAAAACATTTATTTACTTATTATATGATGTAATTATATCATATTTTCTTTAATAATATACAAAAATTTAATTTCTACTTTCATAGGTGTGGTTAATATTCTAATAGCCAGATTACTATTCCAAACAGTTAGAATACTATTAAATGGTCAGGTTACTATTCCAATGATATTGGTTTTCCATTTTCCATAAATACCTCTCACTTCATTAATTATTATATTTTCTCCCAACATTTTTATAATTTACTCTTCAAAATTAGTATTTTATTAATAAAATCAGGATTTATTTCTATATATTTTTATGGGTGGGATCATGATGGTTGATCTATAAGATCCAAACTTCCAATTCTTGTTATCTTATTTTCTATTTACTCTAATACTAAAATATTTGTCATTATTATTGGTTAATTTCTTGACTTATGTATCATTATTCATTTATGAAAGTAATATATTTTTTGGGTTATCTATGTGATATAACTATAAGAAGTAAAATTTCATTGATAGAAATATGGATCATTACATTCTTTCACCCTTATGAAATTTAACCCACAAAATTTCATTTGACATAATAATGTTAAAATGGGTGAGGGTACTTATCCTTAATTTATTCATATATTTCCCTTGTCTCCTCTTCATACTTATGGTTTTACCATAGTTCTGTGACCATGTGAATGGTATTATTATGTAGAACGTTGTCTCTATGGTCCCAGATCTTCAATGGCTACTACTCCTAAGAGATATCATTTTCCAGTTGTACAACCTCTGAGTTTAGTACATTCGAGGGATCTTATATTTACTTCCATAAGATGGATAGGTGGAATAAATAATTTATCTGAGACATGGGCAATGAAAATTATTTTCTATAGGCCAAAACTATGAAATGATCATGAATCTCTAAGGGGGAGATATACCTGGGACATGGCTTTCCTTTATTTAAAAATCTCAAGACCCTCTTACATGGAGATATTTGAAGGAATACCTTACCACTGACCTCAAACTCTAAGTAATGACTATTATTTCCTACAATGATATTCTATCTTCTTTAGGTATCCTAGATATTCTACTAGATAGTCTTCACATTTTTTACCATTTCCTCAACCATTTTAGGTCCAAATTTCTTATGTACACCAATTTCATCCCAAAATATAGGTGTTATACATATTTTTCATAAAGGGGTTAATTTGGATATATTTGGATTCTTTAACAGAATCAATTATTGTAATAGAACATAAATTATAGAATATAATGATCACATCCTCCATTGATGTTCATCGATCTTGCTCTCAATATGTCTTCTAGTATCTGAATTGTCTACTCAAATTGTCCTTCAGTATGGTGATAATAAGTCATACTGAAGTTCAACTCAATATTTTGATCATGTTGGATAAATTTTCATTACCTAGAGAAAAATCATGGATTAAAGTTGAATATAATAGATAATGGTACTCCATACAGCCTCGCCACTTCTCTGATGTATATCCATGCATGTTGGTATAGTGGGATGTTCTCTTAGATCACAATAAAGTGAGAAGTCTGTGAATGATTATCCATAATAACCCATGTAACATTATTTTCTTTGGATGGATTTGTAATTACAGTGAAATTTTTTTGTGGTGATGTATTCCCATTTCCAAGAAGTTATTAGTAATGGTTTCATCATGCACTTATAATTTTGACTTTTATCCTTCATTTACTAATGTACCAGACACACTAATGTGTATTTTTTGATCTCCTTATTCATATTTTCTAGCCAATAGTGATATAAGATATATGGATACATATTTAATCTCTCTAGGTGACTAGAGAAGGCTGAACAGTATGAAAAATTAAAAATATCCCTATTTATCTTAGGATCAAATGGCACACATAACCATAAACCAAATCTTAAGTAGAAAGGATCATGTAACATTGTCAATGATGATAATCAAGAAGGATCCAATCTTATTAATTTCCACATCATTTTATTGAGAATCCATTATCATCTCCCTAAGGGATGTTTGAGAAATCATTTGATAATGTAATGATGATATAAATTCCCTTATTATTCCCATGTCAATCATTTTCTAGGATAAGAAGATTGGATCCTTCTCTATTATCATCACTGATAAAGTTACATGATATTTTATAATTAGAACGCATGGTACTTTATTTTCTTTACTAGGGTCATACAGTAAAGACCTAAAATTTTATCAATGGAATTGCTTCCCTTATTATAATTATGTTATATAGTATAAAATATGTACATAGCATGGAGATCCCAATAAAATCATCATTATCATAAATGAATAATGAAATAAGTAATATTCATATAAATTAAAGAATATATACCGATGTAATAGTAACTTGACCCTTTAAATAGTAACATGACCATTAGGAATAGTAATCCAACCAATAGAATAATAACCCATAATATGAAAGTATAAATAAATTATATTCATCTTATAAATGAAAATATGATATAAATATATCATCGTATTTGTAAATAAAGTTTTGAAAAATGATTAATTAAGTGTTGGTATTTTTATAAAACATAAATGTTTATCTATAATTTCTTATTAATATAAGGATTTAATGGAAATTTTTTTTCAATTTTTTTTAATAAATTAATATTTTTATGTCCTAGGATTATATGATAATTTTATGATAGCTTAACAAAATTTTCAAAGTGTTTTAAAATTAGTTATAATTTTAAAATTGGTATTTTATGAATAAATGATGTATTAAATTAAAATTTACATTTCTCATATTTAAAAAAATATTTTCATAAAATGGAGTTAATTTTTTAATTCTACATGTTAAAAAATGATTGAGGTGAATTTTTGAGTTATTTTAAAAATTGTTGAATTTTTATGAATAGTGAAATATAGTAATTTATGGTATTTAAGAAATAAATGAATTATTGAGTGATTGATGATGCATGGATGATATAAGATGACAATATAGAACTATATTTTCTTATTTAATATATTTATTAATAAGGTTTAAAATATTCATAATCTGGAGCCAAAATAATAATGTAATGAATAAAATAATCCAAAAACACCCCTCTCCTCCACTATAAACACCACCCCTCACCACTTATTCTCCTCACAAATCCAAATCCTTGATTATTTTCCAATGTATGACCAATAATCTTCCCAATTACCTCCCCCAAATACAGGATCATTTGGTCTCAAAATAAGAATGAAACCAAGTTCACAATGGATTTCCTCAAGGGGAAGAATTCAAGAGGTAAAACCCCATTTCATTTTCTTTTAATTTCTTTTAAATTTAATTAATTTAATTATTCTACCCCACCTACCCTAATCCAAGTGGAATGATAAATGTTTTATCATATATATATTTTAATTTTTTATGTTAATTGTATAATTCATCATCAAATCTATCCCCCTATTAGTTTTATTTAAAAAAGGGAAATCATCACTCAGGATGTGTTGATTTTCCTCCATCATGGATGATGCATTTTCAATTTATTTTACTACCTTAAAGGTTATTAATAAAAACCTATACTTTATATAACAGATTTTAAATTTTTTTTTATAACCTTTTGTACGTTCTGGAACTAACTTAAATAGATTATATTGAATAATAAAACAAAACATGTTTGTTGTGATTGAAAACTGCCAAAATTAATCTAAATAATTATTATTAACGTTTTATCTAATAAATCATACTATTTTCTGGAAAAAAATAATTATATTTAAGAAAAATTAAAGTTATATAAGTTCATTAATAACATATAAAATCTATTCTATATAATTATACCCATTTTACATAATCTTCGAAAGTAGTATACAAGTGATCTAATCATGAAAACCATGAAAATGAACACTCCCGAACAATGATATTGAACACTAGAACTCATAAAAATGCACATAAATGAACTCAAATAAATAAAATAAAGGTATAAGAGGTTATCCATTTATTAATTAATTACTATTTCTTATCCTTCATGTTAAATGGAATAAAGCATTCAGACATATGGTAAGAGGATTTCTAGAAAGCAACTCATTTTCTTTGGGTTATTATTTTTTCATTCCAAATTTTCATTTGAATGTTCTTTTAATATTCAAAAAACATAATTTCATTTGTTTTTTTCCTTTTCATTTCAAGGATATAATATTTTCCAATATGATTTTATTCTAAATTAAATGATTTTTCCAAAATAACTCTTCTTAAAAAAACATACTTTTTACTTATCTTGAGATTGTTTCATTTTCACTCAAGATTGATGATTCTAATACCAAGTGTGCTATTTACTTTTTATTTTGGGAACCCAAATTTTATTCATGGAGGTATGATTTATGAAATTATAAAAATCATTTCATTTTCATGGAATATTTTATACCAAATATTGTTATATGTTCTATGTGGAATGGATGATTATGTAAATATTATGATGTGAGAGGTGAACCTAAAATTATAAATAACTATAATTCACTGGGTAATGTGATGTATCTCATGAGATAATGTAAAATATTCATGAACATAATTCTATATTTTTTCACAATTATTATGTTGTAGTTATGAAAATATTTTATGCGGGAATAAGATGTATGATTTGTTCACAACTATGTATGGATGTTGACATCTAAGACAAGACGTTTCATTTTTATGAATTTACACATTCCATTCCTTTACCTAAAGGGTTTTCTAATGATTATTATTTTTATACCATGAAAATGATATGATAATTATGATTATGATAACCCATGGTATATTATTTCATGTTCTAATTTATCATTTTACTAGGGGTTTAGCTAACCCCATTATGACATGTATAACATCAAGTGAGTTGTTATACTATGGAGTACATGAGGGCCACTAAGAATATACATAAGGAATTAAATAAAGTTTATTTTTTATTATGTAAATGTAATGTTTGGTCCTAATTTTCCCAGGGCACTAATCTTTTGGATCCTAGACTGTAACACTTTTCATATTACTTATCTTTAAAATGATGTAATAGTCCTGTAAGAAAAAATAGTGTCGATATAGTTGGTATTAGAAAATAGTTTAGTTAATTTAGGAATTATGATTAGAGAAAATTAGTGAAAACCCGGAAGTATGAAGATATGTATTTTTATTCACCCAATATGATTTTTTTTAAAAATTTCTATACATAAGTATCCTATAACCAATTCCTTTAGAGTTAATTTAAAAAATAATAAGTTATTTATTTATGGATTTTGGACATATGTTTTGTTTAAAGATTTTCTATTTTAGAACATTCTGGGAATGAGGACAAACCTAAAAAAGAAATCCATGTGAGGTACAATGAAGTGAATGCCTGAATGACATTCCCAATTCCTTGGGAGGTGGAGTTTAAACAATAATGGTAATTATTACCTAGCCGTCTCAACATGTGAACAATAATCTGAATAATTTGGAATGTCCACCTTCCCCTAAGAGGGAGAAACTGGCTATTGAGTCTTTTATGTGGTAGTGAGCACCAATTTTTAGTTTCTCTTCAGATCCACTACTTGTAGAACAATGACCCAAATTAATGGAGAATATATTTTTTATACTTCAATATTTTGAGATGGAGTAGGTGACTCTGGCCATCCATAATTTAGAAGGCAATTCCATACAATGGTGAAGAACACCAAGATGAAGGATGCAATTGAAGATATGTAGTGGGAATAATTTAAGAAAATATTTATTAACTAGTATTTTCCCAGAAATATTCTTAAAAAGATGGATAGTGAATTTATAGATATGAAGAAAAACAATGTTATATAAATCATGTATTATGATGAATGTTTCACAATGCATTAAAGGTATGCCTCATATTTTGTGATTAGAAATGATTAAAATATAGATATATTATTTAGTGGTTTAAAAAACATATTCTAAAGGATCTAGTAATTCATGAAATTGTGAGTAATGAAGATGTTTTTCTATGTTCTCTGAAATAAGAGATGTAGTTTGGATAATGGTCCCACGGTTGTGGAGGTAAGAAATAGAACATGTAGTTTCATGTTCGGGATCAAATAAAAAAGGTGAAAAGAAAACTCAACCACTCACATTCCAAAAATCATGGAAGAGGAATCATGGGAATTTCCTCAAAGGGATATACACATTATTTAAGTGTGGGAGAGAAGGCACCCAAGCTCATGAATGTTAAAGATATATGAGGAAGATGGAAAATGTGGTGGTGTAAAGGAGGTCACAATTCGTGGTTCAATGATTCAACTGTAGGGAGAAATGGAACAATACAAGCTATTGCACTAAACCTCAATTACTAGAGGGTAATCAACATCAACATACACCAAATATAAAGGACCAATGTAAATATTATGCCATCACTACTGATGAGGTGGAGCCCAAAAATGATACAGTGATATGTACGCTAGTAATACATTAATGAATAGTGAACATACTATGTGAATATGGTTCTATTCATTCATTCATATCTTTAAATTTTAGTTGAACAATTGAAACACCTTCTAAACATATAGAGGTTGAGTTATTTGTGTGAAAAAATAGAGGAATTATTATATTCAATATATATAAATCATCCATGATTAAATTCTGTGGGATGAACCTCCATGAAAATCCGGTATTACTTCATTTAGTAGAGGTTGATGTAATATTAGACATGGATTGGATATCTTTATATAATTACAAAATCAACTATTAGGAAAGGGCGATCACTCTTCTAAGTTTTAGGTAACCTACAATTCTAAATAAGTGTAAGGATGTGGATAAATCTCCTTTAGAATCATAATATCAAATATAAAAGTTATTTCCTATAGAGAAATCATATCTAGATCAAATTATTGAGACAGATTAGGGAATCATGATTGAATACCTGATCATTATGGGGGAATACACCAATGTGTTCCCTGAATAATTTTATGGACTTCCTCTTGACCTAGAGGTTGAGTTCTCAATTGAACTTATTCTAGGATCTTTTTCTATAACAATGAAACTTTATATAATGGACCCCATTGAGTTGGAGGAACTGAAGAAGATGATACAATAAAATATGGATAAGGGTTTTATATGCCGGAGTGCATCACCATGGGGTGCATATGTCCTCTTTGTCAAGAAGAAGGATGGATCAGTGTTCATATGAATTTATTTTCACAAGTACAACAAAATAATGATAAAGAAGTAGTATCCCCTTTCAAGGGTAGATGACTTGTTGGGTGAAATGTGGGAGGACAAGTATTTCTCTAAGGTGGACCTTAGGTCAATTTATTACGAATAAAAAGTGGGGAAGGAAGATATTCCAAGTAATTCATTTTCAATAAGGTACAAACACTAAGAGTTTATAGTGATTCCTTTTGGACTCACTAATTCTCTAGTAATATTCATTGAATTTATGAATAGAGTCATTAGAGACTACCTTGAAATATTTTTGGTAGTATTTTTTTATAATTTTATTATATACTCCTAGATCAAGGAAGAACATGAGGAGAATTTGAATACTATGATAATGAAATTTAAAAGAGAAAAGGTTTATATAAATAATATTAAATGTGAGTTCTGGATGTCGGCAGTATCATTCATGGGGAATTCTATCACTAGAAAAAGAATATATGTGGACCATTCAAGAAAAATGAAATCAAAGAGTGGCCCAGACCAACATTCATAATGAAGATTCGTAGTTTCCTTGGTCTATCTGGGTATTACTAGTGATTTGTGAGGAACATATCGCTATTGTCAAACCCAATAACCTAACATACTCATAGGAGAGAAACATTTTTTTGGACTAGTGAATTTGAATACTACTTAAATGAGTTAAATAATAGTCTTATTACCGCGAATTTACTCTCACATACCACAAGTGGGGAATACATTTTGGTATATATCGATGCTTCAAATAAGGTCTTAGGTTGTGTACTGATGAGAAATGATAAAATGATAGCCTATGGATCAATGAAATTGAAAATCAATGTGAAAAAATATCCTATGCATGGCATGAAGTTGGAAGCTATGATATTCACGTTGAAAATATGGAGGCATTTTCACTATGGGGGGAAGTGTGAAATATATACTAATCATAAAAACATATAATAAATATTTAAATAGAAGGATCTTAATATGTCCCAGTGAAGATGGTTAGATCTCATAAAGGATTATGAATTCTAAATCCTCTACCACCCTAGTAAGGAAAATAATGTTTTGGATGCTCTATATTGAAATGATCCTACAACATTATCAATAATAATAATTGAGATGGATCTAATATTCTTCATTCAAAGGATGGAATTATGAATCATTAAGGAAATAATATCATCAATCCTTTCTCAATTAAATCTTCAACTATCCCTAATGAATAATGCGAAGGATGATCAATGAAATGATGTGTAAATTCATAATGTGTAAGCTCATAGAAAATAGAAATCCTCAGTGTTCAAATTTGATGAGGAAGGAATCATACGATTTGGGTCATGAATATATGTACCATATAATCTAGATATTAAGAAGATATTCTTAGTACACACATAAATCAACCATCTCTATTCACCTAGGGAGCACAAAGATATATCGAGGTATCTAAGAGAACTATTGGTGGGACAATATAAAGAAGGATATCACTGAATATACATGAATGTTCCGCACATGTCCGCAAGTGTATTTTGGTAGGAAAAAATCTAAGGGGACGACACAACCATTACCTATACTAACATGGAAATGTGAAAAAATCACCACAGAATTTGTCAATGGACTTATAAAGGCATCTATAAAATTAATGTTATATGAGTTATTGTGGATCATCTTATAAAGACATCTCACTTTATCATATTTTGAGAGGGATTATCACTAGATCAACATTCACAGATATATGTTAGAGAAGTGGTAAAGATTCATGGAGTACCACTATTGAATGTTTTTGATCAATATCCATATTTCACCTCCATGTTCTAGGAAACAGTACAACATTCTATAAAAACATAACTAAACTTTAGTATGGCTTATCATACTCAAAATGATGGCCAAAATGAGTGGAAAATTCAGACACTAGAAGCCATGTTGAGAGAATATTATATAGACTTCTATAGAATATGGAAATAACATCTAACTTGGGTTGAATTATCTTATAAAAATAATTTACACTTGAACATCCAAATGGCCCCGTATGAATAATTTTTTGGGAAAATATGCAGAACACCAACATGATGGGATGATGTTGGTTTACCTAAGCTACTTGGATGTCACGAACCGAATCTGGTCACCACAAAAACCGGCACCAAACCCAGCCCATGACATGACCCGAAGGGCGTTCCCTATCCCCACGGGCTGGCACAAGTGCTCGGGTATCATTTATTTTGGTTTGGGAACGATTTACCCGAATATGAAGGTATAAACCATTAAAAACAATCAATAAACTGAATCTGAAAAATTTATACCAAACGATGTTTAAACAAAAACCATAACTGAATACATAGGTTTAGAGTCAATACAAAAGGTCCAAAAAAACAATGGAACAGAAACAAAACAGCCCCATGGACTCCACATGACAAGGGGTCATCACCCCCAAGTCGTCTCCACTACTCCGCCCCAAGGATGAGGACTAACACCCTGAACCACCATCACCCTTAGCCTTTCATTTACCTGGGTCAAAACAAAAGGTCTACTTACACCCAAGGGGTGTAAGTAGGGTGTGAGCCTAAGCCCAATAGGATACCACCCTATGATTCCAAGGTGCATGCAATACAAGGTGAAAAAGCAAGCAGTTTTAATATGCAATTAAAAGCGGTGACAAATTCCACGAAATGAAACTTTAAATTGAAAACATTTTTCAAGATAAAACTTTCAGAATGTTAACAAATTTAAATAGGAATATTAGATACTGCATTATAATTCCAAAGACACCCAAAAAAAGGGCAAATACCACAAATCCACTGAGCAACAAAACTGGGAACACCCCTAGGCACTAGATAGTCTCAGGCCCCATGTACCTCGTACCTCAGTGTAATGTAACCATAGTAAAATCCTTTCTCATGCACGATCCACTAGTAGGGAACATACCCATAACCTAGTGGTCCCCAATCATCATCCACATAGTTTAGTTAGAGTTTTTGTTATCCAAATGCTAAGTGAAACAGGGACAAAACCCATCTGGTCCACTAGCCGTACTAGTACAAATCCGCCCCACCTAGGTACCCGGGCTTCCCCCTTTGTGCTCAAAAAATTTCAGGATTTAACACATATCCATTTTAATGTAAAACACCACTACTGGTCACATACACCAAATACAGTAGCTATCTCATTTTATACCACTTAAAACACACAACAAACTCTTTGAATTTGAATAAATCAATTTCACAAAATCTTGTGTAGTTTTGCACACAAAACCCCTTATGAAACCCACTTGTACATGATGTTCACAATTGTAAGTTACCAAAACAGTAAAGGCAGCCCAATAAATATCAATTAAAACAAAAAATCAATTTTTGGGCATCCCCATGTTAAACAAGAAGTGTTATCATTGTAAAACCTTCATTTTCACACAAAAGTGGAACCAAAACATCACTTTCTTTACAAACACAATTAAAACCCATTTTTTGAAGCAATTACCAAAGGGGATAAACATTATAAACAGTATTTTATGCCTTATTACAGATCAATAAAATCAACTAAGTATTTATAGGGAATCCCCAAATAAACAAACAAAACACTTCTTTGGAAAACCCCCAATTTCACACCAAATTGGCATTTTAAATTCAATTGCAATGGAAACATCATTAGAACCAATTTTTGCAGCAATAATAAAATTATATAAATCTGAAAATATGATAAATACAGCATGCTAATACACAAAGATTGCATCAACATTGGAATCACCTACAAAATCAAATGAAACCATTGAATCCTTGGTGCGAAAACACAAACGCACCACCGCCGCACCTCAAGAAGGGTAGATCAAACCTAAAAAAAGAAAATTGGACCAAGAAAACCCAAGGTTAAACCTTAGGTTCGAACCCCTACCCACTGGTCATTGTTCACTTTAATAAAAAGGGAGGAAACTAAAAAAAAGAATGAAACCCTAATCAATTTGAAAGGGGAAAAGAAATGGACAAACTTACTTGAAAAATCTAGAATGAATCTCCCCCAAACACCAGTATCTGAAATTGAAAACGGCCAAAACTCAGGGTATGTTCTCACAAGAATTATTATGTCATTTAGGAATTGGAATGGAGGGAAAATAGTATGAATTGAGAGAGGTATGATTGAATGAACATACCTCATCAAATCTGGACGATTTTAGAAACCCTAAGATGTTCGTCCCTAAATCGCAATCCTAAGAGCTCCAAAGAGGGGGGTAAAGAGTCTGGTGGAGCGGATGGGTTTAATGGCCGAATATGAGGCGTGGAATCACCAAAACAACGCAAATATTGAAAGAGATATTAAAGAATTAAAGTTTATTTTTAATGCAGAAAATGGGCTTTCGGGCAGTCCTAAGTCCCTAACTAAAAACCCAATTAAACCATGGTTATGGATTTCCTAAGGCTCTATATTTTAATTTTAGTGTTAATATATCAGGGGAGGTCATTTAGGAGTTGGAATTAGTGAAAACTATTAAAAAATGAATAATTTATAAAAGAATCAAAATTTATTTTTAAATCTGAAATTGGGCTCACGGTTTGGCCCAATTCACGAAAACTCACCTATTCTCCATAAAACCATTGGAAACCCCAAAAACAAAGCATTAATGGAAATTAAAATAAAAATAAATTTAAAATAATCTATTTATGTGACAATTCTCCCCACCATAAAAACTGTCTGCCCCGGAAAGTCACAGCAAGACCAAATCAACAACCAAACCCAACTGAGAAACCAAGAAGTACTCCCTTGCCAGGTTTCTTCCCCAAAGGTCAAAACACCTCCAGTGATCAATGAAGGAAGGAATACTCTCACAAATCAAACTTACACCACTTTCCTAAAACCATCAATAACATTCAGGCTTTATCCCAAATAAAAACTCCTCAAACACAATCTGAGCAATACTCAAGCAATTCACTCAAACGAACAACAACTTTGAACAAGGTTAAACTTACCTTACTTTAACTAAACCATTGGGTGCTCTCCAGTCCTAATGTTTACTCAAGAATGATGTTGGTATCTAGATATATCTGAACTAGACTATCTATACCAAGTCAAGACCATGGAAAAATCTAAGTTACTGGTACAGTGGGACACAAATACGCTCCCCACCATAAGAGACAACCAATATTTTTTTTGAGACATAATCAAGAGACTAACAGGGGAGGCCTAAATGGACTCACCGGTACAAAGGATATAATTCCATCAGAAATTTATAAAAGAAATTATATAAGACTCATAGTGGGTCTCCCCACCATAAGAACCAACCATCTTAACCAACCAGCACTGGCTGGTAAAGAAAGACCCCAAAATTTAAAGAGTTGGGGTGACCACATGGTTAGTTTGCATGGTTTGGGAAGCCATACACTAAGAGTTGAGATCCTTCTTTCCGCATGGTTTTATGGGGCATGGTCACTATTATCCAAGTGAAAACTGTGTTCACAAACAGTGCAGACAAACTTCAAACCTTTCTCTAAAGACTCAATGGAAACCAAAAGGGGGATGGAATAACATTTTGTGATGACATGGGTACAAAACCCTCCACCTATTTCCACCGAATGGGAACAACAGAAGAAATATGATGACACCATAGGTTTAAACTCTTCCTATATTTCATACTGAGGAAATGACTTTGTATAAGGGTTTAAATGACCCTGTGATTTCCCCTGACTACGAGCCTGCTTCTCTCCGAGACCTATGGCTGGAGCTCAAATGATTGAAGCATCTTTAGCCTCACAGTTAGGCTTTGGAAACCCCATGAATGATAATTATTCTTTCAATGAAACCAACAACTACAACACAATCCCAGATAAGTTTTCTAGACATAACACATTCCAAACTCAGTTTACCCGATCCTGATATTTCACTGAAACAAGGGCTAAGAAGATACAAACACATCACACCTTGTTTCTATAGGTGAGAAACAATAGAAGTAAAGAACACCAACACTCACCTTCGTCTAAAATTGAAGATTTTGAAGTTTTTCCAAGGGAGACATTCTCCCGACATAACAGGGACTCTCATAGTATTTCACGACATTCACCTCTATGGTCAATCGAGCACATGACATCATAAGGCATCACAGAACATGACCATTGTGACTGATATAAACAATTCATGGAGAGGGACCTTATACAACATCCCCAAACAAAACACAATTCTAGAAACTGGCCACAATATCCTATCGTGACCATATTTCCCACACTGATGGTTTAACATGAATTAATGCATCAAAGAAACTTTGAAGAACCCAAGGGTCCTCTTAGACACCATCGAGACACTCATCCACACTTACAACCCTAGAACACATCCACCTTCGACGTATCAGGAAACATAAGAAACTAAGGTCTCTTTCAACCTTCCATGAGCACTCTCCCGTTACAAGAGGATCTAAAAATCAAAGAAAGGAAAGGGTGTAGACTCAATCTAAAATTCGGAAGAAAAAATATTCCTTATATTGATCAACTGGAGGGTCTTCAAAAGGCAAAACAATCCAGGTTGCACTTTAGTTGTGCACTAACCATTAATGGGGTGTACCTTATCCAACGATTGAACCAAAGGACCCAACCAAGTTGGTCTATTGGTCACGATATACCACAATCCAGATCCAAACACATGAATGGAACCACCACAAAGTCATCCCAAAACATTTTTCAAAAGATACCACTAATCGTCCATACAACACAGCTCACCGACCAAACACAATCCCAAAATACAGTTCAAACAGGAGGGGTTCATGGACTCAAAACATCCCAAAACATCAACATTATCAAAAAAAACCATAATACAAAATATACCACACTATTCATCAATACATCATGTTTTTCTTTAAAACTATTTCTTTGAAAACAAACGGTTTTTCAGTAAGCGTATCCACCAATGGTGCCCCATGGGCCTCACACATGCATGTTTTTGTGTCACACCGGGAACCCTCCTCATAACCATCCCAATACTCATCCAGTCATGACATCAACCATCCATCATCCCATATAACCCCATGCATGTGGTCACTCATGGAAATACCAAATGGTAAAACAAAAATTCCTTCCACTTTTCAAAAACAAAATGCTCAACCAACCCAACCTTTTTCTCAAAACTGCTAACAATGAGATCAAAATACAAATTCACATCTTACAAAACTTTTCATAAGGACACAAACATTAAAAAAAGAACTCACTTTCAAGTTATTCACATCAATTTCAAAAAATTTCATCCCATTAAAACACCCTTTAATCGTTTAGAAAACTATATTGGAAACACTTTTGAAAACCAACTTCAATATGGTTTCGGCTTTCAAAAGAGGTGTAAGCATACTATTTTCCATTTCAAAACAATTCTGAAAATTCAGTTCCACCATTTCATAAATCAAAACATTCCATATTTATTTGAATATCATTTCACAAAAACTTTACAATTCTTAAAACCAAGTCAGTTTAAAACCAAAGTTCCAAGATTTCAAAATTAAAGAACCCAAGACAATGCGAGAGGAAACTAGTTTCAGTGGGTGACTTGGACATATGGTTGGCGGCCATATTCCAATCACTTAACTGTCACATAGAGTGTTCTAGGGAATATCCCCAGCTCCACATGGCTTGCCAGGCCCTGCGAGCTTACTGAGACCATTAACCCAACTCGCTTTTCATTTCCCCTAACCATCATTAAAACAAGAAAACCAAAGGACTTAGATAAATCCTGACTTCCCTAGGAAACGTGAATCATGTCATGAGGTGTGGTGATCAGGCACACTACCCATAAATATAATACCAAGTCCCTACAATCTTAACTCCATGATATCCTGACTCTTCCCGAAATAACATGACCCAAAGAGTTAACATGAACCTCCTTTGATACCATTTTGTCACGAACCGAATCTGGTCACCGCCAAAACCGGCACCAAACCCAGCCCATGACATGACCCGAAGGGCATTCCCTATCACCACGGGCTGGCACAAGTGCCCGGGTATCATTTATTTTGGTTTGGGAACGATTTACCAGAATATGAAGGCATAAACCATTAAAAACAATCAATAAACTGAATCTGAAAAATTTATACCAAACAATGTTTAAACAAAAACCAGAACTGAATACATAGGTTTAGAGTCAATACAAAAGGTCTAAAGAAACAATGGAACAGAAACAAAACAGCCCCATGGACTCCACATGACAAGGGGTCATCACCCCCAAGTCGTCTCCACTACTCCGCCCCAAGGATGAGGACTAACACCCTGAACCGCCATCACCCTTAGCCTTTCCTTTAACTGGGTCAAAAAAAGGTCTACTTACACCCAAGGGGAGTAAGTAGGGTGTGAGACTAAGCCCAATAGGATACCACCCTATGATTCCAAGGTGCATGCAATACAAGGTGAAAAATCAAGCAGTTTTAATATGCAATTAAAAGCAGTGACAAATTCCACGAAATGAAACTTTAAATTGAAAACATTTTTCAAGATAAAACTTTCAGAATGTTAACACATTTAAATAGGAATATTAGATACTGTATTATAATTCCAAAGACACCCAAAAACAAGGTAAAATACCACAAATCCACTGAGCAACAAAACTGGGAACACCCCTAGGCACTAGATAGTCTCAGGCCCCATGTACCTCGTACCTCAGTGTAATGTAACCATAGTAAAATACTTTCTCAGGCACGAGCCACTAGTAGGGAACATACCCATAACCTAGTGGTCCCCAATCATCATCCACATAGTTTAGTTAGAGTTGTCGTTATCCAAATGCTAAGTGAAACAGGGACAAAACCCATCCGGTCCACTAGCCGTACTAGTACAAATCCGCCCCACCTAGGTACCCGGGCTTCCCCCTTTGTGCTCAAACAATTTCAGGATTTAACACATATCCATTTTAATGTAAAACACCACTACTGGTCACATACACCAAATACATTATCTATCTCATTTTATACCACTTAAAACACACAACAAACTCTTTGAATTTGAATAAATCAATTTCACAAAATCTCGTGTAGTTTTGCACACAAAACCCCTTAAGAAACCCACTTGTACATGATGTTCACAATTGTAAGTTACCAAAACAGTAAAGGCAGCCCAATAAATATCAATTAAAACAACAAATCAATTTTTGGGCATCCCCATGTTAAACAAGAAGTGTTATCATTGTAAAACCTTCATTTTCACACAAAAGTGGAACCAAAACATCACTTTCTTTACAAACACAATTAAAACCCATTTTTTGAAGAAATTAACAAAGGTTATAAACATTATAAACAGTATTTTATGCCTTATTACAGATCAATAAAATCAACTAAGTATTTATAGGGCATCCCCAAATAAACAAACAAAACACTTCTTTGGAAACCCCCCAATTTCACACCAAATTGGCATTTTAAATTCAATTGCAATGGAAACATCATTAGAACCAATTTTTGCAGCAATAATAAAATTATATAAATCTGAAAATATGATAAATACAGCATGCTAATACACAAAGATTTCATGAACATTGGAATCACCTACAAAATCAAATGAAACCATTGAATCCTTTGTGCGAAAACACAAACGCACCACCGCCGCACCTCAAGAAGGGTAGATCAAACCTAAAAATAGAAAATTGGACCAAGAAAACCCAAGGTTAAACCTTAGGTTAGAACCCCTACCCACTGGTCATTGTTCACTTCAATAAAAAGGGAGGAAACCCTAAAACAAATAGAATGAAACCCTAATCAATTTGAAAGGGGAAAAGAAATGGACAAACTTACTTGAGAAATCTAGAATGAATCTCCCCAAAACACCAGTATCTGAAATTGAAAACGGCCAAAACTCAGGTTATGTTCTCAAAAGAATTATTATGTCATTTAGGAATTGGAATGGAGGGAAAAGAGTATGAATTGAGAGAGGAATGATTGAATGAACATACCTCATCAAATCTGACCGATTTTCGAAACCCTAAGATGTTCGTCCCTAAATCGCGATCCTAAGAGCTCCAAAGAGGGGGGGTAAAGAGGCTGGTGGAGCGGCTGGGTTTAATGGCCGCATATTAGGCTTGGAATCACCGAAAGAACGCAAATATGGAAAGAGATATTAAAGAATTAATGTTTATTTTTAATGCAGAACATGGGCTTTCGGGCAGTCCTAAGTCCCTAACAAAAAACCCAATTAAACCATGGTTATGGATTTCTAAAGGCTCCATATTTTAATTTTAGTGTTAATATATCAGGGGAGGTCATTTAGGAGTTGGAATGAGTGAAAAATATTAAAAAATGAATAAGTTATAAAAGAATCAAAATTTATTTTTAAATATGAAATTGGGCTCACGATTTGGCCCAATTCACGAAAACTCACCTATTCTCCATAAAACCATTGGAAACCCCCAAAACAAAGCATTAATGGAAATTAAAATAAAAATAAATTTAAAATAAGCTATGTATGTGACATTGGACATTAAATAGTCAATGAAATAGAGGAAAAGGTGAAAAACATTCAGCAATACAAAAAGGAATCCCAGAGTCAATAAAGAGCTCTGCAGATAATCATCTAGGGGACCTTGAGTTTGATTTTGGAGACATGTTATTCCTTCACATATCTCCATGGAAGAGTATAATGAGATTAGAGAATAATGGAAAGCTTTGTCCCAGGTAAATCATCCCCATAGAGATTCTTGATCATGTTGGAGATATGACCTATCGAGTAGTACTTACACCAACCATTTCTCAAGTTCATGATGTATTATACATATCCCTATTGAGGAAGAATATATCAGATCCCTCATATGTACTGAATCCAGAGGTGGTAAATTTGAAAATTAATCTCTCTTATGAGGAGAAATCATTGAAGATCTTGTACAATAGAGATAAAATTATAATCAATAGGACTAATCACTTGGTCAAAATACTATAGTGGGACCATAGGTATAAAGAGGAAACATGGGAATTGACGTAAGATATGAAAGATAAATACGCTCACCTATTTATGTAAAATTAAATATCCAGGGTGAAATTTCAAAAGGGGGGAAGATTGTAATGGTCCAAACATTTATCAATGGAATTGTTTCCCTTCTTATAATTATGTGTTATAGTATAAAACGCACACATTGCATGTGTATCCCAATAAAAACATCATTCTTAAAAATTAATAATGAAATAATTAATATTCATAGAAATTAATGAACATATACCGATGGAATAGTAACTTGACCATTAAAATTGTAACAAGATCATTAGGAATATAAACCAAAATTAAGTAAGTATAACTAGACTTGTTTCATTTTATAAATGAAAATATAATATAATTATATAATAGTATAAGGAAATTAATTTTTTAATAATTATAAATTAAGTGTTGGAATTTCTATAAAACATAAATGTTTATTTACAATTTTATAATCAATATAATTATTTAAAAGAAAATTTATTTTCATAAAACATATTTATAAATCAATATTTTTTTATATGATTATATGATAATTTTATGAGACCTTATCTAATTTTCAAAGTGTTTGAAAATCAATTATTATTTTAAAATCGGTATTCTTTTGAATAAATGATGATATTAATAAAAAATTAAATTTCTCATATTTAGAATTTTTTCTTAAAATAGAGTTAATTTTTTAATTCTACACATCAAAAAATGTTTAGGGTTAATTTTTGGTATGTTTCTGAAATAGTTTATTTTTTTTGTGAATATTGAAATAATGTAGTTTACGATATTTATAAAATACATGAATTATTGATACATAGATGATGTATTTATAATTTAATCAAATAATCTCAGTTTGTAAACCATTATTTTTATATTTATAATTTAATAGAATAAATGAGGCTTTGGCCCCACCCTTTTAAAATATATATATATTTTGTGATATTTTTTAATCTATTCATATTATTGGTCCAAAATAATTAACTAATGAATAAAATAATCAAATAATACCCCTCTCCTCCCCTTTAAATACCACCCCTCACAACCTCTTCCCCTAACAACTACAAAGAAAAACAATTTATCAATTACTACCCAATAAAATTCCAAAACCTCTAACTTGCATATAGGTTCCTTTGGTGTCAACAATATTCCAACACCAATTTCCCTAAGGAGGTCCTCATGGAGAATAATTCAATAGGTAAAATATTCTTTCATTAAATTTTCGGTTTTTTCAGTTTCTTTTATTTTCTTATTCTATCTGAGAGGACTAGTATGGGATATACCAAACACTGAGAGGGGGATGAATCAGTGTTGGGGAATTTTTAAACCAATTCCAACTTTTATCCTTGTACCTCTTGACCTGTTAGGATCTTGATTATCTTATTCTCTTTTCCCTGTCGCATGCAATAATAGAAAGAAGTAAAAATATTCACACAATATTTTACAAGGTTCACTACTGAATAAGAGTAGCTACATCCATTCCATGACTGGATATGGCCAGTGCATGGATTCTCCACTATGATGTGATATGCAAATATAGTGGAGTAGTTAGGAAAACAATCCTCTAGCCAGTGTGAGTCCCTACACTTTAGAGGGGGGTGAGAAACAATCCTCTTCCCTGGACTGGTGATGGCCTAGTCCAACTTGTAGCCTCTAGATGGTTCTTTATACTGCCTATAGAGATAGTATTGTTCCTTCTTGATAAGGTAGGTTCTTCTCTTGGTCTTCTTTAGTGCTCTTCACTTGATTACTTGCAAAGCAGTAGGCAATCAATTCTTCCTTCTTTCCTTCTATTATTTCTTAGTGCAACAACCATCTGCACTAAAACTTCTTCTCTCTCCTTGGCTGGAATCACGTACACTAATGTGATTAATCAGGAAGTGAAGAGTGGTTCACTTGGCATTATCTGAATCAATCTACCTTGAATAATTGTCAGCCTTTAGTTGCGCATACTCTGTTCTTCTTCTTCTTATTTTCTTTCTCTTTGACACAGTATAATTACAGTGTCTTTATCTCTTTCTTCAATTATCATTACCAACACAAGAGTGTATCGGTATACTAAATTATTCCTTTGTGAATATATGAATTCAGTTGCACATCTTGTTCTTCTTCACTTCACAAAGCTCAACGAGAGTGTTAAACATGAGTCGTGTGAGTGCAGATCAACTTCTCTTTGTGAAACAGAATGGTTCATAGCTGTTTCTTCTTCGCAAAGCTGCTTTGAGAGTGCTATGAACCTATCAAAGGCCTACGATACCCTCAAATTTTTTGCACAAACATATAGGTGGCTTGCATGTAAAATTCAAGACTTGCGCGTAAGAACACCTTTGTGGTGCGAAAAACCATTTTCTCGCAACTCTTTGTTTTCACGCAGAACTTCCCTTTTTCACACAGCTCTTCCTTTTTCGCGCGGCACTTATTCTTTTTACGCAATACTCTATACATCAATTTTTTCACGCGACAGAGCTCGAGATTTGTCTCAGTGTCGAGTCTCTTCAAATGAGAGGGAGTCACATCATATTTATAGGCATTTTTGATCCTGCGTGTAAAACACTAATCCTACGCGTAAAACTATCTCTCACTTCATTAGATTACGCGCACCTTCCTGGATTTTTCGCTCACCTCAGGACTTTGCCATTTTTCATCATTCTTTGCATGGAGCCTCTCTTGCGCATAAAACATCAAACCCTCATTTTGCGCACACCCAATTTTTACGTGCACAAGTTTGATGTTCCGCACACATTGAGCAAACACCTCCGATTTTTCGGGCACCTCTTGCCTTTGCCATTTGTCGACATTCTAATCAAAATACACCAATTGTGTGCAAAACATCATACCGCGTTCCATATTGTGCGCAAACCTAATATTTCTCGCTACATCATATTTCACGCACTGCTCTAATCATTCACACATTTCATGCCTTTTCCAATTTTCGAGTTTCTGATCTCAAAACACCTTTTGCACGAAAACGTCATTCCTCTATTTCGCACACCACTATACTTTTCGTGCATCCCGCTGATTTTTCGCGCATCCCGCTACTATTTTGCGTGGCCTTCATTTTTTTCGCACATCCCGCTGAAATTTCGTGCCTCCTGCAAATATTTCACTCAACCCGTAAATATTGCGTGCACCACTTTCTTTTTGCATGCAACTTACCTAAATTTCCACACACTCCATGCCATTTTCATTTTTCGATATTCTGACCTTGAATCATTCCTTGAATGAAAAAATATAGTCCATCTTCAATCTTTCACGCTCCATACATTTCCAAAAACACATCTTCATCTCCCGATTTTCTGGACCTAAAATTTGGCAAACACTAGAAAATGACGCCACCTTAAACTGTGCTTTTCTGCCGCCCCCAAATTGTCCATTGATTTGTCATTTTATTTCTTCACTACTTCCCATAACCATTCTTCTGATTTTATCAAGAATTCCACTATCATGATATTTATATTTTGAAAGACTAGATCAGATTTAGCATCATCAGAGTTTACAATGGGAAGTACTGAAACTTCCCTATCTTCCAACAGCATCATTCCTTCCAATCAAAACTGTATATGACAGGCATCATCATTTCTACAAATTTCCATCATAATTCTTGCATCAAAAGTTATCATAACTTATGATATTTGGGAAATACTTAGCAGCAAAGCATCGTCTGGTTTAGTCCATTCTTTTTGGAATATGAATTCAAAAGTACTTCTTTCATACTCACTTCAAATCCTCAATTCCTTTTGGAGTGTTAATTACAAAGAACTCCAATCATCCCTCTTCATCCAAAAGTGGAGGCTTGATGATTCTTCAAATACCTTCAATGTTGCAGAAAATGTTTCACCTTTGATACATGTATTTGAAACTTTAAGAACAGTGCAAAAATCATCTAATGTCAAGGCAATGTGTAATTCATGAACTTCTTGGTATACCAAGTCCTTCCACACTCTCTCTTCTTCTTCAGCCATCATTCTCTACTTCATTCAAATCATATGATTCTTTTCTACAAGTAAGCTCTTTCATGGTTATCATGCAATCGTGAAGCATTTCATGGTATTCTTTAAATCCTCATTCTTTTTCAATCATCATCAGATGGATGATACCTTGCCATTCTTCATTGTTGTAAACAATGTTTCACCTTTGACACAAGTTCTTTGAACTTAGGATCAGTTCAACAATCCTATGATTCTACTTCATAGTGAATTGACTATGCATGACATTCAATGCTATGATTTCATAACAATTATATAGGCATCCTCACTTCAGTCAATCTCCATTAACATTGGAGTCCTTCTTCATCTTCTTCTTCATTTTGACTAGCATTGAAAACTATTGAGAAAAAATAAAATCTTCATAAAAAAAGTGGTCGCAACACTATCCTCACATCCCATTATACAAGTGGAATGAAAACTACCTAATTATATATATACTATAATTTTATTATGTAAATAGAATAATTCATCATCAATCCTATCATCCTCTCCATTTCATTATTAAAAAACTAAAATCATCTTTCGTGATGTGTTGATTTACCACTATCATGGACGATGCATTTCCATTTTCTTTTACCACATTCAAGGCTGGTCAAAAAAGCATTATAATATTTTATAAACATTATAAAATTTATTTTATAAACTTTTATATGTTTTAAACTATCTTATATATATATAATATTAATTAATAAAAAAACTGAGTTCGTTGTGATTTAATACCACCAAAATTGATCTAAACAATTATCATTTACATTTTATCTAAAGAATAATACTTATATCTAGAAAAATATAAAATATAAGACAAATCAAACTTATGTAAGTTCGTTAATAACCTATAATAATAATTCTTCACAATTATCCCAATTTTACTTGATCTTCCAGACATGTATACAAGTGAACCGATAATGAAAACTAAGAAAACGAACACTGCAAAATGATGAAATCGAACACTATAACTCATAAAATTGACATAAATTAACATAAATGAATCATATATAAGTAGAATAGGTTATAAATTTATAAATTAATTAATATAATTAGATTATAAATGATATTAAATAGAATAAAGCTTTCAGACATAACCTAAGGATAATTACCGATCCCTACTATTTTTCTTTTGGTAATTCCTCTTTCATTCAAAATTACATTGTGCATGTTATTTTAAAATTCAAAAAACATAATTTAATTTTTCTACCCTTGTTACCAATCAGATTTTATGTGAAGAAAAATTAATTTTCCAAAATAACTCTTCTTTCAAAAACACACCTTTTACTTTTTTTCAAATTATTTCTTATTCACTCATGATTGACGAATAATATACCCAATGTGTTATTCCATATTTTATTTTGGGATCCCAAAATTTTATTCATGAATTTATTATTTATGAAATTATTAAACCCATTTCATTTACATGGGATATTTTATATCAAATATTGTTATATGATCTATGTGGCATGCATAATTATGTAATTTTTTGATATGATGGGTGTGAACAGAATTATACATTGCTCCAATTCATTGGGTAATGTTATGTATCTCATGATATAATGTTAAATATTAATGGATCTTATATTATCTTCTTTCATAATTATGATTTTTTAGGTATTCTAATATTTTATTCATGAATATGATGTTATCCTTGTACAGAACTATGTGTGGTAGTTGACCACTAAGTCATGATGTTCAATTTTTATGAATTTAAACATTATATGTAGTTATCTAATGACTCCTCTAATTATTATGATGTTGATACCATGATTATGTTATGATGATGATGATCATTCCCACCCATGTTATATTGTTTGTTGTTTTTATCTGTCCTCTTACTGGGCTTTTAACTCACCCATTTTTTGATATATATCCTGAGGTGGCTACATATACTAAAGAATAAAAGAGGTCCAGTGATAAGCTATAGAAAATGGAATTAAATAATTTTTATGTTATATTATATAAATTTTATTTTTGGTAATTATTTTCCTAACACACTCTAAACTTTGATACTATATTGTGACACTTTTATTTAGTTTATCTTTAAAATGTTTTAATAGGCATATACGAAAAATAAGGGTTGCTATGCATAGTGGATTGAGCATTGAAAATCTTTGTTGATCACAAACCATCCTCACATGAACATATTATACTTCTTCTGTGTGAATATATGTGTGATGATCTTGTGATCACTATACATCTCACAATTCCACCCATAAAGATAATGTCTCCAAAATTTCAATGCGATGATCAAAACCACCAACTCCAGATCATGCATGGGATATTGTTTCTCATGAAATGTCAACAGCCTTGAGACGTAGGATATCACCTTATCATTTTAAGTCAGTATACAACCTTCTACCATTTAGAAGCATTAATTTATACCATTAAGTGTTCCCCACTTATTGGAAGTGTATGTATTGGTGTAGTGATAAGACTCTTTTTCAACTCGTTGGAGTAATCTTTTCAGATAGTGTTTCCGAAAATATTTAGTCACCTATGATTTAGCTTTGTTTGTGGGTTTGATAATCATGAGACATACTAAAAAATCATTACCAGTACTCAACTAGAGAAAGTAAACTAATGATCTCTATTACAGATGTTGTTTTGGGCCACTCTTCAATTTCCTTTGTTTGAAAAAGGTCTATATATATTCGATTACTGGTGATAACATGCCCCCATAATTATGCATCCTCCATCAAGAAATCACAATTACTATACATTGAATTTTTTTTATCCCTTTGAAAGTTCTTTATCAGTATATTAAATTTCCATGCATGTTCCTCCTTACTCTTAGAGTATATAATAATAACATCTTTAATGACTACCATAGATTTTGGTAATGTAATACATAAAGACTCTATCCATAATAATTTCTGAAGCATTAGTAATTTCAAAGGGAATCACAATAAACTCATAGTGTTTATACCTTGTGCAGAAGGATGTCTTGGGAATATCTTCCTTCCTCGCCATTAATTGACGATATCCTGACCAAAGGTCCACCATAGATAAAACATGGCCCCAAATAGTTGATTGAATAAGTCATATATCAATGGAAATGGATACATGTTACTTGTTGTGATTTTGTTAAGATCATGATAATCAATGTAGAGGAGCATTGATCCATCCTTATTATTGATGAAGAGGTTTGGAACACCCAATGGTGAAGCACTCGAATGTATAAAACCCCTTCTCATATTCTCCAAGAATTTATTATTCATTTCCTCAAACTCAATGGTGGCCAACCTATAAGGATTCATTGATATAGCCATATATCTAGGTATAAGATAAATTTAGAACACAACCTCTCAGTAAAAAATAATACCATAAAATTCTTCAGGGAACACATCAATGTAGTGCCTCAAAATAGAAATGTCTTTGAGCATGATCCTCTCCCTAGCTCAATAATTTCAGAAATATATTCTTTCTCATATGGCCTAAATATCCACAATCTAGATGATGAGTTTTAAGTAGATTCATCCTCATTTATACACTTCTATAGAACTGGTGGATTCCTCAAGATGTAAAGAGTGATCTGTGTTTCCTGAATTTTGATGTTTAATTTGAATAAAGATAACCAATCCATTCCCAATATATCATGAAAATACACAAAATTAATTAAGACCATATTTATCGGGAGGTTCATTGAACAAAAAATAATTTAGGAGAAGTTATATACTTCAGAAGAAATAATTAACCCAAAATACATTCACACAGATAACTCAACCTTCATATTTTAAATTAGTGTTTGAATAGTATTACTAAACCTGAATGATATTAAATAATTCATAAAACCATTCTCAAATAGTATATTCTCAATACTTTAATGTATAACCATCATTCTTTTCACATAATAATTTTTAGGCTACACCTTAGGATTAGTGATAGAATATTCCTTTCCTTACTACCTTGGAGGTTGTTTTCATTGATTGTACCTAAAAACCCTTTGAATATGGTATTGGATTACATAATTTCCCTATTTTATAAACTTTGAATACTTTATTATAGGTTTAGTGTTCATAAAATCCATTATTTATTCTTCATTATTACTTTTATTATTCAAATACCTTTGGAAATAATTATCCAAATGCGTATATCAACCACATTATATGAATATTCTGGTTCCCTTTAAACACCTGTCGAGATGCTTCTTCCGACACTTTTAACATGATAGATGTTAGGGTTTCTTGCCTCTATGGGATTTTTCTGTTGATCCTCCCATATTAAATTAAATTTTTTACATTTTTTATCGAGGACCATGAGACCACTGAGAGTTAGTAATATCCATCACAACATTAAAGGAATAATAGAAAATGTCTTCATATATATCAAAGAATCTAAACTACAATGCTTTTAATAGACACAAATATAATCCACTAATGAATTGATCAACCTTGATTCAATATTTAGGAAATATCATGAGGTGTATCCTGAAATCATTTTAATGTTTGTCTCATATACCTTGATAGACTCATATGCCTTTTTCTTTAGTCTAAAAAACTCCATCTCCATATTAAGATGGATATTTTGTGGGAAATATTTATTGAAATTTATTTTCTTCAACCCTTACAAATCCAATGAATCAATTTATCCTATAGACATTATATTTTTTATCAGTTTCAACCACTTACCATCTTCTATATCAAACTGCTAGTCCATTAATATGAATTTCTCTTCTTTTGAGCATTAACATATAGAGATCATCTTCTCTATGTTGTTAATCCATTATTACAGGAAGAGAAAATAATAATATCCTACAAAGATATAAGGTATTTTCAAATAATTTATTCAACCAAAGAATTATATTTCATAGGGGGGGGGGAGGGAATTCCCCACGATTCAGGTTATTATTCATAACTTGATCTAGTTGAGAAAGTACTACCATGAAGTTCTCACCTCACATTCCCATCAGATTTGGCATTTCATTAGGGAAATAATAACACTTCCTGTCACATTGGTTGGTATAATATGTTATCTAATTTCATAACATTAAATAGAAAAACATAATTAGGTTGATCTAGAACTTACATATTGATTTTATAAAAATGTATCCATAAACAGGGAGTGAATAACTTATAAATGAAGAGTATATCATAGTTTATGATTCTCTATATTTTCAAATAGGTTATTCAGGGTGATATAATTTTCCTTAGGGTTATTAATAATGTTTTATAATCCTAATTCCCAAAAATAACAAGACTATTATTTGATATAAACAAATCTTCCCTATCCTTCTACAAATATTATTATATTATTTTATGCATAAGTATCCATTTAAAACAAACTAGGGATCGAGAAGTATAGTTTATTGTAAGACTAGGTACATAATTATAATACATGAAACTAGAAATAAAAATATTTTATTTAATCCATATAATTATCTCCAAACTCCCTTTGAGATACTATAACTGCATGTGATAACTTGGAGAATCAATAGACAAACGATATGAGCTAAAAACCCAGTAAGGGAATAAACAAGGGAATAAACCATATCACATGATTTAGAAGGCATAACATGATAACATAAAAAGAATATATTATGAATAAAAATATGTGATCATAAAATATAGAACATGGAAACACATGATCATGGAAATATTGGAATTTTTTAGAAACAAATAACATGACATAAACATGAGTAAATGCATACTACCAAGAGAGTATCAAATAGTGGACAATGTCCCATAATGGATTAAGTTTGCTCTCTAATCCCATACATGATGTCTCATGAGACAAAAAATTACCCAATTAATTGGAGTGTAGTCTAAGTGCACCTGTCATAACATGTACACACATATGTGTTTTATATAAATAAATCAATCAAACGGAATAATCATAAGGGTTAGAAATGGATGAAAATGGTTCTTGCAATAATTTCATAAGGCATAACCAGAAGATGTATCAAAATGGTATCAATGAAAGAAGGGATTAAATAATTTCCAGAAAATAGTAATGTAAAAATATGATTATATCATAAATAATGATTTACAACTGAATTGAATGCATGAAAAAGTGTTTTTAGGAATCTTTATAAATGATCCACATTAGTGAGGTGTAAGGGAAAAGATTAAAGAGTTTTAAATAGGTCAAAATAATAATTATTTGTATGAAACTTGAAATGAACTAAAATATTTTTTCATGATAAAATGAAATAATTTATAAAAATATGTGTATTAAAATATTTTTTGGGGTGTACCTAAAAATGGATAAAATATGGAGGAGTTCCCTTTAATCAGAATTTCTTATTGGGATTAATTGAAATGGAAAATTTAAAAACAGGTATCTCCACATAAAAGAAAAATGACTTGAAATTTTTTTTAGTGAAAAAAAAATAATATAGGAGAAGTATATAAGAATAATGATGATATAAATTGAGGAAAAGGGGGAGAAATCATAACCCAAAGGAAATATGATGGTTTAGAGATATCTCTTACCTTATGTCTGATTGCATCCTACATTTGAAATTAATGTCCAGGATAATAAAATTAGATTAATAAATTACTTAATTAAGAACCTATTATACATTTATTTGATTGAAAATAATTTTATTAAGTTCATTTGAGGTAATTTGGATGAGTTATAGAGTAAAATTTTGGTGTAATGGGAGCATTAATTTTCACAATTTTATGTTTTCTTTACTTGTATATAATTATAGACATTCTTTTAGATGAGAAATTTTTTAGATAATTGAAATTATATGGTATTAATGAACTTCATGAAATTTAAATGGTCCCATATATCATTTTGTTTTATTGTAAGAGGATTATCCATTTGATAAAATAATATTGATAAATGTTTAGTTTTTTGGTAGTTTTTCCGACCATCACAGAAATGATTCATTTTATTTAATATTATTTATATATATTACCATCTAAACATAAAAAAGTTATAATATAAATATTAAAATATGGTTTATCAATAATAATGGTTTTATTACTATCCTTAATGGTGGAAATGAAAAAATAAAGAATATTATCCAAAAAGACGAATAACCTCCATAATTTAGACAACAATTTCATTTCTTTTGTTCAATAATAGGATATGATAAAATAAGTGGATAATTGATATTAAAATATCAATATAAAATTATAGTATATACATGATACTAGAGTTATTATTCTTTTATAGATGAAGGAGGTGAAGAGAAGGTAGATGAAGAAATGAAATTAAAATAAATGGTTTGAGAAAGATACCTCTTGAATATTACCACCTTGAAGGACCCCTTAAGGAATATGTAATTGGTATTTTTTTTATACCAATAGCTCTTGGATTTCTGTAATATTATTCAGAAGGGAATTGGGTAAAAGAGTGACAAGATACTAGCCTTATAATGTGTGAGGAAAAGGGGCAGTGAGGGGTGGCATTTATTGGGGGGAGGAGATGGGTGTTTTGGATAATTATATTAATTAGTTTTTGATTTTGAATCAAGAATATGAATATTGTTAATTCATATTAATAAATATAGTCAATGTTTTAGGGTATCTCTAAATAATGATTTATTACGTTAGTGATCGCTAAAAAATTATTTAGTTGTCTTATAATGTTAAATATCATAAATTATCGTATTTCACTATCCACAAAAAATTTAAAATATTTAAAATAAAGAACCCAAACAATTTTTTAATGTCTATATATAAAAAACTAAATACAATTTAATAAGATAATATTCTAAATATGATAAAATTATTTTTATATAAAATAATCATATATTAAAAAAATATCAATTTTAATATTATAATCGATTTTATGACCCTTTTAAAAATTAATTAATGTCTTATAAAATTATCTTATAATTATAATAAAACATAATGTTAATTTATGAATAATTTTATGAAAATAATTTTTATTTTATGTTATTGTATTCAGTATAAAATTTTTCAGAACATTTACATTTTACAAAAAAAACTTGATTTATCATTTTTAAAACATTTCTTTAATTATACCATGACATAATTATATAATATTTTCAATGATAAGATACCTAAATTTTTTTTATAATTTCATAGGTGTTGTTACTATTCTAATGACCATATTACTTTTTCTAATGGTCTGTTTACTATTCCAATTGTTAGGTTAATATTCCAATGGTATATGTTCCATAGTTTCTCTAAATACCTCCTATTTAATTAATTATTATATTTTATTTTAAGGTAATATAATTTAATCATTAAAATGAATATTTTATTATTAAAATCATGTTCTATTTATACATCTTTGTTCATGAAGTGTTGTCATTCTAGTGGATCAACCAGATCAAAATTTTCTCATTCTTATTATCTTATTTTCATTTTTTTGTCCCACTATAATATTTGGAATTTTAATTTCTTTATTTTATAACTAATGTATAATTATTTATTTATGAGAATAATTATTTTATTGGGTTCCTTATTTTATTTAATTATATGAACATAAATTCCATTGATATTTTTTGGGTCATTACATTTTCTATACTAAAAACTGACATGAGGGTCTTGGTATAGAAGCATCGACAATCAGTTGGTTTACCTACTAGTTTCGTTCCTATAAAGTGGTAGGGTGAGATGACCCTCCAGTGTGCCATGTTAATGATCAGTTCATCCAGGCCGGGTTCTGTGAGAGACACAACCATTCATTCCAAGGAATTTTCATGACCATTCTTTGACTAAGGTACATGACTCACTTCTGGTTGGTAAGGGAACTGAGCCAGTAGATGACTAGTGTACTCTAGTAGGGGTACAATATCTAGTTTTCTAATGATATAGTAACAATTGATTTTATTTACGACTAACTCATAGTCTCTCTTCACATGAAAAATGAGGACATCAATCTCAAGATCCAACTAGAGAATAATGATTAGAGCTTGATACTCTACCTCATTATTGGTGTATCCATTTGAAAACATGAATGATTATGGCATGATATCCTATACCTGATTGATGTAGATAGACCCCAGGATTACTCTATTGAGATTTGGATTTTTGAACATTCTACTAGTCAGATTCTAGGAGGCACCATTTAAATGAATCGTCCAACATGGTATTACCAGATCTACTAAAGGGATATCCTCATCTAGAAAATCAATATACAAGTGTTGTTCTCCAAGGGGAAGATAGGAAGCCTGAAAATATTCTAGTTTCTATCCTTTGATGGAATTATGGGGAAAAAATAATGCCTAACCAATGGAGGTTCACTGCCCAATGTTCCAATTATCCCATTAACATGGGGTCATTGAGGATAAGCCTTAGTGTGTCCACCTACGACACCCGTTGTATGTCAAGATGCTATATATAATGAAGAAAAATATACACTACAAAATCCGGTGTGATACATCTTTTCTCAATAGGTGGGTATCTATTTTTCACATCTAAGATAATATCACTGAGATGGAGTAAACTATTTTCAATGTCCTTGTTATTTTTTGGGTTTGAAGGGAGTTGAGGGGAAATTCTAGTGTGGTAAAATAGAGGACCATATACTTCAATGATATAAGAGGAATTATAACTAGAGTCTCCATCAAATTATACTTTATTTCCTCAAGTGTGTCATAACACTCGTCATCCCACTAGTTAATGGTTCCTTTCATTGTGATTGTGAAGAAGGGATTTTAATTTTTAGAAGTATTTTTTATAAATCTGTATATCTAGGATAAGGGACCTTGGATACCCCATAGATTCGAGAGGTTTCTTAATGGAGTCATCCAATTGAGGGACTTGATCTTATCCACGTCGATCTCAATTCTTCTATGTCTTATGATGAATCCGAGAAACATCTTAGAGGTAACCACAAATGCACAGTTCAAGGGGTTTATATTAAAGTGCCAGCATATGTGGAATTAAAAAAATTTATAAAGGGCCTTGATATGGTCCTTATTATTATAGATTCCTACGTCTTTTAAACATATTTTTACATTTTTTTGTATAATGAAAACCAAGGATTAAATAGACTAGTACCTTTGGAAAAATAGGTTCATAATTAGAATACATGAAACTAAAAGTAAATAATAATATTTATTAAATCTCCATAATGTGTTACAAACTCACTTTTATATCATATTAATCCATCAGAAAACTTAGGGAGTACATAAATAAATGGATGAGAAAAAAAGACCAATTAGGGAATAAACACATGAATTAAGAGTAACACGTAAGTTAGAAGGCATATCAGGATAACACAAAAGGCATGGATCATGAATAGAGACATGAAAGAATATCATATTGAATGTATAATCATATGATCATGAAAATATTGGAATGTGGACGAAACATATAACTATACATAAACACGATTCAAGGGTAACAACCAAGACTATATCGCATGGTTGGAAAAAGTCCCATAATTGGATTAGGTTTAATCCCTAATCAAATACAATATGTCTCCTGACACTAAAAATTGTACAATAAATAATAGATTTATTTGTCCACACCCATCATAACATGTTTATTCCTATGTGTTCCACATAAATAATCAAGTATAAGGAATAAACATAAGGGTTACCAAGGGAAAGAAACATGCGTCATAATCATGTCATAAGGCCTAAAAAAAGGGTGTATCAAAATGGTATCCATGAAAGAAAGGATTAAATATTTATGTACAATCATAAAGTAAAAAATAATAATATTTCATGAATAATTTTTATCAAATTACATGAATAGATGGAAATAATATTTATAAAAAAATAGAAATGAGCCACTTTAGTACGGTTTAAGTGATATTTTTAAAGAGTATATAAAGAATAAAAATGATTAATTATTTGTATGAAACCAATAATGAGATAAGATTATTTTTCATGATAAAATCAACTATTTTAGAAAATTAATTTTGGGTTAATGTTTTTTATGGAGGGCACATGACCATGGGTATGAAATGTGACAATTCCCTTTAATTGAGTATGCTTATTGGGAGGAATTGAGAAGGGGTCATTTTGAAACATTTAATTCCCTAGAATATAAAGATACATTGAGATAAATAAATTGTATTGTTATATATAAATATAATATTGGTGAATTATATAATAATAATAACTAATTACATTATGTAAAATAGAGATAATGTGTAACCCAAAGGTCATTTGGAGGGTCAGAGAGATCCTCAACCTTATGTATGAATGCATTCAACACTTACACATAATGTGAAATGGAATAAAATTAGATTCATTAATTACTAAATTAAGAACATATTATAAATTTACATGATTTATTATAATTTTATCAAGTTCATTTATGGGCTTTAGATGAGTTATATAGTTCAATTTCATTGTTGTGGGAGCATTCATTTGAAGGATTTCCTGGATAGTTTACTTGTATATAAGTATAGAAGTTCTTATCAAATAAGAATAATTTTCTTGAAGTGAAATTTTAGGGTATTAATGAACATTTAGAGATTTAAATAGTCCCATATATCAATTTTTTTCTAGTACAATGATGATTCATTTGATAAAATAGTATTTTTAAATGCATTTTTTATTTTTGCAGTTTATTCAGCCCTCACGAACTATTTTAATTTTATTTAATATTAGTTTTAAATAATACTTACAAAACATGAAACAAGTTATAGTTTTTATATTAAAATATGATTTCACCATAGTAATGGTTTTATAAAAACAATTGAATGTAGTAATGGAAAATGAAAACTCGTAATCCACAATGGCAATGAACTGACATATCACAAATGATGGTTCGTTTTCAGAAAAAAGGATAAGATAATAGATTTTATGAAGGATATTCCACTAAAAAAAATAATATTGTAGTATATATTTGATACTGAATTTATCATTATAAATTTGATATAGGAGGTGGGGACATTATAAGAAAATAAAATAAGTCAAAAGAGAAGGATTGAGGATTTTACCTCTTGAGGCTCTTCTCCTTGAGAACCTTCTTAAGGGAGTTGGGTTTGGCCTTTTGTTGAGACTATATTCTCTTATATGTGGAGAAAATTTTTGGAAGGGAATTAGGAAGAATATTGACAAGCTACAACGATATTGTGGCCTCAGGAGAAGGGGTGATGATGGGTGGTATTTAATGGTGGAGGAGATGGGTGTTTTTATTTATTATAATCATTAGTTTATTATTTTTCTCAATATTATCAATAGTGTTGATTACTATGACTAAATATAGTAAATAGTTTATTGGTGTTCTAACCAATGGGTTCTAATATCATTCTTACATCATCCATGACTCATAAATTCATGTATTTAGATTATAATGTTAAATACCGTAAATTATCGTATTTTACAACTCCCCAAAAATTCAATTATTTTAGAAAAATACAAAATATTTACCTTTAAATTTTTTGATGTGTAGATTAAAAAAATGGAATCAATTTTATAAAAATAATTAATTATATAAGAGAAATTAAATTGTTTAATAAAACCATCATTTATTTGTAAAATACCAATATTGATACATTAGTTTATTTTATGAACCTTTAAAAAATTAATTAATATCTACTAAAATTATATTATAATTATAATAAAAAAATTTATAAATGTATTTTATAACAATAAATTTTCCTTAAAAACATTATATTAATTTATAAAATTCAAAATAAACATTCCAATTTTATAAAAATACAAACAGATAATTTATCAAGTTTAAAACATTTATTTACATATACCATGATATAAATGTTTTATATTTTCATTTATAAGATACATAAATTTATTTATACTTTCATATGTGATGATACTATTCTGAAAACTAGATTACTATTCCAAACAGTCAGATTACTATTCCAATGGTATAGGTTTCTTAATTTCATTAAATACCTCCTACTTCATTCATTCTTCATTCAATTTTATTTTTCTATTAAGGTTTTATATATAATTTCGTATTTTAAATGAATATTTTGTTACTACATTTATGTTTTATTTCTATATCATTGTTTGAGAGTAAAGTTGTTCTAGTGGACTGAGGAGAACTAAATTTTCCCATTCTTATTATCTTATTTTATGTAGATTGTCCTGCTATAATATTTGGAATTCATATTGGTTAATTTATTGAGTAAAGTATCAATATTAATTTTTGAGAATAATTTTTTTATTTGGGTTCTCTATGTGATGTATGAGTCTTATGAAATAACAATGGTTCTTCCAATGATAAAATTTCAGGTCGTCACCTTCTCCAACCTTATGAAATTTTACCATCAAAATTAAATTTTTGTACTTTGGTAAAAATAGATGAGGGTATTTATACTTCATCACTTCACATGGTTCACATGGAGAATCTTAATAATTATGGTTTAATCCAATGTACATTGACTAGGTGAGTGGCCTTTTTAAGTAGAACCCTGTCTCTAAGGTCTGAAATCTTCACTGGATTCTCCTAAAAGGAGATATTTTTGTCAAGATGTACCACCTCTAGGTTTTTTACCATTGAGGGATATGGTATATACTTCTATAAGAGGGATATGTGGAGTACATCATTTACTTGTGGAATTTATGGTGGAAGTGCTAGTCAATAGGTTACATCTCTGACTAGATCAATAATCTCGAAGGGGCCGACTTACCTAGGACATAACATTCCTTTCTTCCCAAATCACTTGAAACTATTCCATGTAGATACAGAGAGGAATTCCTTATCACCAGCCATAAAGTCTAAGCCCCATCAATGGTTATATTAATATTTCTTCTTCTGACTTTGGGTAGACAAAATATTCTTCTTGATGGTATTTACCTTTTCTTACATTTTCTAAACCATTTCATGTCCCAACAACTTATGTTCACAAACATCATCACAACATGCCTGTGTTCTACATCTTCTTACATAAAGGGCTTCATTTGGATCCCTTTGGATGCTTCAGTGGAACCTAATATTGTTGGAGAACACAACCTGTAAACGATGTTGATACCATCCTCCATTGATGTCAATTGATCATGCCCCAAACATGTTTTCCAGTGTATGAATAGTCTACTCAGATTTACCATCATTTTTGGGCTGATTATCCACATAGATGTTCAAAATGGAATTTAGATAATATTAAATACTTTTCTAGAATGTGGAGGAAAATATCAGATCATAAAGTTAAATAATCTATAATGGTACACCACACAAACTTACCACTTCTCAGATGTATATTCATGAAATTTAGTTGAGTGAGAAGTCCTATTGAATCACAATAAAATGAGCCCTCTTTATAAGATGATCCATAATGACCCATATAGATTTATTTTCTCTTGATTTATTCAAAATTTCCATTGACAAATTACATAGTGATTTTTTCCATTTCCTTGTAGGTATGGGTAATGGTTTCATCATCCCATTAGAATTTTGTTTTTTTATCCTTTACTTTATGACATATGAATATTGGTGTATATTAAATGATGTTCTTATTTATATTTTCCCACCAATATTGATCTCGAATATCTCAATACATATTTGTGATCCATGGGTTAATATAAGATGTTTAGCTGTTTACATCATTCAGAATCACTTTCTTTATATCTATATTGGATGGTACACATATTCATGACATATGTTTCACATATCATTTCTCATCAATTTTGAACTTTTAGGATATCCCCTTTCTTATATCATCCACCTCTTTCTAAATTTCCCCATAATCTCTACCAAAATAACTTATCTTCCATAAGAGGGGTGGTTGAGAAACCATTTTTTATAAGAATGATGAGGTATCTTCCATTAGGATTCCCTTATAAACCCATTAACAGTCTATAAAGATTGGATCTTTCTCAATTATCTTCATTGATAATTTTATATGATCATTTCTACATAGATCAATTGCCAATTTTTATTCATTACTAGGATGATAGTGGATTGAGAATTCATAATACTTGATGTGTTTTAACCATAGCCCCCAAGTGGATATTAATATTATTCATTGTGTATTTATTTTTTCAGATCTTATTATTAGTATATATCACACACTTCCCCCAGTATAGATAATTTCACCAAATTTTTTATTCGGAGGACATAGACGCCTACTTTTGAACATGTGTGGGATAGTTTTTCTCATGATGTTTAAATTTAATTGAGGTGTAGGATATAAATTTATCATTTTTCAGTAGTACATAGTATAATCCCTTCATTGAATAATTGTTTTATTCCACAAAGAGGTCTCCAATTATCGGTAGTGTTAGTACTGGTGTAGTGATAAGAGTTTTTTTCAACTCTTTAATGTATAATTCACATTCACTAGTATTGAAAAAAATTAATCCCTTCCGAGTCAGCTTGGTTAGTGGGTATAGAAATCCCAAGAATTTCCTCAAAAAATATTTTTTAATACCCATATATACTAATGACAGTACAGATCTCTATTACAGAAGGAGTTCTGGGAAACTCCTCACTTGTATTTTTTATAAGGATATATATAAATTCAATTGTTGGTGATAACATTCCTTGATAATGACACATATTCCACCCATAAATCACTTTTGTAGTATTTTTTATATTTTTTCTCCCTTTATAAAGACATTAGCATTAAATTTAAATTCTGATTGTCTTCCTCCTTGCTCTTGGAGTATATCGAAATATCATATATAAAGACTACCAATTTTTTTGAAGTAACCTCTAAATAATATATTCTCTAATTCCATTAAAATTTATGGATTAGTGGTGAGTCATAAGGGAATCACTATGAACTCTTAGTGTCTATACACTATTCGAAAGGTAGTTGTTAGAATATCTACCTTTTTCACCATAAATTTGAGAAATCCTAATCGATGCTCCACCTAAGAGAAATACATGGACCCATGTATTTGATCAAACATGTAATATATCCATAGCAGGGGATAATTTTTATTTATCAGGATTTTTTAGCTCACAATAATCAATTCACAGGTGCATTCAACTATCCTTATTCTTGGCAAAGATAAATGGTATACCCCATGGTGAAGCACTCATGTATAAAAAATCAATGTCTATATTTTTTAATAACCACTTCATTATTTCATATAATGAAATGGTGAAAATTTTATAAGGAGTCTTTGATATGTTATATATCCTTGTATAAGATCAATTGAGAACTCAAACTCTTATCCAAGAAGAAGGCCAAACCATTATTCAGGGAACACAACGGTGTTTTCCCTCATAATGGGGATGTATTTGATCATGAAAATTTTATTTATATAAATAATTTGATCTAGATAAGATTTATCATAATGAAATATTTTCCAAAATTTTATTATTATTATGAAAGAGATTCATCCTTCTACTTACACTTGTACCGAATTGGGGGATGCCTTGGGCTGTGAAGACTGATATCTTTTTCTTGATAGTTGATGTGGGATTTATATATTGATAGACAAACCATTCATAATATAGCATATAACTCTACCAAATAATGTATGAAGTGATTTAGTTGGAGATTCAGTCCACAACTATTAACTTGGGAGGATTTATATTCTTTAGATGTGATAATTTTTTGATTCATTATTCTCATAGATAAATCAACCATCATTTTTTGATGTGCTGTTTGAATAGTTATTCTGGACATTTAAAATATGAAATAATATAGATAACAAGAATCAAATAGTTCATTAAATATTCATGAATGAATAATCAGTGTACCTATCACACCATCATCTCTATAATCCTCCTAAGTAGTAGAGATAGCATATGACCTTCTCTGCTACCTTAGAGGTTTTTATGGATGATTTCATCTAACAACCCTTGGCTTTGGGCATTGTCTCCCTTAATCACCATGTTCTATGCATATGAAACACTATACTATAGGATGTGTGTGGATATAAACATTACTTAATTCTTCCTCATTTGTGGGATTATTCAAATACATTTTATAATAATGGGCCTAATTTCCATATCCTCAACATTTGAAGCATCTCCTAGTTCCCATTAGACAATTTCTGGGATGCCTCTTCCCACACATTTTACTTGTGTGATGTTGGTTTTTCATTACTTCATGGGATTTATTTGCTGATTTTCCCATATTAAAATCCCTTTTCAGCCTTTTATCTTTAAGCCCACAAAACAAATGAAATTTAACATCTCTATTTCAACCTTAATGAAACAACCTACAATATCCTCATTACTGTTAATGTCTCAAATCACGAATTTTTTTCAAAGACTTGAATATTATACAATAAATAATGGATCCACCTTTATTTCAGTTTTGATGAAAAATCTTGATATGTATCTTGAAATCCTTGTACATTTTACCTCATATGCACCGATAAATTCATCTTCCATTTTCTTTAGTGAAAGAACTCCATATCCATCTTAAGACAGAGAGTTCAGAGAAAATATTTATTGAAAAAATACTTTAATAAATCTTTCCCAATCCATGAAAGAAATTTCCACCTTTGACATTTTAATTTAGCCTGTTTCAAACTTTGATCATCTTCCCCGTCAAAATGATAGACTTATAGTAAGAATTTCTCTTCTTCTAGGCATTGGAGTACATAGAATAGCTTCTCAATGGATTTACTCCATTATTCCAGGATTAGGGGATCATATTATCTGCTAAATATATGATAATGTTTTCATATAAAGGATAAAACCACAACTTTATATTTATTAGATGGAGTGTGTTCCAAATGATACATGTTATTATTCAAAACTTGAGTTAGTTAGGCCAGTACTATCATGAAGTTTTAAGCTCCTATTCCCATTAGATTTGGAATTTTATTATATAAATCATCAATTTTTTTGACTACTTGAATTTTAGAAGGATTATTCCAATTTACTTCCATTGACATAGAAAAATAAATAAAATAAAATTGGGGGGCTTGAATACATATCTAATTAAAATATAAAAGGAAACCATAAACTTGGAAGGAGTAAATAAGAAATGAAAATTATATCCTAACATTTGATTCCCTGGGTTTCAACTTAGGCCATTCAAGGTGATATAATTATCCTTAGGGTTCCTAGTAATTTATTCTACTCATAATCCCCAAAATTAAATTGACCATGCCCTGTTAACAACTATATCAAACTTTTCATTTTACATGTATTATTACACGACATAAAGAAAAATACAAACCAATGATCAAATAGTTTAGTGTCTTTGGAAGACTAGGTACATTATTAGGAAAAATGAGAATAAAAGTAAACCATCTTTTAAATAATCTCAAAAATGATTTATGATCTCCCATTGGGATTCTACAACTATATACGATAACCTGGGGAATACGTAAATAAAGTGATGATCTAAAAATCATAACAAGAGAATAAAAACTAGAATAAATCATAACATATGATTTAGAAGGCATAAAATGATATCATAAAAGGAATTTCCCATGAATAAACCTATGGAAGAATATAATATAAAACATGTAATAATATTACCATGAAAATATTGGAAATTGGATATAACATATAACAAGAAATTAATAGGAGTCCTGTCTAACTGCCAAGAATATATCGCATGGTGAACAAAGAACCATAATGGATTATGTTTACTACCTAATCCCATACATAATGTCTCATGAGACTAAACATTACCAAATTCATTGGAGAACTATTTGGATGCATCGATTATAAAATATTTATAAATATGTTTTCTATATAAATAATCAAGCATTTGGAATAAACATAAGGGTTACCCAGGGATGAAATGGGCTTCATAATTATGTCATATGGAATAACCAAAGGGTGTATTAAAATGTTTTCCATGGTAGAAGTGATTAAATATTTTCTAGAAAATTATGAAGTTAAAAAAATAATATTATATTATTAATAATTATTCTAAAATAACATTAATACATGAAAATATTATTTAAAAAACTTTAAAAAGTATCCATTTTTTTGTAGGTTAGCATAAAACATTAATAACCCTTTAAAGAGTCTAAAAGGAATAATTTTTTTTATGAAACCAGAAATTTACTATGATAGTTTTTCATGAAAAAATATGTGATTTTATAAAATAAGTATTTCTTAAAATAGTTTATGGATTTCACATGAAAATGGTTTAGAAATGGGGAAGTTTCCCTTAATCGGGCTTTCTTATCAAGAGGAATTTAGAAGAGATCCTTTTAAAACATGTAATTACCCATAGAATAAGGATGAGTAGAGATAAAAACATATATATGGAACATTAAAATATAATATTTTGGAATTATATTATAATAATTAATAATTAAATTGGTGAAAACATTGATAAAGCGTAACCCAAAGGTAATTTGAAAGTTCAGAGAGATCCCTTACCATATGCCTGAATGCCTTATTCACTTACACTTAATGTCATAGATAATAGAATTAGATAAATTATTTACTCAATAAAAATCTTCTTCATCATTTATTTGATTTTTTAAAAATTTATTAAATTCATTTATGGTTATTTATATGAGTAATAGAGTTCAATTTCATCATTATGGAAGAATTCATTTTCATGGTATCATGTTTGGTTTTCCTGTAAATAATTATGGAAATTCTTTCCAAATGTGAATAATTATCTATAAATTAAATTATATAGTATTAATTAACTAAAATAATTATAAATGTTCCCATATATGAGTATAATTCATTTGATAAAATGTTAATGGTAAATGTTAATTTATTTTTGGTGGTTTTTCCAACAATCACAAACTAGTTTCATTTTATTTAATATTATGCCTATATATTAATCAGAGAACATAAAACATGTTATATTTTACATATTAAAATATGGTTTGTCTAAAATAATTGTTTTATTATAGCCTTGAATGTGAAAATGTAAAAACAAAACTCATTGTCCATGAAGGTGGTGAACTAACATATCACAGATGATATTTTCATTTTTTGAATAGAAAGAGAAGATTAGATATTTGATGATGGATATTGAATTTTTTAAAAATAAAATTATAGTAAATATAGGATACTATATTTATCATTTATCTTTGGATAGGTGATGTGAGGATATGATAAGAAAATAAAATAAATTAAAAGCGAATAATTCAGGATTGTACCTATTGAGCGTCGTCTCCTGGATAACCTCTATAAGGAACATGGTTATTGTCTTTTGTTGATACTTACAACTCTTGGAAATTGGGAAGAGTATTATGAATATAATTGGGAATAGTATTGGAAGATAAAGGATTGAAATGTGTGATGAGAAGGGGAGGTGATGGGTGGTATTTATAGGTGGATGAGAGGGCTGTTCTTGATTATTATGATAATTAGATTATTATTTTCCCTCAAGTCTATTAATTGTTTGGATTCCTATGACTAAATATAATAACTATTTCAAGTAATTTCGTCCCAATGGGTGATTACATCATCCATGAATCTTAAATTCATGTATTTATCTTATAATGATAAATATCATAAATTACCATCTATCACTATTCAACAAAAATTCTACTATTTTATAAAAATACCTAAAATATGACCGTAACAATTTTATCGCAAGTATATTTAAAAAATGGAATCTATTTTATTAAAATAATTTTCTACATATGAGATATATAATTTTTAAATAATATCATCATTTATTTGAGAAATACCAACTTTAATATTTATAATTGATTTTATAAACCTTTGAAAAATAAATAATTTTCTCAAAAAAAATTATTTTAATGTAATAAAACATATTTTTAGTTTTTGTATCTATTTTATGAAAAAAATTATTCTATTGAATCATTTTATTAATGATAAAATTGTTAATAAAAATTTATATTTTAAAAGAATACCAACACTTAATTTTTCATTTCTAAACCATTTATTTACATATAACATAATATAAATATATTATATTTTCATTTATAATATACATAAATTTTATTCATACTTACATTGGTGAGGCTACTTTTCTAATAGCCATATAACTATTCCTAATGTTCAGAGTACTATTCCAATGGTATATGATCCTTAATTTCTCTAAATACTTATTATTTCATTCATTCTTAATTTAATTATATTTTATCATAAGGTTATATACAAAATTTCATATTTTAAATTAATATTTTATTAATATAATTGTGTGTTATTCATAAATATTTGTTCATGACTGCAGTTATTCTAGTGGATTGTGCATATCCAAATTTTACCATCCTTGATATAGTATTTTCTATGTATTCACTCATTGTAATATTTTGAATTCATATTGGTTTATTTTATGAGTAATGTATCATTATAAATTTATTATAATACTACTTTTATTGGGTTTTCAATATGATGTATGTATTCTAGGATATAGAAGGGAAATTCAATTGATAAAATTCTGGGTCATTTCTATATTATTGGGATTTGATTACCAAGTTGTTTATATAAAATTCCAAAAATAATCTCAAGAATTATCTTGATGATGTGGTTCATAGACTGCTAATAAGTGCCCTCTTAAATTTTCAGGATGAAGGAAATCACTTGATAATAGATTTCCCATTTGGTTCTCTAAGTATGATGGGATCCACATCCTTATGGGCTATTCATATTTAATTGTATGTGGAATATACATCCTCGAAGGAGTGGTACTGGAAACCTATTGTGGAATCCATAATCAACTCTATCACTATAAGGGGAAAATCATTCTTTGGAAAATTGTGGTTGAGGTCCCATAAGTTGATACAGACGCTGATATTCCAATTGTTATTCCTGACACAAATGATGGTTACCAACCATTTGGGGTACTAAACTTCCTTGATGATGTTCTCTTTGATAAACTTATCATCTTTGTCCTGGGCCATATTATCATGGAGGGTGAATCTTTTTAGAAGGATTCTTGAATCAGTGATTATTGGTTGGAAGAAAAAGTCAATGAATGGTTACATGATAGTCAAATTCTGGAATATCATCACAGATCTATGTGAAGATATCAAGATACACTTTTAGTAAGGCTGCATACTTTTTCTAATCTTTTAGAGGCATTGATGCACTGATCAGTGTGATCCTCATATAATCCTTGGTACCAAGTATCACCTGAGATAACTCATTAGTGGTGGTGGAGACTACCTCTTTAAATTTAGGAGGTGCGTCTTCCAAATCCTCACCATCGTCAGGGATTGAAGAATCATTGGGAGGATGCAACTCATCTGGGTCTGTCAGCTCAAGGGATGCACTAGTTCTTATTGGGTAGAAAAAAAATCATCATTTAGGGTTTTATGATCTGTTGTAACTATAGAGAAAAAATATTTCCAGAAAATATCATCCATCCATCGACCATATAGTCCATTATTGATATCAAAGTAATAGCCTTGAGCCTCCCTCTATCGATTCGGCCCTACTCTATGGAATATGATTACATGTTGTAAACTGGTGGTTATAGGGATATCTTCTTAGTACTTCATATGAGTTGGGGATTCTAGTATCAATCGATCATGTCTTGTTTATGGGTAAGAGGTAATATTTGTGATCTCCTTCTTATTAGGGATTTTGATACTCTTTTTTCATCGAGAAAATGAAAAATCTCACAGTTCTAGCATTGTGGCATATAAATGGTGAATATAGAGGATGTATATGTCACTCATGTCTACCCATAGACTAAATATAGTGTCTATAAGATCACTATGAGAATTTAATCACTCAACACTATCATTCTAAACCTACTCCAATTATCTTTTAGTAGCTGGAATCCATATAGCGGGCTTTACAAGAGTCAAAGGGGGACACATCACCTTATATTACCCCTACACAACTATTGAGGGAGTATTCAAGGAACTGATGATACAAGGATGTGACCAGTGCATACAAATGAAGCTAGGGCCTACTAAGTAGCGTGTTATAGGAGGTATCTTGAGAGATGAACATGAATTCAGTGACTAACATCAATCCACCAAACTGGGTCTTCAGCCGAACCTTTCCATATAGTTTATACTAACATGAATCATAAACCTAAATCATCCAATTTCAAGGATTTAAGTCTTATCTTGTTAGTCCAAGATTGTGGGGAATTTTGATCGGGATGAGATTGATCCCAGATCCAGTCTCCACCAGGCAGTGTCATATTTACTTTCCCTTGAAACAACTTGTGACATGTATTGGGAATATGTTCTCCTATACAAGGACACCTTCATAGTCCCCATAAAATGAGATTATTTCTTAGAACTCCCATTTCTCATCCAAATATATATAGTAGGCCTCAATGGTAGCTACATAATGTTTGAGCTATTGAGGGATTTTCAAAAGTTATGAATTGTCCTCAAATATTTCCCTTGACAAGCATATGGCCTTAAGAATCAAAAGCCTCATCAGTATTCCTTTAATATGCTTTAACAAATCTTACTTCCATTCCAAGGGTCCCGTAGAGGGTCTCTACTTGGTAGGGTTAAAACTGATGCTATTGGTTGAGATCATGGGGCATGATTAGTGTTAGAAATATTATAATGCTGATTGGATGGAATTATCTAAACAACTATTGTCTTAATATATTTTGGATGATGTTGGGATTTGGTTGGATATGGATGATCAAAACAGGGTCATGGATCAGTTTCTCAGTTAACTAACACAATTGGCCTGGGAGGTGTGACTGATGGAGTAGATTGTTAAGAAAGTTCATATTTAGCTGTAATTTTTTTTCCTTAACTCGGTAGCATGGATGTCCTAATTTTAAGAAATTTCATGATAATTCTAGTAGATCTCATGTCGTTGACCTTTCCATCGATGGAATTGTCCCCAGGTACCGAAGGGGATTTAATGGAATCCTTCTTTTCGGGTGTCATGAAGAACTCCACCAGCTTGATGGAATCTACAGATGCATACTCCTAATCATCATTAGAGAGTTCATCTAGTTCTTGGATTATCATGGGGGAATTTCCTAACTCCAGAGGCATGTAGTCGGCATGGTTTCATTATGTATTTGGTACCGGTGGGGGACACTGATCTCCATTGTTCTACTGGCTTCTATTCTCCCAAGGCATAGAAAGATGCGATGCAGATGTAGTTGTAGTTTCTGGAGGATGAATGAAAACTATAATAGGTCTTTCCTTTCCTAGGAGAGCATAGATGACACCATGGGTGAAATAAACTACCTTAGGAGCCAACCACTCATTATATATCTACATCCCATGGCTATGAGACTACTTCCATTCTTTAGAGCATTCACCGTCACTGTCAATATTGGTAGACACGAATGCCACCTACACCAGAACATTACCCTTGTTGACTAAAACAAGAGCTACATGGTCCTGAATCCAATCATTAAACAAGTAGAAATCCTTGATAGTGTGTCCAAGGATCCTATGGTACATGAAATGATTTGGGTTTTCACTGAGTCCAGCCACATATGGACTCTTAAAAAGTTGAAATTTCTTGATTTCATTATCTAGGGAATAAATTAATTATCACAACACAGTTTAATCCCATAAGTAATAAGTAACATTTTTTATATTTGGGATCTTCACTCTGGGATCCGAGCTGTGATGTGGGGGTGGTGTACATTCTCACATGTAGGTAGTCTCACTTGGAGAGAGGGTGCATAACGGTTCTATGTCAGATGAGGCTTCACTTTATAGGGATACAACATGATAGTTTCTTCCAAAAAAGATTCTAATAATGTTACCAACATAGGAACCTCATTATGCATAGTGGCACAAGTAACTTATTGTCTGGGTATTCTATTTGGAGATATAAGAGATAATGAGTGGTATTATTGTCCAGTATACTACTTGGATTAGTGTAGAAACTAATCCATTTTTAATAACTTCAAAAATATTCTCGACTAGTTATGAGTGATGAGTGTAAAATCCAAATCACCCATAACATTCCACACACACATTATAATTATATATTACTTGGACAACAACTTGTCGAATGAATATGTGATTCCTTCAAACCATGTGATAAATTATATGAATCACCTATCTAGAATCATCATGCACTTGAAGTGGTCATGAATACATGTCTTGTGCATAGTGGAGTTGAACCGATAAAGGAAATATCTATGAAGGTCCTCCCAATGAAATTTGAGCACTATGGGTAGCTGGCTATACTAGAAGAACACATGTCATTCTAGAGTGTAGAAAAATAATCATATATTGGAGGCCTCGTGCTATTATGGGGTCCCCAATAAAGGTCAAAAACATTAAATAATATCATTCAAGTGATATTTCAGGTCACCCTTCCCTTTTAACGGGGTGAATCTGGGATTTCCAAAATCTAGAGGTTCTCGAGAATTATCCACCCATTTTGGGTATGGATTTTCATCAAGTGGGATTTCCACCTCTCTTATTTAGGTGGCCTAGAGGTGAAAAGTGAAAGTGGACAACATGTTATCTTAACAAGGATCTATGGACAACAATTCATGTACATGCTGATCAACTCAAGTAGTAGTCCCTACAGCTCAGAGAGCAGCATAACCTCGATCCCAAGGAGGATAATCACACTACATAAACCTGTTTGGAAACTCATACCTCCAATGATTTCCATATCCTGAAATTTCTTCTCTAACTAGATGTTAGGGGCCACCAATATAAAATGGGGGTGCTTGGTTGATGAGAAAAGAGTTCCAACTGAGGGAGAGACGTGATCACATAGGTCCTTTCCATAATTTAGGCTCAGCTCAACAATTAGGTCGGACAAGAACAATTTATAATCCTTAAACTGTTGAAGAAATCTAGATAATATGGGTTCGATATATGCAATCGGTGTAGTATTTAATGGGTTAGAGGTCTTGATATATCATTTTCTCATGTCAATGTTCTGATAGGAAGGAATCGACGATTAATCAAATGGATCTATAAGGCCAACTTCCTGCATCTACTACTAATTGAGGAAACCTATTGGAGGGTCTATCATTTACTAAGTCACCCCTCTAAGAAGATCTCCCATGTTAGAAACTACATCAATGACCCTATTCATATGATCCTCAAGTGGTTTATTGAAAACCATATTAACAATGGAAGTAGCTAGAGTGGTAATTTCATCATTGAGAGATACATAGGACAATCACAAGATAGATAAGGAATTGAGAGTGGAATATTATCCCCAGTCACTAATATTCACATGAGGATATGCTGATTCTATAACATGGTAGAGTAACTTGAGGCCCCTGACTTATTTTTTTTAATGTTCTAGGGGAATCCATGTGACTTAGGGTGCTATGCTACCAAGAGTGTTACAATCTAAAAATTTCTGAACTATTGGTTGATGGCGTTGTGGTGCTAATGGCTACCAAGATAGGTCAACTATTGATCACGGAGGTACTTTGACATCACAGAGGTGCTCTAGAGGAAAACAACTGGCTATTCCTTCATAAAAGAGTCTAGGGTGAAATGTTTTTGATGTTATTAGTGGGAATAACACTAGTGATTGTTGATCAGAAGCCAAGGCCTCGCATAATCCATCTTACTATGCATAAATATCATATACTTAGTTATACTATTCGTAAATTGGACTGAGTCGAGAGATGGGAAGTGCCAACAACATAGATTGTTCCTGCTACTATTTCATGATGAGATGATTCACTGCATAAGTCATGTTTTTGATACATGTTGGGATGCCTATCAAGGGTGGTTCCAACCACATTATCACATTCATATAGGATGGGGTGTTCAAAACTTTCTTGTGGGAGATGGTGGTGATGTCCATTAATGGATTCATAGAGTTATCTCCATCTAAATGTGTCCTAAAATAGTTATATCACACCAAATTATTAGGTGGTGGTTGAGAGGAGGGATACTTGTGGTGAAAAGGGTGGCTACACTGCAATCCCCTATAAGGGGAAAAAAGTTACTGCACCTATAGGTAAATACAGATGGGTATAGGTAACCTATGGATCTATGCTTTTATAATGGTAAGACTCAACTAGTGGGATTATACCCTATACTCTAGAAGCTAGGGTATAGGTTTCATTGTTGATTCACCCATCACCTTGGAATCTTAGAGGTCAATGGTGTCAATAATGATGGGGCACTTACTAGGGTTCCACCTTCGATGACAAGTGTTTTCCATTCTACATTAGGATGATTATTTAGGGTGTGGTATATATTGGGAACATGGAGGGCCTCCACAATTTTTTTTCCTTTAAATGGGGAGGAACCCTACTTTGATTTGTAGAGACATGGGGAGGACCTATGTGTTTAATATCTATGTAGGGGGAAGACCTCTACACTATTTTTGATGGAATAAGGAGGACCTTTTCTTTGATTAGTAGTGACATGAGGAGGGATTATTTTTTCACCAGGTAAGGAGTAGGGAGGACCTCTTCTTTGGATTTCTAATGTCATGGGGAGGACGTCTGTGCAGACTAGTGGGAGTACAGGTAGGAACAATGTACTAGTTTTTTTATGGAGAATGGAGGTCATTTCCCTTGGTTGATGATGGTGTGGGGAGGAACTTCGTGATGATTCTCCTTGTTGAAAAATGTCCTGCAAAGGAATTTGGTGGTGCTTAGGATTGAGGGAGTTAACTCAGCCTTCCGGTGTCTTGGTTGGGGTATGTATTTAAATTAGGCAATGAATGGTACTTGTTCACCTATTACAGGGATCTAGTGGGATATGTAAATGGTGGTGTGGAACACATGAGCCGTAAAATATTCCCATTAACATGTATTTTCCACGGCCTACACCCGACATCTGTGTTGGGTTATTCAGACTGGGGTAAGAGGAGTGGGGATGAAATAAACCCATTAGTCAACATATTGGATAAGTTGGTGTTGGAATTTATGTGGAATGGTGGTGGACCTCTAATTTGGTTCTTGGGATATAGTTTCCATAGATGTGACTGAAATATACCTTACATCCTCAGTGTAGGGGATTGATTATTTGTAGTGGTCCATGGATAGACTCATGAAAAAGTTCATTATAAAAATGGGTGGTGGTTTAATATTACATAGAATTTGGAGGTTGTGGTGTTGATGAGGCATGGATTCCTCTAGGCCCTGGTGGTCTATTTCTCTTATATGAATTACCCCTTCCTGCTCTTTTCAAGGAACCAGGGTGTCAATAATCCTTATCTGGATGATTTCATGTTCTGAGATATGGAATTTGTGCCTAGTAGATGATGGTGAGGCTGATGTCATTGTAGATGTATAGTTGCGTGGGATCACCACATGAGAGATTATTATACCATGGTTCTTATGAGATCTAGGTTGCTGAAATCCTATGGGTTGGGTCTTATAAAATTGGGGATTTATCTGTTAGTACTATGATATGAAACTTGATTACAAATGCACAAACATCATCCAATCAACTTGAAAAAGTTAATGGTTGCACATTGACAATGTCACTGACCATGGATTCCCAAAGCTAACTACTTAATTCATAGGATATTTTCAAGTTAGGCCCATCGTTTATTTGGAGGGACTTGGTTCGGAATCTAGATTAGGAGACATGATACTTGGTGGATTCCCCAAATGCTACTTTTCCATATAGACATAGAGAATATTTTCTTGCTAGGATAACCATTTCTTTTTCTGATGCTTTTGTTGTGTCCATAGTATTGTCCTTCCTCCTAGAAGTGATGCGATGCATTTTTATTTCCCCAAATTCCCACATTCAAATGGTGGGTGACTTTCAAAACATTCATATACATAGTCTTATCCTCGAACAAAATAGGATGATGGGATATCAATTATTGCTTCCATGAATTTCTCTTTGGAGCTCGTTTCCTAGTCTAGTTCTGCCTAAAAGATTAAGTCATGTTCATAGAGGTTATTCCCTATTCCATCTCAATGTGGATACCGATTATATACTTTTCTTTAATCTCAATAGGGACAGGACCATTGGTTAGGTTGAGTATTATAGTTGGGAATATCTTGGAATGTCTGGATATTTGGTATATTGGGTACCTTTGAGTCTTCCTCTTTTAGAGGGAATCACATACGAGGCATCCAAGGTGTAGAACCAAATGAATAATGTGTTGATAAAGACATACTTAACACTAGTGTTGTAAGTCTTTCCTGGATTATTACCTATGGAATCCCATATTTATTGCATGTTGTAGGTATTCTGGGCCATGTTACAAGTTCTATATTCATTGGAAATGGGAATAAGGTTAATGTATTATATTGAAATATTGGGAGTAGGATTATAATCTTTTATAGATAGAATGAGAATACCCTATTTAGGTGGATTTGGGAGGTTTGTATAGAGGATGGATGACGTAAAAATTTTGTGGTTTATTTAAATGACCTATCACTACTACAAAACTAGTATTATCCAGCACTGGGGATTTAACATCGTTGGATAAAAGCATCATTAATGACCCTATTAGTCAGCGCTAAAGAAAGCGTTGTTAAAGGGGGTCCCTTTGAATTCTTTTAAAAAAGAGAAAATAAATTTAGACCCTTTATTGGTGCTTTTAAGAAAGTGCTACAAATGGGTATTTTATAATCACTTGTAAAAAAGCACTGATATTCTGGGGGTGCTTATGAGCGCTTTTATAGAAGCACTGATAAAGACCCTCTTATTAGTGATATTTTTATAACAATGATAAGGGTATACTTTAAAAAATATATTTATTTCATAAAAATCAATATATTAATATTAAAATATATTTATACTAAAATAAATATAATATATTGTATTTAAAATATCTCTTGAATAAGGTAAATAGGCATTTACACATAATATATAAGACATTTTGTGAAAATAGATTATAAAATAATTTGAAAAATATTTTTATTTCCTATTTTTTTATTATTATCATGTAATAGTCATTTAAAGTCAATTTGAAGTTGAAAAAATAAAAAACATATTAAAATATCTACAATAGTTTGAAAATGTAACTCGAACTTCAAATGGCCATAAATTTTAATCTGGGTGTCCGTTTTGGCTCTACCACATATCAAATCAAAAGACTTCAATGGGGTATATTCCCCTAAGGATACAGTTAAACCTCTATAACATTTTATGAGGCTAAAAAATCTCCACAAGGTCTCTAAAAATGTATTTTTAGTTGGGATACCCCAATTGTTTTAACATTCTATGGATTTTTAGCCACGTTTAAGGGTGTATTGTTGCCTTTTTCAGTGGAGAATGAATTTATTCCTAGATCATACATTAATATTGATATTATGGGGTTTAAATTTCATATTTTAACAACCTATTTTTTTTATAATTATTTATATGCATATTTTCTTGTATTTACTTTTATTAAATCACTCATCTAAATACATATATCAATATATTTGAATAAAAATGTTTATTCTGATAAATGAAATAATTAAATATTCTAAAAATGTATTTAAAATAATATCTAACCCATTTTTAAATTATGATAATATATTTATAATTTTTATATACAGATATATGTGGTTTAATATATATATATATATATATTATATACTAGTATATGTAGAAGAATGAAATATATAATATATTTAAATATATAATATTATATATATATATAAATCACACAAAAACATACATTTAATAAATTTATTTTAAAATAACATTATAAACACATGAATAAAAATATATATGTAAATATATATATATATATATATATATATAATATTCTTAAACCGACCACAAAACAACATGGTTTATTTGTAAAGGAATTCCATCACCGAATGAGAGGTGAATGGTTAGAATAAAGACTCATACACATGAGGATGAAAATTTTCATAACACTGATAAATGGGGTGGTGGGGAGAAAAAAACTGTCACAGGTGTTGTGGATGTGATGATAAAGGGTACGATCTCATGGTGGTCTGAAATAAATATATAATTACCCTCTTTATCAGTTCTTCCTTCATCAGTGCTAAAAAACTGTTAAAATTCCCCATTAATACCACTAAAAAAGTGTTATTAAAGGCCCCGTATAACACCAATTCATTCGTTATATTAAAGGGTACCTTTAACAACACTTTTCATTGCATATAAATCCTTTGAGATTTTAACCACACTCCCATTGTATTCTCTTTTTCAGTAGTAATAAAGTTATATTCTAGTGATGTTAATTGCCTCTTCTATAGTAGTGTATTGATGTGAATCAGTGATGTGTTTCTCTAAGGGGAGGGACATGTCACACCTATATTGTTCATTAGAATTCCCTATTGAGTCGGATTGTGGAGATGTGTCCCTAGGAGGGAAGATGATACACCGGGATTTTTTTCCAGAATGACGTCATGAGGTAGATCATAGAGGTGAGTCTATAAGAGGGAAGATGTCACACCGATATTATTGATCATAATTCCATATTGGTGTAGATGTGGAGCTGTGTCCCTATGAGGGAAGATTTCATACCAAGTTGTTGATTATAACTCCCTATTGGGGTGGGATCATAGGGGTGGGTCCCTAAGAGGGAATATTCCACACATAGCTTATTGATCGGATTGAGGATGATCATGGAGGTGTTACCCTAAGAGGGAAGAAATCACACCAGGATTGTTGATCATAACTCCCAATTGAGGCAGATCATGGATGTGTGTCCCTAAAAGGTAATATGTCACACTAATGTTTTTTTAACAGAACTACCTATTAGGCCTAATCATGGAGGTGTTTCTTTAGGAGGTATGACACCACACCCGGGTTTTTGTTTTTGGGATTTATCCTTAGGGAGGAACCCCATGTGTCATATTTAAGAGAAATGTATCAAAACCTACATAGTTTCATGATGTGGTTTAAGGTCATGTTGTAGGACTGATCCATGCGGTTTAACATTACACAGTAAAGACACACATGTTGTGGAAGGAGAATTGATTAGGGAAGGTTTGGGTATTACTCATGGAAGATTCCTGGTGTTATAGGACCACTCCTCATGAGATCGTATGAGAATTACATATAGAATCTTCCCAATGAAAAATTTCATCCCATGTAAGTCATACATGGGGAATCATGTGTCAATTAAATAGGGTAGTATATGTGGGTTAATCCCATGATAATAATACATGTGGTACCCTATGTTTATCACATAGGATAAGGAATAGTTTTATTTCATGTGCGGAAGATGTTTTTATGCAATTTAACAACATACGTGTAGGACACGAGGATATGTAATTTTACATCATGTAGCTCAGATGTGGTGGGGGTCAGTTCTCATGGAGGATTGTGTTATGGAAAGAGAAAGATCTAGTATTAGGAAATTTTACAAAAATGGCTATGCAGTTCCCATGAATATTCCACCACTAGGGAATACATGACCCCCCCTTATGAATCTCTATGAATGACAAGGCGTTGGTACTATCATGGAGGAGTGGACATTAAGAGGCTCGATGTTAGGGAGCCTATTATTAGATGAAAAATTCATCAGAGTACATGTTCATAGAATAAATAAGGATTATTAAGTCTTATGATGCTCTTGGTGAGAAGTTGGTTGAGATAAGAGTGGGTGGTAAAGGTGGAACATGAATTTGGGGTGTGGATGAACCAGTCCTGGATTGTTATGGGGTCCCCATGTACTCGACCATCTTGAAAGTTTTTCATCTAAAAGGAGGTAACATGGAGAGGCCTAAAGGATGTTCTTCACAAATCCTAAGTCCTTATGGATTAATCTCTTGTGAACCTTAGTAGCCTCATGAAGGTTAGGGTATTCACAAATGGATAAGGTTCACAAAATAGAGTGACCTTACTATAAGGTGATGTCTAAGTTACCATGGGGTGGGCTTTAGGAATGGTAGGTTCATAATCGATCCTCAAGTGCCTCATGGAATCATTTAACATTTTTAAAGGGAATGGTCCTTTATGAAATCCATCTATACATTGGGTGGAGGATCTCAAGAAACCAAGGGGGGATGTCTTTTGGTACATCAACATATTAGGGTATCCATTTTCAATTTCACTTGTAGAGCATAGGAGTATTGAGAACATGGAGTGTTTAATGGAAATTTTAAGGTCATGCATCCCAAAAAATGTTATATATAAGGGTGTATTTATTATTTTTGGGTTTCATAGTGTTTTGATCCTTTCATAAATCTTTATGAGCTTCATGAGTGGAAGGAACTCTGTGAACCTGAATGACACTACACGAAGTTTATTTTCAATCCTTAACATGCTCATGAATGAGATTCGTGACTAGGGACATTACGCTAAATGGAAGATACTGTTATCCCTCCTCCCAGATAGGACCCACACGAGCATCAGTCATTTGCGATGGTGGTGTTCTTCGTGAAATATTCTCATAGATGTATTTTTGGTCCCTTTTATCCCAGATTTACTATGATCCGGTTGTTCCTTTCTCATCCACCCCTATGAAACACACATTTCGATAACTACCATAATGTTTTTAATTTTTATAAAAAATGATGTAATATATTTTCATGATAATATGGGATTATATATGAAAGTTTTTCTAAATGTTTTGGGATGGGAATATGATATTCAATGTCCAGTTCACCTTTGAATGTGGTATGATACGTAGTGAATTGAACTGTGAGTGTTTTACTTATCCCTAGCTTGTTTTGGAAGCCGTTAATTGCATAATTTTTTGTTTATTGATTGTAGTAACTCATGTCTTAGTTAGGAAATGTGGAGGGTTATACATTGTGATAGATGTTATTTATGATAAATTCCTTCTTTGGTGTAAACCATATAAGAGGTTTGAGGGTGTGGTATATAATTTATAGTGGTGAAGGGATGGGTTGACAAGGAGGATGTAGGAGTAATACAACTTGAGTGGGGTAGCCTAGTGAGGTCCTTGGCTGGTGACATAAATTTTTAGGGTGATACCTTATTGATCATAGTTACATTTTGTATTGAATTGATTCTTTTTACAATGATTATTTATTTAAGAGCATTTTTATATTGGTGGTGATGAATTATTTACCTTTTTTCATGGTTTTAGTGATTTAGATCACCAACCGTAGTGAGGGATGAGGAATTTATGGTTGGTAATTAATTTTTCACCCGAAGATGCATTGTTTTCCCAATTTTTATTTGGAATAGTAATTCATCATTCACCAAATGGGTGTTATTATTTATATGGGGACACACCATTCACCTAGTGATACAAAATTCAATATATTTAATTTTAAATTAGTGATTCAACATTCAATAATTGGTTTTTATATCTTGATGATAATACATCATTCACTTGAATATGCATCATTCTCCATGGGTATTATGGTTTTGTGATATATTTTTCTCCTTGGGGTTTTATAGTGGTGATACATCATTCATCATGGGAGTTTCTCAGTGGTAGATTATCCAAATAGTGATTTTGATATAGTGATGAATGTTTCTCATTGTGGATTATTGTAGTGATAGATAATCCACAGAAAAAATAAGATATAATATTGGATAACTCAATATAGTTATTTAGTGATGGGGGATCATATACCTTTGTATTATGTACCATGATAAATCTTTCATCATTTAGTTTTTTATGATGTTCTGTTATCGAAACTGGGGTTGTGTTTTAGTGTTACATCATTCACCAATTAGGTGATTTGGTGATACACAATTCACCTACGGTATATTATTTTGTGATGCATAATTGACATAAGGGATGGTATTAGTGATTAATCATTCACCTTGACAGTTGGAATGAGTGGTGAAAAAAATATTATGTTTAGACCATGAGAAAATAATCATATTTTAGTATAGTGTGAAAAAAGTTTAATTCAATTGTAAGGGTGGCTCCATGAGTACCCAATGTGTAATTGGAGTATGGATATTGTGATTATAGATTAATTTAAATTTTTTACATGAATGCCTAGGAAATAGACTCAGTACTAGTATAATAGCTAGAAAAATCATATGGGTCTGTAGATATATCAATGGTGAGGCTAAATATAGTGTTGCTCTACTCTTTATAATTAAAATTTAATTTTTTATATGATCAGACATAAAGTGGTATTGAATTATGTATGACTGTATTCATATGTGAGTTATATTTTATTATAGAATAGAATGTCATTTTTTCAATTTTATTTATATAGTAATTATATATTATCCAATTGTATGTTATATCAATAAAAAAAATTATATTATTATTTATTATTATTTCAATGATACTATGGGGTATAGTCTCCATTTGAGATTAATTATACCCTCAATAGTATTTTACAATATTTGGTATACGAGGAGTCATTCCCAAAGTCTTATGGTAACCCCTCATGGGATATAAGTGAGTTTCTAGGTTAGTGATTTAACAAGAATGATTTAATTACAGATGAATATTACATTTAAGGGAGATTACATTGGTCACCACCTTGATTAATCCCTCTCCCATGGTTCTTGAGGACTCATATCATAATCCACTGGCCCCAACATCATACAATCAATCTATTTTGTATTTTTTTTCCAAAATTGGATTATCAAAATTTATTATTTAATATTTTGATGTAATAAGAAATTTTTAATCAATTAAATGTTAATTAGTTGTTTTAACATTAATTATAATTGGACTCACGTTGAATGTTCTTAAAACCTCAAATAAGTACTTATTGAGTGATTTAGAGGTTAATTAGCGATGAGTTAACAAGACAAGATATTGGTTATTTTATATAGAACCTACAGTTATAGATTGTTAAATTAATTGTTTTATCCTGTGTTTCCCTTAGTCATTGTTATTGTAATATAATTATTTCATGTTTTGTGAAGAATGTTGGTGAATTTTTATTTAAATGGACATAAAATATTAAAAACATGTTTTTGATATGATTTAAAGTCTATTATTATTATTGAAATGCGAGAAACATGTGGCATGGATTCTATGATTAACATGTACATATAACATTGAAATAATATTAATATAGATTGATTAAATACAATTTAATGATGTACATTAAATAATAATAAAATGACATTTTTATTAATATTTTTCAGTATAATTCACGGGTTTACATTTTCCAGGTTATTAGCATGATAAAAATGATCATGATTATTTGTATATAAAATAATAAAACCACATTTTTGATATATATCTATATATATCTAGTAAATGGATAATGCTTGTAACCCAAAATAATTTGGAATTTATGAATTTTAGTATAGATTAATAATGTAAATGGTGTTATATTAATTGGTGATGGTGGGGTATATTAATAAATTAAGAAATGGAGATTTCTCTAGGTTTTCTCATCTATGTGAATATATTTACATTATGTAATGTTATTTTGAGGAATAATTCTATCATGAAGAGTGTTTTTGGGGTAATAATTATTAAGGGTGCATTTAGAGCATGTTGTAGACAAAACTCCTCTTGTTACTAAACCATTGGATCTATAATTTATTATCAGTGTGATCTGATTATTAAATTACTTTGATAAATGGTTTACTTGGGATGAAAATGTCAAAAGATGGGATATTCATGAGAGTTATATATATATAATTATTCATCCATTTGGGGTGATCTAGATCTAAATATGTGGAAGATATGATAAAAAAATTATCTCTCATTTGAATGGATTGGTATCCATTAAAAATAAAAAGATACTTTGGATGCTTTGAAATTTTTGGGTGTGTTATATTTATTGTATAATTACAAAGAAAATAAAAGGAACATGATCCAAAATCATGGGATAGAATTCACTTTCAATTATATGAGTAATTTTTTCTAGAAAAATCCAATATAAGGGATGATTTTTGCAATTTATAACACTTTATTTGCATAAATGTTCTATAAGAGAGTATGTAGTGAATTTAGAGGCGGTTTATTTACTTATATTAGTCTTGGGAAGGGATATTTTTGTAAATTCAATATATTTTTTGAAGGATCACAATGTTAATTTTCATGTTTGGGTAATGCCTTTCTTTCTTGGATCTTATATGGAGTTGGTTAATAAGACAATAGTAGTGAATGTTGTGGTTTCCTAATGTGTAGTGTTTTCTATAAGTGAATCTATGGTTAGAAAGAGCCTAAAATTAATCGAAAATGTGAAGACTGAGGTTGGTAATGTCAAAAAAGACATTTATTCACCTATATGACCTTGAAAAAGGGGTCTAGAGAGTTGTTACTAGTAAAGAAGATAAGGAAACATATGATATATAGGTAGATATAGATCTATAAATTAATGTGTATAAATAAAATGGGTCACCAATATAGATATTTGAGGACTCTATATTGGATGGACAGTTTCAGTGACACACATAAATGTGAGTATCCTATGGTGGTGATAAAATTTCACCAGTTTTTGTATGATTAAATCACTTCTCTAACAGTATTGATTTAAATTTTATTTATTATCATTTCATTTATTGCTTATAAAAGAGATTTACTTTTTATAAATATAAATCAATGGATAATAAGGAGAGGGTGGTTATTTGTAATTTACTACTAGACAATGCTCATACCAAAAAATACTGTATTTATTAACATAAAAGGTATGTTTCATTGAGTGGAAGTGACAATTATATAAATATATATGCAATTAAGGGGAATTATATGTTTTTATATATGAGATATAAAAGTGTTTGGGGTAAACATGATAGCTGGGAGAAACCTATAGGCGACTCAAGGATATAACACTAAGACTGTAGTGATATGAAATTATTATTAAGTGTTGAAAAACAATGTAATTTTTAATTGAGTTTTGAATTTTTTTCTTAAAGATAGATAATTACCTCATTGTTCAATTCAAAGAATATGAATTAGGAAAGGTAACTATTTTGGAAATCAATACATTTCTATTTTTAATATTTTTTCAAATAGTCTATAAGTGAGAGGTAAAATGGTGGTATCTATAACACTCTGAGATTATATATATATATATATATATGTTCCTTTGAAATAAACATGAAGTATTCAATATATTATTTTACATGCAACCCCATGTATAAATTTACCTTTATAGAGTACATAATTATAACTTAGAAATTAAATTTCAGATATAAATAAGAATTACCATATTATGAAACATTTTTTTAATGTTTTAATATAATTAAAATTATTTATTAATGTTTAATAAATAGGTAATAAATCACCAGTAAAGTTATTTTATACATCAAAAATATGTTTTCTTCAAAAATGATTTTTTTATTTTTTAAGGATATTATAATTAATTACATTCTCTATTAGAAATATTATTTTAGAAAATTAAATCATTTATTTAAATCAACTTATAAAAATTATCTTAATTTCGAATTTTGCTATTTTTCTAAAAAGAATAATTTATCATTAATTGTTAAAAGAATACAAATTTTATAGAAAACTATTTTTCCATTCAATAATTTACAAAGTCCAATTTTATTTTGAATTGATTTGAATATTTTTTATTATAATTTTTATTTTAAAAAAAATTATCCAGTCTGTTTCATTGGAACTAGAAATATGATTTATTTTCAGATAAAAATAATTTTTTATTTAAAATTCATTTTTTTGGAAACAAAATATTCATTTCTTTTTTCAGGTGTCTTTTTAATATAATGTCCACCACTTATAAAAATTTAATATGATAAAATATACTATATTTTGAATAAAATAGTAAAATTTTGGTAAAGAGGCCAATTTCATTTTTTGTCATTGTGAATATTAACTAGGGTAAAAGGTTAGTTACCAAGATAAGATTTAAAAATTTTTAAAAGGGTGAAAAATAAAATTATAAGGGTTAAAATTACCTATAAACATTTATAAATATAATATTTAGGTAATATTTAGACCCTATATATTCTTCTATACGAATATGAATCATTTTATATCAATTTGAATAAATAATACATTAATATATTTTTATATTTTGGAGAATTATAAATGTTTCCTCTCCCTCATTTGTAAAATGACACCCCTCTCCTCTTGTATCCACACTTCAAAAGCCTTTTTTCTCTTCCAAGACCTACCCAAATAATTTCTTAACATCCCTCCCTATATCCTAGATGTTCCATTTTATCATAATAAAATCATTTCAAGGCTTAATGTGTATGTAAATAGAGGTTTCACAATGAAGATCATGATTGAAAACATTCAATAGAGGATGAAACCTAAGTGAAGGGTTTTTTGTTACAGTCTCATTTATTTTTGGGTTTTTCTATGATAAAATTACATTGAGGGAAATTACAAGGTTATATTTCTTTACACCATGTAATTTTCATGTAATGACATAATTTTTTCTCTCTTTTGTAAAAAAATATTGATTAAATATTTTCAGAATAAACCAACATAATTTCCTCTTTGAAGGTAATATTTTTCTTACATGTCCAAATTTTCATTAAAATGTTTTCAAAAATATTTTACTACTATCAAATTAATTATTAATATCATTTTTCCCATATTTTACTTTCTATAAAAATGTTTAAAAATAATATGTTTGTCATTTTTAAACAAGGTAATTATTATAAAATGTGTGAAAAAATATTTGTTTTAACATATAATATAGTAACAAATTTCCCTCCCTTTATAACTACTCTTTTAATTAAAGCATAAATTAATATTACCTAGTTATTTTGTATGAAATTTTTTTTCTTAATATTTTTTAAAATATTGGATTTTAAATAAGAGATTTAAAAATAAAAAGGGTATTTTCCCCAATAAATATTCCTGAAATGTTTTAAAGGTCATAATCATCTATGATAATATCTTATAATGTTACTTATACTTCACTAGAGATACGATTCAATGATAATATCCTTATTAATTTATATTAATAATTTCTGATGATGAAGTTTTATGGATGGTGCTATGAAACTAACTAATTTCTTATAGGTTAACTATGCTACAATTAAATCTTTATGAAACCTATTTATTTTCCATAGGTTATACTATTATGAAACAATTAATGTATTTATGCTATTTTGGCGAATTTATAGTTTAAGATTATGTGATGGTTGGTTCTTTTATATCTGTCTAATTTATTTGGAAAATATGGATAACTCTTTCTATAACTATATAACACATGAAGTTGATTTAATGTTCACAATAATATGTGTTAACCTAGTTTTATGTACATAAGTTTAGGAGTGGACTTGGTTTCATATCCAAATGTTTATGAAGAGACATAATTACATATCTGTATCTTAATGAGTGAACTTATTTATATTTATACATGTTAAAAATGTTATAAGCTTTTACAATTGCAACATTCTTATGTTTATGATATTATCTCATTGCTCATGTTTTATTATTGATGCTTCCACACTATTATGTATGTTGTATTGGTTTATGAAAAATTATTATGTGGGGAATCATGATATACAATCTATTAATTCATTGGGTATGACCTTATTAGGTTGTGATCAGGTTCTCATTCCCTTATTTATACATATGATCATAGATTTTTATATCTTACTTCTACCCATACTAAGCATATTATCGCACCATTTCTTATGTTTCCATTTTCCAGATGTTTTGAAGGAAGGTTTTATGTCGGTTGTGTCTATGTAAAGTACTATTGTAGACAAAATTCTAGGATATGTTCAATATCCTTTATTAAATAAGATCTCTATTTATCTAGTTTCCAAATACACTAAACCATTATGGTTATATGGTGTGTATAATTGTCTTATGTATTTAATAATAATCTAAAATGATGTAATATTTATATATGTTATTCTTGGGTCTCCCATGTTTGTATCATAGAAGGGTTCTGCTATTTATTGGTGATTTGGACTACAAAACTATATTGGATACCGTTGGGTTAGGTTTATGTATAAGAAAACATCTTGAAAATTTGATAATGTAGATACTGTGTGTTTTGTGTAAAAAATGCATCCCTATACGGATACTAGTATGTGGATGTGGTTATGAAAAAAATTTACCTAAGGTTAATTTTTTTTAAATGGTTGAATTTGGTATTAAAATGATTTTCATTAGTGCAAGATCATTGGTCCAATGACAATAGACATGGATAAACACACCGGATGGATATGATTCGGTTAATTCACATTATAATTATTACCTATTAAGAATAATTTGAATTGATGATGAGCATGGATGAACTCCTTTAAACACAAAGTTTCGTTCTTTTTAAAGATTTGTTGTAATTTAGGAAATATTGAGAATTATTGTCATGAATATATGAATCTTCACTCTTATTATTGTAGCTTGCATAATACTCTATGTTTTTTAGTTTTAGTAAATGTATATAACAAAAAGAAATAATTTTAACAAAGAATGTGACAACCGATGAAATAACAATCCTTATTAGAAACTAAATGGACAGAGACCCAAGATTCTATATATTAAGACTTTTATCAATCACCTCTCTCAACATATGAGTGTTAACACATACTATGTTGAACATACAAATTCACAAAGGAGTAACATACCATTGATTCCTTTATTAATAAACTACCAACTTCCTTATTTGGGTATTCTGATCCACATGTTTCCATGTAATGGATCAATGTGATGGAAAAAAATATTTTATATTCTTCAATGGTTGGACCATGATAATGATGTATTAAAAGTCTATCACATAGAAGGTGAGGTTGATTAATAGTGAAACCTTATCGAGAATGTGATGAATGTATAAAAAATTAAGTCAATCAAATGGGAGGAGATTAAGATGGAATTTCTCAATAAGTACTTTCCTTGAACTCTTCATACTAAAATGAAGAGGAAAATTCTAGATATGATGTAGAAGGATGAAGAATCCATCAGTACCTAGTAAAAAAACATTATAAGACTTGAAAGGTATTCTTTAGGTTTTATCATCAACACAAAAAAACAATAATGATCATTTATTTAGTGGTTCGAAACCATGTATTTTATATTCATTATACATTATGGACTTTAGAAGCTATGAAGATTGTTCGATGTGCACCCAAAGTGGAAATGGAAGCTATAGATCCACATTTTAATAATTTTAGTGATAGAAAATGGATTATGAAGTTTCTCGGAATATCCAATGGTATGTCCCATATGTGGAAGAAAGTGTTTCAACCTACCAAATTCTAAAAATTTCAAAATAATCACTCTAGTAATTTCATGAGTCTAATTGGAATATATTTCAAGTTTTAGAGGCCCAACCATTGAGAAAAAGAACACTGAAATGATGTGTAGAATCTAGTCAATGAAATGAATTGAGAGAAATCTCAACCAAATACACCATCCACTCATCAGTGAATTAAATTCATGGAAATTTATAATTATATGAAACAATTCCCTAATAAAATGAATAGTCTGTAAAATAAGCCTCAGGAACCTATAATTTCAAATGGAAAAGGGAATTCTTATTAAAAAAAATTGTTGAATTAGTCTAGGAGAATGATGCGGTGAGAGGTACACTTATCATCCCCTTTAGAATTTAAAATGTATTAATTGATTCAACTTCTACCCACAGTTTTATATATTAATATGTTTCTATGGGTGTCACATCACCACCAAATTCATTTTTTGTTGAGATAATATTCAAAATTATTAATGGAATAATGATCACATCTCATGTCCAGAACTCCTCACCGATAGAATTTTAAGGGAATGTGATTCTAGAGATTATTGTTATTCTTCCTTAGGATTAATTTTATTTTATTTTGGGAAAGTATTGGATATCTCAATATATATACTATATCATTTTTTGATGATGGGATGTTATATTCGATATTATAAATCAATCTATGATCTTTCATCAGTGTGAAGATAAACCTGAACACATAATGTAAATAATATTCATCATATTGGTTTTACTCTCTATGGATAAGGGATGTTTATCTCAAATGTTTTGGGAGAGAATAATCATTAATTTTTTTTCTATTATTCAGGAATATGCTGATTTATTTTCTAAGGACTTTCATAGTCTTCTCCCAAATCATAAACAGGAGTTCTCAATTGAACTCATACCCAGTGCGACAACAATTTCAAATAATCCCTATTGAATGGTCCTGGTGGAGTTATAATATCCCATGATGAAACTCTATGATTATATAGATAATGGATTAATTCATCATAGTTCTTATCCATGGTGAGAAAATATTACTTTTTAAGAGTAAATATGGTTCAATGCTTCTTTGGAGTGATTAACATGAATATAAAAAGATCAATATTTTAAAAAGGTATCCTATAACTTATATCGACGATCTATTCAATAAATTAAGAGGACCTCAATTATTTTTATATGATATTCCTTTAATTTTGATATCGTTGGATAAGGGCCAAGAAGAAGGATATACCCATGATAACGTTCCATATAATCTATGGTCATTATGAGTTTATAGTGATTCCATTTGGAATACCCAATTCCCCCGTAATCATGATGGTTTTAATGAATATAGTCTTTAGAGATAACTCAATCAATTTTTAGTAGTATTTATCAATGATATTAATATATATCTGAAGAAAAATGAAGAGCTTGATGAATATTTGAGGTTTGTGTTGAATAACCTAATGAAAGAGATGTTATAGGAAAAATTTAACTAGAGAAAATTTTGGTTACAAAAGTATTATTCTTAGGTCATATAATCTCAAGTGAGATTATATCGAGGGATACTCAAAATATGGAAGTTATTGAGAAATGGCTCCAAAAAACCATGACAACCAAGACATATTGTTGTCTTATGTTGGCTAGATACTACCAGCAAGTTGTGAGGTATATTTTGTTATATAATCTAATAACCAAGTCGACTTGTAAGGTATCCATGTTCATTTGGACAAATGAATGTGTGGAATGTTTAAAGAAGCTGAAAAGAATGATGGACACTTAAAATGTGGTTACACTACCCTACAGTATAAAATTTTTGTGGTTTATAATGATGCATTGAAGACTTTATTGGGATAAATATTTATGAAGAATGATATAATGATATCTTATTCCCAACACCAATTGAAAATTCATAATAAAACTTATATGAATCAAGATTTGGAGTCGGAAGTAGTAAATTTTCTATTCAAAATAAAGATGAATTTTCTTTACAGTGAAAATTTTGATATATATAATAATCATAAAATAATGATGTATATATTCATACATAAAGAGTTTAATATAATCCTAATTATATGGTTATAATTGATTAAATATTAATACTGCTCTATACACTACCACCATTGGAGGTTGAATAAGGTGGCTGATGCTCTGAGTCAGAATAATTATGCTAGTTTTCATAATATGAAAACTAAAAGAGATCAAATATTTATGGATTTATAGAATATTAATATTAAAATCATAAATAATGGAGATATTTATTTTCTCTCTCACATGAATTTGTAACCATCAATCAGTTATAATATTATGAAAGCGCATAAGGAAGATGTGAAGCTATTGAAGAAGGTGACGAATGTTCTTGAGTTTAATAATTATCATAACAGAATGATACGGAACATGAACTTGTTATGTTTCCTTTGAATAGTATAATTGAAGAAGAATCTTTTTGGTGAAGATAATAGTTCATTATTCTCTATTCATCTCGGATGTTGAAAGATTAATAGAGATCTAAAAGAGTATTTATGATGGGATAACCTGAAAAGGGATATTATAGAGTATTTATCTTGACTTTTGGTATGTCTATAATTTAGGTTTGATTGATAGATGTCTAAGGGGATTTTGCAACCATTTCCCATACCATAATAGAAATGGTAAAACATTACCATGGATTTTATCATTATAATCTTGAAAAAAATATAAATGGAACAATTCTATATGGGTTTCAATCAATAAACATATTATGTCAGAACATTTCATTTAAATAATAGAATATTTTTTTCTTAATTATAATTTTATGACATAAATTATGAAAGTTTTAAGGTGGCATAGACTACTATATACCGTTGTATCTAATCGGAAACTGAGGATTTCCTTGAAATTCTGGTGTAGTATTAAAAAAATGAATATAGAGTAAAAATTTCGCACTAAATATCATAAAAAATATTTTCATTATAAAAGGAATATTAAAACCCCATAAGTTATGTTTATAGACTGTTTTTGAATTTTAGAGGTGGTTGGGATCAACAACTTCCTCTAGTTGAGTTTTCTTACAATGATATCTTTCCCATGAGGATTCATATAGATCCTTATAAAGCCCAATCTAGTGGGAGGTGTAGAACTCCAATGTTCTAGGATTAATTTAGAGAAATATTGTTATTAGGGCATGAGATATATGATAAAATTGAATATAATGGTATAGACATTTTGTATCACATCATTGAAACTCATAGAAAACTAAAATGTTTTTCCAAAAACCATTAGATTGATATAGAGTATGATGTTGGTGAAAAGAATTTCCTATGAATATATTCTTAGAATATGGTTGTAAAATTTAGAAGGAAGGAAAATTTGATACATAAATATATGAACCCATTTGAAATTCTTGATCATATTGGTATTGTTTTGTTTATCACTGGGCGCTTCCACTGAATGACTCTCAAGTTCACGATTTGTTCCATGTATCTCTCTTAAGAAAGAACATAATTAATACTTAAAATGTTCTGAATATAGATTTAATACCACTTGAGATGAAAATATTAGAAATAAAAATTGGTGGAGATTCAAGATCTATGAAATAAAGTGTTGCAGAATAAGACCACTCATGTAGTCAATATTTGGAGGAGATATCTTAAATTTGAAAAATCTTTGTGGGAACCTGAAGATGTGATGATGTAGAAGTATACTCATTTTTTATCAGAATGAATTAAATTATAGGAAAAAATTAGTTTTAATAGGGGTAAAATTTAACACCTCAAGTATATATATATATATATATATATATTCCTTTAAAATAAACATTAAGTATTCGATAATTTTTCTTACACACAAAATCAACTTTAAATGCACTATGATATAATATACCATTACGAAATAACTTTTAAAATAATGGTATGAACCTGACTAAATAAAATAAAAAAAATATTTATTATGTTTTTTGTAATGTTCTTTTGATTTATTCATAATAAATAAGTACACATTCTTAAATAATGTTATTTAATGCCTCATTATTTTGTTTAATTAAAAAAAACCATTTTATTACCTTTTGTTCATATATATTATAGTTAATTTATTACACATTTATAAATTTATATTTTTAATAAAATATATAATTTTTTAAATTAGCATTAAAAAATTACTTAAGGTGAAATTTTGAGGTTTTTTCATCAGAAATTGTTTTTAATGAATTCTGAAAAACTACCAATTTTATAAAAAAAATTTCCTTTACATTAAAGTATTAGAAATGACCTATTTATATTGAATTGATTTTAGTATTTCATTAGTTCATTTTTTGTTAAAAATAATCCAATTAATATTATTATAATCATTATTATACTCAATTTTTAACTGAAAACATTTTTATACTAAAATATGCATTTTTCTTGGAAAATGTTTTTCATCATATTTTATATGTTTGAATTTAAATTAATTTTTTTAAATTATAAAATTTTATTTTGATACAATTTAATCTATATTTTCAATCATCATTTAATTTTTTTAATGAATATTGTTTCTTTTTTTGGGTTATTATGAATAGTAACATTGGTAAAAGTTTAGGTACCCTGGCAAGAGTTACAACTTGTTAAAAAAGATTAAATAAAAATGTGAAGTGTTAAAAATTCCTAACAATGTATCTAAATACTATTGTATTTTTATATTTAGACCGTTTATCATATCATATCTTAATACGAGTCATTTTTTGTCCATTTTGGATTGTATAATAAATTATGATATTTTAATCTTTTGAAAAATCTATGTGCATCCTATTCCTCATTTATAAAAGGATACCCTACTAATTTCTTATATAAACATCATGATACTCTAATATTGAACAATACATGCCCAAATACATTCCCAAAATCACTACCAACGTCAAATATTTACTGGTTTTTTCATTATAATATCATTTTAATGATTAGTGTGAGGCCAAATAATGTTTCTTAATAAAGATGTGGTTTGAATGCATTCGAACAAGGATGAGTCATAATGTAAGTGTATATATTACAATCCCATTTTTTAGGATTTTTTAGGATAAAATTTCATTAAGAGAAGTTATATCGCTTTAATCCTTTAAACTATATCTATGTTATTCTCCTATGGTTATTCATGGAACTTTCATGTAATAACAAATTTTTTTTCTCTCTTTGGTACTAAAAATGACTGAGAAAATGTTTTTAATAAAATCCTACTTAATTTCCTATTTGATTGGAATTTTATTTCTTCAATGTATATTCGTCACATACAGTTTTTTCATGAGTTTTTATTTATTCTATACTTATTTATTAAATTATTTTTAAGGCATATTTTACTTTATATGAGAAGTTTTAAAAATAATTTTCTTATCATTTCCCAAATGAAAAACCTTTTACCAATATCTTGACCAAAATAATTGTTATAATATATATTCCATGAACACATTTTACCAAAAGCATGAGTAATCTATTATTTCTAGATTCCTTCATAAGATTCCATTTTTATTTTCATGTCAATAGTTTCGATAATATATTGGATTTTTTTTTATTTTAAAAAAGTTATTTCAAAATGAAAATGGTATTCCACAAAAAATATTTCATCAATATTTTATAATACCTTTTAATTTGAGATAACATATTTTGATGTTTCTTATGCTTGACTATGGATATGATCTAATTGTAAAATTCACTTATTTTCTAAGGATGGTTTATGATGATGATTTTTTGTAGATGATTTTAAGAAACCTCTTACATTATTACATGTTAACTAAGTTATGTAAAAATCATTAAAAATCCTTTTATTTTCAATAATTTAAATTATTATGAAATAATCAATTTTTTGAGGATGTTTAGGATCATTTTTGGTTTAATGTTATATAAAGAGGTGGTTTGTTATAGACCTCAAATTAATTTGGTAAATATAGATAACTCATGATAAAACTATGTTATGGGTGAACCTGATTTCATTTTCAAAATATTAAACAGGAACATTGCTGCATTTCCATATGATTTTGTGTGGAAATGGTATAATGTCCATAAGTGTATAAAAGGACATGATTTTATGTCCTTAAAAAATTATTAAACTTGTTATTATCTATACATGTTCACAATTTTATATGATTTTGAATCTTTCATGTTCTTATTTTTTACGATATGCTCTCATGGATCACATTTATTATTAATGACTCTATTCCTTTATGATGTTTTTTATAATTAAGTCTTATACCAGGAATCTGGATTTATGATCTCTAAATTAATTTTTACTGACTATATTATGTTGTGATTCTATTCTCATTCCCTTATTCTTACTTAGCATTATTGAATTATATCTCCTCGGCCTACCCTTATTGAGAAATTGAGCTCAACGGTTTGCATATTTACATTTTATTCAGGTAATTAAGAAATGTTTTATATATGTTATTTATTCGGAAATTACTATGATGGAAGAAATTTACAACAGATGTTGAATGAACTTAATAAAATAAGATATTTATGTATCTAGACTTTAAATTCACTAAACAATTTAAGTTTATGGTGTGTATAATTGTGTTATGTTTTGAATATTCATAAAAAATAATGTCATATTTGTGTTTATTATTCGTGGGTAACCTCCTTCTCAATTATAAAGTGGTGCATTGGGTATGCTCCAATATGATTTGTGATTATGTGATATACAATTGTGGGGTATTTGTAATTAAACCCTTCTATATGATAAATTATCTCAAATTAAAATAGAACATTTTTAATTAAAGGTAAATATTTTCCTTGAGTTTTATCTAGAAAATGTTTTTGAAAATAACAACTATCAAATTTATCATTGGATTTTAAAATAAGGAAAATAATGTGGTGTTTCAAAGTTCCACAGGTTTGTAATGGGATTATATCAAGTTCCTAGTGGAATATGAAGGTTGAATATAGAAATTCCTTGGTCATTAGGTAGATGGAAATAGCCTCCATCTATATAGTGGTATGCATGAAAAAAACTTCATTAATTTTATTTTAATAATTTTCTAGGATTTTCCTATTTAAATTTTTTTTCTCTATTCTTTCTCTCCAAAAGCTCAAACATGGAGCTCACATCTTCTTTAGTCCTCCTTATTCTCTCCTCTTCAGCTTGAAATGTTTTAATTCTTGTCTTATCAATGAACCTTATAACATAACTAACTATAAGAAATGAGTCTAAGGATATCCTCATATTTTTATTCTTTATATTTTTTATTAAGTAAATTTTTGGTTATAAATTCATTTTTTTAGATTTAGGCTGTGTTTCCTTAAATAGTTTTGGTTAGGACAGTTCAATGAGTGTTCTTCTCATAAGTGACGCTACATAAATCAAAGAAAGAGACTCGAAAAATTCTATAGGTCAATAGTATTTTATGTGTTGTGTTTATAAGTTTATATAATGGAATCTAGGAAAAACCTTACCTAAGGGGAGACCTAAATTTTGTAAAAAATTATTAATTTTCAAGAATAGTCTAATATAAGATCGAGTTATTTTCCACTTAAGGAAGATAAATTTGATAATTTCTAAGTTGATATTTTCAATTTATTACCATCACATAACCATTTGATAATGGTTATAAGTACTTTATATGGTATTAATTAATATTTATCCACCATAAATTATTTAAATGATTTTTTATTATGAAAATAGTTTTTTTCACTATGAAAATACTATTTTAAATTTTAAATGATTCTATTATGTTATTAATAAGTATAAAATGTGATCATTTATATGGTTATATTGAATATTAAATATTGGAGTGATTATTATGAAATTAAATTATTTATTTTGAGTTCTTTGTACATGCTTGATATTATATAGGATTCTTTTTTGTTAATCTTTATAATATAAAAGTAAATATTTTCATTATCACATTTTGTATAACTTGATATGCTATCACTCTTTCCATATGATTTTTTAAACCTATGATCATATTGAGTTTATAATTTTTTCATGTAATTATATTTAATTTATATAGAATGTAAATGGATAGAGTAACAAGGAACAGAAAAGTATTAAGTGAGGCCATGAAAATATATTCTTTTAGGTGACACAATTGTAATTAGTCAGTCTTTCTTTGATTATACACTTAGTGCAAGTTAGCTAAGATATTTATATTTTTTGTAAATATTTTACTCCCTTATTCATCCTCAAAATATTTTTTTGGAATTTTCAAAATATCAATTCTATGATTGATTGAGAACCATTACATGAAAACCCTCTGATAAGAGATAAAAAAACAAAAAAATCCAAATATTCATAATTCAAATATCAAATTCAAATAAAACTCTTTAATCCATTCTCCTCACTCAAATTGAGGTCATATAAATCATTAGTTATCCCATTTTCTATTAATCTTCAACGTTGCCATCATCAATACCAGAACCAACACACCCATTCAAGTAAAACCAAATCATCATTAAATACATGAATAAACATGAGCCACCATCATAAGAAAACAATCACAGGCACCTCAAAATGAAAACAACAAGATGCTTTTAGAAAATTTCTTCTCGATCATCACCCACGTCACTGTTAGATGATAAAGATGTTTTTAATGGAAATGAATAATTAATAAATAATGTTTAATAATACATGGACCATGGAAGGAAGGTAAAAAACAATATGAAAGACCAAAATTATGTTTTTGGGTTAAAAAAATCATTCAACAATAGCCAATAGATTTTGTAACATTGTGTAATATTCAATGAGGATAAGGGAAAATAATTAATTAGGCCCTTTGAAGCAATAGTTGAGACCAAAAATAAATGTTTAGGACACCATTATTACTATTAATGTGGAGATAATGGTCAAAAACATTAACTATATAGGTGATAATTCTATGTAATGGTGTACCTATTATCAGGGTCTTATGGTCCATCAAAATAATATGTTGATCACCATGGTTGATGGTTTAGAGAGACATAAATAAGGATTATATTTATGATTAAAGTTAGCAATATTCCTATTTTTATTGTGACCTTTTTAGTCTATATAATATTTTATTATATGTATAATTAGTTACTATTGAGTAAAATTTATATCCCCATTTCTTTCTAAAATTATCAAACATTATAAAACATTAATATTAGGATTACTTGGTGTTCCAATAAGAAAATGGATCTCAATGATGATATATACAAGTTTTCCAAAATTCATTATATAATAAATTATTTTCTCATAAGGTTATTTTCAATTCATATTAGTGTATTTGTTATTTATTATCAACTAACACTGCACATATTATTTTTTATGTTATTATACCATTGAAGGTGTTAGTAAATGTATTATTAGGAAATATTTATAAACAAATATAGTGAAAGAAAGAAGGAAACCCAAAAAATATATTTTGGGAGAGGGAATGAAAAAATGAAATGAAAAATAGTAAAAAATCATGCCTCATTTCCCATACTGAATCCTATCCGAAATTTATTTTTTTAGAATACATTAAAAAAAATAAAGTAATCCCTTATCCAAAATAGAGTGACCAAAATATTTGAGAGGACCCCTTATCCTTCAAACTTATGATAGTACCTACACCTCAAAAATAAATGATGAGAATACCATGATATAGATTTTGATTATATGAGATTAATCACTAGTTTTTGAAAGTACTATATATAAACTCCATTATACAGGAATCATTTTTTCAATGGAAGATCTTTTAGATGTTCATCCAATTATTATGTTATAAAGTCAATAACTATTTTTCTCCCATTATAATTATCATAATAAATCCTCATTTTAAAAAATAATTTTTAAATTCTTGCAACGATCCCCAAACCATCTAAATATCATTACCGACTGTGTATAATATAAAATAACATGATAACAAGTATAGGAATGTGTTCTTAATTATATATAATATCGTTAACAATGAACAAAAAATCAATATATAAATAACCATGACATAAAAGAATAATGATTTTGTGAATTTACTACATTATATTTTATGATTGTATGTATGAATCTAAAAATAAGTCCAATATACTAAATCTGAAAGATATATAGAAAATTTGAAACACTTTTTAAATTCATCCAAACATTTTTAAATATGATAGTTATATAAATTCTTTAAAATTTTAGACTAATATTGTATAATAAATTTATTTCTTTTCTATGGCCTCTTATTTGATAACATTTTAGTAATAGAAATAATTATGAATTCCTTAATCCATAATTGTATTTAATGAGTGGCCTCTCAAATAATTTCATATCTACTGAAGCTATAAATGGTTTTGTAATGTTCTCACTCACAAACACTCATAAATCCATATGGAAAGATGAACTACATGATATATCTCAATTAATTATATGTATACATATGTAATCTATTTTACTATCATTTCAAGTGACCACCAGACATGGAAAATGATAATGTAGTAATGCCTATATTATATTTTAATGATTCATTAAAGTATATTAACCATATTAATTGAATACATAATAGTTAATTCATACAAATAGCCAGGAATGTTCATGATATTTAACTAATCATAAAGATTGATTTACATTTTATAATTTAATAGAGGGACCATATGTTAGAAATTTTATAAAATATGAATATATATATATATATATGATAGACTCAACTACTTACCTGATTAACATTATACACAAACACTCCTTATTATCTCAACTTCAAATATAATGTAAAAAATGTATCAAAGTATAAAGTCTTACATGTTAAGAATATTTTCATCCTCATGAAGCGGGGATTAATATAAATTATAAACTCTAAGCATATTGATGACCATATCACTATGAAAAATACTCATTTATCAATGGTTGTTTTTTCTACCGGTGGTTTTAACCACTACTAAATGGTTCTACCAATGTTTCAAAAAACCACTGCAAAAATTTGTGTTGGAATGCAACACATAGTGGTTCCCTCCATTTAGTAGCAGTTTATAGAAAGTGATATAGAATGCATTTTTTTGGTAGTATTTGTAGTTTAAGCAGTGATTTTCACTAGAAAAATTAACTACGATCTAGCGGTGGTTTTTAACCGCTGCTAATGTTTGAACGTTTTATTGAAAAAACACTACTAATATAGATAAAACCACTTCTAAGTAAAATGGTTTCATATTTAGTTGTATTTTTAACCTATAACATAAAACATACCACAATATAGAAATGATGTAAACCACCGTGAAAAAAACAACTATATCTAGTGGTCGTTTAAATCGTTGTTATATCATGAATTAGTAAAACTATAAGCTGCATGTTCTGCAGCCCCAAAACATTCATCTAGCATAATACAGTATTAAAACTGAAAATTTTACTAGATAATAAAATATTCATCAATGTACAAGGAAAAAACACATGTTAAGACTAAAGAATCAATGTACATTGATTCTCACCAAATCATAAATAATCAACACATTGACCAAGTAAAACAACACATTGAATGAAATAATAAATTTATCAATACATTGAAAGAATAAAACAAGACACAACAAATAAAATGAATCTATGATACATAAATATGTTGAATTAACCAACATATTGAAAGAATAAATAAAACATTTCTCAATACATTTCTCATTGAATGTACATAGATTCTACAGTCAATTTCACAAAACATTTCTAAGGAAGACATAAATTTAATATATTTAAAACTATCTATAAAGAATCAATGTGCTTAAATTAAAATAAATCTTTACTTGTCAAATCTAAATCCACCAAAATTACAAAAAAGAATAATTATGTTAATAATAATGAAATAATTCTCAATATAAATTCATCCTTCTTGAATACCATTTTAATCAAAAGGGTCATTAATGATTCAAACCAAAAAATTAATTCTTATCCAAAAGGGAAATTACTCTAAATATCCATAAATGATCTAAAATTCCATAATCAAGGATTAAAAATGACTTGGATTTATACAACAGGTAAAAACATTATGAAATCCTAGAGCTTCCAAATCTGATCTCACCCCATTTTGAGATCATGCAAAACTACATATATGCATCTATGTTCCTAGTCTGACAAGAATCAACATAGTCCAAGTTACCGAATTATATCCCCCATGAATATCCAAGACCAACCAGAAATTTAAAAAAAAAGTGTCTATGCACAAACAGAGCAGAAAAATCTCCCAAAAGGGAGATCACCCAACACATCAAGATTGTGCTCTAACGAAGATGGTGAAAAAAGATGATAATAATCCAATAAGGGGTCTGATAGATAGGGGGTATCCTATATGTTATAGTCCTAAGATATCATTGTATGTATAAGTGATATAAAACCTTAGTTCGTAAAGAGATAACATAGAAAAATCCTTGGTTATTAGGATTGGGTCATGATGTGAGGTTTGAAAAAGGTTATATACATTCCTATAATGGTTGGGGATAGATAGAGATTATGGTCTTAGAGAAAACCATGGGGGTTTTTGTCTTGAAGTATCCTATAGGGACCCTACATAGGACACTAGTAAGTTAAGAGTGACACCACATGTTCACCCCCAATAGTTGAAGGGATAGCGACAAGCACAGAGTAAGAATATCACTAAAGTGGTAGGATTTATCCTATTTTACATGAACACACACTCACACTGACACTCATCTATATGAAATACTATATAGGTATAATAAAACAATACCTCTCAGTGTAATAAATTCATGTAGTAACCACTAAAAAATACATCATAATGAGATATATAAATATCCAAGAAAGTGAAAAGGGTAAAATACATTCCTAACCAAGACGAAGGAAAGTAGTTCCCAATCTAGAAACAACTAAAAGAGAAAGGAAGAGGAGTTCCCAACTCGATATCCCTATGTATGACCACTAAACATGGTCTTTTCCTCCACTTACTCTTATGTTCAATAGATATTAGGTCTACTAAGGACACATTCTACCAGTTGTTTGTATAAAAAAAATCATGCATGAAAATCCCATGCAGGTGTGAGTATAAACAGACTTAGTAAGGTACCACAGAAATCAAGTGAGAAATAGTAGAATATAACAGTCATACCAACCTATATGTAAAAGAGAGACAAGAAAGTAAATATAATATATGATTATAATGAATTTTTAATCTCCATAGCCAGTTGAAACACATCAAATAGACACATGGTTATATAATATATAAGTAGGGAACACGATGCCCCGATCTGATCTAAAATATAAGAAAAGGTTAACAAATACCTACATTGGATATATTGATAAATTAACAATCCTTCTCAATTAATCATTGCCTAATGATTTACTCTTCTTTTCACCCTCTACATAAACATCTGTACTTCATGTTACCAGAACTTCTACGAAAATTATATTGAAAATTAAACAATGTTGTATATTTATATTTAATCTTAAAATAAATAAACGTTTGTGAACTAAATGATTTTGAAGTTGTGTGATTTACCTTCTTAGAAACATCTACCACTTGCAATCCCTGTTTTCCGGCCAAATAACCAAGATAGTAATGGTCCCAAACCCATCTCGTTCACTCGACCAGGATGCTCCTTCATAAGGACTTTCCCAACTGGGCCATCCTGGGAGACTGAGTAGGGCTATGTGGGATTGATGTCCAATAGTTCATTACTTTTAACCTATAAATAAAATATCAGTCTTATATGAAGCAATATAAATTAATATAGTTACAACTGATAATAAGTTATTATAATGAAAATGAATTCATACCACAAATTCTTTGGCAGACTCATTAACAAAACTCCCATCATATTTTTTATGAACATTTAACAACACTTCTATTCAGGATGCATGGTGGCCTAAACACTGTGACTACATTAAACAAAGATAAATCCACAATTTAATATATTAAATATATAAAATTTTCTACTAAATATTTAACCTAAGGAAAATATTACCAGACTTAGTCAGCTTATAGAAAATCTCTTTGAACCCACAATGTGATTATAACGCTTCCTCCTTAGGATTCCTGTCATTTAATCAAATAAAATTAAGATTAAAACATATGATTCAATAAATTCATGAATAAATAAAATTTAAATGATAACAGATCCACAATACTAAAATAGATATATATAATAATGAAAATGAATAACTACAAATATTATTGAAGTTTTTGATAAATGAATGGATAATTGCACATCCAATCATTTTATCCATCAATAATGTTGGTTTCCTACTCCATTATTAATTCACCTACTTTATCCACTCTTTTAAGAATACTATTTTCAATTTCATGATAGAAAAATAAGTGTTCTTCTTGTTGTTGATGGGATTCAACGTCAGAGGTCATATCTTCCACTTCATCACCCATATCATACAAGTCTCTTTGGTTTATGTGAGGAACTACACTCCACCCTTCATCTACGAAATCATTCAAATAATATACCATTTTAACATTTGATGATGAGATATACAGATCATGTAGTTCATATTCACCAACATACATCAAGTGAGAGAAGTTCACATAAGTAAATTTCAAGGAGTCTCATTTAACACCACTAATAACATCCCCCCAATTTATTTGAATAAAAGAACTGAAAATTGTATGTGGTAGTTTAAATATATAATATGAGTCAACTTTAAATATTATTCCACTTCAAAAAATTAAAATATGAAACTATTCTATGTTTTCAAACCCTCTACCTAGCTAACTATATAGAATCTAATTACATTCATATTGTATGCATCGTACTTTCTAGATTGTTTTATAGGACCTCGAGCAAGAAACATCAAATCTTCTATCAAATCTTATCAAGTATCAACATTCTGGATCTGAAAAAATTAATATACATTGTTAAATTTAAAAAGTATATATATCAACCTAATATCTATATTTGTTTCAATAATTATGAACTTACGCATTGTGCAAACCATTCCAGAAGATCTTTATTAACATATTTTGTTATATCTTTCTCATTTCGTGTTCATCCTCTCATTCACCTCTTTGTTTGTATCCTCAAAAATTCAATAAATGGATCTGTTGTTTCACTATTCATTTACAAATATCAATTTTCCTATAATAATTTTATTTCTTTTAGTGTAACATTTGAGCTCTTCCCAACTGATTGACCAATAACAGGAAATATTTTTTATTTCCCATGTATTACAAATTGAGTTGATGTGTCGTCAACACGTCCAACATGATTGAGGTAATAATGTATGCAATTCCAATGTAAGTATCTTTTATAACAAAATATGTGAATTATGGATTTTTAATCCATGTAACCTATGATGCTTTATGTCAAAACACCATGAGATGTTACTTAAATACCCATTAGATACATAAACATCTTTTAAAATTTGAAGGAGTGTATCATTATCCCAATTTTTCATTGAATTTTTTTCACTGCATACTTTCCATTCTCATCTGGCCCAAGATCATGCTTTATGTTCATTGCTTGTAAGTCTTTCTGAGAATTTAGTTAATCCATCAACTTTCCATGATCATTAAGTAATGTGAATATCAACTTTTCACATAAATTCTTCTCAATATGCATCAAATCAACATTATGGCACAAAATATTAAATTTGCAATACAGAAGTTTGATGATTATAATTTTTTTCTTCCAATGTTGCATTCTGATTTCACTTGATGATGAACTTCGAGATTATTTCCCACTATCAATAAAACGATGCCCCATCCCCATCCTAATCTAACATTTCCACGATGTTCCAATATTTCTGAAACATTTCCCAGCTTTGGAGGTCGTCTAAGATCAATGAAACCATCACTAATGGAAAAACATATTTTAACGTCGATTTTTTTTTAATTTTTGATGTCGGGTTTAAAGCGACGTCTATAAAGGCGATGTAAAAAATATAGTTTTCGGCAAGAGTTTCGACGTCATTTTTACATAAAACTGACGCCGAAGCCCTGGTCAAACCCTCTTTCGGCGTAGGTTTTACTTAAAATTGGCAACGACGTTAATTTTTTTATCTTTCAGCGTCGGTTATTTAAATAACCGAAGCCATAAATAATTTTTTTATAAAATATTTCCAATTACACTTCCCAGAAAATTCAAAACCCCTATAAAAATAACACAATATACAAAAATAATTAAACAATATTTATCATCCAATGCCTTGTATAACTTTAATTCTTATATCTAGTTAATCAAAAAAATTATCTATACATTGTTATTATAAAGTAAAATTAAAATACACGTACCGGTAATCAATGACTTCAAGAAATTTTGTAACATTTGCAAGTCCCACGACTCCAGCATTTACGGCATGCTCATTGTTGGTTATTAATAAAGCTTTAATTTGATTATTAGTAGGTTAAAACACCTAATATATTAAAAGAGTTCGGTTTTTTTACCCATATGTATTATTATTTATAAATATTAGAATATACATACCTCAAATATTAATCAGACTTAACAAATAGTTCGCAAATGCAAATTGAATATGGGTCATATCAGATTTGGAATAAGGCTGTGAATCATTGAATACCTACAATAATATTGAATGTTATGAAAATAAAAAATAGAATAATATGGGAGAAAATATATAAAAAATTAAGACAACTAACCTTATGAAAATCAGTAGTTTTACTAGTTGTGATTATCTCATACATGAATCGTAGAATATAATAACCACATTCAACTTGTCCATTTTGACGATGACTCTGCAGTTATAAAACATTTAATTAAAAAAACAATATATAACAAAAATATAAAAACTAATTACCTGTACTTCCACATATTTGATTTCTGTTGGTTTCTTTTCTGAAATGTATTCCTTGTTAAAATGTTTCCATGATCTGAATTTTTTTATATATGAACTAATAATACTTATGTAAATAATGAAAATTAAACATAATGAGCTTATAAAAAATAATACAAAATTACCTGTTTAATAAGATGAGAAATGGTTTACGCAGTCCTCCTTATAAAGAGCAAAACCAATATAAGGTGCATTCACTTGGGAAAAATATACCTAACATCCAATGCCCCCTACAATAAAAAAAGTTCACAATTAATGACATTATAATTATCATTAGTTCATAAAATTTTTTATGTTCTTACTTATCAAGAAATGGAAAAAACTAGCACTGAATCTCTTTCTGTGTTAATCTCTCAGATATATATTGAACTCTTTCATGATTCTTCACATATTTGGCTTCCGAGGAAATGTACTCTGGACTTATAAAGCTGTAAATTCATGTTGTTTCCTTTATTAAAAGAATCCTGTATAGATACCTAATTTAAAAAGAAAATATAGTTAGTCAATGACATAAAAATATTTTATTAAAGAAATAGAAATTCGAACATCAATTTACTTACATGATAAACAAATACACTACACTCTGCGTGATCTCTTCAAAATTAATTAAATTCATGATATCTTCTTTCAATAATTTCAATCCATAATTTCTTCCACATATATCGGGTGACATCCGGAACTCATAGATAAAATTCAAGAAATAAGAGGACACAAATAATATTTTTAACCCATAAGAAATATCGGAAGTATCTACAAACAACTGTTCCTGAACATTTTGTTGCATTTGTGCAGTTTCTTTTTCTTTTAGATATTCCTATATAAGTTAAGTGTTAGAAAAAATTATAAGTAATTTTGAATCATTTGTAATTAATATTTAAAAAAACGCATACCTAAAGTGAAATATAACGAAGGACAGTTGGACAAAGTAAAAAATGGCATGTACATTCCCCAACATTGGTGATCTCCACAGTAGGAAATGGTAGTAGAGCAGTAGGATCTATAATAACAAGTATTGATACTCTAACTTGACCCATATGCATATACTGATGATGTACAGAGTCCCCTAAAAAATGAACCCATCCTAACGCAACAATATGTACATGAGGATCTCCCGCAAATAACTCACAATATAAGGCTTGATCTGAGGGAGGAGGTGGAGGCTTAAAGTAAGCACATGGGGAAGGGTAAGTAGATATGGCAGGGTAGTCCAGGTGAGGAGGTTGATAAGGCAGAAAAATAAAAAAGTAATATTAGTGTTTAAATTTTATAAAATAGAATAATTGATTAAAATAAAATAATATACCTCGAAAGGTTGCGCAGATGGGGAAGGGTAAGAAGATGGGGCAGGGTAGTCTGGGTGAGTAGGCTGATAATGTTGAAAAATGAAAAACATATATTAGTGTTTATAATTTATAAAATAGAAAAATTGATGACAAATAAATAATATACCTCGGAAGGTTGCGTAGATGGGGCAGGGTAAGAAGATGAGGCAGGGTAGTCCAGGTGAGCAGACTGGGAAGGCTGAAAAAATGAAAAAATTAAATTAGTGATTATAATTTATAAAATAGGAAAATTGACGACAAATAAATAATATACCTGGGAAGGCTGTGCAGACTGTGATTGTCTTTCCAAGTGTTCTAATAAAGCCTTCTGCACTATTGCTTGAATTTGATCACCCATAGACTGTTTCATATCTTTCAACTCTTCTTTTAAGGATTCTATTTCTGGGTCTTTTGATTGCTTACTCATACCAAAAACCTTTCGAATAATAACACCCACCTGATATCCTCTAACACAGCCGGGGTGTTCTGACTTTCCCAAAGCAGTGGCTAGTATGTCCATCCTACCCTCAGGGATAAAAGAGCCTTGTGTCTCTTTCTGTTTAAGTTCATCCTGAAATGAAAAATTAAAAGGTTATATTAGTGTTTATAAATTATAAATTAGAAAAATTGTTAACAAATAAATAATATTTACTTCAAATTTTTTCAGCCACTTGATGAGATTCCTCTGTATGAAATTGTTCATTTTATCTTCTTATTGCTCGTTTCCATTTCTCATGGCGAGTGGGAGGAGATGGAGGACCAAACTGAACCTTTTCTGAACCACTACTTGATCGAGATCTTAATGCTTCAAATTTTTCTTCAATCATTTTCTACTCCAAATACGAATACCCTCCACATGATAAAGTATGAGGGTCTACGTTTTTCAACTGGATATTCTGATGAGATCTCCTGGAGGCCTGTTATATAAAAAGAAACTACTAAGTAAATAGAAAAATATAGCATAAAGTTTAAAATATAAAACAATTACCATACCAAAAATTTATCTTACTGACGACTATCAACAAATCGCTTCCATGTTTCTTCATCTATATATGGATACTTAAGACATGGGCTTTCAAACCTTCTCTTTCAAAAAACATAATTTTTTGTAAGTTTGTTTTTAAAATCTCTCCATCGAACCGCCACTAAAGAGAGATATCTTTTCTTAATTTCTTGAGTTTCCTCAAAATTGAATGTCATCTTTAATTGAATAAATTAAATATTTCACTTAAAATATATAATATTCAAAAATGAGATAAAAGAAATAAATATATTTTACCGTCATGGCCACCCAAAGATGTTGCTTCGCCGTCCTGTCCACTGACTTCCAATCAGGATATAAAATACTAATTCTGTAACAGCTCTGAATCGCTATATAATTGACAAACTGAACTGCACTTGGGCCAACTGCATTATTATTATCATCAAACGGATGTGTACTTTGTTATCATCACGAGCAAGTGATAGTTTTGGAAAATGTGTAATACCACGTTTACAAACATGAGAACATGATTTTTGAGTAGTAACAGTAGAAGTCTCCTCCGCCGAGGATGCATCAGTAGTCCAACAATTTTTTTTTGTAAATTAACAGTTTTATTTCATTAAATAAGTATATTACTGAATATTTAATAATATGTCAAAATAGATATACTCCGGTAACTGCTCCTCTCTATCTGTATCTAACATTGCTACTAGAAAGTGTAATGAAATTTTGTGTACCTGCATATCATTAGAAAACTGAATAATTAGAAAAAAGGAAGACATAAATAAATATGTAAAAATAGAGGCATGCATTTGTAAGTTATAAAAACAGAAACAAAATATAAATAATTACCAGAAAAATTAGAAGACTAATTTAGTGTTTTCCCACATGCCTTCATCATGATCGATACGTACTACATGCACTATGTCTGTCTTATACACAATGTAATCATCTAGAAATTGCATAATAGATGAATAAGGCTCATGTAAATCACTAACATCATCAGAATCTTCCTCATCACCCAAATGGTATCTTTTCCCTTGTAGAAAAACTGACCACTGACCATTCGATGGATCAATGACATAAAATACGTGTTTTGCATGTGTTACGATGATAAATGGTTCCTCATTGCGATTAAATCTTTTCAAATCAACCAGTTTAAACCCATATTCGTCATGTTTCATGCCACTATTACTATCAAACCAATTACACTTAAAAAAAAGTGACTCGAAATTTAATATAACCAATTTCCCATATTTCTTCAATAACTCCAAAATATGACGTTGATGCAGAAATTGGGTTTTTATCTTTGGAAATCAAAAAATGCACTGCTTCAGCGAATACCATCACACCACTCTTCTGAATGGTACTCTTTTCATCCAGTTTTTTTGTGTAAAATGTGTAGCCATTGATATCAAATCTTGACCATGTGATCACATTAAGAGATGGTCCCCATTCTAACCACTTCAATGTTTCTGATAGAGATATATCTGGGGTGACTTTATCTTTAAACCATGAAACAAATGTCTTCTTATGCTCAATCATTAACCAATTTTCATTTATTTTCTGATATCGTAACTTTAATTCAGCACTATGTGAGGATATATATGGTTGAACCTCATCCGTGTTGTTCAAAATGTATAAATGTGATTGTATCACTTCATCTTGTGGAATGAAATTTAACTTTAATCCTAGAACCCCTCCACCTTCTCTATCAAATATCATATGTCGGGATACAGGGAGACCAATATGATCCAAATCATTCAAATAATCAGTACAGAACTCAATCACCTCTTCTGATACATATTTTTGAACAATAGAGGCCTCTGGTCAATAACGATTTTTAACATATCCTTTCAAAATTTTCATATATCTTTCAAAAGGATACAACCATCTTAAATAAACAGGCCCACATATTATTATCTCACACACCAAACGAATCAATAGATGAAACATTATATCAAAAAATGCGGGTGGGAAATACATTCCTAGTTGACAAAGAATAAGAGTTGTTTCATTCTCCAACACATCTAACAAATTTCAATCAATGACTTTGCTACAAATGGATTTAAAGAAATTACATGACCTGATGATTGTCTTTCTGATAGCTTTCGGTAATATACCATGCACTGCTACTAGTATAATTTATTGCATCAACACATGGAAATCATGAGATTTAATACCTATTAATTTACAATAATTTAATGACACAAAATTATTCACATTTGAAGAAAAACCGCTGGGTACTTTAATACCATGAAGACACTGGAAAAAATTCATCTTTTCAATCTTGGTTAATGTGTAACAAGCTGGAGGAAAATATGTTCTATTTCCTTTCACAGCGGGAGTTTACTCTAAACGTATTCTCATTAATATCAAGTCCAATCTAGCATGTAATCCATCTTTTGTCTTTCCTTTTATGTATAACAAATTTCTAATAAAACTATCACATATGTTTTTCTCAACATTCATAACATTAATGTTATGTTTTATCTCTTAAAATATCAAATAAGGTAGTTCAAAAAAATTGGTTTCTTCTTACCGATATGTTTTTGAAAACCAGAACTTTTTCTCTTTCCAAATATTGAATCAATATCTTTCACTCTATCATAATATTCTTCAGCTGACAATGGTTGAGGGGGGAGGTTGTATTCTTTTAAACCATTAAATTACGTTTTCAATCTATGATAAGGATGATCAATTCGCAAAAATATTCGATGTCCCATGTACACTGTCTTTCTTCCATTCTTCAATTCATAATATGAAGTTTTTTCTTCACAAATTGGACATGCTTTATGTCCCTTTAACACCTTCCTCCCTTAGCAGTTTCAAATCATCAATCAATGGTTTAAGATACACAACATTATCATTTCCCAGTTGTTTTGGTCCAGAAATCATCAAGCTCATCATAACATATTATTTCTTCAAACATAGATGTGGGTACAAGTTATAAATTACCAGAAAAATAGGCCTTGAAATATGTTGGCTACTGAGGCTTCGATATGGATTCATTCCATCAGTACACAATCCCATTCTGAGATTTCAAACTTCACTTCCAAAATCATGAATTTTTTTATCAAAACTCTACCACTGTGGTGAATCGGTAGGGTGACGTAAGTTACCATCAGAGATGCGCTCATCTGAATTCCATCTTAACCTTTTTGCATCAATTGAATTTTCCAATATATGCTTCAAATGAGGAATTATTGGAAGGTACCAAATTGATTTAGCTGGAGTTTTTATTCTGGTACCTAAAAATAAATCAGAATTTAATTATCAAATTTGTATGCAAAAAATATTGGATGATATCATTGGAAAGTAAAAAATTGATTTTTCATAATGTTACATGACATCACCTGAGAATGAATATGAGTTGACTTTCTCATCCATCTTATAGTGTGATGTCCCACATGTAGTACAACTTGATAAATGTTCATTTTATTTCCTATACAGTACACAATCATTGGGGAAAGCATGCATCTTTTTATACCCCAATCCCATTGGGAATAATATTTTCTTCACCTCATAATTGGAATCTGGAAGCCCAATGCCTTTTGGAAGTATCTCTTTTAAAAGCTCATGTAAACTGGAGAAACTTTTATCACTCCACCCATTTTTTTCTTTTAAGTTAACTAATCTCAAAACTGATGATAACACTGTATATTTACTGCAACCAGGGAATAATGGTTTCTCAGAATCTCCATATAATTGTTCAACAGTTGGTGTTTTTTCAATGGTTTCAACACCTAAATCATTAATTAATTCTTCAATATGATCCTCAGCCTCATTATGAATATCTTCATCAACATTAGATGTTGAATTTTCAGTTCTTTCACCATACAAGATCCAACGTGTATAATTAAGTCTAAAACCATAACAAATGAGATGATCCTCGATTTCTATGGAGTTTAACTTTCTAATATTTTCACACCTCACACATGGAAAGAAAATCAAATCAATATTTTGAACATGTCGTTTAGAAAATTCCAAAAAAATTTCAACTCTTTTTTCATATTCACTAGTGGTTCTTCGTAAATAAATCCAATTACAATCCGTTAATACATGATATCACAATATAATTTATGAATATATTAAAACATATAAACATTTAAATATCTATCAGATAAATTTTAAACAAAAACATATTTAATAAAAACTATTGATAATCAGATAAAAGATATCAGATATGAAACACGTTTACAAATAGAGTAAACAGTTTATTTTCATATTATATACATGTGTGTTATATTGATATTATAATTTAATTATAATATCATTCTTTTAAAATTTTTTAGTTCATTTTACATAGTTGCAATATTCCAATGTTTCATGTGTCTAAAAGTTTTGAAGAGTACATTAATTTAAAGGATGAAATTAGTGAAATGTGGAAGTACATGAAAATATGAATAAATTATTGATGATTTTGTGGTATGATCTATACCCATGTACTAACAAATACATGTATCGATATTAATATGATGGTGAATATAGTAGCAGTTCAAGATAGAGGATGAACCCATTATAGGGTTTAGTGATGCAGATGATGTTATTCGAGAGGATGGATGGACATTGAAGAAAAAATGAGAATGAGAATTTGGGAGGTAGATCTGAAGGGAACACGGTAATTAAGTCCATTATGGAAATGAAGGTGGAAATGGGAATGAAGGGAGAAACCTGAATGTTGAGTTAAAGGTTGGTAGGGGGAAGGTAGAGTCCCAGTGGGAGGTGGGTATGTAATGGAGAGGCTTGGAAAGGGATTTGGAGGGAGAGGTAGAGAGGTGGTGAGGTGGAGAGTATGAATAGGTGGAGAGGTGGGATTAGGGAGGAGGGTCGGGATGAGGCAATTTTCTTTGCAGAGAATGATCAATAAGGATACGAGCTATAGCCAATCGATCTACCCATAGAGGCAACCATGTAGCGGAGAATCAGTATAGTGGTTACACTATTACAGAGAATTCACATCCTATAGAATACATAATAGATTCTACTAAATCTATTGAATTAGCTCTTACAATAATTAAAAATTTACTCTTGTTATCATTTTCATACTTAATTATATGATTAATTAAATATCAATTTTAATGTGCTAGATATGTAGTCAAAGGTATCAATGTTTCTTTAATTTGAGTCCTTATAATGTCAAAAATGTTGGAAGACAAAACACCATTAGATAAAAAATACATTCATACAATGTATAGAAAAAAAATAAACCGACAAAGAATTAATAAATGTTGGTGTGAAATGCAAGCCACAGACATGGGTAGTTAATTTTTAATAAATCTCAATTCTTTATTGAAAGTAAAAAATATAATTGGTTGTTTTAAAATGTAAAATATCAATCAAAATGGGTGTAATGTAATTTAATAACTTCAATCACATTTAATTCAAAGTCACTGATGAAATAAAATATTCACATGTTAATCCCAGATAACACATCATGACCTAAATGATAAATATAGATACAAAAAAACAAGACAAACTACAACCAAACCACACTAAGTACATTAATAAATAACACCATAAAATTATTTTTTTGAAGAAGAATTAATTAAAATGGAAATGGAATTAAAAATATAGTACTTCATAATGTAATGAAACATCATTTTAAACTGAAATAATGATAATACAAACAAAAAATTCGAAGGTCAACCCGAATAGAGATATTAAATCCAAACTGCGCTCAGTATAATGACTTCGAAAACAAAACACTATAAAATCTATACCAACAATGATAATACAAACCAAAAATAATGATAACAAACAACTAAAATCGAACCAATAATGAAAATCGCACAAAATAAAGTTATTGAATAAGAAATAAACAATGGGAGATGAAACAAGAGATAAAAAGGAAGAACACATACCTGAAATCATGAAAATGGCCAAAAACCTTCAAAAATGGCCATCCAAGATCACATATGTGCTTCGAAGGTCATCTGGAGTCCAAAGCGCCACAACAGAACTCGATTTCGACGATCGAACAAAATGAGGGTTTCGGTCCTTGAATAATTTTAAATGACTTTGGGATTTGGTTTTGGAGAAAACCGACGCCGAATGTTTTTTAAAAAAAATTCGGCGTCGGTTATTTTCCAAATCGCCGCCCAAAAGATATCTTATGGCGTTTCTTTTTAGGAAAACCGACACAAATTTTTTATTTTTTTTTAATTTTCAGCATCGGTTTTCCTCAAAACCGGCGCCAAAATATTTTTATTATTATTTTCGGCGTCGGTTTTCCTCAAAACTGACGTGGAAAATTGGTTTATTATTATTATCGGTGTCAGTTTTCTTCAAAACCGATTCCCAAACATTTTTTAAAAAAATTTATGCCTCAGTTTCGTGAAAAACGACACGAAATATGATCGGATAATTTTTTTGGCATCGATTTTACTAAAAACTGATGCCATAAATTTCCCTCACATACTATTCGCGTCGGTTTTTAAAAAACTGACGTTATTACGATGACGTTAAATCCTGTATTTCCAATAGTGCACTGAATTTAGACTTGTTCAAATGAAATCTATGAGATGCATCGAGAAATATTCGATGACAACAGAATCACCGTTTTTATACTATGAGGTAGTCGTTCAGACTCAAAATCAATGTTACAAATAGAATACAACAAACCCATGTAAGTGTTCAAGCCAAATAAATTTCCAAGTCTAAGGAAGTCACTAATGGTCCATATTAGTGTAGCTTTCCTTTTGAACATTATACAAGAAGATGCATCATATGTTGCAAAACTATTTCTCCATAACTCCTATAGTTCTTCAATTAAAGGCATAAAGTATGCTTCAATTTAATTTCCATTAAATTGTTTTTCTAGGAATAATCATTGGAATGATAAAATTAGTTTGTTACATACACACCCATGGAGGAATATTATATGGGATCAAAAAAACTGACCAAATATTATAACTGATACTCAAAGTCCAAAATGGGTTGAATCCATCGTTATCCAATACCAATTGACCAATAATAGGATCAGATGAGAAATATAGATGTATTGAATCATTTCTCTTCCATGATTTTTAATCTCTTGGTTGTTGCATAAACCCATTATTGTTATTATCTACAAAATTACACTTCATGTGTTCAATGTTTTTTGTTGACATTAATAATCTTTGAAGTTAAGGATTTCTATGAAAGTAATGAAAATCCATTGTAGGTGTGTTCATTTTATTCTTTTTCATGGTAGTATTTTGATTTTGAATTCCAAAATCACCCATAGACATCCATATTGAAGAAGAATAGTTTTTTCAATCCTATCTACTTGAATCCTCTCGCTAATAAAGCATACAATCATTAGAACACACACGATTTGTTTTTGTAATTCAGACCAATCTTATTATCTACTTTTTTATATCATAAAAAAGACTCATGGATCTTTCCTTTAAGAAAGTCATCATGAAACAATTCCAATATCATGGACATAGACTTATTTATAATTCCCCAAAGGCATTTGATATGGTACAACTTCAGCAGAAGAGAATGTTTTGAATATTTCAAACATACAGTATACAAGTCCCAATTTCTATCATCAAATAAACTATAAAATGTATCTTTCAGATTATTAATGTTTTCTCGTACATTAATCTCCCTGAAATCAAAAGGAGGATCCAATTATATGTTACAATCTTGATCTGGTTGTCCTACAGTCTCAAAAACATCACTAGTCACATTTCTATTTGTAGCACCATTATCTGGTTGTTCAAATATGTGTTGATGTTGATGTAGGTGCCTTGTAATGCCAAATTCATCATTTATATGGGTTTTCATTTGATTTTCCATTGTTGGTGAAGTTGGGATCTTATTTTGTGGATTGAAATTAGTGCTCATCCTTTCTATAACGTTCGATTCTCCCTAAAAAATCCAACCAAAAAATTGTTAAGGGAATTAATTCAATATCATGTGTTCATAAACATCATCTCTCTTCAATCATCATTTAAATTTACATTTAGGACATTGAAATATTATTCTACCATAAATAGATCAAATAGAAATTGAAAAATCTAAAAACTCCACCAAACCCTTTGCATACTGAGGTGTGTTCCTCAGTAATGTGATTTAGATTTTATTTATTTATATATATATATCACAATTTTGCTAATTTCTTTTTAAAAAATTAAGACACATAAATATTAATAATAGTAAAAGAGATTCATATATACTAGCTAAAAAACAATTAATATTTAAAATATGGTTTTCCTATATAAATAATCAAGGGGGATCAAGAATAAATTTTCATGACTCCAGGAGTTCAATAACCAAAATTATAAAAAATTATATTTATTAAGGGATCAATCATGTAACAGAAATTACACGAGGTTAAATAATTTTAAACTCTATATTTTTTTTGACACTTTAAATAACCAAATCCCATTTTAAAATTCTAATTAAATTCATTCATGTATATGTCATGAAAGTAATATATAATAAATATGGTTCACACAGATGTGCCTCATTCTAGTGATAGTGGAGATGAAAATTTTAAATAACAACTTCTATAAGAACGTTATATTCCATAAAAACTCAATAATAGGAGAAAAATGAAATAACAATATTCCTACAACCATGGTAACCAGGATTTACCATAGAAAAGGTTTTCATGACTCACCTATATATAGTCTATCTGATGATTCGATAAAGTCCTCAGATTCCCATCTTCCATCAAAACTATTTAGAAAATTAACTAAATGATATGATTTCACTATGTAATTCCCCATTATATAATCATAATATGAAATGAGGTTTGACATACCATTGGAATTCTAACACATATTCAGGTGGCTGAAAACTTGTTGCAAGGTACTAATCCGTATTCTATGGTAAAAAAATACAACAAATTATATTATAATATAATAAAACAATAACCATGAAATCTACCACATATCATTGTAAAAAATAAAATAAAAAAAATTATATAATAAATACCATGAATAATTCATATTTTCATACAAACACTAATCACCCAAGGGATGATTAAAAATATAAAACAATAAAAAAAATAAAACACTTGAAATATTGACCTGCATCTATCCTCAGGATAGAACACACCCTATCTAAAAATATGAATCAATATTTAAAAGCCCTATCCACTACATGTGATGTGCTTATCTGAAGTCTAAATATAAGTTATTCATGGATATAGGGTTTCCCATGAATGGTGTGAGAAATACATCTCCATAAGACCTTAGTAGGTTCCCCAAGTATGTTCCATTATATTCATGTATACATGAGGAATAAATTAAACAAAACACATATGATCATTGTATTTAATGTGAAAACTAGGACATCATGACACCCTATAAATCATGTCACCATACAAAGAGACCCTAAACCCAATCAAACATGCTTCAAATACATTACACAATCCAACATGTTTACTTTTCTATTCCATAATACCAACTCGTACCCCATACCCAAGAATTATGGGTAGGGTGGCATACAATGATTATATAGTATCATAATGGAACTATGTATGGTTATATATTCACATCTCTTCCCACTGCATTATGTATAATGGTAGGGTTCATTGATCTCATCTCACATTGTATAGTGGCACAACCCTCTCATTAGAGGTCCTTGACCAAATAATACAAAATAAATGTAAAGTTATCACACTAACGATCTCTTATAGATGTAAATGATCAACTACATGATTTTATAGGAAAAAATAACACATTCTTAAAATATACAACTACACATGATGAGAAATGCAATAGTCTTAGTTCCATAAATAATGTCACATCCCATGCCACTTATGGGAGGTCACATCACACACACTAACATATCGCCACAAAATTTAGTGAGGTCGCATCAAGAAAAAAAATCATAGTAAATGACCATTTTAGTCACATAGTTCACCAGATGATCCTAGGGAACTATGAATTCAAGAGCTATCCCCTCATCATAACAAGTTCTTCATCAGCCTTTGGGGAAACCATTTGGACTTTCCGAACCATCATGGTTTTAGATCTCTGATACAAGCTCACACACTTATATACATATTGGTTCTGCATCATAATGTATTATCCTAAATAAGATATCAATTCCCATTCTAACCTAACTGAATCAACACCACACTCCTAGTCCTGCTACACATGGACCATCCCAATCCACGTCACTTCAAACACTAGGGAATCCAAATGCCCAGTCCTAATCAAAATCCACAACCCACTATTTGGCCCCATATAAAATCTTATAATGGATATCCATTAATCATTTACTTTTAGAAAATCCACTCTATCATAAATTGGTCAATCGCTAAGGAACCATCCATATAATAATACTTAGTATGTCCTAATCCACCCCCAATATGGGGTCACTCGTCGTTGTTGTAATGTCTGATCATATAACCAATCATCACTAGGTCTATGACTTTCTATCCTACTTTATTATAACTTGAAATAAAATATTATTAAACCCATTTATCACTTTATACACAACAAAAAACAATGGCCGCCCCAAACTATGTTGACACTGTCGTATTTTGGTGAAACAGTTATTGAGTGATCCCAATTCAACCAGGTGATCAAGTGAACCTGTCTCAAGTATAAGAGACCCAACACTATCTTATCTCTTTTACTCAACAACAATTTTCCCCTATAAATTCTACCAAAGAATATACAATATTATTATACTGGTAATTCATGAAAAAATAAGAATATTTTCTTGAATTATAGGGACCGACAGCCTCCATGATTATGTTAGAACCTAAACCATACTTTGAACAGACCTCATCCAATCTCATCCATGATATATCAAAGTCTGTATCAACTATCAAAATTATCTTCAGAACACATAACATTAATAACTACCAATAAATAATTATAATTATATATTTACTTTAAAAAACATGCATAAATGATGGAAGAAACATCGAGAACTACTATCGTATTGTACACAAGTGGTAGGCCAGAGAGTAACTGTGAGGTGAGGCATGAGATGCACGATGAGGAGAGTGTTTTAAGGGATCAAAACAATAGAAAGGGATAGATAAGAACCAATAGGTGAGGTGTGGAGAGGTAAGGTGTGGCGAGGAGAGGGCCTGCGAGTGGAGACGATGGGCGGTGATAATTCTCGGGCTTCGAGGAGTCGGCGGGGTGGGCTTGAGTGTGTCAGGGGAGGGGAAAAGTTTCATGTTTGTAAAATTGTTTACCAATTTAGAGTATATTTATAAAAAATCATTGTGAAATTATTTAAAAAAATTTGTGATGGTTTAGTAAAACGCCACTAAAATTTCGTCTCTAAATGCTTAGTTTGGTGTAGTGTATAAAATTACTCATGATAGGACCCAAAAGCATTCACTATGAGAGGTTTCTATAAATAAATTAATTGATAACATATATGATATGTCCCAAAAACCAACCATTTTCATCAGTTAATATTAATTTATATTAATTTATGCTAAAAAAATATCTTCATCCATAGAAGATTTGATGAGGAAATTAAATTCAATTAAGTAAACACGTATAAAAATTCATACAACCATAAAAAATAAAATGATTACAAGGTTCACCATTCAAAAAAAAAATGAATACATCCTTTGTATGAAATGGTATTATCCATTTCCATAAAATATAACAATATCATTCAATGGTTATAATGAGTAATACTTATCCATGAACTTGTATATATAAAAATATCTACAAAATAGTATAAATAAACAATAAATATTCAATTTTATAAAAAATATATTCTTTAACTAAAAAATGATTCTACAAGTTTCCATCAACAGAATAGGGATTCTGATTATAATATTCAATCAGTTACACAATAAAATTTACTGACCAAACTTCTATCATTGATCACTCAACATCATTTGTCAACTTCTACTAATATGGATTAATGTTTAGATGAATCTTTGATTGTCAACTAACATGTAGAAACTTATTAGATCACTATATAACCATAAAAAAACATCACCCTCCTTAATTTTATTCATCAATATTAACATTTTAAGAATTAAAACATTAAAAAATGTGTTAATTAAGAACTAATATAAAATGAAACTTATTTCTATCTCATAATCATCATCATATTTTTTAGATTTTTTTCAAACAACTCTTTAAAATCATTTACATCTTGTATAGAACCATCAAACATCATCTCCGTCCATGAAATTTTAAATTCAATAAAATAAATCCATATTTCTATCAATAACCTCATAAATGTTTCCTATTAGATTAATTAATTTTTTTTTAAAAAACCGTAGATATTATTTATATGCATTGTGGATTTATTTTGAATAGACCCATATGGCACCCATCAAGCCCAATCAATAAATAAATTATTTACAATACTTAAAATAATTATTTTATATTAAACCACGACATAGTAGGGTAAAAATAGTGTGTTTTTCTTTAAATTCCTTTACTACATGAACTGATTTTTGAAAATTAAAGACCTTGAAAGACATAGTAAAACCATGATTCTTTACATCATAAATTTTCCTTCAGTTCATCAACTATAACTACATTTTCAATGTATTTTAGAAAACCAAGATCACAATAAATAATACATGAACTAGATGAAAAAAATATCTACCTGGTTATCTTGAAAATTTTCTTTCTAAATTATAAATTCATTTTACCTTCTGTTTTTCTTCAATGTGGTATAGAACAAAAAAACTACTATTTTTCTAGAATTATTCAAAATCAATTATTTTTATAACATATGAAAAAACAATGTATTATAAACATTATATATTTCTTTATTAAATTTCATTTCATTCAACTTATAACATAAAACACTACTCCAACGTTCTTTAACGAATTCAAACATTACATGATGGTCCTCACAATATAATTCACCAATTTCGAACAGTTGATCCACATTATATTGAATGTTATTTTTTTATAAAAATAAATTATCAATTTTAATCATATTAACTGGTAATCTATTAAAAATTTATAACTAAAACTTTCTTAGTCACAAAATTATCCACATTTATATATAAAAAATTATTGGTCATAATAATATTATATAATAGATACTTTTATCTCTGAAGGAATAAAAGTAAATTTAATTACAAAAAAAATAATTCTATCCATTTTAAACCATATTTATACTCCATTACACAAATATTGAAATCCTATATGAGTTTATTTGATGTTACAATAGAAAATGATGAATAACGATCAAAATATTGTATATAAGAATAACTCATATTCTATGTTAATATTCTATTCTCATAAAAAAGTTCCACGTTTATATATTATAGACACATTTACTATACATATACTCAATGAATACATCATACACACATGATTAAGTAACGATTTCACACACAAAAACACACATGTGCATGAAAATTTCCCCATTACAACACACATAAATATACAACCATCCCCATTAATAATAAGTATCTCTTCCAAAATGAAAAATTATATCATTATATTTATGTTGATATTTCCCCACTGAAAAAAATACTAATAAAATGAGAGGTAGGAAGAATACACACTGTACCTTATCCTTGAAAATTTTGATGTTGAACTCCCATAATCAACTATAGATTTTAAAATTCCTCTTTAAAAATTAGTTTTCAAATAATATTCATCACTTTATACTCTATAGGATCAAATCTCATAACAATGAATATTTCTTCTACTCTATCCTTGAAAAAATAGAACTTGATAAAAATTTGATTTGATCTTAAATGCTGAATATTATTTTTTTAATGATTGAAATAAAAATGATTATCAGAGCCAAGAAATAATGGAAACCTCAATTCTACATTATTATCCTAATGGTATGTCTTTATCCATATGAATTGTGTTACTTATTATATGGATGAAATTTTTTTACTTTAATTTTACTCATAGAAAACTTATCTTTTCTTTTACATGTATGAAGTTACACACCTATATCATAAAATAATATTCCATTTAACATGGGTGCTAATTTTCAACACTTCTAAACCAATATATAGAACTCCACATATTTATCACCTAAACATGTTGAATAGTTTTTTTCACACCCAACATTGAACTGAAATATAAAATTCATTATTTAATTATGTTATTTTATTGTACTATAAAATAATATAAAAAATAATAATTAAATGAATCATAATTAGTAAAACTACTTGGAATTTAATAGCATATAAATAAAAATACAATGAGAATTAAATTATTACCCTAATGATTTTTTTTAGGATTATACCATCATTAATGATTTTATAAATAAAAAACCTAATTTAAATATGAACACGTTGAAAAAGTAATTAGAGAATAAGATATATGAATTTTAGTGAATTTTGTGATGTTATATATAACCATTATATTTGTGGTAATTGGATATATGGTCATTGGATTTATTATAATTTAATATATGGTCTATGTACATGTGTTCATTAGGTATAAATATATCCAATATTTATATTTAATATTTTATAGTTTCATGTAAATAATTTGTCACACATAAATTATTTGATGTGTCGATAACTTATGTTTTTTTAGTAAAATAAAAATATACTAATTAATTTGTGAAATTATATAATATTGGAAAGAAATTTTTATTTTTTCACATATTTTTTTGGAGTTAAATTTAATAAATTAAATAATCATTTAAATAAAACATATTTATAAACATTTTGAGGAATGGTTGGAAAATTAAAAAAATAACATCTAAAAAATGAACTTTTAAAGAGTAAGAATTTAATGATTCATGATCAATGAAAACAAATTTTATTAAGGAATTTATATGTATTATATTTGATAATTGTTTATTTAAAATAGAAATTTTACATATTTGGAGTATAAAATTTTTTTAGACGAATTTAATATAAATTCAAATTAATGAAATAAAATTCATCTAATTATTATTAATTGTTACTAAATAAGAATAAAATCATTTCTATTCTAAATGACAATTTTGTAAAAAAATTCTCGGTCTTTTTTTGTTCTTATTTAGATGAAATTTTTATCACTTTTATATATTTAATTTAGTGAAATTAATTTCTTTTTTAGAATCATGGAATTAAAATTTGTTAAGGGAGTCTATTTAATTTTTGGGGAAAAAACAAGCTACCAAAGTAAAAATTAATTTTCCACAGGAATTGTAAAATGATGTAAAAGTGGTAAATAGTGGTAAAATGACTAACATATCTCTAAACATATATCTAAATTTTCTTTATTAATTATATCATGAGTGATATCCCATATATTTTGACATTGGGTCCACTTTTCATTGTCAAATACATTTCTTACATATTAATTGATGGGTATTTGTGGAAATTGAATTAAAAATCACTAATAAAATGAACCCCTCCTATAAAGACATTATACAGAACTTTTAAAAAGATTTTCACTTTAATAAAAATATAAATTAACTCCCCTAATGTATTCATACATGTATGGTTGCTTCTAGGTTCACTAAAAAGGCAAAAATTCATCATTATGTAGGAAGTCGTTTCAAGGAGAAAATTAGTCCAAGTTAGTATCTAGTTCTTCACAATATTTTTTAATTACCTTCTCATATTAAATCATTGTAAATATCATTAAAAATATAATTATTTTAAGCAATCACAATTAATATTCTATAAAAGTTTGTAAATATAATATAAATCTATACTCTTACTCATTCAAGATTATAACATGTTCTTGTTTGGGTCGATTCAATAACCAACATCATCAATGTCATACAATTTTCAATGTTTTGAGAATAAAAAAGTATAAATAAATTTAAAATTTTAATATAATATACTAATTATTAATTTATTTTTTGATTATGGTTCTTTAATGCTGAAATAAAAATGAATGGTCATTACTAAATAAAATGTTGTTATCAGTAAATTATATAAAACATTGTCATCATGGATTCTATTATCCTGAAATATTAAAATAAAATCAATGAAATGAACATGTTAACGAATAAATCATTGAAAAAATGATTTTAATATCATTAATAAACTATTAATTATGAACATGTTATCAACTAATGATTATTAATGTCACCGTTAAGAAACTTATTTGAAATAATGGAAAGTACTTACATTTTATGATGAAAATAAACCACAACTGACTAATATATGTGTAATAAATTATTACAGATGAAAGTCATAAAAGGTAATATATATTAATAAGTTCCTAAAATAATTTATTAATATTTTTATTTTATGAAATAGGAGGTTAAAGTTCTTTCATCGAATTTGGATGTAATGTTAAGAGTTTCCCTTCCAATATCTATTTAAAATTTAGATATTCTTCTTAAATTACCATAGGGAAAATTAGAGCATCATTTATCTTAAAAATTATATTTATTTTTTAATCCCATAGTAATTTTTTTGGTTTTACCTATATTCTTACCATTTCATATCCATTTGGTTTACAATTTGACTAAAATTATGATTTTATGTAGGGCCAACTTTATCTCTAATTTTCAATGGGAGTTCATTTTATTCCATGTTCATGTTTTTATAATGATTTTTAGATTTAATAACCACATATTATATGATATATTAAGTTCAATTTAGATTTACATTAAATTATTTAAAAAATAATTATTGAAATCTTTTCAACTATCTTATTTAATATTTCTACACTATTACATTATCCCCCAAATTTTTTTGGTTTTATTTATAATAATTCATTTTCAAGACCTCATGACTATTCAAATTAATTTTTATTTAATTTACCAATATATTTAAATCCAAATAGTTTTTAAATTTGTTTATCAATATCATAAATAATTAAAGGATATTTATTCTTATTCTATAAGAAAATTATAATACATAAATAATGTTTTTTAATATATTTCAATATCCTTTCATGTTTCTTATTTTTTCCTATGGATACGTTTCAATGAAATCAAGAAAATTAATTTTATGTATGATTTATTTTTATTACTTATGGTGGTTCTTATTGAACTCAATTCATTATCATGGGTAAATTATTCAATGATTTTACCATGAATGTTTTCAGGGTCATATTTCACACATATGTATGATTTTTCATTATGTGATGTGTTGTAATGAAATTTTATAGTCCCCCAATTCATTTGGTGAATATTTATATCTCATGATATGAAATATAAGGGACTGGGGTGGGATACTAATTTGTTATGTTTAGTGGAATGTGGAGAAGACATAATCCACCATTTTATGAGACTCTTTCTACTATGATTATAGTGTTAGAAGCGATCCTTAATATAGTAAATGATTTTCCTTCCTTATTTTTATTCTGCATTTTAGGAAACATGACAAAATTTACATAAATATTACATCCTTTTATATGAAAACATAAAATATTTCACAATAATTTACACCCCATAACTATAAATGTTTAGTTTATTTAAAGACTATATACATTATTTACTTATTTTATTTAAGATCCTAGAATCCCATATAATGTTTTTCTATCATATAACCCTTCAAATGCATTTATTCTTTAATAACCTTCTTTATATCATTGGGAATATTTGGTAACATAAAAAACAATGAGATCATATTTTTTGTAAGTATAAACATGGAAGATATGAATCGATGATCCTATATAGGCATAAAATAATCATAGGGGTATGGGATAATGATCATAATATACAATGTTTATACAAAACCAATCATAGAACATAAATTTTGAGTGAGGGAATAATGATATATAATTTCTAATAAAATGAGACATAATAGTGAGGAATCATTATTAATCAAAACATGAGACATGATAGAAAATCATATGCATTAGATCATGTCCCATGAAGTTTGGTACAATCATAATTTTATAAAATCATTTCATTATTCATGGGTCACTTATAATACTATCATGACGTAGTAGAAAATGTTTGAAAATAGATTTTGTTCGCTTCCCAACCTATTCCCACACTTTTAATGGATTCAATCCCCACTCAATTTCATAATATATCCTGAGATATCAATCATTTCCCAATGAATTAGCGATATTTAATCGATATATAGATCAAATAATTAAAATCATACATATATGTTCCACATGATCGTAGAAAAACTAATCATTTCATCATATAATATTTAACATGTGGGAAATAAATGGGCTTCATGGAATAATCCTTAAACAATCATTATCAAAATACATCCAAATAAATAATATCAAAGGTATCATAAGATCATATCCCAAGTGAATCATAAGAAACACACCAAAATGTTGATATAAATAAAAAATACATTAAACATATTATTTAAAACATTCATTGAAAAAAGATAAAAATATCATTATCTTTTGATGTAATTCTAAATAACAATTCACAAGATTTTTAGAAATATAATTTATTTGAAAATAAACATGGAATATTATAAAGAAATCTACCAATAAAAATCATTTCATGCCGGTGGGAAATCTATTCCTGTAGTAAATGTAAAAAACTAATTCCTCTTGTATTATTTTTTGTAAAAATTCATAAATAACCATTTATGAAATTATGTAAAAATTAATTTTTAATACATTTAAATAATTATATTTTTAAAAAAAATTAATTTAAATAATCAATATATAAAAACTATTATTCTTTAAAACATTATAATGAACTTGAACATGGAAGAAATATTTTACAATCCATAGATGAAATCAGTTGGAATTTTATTTAAAATATTTTATCAACCATTTTAAGTACCAAATATCGGATAATGAATGAAAAATAATAAATAAATATAAATAAATATATTACAAGAAAATATATGTGCTTTAAGAGATTCATAGCATATAATTACTGTAAAAGAAATTCAAGGATAAATAATCCCAATTAAAAATGATATTTCAATATAAACCCTTACCCCAGATCTGTAATTTCTTCATAAACATTTTAAAGAACCTTTATAATAATTTTTTATTTATTATAAATCAATAATATAACCATATTAACACTTATATTACAATATATATTTCCATTATACTTTCTTACTACCATTTTTCAGAAATTCTTCATTTAAATCAACATTTAGGTGTGAACTGTTGTGTTTTGCATGCATGTTTTAGTTCGATGGTTGCAGTCTTTACGAATTGGTCATGGTTCCCCACCTAATTAAGCATATCAATGTTTTTAAAAATCAAATTTATTCAATATATACACTTTCATAACTAATTATATATATTGGTAATGAAAAATGAATTACCTCACTTTTTAGGGGCGTAGTCCTAGCATATACGTGAGTGATGTTTTCATTTTACAAATGAATTGAAAGAAAGAAAGGAAAATAATAATCAATATTTACATAATCATAATAATATATTAAATATCACATATATTCATTAAATCAATAAATATAACAAACCATTTATACAAGTCATTAAAAATGAATCACATCACTACACAGAGGTGGTAGTCCAAATTTACACATAAATTCCATATTCATTTCTCAAAGGATTGAGAAGATATATAAACATATTTAATTATAATATATGATCTCCCAGAACCAATGATCAGTACCCTTAAAATTATTCACTACTATACCTTAGGCACACTTCCCCATACATCAGAGGTTGTCAACTAGTAGCGAGGGTTTTATGTGGTATTGTGGGGATATTATACCCCCATTATCAAAGTATCAATAATAGAGAAAATAAATAAATTTCATACACAACAATCACATTACAGTAAAAAATAATAATAGACTTCACATCCAATAATAGAAATATAATGCTGACATACAATTATACAGACTGATTTCCCACCTTGTTATTTTCATAAACAAATAGAAAAAAAATAAAGGAACAAAAACTAAAATGAAGGCATTAGAGGCTCCAAAAAAACCGTGTTCCTCACCTAACCTTGATTAAAAAATCCCATATGATATACCCCAACTGAATCACACAATAAATGACTCCATTTAACCCGATCATAAAATAAGTGTTAGGATTATTAATTACCCATGTTCCATGGTAGCTTGAGTAGGGAGTGGGTACAACTCACTTAGGTCACCGCCACCAACATCCCTAAAAACAACTTTCCTGAAATAATTTACATGAAGATGTGATCATGTTTAAAAATGAAAAGAATCAATTTAAATGGATTAAAAATTAAAAACATAAAAAATAAGGATCCTAAGGGACAAGTTCACCACGAGAATGTTACATTACTACTATTTCCAGTGTCTACGTGTATTTGGGAACATCATAATGAATATTTCAAAAATCATATCCTGAAAAGGGGAAATATACCCATCACTAGTAGAAAAATGTATATTTTGATGAAATATACCCAAACCTGAAGCCCTAATGTCACCCAAGGGTAATGTTCACCCATGGATAACCATATAAAACTAGTATCCGCTTGGGGTTAATTTCACCCCAATTTAACAATATAAAGATAGCGTCCCATAGGGGAAATATTCACCCAGGGTTAGAAATTCAATGAAAACAACCCTTAGGATAGCATTCACGCAAATATAATGATAAAATACTAGAATACACATATCAAAAATTATATAAACAAACAATGATATGTAAATATATATTTGACATTATCATGAAAAACATTTACAAGCCCCATTATCCAAATCATTTCAAAACACCATTACAAAAAATACCATTCCCAATTCATCAAATAAAAAATAAATCCAAAAATCCAACACATGACATCAATACCGTTATCATTTTCAATTTAATAGAATAATTGTTTTACCATATCTGTATTTCCATTTTTGAATGAAAACAAATTATTATTAAAAAATGAAGCCCTGTTTTCATTTATTAATTTCAAGTTACTAATCCAAAAACATACCCTATTTCCTAAGACTAATCCAATACCATTTCAATAAAATTATAACCCTAAAGGGAAATTTTCATACCACTCCCAATGTTTTAGAAACCTAATTCCCATTATCGATGAGTACATGTAACCATTTTATAATCACTAACTTAGATAATCATTATCTATTTAAATGCATTTAATTAATTTATGACTTCATCATCTAGAAAATTGGTGAGAATAAAAAACTAATAAACTGTATAAAAAAGATTACAGGTTAATTATAGGGACTACCTACGATATTTTTTAATCAATTCCATTTAAGTCTACAGGGATAGCTACAGCTGCCAAGGCCCATCCTCACCCCTTCTTTGGTCAACCAGCCACTGTCAGCCACATGTGGTCTTAAAGCATGATAAAAATCCAAAAATTATTCTTTTAATCCTTTATATTTAATTTATAAATTTAATTATAAAATGAAGTAATCGTTAACAACTCCCTAGAAACCTTGATGCACGAGAACTATGAAAAAATGCATGTAAATGACCTATATTGTACCCCTAAACATAGAATGAGAAAAATACCAAATGATTTTTATTGATTTCATAAAAAAATTCTTTTAAATTTAATAAAAATTCTTAATAATTTTAATGTCATGACATACCATCGATGATTCGATGATCGATGCTACCTGACTAGCTTATAGGGACATCCCTATTCTAGGAAGAACAAAATCCCCAATTCATTTAACTGATTTCTGTAGGTTCAGCTAGAATCAGAATAAAAACCTATGAACGAGAAAAGCAAAATCTATGGATTGGATGAGGGAACCAAAAAATATCATTATATATGGATTTATAACATAAAATTCTGAAAAACACCATTGAAAACAAACCTTATAACTATAGGGGAAGTGGGGGAGGATGAGAGGGGAGCCCCTGGCCATTGAATATAATGAAAGGGAGTGGAGGGGGATTAAAGAATAAAAAATATTGAGGGGGGGGGATAAATCTCCCCCATTTAACAAAATTAGCTAGTTGGAGGTGCCTAAAATGGTACCAATCCACTACATTCCCCATCCTCTAGTTGATGGGATGACATTTCCTTGCAGGTACCCACAGAACGTAACACGACTGGCCCAACAATCCTCTCGTTCTTTCTTGATCCCTACATCCCCAACTCAACCTCTATTTAATGTCCAAAAAAACATGATTGAGGTTTCCAAACAACCAAAAATAATGTCTAAAAATAGTTTATGAAATTACACAACCAATGAATTAAAAATGAATGTTTTTATTAAAATAATAATCCCATGCATACCAACAGAGTATTATAACCTCCCCACTATAGAACTTATCATCCCTAATAATACCTATTGATAATTCTTTCACCGTTCACAACATACTAAGTTCATAAACATCTATTTAAATGGAAATGTTCTGTCCTTGGACACCCAACACATTCCTCAACCATATCACCCAATTCAAGGCACATAATCAACCAAAATATCATTCTAATTCTATATTTTAATATCAAAACACTGAGATGATTATCACTCAAACCTATATATTTTGTGATCCATTAGTGTCACCATCCAAGCTGTCAAATGTCTAGTGGTTGTTCTTAATAATGGAGTTAACATGTAATGGAAATAACAAAAACATTGGGGATATACTACTGTAACAATTTGAAAAAAACACTCTTAGTTGTCCACTATCCAACTTGACACCTTTCACATCATACCACACCTAAAAAACTACATGGAAATTACTCAACATCGATAATTATTTTCATTCCTAAAATCCAAGACATGATGGACATGCCTTCATAACCCATAACAAATATGGGTACACCATATTGTACTCGAAAATCCTCGACCAACACTCAAAAACACATCTGTCACATTAAAAACTCCACACATAATGTATTTTATAGCTTGACACATAAAATTAAAAGAAATAAAATTGGTCAAACCTCCTTTGGATGAACCATACTAAAAATTCTTAGTTTTAGATATAGATACATCATCCTTTACCCTATCTGGATACCTATACTTACATTAGAACCCTAAGGTCATTTTGGAGAACCTAATGAGGTCTCCACCTAACATCCAGTGTGCTCTCATGGTCAAATCCCTGATCGACCAAAACTATCATCATACCCTTCTATGAGCACTGACAAATTCATGATCTGATCATGTTTTAACCATTTTGAGGGTACCCTGAGCCCAAAGAAAACACTCATAATAAACCATGTACATTACTTGAGGATTCACATTGAACATACTAGGGGAATCCAAATAGATTACATCTGTTTTATCACCAATATTCTACTATCAAAGTATCTAACTAACAGTACGTTCCAAAAACCTATTACCTTACCCTTATGATTTATGATACTCATGACTGATTTGAGGGTCTCTTCCATATAAGAGCTTACATCATCACATTTCTATACCAAAAAAAGTCACAACCCACGTACCACCCATCATTGAACATCATGGATGGACCCAGCCATCCCCGTTCATCCATAAGATCCAACCCAAAACAATATTAACCACCTTCCCTAAGATAATAAAAATATTATTGGTTTTCTCCCATCAAAACAATTTCAATAATGAGGGATATGTGCTCAAAACACCAATGGTGCATCACCAATATTAGTCTTCAATTGTAACACTATTCGAGTGACAACTCTACAAGTTTATCCACTATATCTTGGACACTCTACTCGATCCATTCTCCACGTGTTATCAACACCTAGCTAGGATAGGGCCCAAAAAATCACACCAGTAGTCATGTTCCATTACCATTATTTCCTCAACCATGGGGGGATGTTTTAGACATCACAAAAAACCTTGTGAAAACATTCTCATAAAGTCCTATAAAAACCATTTTTAATCATCCTGTACCTAGTCACTCACTATTGTCCACCTAAAAAGTTTTCACATGTATCCTTCCTACATTACCTCGGTCTCTATATAAGGGTTATAAGTGTAAAATACCACAATATTTGATCTATGGAATAAGAATAATGACTGTATGAGTCACATCACACCATAATTAGGCTCACAAGACTAATTTAATATCCAACCAAACCATTAACAATCATGACTGACAAAACTCTTCAAGAATTTCTGATGTTGTCTCCTAGAGATGATCTTGACAACTCACATAATACACATGCTCTCCATCCAACCCCATATGGTTCTTTAACCACACATCACAATCATTTTCTATTCCAATATGATGTTCTCCAAATTCATTCCACTAGGGATAGATACCCTACTAGATCTACCATTTTATTCATTTTTTTGTATTCGGATGTAACACGGTAAGTGCTTCATTTTCCAAAGAAAAAAGTACATTTCCTAATATAAATCACCTTTTCAAAAGGTATTATCACAAACTAAACACCCATGTGTCTATACTAGATAAATCACCCTAGTCCATCACACCTTAAGGACCATCCTAAAGGTCTCCAAAGTCATATACCATATTAGTGACACCTCACATTCACCAATTAAAACCCCAATCAGACAAATTTTCTTCTCATAAATAAGGAATGAAAAAATAAGGCTAACCCATATAATGGGTCTCCCTCCTTAAAAAATAAACATCATATCACTAACCTATTGATCCTTGGAATAGGGTATCTATGTCACCCAAATATCAAAATAGTTAAATACATTAAAGGGTGGAAACATATGTGAATATAATAATTGCAATGGAATTTTAAAACCATTGAATCCAACCTAATAGAAAATATTCTCATGCATTCCAAAAATACAACGACATGTCCCGCCAACACAAAAACTATCAGAAACTAATTATCACTAAGAATCCACCTATGAAATAGATCCCTTGATAATCATAACTCATATATGATAACATGCATGTCCATTCTATCCTAGAAGGAGCATTCATAGGAAAACAAAAAACCAGTGCCTTAGTTGAGTAGAATGTTATTCCAAACTATTATAAAAACACCATATAGCTTCTTACTCACACTATATGCAACCAAAAATATGAACACAACATACTAGGGACTTCCAAGTATGGAAACATAATTTTTTATTGACTTACTAGGGTAACTTCACCTCTTATCCACTTGGACTATTCCATAATCATCAAACCCCTCAATTGATCCATAAGACCTTCCATCATGAGAAAATATATATATTCAAATCATTCCAACTTATTAGAATTCTATTAAATAGTTATATATGAAAATTTCTTATATGTATTTTCAGAAACATTGAATAGATAATCCACATATAAATGATAGAAATCATTCACAAAAATTTAAATGCATCATTTAGTTAATATATTCCTAACCATGATGCATCTGATTCCTCTAGGCTACATAGTCTTTGATTAAAATCTTGAACATGTCTCTTAAAAAAATCCAATATGGAAGAATACTATGATAAATCCAGTAAAATTAAACACTATGTGTATCATATTAGGTGAAAATCATATCAACTGTAATAGTAAAAACCCAAAATATCAATCACATCCCTCATAATTATTAAAACCTACCAAAATAGGTGTTCATAACACACTTTCATAATATCCATCACAATATTTGACACTTTATTATATCTCCTTTCTACCAATCCCCAAATAGTAAGAATAATAATAGGCTCTAATACCACTTTTTAATGTACTACCACCAGAGACCACTTACCGGTTCTCAGATCTACAGTCATTTTTATACCTTAAGAATTCCTCCCCATGCACCAAATGCTATCAACTTCCCGTAGAGGTCTAAGGTGGTACTATAGATATTCAATACACCCTTTTCCAGAGCACCAAAAATAGATTAAATGAATAAAATATTGTATCTAACCATCATACAATAGTATACAGATAAATAATAGACTATATATGCTAAAATAAAAATAGTATACTGACATACATCCATGAAGACCAATCATACACTATCTAATTCAAAAATAAAATAATATAAGGAATAGAATAGAAATATAAAATTTTAAGAAGAACCAAAGATTCTTTAAGAATCTCCATATCCTCAAAAAATACAATTTGAGCTTCCCCATCTTGATCATGAAATATGATCCTCTTTCCTACCTAATCTTATAATAAGTTTTGGGTTGCTCGGGCATTCATGTTGCATAGAAGTATGAGTAGTGTGTGAGTAAAACTCAGTAGTCCCCCACTATTTGTGCACCTAAAAACAACTAGTTTAAAAGAAAGTTAATGAAACTGTGGCCAAAATAAAAATTCACATGGAACAAATTCAAATAATTAAAAACTATAAATATATGCCAACACTAATCCCATGGGCCAGGTTCACCACAATAATAGTACGTACCTGATTTTTCCAATGTTGATGTGTCTCTAAGAATGTCATGATTATTTCTCCAACCATACACTTTTATATATTGTAAATTTACCCATACCTAGTCTAATAAGTGAAATTTGACAGAAACATACACATCATCGAAGTCACATTAATCTCTAAGGGAAGCGTTCACCCCTATTTAACTATACAAAAGAATCATCCCCAGCGGAAACATTCACCATATGAAAACAATTATATACCAACAACCCCATGGGGAAAATTTACTACGGTTTAACCATTAAATACCATCATTCACAAATCAATAATAATATAAGTAAGAAATTAGTCATAAATATTAATTTAACATTCTCATTCGAAAATATGTTCTAGCGACATTATCTAGACCATTTCTAAACACCATTTCGAAAAATACCATTCCCAATTCAAAACATCAGAATTAAATACAAAACCCAACATGTTCCATCAAAAACATTTTCATTTCCACATCAATAAAGAAATTGTTTTTCGATCTCTCCATTTATATATTTAAAACCAAAAAATTTATCATTTAAAAAAACATATTTGGACCCTATTTCCCAATACCAATTTCAAGATACAAATATGAAACCATTCACTATTTACGAAAACCAAAAAACTATCATTCCAAAGATAATATACCCCTAAAGGTAAATTTTCATCTTTATCCCAACACTCTGAAACCTGATTCACATTATTGAGGATTTTTAGTAACCATTTATCAATCATTAACTCAGACCAATATTGTATTTTGAAATTTATTTAATTAATTTATTTGGTAAACAACTAGAGAAATAGTGATACCAGGAAACTGATGCATGATGATATATACATGACCATGGGATAATTTGTGGGACTAGTTACCTTCAATATAATACTTTCCCATTTCACTAAATGAAGAAGACAATAGTTTCTAAGGTTCTCTCAATCCCCGTCTCCAGCCAACAAGTCATCATCACCCAAAAACGATCCAAAAAAACATGAAACATCATTAAAATATAAAATCAAAAAATTATAATTAAATTGAAAATATAATTATAAAGGTGAATGACATATGAAAACTCAACGATGGCCTTGGAATTCAGGAAATGTGACCAAGTACACGCTAATGACTCATGACATTACCTCGACCATATCCTAAGATAAATCCCCAATACAGATTTCCAATTCGATAAAAAAATCAATTTAAAATAAAATTAATACAATAATAATTATATAGTAGGGACTAAAAATTAGCAATTCGAAAAATGGTGGTACTTAGATGACCTCTCAAGGAACCCCCTTCCCAGTTTAACAAAAATCCTAATTCATTTGGTCGATTCAACCAGGATTTAATGGAATCAGAATTGAAACCCTATCTAGGAGAAAATAAAGTTAGAAAAATGGAGTAAGGAACAAAAGGTGATCAATGTTGGTGAAATCATTCCTTAACTTAAATAAACCCCCCAAGAAGACCACCCATATAACAATAGGTAAGAGGGAGATTAAAGGGAGTGGAGCCCCTCCAGGAATAAGCTAATTAGAGGTAGATGAGGGGATGCGACCTTAATTTCATGGGGTGTAAAATTGTAATCACCCACACCATTTGACCCCACCATCTAGGAAGTGGTAATTATTGCAGCACAAGGGAACAACTTAGTCCACTGGCTAGTCAGTGGCTATAGAATGTAGCTCGGCTAGCCGAATATCCCTCTAGTGATTCATAAACAAAATTGGCTAGTATTAAAACTCCATTAAAAATATAAAACACATTTTTGTGTTCTTAATCTCATGTAAATGATGTATGGTGTTGTGCCTAAAATTTGGGCTAATAACTAAATAGAAATATCATGTTCCCTATAATACATTCATCAGATTCTTACGAAAAAGGTTCTACATATACCATTAACATAACAACATTCCAGTGCTGTAATTTTAATAGTTTCATAATTTTATGATTTTTAAAGTTTATAAGGGAGAGGTTATGGAAGAAATAAACTCCAAATAGATCTGTAAATTCATTTAACAGTTCCTTAAGAATTTTACTTTGGTTTACACATTAGGGCATCAGATGATAGTGTTTTGGAAAAACAAGAAGATCTATGATTTCAGGAGGGAAGCTAGGAATAAACATGTGTTAGGATTCAATAATATTATTTTCTAAAAAGGTGTGAATAAGCAAGTAGTGTAGGTTCCCTTTTATAAGTAATGTGGGTGAAAAACATGTAAATACATAAAAAATTAAAATATAATAAAATAATATTCATGTGAATGTCGCACCACGGTGTCCCAAATACAAGTATAAGATAATATTGGGTAATACTTAACTACTCTCATTTAACAATATTTTATAGATATTTTATACGTTATATATATTTCTAACCTGAACCCCTTGTTATTTCTTTTCATAGTTACCATGGTAATATACATTTATATTGGTTACTATTCAGTATGAAAATAAGATCAATTTTACATATTTACCAAATTTAGACATTCAAAATCCAAATATTTATTCAATTTTATCAAATTTAATTCTTATAAGTTTATGAATTTCATTTTAAAATAAGTGTTCAAAAGTCAATGAAAATTTATTTTAGAAAGAATTCCCTTTTAAGCATAACAATAAATGTTTCCCTCATTCTATTCCAAATAAAAATGGTTAATTAAATGCATAAATATTTTATTTGATTATATTATCTTAAAATTTTATTAAAATCATTCATAAATGGTTATAAATTTAATTTATTATGATAAAACATATTGTGCACATAAAATCCATTTTTGAAAAAACATATCTTTTTACCTTAAAATACATTAATTTTATATTCTAGTAAATTTATAACTTATAGATTAAATTTATACTCGTCTAGAAAATAATATTTCATATTATTAATATAATAATTAATTCTAAGACAAAATATATGTCAAAAATAATTTTCACAATTAAAATATTTCAAAATAGTTTCATAGGATCAATGGTATTTTCTAAGTGAATAGAACATTATTTTATAATTTTAAATTTTGTTTAAATACCACATAATGTGTTTCTTTTTATAATTTATAAATATTATTCTCATATGTTCATTATTTCATTCTTTATAAGTAATCACACATGTTTATTTATTAAAGATAAATATAGTCTAAATTCACAGGGTGTTACATTTTACCACTTATAAGAATTTCTAAATCAAACTCTCATCACTATAACATGAATAATTGAGGATACATATGCCTCATCACTTCACCAGGTACCCATGTTACATTATAAAATTTCTAATTCCATAAGAGAACATTAACCATTTGAGTAGTCTTGTATTTTATCACTTTATCTCTATGATCAAATATTTCTACCATTTGTTATTTATAAGAATGATTTTGATATAATTGTATGGCATTGGAGTTTAGTTATTTTGAAGGATAAGGTATGTACTTTCTATAAAGGTATCTATGAATCACACTATGAACCTCGAAGAGGTTTTAAGGTAGATCCATGTGATAAAAAACCATCTCTATATGATCATGAATATCATAGGGAATGATATATATGAGGCCTAACATTCCATCATTTCAAAATCTATAAAAATTATTCCAAAGTGATATCCATAAGAACACCTTATCACTATATATAAATTCGTAATCACAAGGATAGTTATGAGCATAAACCCTTTGCTCACTTTAAGTTTCTATGATATTCACTGAATGTATCTAACATTCAATACCATATACTCTTCTATATTTGGTCGCAATAGCTCTTGTTCACCAACATCATCCCAGAACATTAGAATCTTGCACTTATTTCGATTGATTTATTTGTAAGGATCCACTTGGATTCTTGAGTTAATTCTATTTTCATGGTATACCACCTTTTTCATTCATGACATTAAACCTAATTCCATTACAAAATATCACATGAAATACATCAAATGATATTTTTAGGTCTACTATCTTGGAAATTAAGAATATAATAGATGAATTAGATAAGGAATAATAAACATAAAAACTATTTAATCATTTTAAAAAACTCATTATTTATTCTACCCTAGGTCTTCCTGGGGACATGTATCTATAGGAAATGTTGAACATGAATCCTAGTAAAGTATAAAAAAAGAATAAGAAACAACAATGATCATAAAAGACAAAACATGGGGCATAAAATGATAAAATAAACATAATTACTAGATATATAAAACATTAATTTGGTTATAACGTAAAATGATCCATTCATAATCATATCATAAGTATTTATAAAATGAAATTACCCAATTGTTTCACAAACATATTTTAAAACATTTCATCTATAGAGATTATTTCCTTAACCAAAGAATTATAGTGATATAAGTTCAAACCTTTAATATGTATTATCTAATTTCATAAACATCTATCATAATAAATAATTTCATCAATAACCTGATAAGAATAAAGAACAGTTTTCATATAAAATCATCGAGTACATAAGTGCTTGAATATGAAAAAATTACATTATTTTTAACCCCTTTGAAGGGAATATGGTTTTAATATATGTAAATACATAAAAAATAAATAATGATTACATGTAGGTGAATTAATATGGATAGTAAAGGGTTTTGGGTATTCTAAATAAAATTTTACTTCTTGTTAATGAGGGAAATTAATGAAATGAATTTTTCAGCATGATATGTAAACAATTTTGATTAAGTACAGTGAATAATGATATGGAACAAAGGTCTCCCATTGAATTTTTTTTTAATTAATTGGATAAATAGAAGTGTATGAAAATAAAGTTACTCAATATTTGAAAGGCACAGTAAAAAAGAGGAACTTTAATGGAATATAAGAAGATGATAATTTTTTTTACCTTGGGAAGTAACTTCTTAATGCATGGAGTGGGAAATCATAGGACTATGAAGACACTATTAAAATACATTAGAGTGGGTAATGAGAAATTTTTTATGATAAATGTATTTTTAGGGGATTGGAATGGAGGGATGGATTGGTATTTATACGAAAAGAGGTTGAATTATTTAGTAATTTAAAAATATAGTTCTTAGAATTCTAGGATGTATAAAATGGAAAATCATTGGATTAACCAAGGTATTTTCACATTATTTTAGTAATTTGAGTAATTTAATAATATTTTAATCTATAAGAACTGAAATCCAATTTTAATATTAGTTTTGACATGAAGAAGTAAATTTTCCACAAAACACAGTTGCTAAAATCAAAATTCCCGATTTAGAATTTTGAAAGTCATTTATATGATTTGAAATTTATGTAAATCCCTTAAAATAAATAATATTCAAAAATAGAATACTTTTTGTCATGGATTATTTTTATTTTATTATTAATTAATTATAACATATATATAAATTCATAAAACATACTAAAAACAAAAAACTATATTTTTACTATTCAATTAAAAATAATGCAATTTAGAAAATTATAAAAATTTCACCCTAACCTAATTTCAATATGATAATTTAAAATATAATATTTAATTTATCAAAACAATTATGTAAATATTATATTTTTAACTTTTAAATGAAAAACCATATTTATTGAATTGTTTTTGATGACGTAGTCCACTTTCTGACACTTAAAATTATCTAGGTCATTATCAAATTATATTATCATTTATATTTAATTAAATAATGTTATACAAGAATAATTCATGTAAAATAATTTTATTGAGTATAATTTAGTCTATAATAAACTTGTATACATTTTATAAAAATATAGTTATGTTTTATTAAAAAAAACCAATTCATCGAATTCATCTTATATTCATGTGTATTTGATTATATAAAATAAATAAAATTAATAAAATGAAAATTTTATTAATTTAATGGTGGTTATAATTTTTTGACACTGAGTTCAAGATATATAACCTACTTTTTCACAGGTACAATCTCTAAGGTTTAGGTGTTTTATGGTGGTAGTTTAATAGGGTGGATAACCTAACATTAACCATGGGGTGATCTCCACTAATTTGAAATTCTCCCATTCGGGATTTCATTCAATCATTACATGTTTAACCACTATTGAGGATTTTTCATCGGTGAACACCAGTGGAGCTACCACCCACCTATGTTATGATAAAATGGATTCAAAAGGAATGTTTCTTTTAGTTTATGCTATCACTTAACATTTCCAAATCAATTAAAAATTTTCATTACCTTTTATAAAAAATTATTATAATGGTAACATTATTACCACGGGTCATATTACCCAATGGTGACATATTGAAATAGACAAGTAATGGTCCTAACATAATGGTAACATTACTAATTACATCATATATATTTACCACCAAATAGAAAAATTTAATACTTCATTCCAAAATATATTTTTTATATAACCTTTAATAATTAAAATTATATTCCTAACATTAATATTTCTTTTAATATATTTCATGTAAGATATAACATTACTTTTACATTTTGATCCTATGGAGTATACAATTACATGGTCATTATTTTTTCCTTTCTATATCCCTATACTAGTCTTATCTATAGTAGTCAGTTTTATTAAATGACATGTATTTTTTCTTTTACAAAATTATTTCTATGTTTTTCCACTATTAATTATAATGAAATAGTCTTTATAAAAAAGTATTTCTTTTATCAGTCATTCAATTAATTTTCAGGTCGTTTCATAATCTTTTCTTAATAAATTACAATCTGAAAACATGAATCTTTCCTAAAAGAAATGGTGGAATTTTTCTATAATTATTTCTTAATGTTCCCAAGATGATCCTTGAAAATTTTTATTTCCCTATAAGAACATCACATGTAATGTTTTCTTATTACTGAACACTTATTCCATTATTTCAAGAATATGGATCCATTCCTCTTCATTAGAATATTTTGGTTCTACATTGACACCATTATTATCATTTATATGTGATAGGTCAGAAATATATTTTCATTATAGTGACACATGGAAGACATCGTGATCATTGGATATATTTGATGGATGTTTTAATTGATAAGAAACCACTCAAAAATATTGATAATCTCAAATGGTATAATTTACCTCATACTATGTTTTGCCTTCTATCCAAATCTCATAAATCCTTTCTGGAGTGTTTTCACGAGAAAACATGATCCCCAAAATGAAGTCATATATCTTTCCTTTAGTTGTTAGTATACATTTTCTTTTGTGTCTAAGTATCCTTGATGTGTTTCTAAAGTAGTTGTATCTTTTTTGTAGTCTCTTCCAAAATTTATGGTCCCAATAGTTTCTCTTATACAACTTTATCCTAGTATGTTGGATTTATACACCATTTTACATAGAGATATTAACAAGGTACAATTTGAAACTCCAGTGGAAATGATTTCTATATGAAAATTAAACAATTGTTTTATTTTCATCACAAATCACATGTAAATCTTATGAGATATCCAGTAACATATACTCCACTGTTTGAATATTCTTTTTAGTCGACCCATTAGTTTTGGAATGATTGTTTGTGATCTAATTTACTTCTGTATCCATAGCCATTAAAAGGGTACTCAAGAATTTAGATGTAAATCAAGGATCCCAATCTTAAAAAATCAATAGATGCACTCTATAGAGAGTCATTACTTATTGAATATATATTTGATCTAGTAACTCTAGAGATAAATAATCTCTTACGGAAATAAAAGGGGAATACTTTTCAATCTATCAATTATTAACCATATAGGACTATTTCTCTTTGATATCTTATGAGGGAAAATAAAAAATCCATAACGATGTTATCCCATTTTCATATTGTTAGAGTTGGTGCCCTAGAATAAATTTTTTTAACTTTAAGATATCTTGTATTAATCGTTTTTAATATTAAGAAATTCCTTATCACATCATTATTTTTCTTATGTATGACATTGAATGTGATAATTTCATAAGAGTAACTCTCACACTAAAATGTCATAGAGGATCCTTGCTATAATTAGAACCCAGAAGTGCTATGAAACTATTCTTGAATATATAATCTATAGCTGGATGATATCATTTGAGGGACATAAATGATACAATATATTAGGGGTGGAGACTTATTGGACATTAAGGCACATTCTCATGGTGTATGCCATTAGTAAAGTCTAGGATGATATTATGAGAACAAGACCCACCAGTATGAAATACACATTTCTATGTGTCATTTGATGTTCCTATCAATAGATGTGTTTATTATTTCTTAGGCTTTATGATTATTATTAATGAGTATCCAGAGTCACAGACCAAGATGTATTTATTAAATCTTCCACGACATATATTCATAGTGAGGTAGGATATGTTCGATGTGTCACGAGTAATATTGAATTAATAAATAATGCGTGAAAGAATTTATCTCGTAAGTTCTTTAAAGAAAGATATTATCTTAGGCCCTTTGGTAGAAATGATACATCCTAAATAAATCCATGACGATGGTGTTCTATAGGCATGTTTAATTTCTGGGAAGTCAAATATAGATAAATCGAGCACATGGGTAGATAGAACTATCATGAAACCCGCATGATTAGAGATATTGAGATAAATGGATTATTTTACTTGGAAAATGTTCGTATGATGTGGTACATCTTTACAACATTAACTTCTTTCTATACGGGTTCCATGGCATGTTGGTAGATGTTAACCTTGTTCTTTTAGGTTGCTCCATGTAATGCCACTGAGAAAGAGGCATGAAGGGTCATTCACTAAGTGTATATAGTAACTCAGTTAAATAATATTTTATTAATAATTTAAGAAGTTGAATAAATATTATCTCTGGTTGTGGTTTAATAATTATTCATGGATTCCTAGTCACATTTAATCTTACACTATTTATTTGAGGGAATATATTGTGGGTGGAATATTTAATAAATGTTTATTTTCTATAAAATGTATATAATATTTATATATTTATTAGTGGATAATTTTATTAAATTAATTTTATATGTACATATACATTATCAAAGGTCCGAAAATTATAATAGAGGATTGGCAGACCGAGCTCAAGGGCTGGTGATAAATATTAACGTGTAATACTATTTTATTAAAAAAGTATCTAATTATTATTCGCATGTTATAATTGTGTCAATAAATAATAATAATAATACTATTATTATAGGAAATTGGGTTTCTCTTTGATCAATAAAATAAATTAGGGCACTTGTGAAATTATTTTATTTAAACTCTAGTGATACAAATACCCAATTATGATTATTTTCTCATAACCCTAGCCAAGAAAATAATTGTTCACAATGAATTGGAGAAAATCTCTCAATCCTAGATAGTTTATACCACTCCAAAAATGATCTCAAGAATGAGATAAATTCTCCTCCACTAGATCAAGAAGAATTCTTTGGAAGTAGTTCTCAAGTTGTTTAAAGGCATACATCATAAGCACAAGGCTCTTCTGCACTATCACCCGAAGACTACATTGGTGATGTTGGAAGATTCATGGAGCACATGTGGATCACCGTTAGAAGAATCATATGGTTAGATTATAGAACGAAAAAATAGAACACAACATATATATGGTTGGATGCATCAATGAAAAAAGAATAACCTTGTAGGAAATTCTTATTTAAATAAAATAATTATAAACAACATCTATTTTTCTCCTATATCTTTGTTCTGGGTGAATAACCATTGATTTTTCTTTGATTAAAATCTATTGATCATTGTTTTTATCATCCCTTGATATTAGATTAATCATTTATAAGGTAAAAAAAAGTTGGGAACCTCACATACCATGCATCCACTACACCCATAACTGACAAGTGGTATCAAAGTGGGAACATCATTGTTTATAATTATTTAGTTTTATTGGTTATTTACACATTCATAATTTAGTTTTTAAGTTAGATTTTAATAATTGTATTATATTAATTTTAAGATCAATTTCTTCATCTATCATTTCTTCTAGATCTAATAGAAATGATTAGTTTTATGATTAAAATAAAATCGAGGATCTCAGCTTGAGGTTCCATGGATCCCAGTCGTAGAACACCAGACTATATGACATGTAATTAGAATTACACATTGTGTAGTCATGTTCAACACATCAAGAATAATTAAGAGATCAATTAGAGATTTTTAATTGATTAAGGAATTAATTTCACCATTACTTCACCATATGTTGACCAGGATTAACTAGAATAGGATCAGCAAGACTACACACCATGTTGCCCACTGGACACAGCATGTAGTCTCTTCAGGTCCGTGATCGGGCTTTGTATATCATTAGGGACCTACCCAACTGATTCTAATATAACACAGAGTCAACATGGATTGTGGCCCACTAGACATACCATGTACTCTATGGTTTCTAAAGTACACCTCAAATGCTAAGTCCGTAGTCATATACATCGAATAGATGGTGAATGGTGTGCACCCCATTTAAATTTACCATATTACACAGATTTAAAATTTATTTACTTTACTATGTAAATTTTGAGACAGGTACTTGCATGTGGTCCTAAAGATAGAACATTCCATGTGATAGGTATTAATATACATAAATATTTAAATGTTTAAGTATTAATAGTGTAATGTTCACATCTACATATCATGTATGAGTCATATTAAAAGTTGATACTCTTCCATCATTGAAGCATAACCCATGGCCCCAAAAAATCTTGTAATTCGTGTAATAATTCATAATGTACATGTCATGAAAGTATTTAATATTTAATTTATGCTATATTCCATAAGAGTAAAATAGTATACAAGTATAATACGTATTGGGAAAAAGAAGACACGTATTCATTGTGTTTCCTCCATGGTATATGTTATGTAGAAAATTCATTTTTTATGACATTATTTTATTAGTTTATAGTTAAAAAGTATGATAATATCATGGAAATTCATATAATGATAAAGTAAAAATAACTGATTAATTAAAGATAACAATTATTCAATTCGAGAATAGTTTATCTTAAATAAGAATGATTAATAAATGAATGCTAGTTTTGGTAGATGTGTAACTCGTTGAATGCTAGGTGATGATCATGAGCTAGAGCAGACCTTTGTATGTTATTGGTTTCATTTTAATTTATTATTAAATTAAATTGTTTTCATGCACGCATCCACTCCTCATTAAATTATAGGGCATGTGTTCCCATGGTTTCTTTTCTATAAAAGTTTTTTTACCCATCACATGCGTGTGGGTAAAAGAATTCACAATGGATGGATAACCCAAGCTAGTGGAGGCAGTTCAAGTTAGAAGCCAAGTAGAAACCAATAAAAGCAAGATATGAAGTTGGAAAGGTGGAAAGCTATAAACAAAAACTTTAGATTGGTTCAAGGTGTTTCTTCACTAGGTCAGTAGATAGTTTATCAATCGCTAGATAAACTAACCATTAGATTAATCTCATGATCATACCCTTTATTTTATTTCTGTAATTTTCATAGTTATTCCTTTTGGATGTCTTATCATGATCAAATAATTAATGAATTAACAAGAATTAAAGATGGAACTAAAATAAAATGTATTATTTGTAAAAATTATCTAAAGACACGGATAATCACTTTAATAATGCCACATAATATTAATAATCATGGGATTCAGATAATAATTTGAAATTAATTCCTAAAGGATAAAATACTTCAATAAAATATTAATTTGGTATATTCTAGCATTATTTTTGTTAGAATTGAACCATAGTTAAAAGTGATTAACCATCCATAGTTGGGGTGATTTTAATTATTGTGGAAATCTAACATGAGGTTTTGGGTTAACTTGACTTGGTTCACATCCAAGGTTGATTTTCAAATCATGACATGTTGTAACTGAGAGGAAAAGGATGAGAAAATCCAATTAAATGATTTCTGGATTAGGGAATCTACTCAATGGATTAAGGAACTATTAGTTAATGCAGTTAGAATTTTGAATGCCTTACTAATACAATTCATGTTTCTTGACCAACCAATGTTTGGGTAATTAGGTGGGGAATTTGGATCCTTTCTACTTTAATGTCCATTAAATAGGATATTCTAACGCCAATGGTAAGGGAATATTGGTTTTGATAAAATTATAGGGGAATGAAAATGTAATATTTAGTTATTTTTCTAAATTTATCAGATAAATTACTAAATATAGGCTTATATTATTGGTAGAAACAACATTAAAATTATTTCAAACATATATTGTGATCTATACTTGATAGGTAAAACCTTATAACCAGAACTAATTTCTAAGAGTGGAAAAGGGGCATACGAGTCATCCTTCACCATGAAAAAAAATTTATGTACTGGAAGAACCTATAATAGTTGTGCATAGAAATTAGGCAAGTGATAAAGAGATTTATAACTTTGAGAAACTTCTGAATTATGCTACAAATGTTCAGTTCTTCATGCTAACGTCCATGACCAGTGATCTCTTGAATCAATATGAGGATATGGATACCTATAACATGATTCCTCAACATTATAATATTTATCAAGAGAAGGTGAGAAAAGAGAGGTATGAGATCTCCAATGCATTATTTACCACTAATATTGGAGATTCTGTTCCAACTGGGCCTCATGTAGTCATGCTTATTAGCTACAATAAACACTTAGACATCTTAGGGATTAAATTCATAGATTATTTTCTTACAAATATCATACTTTCATCACTACCCAGGATATTCTCTAGCTTAATTGTGAATTATAATATGAGAAATAATTAGAAGAATCTTTAAAAAAAATCATATGTTAATTCTCTAATTGGATAAGGACATTTGTGTGATAAATCCACAGTCCTTATGGTGAAAAAAATGAACAAGGCAAAGAGGCCCAAGACCTATAAACAATTTAAAGCTCCTGAGCACCATCCGTACAAGAAGGGGAAGATATAGAGGCATGGAAAGGAAAAGGAAGCAGTATATTATCCCTGTGGTTATCTAATACACTCGAAGAATAACTGTGTCCAAAAGTATGAGGAATATAAAGGCGTGTTCATTATCAAGTTTAATCTTTTCATATATACTCATTGTGTATTAGATACAGATTATAGTTCTGATTTATGTATCCAAATGCAGGAACCAAGAAGATTGTGGAAAATATCTATAGGATAGGTGGATCTATGAGCTCCCAATGGTGTGAGTATGGATGATCTTTCCATTGGTAACTACCACATCTCATTTCCAATGTGAATTATTTTTGTTTTACATGATTTTTATTATGTACCTACTATTACTAAAAACATAATTTATATATCATGTTTAGATACATATGGGTTTATTTTAAAATTCTAAAATAAATATTATTTCTTTTATAAGGACAACATATGTTATTGTATGATACATTTAAATAGTGGTTTATATGTATTAAAATATGAAAACCAAGTGCTGGACATTGATAACAAGTCAAGTTCACATGACTCATATAACACCCAGTTGTTGTAAATGAGAATCATTTGATGAAGCTCTGTCGAGGTGATTATTTATACTCTTCTAAGTTAAAACCACTTAATAGATGCCATGCTCGTTTAGAAGAGAAAATGAACAAACTTCCATTTTTTGGATATGGTGAATAGTCCATAGAGATTCTATGATTGGTACACACTAATGTTTGTGGAACATTTATATTAGAAGATTTAGGGGGATATTCATAATTCATATCTTTTATTGATGACTTGAGTAGATGTGGAAATAACTAATTAATGAGTTATAAGTCTGAGTCCTTTTAGAAAATAAATGAATTTTAGAATTAAGAATAGAGTAATCTTGGTAAGAAGATAATAAATGTTCAATATGATTATGGTTTAGAATATATTAACCAAGATATCATTTAATTTCTATGAGTGTTTGATATTATATATCAACTCATGCCACCGTATACACCACAGTGGAATGGTGTTAGTGAAAGAAGGAACTATTCCTTGTTGAACATGGTAAGGTTGATGAAGAGTTGTGTAGATATTATATTGTCCTTTTAGGGATATTCATTATAAAAAGTGGAATAAAAAATAAAACGACTGCCAACTAAAGTGGAAAACAATGTTTCTTATGTTCGATAGAAGGGAAAGAATCCTGTATTTCGCATACATGTGTATGGGGTTCCAAGGAATTTTTTAGGGATTTTTCAAGAAAAAAACAGAACCAAAGGGTATGAAGTTTATCATTATAGGGTATCCTAAAGAAACAATGGTATAATACCTATATAAACCCTTATACTAAAGGGTTTATGACACTATGTGATTCCAATGGAAGAAGTAAAAGGGTTTATATCGGTATTATAGAGGATGGTGACTCATTATTGTTGGATAATGATGAACATATCTCCTACAAGTAGATTTTACAAATATTAAAAGATATAGGATGGAAAGATTATATGATTTCTTATATGGATTCCCAGTATCAGAATAAATTCTAGGTTCTGGTCGATGCACCAGTTGATGTAAATCCTATTGGGTTTAAATTTGTATACAATAGAAAACTAGACATGGAAGGTAAAGTAAATACCTATAATGAAATGCTAATGGATAAATGTTTTAAAAATAATTAAGGTGTTGATTATGATGAAACATTTTCTCTAGGTTCCATGTTCAAATCCCTAAGAATCATAATTTCCATAGCCATTTACCATGACTATGATATTTGGAAGATGGATGTCAAAACATAATTCCATAATGTTGACCTTAAGGAATATTTCTATATAAGACAATCTAAAGGGTTTATGAAACTATGTGATTCCAAAAGGGTTTACAAGTTAGGGAGATCCATTTATGGATTGAAGTAAGCATCTATGTCATGGAATATTCAATTAGATAAAGCCATAATAGAATTTGGTTTCAGTAATAATGAATGTGATCCATGTATTTACAAAAGATTTAATGGGAATGTGGTCATTATCCAAGTAGTGTATATTGATGAAATATAAATTATTAGAAAAAAATACAAGTTGTGTTATCAATTAAGGACTGGTTAAACAAGTGATCCTCCATGAAAGACTTTGGTGAAGCAGGAAACATTATAGGGATGAAGATCATTCATGATAGATCAAAAAGGATTCTAGGACTAATCCAATGCAAAAATATTGACAAGATACAAAAGAGATTTAGTATGGAAGAATACAAAAGAACATTGGTTCTAGTGTCACATGGTTTACAACATTATAAGAAAATGTGTCCCCAGACACAAAAGAAGAAATATAGAATGAGTAATATCCCATATGATTCAGCGATAGGATCAATTATATATGGCATCTTATATACTAGAATTGATGTTGCCTACACATTGATCAAGCTAGGTAGATATGTAGCAGATCCAATAGAATACCATTGGGTGGATGTTAAGACTAACCTTAAGTATCTAAGAAGAACTAAGGAAATGATCATGTTGTATGGGTGAGATGAGTACATTTTCATTACAGGGTATGTTTATGCTAGTTTTTAGACAGACATGAATGATATGAAGTCACAATGAAGATTTGTTTTATTTTAAAAAGTAGGAGCTATGACCTGGAAGCATTTAAAGAAGCTAGTTGTAGGTGATTATACAGTGGATTCAGAATACATAATGGCTTATGATGCATCCAATAAATCTATCTGGATTCATAACATTCAATTATAGGTTGATGTGATTCCTAGAATTAAAGAACTTATCATATTGTATTGTGAAAATACTGTAGTGATGTCTCTTACATAAATGCCATGGTCAGAAAAATGGAAAAAGAGCATACTATGGATGCATATATATGTCGGTGATTTAAATATTAAAATCTTTATATATGTCGGTATATATAAAAAATCAATGTATTTCCCTTACATTGATTTGAATGGGAACCGAAGGAATAAAAGTCTTCTTTCTTCGGGTGTTTGAACCAAAGGAAAGAAATGACCTTATATCTTAGCTATTGGTACTCAAACCAAAAGTAATTCAGAAGGATGGAAAGTAGAAGGAGGTATATTCGAATTAGAGCATCCAATGAGTATTTCTTCATACACTAAATGCTACTTATATAATGGTACCCATTTAGCTTCTAGTAGAATCTCTGGAAAATTATTAAGCTAAAATAGTATTTTTCTTTATGTAACTTGTAGAAAAAGGAGTAGAGGAAGACAATGAGTGGAGTTTCCATCTTCACTGTATATTGTGGGTGAGTGAGATGAGTAGTGAAGGGTTCTTGAGTGGGAACTTATTGGGGTAGTGAGGTCTGGATTTAAGTCGGTCGGATGGTTGAACTTTTAGAGCTTATCCGGATCTGGTTTGTAGATGACGACATGACCGACCAGCAGGGGTGATATTGGTTGACACAGTGGAAGGAGGAAATAGTGAGGCTAATCGATGGTCAGATAAGGAAGGAATATTGATGGTTGAGGTGGTGGGTCAGTGTTGATGGTGAGGTCAGCGGTCGAGTTATACCTAATGAAGATGACATAGTGAAATTCCCCCTTTTCTATTTTCTTTTTATGATTTCGTTTCCTTTTTTAAATTATTTATCTTATTTTTTTTCATGATTTATACATTTATATATATTCTATTATATATATATGTAGCATTCATTATAATTGGATTATAATGATTTACATAATCAATACTAATATTATTCATGCTTATATATATACATACATATATAGGTCAATATAATAAAAGACCATTTATAATTGAAAAAAAATAAATCTAGAAAAACAAAACATCATTATTATTATTATTAGTTTCCACGCACAGTTAGAAAATATTTTTTTATTTCAAAAGATCAATATTTTTAACACTTTTTTCTTTTGTATGTTAATATTCCATGTATTTCTATCATATTCTATATATTTATTTTAGGTTAACTTGCCACCTTATATTATTATGTTATTTTAGACATATATAATTCTTTTATATATATATATACATGCTTATAATACTATTATAATTATTTATTTTAAATTATGTCCCATTATAATATTTTTTTACTTTAATTTTGTATATTTTTACGCATCATTAATTTTATATTGCTCAAATTGCATTATATATTTTAGTATACACAATAATTATCATTTTAATATCTAATTTTTTAGTTATAATTGAATATAATTATTTATTAAATATTTTTAAGGTATTTTAATTTTCCTTATTCAATAATTTATAGACAAAACATTAATTTAAGGATAAAAAATACTTGGATATCACCGTTTGAGCTATATAGATATCCATTTCAAACTTGTATCACACTCCACTTACTTGCAGATAATTACCTAAATTAGTCTTCCAACATTTTCTAAACAAGGGATGTTGTACATTATAATTTTTTTGGATTATTACCCAAAAATTTCTCCACCCTTCACTTGCTTTCATTCTATCCAAGAGTCCACTAGGAATCTACAAACTCAATTTCAACTTTGAGTTAAATTAAAAATATAAATTCATAAATCTCAAACTCTTTGATTTCTAATTCTTTCCATAGATAGGGTCTCTGTCGACTAATGATTATATTTATATTTCTGTTAGAATTAATGATAAATCCTGAATCATATCATGGAGTCCTTGTAATGTTTATCTCATAATTACACACTAATTCACTTTCTCTTGGTTTCTAATTAAGGAATTCGCTCTCCATCATGGTTCATAGTAATTGATGAAAATTCTTGTTTTAAAATATATTTTCTATGTATTACCTCTCCCTAGCTTACACAACATCTGATGTCTCTATATTCTTCATCAGTTCTATTCAGAGATCAAATTCTCCCTATAAGTGATATACTAAAAATAAAAAAATTTCTTTCACAAATAAATTTATTATATAAAATATATTTAATATATTATTCATCCATTATTATATAAAAATAGAATTACAGAATCCACTAAAAATAGGTGGTTGTTTTGTATGAAGAATTCATCTTCTAGTTGTTCCTTCCTTATAGAAGTCATATGCTACACCAGGTATAAGTTATCATCCATGAACCTAGTTAACTGATTTATCATCATCATGATGTTTTTTCCTCCAGATCTCCCTACATTGGGATGTGAAAAATGACATGGTCCATTGCATCCATTATTTACATGAGTCCATTTAATTTCTACCATTTTTCTAGAAGATGAAAAACTAAGTGAGAAATTTGTTACTATTGGGAAACCTATAGTAATAATTCTAAAGGAAAGTTTAATACCAACATTTTCTAATAACATAGCTATAATATTATCTTATTAAATCATTAAAAATATTACATTATCATTATATATATCCCAATGATATGTATCAAACATGATATTAAAAAAAAAATATTCCCAAGGAGTTTAAAACCATGTGTGATAAGAGGAATCTTTATCATGAACCGGGTAATGATCGATTTAATATGCAATGATCCCTTTTTTGGGTTATTACCCCAAGGTATAATTATGCAAGAAACACATCCACTTTTAGTATCGAGATAGTGATTTTATTTCTTTCAAACCACTCACTTTATACTTCATTAAAAGTTTAGGATATTTTCTTATGTTTAAACTTATCAGTATTGTTCTTGATGATGATTTTTTGATTCATAATTTTATAAAATAACTAAAACATACCCTTGATACTGAATATTGAATCCCTTATTTTTAATACATGAATTTTACATAATTACTTAACCAAATATTATATTAATAACAAGAAAGGATATTCTGAGGTCTAGTGTCTTAGAAACTAGGAACAGAATCCATAATTTACATAAGTAAAATATAAACATAAAAATAATTTTATCATTAAAAACTCTTTTAATTCCATCCAAGGCCACCTCACTACATGTAATGTCATGGGGACATACATCAATAAGAAAGGGGGATCGTAAATCTCAATATTGGATAAACAAAGTAAATTGAACATTAATGATCAAGATGGAAAATATGATGCATAACATGAGATAATAATAATAATAATTACTTATTATATATCATGGAAATATGGATACAAAATAAAACGAGACATTTATAAGCATATCACAAATGTTTGTAACCAAGGAGTCATGAAACCTTAATACCAGGGTTTTAACAAAGGTATTGGTAAACATGTTATCTCAATTTATTAATTCCTTACCAAATGAATTAGAGAAATATTAGGGAGAAAAATTCATAAGTCGTAGTTCATGTGAGAAACATTCATCATAATAAATCATTTCATCAATAAATCGAGGAGAATAAATAATGAGATTCAGGTAAAATATTTTTTTAAATAAAGCAAAGTCTATTATTATTGATATCAAAGGAAAAGACAAACAGAGTATGGGTATGGTCATAAAAGTAGTTATTCAGTCATTCCAAGAAGATCTAAATAGAAAAAACTCTAAATATCATATTCAAACTGGCAGAAGAATCATAGTCATCATACCCATCTGATTCTGAATCTAAGGGTCCATGAGACCTGGTAACCATGGTTACATTTAAATATGAGAAATCTTTCCTACATCCTTATTTTCAAGGAATGACAGTTTGGAACCATTTTTTATCCATCAGAATTTTTTTCCCTTTAGAAAAAAGTGAATAATGGAAAGATTTTTAGGGGATTCATCATCTATTTCATCTCATTTTCTAGAGATTCCATGTGTTTCTCTTAGTTAATTTATTTTATCCAAGATATATGAAAGGTTATTATTATTACTTGTGTTAGGGGGATCCTTGGATACATGACTGACTGTATTCAAATAGGGACCTCTTTCCAAGGTCTCGTTAGGTTTTATATTGCCCTTTTTATCTCTATCGTGATCTCCTTTCATTGGAGATGAAGTTAGAGATAACCCCATCAATGATCCAACCAAATTAAACTTTAATTATTTTGTAACTAGGTTCAGTAACTCTTCTTCATTAGAATGAACTTCTACAGTTACTTGCTCCACCTTGTTTTTGTCAATAGTTGATTGATTTCCACTAATAAAAACCATATTATTTATCACTTTCTACATACCAAATTTATTCATGCTGTAAAAATTCAAAATTTCATTTAATGAATATAAAGAACCAACCAAATTATTTTGAAATATACCCTATCCATGAAAAATAACATGAAAATATGGATAAAAATAAGGCAATCTTTCATATTCCACTTTCAAAGAGATTTCATCACCCAATACCGTTAAAAAAATTTCATTAATCCAACAATAACTCAAGTCTACCTCCAATAATACCCTAGAATAATGACCCAATTTAGAAGCATTATTGGTCCTATCCATTTTTATCAGAATTACCACAATAGATGATTTGTTAATTAATATCTTATAATTCCATAAGATTCAGTTAAAATGAAAAATTTTGATCCTAAAATGAGATCTAAAATATTTTATCCCAAATTTATTAAATAAAAAATTTAATTCATTAAAGAAAATAATACCTAGAATTAATGAAATTTATCTAATACACCATTCTATATTCTTTAGATCCTCTGAAGAAAAAATGATGTGATAGAAACCCTAATCCATTAGAATACATCTCCAATCAGAAGAACCTCGTGATGAAGTTATCTTCGAAACTAAATCGTCATTTTACATGAAATTTCATCTAGTTGGTAGAATGATCCTAGAAATAATTGAGTGATCACAAATCACTAATCAATCAATAATTTCTTACTTAATTGTGATTACCTGTGATGTGTCTCTATTCTTCAAAATTCACATTGAAAAAAATCCTTAATAAATGTAAAATGTATTATATTGAGTTTTATTTCATCAATGCCATAATGGGGATTCACCCTAATTAAAATGGTACCAAATTTATTCTCCACCTCATCTATTACATATTGATGAGGCCTACCCTCATCATCGGCCAAACCCACCATATACTGGGCACATATCCTATTATTTGACTTAACAGCCGCATGTCATAAAGTTCCACTCGATCCAACCCCCATCACCTCCTCAGTCGCTACTGCGTTACAGGATCAATGAGGACATCCCAACACATTCAAAATGGCTATAGATCGAGGGAATGTAAAATGGTGAGATTTTTTCAGAACGGCCACACCCACCACAGATCGACGAATATCGAACACCTCAGTTTCCACCACAGTAGTTCGATACAGATCTTCAACCACTATTAAAGATCAAAGAATGTTGTTTATCTTAGTCTCCATCAACACAATTTGATCATTTTAATTCATCTAATATAGGTCATCCATTGTATATTGGAATGACCAATTCGTTTAAGCCACCCCATCCACACTAAAACTAGTACGACGAGATCAGTTTGTGTTAATCTCGACATGATTAGTGCCTTTAGCATCACCTGCTAGATGGATAGAGCCCAGATAGTGCGGAATTTCCCTATTCAAAATATATTAACTGATAATACACTATAATCACCGTTTAGGGAGATCTCCCAAACAATCACAATTTTATAAAATCATTGAGTACATAATTTCTTAATGACTTGAACACTACATCGTTTTTATCACCTGATAATGGAATATGTGTTAAATTTCTGAAAATCCTTATTCCATAAATTATGTTTACATATTCTTAAATATCATTGTATAAGGAATGATTTTTTATGTTCATAACATAATAATATTTCATGATAATGATGGAAATTAAAGAAATGAATTAGGATACATGATGAGTATACAATCTAGATTAAATTAAGTAAATAATGACTAAGAAAAAAGGGATCCCATTTATGAAAAACTATTTTCATAGTAATAGGATAAATTAAAGTTCATGGAAATAAATTAATTCAACATTTAGAAATCACAATAAAAAATAGGTACTTTAATTGAAAAGAATAAGGGGAGGATTCTGTTACATTGGGAAGTAACAACCTAAATCTTGAAGAGAGAATCCTTTGGACCATGGAGACATCATGGATGAAAAACATAGAGAGGATGAGTAAAACTTAATGATTAAGGTATTTTGAGTGGATAGAAATGGGATGATTGGTGGGTATTTATAGTAAAATATGTCGAATTATTTAAAAATCTCTAACTATAGGACTTTGAATTCTAGTTTGTGGAAAATAAAAATACAATTTCCATAGAAATTTCTATTTCTCATAGTTCTGGAAATTTGAGCCGTTTTTTTATAATACTCAAATATATTATATCAAAATTAAACTTTTTTTAATATTACTTTGGATATGGAAAATTAAATTTTTTACAAATCATTTTTTTAAATCATAATTTTAATTTTATACTTTTGAAAGTCATGTATAGGTTTGGAAATTGATTTAAATTGATTAAAATACATAATATTAATAAAATAACATATTTTGGGTCATGTATCATGTTTAATTAATTATTAAATCATGAATATATATTTTTTATGTTATAAAACATATCAAAAGCACCAAATTGTATTATTATTATTATTTAGTGAAAAATAAATATTTTAAAATTTTCAAAATATTTTAGGGTAACTGAATTTCAACATGATTATTTAAAATATAGTTTTTATTTTATCAATATAATTATCTTAATATGAGAAATTTATTTTTTAAATATAAAAACCTTATTTATTAAAAAATAATTGTTTTTACGATATAGTTAACTTTTGAATACATGTAAAAATTTCCTAGGACAATAGAAAATTATATTACAATTTATATTTAAATAAATATTGTTTTGATTGACTATTTAATTTAAAAATATTATATTAGAATAGTTGTTTTTTATTAAATTTTTATACATTTTTTTAATATACAATTTTATTATTTTTGTATCCAAAAATTCTATATACCCAATTCAAATTACATTTATATTTATTTTATTAAATATAATAATTTAGAAAATTATATTGTGTAAATAAATAATTCATTTATAAAATGAGAATATAATTTGTTGACAATAAGGCCTAGATACAATACCCCTTATTACACCACCATATTACTCAAGGGTATGGTGTGTGATTGTGATTGTTTCAAGGGTAAACCAGCTAACACTTACCAATTGGTGATCTATGCTAACATGAACATCTCACATAGGTCATTTCATTAAAGCCTCACTTATTGAAGCTATACATGGTAATGGTCAAGATAGTACCACAATGACACTATCTCCCTCCCATGTAATGAAAAATGGTATTTAACGGACATGAATCCATTGGTTGAGGTCATCGTTTCTCCTTTCTGCATCAGTTTTCATTTTCATTACCTTGTATATAAACTAATTCTAATGGTAACATTATCATGAATGGTAATTGTTCTCAATTTTCCTTTTAATTAATAGTTTGTTAATTCTAATGTGATAGTCATATACTAAAGATCGAATTTCCAATTACATCCTATGTATTTTCCACTAAACATCAACATTTATTACTGTATTAAAAAATGATTTTTTATAATTCTATTGATAATGTCTATTAAAATTTTAACATTCCTTTTTTTCAAAAAATTTCATGGAATGTATAATAATCATGTAAGAGTAGAATCTTATAGAGTACATCATTGCGTTGTTGTTATTTTTTTTGTTTTTATATCCTTTTACTAGTATTATATATACTAATCAGTATTATTACATGATAGTAATAATCGTTTTTTAATTGTATTCTTCTATAATTTAATTTTGTAATATAATAAAATAGTCATTATAGAAAAATAGTTCTCATATTAAAATTGGAATGAATTTTTTTTGTTGTTCCAATTTTTATAATAATGTTTTACTAGATAAAGATATTGATCTTAATCTTCTTTGAAATAGACAATGAAATGTCCCAATATTATTATAGGATTTAAATTTCCATCTTAAGACTGAACATCATTCTAGGGATGACATGTAGTGCTAAAATCAACTCCATATTCCAATATTGGTTGAAAATTCTCCCACACATCTAGTTAAACCTCATATCTCAATTAGATATTATGGAGATTGGTACTTAATAAAGCCTTACAACATCCTTAATGTATATCTTAACAGGATTGTCAAAATAGAAATGTTTACTAACAGAAATGTAATGTGATGATTTCATAAATCAATCAACTATGACCCAAATATTATTATTCCCTTTGGATGTGTTGTGGAGTCACATAATGAAATACATAGTGATGTTTATCCATTTACAATCTGGACTGGCTAATGGTTGTAAGATTGAATTAGATTTATATCTCTCAGCCTTATTTTTTTTGACATACTAATAACTAAGATACATACTCTCTGATATGTCCCCTCATGTAGTCTAATGCGAAATGATCTTTATGATATTTATACATATTCTATTACATGGATGATTATATACTGACAAATGATGGGGTTCATTAAATATTCCCTTCTATAATTATGGTATTGACCGGACACATACACTAATTCTAAACCATATAATTCCATTACTATTACAGCTAAACATGGAAACATTCTATACCTTATTTTTTCTCTCACAATCTTCCTTCTATGACTCTTTAATAATCACATGAATAATATTGTTAAAATTTATCTAAAAAATATTATATATTTGTTCGTATATTATAATTTCAAGGTGTATCCTCTCTAAATCCTAAAGTATTGGATATCTTTCAATCCTCATCATGAATAACCTAGAATATTCCTTCTACCTCAAATCATTATCATCGCTATTTTCCTTCCTAGGATAGTAATGTATTGGGTTGTGATAATATTTTATTAGTTAGAACCATCTCTTTTAGAACATATTCATCCATTTTTGTGTGAATATATAATTCAAGATTTTCTGATTTATATATATGTCACACCTTTCACCATAAAGGTAATGAATCTATATCTACAAATAAAATATTACAAATAAATGTCCAAAATCAAGAGTTAGGTAATTTTCTTCAAGATCCACCAATGAGTGAGACAAATATTCTACTACCTTGTAATTATGTTTGATAAAACACCTTGATCCATTTTTTTATATTCTATAGATCAAAAAACCTTTTTCACTTTATGGTACTATGAGAACAAGTGCATTGACCAACCTTCACCATATTTCCTGGAAAATATATTTACATTTACCTATCCAAAGGAACATCATTATTTTCCACATCAACATTGATAGTGGATTTGATAGATCTCATAAAAGTCTCACAATGTATCCCTAGTATCCATAAAACCCAAGAAAAATACAGATTTTGATCACCATGGTTTTGTTAGGACACTGTTCAATAATATCTATCATTTAGGGATCCATAGATATACTTTTTATTTTAATTACAATCCCCAATAAGGATAATTTATGTTTCTATTATTAACATTTACTAAATATGGAATAAAAATTCTCCTTACTGTGGGTCTTAAACACAATCCTCAAATGATCTTTCTGACCTTAATTTATCTTGGAATACATAATAATATCATCTACAAATAATACCAAAAATGATCAATGTAATCGCTGAATAATTATTTCATTGGATCAAGGGAGATACCATGAAAATTGCTATGTTCAGATGACATCACTATAAATTAATAGTGTTCGGGCGTCATACCAAAGGCTATCATATATATATCATCAATTATAACCCTCAAACTATGAAATCAATGTTATATTTAAATCATTTTATTGTATTTATATCCTCATATCTGATCAAACAAATCATTAATACACAGTATAAGATACTTCTTCCTGATATTGATATTGTTATGTTCCTGATAATCAGGGCAATGATACATTGTCTAATTATTATTATTAAAAAAACAAAATGATTCATCCCATGAATGTTAACATAAGTGAATAAATACCTTATTAATATTTCCATAGATATCCCTATTAAATTCCTACAACTCAATTTATTTACATTCTAAAAAGCGTCTTTGAATTAAGTGTTTCACAAGGTAAGAGTTGAATTGATAACTCATCTAGAAGTTTCATGGGGATGATATGATACTCTTCAATAAATAAATAGACCTATTCCCATACAACTAGAATAACTTCAATGTTGATTTTCTCACAAACCATTTTGAGATAGATAACCCTCAAGAACAGGTAATAAGGTTTGTATAGTGGATTTAATTTTCATTTGAAGTTCATATTATTCCTTGATCAAATAAATAATTATTAGTTTATTAAAAATACCAAATATGAATTCCATAACATAGAAATTGATATGGTCTATAGAAAAATTAATTCAATAAAGTCCCAAATGACAGTAAATACTACTAAAGGAGGAATCACAAAATATTAGGGAATAAAATTCCAAAAAAATATCTATTAGATATGAGATATATACTTGACATGTGATTATCATACCATTAGAATTTTTAACTAGAAGTCTACATATGATTTTTGAGGTGGTGATATGATATACCTAGAAAATTCATTAGATATAAAAGTATAGGTAGTAATAAAATCAGATAAAACATTTCCAGTTCTATAGATGATGATAAATGTATCTATAAACACTTCATTGTTTTGAACAACATAGATATTTCTGATAACATTATCTCTCCCTATTCCTCTTATATTGAGAGGTTATTATGACCTTTTTTCTCATTTACCATTATATATGTGTGTATTGGTTGGAATAATTTTTATAATAATTTATGTTGTAGTTTTATAGTGTGGGTGGTTCATTTGGTTGATCTATCTCCACATTTATTTCTTTAGCATTCCTCTTTACGTCTCTTAGAAGTTCACTTTCTCTATGGCCTTCTTTTGTACACTTAAATCATTTTCTAGTCCCATTAATAATATTTCCCATATAATTCTTTCTACACTTCTAGTATAAAGGTTGATTTATTTTCATTCCTACCAATTTTTTATTATTATAATTTCATGAACTCCATCTTTCTCTTCTTTTTAGAACTATGATAATGATAAGAATCTCCACTTCTTATTTCTATATTGATAGAACAATTTTTTTTATAGTTACTAAATTCCCTTAAGCCAACAAATTTTAGAGAATTAGTTTTATACCAATAAAGGACTAATAAATTTTTCATTTACTGTTGATGATGAAACAAAAAAAAATCACAAGACTTGTAATGTTTTCCTCATAGGTACCAATAAATTCCGTATCTGTATTCCTAATCTCATGTAATTCCCTTTATATTTCCAAGTAATTAATTTAGGGACATTATTTACTAAAACATATACTAAACTCATATAATTATATGGATTCAATTTATTCTTCATGCTTAATATTCCTACCATTAATATGAATTTACCTCCAAATAACACACCATTAGAATAAAATTTTCATTCTATAAGCATTATAGAATTGAAAATATTGTTTTGGTTGTATAGATTCATTTCTCTAACACTAGTCTATCAAAGGAAATGCTAAAATAAGATGAATATTTCCTCATGAATGAATGAATAATATGTTATTCCCAAATTTTCTCATTTATAATATCACTATTATTCTTTTTATGAGAGAGTTACAAAAGAATAACAACAATTTTTCAATGGTAGATGTATTCAATTTGGTTTCTCAATATGAAAAAGTGGATTTTCATTCCAAACATGTTTTCAACATGATTCCTATGTGTTCTAACCATTTACTAAAAAATTCATAGTTTTAGTGTAACAACTCCAGATCCTCTAACATAGATCCAGTGGTTAGTTTATTATATGTTCATATATATAAGGGATCTAATCCAAATTAATCAACCAATTTAGTAGTATTGGAGATCAAAATATATACATGAAACCCATTTTTCATTAATAATAAAATATAAAACAAATAAAATTGAATATTTTTCATCCTTGAAACTCATTCAGTTATTTATTCTTCATAACATAGGTAATGGATACAAAATTAGGGTGATACCAAATTTTGAACAATTTTTACATGAAATAGAATATGTCAGGATAAAATAAGTTATAATAAATATGAAAGGTAAATAACTTAAACATGTGACATTTAATCAATAACTTGAGCACGAAATGAAACTGGAGATAATATCAATATAATACTCTCATGGATAATAATAAAATTATTCTAAATGATGTAAACACATAAAATTTGGTGTCATGATCTTAGATATCATACTATTTATACCATCAAGACCTTGTTCCAAGAAGGATTAATCAATGAGTAGGTTTATAAGAAATACCCATTTAATTTTTTCCTACTAATATGTCTCATGTGAGTTGTTGATTCATTGGGGACTTATCTATAATCTTACCCCATCGATCAGTATATTTCCAACACATTATTTATATATTGAATGATCAATTTAATTCATAAAAAATATTCATCATCAATAAATATATGTATTGAGTAATGAATACAGATATGTCATGATTCTCCCCAGTTAATCAAATAAAATTCTTAATAAAACATCATATGTAAAAATAGAACATATTTTATGGAATAATCATATACATGATACAAAATATGTGGATATTGAAGATAAATATAATGTCCAACGATCACTAGAAATTTAATGTTCAATAGAAAGTTAAAAACCAAAAAATTCATAAGATATAATATATGACCATTAGTTCATCAGAAATATAGGTTTTCTAATAAAATCATGTCCTTTGGTAAAAATAAATAAAATGGAAGTTAAATATTTAAATAATATTTCATTATATTTTTTTACAGAACAAATAAAAACACATATAATAACCTAAATATCATAAAATGGTTATGGTGAAGGGAATTTCAATTATCATTGTATAAATTAATAAACATTCATGTTGAATTTTTGTAATGAAAGTCAAATTTGTTTCAAAAAAAATTAAAATTTTCCTGTCAAAACATTTAAAAAATAATGGATAACATTAAACTTCCATAATAAATCATTATATTAAATAAAATTACTATTGTAATTTGTTTTTCAAAATAGGTACATGGGATAAAAATATACCCGATCGAAAGAGAAATAAGGTCACATTTTATTTTAAACATATATTTTCATGATTTAAGTAGAAAAGGGAGGAATTTTTTTAAGAAATTATGTAAAATAAATAAATATCTATAGTATTATAAAATAGATGGATTTTATAAATGATGGATAATAATATTCTTTTAACAAAAATTAAGGTAATCCCAACAAAATGAGATTGTAAAATAAATCATTACCTATTAAGAAACTTTTAAATCATAACCCATTGGAAGAATAAAATTGAGTTCAAAATTTTATAATAATGAATAAATATGTATTCATGTTCAATATATCAATGGTGTTGTATATACACTACTTAAAAATAAATATTTACATAATAACGAATATGCCTCAATAGAGTGGAAATTGAGGCGGAATCCATTACCTCATGTTTCCATTTAGTTAATCCAGATTTAACCTCTTATATAATGATTTAAAACAAGTCATTAATTTATATCATCACTATATTAATATTTATAATATCATGTATGATCCTCTTATAAAATCTTATCACCCATTCGTTAATAATATTTTGTTAATACTACTGTTTTGGGTGTTAACTACTTCCTTTTTTGCATTCATGTTTTGTAATGGAAGTCCCAGTTGTTGTGAATAGGATATACTTATAAAATCTCCAGAATTATATTAATATTATAAATATCATATTTATTCATTAGATATATTTTTATTATCATTCTTTAATGTTTTACATGGAAAATGAATCACATTGTTTCGTTGAAACGGTGGGCCATAAATGCACACAAGAGATGTTATAATTTATTTAATGGGTGAAAGGTCATATAATTAGGTGATATAATAAATATAAATAAAAAACATTATGTTATAATTATCATATATAAGTATAATTTATTTCATTATAATGATCCATGTGATTTAGTGAAAGAAACAAATTTCATCGATTTGTGTGATTGTAGTCCACTGTACACATGAACGGTGGTTTTGTTTCCCATTTGATAGTGAAAGAGTTGGATGAAATAAAAAAAATGAAATAAAACTATATGATATTTATTTATTTTATTATATTTTAATTATTATTTCAAAAATAAGTTTTATGAAGATTAAGTAAAAAAGAAATAGTTTCGTGAAGACAATTACATTCCCTTAGAAAAACCTCCTTTCGATATGTTATTAAGGACCCTTGGGTTAGTTCTTTTGGAATAAAATAAATTCCAGTACATGGATAAGGATTTTGGGGAGATATTTGGATTGTTATTGGTTGAGATAAATGGATTGAGAGGTGAAAATAAACGAGGGTATGAGGAGCCCGTTAATAATTGAGGTTAGTGCCACATTAGTACTTTTTCAATGTTGTAAAATAATTCCAAGTCACTTTTTTGAAAACATTTCTCCAATGAGGCCATGTTAAAATTATATGAGGGTAGGGTTGAAAACTACCAACCAATTGTTATTTAGAATCTGTTCCTACTAGTTTTACACTTATATTTATAGATTAACCCCTGATAAACTCGTTTCGACATTAACCATATTACTCATGTTTTCTATTTTTAAACTTCATTATGAAAACAAATTATGTTTACCTTATTAAAAAAAATTAATTTGTTTTAAAATATGGAATACATTTTATTTAATTAAATTTATATATGTTTCAAAATTTAATTTAAAATAAAACTGAAAAAACCTGTCCCAAATAATTTGTCAAGAAACTAATTTTTCAAGAATAAGATGATATTCCATTAACTATATAACTACTAATCATAATGGTATTTATTTAAATTTCTACATATATAATCTATATTTTTTTAAAACCATTAATTAGGAAATAGAACATTAATTAATTAAAATGGAAAGAAATTATGCTTTAGAAAATATTATTTCAAAAAAAATCCCTTTTACACCAAAAAATATCTTATATTTATTTCAATAAAATTGGTAATAAATAAATTTTTAATTATAAATATTATATAAAATTATTATTAATTAAATGAAGAATAATTAAATTGTACATTTTTTAAGTATTCATAAATGTTGTTTTTAAAGAAAAAATTTCAAAAAAATCATTTTAGGATTATTTTAATCTATTAAGTTCAAAATTAATAGGCAACCTATTAAATTTTATATTTTTTCTCTTAAAATATTAAATTGTGAATTTTTTAAAATAAAATATTAAAATGTTATAATTTAATCTCAGGTGTTATATCAAGCATCAATCTATAACAATCAGAGTGAGAAATCATATAATAAAGAAAACAATTCTTAAGTTATCCTAAATTATGAAATGTTTTATCTGCCTATAGAACTATTAGGTTCACCATATATCAATATCAATTCATCATAGGTTGAATCTTTTTGTATTTTATATATTCTTAAAAACATAATATAAAAAAATATACAAAACCCACTATAATACCAACTAATGTAACCAGATAAAAATACACCTGAATATTAAATCATTTTATAGGAAAAATTAATATATTACATAATGATTCATTCCCTATAATAGTAAATTATTAATTTATTTGTAGACAAGATACATATTTAATTAATTTAATATTATATATCCCACATATACATTAATGTTTTTCCCTCATCGAAACAATATCATACGTTTATTACATAAAAACATTCATCATATCCTAAAAAAATGGAAACATAAGAAGGAGTGGGCTTAGATGATTCATAAGAGTATATATGGGAGATATAAAATAATTAACCTATATTAGAATAAAATAGGTACAAGGGAATGAGATTATGAAAATAAAATTTTATTTTCAAAACCAATCATCAATGATCATAAATTAAGAGTCATGACATAAATCATGATCAATGCAAAAGAAACAAGTCATAATAGAGAGGAATGATCATTAATCCATAATGATACATGAGATCATATAATAAACATAATAACATTTCATATGAAATTTGTAACAATAATAAGAATAAAAATATTTTCATTAGTAAAGGATCATTATCATGACCATCATCACATAGTGGATAATGACCTATAATAGATTTGGTTCACTCATAGAATCTTTTCATTCATGGAATAGGTTTACTCCCCATACTCTTCCATATTATCTCATGAGATATATATCATTACCCAATCCATTGTAAGACTTTAATATAAAATCCCATCTCATAATTAAACCATACATATGTTTTGTACAAGATCATAAAAAACATTTAATCAATCAAATCATAATTAATCAGTGGTAATGAAATGGGTTTCACTGAATCAACCGTACAAAAATTAACAAAATCCATCCATATGAATAATTTGGATGGAATCATAATACAAAATACCCAATTAATTAAAATAAATATCAATTAATGTTAACATAGATGAAAAATACAAATAAAATAGGATTTGAAACATTGTTTGAATATATGAGATAAATATCCCTTTTTTTAATAAAATTTTAAATAAAAATTTTAAAAATATTAATGAAACATTTTTTCTAGAAAAAAACTTGGATTATTATAAAGTAATATTAAAATCAAATAATGTTCTTGGTAGTGGGATAAGTTGTTCATGCGGTAAATGTGAAAATAAAATTACATTTCAAAATATTATTTATAAAAAGTCGTAAATAACTAGTTCAGAAACATTGAAAAAATTAATTTTTAATACTTTTAAAGGCTTTTAAAATATGGATTAAAATGAATTTAATACATCATTGGATCGTAGAATTAATATTCAAGAAATTATTTTAATGAATATATACATTTAAGAAAAATTGTACTAACAAAAGAGGAAATAAGGTCAACTTTTCTAAAAACATTTTCTTGAATATTTTAGGTAAAAAAGTAATGTTAATGGAAGTAAAACATGAAAAAATTATAAATAACTAGTAATGAATAAAATATATAGGGATTAATAGATAAATTTTATATAATTCCCATAAATGGTATTGAATCATAAACAATCCTGATTAGAAATGGGATTACATCATAAAACCTTACCTCTGATCCAATATTTATTCATATATATTATTACGATATTATATAATAAGTTTATATTTAGTGTACATATATAATATTAAAATATTAATACTTATATTACAATATTTCATTCCGTTATAATTTCCAAATATCCATTTTTTGAATCTTCTTTACAAAAATAAATACTCGGGTGTTAACTGCTCCATTTTCCATTATGTTTTTGTTCAATAAATCTGTTTCTTACACCTTCTTCATGGTTACACCATCTCAATAATCATAATAATTTTTTAGTATCATATTTATTAATTTTATAGACTTTTTTAACCATTCATATAAGTTTTTAATAGAAAATTAATCACATAACAAGAAAGATATAGTAGTTCGTACAAACACACACAGAATTATTTCATTTTAGAAATAATGGAAAGAAAGAAAGGAAAATAACAATTTATCATTCTACAATCATAATAATATCTTAAATATAAAATATATTTATTAATACCATCAATATATGAATCATCTTTTCCCTTTACTCATTGTAAAGAGGAATGCATATATGCATCAATTTTGGTACATATGATTGGCATAACATATTACGTTTGGGTGTGAATGATATCCCTGAAGAAATGGTTCATCTATTTAGACAGTAAAAACGTTTATTGTGTTTTACTATATTAATGTTTAGTGGAATTCAAAAAAGATAATCCACATTATATTTATTATGATAGTAGGTCAAGTGAATCTTATGGTAAGATATTCATTGATTATTATTGTGATAGTCCTCTTATAAGATATGTATAGTGACCCATATTTTTTTGGTTTATGAACCATGCAATTTTTTTTGAAAACACCCTATTTGTAACTATAAAATTGGTTTAGTTACATATAGTTTCAATGAAAATATATATCATGTTTTCTAATATATATATTATTGGTGGAAGTTTTCTTAACAGAACTATATGACTATGGTATATGAAAAAAAGATCATCATGGGATGATAATATTATGTAGTGATAGATTGGATTATGGTCCTCAAGAGGGTTTTATTGTATATGTGTTTCTATAGAGGATTAGTTTCCTAGTAGGTTAGTCAATTAAAATTTGATTTCAAACATGTATTCATAAATGAGGAAAATAAATTGGGTGTTATCACATGAGTTTCATTGGGGTGTTTGAGCTAGGAGAAGATATGTTTCTCATGAATTGTAACCTAGGTGAGACATTTTTTATGGGATAGGTGGGATAGTCTATATCCCTTGGGATGTAACTCAATATATTTGCGATCCATGTGATATATGTGAGGGTAACCCAAGAGATGGGTTATCTTGAAAATTTTTATATCCTTAGAGATATGAGGAATGGGTAGATACTTTATGTTATGATATTGTTTCATGGGATGTGATGAATGATATCTAGAATAGGATTTTCCTTGTGATATAATAAAAAAAATCACTGTAGGAAATCCGGTTTCATGGTTGTGTTTCAAAAATAAGGATTAGATGGATTCCTAAATTTATAGATTTTGGACCTGGATCCAGATGAGATAGTGGGTCATGATCCTAAAATGATTGATCTATGAGTGATAGAGATTAAGTAGATTTTATTGGTTTGAGATGACACTAGTTTTCAGATGACATTGTGGTATACCTTCTTATGAGTGAAATTCCTTTATTTGAAGAGGATCACTGTGGGTGATTCTATCTTAATTAGATTTACATGTAATGAGAATGTCCAGTGATTTAGTGTGTTTGATCCTAGGATTGATGAATTGAGACTCATAGGATCCCGAGTAAGATTGTGTGACCGAGTGGTATGAGAGTGTAAACACATTTGATATGGATGATATTGAGATATGACACATTGTTTTTGATGGTTTAAATTTTGAAATGGATCAATGAGTAGCCATGTGTGATATGAGGATTTATGGATTTGACGAAATGATTTTGAACACAGTTCCCAAAATGGTCAATGAAATGGAAAACTACCTATATAGAGAGATGCGACATCAAAAATTGATTGAGGTTCCATGGATTTATCAAACATAGTTTGTAACATGACATGGATTTCTAAGAATCCATGTTTTAGAACCTTTTGAGTTTTTTCACAAGGAGTGGTATATAGAAATCCATATGGTTGGGTGCTCACCATTTGTAACAACCCATCTTTTTAAGACATATATTATTTTCACAAACTATATGTTTAAAAACAAAAATTGTATTTAATTGTTTTTCTATTTATTCAAATGAATTGAAATAGATTATGAAATATTTAATATATGATTGAAATTAATCTATTTTTTTATTCCTTTATATAAAAACATTACAAAAAAATAAAATCAAATAATGTAATGCACACCATAGATTATTACTTCCATTAAATGTTCATAAATTAAAAGGAGAAAATAAATAGAAAATCATTAAATAAATAATACTAGGAGGTCATAGAGATTATCTTCACCCTTGAGGATTGTCAATAGCTAACAAAAACCTATAACATATAAGACCATCATAAAAAAATGTGTGTTTTGAGATCTGAAATGAAAAAATATGGAAGTGAAATGTGTTACATCAGATGTTCAAATAGAATGAAAGATATTTTGTGGAAATATATAGTCATAGAATTTGGTAATTAGAAATATGGTTGTTGGAAAAAGTGTTTTTTGAAATATGGTCATTGGATATATTTGTATCCAATAGTTATACTAAAGTTGTGTACTGTCAGTAGTAATTATAGTCACCAATAATAAATTATGATATGAATGTATAAAATTAAAATATTAAAACATATATTTATATGTGTGTATTAAATTTTATAAATAACATTATAATTATTAATGTATGATATTATGTATTTATAAAATTTTTATAAAGAAATTATTATTAATGGATTATTAAAATTAAAATTTTAGAATATAAATAATTAATTCTAAAGGTAAAGATTATTTACTATAAAATTAATAATTTTCAAATTAATATTTTCATTAATTTATATATATTTTATCCTAGTTAAATAAATAAATATTTTTAAATATAATATTATAATTATTTAAATTAGAAATTGGTGTTGAATATTATCAAGAACATTTAATATTCATAAAGATATTGTTCAATAAAACAAATTTTTATTTTTATTTTTTTATTTTTTTTAATTTTATAAAAAATATTTATAAATTTTATAATTTTAGTTAGAAAAAATTTATATCATTTTTTAATTTGGAATTTCAATATTATCTTAGTATGAAAATTTTGGTTTTTTCTAAAATAGTTGTTTTTTAGGTGAATAGTGAAAATTCGGTTTTTACAAAAAATCTAATAGTCATTTTATAATCAAGCAATAAAAGTTTATAAATCCTTTTAATTTATGAAATGTTTATTTAATGAGTAAACCTATTCATTCTCTAATACTATTTTATGTGTATAGAATATATGTTAATAATTTTGTGTAATTATGTATTATTTTACAATAAAGGAAATTATTTTTTGTCTTTTCCATTAATTAAATATTATTTATGTAAAACTAAATTCATGGATTGATTTGAAATCAATATAACATTTATATGTTTTATAAAACAATTTTTTTTCACAAAAATAATCTACAGGAATAATTGTATCCTATACCTAAATCTTACAGTTGAAAATTAACTTTATTCTAAAAATGGGTTTTTATGCATTACATGAACTAATATTAAAATTAATTTTGTATCACTTTTTCAAAATAAAAAAACAAATTTATTTTATTCCATTAATAAGAATATTCAAATTAGTTAATTATTTAAAATTCTCTTTTGGTTAAAAAATTATCTTACCAAGGTAAATTTTAGTTTCAACTGTAAAGGAAATAATTTTTTGAAGAATAATACTACTCTAAATATATTGTATCAAACAATTTGAGAGTTCTAGTGAATTATGAATTCTCTATGATGGGGGGGATGGATTTGAAGTAACCATCTATTTCCAATTAAGTTGAAAATTGATTATTTCTTCCATTAATTTAATTGAACCTCATTCATTGGTAGAGATGTATGGATGTTTATAAATGAAACACATTGAATTTCCCTAATATTATACATATAATGTAAAGTAAATAAGAAATAAATTTTTTACATGGTTTGACCTCAATGTGAGAAAAAACTCCTTATCACTTCTCCTCACTTTGTGTAAGAGATTTTCATCAAAAAATTAAATATTCAGTTACAACTGGTGTAAAAGTTATTATCCTTAACCCAAATGGTGAATCACACACACTATGTCCCCCAAAATAAAAAAGACTCCCTACATTATATTATAATAACTCATACAAGTCATCAATATTATCTATATTTAATAGGTATTTTTTTGAAACTTCTTATTCTACAAGAAAAATTTCACGACACCGTTCTTCTTCCTGTAAAATTAATTTTGAAGCTCACATTTTTCATAAAACTAGATGCTCTGGACTTGTCAACTTTCTATGGAACCTGATGTTTGAGACTTCTCAACTTTCTTCAGATCCAAGTTTCCTATATTATAAAATAATTTTGCTCAATTAAATCTTTCATTAATTAACAATTCATAAGATTTATATCTCAAATATTTATTTTCAGTATCAAAAATATTCTCAAAATGATATTTACTCTTTTTATATACTCAAATACCCATAATAAGTTTGGAAATTAAAATTCTTCAAATCTATGATTTTATCACGTTTAATTATTTCATTGAGATCCTTGGTGAATCTTCTAAAATTTAATGGTTACTGATATTTATAAAATCTCAATAATACTTTGGGCATCAACATCTTTCTATAAATTTTGCAGGAATCAGGAAAACAATTTCATGAAGGCGGAACTGTTGATCATACATTTCAATATCACCATATTGTTTTCTTCAAAAAAATGTAAAATCTACCATAATACTCTATTATAATTTCATCTATAAACTATATAAAATCATAAACATTCATTCCCTATTAATATTCTTTCAAAAATTTATTTTCCATCCACATTTCCCAAATACACAATAAATGAATGTTTTTATTTCTTCATGTATGTGATGATAATTTTCATGAGATAATCACAAAAACTCAGGATTTCATGTAAACTTATTTGTGATGCTATGAATATTATTTTTCTAGAGAACTCACTACAACCTATATGTTATTTTATTAATTATATTTTCTCTCATTAAATATCATCTTCATATAATTATTCTTCCTTCCGATTGTCATTCTTATGAGAATCATCACATCGCATTGCTCAAAATCCAGTGAACTAAAAACTTCCAGAGAACTCCGATTGTCATATTCTGTTCACCAAGAATCCTTCCAATATCAACTACACACGTCCTATTAAAATTATTCAATTACATAAAGAAAATTACCTTATAATAGTAATAAATATGCATTTATACATGACTTTCAGTCTTCATGGGTCACTTGTGCTTCTCATTTATATTAATTAATACTCAATATCATCACACACTAATTAGTCTCTTATGAGAGCTTTCAAGAATTTATTAACATAATATAATTTTATTACATCATTCATCATCTTGTCCTTTTTATTTAATGTTTGAACTTCTTCTTCTGATTTTGAAACACAAATTCCATTATAATTACCATTTGTATTTTCATTATTATTTAATGGTTGGATCTTGGGTGTGGTAAATTAGAAGGAATTAGAAGTCTAGAATTTTTTGGTGAACTCAAAATATATTCAATATCATATATAGTTCATCCATATATTATACTCCATAACACATCATAGTGTGAACACAGTTCATTTAGTTTTTCTATGTTCTCATGCAGTGCTCATTATTCTCATATACTTCTAAAAGTATCTAAAATATCCTTATATAGAATGTCTGAAACATCCGATCACATTAAGAATATTTTTCTTCACTAAAACCCTTAAATGGTTCATCTCATATACACGTTTCACTTTTTTCCATGTCTAGTTAGTTCAGACATAACCTACTTCTTTGATTATGTTAAACACATCATTTTCTTCTACCTTCCAATCACAACACCCATATATGTACAAACATTTCATATTTATTTATTTTAATCATCCCAATTATATTTAATGATCTCTTTTCAGAGTACTATAATTACCACATCTAATTCCTATTTATGAAATATTTATTCTTTCTGTATTATATGTTTTTTGTGCACTCAAAATAAAATTTAAACAAAATTGTATATCCTTTCAGTGCCTTCCCACTATTATATCTTCCAAAAAAAGTCACTTCAATTTAATTTATTTTGATTGGTATACCTATTGAATATATGGAAAATTTTTATTCTCTTTAACCCATATAACATTTTACAATACAATATAGGTTTATATCATCAGTGTAACTACAAATATTTTTTATAATAGAAATCATATTCTTGTCAGTGTATTCAACATAACATAAACCATCAATTTCCCCTAAAGAACAGTTCTATTAATAGACTGGTTTTTTATCATATGAAGTTAATAGTTTGTTTATCATCTTTATATATACATTTTTTAAAATTATTCATCTTAAAATGAATTTTAAATTTCCTCTCCATGTATACGATTTTCTACAATAAATTGATAAATATTTATGAGGGGTTCCAAATACAATAAGTTCAAATAATTCACCAAAATTCATCAACATAATTTATTCCTTTTTTTCTATTTTTGTTCCATAATTTAATTATTATTTACTGGAATATTTACTTCTGATGATTATACTTCTAATACATCCATTGGAAACTCAAACTACATTTACATTAACATACACATTTACTTTGATATAATTTATTGACAATAAATACAATATACTCATCATTGTCATCATAATCAGATAGCCAATTCAAAATTAAATTAATCTATTGTAAATAAATACTGTCATATAATTTTTATAAATATGAAAAATTAAAAATTAAAAAAATATATATTGAAAATTAATATTAAGAACACTTTACAATTAAAAATTTATTTTTCATCAAAAATTGTTTTTCTAACCATTGTATGTTTTAATTAACATTTTAATTTTCTTATATTTAGATATTGTTTTAGGTAAAAATTGATCCCAAATTCAGATTTATCACATTTATATTTAACATAACGGGTCATTATATATTTTTTGTGGTAAAATAATTTCAAAGATTAATATTTAATCAAGATTAATAAGTGTTTAAATGGATAATCTAGTGTGGTTTAAATTTTAATAAATAAATTTGACTCTAATAACTTCTAAATTAAATTTTTCAGGTTCGAAATTCATTCCAAAACATCTCCCAAAATAATGTTCACAAAAAATTCAAAAAAATCACCAAACCCACAAAACCCTGATCTGATATCATTCTTACACCTTACCTAACATTTCTTTACACAAGAAATCCCGTTTCATTCACATATAAAAGTCTCTCACTCCAACCCATTATCTCATAAATCTCCACCCAAATGTATTTATCATTAATTTACCTTTATATACCTCTCTAAATCCATCACAATGAGCTCTAGAAGTTCTATGTATCCCAACCATTATTTAAGAGGCTACATAGAAAGGTTGGATTCTACTCCATATCCTTTTGATTCATGTATATCATTTATGGTAAAACATTTATTTATTTTATTTTCTTATATTTTGATATAAAAAATACCTAACTATTAAACTATGCACTATTTATTATAGGATACCCTTCTCTATCATTAAACCCATTTCATAATCTATTTTTATTTCTACCAGATTGCATAAACCGGTCTTTGATTCTCTCACTCCTCATTTTAATTCAAACAATTTATTTTTTATAAACTCTTTTGATTTACATATAATTTTACTTCCATATTTTCATAATCAATGCTTTACAATCCAAATGAGTCATTGTTGATGAGACACTACCCTTCTTTTTAACTAAGACCTTTACTTCCATAAAATATTTTTTTCTCATTTCAAAAAACATCACTTATGTGGTTCATTTTTTATTTCTTAATTCTTATAGATCCATAAAAATAATTTTCCTATATTATAACTCTTTGTTGAAAAAAATAATTTTTTATTAAAATATGAACCTCCAAAATGATTTAATTCCTTATTATATTGTGAATCCTCATGATACAGCCTTTAGTTATGCTTTTAGACAAGATTATGAACCCCATTCCTTTATTATAGGTTTTGACATGATTATATTTTATGTGTGGATTATTTTCCTCATGTGGAATACACATTCATATAAATATTATTATTTTTATTACATAATAATTATGCCTGTAATTATATAGATCTACAATGCAGTTGGTAATGTTTTCATCTAATAAGATGTCATGTATAGTGCATGTGAGGTTATCCCGAGCATAATAAATTATGTAACGGATGGGAATTTAATTATATAGGACTAAAATAATTTTTAAAGCATTATGTATCAGGTTTTTATGTATGGTATTAGGGAGAAAATGCAATCCACTATGAGGCTGTGTACATAACTTGATGATGGTCTTGGGAGTTGACCTTGACCTATGCTTATGATGTAATTATTTATGTTATTGACACACACACACACACACACACACCACACACACACATATATATATATATATATGATTATGTGATCTTATTATATCATTTACTTATGTTATGATACCATTATTATTGTAATTATCATTTTATGTTTTCATGTTATGTCTCTTGACTCACATATTATGCTTCATTATCATGTCTATTCTCTTTTAGGAGTTATACCTCACCCTTTTCCACATGTATTTTCCCTACGATATCTTATTTATTTTAGAATACCTATGGATATTAATAGAATTATCTAGAATTTTAAATAAGGATGATGATGTACTTTTGATTAAACTATCTAAATACACTATACCTCTACATACATGTATTGTATTTTTTGTAATACTATAGTACTAATCATGATATAAAATGTATTAATTTTTTCAGTAGCTGTAGTTGGTATTAGATGATGGTATTGTTATTTTGGGGATTATGAATAGAGAACATTAACAAAACCCCTAAGGAAAATTCTATGTATAGTAAAATATATTTTATGTTTGGCTAAGAAAGGTCTATTTGGCTTTCTAGAAAATGAATACATTTCTTGATACTGGTACATGTATACGATTGTAAAATAGATTCACTTATGGGTAATATCCCCTAAAGGATGGTTGAGCACCGACTAAATATTCACCATGTTGCACTATGAATGTTTTGAAGAATTCACACTTTTCTAGACACAATTGGGGGATATTATTTATAAATTCAAAATATTTTTATAAACCATTATAATGGACATGAACATAGGTAAATTAGAAAACCTAATAAGAATATGATTGTGCATAACATGGATTAAAACATAGAGATTCATAATTTAAGGTATATATTAATTGATAGGTGTTTATGTGGATTAATGATATATTGATGTTTTGAGAGCACAGATGTTAATGATTTTTAGGGATTAGAATACTAAAAAAAATTCAAGATAATTTTGGGATAATTGTTTAAGTAATAAGGTTAAATAATTGTTACAGAATATAATATAAATTAATATAGATTAAACTCATAGTGATTTAATTTGAACATAAATATTTTGTGATGGTTTTATGAAATAAGGATTTTTTATTTATAAATTTTAATAAGAATATTTATTATAACTCTCTTATGATTGTTCATTACTTATGTTAAACCATTTTGACTTTATTAATGTATGAAACCTGAATAAATCAAGGTAATAATAGATGTTATGGGTGATTTGGATATTGTACTGTTGAGAAACCTAATGGGATATGATATGGAAGGGAAAATATTATTATTATTTCGAACCATTTATCTGTAATAATGATTAAGAACATGAATTTATTTGAATTCATAAACAAAAAAATAATATAATGATGGAGTCTCAAGGAAGTTCATGTGAAAATTATAATGAATGATGGAATGTAATATTTACACTACCACAAAACCGAGCAAGGGAATAGCATCCCTTTATCAGTGCTAAACAGAAAGCGATGATAATGGGGTATGCCTTTATCAGCACTAGTTAAAAGCACTGATAAATCTAACCTTTATTAGTGCTAAAATAAGCGCTGATAAAGGTATACCCTTTATCAGCACATTTTTTATCACTGATAAAAGGTAACATTTATCAGCGCTTATTTTAGCACTGATAAATGTTTTTATTGTTAATTTATATAAAATTATAATATTTATAATAAAAAATAATTTTTTTTGTATAGATTAACAATTATATACCAATATTTATAAAAATATACTCTTTATTTTGATAATTATTAATAAATAGATATATATTTATCTTATATTCCATTTTAAATAAATATATAAGAATATAAACAAATTATTAAATAAAAGTTGTCGGAACCTTTATCAGCGTTCATTGAAAGCGCTGATAAAGGTATGCTTTATCAGCGCTTTTATTTTCTCACTGATAAAACATACTGTTATCAGCGCTTTCAATGAGCACTAATAAAGTTTCCAGCAGATTTTATTTATTAACCCTAGCAGGCCCTCCTCTCTCGCACGCGGTCAAGCTTTTGCGGAAGCTGAACCAGGCCCCTCTTCCGCCGCGACCTATCCTCCTCCTCCTCCTCCTCCTTCTCCACCTCTACCACCACCACCGATGGGTTTTCCTCCTCTGCTGCGACCGCCTCAGCCTCCGCTTCTGCTGCCTCCACTGCGGCTGGGTTTTACTCCTCCACCGCGACCGCCGCTGCCTCCACCACTGCAGCCTCCGCCACCTCTAGTCAGTGTAGGAGTATTTTAATTCTCTTGGGTTATTATATTCTTTTAGAGAGGCCATCCTTTAGGTGCTATCCGTGGGGAAGATTGGTGACCCTACCTAATGTGAGTGTTCTTGGTTGAATCAACATCCATTGATAGAGCTAACTGATGTGATTATTAGCAAGGGATATGAATATGGGATTGTGCTTTATGTTTTACAAAATATTTCTAATGGATCCCTTCAAAACAAAATGTATTATGTTCCTACCTTTTAGTAGTTGTTTAGTTATGACATCATCCTTCTTTAGGATGAAGGGGGGCAGGAATGTGTGATTAATTCAAGGATTCAATTAGGATATACTAGTTCTCCTTCAAGAAATATGTGAGAATATGAATCCAATCCTATGTTTTTGTTGGAATATTCTTATATTCCTCTTGAAGGGGTGTGGGGATATATGTCTGGTATTATATGGAAATTGGGATATGATGTTACCTTGCTCAAAATTTATGGAAGCATGAATATGGGATTACCCCTATGTGATATTTGAGATATTTCGATTACCACATTATACTAAAGCTTCCAATACATGTTGAAAAATATTTAAGACATGGGTGGGGATATAGAGTTGCATTAATATTTACTCCAAGTGGTATTGGTGGGATTATATAATTACAATAGGATTATGAGCCTATTTGTTTTGTTGGAGTGGGGATATATACCCACTCTTTCCCCTCACCACTTCGATAAGCAATTTGTGGAATTTATGCATGGCTATGGAAATATGTGTATTCCCCCTAATTTTTGTCAATATGTATGGGTAGGATAATTGAGTTTGAATAGGTATATGATCCTACTCACTAGATACCACGTGTTGTGTTGGAAAACTTATAATGGGGAAGTGTGTATATGAACCATCTCCCTATGATCAATAGATCTTAATTCCTAGAGAGACCTCATAGCTTCAAGGATATAAGAGATTAGGGAAGGGGATGCATTGTATTGCCCTCAAAATGAGTCTAAGGGTTAGTGTTCACATGATGTTGGCGATAGTGGCGATTGTTAGGAGCCCTACTGGGTTACCCCTGAACTGAGTTGAGGTCATGATTGACTTCTTGATCCACCTTCCTAAGAAAAGGAATATAATGATTATCATTCTCAAGGGATATAATTTTAAATTAATTAATGGTGGTGGTAGGTTCCACTTTCTCTATTATAGTTTCCTTGTAATGGGGTGGGTTGTGAGTATTTAACACGTGAAGACCCTCATGTGAAACTTCAAGAGTAGGGATGATATTGTGTTAGTGGTACCCCCTTAACATCATGTCATCCACTTAGTTTTGAGGTCTTCGAATAGGTGATGTATTCCTTTGGGTCATGGGGGTCGTAGATTTGGCATAAATTGAAGCATGGGAACATCTGTAGATAAAGATACCTTAAATTTCGATTGAATAGAGCTCATAAGGGTTACCTATATATAAAAACTACCAAAAACAGAATACCGATTAGTGAATTATTACAAATAAGTATATTTGATTAATCATTTTAACAAGTAAAGGGTTCATGTTATATTAAAAAATGTGTTTAAGTGGAAAACATGAAACAAAATTGATTGACTATAACACCCCGACCCCAGTTACCTAGAGTCGGTTCATTATTACATAACAATGGCATGATCACAAAAGATCAAGTCTTGAATGACCGATTAGTTTAGTAGCCTTAGAATCACTAGATACATTCATAAAGTTTACAAAACATCATAAAATGAAAACTAGAACACCATCTTTTCTCCACACTCATATCCCCTTATATTATTCCTTTAGGTCATTCATTAAATACTTCTTGACATCCTTGGAAAAATAAAACATAGAAAGGGGTGAGCTCAAATTCCCAATAAGGATAACAATATAGCGGAAACTTTCATAAACAATCATAAACATTTAAAACAATGTATAACTAAAACAAAAGACTTTCAAACATGGAATTTAGCATAATATGGAAGAAATAAAATAAAATAATTCCATTTACTTATTCACATGGATATTATACTAGTCGAATAATCACATTCAATATCAATAACCACTTTCATAATGATGGAATGCATAATACCAGACTATCATAACAACATAGTTTGGGCCTTGTTCCAAGACTAAAAATAAGATTTTTCCAAGGCCTTATGCCAAGACACTAGTTTGTCTCATGAAACCTACCGATACATCGAGGAACTATAGCAGGCTCCACCCGTCACTTATTAAGTCCAATGCATTCCTCATATGAATATGTTTAAACATAAACATTCGTATTAAAACTAGAAAATGAAATGTCAATACATTCTTCATAATCCATGAATGGTATAAAAATAACATATCCACAGTAAAAAATATCACAAAAACATCAATATTATATGGAAGTATTGTATCATAATAAATCAACTTCAAATAAGCTTAAAATCTATCAAATGATGTTGACATAGAAGAAATCAAAACTATTTGAGATAAATATCTCTCTTTTTTTTAAATAATTTAGTAGTAACATAATTATAAAATAAAACATTTACTTCCAAAATATTCTTATATACTTGTAAGGGATGCTTCAAAGATTTTATAACGGTGGAAAATAGCTTCACCCACAGTATAAGTTAAAAAGGAAATTCTTACCTTAATTCTGTCGAAAAGGTTAAAAAGGACCTTGTTTGGAAAAAGATAGAATGATTCCTTTAGAAACTTCTTATAAATATTCAAAAAAGGGTATAAATGACTTTAACCCATAGTTTATAAAATAGTAAGAATGATTTAAAATACATTTTTAAGAGACATGGATGTGGATGATAAAGAGGTCCCAGTAGATAAGTACGTATAAACAACCTCGGATAATGAAGAGATTGTGAAATAAACCCTTACATTGGAATTTTCATTGTTCGAGGGTAGTTTAACCTCCTTTATAATGGTGAAATAATTTTTATTATCTTATACAATAATAATATACATTAATATGATATCATATATGATCTTTTAACATTGCTTTGTTAATAATATCTTAATATTATCATTTGGGGTGTTCACTTACTCGTTTTCCTTTATATGATTTGATACATAATCCATGTTTGTTATGAATAGGTTTTATCTTATTCATATACATAATTATATCAAGTCCTTAAAAATTATTTTTAATTATAAAATGATAATTATACTTGCATCGATACGATGAGGAATGAATCTTATCGCGTTCGTGGAGACGGTAGTCCGTACGTACGCACGAGCGACAATATCATTCTTTTGATATTAAAATAATATATAATTGGATGTTATATCATATATAAAAAATTATTATCATGTTATATTTATTATTTATATCAATTACACATCATTGTCATACCCATTCAAATATTAATGTTTTGAATAACAATTACACCACGACGCGGAGACGGTAAGCCGTACGTACGCACGTATAGTGATATGTCATTCAAAGGATGGATAGAATACTGAATATGGTTGTAACATATTTATATTAACATCACATTATATAGAATATACTGTATTTAATATTTTATAAAGGAAATAACAATGAAATAAGAAGTTGAAGAAGAAAGGAACTTGTAAGAGGGTGGTGAAAACATTACCTCTTCTTCAGGTTCTTTCTTTTGATTTGATCAAAAGGGCTCCTTATATTGGATTTTGATCAAAATAATGCCTCTAAGTTGAAGTGAGGGAAGTTTAGAGAATATTTGGGTAGGGTTTAGCCGATTCAAAGGGCATTGAAGGTGTGAATTAGTGAGAAGGGGGAGTGCCATTTTATAAGAGGGGTGAGGGGAACCTTAGGAAAAACTTAAACTATTATTTTATAATAAATTCATATTCGATTTATAATGGCTCCAAATTGACTTATTTCTTGGATAAGGTGAGGATGGGTTAAAATACATTAAACCAATAGATTTTAGATAGGTTTGGGTCACTATATTAAACTTATCATTTATATTTAACTCTTAGTTAAATAGTTTGACATTTACCATGTCTCCTTGTATTTTTATATTATATGGTTAATAAACATACCCTATATATCCAAGCTAACCCCAAGTGGTTCATTAATGATATAGCTATCATTATATAAGTCTATTGGCCGACCCTTAGATTTTTAGAATTGAATATCAATTAATAATATAATATTTATTTTAAAAACTCTTTTATGTCAATTTTGACACTATTTGGAATTTTATTTTTATGAAACTCATAACATCATTATTACTTCGAAAAAACATAATTAAATCAATACTAACATGTCATATTAACCTATAAAATTATTGTAATTCATAAAAAGTTTGAAATAAAATTTATTTAGATATTTATAATATCAATTATTTTAATATTTCATTAATTAGGTAATTACTACATCCCCATTTTTTCATTAATAAATTAAATTATTTAATATCCAAAAATTATAACTAAAAACCCATTATGTAGGATATCTTTTTATCTTTCTAATTAATATTTATAATTGAAATTTTCTTATGTAAAACCCTATATTAAAAAATATTTAGTTATTAAACATTGATTTTAAGTCTTTTAACTATTCTTTGAATTAAATAATAATAAATGTCCTAATCTAATACAAGTGGACCAAAGAGGTTCATATTTTATTCCTATGGTTGTTTTTGGTCGAATTATACTTAGACAATAGAATTAGGACATGTGTTAGGGTAATAATAATATCATATTTACCCTTAATTACCCTATTTACTTTTAAAGGTTGTAAATAAAAGTAAAAAGTTACAATTCACCAAAGAATATTTTTATCTTATTGAACCACATTTTACTCCTTGATATTAACCATGTCTTTTGTAGTTTCTAAATTCCACTCACAGATGTGGTAAAATTATGTTTTATGTGAATTTTCAAATTCTCCTAAGAGGTGCGTAAAAGACGGTGAAAAGTTCAATAACATTTTTATATATCTAAAACTATTATCAACTTACTCTAATGAATTACATTGAACATATATAGGCATTATGTATCTATTTTTAAAAAAATTAATTTAAATAAAATAAATAATTATTTAAATAAAATTTCGGTTTTTAACTATAACTCAGTGTTTTTCACCATTCATCCATAATTGAAAGTTTTCAGAAAAATTCCAAAAATTCACACTAAGCTAATTTTGATATTCTAAATCCAAAAATGAAGTCCATTTTACCAAATTAAAAATATAGAAGTTTCATTTATTAATTTAAAATTAATTCCCGTTGTCAAAACCAAGTGGCGTATTTTTAAGAAACAATATCTATCAAAAGATTGAGACGTGTTTATATCCAATCTCATACTGAAATTAGTTAAAATGACCAGCATTGGATTAAATGGTAAAAATATAATATATTTATACTTCCGAACCATTAAAATGTATAATTTAACACCATAAAGTATTTTTATTAAAAAAGATGTTTTCAGTAAAAATATAGTATTTTTCACTATTCACCGAAATATGAAAGTTATCAGAAAAACACTAAAAGTTTATTGAAACTAAATTCTTATTTCCCGATTCTCAAGAAGAATACTATTTTGTTAAATTGAATATAGAAAAGTTTCAAATATTTGATTTAAAAAGAGTTCACCATTAAAAGGCGGTAAAGGTGGATTTTTTAAATAAATACTTCTTTTATCTGAAAAAATGAATTTTTTATTACATTATGTCTAAGAAACTCACACTATGGATTCTGAAATTATAAGTATTATATATAGTTCAATATTTAGTTAATACAATTAATAACCGCTTTTGAAAGGCTAGTTTGGTAATCTTGTGGTGCGCTTGACCCCGATGTTTCCTATAGTGCAAGTTATTGAATTACATTGAAAAAAACAATGTACTATGAAATATTTGGGTGTTACATTATTCCCTCCTTCAATAAATTGCATCCTCGCAATTTCAATTTTTTCATTGAAAATAAAAGGTTTAAAATAGAAAATACCTCTTTGGGAAAACCCACATCGGAAATTGGGTTAATAAAATTTAGTCTTAATTAGAGGAAAAGGGGAATGAAAAAGTAACCACCAAATTATGATCTAGATTATGAAAACAATGGTGGAAATTATAGACACATAAATGGAGAAAAACATAAATATTTGTAGGGAGTTATTGAGCTCATCAATCACAAACAATTTTAGAATTGTGGGCCTCAAAGCCACCAATCTATGATGATTTAAAATACCATCAGTTCAATAAAACATAAGGTATTATGATAACACATTTTTTGTTTTAAGAACCCTTCCTTAATGTTTAATAATTAATTTATCCATAAAATAAGAGGAATATATATATATATATGTATGTATATATATACTTGACAAGAAGAGTTTCATTCTTCAACTAATTACAAAAACTCATCTTTCACTTTAAAAGATTTCAAAAAATATATATTTATCCTAATAGTATAGGGTTCCAAAAATAATGAATTTATAATTCACATATCAGAGCCCTAAAAAACTACATTATACAATACATGGACATCACATAGTCCAGTGGTAGGCGATAAATCCAAATCGCACTATGGTTGTGGGTTCGATTCCAGCAGCTTTGTCCGACGTAATGGGTTGTCACACGGTCTGCGTGTTGTCCTTTTATAAAATTCCAAAAATAACCTTTCAAACATAATCCATTCCAACCTTTAGACTTATCCAAAATACTTCTATCCAAACTCACAGTCCAAAATTTATAAGGAAGTTAAACACAATGAAGATCCTTTTTTCCATGAAATAACATGTGAACACCTTCATCATGTATTATTTTAAAACATGGTAACACCCAGAATTACCATAAAATCTTATTGATTACATTCATGCTATATTATTTCTTATATAATAATTGATATAATTATTCCATCCAAAAATGTTGTAAAATCCAATAATGATGGAATATACAAATAATTAATCAGTTTCAAGGTAGTCAAGAATATCCAATATAATTTATCCAAATCAAGCATGTAATGTTCTCAAATCACTAACTCGGAATCAGAAACATAATATGGCTTATCTTTATCTCAACCATATATTTTCCAAAAATTTAACCTACTATTGAGTCACAATCTGAAGTCCTTAATGAAATAGTACTACAGTACAATCCTTGTATACATCATAATTATTATAACTAGTACACTGTTGATATAACACTCAAATGTCATAATTATTTAATAACAACATAAGAACACTAATCATTCCTCCTCATCTGTGGTAGTACCATAACTTGATTATTATCCAATAGCATTATTTAGGGCATACTCTGATGATTTGGACATTGGTTCGCGTAGTGTCCCAACTCCTTTCAAATGAAGCATTGTAAATTTTAAACCTTTTTATTACCCTTGTACTCACATACTTGGTGACCTTTTTCTCCACACTTATAAAAAACTCCCATTCCCTTCAGGCACGTTCCTGGGTGTTTCTTATTACAGTTATCACATATGAGAAAATTCTTCTTTTCCCTCTTCCCTTTATCCATATTTCTCTATTCCATCCTTTTCTTCTCTTGCTTCCATTCAAAGCCATAGGACTCCGAGAATTCTTTACTTATCTTATTAACACATGATACTATTTCTTCATAGGTATAAAATACATGGGCGACTATTTCCCTTATAAATTTTGGCTTAATACCGTGAAAGATATGATCATTCTAACTCTTTGGATCATACGTATTGTTGGAGATCACATTCCTTCTGCTGGGAGCCATTTCTATACAATGGCATACACTAGATTATTTTATGAATCACAATATATAAATCCAAACTTGTAAAACACTTAACATAAATTGAACAATTTATGTAATAATTGATAAACATAAAAATGTTTTCTTTGAGGAAGTATATACACATAAAACCTTCATAATGGTTTGAAAAGGAAATGAGAATTATCCTAAGAATATCCCTCGAGAGTGTTGTAAACAAGAGTGCAGCAAAGACCGTTTTCGTGCACCAGTTCCTGTTCGAGTCTAGCTCAAAGCGGTATTTTCATGTGTTACCCATAGGTACATATGTGCCAGAGCCGCCTCTACCTTTCATATCCATAAATGGATGTATTGCTCGTAAAAGTCACAAAATCTCTACAATACCAAAATTCTAGGAAGTTCTTCTATACTAATTTTCAAAGTATATCTTAGGGCTATGTTCTCTAATTAGAGTTTATATAAATCTAGCTTCCAAGGTTTGTACTAAACTTTCTCTGATACCAATGGTAACGCCCCGACCCCAGTTACCCAGATTTTGTGCACTATTACATAAAATTGGCATGATCACAAAAGATAATGTCTTGAAAGACCGATTAGTTTAATAGCCTTGGAATCACTAGATACATTCATAAAGTTTACATTACATCATAAAATGAAAACTACAACAACATCTTGTCTCCACACTCATATCCCCTTATATTATTCCAGCAGTTTATTCATAAAATACTTATTCACATCCTGGGGAAAATAAAACATAGAAAGGGGTGAGCTCAAATGCCGAGTAAGGATACCAATATAGCGGAAACATTCCTAAATACGCACAAACATTTAATGCAATGTATAACTAAAAAAATCTTTTTAAACTTCAAATTTAGAATAATATGGCAGAAATAAAAAAGAAATAATGCCAGTTACTTATTCACATGGATATTCTACTAGTCGGACAATCACAAGCAATATCAATAACAATATTTATAATGATGGAATGCATACTGCTGGACTATCATAACCACATTGTCAAGGCCTTGTGCCAAGACTACAAATAATATTTTTTTCAAGGCCTTGTGCCAAGACACTAGTTTATCTCATGAGACCTACTGATGCATCGAGGAGCTATAGCGGACACCACCCTTCACTTTTTAAGTCCAATGCATTCCTCATATGAACCAGTTTAAACATAAACATTTGTATTATAACTAGCATAAGAAATGTCAAAAATGTTTCATAAACCATGAATGGTATAAAAATAACAACATCAATAGTCAAACATATCACAAAACCTTCAATAATATATGAAATATTTTTATCATAATAAATCAACTTCAAATAAGCTTAAAATCCATCAAAGGATATAGACATAGATGAAATCAATACTATTTGAGATAAATATATCTCTTTTTTTGAAATAATTTAGAAGTAACATAATTATAAAATAAAACATTTACTTTCAAAATATCCTTATATACTTTTAAGGGAATCTTTGAAGATTTTATAATGGCAGAAAATAGCCGCACCCGCCGTATAAGTTAAAAAGGACATTCTTACCTTAATTCTGTCAAAAAGGTTAAAAAGGACCTTGTTTGGAAAACGACAGAAAGATTCCTTTTGAAACTTCTTATATAAAGCCAAAAAAGGGTATAAATGACATTAACCCATAGTCTGTAAAATAGTAATAATGATTTGAAATAAATTTTTGAGAGACATGGATGTTCATGATAAAGAGGTCCCAGTAGATAATTACGTATAAACAACCTCAGATAATGAAGAGATTGTGAAATAAACCCTTACCTTGTACTTTTCCTTGGTCGAGGGTATGTTAACCTCCTCTATAATGGTGAAATAATTGTTATTAAATTATACAAGAATCATATACATCAATATGATATCATATATGATCTTTTAATAATATATTAGTATTATTGTTTCGGGTGTTCACTTACTCGCTTTCCTTTATATGATTTGTTACGTAAGCCGTGTTTGTTATTGATAGATCGTATCTTATTAATATACAGATTGATATCATGTCCTTAAACATTATTTTTAATTATTAAATGAGAATTATACTTTCCTGGATATGATGGGGAATGAATCCCATCGCGTTCGTGGAGACGGTAGTCCGTACGTACGTACGAGTGATAATATCATTCTTTTGATATTAAAATAATATATAATTCAATGTTATATACTATATACAGAATCATTATCATGTTATATTTATTATTTATATCCATTACATATCATTATCATACCCATCCAAATAAAAATGTTTTGAATAACAATTACACCACGAAGTGGCGACAGTAAGCTGTACGTATGCACATATGGTGATATGTCATTCACAGGATGGATAAAATTCTGAATATGTTTGTACCATATTTATATTAAAATCAAAGTATATAGAAGATACTGAAGTTTTTATTTTAGAATTTAAATAACAAAGAAAGAAGAATTTGAAGAAGAAAGGAACTTGTAAGAGGGTGGTGAAAACATTACCTCTTTCTCAGGTCCTTTTGATTTGATCAAAGGGGCTCTTTACGCTGGCTTTATGATCAAACTAATGCCTCTAGATTAAAGTGAGGGAAGTTGAGAAAATATTTGGGTAGGGGTTGGACGAGAAGAAGGGATTTGAAGGTGTTAATTTGTGAGAAGGGGGAGTTCCCTTTTATAAGAGGGGTGAGGGGAACCTTAGGAAAAACATAAAATATTATTTTATAATAAATTCATATTCGGTTTATAATGGCTCCAAAGTGACTTATTTCGAGGCTAATATGGGGATGGGTTGAAATACTTTCAACCAATAGATTTTAGACAGGTTTGGGTCACTAAATTAACCTTATCATTTATATTTAACTCTTAGTTAAATAGTTTGACATTTACCATGTCTCTTTTATTTTTATATTATATGGTTAATAAATATACCATATACATCCAAGGGAAACCCATGTGGTTCATTAATGATACACCTATAATTGTATAAGTCTCTTGGCCAAAGATTATATTTTTATGAATTGAATATAAATTAATAATATAATATTTGTTTTAAAAACTATTTTGGGTCAATTTTGACACTATTTGGAATTTGATTTTTGTGAAAATCATAACAACATGATTACTTCAAAAAAAATATAATTAAATCAACACTAACATGTCATATTTACCTATAAAATAAGTGTAATTCATAAAAAGTTTCAAATTACATTAATTTGGATATTTATAATCTCAATTAGGTTAATATATTATTAATTAGGTAATTACTGCATCCCCATTGTGTCAAAAATAAATTAAATTATTTAATGTCTAAAAATTATAAATAAAATACCATTATGTAGGAAATCATTTTAGATTTCTAATGAATATTTATAATCGAATTTATCTTATGTATAACCTAATATTAAAAATGTTTTAGTTATTAAATTTAATTTCACTCTTTTAACTCTTCTTTGAATTAAATAATAATAAATGTCCTAATCTAATCCAAGTGGACCAAAGAGGATCATATTTTTTTTCTAAGGTTTTTTTTGGTTGAATTATACTTATCCAATAGAATTTGGGCTTGTGTTAGGGTAATAATAATATCATTTTTACCCTTAATTAGACTATTTACTTTTAAACGTGGTAGATAAAAGTAAAACGTTACTATTCAGCAAAAATTATTTTTATCTTATTGAACCGCATTTTAATCCTTGATATTAACCGTGTCTCTCGGATTTTCTAAATTCCACTCACAGAAGTGGTAAAATTTAGTTTTATGTGAATTTGAAAATTCTTCTAGGAGGTGGGTAAAAGATGGTGAAAAGCTCAATAAAATTTTTATATATCTAAAATTATTATAAAATGACTCCAATGAATTACATTGAAGTTATATAGGAATTATACATATATTTTGAGATAAATTAATTTAAATAAAATAAATAATTATTTAAATAAAATTTTGCTCTTAAACTATAACTCAGCATTTTTCACTATTCATCAAAAATTGAAAGTCTTCTGAAAAATACCAAAAATTCACCCTAAGATAATTTTGATATTCCGAATACAAAAATGAAGTCCATTTTACCAAATTAAAAACATAGAAGTTTCATTTTTTAATTGAAAATTAATTCCCATTGTCAAAACCAAATGGCTTATTTTTAAGAAATAATATCTATCAAAATATTGACACTTTTGTGTCCAATCTCAAAGTGAAATTAATTAAAATGACGAGAATTGGATTAAATGGTAAAAATATAATATATTTATACTTCCAAACCATTAAAATGTATAACTTAACACTATAAATTATTTTGATTAAAAAATATGTTCAGTTAAAATATAATATTTTTCACTATTCACCCAAATATGAAAGTTATCAGAAAAACATAAAAAATTTATTGAAACTAAATCCTTATGTTCCGATTCTCAAGAAGGAGTTTATTTTTTCAAATTGAATATATAAAAGTTTCAAATATTGGATTTAAAAAGGGTTCACCGTTAAAAGGCGGTAAAAGTGCATTTTTTGAAATAAATACTTCTTTTATCTGAAAAAAATGAATTTGTTATTACATTATGTCTAAGAAACTCACACTATAGACTATAAAATTATAAGGATTATATATAGTTAAATATTCAGTTAATACCATTCATAACTGCTTTTAAAAGGCTAGTTTGGTAATTTTTTGGTGCGCTCGATGCTGATGTTGCGTGTAGTGAAAGTTATTGAATTACATTGAAAAAAATAACATACTATGAAATCTTGGGCTGTTACATTGAAATCCTAGGAACAAAATTATATTCTCATTGAATAATTCAAATTGGGTTCACTTTTTTTTGTATGTGACATGCAAATAAAATGTCTTGACATGTGGGGAACAAAATTTATTTAGTTATTGAATAAATTCACATTAGTTTCATCATTTTTGTTTCAAATCAAAACAACATAACCTGATTATTGGTTGTGTGGGGGACTGAGTATGGTAGAACAATATTTGTGTCAGGTTATGATTCTTTTTAGGACAATTTACAATTGATTTATTCATATAACTAGAAACCCCTAATGTCTCACACATTCGTTTGTTAGGCAAGAGAAGGATGTGGATGATCTCATGAGGAAGATGGATTCATAAGGATGGGTATGAAATATGAAGATAGGTTTAGAACTCAAGATGGAATATTATATATCCTATCGAAATAGGATTCAAAGTCCACATAGTTTAAGGGAAATAGTTTAAGGGTGTTTGAAAATATTGTACCATGAAGTTTAAAGTCATGGGATTAGGATGTATGTGTCGTGAAAGATGTGATAACTGATGTGGCTCTATTTTAACATAGTTTTGCCACATCTTTTAATTAATTTTTATCAATTTAATTAATTATTTTGACACTTTTTAAATAATATTGGCACTTTTGTAATTTTATCACTAAATATGTTAATTAAACATTTTTTATAATTAATTATGTATTTTTAGTCCTTAAATTGATAATTTTAATCTTACTAAACTATTCAACTCTAATTATGTCTTATTTAGTTTGGTTAATTTAAATCTGCTTAACTTTATAACAGTTAATATTTATTATAAACAATTATTTAATCTATGTAATTAAATTTAATTAACTTAGACCTTATTTTAATATTTTATCATTTAATTTAGTTACAATAGAATAGGTTAACATGTTAATTAATGTGTCCTGCCAATCATTTAAGTATATAATATGTGTTTTTAATTAAGTTAAATTGTTCGCTGTTAATTCTATTAGTTCAAATAGTTAATTAATTAATTAATTAACAGTTTTTAAACATTAATTATATTATTTTATGTATGCAGATTAGTTATTAATTCATTTTTATTTTATTTTAGTCTACCAGTGAGGTAGATAATAGTTTTAGGTGAAATAAAGAGTCACTGTTGCTTCTCTTTTTCACCGGCTGCTACCTTGTAATTGTTCTTTAAGTAATTATAATTTGAGTCATTTATAATTGTAGTCTATTATTTAATTAGTTTTTAATTTAAGCGTTATCTAATTAATAATTTATGTTGTGTATAGTTTTAAGTTAAAGTTTAATTAAATAATTTGTTTTTAATGCCAAGTTTCATTTTATCATCTAACTAATTGATTTTTTTTCGTTTAATAACTATAGTTATTTCTAATTATTTTAATTTTATGTTTGCAGATAATTAATTGTAGGTGTTATGAATTTATTTAGACATATATTTAATTAATTTTAACTTTTATTTTCTTAGTTAATAATTAGTCGCTTATATTTTTAGTTTTCTAAATAATTTGGTTAGTTTTTAGTTACAGTTAATTAATTAGTCTTTTACAATTTAGTTATTTTGATTTTTAATTTAGTTAGTTAATGTTTTATTCATTCTATTATTTGTTTTAAATTAATATTTATTGTTAATGTTTTTAATTTTTAACTGTCGGTGAGTGTCGCACCGATGCTATGTCACACCGAAAATTTTTATAACTATCGGTGAGTCGTCATGCACCGATCACTTTGTAACACCATCGGTCTCTCTTTTTAAACTACCGGTGAGTCAATGACTCACCGATCTAATATCCTTCCATCGGTTTCACTTCATACCGATTACTTTATTTTTTATCTATCAGGTTCTCATTTATTTTGACTATCGGTAGGTCATCACACCGATATTTGCATTGGTTTATTCTTCCATTGGTTTCGGTCTCATTTATTTTGAACTATCGGTGAGTCGTCGACTCACTGATCCTAAATCATCATCAGTTTCACGTCGCACCATTTTCTCTTCAATTTTATTTTTATCAGTGTCTTATTTTCGGTGAGTCGGGACTCACTGATTGAAATTTCCTATATCTGTCTCACAGATTTATTCCCAGTCACCGATCCAATCCTCACCGGTCTCTCTCATTTCTCTTACTACCGTTAGTGCTCCTTTCCCTCTCTCACCGATAGTTAATTTATTTAGGTGATATCGGTAGTTGTTTTTCCCCTGATTTACACGCACTCACCGTCAGTTTATTATTTTATCTTTTGGTCTCTTGTTTATTTTAATTTTCGGTGAGTTAACGACTCACTGATCCTTTTTTATCGGCATCACCCACTCACCGTTAGTGTTAATTTTCACTCACCGATCCTCCACCCTTTTCACACACCGATCCCATCTCCTTTTTTATTTCCTGCTACCGATAGTCATCTTTTCACGCACGCTGTGATTCTCTTATATTTCTTCACCTGCAACGATTCCTCTGTCAATTTTTCTGATTGAAACTCGAAACCAGAAAAAAATTAACTAAAAACATACTCAAAACCAGAGAAAACTTTAATCAAACCAGATTCAAAATTAACTCGGTTTCATACCCTAATTTCAAATTTACGCTCTTATGCTTTCGCCGCTGAAATCTCGCTGGGAGGAAGAACTTTGTACCATTGCTAGAAGGAGATCTGGTGTAAGAAGAGACTGACGCCACTGCTATGGGGGAGTCCATGTGAGAAGATGATTCTTGCACACTGCGGGGGAATACATCGAGTCGCCGGATCTGAACCCGAGCCATGTGCCGCTGTCGTTGCCGAAGGACCTGACCGTGAGCCGCTGTCTTAGATAGAGGAGTCTGTCACCGGTACTGAGGAGATCTGTCGCACCCTGTTCAACTGCAGATGAAGAGACAAAGAGATGACATGCCGCACTGGTTCTCGATGGAAGATGATGTCTGCCGTTGCGAGGAGATCCAGTCGCTACTGTCCAGGTGCTGAAGATGCAATGGTTTTGTAGAGCTGTTGCTGCGCCGGCTTCAAAGGAGGAAGAAACCCTCCCCCTGTGCGCCAAACTTGGGGGAGGAAGGAAGAGATATTAAAAAAGAGAGAAATGTAAAAAAATAAAATAATAATAGATAAAAATAATAACAAAATTAAAGTAAACGTAAAAGAAGAAAAAAAGACAAAAGGAAAAGTTAAAGTAATCAAACTTTACATAAAAGTTAAAGAAACTTTAACAAATTCAAATTAATAAAAAATAATAATTAAAATTAATATAATATTAAATAGATAAATTATAAATTAAAATTATAAAACTAAATTAATAATACGTTTTGATAATTAATTATTTTCTATTAATAGTATAAATTTAGAATTAATTATAATTATAAATAACCTTTAAATTATACTTAATAAATTAAAAATTCTTGAAACATAAGTAATAACGTTAACTAATTTGTTAAAATTAACTAATTAATTAATTAATCTAACAAATTAATTTCTTTAATAGTAATAATTAAGTTATTAATACAATTTTAAGTATTAACTTATTTATTTATTTATTTATGTTGTCAATTTTAATAATTTAGTTAAAAATAATAAAATTAATAACTTAGTAATTATTTTATTAACTTAATTAAATTAATAACTTTTTAATAATTTATTACCATAATAATATTAAAGTAAATACTATTTATCATCTACGATATTTTCTATTTAACTTAAGTTAACTTTTTATCAATTGTTTTTTCCTTTGAGTTTTAATTGATTTATTATACTTATTGTGTGCAGGTTCATTCAAGAGGCAGAAACAAGTCCAGATACATACAACTAACTTGCTGAAGTTAGTTATGTGAGAAAAGATAGCGTGACGTGCCGGTTTCGAAAAAAACGCACATTTTGTAGTGTGTGGGTAAAGAACTATGGAAGTCGGTGGAAGTAGTGGAGGTGACATGCATCAGATGACAGATGGTATTTTAAGCAGAGAAAACAGTAAAATTGAGGGACTCTCATTCGACATTCCATGCACACATTGGAGAGCAGATCTCCCGGGAGACATCAAAAGCGGTACTGGAGACTGGAGATGTTGGAGCAGGGCAGCAATTCATGGACATCATTGACAGAGGGAGGATTCTTTTTTCCTTTACTCTATTTAATTTTCAATGTATTACTGCTTTTGAATTGAAAATGATCTTCATTTGATTTCTTGTTCGGGAAATCAGAACTTCTATTGGTACATATTTTCTTATTCTTCATTTAGTTTCTTCCAATGAGAATCTGATTCTTTCGGCGAGAGTGAATCTGGTTCTTGAACATAAAATTGAATTAACACATTCAAGAACATAATTCTAAATCAATGATCTTTTGGCGAGATCGATCATTGAGATAGTCCATAAAACGTTCAATTCCGAAACAACAGAAACAATCGGCGATGTATCTTCCTGTTGACATCTTTTAAGTAATTTGCTGTATGTGGTTGTTGAAGTGGCGAACTTCAGAAACTATATTATAGAGTATTATTTCTTCTGGCGAGGAATAATTAACAAATAATCTTTATGGTGTGAGTTTAATCAAATGAGGACCATTCATTTTTAGCCAATGGTGTTCTAATCTCTTGAGAAAACTTTTGATCTACCCTCAACACTCCTATTTCCTTCGTTAGTTATTTTTAGTTTTAACTGTTTCATTTTTGTGTTTTGTTTCCAGTTTAGGTAATAGTGAAATTCCAAAACTTGTTTCATACTGCTTAATCAAAAATAAATAAAAAAATATATTAAAAAAATGAAAAGTATTAAAAAAATGCCTACCTCACTGCTGACAACAGTGAGGTTTTTAGTTTAAAAACCTTAGAATTCTCGTCTGCCTTCTCTGTGGATCAACCCTGCACTGCTATACTAGTGTAGGAGTAATAAATGTAATTTTGAGGGCCGTGACGACCTCCGGCACGCTTCAAAATTTTTCACCGTTGCCGGGAAATCCAGTCGCTACTGTCCAGGCGCTGAAGACGCAATGGTTCTGTGGAGCTGTTGCTGCGCCGACTTCAAAGGAGGAAGAAACCCTCCCCCTGTGTGCCAAACATGGGGGAGGAAGGAAGAGATATTAAAAAAGAGAGAAAAGTAAAAAAAATAAAATAATAATTGATAAAAATAATAATAAAATTAAAGTAAAAGTAAAAGAAGAAAAAAAAAGACAAAAGGAAAAGTTAAAGTAATCAAACTTTACATAAAAGTTAAAGAAACTTTAACAAAGTCAAATTAATAAAAAATAATTATTAAAATTAATATAATATTAAATAGATAAATTATAAATTAAAATTATAAAACTAAATTAATAATACGTTTTGATAATTAATTATTTTCTATTAATAGTATAAATTAAGAATTAATTATAATTATAAATAACCATTAAATTATACTTAATAAATTAAAAATTCTTGAAACATAAGTAATAACTTTAAATAATTTGTTAAAATAAACTAATTAATTAATTAATCTAACAAATTAATTTCTTTAATAGTAATAATTAAGTTATTAATACAATATTATGTATTAACTTTTTTATTTATTTATTAATGTTGTCAATTTTAATAATTTAGTTAAAATTAATAAAATTAATAACTTAGTAATTATTTTATTATCTTAATTAAATTAATAACTTTTTAATAATTTATTACCATAATAATATTAAAGAAAATAATATTTATCATCTACGATATTTTCTATTTAACTCAAGTTAACTTTTTAACAATTGTTTTTTCCTTTGAGTTTTAATTTATTTATTATATTTATTGTGTGCAGGTTCATTCAAGAGGCAGAAACAAGTCCAGATACATACAACAAACTTGCTGAAGTTAGTTATCTGAGAAAAGATAGCGTGACGTGCCGGTCGCGAAAAAAATGCACATTTTGCAGTGCGTGGGTAAAGAACTCTGGAAGTCGGTGGAAGTAGTGGCGGTGACATGCAATGGATGATAGAGAGTACTTAAGCAGAACAAGCAGCGTTTTTTGGGAGACAGAGATTCATTCATACGGAGGGGGGAATTTATGCACTTACCTGGAGAGACGATCAAGAGCAGCGGGGATGATGCTAAGCAGTGCAGTCCAGGGACTTAGGAGCAGAGCATTCTTAGGGAGTTTCTTCTCCCTCACGATCTAAATTTTTGTACTCTATTTCTGTAATGTTTCCTATTACTTCTGTTATAATGAATAGTATAGTTAGCTATGTCTTTTAGTTCGGGGAGAGTTCTAGATCTACTGACATCTTTTTCATCCTTCTCATTAACCAATTCTTCTGTGATTAGAATTGATCGGCGAGATCAAATCTAATTTCATTTATATGCTCTGTACCACAAGCACTGAAATATTCTAGACTTTGTAATCATTCGACGAGTTTGGTTATGGAGTTATCTTTTTAGTAAACAAATCATAACAAAACTTCAGTACTTACGGCGAGTTTGTACTGTTGTTCATCTTAATACATCTTTCTGGAATTGTACTTCTCGGAGTGGCGAACTCTAGTAGTACAATATCCACGACTTAACTCCTGGCGAGGGAAGTAAGTCGTCTCTTTATTCCAGTGGTATGAAGCAATACTTTACATGAAAAGGAAAATCAATTCAAACCAGTAGACTAGAATGAACCCAAGCATTCTTTACTGTTGTCTTTTATCATCATTTTATCTCTGTTGTTGCACCTAGCTCCTAGCTGTACTTTGTTTTAGTATTGTTCAAACAATTTTACTATAAAAGTGAAGTTTCACAGTACAAAAAATCATAAGGAAATTAAAAGATATAAAAATATAAAAAGTGAAAATTAGAAAAACCACTCCGCTGCTGACAACAGTGGAGTTTTCCATGTTTTTTAGTTTAGTAGTGGCCAAATTTACCTTCCCTGTGGGGTCGACCCTGCTTTCCACATATACTGTAGTTAGTAGGAATATAAATATTAAACTTTGGTCGGCTTCAACGATGGTTTAGGTCAAGTTTTTGGGGCCGTTTCTGGGCAAGGCACGATTCAAAATTTGGCGTCATTGCCAGGGAAGGCACACACTGAGAGTCTAGGGTTTGAAAAATAAAAATAAAAAAACAATTAAAAAATACTAAAAAAATAATTTAAAAAAATCTGTTTTAATAAAATTGTTTTGAACTACAACCTACTGTTTGTGTGGATTTTGAGAAATCTGCCTCACAGTGAACTATTGTGTGTTTAATCTTACATATTTTTAGTGTAAAAATGGATGTTAATGAGAATTCGAATCAACCTGGACCTTACTGTGTTTTTTGTGGTGATTATGGACATACTGCTTGGCAGTGTGTCTTTAACCAGCCACGACGGTATTCTTTCATTGAAGAGAATAAACAAAACTTTGAATTTAGTCCTGAAACCCTAGCTAAAATTGATCTAATTGATTCTAAATTGGATGCTAGGGTGGAACAAATTAACAATTGGTTAAATAAAACCCATGAAATTCAACTTAGAGATTCTCAAGAGCGAGATCAACGACTAAAAAGATTAGAAACCATGCTCTTGGAATTACAACAAAGGGCTAAAGAACAAAAAGAATTTGAAGAAAATGAAAAAGAAAATGTCTTTAAAAGATTTGAAAATCAAGTGGAAGAAGAGAGTAACTGTGAGACTGGAAAACAACTCTTTATTTTTGATAAATCTGATACCGTTGAACCAAATTTGGAAATAAATGACTCAAAATTTCAAGAAAACAACATTGAAAATCCTACAAAGAACTTAAATGCTCTTGTGTTGGATAATTTTGAAGATGAATTGAAACAGATTGAAAATGAATGTCCAGTTCTATTTATAATTCCTACTATTGATAAAAATCACTGTTTTAGAAGTTTTTAGAATGAAGTCACTCGGGTTGAAGAAATACTTGAAACTAAAAATTTGAATGTAAAAAAATCTTCACCCAAAATTTCTGAAATTCTAAACATTGAGCCTGAACATGATATTGGGTACACTTTGGAAGAGAAACTTAAGCTCGATAACATAGAATCTATTTTTTTGAACCTCAACTGAAAACATCTCTTCCATGTTTTGAAACTGTAATCCCAATTAATTCTGAAATGATGTTGGATTATGAGGAAGAGGAAATGACATTTGAAGAAAAATTAACTAATGAGTTTGCATTTCCCTATTCTCATAGTGATCATTTTTCTGAGACTTTGTGTACTGAAATAGAAAGTAGTGTTTTCATTCCTAGGGAAAACTGTTTGAATTTGATCAATTTTGAACATGACTTCATTGAAGCTGAATTGAATATTTCTTCTCCTGAACTAAACTTTCTAGAGAACACTATAGAAATTATTTTGGAAAGTGAGCCATTTGAACTTGAACATAAATTAGAGCTTGAACACATGTTAGATGATGGTTGCAGAACTGATTTGATAGAAGCAGTAGATGTTCAGTGTGATTTAACAAATGAGGATATTTTGGAAGAAATTAACAACATGGTTAAACCTGAATCTGCTACTGTTCAATTAAATTCTATTCCTTGTTTATCACTTTCATTCTCACCTGTGAAGGGTGCTAAGCCTTCTAGTGATGCTGATAGTAGTCTAGAAGTGGATTTATGCTTGAGTTCCAATGCTCATTATTCTGTTCAGAACTTTATTGAATCCCCTTTTGAAACAACTATTCAGTATTCCCCCATAAGCACACTTGAATTTGAACCTTTGACTGTTGAAGTTGAGAGAGAAAGCCATGAAAATAATGCCATACCCTTTGAAGCACCTAGTACTATGGTGTCCCTTCTTGTGAACTCAACTCTTGATAAATCTGAAACAAAACTGGTAGTGGACAACACTATATCCATTACTGCTAAAGGGTGCTACATAGGGGTTAATTCAGGCTATGAGAATTCCTTTTTTATCTGCTTATGTTTTGGTTCCCACAATCTTCACAGTTCTGTTAAAAATAAATGGGCCAAACACATGTGGTGGTTCCTATTAAGGAAATCACATCCACCCAGTGACTATGGTTAGTTGCTAGGTGAGTCCGGCTGGGGACTATAAAACTAGCGCTGCATGGGAGGCAACCCATGGTCATGTTTTGTTAATAAATAAAAATTTGTAATTAAATAAAGTCTAACTGAAGACATAAAATTAAGTGCTTCATGGGAGTCAACCCATGTTCTTTCTTTGTGTTTACTTTTGTTCTATTCTTATTTTACATTGAATAAAGTGCTGCTTTTCATGCTCATATATGCTCATATATGGTCTGTGTTTTTAGGAATGCTGCTTATGTCATCTAAAGACTGGGATTCCCATGGTCATTTTTGGACAATAGTTTAGTCAGGGAAGTATTTCAACTTGTTGCACTTATTTTTCTGCTCCTGATTTTGAAAATATAATTCTGCTTGCTTAAAATTCTGCTTGTATTATAAAATTCTGCTGCATGTCGTGTAACTAATGAATTAAAAATCTGCATGAGCTTCCTTTCTTTAAAAAAAAATTGAATTTTACATTGTGATAAAACGATTTCACTACATGGAACTAAGTGTGCGGGGGAGTACATGCTGCTGATCATTTGAATCTGCTTGTTTCATTGAGGTGTTTAGCATTAACTTTGTCTATTATATTGAACATATTATTGACATTTTTGTTTAAAATGCTTACACCCAGTTAATTGTACACTCAAACCTTATATGTTATGTTTGAACTTTAATGAAAATCTTTTCCATTGTATATCAATGTTAATGGGTGTACTTGTCAATGAACCAGCTGGTTATTTATTCATTGTGGCAAACAACATTTTTGAACTTCATTGGGACCGTTTATACATGTCATTAATCTACTAAATTGAAAATCTGTTTTGAACCATAGTTGATTAACTGTTCTTCTCCATATTTAGAATTCAACTTTGGGGAAAAAGTTGGGTTTTATGTGTGGGGGAGGGGGTCATTTCTTGACTGTCCTAAACTGTGTTTTATTGTAAATCTCATCAATTCCCACTGCTTTTAAACTTTTTGTAAAAAAATGGTCAAATTTTTTCAAAATTCATGCATAATTTTAGTTTTTTTACTATACTCAATTGGGTCTTGGCTTAGGACACGTATCTTGTTGGAAGTTAAGATTTGCATTGAATCTGAAATTAATGAGTCTGGATGATTGCTGAGTGATCTTTCTTAGTGAATTGATGTAAATCTTGTTTAGAGTCTTCTTCTGAGGTGACATGGGTTACATGTTTGTGGAGCTATGGTTATACTATTGGAACTGGAAGTTTTTTTCTGATTCTAGTGACCTCATTCATCTTAAATTTATTAAAAGTAATTTCTTCAATGAGCCAATGTAAATTAATTTTATATAAATCTTTTGAAACTAGAGTAGTTTGGGAATCTGGGATCCCACGGTGAGTCTCTGAGACCCTAGATTCTGGGTGCGTTTCTATTTACTATAAGCCCTCTGTACACTTTGAATAAGTGCATTGCACAGTGCTCAGCACAATGATACAAGGCTTGGGAAAATTAAATAAAGTGTCTAGGGTCAAAAATGAGCTCATTTAGGTGAGGGGAGTGATGAACGCCAAATGAAGAAGGGATCAATGGGTTTATATAGAAATAATTTAGGTTATGTCATTGTGGTGATTCACAAAAAAAATTAATTATTTTTGGAACCTAGGTGAAAACGTCAAAGTACAAAGTTCCATGGTTGAGGTCTTAATTCAATTGATATTTCCTCTCATGTCATTCTTAGACTTAGAACCTGAGCCTTGATTGAAGTGAGTCACTAAGTTGTATCATATATGAGGCATGACATCTTCTTTGATGGATGGTTTTTGAGTTCTTAATTATCCTTGAGTATTTGTTTTAGGGAAAGATCTATTTGAGTTACTCATTTTCTTAAAGCCTACTATTATGTAGTGTCCTCTGTTTTGAGTACTGGACATGTTACATTTTGAGCAAAATCATAAACTCAATTTACTATTTTTGAAAGATGATAAAACATTGGATTGTTTGAGGACAAACAATGCTTAAGTGTGGGGGAATTTGATGTGGATCTATTTTAACATAGTTTTTCCACATCTTTTAATTAATTTTTATCAATTTAATAAATTATTTTGACACTTTTTAATTAATATTGGCACTTTTTTAATTTTATCACTAAAAATGTTAATTAAACATTTTTTATAATTAATTATGTATTTTTAGTCTTTAAATTGATAATTTTAATCTTACTAAACTATTCAACTCCAATTATGTCTTATTTAGTTTGGTTATTTTAAATCTGCTAAACTTTATAACAGTTAATATTTATTATAAACAATTATTTAATCTATGTAATTAAATTTAATTAACGTAGACCTTATTTTAATATTGTATCATTTAATTTAATTATAATAGAATTGGTTAACATGTTAATTAATGTGTCCTGCCAATCATTTAAGTATATAATATGTGTTTTTAATTATGTTAAATTGTTCGCTGTTAATTTTATTAGTTCAAATAGTTATTTAATTCATTAATTAATCGTTTTTAAACATTAATTATGTTATTTTATGTATGCATATTGGTTATTAATTCATTTTTATTTAATTTTAGTCTACCGGTGAGGTAGATAATAGTTTTAGGTGAAATAAAGAGTCACTGTTTCTTCTCTTTTTCACCTGCTGCTACCTTGTAATTGTTCTTTAAGTAATTATAATTTGAGTCTTTTATAATTGTAGTCTATTATTTAATTAATTTTTAATTTTAGCGTTATCTAATTAATAATTTATGTTGTGTATAGGTTTAAGTTAAAGTTTAATTAAATAATTTGTTTTTAATGCCAAGTATCATTTTATCATCTAACTAATTGATTTTTTTCGTTTAATAACTATAGTTATTTCTAATTATTTTAATTTTATGTTTGCAGATAATTAATTATAGGTGTTCTGCATTTATTTAGACATATATTTTATTAATTTTAACTTTTATTTTCTTAGTTAATAATTAGTCGCTTCTATTTTTAGTTTGCTAAATAATATTGTTAGTTTTTAGTTACAGTTAATTAATTAGTCTTTTACAATTTAGTTATTTTTCTTTTTAATTTAGTTAGTTAATGTTTTATTCATTCTATTATTTGTTTTAAATTAATATTTATTTTTAATGTTTTTAATTTTTAACTGTCAGTGAGTGTCGCACTGATGCTATGTCACACCGAAAATTTTTATAACTATCAGTGAGTCATCATGCACCGGTCACTTTGTAACACCATCGGTCTCTCTTTTTAAAATACCGGTGAGTCAATGACTCACCGCTCCGTTATCCTTCCAACGATTTCACTTCATACCGATTACTTTATTTTTTATCTATCGGTTTCTCATTTATTTGGACTATCGGTGGGTCATCACACTGATGTTTTCATCGGTTTCTTCTTCCATTGGTTTCGGTCTCATTTATTTTGAACTATCGGTGAGTCGTCGACTCACTGATCCTAAATCATCATCGGTTTCATGTTGCACCGTTTGCTCTTCAATTTTATTTTTATCAGTGTCTTATTTTCGGTGAGTCGGGACTCACCGATTGAAGTTTCCTCTATCGGTCTCACAGATTTATTCCCATTCACCGATGAAATCCTCACCGGTCTCTCTCATTTCTCCTGCTACCTATAGTTCTCCTTTCCCTCTCTCACCGATAGTTAGTTTATTTAGGTGCTACCGGTAGTTGTTTTTCCCCTGCTTTACACGCAATCACCGTTAGTTTATTATTTTCTCTTTTGGTCTCTTGTTTATTTTAATTTTCTGTGAGTTAGCGACTCACCGATCCATTTTTTTTATCGGCATCACCCACTCACCATTAGTGTTAATTTTCCCTCACCGATCCTCCAACCTTTTCACACACTGATCCCATCTCCTTTTTTATTTCCTGCTACCGATAGTCATCTTTTCATGCACGCTCTGATTCTCTTCCATTTCTTCACCTGCAACGATTCCTCTACCCATTTTTCTGATTGAAACTCGAAACCAGAAAAAAAATTAACTAAAAACATACTCAAAACCAGAGAAAACATTAATCAAACCAGATTCAAAATTAACTCAGTTTCATCCCCTAATTTCAGATTTACGCTCTTCTGCTTTCGTCGTGGCAATCTCGCTGGGAGGAAGAAATCTATACCATTTCTAGAAGGAGATCTGGTGTAGGAAGAGGCTGACGTCGCTGCTATGGGGGAGGCCAAGTGAGAAGTTGAGTCTTGCACACTGCGGGGGAATACATCGAGCCGCCAGATCTGAACCCGAGCCATGCGCCGCTGTCATTGCCGAAGGACCTGACCGTGAGCCGCCGTCTTAGATAGAGGAGGTCGTCGCCGGTATTGAGGAGATCCGCCGCACCCTGTTCATTAGCAGATGAAGCGACAAAGAGATGACGTGCCGCACTGGTTCTCGATGGAAGATGTTGTCCGCCGTTGCGAGGAGATCCAGTCGCTACTGTCCAGGCGCTGAAGACGCAATGGTTCTATGGAGCTGTTGCTGCGCCGGCTTCAAAGGAGGATGAAACCCTCCCCCTGTGCGCCAAACTTGGGGGAGGAAGGAAGAGATATTAAAAAAGAGAGAAAAGTAAAAAAAATAAAATAATAATAGATAAAAATAATAATAAAATTAAAGTAAAAGTAAAAGAAGAAAAAAAAAGACAAAAGGAAAAGTTAAAGTAATCAAACTTTACATAAAAGTCAAAGAAAATTTAACAGAGTCAAATTAATAAAAAATAATTATTAAAATTAATATAATATTAAATAGATAAATTATAAATTAAAATTATAAAACTAAATTAATAATATTTTTTTATAATTAATTATTTTCTATTAATAGTATAAATTTAGAATTAATTATAATTATAAATAACATTTAAATTATACTTAATAAATTAAAAATTCTTGAAGCATAAGTAATAACTTTAACTACTTTGTTAAAATTAACTAATTAATTAAATAATCTAACAAAATAATTTCTTTAATAGTAATAATTAAGTTATTAATACAATTTTAAGTATTAACTTTTTTATTTATTTATTTATGTTGTCAATTTTAATAATTTAGTTGAAAATAATAAAATTAATAACTTAGTAATTATTTTATTAACTTAATTAAATTAATAACTTTTTAATAATTTATTACCATAATAATATTAAAGTAAATAATATTTATCCTCTACGATATTTTCTATTTAACTTAAGTTAACTTTTAAACAATTATTTTTTCCTTTGAGTTTTAATTGATATATTATATTTATTGTGTGCAGGTTCATTCAAGAGGTGGAAAAAAATCCAGATACATACAACTAACTTGCTGAAGTTAGTTATGTGAGAAAAGATAGCGTGACGTGCTGGTCGCGAAAAAATGCACATTTTGCAGTGCATGGGTAAAGAACTCTGGAAGTCGGTGGAAGTAGTGGCGGTGACATGCAGCAGATGACAGATTGTATTTTAAGAAGAGAAAACTGCAAAATTGAGGGACTCTCATTCGACATTCCACGCACACATTGGAGAGAAGATCTCCCGGGAGACATCAAAAGCGGTACTGGAGACTGGAGATGCAGGAGCAGGGCAACAATTCATGGACATCATTGACAGAGGGAGGATTCTTTTTCCTTACTCTGTTTAATTTTCAATGTATTACTGCTTTTGAATTGAAAATGATCTTCATTTGATTTCTTGTTCGGGAAATCCGAACTTCTATTGGTACATATTTTCTTATTCTTCATTTATTTTCTTCCAATGAGAATCTGATTCTTTCGGCAAGATTGAATCTGGTTCTTGAACTTAAAATTGTTTTAACACCTTCACGAAATTAATTCTAAATCAATGATCTTTTGGAGAGATCGATCATTTAGACAGTCCATAAAACTTTCAATTCTGAAACAACAGAAACAATCGGCGAGGTATCTTTCTATTGACATCTTTTAAGTAATTTGCTGTATGTGGTTGTTGAAGTGGCGAACTTCGAAAACTATATTACAGAGTGTTATTTCTTCTGGCGAGGAAGAATTAACAACTAATCTTTATGGTGTGAGTTTAATCAAATGAGGACCATTCATTTTAAGCCAATGGTGTTCTAATCTCTTGAGCAATCTTTTGATCTACCCTCAGCACTCCTATTTCCTTCGTTAGTTATTTTTAGTTTTAACTGTTTCATTTTTGTGTTTTGTTTCCAGTTTAGGTAATAGTGAAATTCCAAAACTTGTTTCATACTTCTTAATCAAAAATAAATAAAAAAATATTAAAAAAATGAAAAGTATTAAAAAAATGCCTACGTCACTGCTGACAATAGTGAGTTTTTTAGTTTAAAAACCATATAATTCTCATCTTCCTTCTCTGTGGATCGACCCTGCACTGCTATACTAGTGTAGGAGTAATAAATGTAATTTTGAGGGCCATGACGACCTCCGGCACGCTTCAATAACAGAGGATTGATCAGGGCTTACTCAATTGGGATATACTATCTAGAATAAACTTGGGGATTATACCTAGTAAGGAGGACCTATTGGTCAGGGCTTACCCATTTTATGTTCATCATTTATATTTTAAAATGTATGTTGAACTCGTTCTATTAGAGGTGGGTTCTATAATTTCTTGTTATCTTAAGGTTTGTTTAACCATGGTGTGGGATGATTTTGGTTTTAGTGGGTTCTTGGGGTTTGTGGGATGTGGTAAATGGTGTACTCAGTTTTATAATATTTTAATCTCATGGGTTTACCCTATTTTATGTTTTCTTTTCAGTTGTAAATCTCCTCGGTTATGCGCCTCTCCTCTGCCACGAACTCACCTCTGTCGTGTTCTTAATGACACCTTCGCGGTGAGGTTTCTCCCATTACTCATTGGTTTCCTCTTGTTCGCATGTTATTACTGTTTGATATTGAGGGTTATAATGTGAAATGTATGGGCTAAACACCCCACTGAAAATTGTGTTCATTGGTGGTCCTTGTTTGCGCAGTAAATGAATATCATGTTGGTTGGTTCTTGTTGAACATTTAAATATAAAAATTGGTAATTTACGTATACTTGAATTATGAATGAATGCCCTAGGATGATAAAACTTATGTGATAACCCCTTAATTGACAAACAAAATTGAATAAGGGGTTCTTTGTAAAATCTAAAATTGTGATTGTTTGGTTTGTATGGTGTTACGATTTTGAGCACGATTGTGTTTTTGTATAGTGTTGTGGTTGTTGGCATGATTGATATTCCATTTTTTTCCATGTTGTAGTTCTTCCACCATTGAATATCAATCCAAACTTTACCCATTTCAATGGCACCACCACTTTGTTACTAGTGAAATTCCACTGAATTCTAGAAAACCACTTCTAGAGGGCTCTATGAGACACTTTATGGTGTCTAGATGATATTTTTTAGATTCTATATATTTTTAAAATACATTGTATGTAGTCTTGTTAAATGTAACATGATTCACCATACATGGATTTCATATTGGTTTTAATGCCACACAACATTTATCTCCAAAATTTACACCACATGACTCATCTTCTGACTCAAACTTTGAATAAGTTTCATTTTAAATATCACATTTCCTGTGAACCTAGGTCACAGACAATGTATCTCCAAGACATATACTTCAACATGAAACCATGAACATGCCATGAAATAATGATAGAACCATATGATATGTGTTTTACTTCACTCACAACATGCATAGATACCCTAGAAACTTGATGTGTATAGACTATACACCCCTAGTGGTCATGTAAGGACTACACGCCGTGTATTCGACAAATATTTGATGCATAGCCGGTGAGGTGACTCAGTATGTATCTAAAGTACATGCCTTTAGCTCATGTTGTTCTATATGTCATTTTCAAAGGCATCATGCAGTCTTTGTAAGACTAACTTGGAAATAATTTTATATATGTCCGATAAAATCAGGTATCTTATCCATACACGATGTTCACCCTACTAGACACACCATGTATATGGATTTCAATGAGTTTATAAATGGTAGTATACAACCAACCTTGAATGAGATCCCTATACATTGTGTATCCATTGAAAAATTTGTGTGCTATGTTATTTTCATTATTATTATTTATTTTTCACTTAGATGATAATATTTCATGTATGAGTAGCCCATTATAAATATCTTCACTTGTAGATCACAATAGTATGATTCCCTCATTCATTGTAAATTGCACACGATGTGGTTTGGATATTTTAATTATCTCACTCTGCTTGAGAGTTGACAAGTGATATGTTTGGAAAAAATATAGATTATGGTACTCCCCCATGTTTTGGTGAAGAGTCCTCCATGTATAGGTTTCAGGTACTCCATGGAGATATACAAAAGATAGGGAATAGTCCCCCGTATATAGATAGAGTTCAAGTAATTTCACGTGTTTTGGGTAGGTTCCTCTATTTCATTGTAGAGGAATTTGTACCATGATTATTTTTTATAAAACCCAAACAATGCTACTTGATTAATTAAAACATAATATTAGGATAGTTTGAGATCGAACCCATAAAGATGATGGATATGAATAAAGAATGGATGAATGCCAATCGATTGACAAAAGAGCATGAAGATTGCGTGAAAGAGTTTATCAAGTTTCAGAATATCATGCATGTGACCATTCTCAAATATTTTTTCTGTGTTTACACTGTTGTTATTCAAGACAAATTAGTCCAGAGGAGTTGGAAGAACACCTGATCTGTCATGGAATAGATCGAGGTTATACATGTTGTAATAAACACAGGGGAAAAATGAACGTAGGTATTGGTTCGAATAACACGGCGTTTTATGAATCATCTGATATGATTACAAGCGTGAACAGTGAAGACGATCATATGTAGGGTGTGATTATAGATGTGAATGATGATAAAGATCGTATTAAGGAAATGACAATGATAGTTTTAGATGAACTTCGTGATTGTCCAAAATTGTTTGACAAGTTTAAGAGTTGTGAAAAAACACCATTGTATACTGGTTTCACTAAATATACAGCATTGTCAGCCGTACTGAAGGTGTATAATTTGAAATCAGACAACGAGTGGAGTGACACCAGTTTTATAGAACTACTTTCTCTCATGAATGATGTGCTCCCAGAAGATAATGAATTCCCAAGTCAAACATACGATGCCAAATAAATTCGACCATCAATAGGTATGATATTTGAAAGAATAAATGCATACCTGAATGACTGTATATTGTTTCAAAAGGACCAAAAATCACTTAAAGAATTCCCAAAGTGTGGTGCTTCTTGATACAAGAAAGATGATTCTAGTCCTATGAAATTTGTATGGTACATTCCAATCATTACAAGGTTTAGGAGCCTATATGGAAGTGAGTAGACTACAGGACAATTGACATGGCTTGAAGATACAAGAATTAATGATGGGAAACTACGTCACCCGATAGACTCTCCTCAGTGGAAGAGAATTGATCATGAGTATCCTGAATTTGGAAACGAGCCGAGAATCCTTCGTCTGGTGTTATCTACAGATGGGGTTAATCCTTTTGGTTTTCAAAGCAGTAATTACAGTACATGGCCGGTTATGTTGGTAAATTATAACATACCACTGTGGTTATGCATGAAACGAAAATACATCATGTTATCTATGCTTATATCAGGACCAACACAACCGAGTAATGATAATGATGTTTATTTGGCCCCATTGATCAAGGAATTGAAAATATTGTGGGATTCAGGTGTTACATTGTATGATGCTTACAAAAATGAATATTTCACATTAAAAGCCATGTTGTACGGGACGATAAATGAATTTCCTTCTTATAGAAATTTTTTAGGATATAACATTAAAGGAACACAAGGTTTTACCATTTGCGAACAAGGTACACGATCAATTAGGTTGAAACATTCATCAAAAACTGTGTTTCTAGGATATCGCAGATTTCTACCCCGATGACATAAGTTCTGATCTTGGACGACATAATTTGATGGATGTTCAAGAGAACATACATCACCATCTCCACTAACATGTAATCAATTGTTTGAGAATGTAAAAGATTTGGGCCCTACTTTTGGTAAACTGTTTTCGAAAAACCTTACGAAAACTGGTTGGAAAAAGAGAACAGTTTTTTTTTGAATTTCCATACTAGAATTGTCTATATGTCAGACATTTTCTTGATGTTATGTATGTTGAAAAAATGTATGTGATAGTGTCATCAACATGTTGATAAATGCACCCAAAAAAACAAAGGATGGAATTAAGGCTATATTGGACATGGTTGAGATGGGAATACAAGAAGAGTTAGAACCAGTGAAGGGTGAAAAATGAATATTTCTTCCTCCTTCTGCTTACACTCTTTACAGGGAATAGAGAAATCAGTTTTGAAACTTAATGAATGACGTAAAGGTTCTAGAGGGGTATTCGTCAAAAATCAAGAACATCATTTCAATAAGCGATTTAAAATTAAAGGGTCTGAAATCACATGACTTCCATGTTTTGATGCAAGATATAATTTCTATAGCTTTACATTGCATTTTCCCCAAGAATGTATACCATAAATTAACAAAGCTTTGTTTCATCTTCAAATCTATATGCAGCAATGTTATAGAACCAACAAAATTGCAAACTATGGAAAGTGAAATTGTTTACATATTATGTGAATTGGAAGTGTTCTTCCCGCCGACATTTTTTGATATGATGGTTCATTTGATGGTTCATTCGGCGAGAGATATTCGACTATGTGGACATATACATTATAGATGGATGTACTCCATTGAACGATATATGAAAATTTTTAAAGGGTATGTCCAAAATCAAAGTCGGCCAGAGGGTTGTATTACAGAGAAATATATTGTTGAGGAAGTTGTTGAATTTTTCACCGAATACCTGTCTGGTGTGGAAAACATAGGCATACTGAAATCTTGTCACACTGAGCGGCTTGAGGGTGAATTGTTTTTTGGAAAAGAGGTTGTCACGATCAATATTACAGATCTAGAGCAGGCTTACCTTTCTATTTGGCATAAAAGTTTTGTTGTTGACCCATATTTTCAAACCCACAAATAAATTATTAGGAATTTGAAGCCATCTAGGGCTGAAAAATGGATATCAAATACACATAATCGATTGTTTTTTGGATGGTTTTGTGACCATATTTTTAAACAGTTAAATGAAAATCCAAACTCAATTTACGAACGACTTCGATGGCTACCCGAAGGAGCAATTGTGTATGTATTATCTCACAATTCTTATGTAGTTAATAGTTATATACTCTATAATAATGAACATGATGAAGACAGTACCATGTATTATAGTGGGGTTACACCTGTGGCTGAGGCGATGCATGTTTTCTGTGCTAAGGAAAGAAATCCAAATTATGTGAATATGTCATACTTTGTCATCATCAAATGATAATGAGAGTTGGATTATACGAAATTCAAAGTGACGATTTTTCAATGCAAGTGGGTTGATAACAGGAGTACTATTAAAGTAGATGATGTAGGATTCATGAAAGTTGATTTCAGTAAGGATGGGGAGAAAGACAAACCATTTATAATGGCATCACATGAAGTACACAAATTTTATATTCCAGACCCCGTATACCGAAATTGGTCAATTGTTATGTTATCGATCAAAACAACTGAAGGGTTAGATGAACGTTAAACGGAGGATGACCCTTTTATAGGGACATCACAATAATTTTGTAGCAGTCCCAATGCAGACAGAGTTTTGTATGTCATACGAGACCACAATGAAGGAATTTACATAGTCGATAGAGGAGTCAAATCTCTTCAGCCCTTAATTAAAAAAAGATAGTACAATAATTAGGTTACTTTTTCACTGTAATATACATTATGTTACGTTATGTTATTATCTATCCGCTTCTACTTATATGTAATCTAAATTAAATGTTAAACCACTTCCACGTATAATGAATTCTTCACCTGCTGATGCGCCCAATCCCAAGGCACAAAAGGTCTTTCAACCAGCTGCTGGTGGTCCCAGTGCAGAGCAACAACAGGTTTCTCAACCAGCTGCTCATGGTCCTAGTGTAGAGAAACAACAGGTTTCTCAACCTGTTGTTGCTGGTCCCAGTGCTGAGGCACAACAGGTTTCTCAACCTGTTGTTGCTGGTCCAAGTGTCGATGCTAGCACTCCAGAGGAACATATTGATGATACATCCGAGTAAATGGTAGGAAATGAAACCCTGAAAGTGCAAAAAAAAAAACAAGAGCATCGTAGTTTGACAGTGTTTTCCAAAATCCATAAGGAAAAAGCAAAAGGCATCAAATACGAGGTGGGATGAAATAAGCGAGTCCAACATGTTAACCCCAACAGAGCCATATTTAGTAGCTACATTGGAATCATCACTCGAAAACACGTGCTGATTGATGTACAGTCATGGAACCATGTTGTCACTTGGATGAAGACACTAATGTTGGAATAGATTATGGTAACATTATGATATTTTTTTAATTTATTAAAATAAAATATCAAAACATTGACTTACACTTCATCATCCATTGCAGAGTGCATTTATAGTAGATGCCTCACACAAGGAATATATATTAAGAGTTTTAGGAAGGATTCATAGAGGTTTCCGCAAATTTTAGCGAAATATCATTTTAATGATGCTGAAGGGGAAATCAAGCCACACCCACCTCTTCTTTATGCACACTTGATATCCCAAGGAGCATGGGATGCATTTAGCAACCATCGTGGGGAGCATAATTTTCAGGTACATTGTGTGGGGTAATATATTGTTTGATGTTGCTTGTATTAAACACTTTGATAGATAGATTTTTATTTATGAAACAAAAAATGAGTACTGAAACTACAAAATGTGCAACAGAACCAGCGTAACCTTACCGTAAATCAAGGATGGGGTATGCTTCACTTGAGAAAAAATTTGTACGTCTTCTAAATCTACCGTACTACTTGTATGTGACATAAAACAACACAATAACCATGTTTCTCTATTTATATGTAGATTGATGAATCGAAATCAAAAGCAATATCCATCCCATTCCATGTGCTATGTAAGGGGGATCGTGTAAATAAAGAGGGTATACTGATAGATTAAAACACACAAAAAGTGTGGGAAACATGTGTAAGTATGACATAATATAAATTTGATTTGCTTTAAATCGCTATTACATTATAATGACTACATATTTTTCTATATTTTCTATCTGACATAGTCATAAGAATCAACAACAACCGCAACAGATGCTGACATACTTTGAGCAGCCTTGAATCAGCTAGAACCGTATGGTCGCGTCAGAGGTGCGGGTATTGGGGTGACACTTTGAACATATTTTCAAAAACAAAAACAATCCGAGGATCAAAATGAAAAAATGGAAAAGCTACAATAAAATTTATCTATTTTTCAAGAAGAATTACAATACAAGAGAAAGATGATAGAAACATTGATGGGGGTGAGGAAAAGAGAATAAAAAACTCAACAACAACCTATGCATGACGATCCCGCCCCACCCACACCATCTTTTAGGAAATCTATTCCCCTAAAAAACCTAACTTAGTTGAAGTAATCAATGTTTTAATAATTGTTTCTTTAAAATCTGATTCACATAGACACTGATACCTTTCCTGTTCTAATATTCTACATGGTGTGAATGATTGTGATTTATATCTATTTACTCACACCAATCACCTTATAGCGAGGGTTACGGTGTTCAATACGTAGAACGACATGCTACATAATAGACAACTACCAACAAGATCATCTTAGAGTGTCAATTAACGTGGATAATGAGATGAGTGATGAGCTACCTGTTCCAAATGAAAATGATGACATTCATACAGTTGAATAAGTTGTTGGAACATTCATCACATGGACAACAATTCTTGTAAAAAACATGTTGACAAGGAGGTACCCATTTCTATTTTTTTTTTAAGCAGAACCTTTAACATTTAATGAAAAAAGGCCTGAACCAATGAATGTTATTATAGAACAACAAAGAGAAGGTGGTGAAACAAAATATCAACTCAAAACTATATCAAGGATCAACCAACCGATTGAAACAGTCGACTAAGAGCACCTTCACCCCACCCATTCTATATCCACAGATAATATCATTGCAGGCTCATGTGGATACAATGTTGATAGACGACAATGCTCACACAGTTGATTTTGAAAAAAAATATGTACAAAGAGGAAACATCAGATTTCATTAGTGATGAAAATGTAAATGAAATCATCAAGTATGAATGCCTAGGTGCCGAAGTTATAAATGTATACATGAGGTATGTTTTCCTGATTAGATTTTACAAAAGCTAATATACTATAATAATTACGACTAAGTACATTTTATATTTTTTTCAGGCATATATATGAAAAACAATTGAAGGGATTTCCCCAAGAACAAAAATTTGGACTCGTTATTCCTTACACCACCCCTTCAAAAGACGAAATAGATTCTGATAAAGAGGCTGAAATAATGTCATACATGCTCAAATAATATGAAAACAATATTAAGGATGACATAATATTTTTAATACCAATGATGCAGGGGTAAAAATCTACAATTTAATCATATCAAATACATTTTCATTTATTTCTTTACTTATTTGTTTTTTTATTTATAGGAATCATTGGATACTGATTGCAGTCAATTTTGATACTCCAAAGATTTATTTTCTGGATTCAATGCATGGATATCCAACAAACTGACCACACATGATGGTGTTTTACAATTTGTAATACACTAGATCCAACATTTTAAAACAAATCATCTAGTTATATAATTTATGTTATATTTTAATGAGGATTATATTATGATATGGTGGTGTATAAATATCATCTAATGCATGGAATGAATCCAGGGACTAAGGATAAGAATGCATACAAGATCTACAACTGGAAAAGTATCTTGATATATATAATAAATTGCACTATCCAAACACATGTCAAAACAAATTACTTATTATTGTCGAGGTTTCTGCAGAATCTAAAACAAACAAATGGAAAAGACTATGGTTATTATGTTTGTAAATTTATGAAAGATATCGTATTTCATCAACAAACTAGCATCCCTGACGATGTATTTTCGAAAATAATTACAAGATAATTTAAAATATTTATTAATCTTTTGTGTATTTATATATATTCAGTACTACCATGACTGTAAAAAAACACATATTCAGAAGATGATATAGATGTGTTTATAAATTAATGGGAAACATACCTGATGGAAGATTGCACACAAATAGGATGAAGGTGATTTCCTACTAATGTTATGAATATATCATCATTGATATCTCCCTTGTTTACACTAATTGAGCATATATGATCACCCTTTAATATGTTTTATATCCTTGGGTTATGAAGAATGGTTTCAGAAATGATATTTATTTCTAGTAAAGCATCACTCATTGGACTACATTGGTCAATAGTGTGGATGTTGACCGATGCATAGTCATTCAGTGCACTCACAAGCATATTAAAAGCTTGGTGGGGACCAATATCTTGGATTTTAAATTTTCTAATTTTAGTTTCCCATATTTGTGGGTGGGGGTGTCCAAGAGGGAGGGGGTGTCCAGGAGTTGGGGGGGGGGGTCCAGAAGGGGGTGTGTCCAAGGGGGAGGGGGTGTCCAGGTGTGAGGGTGTCCAAGAGGGGAGGGTGGGGGGTGTGTCCAGGGGGTGTCCATGAGTGGGGTATCCAGGAGGGGAGGGAGGGGTGTGTCCATAAGGGAGGGGTTTTCCAAAAGAAGATCCATTCAATTCCATTCAATACCGATAATATACAATGGGTAGATCACTTATAGAGTAGCCTAAAGTGGGTCCATAGTGAGGCATCAAAGGTTCCAACCAACCAAACCAATTCCAAGCCCATGTAAAGGCCCAAGAATTATATTATAGTTCAATTTGAGGCCCAATATATCTTATTCAATATCATAAAGACCCAAAATATGCATCATTTACCTTTCTCACATTAGATTTATGTGAAATTTCGTTCCTATTCCACCAATATATTTTTTGTTTTCTGTTTTCCTTGATTTTTTGAATTCTATCTCTTCAAAATATATATGATTTTATAATTCATATTATTGAATGAAGTTTTATGATTAATATTTATTCCATTATCAAATAGATGATGAAAATATAGTTGGATAAAGATGGTTTTTAATGGGTATACACAAAAGAACTAGGAGGGAGGGGTGTCTAGGGGGAGGGGGTGTCCAGGTGGGAGGGAGTGTGGGGGTGTCTAAGTGGGGAGGAGGGGCTATCCAAGAGGGGAGGGGGATATCCAGGGGGGAGGGAGGGGCTGTCTAGGGAAAGGGAGGGGGCCTTCAAGGGGAGGGAGGGGGGTTGTCCAGGAGGAGGGAGGGGGTTGCCGATGGAGTGGTGGGATGAAGTGGGGCTACAGGGGGGGGGGGCTGTCTAGGGGGGTTGTCTCAGGGAGGGTAGCGAGGGGGTTCTCCAGGAAGGAGGGGGTGTCCAGTAGGGGAGGGGATGTCTAGGAGAGGAGGGGTCTGTCTAGGAGGTGGAAAGGAGGCTGTCCAAAGAAAGGGAGGGCTACAAGGGGAGGTAGGGGGTGTCATCCAGGGGGGAGGGGGGGTGCTCTCCAAGGAAATATGGACATGTAGGGGGATGTAAGGGGATGGGACGGGGATATCCATGGGTAGCGAGGGGGATATATAGGGGGCTCTCTCGGGGAGGGGAGGGAGGGGGTTGTCCAAAAAATAGGGGGTGTCCAGTAGGGTATGGGCTATCCAGGAGAGGAGTGGGGTTGTCCAGGAGGTGGGAAGGGGGATGTCTAGGGAAAGGGAGGGCTGCAAGGGGAGGGAGGGGGGTACCATCCCGGAGGGGGGGGGGGGGGTGCTATCCAAGGAAATATGGACATGTAAAGGTTGTAATAAGTAACAATTAACATTATATTAATGTATTCTTTCATATTAATGTTTAATTTATTTCATTATTGTATTACTAATATAATATTTATTTTCTTATAGAGGTGAAATATTTTTCCTGAGTTTGAATGATTTGTTTGGAAACTAATACCATGGATGATGATTTTTTAGAGCGGATGATGGATGAAAAAGGGATGAAACATCAATGTTTTTTATGTATTTTCTAGAGAATTGTAATTGTAACCAAATTAAACATTGTTTGAAATTTATATAGTAGTGTGTTGTTTTGTATTCATGATTTCAAGTATACCTATACAACATTTTTTTTCTGTGATTTTTGTGTGGGTGTCTTTTCTACTATGTTCAGGTGCTATCATATGTGTGTAGGTTCTATGAAGCTTTTGGGTGTGCATAGGAAATTTGGACTTTATCAGCACTAATTAAGCACCGATAAATGAATAATATATCAACATTGGCTTAGCACTGATAAAGCTAGTATTTATCAGCACTATTTTCAGCGCTGATATATTATCCATTTATTAGCGCTGGAAATAGCGCTGCTAAATACTACCTTTATCAGTGCTAGTAAAGCACTGATAAAGACCTGCCTTTATCAGTGATTTTTTTAGAATTGATAAAGGCCCCCCTTTATCTTCCCCGATATTAACATCGCTTTTTAGCGCTGCTAAAGGATGTTTTTAGCACTATTATAATCCCAATTTGTAGTAGTGTTATTTCATGTTAATAATATAAGAATAGTAAATAAGGAGTGTGACTCGTCGAAAATTAGAGAGAATTTATTTTTTTGGAAAGTACGGCATAGAGCAGCTCGTTTTTGAAAAAATGAAAAGTTCGATTGATATAAGGATAAGGAAAAGGAGATCATCCTAAAGTTCCATTAACATTTAATTATCTTAAATGCTGGAAATATGGACATTATCTAAGTCAATTACTTAATACAATGGACAATAAGGATGATAAGAACTAATAAATATATAGAAATAGGAAATCCTATGCAACCAAAACTATAGAAGTGGATTATAAATATGATATAGAATGAAAAAATTATAATCTAATAAAGATCAATGATTGTTTTATTAATATCTTATTCTACATACTCCCCCATACTTAAGAACAAAAAATCCTCACCACGATAACTATATGTTGAATTATTAATAAAATATTCTAGTGGTATGACTATTTTATCCCATGTACGTAATTCCTCTTGAATATTTTTTAATAGAATGTGCATTCTATAAAATACTATTGTCCTATATTTATACAATTCTAATATGATATTTGGTTTGTATTGGCTCTCTTGATGTTGAGGCCATGATAATTACAATGATATGAAAGAGAAATCTAAAAAAACTATCCCATGGTCACCTATTATTAATAGGCTCACTATAAACTCCCAATAGAAACAATTACCCATATTATATTGGGGTATTCAAAAGAAATGGTTAGAGGAAAAAATAAACATTAGTTATATTCCTATTACGAGGGTGAAGATATGTTAACAAGTCTTCCCAGAGATAGTAAACATTATATCCTTTCATAAGATATATCTTTAGTCATTGTAACCTTATAGAAACCTCGATTTATTTTTATAAATTTGTAATAATTAAAATTTAGAGGGTGTGGTTTATTTAAGTTGGATATTTAGACACATATTGTTTTTAAAAAGAATATTATTTCCATAAATTATATATTTATTAATAGAAAATATCATTCTAATTTTTTTCAATTTGTATTAAAGAATTATAATATATTAAGAAGTAAGTTAAAAATGATAGTAATTAAACTAACAAAACTTTATTCATTCCTAGAAATACATTCCAACAAAAGAAATTGAATCTAATTATAAAACACCATGCCTTATTAATCACAATGTGTTATTCCATTAATTAAAAGTTTATAAATTAAAGTGATAATAAATAGATAATAATAGCATCTTCAATGCTATGAAATATATTAAAAAATATTCATCCATTAGGATCACCAATAGCTAAAGAAAACCCATAATGAGTAAAAACATCACGAAAGGTGAAAAACATTTAGAACTAAAAAGAAAACCATGGAAATGAAATGTGTGACTTAAGAAGTGTGAATGAATTGAATGAGTTTAGTATGACTATATATAGTAATAAAATATGGTGATTATAAATATTTTCATGTAAATAGATTCATTGTAAGTATGGTCATTGGGAACATGGTTGTTGGATATTTTAATACTCTATTGGTATACTGAAGTTGTGTATTGTTACTTGTAAATATAACCCATGAGTAATAAATAATGAAATTTAAGCATTATATTAAAATAATATAATATATATATATATATATATTTGTTTTATATTATCACTAAATTATAATTTTTAATGTATGATATTATGTTTTTACAATATTCATAGAAATAAAATAATATAAATGTGTTAGTGAAATTTAATTTTTAAAATTCAAATAAATAAATTTAATAGTACTGAATATTAAATATAAAAGTAATATTTTTCAAAAACACCTTTTCCATTATTTTTTAAAAACATTATAGTTTTAAAATAAATTATCTTATTTTTTAATATATATTAAAATTATTAAAATTATATATTCTTATGGACTAATATTTAGATAACATAGTGTTCAAAAATGATATTTTTAAATAAAATAAGTTATTTGTTATATTTTTTATTTCCTTTAGAAAAATAAATTTAAATTATTTATAATTTTAATTAGAGAAAATCATTTTCATTTTTGAATTTATAATGTCAAAATTATCTAAGTATGGAATTTTGATGGTTTTCTTAAATAATCAATTTATAGGTGAATGGTGAAGATATAGTTTTTAGCAAATCTATAATGATTACTATATAATAAATCCCTATAATTTTCAAAAAAACATTAATTGATCAAATATATATTTGATAATAAAAACTATACATGTTTAAAATCTATTATAAATAAATGAAATTTGGGGTTAATATTTTCTGAACTTATATAATATTTTCTAATAAATGAAACTATTTTTGTCTATTTCAATAAATAATTATTATTTAGGTAAAAATATGTTTGAGATTTAATTGAAATACAAATAAATTATAAATGTTATATAAAAACATTTATCACAAAAATCAAATATTTTGATAATTTTATATGATACATACATTTTAGGTTTAAAATAATAGTTCCATTCAAAAATGAGGTTTTACACATTACATATGATGATATTAAAAATAAATTTTTACTAATATTATAAATTTATTAAAATAAGAATATTTTATTTTTTTATTCATAATTTTAAAATTATGTGATTTGGTAAAATTCTAGTTTTTTGCAAAAAAATTAAGTTACCAAGGTAAATAAAAGTTACCATAGTAAAACTGCAATTCTTCAAAGTATGAAACTTTTTTAAATGATTATTATATATAAATTAAATATAAGATTTTTGATTAAGTCTCTAATAATAATTTTATACATTTATAAAAATAAATTTTCACTTATATAATTGATAAATAATGGTAGATAATATTTCTATATTAAATAATTGAATCATCATTTTTATACCATAATGGATTTTCAACACATTCTATGTTTTAATTTACATGTTAATTTTATCATATTCAGAAATTTAATTGTGTAAAATGGAGAAAAAATTAGTATTCAACAATCAAAATTTGGTAATAAGGGTCATCTGAAATTTTTGGACAAAATACTTACTATGATTAATATTTAATCAAGGTCAATATCTGTTAAAATTGGGAATCTAATGTTGATCCAATTTAACTAAATAAATTTTACACTTATACATTGTGCATTAATTTTTTTGGATTTAAATTTATAGATACATGTAAAACCAAAATTTATCCACCTATTTCTTTTAACTCACCAAACCCATCTAACCTATATGTGATACCATTCTTTTCCCAATCAATAAATTTAGTATTCATGAAAAATCTTATCATTTTCACACATAACATGAGCTCACACACGCCCATTACCTCAAAACTATCCATCACAATGTAATTGGTCTTTAATTTACCATACATATTTATATATAAATTCCCCTCAAGGTTTTATTGAGGTTCTATGGAATCCCCCAATGCATTTAGAAGCTACATTTCAAGATAACTCCCCCCTTTTAATCAAGTATTATTTTCTGATAAGTCATTTTTATTTCCATATGATAATTCTTGAAAATATTCATAATCAATATATTACTCTCAAAATGATTCACTATTGTTTATAAACTACCCTTATCACTCATTAAACTCTTTTCATAATCACTTTTTTATAGTCACAATGAGACTGAAATAAATCAATGATTCTCTCCCTCCTCATTTCAATTCCTATAGTTTGTTTCTGCATTACCCCTTCTTAGGGCCATATGATTAAGTATACATGTTTTAATAATAAATATATTGTACTAAAAATGATTCTCAATTTATTAGAAACTACATTCAGTCTCATTAATCAATTTACTTCCTTAAAATATAATTTTCTCATTTCTAAAAGCATGACCTATGTGGTTAATAATTTATTCTTTCCTCTCATTGATAATTTCTAGGTATGAAAATTACAGTACTTTTAATGTTTTTTCAACAATTTATTCCCAAATAAAATTATAAATTTGAGATTAATTGCATCAATTTTGGGTTTTAATTTATTTTTTCGCATAAATGTTATAATTAATTAATTTTATGAAATTTAACCATTCCCATCTTCATTATGTTTTGGACAAAAAAATCACTATTAATCCAAACTGAGAAATTATTTTTTTTAGGATTCCATGGTTTTTAGGATTCATTTTATTCACCTATCCCAATTACTGAATCTAAATATAGAAGTACAAAATTAATCATGAATGTTGTAAATTTTTAAGGGGCTATAGAATTTATCTACCATAAATAATTGTTGCATAACTTGGTCTAAAAAACTATAGATAATATAATTCCAATTTAATGTAAATATAACTCATCATATCATTCCTATTTCAAAAATTTGTTCTATACGCATTCTTTATGGTTGCTTATTGGTGCATGAAAAAGGAGGAAAATGAATAGTCTATTTATCCATAAATAGAAAGATTCAAAAATTTCAGTATAACTCTCTATGAAAATGATAAAATGGATTGAAATATTCAGAGAATAAAGAATCATAAAAGGATAAAAACTACAAATAAGAAATATATGGGATATTTGGTATTCATATTGGACTAAATAATGAATAATATTGATAAATATATTTTGGAGAAGAAATTTTATTCTCTTCATCTTCAATTTTCTTAGTTTTTTAATGAATTTTTCGTCCACAGAGTGGATGAAATTTTGACTATTTGGGGAAATATAAGTTTTTATTTTGGGATGCTTCAGTCTTTGAACCATAATTCATAATATTCTATTTATTTTTTAAACTGGTTTCATTACTCAATAACAATTTTTATTATTTTTAGTCATTGTGTTTTTTTATTATTCCCATTATTTGTTGACTTAGATAATAATTTGTCATCTCTCTCTACTAGGTTCTCTTTTATATATGATGGAATATTCTAGGTCTTAGTAGTGAATTACCCAATTATTTTCAGTATGTGTATATGGGTAAGTGTACACTCCCTTTGTTAGGAATAACAACGTCGTATTATGTATTTAATAAGTAAATTTGGGGTATTTTCTATGACACTATCATGTATTTTAATGAGATTATACCAAGATAAGATCTTAATAAGTAATATCCTCACCCACACCATTCAAGACTGGGTGATAGGGGATGTGATTATGGATCCTCCCACTTATCAGCTAATAAGAGAATTTTTTTAAACATTAAGACAATTATAGCATTATATTTAAAAAACAAATCTAAAATAATAAACATTTTCAATCTATTTTAAAACCATGCTTCTTTATTTTTTCTTCATAAGATAAAAATTTCAAAAACACTTCATTTTTCATCTTATTTAAATTGAAAAACATCATTACTGTGTGAAACTATATGGTGAAAAAACAGGTTAAATATGATATAGTATTTTAACTTAGGAAATAATTTGTTTTTATAAACTCCACAATAGGCCTGTGTGAAAACATAGTTCCATTTTCTGGGAGGTATTACAAATAATTAAATTCTCATTTTTAATGACATGATATAAAAACAATAATACCTACAAAATAGATCATAATATTGAATGAAACTTGTTTAATATACTTAGAAACATTAATTTTCAATTTCACAAAAATGATATTTATCTTAAAAACTCAAGAAGAACCTTAGGTGTTCACTCTAAGACTGAAAACATGTATCGAAATCCCAACCATTCCCATAAAGACCTGTATCCACCATGATTCCTTACTCAAAACAATCATCGTTTGATGAAATAATTAAAACATTAATTTTAGATGAAATTTATAAAATACAATTACTTACCAGAGTCCATTTCTTTGTTGATTAATCCCCAAAAACATATTAATGTTTTCACTTATGTATGCTCCACTTTTAGAACATGGGAAAATGTTGGGGTGGTAAAGTAGAGGGAATTCAACTTCTCACTAGAAGTATCTCCCAAAGAATGCTTGTACATCATCTAAGAAGGATATTTAAATTATTGGGATTAATTAAAAAGATAAATCATGTTAATATTCATCTTTCCCTATAGAGAATTAGTGATTATAATGTAGATATATTTCATCATACAAGAATCTGGAGAGAATCTTTATGAGTAATGGGAGAGGATAAAAAATATATGTTCCAACATCCAAAATCAAAAAATGATGGAGTATCACTTTATTATATTAATTTACTAAGTATTATTGGGTAATGATAGGAACCTACTGTATGCATCACATATAGGATATTTGATTGAAAATTTTCATAAAAAATCCAATTGATAGATTGAGAATATTCCTCAGAACCTGTAAAAACAATTTACAAGAGATACATGTACAATGAGTATTCATTAGGTAATAAAATACCATTAGTCACCATTATTAGAAACTCATATTGAAGATATATCTCATTTATTGAGAGATAAGGCCTTAAAATAAGTGAGTGAACATAAAGAACAATCAACGGCATGTGGTTTATGCTCATCACAAAATAATTTCATAGAATAGTGTGCTAGAGTTTAGATAATGGAATGTTATGAAGTATCCTTATATCTAAAAAAATTCTAGTAAAACTAAATATGGGGAGATCTTACCCATGTTAAATATGGATTTGGATATCATAAAAATCATGATAGCCCCCTACAAAAGGCAGTTCCCAAAGCAACCACCATTCCAACCTAAATTCCAAAACCCACTACCAATTCAACAAACGAAATACTATAACCAGGTTTTTATCAATAAATAACCGTTTCAAATAAAATATAACATGTGAATATCCATCCACTAGATCAAAACCTTATATGAAATAATAGTAAGGATATTATGTTGAAGAGTTGAATAATAGAGGAATTATGTTTACCAATATACTAGAAATATTTATCGATATTCAATACAAAAACTAAGAAAAATACATCCTAAATTGCGAAAAAAATTAAGGAGAATTTTAGTATGATGAAAAGATGATGTAGAAAATAACTCCCACCACCATCTATCATTTTACATGAAATATTATTTAGAAATAAGTTCTCAATTCAAATATTTTTTTGAAAATTCACAAAGATGATTAAAAGAATTTAGAAATGGAGAAATATAGGTTAAATAGGTATAGGCAATAAATAATATTTCAAATAAAACAAATTGAGAAGAATGGAATACACCTACCTTTTCCATCAAAGATTATATAATCAAAATATATATATGTGGAATCACTTCAAAAATAAATTTTGGACACCTTCGAAAAAGTGGGAATTAATACCCCATATTTGAAGGAGTCAAAAATATCCCAATGTAAGATAAATATTTGAATGATCTTTGAAATATGAAGATGATACTATAAGGGAATTATAGGATTAGTTTGGGAAGAAGTGTCTTGGCCCTAATCACACTACAACTGTCAACTAAATTTCAAGACGTAGGGAAATTTTCTATTCCATACACGAGTGGCTATTTTACTCTTTATAATGTGTTATGTGATTTATTTAAAGAAAATAATATAGTACCTTAATCATTATAAACCTCATTATAGATGTGTGACTTCAATCCCACAATATTGGTGGTCTAGATTGATAAATTATCCACACTTTCCCTAAAAGTAGTTTGGGAAGATGTCTATGTGAAGCTCATGAATCTACTATTCATAGTTGACATATATATATATATACTGAATATGGATGAATGGTGGAACCCGTCACACTCACCCATCATTTTTGGGATACCATTCTTAATGTTTTACAAGGACATTTTCAATATATATGAAGGAACACACAATATGGGATTTAGTGATAACATTATCCACTTAAATATTTTTGACATCATGATTACCCATTAGATGATCACTCACTCATTAAACATTCCCACCATAAGGATTTTGATTCCCTGGAATATGTAGGTATGTTTGAAGAATTTTTATCCTTCAGGAAGAATTAAATGATTAAATAAATTTCCGAATATATTGATGTATTGAATTTTGGAAACTTTGTTAATTCAGTTTTAAAATTGAAGTAAGAAGTAACTTCTGAGTTTTCAAAAAAAAATATAATAATTTAACTCCTAAAAAAGGATCTCTTATGTCACCTTTTGTGTAGTAAAGTATATCATTAGGATTGGGGAAACTCAATTAAATGTTATCTCTTGAACAACCCTCAAATCTAGAATTAAAACCACTTCCCACTTATTTGAAATATGTGTACCTCATTTAAGGAGGAAATTTTCTTATGATAATTGAAAATAAATTTTCTATAAACCAAGATAAATATTTCATTTGTCTTTGAAGATAGAATTTATATGTTATATTTTTTATCTTAGTTGATATCCTAGGAATAAACCCAAAAATCTAGTCACATATAATTATGATTGTTAAAGATTCAAAACTAGTTAGCAATCCCTAAAGAAGGATAAATTTTACCTTGATAGAAGTGGTAAGATCAAGAATGATAATAACTTAGAAATTTGTATCATATATTCAATTTCATATTCAAAATCGGCTAGTCCCATCCATACAGTTCCCATGTGAATTGAACTAACTATTGTGTGGAATAGAATGAATGAATTAATCCATGTGAGAATCTAGAAAAACTAGAGAGTGTGTATAAAATTTAAGAATTCGAATTAGGTTAATATAAAGGATCATTTCCACATCCCCTTAATTTTCTATTATATATATATATTGTTAGAGAGAAAAAATTATTTCTTATTGGATGTATTTTGAGGTTATTATTAGGAAACCATTGCTTTTGAGTAATAAGCGAAAAAGACATTTACTTTTCCATTTGACATTTTTTATTACCAAAGGATGTCAATTATATTATTTAATTTTATTGGTAAATTTCATATGTGTGTGGTAAATATATTTTCTAATCAGAATGAAAATATAATGGAGGTATTTTTGAAGGATTCTATCATTTTTGGAGATTATTTTGACCTTTTTTTGAGAAATCTGGAAACAAAATTTTATACTTTCATTGAAAAAAATCTGGTTTTAAATATTTGAAAGTTTTATTTAAGGATTTAGAGTGTAATAATAATTTTTAATAACATTTCATATAATTTAGTTTAGGAGGATAAATAAAAAATTATAGTGATAAATTCATTTCGTACCCACATTGTGTGAATCAAGTTACATAATTTTTAGGATATTGATGGTTCGACAGGTGGTTTATCAAATATTTCATTAATAAGTCTCTTACTATATATATATTAATATTGAAAGATATTTATTTTCATTTAAAGGGTGAGTAAATATATTACTTTTATTATTCAAATAGGATATTAATAAATCCACTAATGATGTGACCATGAAATTAGGAAGAACTATTTGAGATACTTTGTGATGCTTCTAACCAAACTGTTGGAGAAATCAATCCTTTAAAATTTTATATTGGTCCAGAAGTAATTTTCTAGGCTGAAATAACATTATATTTTTCCAAATTCAACTAAAAAAATATTTAAATTTACTTTTTTATGTTTCCATTTCTTTGTATATATTAACATCATACATTCACATAACCCAACTTACTGTGTTTTTTATCATGAAGCTCTTAGGTACTTGGTGAAGAATGAAGATGTCAAACACATGCTTCTATTATGGATATTAATAATATAGGACCTCAACTAAAAAATAAAATATAATAAGGGATGTGAGAAACCAATTTCAAATTACATGAGTATACTTACCAACACCTATAAATTTGAAATTCTAAACTATGAACCACTAAATGATCACATTCCAAGAGTGAAATTTTACTTGATTTAAGTAAAATTTCCTCAATATGCTAACATGATCAATTTTTTGGTAATATAACATGTCTCGACTCACTTCAATTCCCACAAAATGTAAAAAAATATTAATCTATATATTACGTTTATGAGGGTCCCTTTCTTTGTAAAATTATCACTGACCATGTGATAAGAATAAGTTTCTTTTATGTGAATTTGAATATGTCTTTGAGTTTTTTCGCACATTATCATATAGAGGGTACATTGGACCTAATATGTAACATACCAAGTAAGTAATGAATAATATATATATATTATCTATGTCTATTAATGAATTAGATAGTGTTTTAAAGGCTTAAAATGAAAATAAATCCAATCTTAAGCATGAAGTACACTAATATTTTTTAAAAGATTATTTTACTGCCTTTTGATGGCAAACCATTTTTAAGTCTATCTTTTGGAAATTTTATAAGCTATGTTTTTCAAAATAAATTTATTATTTATGATTGGGACATCAAAATTTACTTTGTGTGAATTTTGTTATTTTTTTGACACTGTTCATTTTTTAATAAATAGTGAAAAATACTGCATTTTACATCAAAACTGCTTTTTAATCTACTTTATTTATACGATTAGATTATATTTTGAATTGGTTTTAAAGTTAAATTAGAATATATTTTTACCATTTAATCCAAGGTGGTCATTAGGATTAATTTCACTTTGGAATTGGGCATCAACTAATGCCAAACTTTTCATAGATATTGTTTCAAAAAAACCGGCTATTTGTTTTGACAACGGGAATTATTTTTAAATCAATTATTGCAATTTCTGTGTTTGGAATTTGGAAAAATGTATTACATATTTGGAATAATAAGGTCCAAATTATGTAATCAAGACTCTTTTGTTTTTGGACATTATGAATAATAACGACGGTAATTATCTTTAATTATCTTGATTAATGAGTAATCGGGTAGTTAAAGATAATAAAATAATATCATAATAATAAAAAATGACGACAACATGTGTCCTAAGGCTACTGGTTGTCTCATGGCCGACCATGGTATGCCTTGTTCCAATCTTGGGGGCCCCATGGAATCACTTTTGTTAGAAAGTGACTTTTTATCTTTTTATTTTTAAAGAATGTTAAATGTAACAAATAATGTACCACCTAAGTAAAATATTTTTACTTTGGTATAAATAAATGTTCTTTGTGACTATAAATATTCATTAGAAAGCTAAAAATATTTCCTACATCATGATATTTTTTTTAAAATTTTTAGACATTAAATTTATTAAATTATTTATGACATCATGATGATGCAACGATTACCTCATTAATAAAGGATTTAAATAAAATGGAAAGATAATGTAAAATATAAGCCCTACACATGTCCAAAACCTATTGGATGGGTGTATTTTGAACCCGTATCACCTTATCCTCGAAATACATCAATGTGGGACCATTAAAATCCGAAACTCATTCTAAAATAAAGTAACATTTCCTTACTTTCCAAGAGTGCCCCTCCTCTCCTCTTATAAAAGGCCCCCACCTCTACCTCCTTACCCACACTCCCAAAGCCTTTGGCTCATCCAACCACTTCCCATTGTGTCTCTCCAAATCCCTATCTTACTCCTTAAAGCCTCAATTTGGGCATAAGTCTTCCCAAGGAAGCCTTTGAGATCAAACCAAAGGGAGTTACCCGATTTTAAGGTAATGTCTTCACTTGAGTCCTTTTGTTTTATTTTTCCTTCTCCAACCCCCTAAACTCTTTTTATTCATTTTTTTTTTGTAAAAAATCCAGTGTCTTCAATATACTAGTATGTTTTTATAAGAAGGATTCGAGCAACACTTACACACACCTACATCTAATGGTTAAAGGACATACTATTTCCGTGGATGGTGAATTTATGCCTCCTGAAACGATGATTGTAAAACATTCTTTTAACACCTTCAAAGGTGGCCATTAGGATGTCACTATATTTATATATGATATATAATATGTTTATTTTTTCCTTAAGCTTATTTATTTTTCATTTTTGTCATACCTTTATGGTTTCCATTAAGGGTAAACGTGATATCTTCATTTAAGGAAGTGCGGACTACCGCCCCCTCAAAGTGATTTGATTCGTTAAATACCATATGTGGGACATATAAAGGATTGAGTTATGATATTATATATGATATTATACTGGAATTATAATATACCTTTATATCATTACGATTCCATTCTATAAAATACGAAATAGAAATGAAAGTAGCGTTCATGCGTACGTACGGCTTACCGTCTCCATGAACGGCGTATTTCATTTCTTACCTCTAAATGTTATATAATATTATAAATTCATGCATGTACTGGATATATATGATATCTATGATATCAACATCATGAATACCATTTTGGATATAATGGATACATGAACAACTTGTAATTATAAAGGGTTTATTTTTTACTCAAGTACCAATGATCGTTAAAACGACCGTTATTAACTTAAATAATTACATAATGATCATGATATTAAAATAAGTGATATAAAAGGAATAACTAACTTGAAAAAGGTTCTTAAGAAAGTAGAAATTAACTCAAGTTTATTATTCAGGACATTAAAGAGTGATTGAGTCAAGTCAGACCCGAGGTATGGGACTTCGTCTCAATCTCCTTTCATTGAGGCATATTTTGTTTTATACACAACCTTCTTTTATACGGTGTATAAACCCATTTGACTTTTATGTTTATTCAAAAGGAATCTTTTTAATATGAAGCATTTACTAAATTACAAAAGGTAATGTTTATGTTGTACGCCGTGACCATTATTTGAGTTTTGGCTTCCTCTACAAGCCATACCTTTTTTTTAAATGAAAAATAAATACCCTGTTTTACTTTTCTTTTATTTTGGTATTGAAAATAGTTTTCATAATGTTTTTATATCAATGTGTTGTATTGATATCTTGTGATTGAAAGGTGGAAATGTTATGTTTCCTTTATGCATGTTTTATGTGATACGATTATGTTGAGGTTCTTGGGCATTATTATGAAGACGGGTGGTTCCGTGATAAACTAAGGGCGGGTGAGCCCGATATAGCTCTCCAATGCATTGGGTAACGCAAAGGAGTGAAATGTTAAGGTTTCTCTGAAGAGATTTAGGGAATATACTATGATGGGTATTCCAAACGTAACCTAGAGGGTTACTCCCTATGTAAGAATGTTATTAATGCCTCAAGTTACCTTTATGTCTTATGATTTCTATGATTTATTCATGATTTTATGAGGTATGTTAAAGTTCTTATGTTTTATGGGTAAATTATTATTTCATTCTTATGTATATATGTACCCATGTTTCCTTTCCATATTTTTATATCCCTTACTACGCTTTTTATGCTCATACCAAGTTTTTTGAAATGTTTTTTCACAGGTCAAGGGAAAGGTACACGGTATGATGATAGTGTCAAGGAAGTGTCAAGAAAGAATCCATGTTTTATTTTAAATATGTTTCCATTGATGGGAAAGGAGAATACTTTCTTTATGTAACCACTTTGTTTATATGTGTAATGTAATGCAAGTTTTATGATCTAATTCTCTAAAAATCTAAACCCGAAAAGATCCTCAATGTGTAATCATCTAATAACTAAAGATTAAGTAATGTTTAAGGTTGTGGCCTTATAGATGGTATCATAGGTCGGTTTAGATAACATTAAGAGTTAGAATTATATTAAATGATTATCCAAAAATATTTTTTTATGGTCAAATTGAAGTGATATAGCATTTGCAGATTACCATGTTGCTTCATCTAAGACATGTTTGTTCATAATGGTTTTCCGCAGAGGAAATAGGGAAGCAGTGCTAGGAAGGCATGCAGATGGAAATAACCTTCTGAATCAGCATCCTGAGATGGTCGGAATTGGAACTGAACAATTTTTTACAGTAATGGCGCAATTGAATCAAGCGATAAATGGTGGTGGTATCCATGCACGAGATCAACCAAATCAACCGCAGAGGAACATGTCAGTGGTGGAACATTTCATGAGGCAACATCCCCCATCATTCAGAGGATAATCTGACTCTGTGCTAGCTGAAGGGTGGATTAAAGCACTGGAGAAGATTTTCGATGTCATGGGGTGTTCAGATAATCAAAATGTTAGTCTTTCTATTTATGGTTTGGAGGGTGAAGTAGATCAGTGGTGGTCGATGGTTAAAAATATCAGGGACGCCGATGAGATTGATGCTCTTGACTGGGATGAATTCAAAGGTATGTTTCTTGAAAAGTATTTTCCTAAGGCTGTTCGAATTATGACGGAAGAACAATTCTTGGAATTGAGGCAAGATGAAGACTCAGTGGATACCTATGAAGAAAGGTTCACTCGATTGGCAAGGTATGCTCCAAATTTTATCCGAGACCTTGATAGTAAAATCAATCATTTTTACTCAGGATTAAAGCCAAAATATCAATGGGCATTAGCTTCTCATGAGTTTAAAAGTTATGAAAAACTTGTTCGATTTGCTGAGAAGGTGGAAATGGAGTTTGCTGATGATCAAGTGTTCTATAACAACCAGCAGAAGAAGAGACCAAGGTGGCAGGAGAAAGGGAAGAATTCTTCAAAAAAGTCTGATGGTAAGAAATCTAAGTTTCCAGTTTGTGATAAATGTGGAAAAAGGCATGCTGGGGAATGTCATCTGAATTCTGGAAAGTGCTACCGATATGGTAAGATGGGACATAAGGCTCGTGATTGCACTGAAAAAGATCAAGGTGAAGGTAAGACCAAATTTGATTTACAGTTAGTGAAATGTTTTAAGTGCAATGAGATGGGTCACTATTCAAACGAGTGTCCGACAAAGAGCTTGAGTGATAGGAAGCAGTTAGACTACAAGCATAAATGGGTGGTGAAATCCTTTGCAACTACTTCAGCAGATGTCGGGCCATCAAATGATGTTGTATCAGGTACTTTGTTTGTTTTTTTAGATTATGCCAGTGTGTTGTTTGATTCGGGTTCTACACATTCTTTCATCTCTGAAACCTTTTCTAGTAAAATGGGAATACCATCTCAAGAAATGACTCCTGAACTTTTGGTAAAAACACCTGGGGGAAATGTTGAGGCAAAAAGAGTTTATAAGAATCTTCCTATCCTTATCTGTGGAAAGAACCTACTTGCAAACCTTATTGTTCTACCTCTGGTAGCGTTTGATCTTATCCTGGGTATGGATTGGCTCTCTATTTACCATGCTAAGATTGACTGTAGAGCTAAAGAAGTTTCTTTTTAGAAAGACTTTCAGTTTGTGCACAAGAATGAAACCTTAATGTTGATAACTTATCAAGAGGCCAAGAAACTTGTAAAATATGGAAATGAATGTTACCTTGCACACATTGTTGAAAATAAAGGAACTGTTCAGATTAATGATGTGCCAGTGGTAAATGAGTATCCTGATGTTTTTCCTGATGAGTTTCCTGGAATAATACCAGATCAGGAAGTTGAGTTTACTATTGACTTAGTTCCTGATGCTAAGCCAATTTCAAAACCCCCTTATCGAATGGCTAAAATTGAACTTTTAGAGTTGAAGGAGAAATTGCAAGATTTATTAGAGAAAGGTTTCATTCGAACTAGCACATCACCATGTGGTGCTCCTGTTTTATTTGTTAAAAAGAAAGATGGTTCAATGAGACTTTGCATTGACTATAGAGCCTTGAATAACATCACTGTTAAGAACAAATATCCTTTGCCTCATATCGATGATTTGTTTGATCAGCTCCAGGGAGTTCAGTATTTTTCAAAGATTGACTTGAGATCGGGGTACCATCAGCTGAAGGTAAAGGAAGCAGACGTTCCGAAGACTGCGTTTCATACAAGATATGGCCATTATGAATATGTTGTAATGCCTTTTGGGCTAACCAATGCACCTTCTTTATTCATGGACTTAATGAATAGAATTTTCCATGAGTTCTTGGATAAGTTTGTGGTGGTTTTCATTGATGATATTTTGGTTTTTTCTAAAAGTAAAGATGTGCATGAAAGACATTTAAGGGTTATCTTTCAAACCTTAAAAGAAAAGAAACTGTATGGAAAATTCAGAAAGTGTGAGTTTTGGTTGCAACAAATTTCTTTCCTTGGTCACATTGTTTCTAAAGATGGGATAACTGTTGATCCTGCAAAAACAAAAGTTGTGGAAGACTGGACAAGACCCACAAATGTAACTGAGATTCGTAGCTTCCTTGGTTTGGCAGGCTATTACCGAAGGTTTGTTAGAAATTTTTCACGGTTATCTAGTCCAATGACTAAGCTAACTCGGAAGGGTGTTATGTTTATCTGGACAAAAGAATGAGATGATTGTTTTCAGGAATTGAAAAGAAGATTGGTGAATCCTCTAGTTTTGGCACTATCTTCCAGGAATGGTGAGTTTGTTATATAAAGTGATGCATAATTGAAAGGACTTGGTTGCGTCCTAATGCAGAATGATCAGGTAATTGCTTATGCTTCACGACAGTTGAAAACTCATGAGATAAATTACCCTACACATGATTTGGAATTAGCTGCTGTTGTTTTCACTTAAAAAATTTGGAGGCATCATTTGTATGGAGTAAAGTGTGAAATATATACTGATCACAAAAGTTTAAAGTATATATTCACTTAGAAAGAGTTAAACATGAGACAGAGGAGATGGCTGGAATTAATAAAGTATTATGATTGTACAATTCATTACCATCCGGGAAAAGCAAATAAAGTGGCTGATGCTTTGAGTCAAAAAACTAATGCTTCATTAACAATGTTGCGTTTGGAACGTGATCCTTTGGTTAAGGATTTGATGAACTTTGGCATAAAATTTGTTGGTGCAGGATGTTCTTCTGTTTTGTTTCAGGTATCAGTGAGATCATCTCTATCAGATAGAATCAAGCAAGCACAGAAGCAAGACAGTGAGTTGCAGAAAAAGGTAGAGCTGGTTCAGAAAGATATGTTGCCTGAATTCAACATTGATAATGATTGTGTTTTGAGATTTGGGAAGAGATTGTGTGTGCCTTGTGATTCACAGTTGAAGAGAGAGTTTTTATGTGAAGCTCATAGTTCTCCGTTTTCAGTTCATCCTGGCAGTACTAAGATGTACAGAGATCTGTGGGAGTATTACTGGTGGGATGGAATGAAAAGAGATATTGATGATTTTACTGTGAAGTGTTTGACTTGTCAGCAGGTTAAAGCAGAGCGGTAGTTACCGAAAAGGATGCTTCAGCCATTACCAGTGCCAAAGTGGAAATGGGAGAATATATCCATGGACTTTGTTGTGAGATTACCGAAGACATCTCTAGGTAATAATGCAATCTGGGTTATTGTTGATCTCTTGACTAAATCTGCTCATTTCCTTGCTATACGAGATAATTTTTCCCTAGATCAACTTTCCCATTTGTATCTTAAAGAGATAGTCAGGTTACATGGAGTTCCCCTCTCCATTGTATCTGATCTTGATCCCAGGTTCACTTTTAACTTTTGGAAAGGCCTTCAGAAGTCATTGAGTGCTGAATTAAATTTTAGTACATCATTTCATCCTCAATCAGATGGGCAGTCAGAACGAACAATTCAGGCCTTGGAGGATATCCTACGAGCTTGTTCGATGGATTATCAGGGAAGTTGGGACCAATAAATTTCTTTGGTTGAATTTTCATATAATAATAGTTTTCATTCCAGTATACAGATGGAACCATTTGAGGAATTATATGGGAAGTGGTGTTGAACGTCAGCTTTCTGGGATGAAGTGGGTGAAATGAAGTTGATGGGACCAGAATTGGTAGAAGAGATGGCAGGAAAAGTTCAGCTGATTCAGAAACACATGAGAACAGCTCAGAGTAGGCAGAAGAGTTATGCAGACAACAGGAGGAAGGATCTACCTTTTGAGGTAGGTGATCATGTTTTTCTCAAAGTCTCACCATGGAAAAGTGTGATGAGATTTGGTAATAAAGGAAAGATGAGTCCAAGGTTCATTGGACCATATGAAATTTTGGAGAGAGTTGGATCAGTTGCATATCGGGTGGCTTTACCTCCGAGTTTATCTCATGTACACAATGTTTTTCACGTTTTGATGTTGAGAAAGTATATGCCAGATCCATCTCATGGTTTGAGTCCAGAGGTCATTCAGCTGGAAGAGAACCTATCTTATGAGGAACAACCGGTATAGATTCTTGACCATAGGGAGAAAGTGTTATGAAATAACGTGATTAATCAGGTAAAGGTTTTGTGGAAAACCACATGATGGAAGAGGCAACATGGGAATCTGAAAATGCAATGAGGGATAAGTACCCCCATTTATTCGATAAGTAAATAAATTGCGGGGACGCAATTTTCTAAAGGGGGGAAGGATGTAACATACCAAGTAAGTAATGAATAATAGATATTTTTATCTATGTCTATTAATGAATTAGATAGTGTTTTAGAGGCTTAAAATGAAAAGAAATCCAATCTTAAGCATGGAATGCACTAATATTTTTTAGAAGATTGTTTTACTGTCTTTTGATGGAAAACCATTTTTAAATCTATACATTGAAACTTTTATAATCTATGTTTGTCAAAATAAACTTATTCTTTATGATTGGGACATCAAAATTTACTTTGTGTGAATTTTTGGTATTTTTCTGACAATGTTCATTTTTTAATGAATAGTGAAAAATACTGCATTTTACATCAAAACTGATTTTTAATCTACTTTATTTATATGATTAGATTATCTTTTGAATTGGTTTTAAAGTTAAATTAGAATATATTTTTACCATTTAATCCAATTATGGTCATTAGGATTAATTTCACTTTGGAATTGGGCACAAACTAATGCCAAACTTCTCATTGATATTGTTTCAAAAAAACCCGCTATTTGTTTTGACAACGAGATTTATTTTTAAATAAATTATTGCAATTTCTGTGTTTGTAATTTGGTAAAATGGATTACATATTTGGAATCATAAGGTCCAAATTATGTAATCAAGACTCTTTTGTTTTTGGACATTATGAATAGTAACGACGGTAATTATCTTTAATTATCTTGATTAATGAGTAATCAGGTAGTTAAAGGTAATAAAATAATATCATAATAATAAAAAATGACCACAAAATGTTTCCTAAGGCTACTGGTTGTCTCATGGATGACCATGGGATGCCTTGTTCCAAACTTGGGGGCCCCATGGAATCACTTTTGTGAAAAAGTGACTTTTTATCTTTTTATTTTTAAAGAATGTTAAATGTAACAAAGAATGTATCACCTAAGTAAAATATTTGTAATTTTGTCTACATAAATTATCTTTTGGACTCTAAATATTAATTAGAAATATAAAAAGATTTAATACATCCTGGTATTTTTTTTATAATTTTTAGACATTAAATTTATTAAATTATTTATGAAATCATGATGATGCAGCGATTACCTCATTAATAAAGGATTTAAATAAAATGGAAAGATAATGTAAATTATAAGACCTACACATGTCCAAAACCTATTGGATGGGTGGATTTATAACCCTTATCACCTTATCCTCGAAACACATCAATGTGGGACCATTAAAATCCGAAACGCATTCTAAAATAAAGTAACATTTCCTTACTTTCCAAGAGTGCCCCTCCTCTCCTCTTATAAAAGGCCCCCGCCTCTACCTCCTTACCCACACTCCCAAAGCCTTTGGATCAGCCAAACACTTCACATTTTGTGTCTCCACATCCCTCTCTTACTCCTTGAAGCCACAATTTGGTCAGAAGTCTTCCCAAGGAAGCCTTTGAGCTCAAACCAAAGGGAGTTACCCGATTTTATGGTAATATCTTCACTTGAGTCCTTTTGTTTTATTTTGCTTCTCCAACCCCCTAAAATCTTTTTAGTCATTTCTTTTGTAACAAATCCAGTGTCTTCAATATACTAGGATTTTTTTATAATAAGTATTCAAGCAACACTTACACACACCTACATCTAATGGTTAAAGGACATACTGTTTCCGTGGATGGTGAATTTATGCCTCCCGAAATGATGATTGTTCAACATTCTTTTAACACCATCAAAGGTATCCATTAAGATGTCACTATATTTATATATGATATATAATATGTTTATGTTTTCCTTAAGCATCTGTATTTTTAATTTTGGGTATACCTTTATGGTTTCCATTATGGGTAAACGCGATATCTTCATTTAAGGAAGTGCGGACTACCGCCCCCTCAAATTGATTTGATTCGTTAAATACCATATGTGGGACATATAAAGGATGGAGTTATGATATTATATATGATATTAAACTGGAATTATAATATACCTTTATATCATTACGATTCCATTCTATAAAATATGAAATAGAAATGAAAGTAGCGTTTATGCGTACGTACGTCTTACCGTCTCCATGAATGGTGCATTTCATTTCTTATCTCTAAATGTTATATAATATTATAAATTCATGCATGTAATGGATATATATGATATCTATTATATCTACATCATGAATACCATTCTGGATATAATGGATACATGAAAAACTTGTAATTATAAAGGGTTTATTTTTTACTCAAGTACCAATGATCGTTAAAACGACCGTTATTAACTTAAATAATTACATAGTGTTCATGATATGGAAATAAGTGATATAAAAGGAATAATGAACTTGAAAACGGTTTTTAAGAAAGTATTAATTAACTCAAGTTTATTATTTAGGACATTAAAGAATGATCGAGTCAAGTCGGACCCGAGGTATGGGACTTCGTCTCAATCTCCTTTCATTGAGGCATATTTTGTTTTATAAACAACCTTCTTTTATACGGTGTATAAGCCCCTTTGACTTTTAAGTTTATTCAAAAGGAATCTTTTTAATACGAAGCGTTTAATAAACGACAAAAGGGAATGTTTATGTCGTACGCCGTGACCCTTATTTGAGTTTCGGCTTCCTCTACAAGCCATACCTTTTTTTAAATGAAAAATAAATGCCCTGTTTTACTTTTCTTTTATTTTGGTATTGAAAATGGTTTTCATAATGTTTTTATATCAATGTGTTGTATTGATATCTTGTAATTGAAAGGTTGAAATGTATTGTTTCCTTTATGCTTGTTTTATGTGATACGATTATGTTGAGGTTCTTGGGAATTATTATGAAGACGGGTGGTTCCGTGATAAACTAAGGGCGGGTGAGCCTGATATATCTCTCCAATGCATTGGGTAATGCAAAGGAGTGAAACGTTAAGGTTTCTCCGAAGAGTTTTAGGGAATATACTATGATGGGTATTCCAAACGTAACCAAGAGGGTTACTCCCTATGTAAGAATGTTATGAATGCCTCAAGTTACCTTTATGTCTTATGATTTCTATGATTTATTCATGATTTGATGAGATATGTTAAAGTACTTATGTTTTATGGGTAAAGTATGATTTCATTCTTATGTGTATATGTACCCATGTTTCCTTTCCATATTTTTATATCCCTTACTGATCTTTTTATACTCATCCCAAGTTTTTTGAAATGTTTTTCACATGTCAAGGGAAAGGTACATGGTATGATGATAGTGTCAAGGAAGTGTCAAGAAAGAATCCATGTTTTATTTTAAATATGTTTCCATTTATTGGAAAGAAGAATACTATCTTTATGTAACCACTTTGTTTATATGTGGAATGTAATGCAAGTTTTATGATCTAATTCCTTAAAACTCTAAACCCGAAAAGATCCTCAATGTGTATTCTTATAATAACTCAAGATTAAGTAAGGTTTAAGGTTGGGGCCTTATATCAAATGAAAAAAATACTCTTTTAGAATCTAGAATTTTGTATCCCACCTTTTCTAAATATGTTCCCTGATGTTTCAATAAGTTTTGAAAAATGTTAGTTTTTTAAATATATCAAAGATCCAACAAATCCCCAAAATCCACTTTTTTTGAAATTTTTGAAGCCTGGGTAATAGAATTTATTGGACTTTTAGCAATGTAATTTTGAAATTATTGTATATTTCTTGTAATAGATTTTGTTTCAAAATGTGTAGATGGAAATTCCACCAAAAGTTATGATGATCACGTTGTTGGTGATTTTTTTATGGATAACATATTTTGTAGGTTTAGTGTACCAAGATCTATAATTAGAGATAAAGGGACTCAATTTTATATGATTATAAATTTTAATTTTCAAATAAATTATTGGTTTAACCATAAAACATCAACTCTCTTTCAAGCACATACCAATTTCCATGATGAAGTGTCCAATAGGGAAATTAATGGAATCTTTGAAAGCACTATTAAACCTAGTAGGAAATATTAGATCCAATGGTTTGAAGATATCTTATGGAATCATAGGATAGCCTAAAACCCCTAATAATAATGATCCCATATTTTAATATTTATGGTAAAAAATTACCTTCCTATGGAATTATATAATAGGGCATATTGTTCTATTAGAGAGTTGAATTTTTTAAAAGAAAAATATGGAAAAAAGAATAGATTTTATCTACAAGAGTTAGAAGATATTAAAAGAGAATATTCTCAATAATAAATGATTTAAAAAGTGATAACATAAGTGTCTGGTAAAAACTAGATCTAGTGTAAAGACTCCCATCATATAGACACAATGATTTTAAACAACTCTAGACTCAATCTAATGATTTGTAAAATTCATTCCACATTGAATGGTACATTTAAAGTTTCTCATAAATTTAATTTTGGTTTTTTAAAGATTATGATGGAAGGATAGAATTAACCATTCACTATAAATGGACATAGATTGATGAAATTTTATTGTAAATTTCTATTAGAGCTATTGTAAGATATAACACACCTCCAAAAAATTTATTAGTAAAATCTATAAGGTTGTTCCTGTCATTAATAATTTTTTGTTCATATTTAATTATATATATTCTTACATGATAAATCCAATTAAATACATTTAGGATACTAAATAATTTAATTTTGAGGGATGTAACATTTATTGTTTGGTATTTTCAAAATTTCAACACTTTTTTGTTACTTTTTTTATTTGTAGTGGGTTTTCTATTTATTTTTAGTTTGTTTTTGAACTAGTAAGATCACATTATTATATTTTAAATTTTTGAAACCTATTTTAATGAGTTAAGTAATTTATCCAGTGATATTGGGTTTTATATGAATGTTGAAAATAATTTTTTCATGTCTAAATCTTTGATAATTTCATAAAAATACCTATGATTTTTGAATTTCATTCCACATATCACTATCTTTATCATTAAAATATCTATCATGTGAGGCTTCTGAAACTTTTTTATAAATTATTTATTTTCACTATATTTCTTAAGAGAACTAATCCATTCTTAATCTAACCTGAATTTGATTTATTTCCATAAAAACATGAGGGTTTGAGGAACTTGTTTTTTAAATTATTAAGTAGTTTCATTAGTTTTAAAAACACCGTTTTCAGGAGTATCCTTTTAATTATATTATTTATTATACATTTAATACTTGTATCACCTAGTAGATATGAACAACTAGTTATTTTGGCCATATTAGAAGACAATTTTCTATATTCAACCTATAATAAAATATAATATTCATGATATAGTTGAACGTAAGTATATGGGTGGTTATAATGTAGTATTTTATATCCTTTAGTTATAATTTTGTTGGAAAATAAAATTCTTATTAAATTTTGTTCTACTGAAAAATATATTCAGTTGAAATATGTTCTTTGGTGAGCTTATAAAAAAAATTATTAAAAATTAATGGTTTATAACTATTGAAAATAGTATAAGAAAAATAATTATTTTTTGAAGATTAAAAGTAGTATTTTCATTATTAATAATTCCTATGAATTCAAAAAAACTACATGAAATTAAAACCATATTCACTTGATTCAATAATAATGTTATATATAATTTAATAATATATATATAATTTTATTTTGTTGAAGTAATTTTAAGGTATATCATTTTTTAAACTAAAAGATTGATGGTTTTTTATGTCAATGAAAATTTCAAATATTTTTGGAATAGTTTTTCTACTAATGTGAGTGAGTGGGAGACCATGCTTGATTGAAATTTAGAATCATGAAACTTTTCCTCAAAAACATCCAAACCCTGCTTATTTCTCCCCATATTTTTTAACATCTAATTTTTTCTCCTAAATCATTTAACAAACCATTAAATTTCCTCATGATAAGAACATTTCCATAACTCATATTAGCAGTTGATTTAGAAAATTATCAATCCTATAGTGATATTTTTATTGGTTAAGAGGATAAAATCTTTATTGAGTATATAAATTTGTTTGATGAGGGTAAATTCCTATGAGGTAAGTGTTTTTTGTGCATAATAGGATAACTGAAGTGAAAATAGATTGAATCATATGAACAAAGAACATGAAAAAATGGTTTTTATAAGACATTATATCTTCTATTATTTAGTGTTAAATTGGAAGATGTCAAGATAATATATTTTTAAAATTTGATTCAATTTATTTTGATATATACTTGTAAAATATTATAAGTTATAATTATGGGGGGATCAATAGAGATTATATTTTTATAATTATTCATGATTATTTTCATGATTTAATCCCTTGTAATTTTTGTATTTAAGATAAATCACAACATTTTTAGGTAATTTTTTAGATTAATGATATAAAATATTTAATTCATGGTTTAAATGATTTTTTAAGATTTTTATGGTTTAGACATTAATTTTTCAATATTAAACCATATTGAAAAAATATTAGGATTCCTTGGTTTGTGGGATTCATTTTTTTCTACTTTTAAAAGTGAAAATTTAACTCTAAAAGGATGAAATTAATCATGAAATTCGGTAAATTTTTGGGTGGGAGAAGAATTGAGATACCTTAAATAATAGATGAATAACATTAAATATAGATGTTTTAATGAATTTATTAAACTTAAAAAGTTAATAGGACACATCGACGCACTAAAGTTTCAAATATGATTTCCATATTCATTCATTATAGTGGTAGATGGGTGTGTGGAAATGGAGGAACTATAATAGTCTGTTCATTGAGAAAAATCAGTATTCAGAAATTTAGACATAAAGTTTTTACATGTTTAAAAATCCCTATGAATTTTGATAAGTTAAATCAATAATAAGGTTAAAAAATCTTAAGAATACATCTATGGGTTATTTATCCATTTGGTGGGACAACATCAGGCAAAATTTGATCTAATGAATTCTGGATTAAACATTTTATACTAATAATTTGTGTTTTATTAGTTTTATAATGCTTTGTTATTCCTCATTCTTCTCAATTACACTTCACATGGTGGGGTAAACTTATGAATAGTTAGGGAAGGAGAGGTTTTACTTTTTTATTCTTTGTTTTCTTCACCATAATTAGTAATATTTTCTTTGTTTAATTACTTACCTTCTTTTTCATAAGAATCACATTTTATGAACACCCTTTCATTTCCTTTAATTTAATGTGATCAACATGGCTTTTGTGTGATGCTCTCTAGTGAAAAAACACTTTAAACACAATAATATAATTTATGTTAGGAAAAAAGTATTTTCTCTACACCCCATGACATTCCAATTCCAACCCTTCCTATAAATGTTTCACTATTGGAAATTAACAATCAAGGATAATTTTCCTTCATTAAAATATTAACATCCAAGATTATTTAATTCCTTCTTCGCTATGTAATTTTTAGGATAAAAACTTCATTTATGACTTCATACAATATTATGAAACCCACTTATCTAGCATGTGTTTTATGGAACTTAGGATTTATTTTTGGTTTAATTCTCTATAATGTTACATGTTTTCATGCAAATATTATTATTTTTACTATGTAATAGGTGGGCCGAAAAATATATTGTCATAAAATGCGTTGGGTAATGTTTTGATCTCCTGAGATACCACATATGGTTAATGCTTGCTATCCTAAGAATTCAATTTAATATGATGGGTGGTTGTAGAATTATATAGCCCTTCAATAAATTGGGTAGAGGTTTATATCTCATGACATATTATATATTGGATTAGGGAGAAAATATAATCCACTATGAGACATTTTACACTATTTTATGATGGTATTGGGATTGAACCATGGCCTATTCTTATTAGGCCAGGATTTATGTAGTTGATATATATTTCTGATTCCATGATCTTATGAGATTATTTCTTAATTCTATATTCACATTTCTATGTTTATTCAATTTATATGACACCATGTTATGACTCATGAACCAAATATTATTCTTCATTATCATTTTTATTCAATTAATAGGTTTTCTAGATCACCATTTTCACAATGTATTTTCCCCATGGTATCCTATATAGGTTTAGAATACCTATGGGAGTGTTGATTACTATATAGTGTTTTAAATAAACTTGATATAATTTATATTTAAAATGATTTTCTTATATATATAATTTCAAAGACACTATACCATTCAATCCATAGATTTAATTTTTTATAAATACTTTTAAAAAACTATTTAAAAATAGGTTTATGTATTGGGTCGTTGGAGGATGTGAGACTCATTATATATAAAATTTCAGTATATGATGAGGAAAGTGTTCTCAGCAAGCTATAAATAGGTAGGAATTTATGTTTTTTATTTAATATCAAGAGTCAGTTGGGTGATCATTTTAGTCATTATATATGACAATGGATGGATCATGGTCCATTAAATATTAATTCCTCATATTGGTAGTGTCATGGTTGTGTTGAGACTGGTTATTGGATTGAACAAATGGATGCAGAATATCGGTGTACATATGAATATGATTTTGTTTAGTTCCTTACCGAATATAAAATTTAAGGATCAAATGCAATGTTTGATAAATTCCAGATGTTATCACTTAACTCAATATGTTTTCATTATCCATGTGTGATTTAAACATTATATTTTTTAGTGCTTGTGAGTGTTGTTTTATGGGGGATTTTTTGGTTGAGTATACAATCATGAAAATACTTTGAGATTCTAGAATAGAGTTTTGTTTTTGTATTTATATAGTCCCAAGATGAATCATAGGGTAGAGGAATCATGATGAGGTGATGAGATAACATGTTATAATAAGTTGCTGAGTGTCTTTGAAATTGGTCTAAAAAAGGAGGAATGATGACTTTCTTAAAAGGAATTCAGTGTGGTGAGATGGAAATCCCACTGAGCATGTTGTGAGACCACCCAAGATTAGTTTTGGGATAAAAATTCAGATTTTTAGGTACAAAAATTTCCCTAAATCATTATTTTTTTCTTAATTATTATAGTGGGGAGAACCATAGGATTGGTTGTGATTGGGTTGATGATGTTGTCATGTCACAGGATAGACAATTTCATGTATGCACTGTCTCCATAATTTAGTGGTGGTGGAGAATGATTTTGTACCATATATTGGATTTCTACAGTGGAACCTCATTTGGCATTTTATGTAGAACATAATGGGTTGTTAATGAATTGTTGAATATGATAGTTTGAGTTTTTAAACTAAAATAAGACTAAGGATTCTTTGGTATGAAGGGTGTTACGTTTAGGATGTTGTAAAATCCAAATATATATATTGGATATGAATTTCATGAGAAATAATAATTTCAATTATAGTGATGGAATCATTTTGAAAACAAGGAATCATATCTAGAATTCAGAAGATGAAAAACCCTGGGATAATGTTTATAGATATGGTTTTGGGATCATGTTCTTAAGATTATTTTTTTTTGGAAAATGTTTTTTAACATTTGGATTAAATCTTTTTAAAAATCCATGATAAGGATTCATTGAGTCCATGTGATTAAAATTAATTATAAAATTAGGTAGAATGATTCTAGAGAGGTGTGGTAATTTCTCATAGTAATTGGTGATGTTTTTAAATGGAATGAAGGTGAATGAGATTTACTTAGGCTTATTCAAGAATCTTGAGAGTGAATTGTGTTGTTTATTATGAAAATATATCATTTTCTATGTATTTTGAATGATTCTTATCTAACGGGGATTTATATTGGTGTGGTGATGAATTCTTTATATAGGGCTGAGATATATTTAGAATTATATTTACTAGAAGGAATTAAACTAAAAGTGGATTTAGTGGAAGTAAGGTCATCTTAAAAAATAGATTAGGTGACATCAATGAAGGATTTTCAAGAAGTCTAGAAAAGTATTGATCATTCACTCTAAAGAATGTGAATCTTATGATTTCTCAAGAGGATGACCTTTCATTTAAAAAAAATTTGACCCGTGATATTTTTAAAAGGAGGCCACTTTGTGTGTTCTCCAATTTTTATTTATAAGAAGGATGTTCAATTTTTTAAAATAGAATTTTCCAAAATGTTGAAATATGCAAATACAGTAGAGTTGTTATAGAAGACTAAAATGTGAGTCTCCCTTTCATGGATAACCCTTTCATGGTTCTCCCTCATAACCATTATTTAATGAGTTCTCAACAATTTCATTAACAAAATATGATTCTTCAGCTAGGGTATACATTAGGAGTGACTAGTGGATCTTCTGAGGATATAACATCCAAAGGATGTAACCTTTGGTTGTAGAAAATAATCAAATGTGGTGAACCTTTGTTTTTGGATAATTCAGTGATGGATACATAGTCATAAATTAAAGCTTACTTTTTCTTAAGATGACTATTATTTGTTATCAGAAGGATGATTATTAACAAGTATTTCCTCCAAAAGTATGTTGTCTTACTAAGTCTTCTAGATGATGAAGCTCTAGAAGGGGTAATTTATCTAAATGATTTGAATTTATATTCCTATAGACCTGAGGTTTAAAATATGTTCAGTAATGAGTTTACCATGTGGAGGAATAATTTTCTCAAAAAGGGGAATGCGAGTTACATGACTTTTATCTATAATTCCATAGATTGAAAGAAATTATTAAATAAAAAAATACAAATAAAATGCCCATATAGTATTCTAGACCATATTTTATGGAATGGGAGTTTCTTCCTCAATTAATAACATAATTGAATGTTATTTGATCCAGGAGAAATATTGAGGTAAATCTAATTCTATTTATCAATTATCCCTTGATTCATTCCCTTTTTCAAAACCACTAGTTTTTATTTTTAGTATGGGTTTTAAGCGTAAATTCCATCATAGTATGATTGAGTCACTTTGATATGATTGATAATATTCTTAGCATTGGTGGAGGATGTCCTGTAGAGATGTTGACATGTCATTTGTTAAAATTTCATGGAATCTATTCATTTTATAGACTGTTTTAGGTTTAACAATCTAAAATGAAGAAATTTTGTAAAATATTCATGGATTTATTAATTTTATATGTTAGTCACTTTTTGTAGCTTTGTTTTAGGTCTATTCCGTGAGTAGATCACACCCTATTTCATGAAGATTCAATGACTGGTTGAGGTTTAGTGTGTTTTTAGGTGTTAATACTTTTTAAATAAAATTGAATAATTAAATTTATATTCCTATAATTGAAATATATAAATAACAAGGATGGATATTGGTCCTTGTGTGATCGACATTAGATGGTTGTATTTAGATGAGCTTGGGAAAAATGATTTGGGATTTTGTAAAAAGGAAATGGATTGAAATGATATAACATGTCTTATGATGTATCTCCAATAATGTTCAATTAACCATTAAATTAAATGAATCTTTTATAAACTCGTGTGCGATGAGATGAGTGTCATGGATCATGATGGATCCTTGAACACTGGATTTATGTCTCATCTATGGATAGCCAAGGAATTTATTTGAAGTTTGTGTTATGTGATATATTAACCCTGAAGGGTTCTAATTAAATAAAGTATTTTATTTTAATTCCCACTGATATAACTGAAATGTTAGGGGGGCTATGGACCACTAGACACCAATTTATTTCTCAACCATTTGAGTATTGAGTCAATTTTATAAATGTTTTCCTTGATGAAAAATAAACCTAAAGGGGCAAAAATTTAATTAAATGAAGTCATGAGAATATTGCGACTTGATATAGGTCCCTATATCTCCCTTTTAGTGAGGGAGCCTGATGAAATAAATATGAATATACTATTTATTGTTCATATGGAACCTTGAGTTCCCATATATAATCTATGGTAGTTGACTAGAAAGAGGTGTAAGTATTCCTCTCTACTATAATGTGGGCACCATGAGAGTACTCCTTGGGTAGAATTATATTATGAAAGCTTGGAATGATGATTGTGATTAGATAATCCTTAGTTTATTATTTAAATTAGTTGTGCTTAATTCCACCTCACAATATGATGAATGAGTAGGATATCATACGACATGGTTGAGATCATATTGCAATAGGTATGATGTCGTGGGATGATAAGAAATTTTAGAGGAAGGATTCTCTTGAGAATTTATTTTTACGTTGAAGGGATCATTTATAACATCTATATTATGATTAGTTCTTGGAATCCTTGGTGGGTTTTAATTAATATGTTAACCCATGTGAACATCAATGGAGAATAGTATGTTTTTTCAATTTTGGTTTTCATTTTAGAACATTAAGGTTAATAGTGTGAGACCGAAATGGATATAGTGATGATTTCAGGAGATAACATGCGAGGGAAACATTTCCAATAAAAATTATGAATAGGATTTCTGGAATACATCCTATGGTATATTCGTTGAGACAAATACTCTTTTATTTTAATATATTACCTTTTAATAAATATATAATTCTTGATCCTTCTATATTTCTTATGATTTCCTCCTAGGAATCTGCTTATTCTTCAAACTACTAAATTTTATAGGATTACCTTCTAAGAATTGATTATTTAACCTACTAATATATGGTCATTGAGCCTAATATTATTGGAAGGATTATTTTTTTATCTTTAACACACTTAGATACATACCAAAGTCAATATATTTAATCTTGAGTGTCACATTAGAACCCAATTATTGACAGTGGTTATTTATATACTCTTCAACACTCAATTTGTTTATTCTCATAAGGATGTACCATATGCCTTCCTAAAATTACATTTTTTTTATTTTGAGAAATCACTTTTTTGGTAAAGTAGGAACTTTACAGCACCATTCACAACCATGAATACACAAGAAAACTCAATTCAAAATTCAACAATCAAATTTCAAATTTCAAAATGCAATATCATCACTCCCTTGGGCCACATTTCACCTCATGATGCATACCTTGAAAAAAAAAACTTACCCATCATCATACCAGATCGCTAGTGAGGAAGATTACAGAATCCATTATAATCAATTCTGAGCACCATCATTATCGTCAATAAGAAAAATACATAAAATGAGTCACTATGAGCCCATCCTGGCAACATTAATAATGTCACTGAGAACCACACCAACCTAGAGAAACCACCAATAAATCTGAAACAAACTATATTCAAGGGAGAAGCACCCCCACCACATATGTGTGTTTCTATCCATTATCAAATAAGACATAAAATAGAGTGTTTAATGAGAAAACCACATACTATAGAACCCCTTGTAATGTTATCATCCACTTGAACAACACCTCTCAAATATTTCTTCAAAACTGATACATCATACGAACTCAGATGGGAGCATCGACCATTTAAGCTAGGGATTATTTGATTGAAAAAAGGCACAATAGTGAGCCAGACATTGCAGGAAGACTTAACCAAAAAAATTATATCCATTAATAAAAACCCGAATAAAAAGAAACCTTTTCTAATGAATAAAAATCATCACCAATCAGATATTTCAGCATCAAGGATAAAACACAATTAACCACCAAACCCAAACTCGAAGAGATTGGATGAACAAATGAAGATTTGAACATGAGCCTTAGTAGATAACTATAATTGTGAGCCACTACCAAATTCCAAACCACCATGAAGAATTATTAACATGACAAAAATATTTAGGCTAGTATGGGGGATCCAATTGGCAGAGCTATGATGGTTTACAATCAAAGGCTCAAATACATGAGCCACAATCCCAGAGAAGGAAATAAAGACAAGAATAAACCCCATGTGGAGAATTAACAGAAGGGAGGGTGGGAGGCCATGAGAAGGTCCACTCACCATAAAATAAGTATTCTAGAATCCAATGTTGTAGAATTAGGGAGAACCATTCAAAATAATAAAGAGAAAAGGAAAATTGAGAAGAAAGAAGTTGAGGTAGGAGGATGGGGCTCCATCACTGGGGGAGAACACCCTGATGGGAAGAGGAGAGTGATCACATGATCCCATTGAGAGACAAAAAAGATGTTCGAGATGTGGTGTTACTATAGAAACCCATTCTTAATATATATAGACATTATATACATTTTTCTGAATACTTAATACATTATACAAATGAACGCTCAAAGATAGTATTAGTTTTGTTCATTTGAAAACATATAAACGTAAACACTGGTACATGAGGGAGATACATTATCTCGCACTATGTTATCCAATACTAGAACCCCTCCAATACATATCATACAAAAAATATATCTTCATAATCTAGGGAAGGAAACATAAAAATTGGTTATCTCCAATGTTTAGTAAGGGTAAACAAGGGATACTTGTAAGAAAAAACACGAGAATAGGGGTATGATAATGTTATCATAACATTAGAAGATCACACCATACATCAAAAAGGTGATAAAAATGAATCAATTCAAAAATCATGGTTGTTCATATGACATTAATCACATGGAATAAATAACATAAGCCATGAAATAATAATATACGAATAAGACTTTGAATTGTGGAGAAAACATAATCGCATAATATGATTTCTATAATAGTGAAGGCATTGCATCAAAGTCTATATTATTTACATGGTTTCACTCCCAATACCACCTTGGTATTCGTGGTTCACCCCCATGGCCATCGTAGTAGCATAAGTTCACTCCTCATACAATCTGTGTTGTCATGGTTCACTCCCATTACCATATCAATAGTGTAAGTTCACTCCTCATACCATCATGGTAGTCATGGTTCACTAACATGGCCATATTAGTAGTCAAGGTTTACTCCCAAGATCATATTAGTCTATCTAAGGAGATAAAAATCCTTACACAATGCATTAGAGGGAGATAAATCTCCATACCATCTAATAATAGAAACCATACATACATGTTCCACAAAATCATTAAAAATCATATCATAACCCATGAAATGAAATGGGTTTAATGAACATGTAATCATATTATATCCTGTGAAAAAATTCATAGATTTTATAATAATCTAACCAAATCCATAACCTGTGAGAAGAATCGAGTTTCAAAAGTATATAATCCATGAAAGAGAAATGGGTTTCATAAAAATCATTCTATCAAAATGAAAACCATTCAAAGAAAGAATATGGATGGAAACCATGAATAATTTCCCTAGAAAGGAATGTGTAACATCAAATTATGGCATCATAGATGAGAAATAATTTTGAAATATCTTTTAAAAAAAATTAATGATTAAAATATATTAAATATTTGGAGTTTTTTTAATACATGAAATTTTTTGAAAACCATTTTCATCAAAATAAACACGAATACTTAAGAAATAATCTTTAAAAACAATTTTGAGAACATTTACCTCTGAAAACATCTTGAAAACTTATAATGAAATAATCCAAATGTTTTCAAAACCATTTCATTAAAAATACATTGAAAACTTATGATTAATTCTTTAAAATGTTATCAAAACTACTTTATTAAAAAAACATTAAAAACTTACAAGGAAATCATGAAATTTCATTGAAAACTATTTTTATTGAAAAATAATTTAAAACAATAAATTTCTAGAATATTAGGAAATATTTTTTTTAGAAAAATATAAAAACACGAAAATTATTTTTAAATGGAATGATAGTCATGACGCCCGGTAAATCTGTATTTTTGGAACATTCCTTTTGAATGGTAACAAGTTTAAGAAAGTGACTCGATCAAAAAATTAAAAAAACAATTCCTTTTTAGACACTATTTTTAGAAGTAAACCTTGGTAAAAAATTATTTTAAAAATAATAGTATAATAGAAAAATATTTTTTTAAATCCTTTTATTAAATATGGTTTTGAGAGAACATAGATTTATGATTGAAGATGGAGGTAAAGTAAGAATTTCTTAAAAACAAATTCTTTATCATATTATATACCAAAGTGTAGAAAAATGGTACCATTACATGGATATAATAGAAATAACCCTTGGGTAAGAAACTTAATGAGTTTTATTTATACATAGAGCCTAATATTTCATCAATGAAAGTGTAATCTAAAATAATATCAATAAATGATTACATTATCTCAATAAACTCTTACCACTTGGTAAATTTGAATCATAATTCCCATTTAAGAAAATGAAATTTCATAAATCTTAAAATATCATTAAAATAAGTATATTCATGATAAAATATGATAAATTTAATTATATAATCCTTGAAAAATGATGTTGGTGCATAATAAAATATGTGTCTCAATAATGGTAAATTGAGACAGAAATATCTTGCTGATTTGGTAACCTTTGAAATATTAAATCCATGAAAGAAATATCATATAATGGATATGTAAATATCCATATATTTAATATTAATATACGTATAATAAATTCATGAGTAGTATACACACCACACAAATGAAATGATCATAGAAAAAGGCATGAATCTCATGAAAATAAAAGCTGAGATGAAATTTCATTACCTAGTGTCTTTTCTCTCATTGTACTTGTAAACAAATCTAGTATAATAAATATATTTTTATTATAATTTTTTAATATAAAAATATTATTATATCTAATACCATATATGGTTTGATTATGACTTTATATCACCCTCTTGATAACAATTCTATGTTATGGATTCTCTTCGGCTAACATTCGCTTTGTTCTCCGCATGTGTGTTAATTTGATAAATATTTGGTCCTTATACATATCATGAATTAAATAATGTAAAACAATTATATAAATATAATTTATATTAATTATATTTTCATTATAATAATCTATATAATATATAAGCATGTAATAAAATATATCATTCATGGAGATGGTAGGTCGTACATATGAATGAATGATGTTTTCATTTTGTTGTCGTACTTAAAGAAAGAAATTAAATGGAATATATTTATATATGAATATAATATCTTAATATTAGAAATATTATTTCCTATATATCATATAATTTATCTAAAAAAATCCTCAATACATTCCATGTAGTGCGTGAATGAACCACATCGCTTTGACGGGGCGGTAGTCCATACATCCTCAAACAAAATTATCGTATCTAAACAAATTGGAATGTTTAAATATATGTATTTGAATATAATTAAAGAATATTAAAGAGATAATATTTATCATATATATCATATATAAATTGTTTTTTCCAACATAATTCTCAATAATGAAATGTGGTATAGGAAAAATGAACAGTCATCATTTCATGAGGTGGTAGTTCACCGTACACATAAACAGTATGTATGTTACCCATTAAATATAGGTGTGTGTAATTATAGGTCTAAAAAATAGCATAAAAACATCTCAGTATATTTGGGATACAATTTTTTATATAATTCTAGAATAATGGAAATGTAGGGTGTGGATAATTCAAACAAGATAAAGGAGTTTGAGGGAGGATGTTACCACTTCTTTGGATAACTCATTTTGGTTTTCACCAACGGGATTCCTTGGATTGAATTCTACAAAATGGGATGATTCAAAGAGTAATCATGGGATTTATTAAAGTGTATTGGGATGATCTTGTTTGTACCTACGTGGTTTGAGAGGTGAGAGGAAGGGGAGAGGTGGTGTCCATTTACAGAAAAGGTAAAGGTCTCACATGGAATTTTGAAAACATGTTAGGTATACCCATATTTTTACCTAAAGAAAGTATCAAAGAACCTACCAACCCAAAAAAATAAGGTTCTTAGAGAAATAATTTCCATCAAATGGGATGTGGACAAGTGGATATGTCATTTGGCCCCTTATTTTTATGGTTTATTCCCTTGTTAATCTTAATTTTTACCTTAATCGTTGTAATTAATTTTAATTACATTCACTAATAGTATTGGTTAAAAGATTAGTTGAACTTATTATAAGTAATAAATTATTCTTATTCATAATATTGAATACATTTTTGAAATTCCATTCATATAAGTTGAATAAATTAATTTAAATTTAATCTCGTAGATGACACGACAATGTGGGTTTTTAATGTAAAAACATTCAAAAGTTTTCAATTTTTTATATTCAATTTCATAGTGAAATTGATTCCAATGACATAAATTGGTTTAGTTGATAAAATATTAACCTTATTAAAATTTTAAACCAATTAAATATATAATTTAATTATATAAATTAATTATAATAAAAAGTTGTTTTGAATTAAAATTCATTATTATTTACTATTCATCAAAATATGAAACCTCAAAGGAAAATACCAAAAATTCACCCTGGCCTAATTTTTTTGCTTCTTATTCTAATATTATGGTTATTTTGACAATTCGTGTTTATAAATGTGAAAAATTATTATTCGAAATAGATTATCCATTAAGAGGTAGTAAAAGAGACTTAATAAAAAGATAGGTTTTATGTGTAAAATTAGGTTTGTTCATATCTTATGATTATCAAATATATTGGTTTAATATAAGAAATATTTTGTTGTTTATATAATATATATAACAATTAAATAACTTTATAATTGTAATTAATATTATTTATTAGGATAAAATATATTTTTGAGCTTAGAAATATTTTTAATAAAAAAATTCTCTTTATATTTAATTGGTTCCTATAATATTTTTTAATTAATTTTTAACTAATTAATTCAACTATGTATTTTCATAAGTTATTTAATATTATTCATAACCATAACCATAACTAGTATGTAATTATTATTATATTAAATAGTAATATTTTTAATAATATTTTATTATTCGGAAGCACTCGGTCTTGCGTGTTACACAATCCATCAACGAATGCAAGTCTTGTGTGCAACATAAGCTAACCACAATGTTCTGTGTAAAGAAAAAAACATTATGTTGTGTGTAGTGCATAATTAACATGGTATAATATATAAAGTAATCTAAACATGGAACTTTAATATGAAATAAACTATTTTCAATGTATCTTGAATTCAAAAATATAAAAAAATTTAAATTAATTTTAGAAAACATATTTCCTAAAATCTATGTGTGTCACATTCTACCCCCTTTAAAATAAATCTCGAACTTGAAATTATTTTTGTTATCAATGTTTTAATATTTGAAACATACATTCATCTAAACCCACATTATAATAATGAATCATAAAACTTCCTTTAAAAGGGGGGGGGGGGTTTGGAAACCTAATGGTTACCCATAATAATATATTAATAGGATTCCACAAAGGTGAACACCGATGAAAATTGAAATCCAAGACTTGGAGGAAAAGCGTGAATATTCATAGTGAGTGGTTTAGGTCATCAATCACAAACAAGAGACTGATCAATGAAAAAGTTAGGGATTAAATTTCATAAATATGTTATTATTTAAATGGCCATTAGTTAAATAACATATAAGGTATTAGGAAAAAATTATTTTTTTGAACATTTTCATAACATTGAGAAATTATTTTATTGACTAAGAGTAAAATTAAATATACATAAATGATATATTTCTGTAAACAAAATTCATTTATTTGGTTGTCATTTTATCAATTTTTAATTCATCCATTAATTCAAAAAAATGATGTTCACAGATTAACTTTGATTCCTAAAGAACTAATATACACTCTAGGTTGATCATATGACCTATATTATAATAAAGATTATAATAGAATTCTCTATCTATTATTAAATAACAATATGGTTAATAAATTAATCTCTAACCATAAAAAGTAACTATATTGGTTCATTATTAATATTTAGTCATAAAAAATAATTATACATTAACAAGGACATCGTGTAGAGCAGTGGAAGATGTGAAACCCTTATGGTCCTTCTATCAGGGGTATAGAATTTGCGGGCTTTTGGACTTGAATAGTTGTCATATGACATACATGATTTCATTTTCTAAAAACATATTAATATAATTAAAAAAATAAATATGATCGAAATCATTATTATAAGGTTAATCACTAAATATCCCTTTAACCTAGGTTTTCTATACAATATCAATACATAAATACTTCCTATAAATTTTAAAATAAACCTTTTAGGAATGGTTTACCTTTTAACCCTTTTGAATGATTAAAATCTCATATAGTAGAAAGAGGGTCATGAAATCCGTTTAACACAGACCCCCCATATATAACATAGTATCTCATAGTTTTTACATTCCAAACACATGAATAACATCATCAAGTATTCTCTTGAAACATGGTAATAACATATATTACCATAAATACATATTGAAAATGTGAATGTTTTCTTATTAAAAAGTATATTGGATCTATTCCTTAAATCCAAAAATGAATTAAACTTCATCAAGGATAGCAAGAAACACTATTTAAAAAGTCTTTACTTAGTTGAAAGTTAATTAGAATAGTCAAATTTAATTATATATCCGACATAATTTTTATCCAAAAAACATTATCATAACATAAATAACTTATTAAGGGTATCTTCACTTAGTCAAAATGTCACCTTATCATTACATCACAGTACCAGTCGGTTGGAAACATTCAACATAAACTTGTAAATATTGAGTGAAAAACGTAAGTAGAACAATTCTTTTATATTTCATCATTCATATAAAATTATTTTTGAATCCAAATTCATAAAAATTATATTATTCCCCTTAATACATAATCCATACGAATTCTTCCTCATCCTTTTATTGAATGCCTCTTTCCTTTCAAATTTCATTTTTAGTTTATTCATCATAAACAAAAAACCTTTTACATATACCACCTTTGAAATTTTCTTCAAGAGCTTTCCACTGGGGACATTGATTTTTATAATGACCATTAATTAAAAACATAAAACAATTAAGCTTAAATTATGTATTAGGGAGGCCAATATTCCCATCCATTTCATTAACTGAATCCTTCATATATTTTTTATAGTTACTTTATTTGTGCCCATATTTTACATAGTAAAAACAATTTATTATTCATCCAAGACATTAACATTAGTGATTCTTTAAACATTATACAAAAAAGGAAACTAAATATTCTTTATTATATGGTATCCATTACTTGAAATCTTAGTGAAATCCTTCCTTCTCTTACTTGCTGAGTCTTAGAGTTGATTATGGAATACACTATTAATCATGTTCCTTGAAAACTAACTTGGAATGATAAAAATATCCTTCACCCTAGTGATCATCCCATTTGACTTCCCAATAGCATATTGTTCATCACATTAAAGATTAACTATGTTCACTTTGGTTCCTACTATTTACTATAATCAGTAATCATAGTGTTAGAAACACTTATCATAGTGGAAAACTATGTAATCATGTAAAATATTTTTTTTATAGGATGTCTAAATTATAAAACATTTCTCTAACTATGACACCTCAGGATTATCCTAGGTTATTCATAGAAAACTTCTATTTATATCATTCATCATGGTTTATGAAGAGTTTGTGAATTTCGAAAGTATATCTCCGGGGAGAGTCAAACAAGGTGTGTAGTAAGGCTCATTATCATATACTAGGTTATTTCTTGTCTGGATTGACACACCTTGTTGGAGTTGTTACTCTTCGGTATATTTGTTTCAGATCAACAACCACTTGAAGTATCCATATATGGATGCATTAATAGGAAACCACCCACTCTATCCTTTACCAAAATTCTATGACATTTTCCATAATGTTAACTCATTCTTATACTTATCATTAAAGACAACCATATAAATATCCTTAAAAATATACCTAGGGATATCACTAAAGTCTTCTCAACCTTGGTTCCAATAGTTGACTAAAACATAGATCTGATACCAACTATAATGACCAAGACATAATGTATATAAATTTTACATATATTTTTATGAATACTTATGTAATGACCTGAAAATTTCAAAGAAATGTTTTGAAATAAATTATTTGTAATTTTTACGAGCCCGTAGTTTTTGATGGTTCTTTATTCCATGTCCCAGTGTGCCCAGAATAAATTTCTAAATTTTTGTTCGGGTACGTTCAGTAAACATACGTGTGAGTTTTCTATCATTCGAACCGGTTCTTGGAATTGAAATACGAGGACACCGATGAACACGTAGCACCAATATTATCTTAAGGAGACCTCTACCACAGTTGCGTTTGGTCGAGAGCGGAAGTTAATTTTGGGGTTCTTAAATAAATTAGATAAAAATATGTGTGACATATTTTTATATATTTAGGTGGTGGTTAATTTCTCCAAAGGGATGTTGGAGGTGGGCCCACTCCCACAAAACCTTCCATGGGAGGATAATATGTGGTGGGGCACACACGTGCATCTAACCCTTCAACTCCCCTTTAACTCCTTGAAACCCCCTTTTAACTTTTGAACTCCCACATTATAGTGGAGCCTCTCCACCTCCCTCCCCTTAATTGTGCCAACAGAATTAATTAATGCCATAATTAATTAATTTGGGGTGTGATGAATTCTTTTGAATTCATTTGAAATGCATGGAATCATTAAAATATGTTGATTCCTATTACTTTATTTTCTTGTAAAATATTTTGTTGGGAGACTTTGGGAGAATTAGAAAGAAACTGTTCTTCCACGAAGAATATCTCCAATATAGAACGACGTCCTCTCCGATGAAGAATGAGGAAGACGTTCGAGCCCGAAATCGGCGGCGTGTGACGGGCAAAATGTATGACATTTTCTTCGAATTCTCTTCCCGCGACACCGTCAAGAGAACATTGAAATTCGGGTAGGGGGATTTGATTACTTTAAATTATTACCACACACTACAATGCTTACTTTTTTCAAAGGTGGCCATTTGTTATCATTTAACACGGAGGGCGTGGGCTGAACAAAAATGGCCCAACGTCCCTCTGTTAGTTCATATTGTTTTACATCAGAGATGGAGGAGGAGAAACGTTGTTGCCCCATGCAGAGGGAAGCGGGTCTGCTGCGCCGTCGTGCCGTGGTGGAGATGCGGAGGGGGCCGACCGGGCCATCCGTCGTGGAGCCGGGCAGCGGGCCGACCGACAGCCCTTTAGAAGACCGCGGTGCCCAAAGGTGCACTGTGGAGGAAAACTGTGGCCCGCATCTGCGGGCCGCTCGGCCGGAGAAGAACCATCCGGCCTCATGCCGCCCGGGCTGGAAGAACCGGCCCGCTACGGCCGGTCGGGCTGGAGGAACGCGGCTCCCGCAGGTGCCGCGCGGCGGGGGTACCGTGGCCCGCAACTGCAGGCCACTCACCGGGCGAACCAGTCAATCGCCCTCCGTCCGGGTCGAAGAACTGTGGCGCTGCGTGGGGAGAACAGCGGCCTGTTGGGCAGGCCACTTTCCCCAGACAGAACCAGCTGGCTACGGCCGGTCCAGCATAGGAGGGGCAGTGCCGCTTGGCGCCGCCGGGCGAACCATACTGGCCCGCAACGCGGGCCGGGTTAGCGGGTGGGTCGCGCCCCACGGGGCCGGAACGAACCCCCCCCCCCCAACCGGGTCGGACCTATCGGGCCGTGTTTGTGGGTGGACCGTGCTCTATCAGGCTGGGTCGACCCCCTGCCAGGTCGGACCCGGCAAACTGGATCGGGCCGACCCGCCAGCCCACTGGACTTGACGGGTCGGACCCGTCTTCTCTTAAACATGAATTTCTTCAAGAACGCGCATCCGAATGACGTGCAATCTATGTCACTAGGACCCTTGTAATGAGGTTGTACTTTTGAGATACTCTAAGTGAGTTTTGGTTGACTTTGGAAAATGGCTGGATTTGGATCGAATGAAAATCCAACAAGGCCCCTGGAATGGAAAAGCCAATAAATCTCAGACCGGGCGTCCAATCAATGTGCCATCTTTCGTGTTGGGTTTATTTTGATGAGACAGAACTTCGAGATACATCACCTCAGGACTTCGTGATAGTTGATGTATCAAACCCTTTGCTCGAGGAGTGGACCCTCCCGGAATCGAGCGTGTTGTGTGCGGGAACCCTAGAGATGGCTGCGACTTCAACAGTTCTGGATTCTGTTCCTGTATCCTATGTGGGTCCAACAAAATAGCTGGTCCTATATCCTTTGTGGGTCCGACAGCTTAGAATAGATTGTCAGTCCTGTATTTTGTGTGGGTCTGACAGCTTAAACAAGATTGATGGCATGTATCTTGTGTGGGTCCGACTGCATAGACGAGATAGCTGGCCTATATCCTGTGTGGGTCCGATAGCTTAACAGGTCCTGTAAACTATGTTGGTCCAACAACATAGATGATCCAGTGGGTATATCTGATCATCTATATCTCTCTACTATTTATGGCATACCTGTGTGAGCTGAGTCATGTCATTCAACCATTATCATCGTGGTGATTGAATTTACTTCCTTTGGGGAATTGGTTTGTGCTTGGGCTCGAGAGTTGGAGCCGGACTGAGATTGGTAACTTAGGTATATGTATGGGAATATACCTAAGTGGGGTTGGTTGATACTTCGTCATTGTATCTTTCTTCTTTTTTTATCCTTAGTAGATATTGTGAGACCTTCCGGGTCTCGGGGTCCCTACTGAGTATTGTTATACTCATCCCTGCATGGGCTATGCCTGCACCTCGTTGTGTTAGATGCAGATGACGGACAACGCTGACGGAGGCCAGGAGCACCCCGACTGGACAGTACCCGGAGGTGGACCTTGCGACAACTTTGCACACAGAGGAGACTAACGAACGTGAGTGCTGAGGGGGCCATTTGTACCTACCCTTCAGGTTAGAACCCCAGAGGATGATCCTGGAGCTACTATTTACTTTCAGCTATTTGTCCCTTTTTACATGTACTTCTTGTTCAGTTGGGTTTGTATACTGGCCCATTTACTTTCCAACACACTCTTTTGTATTCAGTTTTACTAAGTGTTTACTCCCTGTTGCGTACAATTTTTTGTTTGTTTACTTTTATAAAGGAAATGCCTTCCCAGCTTAGGGATTTACGCCTTTGGTGCTAGTCGCCAGCCCCTAGACTATGGAAGGTAGGCTTGGGGTAGTCACGACACGGGTCCCGAGGACGGGTCCTGACAAATTGGTATCAGAGGTGGTCGGTTTTACTGCATAACTTAGACTCTGATTATTTTAACGACAATAGGGTTAAGTGTTTTGGGTGTGGTTATCGGTTTAGGGAAACCGGTGATGGTGCGGTAGCTGACGTATCCATACACTAGGACCATGAGTTCTTATTATCGACTCAATGCACGAAAACACTGATTGTGTGTGTGTTTCTTTTGAAAAAGTTGTCTTTCTGATTTCTTTGTGTCAACTCACCAGGTATACTGTTTTTACCATGGAATACCTGTTTTGTTTTAGGATGGCCCCATGAAGGTAGCCAGCTAGGGTTCAGAGTTATGTACGAGATGGTAGCCCACCGAGTGACGAGGCCTCTATGCAGGGCCCCATCACAACGGAGGTACCAGCGGTACCACTACCCACTGGGCCACCGATACCACCAGATCCAGTAGTAGAGAGTGCACGTCACTTGAGTGCATTCCATGAGTTCCAGCGCTAGAGGCTGCCCAGGTTCTGGGGAGAGACAGACCCACGGGCAGTTGAGGATTGGCTGGAGGCTATCTTTAGAGTTTTCAGATTAGTAGGGACACCAAATGACCTTATGGGGATCCTTGTCGTGAGTCTACTGCACGCAATAGTAGGTAGATGGTCAAGCTCGTTGCTTTAGGTGCATGACGAGGCATCACTACTCTGGACAGACTTCGAGAGCCTATTCCGGGCAGATTTTGTTCCAGACACCCTTCGTGCAGTGCGAATTCGGGAGTTACTACATCTGCAGCAGGGAAACATGATAGTATCTCAGTACTCAGCGAGGTTCACCAACCTCTCACGCTACTCCACAGATATGGTGCTGGGCCCATTTTCCAGGGCTTGGACCTTCGAGCAGGGACTCAGGCATGAGATCCGGGCTTCGACGATTCCCCTCAGCATTCTGACGCACACGGGGGTACTGAAGAGAGCCCTTCTAGTGGAGATCTTTCTCGCTGAGCATTCCCCAGTAGCGAGACCCACCACAGGGAGACACGTAAAGGAGTCTTTTGCATCCGGCAGTAGACAGATGTCGTAGAGGTCTAAGCGGACCAAGCCATCAGGTGGGTGATCCCAAGATACAGGTTCGGTTGTGCGGGGAACATGAGACAAAGTCAGCTATATGAGGAGCAGGACGTGCTATGCATGCAGCGGGTAGGGACACCTGGCTCGTGACTGCCTGACTTGCTATGCAGATGAGTAGTAGACAATAGAGGGACCTCCCAGGCAGAGGCAGAGGTTCGACCGTGGTGGTCCACTGGGAGTAGGAGGACGTGGCAGATGAGCTGGCCGAGCAGCGGGTGGGGCACGACATTTAGAGGCTTTACCACCACCACCACCAGGAGGTCCACCCCGACCATAGTGAGCTGGAGGACAAAGGTGGGCTCAGCTCCAGGCAGTTGAGGCCTATGACCACAGCGCACGTGATATGATTTGAGGTACTATCTGTCTCTACTCCACCCTTTTTGTAGTACTTATAGACACAGGTGCGGGTAATTCTTTTATTGTCGATGCCCTTGTTCGGAGCTCGGAGATTCCGAAAATGTCATTGGCTTGATCTTTATGGCTAGATACTCCTACAGATGTAGACTCGACAATTACACACTAGATCTAGCATTGTGAGCTTACTTTAGGAGGTGAGAGTTTCAGTTGTGTTCTTATTGTAGCGGTGTCGAGGCCTTACGACGTCATCTTGGGTATGGACTGGTTATCCACAGTTTATGCTCAGATTGACTGTATTAGGAACAACGTGCGGTGTATCCACATAGATGGGACCAGATTCACCTTCACTGGCAAGAAGGGAGCCTTATCAGTGCAGGATGGACTTACATAGAGGAGGGGTAGCCGATCACACATCAGTTGTCTAGTCTCATCCTCAGAGCGGCTGATGTGCGGATTCCGAGTATTCATGTTGTGGTTGATCAGTACATATATGTTTTTCCTGATGACATTCCAGGACTACATCCTCACAGAGAAGTAGACTTCTAATTTTAACTGTACCCTAGAACAACACCGATATCTACTCCAACATATCGGATGGCTCCCACCGAGCTTCGTGAGTTGCGGGTACATCTAGAGGACTTGCAGGGGAAGGGATTTATCCGACCCAGTGTTTCACCCTGGGCATCTCCGATTTTGTTGTCTAAGAAGGCAGACGAGAGCTTGAGACTATGTGTCGACTACTGTCACCTGAATCGGGTGACCATGAAGAACAAGTACCCACTTTCGAGGATTGACGACCTCTTTGATCAGCTCAAGGGAGCACGGTGGTTCTCGAAGATAGACCTCCGGTCAGGCTATCACCAGCTCAGAGTTCGAGAAGAGGATGTGTAGAAGACAGACTTCAGGTGTCGGTATGGCCACTATCAGTTCTTGGTTATGCCCTTCGGTGTAAACAACACTCTAGTAGTGTTCATGAGTCTCATGAAGAGGATATTCCAGCCTTACCTTGATCTCTTGGTCATAGTCTTCATCAATGACATACAGATTTACTCGACTAATGAGGAGGAGCACGCCTACCATTTTCGGGTAGTACTGGACACATTCCGAGAGAACCGGATTTATGGTAAGCTCTTGAAGTTCTAGATCTTGATTCAAGAGGTTCACTTTTGGGGTCACGTCATCTTGGAGGCTGGAGCTATAGTGGATCCAGCGAAGATTGAGGTAGTGCTTTCTTGGGATGCACCCATGAGTGTGAAGGAGGTGCAGAGTTTCCTAGGTCTAGCTGGGTACTATCAAAGATTTGTGCCAGACTTCTTCAGAGTAGCAGCACCGCTTTCAGAATTGAAAAAGAAGGGTAAACCTTTCGTGTGGTCAGATAGATTCCAGTAGAGGTTTCAGGAGCTGAGGAAGATTTTGACCAGTACACCCATCTTGAGGCTACTAGAGGAGAGCTTAGGGTACATAGTTTACTGCAACTCATCAGGGATCGGACTCGTGTGTGTCCTGATGCAAGAGCGGGCAGTGATCACATATGGTTCACAGCAGTTGAGACAGCACGAGAAAAACTACACTACCCATGACACGGAGTTAGCAGCAGTGGTCTTCGCCTTGAATATGTGGAGGCACTATCTGATGGAAAAGCGTTTTATAGTCTACTCTGACCACTAGAGACACAGGTACATCTTCTCGCAGAAGGACCTGATCCTAAGAAAGCAACGATAGCTCAAGTTTCTCCAGGACTATGACTTCGAGATAGTCAATACTCATCGGAAGGGGAACATTGTAGCAGATGATCTCAGTAGGAGATTAGGCATTCAGCTGCTAAGATAGGTGACAGAGCAGCTGGACGCGATGCAGATATCCTCTGTGGATAAAGATGGAGCAGCCTTTCTTCGGTCTCTTATAGTCACTCCTCCACTTCTTCAGTGAGTCAGAGAGGCACAGCATTGGGACATTGACTGTGAGACCCGATGTGCTCATATATCCTCAGGGTAGGCACCTGATGGGTTTTATGAAGGTGGGGAGAACGTCATACTCTTCAGAGGACGGACCAAGGTACCAGTTGCACTACCGGAGGAGGTTTTGAGGGAGTTCCACACTTCCCCTCTAGCGGTACATCCAAGAGTGGAGAAGATGTATTAGGACCTCAAACGACAACACTTGTGGCTAGGTATAAAGAAAGCAGTAGCAGATTTTGTCTCTCGATGCCTCCCTTGTCAACAAGTGAATGCAGAGCACTAGGTTCCAACAGGCTTGGATCAGCCATTATAGGTTCCAGAGTTGAAGTGGGATGGGATATCCATGGATTTCGTGACGGGACTTCCACGTACATCAAGAATACATTACTATATCTGGGTGATTGTCGACCGACTCACCAAGTCGGCCCACTTCCTACCGATCAGAGAGTAGGGCTTAGTAGAAAGCTTGGGATGCCTCTACGTACAAGAGATTGTATGACTTCATGGTGTGCCATTGACTATTGTATCTGATAGATATGATCATTTCACTTCCCGGCTTTGGAAGGGGTTATAGGAGGCTTTTGGGATGCAGCTTCGCTTGAGCACCGCATTCCATCCTTAGACGGATGGTCAGAATGAGAGGACCATTCAGACTCTCAAGGACATGCTCCGTACATGTTTTCTCGACTTTGGTCGCAGTTGAGGGGATCACATACCCTTGGTGGAGTTTGCGTAAAACAACAACTACCACTCCACCATCAGGATGACCCCTTACTAGGTACTGTACAACCAAAGTTTCAGATCACCTCTATGCTGGACTGACCCAGGTGATTCAACACTTGTAGGAATAGAGATGGTGCAAGCTACGATGGAGAAGGTGCAGATCATCCAGGAATGGATGAAGACTGCACAGAGCAGACATAAGTCCTATGCTGATAGGAGAGGGAGACCACTAGAGTTCAAGGATGGCGACCACGTCTTTCTACGGTTCTCACCTCGACTATGATTATAGATATTTGGCCGAGGAGGCAAGTTATCTCAGTGATTTATCGGGCCATTCTAGGTCCTCACCTGAGTATGCAAGGTGTCTTACCGCCTGGCCCTTCCACCTCAGTTGCACTGGGTGCACAATCTCTTCCACATATCTCAACTGAGGAGATATGTGCACGAACCGTCCCACATAATCGACCACGGGGAGGTGGACATCGATGACGGGGAAACATTCACAGAGGATCTAGTGGAGATTGAGGATTGATAGGAGCAGGTCCTGCGTGGATGGTCGATTCCTCTGGTGCGCATTCGTTGGCAGCACATGAACCTCCATGAGAGCACATGGGAGCGAGAGGCTCATATGTGTGTTCAGTACCCCCATTTGTTTCTCTAGTGTGTGTCATAGCTTTACGTGGACGTAAATCCCTGAGGCGGGGTGATGTAAAGACCTGGAAATTTCAAGGACATTTTTTGAAATAAATTCTTTGGAATTTTTATGAGTCCGCAGTTTCTGACGGCGCCTGATTTTGAGGCCCGGTGTTCCCGAAATAAATTTCTGAAGTTTTATTCTGGTACGTTCAGTAAACATACGTGCATGTTCTTCTATCTTTCGAACAGGTTCTCGGAATTGAGATCTGAGGACACTGATGAACTCGTAGCACCGATATTCGCTCAAGGAGACCTCTACCGTAGATGTGTTTGGTCGAGAGTGGAAGTTAATATTGGGGTTCCTAAAAAAATTAGATAAAAATATGTCTGACATATTTTTATTTATTTAGGTGGTGGTTAATTTCCCCAAAGGGAAGTTGGAGGTGGGGCCCACTCCCACATAACCTCCCATGGGAGGATAATATGTGGTGGGGCCCACATGTGCATCTAACCCTTCAACTCCCCTTTAACTCCTTGAAACCCCATTTTAACTTTTGAACTCCCACATTATGGTGGTGCCTCTCCAGCTCCCTCCCCTTAATTGTGCCAACATAATTAATTAATTCCATAAATAATTAATTTTTGGTGTGATGAATTCTTTTGATTTCATTTGAATTGCATGGCATAATTAAAACATGAGGGATCCTATTATTGTATTTTCTTGGAAAATATTCTGTTGAGAGGCTTTGGGAGAATTAGAAAGAAAGTGTTCTTTCACGAAGAACACCTCCAATGAAGAACGACGTCCTCTCCGACGAAGAACGAGGAAGACGTTCGAGCCCGGAAGCAGCGGCGTGTGACAGGCACAACGTACGGAGTCATATTCAAATTCTCCTCTCTTGACACCATCAAACGAACATTGAAATGAAGGTAGGAGGATTTGATTACTTTAAATTATTACCACGCACTACGACGCTTACTTTGTTCGACGGTGGCCATTTGTTATCATTTAACACGGAGGGAATGGGCCGAACAAACACGGACCAACATCCCTCCATTGGTTCATATTGTTTGAAGTCGGAGACAGAGGAGGCGTGACGCCGTCATGCTGTGGTGGAGATGTGGAGGCAGCCGACCAGGCTGGCCTCCGTGGGGCCAGGCAGCGGGCCGACCGGCGGCCCGCTGGAAGACCACGATGCCTGAAGGCGCCGCGTGGAAGAAAACCGCGGCCCACATTTGCAGCCCGCATGGCTGGAGAAGAACCGGATGGACCCATGCTGGCTGGGCTAGAAGATCGCGGTGCCCGGAGGCACCGTGCAACGGGGGAACTGCGACCCACAACCGTGGGATGCTCACCGGGCGAACCTGTAGGCGGCCTACCGGCCGAGCTAAAGAACCACGGCGCCGCTTGGTGAGAAAAGTGGCCCACTGTGTGGGCCGCTCACGCCGGACAGAACTGGCCAGCTATGTCCGGGCGGGTAGAGGAGGGGCGGCGCCGATTGGCGCCGCCGGGTGAACCAAACCAGCTCGCAGTGCGGGCTGGGTCCGCAGGTGGGTCGTGCCCCACTAGGCCGAGCCCCCCCCCCCCCCAACTGGGTCGGACCCGCTGGGCCGGGTCCATGGGTGGGCCGCGCTCCACCGGGTAGGGCCGACCCCCAGCCAGGTCAGACCCACCGAACAGGATCGGGCCGACCTGCTAGCCCACTGGGCTTGACGGGCCAGACCCGTCTTCGCTTAAACGCAAATATCTTCAAGACCGCGTGTCTGAACGACGTGCCTTCTGTGGCACTGGGACCCTTGGGACAAGGCGGCCCTTTTGCGATACTCTATGTGAGTTTTGGTTGACTTTTGAAAATGGCTGGGTTTGGATCGAGTGTAAATCCAACTGGGCCCCTGGAACAGAAAAGCCAATAACTCTCAGACTGAGCATCTGATTGACGCGCCGTCTTTCGCGTTGGGTTTATTTTGATGAGACAAAACATCGGGATACATGAAATCAGGACTTCGTGAAAGTTGATGTATATACCCCTTTGGTCGAGGAGCAGAACCTCCCTGAATCGAGCGTGTTGTGTGCAGGAACCCTAGGGATGGCTGCAACTTCGACAATTCTAACTTCTGTTCCTGTATTCTGTTTGGCTCTAACAGAATAGCTGTCTTGTATCCTCTGTGGGTCTGATAGATTAGACAAGATAGCTAGTCTATTATTCTTTGTGGGTCTGATAGCTTAGACGAGATAGTTGTCCTGTATCCTGTGTGGGTCCGACAGCCTAGACGAGATAGCAGGCCTGTATCCTCTGTGGTTCCGACAACTTAGCTGGTCCTATATCTGATGTGGGTCCAACAACGTAGATGATCCAGTGGCTACATCTGATAATCTATATCTCTCTACTATTGTGGCATACCTTTGTGAGATGAGTCATGTCTTTCAACCATTATCATCATGGTGATTGACTTTACTTCCTTTGTGGAATTTGTTTGTGCTTGGGCTCGAGAGTTAGAGCTGGATTGAGATTGGTAACTTAGGTATATGTATGGGAATATACCTAAGTAGGGTTGGTTGATACTTTGTGATTGTATCTTTCTTCTTTTGAGTATCCTTAGTGGATATTGTTAGACCTTGCGGGTCTCGAGGTCCCTACTGAGTATCGTTATACTCACCCCTGCACGGGTTATGCCTGCACCTCGTTGTGTTGGATGTAGACGATGGACAGCGCTGACGGAGGCCGAGAGCGCCATGACTGGACGATACCCAGAGGTGGACCTTACGACGAGTCGACACACAGAGGATACTAACGAACATGAGTGCTAAGGTGGCCATCTGTACCAACCCTTCAGGTAGGAACCCCAGAGGATGATATAGGAGACGATCTTTACCTTCAGTTGTTTGTCCCTTCTTACTTGTACTTGTTGTTCTGTTGGGTTTTTATACTAGCCCATTTAAATTCCAGCACACTCTTTTGTATTCAGTTTTACTTAATGTTTAATCCATGTTGCGTACTCTGTTGTGTTTGTTTTTTTATAAAGGTAATGCCTTCCTAGCTTAGGGATTTACGCCTCTGGTGCTAGTCACCAGCCACTGTCCTATGGAAGGCGGGCTTGGGGTAGTCACAGCACGGGTCTCAAGGACGGGTCATGACAACTTAAAACATTATAAAAATAGACGCCAAAATATCATATTAGTTTAGTCACTTTGGAAACACAGAAACACAAAAATGGTACATGAGTGAGCTACATTATCTACCACTAGATTCTCCAACACTAGCACCCCTCTTAGACATATCATAGATGAAATATATCTTCATAAATTGGGGAAGTAAGCATAAAAATAGGTGATCATAGACGCATTTTAAGGGTAAACAAGGGAGATATGTAAGCATAATCAAGAGCATAGTGGTATGATAATGTGATCATAACATTATAAGATCACATCCTACATATCAAATATCATAAATATGAATGATGAAATAAATATTTTATGTTTATCATAAATGAATTAAAGTAGATAGATAACATATTCCATAAAATAATAACATAGAAAAAATACATAGAATTGTGGAAAACAAATAATCAAATAAAATAATTTCCATAGTAGTTAAGGCATTATTTCCAAGGCCATCTTACTAGAATGGGTTCACTCCCATACCATCTTGGTAGTCATTCATCACGCCCATTTCTATATTAGTTGCATGAGTTCACTACTAATACCATCTTGGTAGTCATTATTCACTCCCATGGCCATCATATAGCATGATTCCACACCTCATACCATATTTTTAGTTGTGGTTCACTTCCATGGTCATCTTAGTTGTCAAGGTTCACTCCCAAGACCATCATAGTCTATCTCATGAGATACAAATCTTTACCCAATACATTGTAAAAAGATATAGGTCCCACTAATCTAATAATTAAATAATACATACATGGGACACAAAATCATTCATAATCATGTTGTATACCATAAAATGATATGGATATCATGAACATGTAAGTGTATCATAACGTATTGAAAAAGATACAAGTTTCATAACCATTTCATCAATCCCATAACCAATGAAATGAAGAGTGTTTCAAAATCATTTAACCCATGAAAGAGAAATTGGTTTCATAAACATTATTCAATCAAATAAAAAACCAATCAGAGAAATAATATAGATGGAAATAGTGAATCATTCCCCCAGAAAGGGAAGAGTAACATCAACAGGTGTCATTATAGCTATGAAATAAATTTCCTTGATCTTTTAAAAAAATTTCCTGAGAAAAATATTCTTTCATATTTTTTAATTTCTTTAAAACATAAAACCATTTAAAAAAAATTGTCATGAAAATAAACGTAATAAAATATAATGGATGCTTTGAAAACATTTATGAAAATATTTTTTTTTGAAAACATTCTCAAAAATTATAATGAATTCTTAAATACGTTTTGAAAACAATTTCATTTAAAATATATAGTAAAATTATAAATAAATATTGAATATGTTTTTAAAACCATTTATTTGAAAAAACAATGAAAACATATAAAGAAAGATTATAATTTTTTTGAAAACCATTCTTTTAGGAAACTATATTAAAACAATGAATTTCTATAATATTAGGAAAAATTTTTAATATAAAATTAACTTTTTAATATTTTAAAGGAAGCTTAAAGAGAATTATGGTCATGATGGATGGTAAATATATTCATGATGAACATTGCTTTTAAAACATAAATGTTTATAAAATTGCATCAACCAAAGAAGGATAAGAATATTAATTTTTAAAAAACTTTTGTTCAAAAGAAAATATAAGGTTAAAAATGTCCTTTGAAGATAAAATGATAAGAGTAGAATACTTTTGGAACCCTTTTATTAAGAATGATTTTAATGGAACATATATTTACAACCAAAAATAGAGGTAAAATTGAACATTCTTAAAAACAAATTCTTGATCATATTATATACCAAAGAGTAGAAAATTAGTACCATTACTCATATATAACATGAATAACAATATGGTAAGAAAATTCATGATAGTTAATGGGTGATGGATCCGAGGAATTCATCAATGAATGAATAATCATATACAATCTCAATAAACAATGACATTGTATCAATTAACTCTTACCACTGGGTAACTATGAATCATACTTCCCATAAAAGAAAATTAATTTACATGAATATTAAAATACATTTAAAATAAAGAGAATAATTATATATCATTTTAAATGGAATTATATACGCTTATAAAAATAATGTAGGTGTAAAACAAATCATGTGTCTCAAAGAAGGTAAGTTGAGAAAACATTGTGTTACTGATTTGGTAACTTTTGAAACATTAAACCCATGAAATAAAGATCATAGAATGGATATGTAAATTGTCATATATATAATAAAACTATTGATAGAATAAATTTATAGGAATTATACACACCACACCAATGAAATGAGTGGCGAATAAGGCATGAATCTTAAAAAAATATAAAGTGAGATGAAATTCCCTTATATTTTTTCTGGTCGGTGTGAGTATCTCATGAGGGGCTGAATTGAGTACCCAATAAAAAATTATGTCTAAAATGGATTATTATAAAATCCCAAAAATTTATAAATATATCCCATTTTTTACAAATAATTAGTATGATATAGATCATAATATTTCTAAATATTTCTCTAAATATTGATTTGGTGTCCGATGAGTAATATAAAATATTATTAAATCTGTTGAAATCGGTTTAATTGATCTAAAAAAAATGAAAATACACTATTAAAACTATAAAATTATATATTTTCATTATAGTTAATATAATTATCATTTTTAAAGATATTTTAAAGTAAAAAAAAAATTAAAGCACACAGTGGAAATAATGAATACAAGAAGTAAAATATCATGTCAATACTTAGTACACTCCACATGATGATCACCCACCACCAAGTAGATTATATAAAATAAAAATGATGATCCAAAATTTGGATTGGGTTTTATAAAAGTTTACAACTTTCCATGTCACACATGACCTCTTCTACAATTATTCCATGGAGTAAAACTAAATAGGGAACACAAGGACCTAAACCACACTTATATATGGTAAAAAATATGGAAAGAGCTTGAAAAGTTATATATTATCTTATAATTCAGAATTAGAGACAATGTGTGTTTGTGTGTGCTATAAAATGGTATGCACACACACTAATCAAAATCTAATAAATATAAAGAGTGTAGAAAAATCTATAAGGGAATGTTTATAAATTCTTGGCATGATGTAATGACAAATGTGACTCTTGATTTTATTTCACCTAGGAGATTATGTCGATTTATATTAAACAATTTAGTAAAATAGAGTTTCGTAAACTCTTGTTCCTTGACTGAAGAAAGTGACTATATGTGATGGTGTAGTTTAGCTTCCTAGTCGAATGTTTGTACTAGTTTTATCTCTATGTCTGTTCAGAAAGTCTGAGATCTTATCTTGGTATTAGTACACTATATTCCCTGATGTATCTCTTTCTCGTTCATTCTACACAAGGTAGATTGATTATCTTTTTATCAATGATTACATGTAGAATATCGGAATCAGTTTCATCCTTGTACTTCACTATTTGAAACTCTCTTCAATGCCCTCTTTCAGTCATTTAATAAGTGATCATTAAAATGGAAAATGGCAATAACTTCAATAAAATAGTTATAGAATAATGTAATTCAAAAAGACAAGTTAAGAAGATTAGTTGTGGTGGATAATTTTGGTGGTGTAACAGTGGTGGTATGACATTGGCGGTATGATACCAACAATATCTTAGACATAGCCGAAATTCCACTACACTAGTGGAATCTTATCTAGCTATGTCTGGTATGATGGTGTGAGGTCTAATAGTGTCTTAAACTTAGCATGATTTCTATTTTGGATGTATTCCATTGACAGTGGCCCATCTAAAGTTATATTATTCTTGGACAAATTCAGACTCTAGTGATATGACATCCTGACAGTTTTTTGACAGACAATTTCTCAGAATTTTCAATTCTCCGGTCCAAAGGCATTATATTCTATCTGTATAATATCCTAGTGATATATTATAAAAAACAATATTTTTTTCTGGTGGTGAGACATAGACAACGATGTCTCGAGTTGGCACTGCTAACTTCAATGGTGTCTCAACCTTAGATAATTGTTTCGTCTAGATTAGAATATATATTACATAAGTAAAAACTTGAAACTAAATAATAGAATAAAAATCATGATTTTGGGATCATTAAACCTAGGAGGCCCATAATCTCCCCCTTTTTATGATCACAAATCATGGAGTCAAATAATATTAGAAACATAAATATATTTCAACAAAAGAATTTCAATAGTTTAAAAAATATCCAAGGTAAGATGAAAATATAAAAGAAGACCTGCCATTCAATATTTGTGTAGAGAATATTAATGAAAAAATATGAATAAAGGCTATGTATCGAAAGAAAGTATCATGAACAAAAAGATTAAAAAAATACATTATCAATGATAATATAAAAACATTGTAATAAATCATAAATTCCATAAGTATTTTTGATATTCCATAAAAATTATCTCCCTTTTGGGATTTTCAAAAAGGTAAAGAAAATCATTATAGAAATAAGTATTACAAAATAATACATAGTATAGGAAAAAAAATTTACCAATAATTTATTACCGGCCATTTCATATAAAAACAATCTATTCCAACAATAAAATTCAAGATGTAGAAGAATGGTCGATTGGTTATTTTCCTTTAGCTTGGTCTTTATCTTGCTAATTATCTGATGTATCGGGATCAGGCCAAGGTAGAATAAATGGAACTCCATAGAAGAGACCATCTATAGCTCGAGGATGGTCTTCCACAACAACAAGTATCTATATTTTTTTTAATTCTTGAATAGGATACATTTTAAATGGATGGAATTGAGTATGTAAATGTGATAAAGGATCACAAGAAACTAATTTTCTGAGAGACAACTGAGGATTATTTGGGAAAAATTCCTAGGAAACCACTTATTGGAAATGAACCTGAAGAAAATGATTCATGGGATTGATGAAATTCATTATTATTTGGCCACCCCTTTCCACCACACTAAAGAAGTAATATTTATATTTAAAAAAATGGTTCAACACTGGGGTCATCTCTTTGAGCTATCTCACTTGTTCTGGGAAATTCTTAGTTAGAAGATTCATTCTCAAGTTTTCCACCAATAATTTGAAATTATAATACATTATATACATGGTATTAATTTTGTAGAGATAGAAAATAATGGATATATTCATATTCCCTCTATTAGAATTAATATCTTTGGAATACATCCAGATCATCATTTGATCGTTATATATCCATTGATCAAACTTCCTTATTAATTCAAAAAGAATCATAGATTATACGCTACAGGGAGCACTAGAGGCCACTAAAAGTTCTTCTCTATGAAATTACCTTAACTGATCATCATCAACAACATGAGGATGAGAAGTTTCAACAAAAGTAACATAATATGTATCCTAAATACTTTTAAGGATACCATTTATGGAGGCTTTAAACTCAGATCACATTTCTTCAATCATAGTTTTGAGTGATTCAAGTACACAACTTATCATCTTATTCTCAACCTCTATCACATAAATTTGATGTATCATATTCGGTTGGATTTTTTGAATAAGCGACACGAATATGTACCTTGAAACCTTTTCACTGATGATATTATCTTGAGGAGGATGATTCTTTAACTTCCAATAAAAATCAAACATCATCATTTTCCCAAAAGAATCCAAGTCACCATTAGTAAATACATAAAATGGAATAGAAAAAGGTGCAGGAGTATGTTTTGGTGATGGAGTTCTAATAAGAGAATAATTTTTCAATATCCCATTAAAATATACTTGATATGTCAAGGAACCCTAAGGATATTCTTTTATGTGAAGCTAAATTATATCATGATTTTAAGGAAATTTACTGAATTTTCCCCATTCATAAAACATTAGATTGTCCCATCTCCCAAAAACCGCAACAACAACTGGAGAAGTGGTAGGAGGGACCAAAATAGTAGGTACAACCGTCCCTATCTTAGTAATTTAGTTATATCTAAATGAAGACTTGACAGTGGTTGTAGGGATTTCATAATCACCAAACCACTATCATGTTGATGTTGAAGACTCTAAACAAAATGGTCATAGTAACCATCCGTGGATGTAAGGAGTGACCCTAATCAGCAAACCACTATCATCATCATCTTCATTGGATTGTTCTTACACTATGACCATTTTGTTTAGAGTCTTCATCATCACCATCTTCACTTCAATTCTCATCATGTTCATTCTTTTCTTCCTCCTCATTATCATCATCATCTATAATAGTTTTTTAACTTTTATATTTCTCCTCTACTAACACATCTGTCTCATCTTCATCACTTTTAACAGATTTCCCTATTTTTAGAAAACTTCTAAGAGGACTAAGAGATCGAAATGTAATGGTAGAATCTTTGGGAGAAAAATTAGGGTCACTCCTTACATCCATGGATGGTTACTTTTCTACTTTTACAACAACAACTTCATCTTTATCCTCATCAAGGTATTCAACTACTTCATCAGGCTCTAAGCCTAGATAAACTTCATACCTTGGTCTAGTTTCATGATAAACCAGATTATATTCAGCATACAACTTCTCATAATCACCAAACCACTATTTCTTCCATAGGTTACATTTAATATTCATTCTTCAACAAGTATCACATATTAAATAGAAACCACCATTGTGCAGAATTCAAAGGATTAGTGAATATATCAGCTAATTAATAGAATTAAATTACTGAGATAGTGATGGTTGTATAGTCTTAATTTAGATAGAATTCAATTACTGAGATAGTGTTGGTTGTACCTACTATTTCATACAACTTCTCATAATCACCAAACCACTATTTCATTACTAATTCTTTTTTGATATAATTGTTTCTATCAGAATTCAACGGATTAGTGAATATATCAGATAACTTATTTTTTATAATATAAATTCCAGTGTGACATCTCCTTTTTTCAAATGGTCTCTCAAAAAGTGATGTCATATATCAATATGGTTTTTCGTATAATGATAAAATTTATTATTAGAAATTTTTTTGCACTCTTTTTGTTATAGATTATTAGGACATATCTGAATTGATATCCATAGTCTAGTAGAGTATGTTTCATCAACGAAATTAGGGTATTGAAACTTGTTACTGCTATGTACTTAATAATAGAAGTAGATAATGCCACTATTTTTTTACAACACCATGAAACTAGATACTTTCCTAAAAAATGAAATGTCCCAGAAACACTTTTTATATCTTACTTTTATCCACCAAAATAAGCATCCAAATAACTTACTAAATAAAATTATTTTCCTATTGGGTAAAACAATCCTAAAATTATTTTATGTTTGATGTATTTAAAACATTATTTAACATCAACATGGTGAGTCTCTTTTAGTTTTTCTTTAAAATGAGCACACATATACACACTAAACATAATATCTGGTTGACTAGTAATCAAGTTCATAAGTCTTCCAATTAAACCTCTGTAACTAGTTTCCCAACATCATCAAGATATAATTTATAGGTAGTACTCATAGGAATATCACTATTCTTATTACTATTAATGTTAAAAAATATTAGAAGATATTTTTTATATTTACATTGATTATAAATAATTCCTTATTTGTACTAAGTAAATAAATTCCAAGAATGAATTTGAGTTCAAAAATTAAACTCATTTCAAATTATTTAAGCATAATTTTTGAATAATTAGTATAAATAGAATTGTTTTAAGATCCAAATATAATATCATCAACATATATTTATACTACTAATAACTATTTAGAAATAAATTTTATGAAAAGTCTAGGGTCATCCATTCCTTCTGAAAATCATTTTAAAATCAGAAAATTTTAAGCCCATTATACCAATCTCTAAGTTCCTATATTAAACCATAGAAATATTTCGTTACATTACAATTTTGATTTGGAAAATGAGGTTTTTAGTGACATGGGTGTTGTTCCAAAAAAACATCCTCTACTATGAAACCTTTTAAGAATGTGCTCTTGACATCCATTTGATAAAGCATGAAATTTAAATGTGTTATTTAAGCAAGAATGATACTTATGGATTCATGTCTGGCTATAGGTGCAAAGGTATCCCCATAGTCAATTCCTTTTTCCTGACTATAACCTTTTGCAACAAGTCTGGCCTTGTTTCTATCTATATTTCATTATTTATCAACCTTATTTCTAAATACCCATTTAGTATTAAAAGTCAATTTTTCCTTGGGTCTATATATAAGTTCTAATACACTATTTGTTTCATACTGATTCAATCCTTCACACGTAGTTATTTCCCAAAATTATTTACTAATATCATCCTTGATGTACTTAGATTCAAGATGACATAAGAAAGCGCAATTTTCTACCAGATTTCTAACAAAATCTCTAGTTTGAGTTCCTCAGTTTAGATCACCCACCACAACATCTAAAGGATGGTAGTTAATGGTTCAGATATCTCTAGAGAAAAAGGGACTGGTCACTTTTTTGTTTTTAGGTTTGGGTTATGGTTGTTCTGGATATTTTTTAGAACTCGATGATTTTTCTAAATATTTGACTATTGATTCTAAAGGTGTTGAATTTAATTCCATAGAAGATAAATCATCTTCATGTTTTTAAGGGGGTATTAGGCTCAAAAGGATCAGTTTTTTAAGGGGTTTTCTTATTGAAAACTCTATAGGTTTTTTTATATATTGAATAACCAAGGAGAATTCATTCATCACTTTTGAAATAAAATTTATCAATCATATACTTATAAATAAGAATAATTATTTTTCAACCAAAAACTCTAAAGTAATTAACTTTAGGTTTCCTATAATTTCACATATCATAATTGATATTCTCAAGGATAGGTCTAAAAAACTATATCGATGATATAGTAAGATTTAGTGATAGATTATTCACGACAATAGATATGTAATTTATACTCATTAAGCATAGTCTGAGCTATCTCTTGTAAGGTTATATTTCCTCTATCAACAACTCCGTCTTGTTGGGGTCTCCAAAAAGGAGATAAGTTATGAGTGTATCTAGTTTGAGAGAAAGAATATTTTTTGAAACTCAGGAACATGGTTACTCATTAATGTTTTTATCCTAATTTCACAAAGATTGTATACATACATAGAATACATGTTAATGTAAGAATAGTATTCAATTTTGTGAGCTAAAAAATATACCGAAGTATACTAAGAGAAATAATATACAAGATCATAAACATTTTCCACCCCATTGAGACTTGAAATCATATATGGTCTACACAAATCCATGTGAACCAATTCAAGAGGTTGAGAAGTTGGCACTTCATTCTTCAATTTAAAAGAAACTATGTGTTATTTTTCTTTATGATAGGGGTTACAAACTATATCAGTTGGGAACTCAAGATTAGTTAAATCCCTAAAACCCTTTCGTAGTTATATTCATATGTGAGTGAATGTTTCAATGTTATAGTCCCATATTCCAAAGCCATAACTCTTTCTGAAAGGCACATAAGTGTGAAACATTTTGAGAAATCAAATAATTTATGTCTACAAGAAAGAACATTATTATTTCGCAAAGTAGTAAATATTAAATAATTTTTGAAACAAAAACATTATGAGTACCATTATAAAATTTAACATAAAAACCATAATCACACATCTATGAAATGATGGGAATATTATACTTTAAACTATCAACATATAAGAATTTAGAAATTAAAACTGAATTTTTGGAACCAATTTTTCCTAGGATGATGATCTTTTTATTTTCATAATCATTAAATGTGACATGTTCACTATCAACATTTATGATACTCTTGAATAATCAATAACCTCATTTCATATGTCTCGAACAACCAATGTCCATGTACCATATACTTATACAGGGGTTCATCAAGAATTTTCCTTATTAAAAAATTTTAAACAAGAAAAGTTTTTTTACCCAAATCTATTTTTGTCCAAGAATGTCAGAAATTAGAGCTTCTGAATCCCACAATCTCTTAATGGATTTTCTATAAATAGATTAAAATCTTTTATAAATAATAACCATTTTGGGCCTTTTAAAAGATGATTAAAATTAGAGATTTCGTGTCTAGATTTATGAACAAAATAATTTTTAGATATTATTATCTGTCTAGGATCATATCCTATTCCAGTAACATATTTGAGAGCACCTTATTCCCTTGATTTTTGTAATTGTTTTCTTGAATTAGTTAAATTTTCAAGATCTTTCATCAGTTTCTCATTTGACCATTCATGTTATGTGTTTTCTTGGAGCATTTGAACATTTCTATCTTTTTCTCTAGACCTTCTATACTTTATATTTACAGTTAGAGCATGATAACTTTTAATAATTTTATAATTATCCTTAAATTAATTAGAGGTGTCCTCTACCATGTTTTAGAATTTTAATAATTATATTTTTGAAATAGTATTCTCATGTTGTTAATTGTTATAATTATCAAACACATAAAAAGTAAAAATACTAGAATCCATAGGTAAATCTTGTACCTTAATTACTTTAGTCATGAAACACATGTTGGCTCTGTATTGTTTTTATTTTGGTGAATAATAAGAGTCATATGAGCTATCCTCAGACTCACTCCAGGTTTCCTTCATGAAGTTTTTGTATCTCTTTTCCTTTTCATCATATATTATTTTTTATATAAGCTTTGGACAGTCATATTTTATGTGACATTTCCTTTTTCATTTTTAGTAGATAAATTATTTTGGGTCATCATGCTTTTTCTAATATGTCATCCAGTTTCCTCTACTATCATACATTCCTTTATAATTTTATTTTCTTCAGAACATTTTCTTTAAGTAAAATTTCATGAATCATATGGCTAGGTGATCCATTTTTTCATCACTATCAGATGGATTTTCACTTTAATTTGAATAGGAAGATTGTGCCTTCTCTTTCTATTTTTCCTTTTTTTAGGTTTGGTAGTCCTAAAATATACAGATTTTCTTTTAGTCACTTCACCTTCTTCATGGTTTACTTTTAATTCTTCTTCATTCATCATAAGATTTCCAATCAACTATTTCAAAAGCAGTTTACTTATGTCACATGATTCTCCAATTGAAACTGATGTGCCTCTCCATCCTTCTAGAGGAATCTGAGTAAATACCTGATATGATCCTTATCAGATACTAGTTTTTCCATGTGATCTCATCATACTGAAAAAAATCTTTAAACCTGATATACATGTCTTATATGGGTTTATCATGACTCATTTTAAAATTATACTATCTAATAGTGTAATTATTAAAACTCATCTCTTTAACTTTTGAAGTTTCGCCATGGGAAACAGACATAGTGTACCAAATATCAGAAGTAGTCTTGCATGTAGATATTTTCTTAAATTTCTCATCTCCTATATATTATTACATGGTATTCATGGGTTTATAGTTATTATTGTAAGAATACATTTTTGTATCATCACAATGACTTCAGGATGTATCAGGTATAATATATTTAGTTTTTATAGTAGACTCATTCTCTCTATATGAATTTCTATTTAAATATTCCACTAGGAATAATTTATACTATTAAATAAATGTGGTTTGTTTGTGGAAGAACTTACTCGGTGATTATCCATTTAAAAAACTAAATATTTAAATCACAAAAATTTTATATCATTAAATTAAAATTGACATCATAGTTGAAAATATTTGAAAAACATTAACCCCAAAGAATGAGAATCCTTCAAACCAAATTTTTTTGGAGAGAGTATCTCAAGAGGGCGTTAAATTGTGTACTCAAATAAAATTTCTGTCGCAAAAGGATTATTTAGAAATACCAAAATTGTTTAAATGTAGAAATATTTATCAAAATTCCTAATATGATATAGATCTTAATCTTTATAAATACTTCTCTCAAGAATGATTAGGTCTTTGATGAATAATATTACATATTATTAAAAACAATGAAATCAGTCTACATGATTAAAATACTATACGAACACAAACAATTATAAATTATCAATGTATATATTATTGTTATAGTTATAAAAAATTTTAGTTTTAAAGAGGAAGTAATTTAATAAAAAATTAAAGCCTGAAACAAAAATAGTGATTACAAGAGGTTCAGTCTCAAGTCAAGACCTAGTCATATCAACTTGGTGATCACCCTCCATCAATTATTTTATATATAATAAATAAGATGATCCAAAGCCTAGACCAGGTTTTACAATACTTTAAATTTTTACATGTGAAACATGAACTCTTCTATAGTTATTCATGAGAGTAATCCTAAATAGGCCACACAAGGACCTATACTACTCTTATTTGAGGGAAAAACAAAATATGGAAAGATATTGATAATTTATTTTCTATGTCTAGTTCATCATAAAAGAAAATGTGCATGTGAAAAAATACGGTATATATAAACACTTCTCAAAATGTAATAAACACAAATAGCACATAGAAGTCTATAAGAAATATAGTAGAAATTCATGGTCTGATGCAATGCAGCTTGTGACTCTTGATCTGATTTCATAGTGGATCTTGAGGCCAGTTCCCTTGAAAAACATTAGAAAAATAGAGTGTCAAAAACTCTGATTCCTTGACTAATGAAAGTCACTAGAATTAATGGTGTAGATCATCTTCCCATTTTAATGTTTTTAGTAGAGTCAGCTTTATGTATGTTCAGCTAGTCTAAGCTCTCATCTTGATATTAGTTCACTACATTCACTACTATATCTATTTCCCATGTATTCATCATGAGTGAGTATGATTCATGTTTTATCATCTCTAGCAAGAAAAATATCCAATAAACTACTTCTTCATACTGTATGGACTGAAACACTATTTAATGATCTATATCAATCATTTAAGAGACAAACATATAAATAGTAAATGGCATTGAATTAAATAAAACTAGATGTTAGAATAATGAAATTAAAAAATATATGTGAAGAAGAATAGTAGTATTGGCTCAGCCTAGTGGCATCACACTAGAGGTATGACACTCTAGGATTGATATTGATGGTATCTTAGATATAGTCCATATTACACTATGCTACCAGTGTACCAACTAGCAGTGTCTGGTCTAGCGGTGTGAGGTCTAACAGTGTGTTAAACTTTGCTAGATTTCTGTTTTAGTGGTATGAAATTAGAGGTACCTCATCTAGAGGTATATTATAATTATTAAAAATCTTGCTCTAGCTGCATGAGATCTAGATGGTGTTTCAATTGATGGTGTCTCAGGCATTTCCAATTCATCAGTCAAAAAATATGATATTCCGGTGGTGTGATATCATGGTCGTATCTTATACTAAGTAAGATTTTTTGCTGTAAGCGAGTCATCAAAAATGGTATCTCAAGTTACAGGTTTCAACCTCAATGGTGTCTCATCCTTAGATGATTTTTCACCTAGATCAGAATATAAATGACTTATATAGAAAAATGAAACTCATTTATAACATAAAAATCATGATTTTGTGACAATTAAAACTAGGAGGTTGACACTTGTGTTTTGAATCTCTTCATACTCATACAAACAACATGTATAATAAATATTAGTTTATTATATATATATTATAGACCCATATTCTAATATTTAATATGATATATTTTTTTATGGTGACTTTATATTACCTTCTTTTTAACAATACTATGTTATGGTTTCACTTTGGGTAATATATTCTTTGTTCTTTGCAAGTGTCTTAATTTGTTTTATATTTGATCATTATAATTATATCATGATTTCAAGAATATAAAAATGATATAAATATCATGTATATTTGGTATATTGATATTATAATAATCAGTAGAATATAGAATTATTAAATGGAATACAACGTTCATGGATACGGTAGGATGTATGTATGCATGAACGATGTTTCAATTTTATTATAGTATTGAAATAAAGAAAGAATATTGAATATATATATATATATATGTATATAACATCATCATAGTTGTATTATTATGTCTATACATCCTATAATCTCACTAAAACATCCTTAATACATTCCATGTATTTTGTGAACAAATCACATCACATTGAGGGGGCGGTAGTCAGCACTTCCTCAAACAAAATTATCGTATTTGAACAAAAATGAAAGTATAAAGATATCTGTTTTAAAATAATTTTAGAAGATTGAAAACATAATATGTATCATATTTTCCATATATAAATATTTTTTCCATCATAATTATCACCAATTAATGGTGGTAAAGGAAAAACAACCAATCTTCATTTTGTGAGGCAATAGTTCATCCTACACCCAAACGGTATGTACGTTACCCATTACATTCACCTGTTTATAAGATTAGTTCAAACTATTATAAGAAGGAACTATTAGTTTATTTATGATATTATTGTTTTTTATTCACATAATAGTTAGTGTGGAGGGTGGAGAATTAAAATAAGATATAAGATCTTGAGAGAGGATGCTACCTCTTCATTGGGTAACTCATTTTCAGTTATTCCAAAGGGCTTCCTTGAACTACATTATGACCAAATGGAAGATTAGAATTGGAATGGAGGTATTTTGGGAAGTTTATTGGGTAGATATCTACTGATCCTATGTTTTCTATAGGTATCCGGAAGGGGGAGAGGTAGTGGCCATTTATACGGAAGGGAAAGGACTCACTTGGTATTTTTTTTAAAAAAGATAGGTTTACCCATATTTTTACATATAAAAATTGATCAGGAAACTAGAAAACTATATAATTTAAGGTTAATAGAAAATTAATGTGCATAAAATGGATTTTTGACAAGTTACTTGGTCATTTGGGACCTTAAGGTGAAGGTTTATACCCTTCTTAAGTTCAATTTTCCCTTAATCATTGTAATTAATTTTAATTACTTTCATTAATATTTTTGTAAAAAAACATAACCTTATTATTCAATATTAATAGTTATGATTAAAAATTTTGATTCCATTTTTTTAATTTCCAATCACAAAAATAGCAAAAATTAATTTAAATTGAATCTCATAGATGGGACGACAATACTGGTTTTTAAAGTAAAAATGTTTACAAGATTGGTATGTTTTTATATTCAATTTCAAAGTGAAGTTGATTAGAATGACCTAAAGTAAATTATTTGATAAAAAAATAAACTAATTAATCATTAAAAACAATTAAAAATATTTTTTTAACAATAAAAATAAATTATATAAAATTATGTTTTTGAATTAATATTTTGTATTTTTCACTATTCATCAAAATATGAAACTACATAGAAAAATACCAAAAAATTACCCTTACCTTATTTTTATGTTGTTATTTCAAATATTATGTTTAATTTGATATATAGTTATTATAAAATTTCCAAAAACTGGACTTGAAATAGGTTATCTGTTAAGATGTTGTAAAAGAGCCTTAAAAAATATTAGTTTTTATGTTTGAAATTGGTTTTGTTTCTATCTAATGTTTATAAAATATATTGGATGAATATAAAAAATAATTAATTAGATATATAATATATAATAAATTACTATCACTCAATAATTTTAAATAATTTAATTCATTCGGGTAAAATAGCACTGAGAGAATAAAAATAGTTTTCTATAAAAACAGTCCCTTTATATTCAATTGGTTCTTATATTAATTTTTAATTTGTATTTTTACTCATTTTTAACTAATTAATTCAACCATGTATTTTCATAATTTATTTAATCATATTCATAACCATGAAATTAATATCTAGTTTATATCTTAATATATTAAATTTTTCTATTTTTAATAATAGATTATTTTTCGGTAACACTCGGTCTTGCGTGTTCTGCAAGACGTCAAGGAAAGCCAGTATTGCATGTAATGTAAGCTAACCACAATGTTCTATGTAAAGCAAGATGATGGTTATGTTTCATGGTTTGCATTATTAACATGGTGTTTCATATAATCTAATCCAATTGTGGTGCTTTAATATAAAATAAACTATTTTCAGTGTTACGTGAAATTAAAAATATAAAAAATATTAAATCAATTCAAAAAACACATTTCAAAAATATATTGGGGTATTATAGTAACATATTAATAAAATATATTTAATATTTATAGTATAGGACACATTTAGTTTTACTCACACCTTGATAAGAGGACCATACCACTTGGGTACCAAACAAGAGTCATTATTTGTATGTTTAGGTTGGGTAGAGGACTATAGTTTCATAAATGAGTGGGATAACATAGAGGGAGTCTAGATAGTAGAATTTGGAGTATTGGTTATGGATTTTGGACATCCAATACATGATTCTCAAAATTTTATTTGTATATGTGGTTATGTTAGTGGGTGATCATTAGATTTAAATAGGTATGACTGTGTGCATGTATAACTGTACGCAATAACACTCACATATGTTATATCTTATTTTTTTGTATTTATTCCACATTATCTTATTTCTTATTAATATTTAATGTGGTCATTTTTTAGGTGTTTTTAACTCTAATATGATGGTCCATTATCCCCATGGTAACACCGAAGACCCTTAATTCTAGTCGGAAACCTCTTCTATATAGGGCGATGCACTTGATGTCACATAGAGGCCACAAATCTAGGAATAGTCGAGTGATCAAAGGTGATGGTTCATTAACCCAATCCTGATAGATCTTTTTCAAAAAAAAAATTGGTAGATGTTTGATAATCTGAATATGACTATTATGTGGGAATATGACCATGTGTTTCTAGATTCGTCTCTTGGTCTTCCTATATATTATGTGGTTGATTATTCATTATAACTCATACCCCATGTTAAGAAAATATCAAATACCCCTCATAGAATTTCCTTAATTTAATTAGATGAATTGAAGAAACAACTCCAAAATAATTTAGATAAGAGTTTATAAACCCTTTCATTTCACCATGGGATACACCCATACACTTTATTAAGAGGAAGGATAGATAAATGAATCTATTCATTTATTATCATGAACTTAAAAAGATCACGATCATGAAAAAGTTTCATCTACCCTATGTTGATTTATTGTTCGAAAAAATGTGTGGTAATAAATAGTACTCGAAGATTGATATTTGACATTGATATCATCAATTAAAGGTGAAAAGTGAGGATAAACCCAGGAAAACTATTCATATAAGATATAGAAAATATGAATGAATAGTGATTCCTTATAGAATTACAAATGCCCCTTCATTTAGAGATAACCTTGATCAATTTGTGGAAGTCTTTAAAGGTAATATTCCCATAAATTATAAGAGAAAAAAAGAGAATGAAGATAATTTAAGGATTGTTCGAAAGACTCCGACTAAGGGGAAATTATATCTTAAATTTAGCAAGTCTGAATTATGGAAATTAAATTTATCATTCATGGGTCACGTAATCACAATATAAGGTATATATATGGATACATCAAATATTGAAGTGATTAAATAATGGAATATTTCAACCATTATGAAATAGATCTATAGATATCATGGACTGGATGAATACTATAAAAGATTTTTGAGATTTATCATGACTTTTTAGATAAAATATCCATGATTATAGTGACCATTCAATATCATGAATAAACATAACATCATTTTCAGTAGAATATATATTAAATTACACAAATAGACACCCAAAGAATGTATTAGTTTTGTGCCTTCGAAAACATAGAGGCATAAACATTGGTAAATAAGTGATATTAATTAACTCCCACTAGGTTCTTCATGATAGGAACCCTTATTAGACACATCATAAATTATATATGCCTTGATAACATTGGATAATAAAACAAAAAAAGGTCAGATTATATGCCCAATAAGGGTAAATAGGAGATATATGGAAGCATACTCATCAGAATAAGGGTATTATAACGTGCTCATTACATTATATTATCATACCCTACATATCACTAATCATAAAAATGAATCATATATTAAATATTTCAGTTCAAGAGAAATGAATCAATAAGGAATCATGATCATAATCCTTGAAAACATAACATAGGAATAATATATAGAAATATAGTAGAAACATAATTATAAAAAATTATTTCCATAGTAGTAAATTTTTAATTAACACCCATCCCAATGGAATTGGTTAACTCTTTAAACCATCATGGTAGTCCTGGTTCACTCCCATGACCATCTTACTATTCATGGTTCACTCGCAAAACCATCTGAGCTGATAAAGTCCTTTACAAAATCGAGTTCACTCATCGTTCCAACAATATATATACCATGAGAAATAAACATGTACTTAATGAATTATAGGGATATGTAGGTAATAAAAATATCATAATGAAAACATATATACTTATTCTATAATTTCATAAATAATCAGATCACAACCCATGAAATGAAATGGGTATCATAAACATGTCATCATATCATAACATGTAGAAAATGGACTATTTTCATTATCATTTTTGGAAAGAATAACAAATTAAAAGAATATTTTAATGAGAAACAGGTTTCAAACATATAATCGATGAAATATAAATGAATTTCAAAAACATATAACATTATAAAGAGAAACATGTTTCAATAAACATAATGTTATCAAAATATAAACCATTCAAAGAATGAAAATGAATGGAAACGTTTGATTATTTTCTAAAAAATAAATGAATAAAACCAATGGATGTTATCTTAGTAGTAATATAAACTTGAAATAATTTTTTAAAAAACATTTTAGGGAGAAAATATCCATTATACTTTGAAAACAGTTTCGAAAACATTTTTCTTTGAAGATATTTTGGAAAATTTATATGGAATCATTAAAAACCACAAAACATTTATGAAATAAATTTATCAAGAAAATTATATTAAAATATCATTTTTTAAAAATATTTTATAAATGGTTTTAAAAACATGATTTTTGAATTTAATAGATTTATGACCAAATAGAGAAATAATGATACATTTTCAAAAAAACACATTATTAATTATATTATGTACCAAATATTAGTAAAATGTTACCAATATAATAAAATATCAAGAGTAACTATATTAGAAGAAACTTCATGAGTGTTCTTGAGATATGGATTATAATATTTCCTCAATGGAAACATAATCGTAAACAATCCCGTTAAATGATGAGATTATAAAAATAAAATATTAACACTTTGGTAACTTTGACTGATAATAAACAAGATGGAATAAAATTAAATGATGATCAATGTATTAAGAAATAATTATATTGATGATATAAAATTTCTATGTTCGGTATATACACCACATAAAAGAATTTATGTGCATAACATAACATGTGTCTCAAAGAAAGAAAGTCGAGACAAAAATTACCTTATGATTTGGTAACTTTTGAACTATAAAACCCAAAAGAAATAGATATCATAAAATGGATATGTAAATACCCATAATTTTAAAAATATTAATCATAAAATAAATTCATGGAAATTATATACACCACAAAAAATAAATGATTGATGAATAACTCATAAGTCACACATAAAGAAAAGTGAGACTTGACATCCCCTTACCTTATGTCTTTAATCTTTTCATACACATTAAAACCTCACGTATAGTAAATATAAGAATAAAAAAATCAATAACAGAACCATATTCATATATAATTACATATAGTATTTACTTATGACTTTATGATAACTGTTTATTAACAATTCGAAGTTAATGTTATGTTTATGGTAATAATCGCTCTGATTTTCATACATATTTTTGACATGTGATTCTTAGAACTATTAGTTATATAATTATTTACATATTTATAGAATTAAAAACCTGATATAAATATAATATATATTATGTATATACATATTTTTAATAATCTCAAAAATATAGTAATATGAAATGAATTACACCATTTATTGAGACGGTAGCTTGTACATACGCATGAACAATATTTTCATTTTCTTATCATATTTTTGAAATAAAAAAAATTAAATAATAGATATAGATATATTATAATTCAATTATAATTATTATTTTATATATATCACATATTTATATTAAAACCATTTTTTATATATTCCATGTAAGGCATGGACAAATCACATAGCTTTGAGGAGGTTGTTGTCCACTTGTCTATAAATAAATTTATCATATTCTCAAAAATTTTAAAGCATGATGAAAAGTGTTATATAATAATTTTAGAATTAAAAATACATTATAAATATATTTTATATCTTACAAAAATATTAATTACATCATTATTCCCATAATTTGATGGCAGTAATGGAAGAACGAATGACATCGTTCGCGAGTCAGCAGCCCGTCGTACGCATGAATGGTGGTTATGTATCCCAGTTTATGGAATTTTGAGCGGTTGTAGGAAAAAATAAACTACAGAAAAAATATAATTACACTAAGGATACTAAGTATTTTATATAATATTGATATAATAAAAATATATGTTGTGAGGAAAGAAATAAAACCAAAGTGCATGTTGTAGGATGTTACCTCATCTTTGGGTATCTCCTTTTGGTTTCCACCAAAGGGATTCATTAATAAGAATTTATAACCAAATTGACGAGTCTAGGATGAAGGTATTGAATTTTAGAGTATATTTAGGCAGGTTATGTTCAATAAAAAGGGATCAATAAGTGAGAAGAAGTGAGGGGGTTGATTTCCCTTTTTATAGGGGAGGAGGAGTGACATTTTTGAAAATATAAAAAGTTAAACCCAATGAGTTGTATCCCTTAAATAATGTGACTAAAATAACTAATTTGTTTCTATAAAATTTTTATATGTTATATAAAAGTTAAAAAAGGGATTTTTTTCTTGTTTCTAGGTTATTTGGCCCCATAAATTAATGTTTCAACACTAAGTAAACTCATTTTTTCTATTATCAATGTAATTAACTTTAATTAAATTTTCTAATATTATTATCCATAAACTATGGTGGCCTTACAATAAATTATAAATTATTATTATTCTAAATATATAATACAATTTTTTAAATTATCTACCCATATGTGGTCGAAATTAATATAAAAACAATCCAGAAAATTGGACGAGATATTGGGTTTTTGAAGTTAAAAGTTCAAGAGATGAAAATGTTTTTATATCAAAATTCACTGTAAAATTGGTTACAATGACCAAAATTGAATAATATTATGTATAATTGATATAATAATACTTTAAAACCAAATTAAAAAATAATTTAACTATAAAAATAAATTATATGTTAAATATTTTTAATTAAAATTCTATATTTTTTCCTTTTCATCCCAAAATAAATCTTTTTAGAAAAAATCCCAAAAATTCCATCAAAGATAATTATTACATAAAAAATTAAGAAATTAAGTTTATTTTAGAAAATTTTATTTCCAAATGTGTATAAATTTTTTTATCATTCATCAAATAAGGACATAAAAAGTTGTTTTTTAGAGAAAATAGTATTTTTCAAAGTTGTAAGGACTTTACTAGAAATTATATATTTTATTACCAATATGTTTTATTTATATGAAACTAGTATAAATATTATTTTAAAATAATAAATTAGTATTCATATTAATAAATAGATAGGTTATCATTATATCATTTAAATAATAATAATAATAAATTGTTATTTGGTTAAAACTAATTGTTGTGTGTGACACAACTTAAGACAATGTTTTATATAGTGAAAGAATCCATTATTGTAGAATAAAAAAATTAAATTAGTTTAGAATACAACATAATATACAAAATAAATTCAATTTATTTGATAAAAAAGTTTAACGAAAACATGGGGTGTCACATTCCACCCCCTTAAAATGAATTTCTCCATCAAAATTCATCATTATGATGGAAACAAATGTGGATACTTATATGTTATTATATCATCAAAATCTAGCATAGCTTCCTCTAACTGGTCATTTCTCCCCAAAATTTTGATGAGGTGAGTGGTCTTGTTTTGTACAGATTTCTCTATATGATCAATAATTTCAACTAGATATTCCTCATACAAAAGATCATGCTCTTTCGGTATCACCTCAGAATTTATTATATGTGAAGGGTCGGGTATTTACTTTCCCATGATAGATATACATATAACACATCATGTTCATAATATATATTTGGATTATGTTCCAATATATAGGCTACTATCGAGATATGGTAAATATTTTCAAAGAGACCGGTATACCTAAGGTTTAGTTTCCCATTCTACCTGAATCTTATAACCTTCTTCCTATGAGAGATGCTTAAGAACACCTTCTCACCAACATCAAATTCTATATCACCTCAATGGTTACCAAAATAACGTTTCTTCTAATATTGAGAAAAATTAATATTAATTTGAATGGTTTTAACCTTATCATCCATTTATTTAGCTATCTCATGTCCTAATAGATTTCTTTATCTAACTTTATTCCATAACGTCGGAGCTTTATATTTATTTCCATAGAGAGATTCATAAGGATACATATAAAAGCTTGAGTGAAAGAAATTTTTGAAGAAAATAGAACTAGAGGAATGTCTGGATCCCAACCACCTTTGAATTACAATGAAAAACATATCAATATATCCTATACAATTTTAATTGTTCTTTGTGATGGAACATATTTCAAAGAATGATAAGAAGAGCAGAAACACAGTTATGTATCAATGTTTTTCTAAATAATTCTCTATAAATTTGTGGTAAAACTAAAATACCGATCAAATATATTGGAATTTGGTACTCAATGAAATCTTAACACTTTATTAATGTATATTCTAAAAAGATGATACAAGAATAAGTATTCTATCATAGTGATAAAGTTTTATACTTTAATAAGGTGATCTATTATCACCCTTATTGAAAAATTACCTTCCAAGGTTTTGGGGAGTCCAATAAAAAAATTTATTGTTTTGTTCCCCCATTTCCATTCTCATAAGGGCAATAGATGAAACAACCCCTTAAATGTTTCTCATTAAACCTTAACGTTCATGCATACCAAGCATTGAGATAAAAACTCTACAATATCTCTCTTCATGAAATCTCACCATAAATATTTTTTCATGTATATCTACATCTTTGACTTCCAAGATGATTTGATAATAAATAAATATGATATTCCTCCAATAAATCCTTATTTATGTTTGGAATGGATGAAACACATATATTATTCCTGAAACATATCATTCCAACCCCAATATGTTTAAACTCAGGGACATCTCTAACCTTCTTTTGGAGTTCTACATATTCCTTCTACACCGATTTAATCATCACATGGAACAAGGGTTATCCATTTAGTTATGAAACATGAAATTTTTATCCTTACTTCATTATTTCCATATTTCTCCTTTGAAAAAACAAAAATATTTGATCTTTTGTGAACCTCATCATGGATAACCTACCATGATCCTTTAGAGTCAATTAATCAACCACCATATCAACTTTCCCAGAGTTGTAATATATTGAGAAGTCATAAACCTTTATCATCCATAAGAATATTCTATGGAACATGTTCAAATACTTTAGTGATAATATATACTTCAAACTTTTATGATCGATATTTATATCACGCATTTATTTATAAAGTTAATTTCTCAATATCTTTAAAACAGAAATTACTACTGCTAACTCCAAATCACGAGTTCAGTAATTTTCCTCCTGAATCATCTGTTGACATGAGCCATAGGCTGAAACCGTTTTATTATAACTTAGAACACAGCCAAATCCCTTCTTGGATGAATAAATTTATATTAAAAACCCTTCTCTAATATAGTGTAACATAAACACATGGTGAACTGACTAAAATACTCTTCAGTTCCTTGAAAGTTTCCTCACATTCTTCTATAAAGAGAAACATGGAACCCTTATGAGTAAAATTGGTCAGAGTATTAAATAGTTATGATAAAATATATAAAAACCATAGATAATATACAGTTAAACCAAGAAAACTATGGATCTTAGTTATTGTGGTTGGTTTAGGTCAACATTCAATAGCTTGTTTCTTTGATAGATCTACTAATATACCCTCCTTTGAGATTATATGACCCAAAAATAAATCCTTATGCAGCCAAAATTCAATATTTCGAAATTTTTCATATACTTTATCATTATTTGGGTTATTATTACAATTATACAGGGGTCTTAATTCTCTTATTTTCTATTTTAATAGATAATAATAAAATCTATAAAGACTGGAAAAAACTGATCAAGGTAAAATATAAATACTTTATTCATAAAACCGATGAAGATAGAAGGGGGCTTAGTTAGAACAAAAATAAAAACTATATATTTATAGTGTATGTATCTTGTACATAATTCTATATTGGATATACCCTCCTTCTTGACCTAAATTGATGATATCCAGAACAAAGTTCAATCTTGGAAAATTATTGATCCATGCATAGTAGATCAAATAGTTCATAAATACGGGGAAGAGGAAACCTGTTCTTAATCACAATCTTGTTCATCTTCTGACGATCAATATAGAGTCACATTGATCCAAAATTATTTTTTCAAAAAAGAATATGATCATCCTAAGGTGGAACACTTGGCTGAATGAATCCCTTATCATGGTTTTCATGGAGTTGCTTCTTCAATTCATGCCACTCAGTTTGTGTTATTCTCTAGGGAGTATTCTAAATTGTGGTGGAACTATTTATGAGTTCTATTCGGAAATAATCTTCTCATTTTTTTTAATTCGAGGAAAATATTCTAGAAAGATGTTCAAAAATTCTTAAACAATAGAAGTATCATTGATGTTGATTTTCTACCCAATATTTTCAGTTAAACACAACATCTTAATGAGAATTAATACCAATAGACAAGTTGAAATCTCCATAGGAATTTAATACGTATCATCACATTAATAAAAGATAATTTATTGGTTAGAAATTTAAAATAAAACAACCTTTCACTAAAAATTTATTTGGTATTTATATAGATAATTTCATTCTGTTCCTAAGATGACATCAAATACTACAAGAGGAAGAATGAAAGTATTAATGAGAAGAACTTTCCCACAAACATCAAGAAAAGATGAATTATATACTTGCGATAAAATAATCATACTGTTATAGGTTTTTAATTATATTTCCATGTTTAATCGTTTGGGATAAATATTAATAACCTTATAAAATTATTTAGATAAGTAATAGTGGGTAGATTCATAATTAAATAAGACATTTGTAGTGCTAGATTGGATGGTAAGTGTACCTTTCACTATGTCATTATCACCCCACTAATTAGAAATATTTATCGAAAGACATTTCCCCTTGTACCTCATTTTAAGAGGTTTATGAAATTGATCAATATCATTAACCTTCTGTTTTGGGAACCGGTTAATATAATTAACATTATATTTATAGTTGTACTAATGAAGTAGAGGAGGTTCATTCTTTGTGGATTTCTCTTTATTATCATTTTTAGATAACTTTTTATCATCACTTTACTAGTAAAATTCCTGATGACCATCATGTTATTACTTAAAACATTTATTATACCCTTTAATATAGTTTCCTTCATTCTTATTCTCATACTTAGATCATAAAATAAATATCATCTTATTTTTGTTGGGGTTTCGTATTTTCCTTTGATCATCAACTCACTTTTCTTGTCCAAACAATGAGGTTGATGTGTAACTAAAGACTCTATTCCAAATTTGACTGAAATGAAAATAATCTCTTCTTAGATACTAAATCATCTTATGTTTAACTCCCATTTGATATATGGATTTAATCCACTAAAGAACCTATAAAAATTACATTGGTGTTAGACAATAATACCAGAACCATACCACAAAAGTCCTATAAAATTGTCCTCATATGTACCAAAAGATTCCTCATCCCTTTTAATTTACTCAGGTAACTCTTTCTCTATATTTTTCTGAAGAATAATATGAAAGTACATATTAAAAAAATATATTTTTAAACTTTTATCAATAAATTGATTCAATTTAATCTTTTTTGTATTTGATTCATTATTAGATTTTACAACTAGTTATCTTTTCATTCTAACAAATAAACATCCTTAATAACTTTCTCTTTTTATGAGAACTGAAGAATATAGAATATAGTTTCAGTTTTATTGATCAATTATTGAGAAACTAGTGGATCAGAATACCCAGTAAATGATGGTAGATGTTTCCTCATAAAGAACTCAATAGAATATTTTTTCTTCCTTTGTTCATTTGTAAGTCCATGATTATTCATATATTGAGAATGTTTGGTGAGAATATAAATGATATTTTCCATTCCATCTCTCATATAATTCATATTCTTAGGAAATAAATCATTTCATTTCCCTTCACATTAAGAATTGATGTAGTTCATTTGGGTTTCATCCATTGACAAATAAATCATAGAGGATGACACAATTATCATATCAGCAAACCACATAATCATGAAAAACAACTTATATGTTTTCTAAATTATCAAACCTTCTTTAAACTATGAAACCTTAGTTTTAACCAAGGTTATTAATATCAACTTATTTTAAAACCCTACAAGATAGTTTAGGAAGAATGTGTAGATTCAAAAATCATATTCCCTAGGAGTGTCAAACTAGATGTGTAGAAAGACTTGTTATCGTGCACCAATTACTGATCATGTCTTATTAAGTATGGTGTTTTCGGAGTTGTATCATCTATGTACATCTATGATAAAGCCACATCCACTAGTAGTATTCATACAGTGTTTTATTTCTAGGAAACCACTAACTCTACCATTTACCAATATTCTAGGTAACTTTCCTTTACTTTACTTATTCCATAGGAATATCCATAGACATGTCCTAAGGGTTATAAGTAAGGGTTTATCATAATAGTTTCTAAATGTTATCTAAAAAATTTCTCTAATACTAAATATATCGACCCTTTCTTCTCATACATAGATATTACATCATTGTTTTCCAAATACTAATTACATTACAGAAAATGACATCGAATGACATTATTAGTTTAGTTCTTTTGGAAACTTGGAAACATAAACACATGTTACAATGTGAGTTGTATTATCTCCCACTAGGTTTTTCGTAATTATAAAACTTCTTAGAAACATCATAAATAATATATATCCTCATAATCTAAAAAAATGAAACATTAAAAGTGGTGAGCTCGGATTCTCAGTATGGGTAAAAAAGGGAGATACATAACCATAATTATGAGTATAAGGGTGTGAGAACATGAACATAACATTATAATATCATACCATTGATATAAAATATCATAAAAATGAATGATGGAATAAATATTGGTAGTTTATAAGTCATGAATCATAAAGGATACAGGAGAATAATCCACCAAATCATAATATAAGAATAAGACATGGAACTATTTTAAACACATAAGTATATAAAATGATATCCATAGTAATCAATGATTAATTATTAGGACATCATAGGGGAATTTTTTCACTACCAAAACCATATTGGTAGTCGTGGATCACTCCCATGACCATCTTAATAGTCAAGGATTACTCAGACGACCATCTTAGTAGACAATGTCCTTTTCTGATCCATGTGCACTCCTTATTCAAACCATGTCTATCTCATGATATATAAATATTTACCCAATTCATGGGAGAGAGATATAGGTCACACATATCTCATAACTTAATCATATATACTTGTTCCACAACATCATAGACAATCATATCATAACCCATGAAAAGAAATGGGTTTCATACACATGTTATCATATCCTAACCTGTAGAAAAGTGATATGTTTTAAAATCACTTCATCAAAGAATTTCCCATGAAAAGATTCAGGTTTCAAAATAATATAACCCATGGAAAATAAATTGGTTTCATAAAAAAAATAACCCCTAAAAGAGAAATGGGTTTCATAAACATATAACTCGTGAAAGAGAAATGAGTTTCATAACCTTCATGCCATCAAAGAATAAACAATTTAGAGAAATAATATGAATGTAACCCTGGGATCGTATTTTTAAAAACATGCATTAATAACACCAACATATGTCATCTTAAATGAAAAAAATATTTGAAATATATTTTTACAAATGTTTCTTGATAAAAATACTATTTTCCTTTGAAAAACGTTTTATAACATAAAAAATATTTGAAACCCTTTTATATGATAATGTCATTTAAAACGTGTAAGGAATCATTGAAAATAATAAAAATATACAAAATAATTATTAATTTAAAGTGAACATAAAATACCATTAAAAAAACATTTTAGTTTTTTTAAATAAAACATATATATTAGTGAATAAATAAATAAGGTCAGATTCTCTTTAAAACACAATCGTAATTATCTTAAGTACCAATGACTGGAAAATTGGCACCAATACCTGAATATATCATGTATAAATATATTATATTAAATATCATGAGTGTTCTTGATTAATGGATCATAATATTTTATTAATGGAAGCATAACCATAAAAAATCTCGATAAATGATGATTTTATAGAAATAAACTATTGCAATTTTGGTAACATTGGATCCTAATAAACATGAGATAATTACATTAAATGAAGCTTAGAATATCATGTAATAATGATATTCATGATAAAAAATGTAAAAGTATTTATATTAACCTTATAAAACAATATAGGAGCATAACATAATATGTGTCTCAAAGAAAGAAAATTGAGAGAAAAAGTACATTATGATTTGGTCTCTTTTGAACCATAAACACCATGAAAAAGAGATAATAAAATGGATATGTAAATAAAAATAAATATTAAGACAATAATTGTAGAATAAAATCATGGTAAATATATACACCACACAAAATAAATTATTATAGAATAAGGCATATGTCTCACAGAAATAAAATTAAGACAGGAAATCCTCTTACCTTATGTCTGGTCTCTAATCATACTCAATAAAACCGCCTTTATAATAAATTTAAATTTATTATATAGATATATAAGAATAATACACATATATATAATTCCATATATGATTCAATCATGAATTTATATTATAGTATATTAACAACTCCATGTTAATGTTAGATTTCATGTAATAACCACTTTATTTTTTGTACATGTTTTGACATGTCATTCTTAGTCCTATTACATAGATAAAGATTTAATTATATAAATTGATTAAATAATGATATAAATATAATTTCATTTAGTATAAAAAATTTATAATAATATATAAAATATTATAATAGGAAATCAATTACATCATTCATGGAGATAAAGTCTATACATTTGAATGAATGTTGTTTTCATCTAAATAACGTCTTTTTTATAGAATAAAGTGTAAATGATATATATGAATATATTATAATTTAATTATAATTATTATTTAATACATATCACATATTATTATTAAAACCATCCATTATACATTCAATGTAATGAATGAACGAATCACATCACTTTGCAGAGGTAATAGTCTATACGACCACAAACGAAGTTAATGTATTCTCACAAAATGGAAAGAATGGAGATATGATTTATAAAATAATTAAATAAGATTAAATAAATCATAAAAATAATATATATCCTATAAAAATATTACTTTAACCATTATTACCCTCATTGAGAAGTGTTGATGGAATAACAAACTACATCGATTTGTGAGGTGGCAGTCTGTCGTACACATAAGTGATGAATGTGTATCCAATTTTCTAGAAGTTTGTGTGAGTGTAGGTTAAAAACATAGAAAATAAAATATCATTATATTTCTTATAATTTGTTTATTATATAATATTTCAATAAAAAATATTATATGGGGTGGATAATGAAATAAAACAAAAGTGCTTGTGGTAAGATGTTACCTCTTCTTTGGGTAACTCCTTTGTGGTATACACCAAAGGGCTTCCTTGGTCAGATTTGTAACGAAAGTATGGTCTATAGTATTTAAGTATTGAATTTGGGTGGACATTTGGGCAGGATTATTTTGAGATAATGGTATTGATATGTTTTAGTAAGTGAGGCGGTTGAGTTCCCTTTTTATAGTGGAGGAGGAGTGACATTCTTGTAAATATTAAAAACTAAACGCTATTGAGATGTATCCCTTATATCAAGTGCCTCCAATAATTATCCAAATTATATAAAAGATGTTATATGGTATAAATAATTCCATATAATATATTTTTGATCGGATTCTAGGTTATTTGGACACTTAAATGAAAGACTAACTACTAAGTAAACTCGTTTTTCCTTAATCGCATCAATTGATTTTAATAACATTCACAACCATTTTTGGTCAAAAACTAAGTTAATTTTAATAGAAATTAAAATTTATGAATATAATAAATTTGGAAGTCATTTTGTAAAATCATTAAATCATAAACCATATAAAATAATTTAAAATTAATTTGACAGATGGGATGATATGAAGGGTTTTTAAAGTGGAAAGTTCAATTGATTGAAATATTTAATATCAAATTTCATTTTGAAATTAGTTCCAATGAAATAAATTGAATCATTTTATATTAATCTATTCTAATAGTAGTATAATTTTTAATTTAAATATAATTTTACTATATAAATATATTATACTAAAACATGTTTTCAATTAAAATTTAGTATTTTCCACTATGCATTCCAAAATGAGTCTTTTTATAAAAATCACAAAAATTACATCTATGATAATTTTAAAATTATGAATTAAAAAATGTTGTTTATTTTATAAAATAAAATTTATAAAAGTTTATAAAATTAATTTTATTATTGGTCAAATAAGGACATAAAAATAAATTATTTATAGAAAACATTTTTTAAACATATAAATACTTTACCAGAAATTATATATTTCATTACCAATAAGTTTTATTTATATGAATCCATTATAAATAATATTTAAAAAACAATTATTAATATTTATATCACTATTAATAATGTCTAGGTTATACATTTTTCCCTTAAATAATAATAATATTATTAATAATAATATTAATAATAATAATAAAATGTTATTTTAGAGAAACTCATTGTTGCATGTGACGTAAGAAATGTTGATGTTTCATGTAGTATAATATTAACTTGTAGTAGAATATAAAGAATGTTTTACTTGGTTTAGATTAACATTAAATAAATTAAATATATTTATTATATTTGAAACAATGGTTTATAAAGACTCAGGGTGTTACAAATTTAACATGGAAGTGAGTGAAGTTCCTTTAGATAGACTAATGTGAAGAAATTTTCAAATAACATAAGAGGATGTTGGAAACTATGATCATCAATAAACTACCTTAATGTAAAGATGGTTTTTTATGTACTATTATTCTTGAAATATTGTATTGGAAAATGTCCTTATGAAAATTGAAAAAAAGATTAACTCATGTCTCACGTCAATTAATGGTCTGTGAGAAACAGTACCTAACACATGATCTAAAGATATAGATTTTAATATTTTTATTTAAGATATTGATGCATTATATCTATATTGAAATGCATGATATATGAACTAATCAAAAAAATTAAATAATATATTCACATAGAAGAACTTGAACATGTATTGATAGAGATGGTCATTATTGATCATGGACTATTACTACTTAAAAAATTATCTCAATTGAAAGGATGGAATGTTGGATAATGCACTAAGAAGGAAAAATCATGCCACTTAATCAATTATAAGGTTTTAAAGAGAATAATTCCTCATTTACTTTGAAAGTATGTCCCTAGAAATCATAAGGTAATTGGATAAGTCCTTTATTTTTCAAATGACTACTCAACCAATCCTTCATATAAATGTTGTGGAGGTGAAAAAATAATATATGGATATACTAAAGATGGTAAGTAATATTCTAGATTTCAGCCTTGATAATTAAGAAATTATATGATTCAATAAAAAGATATGAATCCCTATAATAATATAATTGAAGAAGAAGTTGTTATATGATACACATAGTTCATCATTATTTATCAAACCTCAATATTAATAGATTTATATGTATCTCAAGTAACAATTATGATGGTATAACATGAATAAGGACATTGATGAATATATATCTTGATACATGGTTTTCTAGAAAATGAAGGGATAACATTGGATGTCTAAGGGGATGCAGAAACTATTTTTCATACCTATATATAAATGGTAAAATATCAATATAGTTATCATCATTATAATTATAATGATATCTAAATGTTACAATTATATTTTTGTTATATTTTATCAACATATAAAATCAGTAAACTTTATTCTATTCAATAATATTTCTCACTTGATCAATATTCCATGATATACATAAAGAAAGTGGTAAGGGATCATGGAATACCAACTTCAGCTATTGATTTTTGATGTTTACCTCAATGTTTTCAAAAAGTATTTGGAAAGAAATGAATTTAGAGTTATGATTTATCAAAGCCTATGGTCCTCAAACCAATGGTCAATTCAAAATGATCGTTAAAACTCATAATGATATGTTCAGTTTTTTATATATATTCCAAAGGGGGTAGGATTAATATTTTTGTAACCCCAAAATCTTGTAACCCAGATCCAATGTTAAATTACTAACATGTTGAAGGATATAATGGATTACACCCTGAAGCATCAATCAATTTATAATTCATATAAAAATAGACACATATATGGCTTTTATATTTCATTGGAATATGAAAACATAATAGGAAAAACATTTTTTATTCTTTAAAATCATTAAAAGATTCCATATTCATATCATGATGAAATGAAAACAATACATAAATACATCTTAGATTCTCATTGAGGTAAAAAATGAATCTATCAAGAATATGTAAGGCATAAACAATATGGGAGAGTAAATAATCAATAAATATACAATTTAATAAATAACACGAGCTTCAAAATATATCCATGGGAAATAATACAATCACATGGATGAAAATAAATTCATAATTTCAGAAATCCATGATCTTACTATGAATTCCTCATCCAAATCAACATGAATCTTATAGTAAATGTCTTCTCCAAGGTAGTTTCATTTTGTGGTTATGTATACACAAATTACCATACTAATATGGGAACATATTTTTTTCATGAGACTTGTCAATACATTGAGGGGATATCAAAAATTAGGCACCACCCATCACATTAATATTTGCAATACATTATTTATATATTTAATCAACAATATAAAACAAAATCAATATATATAATAAATAAATAAATATTTTTTTTGAAATTAAGGATATGAAACATCAATATTTCATAGTATATGGAATGACATTTTTAATAAGTTTCCTTAAAATAACATCATATGTTGTAACTATATTCATTTAAGATAATAATGAAATGATAATTATATATCTTATACCAAATAATATGGATTTGATGGCATAAAATAATTTCTACTGAATATTAGATAGTTTCATAGAATATGTTTACAAGAAATTGAATGATCATAGAAATACGAATAATCCATAAATCAATAAAGGATGATAAAGGAAAATAACGTCATCATAAAATATTTTTTTAAAATAAATGAAATTATCTTTATAATTAGAGGGTAAAATGGTTTTATATTAATAAAAAGAAATTTACTTAAATATTTTTTTAACATTACAGTAAAAAAAGTTATAAATCATTTCTAAAATTCTTCTCAACCATTTAGAAATTAATCCATTTTAATATTAATATAGAATCTAAAAAAATAAAAATAATGGAAAAATGATATTATTTGATAAACATTGGAAAATAGTTAATATACAAAAGTATGAAATAATTTTCATATAGGTAGGAAACGTTGGTCACACAATGTATGTTAAAAGAAACATTCATGTTACACATTTTTTAAAAAAATGAACAACATATTATATATAAAAATCCTAAAATACACCATTTAAAACATAATAAATTAATCCAAAGTGGGAATAAAAACATTTAAAATCATTTAAAATTTGAAAAAACATTTCGTCATGTAATTTTTAATATAAGGCTATGGAAGAAAAATATTCTTGACCCAAAATGGGAAATAATAGGAGGTTTTCTTACAAAACATTTTTTAGGTCTTTGTGTACGAATGAGAGGAAAAGATGGAGGAAAAAATTTGGAAAAATTGAAATAACGAAATAATAATAAAATGGATTTGTTTTAAGAAGATAAAGAGAATATAAATTTTCCAATGTAAATTTAAAAACGAACAATCATGAATAAGAGTGATATTGTTAAATTAAACTTCATGGAATACAAATAATTTGAATCAAAATCCCTAAAATAAGAAAAACTGAATTTAATCATTTCATACCGTGAATAAAGATGAATTCAGGATAAAATAGGCCAATTATGAAGTAAATAAACCATATAAAGGAAATTATGTGCATATATTAAAATATTTCCAATGATGGTGGAATTGAGCAAAAGAAACCCTTGCCTCGGATTCCTTCCTGACTAGAGGTGTTATATCCTCCGAAATAATAAATTTAAATATATTAAATTTATTATCATGAACCATTCTCATATATGTCCTTTTTCAAGGTCCTTATATAATCATTTTATATCCATTCATTGAATTGTTCTATCTTATATCAAGCACTTAAGGGTAATTGGTCAATTTCACAAAATTGAATTCGACATATTGACCATATTTATAGGTGTTATGAAATGGTTACATCATATCCATAGTGATAATAATTTAATGAATATAATTTTTATTCATTATATACAATTTTAAAATTATCCATTCATGCCACAATAGTGAAATGATATACATTGTTCATGGAGGTAGTAGTTTGCACGTACAAATGATAACATTTTAGTTTTCCAAATGGTTGGATAAGAAAGAAATTATACCATGATTAATATTTTCAAAATAATATTAATTTAATAAATATAATATATATTCATTAATTATGTCCTTATTATCATCCATGAAAATCAGAAGTGATAAATGAATCAAATCATTTTGTGGAGGTGGCAGTCCACACATACGCACAAATGAAATTATTATTTTCAAATAGGTGGGAGGGTAAGAAGGATGATGATATATTATATTTTAAAAATCATAATTATTTCAAAAATATCACATATATATATATATATATATATATATATTCATTCTTTATGACAATCGACACCAGCCGGTGATGAAAAGTGAAACACATCGATTTGTGGACGTGGACGTTTACACATATGCACAAGCGATGTTTCCATTTTCTATAGGATGGAAATCAGATATAAAATTGATGTACCATTAAAATAAAAATATATATAATATGGTAAGTATATTTATGTGACTATATTACTATGGTTACTAATGATTTGGTGGATAATTAAGGAGAAAAGAACTTGAAAAAGATCAGTAAGAACATATAAGGTTGAAATATATTCAACCTATAGTATTTAGAGAAATTTTTATGTTGTTGTAACACTTATCTTTTAGTTTATCTCCCTCATTAATCATTTATAACCCTTATCGTAGAGATAAGTTTTTACCATGGTGACTATTCATTTTGAAAAACAATTAAGTTAAATTGAGTAAATAATAATCATTATTTTCATTCTTAATATGTACTCTATTTTAAAATATTCAATTCTAATAATCGTTGGAAATAATATAAATAATAATTCACAAAAATGTAATGAAAACCCATTTCTAGAAAAATATCTATTTTTTGCATCAAAATAATTTTATACCAAAATTATGTATAAGAGTGATTACTTTGGAATTAATTGGATTAATATTAATATAATTATACAAATTTAATTTTAATATAAAACCAAAATTAATTTAATCTTTTGAATACTTGATTAAAATAAAAGAATCCAAATTATTTTTTTATTTGAATAAATACATTACATAGATTTCCAAAATGATAAACATAGTTTTACAAGTTCAAATTTATATTTTTAAATTAATTATATTAATTATAAAATATATATTGGGTAAATCATAATGGTTTCGTAAACATTGAGTTTATTCTTATATCAATTAAATTTCCTGAAAATGTCATTATTTATAAAAGTACTGTTTTTTTAACAATTCATGCACAAATACACTATTTCTGAAGAATTCAAAAAAAATTCACCATATTTTAATTTGGATATTATGTAATAAATGTTAAATTCATTTTTTTGTACTAAAATAAAAAATGAGGTAGAATACAATTCTAGTATCAAAAAAAAATTCGTAAAAACGCTTTTTAGGAAATAATTGCGCATTCAAAGAATTAATAGATTCGTTTACATTCCGTAACTAGTAAAAACATTATATGATTACTAATTTATTTTATTGAAAATGCTTCATAAAAATAACTAATAAATATATATTAACTTAATTTTTTCAAAAAACTTTACAAACATGAAAATATTTTTTTTAATATTACTTTTTCCAATCAAATGATTTTATATTAATTTATAAAATATTTATAATCAATGTATGGATTATTAAAAATTATATTACATGTATAAAAATAATTTCAATAAATTTATAACTCAAAAAACAGAAAAAAAATTAAATTAAATTTACATTATACAAAGAATGTATGGTTTTATGGGAAAATGACTCATTTTAACTTTAATTGTTAATTACCTTATATTTTTTAATTCATTACATTTAAAACTGAATAATCATTTCCTATGAATTAATCAAAAATATTTTTGTATGGTATTGTTTTCTACAAATATTTCATAATGATATTACTCTTATTTTTACCTTCCAATGCAACAACTAGGTTATAATAGTCATATTTAAAATAGAAATATTTTAATAGTATATAATGGTTAATTTATGCTCTATGTTTCATGAATCATAAGAAACATACATATTATTCATAAACAAAAATACTAATCTCTTATAAACATCTTCCTCTGGAAGAGTTATCAGACAACAATAAATCCCATTATAGCATTCAAATGAAACAATATGAGGCTATATATTGTAAATCTATAGAACATCAACATATAGGGATGAAGTTGGAGATAGAAAACATTTGAGACCAGATATTACTTAATGTTATTAATATTTTCATAAATTTTAATATACTCCCTTGACTGATTTTATAGGTAATATGCATAATTTGAGTGAAATATTAATATATAAATATTAAATTAATTTTGATCACTATTTAAATTCATCCATATTCAAGTTTGTTTAATGTTATAATAAAAACTATCACCCTACTAATCAAAATTTAAATGTTATTATTTTTTAGGATCTCTCTTTCAGTATAAAACATTTCATTAGAAGGAATAATGGGCCAATTCTTCCATTTTAAGGGGTATATGGTCCACACAAGATGACCCAAAGAAACTGTGATGAAACTAGACCATCTTTGAAGATTGAATTACTGGGCTCAATCCAGAATTCCAAATTCCTTTATTCTTCTAAAACGTTTTGTGGACAGTTTAAGGAGTCAAGGATATATATATAAAGGCCCAAATCCAAAGACAATGGGCACAACATATTCATTTAAACTCAGCCCACCATTCTGTCCTGGAATTAAAATCAGTACTGTATTCATGATATGTATCTTGATATAGTCATCAAATCAAGTTGATATTTTTTAATGTGAAAGAGGTGATATATACGGCCAACTCTTTTAAGAAATAATTCATTTTTATGGAATCTTTTTATTTCTTATCCCATTCAAATTTTGGACTTCCAAAACGTCTGGATTGAAATGGACATATTAACATTGTTTAATAAAAAAACCATAAATTTGGCTCCATAAGTCCAAATTCCTACAACCTTTGGGATTATTCGGACAAAATTATTATATAATACTTTTAAGAAGGATATATCTTGAGATTTGGATATCTGCATTATCAAAATGGTGAGGCAAGTGGAGGGAAAGATTATGAATGAAAACAGTCCACTTCCGTAGGCTATAAATACATCCCCCTCCTCTCCTACAAAAGAGTTGGTGTTTCAGAAGAGAGGAGAACATATTGGAATTCCCAAATCCTTCCCAAGGTCTTGTGAGGACCTGACATACTCATTTCATCACTTGAGATACCCTTCCTCCAATATTTGTTTCCATTTACTTTTGTGTTCTTCATTATTGTAATCTCGTAAGTGTTTTTTGTAATTCTGTTTTAATGAAAGTTTCTTCATAAATATCACTTATTCTCATACACCTTCGGTAGATTAATATTTATGTTCTTAAAATATTTTAAATACATTTGAATCCCCTTCCCTTCTTTTTCATTCTCATTCATTCTAATGTTCGTTTTAACTATCGTCGTCGTTTGTGTGTGTGTCTGACGCACCACTCTTTTATTATCCCTTTCTATTACTTATCTTCTTAAATTTTCATCATAATAATTTTTACCAAATTACTAATAATTTCAATGGATGAGTAAATATCTCATTTGGGTGAGTTATAATTTAGGTATGTTTAGAAATTGAGAGCTTTTTCTCTATGAATATTCATTAAATTATCATTTTGTATGTAAGAATTAACATGTCATGAATTAATGACTTGTTTTGTTTAACGTAAGGATTACATTGATTATTAGAACCATGAATACACTACCACAATCAAGTACTAATTGAGATTATAATCCTATTTAAGTTAAGGCTTGGATTAAATCCTTAACACTTAGGAATTTCAATCAACATCAACTTGTGACAAGGGTGTCAATTTAATGCAATATAAAGCAAGGCTCATGGATATCACGAGATTAAATACCTAATGAGAAACTCACTAAAATCATTATAAATTTGTTAAATCAATCTTAATAAATCAATCATTTCAGGAGATCTGAAACAAACCCCCCAATCAGAATACAATCAACTAAAAATAATCGACTATTAAAAAGTATCATCACTAAGGATTAAACCAGAGTGCTGCTATACACATTAGCAGAGCACTATAACGTTGAAGGGTTGATAGGTTACAATAGACCAGATTTTCAAATGCCGTCTTTGTGAGGGATGGTGTTTTATGTAGTCATTTGTTTTTGGTTATTGTAAAAAAACCAAAAAATAAAATAAAAAAACCATAGAAAAAACTGCCTTCTCTAAAAATCATAAACTAAAAAAACACAAAGCAAACCTCGTCTTCCACTTTATTCCAAAACCTCTATTAATTCCCCATAGCCTTCTAAACAATCCTCCATATTTTTTTGAACCTAAAATTGAGCAAACTCTTCGCCAACATTGTAGGAACATTTGGGATAATCAAATAATTCAAGAACTATCCCTTGTACAACCAGTTGAAATAGAAATGGTCAATCCTAAGGAATAAACACTAAAAGAACTTGATGCCACTTAAATGAATTACCAACCTCTTGGTATTCAATATCCAAACATATAAGGTGAATTTGAACTCAAATCAGGTATGATTCATCTTCTCCCTTATTTCTATGGGCTATCCGGTGAGGATCCACATCTCCACCTTAAAGAGTTCCAAGTGGTGTGCTCTACCATTAAGCCTCAAGAGGTTTCTGAGGAAAAAATAAAACTATTAGCATTCGCTTTCTCCCTAGCTGACACTACTATGTCATGTATCTACTATTTTTTTCCTATTTCCATAACCACATGTAATGACATGAAGCGACTCTTCTTAGAGAAATTCTTTCCTGCTTCTCGTACGGCTTCTATCCGAAAGTAAATAAGTGGTATTAATCAGTTCCCAAGTGAATCACTCTATGAATACTGGGAGAGGTTCAAAAAGCTTGTTGTAACCTACCCACACTAACAAATCCCTTAACAAATCATGATCCAGTACTTCTATTAGGGGTTATTGTCTATGGAGAGAACTCTCATTGATGCCACAAGCGGCGAGGCTCTTGTTGATAAAAATCTCATAGCTGTAAGAGATCTCATAAACAACATGGCTTCAAACACACAACAATTCCATACTTGAGAGCATGCTCAAGTCAAACAAGCCCACGATAATCAATCAATAGAGATGAATAAGATGACAGAGTGGATGAGTGAACTTACAGGTCTTGTCCAACAACAAGCTATGGCTACCAAAGCCCCAACCTCATATTATCCACAATCAATGTTTCCTGGACCTGTCTAAAACTATGGAATCTAAAACCCACCATCTCATCCAATAGACACATATCTACAACATCAAGATGAACCATCTGATTCATCTAGACCAATGGAGCTCAATGCAGAATATGCTCTGCAGAACCCCAACCCTCAACAACCAGGTCAGTTTGTTAGAAATTTCAACCAACCCCATTCTCAGCCCTTCTCTTCTACATATAACCCTAACATGAGATATGGGAATCACATTTCTCATCCCCCTCCATACCCTCATCAGAACCCAAACCAGTTCCAATATGTTCAAGGTGTTGGTAACTTCCACCAACCTTATCCTTTTGTTCCTCAACCTCAAAGGATCAATCCTACTCTTCCTCCTCCTAGATTCCACTATCCTAGTGAGTCTTCCCAATTCCCAAACCAATATAATCTCTTTCCCAAGAACCCAAATCACGGTAATACCAATCTGGTATAATCCCCTAATTCCGTGAAACCTTGGGAATGTGCTATAGAAGAGCTTTCCTCCTTCACTCATTCCAGCCTTAAAATCATTGAAACCCAAATTTTTCAACTTTCATCCCAGCTAAGCTAGCAAGAACAATCAAATTCTTCCCAAATCCCAGCTCAACCATTACCTAACCACATGGTTAATGTAAGTTCATTTGCAATTAGATCAGGGAAACAAATTTCTATGCCTTAAGATATGTCCTCCAACCCCCCTTTAAATGTTGACCAAGAAAATTAAAATAAAATGAAATATGAAAATGAATTTAAATCCATTCCCCCCTCTCCTTCCATTAAACATAGGAACCCAATTCCTTTTCCTCAAGCCATTTCTAAGCCAAATAAGTCCTTTGAACCTGATCTGGAAATGACTGACATGTTTAGACGTGTTGAAGTCAACATACCCCTCTTAGATGACAGAAAAAATCCCTAAATATACCAAGATTCTTAAAGAATTGTGCTCCCATAAGAGGCAACTTAAGACCTTCGAAAATGTTTCCACCCAAGAGTCTATCCCTATAAAGTAAAAATATCCAGGTACCTTTACGGTTACATGACAAATTGGAAGTTCCAACTTTGATGATGCACTAATAGACCTAGGAACTTCAATTAATGTCATGCCCAAATAAATCTTCTCTAAACTTGGTCTATGTCTCTTACATCCAACAGGTGTTGTCATTCAATTATCCAATTGAAGCACTACGAGTCCTGGGGGTATAATCGAGGATGTCCTTGTTCGTGTGAATGATCTTATCTTCCCTGCTTATTTCTATGTCCTTGACATGGAAGGTGAGATGAACTCTTCTTGATCTCCCCTGATTCTAGGAAGACCTTTCTTTATGACATCTAAAAAAAATTGAGGTCCATACTGGCATCTTATACATGGAATTTAGTGACCAACTGGTCAAGTTCAATATTTTTCAATCCATGTCATACCCATTAGATAGTCATTATTTATTCCTTATCTATGCTTCTGAAATTCTCTCTAAGGGTGTGTTGAGTCCCAATACACATGTTCTTCTAATTCTACTGATAGAGTATTTTGTAAATATTGCATCTTCATTAACCAAGTCATAAATTGGGAAGTTGAATTTTACATTACAAATGAAAACTCCATTTATCTAAAGGATCTTGAAAAATATTTGGAATTCCATCTCACCTTTGACATCCACTACACCAACATGGATGGTAATAGGGAAAATGAACAAACATGTTCATTTTTTGATTCAAATGTGATTATCCAACATTCATCATTTCCTATCCATAATTCTGAAAATTCTGTTATATGTGAGGTGATCCCTGAACTAATGTGTTTATATTTTCCCAATGGTAGTGATGTTTGTGATATTTTTCCATTAATTAATAATTTCATCATTGGTGATATGGAAATTTACCATTCATTGGTGAACAACATTGATATAAAGGATATTGAAAATTTTATTCAGTTTTATGACTCCACTGATCCCCATTACTCTGCCTGAGTAAATGATGAAATAAATGAGTCAAAAACAATTGGCATCTCATACTCTAGTTTCGTGTTATCTGAACCATAAATAATTGGGCCATAAAAATTAAGGCATCTTCCGGAATTTCAAAGAATATAAAATCATCACTCTATGGATAAAATAATTCCTCACGTTGAAGACCAAAGAGAGGATAGTCATATTCCATTTCCAACCCCATTGCATTGTAAGCAAAACAACAAGGAAGAGATGAAATTATCCAATGAATCATCGAGACTCCCAAAGGAAAAGTTTTTTTGGAAGCACACTAGAGTTGAGAAAATACGATGGACACATTCAGACTATGGGTATTCCACTATAACTATCTATTTGTAGAAACATAAATTCAGCGCCTCTTAGGAGGCAACCCATGTTTTCTCTTCCTTTTATTAAATTTTAATTTCTTTTTAGTTTTTCATTAGATGAATAATGATTTTTCTATTTCATGTAACATCCACCAATCTTGAAACCACATCAAATTCCATCAGATCACTAACTTCTGCAGTTGACCCATCACTGGAAGGAGATAGCTACCCACTTAATCAAAAGTAGGGGGGCACCTCTTTCCCTTTAACTCCTTTATCTCCCTCTATCTTTCTTCTTCTTCCTCCCTCATTATCATTTTGTGTTTTTACCACTTTCCACATCACAATTTTTTATTTAATCTTCCTCTTTTATGTGGGTGTAAATATATAAAAAACTAAAAAAACCTAAAAAAATTAAATAAAACAATATGAAAAGTAAAATAATGATTAATCACCTTAATGTTTTTAAATTTTGTCCAACCATTTTGGAGAGTCAAAAGACTTGTTTTCATCTGAAGAATTTTTTATTTTAATCATGAATTTGGATAAATAATTTTTTGTCAATAATAGTAAATTTTGAATTCTTAGTTATTTATTTGGAAAATGATTTTCCCCACCAATGTGGAACAACATTTTTTCTCATGACAAGCCTAACTATGTCCATATTTTTAGAATGTGTGTTGTTCACTCGCATTTGTGAGTCATGAGTTTATAGACCTTCAAGCAGAATGTCCTACTTTAGTGTGAATTAATATGATAGAGTTATTTTCTGAGCCACATGAGAATTAGAATAGCCAAATAGCCTCTCATTAACCACACCTTAATCCCCTTTTGAAAGCCTATTCGAGCCTATAAAAACCTTTTCTTTGATAGCCACATTACAACCCCAATACCTTTTTCCACTCAATATCAACATGGATATTCATGTCATAATTTTTTGATATTTAAATGTGGGGGGAATGGATTTCATTTTTGGGTGCCCTTTTATTGATTTTCAACGAGTTATCATATGATTGGGGGCAAGCATCAATTTTTTTTTGTGGGGGATAGGTTGTAAATTAATGAGTTATGGGGAATGTATTGTACTTTAATTTATATAATTCTGTAAATGTTATTGGCAAGTGTTCAAAAAATACAAAAAAAAAACAAAAAAAATCACAAAAAAATTCAAAAAACATAAAAAAATAAAACAGAAAAAATGGGTTATGTCTTGGGAATGTCAAAAAACACTCTTCCTCAACCTTTGATCTTGTTATAACTATTACAATTATTGTTGTTAGAAGATAAATCATGGGTTGGGATATGAGTATGAGATCTTTTTCATGTTCAACTTTCGAAAAAAGAAAAAAAATGAAAAAAATGAAAAAAAAGAACACTTATGTCATTGGGAGAAGTATTGTGTTTTGTAAATATATCATCTTCTCATCCTCTTCATTTTTTCGTCCTCTCTTGTGTCTATATTCACAAAATAATTTCCTTGTAAATATGTTTTTCCATTTACTTTCTTCTCTTATTCAAAAAAATGTACATTTCTTTTTCCATGTTTGTATTTTACCCCCTTTTTACAATCCTTTGGATATCATCTTCCTACCATCCTATAGCCATAGAAAAACCCCTAAAAAGACCTCTTTATTTTTTAGCACTTTAGAATAGGGAGTGTGAGCTGAGTGCTCTTTCAAAATCTAAGATTTTCACTTTTGGTTGGTGAATGAGTGAAACTCTATATATTAATTTTATCATCATGAGAGGAGTATGTTTTGTGTGACACCATTTTCCATTTATAAATTTGAGCACGAAAAAATGAACTATTTTTTGTAAAATTGTTTATGTAAAAACTTATGGTGGAATTTAATATGGATGAGTGAAATTGTCTAAACCTACCCTAATTAGGTAAAAAAATTAATATTTGTTGGTGAGTGAAAATGATTTTGTCATGTTTTTATATTTGTTGCACATGAGGACATGCACAAGACTAAGTGTGGGGGATTTGATGTTATTAATATCTTCATAACTTTTTATATTCTCCCTTTACTAATTTTATAGGAAATGTGCATAATTTGGGTGGAATATTAATGTATAAATATTAAATATAATTTTTTAGCACTATTTGAATTCATCCATATTCAAGTTGGTTTAATGTTTTAATAATAACTATCCCCATACAGATCCAAATTGAATGGTTCTTGTTTTTTAGGATTCTAATTTCACTATAAAATATTTCATTAGAAGGCATCATGGGACAAGTGTTTCATTTAAGGGCCATATGGTCCACACAAGAAGACCCAAAGAAACTGTGAAGAAACTGGACTAGCTATGAAGATTGAATTACTGGGCTCAATCCAGAATTACAAATTCCTTTATTATTCTAAATTTTTTGGGGAATTATGTAAGGAGTCTTGGAAAACAATTCAAAGCCCAAATCCCCAGACAAGGGGCCCAACTAATTCTTTTAATCTCATCCCACCATTCTGGTCATGAATTAAAATCATTACAGTGTTCGTGGCATTTTTTCTGATCTATTCAACGAATCAAGTTTATATTTTGCAGGGTAAAAGAGGAGATATAGGTGGACAACTTTTTTGAAAAAATAATTTGTATTTTCATGCATATTACTATTGATAAACCTATTCACATTTTGGCCTTCTAAAAAGTGTGGATTGAAATGAACAGATTGACATTGTTTAATCAAACAACCATAACTTTGGATCCATAAGTCCAACTGCCTCCAAATTTCAGTATTACTCGTCCAACATTATTATATAAAACTTTTAAGAAGGAGATATATTGATATTTGGTTCTCGGAATTATCAGAATTGCAATTCAATTGGAGGTACATATTATGAATGCAAACAGTCCACTTCCTTGGGCTATAAATACATCCCCTCCCCTCCTTCAAAAGAGTTGGCATTTCAGAAGAGAGGAGAACATTTTGAAACGCAAAAAGCCTTTGCAAATCCTTGGGAGGACCTGACATACTAGAGTTTTTACTTGAGATATCCTTCCTTCTCTCTTTGCTTCCTTTTACTTTTGTGATCTTCATTTTTGTAATCTTGTAAGAATTTTTTTGTAATTCTGCTTTAATTCAAGTTTATTCTTCAATATCTCATGTTCTCATCCACCTTATGTAGTTTAATATTGATTTTGTTAAAATAGTTTAAATAGAGTTGAATCCCCTTCACTTATTTTTCTTTATCATTCGATCTATAGTTTGTTTTTAATTATCATCATTGTTTGTGTGTGTCTCCGACACACCACTCTTTTCTTATTTGTTTATTTTTCTTATCTTATTAATTTATCATCATAATAATTATAACCATATTAATAATAATTTAAATGGATGCATAATTCTCTCATTGGGGTGATTTATAATTTAGGTAAGTTAAGCGGTTGAGAGCTTTTTCTCGATGAATATTCTTTAAATTAATATTTTGTATTTTGGACTTAACATGTCATGAATTAATGACATGTTTTGTTTAACAAATAGATTCCATTCATTATGGAACCATAAATACCCTACCAAAATCAACTACTGATTGATATTAGAATCCTAGTTAAGTTAAGGCTTGAATTAATGCCTCAAAACTTCGGAATTCCAATCAATGTCAACTTGTGACATGGGTGTTAATTTAATGCAATATAAAGCAAGGATCAAGGATATCACAATCCTAAATACCTAATGATGAAATCAACCCAATATTTATAAATTTTTTAAATCAATATTAATCTATCAATCAGTTCATAAGCTATGGAAACAAAATTCCAAATCATAATACAATCCACTTATACAATCGACTATTAAAAAGTATCATCCCCATAGATTCGACCCGAGTGATGCTATACACATTTACAGAGCACTGGAACTTTGAATGGTCGATAGGCGACAATCATCCACACTATCATTACTTAAGAAATGTCAAATATATTTTCAACTAGTAGGAGACATATCAAAAATAAAAAAACCAATAAAATATTTAATTTTATTATCGTTAAATAGATTTAGTATTATAATATGAAGATAAGGTATTCCTTTTAATATCACTATAGAATGGGTTTATGAGTTTCAAGGAGAATAGAAAGTTGATACCTAGAAATATTGGATCATTTGATTTTTTCAATTATTTCTAGATGGTAGTGTATCACCTTGCACTTTTACCCTACCTTCTACAAGTAAATGATGTGTTCCATGTGTCTCTTTTTAGGAAGTATATACCCAATCCCTCACACGATTCATACTGAAAATTTGTATTACTATAACATGATTATACCAATAAGGAACCACTAGTAGAGTTATTGAGTAATAAAGAAACATTACTATGAAATAAGTCCACTTGCATAGTAAAATTTATAAATAGATATCACATGTTTGAGTAAGTGATGTGGGAACATGAATATTTCAATAGGAATAAGTGGTCACATCATTCTTTTATCTGGATAATTAAATTTTGGGGTAAAATTTTATTTTATGGGGTTATATTGTAACACTTTACATTTTAATCTCTTTAATTTATTGAATATATTACTTCACATACAACAAAAAACCAGAATAAATAATTACTTATCTTACTATGGTAGAATATTTCAATTCAAAATTAAATTGATTGCAAGATAATTTAAAAAACATAATTTGTAACATTACTAAAGGAGTGAAAATAAACATAAATAAAAATACCACACAATTTATATTTCCATCACACAATCTTCCATGAGCATAACACAATCTATGAAAACTATAGAAATAATAAATAACCATTAAATATTTCATAATCATATTTTCATTGATATTAAATAATATGATGAAGGAATTTTATTATTGCATGAGTTTTAAAATATAGCAATGTAATAAGATTATTATATATATGATCATTGCATATGTAACCATTGGAAATATGGGCATTGGATATATTATTTTTGAATATGTGTTTATTGGGTATATAATTAACCAATTGGAATATTTATTATTCTATAGTTAGAAATAAATAACATGTTGCACATTATTTTTTTCCATGAAGTTAAAATAAATAATTTTTTAATCAAATAGAAAAATACATATTATTTAGGAAATGTATACTATTTTAAATAAATTAGTTTTTATTTGATAATATATTATACATTTAATTTATTACTTTAAAATAATAATTTAAATAAAATGGACTGACAAAATTGAAGTAATGATTCAAAAATTAAGTAAATTACATCTAAAATTCAGAGTTACAAACAACACTAAAATAATGATTTATGGTCAGTGATAAATGTTTTGATTAAAAAATAATTTTAAATATATATAATATATATTTATTAAAAATTAATTTTTTTTATACTTTGACTAAACAATTTAATGAATTTTTTGAACATATTTTAAAAAAATAATTAACATTCATATTATGATTATTAATTGTTATGTAATGAAAAAAACATCACTTTTATTCTTAAAATATAATTTTATAAAAAAATTTCAGATGTATTTTTCTTATATTATTAAAAATTAATTTAATCACATTTAACTATTTAATTGGATATGATGGATTAAAATTTGTACTTTGGGAACTAAAATTTTGAATGAGTGTTAATTTTATTTTTGGGAAAAATAATTGTCAATGTAATAATTGAGTAACCACCGTGAGGCTAAAATGTGTTAAAATAAGGGGTAAAGCGTAAAATATCTTAAAATATTCTCTAAATTGTTCAAATTAGGGGATTCGAGACCCATATCCATTTTGTATTCCCTTTTGATAAAATTTAAATCTAAAAAACAATCCATACAAATTAAGTAATGATTATTTTCCAAAATACTTCTCAAAATCACCTCTAAAGGACCCCTATTCAACCCAGTTAAACCAAAATGTTCATTTATTTATATCTTGAGTTAAAAACTTAATTCAATCTCCAAAATTCTTATTACAGGTTTGGTAGATTTTTCTCTCAATAGTTAGTCCTAAATATTTTATCATGATGTAATCTATTTTGGGAAGGGGGGAATTCATCAAATTAAATATCTAATTCTTATCTATATTTGTCAACTATCCTCTCACCTCCACTAATTTTTAATATCATTCTAAAAATAAATGATTTTATACTAAATTAATTAATCATAATAAAAAATTATACAACTTTAAAAAAACCCTATATTCTTACTCATTCTATATTACATCATGTTCTTGTTTGGGTTGGTTCAACAACATACATGAATAGTGATATACTATATTCACCATTTTCAACATGAATGAGTATCATGATATTAACACTAGTGATATATGATATTAAATACTAATTTATATAATTAATATTTTTCTTTATGGGTTAATAATATTAATGATACTTATTACGTTACTTTTTTCATTAGTAAATTACCTAAAACATGGTTTTCATAGATTTTACTCTCACATAGCATACCCACACCATCCATAAAATACACATATAACAACATTAATAATTAAAAAAATTTATTCATACACCTTTACCAATTTGGCATTGATAAACTTTTTATTAAATAATAAGGATTTACATCTCCAACCAATAACCTTTATAAATAAAAAAATTACTATCATATTATTATGAAAATAAATAATAACTAACTAATATATATTTAATAAATGATTATTATATATGAGAATAAAATTTAATTGAAAATATTTCTTTTTTGAAATAATTTATTCACATCTTTAGGATTATTACACATGAGGTTAAACAAATACTTTAGAAATTAGGAGTAAAGGTAAGGGTTTCTTTTCCAAACTGACTTTGAAATTTATATTCTCTATGTATTAATTCCATTTATGTTAAATCTTATGATATGTACCTCTAAAAAGAAATATATTTATTCTTTAGAAATTATTTTTATTGGATTACATGTATTCTTACCATTTCACATTATTGGATAACAATTCAGTCAAAACGATTCTTGTAAGTGGGATTAACCACATCAGCACTTATCTATTGAGAATATTATCATCCATATTTATATTAATTATATTGTTTTTGGATGTATTTATCCCATCATAAAAGACAGATTAAGGCCACATTCCATCAACATTGACTTTTTTTATAAAATAACGAGGGAAATTTTTTTATCTCCCCTCACATTTATTTTTCACACTATTATTTTCTCCTGCTATTTTATATATTTCATTAAAATGTAACTTTCCATGTTCTCATGATTCTTTTAATTAATTTTTATTTACTTTTCCAAAATTTTTATATCAATTTTTTTGAAATATTTTTTAAAAAACTAATATATAATTTATATTGGTTGTTTTTTCGTGGAATCATTATAATTCCATTATAAATTGTTTTTCAGGTACTTCAATATCCTATAATATCTATTATATTTCACTAGGAATATATTGTAATTGTATCATCTAGTTTCTTTTTCTAGATGATTACTTTCTGTTCCTTATAATGATTATTGTGAAATTGGTTTAATTATCACATGTTAAATAGGATATTAAGCAATTATTAATGTATTAATGTTTATAAAACACACATATGTATGGTTTTTATAACATTATTAGTCCCAACCACATTTTATTACATAGTTTTTAACATAAAAATCTATAAAATAAAACAAGGAGATCTATTGGTATAATGTCTTTGGAAGATTAGATAAATTATAAATTAACATTAAAATAGAAAGTATTACCTTTATTAAAATCGTTATAATGTTTTTGTAAATACCATTGAACATTTATTACTACATAGGATACCCTAGGGACAAAAATACTAGGAAAGGGTGATCTATTAAACCTTATATCGGAACAAACATAAACATGATAATGAAGTAAAAATATAATTTAAGAGGTATAAAATGATATCATAGAAGGGGAAGATCATATATAATAACATAGATCCATAAAATAAAGGATATGATATTATAATATCATTGAACCATAATAATGGGGGGAAACATAAACTTTTAAATCATTATAATTAGTAATAGATTACTCTTGAGACAACATAACATAGTGTGTCATTCTTATTTCAACTGCACCATAAAAATAATATCTTGAGTTGAAAATATCACCAAATACTTTGTGGTCTCTATAATTCTGGTCCCACACATCACATCATAATATATACCTAAATGTGTTTTCAAAATAAGTAAATTTTATATAAACTATAAGAATAATAAAAACCATTAAGAGGAAATGTGTTATATAATGATGTCTTAAAGCCTAACCAAAATATATATAATAATGATTCCCATGAAAATAAGGGATTATGGAATTTGAGAAATTGAAATATGAATAATGAAATATATGTCAGGATGATATAGATCTATTTAATAAAGTATAATGAGAAATGGGTGGATTATTAATAGGCCTAATAAACGATGCTTTATGAATTGAGAAAAGAACCCATGATGGAAATAACTGCATATGATTTTATTTAAAACAATAAATGTCCTAGAATACAATTCCGTAAAATAATGGTTTATTTGGAAATCATTGAAGAATAAAAAATATAAAAGTGTATAATATGAAATAAACCATGAATTGTAAAAGATACCTTCAAATGGGTTTTCTTTAAAAATGGATTGGGAATGGAAGACGAAAAACATGAATATCCCTACAAAGTAAGGGAGACATAAACTAGATATTCATATATGGAACAGATATAAAGAATATATGAGAAGTAAATGATAATAATAGAGGTAGAATTAGAGGTAAAGAGAGATAATGTATAACATAAAAGAAAAAAAGGGTGGCTTGGTATTTCCCTTTCATCGGTTCTATATTTTCATTGTATTTGCATTTATCATATTGAGAAATAAATTATTTTTAATTAAATAATTGATTTAGAACCATTTTCTATATATTTGTATCATTATTATTCTTTTATATTATTTTATTTTCATTTTTATGATATTATATTGTTGTTTACCATCTAGAGGATATTTTTTCTTTATTCTAAGGTCACATTTGTTTATTTGTAGAGGTGGATGGTAATGAAAAACAAGTCCATAACTCTAGAATTTTAATCATATTGTTTTTATTTCATTACATATGTTTTAATGGTTATTTATATCTCTATATATTCTTATATAGATGAAATTCCATTAAGGATCGGGTATATGTCCTTGAGATGGGTGTAAATCCGGTGTTTCAAACTTTTACAAAATTTCAAGTACACTTATACTTATTTTACCCTATATTGTAATTGAACCTATATTTATAGTTATAAAAATTTGGTCTAATTATCTTTCATAAAGTATTTAACAACCACATATAATTTTGTACGAGAATATAATGAGCAGTGCATGATCGTTTTACATGTTTGGCCCCAATAAGGGAAACCCAATCCTTTCTATGTTAATGTCCCATCGAGACATAATTTATCCACTAAAAATATTATAATCAACTACATGTGGGAGTGGGAAGGTATGATCATATACACACAAATAATCCCATAGTTACACAAAATTTCATTGGATTAATCTTCTTCTTTCCAGTCTTACAACCTCCTTCAACCTTTTTAATTAGATATCTAATCTTCTTAGGATGTCACTACATAAACATGAACTAGTATAATCCATCATGAAATTATTCATATTTATATAGATAATCATAAAAAAATATAAATTTCTGTCTATTAATAAAATTTATCCTAGATCTTATCTATAATATATTCAATGGCTTCTTCTCAAATCAATCTACAAGGAGATATGCTTCCAATGAATATTCTATAGAACTCCCTTCATTTCATCTTTCATATTTATTTTATTATTATTTTCATCTAATCCTTTTATAATAAAATGTATTATATGCCTTATTATTATTCTTCAATCAACTTATCTACTCTAGATCTTCTTCATTGAAAATATTATTAGCTTTATCTTAAACATCAATTCTAGGATATTTCTTCTCTTTTAACCAAATATCAAGTTCTATATTCTTCTTCACTTATTGTAGATTTCTTATACTCTTCAAATTTCCTCTACAAATAAAATTTATTTTTATTTTCCCTCGTCTTTTATAAACTCTTGGAGTCATTGAATTTATGATATATATATATGTTTCTAACGCTTTCTCTGGGGCACACATCCATCTGTGGGGATGCACTGGCTATTACCCCAAATTCCTTCTTTCCAATGGTGGGTGGAATATATCACTTATTCAGAGATTTTTTCTTCTTGATTGAAATAGTATTATGGGATTTTGGTAAATCCATCTATGGATTCCTCCTCAGAATTAATCACATAGTTTGGGTCTCCGTTAAATATTAAGATGGTGTTCATGAAACTCTTCTCAATGTCTTATCTTTATAGACACCAGTTAATTACACTACCTTTTTCAGGACATTCCAACAGGTCATGTTAGGGAAGAAACCTTTGGTAAAGGGAGTAGTCACGTTGGGCATCACTGGTGTATCTTGATGAAGAATTATTAGTACACTTGGATTTTTCTTTTATGAGAGGTATTCTCAAGGGTGTAGAAGCCAGAGACATCCCATGTTGAGTGCAATGAATTATATACCATATGTTTGTCTCTAAGGTTTTCCTTAGTGTCCCATGTTTAACATGGAGTATTCTGTGAGTTTAACATATAGTGGATATGGATCAAAATGATTGGAACACTGATTTAAGTGGATCATATGGGTACATCCCTAAGAGGGAGAACCCGGGAGGATTACAAGATGGGTGGGTCAATATGCCCAATGAGGATAGATCCGAGGATGATTTGGAACTGAAATAGGGGACACCAAGGTTTATAATTCATTGAGATTGAACCTTGTGGAGGCCTCCTACATAACCTATGTAGATGAAAAGTATCAAACCTCACATATTTTGAGAGGGTGAATCATGGGATCAGGGTGCACCCAATTGACAACAACTTGAAGACATGCTGGGGCTTATGCGTGGTTATCGTCCTAGGTTATACAAAGGAGAAACGAAATGAATAAGGCTTACACATGGTCAGTTTTCTAAGTATAGAATTATTTTACCGGGATGTGGTGGCCTGAGTGGTCTCAATATGGATATAGATAGAGTGTCGAATGATGGAATGAGTGGGGGTGGAACTGAGTGCTACTGTATAGATGACTGTATTGGGATTGAATCTCAAGGAGGTTTCCATCATATCTCCATGGTAGGGAATCAATGTCTACATAGTTATATAATGGGGAGATGAGTCACCTAAAGGGTGGCCCGTGGTAATGTACGCATGGATGGAACCCATAGAAAGAAGAACCCCGAGGTTAGGGCATGACCTACCCGAAACACAAAGTCTCAAGGGAGAGACTAGGATGGGACATGAGTGATTGGTTTGAACCTCCAGGAGGCTTCCTACATACCTTTCTCAAAAAGGGAGAATATCAAAGTTCACGTAGTTCGGATATAGGGAGTATAGTATCATGGTGTACACAATGGATATCAACCTGAACACATACTGGGACTTACGTGTGGTTAATATATCATCACAAGAGGGAATCTCTTGGTTGAAGGAGTATGGATTGGGAGGCGGGCTTACGCATGGTTAGATTCTTGGGAACTAGCCTGACACCACTAAAGGGTGGACCAAGGATGTGGGTCCTGATAAAGGGGAGACTGAATTTTACTAGTGTTTAGGTTTAAACCTCAGGGAGGATTTATATGTACCCTATCTAGGAGACAGGTATTCAAACTCACGTAGTTCAAAAGATTATAGTTTAAAGACATGCGAGAATAAAGGGTCATAACGTTTAACATCATGTGGGATGAGGGTAAACTGACATGAAGTAGTCGAGACCGATGAGTGATGTGCTTGAACCTCAGAGAGGCTTCTTATGTATCTTTCCTTAAAAGCACATGTATCAAATTCCATGTAGTTAAGTAGAAGAAGAAATAGGGTTTTCATACTATGGTGTCCCAAATAAGAGGTCTTGGTTGATGCTTACTTTATGCCCAAATGATTCATGATCAATGTGAGAAACAATACGAAACAACAAGCATGACCATCGTGTCACAATAGTTTTGTCTATGATGAATGGAGTGTGGTTTATGAATGGTTAACGACCCAAAGAGGATACATGGGATTACTTCAAGAGGGAAGCCTAAGTTGGGGTCCATGTGTATGAGGAGGATATGTCCACCATACCTGGAACACCCTATCAAGTTGGGTTGGGGATTACCCAAGAACTTCCCAAGGTGCGCATTATGACAAAGCTCAGAGGGAGAGGGAAGTTAGAAGGCATTGGTGCCCATCCCCTTCATGGATATCTCTATAATTGTTTGTTATGAAGTGATCATTGGTTAACATAGTCTATTTTCGACGTGGGTTATTGGAATTTTAACGTCCTATAGGTCCGACGATGAGGAGTCACTTCCCCCCCTATGACATACATAATTAAAACACTTTAACCCATGGTGGTGGGAATACACTAGAAATAACTTATGGATATGGAGTTGTTGGGTGATACATTTAGGGGATCGCGTTAGTGTGGCTATTTGAGAAGTAATATCCATTAGCGTTCATTTGATAAGAATCATGAGGAAAAAATGCAACATGGAGCACCACCCAAGGGACATTGAAATCATTTTGTATAAACCTATAGGGCCATAGGGGATAAGGGTTCTCAAAGAAGGGGTCCTCACAGAGAGGGGATTCACAAAGATCAAGGGTTCTCAGAGCACAAGGTCTCATAGAGAACATTGATTCATAGAGAACATGGTCTTGAAAAGTATAGGGAATTGTATTCATAGATCTCATGGGCTCATAAAGCCCAGGGTCTTGTAGAGGACATGACTTCTCATAGATAATTGGCTTTTAGAGCACAAGGGGTCACATGGCACGTGGTTTAGGAGATCTCATGGTATCATAGAGCACAAGGGCTCACAGAGGATATAACATCACGAAGAGGATAACTTTGTGAATCATTGTGTCCAAGCCTAAGCATGGAGTAGACATGTTTATGGAGGTTGATTCCAAAATAATGGGTGCTTCATGAAGTTCTGAGTACCCAAAGGAATCTATTTCCTTTTTTATAGATTATATGCATTGTGAAGGGCATTCCTTCATGAATAATGGGTAAATTTGAGTAAATGGAAAGGGATTTCACAATGCTAAAGTACCTCAAATGATTCATTTTCTTGATGTTTTGAACAGAAAAGGGTGCTTAGTGATTTGAGAGCTTCGAAGGAAAAACGATAGGGTGTTGGTCCTTTTGGAGTGGGGGATCCATGTATTTAAAGATTCCTGGTGGGTGAAAATGGAAGAGGACTCTCTAAGAAGTAATTTAATCTTTGGAACTGGACGCAAACACCATCAAGTTTCTCATAATCATAGAGTTGACCATCCCTCCCTCCATAGCGATCGTAGAGGATTTTAGCTTCACTCAAGTTCTTTGTAACCATGGAGTCTTCAATCATTTCCTCCATAGAGTGTGAAGATACTTTGTCTTCAAATCAATTTCATCATAGAAGTGGAGTAGTCCATCAAATTTCTCTAGAGCGGGCGTAGAGAAGGCCTACGCTTTGGGGTGGCAGTGCTGCTGCAGGGATTGGTGAAGCTACTATGTGAAGTAGCCTTTTCGGAATCTTCTTGGTGGAATTTGCTTATTTTTTCACATTTTTGTATTTTTACCCCAAAAAATTACCCCCTCAGAATGGGTGTCGAGGAGAAAACTAGGGTTGGATTCAAAGGAGAAATCACCAAAATTTATGTAGATTGCAAAGAGGAATCATGATAAGGGAACTCAAAGCGCGGGTTGAGAATGCCACATAGTTCACTACGAAGCTCGCTGCATCATGGAACACTTAAAATATTGGCTTTAACCACCTATAAATAATGGGATATATACCCTCATTTTTCTTATCTTTCCTCTACATCATCATCTCAGAGCTATCATATTATGATTATCTACATGCTTTGTGATCGCTCTTTGCGATCTGGATTTCCCATACCAGTGCTTCACAATGCCACTCAGTGAATTAACTACACCATGATCTATGTCTTCTCTACGCTATGAATTAAGCCCTGATGCTCTACGACTGCACACCCCATGAGATGTATTTGAAAATGTGATCTACAAGGGCGGCTCTACGATTGAGCTACGTGGCTGTTCTCTAAAATTGATATCTGTGAACTAGAACTAAAAAAAATAAAATATTTGGGTATAGTGGCCAAATAAGAAGAAGCCCATGGTTTCCTTATAGACATTTCTTGATGTTAAGAAATGGAAAAAATTTGGGGATCAGAGTGTGTGTGTAAAGCCACTCAGATCACAAATTCCTGAAGAAGCTGATGTTGGACTGACAAAAGAACTATCCACTCTACAAAAGACTATCATTTCATGGCTTTGGTCTGAGGGATGATGATTTTATCCCTGAGTCGAGTTGGGAAGAACCAGATCACTAGTTAAAGAGAACATTCTGCCAGAACCTAGGGCTGCTGCAGGCCATACATGGGAGGATCACACACCCATTAATGCCTATTATCTATACAATTTCTCCAAAAAAAATTACGGGAAAGTGATGTATCCCAAGGAAGCTTCCCCACAATACCATACTATTATTAAGGTGTCTCTGGTGAACCAGGAGAAGGGGTGTACCAATGAGTGGGATTTTTTCAAGGGCAGCAATTTCACCGATGATTCGGCCTGGGCCTACTGTGTTTGTGCATCTTGTGAAGAGTTTGGGGTAGATCTGAAGTAGGTAAGCTAATATAAAGTATTGTGGGGTTCCAAATTCACATTTATCAGCTGAATAGAATTAAATAAAAGTTTCTAAGTATGTTTTCATCGACAACCAACACCTTCCACCTTCACCATGGGGAAGTCGACATTAGTCTATGGGACCTCCACCAGATTTCTGGGATCTCAATTCTAGGCAATATGTATGATGAATTCCTCCACATGGAAAATGTATGGGAGTATTTGGAGCAGATGTCACATTTGTAAAAGGTGTTGATGTATCTGGTGCAAGTTGAGGATAAGCTGTCGGTGAGGGATGTCCACTTCAAGTGGTGGTTTGGATGTTTCATGAATTTCCCATTGAAGCACACATCTGAAGGGGAGGATGATCCCAAGAAGCTACCAACAAGGGATTCTACTTGTCCCAAACTGGTAGATCAGCACAACAAAGAGAATTACTATTGACACATTCTATAGGACAACCAATAAATGGTTGTGGAGTATAGTGTCAACACTGAGAAGAAACTAGTGGTTAGTCTGGATGGGTTCATTTCAGTGCTTATCTACAGCTAGCTGTTGATGGCCTAGGATACAAACAAAGTAGTGAAATCAAGAACGTTCATTACATAATCTATGTTGGTGGTGGGGGAGTGTGTCAATCTCTAGATCCCAGTGTTGGATAAGTTTTACAAGGTGTCGTGGTAGCTCAGGGAAGGGAATATGCTAAAGAGGGTATGCAGAAAACTCCACTTCCTATATGGATGGATAGTGGCACACATTAGCACCTATGAATATCTGAACCTTATTTCCCTTCCTATGTTAGACATCCAACAAGCAATTTTGAATGTACTACAGAGATTTTTGACCAAGATGAATCCTACAATTTCACTGAATAATGTCTGAATACTGGATGAATTCAATTTCCATCCATTTTCTCTACCAATAACAGTATTCACCGATGATGGGTAGGGAACTGAGGAGTATCAGTCCTACCTCCTATCCATCCTAGGCGGAGTTCTGGTGGCATGGGTGGATCGTTAGCCCCTCTATGAGATATACACCTTGAACCTATTAGCAACAAAATTCTAGTTCATTTAGAGACTAACCCAAAAAATCTACCTAGTGGTACACCATGAGGATCAACCATTTGTGATGAGGTAGTTGGGGATCATGTTTACACGATAGGAATGAAAGATGAAAAATGAGATTCCTGTACCTAATGCTACTTTTGGTTTCATAAAAGAATATGCCACGATATAGGAGTCGGCCTACCGAGGGGAGATGTTGAAGTGATGAACTAAATGTTTCAATGATGGGGTTCCTCCTCCACCTCAAATCCAAGGTTAGAAGATGGTAAGAACATGTCATGGTTGCCGAGCCGATTCAAATTATAGTGGCGGGTCTACGATAGGTCCAATGATTCCAAGGCCTGTGCTATGTGGAGGGAAAGCGGGAGAACTAGACCCATAGGCCCCAAATAAATAAGTTTATGAGGAAAGAAGGAAAACCATAAGGTTTCATTGGATACCCACACAGGATCTCAGGAAGTGGCTGCACCACATAGACATGTCTCCGGATGCTTTATTTCCCAAGTCATGGGATACCTTTAATGTCAAAAAGAAATTTTTTCAATCACTCGGAGACATGTGATCACATCAATCACCTCAGGATGGATTTATCAGATATTGGCAATGGAAAGGAAAGATTTTTGGTGTCTCAAGTGGAAGGGGAGAAATATTTGGCTGAACTGGAAGACTATTTGCATTCTAGGGGAACTCTGTGTCCAATGAAGAACTGAGTGAAAGTGTTTCTCAATAAAACATTCCCACCATAGTTGTATACTATTTAATTAAGTGAGCGCTTCCCCTAAACCGAAGAATCAAATGAGTCCTCATGGGGGGAAGAGGCTGGCATAGGGAACCCCTTAGCGGAATGTGAGGTTACAACCTCGGAGATAGAAGAGAATTTTGAAGCTCTTGAGTTAATCTCTAAACCATACCAATATTGAACATTACATGATAGAGAAATATTTTTTATTTATCTGACACTTTTTGGTACCGGTGGACCACATATGGAAAACCCATTCCCACACGACATCAGAAAATACTTCCGAATCAGCATCTGGATAAATTGTGATTACAGAGTCTAGCAGGGCTGTGACAGCCAGGGAGGTTCTTCTGAAGTCTTTGGAGTTTGTGAATATATATTGGGGGACACATACTAGAATTCTAGAAATAGAAATTCAAGAAAGGGACCCGCATTTCGATCTTTATAAGTCATATTCTTTACAGAATCCATAACATTTGTCTATCGAACTCAGCCAACAGACATTTATGTAATCTTGTATGAACAATTCTTCAAATGGTATAGGCCACACTAGACATGATAGTTGGGGATCCCAGCACTCCTTTTCTTAAAGGAATGGTGATTATCTTGGAAGATGATTCCCATGATGAACATGCCATGGTGATAATGATTACAGATAAGACCAGTGGCAGGACAGAACATGAGATTTTTGAGGTGGAATCCATCAGTGAGGATCAACCCGATGACATAGAACCCATCCTACCCGACAGGACACCTGAAGAAGACCTTGTTGACCAATTTATAGAGGTGTTCCCAGAATATGAACCTACCGACCTAGAGGATCAGGATGATACTTCATGGAATGAAGAGGATAACACGGTAATCCATCACTGGTCATGGAAAATAATCGAGAGAATCATCAAATATACCACCAAGAAGAGAGGATAAGCCATATGGGGAGACTACGTTCCTAGATACATGAACTATGTGCTGGAGGAGTGGATTTCCAATTTCCTCATATGGTCATTCGGGATTACATGGAAGAGAAAATATGGGAACATGACCACAACCTTGGTGATGGCTGGAATCAGAGGAATTTTGTCAATATCTAGAAACTTAAATGGTTGATCTAGATATCCAACTCTTAAGGGTGTAGGTGCATGAACACTCTTCCTTCATTGATTCACTATCAGAACTCATATTGTGATTGAAGGCATAGTTGATAGAGGCTGAAGAACAGATGAGGTGAGCATCCCAAGAGATGGATATTATCCGAGATGACTATGATCGGGCCCAGATCAGGGCCAATGATCTAAACTCTATTTCTATTATAAAGTAGTGGGATCTTAACTAGAAATAGAAAATCTTCTATTTCATAATCCATAGAGTGGTTGATCTAGGATTCTTTATTGAAGAGGAAAACACATCTACTATAGGGGTTAATCCACGGGGGCTGTAATTTTCACAAACTCACAATATACTTCCATGATTGCTCGCTTATTTTGGTTGTGTGCATGAGTTCCATTATTTTCATTTGTTACTGCATCTCAATCATATCTATGAAATATCCCATGATCATTCCCTAAGCTCACGTGGGTCACTCCCAAGGTGAGAAACATGGTATGGACACATAATTATTCTCCTTGAATACGAGAGAACCATCCAATCACTAGACATTTGTGGTCTGAATGAATACTCCATGCTTTCGGGATGAAATATGGGACCATGGTATGATAATAAAATTCTAAAAAATATCCAAACTACTCTATCCCAACATGCTCTATCACATGAGTGGGATAACACTAGGGGTGTTGAAATTAATAAGAACAAAGGGGAATGAAGAATGTGAAATATAATACCCATAATTCAAAACACAGTGAGGATATCATGATGGCAGAGGATAGCTGTTGGCCAAATTTGAAACCCAGTAACCATATCATGTTAGCCTAAAATGGGAACAAACAAACAAAGGCAAATTTCTGACTTCATTCGAAAACATGGGGCCAAACTCAAAGTGTCATCTGATGTCCTCTAAAACGTTTCCCAACGATGGTAGCCAAGCCTTAAGACCGAGAATCCTAACCATTAGGGGGTTCCTTCATATGTGAAAGGGAATGGGGATCCAAAATAGAGGTCACACAAAGCATGGTGATGGAATGATGGGTTATTTGGATAAATTACAACACTCTTTAAATTACTCCATCATGATGAATGTACACTGGGTGAGCATATTAGTATGAATTGATATCAGTCCTACTTTTGGGAGGGACCTCTCTAGAGAGGAACTAAGATGGTTTTTATTTTTATGTCGTTTAATGGGGGAGTTAAGCATGCAATTTTAGCATAATGCGGTGAGGATGATGCATGAATAATTTAACATCCTATGATCAGGAAGTTTCACACAGTTCAAGGTCATACTGCCCATGCCCTATTCAACTTTTCTAGAGTTATGTAACACATATTAGGAAACCCTAGTTCAATTTCATGGAGATCTGACCATTTTTTAGGGGAAAATAACTAGGAAAGTTAATGTTCTTGGGTCTTCTCCCAAGGTGAAATGTCTAGGCGTCGCTATGTATCCCATAAGTTTGAGAATCAGTCCAAACTTATTTCTTAAGCATGGTATGGTCAAAGTCCAATACTAATGGGGGAAATCCTCTTCATAGAGGGAGATGACACATCTAAAAATTATCAAGTGGCATACTGAACTTGTTTAGGGTAGGGCCAAAATTTAATGTCAGGCATCGAGGACGTGGGTACCCCAAAGGAGAAATGTGTGGTGCGGTTCAAAAACCGATTTAAATGAGGTCCAGACAGGTTCACAACACACCACATGTTTCTAAAATGGAAGTAGGGGAAGAGAAGGCCAACACAGGGAGTTTACAATTCAATTGGCTGGACACAAGAATTATATGCCTCAATGTCTCTTTATATCCTGCAAGGTAAATAATGAAGCCGTGTGTAGTTCCCGGTATTCTGAATAGTTAAACATCCTATGGTGAGGATGAAAGTTTCACAGTTTAAGATTTTATGGCAGTGGAAATGGGTCACACCATCTCATATATGGATATTACCCTGTGATGGCCCCTACGCCTATGTGATCCATACTCGGTGTAGAAAATAGGGAGAATTGTCAGGCCTTTCCTTAGAGTGTGTAACAGTGGAAAGGAAAATTTAGGTGGGGAAAATCCTATATGAACCAACATTCATACTCACCGCGTGAGAATGCACAGAGTTACAAAACTAGGGGTGTTGAGCATCCATAAAATAGAAAGGTTCATTAAACATGTGATCTAAAACATTGTATATTTAGCACTCAATGGGAGTGGTGTGACGATGAAGGATAAGTATTCACCATATTCGAAACATAGTATCAATTTTTCATTATCCTAGAATGGGAATGAACAAATGAGGGTCGAAGACTGACCATATTCGAGACATGGGACTTGTGTCCCATTTTCATTCGAGATTCTTCAGGGTGTTGGCCCATGACAGTAGCAGAGCACTGAGATGTAGAATCTATACCATTATGGGGTCCATTTTAATGTGAAAGATGATGGAGACCCAAATAATGGAATGTACGAAGTAGGAACAGGACCTGTGTAGTTTAAGAATCATGATGGATGAGAAAAAGGAGTGATAATCTCAAAGGAAGTACATAGCATGGTTATTATAACTGGATATGAATGAGGACCAATGAAGACTGCACCGAACCACATAATTCTAGAAGAACCCGGGCCAGAGGGGTCTAGGAAGGAGAAATTGGTCGAGACTGGACCACATACAAAAATTGTGGGCATCACTACATATATCATATGGATGGTTATCAAGCCACACATAGTATATGGAGGTGGTACAGAAGGCAGTCAATACCAAAAGGGGGTGACATCCCCTTTTAAAGAGGAATATCCCAATTGTTATGTTGTTTACCGTCGGACGAACATAGACGATAAGAATCATAGTTTAAGGTCATAGAGGTCAGACCATATGGTGCCCTGTATAATGTCATGTGCATGGGACATGCCTGTGTAGTTTATAGTTATGTCTTAAAGAGGAAAAATGGATAACTCTTGAAAGAGGTATGTGGCATGGTTATTACAAAATCGCAGTGAATTAGGACATAAGTTCACACCACAACATATAATTCCACAGAAACTCAGGCTTAAATGGAAAAAGAGGGTTCAAGGTGATATGGTTAGACCACAAACAAATAGTCTGGGCGTCACTATGTATCCCATTAGAATAGGGATCAAGCCACATGTAGTTCTCGAAGTTTGTATGGCAGGAATCCAATAATAAAAAGGGGATACATATTCTCAATAAAATACATAAGAGGGATGGGTAATTTATTGTTACACAGCCTAGGTGCACAATTTGTAGTTTAGCTTCTAAGATAAGGACATTAGGGGTCTTAATTTATGGTCATAGAGTTTAGACCAAAATGGGGACATTCCCAAAGTGAAAATATGCGACTCAGTGCCACAAGGAAACCCAACATGGATAAGGCCAAGGTAGTAAGAACCACATTACAAATTTTCAAGAGGACACAAATAGTTTAAATTTATGTTGCATGGACTAGGGGACCGGATATCTTAGTTTAAGGTTATATAGTTTCTACCAAAAAGAAAGTGTGGCCCTTCCATGCAGGCACAAACCTTAACCAAATCCCTAAGCCCATGTCAGCGATGTTCGGTGTGGGAAAAAAGGTAAGAGGAGATCATTACAGTGCATATAATCTCATAGTAGGGGATGAAGTATTGGAGCCAAGGATGACCCCACAACATTGGTTCATCCACTTATAATGCAAATGTGCGTGGAGGTATAACACCAAGGGTGTCAAAATTACACTTGAACTTGATGGAGTAGAAAGGGATGTCAATCACAGAACCAATATTTAAGGCATAATGGGTGTGGAATAATGATAGAGGATAAGTATTGACCATGTCTAAAATGCATCATCTAAATCATGTAACCAGAAATAGGAACAAAAAAATAGGGTCCACAACTAACAAAATTCACTACACAGAACATGTCTCATAATGTCGTTCGACAATCCTATGGGACATTGGCCCAATGCGGTAGTTGATCCATAAGGCTGGGAATCCATATCGTTTGGGGGTCTATTCGGATGTGAAATATGATTTAAACCCAAATAAATGGTGATGTGAGGCATGGGAATGAATGAAATCATGTCCCTATAGAATCCAACACTCAACGTCCTAAACCATAGTTCATCTGAGCATTTTGGTGAGGAATAATAGAGGTGAAGAAGTCCAAACAAGAAGGTGGAACAATGGGTTATGGATCTTGTGGTGGACCTGGAGACGAAATGTTAGAGTGTTCCTACGTTTCCCATGAGGATGGGAATCAATAAAAACATTGTTCTTGAAATTCCAAGTAGTTTAATGTCCTGATGTAAGGACTAATGGGGTAGAGGATTATCGAGATAGGAACATTAATGGAATGACATAATAACCCAATGTGAATGAGGACATAAGCCCACATACCACACCATTCATGATCTCAAGAGAGAACCTAGGCCAAGGGGTTTGGATATAGAATAGAATAACCTATGGATGGACTCGAGAAAGAAATGTATGGTCATTTCTATGTATCCCATAAAGATAGGGAATCAAACCATATGTAGTTATTGAAATCCATGTAATTTAGCATCATGTTGTAAGAACAGGTTATAGTGGAAGGGAGATCCCAAAAGTGAAGTACATTGAATGGCTACTATAAACCTAACTTGAATGACGATTAAATACGTCCTCACTACACCACTTGCTTCCGATAGAGTTCGGGGCAATTGGCTTAAAAGAAGGAAGTATTTTATGTACCTTGGGTTGGAGTTGAAGATGAAATTCTGGAGATTTCCTATGCATACCGTGAGGATGGGAATAAAGCTATACGTAGTTATTGAAAACAGAAAGGTAGGATACCAATTCTAGGGGAAATACTATCATCCAGTTCTGTCGGATGCCCCAAAAGATGTGGAATTTGATAGATCTTGTTTGTTCTTCAGTGTGGGTTTGTTGTTTTGGAGAAACCAACCATGAACAGAGAATCTAAGCATTGCCATAGGAATCAAGACATATTTAGTCCTTTATAAATGGAATGGTGGATGATTGATTCCAAACATGATGTCCCCTCAAGTGAGGACACCACAATGTGGTGTCATTTTTCATCGTACATCCAGGACGACAATGTCATAGTTTAAGGTCATATGAAACAACCCACCCATGCAATTTAACATCATGTGGTAATTACACAACAACTTAAACTCATGTGGTATGAGGCTACATAGTTTAAGATCATATGGTTTGGATGCATATAGAAGAACAAGGTTCTGAAGGGAATGCACATTACATGATAAAGTGTACCCGGTGTGAATGAAGAAAAACGTCCACACCACATCGCACGCTATACCAGGGGAGGTAACCTTAGGCCATGGGGCCAAAAACAATTGAGGGAACTAGGGATGGACCCAAAGGCCAAATGTTTGGGCGTTCGTACATATCCTATAAGGATGGGAATCAAACCACACATAATTCTGGAAATGACGTGTAGTGTAACGTCATGCGGTAAGGACAAGAGTAAAAGGGGATGGGTGATTATCAAGATATACATGGTGTGGCTATTTCAAACCCAATGTAAATGAAGACTTAATTCCACACCACACCACATACCCCCTAGAGAACATAGGCCAAGGGGACAGAAGGAAGAGAAGGTCTCCAAAAACCTGGACTGGACCCGAGGATAAAAAGTCTGGGCATTCCTACATATCCCATGAGGATTTGTATCATGCCATACAACATTAAAGAACTGTCATGCATTTTAATGTCATACATTTAGTATGAGGAATGAGGTATCTCATATAGTAATGTGTATGGTGTGGCATAATAACCTGACCTGAATGAGGTTATAATCCCACATACACCACACCATTCACACTTCCAGGAGAGAAATCATGCCAAGGTGCTGAGATAAAGAATAGATAAACCCAATATGGACCCAAAAATGAAATTTCTAGGCATTTCTACATATCCCATAATGATGGGAATCAATCCATACATAGTTCTGGAGGATTCATGTAGTTTAACATCGTGTAGTAAGGACGGGGAATGAAGGAAGTTCTTGAATGAGGGGCACATGGTGCAGCTCTTGAAACAGGAATGTGAATAAGGACTAAAGAATTCAAAAAAATTCCATATACAACCCTTGAAGAGATCTAATCTTGTGGTGTTGAAGATATTTGTTTGGATAAATCTAAAGAAGAAAATTTGGGAATTTCTGTGTATCCTATGTGTATGGGAATCAATCCATACGTAGTTCTGAAAATTTCATGTAGTTTAACATCATGCGGAAAGGATGTGGAAGATCTTAGTTTATGGTCATAGATCTCGGAACATAGATGCCCAATTTAATTTCATGTGTGTGGGATAGAAGGGTAAAAAACGTATAGCGTTCCTCCCATCATTTGGGATATCACGTGGATGGAAATAATGATTGATGGTAACTGTTGAACATGTTCGCAACACATTATCCATCTCGTGTGACCTGGATTGGGAACAAACAGTTAAGCATCATCTGATGACCATATTCACAACGCAAGAATTATGTCATATTTTCATTCGAGATCCTCTAGGATATTATCCCCAAGTAGTACGTGAGCGATAGAAGCATGAGACCAGGATACCAGGGGGTCCTTTTCAATTTGAATAATGATTGAGACCCAAATGAGGGGATGCATGAAGCATGGTGGTGCATGTACAGTTTAATATCTTACAGTTAGGATGATGGAGATCATAGTTTAATGTCATAGAGCTTGGACCATGAGGTGTATTCACCATTCTCAGTTTCTCACCATGCGAGAAGAAATGGATCTTAGTTTAGGTTTTTAGAGATCAGACCATTTATAGTTTAATGTCATGAAGGATGAGGATAGGTAGTTTAACATCTTGTAGAACAGAGATTCCCTTATGCAAAGTACTTCTTGAAGAATTTGGAATTTGTGGCAGGAGTAATAAGATAACAATCCATAGTGACAAGATAGTATGAACCATTGGGGTAAGCCTTTTGAATGACATAAGGTCCCTTCCATTTTGGCTCCAGCTTTGGTGGCTTCCTATCAGGTATCATTGTCATTATCACGGCCTCTACCGCATCACCTTGTAAGAAAGAGCGGAGGTGGAATGTCTTGTTTGAATCCCCGGATGTATTATTATGATGCCTCACCAAATTGTTCATGGAATGAATCCTACTCTCGTCAAGTGCTTCTAGATCAACCAGATGGATTTTGGATACTTTTCATGGTGCCTACTGATCATAGATGGCTATACGTAGTGAGGGTAACTAAATCTCAATGGGCAGGATTTACTCTATTCTGTACACCAGGTAATATAGAGTAACCTAGGTCAACTTATGAGTAATAGTCTGGTAATTCCAAAGAGAATTGGGGTGTTTTTTCAGCCAACTCTTCTTGTTCTGACCAACCATTTTCTATATGATGTTAGATCGGTTTTTTTAATGCATCGATCAGCCCATTTTCTTGCACATGATAGTGAGAGGTATGATTAGAATGGATATTGTACTTCGGGTATATTTTATTCATATTAGCTACTTGGAAGATGAAGTATTTATCAGTGGGAACAGAATGAGGGACTCTGAATTGGTGGGTGGTATTGGTTCTCATGAATTCGATGATAGAATGTGCCTTATCTTCCTTGAGCAGAACTGCCTCTGCCAAATTTGAAAAGAAATCCATAGCGGTCAGAAAAAACCTACACTGACAAGCTGTTATAGGTGGGTATGGGGCCACAACATCAAGTCCCCATACCCCAAATGTCCATGAGTAATTGGTAGTATAGAGAGGCTATAGCGGCCAATGCACAAATTTAACATGGAAGTGGCATGCATGGATCCTCTTGGAAAAATAAATACAGTTATGGATCATGGTCGACCAAAAATATCCCAATCTTCATTTCAGATAAGAATGTTTTGGCCCTTCCCGATGAGCCCTATAGGAACCAGTATGAACTTTCTGTATAAACTAAGAAATATCATCTCCTTGAATGAAGTTAGATTAGAATCCCATCAAACCCACATCTGTAGAGGATGTTCTCAATAATAGGATAACTATGGAGGGTGAAATTCACTATAGGTCGTCAGATTCTCTCATGTTTGTCTTGATCTGTAGGGAGATTCTCGTGCTGGAGATACATGATTAAGATAGTCGTCCAGTTAGGGGTCTCCACCAATACTAAGTAAGGGGGAAATCGAGGACTTGATGTGGATGAATTTGTAGTAATGTGGCTTACCTATAGGATATCATCATTGTTTGGAGTGACAGGAGCGATTAATCTTCAATTCAACACATGCATATTCAAATCATCCTAGTCATGCTTTACAAGAGATGCAGCAATGTTGTCCAGGGCATCGTCCTGGCTGTTTTGTAATCGAGGTACATGAGTAACTTCTTGATGAAAAGGGAACTAGGCCATTAGCTGGTGATTATGCTCTAATAGAGGTACGAGATCCAGATTGCAGCTGACGTAGTCTCCATTGATCTTCTGGATGGCCAGTTCAGTGTCACCCTTCACATGTAGGTGTGGAATGTTAATTTCGAGGCCTATATTGAGACCAGTTATGAGAGCATGATACCCTGCCTCATTTTTGGTACTACCTTCTGACAATAGGAACAAATAGAGCAGGATAACTTGTACAGTTGTGATGAAGTTGATAGCTAGGCCTACTCTGTTGAGTTTGGGATCATTGATTCTCCTACCAGTAGGGCTTCAGGAAGCACTATCAAAGGGAATTTTCCAACCCATAATGGATTGATCCATAGAGAGAATTGCCTCTTCTGGAAAGTCAAGATCTAGATATTTCTCTATGGGTGCTAGATGAGAAACAAGAAATTATTCCTACGCCAATCCATTGATAGCCTTCTAGGGGAAATCATGGTGTCAAACTATTTAGGGATCACTACCCACTAATCTAGATGTCCTATAAACATAAGGAGGTTCCGAATGTACGTCAGTGGATCCACTCGGGACACCAGTTGTATCCCAGTGTGCTATAAGGAATTTTCCAATTTCTACACTGTGAATACTTGTGTAAGGCAGCTCTTCCTGATAGAAAAATATCTAGTCTCTATATTCAAGAGCATGTGGATATGATAGTATAAATTGTACTATGTTCCCTCATTGTTCATCTGGTCAAGAACGATGTCGAGAAATCATTCTATAGAGGTCACATAAAGGATCCGAAACATTCCAAAAATAAGCATCATCATAATCTGAGGCCGTAGAAGGTACTTCATGATTTCCTCAAAAGCTATCTGACACTCCTCATCCCACTGATAATCTACACCTTTTATTAAGAGTCGAGAAAAAGGATTACACTTTCCAGACACATTTTCAATGAGTTGAGATATATAGGCTAACTAGACTTGAAATCCTCGAAGCTCCAAAATATTTATCCAAGGAGACATGTGACTGACGACCCTAATCTTTTCCTAATTAATCCTTATGCCTTAGTATCTAATAACAAATATGAGAAACTTTCGATAGGTGATACCAATGGCACAGTTCAAGTGGTTCATCTTCTTATGGGGGAACATAGTAAGCTAAACACTTTCTCATTATATCTGAGATGGTCCTTACTATGGCAAGATTTAACCATCGGATCATCCACATAGAATTAAACCAATGTCCCAAAGATAGTCTTAAATATGTGGTGCATGGTAGATGAATTATTTAGATAAAAAAGGATTACCTAGTAGAAAAATGTAACGTGAGGTGCCCTAAAGGTGGTAGAATCTTCATCCTCAAGGGTCATTCAGATTTGATTATATTCAGAATACTCATCCATGAAGGGGAGAGCATGGAAGCTAGTGGTGGCGTTGATCAATAGTTTTATCACAGGAAGGGGAAAATCATCCTTCTTATAATGATGGTTATGATCCCAAAAGTCGATGTAGACTCTAATCTATCAATTATTTTTCCTAAAATAAAAAAAATTATCTAACCATTTGGGGTACTGGTCCTCCTTAACAATGTTTTCTTTGATGAGCTTATCAACCTCAGCCTTGACCATAGCAACATGAGAAGGGTGCATCTTTTTGGGAGGTTGTTTGAACCTACGATGATTTGATGGGAGACTGAGACGATGGATGAATACCTGAGGATGAAGCCCTAGAATCTCATCATAACTCCAGGAAAATACATCACGACGCTACTTTAGGAATTCCATGTATTGTTGTTTCTCTTTTTCCGGCATAGCTGCACTGATCAGTGTTGGTTTTGGATCTATCTCGGTGTCGAGGTTCCCCTATACCAATTCATCAACAATAGTATAAATTCCTTCTTCAAATGCATGAGGGGTGTCTTCCAAATCCCCTTATTCATCATTGTGAGAGGATCATTGGTAAAAGGCACGTCCTCCACGTCGACAAATCCTGCCCGGAAACTAGTGTTATCCTGAGAGGTAGTGGAATCCTCATCATATGACTTCTTCTCTACTGAAATCATAGAGAGGGAAGCTATCAATCTGATCCCATCTTGCCTTCGACCCAAGGGGATACATTTGATAATATCAAAGTAATATTGGCCCATTGGATTGAGTTGGTTTATCCCATACCAGAGAAAAAATCAAGCATGATGTATAACTATGGCAATGAGGCAGAAATCCTGATACCTTATAGGAGTAGGGGGGGCTCTGGGATTACCTGAGCCTGATTTGTGTAGCAATACGAGGTGATCTCATGAAGTTCCTTAGACATGGTAACATACTTCCCCCTCATTACAGAGACAATAAATCAGTTTCCCATGTTCGGGGTCATGGCCTCCAAATAGTGAATCAGGAAAACATAGGTGTTATCCAAGTCTGTACATGGGTCGATCAGAGCTGTAGCATGGTCAACCTCATTATATTGAATCTAATTATCCTTTCTCTTAAAGTAGTCAGCATCCAGGTAGCGATATTCACACAAGGAAAAGAGAGATTCATCACTATGGAGTACACCTATTCAAACATTAAGAGAGTAATTAAGGTATTGGTGATATTATGATGGAAGTGATGCATACAAGTGGATCCATGGTCTTCCCATCAAGTCGTTGTAAGTGGTGTCTTGTGAGACAACCATGAACTCAGTGCCGACAACTAGGTTACCGAACAGGGTCTTTAGGCTGATCTATCCAACTTGTTTCTACTCCATCCCATCACAACCTTGAATATTCATGTTAGAGGGACTCAGATCTATTCCAAATAGTCCCATATTATTGAGTGTCTAGGTTGGGATAAGTTTGATCCCAGATCCCATGTCGACAAGATTGTAATGGAACTCTATTCCATTTAACTATCCAGTTATGTATAGTGGGAATATTTTCCCCTATATAAAAAAAATTCATCTTATCTATAGAAAGAGATTATGGCATGAAATTATTAATTCTTGATAGTCTCAGCATGGAAGGCTTCAACGGCTGCTACTCATGCCTCAAACTGGAGGGGGATTCTTAATGCCTCTACAAGGGCTTCATGTATATCTATTGATAGGAAGGGATCCTAGAGGATAGAGAGCTTCACAAGAATATTGGAAAGCTTCTTGAGGACATCATATTTTTGTTCCAAGCATATACTTCTGTTGATAGAAGGTCGCTCTGTGTCAGGAGGTATGACAGGTTCTGTTGTTTAAATAAAAAGATTCTGGATGGTGCTGAAAATGTCTCACTGCTTACTCGCTGAACCACACATATTGACTGTCATATGAGGGCTAGATGACTATGTCCATCAATGATAGAATGTGACTAATCATAGTACAATCCTAGTGGATCATCCTGATCAAGCAATAGAAACAGTGGTAGATGTGGATCTGATGAAACAAGATGTGAAGGCTATGCATGCTGAGCTCTACAATGGGCCTGCTATCTAGTCCTGGTGGAATGCTTGGATTGTATCGAATCACTAACCAATTAATTTATTCTATTTACATAGCCATGTCTTCATCAACGTTGGTGTCGACTAGGGACGTTTGGAGGGTCCCCCTGGTGCTCTTCATCATCGGGAACCCTGTAAGGGTTTACTAGCTCAACGATATTGAAAGAATAATACCCCTGGTCATCACTTGAAGAATATTCTATTTTTCAGAATATTTTGGAAGCGATCCCCATCTCTGGGGAAATGAAATTTTCGAGAGTACGGGATGGATTTAGAATAGTAAGAGGTGTTTTTCTTCCCTTGCATCATCGATACTTACTCCCCTGAGAGATCTAAGGCTAAGATGTTGATGTCAAGGTAGTAGTAGAAGGTCATGAAACAACTACTGAAGGCTCGAGAAAATTCAATAATGCATAGATAATACCATGGGAGTGGGCGACTTCATTGTGATGCATCCGATTATCATATTTTTTAGACCTGTGTTTAGAATCCTGTAGCCATTCAACCTCGTTCTCAATGTTAAGATTTATAAAAACACATGACACCTATGTTGGGTATGGACCCAACCTAACTATATTGTTATCGACCTATCTTAGGTTCCAGTCTTTTAATATATAGCACTGATTTAGGGTGTACACAAGGAACCGGTGATAGGGGCAGTGATTTTGGCGATCAGTGAGATCTGCCTCTTCGGGCCTCTTGCATGCTGTCAATAGCATGATTCCCTGGTCCAAGAAACTTCAGAAATAACTCGTGACTTGATAATTGTAAAATGAGTAGGTCTATTTCCTCTGATCACGGAAAGGCACTATGGGATCTTGGAATTGATTAGGGGATGTGGGATTTTCTCAAGGAAGTGAAACCTAATTATCTCATCTACACTGTGGTGGAATGTTATGTGTGGTGTCTGCTGATTATGAGGCAGACACTACTGATCCAGAGGCTACGCCTGAGGTGGTGGACCTCAATGAAGCCATAGAGGTGGCTCCTCCAGTAAAAATTCAAGCTACCTGGGGGACTCTATATATGCTACCAAGGTAGTCTTGACCTTTTCGACTTTTCTTGAGGGAGCTACATGAGGCAATGGGTATTTCTTCTTGGATTTATTCAAGCCTTCTTCTAAACATTGTGATTTTTTAGAGAAATCCTAAAACCCACCTAGGATGTTCTGAGTAATGAAATAAGAGACCATTTCATTCTTCACAATCCCCACACACATTGTTAGTAGTTTCTCTTAAGTTAAGTATATATCAGGGAATATGTGAGGCCCTTCCACCTGGTGACGAAGTCTGAGACGTGCTTGTTAGGCCTCTGATTTCTTTTTAAGAGGTTATAAATACTACTCTTCTAGGTCGTGGAAATGAACTGGTATAGAAACATCCTTTTGAGATCCTCCCATCTAGCTATTGACCAAATGGGTAACTATATGTACCCGAAAAATGTAGGCCCGTCTAGTGTCTGTACGAAACATCTGAGCTTAGTGGCCTCCTGCTACAGTGGAGTTCCGAGCATGGGTCCAAACATTAAAATAAAGTTGTTCAGATGCTTTAGTGGATCACCTATGCCATTAAAGGTGATAAGGTATGATTTACAAAACCCAGGGGTATATAAATATCATCCACCCATGCGGGATATGGATTGCTATTAGGCATGATTGCCACCTGTAGAGTTTTTAGGGCCTCGTGGTGAATGATAAATGCTACCATCAGATCCTCTAGATGAGGATTATGATATTGATGAGGGTCCCTAACCACCAATGTGTTGTAAGGATCTTCAACACGATAAGCTGGCCTAGATGCTCATGGGACGACAGTCGGATTTATCAGATGAGTTGGGGGAATAACATATAGAGCAGTCAGTGGGGCCTATGGAGAGTCCTATAGAACCTTAGTGAGGTCTTGAGGAAGGTTTTCAAGCAATTCATGTGAATTGGGTGATAAATAACATGATAACTTTCCCTAATCACTAGCCTCTACCCTATCTAGATGGGTAGGGTTTTCGGGCTCTCCCAATCGAAACTCACTAAGAAGAGATTGTACATGCCCCTGCCATAGTTTCCCTGGTCGAGGATTACCACAATCTAGATGTCATTCCATGGTGCACTCGGTGAGGATCTTGATAACCATATTTTTCTATTTAAAAATCTATTGATGTAATTCCTCCTTTTTATGGTCATCATTCTTCTTTTACATTGATCCCAACGGGTTAGAGGGTTGTTCAGTCCCAATGTGCTCATTGCCTTTACTAGGATCCTGACCAAGAGGTAGTGACTCAGAAGGTGTATGAAGGCCAAGAAAAAATCATTGTTGATGAGTATGGAAAGCTATAAGATCTTTCAGGTGTTGTACTCCTCCGGTGGGTTATTCCTCTTCCCTAGACCTCGTGCCAATTCCCCCTTCTGGGTATATCTCAAGAAAATCCATGTTCTCTATGAAGATACCCGGAGGCATGTCCTCAATATCACCAGGTGAAGAAGGATGGTGCATAATAGAACAAAATTTAGGGAAGAATACATCCCCCATTCATGGATCTAGAAATGAAGCGAATCCACATTGATATCTTTGTGGAGAACAGTGAAGCTCTGTATGCATTGTTGCTGGTGGTTCTGTTGATTACCAAGTGATGTGGGGTGACAAGCAATAGGGAGTGCGACCAACTCAACCAGACAACATTACTGGACATTGTATTCATAGTGTTCCTGACTCTTGGGGTAAGCTAACTGCTGAAAATATAGATTGAAATGTGTTGTATATAAGGTTTGACAGAGGCACATAATCTCATCATGTGCAAGGGACTCTAGAATGCTGAAGTTTGAGGTTTCAATTGGCTAGAAATTATCTTGGAAATATTCTGTTTTGAGAATTTACCACAAACCCCTCATCTCAGATTTTGGATGCGGCTCATGATGCCCCCACTATTAGACTGGAGGCGGTTTCGGGCTGGTAACAACACTGAAGTAGACTGTTGTGGTAGTAGACTGGCTGATGGAGAGTATGATGCACTTGCTGAAAATTCATCGCATATTTGGTTATCTTCTAAAGAATTCAATGATTGCACCACCACATCCCTATAAGATTGACTAATGACCACTAATTCTTATACAGGTGATGCGGTCAGTGGTTTTGGGTCTTGCTATTTATCATCATCTATTTGTCCATAGAACAGTTGTTCATGGTCTCTTTTTGATGTAGAGAATGATCATGTTGAAAATAAAGAGAATTTAGCAACCAGGCCCTGTAAAGGGGATATATTTTCCTCCTCTTATATGTATCATTAATGGAATGCATGGATCTAGTGGACCCCGCTTTCTATAAGGATGAGGCTGACAAGACTTTTTCCTACCCCAGCCACCGAAACAGAAGATCTTGGTGAAGTTTCCATCATCGAATCGCACTCCGATTTAGAATCTAAAATTAATATGGGTTTTATTGGGGTTCAAGGCTTCTTATGATTCTTCCACTAGTGGAAACGACGCACCCTCCTTCCCCAGGACAGTTCTTCAGGGTAGGGTAGATCTTTGACATAGGGAGGACCTCTTCTAGGGTTGGTGCTGGAGTGAGGAGGACCTCCAATTGGACAAATCACTGTTTGAGGACCACATGGGAAAATGTAAAATGGAACATGGGGATGACCTCCATGATTGATGATTTTGTATTAGGGAGGGCCTCCACTAGTACTAGAAAATAACCTGGGTAGGGCATCCATGGTGGTCATCCGTAGTGCGTGGAGGACCTTCACATCGACAGGCTCTAGTAGCTGTGGTATGAGTAGAAGCTTTTTTCTGACCATACTGGATATGGTAAAGACCTTCATGATGACCATTGATGAATTATAGAGGGTCGTATACAATGTTGGTGGGAACCTAGGGAGGACCACCATTCTGGTAGGTGACAGGGGAATGAGTATCCTTGCATTGATAACCAGGTAGGAAAGGGAAATTTTCATAATTGAGACCTGGGGAATGAGGAGGACCTTCATGTTAAGTTTCAATAAATTAGGGAGGGCATCCCCTAGAGTTGATGATGGTGGCATGGGAAGCACCACCATGTTGGATGTAGGAGTATTGAGGAAATACACTATGTCTGGTGATGGAATGGGGTGGACCTCTATATTGGACATCATCATTGAGGATCATACTGCAATGGATGCATCTTTCACCAATGACTGGGGAGGTCAACTCAGCCTTCTTGTAAGGTAGAAGGTTCCTCACTCAAAACCGATAATGGAAATTCCCCTGATTTAGGATAGGGAATTCCCCTTCTCTGAGAAAACAACATCTGGCCAATAGAACGCATCAATGGTGTGTCAGGACACATTAGCCATGGAAGATGATGCCCCCTAGTGGGCGTCTTCCAGATCGTGCACCCAAAATTGATGCAGGTTCATCCGAACTAGGGATGACTGTGTAGGGTTATCGACCTCCTAGTCCTCGGTCTATGAGACCAGATGGTGATGCTGACATGACCAGGTGGGAGCCCTCCTTAGTGGCTCCCTAGAAAAGGTCCTAGCTAGGAAGACTCGTACATCCCTGAAATCCTATACATAAAGGAGAGAATATTCATAGAAATCCATGGATAGTCTCTTCATGCTATTGATGGTTAGAGTGTGGAGCAGTGGCTCCCTATGCGAACCTTGGGGGCAGTGTTTCTGATTGGGCATGGAGGCCCTCATGTCTTGACAGGCCATGTCCCTTGTCAAGAAAACCCCTTATTATTCATTCAATGGATTAGAGTATTGATCACCCTCCATTGAATAAATTCAAAGGGTGATATGGGGTGTGAGAACCTGGTAGTTGTGTTCATGGAAGTTCGTGCAAAAGTGATGGAACCGTGAAACATTACCATGTTGGTATTTCCCCTGCCCCTCTGTCCATGGGTGGGAGGTGATTAGTTTCCTATAGCTGTAGATTGGGTCCTAAAAAGTAGGAAAATTCAACCAGCAGTATAGAAAATAGGAAACAAATGACTAGTGCCCTAGTTATATTCAATATTCATTGGATTGAAAGAAATATCAACACTGACAACATCATAGACTAGGATGCCCAATGATCAACTGCCCCAAATCCTAGTGAGTTTCACAGTAGGCCTACTATTTTCTTGGTGGGACCTGGTGCTGGATAGCTAGATCTGGTGACACACTTATCTACTTTTGTATCAATTGTTACTAATCTCAATATTAAGGAGAATAGATTCACATCAGGTTAACACTTTGTATTTCTGATGCTTTCACTGGAGTGTGCATCCGTTAGTGGGGATGCAGCAGCTATTACCCTGCATTCCTACTTTCAAAAGGCAGGTGGCATCCATTGCTTATTCAGGGACGTTTTTTCCTTGATAAAAAATGGGATGATGGGATTTCAGTATTTCCTTTCGTGGATTCCACCTTGTAATTCCCCGCCTAGTCTAGGTCTCCTTTAAAGATTAAGAGGTTTTTTTGTGAAACTCTTACTAGTGCCATATCATTATGGACTCAATTTAATTGCACTAATTATGTTAGGACATTCCTAGGGGTCAAGTAAGGGAATAAACCTTTGGTCAGTGGAGTAGTCATGTTGGGAATCGTTGGCATGTCTGGACATTGAAACACTAGAACACCTAAATTTTTACCTCCTGACAGGGCTTATCGAGGGCATAGAAGCCCAAGGAATCCCATGCCGAGTGCAAGGAATTGTATGCCATAGGTATGACTCCAAGGTTTTCCTCGAATTCCCTTATTTAACACAGTGTATTAGGTGAGTTTAACATATAGCTAATATAGATCAAACTGATCCGGATAATGATAGGAGTGGATCAGATGGTCACATCCCGGGGAGGGAGCACCTAGGAGGTTTACTTGATGGGTGGATGAAGATGCCCAATAAGGATGGATCTAAGGATGATTGGGTCCCATCAAAGGAGACACCAAGGATTACCATTGGATGGGGTTGAAACTCATTCAGGCCTCCTATATACCCTATGTAGATGACAGAGATCAAAATCCTCGTAGTTTGAGAGGGTGAGTCATGATATCGGGGTGTACACAATTTATAACAACTTGAAGAAATACTAGGGATTACACGTGGTTAATAACCTAGTAGCTACAAAGGAGAAATGAAATTAATAGGGATTATATGTGGTTAGCTTCCCGATGCTGGTATGATTTAACTAGGATGTGGCAGTCTGAGTGGAATTAGCAAGGATATTGATGGAGTGTTGAAGGATGGAAATAGTTGGCGTGGAACTGGGGACTATTTTAGAGGTGATTGTATTGGGATTGAACCTCGAAGAGGATTCATATGTATCCCCATCGTAGGGAATCAAAGTCCACATAGTTGTAGATTAGGGTGATGAGTTACAGAAAGAGAAGGCTCATGATAATTAGGGCATGGAAGGGACCTAAATAAAGCAGAACAACTAGGTTGGGGAATGTCCTTCCCGAAACACAAAGGATCATGGGAGAGGCAAGGATAGGACATTAGTGATGAGATTGAACCTTAGGGTGGATTCCTACATACCTTTCTCAAAAAGGGAAAAGACCAACTTCCATGTAGACTGGATATGGGGGCATAGTATCAAGGTGTACAGAAAGGGCAGAAACCCAATGACATACTAGGAATTATGTGTGGTTAGCAGCCCATCACAAGAGGGACACTATTGGTTGGAGGAGTATGAATTGAGCATAGGGATAATGCATGGTTAGCTACCGGGGAACTAGTATAACTCTACTAAGTGGTGGACTAAGTATGTGTGTACCGAACCAGGGGACACTAATGTTTACTAGTGTTTGGAGTTGAACATCAGGGAGTATTCCTACAAACCATGTATAAAGGATAGGGATAAAAACACCATTTAATTTGAAAGAGTATAGTTTAATGTCATCTAGGATGAAAGAGGAATATTGTTTAACGTCATGCGGGATGAGGTTAAGAAGACATGAAGTAGTCATGATTGATGGGTGATGGGCTTGAATATCAGAGAGGCTTCCTATATACCCTCCCAGAAAAGGGAAAGGATCAAATTCCACATAGTTCAGTAGAATGGGGAACATGGATTACATAGTATGGTGGCCCAAAGAGGATTTCATTGTTGGTAATTACTCTAAACCCATGTGAGTCATAGTCGGAGTCAGAAACATGAGGCAACAATAGACCTGACCCTCGCATCGTTAAAGGTTCGTCTGCCAAAAATGGAGTAGGGATTACACATGGTTAGTGGCCCAAAGAGGATTCATGGGATTAATCCGAGAGGGAAACCTGAGTAGGGGTATAGATGTATGAGGAGAATATGTCCACCATACCCGGAACTCCCTTCCAAGTTGGTTCGAGGCTTATGCATGGACTACCCGGCATGCACATGGTGACAAAGCTCAGAGTGAGAGTGGAGTTAGAAGGTACTGGGGCCCATCCCCTTCACAGACCTCTCTGGACTTGTCTCTTATTTGGTGATCTATTTTGACGTCTTTTATTGTGGATACTGGTGCATGGAAGTTTAATATTCTACAGTTGGGATAATTATAATTCACTTCCTACCCCTAGGACATACATAACTGGTGCACATTTACCCTTGGTGAAGGGAAGGAACCAGCATTGTTGTATAGAGATTGGGTTCTGGAGTGATCAATTAAGGGGATCATGTTAGCATGGAAATGTGAAGAAGTAATAACTATAAGTGTTACTATGCAATGAAACATGAGGCAAAGTAACACAACATGGAGCACTGCCCAAGTGACTTTGAAATCACTTCGTACAAGCCTGGAGGGCCGCACAAGAGAAGGGTTCGCAAAGCAAGAGGGCTCACAGAGAGGGTCTTCTCAAATCTCAGGTTTTTTGAAAAGCATAAGGAGTCATAGAACACAGGGATTCATAGAGCTCATGGGCTCACAAAGCATAGGGGATCATAGAGTATATGACTTCGTAGAACTCAAGGGATCGCAGAGCGCATGGGATCATAGACCACATGGCTTTGTAGATTGCATGGGCTTGAAGATCGTGGGGTCTCACAGAGAAAATGGCTTCGTAGATCTCATAGGCTCGTAGAGTGTCAAAGCTCACAGAGCATAAGGATTCATAGAGATCATGGGATCATAGGGAACAAGGTCTCATAGAGGATAAGACTTTGCAAAGAGGATAACTTTGAAAAAGCATAGTGTCCCAACCTAAGAATGGAGTACACATATTTTTGGACGGTTAATTATGAATATTGTGTTATTTTCAATGTTACGAGTATCCAAATAGGTCTACTTCCATTATGATGTCCCATAGGCTCTATGAAGGGAATCCCTCCAAGAATAGGGGGTAAATTTGTGTATATGGAAAGGGATTTCGTAATGCTCAAGTTACATGGATGAATCATTTTTATGATGGTTTATAGAGAAAATGGTGATACATGATTTTAGAGATCGAAAGAAGAAATATTAGGCTATTGGCCCTTTCGGAGTGGAGGATTTTGGGATTTATAGGCACAAGGAAGGTCTGCAGGGCAATGGGTGCACCACAAAGTAATTCATTCTCTGCAACTAGAGGAAGACTCCATCAAGTTTCTCATAACTTTGGAGTTGACTTTCACTCCCTCTATAGTGATTGTAGAGGATTTAGGCTTCCCTCAAGTGTTTTGTAACCACAGAGTTATTTGTCACTCCCTCCATGGTGTACGCAGAGACCTCTACATTCGATCAATTTCATCGTAGCTATGGAGTTGTTTGTCACATTCCTATACGGCAGGTGCAGAGAAGTCCTCCACATTACATAGGACATAGTGATGGATTGATTTGTGATGATTCTTTATGAAGTACCATTTTTTGGAATAGTTTTAGTGGTCTTTTCTTATTTTTTTTCAAGGCATTAATTTTGGCACCAAAAATATATTTTTATATAAAATCCTTTTTAATTCAGTATGGTTATTATTCACTAATTTTTCCTTAATCATTTTTATGTGGGTGTTCCCCCATGATCATATATATTATTCTTGCCCTTTTTTGTCCATTATATATGTAGGAATTCCATTTTTTTATTTCTTTTTCATTTTAACCTATTGAATAAAAAACATTTGATTAAGTCAGCAGGATCATGGGCATTATTTTTAATAAAAACTCTACAAATATCACATTAAATAATTATTCATGGATGTATAAAAATTATAATATATGAATACTATTATGGCATGGATCTTATGTTTCTAGTATAAATTCATCTGAAATATTAATTTAAGATTAATCTTCAATATCTAATTCACATATTACATCACTTCTTGACCATATCTTTCCCAACATGAATAAATATACATTAATGGTGTATAGATCAATGAATATTTTTACCACCAACCTATCATTTACATTGAAGAATGTAAAATCCCAGGTTCTTGGATTGGGTAGAATTCTTCACCCCATTTGAATATTTGGGTTTGGTGGTCAGAAAAACATAATTCATGAGTATAGAAACATAATTCCAAGAGGTTCCTAGGCCCAAGGACTTTTCCATATTGGTTTTTAACCTGAATCCATGGGGTTTTGGTTGGGTTACGAGAGTGTTAGAGGCCGATCACCCAACATTCTAGGGTTTAAAAAATGGGGTGTATGGTTCTGATAAACTATGTGGCCCCTAGGGGAAACTATATTGGCATTTTATCCTCATTGTTCACAGTTTTTCAAGTGTTTTAGGAAGGGTTTCACAATCATGTGGGTGATTCATTAGTTTTTAGAAGAGTCTCAGGTAGGGTTGGCTCATGGTTTCGAAAACCATGTGGGCCAACCGTGCAAGATGTGGTAACTAGAAAGTGTCTACCATATGGTTTACGTACAATTTTCAAAATTGCGTGGTAACCTTGTGGCCTTATAAAATGGGAAAATTACTATTTTAACCCTATTCTATTTAAGAGGGTATCCCCTATTCTTTCCTCCAACATGTGGGATTTCTCTATGCTATCCTTGGGAGATCTCCCATCCCTCACCTTGGTGTTGAGCAACACTCTTCATCTAAGCTCTGATCTTACTTTCATCTGGTGTGTTGGGACCACATCAGTAAGGGCCTCAACCATATTGTCCCTTTTCTCATTTGATCCCTCTATCTAGTGTCTTAATCCAATGCGGTCATATTTACCCCATTTTTGAGGTGTTCATATGAAATATCAATTTCTTTGAAATTGGATCGAGTTAGAGGCTATGATCATACATGCGAGTTTCTTCCAACACGAGGTAGTTGGTTCCTAGATTTTGCATTGATTTAACTCATGTTTTTTCGATGAATTATTTAGTGTGTTATTGGGTAGTCCAAGGGAGACCCTAATAATATAATGGTTGTTTTTTAATTAATTAGTTGAACTCATGAGATGTCTATGGGCATGATCCACCATCTCTGAAAATTTTATGAGCTTGGTGAGAGTATTTGAACGTTGGGAAGATTAGGTTGGGGTGTTTATTTTATTAAATTATAAATTTAATGTTTATTGTGATGGGTCCATGAGAACATGATGTTATTGAAATGATGATTGAGATGATGTTGACCATCTTGCAGATGCAACTTGTTTTTTATGTTGGGTGAGGCCTTGATTGTTGAGTTGATGTCAATGCCAAAGTTAGGTGACATGGCCTTTAGATTGAGGGAATGAGGTCACCAGGTTGAGGGATGGACCAAGTGATATTGGATGGTGTTTACCATCAAGTTAAGTGAAATATTGACTAGGTAATGAGGTCTTGGTATGATGTCACATAGGTAATTTTTTCTGATTTCCACTCACCATGATAGTTGATGACATATTTAGAGATGAGTGCGCATAGATAGGACTTAGATGATTTGGTGTTTTTGACCACTCACGTGGGTAGAGGCCTATATTAGATGCATCTTATGGTGGTTTTGGTAACTAGTATGGTTATAGGTTCTTTTTATATAATTACACATAGATGGTGAGGAGTTATCAATTGATAGGGTTGAGATCGTCGATTTTGGAATGAAAGTTTTCATACATTAAAGCTGTTGGCCTAGAATTGTGTGGGAGTATATACAATGTCGATCCTCAGTACGTCTTCTATTGATATAGTAATGTTTATTATTTAGAAGGATAGGTATCATTATGCCTCAAACATTGGGCTTAGAACTGATGGTGATTTTATGAGATGAGTTCCAAGGGACAAGGTATTTGTCTGGGCATGCCTTTAGGACATTAGTTTCTTGGTTATGGAATGCATTTTTATGTGACATTGTTAGTGGTTGAACCTAAGGTTTCCCATGGGTTGATTATTCATAAGGGAATTCCTTGGGCTATGAGCTCAGGATCCTCTCCATTATTGTTATACCAGTGATGGATGAATTAGGTGATTTCTTCCTTGTGGTTTCTGAGCACAAGTAAATCCGATTATATTAAATGATCTGCATGTGATGTTAGATTTATAATTAGTACACCTATGTAGTAACATGTGTAATATAGACATTAATTTGTGGTGTCCTAATAAGATTATTCTCACACACTACATGGCCACTTCAGGACCCTTTTAGACTTTTTTCACTTACAATCATGAAGGGGACTGAGTTGAGGATCTAGACATTACTGATATTGTTGGATCTTTTGAATGGTTTAGATGTTAGGGGACATTGGATGTTCATATATCAGATAGAGTTTTCTTTTTTTTAGTTTCTTTGGTATCATCATGATTATTTATATATATATAGAGGTTGGTCATGAGAAACCCTTATTTTTATTTTTTTATGTCCAAACTTAGATATATGTTCTAAAAATGGTATCAGGTGCTGTTTTATTTTACAAATGGAATGTTGAGTCTGTTGTTTATTTATTAATTCTTCTATTGTATGATATTTCTTCTACTATTGTCGGTTACTGGTCACGTCAATTATGGTGTTTTCTTTCACTGCTTCATATACATAGAGACCATTAGTATTAAAACCATCAGTGGGTGTAATCTACCCACTCTCACCTATTTAATCCAACACTACTAGTTTATATCCTTTGACGTATGGGAAGGTGCACCTAATCCAAAGTGAAACCCAAAATCAGAGCACATTTGGGGTGGATCAAAGGGTTGGGGTGCTAAAAATGGTATCAGAGTAGTTCATGATAGGTAATAGGTAACAATCTTCAACTGGATACTAATGATATAAGATTATTTTATTTCTAAATTGTATTACAAATTAGTTTATGGTAGTCTGAAGATAAGGATGTTATTGGATCTGGGTTCAGAGCTCATGTTTGGGTGTCTATATCCCAATGCATGAGGGACAGACCATGTTCTTATGGGTGCAAGTTGCTATTTTTCATTACTCTATTTATAGTTCCTATTATTTCAACCTAAATTGTTTCACATGGATGTAATTTTTATCTACTATTATATCTGACCATTGGCCTGGCTTGAAAAATGAGAGATATGGACCCCTGGCATGGTATGTCAAGGGAAGTTTTTTTTTATGATTTTTTATAGGCAAATAAGATTTGACATATGTATGTGTACCTGTGGTTAATTTTATTGTAATTGTAATTAGGAACATGGATTTCACTAAGAAGGATATGGTTTTTTAATGTGTCATAAAAGGAAGATAAACATAGTTTTCCTGTATATCCTTCTTTAGTGGAATCTCACACAACCAACCTAGGCATGTGGTCCCAATGAGACTTGTATGTGATGTGATATTATATGTGACAAATGTATATGTGGTATTGGATCCAATAGAAGAATGAAAGGATGATAATTGTGGGTGTTCTATTTTAAATGTCAACAATGGAAGCCAAATAACATCTTCTAACATATCCTTCCTTGGTGGAATATTACCGAGATCCCACAGAATGATCTATGATGCTAGACTCAGATGTGGGTTGGTGATGGGCCATGAGAAGAGATTTAAATGTGATACTAGACTCTGATATGGGAGGGTATGAGACAATTGAGGTTGGATGTCATGTGACATGGTTGTGATAGGGGAGTGTAAGGGAATTTAGATAGTGTTTCTTGTTATAGAAATCCCTATATACATTATATATATTTTATACTATTTGTCTGACCACGTTATTAATATTCAGCGGGTTTCCACCTAGATGGCTTCTGATGAAGCATAAGACGTGCAGTGCTTTGGTTCATCAAGAGTGTGCATAGGTTGAGGCCCCTAAGGGTGAGGATGATACCCCAGATAGGAAATAAGATCATGAGTTATGGGTATCAACTCAGGTTTATGATCTAGTGCAGGAGTGGCATCCACTAGATTTTAAATATTTTGGGTTGTGCCTTGACATGCTGATTTTGGTGATCCTGGTATGTGTTATATAGGGTATCAATAGAAAAGCTCATGGAGATGAGCATTTTATGGAATTCTGGACTCAAGAGTTCAGGATGCAACACCCATCAGTATTTTAGGGTGAGGGTGGAGCACAGGTGGTGGAGAACTAGATCGAGCCAGTTAAGACCATATTCAAGAATCTTGACACACAACCATGATAGAGGGTGAATCTTATGATATTTAGGCCCAAATTAATAACAATGTACTGGTGGGACGTACATGTTCATCTAGGCATACATGAGGGATAGGCGCAAGAATGATTTGGAAATTAGGTTCTTTAAGAAAAAAATTCCCAGATATAATAAGGGTACAAGGATGTTGGGAGTTCGTAAGCTTACAGTAGGAATACAAGTCCTTCATGGACTATGTAGCTACTTTACAGAGTTATCTTATTTCACACAAATTTTGGTGGGTGATGTCACCTTGAGGGTGAGGCTTTTCAAAATCGTTTACAAAATTCCATTCGATTATAGGTAAACATATTCATGTTGGCTTCACTCTCAGAAGATATCAAACAACTACTGATATCCAAGGAAAACATGACATACCAGCCATACCCAAACCATGCGATGTCTTTAGGTGATTATAGGTGTGGTGCATGAAATTTTAGGAATCATGGACAAGATGAGTCTCAAAATGGAGTTCAAGGAAAATACATGATCAAAACACTATAGAGATAGTCGTTGGCAGTGTTCTTTTAATGTCGGAAGCTAGTACAATTTCATGCATAGTGTGATCAGGCACTGAATGAGGGCTCATCGTGTGGAAATGTCATGCATCTCATGTAGTTCTATAGTAGGCCTTCTCATACAGGTAACAGTCAAAGATCAAGGTACACTCAAGCTTCTGAGGTTGGACCTAGAGTGTTACTAGGAGCTGGTAGCCATGACTCAGTAGCACACAGAGGATGTGGTTGAGATAGTGTGCCCAATGGAAGATAGATGGGGAAGATCGGTAGGGATTATAGGATTAAGGAAGTAAGGTTTTAGGATTGGTTCATGCCATTGCGATATGAGGGTTAGAGCGGGCTTGTGATCTTACAATGGTTATAGGTACGCCATGGGAATGATCGAGTTTTGTTTTATTTTCGCATGGCCTTTTTTCATGGCATGTCAGGTTTTGGTGCATGAAGTTCACATGATGTATGTTTTGAATAACCAGGTTCTAATTAGTTGGTTGGAATCATCTATTATGCAATATATATATATATATATGAGGGTCATGGAACTAGGATTAACTATGGTCATCGATGTGATGCAGAACTATTTGAGGTGCATTGTCATTTGGGAATCAGTGTGATGCATGATTTATTGAGGTATGTTGGAATCTAAGAATCAATGATATGTGGTCTCAATGTGATGTGCGAGTCAACGAAACATATTAGGGGTATATTTTGAGATGCATGACCTCATGGTTTCCATGTGAAACACCTAAATGAGGCGGGCATCTGATGAGATGCTCTACTCTATGGGTTTTATATATGAAAAGAGCCTGGTTTGAGAACTTGATGAGGTGTAGGAGAGATGATGCATCAGAATATGACTTCTAAGACTAGGTATGGTCAGTGTACCAGTAGATTATTTTCATTTTAGGTCAAGAATAATCCAATATATGTAACTCTTAAGGTGGGGAGATCCATTCAGAAGATGACATGTGACTTCTTAACTGGTGTAGATTGCATTTTTTAATTGAGGTGGGTATGTTTTGTACTATATCTGGGTAATGTGTTATTGATCAGGGAAGTGTTTTGTGAAGGAAATGAGATTGTATCATCCTATGTTATTAGAGTGGGTTGAATTCCCAGCCTGATTGAATTTTCGAGTATTGGTAGTCAGACCAACTTCTTTAATGATTATCAGAAATTAAGTATGATATTTTCCTTGACTCAAAGATTTTATTATTAGATAGGGTTTAAACCAAAAAAATTATATGGAGTCTCATTTGGGTTCTAGGTGTTTTAGAGGATAAAAACCAAACATTCAATGATGCACATATTGGGGTGCATAGTTTGGATAATGTGTGCAACTTCCAAGGGAAACTGTGCGGCCCTCCATACTATGTATGCATGGTTTTTGAAAACATGAAGTAGGGATTTCACTACTATGTTGGGTACTCTGTATTTTTTAATATATGGTAACACACATCTGTCCTACGGTTTGGAAAACTATTTGGGCTAACTATTCATGGTGTGGTTTCAAGATAGTGTGTGCCATAGAGTTTTTTCACGGTTTTCCAAACTGTGCAGTAGCCATATGAACTTTTAAAAAGTAATAATTGACCATTTCCCCATTTAATCATTAAGAGGGTCCCCCAAATTCTTTACTCATATGAATGGGATTCCTCTATACTAGTTGTGGTAGGTCTCCTCTCCCTTATATTGGTGTTGAGCTACACTCTTCATTCGAGCTCTGATATTCTTTCCGTCAAATGCATTGGAAATGCAGCACTGTTGTATTTAATCCTATCATATATTTTATCCATTGAACTCATCATATAATGAACTAAATCCTACAAGCCTATTTTTATCTATTTTGAAAATCTCAATTAAAATAGTGATTTCCTCTAAATCAACTCGATTTAGAGTTTATGGTTGGATATTCGCAATTCCACCAAGATGAGGCAGGTGGTTCCTAACATTCTATTTGATTTATCTCATGTTTTCGGGGTTCATTATTGAGTGTTCTAATGGCGGCGTCCAATAAAGTCTTTAATAATTTCATGGTTTTATTTTAATTAATTAATAAAACACATGATATTCTTATGGGAGTGATACACATTCCCAAATAATGTTATGATCCTGGTGAGAGGCTTCAAGACTTGTGCAGATTAGGAAAAAGTTTTTTTTAAAATTAAAATTTTTATGGATCTTTTAATGGATCCTAAATAATGTGATAGGATTGGCCTGAGAATTGGGATGGTTTTATCCATATGGATATGGAATTTTTTTTCATGTTGGGTGAGGCCCATATACATGAGGTGATTTTGATAACTAGGCTTCAAACTATATTCATCTAATTTAGGCGATGAGGTCATCGGGTTTTGGGGGTGGATTTAGTGATAATGGATGGATTTGATCATTAGATTCAGTGACATAGACATAGGGGAATTATGTTTCAACAATATGTGTCTTGGGTACTTTTTTAGTGATTCTTTCCCAGCTTGATGGTTTACACTCCATTTGGAGTCATGCTCACATAGATTGGACTCAGATGATTAGTTATTGGTGACCACTCCGATGGGTAGAGGACTCAATTAGATGTGTATTACAGTGGTGTTGATCACTAGTATGGTTGGAAGTGATTTTCATAGTAATCCATGTGGATGGTGAGGATCTATCAATTGATTAGTTGGATACCAATGGTTATGGGTATAGGCCCGCTATACAATGAGGCCCTAGGGTTGTGATTGTGAGGGTGGACGGACACCGCCGATCCTCAGGATGTCAATTTTTGAGCCAATGCTTTTGAATAATTAGAGAATTGAAATCTATGTTCCTCATATATTGTGCTTCAATCTAATGGTTATTTTATGATATGAGGTATGAGGGACTAGGTATTTGTTTGGTTTTTCCTTCAAGACTTTATTTCTATTATTAGAGCACAAGTTTCTATGTTACACTATTAGAGGTGTAGCCTTAGGGTTCAGATAGTTTGATTCTACATCTTTGGATGCCTTGGGCTATAAGATAATGACCCTCTACATTACTGTTGTATCGGTGACGACTATGATGGGTGATTTATCCATTGTGGATTCTGATCATAAAGTAAAGAGTTCATATTATTTGATGTGCATGTGATTTTTCATTTATAATGAGTACACTTGGGTATTCATAGATGTAGTATAGGAATACATTAGTGGTGGCCTGATGAGATTATTATCATACACTAAATGTGACCTTCAAGACATGTGTATACATTTGTCTCTTGCGATCTTGTAAGGGAACAAGGTCAATAGATGGATCTTAGTGATCTTGTCGGACCATTTTCATGTGATGGATAGAAGGGGATATATGATTTTCATACATCATCTATAATCTAAACCCCCAAGAAATTACAGATAAATATAATTTTGAATGCTTGAAAAATTGAGTATCAATGATACAACACTTTGTTATATCATATGAAATTAACAAAATGTTTCTGCATCTGTGATTTGAATTTTGAAGAATTGACATACTCGGTTGCGATCAGTAAAAAATTTAGAGTCTGATAAGAGAATATTACATTTTTTAGTGAATAGTAACATACTCATGGAATTTTAATATACAATTATGAATAGTAACCTCACCCTGTATGTATAAAAAAAAATTATGAACCTAATAATTGAGAGTGAGTATTTTAAAAATTAATAACTAAGTGTTGGTATTTTTGTGAGTAATAAATATTTAATTACAATTTTAAATTAATTAATTTATTTAAAATAAAAAAAAAATTCATAAAATGTATACCTATGGAAATTTTTATTTTTTATATGATTTTAGGTTAATTTTATGAGACCTTAATTAATTTTTAAATGTATTATAAAATTAGTTTTAAATATAAAATATGTTTTTTCAAGTAAATAATGATTTTATTTAGAAAACTAAATTTCAAATATTTAGAGACTAATTTTGAAAAATTGGAGACCATTTTTAAATTATAAACATAAAATAATGGTAATGGTAAAATTTTTAGATTTTTCATGAAATACATGATTTTTTAGTGAATACTAAAATTAGATAATTTACAAAATATTCTTAATAAATGAATTTTTTCATCATTCTTGAGTCATGGATAATGTAAATAGCCATTGGTTAGAACATAAATTCACTTATTAATTTATTTATTACAATAATCAGGACTATTTAGAGTCTTGAGCTAGACTAATGAAATAATGATTAAAATAATGGAAAACTCTCCTCTCCTCCACTATAAATATCACCCCTCAACCCTCTTCCTCTCACAGCTACAAAGCCTTAAGACATGGATATGTTATCCAAAATAATCTTCCCCAGTATCTCCCTACATCAAAGAGATTTTGAGCTTTCTAAAAGACCAAACCACCATCCCTTAATGAGATTCTCAAAGAGGTGTATTGAATAGGTAAAATCCACTTCCTTTTTCTTTTATTTTCATTTTAGGCTCCTTTCATTGGTTATACTCTCCTCACCCCCTTTTATAAAATTATCCTGATTTGTAAATTATCATATATATAATGTAATTATATCATGTTAATGGAATATACTTCCTCAAACTACCATATCTATCTCTTTTATTTTATAAATGAAATCATCGTCTAGGAGGTGCTGATTTACGATCTTCGTGGATGAAGAAGTTTTGTTCTTCAAATTATTCATCAACGATATTCATGAAACCATTTTAATTGTTGAGATATTTTTGTAAATTTATAATATAACCCATTTTTATGTTCTAGATATATCTATTTTACATAATAGTATACGATAAAAGAAGAGTTTTTTATGATCAATTACTACCATAATAATAAAAATGATTATCACAAACTGTATTATCTAATGATTTATACTCATAATATATAACCAAATTATATATATAGGCATTTAAACTTATAGAAGATAACTAATAACATGTAGTTACAATTTTAAATAATTATATCCCATCCACAAGAATTTTATTACTTATAATCAAGCGAACTGATCATGAAATCAATGAACGAACAATCTAGAATGAAGAAATTGAATCCTACAACTCATAAATATGGAAATAAATGAACTTAATAAAATTATAATAGATAAAATACACGTTTAAAAGGTTATTAATTAGTTAATATATAGATTTAAGTTTATTATCCTAGATATTATGGCCAAGTGCATAACACATTTGGATATAAGGTAAGGGTTTTCTAGCAAAACCATCATTTACTTTGAAGTTACTCTTTGTATCTCTTAATATAAATTAAATTCTTAATTATTCTTAATTTTTCCTCAATATAATATGTGTGAATTATTCATATATGTGTATAAATAATAATCCCTATTTATTTTGTAGGAATTTAAATGTTATATAAAGATAATTTTTAATTTTTCATGATAAACAAGCCAGATTCAAGGGAACATCTCAAATTCTTACCTATATTCAAGTAAATTATATAATATTTTTTAAGCCACCATTAGTTTTATAAAAAAACTCATTTAATCATTGAAAAACTACTTTAGATTATTTTTGGTTTTATACAATGATTTCTCCAATAGAACTCTTCTTTTCAATGTAAAAGTGTATATCTCTAAAAAAATCATCGATGAATTTATTAGTGTATTTTTGCATATTTCAACACCTCTATAGAATTTTATTTCTTATTGAGGTAAATATATAATTATTATCTTCTAAAATATTGTATTAAACGGTTTATGATCTCTTTGACGATGTATGTCTTATCTTTATACAATTCACCATATTACTTAGAATGGTTTGTGTGTATGTGTATAGATTGGGGAATGTTATTTCATATGTTCATGTTATTTTTGTTTATCACCATTGATATGAGGAATAAATTGTACATAAAAAGTGATTGGTGGGACCTCTATTTCCTCTCAATGCATCAATAGGTCTCATTAGACAAAATGTAATTGGGTTCTGGTCGATCCCTTACCCTAGTATTTTCAGAAGTCTTGGCCAAGGCCTTGACAATATGTTTCAGAGGTCCATCATTATGAATTCTTTCATTATGGTATTAGTAATTGGTAAATAATGTGATTATTTGACTAGTATAATATCAATTCTTATGTTTCATTCTCTTATTATAATTTATATGGCCTTATTTAATCACCTTTAAATCCTTCCATATCATGCTCAACTATATTTTTTAAAGGCATGTGTTTTTTATTTGTTCACCATTCCTAGTGTTTATTTTTATGATATCATAATCTATATTTCATACCCTAACTAGGAATCGTATCTCACCCATTTCTTATGCTTTATTTTCCCTAGGATGAGAAGATTAATGTTATGAATGACTTCCATGGATTATCTAGGAGTCGTATTTGTTTCCAAATGAATTTCTATAATGTATATCATTTCAAGCTTTAATATTTAAATGATGATTGTATCTTGTTTTCAAAATTTTATAAACTAATCGTTCCTTCAGGACATGAATTTCTTGTAATCATTCCAACATAATTCAATAATACACCAACTCTGGGAAACTGGGGTTAGGGTGTTACAGTTAGTATCAAAGGAATTTTAGTTGAAACCTTGGAAATTAGATATAGAAAAAATATATTAAGGAAAAATCCTTAAGGTAGACATTGAGGATAATAATACAAGAACATTATATAATATTGTAAATGAATATATTGTGTGGACCATCCTGGAAAATACATCCATGTCTAGACAATACAAGTTGACATGGTTCTGGCATAGATGTACCTAGGAGTAACAACTCCAATAAGGTGTTCATGGCTTGACTCCAGGTAACCTAGTACTAAAAAATGGGCCTTACTACAAACATAGTTTGAAACTACTTCACGATATTCTTAGGATAATTAAAATCTTCTTTAAAATTCATTATAAATAATTTAAATGTAAATACTTCCTCAAAGAATCCATGGTTATGACTATGAAATTTGATATGCATAAAATTTCAATATATGTTATGTTTTTTTTCTAGTTCGACATTATACAATATGATTCATAACCTAATTTAGTGTATACAATTATTTAGAAATATAACCCAGTGGAAGGAATGGAAACTGCATGAATGCACGTATCCCATATTGGGATTTACCTCCTATGAAAAATAATGGTGTTCGTTCTAAAGAAATGACTAGTTCAGAGAAACTTATAACTATACAAGGATAGATGACTCAAGTTATGAATAAAAACCATACCCGTATAGAGGATCTTGATACACAACATAGAGGTTAAATGTTATAATTCATTATATGACAATAGCCTCCATAATTCAATAGTACTATAAACCCATTCATAGAGAAGTAGTAGATAGGTTTCTTTGAGAGGATATTTCTCCCTTTCGGATGTAACGGAAGGGAAAAGGTTATCATGGCAGTTTATCATCTGTCAGGAGATGGAAATCAGTGGTGGTCATTAATTCAAAACAAGAAAGAGTAGGAAGACAAAGAATAAATGTAATGGAGAGACATTAAGGAAATAGTCTTAGAAAAATATTTTCCTCGTGAATAGTGGGAATACATGGAGAGAAAATTCTTGATCATCAAACAAAAATATGATGAAAATGTTCTGAAGTATGAATCCAATTTTACAATGTTATCATGGAATTATGAATATTATATATGTAATCCAAAGAGAAAGATATATCAATTATTTGTTGGTTTAAAACAATTCCTCCAAATGGAACTGGTTTCCCAAACATTCTCATCATAATAAGTTATAGTCTCATGTGAAATCAATACAGATATATAATTTTCTATGTCTTAGGACATTCAAGAAAAGAAAGAGAAGAAGAGGATGGCAGAGGAAAAAATGGATAAAGGGAAGAATAAAAACGGGAGTTTTTCAACATGTGATACTTATAGAAAAAATATTCATAGATCTTTCTTAAAAAGAAAAGGAGTCTATTACAAATGTTGATATAGAGTCCACCAATGTGATGATTGATGGGAAAGAAAGAAGCTACCAATGTTCTGTGCTACAAATTTTAGAGAGATGGAATATTATGAAAATGATTTTACAAAGAGTTAGGGAAGCATTGTCTAGAGAACGCCAAGGGAGAAAGGCCAAGATTATGTGATCACAACTGTTGAGGTTGAAGTTCCTAATGATGTGGTGGTAGATACTTTAATCATTTCATCAAAATTAGCTAATGATTTATTTGATTCTAGATCATCACATTCTTTTATATCTTCCCAGTTTTCCAATAAAATTATAGATTTACAATTTGATTTAATAGAGGTGTTGTCAGTCCAAACTTCTAAGGGAAGTATCATTGAAAAAATGATGTGTGGATCAGTCCCCCTTATGACACATAAATTTTCATTAGTTGTTGAATTTATCATCATGCCCGTGATTAAATATCATATAATTATTTTTATTAATTGGATTTCAATTTATGATGCAAAAATCAATTTCAAGTAGAAAGAAGTTACATTTTTTGAGAATGATGTTGAATCCCTTATCTTTAGAGAAGAAATCTCATCATTTGATTCTTATCTAGATCAACCCCATGTATCTCTATTGAATACAATTCTTGGGGAGTAAGATAAAACAATATCTCTGGGTGGGGAAAGAAATATTAAAATAGGGTATGTTTCTATTATGAATTAATACATTCATTTATTTCCAGAGTATTTACCTTGAAATCCCCTAGAGTGGGAAGTTGAGTTTTCTATTGATTAAATTCATAGTGCTAGGACTATATTAAATACCTGTTAAAGAATGGCCATAGTGGAATGAGTAGAACAGAAGAAACAACAAGAAGTATTAAGTGATATAGGATTTATCATCCCCAGTATTTCTCCATGGGGATCTCATTTTCTTTTAGTTAAGAAGAAAGATGTATCTATGAGGTTGTTCATTGACTATAGTGCGATCAATTATATTACGATAAAAAACAAGTATCCTCTTCCTCGCATTGATTATTTATTTGATCAACTTTACGGATCCATATATTTTTTAAAGATTGGCCCTGTATTTGGATATTATCAATTGCATGCGAGGAAGGAAGATATTCAAAAGACATCATTTTGAACTAAATATGGGCATTAAGAGTTTACTGTGATGTCTTTTGGACTCACTAATGAACCCTATTTTTTACTAGAACTAATGATTAGTTTTTAAAAGAATATCTTGATGACTTTTTGTGGTATTTATTGATTATATCTTGGTATACATCAAAAGCTACAAAGATCATGATAATCACTTGTGCATTATTCTGAAGATTCTTAAATGAAATGAGTTATATAGGATGTTTAGAAATAAATTTCATTTTTTGGCCATATTATCTCTAAGGATGGAATCCTAGTTGGTCCTATAATGAAAAAGGTAGTTCTGGAATGGCTTACTCCAATGAACATAAATACAGTACCTAGTTTTATTGGTTTACCAAGTTATTATCAATGTTTTGATTGGAACATTGCTTGATTAGCTCACCTATTGACCAATCGTACTCATAAAGGTGTTATGTTTGTATGTAAAAATGAATGTGAAGAATGTTTTGAAGAAATGAAGAAGAGGTTAATGAATTCTCTAATTTGGACTCTACCATCAAGAAATAGTGGATTTGGAATTTTTATTGATGCATTAAAGAAAGTACATGGTTGTTTCCTTATTTATAATGATATAGTTATTACCATTGCATCAAAGAAGTTAAAAATTCATGAAAAGAACTATCCAACTCAGGATATTGAGTTACCAGCTGTAATATTTTCTCTAAAGATATGGATAAATTATCTCTATAGTGAAATATGAGAGGTATATATTGATAAAAATAGCTTGAAATATATATTCTCATAGAAATAACTCAACATGTGGCAAAGGAGATGGCTCAAGCTACTCAGGGATTGTTATTGTTCAACAAACTACCATTCGGTGAAGGAAAATAAGGTGATAGATACATTGAGGAAGAAGGATAATAGAGTTCATAACACAACTAGGATTGATAAGGATCTTATATACATGGATATAGCAAGGTTGGATATGGGAATTATCAAAGAAGGTGAAGCATCTTTACATTTTCAAATGGTATCCCAACTATCTTTATTTAAAAGAATTAAAATTTCTCTATCTAATGATGAGAATCATAAAAACAAATAAAGGAGTGAATGTTGGGAAGTTGTATGAATTCGTGTGTGAGGATGAAATTCTGAAATATAGGAAGAGACTATGTGTTCCCTCTATACTCGAGAAGAAAAGGGAGTTATTGGCTGATTCATATAGCTCGAATTTCTCTATACACCCTGGTAGCACTAAAATGTTTAGATATTTGAAGTAATATTTCTTGAAGAACAAGGTGAAGTGGGAAATTTATGATTATATATCAAGTTGTTTAGTCTTTAAACAAGTTATGGTTGAATGAAAACAACCTGGAGGTGTTGTGAAAACTCAACCTATTCTTACATGTAAATGGGATGCATCACCATGTACTTTGTCACTAGATAACCCAAAACTCCACGGAATAATGATGCAATATGGTTAATTGTTTATCGAATTATGAAATATGCATTTTTCCCTGCTATAAGAGACAATTTTCCCCTGGGTTTCCTTGGAAAAGTCTATATCAACAATGTTTTGAGTCTTTATGGAGAACATCTATTAAGTGTTTATGATTTTGATACATGCTTCACAAAAAAATTATATAAAATACTTCCAAAAACGTTGGATACTGAACTTCATTTGAGTAATGCTAATCACCCTCAAATTGACGAGCAGTCATAAAGGACAATCCAGACATTAGAAGACATGTTGATATAATTTTAAATTGAAATTCATGGTATGTAGGATCTGTATTTACCTTTAGTAAATTTTTCCAGCAATAAATGTTTCCATTCACGTATTCAAATGGAACCATATGAAGCATTTTATTGAAAGAGATATTGTACACGGACATGTTGGAATGAAGTTGGTGAAAGGAAGATAGTGGGCCCATAGATTGTATCTTGAGAAACATCAAAGGTAAATAATATTCAAACCCATATCAAAGAATCTCAAAGTAAGAAAACAATGTTCACATAATCGAAAGAAGGATTTGAAATTTCAAGTATGAGATAATGTTTTCTTAAAAATATCTCCATGTAAGGGTATTATATGATTTGGGGAGAAAGGGAAATTGATCCCCAATTAAATTGTTCCTTTAAAAATCATAGAGATAACTGGATTTTTGGATTAGCATTTTCTAATTCCATCTTTCCTTTCTATGTAACACACTGTGTTCTATGTCTCATTATTGATAAAGTACATGCCAAACCTAATGCATGTCTTCACTTCTGAAGGTATAGAATTGGAACCTAACTTATAATTTTGTGAAGAGAATATATCAAGATTCTAGACACTAAAGAATAGGTGTTGAGGAATCATATGACTCTACTAGTAAAGGTACTTTAGAAAAAATCAGAAAATTAAAGAGACAACATGGGAGCTTTAGGAACATATGATGGAGAACTACCCAAATTTTTTTATAAGGTAACATTTTGCTAATTTCAAGGACGATATTTTTGTAAGGATTGATGAATGTAGTACCCCATGAATTTAAAAATACATTTACTATTGAATGCATGAAATACTATATATTTTTGAAACAACAAATTATTATATACTTGACTATGAACATTATTTTTCATCTTTTCTGATTTGAATATTGAAAAACTAACATAGATGGTTGAGATCAGTATGATATTTAGTGTATTATAGGATCATCTTACATTTTTAATGAACATTAATTTACCCTTATGAATAGTAACATACACTTATGAATCATAATGTACCCTTATGAATAGTAACCTCTCCCAAGTAATTATAAATAAAATTTAGGCACCTTATAAATGAGAGTGGGTATTTTAAAAATTAATAACTATGTGTTTGTATTTTTTTGACTAATAAATATTTACTGAAAATTTTAAATTAGTAAAATTATTTAAAATAAAATTCATTTACAGAAAATGTGTACCTAAATAAATATATTGTTTTCTATGATTTTAAGATAATTTTATGAGAGCTCGGTGGTTTTTTTAAAGTATTATGAAACCAATTTAAAATTTAAAATCTATATTTTTCAAGTAAATAATGATGTCATTTAATAATTAAATTTCAATTTTTTATAGAATTATTTTTATAAAATGGAGTTCATTTTTGAATTATAAATGTCAAAAATTGGTTATGGTGAATATTTTGGATTTTTCTAAAATACTTGAATTTGTGTTGAATTGTGAAATTTGATAATTTACAAAATACGATAAATAAATAAATTTATGCATCATGCATGAGTCATGGATGATTTAAATGGATATTGGTTCAAACTCACATACATGTATTATTGTGTTATTTATATGAATAAATACTATGCATAGTATTGATCCAAAATAATAAAATAATGATTGAAACAATGGAAACCCTCCTCTCCTCCATAATAAATACTACCCCTCAACCCCATTTTCTCTCACACCTCTCCATATTTGAGCCTTTCCTATGTTCTACCAAATACAATCCCAAATCCCTTCTTATTTCTTAGATCTCTAGGTCTTTCCAAAAGATCTAAACCCCTATCCTTAAAGAGATTCTCAAGGTGGTGTATTGAAGAGGCAAAATCCACTTCCTTTTTCTTTTATTTTCATTTTATGTTCCTTTCATTTATTATCCGATCTTCAACTCTATTTTAGAAATGGTCATTACAACTCCATTATCATCTCTATACTGGTATAATATCACGTTAATTGAAAATTATTCCTCAATCTACCATCTCCCTCTCTCTATTTTATTTTATAAATCTAATCATCATCGGAGAGGTCCTGATTTACAACCTTCATGGACAACAATGTTTTGTTCTTAAAATTATTATTCACGGATATTATTAATACCATTTTAATGGTTGATATAGATTTTAAAATTTAAATTCTAACCCTTTTAAGCTCTATATTTGACATATTTACATAATACTATATGATAAAAAAATGAGTTTGTTATGATCAATAACCATTATAATGATCTAAACTATTATCACTAAATGTATTATATAACGACTCATCCTCATAATATATAACCAAATTATATATATAACCATTTAAACATATAGATATTTATTAATAACATGTAATTACATTTCTTTTGGAATTATAGCTCTTCCACATTAATTCCATTACTTATAATCAAGTGAACTGATCATGAAATCAAAGAACGAACACTCCAGAAAAATGAAATTCAATATTATAACTTATCAATAAGAAAATAAAAGAACGTAATAACATTATAATAGTCCAAATACATGTAGATTAGTTTTTTAATTAGTCAATTAATGGATTAAATTTGATTATCCAGGACGTTAAGGTCATGTGCAGAATACATTCAAACATAAGGTAAGGGTTTTCTACCCAAACCTCCATTTTCATTCAAGTTATTCTTTGTCACTATTATTACCAATTAAATTCTTAATTATTATTATGTACTAATCATAAATTCTTTGGTAATGTTCTATATATTTTTACCAACCAGAATCCTTCTTTATTTAATGTGGAGTTAAATATTTTATAAAGATCCTTCTCAATTCTTCTCGATAAACAAGCCCGATTAACGGGTACTTCTCAAATTCTTACCTATTTTCAAGTACACACTATAATATTTTTTAATCAACCTTTGTTTTTATAAAACCACTCATTTAATCATAGAAAAATTTTCTAAGCTCATTTCTTTTTTTATGAAAATAGTTTTTCAAAAGAACTATTCTTTTCAAAGTAAACGTTTATTTCTCTCAAACAATTATCGATGATTTTATTTGAGTATTTTTATCTATTTCAACACCTATATTAAATTTTATTTCTTATTGAGGTGAATATCCTATTTTTATCATCTAGCATATTGTATTAAATGGATTATGATCAGTTTGACTATGGATATGTTATCCTGATACCATTCACCATACCACTTAGAATGGTATGTGTTTATGTGTAAAGATTAGGGAAAGTTATTCATTGTGTTCATGTTGTTTATATTTATCCCCTTTCATATCAAGAATGAATTTTCATTTTCAAGTGATGGGTGATGCCTAGTATATCCCCTCGAGGAATCAGTATATCTCAAGACACAAAAACGAATTGGGTTTTTTCCAAGTACATACTCTAGTATTTTCAAACGTCTTGGCTGGGGACTTGACAATATGTTTCATATGTTCAGCATTATGAATTCCCTAAATATGGTATAAGTAATTGATAAAACATGTGGTTATTCTACTAGTATAATATCAGTGGTTATTTTTAATTCTCTTATGATGATTCATATTTCCTTATATAATAAAATTTCACTCCATCCATATTATTCTCAAGTATATTTTTAAAGGCATGTGTTTTTTAGTTGTTCAACAATCCTAGTGTTTATTTTTATGATACATTCATTTGTATTTCATAACCTTAATGAGAATATGATCTCACCCATTTCTTATGTTTCATTTTCCCCAGGTTGTGAAGATGGATATTATGAATGTCTTTCTAGGATTATCTAGGACTCATAGATGTTTCCAATGGATTTTATATAATATATTTCATTTCAAGTTGGAATGTTGAACTTATAATTGAATATTGTATTCCAAAACTGTTAAAATATTCATTTCATTATGATATGACTTTATTATAATCATGCCAAACTAATGAAATAATGTAGAGGCTCTAGGAAACTCAGATTGGGGTGTTGTAGTAGGTATGAAAGGACGTTTACTAGAACCCTTAAAAACTAGATATAGAAAATATAGATTAGGTGGAAAATCCCTAAGTTAGACTTCAAGGATAATAATAAAATAGCATCCTATAATTTTGATAAGGAATTTATTATGTGGATAATAATAGAAAATACATCCATTAATTTATACTACAAGTAGACATGGTTCTGGAACAGATGTACCTAAGAGTAACAACTCTGACAAAGTGTTCCAGGCTTGACTTAAGGTAACCTGGTACACAACAATGAGCCTTAATGCGCACCTAGTTTGACACTACTGAGGGATTCGATTAGTATAATTCAATTATTATTTACATGAAATTATAAAGTATTAAAATGAAAATATTACCTCAAAGAAACCATTCATATGAATATGAAATTATACATGCATAAAATTTCAATTTATGTCAAGTGTTTTTCTAGTTCAACATTATACATTATGATTTATAAAATAATTTTTTATATTCCTTTATTTAGAAATGGTTCCTAATATAATGAATGGAAAAAAACATGAACACAAGTATCACATGTCTGGATTTACCTTCTATAAAAAACATAGATGTTGGTTCAGTAGCTACGACTATTACTGAAAAGCTTATAACTATACTGGGAAATCTGAATCAGGTTATTAATAAAAACTTTAACTGTATGGAGAATCTTGATCCAAAACATATAGGTGAAATGTTAGACTAATTTATGTTACAATAACCTCCATCATTCAATGTGACGACAAACACATTCATAGCAGAGTAGTGGATAATTTCCTTAGAAAAGATATTTCTTGCTTTGGGATGTAACGAAAGGGATAAGGTTATCATGGTATTTCATTGTCTATCAAGAGATTGAAATTAGTGGTGGGAATTAATTCAAACCATGATGGAGGAGGATGAAATAAATGAAATGGAATGTATGTACTTTAAGTAAATGTTCTTGAAAAAATATTTTTCATGAGAACAACGAGCAGATATTGAGTTCCAATTCTTGAGTTGGAAACAAAAATTGGATAAAAACATTGTTAAGTATGAATAAAATTTTACAAGGATCAAAATGGATGAGGTGGACTACATACGTAATATGAGGAGAAATATTGATCGATTCTTTGATGGTTTAAAACGATTCCCCCAAAGGGAACTGGTTTCATAATCATTCACCTCATATGAAGATATAGTCTCATGTGAAATCGAGAAAGAGAAATTATTCTCTAAGTCTTATGAATTTAAAGTAAATAAATAGAATTAGAGGGTGGAAGAATAAATAATAGATAATGGGAATAATAAAAATGGGTTTTTTCCAAAATGTGATACTTATGGAAAGAAACCCCTCAGAGCATGAAAAAAAATAAAAAGAGCCTATTATAAATGTAGAGAAAGATGCTACCAATATCATTATTGCAATGGAAGTAAAGACACATACAATTCTCAATTCTATAATTATGATGATATGGCACATTATGCCAACTATTTTCTTAAGTTTCAAGGAAACATCACCCGATAAGTCCATCGGAGAAAGGCCAAGATTATTCGATCACAATTACTGAAGATGAAGTTCTAAATAATGTGGTGGTAGGTACTTTAATATTTTCCAAAAACATTTGAAATTCTTTAATTGATTCCTTATCACCACATTATTTTATATATACCCATTTCCACACAAAAAAATAGATATTTCTAATTTTATTTAATAAAGGAGTTTTTAGTAATCACTCTTAAGGGATGTGTCACTGCAACAAATATGTGTCGATCAGTCCCCCTTATAAAACATAAACTTGCATTAGTTTTTTTTACCATATTTTCATACACATTACTGACTTTGATAGATTTTTTTATGAATTTGATTTCAATTTATGATGTGAAAATATATTTCAAGAAGAAGGTTGTTAAATTTTTTGAGAATGATGTTGAATCCCTTATCATTATGAAAAAAACCCCATCATTCGATTCTTATCTATTTCCACTCATAGTAGATCTACTGAATAAAATTCTTGGGGAGGAAGATAAAAAATATCTATGGGTGAGGAAATAAATATTAAAATTGAAGATGAACCTATTGTGAATGAATTCATTGATGTATTTTCAGAGGATTTACCTATACATCCTCCAGAGTATGAAATTGAGTTTTATATTAATTTAATTCATGTTGTAAGGCTTATTTCAACGACCCCTTATAGAATGGCCTTAGTAGAATTAGGATATCTAAATAAATGACTAGTGGAATTGAGTGATAATTGATTTATCTACCCTAGGTATTCTCCATGGAGAGATCATGTTTTTTTTCATTGAGAATAAAGATGGATCTTTGAGGTTGTACATTGACTTTAGGTAGATCAATGCTATTAAGATAAATAAAAACTAACATATTCCAATGATTGGTGTTTATTTGATAAATTCATAATCCCAATATTTTTCTAATATTGACCATTGGTCTCGATATTATCAGTTTAATGTGAGGATTAAAGATATTATAAAGGCAACATTTCGAACCAGGTATGGGAATTATGATTTTTTACAATAATGCATTTTGTATTGACTAGTGGACCCTCTATTTTTATGGATCTAAAGAATATACTATTCTATGAATCCCTGGATGACTTTTTGTGGTATTTATTGATGATATCTTGGTATACACCAAAACATACGAAGATCATGATAATCACATGTTCATTATTTCGAAGACTCGTAAATGAATCGAGTTATATGTGAAGTTTAGCATGTGTGAGTTTTGGATTCAGATAGTTTCTTTTCATAGACATATTGTCTCTATGGATGGAATCCTAGTATATCTTGCAAATAAGAAGTTGTTCAAGAATGAACTACTCCAACGAACATAACTGAGGTACCTAGTTTTATTGGTTTAGAAGGTTTTTATTAGAGTTTCATTCAGAACATCTCTTGATTAGATAACCCATTGACTAAGATTGCTCGTAATGGGGATAAGTTTTAATGGAAAAAAATAATGTGAAGATTTATTTTTGAATAATTGAAGAAGAGGTTAGTGAATGATCCAATATTGTCTATAACATCATGAAATAGTGGATTTGTCATTTTTAGTGATGCATCAAAGAAAGGACTTAGTTGTGCCCTTATGCAGAATGATATAGTTATTTCCAATGCATCAAGGAAGTTAAAAATTCATGAATAGAACTATTCAACTCATGATCTTGAGTTATCATCTAAAATATTTTCCCTAAAAATATGGAGACATTATCTCTATTGTGAATGTTGTGAGATATATACTGATCACAAAATCTAGAAAGATATCTTCTCATAGAAATAAATTAACATGATGAACATGCGATGCCTCGTGCTACTCAAGGATTATGAATTTTTCATACTCTATCATCTAGGGAAGGATAATAAGGTGTAAGATGCATTGAGCCTGAAGGATCATGAATTTCATAACAAAATGAGAGCTGACAAGGATCCAATATACATGGATCTAGCAACATTGGATATGGGAATTATCAAATAATGATTACATCATTACTTTTCAATTGTTTTCCCAACCATATTTATTAGATATATTTAAAATTTCTCAATATTATGATGAGAGTATTCAAATGAAAATTAAATTTTTGAATGTTGGGAAGTTGGCTGACTTTGTGTGTGAAGACCGAATTCTGAAATTTGGGAAGGGGCATTCTCTTCCCTCTATACCCGATCTGAAAAGGGTGTTATTGGATGAGGGACATAGAACATACATCTCTATACACCATGTTATCTCTAAAATGTATAGATATTTTAAGGAACATTTCTGGTGGGACAATATGAAGGAGTAAATTGTTGATTATGTATCATGATGTTTAGTTTGTTAACAAGTGAAAGGTGAATGGAAACATCCTATATGAGTCATGCAACCTCTTCCTATTCTAACATAGAAATGGGATTAAATTATGATCGAATTTGTTAATGTATTACCCAAAACTACGAGAACGAATGATGTCTTATTAGTAATTTTTCATCAACTTACGTAATCTGCACATTTCCTCACTATAAGGGAGGATTTTCCACTGGAGTGCCTCACATGACTCTATATCAAAGAAGTTTGGAGGATTAATGGATCACCTCGCTTAATTTTTTCTGATTGTGATCGAATATTCACATCGACATTCTAGAAAAGTATTAAAAAATCATTTTGTACTAAACATCATTGGAGTACTACTTATCACCCTCAAACTGATAGGTAATCATAAAGGATGATCCAAACATTTGAAGACATTTTGAGATCATGTTCAGATAACTTTCACAGTATGTGGGATTTTTATTTACCTTTAGTGCAGTTTTCTTAAAATAATATTTTCCATTAAAGTATTCAAATGGCACCATATGAAGCATTGTATGCAAAGATACACCAACATGTTGGGATGAAGTTGGTAAAAGGAAGCTAGTGGGACCAGAGATTGTAGAGGAAATTATAGTAAAGGTAAAGACTATACAAACACATATCAAATAATCTCAAAGTGTGAAAAAGAGCTATGTTGATAATTGAAGGAAGGATTTAGAATTTCAAGTGGGAGATCATGTTTTATTATCTCTATGGAAGTGTGTTATAATATTTGGGATGAAAGGGGAACTGATCCCCACGTACATTGGTCCTTTTGAAATTCTAGAGAGAATTGGATATATGGGTTATTTTTTTGGAAATTCCATGTAGATACCCAAAGCTTGACATACATGGACATTGCATTACTTTTTCGGAATAATTAATACATAACAAAAACAGACACACAATGACCGTAATAGTTTAGTGTCTTTGGAAACTCGGAATATAATCTTCTAATCGTGGGAAAAGATCTTCAACATCTCCCATAAAGATCTTCCTCTTTTTTTCTTACCTAAAACCATTCTTTATATCCTGGGGAAAAGAACACATAAAATGGGTGAGCTCAAATTCTCATTAAGGTTAAGCATAGAGAACATAAAACAATCCTTAAACATTTGAATGTAAAAAAAACATGACCATAAAATATAAACATCAAAATCTTGAGCAATGACATAAAACATGGCAGTACGCAAGGCATAGATCATGAAGAAACATTAATCATGATAAATTAGCATGGGAATAAAACATGTAATTGTGGAAACCATTAAGCACACGATATGATATCCATAGTAGCCAAGGAATTTCTTCCAAAACCATCTTAGTGGAAAAATTCCCTTTCTGAATCGAGTTCACTCCTTGTTCCAGTCCTGTATTACTGAACCGGTTTAACTTGACATTCCAGCCATGTATATCTCATGAGATATAAATCTTTACCCAATTAATTTGAGGGAGATATAGGTCCCACCCATCTCATATTGAAATCATTCTTACGTGTGCCACAATATAAACATAAATCATTCATCATAACCCAATAATAAAATGGGTTTCATAAACTTCATTCCATCCAAACGTAATCCATAAAAAAAAAAATTGGATTTCATTTAATCATTAGAAAAGTAAAACCATGTAAATAATAGAGTCATGATACTTGAAACATAGACATGTGAAATAATGTCATCTTAGATGAAAATGGTTTTGATAAAACAAATGGAATGAATTCTTGAGGAAAATATCCTTTTTTCTTCAAAATTAGTTTCTTTTCACAAAATGTCATGAAATTTTAAATGAAAAGGATTTTGTTGAAAATAGACATGAAATCTTTTGGAGTAATCTTCATGAAAATAAGGCTTTATAAAACCGTAAAAATCCTTTCATGTCGTATATGTTAAAAAGACATTCTTCTCGTACTTTTTTCAGAAAAGTAAAAAAGTACCTTGTAGGGTAAATAAAAGAAAGATTCCTTCCATACCATGGGGTAAAAGTCAAAATTGGTAAAAAGGACTTTAAACATACATGAATACACATTTATAAAACATGGACATGGATGATAGCAATAACCCCAGTAAATACTTACGAATAAGCAATCTCGGATAAAAATGAGATTTGCAAAATTATCCCTTACCTTAGGTCCGATATGCTTCGTACGTATCTGAACCTCCTGTATAATGATTTAAATAATTCCATTGACTTATTACAGAATCATATTCATTGTTATGATATCATATATGTTTCACTTATGACTTTATATTACCCGTTCTTTTGTAAATTCCATGTTAAAACAACGTTTTGGGTAAAATCATTTCATTTATCGTATGTGTTTTGACTTGTCGTTGTTGATATTATTACTTATATCCTGATTTACATAATTCTAGAATGTAAAACATGATTTATATATAATATATATTCATCATATACATATATATATATTATATATCGCTAAAAGGAATGAAATACACCGTTAATGGAGACGGTAGGCCGTACGTACGCATGAACGTTGTTTTCGTTTACTTATTGAATTGAATGAAACTAAATAAATGACATAAATATATATATATAAATCCACCAGCATTATTATTTCATATATTTCAATATTATTTATTATATATACTTTATAATCGTTCTTGAATGGTTAATCATGGAAAATGAATCTCATCGCGTTCATGGAGACGGTAGTCCATACGTACGCACGAGCGATGATATCATTCCCATGATCATGGAATTGTATTAAAGTGTATGTATAATATTAAAGAATCAATATCACTTTACAATAATAATATATATTCATTACTTTCACCATTATACCCATCCAAGTAAGGTGGTGGTGGAAAATAGATTACACCACGGCGTGGAGATAGTATTCCGTACGTACGCACGCGCGGTGATTTCATTTTCTGTAGGATGGATAGATGGTTAAATATGGTTGTTTCATAATTATAATAAAATATAAGTATATGAGTGATACTGATGTTATTACTTCATAATGAAACAACTAAATAAGAAGAAGTGGAAGAAGAAATAAAGTTGAAAGAATTGGTAATGGACATTACCTCTTCTTTGATGCGCCCCTTCGAGACCTCCTCTTAGGGCACTAAAATTGCTCTTTGAAGAAGACCAAGACCTCTAGGATGTTTCTAGGCAATTCTATAAGAGAATTCGGTAGGGGTTGGCCGAGCTTGAAGGCTCAAAGTGGTGTGAGGAAGAGAGGTAGGAGGTGCCCTTTTATAAGGGAGGGGAGGGGCTCCTTTGGAAAAACTAAAAATATTATTTTATTATAAAGTCATATTTGGTTTTAAATAGATCAAAATTGATTTATTTAGAAGCTAAGGTGGGGATGGGTCTCAATCCTCTCATACAATAGAATTTAGAAAAGTTTAGGGTTCTATTTTAACCTTATCAATTAGATTTAACTTTAAGTTAAATAATTTTACTTTTACCGTGTCTTTTTTGTTTTCTTACCCTATAAGGTTAATAAACATACTATAACAAGCCAAACTAACCCCAGGTTGTTTATTATTAATATATATAACCATATCTAAGTCATTGGGTGGAACCATAGATTTTTAGGAATAAAATAACAATTAATAATATAATATTTGTTTTAAAAACTATTTTAGGTCAATTTTGACACTATTTGGTAATTGATTTTTCTGAAAATCATAACAGGAATATTAGTTCGAAAAACGTTAATTAGATCAACAATAACATGTCATAGTAACCTATAAAATTATTGTAATTCATAAAAAGTCTAAAATTACATTTATTTGGGTACTTATAACATCAATTATGTCAATATTACATTAATAAGATAATTACTACATCATCATTGTTTCATAAATAAATTTAATTATTTAAAGTCTAAAAATTACAAATAAAATACCATTATGTAGGAAATATTTTTAGCTTTCTAAGTAATATTTATATTCGAATTTATCTTAATTATAACCCTATATTAAGTATTCTTTACTTGTTAAAATTTGATTTTAACTATTTTAACCCTTCTTTAAATAAATTAATATTAAATGGCCTAATCTATTCCAAGTCGGCCTATATGGTCATAGTTTATTTCTAAGTTTGTTATTGGTCGAATTAAACTTATAAAATAGAATTAGGACATGTTTTGGGGTAATAATAATATCATTTGTACCCTAAATTATCATATTTACTTTAAACCGTGGTAAATAAAAGTAAAAAGTTACTATTCACCAAAAAATATTTGCATCTCATTGAACCAAATTTTAGTCTTTGATATTAACCGTGTCTCTCGGATTTTCGAAATTCCACTCACAGAAGCGATAAAATAAATTTTATGAAAAAATCAGTTTTTTAACTACCACTTAGTGGTTTCACTATTCATCAAAAAATGAAAGTTTCCCGAAAAATACCAAAAAATAGGCCTAAGCTATATTTGATATGATGAATTCAAAAATTATTTCTATTTTACCAAATTCAAAACATATCTGTTGCATTAATTAATTTAAAAATTAATTCCCGTCGTCAAAACAAATAGCGTGTTTTTAAGAGAGAATAACTATCAAAAGATTGACACTTGTTTATGTCTGGTTTAAATGTGAAATTATATCCAATGACCAAAATTGTATTAAATGGTAAAAATAAATTATAAATATACTTTAAAACCACTGAAATTCATAATTTATCACTATTAATTATTTCTATTAAAAAAGTTGTTTTTAATAAAAATTTAGTAATTTTCACTATTCATTAGAATATGAATGTTATCCTAAAAGTACCAAAATTTCACCCTAAGACAATTTTGATATTTCGAATCAAAAAATGAAGTCCATTTTAAATGATAAAATTTATAAAATTTCAAATATTGGGTATTACTATTCATAACGGCTAGTTCATAATAACATTATAATAATATCTTGTTTAGTGAAACTCAGTATTGCGTACTACACACTCTATCGACGAAGGTATTTATTGCGTGTAATGAAAGCCAAGTCAAGGTTGTGTTTAGTAAAAGATCTATTTGGTGTTTCGTATAACATAATCAAAACTTATTTCATTTATATATTAAACAAAATCTATACATAATGTTGCGTAGAATAGTTTCTACAAAACGAACTTGAAATTGTGTGTAATGCAAGCCAAGAATAGTGTTGCGTATACTGAAAGCAAATAAGTTGTTGAATATATCACAAGCTAATTTTGGTGTAGCGTACAACACAAGACATTAAAAAGAATATTTTTTATAAAATCTCGGGGTGTTACATTATACCCCCCTTAAAATGAATTTCGCCCTCGAAATTCATTGGGGTTATAAATGGTTTATTACACGAGAGTTTCTTTCATAGAAACCCACATTGTAAATAGGAATGATAAAACTTCATTTAAAAATGAACGTTAGAAACATAACAGATACCCATATAACTCATCACTAGGTTTCCACATAGGAGAACATAGGTGAAAATATGGATATGGAGGAAAAATATAACCATCATGTTCTGATGAAGAGTGGTAGAGAACATGGCTATGAAAAAGCCATAAATCACAAAGCCATAAATTTGTGATGATCTAAGGTACTATCTGATTCATCGGATATAAGAGAACTAGGACAACCTTTTTGTTTTTCAATATCATTTCCCTAAAGTTGAAAATTTTGAATTAGAAGAAATAATTTCTTGACTTTGGTACAATCTCACTATTGTTCATGCTTTGAACAATTTCCACTTCATCTCTTAAAGAAATGAAGTTAAATTTGTTATTCGTGAAGTGTTAACAGATCATGTGATAGAATGATGGGTCATTCCATTTGTTTCAAACAAAACGTTAGCAAAAGTTATCAAATATACATATGTCCATCTATGGTGAGGTTAATCATATACGATTCCAAAAATGAACTTATACTTCATACATCATACCACTTAATATAATAAAACTAGTTTCTACTAAACAGGGACTTCCTGTAGGCCAGTGGTAGGTGATAAATGCCAGTCGCACTTCGGTTGTGGGTTCGATTCCCACAGCCATGTCTGACACGATGGGCTGTCGCCTTTCCTGCAGGTTGTCCTTTTTCTAAAACTACATTACTATAACATCCCTTCAATTATATCGAACTAACTTATGTCCGACATAATCCATTCCAATCTTTAGGCTTATCTAAAATACTTCGGTCCAAGCTCATAGTATAAAGAAAATGATTAATTGAAATGTCACATAACAATCATGTGAATGCCATCATGTATCCCCCATATATCATAAGATATATTTTGTTGGTCAAATTGCAAACATGAGAATACCTTAATCATGTATTCTCTTGAAGAATGAATACCCATTGAACCTTAGTGAAAACATGAATGTTGTTAAACTTTAACACATTCCACACACCAAAATCCCAAAAATTCTGTATACTCAAAACATAATATCACTTAGTCCTTGTATCAGTCATGAGCCCATGATTACTATCATATTATTTTCTCCATATCCCTTCTTTTTGCGCATATCATCTTTTTTCCAAAAATATCTCAATCACTTTCCATGGTTACCGGTACCATAAAATTATTGAAAACCATAATAGACTAATACAATAATATTCTAATACACCATAAAAGTATGCCAACAACAATATTCATGAATACCAATACATAAACACTTTAATCCATCCTCTTCAATGATTGTCCTAGAATAAGTCCTTCCTTGATTTAGAAGTGACTTTTTAGTTTAGGGCATTGAGTTGGTAATGCCCATGTTCTCCACAAATAAGACATTGAACTCCATAATAGTCTGTCGCTCTATGACCCTTTTCTCCACACAGATAACATCTTCCCCTCCATTTGAGGTATTCCTCAAGGTTCTTCTTCCCTTCTTTATAAATCTCAATCTTCCTTTCTTTATGCTCCTCAACATGCGAACATGCATAAAAGTCTACCTTCCTCTTATTTGATGAATTAGGCATACCACTAAATTTCACCTTGTTAGTAATATATCGCAATGACTGATTTGACATAATCACAATATCTTTCTCTCTAGGCATTATGCAATTTTGTTGCTCAAAGTCACCAATTTTTCCATTGGATTCAATGTTAACCGAATTCTTTCTAGTTCCCTCCATTGACTAAAACACAAAAAGAATTCTGTGAGAGGCAAAAATCATGCTAGGGAAAAAACCTAGTAAAGTGGGAGTACCCTAAATATCTAACATATTAGGTTAATTTATAAGATCGTTACCATAGTTATAGGACTATATAATATACGTATACTTATCCTTAGGGACATCCCTAGACATACCTTAGAAATATCTTTAGGGATCTCACTAACGTTTTCGCATCCTAGTTTCCAAAGTTTGACTAAACCTTTCCTCTGATACCAAATGTAGAGACCCGAAGCTTGAGATACATGGACATCACATTACTTTTTCAGAATAATTAATACATTACAAAAACAGACACACAAGGACCGTAATAGTTTAGTGTTTTTGGAAACTCGGAATATAATCTTCAAATCATGGTGAAAGATCTTCAAAATCTCCAATAAAGATCTTCCCCTTTTTTCTTACCTAAAACCTTTCTTTATATCCTGGGAAAAATAAAACATAAAAGGGGTGAGCTCAACTGCTCAGTGATGGTAAGCATAGAGAACATAAAACAATCCTTAAACATTTGAATGTAAAAAAACATGAGAATAAAATCTGAACATCAAAATTGTGAGCAATGACATAAAACATGGCAGTATGCAAGGCATAGATCATGAAGAAACATTAATCATGATAAATTAGAATGGGAATAAAACATGTAATTGTGGAAACCATTAAGCACACTATATGATTTCCATAGTAGCCATGGAATTGCTGCCAAGACCATCATAGTGGACAAAGTCCCTTTCTGAATCGATTTCACTCCTCATTCCAGTCCTGTATTACGGAACCAGTTTAACTTTCCGTTCCAGCCATGTATATCTCATGAGATATAAATCTTTACCCAATGGATTGGAGGGAGATATAGATCCCACACATCTCATATTGAAATCATTCTTTCGTGTGCCACAATATAAACATAAACCATTCATCATAACCCAAGAATAAAATGGATTTCATAAACATCATTCCTTCATAACGTAATCCATACAAAAATATTGGATATCATTTCATCATTAGAAAATTAAAAAAATTTAAATCATAGAGACATTATACTTGAAACATACACATATGAAGTAATTACATCTTAGATGGAAAATGGTTTTGATAAAACACATGAAATGAATTCTGGCGGAAAATACCCTTTTTTCTTCAAAATCATTTTCTTTTTACAAAATGACATGAAATTTTAAAAGAAAAGGATTTTGTTGAAAATTGTCATGAAATCTTGTGGACGAAGCTTCATGAAAATAAGGCTTTATAAAACCGTAAAAATCCTTTCATGCCGTATACATTAAAAAAAACATTCTTCTCATACTTTTGTCAGAAAATCCAAAAAGTACCTTGTAGGGTAAATAAAAGAAAGATTACTTCCATAACATGGGTTAAAAGTCAAAATGGGTAAAAAGGACTTTAAAAATATATGAATACACTTTTATAAAACATGGACATGGATGATATCAATAACCCCAGTAAATACTTACGAATAAGCAATCTCGGATAAAAATGAGATTTGCAAAATTATCCCTTACCTTAGGTCTGATATGCTTCATACGTATCCGAAACTCCTATATAATGATTTAAATAATGTCATTGTATTATTACAGAATCATATTCATTGTTATGATATCATATATGTTTCACTTATGACTTTATATTACCCGTTCTTTTTTAAATTCCATTTTAAAGCAGTTTTTTGGGTAAAATCATTTCATTTATCGAATGTTTTTCGACTTGTCGTTCTTGATATTATTACTTATAACCTGATTTACATAATTATAGAATATAAAACATGATATATATATATATATAATATATTCATCATATAAATATATGTATATATATTATAGATTGATAAAAGGAATGAAATACACCGTTCATGGAGACGGTAGGTCGTACGTACGCATGAATGCTGTTTTCGTTTCCTTATTTAATTGAATGAAACTAAATAGATGAAATAAATATATATACATAAATACATTAGCATTATTATGTCATATATTTCATTATTATTCATTATATATACTTTATAATCGTTCTTTAATGGTTAATCATGGAAAATGAATCTCATCGTGTTCGTGGAGACGGTAGTCCGTACATACGCACGAGTGATGATATCATTCCCATGATCGTATAATTGTATTAAAGTGTATTTATAATATTACTAAATCAATATCACTTTAAAATAATCATATATATTCATTACTTTAACCATTATACCCATCCAAGTAAGGTGGTGGTGGAAAATAGATTACACCACGGCGTGGAGACGGTATTTCGTACGTACGCACGCGCGATGGATTCATTTTTTGTAGGATGGATAGATGGTGAAATATGGTTGTTTCATACTTATAATAAAATATAATTATATGAGTGATACTGATGTTATTACTTCACAATGAAAAAACTAAAGTAGAAGAAGTGGAAGAAGAAATAAATTTGAATGAATTGGTAACGAACATTACCTCTTCTTTGAAGCGCCTCTCAGAGACCTCCACTTAGGGCACTAAAATTGCACTTTGAAGAAGACCAGGACCTATAGGATTTTTCTAGGGAAGTGGAGAAGAGAATTTGGCATGGTTTGGCCGAGCTTGAAGGCTCAATGTTGTGTGAGGAAGAGAGGGAGGATGTGCCCTTTTTAAGGGAGGAGAGGGGCACCTTTAGAAAAACTAAAAATATTATTTTATTATAAAGTCATATTTGGTTTTAAATATCTCCAAATGTATTTATTTCTAATATAAGGTTGGGATGGGTCGAAATCCTCTCATACAATAGAATTTAGACATGTTTATGGTTCTATTTTAACCTTATCATTTAGATTTTTCTTTAAGTGAATTTTTTTTACTTTTTCCGTGTCTTTTTGTTTTCTTACACTATAAGGTTAATAAACTTACTAAAACAAGTCAAACGAAACCTAAGTTGTTTATTATTAATATATATAACCTTATATAAGTAATTTGGCCGAACCTTATGTGTTTAGGAATAAAATAACAATTTGTAATATAATATTTGTTTTAAAAACTATTTTAGGTCAATTTGGACACTATTTGGTAATTGATTTTTCGGAAAATCATAAAAGAAAGATTAGTTCGAAAAAAGTTAATTAAATCAACAATAACATGTCATAGAAACCTATAAAACTATTTTAAATCATAAAAAGTCTAAAATTACATATATATGGGTATTTATAACATCAATTATGTCAATATTTCATTAAAAAGATAATTACTGCATCATCATTGTTTCATAAATAAATTAAATTATTTAAAGTCTAAAAAGTACAAATAAAATACCATTATATAGGAAATCGTTTTATATTTCTAATGAATATTTATAGTCTATTTTATCTTATGTATAAACCTATATTAAAAATTATTTACTTATTAAACTTTGATTTTAACTATTTTAACCCTTCTTTAAATAGATTAATATTAAAAGTCCTAATCTAATCCAGGTGGGCATAAATGGTCATATATTATTCCTAAGGTTGTTTTTGGTCGAATTACACTTATCCAATTGAATTAGGACATGTGTTAAGGTAATAATAATATAATATTTACCCTTAATTATCCTATTTACTTTTAACCGTGGTAAATAAAAGTAAAAAGTTACTATTCACCAAAAATATTATCATCTCATTGAACAACATTTTAGTCCATGATATTAGCCGTGTCTCTCAGATTTTTGAAATTCCACTCAAAGAAGTGGTAAAATTAAGTTTTATGAAAAATTCAGTTTTTTAACTACCACTTAGTGGTTTCACTATTTATCAAAAAATGAAAGTTTCCAGAAAAATACCAAAAATTAGGCCTAAGCTATATTTGATATTATGAATTCAAAAATTATTTCCAGTTTACCAAATTCAAAACATATCAGTTGCATTAATTAATTTAAAAATTAATTCCCATCATCAAAATAAATAGCGTGTTTTTAAGAGATAATAACTATCAAAAGATTGACACTTGTTTATGTCTGGTTTAAATGTGAAATTACATCTAATGACCAAAATTGTATTAAATGGAAAAAATAAATTCTAAATATACTTTAAAACCACTCAAATTAATAATTTATCACTATTAATTATTTCGATTAAAAAATTAGTTTTAAATTAAAATTTATTAATTTTCACTATTCATTAGGATATGAAAGTTATCCTAAAAGTACCAAAATTTCACCCTATGCTAATTTCGATATTCCGAATCCAAAAATGAAGTCCATTTTGAAAGATAAAATTTATTAAATTTCAAAAATTGGGTATTACTATTCATAACGGCCAGTTCATAATAATATTATAATAATATCTCGTTTAGTGAAACTCGGTATTGCGTAATACACACGCTATCGAGGAAGGTCTTTATTGCGTGTAATGCAAGCCAAGTCAGGGATGCGTGTAGTGAAAGCTCTGTTTGGTGTTGCGTATAACATAATAAAAACTTATTTCAGTTATACATGAAACAAAATCTATACATAATGTTGCGTAGAATAGTTTCTACAAAACGAACATGAAATTGTGTGTAATGAAAGCCAAGAATAGTGTTGCGTATACTGAAAGCAAATATGGTGTTGCATATATCACAACTTAATTTTGGTGTAGCGTAAAACACAAGACATTAAAAATAATATTTTTCATAAAATCTCGGGGTGTTACATTCCACCTATAATTTATAAGGTATACAATGTGTTTCATGTCTTATTATTGAGAAATACATGCCACTCCTAATGAATGTCCTCACTTATGAACGCATATAATTGGAAAATAAATTATCTAACTATGAAGTCCCTATCTAGATTCTGGAAAATAAATAACTAATGTTGAGGAATATGATAACTCTAATGGTAATGGTACTTTCGAAAAATCATAAAATTGAAGAGGAAACAAGGTATCCTCATGAACTTATGATGATTAACTATCTAAATCCTTTTATAAGGTAACATTCTGGTAATTTATATGATTAAATATTTTTAAGGGGAAAGTTTGTAGAATCCCATGAATTTACAAATAAATTTAATATTGAATGCATGAAACACCGAGTCTATATGAAACAACACTGAGTTATATCCGAGCTAATGAACATAATTTTTCAGCATCTATAATTTGAATTTTGAAAAACTGACATACATGACTGTGATCAGAAAGATATTTAGAGTATAATAGATTCAACTTAAATTTTAGGTGAATAGTAAAATACCCTTATGAATAGTAATATAGACTTATAAATAGTAATGTACACTTATGAATATTTACCTCACCCATATAAGTATAAGTAAAATTTAGACACCTTATAAATGAGAGTGAATATTTTAAAAATTAATAACTAATTGTTTGCATTTTGTGACTAGTAAATATTTAATTAAAATTTTAAATTAATAAATTAGTTTAAAATAAAATTCATTTCCATTGTATTTATAACTAAATATATATTTTTTTCCTATGATTTCAGGATAAATTTATGAGCCCTCAGTTAATTTTTGAAAGTATTATAAAATCAATATTAAATTTAAAACCTATATTTTTCAAGTAAATAATGAATTCATTCAAAAAAATAATTTTGAAATATTTAAAGATTTATCTTATTTAAATGGATTCCATTTTTTAATTCTATATGTTGAAAAAAATTTCTGTTTAATTTTTGAAAATTTTCTAAAATACTTGAATTTTTGGTGAATAGTAAAATTCAATAATTCACGAAATATGCTAAATAAATGCATTTCTGCATTATGCTTGTGTCATGGCTGATATAAATGGCCATTGTATTGAAATCACATGAACTTATTATTATTTTATTCATAAAATTAAATACTATTCATAGTCTTGATCCAAAATAATAAAATAATTATTAAATAATGGACAAAATCCTCCTCTCATCCACTATAAATACCACCCCTCAACCCCTCTTCCCCTCACACCGATCAATCTTTGAACCATTCCAATGTTCTTCCAAAAAAACTTCCCTAGTCCCCCCACACATCCATGATCTCTTGGGATTTCAAATAGATGAAAACGTTTTAAGGATATTCTCAAAGTGTTGTATTGACGAGGTAAAATCCACTTCCTTTTTCTTTTATTTTTATTTCCAATTCCTTTCATTTATTATCCTCTTATCACGTCCTTTTATAAAATGATAATGACTAATCTAGTATCTTGTATATTTTTTAATGATATCTTGTTAATGTAATATCCTTTATCAAACTACAATCTCCCTCTCTTTAATTTTATAAATGAAATCAACATCTGGGAGGTGCCGATTTACAACCTTCGTGGACGAAGACGTTTTCTTCATCAAATTCTATTGCAAGGATGTTCATAAAACCATATTAGTGGTTGATAGATATTTTAAAATTTATAATATAGCCCTTTTTATGTTTTGTATGAAACACATTTAAATAATACTAAATGATAAAACAAAATGAGTTCATTATGATCAATAACTACCTTAAGAATCTAAACGATTATCAATAAATGTATAATCTAATGATCCATACTCATAATATTTAACCGAAGGATATTTATAACAATTTAAACTTTTATATGTTCATTAATAACATGTAATTACAATTCCCTAGAATTATATCCCTTCGACAAGAATTCCATTACTTATAATCCAGTGAACTGATCATGAAATCAAAGAACAAACACTCTCGGATGACAGAATTCAATCTTATAACTCATCAAAAAGAAAATAAATGAACTAAATAAAATTATACAATGATAATTAATTGTATATAAGGTTATGAATTAGTTAATTAATTTATTTAATTTGATTTTCCGGGATGTTAAGGTAAAGTGAAGAACACATTTGGAGATAAGGTATGGGTTTTCTACCCAAACCTCCATTTTCTTTCAGATTACACTATATCTCTCTTAATCACAACAAAATTTTTAATTATTCTTCTGTAATTATCATATATTCTATTTTAATATTAAATATATGAGTACTTATCATAATCCTTCTTTATTTTTTGGGAAGTTAAATTTTTTATAAATATCTTTCTAAATACTTCCCGATAAACCAGCCCAATTCAAGGGATCTTCTCAAATTCATACCTATTTTCATGTACACTCTTAAATATATTTTAAGCCACCATTATTTTTCTAAAACAACTAATTTCATACTATAAATAATACATTAGTTCATTTCTAGTTTTATGAATTTATTTTTTCTAATGAACTCTTCTTTTCAATGTAGAAGTGTATTTCTCTACAAAATTCCTTGATGAATTTATAAGAGTATTTTTTCCTATTTATACACCTATATTTACTTTTATGTATTATTGAGGTTAATATTTTATTTTTATCATCTAAATATTATATTAAATGGTTTATGGTTAGTTTGAATGTGTATTTTCTATCATAATACAATTCAACATACTACTCATAATGGTTAACGTTTAATTGTAATGATTGTGGAAAGTTATTTGATTTGTTCATGTTGTTTATGTTTATCCCCTTTCATATGATGAATGCATTGGAAATATCATGTGATGGGTGGGTCCCAATAAATTCCCTCAATTCATCGGTAGGTACCATGAGACAAAACAGAATTTGGTCTTTGCTGAGGCCTTACCCTAGTATTTTCAGACATCTTGGTCGCCGCCTTGACCACTTGTTCCAGATGCCCAACATTATGAATTCCCTCGTTATGGTATTACTAATTGATAAACCATGTGATTATTAGACTATTAAAATATCAATGGATTTGTTTAATTCTCTTATGATCATTTATATAGTCATATTTAGTCATATTTCATTCCTTCCATATTATTCGCATGTATATTTTTAAATGTATGTGTTTTTTATTTTTTCACCATGCCTAGTGTTTGTTTTTATTAGAACTTCCACTATATTACTTACCCTTACTGATCATCTAACCTCAGAAATTTCTTATGTTTTATTTTCCTTAGGTTTTAAATATGAATATTATGAATGAATTACAAGTATTATCATGGAGTCATAGATTTTTCTGATGGAATTTCTATTATGTATTTCATTTCAAGTTGTAGTGTTGAACTTATGATTGTATCTTGTTTTCCAAAACTGCTAAAGTATTCATTCCTTCGGGATACATCTTTCATGTAGTAATACCAACATAATGAAATAATGCACCATCTCCAGGAAACTGGGGTCATGTGGTTACATATAGTTTAACTTTATAGTATCTTCCGCTGTTGTGGGTTACTAGTCCCATAGTTTGTGGTATTTTCTTTTCTAACACTTTATATACATGTAGAACATTATAATTTTAAAAAATAGAGGGTGTAGTCTCCCCTCTATCACGTATTTACATCATTTATACTAGTTGAAAGACTATGGGATATTGGGAGGTGCATGTATGAATCAGTGGAACACCATCCTGGAGCACTATTCTAGTTGATAAAATGGTCATGGCGCTACAACGAAAAATCTTCCAGATTTTTTCCGTTGACAAAATTAGTTTTTCTTGATTCATCTGAATTTATTAGTTATAATATTTTGATATTAATATCTATGGTATGAAGATAAAACATCTGTTCTTTTTTCTTGAATTATAACTCTATTTTTCATGTTCAATCCATTGAAGATTAGTTCAGGAATCATCGAATTTAATTTCATTCATTAGAATATTTAATATTATAAAATATAAATCATTTAATTTTTCACTAAATAAAACCATTTTTTGAACCTTAAAATTTACCAAAGAAACCTTATAAACTCCCAAGTAACCTAATTACATTAGTAAACCATATGAATTTTTCCAAAAAATGTTTCTTGAGGGAACCTTACAAATTCCCATATAGTGGATATTAAAAAAATTTGAACCTTATGAAGATAAATATAATGTTTTTTATCTTTAAATATTTTTTCTGTTCATTATCATTGTCATAAATATTTCATGAAAATTACAGTGTTTTGTATCAAACCACATAAATTTTTGGGGATGACCCCATGCAGTGCCATTGTCTCTAAAATTTATTGAATAATGGTAGAAATCAAAATTACAAAAATCAATGGAAAACTTTATCAAGTAATGGAATAATCCTTATAAATATTAATTTTTATTATTTCACATAGGATAAACTTTACCATGATCTCCATGTCAAGTTTATGAAGTTAAAATATGATCCTTACAAATAAACCTTATGAATATTTCCTTTGTTAATATTTTCAAAACTTATACATTTTATAAATATTAAAATAATCTAACCACACCATGAAATCTTATTAGGGACTTCTAAATCACAAAAAAATCACCATATAATTAATTCATATGATTGAGGGAATTATAAAAAATTACAAACCTTTTCATTACATTTATAATGTATTCTAAAGTATTTAAAAACATAATTTTAAATATTTACATATATTAGAACTCCCAAAATATTCCAACATAAAATTTATTCACCCATGCCTTCATCCAAGTAATTTTTATCAATAAAAATATTTGTTAAGATAACATCTGGATAGATTATCCCCATATTCAAATATCTCTTCTTGAAACATTGATATTTATTTATGTTCTCTTATAATCATATATTAACAAACTACATAAGAACTTGTTCAACAACTATCATTCAAATCCATAATAAATTATTGTAGACATGGAATCTTTAATCATTTAGAAATATTCATGAAATATTAGAATCTTTCATAAGAATCAATAGATGTTATATTTTCTATCATGATTTTTTCCAATTAGGTATTCAATGAAAATAGATTATTAATCTTCTTTCTGTACTAATTTTTGGGAAACATATTTTTTCCATTAATTTCTTTTAAAATCTTCCCCAATTACAGAATACACTAATTGACATTGAATTTACTTTACTACTATATTAAAAATATATTGACAATAAATAAAACATCATATTGATTAATCTATATGGGAACACCAATATCTTCTTGGGAATTCTTTCAGTACCAAGTTTACTCCTAAGGAACATTTATCTCATCTACACTTATAAAAAAATTAAAATGATATTTTATGGGAAATTATTATCCTCCTAATATCAATGTAAAATATTCTTCCATTTTTATCTCCCTTTGGTTTGGTCTCCCACTTATTTAGAGAAATTACCATTATTTAATGAGATAGGATGACACCACATCATTCTTATAAATTTTACATCAACTAATCATCTCTATGTCTATGTGGGACAATTTGATGTAAAAAATAAAAGTGATCAATTTAGATTTAAAATTTTTCTATATATTTCCAAAAAATTGATACCAATTTTGAGGACATTTATTAGTGGTTATAAAAACTTATTTAAATATTTTCTATGATCATGTACTCACCTTTAATAGAAAAAATAAAAAATCACGTCTAAGAATGGTTTTTTCTCCACGTTTTGTTTCAAAATAACTCCCCTAATAATAGAATAAAAATAATCCAAAAGGATGATGGAAAAGTGATCATTATACCTTTATCCTAAATTTTATAAATTGTATCTAGGATTCTTCATTTAAATCCAAATATTATATTATATAAGATTCAATTAATTATCTCCCCATCATGGTATTCTCTGTTATAAAATTAAATATCAATTGGTACCTTTAATAAATAATCTACTAGAATTTGTGAAACAAGTTATAGTATTATTCCAAATGATATGTTTAAAATTTTGTGTTTCAAGGACATAAAATGGTACAAGTTTATAATTTACGTGATTGATTGTTTGGTTTATTATACTACCATTACTACATTCAACTATATATCCATTTTGATATTTAAAATTTAATTTCCTATACAAAGTAATGAAAATATTAATTTATAAAAATAATTTGAGTTTTAATTAACTACTTAATGAGATCAACATGGCAGAGACTTGCATCTCAACACTTAAATTCATTTCTTTTCAACTCTTAAATGTCGAGAATAGTTTATACATGCTTCAAAATTTATTTTTTATATAATTTCATATTTGGGAAGATTGTATTTATTTATCTCTTGATAATTATTCTTAATTAGAACAAACTTTTTAATTTTGAAAAAAATGAACATTCTTTATTTTCAGCTTGCTCCTTCTTTTTATGCAATTTCAATAGATTTTCCCACTTTCTCAAGTATACTTTTTAATAAATCACAAATTTCTTCATATGTATAGATTACTTCTTCATTAAAACTCTCTTGATACATAGGGGGACAATTTCCTTCCATTTATTCTTAAATATTTCTTCTTATTATAGAATCAATTCTATTTATCTGTTAGATAAATTCCCAAAAAAATATCAACTTTTAGAAAACAATGCAATAACTTTAGGATTGACATTTTAGGTAATATCTAAAATTCATTATCGATATTGTAAAAAATAAAATCCTACAATACTGTATTTATTCCATTTTTTAATTCAATTTTTTTCCATCAAGTTTGATTTTCAATGAAATTCTTTAATCCTCCATGAAGTGGAATTTCCTACAAAATTAGAAATATCTTTTTCTTATAAGTGTGATACTATAATCACCTTTATTTTGGGGTCCACTTTGTTCAATATTCTTATTTAGTTTCTCCCAAAATGAATTCTATACTTTATTAATAACTGTTATCTTTTTTATGGTCCTGAATTGAGATCTTCATAAGAGTCATGCTATGTTGGTTTTTACAAGAAACATTATTCACTATGAACACCTTCTTACAATACTTATATAAATATGCAATGTAATTAAATATTTAGTTTATAAATAGAACTCTATATTTGAGTGAAGTATTATTTTTTCAATTAGATATTAAATTAAATTTTTCTCAACCCCCCTCCCCAATTCAATTTATCTATTATATTTTAATTTTAATTTGTTAATCAATGTTCTGTATAACTATTCTTGAACATCCAATAAAACAAGTAGTGGATAAGAAATATCCTTCTGTTGTTTATAGATATTATCCAGATAGATTGACACACATTATAGATATATTTAGCAACAACACCATTTTAAATCTTATTTATATTGATTGTCTTCTTGGAAATTCATGTATCCACCTTTTTTGAGGTGGTGGATCACCTGAAATTTTTCATCTACCATGATTTTCCTAGATTTTGACTTTAGTCACCTGAAATCCATTAAAAAATCAATAAGAATGGATTTAACAAGAGAAAGGGTTACCTTCTTCAATGGGATTATTCTAGGTTGATCATGAGATTATTATAATATATTCTTTTAAAAATTATACTTCTTATATTAAGACTCATTTCAGAAATTAATATTTCAACACTACACCTCTAAAAATATTGTGATGTTTATTCATTGGAAATTTCCATAAATTTTAACACCATATATAACACAAGAAATATAATATTAATAATATACTTATTCTATTAAATTTTTATCACCCTTTCATCATATTATATTTTCCCATTTTGGATATTAACTTCTTTTCTATGACATTCACTCTTAGATAATTATCCATCTCTTTAATTTTATTTTATTTAACATCCATATAATCTTCATTAAATTCATAGAGATATTATATAGTTTTCTAATACAAGGATTAGTTCTATAAAAAAAATCTTAAAGATTAATTTCTAAAAAAACATCTCTATGAAATTATTCAAACATTAAGGAAACTCTTTCGTTCCTAAATGAAATAGATTCCACCATGGATTTAACTAGTTTTGTGAATGTGTTACATCTTCTTACCTTTTTAACTAATATATATTCCATTGAATCATGTCCCAAATCAAACTATTATTTTTAATCAAATAGTCCCTCAATATAATTAAATATATGGGTGCTAAACTCAATAATAACTCTCTCTATGAAATCTATAACTACAAAATAAAAATCACTTAGAGATTAATTTAACACATTCTCATTAAAACTTGCACTGGTATCATCAGAGAAATAGAAACCTATATATTTATCAAAACATTTACCATTTTAATTAAAATCATATTGGGGTTATTGCAAGTTCACCCTTTGAATCCTTCTCATCATATTTTCCTCATGATTCTCCTAATTTTTCATGGTATTGGGTGGGACCTACACAATTTTTTTATTAATAATAGAAATAAAATTTTCTCCGTATATAAATTATTGAAATGCATCAGATATATAATTTATATATTAATATAAAATACTAAATGGTCGTAAGAAATGTATATCCAGCATGGGGGAACCATGAAACCTAATACCAATTGAAATTACCTTAATGATAAGGTACAAATACCTTAGAGGAGGGTTGAATTAGGTGTTGCTTACCTTTTCAAAATTCCAAGTACTCATATTCTCTTTTTACAAAATTTTTTATTTTAACCTCTATTTATTACTAAAAAAAGTTTAATTTATATCTATTAATATTAATTTAACATCCATAAGAAATTATTTAATAGAAATTAATGGGAATCACATGTTGTTATTCAATGATCAACCCTAATGAGGTAAAATAAATATTGGATGTGTTCAAATCCAATAGAGACATATATTATCCACTAATTATCTTATTATATATTAATGGTGGGTTTGGTAAGGTATCATCTTATAAATATAGTGCATATAACACTTACAAAATAACCAATTGGATTATAGTTTCCCTTGATAGACTTAAATCATCCCCCATCATATTGAAGTAGATCACTAATATACTCTGAATATCACCACATTAACATTTCCTAATTTTCTTCATTATTGATGTCTTAAAATATTTTATATATTTATGAAAAAAAGAAACATGTTCTCTATAAATATCCTTTCTCCCAAATCAAGATCAAAATTAGATAAATATCTTTTTATCCATGTAACCTATAAGGATCTCAATTATCAATGAATATTCTATAGAACTCTCTACACATGAGCCTTCCTCACGCATTATTATAATTCTTATAAAATTAATAATTATCACATGTATTATTATTCATTAATAAAATTAAATGAAATGGATCTTATTTATAGAAAATATCCTCAATTTCTTAATTATCTTCAATACCCAGAGAGTTCTTCTCTTTTAACACAATATCTGGTTTTATCTTATTCACCGCCTCTCAAAGAGGTTTTTTAGTCTTCATGATTGGTCATCTATACAAACAATTTATATTTATTCTTATTCTAATTTGATATATTATATAAATCATATAATATATGTTTTTTGTATTTGATGTGGAAAATATTTATGAGACCAGTATGATGTGTATACTCTCATTTTTTCACATATTTTCCATGTTATAGTGCTCACATGATATTCTTAAAGTTTCTTCAATGTATTCATATGGTTTTAATCATATGATATCTTATATCATTGTTTCCTATAATATTTTTAAGAATTGTTTTTCTAAGAATTCCCTTATTTATTTTTCTCTTCTTTTTGACCCACCAAATAGTACATCCATTTATTTACCAGGTACGATTGTGATGTTATTTTAAAAAAAATTCTTTAAATACCACAATGAATCATTATTCATAATTTTATGAAGATAAAACAACATAAATACCATTTGATCATGGCTCATATCTTTGTATAATTATTGTTTATATAATTCTTGTTTAGGATTCATCTTCAATCTCTAGTTATCATATTGTATATAAACTCGATATTCTCAATAAAAACATGAATCCAATACATTTTTAATGTTTATATAACTAATTATTAGTATCAAAACAATCATATTTACATCATATAATATTCTTATATCGTTTTCTTTTAACAGAATTAGCATTGGATAGATTCTTCCACATTTAGTTCTCCTCATCACATGATCTCGTTCTATGTGGTTTGAAGACCACAATCCAATTATTTTTATTGAATCAAAATTCCATTTAATATTTTTATTCCATATATTATTTGTTCTAGAATCATAAAATTTAATTTCATTATTTGTAATATTTTATATTTTTGAAATATCAATAATTTTATTTTTTTGGAATCATAATATTCTACAAAGTGTGGAACCTTATGCTTTTCCCTTTAAACTATATAAACTCTCATGGAACCATATGATGTTTCTCAACATTAAAATTTTGGTCTAATAATTTTTCATAATTAATGGAATCTTATCAAGTGAACTATAGTGAGCCAATAGGACTAATAACCACAAAGAAATTGAACTTTATGAAGTGTTGAACCTTTAAAAGCTTAACTTCTCATTATCAACCATTTTATTATTGTTTAAACCTTAGTAAGTTTTGTATTTAAACTTATTAAATACTATTAAGAATCATAAAAATACTCTTAATCATTTCAATTAACCTTATAAAGGTAGAAATGAACCTTAAAATGGTCAATGGACAACCATAATGATTCTATAAAGGAACCTTATGAAAATTACTTTCTATATTTTTCATCTAGATCATCCTTGGGATGATGTGTAGATCATACTTATGATGATCATATATGAACAATATGAAGGAACCTATGACATATTTAATTTTTGAATTTTTAATAAAAATATAATTTATATAAACACATGAATCATATCAAGACATCAGAAAAGCCACTCATGGCCTTCAAAATCATTCTAAATGAACTCAAAATAATAAATAATAATTTTTTGAATTTTAAAAAAAAAATTAACAACATCTTTAGACTATTTATATTTTTTTTTGAGAATTTAAATAATTAATTTTTTTTATTTTATAATACTTCAAATTCCTTGATATTCTACTATAAAAATAATTCACTACAGCCTTTTTCAATGTTATTTTAATCACAAAAAACTTATTTTTACATACTAGATAACACTATGATGGTTACTCTACAACTTTAGAGATTTAATCACAAAACATTGAAACTCTATTATTTTATTTTTTAATCATTTATTTGCATGTTCTGCATTATAAAGTTTAGTATCCATCTTTTAACTCTATAATAAACTATACTGGATAGTGAAGCCTTCATCCTTTAAAACTAGTCAAGAATCATTAAAAAATGTTCAAAAATAATTTGAATTAGTAACTTCTATCATAAATATATCCATCTTGGTATTTAAAGTTATACTGTTCTAAATATTCTATACCCTTCCCATTATGGGTAGCATCTTCATTCGTTAATAATTCTATGGATTCTTCCTCCATCACCTTACACTCCAAAAAACACTAAATTTTTTGAAAATACATTAAAAAATTATTAAAGAAAACACAAAATATTCAAGATTAATCCATTTGGCCTCTTTATTACGCATTGTTTATTTAGTATAAATGTTAATATTTAATGATTTATTCATTTCTATGGTTTTGTCATCCATTATAAAATTAATTTTGTATTTAATTGTAAAACTCTTTACCTATTTCATAGTTAGAATCATATTATAATATCATTAAGTTCATATTAAACATTAAAAGCATTTATTATAAACATCCATGAATGTATTGATAGTTGTTTTATAACATCATCCACATATGCGGTTAGAACCAATAATTATGTATTTAGTGTTATAAACTACTATCAAAACAAAATTTATGATTTATATGATTCTATAATTAATGATACAGTAGAATTATATTCTTATAATATGATAAAATTAATTTCTAGGATAATTTAAATGATTATGTGGAAGGAATAATGAAATCAAATGTAAAGGTGCAAGAAATAGAAAACATACAGTATTGCATTTATTTGGTTCCTTTACACTATGACCTAAGCCAAATTGGATTAAAAGTTCTTTGATACAAGGACTTATAAGACATAGATAAAAGATTTGGGAATGTATTTAGGTTGATTTGGGTAAAGAAAGGTGTTTTGTATGTTAAGAGAAATGGACAAAGGAGGGTGGTATATACAAGGTTGGGAGATAGGTGTTTTAGAATAAAATATTTGAATATTATGTTTTATTGTCAAATATGGTTCTATAATATCATTCAATAGTTAGGGGAATAGTTTGTTATTGTAAATAGGGAATTAACATATTCATCTAAATTCTATAAAACTCACAAATTCATTCATAAGATGTATAAAAAAATACAAAACCATAGCCTAACTAAATTTCAACATTATTATTCCAAAAATTAAATCAATTTTATTTAAATAATTTTCCATATATGTTAACTTTTTATTTTATATAAAATTATACTTTTTTAAAAAATAATAATTTTTAGGAAAAAAGTAAATATTAGTCCTATAAAAAATAATTATGATCTAAAGAATTAAATCATCATTGTTATATAAATGTATAGTGTTTAGGAATACATTTTACTTCAAGTAAACATTTATTTGATATTTTTTAATTTTTTAGAAAAGTATACATTTATAAAAAAAACAAACATGTTTTCAAAATATATAACAATGGTTTCTTTAGGTTAAATATTTATTTTTTTCATATTGAAAACATATATATAATTATTTTGTAATATAAATGTTTTATATTTTTATTTATTGGGATACCCAAAAAATTTACTAATACAATAGTTTGGTTCATATTATAATGGTTAGGTAATTATTCTCAATTACCTAGTTAATATTCTAATATCCATATTTCCAATAGTCATATTGGTTCTATACTTCATTTAAATATTTCTTATTTTCTTTATATATAATTATATTAAATTTATCTTATTCTTAAAGACTAAGTTTTAAAAAATTATATTACTAATTTTGTCTTGTTTTTTACAGTTTTTTCTGGAATGAGATTATTCTAGGAGACCAAAGTAATCTAAATATTCATATTCTAGTTATTATTTCTTATGTTTATAGTCCCATTGTAATATTTACATTTTAATTTGTAATATTTTTTCAATAAATGTAGTGTTATAAATTTATATAATAAATTATTGATGGTATTAATTATGTGGAGCATTAGTTTTATATTATATTCCTAAATTAAAGATTTATTCATATGATATATTACATATATATAATTTCACGTCATTATATTCTCCACCCATTAGAACTATGATCTTAAAATTTTCATTTCACACAACATGATAAAAATTGATAAGGGCATTAATATTTCATTACTACAACAGTTTCCCATGTTACATCTCAATTCTTATGGTTTCACCAAAATACTTTCTCGTGGTTAATTTTCTTGTTACATAGAACTTTGTCTTTATGGTCCAATGTCTTCACTAGTTGATCCTCAAAAGAGAGATGATACTCCAAATATACCACCATTGGATTTAGTACATATGATAGATTGGGTTTTTACTTACTCAAGAGGGATATGTGGAACATGTCATGGACTTGAGAGAATTATATTGAGAGTTCTAGTTCATAGGTTATAGCTCTAATGTGATCATGAATCAAAAATCCATTGATATATCAGGGAAATAGTTTTCCCATCATTCAAAAACTTATGAATCTCCCACATAAAGATATGTATAGGAACACTTTATGTCTAAATTCAAACTCAAAGTCTCTTCTATGATTGTAAAGAATGTTATTTTTTCAACTCAATGATGCTTTAATGTATTGGTGAATTCATTTGAATTATTTTTATTTTTTGGACCATCTCATGTCATAATTACTTGTATTCTCCAATTTCATCCCAACATATAAGGGTTTTAAATTACCTTCCCCAAATGTATTTATAAGGATCAATCCATATTCTCTATTGGAAACTATTTTTACTTCCGATCTTGTCGAGAGGAAGTTGCAAATCCCAACCTCCTTTGACATTCATAAAGAAATATCTCAATATATCCTCAGGTTTTTGGATATCACTTTCATATTAAAAATTACTCTAGTGTTTATATTTTTTATTTATGTTCAACTCTATGTTCAAGTCATGTTTAATACATTTGATTAACCTTTTGTTAAACCATGGATCTTGATCAAATACAATCAATACTGGATCTCCATGTGGCCACACTACTTCCCTAATGTATATCATTGAATGTTTATGAAGTGATGGGTCCAATAAAATCAAAATGAACTGGGAAGACATATTTAGACAATCCACTATGACCCCTGTGGAATTATTTCATTTAGAAATTTTTTGAATATCATTGAAAAATCTATGGGGACATTATCCCATTTCAATATAGTCATGTGAAAAGGTAGCATCATCCCATTATACTTATTTCATTATCTTCTTTTTTATAGAATACCAATCACTTTTATGTATATTCAATAAACTTATTATTCATATTGTCTTACTAAAATTTCTCTCAATAATTATTATACATCTGTGTGCTCATAGGTTGGGTAAATAATGTTAATATATGAGCACCATATAATATCCCTTTCTTTATCATAATAGTTAATGGTACATATAATCAAGTTTCAAATATCAAAACTAGTTCTATATCATTATTGAATTCTTAAGATTTTCCCAATCCATATTTCATCCAATTTATTTTATATCTCGATACCCCCCTATAGTATTTATTAATCTTCTCCAGAAGGGATAGTAAAAAAATAATTCAAACAAGATAGAATGGTTTTCATTATTTAATTATCTCTATTTCCATAGTTTACATTTAAATTAATATTGGATCCTTCTCAATCCTCATCATAGGTAAGGTTATAAGATCTTTTGTACTTAGATAATCTTCCACATTATTCACTTTCAAATGATGATAATGTATTAAGAAGCCATAGTCCATGATAATCTCTAACCATATCCATTCACTCATTATTAGATACTTCTATATAAATACATAATTTAATCAGTAATGATCTATGAATATGTCACATTTCTTTATATGTAGATAACGTCTCCAAATAATTACTATGAAATTTAAGGCAACCTACTCCATATCATTCATCAAATGATTCTTCTCATGAACCATAAATTATCTTGAGTAATATTTTTTTTAAATTATCAATTTTTCACGATTACAAAACTTAGTATCTTTTTTGACGCATCATTATGTATCATAAAAAATTTCTCACATGTGTATAGTTAGAGTGTAAGTGAATATTTTAGAAAATGTTTCAAATCCTTGATGCTCTCTTCACACTAGTCACTCTTGAAAAACATTACTCCCTTTTAGGTTAACATGGTTAATGGGTTTAAAAATCATAAAATGTTCATCAAAAATCAATGGTAGTGAAAAAATAATTTAATGAAACTAAATATCTCTTTTGAACATGTTGGAACGAGCCATTCCTTAATCACCAAGGTATTTAATGAATCTAAAGGTATCACATTTCTTGTGATAAAATGTCCCAATAATGTTACTCGCTTTGTCTAAAATCCATATTCAATATAATTTTCATATAAATTCTCTATTATCAATGAATTTATCATAATTCATCATTTATTTTATATTATTGAGGATATCATCTATAAATACCACTATAACATGTATGAAAGGTATTATTTGGAATATATTCCTTACTCACATTTAATTAATGATATCCAAACTAAATATCCACTATATAGAGGTATTAATTCCCTCAAAGTTTATCTAACAAGTCATCCATCTACTGTAGGGGATACTTTCACTTTAAAGTGATCTTTTTTAGTTAACAATAATCAATGTAGAGATTAATTGAACAATACATTATAATTAAAAAGAGGGTTGGCACACCCCAAAGTTAATTACAAAACCATATGAATCCATATTCAACATTATATTATAGTTTCAACTTTATTTCATCCAATTCAAGGAGATAATCTTTTGGAACAATTGGATATGGGTAGAGCACTGTGTATAACTTCAATAGATAACTCAACCTATCAATCAGGAGGAGGTTAAAGAAATTATTCAGGGAATACATCATTATATTCCCATTCAATGGGAATTTACTCAATAATGGCCATCTACAATTTCTTAATCATATGATCTTTATACTCATTCCAATAAATAAATTAAACAAATTATTTAGAATAATTTTATAAATGAGATTCATCATTCTTATTATGTATGGTCTGAATTGGAGGATGATTTGACATATGTAATGTTATTTACCTCAAGAAAAAGATGATTTTTTTCACTATATAAAGACATCCATTCCATTCCTAGTATAAAATTGAATACCCCTAAATTGAGCATATCAATCATATCTAGGATTATCTTCCTAAAAAATTTAGTTAGGAAGAATTATATACTCTAGATTCAAATATTTCACCACTAGGTGTTTTCATCAAGAAGTCAACCGTTATGAATTGAGGTGATGTTTTTAAATTTATATTGAAATTACATGATATAATAGAATTTGTTGATCCATAGTCAAATATGATATTGGTTATTCTTGAATTAATAACAATTATACCTATCACTACATCATTGTCATTATCCAACTCAATAGTGGTGATAGAAGAAGCCCATTCTTTATATCCTAACTATAGAGGTTGTTTTCATCAATTATCCTTGATGACCAATAGCTTAGTATACAGACATTCATAATCTATATGTTTCGTGCAATTAAAACAATGGACCATAGGTCGAGGATTGATTGAAACATTAATGACATTATGTTTTTAAACATGTTTTCCTCTAATTAAGATAAATATTTTTAATATCATACACTACACACAAAACCAAACTAATATGAATATGTGATATGTAGATACCATTGAAACATAGTCGGTGAATTATTAGGTATGAATAAAAGTATCCTAATTATGAAATACATTAATATATATTTATAAATATTCTCTTTTATAAAAAATAACTTAATAAATTATGAATCATTATTTTAATAAAGAAAAATAATTATATAATTTTTAAATATTGATTTTAATAATATATATCACCGATATATTAATGATATATTTATTAGTGGTTTATATAATTTTAGAATATGAACAACTACTATTATGAAAAAAAGTTATTTTTCTATAAAAACAAGTTTTCATTGAATTTTATAATTTTATTTAAAAGTTAAAATACAAAATTTAATAAATTTAAAATAAAAAATTAAACCACATTATTTAATTAAATGTTTCATTTTTAATTTATGATTTATTTTTGGGTATTTTATAAAAAATATAAAATATTAAGAGAATAATGAAAAATATTATTTTAATAAATAACATGAATTTTATGAAAGTTTTATTTTATAATTATAAATTTTAAATCAAATAAACCTTATTCTAAGAGAAAATATAAATTTTATAATACAATTTATAATTTTATAATTTTTTGTTTTAATTAAGAAAATCTTATTTGAGATTTTAAAACTTATGATGTATTTTTTTATATTTTTTCATAATTTTGGAATTTAGTATTTTAAATTAATTTTTATCACTTATATAACTTCAATATATTATTTTACTCCCACTTTTAGATTTATAATTTTATTATAATCTAAGGATTAATTTTTGGGATTTTCCTAAAATAATTAATTATTAGATGAATAATGAAAAATTAAAATTTTACTAATATTGTAACATTTAGTAATGTATTGTACAAGAATTCAATGAAATTATTTGAATCCATTTTTTATATGTAATATATTATATTAAGTTAAATTAATCATTTTGAAATACTATGTTTGTATATAAGAACCACAATTAATATTATAGAAAATTTAGGTAAAGTTTTAATGAAAAACATTTTCATTTGTTCCTTTTTATAAATCTTTTACATGATGGAATTAGGTTTTTGAATTATTTTAATGATAATAAAATATTATTTTTATAATAATAAACATTTTAATTTACATTTAATCAATAACGTTGATAAATTTATCCAAAACATAAATCTTATTCTTAATATACAGATTTTTCTAAAAATATGTTTTTACATATTATATTCTCTCTTACTGAAATTCATTACTATAACTCATATAAATTGTATTTCATAAAATTATTTAAATATTTAAAATAATAGTATTTATTTATTTGATATGGTCAATTTTAATTTTGTTCCATATTTTTTTTTCAATTGTAAAAGTAGAGTTAGAATGGTAAGGGTAGATTAGGTTAAAAGTGGTTTAACATAGGGTAAGCGGTTTTAACATGTGGCAGAATTGCTTTGAATTGGATGGAAGAGGGAATATATAATATAGATATTTACCATAAAAATTATTATCTATTTTTTATATTATTTCTTAGAATAATTTAGTGACATTATTGAGAAATAATCGATTTTTACAAGATTTCAATTCTCTTCACTTAAAAAAGGAGACCACATGCACCCCATTTATCTACCCATTAAATAGACATTGATAAAAATAATAATTCCCTAGTCTAAAAAAACACCCTACCCATACCTTGGATCCCATGTTCCCACTAAAAACCAAAATATTGAACCATAAGGAGTTACCTTAAGGAGAACATCAAATGGGAATATAATACTCTCAACCAAACATTCGTAACTTCTTTTCATCTTCCACACCCCTCAAGTACCCTATATACTTTATGGTTTGATATTTTTTTACTAGTCATAAATGTTATTATACTAATGAAATATCTATTTTATACTTTCCTCTAGAATCATTAAGAAAAAAGGAAATAACATATTGTGTGTATGCAGACTACCACCTCTATGAACGACGTGCTCCATTCTCCATCACCACCATAAATGGCAGGTTAAATGGTTATTTAATTAACTAAAATGGTATTTTTTATTAATTTTTATATTCATTAATGATACTAAATTATAATATGAATTTCATAAATAAATTAATTGTTCTAGTATCATTAAGCAGCTTAAATGGACATATCAACGTACCATTCATAATATGGAACACTTTGGGATTTGATCTGAAAAAATAATATTATTGTCTAAATATTATAATAAAGGAAATAAACCTCCACAAATTTTTAGATCATTGTGTTATTTTACTATAAATATTACTATGATCAAAAAAACAAAAGTTTTATGAAGTAACTAACTGAAAACCCTATGTAATTCCCATATGAAAAATCTATATTAAAAATATGTTCCAAATGAAAAATAATTCCTTATAAAATTAAATATGGAATAAAAAATTTCTTTTATAAATATCTAATGAACTTAAGATAATTAGTCAATATGTTATGTTCAATTTTAGAGTGTTTTCGAGAAAGATGAAAGGATTTTTTCTCAACATTCACTCCTTTGGAGAACACTAACTATTATAACCAATTTATTTTAAATTGGTGTTTATACTTCAAATTAGATATATAATATATTGTATTATATCTATTCATTATTCTTGAACTTCAAATTAAATATATATCCATCTCAAGGGGTTTTATAAGACTCGTTCTATTGGTGTATGTGTTTCCATATACGTCACCCTTTACTTATGTATGCTTCTATATTATTTAGAAATATTTATTTGTATGGTTTAAATACTAACCACAAAAAATTTAGTATCATAAATTATTGTTTAACTTTAAAAATTCACTTCCATTTATTCTGTTTCTTATTATGGGTTGTTATTTATTTTTTCCCTAAAATATATGGTTCTTTTATAACTCTATATGACTTCTTGAGATATAATGTTAACCCTTGATTATTGTGTTTAATTTTGTATTGTATACCCTATTTTTATATTGGGAGACACATTTTTATTTAAACATCCCTTTCGGGTGGGTCCTAATCCTTTTTGAAAATGCAACTATGTTAAGAATAATTCTTATCCATTTAAATAATGGTTTCCCCTCATTATCCATAATTTCCCTTCCCGCCAATGTTATCCCTTTTAATGGAAATCCTTATTATGTTTTGTATCATGTGAACATCATATTTACCTTCTCCTAATTTAATAAAAATATTTTATTATCTTTTTTTATGAAGTGATATTTCAACAATGGGGGTTTTAAATAACATAAAATGGATCATATCTACCATCCATGATACTTTTTAGTTACCTGAACTCTCTTATTATATATTTTTATGAAATATTATTTTCATAAACTTATATTTATCTAAAATTTGTAATGTAACATCTCAGGTCTGGATTCAACCTAAAACTGCTCCGAGCCCGGTTTTCCACATGGCCTCAAACGCATCTTCCCAAATTCAAGAGGATTCTGTCTATCAATGAGGGCCAAGGTGTGGTAGTGGGGAGACTATACCCTCATTAACATAGTGTAGCGTAGCTGAAATAAGAATCAAATTGCATAAGCTGCAATACTATACAACATAAGTAAACATCAGAAGACTTATAATTCAAATAACCAGATGTCATATCATATACAAAATTATGCATTTCACATGTTTCTATGAAACGATACAGACAAGTAACAAGGATATCATATACAGTACAAGATTCACAAAGGTACAAAGAGAAAAAATTATCCCAGTAGCATCGCAATATTTGATTTCATCCCATGCTCTCCAACACATAAGTGGCATATCATATACCAGTAGGAGGGAACTTTCCCATATCAACACCAACAAACATTTAATCTATTTGGGACCAAAGAATTACTCAAATATGGTATGAGACTAAATCCTATTGGGAAAGCACCCATGATCCGTTCTAATCTATCAGTGTGTATATATAACATGTAGTGAGAAAATGTGAAATAAGTAAGCTTAGAAGTACTCCAAAGTAAACTGTCCTACAAGAACTAACTTCCATTTACATTCCATTTTCATTTAATTAAACAGTCAATTAAATTGATTTTTATAAGTCTCTATACAAAACATAATCACAAGGACCCCTTGTATAGAAATAAGAAAAAAAGATACCTTAAAATTCTATCTAAACAAGTATAAGAGAAAGCTAAATCCATGCTTGTGCATTGGCTTGGAAGACGTGTCATAAGTAACTTCAATATTCATATATAACCCAAGCTCATGATTGACATTCTTAAGCTATAATTCATATATCTGTCCATGGGCCAATCCACTAACACCCAATAATCCTATCCCAAAGAACTTCTCAAGGACTAGGTATCAGTCAAGGTGTGGTATAAATCTATGTCAACTGAGCCCATCCCTGGTGGTCCTATTGGAATCTTTACGTATCACTCATGTCATATTCCTGGGTCTCCCTCCTATTAATGCAATAATATAAGATCCATGATTCACTCTTCAATTAGTAAATAATCTCTATGATCATTTCCATGGCATCCATGGTGCACTCAAAATATAATAATTAATTAATAAACCTACTGATCATATCCAAGGCTTTCTAAATAATCCCAGGATCAATCAAGGAATCATGGTAAGATTGAAATATCAGTACGTCCATAGAATTCTAATAGAATCCATGATTTACCTAATGTTATTTACCATTCAACCATAAGCAATTCAAGTTAATAATTCAATGACATTATGGGGTCTAAGCCATAAGAATTTCACAAATCACCACCAAGGGTGTTACAATCTATAACCAACCACTAACAATTTTCCTATCATTACTCACATGGATATATTTTATATAACAATTTTATTAAAAAATCTAAACCATTACCAGGCTTAAACATGTCCTATCTCACATGGGAAGGTTCATGGTTGGAACTAAACATTCAAAACATGCTTCTTCAAGCATATGCATAATATGTGTCAAGGATAAATTCACTATCCCATAACCTTATCCAAAAAGTAAAAAAATCTAAAAACATGGCACACTCAATTTAAATAAAAAAAATTCATTTGAAACAATCCCAAAATGGAACTCAAGGAATAACTCATTGGTACCCTAGTCCAAACAGCCATAAATTGGTCAAACTAGACACTTAACCAAGGGGTGGACCTTAATATGGGTATTAAACATACAACATGCATCGAAACTCTTGATTAAATACATAAAAATTGATAGGAAACAAAATGAATGGTTTATAATTCAAAGTGAAACCACAAAATGAGAACACGACACTCTGACATATATAAACATCTCAACATTTACCAAAAAGCATGAGACCACCTACCTTAGACCCATAACAGATAGCTCGTCTATTATCAGGCTCCGATTCACACTAGTTTGGGAGAAATACGAAGAACGAACGAAGAAAAGGATATTAGTGAAAATGATCCTAAATCCAAATAGCACAATCGATTATTAAAAGAATCTAATAATTCTAAAAAGAAATTTATGGATTACCATTGTGTATCATTGGAGATGAACAATGATCGATTTGGTCAATGGATGGAGATTGTAGCTCAAATCCTATATTGGGCATCAATGGATGGACCCCACAGTTCTCCTCTATTGTGAAATGAAGGAGGAGAAGAAAACTCGTGTTTTAAAACATTTCAAGGAAAAAATCGTAAATTTACCCAAAATATCTAGGTCACATGATTTTTGTGCACGGTTTTCCTGACAGTGCATACATCTTGCTCATCACACTAGATGTCTGGGGCATATCACATAGTTACCCCACATGATTTGATTAACCATGCAGTAATCATGCATACACCTCTGTAAAGTTAGAGAAAACTATAGAAATTCATGCACAATCATGCGCCCTAATCCGTATGGTTTTAACAAACTATGCAACATCCACTTCTCACCGAAAACATGGGTTTCAGGCTCTATACCAGCCTCAAAAACCATAGAGACCTCTATGACCCCAGTGAATATCACCATTAGGTCATATTTAAGCATTTAAATGAGGAATAGATGGAAAAATCATAATATATACTTCAAGGAAGAACCAAGATCTTAAAAACTTCCCTTTAAAAGAAATTCATCTAGGAATTTCCATTCCAGGGTTGGTGTAGAAGTTTCTGAGAACAACTTCAACCACTAGGATCGAACATCGGCCTCCATCTCCCAGGTATGGTCATATACTCAGCTATGCTACCACAAAACTCATACTAAAGGAACTTACCGGCCTCAAAGAACCATCATGATATGATCCAAAATTCATATAGGATTATCCTCAAAGGACACATATTCAAATAACTCAACCTCCTTAGGCTGAAAAGTGTAAGACATGTCAGAATACTAATGCTAAAAATCAAAAACATGGAAGATTTCATGAATAGCCTGGTACCACTGAGGCAACTGCAATTGATAGGCAACTGACTTGACTCTCTCCAAAATCTCATATGGCCCTACATATCTTGGTGAATGATTACCCACCATACTAATTATCATATTTACCAGCCTCAATGAAAAATTTAGGAAAACTAAATTCCCAACCTCAAACTCCAGAGGTTGTCTACAGTGATCGGTGTATGAATTATCACAAGACTACATAGTATCCATCCACTTCTAAGTCAACTAAACCTATTCATTGGTCTCCTCCATAAGATGAGGTCCTATAATAACTCTCTCTCCGACCTCAAGCAAACACATGTGTGTTTGGAATGACCAAAAATATTAAGCCACATACGATGACATATGAATAATATCCTTAATGATGTTATCTTATGCTAACTCCACTAGAGGTTTATGCTTCTCCCAAGAACTCCTGTAATCCAGGAAACAATCCCAAAGCATGTCCTCAAGCACCAAAACCATTATCTATGGCTGGAAATCTTTCTAAAGGAGGTAAGTCATGCGTAGAAGCACATGTGTACCCATATCCCTCAATAGTCCTTATTAGAAACGAGAAGTAATATGGGAATCCCTATTTGAAATGATAAAATGTGAATCCTCATGAAAACGTACTACCCCCAGATGTAAAACATCCCATGATTGTCAACACTGAACATTTACTTGATTAGTAGTAAATGTGAATCCATCATTATCCTATCAATGACAACCCAAATGACATCGTTTCTTCAAGGTGACCTCATAAAACCATCACAAAATAATTACATTCTCACTAAAGGTTTGGTAGATACTATAAAAGTCCAAAAAATAATGGTTTTCCACCTTCACCTGCGGACAGATGGAACACTGCATGAAAAAATGAGAAACATCCTTTTTCATACCTTGCAACCAATACTGACAATGTAAATCCCAACATATCATACTGACTCTAGGATATACATCCCATACATGGGCATTAAAACCATACATCATCTGATTGCGCATGTCTAGAGAAACCCATACACAGCCATGTAAATGATAAAACCCATACTCACCTATAGTCCAAGCAAGAGGTGGGTCATCACCTTCCACACTATCTCATAGAACTATGCCTTTGGAATCTGATTTCTGCCTCATCATCACTCTGTACTGTAGGGTGGTGGTAACACCTAGGAATGAAAGAAACGTATGTACCTGGCTCTCCTTCACCTCCAAATGAATCTTAGATAAAAATTCCATAAGTATCCACTTTTTACTAGCATACTGCACAACCGAGAACTGATTCCTTCTACACAAGGTATCAACCACTGCATCTCTTATACCAAGCATATAAGCATGCTCAAAGTCAAAAAATGATGGTATTCCACCCACCTTCACTATCTCAATTTCATGTCACGCTGAGTAAATATTTACTTAAGAATTTTTTTTATCCATGTACACCAAAAAAATCCCTCACAATAAGTGATTTCCCCAACATCATAAATCATGAACAACCACGACTAACTCGAGATCATGTGTTGGGTAATTCCCCTCGGGTGGTCTCAACTGTCAAGACCATTATGCAAAGAATCAACCCCTACCTAATAATTACTCCTAGACTAATGCTTGATACCTCATAGTATACAATGTAACTATTGTCAAGCTATATCAAAATCAGTATCAGCGTTGAAGTTAATCTCCCTTTCATCTCCCGAAAGGTTGTCTCGTAGGAATCCATCCAAACATACATCGCACCCATTTTAGTCAGTCTTGTTAACAACTGTAACGACCCAAAGTTTCATTAATGGAAATCCCTCTTAATCTTATTAAATGTATCTTTATGAAAAAATGTTTTTATAAGATGTCAACTTCTTTGGTTTTATGTTAATAATTTTTACCGTTGTTAATATAGCTATTGAATAGTGATCACATGATTAGTATAAATATAAGGCTTTAACGAACCCAATTTTTACTCAGACAAAGGAAGCGATGGCCTCATCCAGTAGAATTGCCCCATACGAAGCCCATTTGTTGGAGCTTGGAAAAGAGGTGGCATCCTTGGGCTTCGCCCTTGACCAAGCCCAAGCTGAGCTTTATTATGTCAAGCTCGAATGTGATCGTCTACGGGAAAAGTTGATGTTGATTGAGATTACCACTCGAGTGATGTTATCCGAGCCGCCCCAAGAGTCTGTCACCATCGCAGACCTTACCCTTAGGTCTTATGCGGCTATTTTATGGGGTTATGTAACAAATAAGTAGTACTATGTTAATGTAAATAATTTTTTGTATATAATATTGAATATAATTTGTAGTCATTTTTGATACATTGTAAATTGTTTTTAAAGTACAAATGGTGTTTTTAGTTGTTATTTAATTAAGAAATCTATTTTATTAGATTATGGGATTTTTGAATTAAATAATATTTTAATAAAATAATAATATTATTATTAAATTAATTTTTATTAAATATAAATGATGTTGTCATTTTATGAATGCAATTAAAATTTTTATTAAGGTTTGAAAGCCATTTCTGTCAAAATCCGTGAATTTTCGATAAATGTTGGTTTTTATTTTAAAAGTGAAAATTAACATATTTAAATTCTTTTTAGATAAAATAAATCTCATTTCTGGAATCAGGACGTCGATATTATCCAACGGTGAATTTTTTAAAATTTTCTGAGACAGTCAAATTTTTGGGTAAAATTTAAATACCGTTTAAATATATAATGTGTTTTATGACATCATAATGAACCAATGGTGATGTAATAAAATATTATAATCCTTATGTTCGGCAAATATATGTTTTACCATTAAAATAAAGTAATTTTGGGTTTTTTTGACTTACTTTTCAAATCATTAATGAACCCCTCAAGACTTATTCAACACTTTGCCTTTTTAAATTAATTTCCATGGGAGTGTGACTCACCTCCACATAAGCAACCTTATTATTTTAATAAGTTCGGACCTTGGCCTTGTAAAATATTTTTTTCCTTTTTCCTTTTCTAGAAACCATGGGAAAAAACCATGGGATGGTTTGTGGTTTGGATTAGTTTAATATAAGGGGTCCCAAACCTAAATAATAAAGAATCCTCTCACCTTTCCTATATAAACCCACCCAATATCCCACTTACTCCTCACTAAAATCCTTTGGAGTTCGTCCAACTTCTGCCCTACTCTCTCTAGAATCCTCCCACGGTGCCCCAGGCTCTCAAGAAGCCTCTCACAAGCCTCTCTCTAGCCTTTGGAAGCACACTTCCAAGTAAGGGTTTTTCCTTCCATTCTCATTTTTGTCAATTTTCTTTAAGTTGTATTTCCCTTTTAATTTCAATTATGAATGTTGGGGTATGGTTTCTCACCTCCCCCATACTTCCCTCTTATTGTTTGAATTATGGGAGACCCTTTTCTCTCTCATTAAATGCCTCCCATGTACACCTGTTACTATGCCGAAATTCGGAAAGGAACTTCTCTCTCTTCTTTTACATTCATGCAATACTTTTGTATCATGAATCTAAATTCCTTTTCAATTGTTGGGACACGTGTATATATGACCTTCTTACTATCCATTACATTTAAATATTATGAGGAACCACTTTCTCTCTCATCAACCATTTTTATGAATTCTTATGTCATGCCGTTACGCTGCCGAAATCGCACCGTTTTTCTAAGCCAATGTCATTGTGTAGTGAATACCACGCCCATTTCTCCATCAAAGTTATTAACCTTTATGCACATTTACTTATTTATTATAAAGTTTCCTGTATGAATTCCAAATTCCTTTATCATGGAATAAATTATTATGTTTTATGAATCCATGTTTTATGATCCATGTGGCACACTTATGCATGAAATGAAATGTTTAAGAAGGGTGCACCCTTATAGCTCTCCAATGCCTTGGGTAAAGTATAGGATCATGATACGTCATGTGCAATGAGTGTTGACTCATGATAATTCAAGTGCAATGTGGGTTTACTCGTGCTTCATGTGCAATGAGGGTTTACTCATGCTCCATGTGCAATGAGCCTTGGCTCATGCTAATTCAATGTTAAGTGTTGTTGCCACATTTCCATGTTATGATTAGCATGCTTTATCATGCCTTTATGTTCATGTTTATTTTATTATCTATTGATATGCCTATTGTCTAACATGTATTTTACTCCTCATGTAATTCCTTGTGTACTCCCTTACTGGGCTTTATAGCTCACCCTTTTCTTATGCATGTCCTCAGGTTATCCAATGCAATGCTAAGTACGAGGGAATGTAGTGGTCATGTAAAGGAAGTTTTCAATAAAGATGTTGTATTTCATGTTTTAAGTTTTTATGTAATGATCCAAATCCCCAAATACACTAAACCTCTCGATCTTCTTTGTTGTATCAAGTGAAGTTTTATGTAATGAATCATGTTTATGTTGTAATAAAAAGCAGGGTTGTCATAACAACGCAATTAAATGTGAGAAGTCCTATATGAAATGCCTGTAGTAACCAGCCATCCGTAAGAAACTCCTCACCTAAATGATATTCTTGGGATAATCATAAGAATATTCATCTCTCTCTATCTTTGGGTCCCTTGATACTCATTTCTCTAAGATGATGTGGCCTAGGAATTGAATTTGATCCATCCAGAAGTGGCACTTAGTGAGAATAGCATATGACTGATCATCTCTCAAAGTACACATTATGATGTCAATATGTTTTGCATGGTCATGTCGATTATGAGAATACAACAATATATCATCCACAAAAACGACAACAAATGAGTCATGATAAGGATGGAACACACAGTTCATTAATGCCCAAAAAACCAATGGCGCGTTCATGAGACAAAGCGGCATAACACGATACTCATACATACCATACCTTCTTCGAAAGTTTATGTGTTATATATGATTATCTAAAAATCACATGATGATAACCAGATCATAGAATAATCATTGAGAAAACTAGAGATCCATAATGTTGGTCAAAGATATCATCTATTCTAGAAAAATGATACGAGTTCTTAATCATCAGCCGTTTCAGTTTTTTTATAATACGCACTAAGCCTAAGGGTACCGTTAGCCTTTTTTCAAAAAGGACCAGTGAACCCAACAAAGAATTACTCGGTCAGATGATAACCTTAACTTCCAAGTCCTATAAATTCCTCTTATTCTCTTGCACCTCCATCGTATCCATCCTATAAAGAGGAATGGATACTGGTGAAGCTTCTAGCACTAGCTTGATAGAAAACTCTACTTATCTCACAAGAGAAAAACATGAAAAGTTGTTTTGTAAGACATCCCTGAAACAACCAACTACTAGAGGGAAGTCCATCTGACATGTTCTCTAGTCATACAGATACAAACTGACAATCTGGGTTGTCATCCCACCCCACCCATGATGCTCTAATCCATCTCGGCTCACATAAACATCCCATTCACATTTGTATAGAAATGATATACCCTTTTTTGACTTGAAACTCACCCTATAGGGATATACATCAATAATATCCTTAAAAGAAACTATCTATTCCATCCGGAGAATGACATCATAACCTTTCATTTCTAGTTCATTATGATCTCATGAGAAGTGAAACCCACCAACCTCTTGGGGTAACTCCATGCACTGGCACAGAACCACCATTTTAAATCCTAACGGGGTGTCTAACACACTGAATTCATCAGAAGAAAAACAAAAATCCCAAGGATCTCCATGATATGAAAAAATATAAAACTGTTTAAATCCCCTATAACAAAAAGAATAGAAAAGAAAATGGATGCTACTATATAGTACCTCAGGCATTAGAAGCTTTGGGATCCTACTCATGCTCGGCATGTTGCACTGCATATGTTTGGCACGTACTGCTAGCATAAGACACTATCTGGATACCTTGAGCTAATCCACCCTACTGTCTCTGCGAACTTGGGGTCTTGATACCATAGCCACGACCACCACTTCTGCCTGAATGGCCTAATGAATTCTAGTTCTTTGACTGGGGAGAAGCTATTGTCCCTGATCCTGAATGTATAGATGCTGAAAACCCTCTTTCACTATCCATTTATGGATGGTCCTATAAAAGTGCTGACGATGGACGATATTGCTACAAGAACGGCACTTGACGGGGTCCTACAGACACTATGACCTTGTATTCCCTTGACTAATACATTGGTGACACCTCTCCTAGATATCATAGGAAATGATCTGATAACTAGTATCACAATGATAATTATCTAGACGATACCTCATACTACCTATTATGACAGTACATGATTGACGTTCTAAACTATCGAGGTTCAAACCTCCATATTCCCTGAGGTTCTACTCTGTGATCAGCACCTAATTCACTACAGCAGATATATAAGTCAACCTAAAGACATTTACTTCTAATTAGAAGCTATACATGAGGCCATCGTCAAAATTCTTAGCCTTTGATAAATCTTAATCAATCAGAATAGGTTCAAACCACTACAGCTCAGTAAAACCGGCCGAGTAGTCCATCACAAACAATGTTCCATGCTCTAGATGCATAAACATTCGTGCTTTATCAGTCATTAATGTCTCGGGATAGTAATAATCATATAATACAATCTAAAAGTATCCACATGCCATATCCCAATGATGCCCTTCCCATGTAATCACATCCCACCATTTCATGGTGGAATCACATAGCATATGCATTGTGAGATTTACCCTCCTCTCAAAAAGAATCTCTGAATGCTCTAAGATCAAAATAATGGCCTAAATCCATGAATTTGTGGCCTGTGGTCTGCAATCCCCTGAGAATGTAGGAGGATTCTATTGTAGGAATTCCCATGTCAACTCATCCATAGACATGGCACGCTGTGGAAATCCCTGAATGGTTTTCATGAACCTCATTATCCTTCATGAAACTGTGCATCAAAACCTATCTCTATTATAAAAATTAGTGCCACAGCTGGAATGATTGGATGATGTACTTGTAGCCCATGGCCTACCACATTTGTAGTATGGTCATCACCACCCTTCTGGTGTACAGCTAGAGGTCTTCGTAGTGTCATGACTCTAAAATTTTGAGGACACACCTTAGTTCTAGATCAAATGAGGTTACAAATCAAAAAGCGTAAAACAAATATGATAGGTCCAAATTTTTGTTTCTAAACACACACCCTCTTTCTACCCCATTGGTTAGGTATAGGTGAAACAAACGACAACTGATACTAATGTCCCACTATTATGTTTAGGTTTGTCCATGTTCTCTATCAAAAGCAATTTCAGTTTACTTTCATATCATGTTTATTCCATGTTTTAGGTGGATTCCACATTCAAAAGTATAATATTCACTCATTTAAATCTTATCCCAATATTTTCTCGAAGTGTAACCAATGTTATGAAAATTTCTTAATGGAGGGTGACCATACTCCCCATGAATCAATGATTAGAATCCATGTATAGAATATTTTAGCACATTTCAACATCAGGACAAACCATAAACCACCAAATTCTGATCCAAGAGGGCCCATACATCTCAGGGACCAAAGTTTGGTGTCTATAAAATTTGATCCATAGAACATACCAATAGACCTATCATAGTAGGAGTCATATCTATCACAATACCTATAACAACAGCATGCAATTAGTATTGCTTCTATATGGCATGGCAAGAATGCAAGGCATGCGATTTCTAACAAGTGCTTGTATGATTCATGAGATTTCATACCCCCATCTCATCGGGGATTACCAAAATAGAACCACATTCTATCAATAATAACATCACAATATATGTGCATCATCTAATAGTGAAATCGAGTCAACTATAATAAATGAAAATCCAAAATTCACAATTAAATTTGTGGCAATTTGGATTTTCCCAATACATGGGGTAGCTACTCCTGGGAACATCTTAACACCAAATCCATTTTCCTCCCTATCCCATTATATTGTATCCAAATAGTAAATAAAATAAAAAATATCACATCTGATACCACTTTGTAACATCTTGAGTCTGGATGCCACCTAAAAGGGCTCAGAGCCCGGTTGGCCACATGGCATCAAATGCATCTCCACAAATGCTAGAGGTTTCTGTCCAGTAGTGATGGACTAGGTGTGATAGTGGGAATACTATTCCCTCATTAGTAGAGTGTAACATAGCAGAAAGAAGAAATAGATAGCGGAAGTAGTAATACCATACAATAGTAGTAAACAGTGGAAGACTGATAATACAAATAACGAGAGTTCATATCATATTCAAAATGATGAATGTCACATGTTTCAATGAAAACATCCAAAAAAGTCAAAAGGCTATCATATATAGAAAAAGTTCCATAAAGGTACAAAAATAACAAAAGTATCCCAGAATCATCACAATATTAGCCATGTCCCCATACCCTCCTACTCCTAAGCAGCATATCATGTACTGGTAGGAGGGTGTTTTCTCTTATCAACACCTGCAACCATATAATTTATTTTGGCCCAAATCATGACCCAAATAGGTTGTCAGACTATATCCTAGTAGGAAACTAACCAGGATTTGTGCCAATCTATCAATGTATATATATAACTAGAAATGAGAAAAAGTGAAAGCAGTAAGATAAGAAGTAATCAAAATTAAACAGTCCTAGAAGCACTGGTTTCCATTTACATTCCATTTTTAGTTAATTAAAAACTCAATTACATTACTTGTTTTAAGGATCGATATCTAGATTAATCCCTATGATCCATTATATATAAGTAATCAAAATAGATACCTTATAAGGTTATCTAAACAATTATAAGGGAATACTAAATCCAAGATCGTGATTTGTCTTGGTAGGAATGTCATAAGAAACTTCAATATTGAAATATAACCTGAGCCATTCTTTAAATTCCTAAGCTATAACTCAAGTATCACTCTAGGTTCCAATCTACCAATACCCTACAATACCATCATAGTGAACCTCTCAAGGACCAGGTATTAATGTAGCTGTAGTATAAATCCATGTCAATTGATCCCATCCTTGGAGGTCCTATAGGGAGCCCCAAGTTTCAATCATGAAATATTCACGAAGCTCGGGCCCATCCATGGCATCCTATAAGATCCCTGATTCACTTAACATTTAGTACATTGCCTCTATGAGATCGTCCATGGCATCCATGGTTCACTCACAGCTTATTCATTAATTAATAAACTCATTGATCCCATCCATGGCATTCTAAAGAATCCAAGGTTCACTCATCAAATGATGATAAGATAGAAATATATGTTCATCCATGGAATTATAACATAATCCATAATTAAAATAATGCTATTTACCAATCATCTATAATAGGTTCATGTTAATAACTCAATAACATGCTGGTGTAAAATCCATAAGCATTTCTCCACTCACCATCAAGGGTGTTACAAGCTAGGGAAATCCTCTAAGGCTTATCCTATCATTACTCACATGGTAATATTTCATATAACAATTCAATTAAGATATATACACCATTATGAGGCTTAAACGTGTCCTATCTCACATGGTCAGGTTCACGGTTGGAACTAAAAAGTCCAAACAGGCTTTATCAAGCATAGGCACAACATTAGTCAAGGGTCAATTCACTATCCCATACCCTTAGCCAAAATGGAAACCATCTAACAACCTGGAACAATCCATTTAAATAACAAATTCATTTTAAACAACCCAAATATGGGACTCAATTCATATATCCTATATGCCCTAGTCCAAACAACCATAAATTTGTCAAACTAAGAACTCTCCCAAGGGGGCCCTTAATCTGGGTATTAAACCAACAACATTCCTTCAATAACTTGATTAAATACCTAAAAATGATACTAAACAATAGTATTTATTTATAAAACAAAGTGATACCCCAAAAATGGGTGTGCGACACTCCAATATATGTATACAACTCGACATTTTGTGAAAAGCCTGAGACCACCTTCCTTAGACCCGTGCTAGACAGCTCGTCCAGTATAAAGCTCTGATTCACCCTGGTTTGGGAGAAATCATAAGAATGGATAAAGAATAGGATTTCAAGGAATATGAGCCTAAATCCAAATAGTGCAATCGATAAGCAGAAGAATCAAATAAGGCTAAAAAGGAATCGATGCATTACCTGTTGCTGATCTTTTTGGATGAACAGTGCTCGATTCAAAGAAAGGATAGAGAATGTAGGTCAAACCCTGTATTAGGCCTCCAAGGAGGGATCCCACAGTTCTCCTCCACTGTGAAATAAAGGAGGAGGATATAAATTCTGTTTAAAAACTTTTCAAGGGTAAAATGAAAATTTTATCCAAAATATCTGGGTCACACGGTTTCTGTGTTTGGTTTTCCTAATCGTATGGAAACCTTGCTAAAACCATTGGATGTCTTGGGAACATTGTGTAATGACCCAAATTTTTTTAATGGAAATTCCCTTCATATAATTTTTTCATAAAATAACATGAAAACAAAACATAATGAACTACTAAGTCATAAATGACCTTTAAAAAAAAGTTTTTCACTTCTGTGTTTGGAATTTTGAAAATCTAACACACACAGTTGTGTTCAAGATGATTTTTAGAGTCTAATAAAAAACAATTGTGAATAGTAACCTACCCTTATGAATAGTAATATACCATTATGAATGGTGATATACCCTAATTAATATTAACCTTACCAATGATAGTATAAAAATAATATTCAAGTGAAAGTATGATGTACCTGTAATTTAGAATAAGTAAATGAATGTTTTAAAACTGTTTTTTAGTAATAAACAATGATTTTAATGAAATACTAAATTAATCATTTTTATAAAATTATTTTTCAAAAATGGACTTCATTTTTGGATTCTAAATATCGAAAAATGGTTGGGGTAAATTATTGGGATTTTCCTGAAATAATTGAATTTTGGATGAATAGTGAAATACCGTATTTTTAAAAAATAAGCTAAATAAGCTAATTATAGAGTCACGTGTGATGTTATTCTGATGTAATCCAACTTGGTTCGGGATCACAGGACATAATTACTATTCTTGGTCATTCAAGACTCACTATTACTTGTCTTAGGGGAAAATAATATACTAATAAATTTTATATTAAGGAAACCCCTCTCCCCTCCACTATAAAAACCACCATTCACACCTTCATTTCCTCACACCTCCCAAGATCCAAGCCTTCTCTAACCTCTTCCAAAACAACATCCCTATCCCATATCCCACGTTAAAGAGCTTTGGGTCTCATCAAAAGACCAATCCTAGCATCCTTAAGGAGAATCTCATGAGGAGGACATAAGAGGTAATTTCTCTCCCTCTTCTCCTTTAATTTCCTTTCAAGTTCAAGTTCATTTCTTGATCTCTCCCCACCCATATTCATCCAAATGGTATTTAACTCTATTATTATACATATAATGTAATTTTATTGTGCTAATATGATATTATATCATCTAACCCCTCTTTCCCTCTTCCTTTTATTTTACTAAAAATAACGTTGTTCGTGAGGTGTTAATTTATCACCTTCAAGAACGACATGCTTTCTTCTTCCATTTATACCTTCATATCTGGTCATGAAACCATTTTTATAGTTGAACCAGAATTTGTTATGTGTATTATTTCCTATTTAAAATTCTCTAAATAACTTCTGTCCATATTTCTAGGTGATAAATTAAAACAAGTTCTTTGTGATCGAAAAACCTCCCAAATTAACCCAAATAATCCTCATTTAATTCTTATCTAATGATTCATCCACATGGATATAATATGATTGATTATAAGATCATTAAATATACATAAATATAATTAATAATATGTAATATCAGTTCTGGATGTTTACCCATTTTCTACCCAGACTTGAATTTAAGAATACAAGTGAACCACTCAAGAAAACAATAAAAATAAACATTCCCGATTAATGTTTTTAGACTATATAACTCATCCAAAGTATCAAGAAATTACATAATGAAACCATAATGAACCATATTAATTTACCCAAGGTTCTGGATTTCTAATTAATTAATATAATTCCATTATACAGGACATTAAAGAGAAGGAAGCATTTGGATACAAGGTATGGGGAAAATCTCAAACCCAATTTTCATTCTTCGAGTTCTCCCTCATTCACTCCAATTTGGTATGGTCACTTCTTAAAAATAATTTTTTCATCATTATCATACCTTTTATTGGATATAATTTTTTTCTAATGAATTTTATGCCAAACCAAATATTGTCCAAAAGAACTCTACTTTTTAGAACTCAACTTTTACCTCTCATTCCTGGTTAATGGTTCTTGTATCAAGTATGTTGTTCCTTATTTCTTTTGGGAACCCAAAGATTATGAATGTATTCTTATGAATTGAAACCCATTCCATACCATGGGTTAGTTATGTTAATTATTGATATATGTTCTATGTGTCATTCATGATAATGATAATATTATGAGGTGACGGGTGTGCCCAGAATTATATAGCGCAATATGAATCTTTGAATGTGACGGGTGAACCAGGAATTATACAGTGTTCCGATGAATTGGGTAAGGTAATGAATCTCATGAGTAAATGTAAAATGATGTGTGAAAAAGATTCTAGCTTGGTTCACAAGTATGTGGGGTAGTTAACAACTAAGACATGATGTTTCATTTTATGCATTTCCACATTTCAAGTCTTTTATTTATTCTCATCTCATGTTCATGATCTTTTTCCTATGTCATGATTATTATCACCCCATGATATATTTTTCTTATCTATCCTCTAACTGGGCTTTTAGATCAACCCTTTTTAGGTATATCCTCAGGTGGGTACATGTACTATGGAGAGTACAAGTGCCAATAAGAATCTATAGAAAAAGAAATTAAATAAATGTTTATTCTTGATGCAGTAATTGTTATGTACGATCCTAGTTTTCCCAAGACACTAATCATTTGGATCCTCTATGTGTAATACAATTATGTTTTTTATCTTTAAAATGATGTAATAATAATGTAAGAAAAGGCCGGGTCTCTATATTTGGTATCAGAGGAATGGTTTAGTTAATTTGGGAATTAGGATTAGTGAACCCTAGAGAAAACCTATAGCATAAGACTATGTACAAATATGCACACAATAATATTTACATAGGGATCCCATATGTTATGTTTTTGGTATAAATTGTTTAAAATAATAAGTTATTCATGACTTTTTTACTTATGTCTTGTTCTATCCTTTTCTATCAAAACCATAATAATGGGTAACATCCTTCTTCACCAAAGAGGGAGGAACTGGCTATCAAATGTTTTATGTGGCAATGACCACCGACATTTAGTGGATCTTCTGATCAACTAGTTACGAAATAGTAGGTCAACTCCATGGAGAAGATCTTTTCTGTACTTCACTGTTTTTAGACAGAGAAGGTGACTCTAGCCATTTATCATCTAGATGGAGAGGCCAATAAAAGGTGGTATTTTATTAAGAACACCAAGCCAAGGGAGGAAATTGAAGATATGGAATGGGAAGACTTTAAGATAATGTTTTTAATAAGTATTTCCCACGAACTCTTCAATCAATGATGGGGATAGAATTCATAGAGCTCATGAAAAAAGAAAGCGAATTTTTTAAAACCTATGAAGCAAATTTCACAAGGTTTACAAGGTAAGCTTCAGGTTTTGTTATCAACAATGATAGCAAAATTGATAGATTCATTAGTGGATTAAAACAACAACTTTGAAAGGATCTTGAAATTCGAGACTTCAAGAGTTATGAATAAGTTGTTCGATGTGCCCTAAAAATGGAGATAGAGTTTGTAGAATGGTCCCATGGATATGGGGATAAGAAATGAAAGATGGAGTTTCAATATAGAGGATCTAATGGCAAAAGTGGGAAGAAAACTCAATGACACACATGCCAAAAACGTAGGATGTTGCACTATGGGAACTGCCTCAAAGGGACGGGGAAGTGATTCAAGTGTGGGAAAGAAGGAAAACATGCTCATGAGTGGCTAAAAGACACGAAAATGTAGGCGAATGTGGTAGAAGAAAGGAGAGAACCACTCATGGTTCAATGCTACAATTGTAGGGAGCTAGGGCACTATGCAAGTTAGAGCACTAAACCATGAGTACTTGAGGGTAATCAACGTCAGCAACCACCAAATCCAAAGGAACAATGGAATGATTATGCCATCACTACTATGTAGGTGGAGCATGATAACGAAGTCGTATAAGGTACACTTCCTATTCACTCAATAATGGAAAAAGTCTTATTTGATTCTCGTTCTACGCATTCCTCTACATCTCGCAAGTTTTCTAGAACAATAGAATCCAATCCCTGAAACCTTGAAGTAGATATATCTGTAAAGACACAGAGTGGTGCAATCATTGCAACCCAAGTGTTTGACTCTCCTCTTGTTGGTGTATGTGGGAAGATTCTTCCGGAAAATCTCGTACTACTTCCCTTAGTGGAATTTGATGCTATAACATGAATGGATTGGCTCTCATTATATAGATCACAAATCAACTGTCGGGAAAAGGAAATATATTTTCATATTTTGAACCATACCATGCTCCTCTACAAATTCAAGGAAGATCATGAATCTCCTTTGAAAAATCCTTCAATGGTGTGGGTGTTGATTACCTATGAAGAAGCATACCTCACCCCAATTGTTGAGTTAAAGGAAAGTTCCATCCTTGAGGAAATTACCATCGTGACGGAATACAATGATGTATTTCTTGAAGAGTTACCCAGAATTCTACTATATCATGAGGTAGAGTTATCAATTTAACTCATACCTAGAGCTACTTCTATCTCTAAGTGTCCCTATAGGATGGCTCCTATCGAACTGGTGGAGTTAAAGAAGCAGCTGTAAGAGCATCTGGACAAAGGGTTCATATGCCCTAGTGTATCACCTTGGGGTGCACCAGTGCTCTTTGTGAAGAATGATGATGAAAAAATGCGGCTGTGTATTGATTATTGGAAACTCAACAAGATCACCATAAAGAACAAGTATCCTCTCCCAAGGATTGATGACTTGTTCGACCAGTTAAGAGGAGCTCAATACTTCTCAAAGGTGGATCTTAATTCTGGATATCATCAGGTAAAGGTGAAGAAGGAAGATATTCAGAAGACTGCCTTCCGTACAAGGTATAGGCACTATGAGTTTTTGGTGATTCCCTTAGGACGTACTAATTCCCCTGCAATCTTCATGGATTTGATGAATAGAGTCTTTAGACATTACCTCGAAGAATTTGTGGTAGTGTTTATTGATGATATTCTCATCTACTTCAAGAGTCGGGAAGAACATGAAGAACATCTAAGACTTTGGTTGGCTACTTTGAGAAAGGAGAAGTTGTATGCCAAGTTCCAAAAGTGTGACTTTTGAATGAAACAAGTCACGTTCTTGGGACATGTGATCACAAGTGATGGAATTTATGTGGATCCTTCAAAAAGAAAGGCGATTGAGGAATGGCCCAGGCCCTCTAGTGTCATAGAAATCCATATTTTTTTTGGATTAGCTGGGTACTACCGACATTTTGTGAGAAAATAATCATGATTGTCAAGACCGCTAAATATGTTAACATGGAAAGGGGTAAAGAATGTCTGGACGGAAGAATGTGAGGGAAGCTTCAAGGAGCTAAAGAGAAGGCTGATCACTGCACCTGTACTCACACTACTGATATGTGGAGAATGTTTTGTGATATATAGTGATTCTTCAAAGAATGTCTTGGGTTGTGTACTCATGAAAAATGATAATGTGATAGCGTATGCATCACGACATTTGAATATACATAAGCAGAACTACCCAACACATGATCTAGAGATGGCAACTGTGATTTTTTCCTTGAAAATATGGTGGCACTACCTTTATGGTGAGAAGTGTGACATATACACTGAACACAAGATCCTAAAGTATATATTCACACAAAAGGAACTCAACATGTGTCAAAGGAGTTGGTTTGACCTAATCAAGGATTATGATTGCTCTATTCATTGCAATTCTAGAAAGGCAAACAAGGTAGCTGGTTCTCTAAGTAGAAAAGAACCTGCTACTCTATCCATGTTATGGATTGACAAAGACTTTTTCTTCTTAGATATGAAAATAATGGTTTTGGAAATCATAAGGGTAGGGGAAACATCCTACCTTTCCCAAATGATTGCACAACCATCAATTCAGGATAATATTAAGGAAGAACAAAGGGATGATGTGGAGATACAAAAGAGGGTGAATGCAGTAATCTAAGGGAAGCTGCATGAGTTCCATATCGATGATGATAGTGTGATTCAGTTTGGAACACGGCTTTGTGTGCCTTCATCACCTGAGATAAAGAAGGAGCTATTGGATAATGCACATAGCTCAACATTCCCTATCCATCCTGGTAGTACCAAGATGTACCATGATCTCCAAGAAGACTTTTGTTGGGATAACATGAAGAAGGAGATTGTGGAATATATATCAAGGTTCTTGGTATGTCAGCAAGTTAAAGTTGAGTGAAAAAAGTCCAAAGTTATGATGCAGCCATTAGCTATACCCATGTGGAAATGGGAAAATGTTAATATGGACTTTGTCACGGGTCTCCCAAAGACATCGAAGGGAAATAATGCGGTATGGGTTGTGGTTGACCGACTCACCAAGACTGCCCATTTTATCGCTATTCGAGAAGATCTCTCGCTTGAAAAACTTGTAATGATATATGTAAAGGAAGTGGTGAGACTGCACGGAGTTCCACTCTCAATTGTCTCTGACCGTGATCCATGGTTCACATATAAATTCTAGAGGATCCATCAACATGCTTTGATTAACGAGTTAAATTTCAGCATGGCATATCACCCCCAAACTGATGGCCAGTCTGAAAGAAGTATTCAGACGCTTGAAGATATTCTTAGAGCCTGCTCTCTAGAATTCAATGGTGGATGGGATCAGAATCTCCCATTGGTTGAGTTCTCATAAAACAATTGCTTCCACTCGAGTATTCAGATGGCTCCATATGAAGCTCTGTATGGAAAGTGATGTAGAACTCCAACCTGTTGGGATGAAGTTGGAGAAAGAAAGTTACTTGGAACCGATCATGTTCTAGAGATGACAGAGAAGGCTCAAGTCATCTAGAAACACATCAAAGCTACTAAAAGTTGGTAAAAGAGATATTCTGACAACCGTAGACGGGACTTGGTGTTTGACATTGTAGATAAATTCTTCCTTTTAATATCTCCATGGAAGAGAATCATGCAATTCAAGAAGAAAGGGAAGCTACGCCCAAGGTTTATTGGCCACTTTGAGATCCGTGACCACATAGGAGCCGTGGTATATCAGCTTGCACTTCCACTGAATATGGATTGATTTCATGATGTTTTTCACGTATCACTCTTGAGGATGTACATACTTGATCCCTCACATGTACTAAACTCAGAGGTGGTGCAGCTGGATGATGATCTCTCCTACGAGGAGTAGCCAGTAAAGATTCTGGATCAGAGAGATAAGGTTCTACGAAATAAGACAACCCATCTTGTCAAATTTTTATGGAGGAACCATATGTTTGAGGAAGAAACTTGTGAACCAGAAAAGGTAATGAAGGAGAAACACCCTCACCTGTTTGTCTAAAGTAAAATTTCGGGTGTGAAATTTCTTAAGGGGGGAAGAATGTAATGACCCAAAGCTTTTCAATGGAGATTAACTTCTTATAATTATTTCATAAAATAACATGAAAACACAAAATAATGAACTATTATGTGATAAGTGACCTTCAAACATAAGTTTGTCACTTCTGTGTTTGGAATTTTGAAAATCTGACATACAGGGTTCTGTTCAAGATGAATTTTGGAGTCTACAAAAACAAAACTAATTTTTAGTGAACAGTAACCTACCCTTATGAATAGTAACATACACTTTTGAATGGAGATATAACCTAATTAAGAGTAACATTACCTATGATAGTATACAAATAATATTGAAGTGAAAGTATGATGTACCTATATTTTAGAATAAGTAAATGAATGTTTTAAAACTATTTTTTAGTAATAAACCATGAATTTAATTAAATATTAAATTAATCATATTTAAAAAATTATTTTTGAAAATTGGACTTCATTTTTGGATTCCACACGTACAAAAATGGCTAGGGTAAATTTTTGGGAGTTTCCTGAAATACGTGATTTTTTGATGAATAGTGAAATACCGTAATTTACAAAAATAAGCTACATAAGCTAATTATAGAGTCATGTGTGATGCTCTGTGGATATATGCCAACTTGATTTGAGATCACATGATAGAGTTTCTATTCTTGGTCATTAAATAATCACTATTCCTTGTCTTAGTGTATATTAATAAACTAATGAATTTTATATTAAGGAAACCCCTCTCCCCTCCACTATAAAAACTACCCTTCACACCCTCATTTCCTCACACCTCTCAAGCTCCAAGCCTTCTCTAAACTCTGCCCTAAAATCTTTCCTATCCTCTCCCCCACATTAAAGAGCTGATGGTCTCTTCAAAATACCAAGCCTAGCTTTCTTAAGGAGAATCTCAAGAGAAGGATTTAAGAGGTAATTTCTCTCCCTCTTCTCCATTAATTTCCGTTCAAGTTCAAGTTCATTTCTTGATCTCTCACCACCTATCTTCATCCAAATGGTATTTTAACTCCAATATTATACATAAAACTGAAATTAATGATTCTAACGGGATATTATATCATCCAACCCCCCTTTCCATCTTCTTTTTATTTTATTTAAGAGAACGTTGTTCATGAGGTGTTAATTTATCACCTTCAATAATGACATATTTTCTTCTTCCATTTATACCTTCAGATATGGTAATGAAGCCATTATTATGGTTGAACCAGAATTATTTATATTGATTATTTCCTATTTAAAATTCTAGAAATAACTTATGGCCATATTACTAAGTGATAAATTAAAACAAGTTCGTTGTGATCGAAAAACCAACCAAATTAACACAAATAACCATCATTTAATTATTATCTAATGATTCATCCACATGGATATAATATGATTCATTATATGTTCATTAAATATATTTTAATATCATTAATAACATGTAATATCAGTTCTGGATGTTTACCCATGTTCTACCCATTCTTCAATTTAAGAATACAAGTGAACCACTCAAGAAAACAATAAAAAACATTCCTGATTAATGTTTTTAAACTCTATAACTCATCCAAAGGCACATAAAATCACTTAATGAAACCATAATGAACCATATTAATGTACACAAGGTTCTGGATTTCTAATTAATTAATACAATGTCATTATAGAGGACATTAATGTGAAGGAAGCATTCAGATACATGGTATGGTGAAAATCTCGAACCCAATTTTCTTCTTTCGCGTTCCCCCACTTTCAATACAAATTGGTATGGTCACTTCTTAAAAAATAATTTTTTCATCATTATATTTCCTTTTATGGGATATACATGTTTTCTAATGAATTTTATGTCAAACCAAATGTTTTCCAAAAGAACTCTTCTTTTAAGAACTCAACTTTTACCTCTCATTCATGGTTGATGGTTCTTGTATCAAGTTTGTTGTTCCCTATTTCTTTTGGGAACCCAAAGCTTATGAATGTATTCTTATGAGTTGAACTGATTACTTACCATGGGTTAGTTATGTTAATTATTGATATATGTTCTATGTGGCATGCATGATAATAATAATATTATGAGGTGATAGGTGCGCTCAGAATTATATAGTGCAATATGAATGTTTGAATGTGATGGGTGCACCCGGAATTATACATAACTCCAATGCACTGGGTAAAGTAATGAATATCTTGAGTAAATTTGAAATGATGTGTGAACAAGAATCTAGCTTTGTTCACAAGTATTTTTGGTTGTTAACCACTAAGACATGATGTTTCATTTTATGCATTTCCACATTTCAAGTCTTTTATTTATGCTCCTCTCATGTTCATGATATTTTGCCTATGTCATGATTATTCTCAAACCATGATATATCCTTCTAATCTATCCTCTTAGTGGGATTTTATGTTACCCATTTTTATGTATATCCTCAGGTGGATACATGTACTAAAGAGATGACAAGTGCCAATAAGAATCTAGAGAAGAAGAAATTAAATAAATTTTTATGATTGATTTTGTAATTGTTATGTACTGTCCTAGTTTTTCCAAGACACTAAACCTTTGTATCCTCTATGTCTAATACTATTATGTTGTTTATCTTTAAAATGATGTAATAGTAATGTATGAAAAGTTCGTGCCGCTATATATTGCATGGTTACCCAACACAGTTTGTCAAACCGTGCAGTAACTATGAGGATGCCTTTGTAATGTCTTCTAAAACTGCAAACATGTCCTCAAGGATGTACGCCCCAATCGACAAAGTTTGAACTAACCGTGTGGCCTCCTATTTTCACCCAAAATTTGGGTTTCGGGCTCTAGAACAGCCCTAAACACCCCTAGAGACCCCTATGTCCCCAACATGCATCACCATTAGGTCATATTTAAGCATTTAAATGAGTAATAGATATAAAACTCATGATCCATACCTCAAAGAAGAATTGGATTCTTACATGTAAATTACACATATAACTAGTTAAATATATATTTCGTTTTTGGGGTTATTCTTGCTTTTATTTCCCTTCAAAACTCTAGCTTTTATTTAAAATTGATTTAAGGGATCATTATTCTTTCCTTTATAATTCCAAACATCACCCCATATTATTATTTTTAACCATTAATATAAATTAAATACAATATGTATTTTATAGATAACCTTCATGGTTCAATTTTGGAATAATGTAGAATAATATTCATTTTCCATCCTTTAACATATCATTCATATTTTATAAAGAATCACCCAAGTTGTTAATTTTTATTCATAATTCTCCAAAATCCATTACAATAATTTGTTACATTGGGAAACAATGTTCATGATCTATGTCCCCTTTTCCAATATGAATGTTCAAATTATTTAATTCCATATTCTATTGGGAATCGTAATGATTTGGCCTTCATTTATTCCATAAATAAGAATTATGAACCCCATTTATTTCTCATGGATTTAATCATGATTATTGTTTATATATGGTCCCTCTTATTCATTTGAAAAAAATATGTATTATTTTCATTACATCATGTGTGGGCCCAAAATTATATTTCCCTCTAATGTAATGGGTAATGCTTTATATCACATAAGATATTATGTATGGTATTAGGGAGTGAACCTAATCCACCGCAGGACATTATCCACCATGTTTATGGGAATGGGGAGTGAACCCAATCCACCACAATACTTTTCCAACATTATAATGATGTTCTTGTGAGTGACCCTTGATTTATGTTTACGATTTAATGTATTGTATTATTTTCACATATACTATAATTCCATTATATTATGTTTTCATTTCCTTATTACATATTTCTATTCTTTTGAAAATTATCTTTATTATATAATGATATACCTCTTGAATCTCATGTTACACTCTACTTTTTAGGTCCACAAGGCAGAATACCCTGAGAGGGGGGGGGGTGAATCATGGTATGACAAATTTAAAATTAAAGCATGTTCTGATCTTGTTTCACTATTAAGCAAAACACTCTTCTCTCTCCTTTCCATTGCACAATATAAACAGAAAGTAAATCATGCACAAGACATAATGATTTTTACTTGGTTCACCCTCACTAGCTTACGTCCAAGAAGCATACACCGGTAAGATGCTGATGTACCAAATCCACTAAAAGTGTACTGCTATTTACAATGTTTTGGATAAATCACTTCTATTACTAGGCTCACTGCCTTTACAAAGTTTAGCGTCATCTCACTGCATTCCCAAGGGTCACTCCCTGTTTCTCTCTCTCTGGCTCACTTCTAGTGGAGAGGATCGCCTTCTTCATCTTCCTTGCCTCACTGCTCTAGAAGGAATCCACTCACAGTTTATAGACTTGTAGGTCTCTTCATTATCACTAATGAATGCATCCTCTATTGTATGTAGAAGCTCTATTAAAGTTCAAATATCACCCATAGATGAATTTCTCTTTTAAATGAAGGTATCAAGAAATCTTCCAGCTTTTTCAAAGCCCCGAAAATATGGGAGTGCTCCAAAAACACCTAGCACTCTTCTCCAAGCCTGGTGCGCAAGTCCCAAGATGTCATGCAAGTCATAAGTGCACACATCAAAACTGGCTTGCAATTCCATATCAACCACTTGCGCGACACAACCTTCTTCAACTCTAACCTTGCTCGAAAAACTTCCTTTTACACCCAAATTGATTTTGGCGCACAACTTACAACCGGTGCGCAACTTACAACCAGCGTGCAAAATATACCTGCGCGACCACGCACCACTTGAGTGACCACCACACCTGTGCTTGGGAGCTCTGATTTTCTCCAAGTGTTGAGCTCATGAAAAATGAGGAGGGGTCGACCTGTATTTATAGGCATTTTCACACCTATGCGACGGCGCGCAAGTCTCTCCTCAGCTCACAAGTTTCAGCGCAGAAGTCTCTGCCCCTGAAAGTCACTTTCGTGACCAACATCCAAACTTGTGAGCCCTGCTCCCTTTGCAATATTTTCAAGTTCTGGTATTGAAAAAAATAGGCGCGCAAGTTCCCATGATTCCAAGTAATCGGTGCACAAGTCCCTTTGCCAAAAACACTTTTCAAATAACTTGCGCGACCAAACCCAAAACATGGGTGACCCTGATCCCTTTTCCATAATTTGATGCTCTAATCTTGAAAACAAAATGGTGCAGAAGTTTACATGCCTTCAAGTACACGACACGAAAGTCCCTTTGCCAAAACCCACATTTCTGCATTTTTCAATTTTAGGCCCAAAAATTTGGCAAACACTGGAAAACGACCCCACCTTGTATCTTCTCTTTTTGTACCACCTTCAGATCATCCATTACTTTTCTTGACATTCTTGAACCAAACACGGATCGTTAACCACATCACATGAACTCAACATGTCACCATGAAATCCCCTTTGTCAACAAATTTGTATGTCATGGTTTTCTTTGTCAACAATCACAACACAGATTTCCACTTTTTCAACAAACACAATCACCTAAAAATAATTCAATGATACCTTGAGGGATTTTTTCCCAACAATCTGCCCCTTTGGGTTTGTTAACAACTCTTCCATAAAAAGATACATCGTTATTTCTTCAGCCACCATTCACCTATTGCGATTCCGATAGCGATCAATGATTTACCCAACACATACTCTAAGCCCACAAGAGCAGTGCTCAGCGTGAGAAACAAGAGTAAATGAGAAGTTCATCAATGAGTCACTTAAACTATGACACCCACTATTGACACCAAACAGATACAAATTTTTGTAAATATTCTTACTACATTCCAACACAATTCTTCTGCTTTAATCACGATCCTCAGCTTTCGTGATATCTATTCTTTGATCGATCACTTCTAGCATCGTCAGATTTAATACTCTCTCATTATCTCATTGATCTCCCCCTATCTCGCTGCTCCACCTATCAGCTTTTCCCCATATCAATCATGATTTTTCAAGATTTCCACATTGTCTCCCCCTTGAACAATCACTATTTTCTCCCTCTTTGTCAACGAACCCAAAGGTAACCCCTTTGCAGTCTGTAACAGAGTAGAGAACACATATCAGCATATTAGAAAAAAAACACATCATACCTCGGGGAGAGGGGGGTTTCCCACATTCACACTCTTTTAAGTGCGAGGAGTCAACAAAACTCCCAGAGCCATCGATGCCTCTCAAAAGCTTATTTGGGTAAGGCCTTTGTCAAAATGTCTTCAACCTGTAGTTCTATAGGAACATACTCTAACTTCACGATTCCTTGCTCAACTTTCTCCTTGATAAAATGATACATTATCTCAATGTGATTTTTCCTTGAGGGATGGATGAAATTTGTGCTTAGATTTATAGCACTTGAGTTATCACACTGGATTCCGATCGGAGACTTCACTTCATCTCCCATATCTTCAAGATTCTGTTTCATCTATAATAATTGTGTGTGTGTTTGAGTGGCTGCAATATACTCAGATTCCACGGTGCTCAATAAAATGCAATCTTGCTTCTTGATTATCCAAGAAATACACAATCCACCAAGATAGAATGCACCACCTGACGTTGACTTTCTATCATCCGCTGAACCGACCAAGTCCGCATCAGTAAATCCCAATAACTTTGTCTAAGATTTTTCAGTATATGTCAAGCTGAAATCCACTATGCCCTGGATATACCGAAGTATTCTTTTCACTACAAGCATGTGGCTTTCTTTGGGATTACTCTGATATCTTGTTTCCTGGAACGTGGTGAAAACAATTTTAGGACTTGTTGCAGTTAAGTACAATAGAATTCAAATGATTTTCCTGTTTCTTGTGATATTAACTGCCTTTCCATCCTCATCACTTGATAATTTCATTTGGGTAGAAACCAGAGTCCTCATCTTCTTGGAATTATCCATTCTAAAAATTCTTAAAATATCCTTGGCATATTTGGATTGAGAAATGATTGTTCCATTCCTTCCTTCTGTCACATGAAGACCAAGGAAAAACGTTAGCTCTCCAATCATTGACATTTCAAAATCATTTTTCAGGAATTTAGAAAACTGTCTGCATTGAGCTTCATCTAATCCGCCAAATATTATGTCATCGACATAAACTAACACCATCATCCTTTGATTACTATCTTTGCTGAAATAGAGAGTGTAATCAACTCCCACACGCTGGAAACCAAGCTTCTTCAAGTAATGATCAATCCTGAAGTAACATGCTCTTGGTGATTGTTTTAGCCCATATGATGCCTTCTTCATCCTGAAAACTTTGTTCTCATTCTCATGAATGACAAAACCATCCGGCTGCCCAATGTACACCTATTCTTCTATAACACCATTCAATAATTCAGATTTTACATCCATATGGAACACTTTGAACTTTCTTTGCAATACTATGGCCAAAATTAATCTGATTGTCTCCAGCCTAGAAATTGGTGCAAATGTCTCATCAACGTCAATACCCTCTATTTGGGAGTATCTTTTGCACACCAGTCATGCTTTGTTTTGAATCACTATGCCATCTTCATTTATCTTGTTGTGAAAGACTCATTTAGTCCCGATGAGGTTCTTATCTGCTGGCCTCGAAACAATCTCCCATGTCTGGTTCATCTCAATTTGATCAAGTTCTTCGTTCATAGCCTGAACTGAGTTTTCATCTTCAGCTGCATTGGAAAAACATTTTGGCTCCACCTGTGATAAAAACGATGTTTTCTATAATTATTTCATTATTTGAGTCTGAACTGGATCTTTCTGATCACCAATGACATTTTTCCTATCAATTTCACCTCGACTCTTTGGCTTCCTTTTAGACACAGACTTGAAACTTTCTTGTTCATCATTAGTATATTATTCTTAGTCAGCCTCTTCCACTTCTTCTCCCCCTATGTTGCTTACCTCATCATCACTTTCATCTAAAAACTGTTCACTATGTTGTTGAGTATTCTGTTCATTTTAAACTATAGTGACATCATCTCTCTCGACAATTTTTCCCAGCCTTTTGTTGAAGCATTTTTATGCTTTGCTTTCCTTAGGTAGCCATGAAATATCCCCTCATATCCTTCTGACTCAAACATCATATGATTTTCATTGTTGAGAATGAAACACTTACTCCAAAAGATTCGAAAGTATTTCAACCTTGACTTCTTTCTGTACCACATTTCATATGGAGTCCTCTCTTCCTTCAGATACAACACAGACCTTTTTGAAATATATACCGATGTCAAAACTGCTTCCTTCCAAAATTTCTCTGGTCGGTCATTTTCAATAAGCATTGTTCTAGCCATGTTGTTGATGATCTTATTTCTCCTTTCAACTAATCCATTATGTTGGGGAGTTCTCACTGATGAAACTTGATGCATTATTCTATGTTTCTCAAGATAGTCTTCTACATGACTGTTTGTTAATTTTGTATCATTATTAGTACTAAACATTAGAATTTTCTGCGCAAGTATCATTTCAGATTCCCTCCTATACTGCTTAATACAACTGAACACTTATGTCTTATGGGTAATGAAAAATACCCATGCCATTCTGCTTTAATCATCAATAAAAAGGACATAGTACGTTTGCCCATTTATGGCTCGTGGTGAGATCAGTCCACAAACATCAGCAGGCACCAATTCCAACACTCTAGTTGATTTTTGTTCATTTGGCCTGTATGTTTTTATGATGATATTCCCTTGTTGGCAAGCATCACACGTATGAGTGTGATCACGTGATAGTTTGGGAAGGTCTCTAGCAACATCACACTTTACAAGATCTTCCATGGATAGTTGGCATAGATGACCAAGTCTCTTATGCCACAACTAGTTTTCTTTATCTCTGGATAAATGGCACGTAACATCTTCCCCACCTACAAGGTAAATATTTCACTTTGTCCTTTTTCCCTATTGAACAACTGCTCAATCTTTTCCTTTCACAACACACATCTTCTTGGTAAATCGGATAGAGTGCCCAGAGTCACATAGTTGACTAATACTGAGCAAGTTATGACTAAGACCCACTACTACCAAGACAATAGCACGTCTCATTTCTTTTCCCCCAAACCTGGATTTTCTTGAGCCAACAATCTTCAGGCCATCATCATTTCCAAATTTGATAACTCCTTCATTGTCATATTTTATTCCCGTAACAAGATCCATACTAACTGTCATGTGAGATGTGCAACCACTATCAAAGATCCATACAATAGAGCGATCTGATTCCTTAAGGGTAATTTCTTCCACTACAGCCTTCTCATTTTTCTTCTTCTTGGTCCATATTTTTTCTTTCACACTCGGCATGGATTGAGACTTCTATTATTTCTCAGAGTATGATGGACCAACTTCATCTTGCAAACCCACAAATCTATTCTGCATTTTTAACTCACCTATTGGTTTATTGATCTACTACTTGTGATTGTTTTGATTCTTCTTTGGCACATTTCTCTGTATGGTCGAAGGGTAGTACCTAACCATGTGCCCAAATCCTCTGCACCAAAAACAGTGTCCTTCAAAATATGTTCTGGAAAACCATTCTCTATTTGGCTGTCACTTCTATTCTTGTTCCCTTAGATTTCTCTTGGCTATGGAATACACATACTGTGAATGTCCAATCATTCCACAACAATAACACCTGATATAAGGTTCATTCCTTCATGTTACTTAAGCACTATGAGTTTCCCCTTGGGATCTCTGAATATTACGATTCTGCTTTGTGCCCAAATCAACCATCAATCTCAGGACATGTGCTTGCGGTTTGACTTCAATTTCCCCAAATTTTTGCTTCTGTCATGCCCTAAATCAGCCTTAACTTCTGAGCTCAATTGCTGCTTCTTTCCAGCTGAACAACAATTCTCCTCTTTCGTCTTTTCAGTCTTCAAAATGACCTGCTTTCCTGATATCACATTGGAGGTCAAGAGTTTTTCTTGATCCTTCATTTTTCATCACAACCTGACCATTTCTTCTTCAATCTCATTGACATGTTTGACCTTCTCCTTTCTTGTGTTAGTCAAACAATTGATTTCATTCTTTTGTTCCTCAATTTTAAGCCTATACTCAATGATATTTTTTGAGCACTCTGGTGTTGAGGATTTTAGTCTTTCAATTTCTTCTAACAACTTAGAATTTTCTTCATCCTGTTGTTGCATATAGAGTTTGACATCACGAACCACTTTATTGGCATTATTTGTTTTGTCTCTCCAAACATCTGTCTCCTCAAGAGCTGCTTCCAATTCGGCTTCTATATCAACTCTTCCTTCAACTTCTTCTTCTTCTTCTCCAGCATTAGTTTCTTCCTTTTCCTAAGAACTATCGATTACCGCCACCATAGCATTTTCTCCATTATCATTGCAATTTTCAATCGCCTCTACCTCTTCAACCTCAGACTCATCTAAACTGTCTATTTCTTGTGAAAGAAGATTCTTCTTCTTGAATAATTTTCTCTTGAATGGCTTCTTCCCTTTGACATAGGCTGAAGATATCTTCATGGGAATTACAACTTCATATTTTTCATTTTCTTCTTGAAACTTTTTGGGGAACCATTCCAAAAGATTTCCATCCTTTCCACATCGAAAAAAATCAAGTGGAAGCTTCCCTTTAAACTTTCATTTTCCTCTTTGATGTTTTGAGGAGAGGAATGACATCACCTCATCTGTCTCTTTTTTTCTTGAGAGTCTTTACTAGTGAGCTTCTTCATTCCCTTAAATGCCACCTCCTTGGATTTACCCTTTTCCATAGCATCATTGTAAGAATTACTCATTTCATATGCAACAAGGGTATTATCTAGGTTATCCAACGTCATCTCTTTTGGGTCTTTATATTCCAAGAATGAGACTTTCGTATTAAACCGAGGTGGAAGTGTCTTCAAGATATGCTTCACAATATTTATATCTTTTATGACTTCTCCAAGACCCCACATGTCTTCCACAACATCATTTACCATGTCAATAAATGCATCAACAGATTCATTCGGTCTCATTCTTAGATCTTCATATTTCATCCAGAGAACTTGACGCATTTCCTCTTTAAATTTTTTATCCCCTTCATATATGTTCAAAAGATTTTCCCACATATCATGTGATGTTTTTCATAACATCACCTTTGATAGATAGCATTTTAAAGGGCTCCACCTAAAGAATTAATACCCTTTGCGTCAGCATCTAGCTCCCTTATTTCAGCTTCTGATAATGCTTCATTGTTGATGTCAACTGAGATACCATGCATATCTTCTGAAAACACATCCATTCCCAATGATCAGAAATATTGCTGCATTCGATTCTTCCATATCTTAAAATTACTTTTGTTGAAGATCAGAATCCCTTTATGATTCGTTAAATACATTGAGAGAAGAACTTATATCAATCTTCCCCTCAGATACCAATTGTTAGGTCCACAAGGCTGAATACCCTGAGAGGGGGGGGGGGGTGAATCAGGGTATGAATAATTTAAAATTAAAGCCCATTCTGATCTTGTTTCTATGTTAAGAAAAACACTCTTCTCTCTCCTTCCCATTGCACAGTATAAATATAATGTAAAGCATGCACAAGACACAAATATTTTTACTTGGTTGACCCTCACTCGGTTACGTCCAAGGAGCATACACTAGGAATGTGTCGATGTACCAAATCTACTAAAATCGCATTGTTGTTTACAATTTTTTGGATAGATCACTTATATTCCCAGGCTTAATGCCTTAACAATGTTTAGGGTCATCTCACCGCTTTCCCAAGGGTCACTCCCTGTTTCTCTCTCTCTGGATCACTGCTGGTGGAGAGGACCACCTTCTTCCTCTTCCTTTGCTCACTGCTCTGGATGGAATCCACTCACATTTTATAGACTTGTAGGTCTCTTCATTATCACTAATGAATGAATCCTATGTTGTATGTATGTGCTCTGTTGAAGTTCAACTTTCACCTGTAGATGAATTTATCTTTGCACCGAAGGTATCGGGCAATCTTCCATCTTTTGCGCAGCCCCAGAAAGACGGGCGTGCTCCAACAACACCTGGAACTCTTCTCCAAGCCCGTCGCACAAGTCCCAAGATGGCACACAAGTTTTCGACACGCAAGTCCACATCAACCACATGCATGACACAACCTTCTTCAACTCAAAACTTGCTCGACACGCCTCCTTTTATGCCCAAACTGATTTTGGCATGAAACTAACAACCGGTGCACAACTTAAAACTAGCGCGCAACATATACTTGTGCGAAAACACACCAATTGCATGACCACCACACCTGCGTGTTGGGAGCTCTGATTTTCTCCAACTGTGGAGCTTGTACAAAATGAGTTCGGGTCGACCTATATTTATAGGAATTTTCACACCCTGCGCGACGACGTGCAAGTCTCCCCTCAGCGCGCAAGATTCGGCGCGCAAGTCTATGCCCTTGCAAGTCACTTGCGCGAATAACTTCCAAACATGGGTTCCCTTCTCTCTTTTCCATACTTTCATGTTCTTATCTTGAAAAACAATAGGCATGCAAGTTCCCATGATTCCAAGTAATCAGTGTGCAAGTCCCTTTTCCAAAAACACTTTTCAAATAACTTCGTCGACCAAACCCAAAACTTGCACGACCCTTATCCCTTTTCCAAAATTTTATGCTCTGATCTTGAAAAACAAATGGTGCACAATTTTCCATGCCTTTAAGTACACGGAACACAAGTCCCTTTTCAAAAATCCACATTTCTCAACTTGTCAATTTCAGTCCCAAAAATTTGGTAAACATTGGAAAATGGTGCCACCATGTATATGCTCTTTTTGTACTGCCTCCAGATCATCCATTCCTTTTTTCGACATTCTTGAAAAAAACATGGATCATTAACCACAACCCTTGAACTCGACATGTCACCATGAAATCCACTTTGTCAGCAAATTTGTATTTCATGGTTTTCTTTGTCAACAATCACAACACAGATATCCACTTTGTCAACCAACACAATCACCTCAAAAATGCTTCAATGATACCTTGAGGGATTTTTTCCCAACACTATTGCTAGGTTCATTCTCTTATTGAGATTAATAGCTCACCCTTTTTCCATATTTTATTTTCCCTAGGGTATCCAATGCATTTTTTGATGATATATGAGAGTTTGGATAACTATGTGTTGATTTTAAAAATTTATTATTATTTACATTTAAGAGGATGTGTTTATTTATGTAATCTTACAAAGAAACTAGAACCATGGGTCCTTGGATTTTATTTTTGGGAATTTATCTTATAAATTATGTAATAATTTATGCCTAAGGATAGGGATTCTCTACGTTGGTAATAGATAAAGGTCTTGTTATTTTTTTAGATTAGAAAGAAAAAAATCTAAGTTTAAACCATAGGGATAAATAGAAGCGATAACATGAAGTATAGTTGAACATCCTAAAATTATGGTATAGTACAGATTATGTGGTTTTCATTACAATAAAATCCATTCATGGTACTATGAAGTGGATAGAGGCTCTTTAATTGTTTTATTGTGGGGTAATTAGAAAACCCTATGATTTTATATGTATTTAACTTGTAATAAACATGAATTATTTGATATCATTATCTACATGAAACTCCAAGTCTAAATGACCCTATGAGATTTTATAGCACTATAACCTATACATTGTATTGGAGGGTATGGATAGGATTAAAAAAATTAGGAAATATATAGAGAAATATTTCACAACATTCAAATGTAGTGAAGAATTCCTATAAAAAAATTAAATTTTTTATAAAATCATTTAATGATTAAAAGGATTGTTATTCAATGAAATGACTTGTTGTACATGTTATGACTTATTATACAAATAAATTATATTTATCACTATAAAAAATTATTCACTAAAATTTATTGGTCATTTACAAGAATAAATTAATATCCTTTAATAAATTAGTCCTCTAAATGTTATAAAAGAAGTCAAAATCATTTAAAAGTAAAAAGAAAGATCCCTCGATGGTTGAGAATTTAAAGAGCACAATGAAAAAAACCTAATTAATAAAAGAACTAAATGGATATCTTTCCTTGAAGCTCTCAAAGGTATGGATTTGTACAAAACTACATCAACGAATCCTTCTCAATGCAAGAAACTGGATGATGGATACTTCGCAGTCGAGGCTGATCATGAGGTCCTCCAACAGCACACTCAAATGTGTCAGTTCTTGATTATGGGACACACTTCATCTATTAAAAGAGATAAACCCTGGTCTCATACATATCTTAAGACAAGTATTTCACATTTTTGGGGTTTCTTCGATTGGAAACTTGTTCAAATAGGTAGGGGTTACTTTTATATTTTGTTAAGATCCCAGGAAGAACTTGATCGTGCTTAGAAATTAGGGAACTTAAATCTCAAACCTGGTGTTCTTATATTCTTTGAATACGATTATTCCTTTAATCCACATACCAATAGGAATAAAATGGCTCAAATCCGGGTTAGATTGCACGACCTCATTTGGTTCTTATGGAATCCCAAGAGTCTGAATGACATAGTCTTCTGTATAGGTACTCCCCTTAAAATTGATCAATGATCCTCAAATACTGAGCTAGGTTTATATAAAAGAGTCATGGTGGAGGTAAATATTGATTCAAAACTCCTGAATTTTATTAATTTTAATGAAAATGATTACAAAACGGAGGTTTGGATAGAGTTTGAGCATTATTCTACCATTATGTGAACAATATAAAATCATAGGAAACTCCTTACTGAACAATAGAGTTGTGAAAAGACAAGTTTCCCATCCAAGTGATGATGAATGGACTGAAGTTTGAAGGAACAAAAAGAGAAAAGAACTCCCTCTCAGAAGCCCAAACCATCCATGTAGAAAAATGGAATGTGGGTGAAGAATTAAACTCTTTTAGGATAGAATTCTGGTATAAGAACCTGGATCATCTTTTTAGGTATCTTTTCCTTTTTTTATTTTTAAGGAAAAATTTGAGTTTTATGAAAATTTATTATGTACACATCGTGTACTTTATTAGTAAATGCCGGTTACACGGTTACCGCAAGTATCCGGGTACTCGGTTACCACTGGTAGCCGAGTGTTGGCTGTGTCACGGACATGCACGCGACTGTGTGTGGTGACCTGGAGACCGCCTAATATGGGCGCTGGTGACAACAATTACACACCATGTACATTATTGTTTTTCAATAAATGTATCAGGGTTGCGTCTGAAGGACATAACCATCTTATTCTTAACCTACATCGTCCGAGAGCATCCATACATCACAGATCTTCATCGAGCCCTCGATCGAGCGCCCGTTTTACGATTCGGACTCCGTCAGTTGCGTTGGAATCGCATCGGTGAGTTCTCTTTTCTTCATAAACACCTTATTCTGATTCCTTCTCTCTTGTGAGATATCATGAGTTCAACATTTTAGATATTATTATAGGTCTATGATGTTCTAAGGTGATGCAAGGCCTGAGACTCAAGTATATTGATCTCCCAACGCCAAGGTAGGTGGTTTGTTCCTTTCCGTTGAAAGTCTTTTAGTTATATGTGCCAAATTTCCCAATACCGTTGATCGGAGTAATGCGTGTTTATAGTTTTAGCCCTATTAAATTTCCTACTATTCTTGTATTCTTGAGTAGAGGTTAATTGAATGTGAATAGGGTTAATTTCAATTCTTTGGAAGTGTTTTCCCGTGCATGTTTTGTTTATGACATTTTGGTCTTGCTTAGCCTGTTAGGCTGCCTTATTTTTTCCCATGCCTAGTATTGTAGGATGGTGTGATTGTTTATCTAACATGCAGTTATGTTGTAGACTGGTTATCCAAGTAGTTCTTGAGGTTTACATTGGCCGCTTTTCATTACTATGCCTGTTTGACTTACACAGGGTCGTGACAACCTCATGTAGTGGACCATAGAGAGAATGGGTGTAAGGGCTTCTCCAGAGTGTCTGTTATTATTGTTACGATGTGAGACAATATAAGTAATTGACGTAAGTGCTTCCTCAGAGTGTCTGTAGTTCCTCAACGTAGGCCATAGGGGTAATGAGATGTAAGTTCTTCCCAATAGCACTTTTTAGGTACTGATATGAGACTATAGGGGGAATTGACGGTGAGTGCTTCCCCAGAGAGTCTATACTAATATAGAACCAGAGGGGTTAGACTGTGTGTACTTCCCAGAGGGTAGCTTGTGTTTTCTAGGTATGAACAATGGGGATTAGGTTGTGAGTACATCCCAGAGGGTTACCTGTTTGGGATTATCTGTTTACTTTCTATGTGGAACTGAATGATTTGAAACTGTGGAATTTTTTTACTATTCAGTACTTCCTTGTTTATTGATTCTTTATTTATTTCCTTCCATATATATTCACTGACTGTTCAGAACAGATCTCTTGGTAATTACCTACTAGGATTTAGTCTCACACCCTATATGGGCCATGATTTTGGGCCCAAACAGATTATATTGTTGTAGGAATATATAAGGGAAAACTCCCTTCTACTTCAGGTACATGACTGCTTTGGAGCTGGAGAGCATGTGACCAAGCTTAGTCTTGCGATGCTGTGGAGTTGATTATTGATTTCCTATGTACTTTTGTTTAGTACTTTATTTCAGTATTGTGACTTTTTTGGATTCTTTCCTAGACATATGTATCATGAATAGTTTATATATATATATGTGCTCGAGTGGTTATTTCATCAGTCTTCCGCTGTTTATTTTTGTACGGAAATATTACAGCTTCAACTATTGTTATATGTTTCGCTTCTGTTTTGTTACTCTGCTAATGAGGGAATAGTTTCCCCAAAATCTCACCCAAGGCCCTCGCTTATAGTCTTCAGCCTCTGGCATTATGTGAAATGCACTTGAGGCCATGTGACCAACCAGGTACGGGGCGTCTCTGGGCAGCTTTCAGAACTGGGACGTTACAAAGTGTTATCAGAGGAATTATTTTCTTCTTGACTTACTTTTTAGAGCCTATAATCGAGGATATGATAGAAATAGGTACTTGGTAAAAGTTATGCTGAGGAGTAGCTAACCCATGTACAGGGAAAATCCAATTTACCTCGTTTATTTCAATTTTATGGTTTTGAAATTTTTCGGTTGATTTTACTTCCCCTTTGGGTGATTCACATGTTTTGTGTTGTTATTGTTGATTTTATTGAGGTTCTATTTCTATTGCAACCTAATGAGATGAGATTATTCCATCTCATACATCATATAGTCACTTGTAAGGAATCACATGTCATGCACTCTTTCCGTGCCATTTAGGGTACATTAGTGATTGCTTGTTTTTGTGATAGATTTTGTGTAGATATGCATGTTGTTATGATAGGTTCCTCAATAAAGTACCTACTATTTGATAGGGTATTTATTTGTGTAAGGTTTTGTTTTAATAAAAACAAAACTTTGGTTCTTGAGGTGTTATGGGCCCTCATGGATCAGAATTTGATAGATCATTGCCTTGTTTTTCTTATATAAGACATGTAAGAGATGACAAGATTTGATTCGCAGGGAGTATGTGCTCTCATAGATTAGAATTCGGCACATTAATGTTCGTTTTATTGTTTTTTGGGCTCTAAAGTAGTTTCTGGGGCGTATTGTCTTGAAAAACCTAGATTAAATGCCATGTAATTTCGAGTACATGCCATGTGTTCTTCCATTAGAGAATAAATTGTTTTCTTAAGAACCCGTCGTGTACTCTATGTACACGTCGTGTAGTCTCTAACCGTGTCACTGGTTGTGTAGGAAGATACACAGGGTTGGGAATATTTATGTTGGGACATGCCGTATACCAGCTGTATATTCCTTGTGTTTAGACCATGTGTATGCCCATGTGACTAACAACACAGATTGATAAAAACCTAAGTAATACATGATGTGTCAGTCTTGAACATGACGTGTAGTGTAATCCCTTGAATCTAGACGTGTAACTAACAACATGGGTCAGTGGAAATACTTTAGTGCATGCTGTGTCCATCTGGAACAAGCCATGTAGTGTGAGCCGTGTATCCGGTCATGTCAATAACAACACGAGTCAGTGAAGCTCGTCTAGTACACGCCGTGTCTGGCACAAACACGCCGTGTAGTTTTGTTCTAGGGGAACCATGTTTCTTAGTCATGTTGTGGGACTTGAGCAGGGGTAGGGGATTCAAGTATACACCATGTGTTAGGAAAACATGTCGTGTGTTTGGGCTATTACACGACCAGTTTTGGCAGAAGTACATGCCCATGTGAAATGCTTAATGGAACATGCCGGGTAGTTATGTATGCACATCATGTAGCATTGTTTTGTAAAAATTGAATGCTTTATTTCTAATTTTTCCCTTATTACCCTTGTAGTTTTCAGTCCTTTATAATCTTTGTGTAAGGTATGTGCTTGATCTTGCAGAGTCATGACATAGAGACATCCTCCGGTTGTACGCCAGTTACCGGGCAACGATTAGACATCGGACATGGCTTATCAGGGACTTCCAGAAGATCCTACAGTTCTGCCAGTCTGGGTAGAAGCCGTTATTCCAGACACAGGTATTGATTCACGGTTCCGAGAGGGCTTTATGAGGTTTATGAAGACCTTCTGAGGAGTACCACATCATGCCCCGTCTATGGTATAGTTGACATAGATCTTTCACTAGCATTGTCCTCCATCTTTCACCAAGGAAAGAGGACCTCAGGCAGAATAGTCATGGTAAGAAGCCATGATTTCCATCTTTTAGCATATGTAGACTCTTCCAGAGAGGAGGGTCAAGCTCTCTACGTACATGCTTCAGGATTCTACAAGAGATGGTGGGATGTTATCTCACCAACGTGACGCGAGCAAGTCATGGCCTTGGATGAGTTTCAGTGTGCCTTCTATGATTACTTCTATCCAGAGACATTGAGGGCCGATCAAGCCCGAGAGTTTATGGGATTAGACCAGGGTACTCTTTTTGTTATGGAGTATTCTTCTCGCTTCACTGAGTTACAGTGCTTCAAACCTATTCTAGGAAGTGATGAGTTATTCCTGGAAAGGAAGTTTGAGGATGGTCTGAGGCACGACATCTGATCGTTGGTGAATATCTTAAGATTTACGTCTATCACTTCTATCGTCAACTAGGAGTAGATCACAGAGCACAATCCGGGGGATTTTGGAGTTGCAATCCAGGGCGGTTCGATATTTGGAGTTATTATCCCTCCTACTGACAGCAAGAAGTGCAACAGGGGGTCTTTATGCAATGATCCAAGGAGGCAAGACACTTCTTCTGGTAGCCAGGTGGTGTGCTGCCAGTGTGGGAAGAGTAGGCATACTAGGACACATTGCCTGAAAGACCCAGTGGACTACCGATCTTGCGGCAATATGGGTCATCGCCAGCACTTCTATCAGTTCTTCTCACCAGTAGCTGGTGATAGGGGTTCTTATATGACTTCTCATTCAGGAGAAACACCACCAGCTTCTCATCAGTCTAGGAACTGGAGTTCTTTTGTCCATTCAGGCCAAGGTGGAGGTCACAGTTATCGTAGTTAGTCACTAGGATTTCAGCGACGATAGGGTGGATCAACTCAGAGTGGTCAGGTAGGGTCACAGGGCCGCAGTGTAGGTCAGACTTTTGTAGTGAAGCAGGATCCCGGACCCTCTACAGTTTGAGGTACGATTCTAGCTTCCTCAGTTTTAGCTTCTGCTCTTTTCGTTAAAGGGCCTTCCCATAGCATTATATCTGTTTCTATTGTGGAGATCCTTGGGCTTTGTATCTTTTCTTATGAAAATTCCAGGATGTTAGAAACTCCGTTGGGGGCTAGAACGGCTGGGGTAAATTAGTGCAAGAAGTGTCCTCTTGAGGATGCTGAGTGTAATTTTTTTGGGACCTTTAATTCCTAGAGATGACAGGCTATGATTTCATTCTCTAAATGTATGGGTTAGTTCCCTTCCTAGCTGTTTTTTGACTACTACCATTGTAGGGTGAGTTTCACATCACCAGAAGGCATGTCATTTCATTATAAGGGTGAATGGGATGTCTCGACAATAAGAGAGGGACCAGAGCATCATGGGTTTGGAGGAGTTATAGCCCAGATTTCTAGTCTATATCTGGATGACCAGGGACTTCATATATTGAATTTACTTCAGTGGTGGATTGTTTCATGTATGTCTTTCCAGAGGACATTTCATGTTTTCCTCCAGAGAAAGAGGTGGAATTTTCTGTAGAGCTCATGCCATGAGCGACACCAGTGTCCATTCATCCTTATAGGATATCTATGCTAGAGTTACCAGAGCTCAAGAAGTAGTTAGAGGAGTTGAAAGAAAAGGGTTTCATTCGACCCATTACTTCTCCTTGGGTTTCACCTTTCATGTTTTCGATCTAGGAAGATGGTACCCTCAGGCTTTCTGTGGATTATCGGAAGCTGAACCAATTGACAGCCAAGAACCAATATCCTTTGTTGAGGATTGATGATCTCTTCAATCAGCTTCGAGAAGGATGGGTGTTCTCAAAGATTTAATTGAGATCTAGTTATCATCAGTTACGTGTTAGACCATCATATGTATCTCTTACATCCTTTCAGAGAAGGTATGGTCTATACGAGTAAGTAGTTATGTCGTTCGATCTCACGAACATGCTTGCTGTTTCCATGGAACTGATGAACTGATTGTTCCATCCATACATGTATTATTTCATGGTGGTTTTCATGGATGATATCTTTGTGTACTCTCACACTCAACATGACCATGCTACCCATCTTGAGATCATTTTGAGTACACTGAGAGAGCATCATTTATATGCAAAGATCTCAAAGTGCCACTTTTGGATGGACCAAATTCACTTCTTGGGTAATGTTATCTCATAGAAAAGAGTATTAGTGGACCTAGAGAATGTGAGAGCAGTAGTTTCCTAAGAGCATCCGAAGATTGTATTTGAGGTGAGAAGTTTTCTAGGGATGGATGGATACTACAAGAATTTCATACATGACTTTTTACACTTAACAACGCCACTGACAGGCCTGACTAAGAAGGGTGTGAAGTACCAGTGGATAGATTCTTGCAAGTCAGCCTTTTAGGAGATGATAGGGAGGTTGAATTTAGCACCGATACTAATTTTTATAGAGTTGGGTATAAGCTATACTGTTTATTTTCATGCTTCGTGTATCGCGCTGGGAGCAGTGCTTATGCAGGGAGAAGGATTTGTTGTGTACGGGTCTCGGCAGTTGAAGCCACATGAGAGAAATTACCTGACGCACGATCTTGAGTTGGCAGCAGATGTTCTTGAATTACACTATTGGAGACATTATCTTCTAGGAGAGAATTTTGTGGTTTTCACCGACCTCAAAATCCTCAATTATATCTTCACTCATCATGACCTGAATTTGAGATATCGAAGGTGGGTTGAGTACCTTCAGTCTTTTGACTTTGATCTTGCCTACACGCCTGGGAAAGGAAATGTTGTGGCTAATATGCTAAGAAATATGACTCAGATAAAGGTAGTTCAGGGGGCTAGCAGTGAGTGGCAGCTTATGGATATTTTCCTCTGAGATGCATTTGGAGGTGCACGATAGATAGGGGAAGACGTTTCTTTCTTTGGTAGTTGTTACCTCTACTCTTTTTGATCGAGTGTGTATGAGGCAGCTATCAAATTCTGAAGGCCTAGTCTTACAGGAGAGCATGTCAGAAGGGGACCATATTCTTGTGTAGAATATAGGAGAGGATGAGATCTTGCACTTCCAAGGGAACTTATGGGTGTCAGTAGACATACCTAAGTAGTTGATGCAAGACTTTCATTCCTCAGTTTTCGAAGTTCACCAGGGTTTCACCAAGATTTATCATGATCTACACTATCAGTATTGGTGTCCAGGTGTGAAGAAAGATATTTCTAGGATCTTCATGAGGTGTTCCACCTATAAGCAAGTAAAGGTAGAACATCAGCAACTATCTGGGCTTTTGCAGTAGTTACCCATTTCCGAGTAGAAGTGGAATCATGTCGCGATGGATTTCGTGACAGGTTTACTGAGGTCACCTCGTGGGGATGATGTTGTATGGGTTGTCATTGATAGACTCGCGAAGGTTGCTCACTTCTTTCCGATCAAGGATACCATCAATGTTGATGAGATAGGATGACTGTACGTCGGTGAGATTGTACATTAATATTGAGTTCCACACTCCATTATTTCAGACAGAGATTCCTATTTTACTTCTCGGATTTGTCAGGGGCTATATAAGGCTTTGGGTATACAGGTACCTTTGAGTACTGCTTACCACCCTCAGATAGATGGCTAGTCTGAGCGTATGATTCAGGTTCTTGAGGACATGCTTCGAGCATGAAACGTTGATTTTGGAGGTTTTTGGGAGAATCACATACCTCTTGTGGAGTTTTCCTACAACAATAGTTTTCAAGAAACTATCCAGATGTAACCTTATGAGGATTTGTATGGTAGGCCAGGTCTATCACCCTTATGTTGGATGGAGGTAGGAGAGGCAGCTATGCTGGGACCTCGACTTATATAAGAGACCACAGAGTAGATAGAGTTGATTCGAAAGAGGATGGCTACTACATTGTTTTTATAGAAGTTTTATGCAGATCAGCTGAGAAAACCGCTGGAGTTTGAGGTCGAGGATCATGTTTTTCTGCGTGTCACACTGAGGATGGGGCACAAGAGTATTATGAGATAGGGTAAGCTTTTTTCGAGGTACGTCGGGCCATTTGAGGTTTTGGAGATGGTCCGGCTGGTTTCCTATCGGTTGCAGTTATCTCAGAGGTACCAGGCTATGCATGATGTCCTTCTCGTTTCTCAGCTTCAACGTTATTTCTCAGACCTGTCTCATATTTTTCAACCCGAGGAGGTTGAGTTAGAGGTGGATGACTCATTTGAGTAGCATCCTATCTGGATTTTTGATCAATGTGTGAAGGTTCTCCAAGGAAGTTTTGTTCCTCTAGTATGAGTGCTATGGTAGCATGAGTGGGTAAAGGATGAGACATGGGAGAGGGAGACCGATTTACAATCATAGTGGATGGAACTGCTCAATGATTATTCTTCTATGCCACCTTGCTAGAGAAATTCGGGGACAAATTTATTTAAGGGGGGAAGTTTGTAAGAACCCTGATATTCTTTTCAGGTATGTTTTCCATTTCCTAGTGTTTTTGAGGAAAAGGAGGAGTTTTTAGAAAATTTCTTAAGTACACACCGTGTACTTTATAAGTACACGTCGTGTACTAAATTACCGTAGGTAGTCGGGTGATGGTCGTGTCACAACCATGCACACGGTCGTGTGTGGTGACTTGGAGACCGCCTAATGCGGGGGCCGATGAAGGAAAGTACATGTCGTGTACTTTTTTTCATTAAACTTACAGTGGTCGCATCTAATGAACAGAACCGTCTTCTTCTCAATGTAATTCATCTGAGAGTGTCCGTACGGTGTAGATCTTCCCATCCCTTGATTGAGAGACTGTTCTCTGGATCGGACTTCATCAGTTGCGTTGGAATCGGATCTGTGAGTTCTATCTTTTTCTTGAACACCTTATTCTGATTCATTTTCTCTCGTGAGTATCATGGGTTTAATGTTTTCAAAATTTTTGTAGATCTATGACGTTATAAGGTGATTTAAGGCATGAGACTCAAGTATATTGATATCCTGATGCTGAGGTTGGTGTTTTGTGCATTTCTGTTGAAATTATTTGAGTAAAATTTCCCAAGACCCTTGATTGAGGTATTTAGTGTTTATAGTTTTAACCCTGTGAAAATGCCTGTTATTATTGTATGATTGGGTATAGGTTAATTTAATGTGAATAGGGTTAATTGCTATGATTTGGAAGTGTTTTCCCATGCATGTTTTGTTTATGACTGTTTGGTCTTGAATAGCCTGTTGGGATGCCTTGTTTGTTTCCCATGCCTAGTATTGTAGGAATGAGTGATTGTTTATCTCACATGATATTATGTTTTAGACTGGTTATCCAAGTAGTTCTTGAGGTTTACATTGGCTGCTTTGCATTTCTATTCTTGTTTGACTCACACAGGGCCGTGAGAACCGGGTGTAGTGGACCATAGAGAAAATGGACATAAGGGATTCTCCATAGTGTCTGTTATTATTGTTATGATGTGACACCTTAGGAGAAATTGACGTAAGTGATTCCTCATAGTGTCTGTACTTCCTTGACATAGGCCACATGGGGAATGAGATGTAAGTGCTTCCCCATAGTGCCTTTTAGTTACCGATACGATACTATATGGGGAATTGACGGTGAGTGCTTTCCCAGAGAGTCTATACTAAAGATGAACTTGAGGGGTTAAATTGTGTGTACTTCCTAGAGGGTTGCGTGTGTTTTATAGGTAGGACTAAAGGGGATTAGGCTATGAGTACATCCCAGCGGGTTACCTATTTGTGATTATCTTTTTACTTGTTATGTGGTACTGAATATTATGAAACTGTGGAATTGTTTACTGTTGATTACTTCCTTGTTTATTGCTTCTTTGTTTATTGTCTTCCATACATATTCACTAACTATTAAGAACAGATCTCTTGGTGTTTTCCTACTAGGATTTAGTCTTACACCCTGTTTGGGCCATGCTTTTGGGCCCAAAAGGATTATGTTGTTGCAGTTATAGATAAGGAAAAGCACCCCTCTACTTCGGGTACATGACTGCTTTGGAGCTGGAGATCATGAGACCAAGCATAGGCTTGCGATGTTGTGGAGATGTTTATTACTTTCTTTTGTAATTTGGTTTAGTATTGTATTTCATCATTTTGACTTGTTTGGATGATATCCTAGACATATGTATCATGCATAATTTATATATATATATATATGTGCTCCAGTGGTTATTTCTTCAGTCTTCCGCTGTTTGTTTTGTATGGTAATATTACAGAATCCGCTATAGTTATATTTTTCTCTTCTACTGTGTTACTCTTCCAATTAGGGCATAGTTCCCCAACAATCACACCCATGGCCCTCGCTGGTAGTTGGTAGCCTCTGGCAGTATGGGAAATGTGTTTGAGGCCATGTGACCAACCGGGTATGGGGCGTCTCTAGGCAGATTCCAGAACCAGGATGTTACATTTGGAACTACCTGGGATGAGCTTGTGGATGAAGAAGATAATTCCACTTTTGATCAAATAATTATAGAAGAAATTGAAAAACTCATTTTGGATGCTTTAGAAAATACCCAAATTGACACACTTACCGAGAATTCTTGTAGGCTAAACTCTACAGATTCTGGGAAACCTATACCAATTCCTGTTGTCCCCACCTGTGGGAGTGAAATTAGTTGATCCTTGAAAAATAATGATGGCCCATCCAATGATATACAGTAGGTTGTGCTTCCCGAAAACCCCAGAGGTACTAGTGTTCCTTCTGATAAAAATAATGGTTGGGTTTCTACTGGTGCTACATCGTCCCATGGGTAGGGTAGCTTCGAGGTCTTGGTTAACAAGACTATAGATGGCCATCCCTCCATTGATTCTGTAGGTTTCATTCTCGTGGTCATTTCTTCATGTATGAAATCAAACTCAAATGGTGATTTATTTAATGATATCTTAGTGACAGTGGGCACACATCACACTTCTCCTGCTGTGAACACTAATTGTTTACCCATCATTCATGCTGGAAATTTCTCAATGGAATCATGGTATAGCCTAATAGCCACACCATTGAATGCTAAAACCCCCGAAACAAATCAGATTGTTTCTAATATAGGTTCTGATAGCAAATATTTTCTTTCCCCTAAGACTAAACAGGGAAAGAAACCTAGTCCGACCTATACTCAAAATGTCATAAGATCAAAGAGTAGGAAGGGATCGGGTGGTTAAAAAAAGGGTTTTAACCACAAAGTCAGGTTCCAAGGAATCTTTTGTTTTTGAATTGTTAGGGTATTACTAATCCCAACACTTTAATTGTTCTTAAAATATTTCTTATGACTCCAAAACCTAATTTTTTTTCTATTTTTGAACCTAAAATCATGTTTTCTTTGAAATTTATGCATCTTTGGTCTTATGGTTATAATTTTTTAGGTGCATGAAAAGATGGTCTTGCTGTTGAATCTCTTTGGGTATTTTTTAGCATTCCACTTTGCAGAATGTAAATGCATTCAAAAATTTTAAACAGATGTTTACATGTGATTTTCTCTTTGATGGTTTACCCAGTTTTTGTACCATGATTTATGATAAGATTTGATATTAAGATCGATGATCTCTTTTGAATGACCTTTTTTTAGCTAACAACATCCATGACCCCTGGTTTGTGATCGGTTGATTTAATGAGACTCTTTCCATGAGTGAGAAAATTGGCACATCCCACTCTTCTATCTCTTTAAGAGAATTTAAAACTTCTATTGAGGATAGTAACCTTGTTGAAATTAACCTGACAGGTGCCAAGTTCACATGGTATATAAGACACTACAACAAGGTAGTTTCTAGTAAACTTTATAGGGATTTCATGAATATCTCTACTCTGTAAAATAGGGACACCATCTCTACTATTACCATACCTAAGATTAACTCAGATCATCATCCCATTCTTGTCAGTATTTTCACCAAAATTCTTAAAGCCATTCTTCCTTTCAGATTACATAATGCTTGGTCCACTGAACCCAAATTTTTTGACATTATAATAGAATTTGGGAGTCCAAGAATCATCACAATGGTGATTTCTCTTGTATCACCAAATTAAAACACCTCAACTAGTGTCTTAATAGTTTTTGTAGTTCTAAATGTAAACAAATTGATAAGGAAATATCTACCCTTGAGAAAGAATTATCAAAATTCCAAACACCACTACTAGCTCTGATTTCTCCTTGGATCATCAACTTGAAATCAACATCTCTATGAAAATACACTCTCTAATTTTACTTAAAGAGAACATACATAATAAAATGTTTAAAACTAAATGGATTTTTGGTCGTGATAGAAACACCATGTTCTACTACTCTCTTCAAAAAATCAGAAATGTTTGTAGACCTCTTTCCTTACTTAGAGATGAAACACCCTCATAGATTCTAAGGAGGCCATTTCTATTCATGTTGTCTCTTAATTTGATAATAGTTTCACTGTCCAAAATGTAAACAAGAACCTACTTTGTAATATCATTCTGGCTATGGTGAATGTGGAAGAAAACACTTATCTTTTAAGAACCCCTTTTGATCATGAAATAAAAGATACACTTTTTAGCCTTAACCCTGATAGTGCCCTGAGTCTTGATGGTTTCAATAATGGTTTTTCCAACATTAATAGGAGGTTATTCAATTATATGTTTGAAAGCATTTCAAATATTTTTTTTCTAATGGTTTTCTCCCTCATGGTCAAAATTCTAAATTTCTTACTATAATTTAGAAAGTGGAAAATGCCTCTAAAATTCATCTCTTCAGGCCTATTTCCAAAATTAACTCTCTTTACAAAATCATTACAAAACATATTTCTAATAAACATTATGTTATATGAAATAAAATTGTTTCTTGGAATCAATTTTGTTTTATTAATAGTAGGTTTATACAAGATTGCATCTTTTTTTCTTTCAATGCACCAAAATATTAAACAAAGCCACCCGAGGAGGAAATATTTCCATAAAACTTGTAATTAGGAAATCCATTGATACCATTGATTAGAGCTACATTTTCAAAGTTCATTAGAGAATGGGTTTTAATTATACTTTCATCAGTAAGATAAAATCCTCATTTAAATATTCTTCCATATCCATCCTTATCAATGGTTCCACTATGGGTTATTTTAAATGCACCAAGGGAGTTAGTCAAGGTGATCCCTAATCTACCATTATTTTTGAAATTGTTAAAGATTACTTAAGTATATTTCTCACTCAGCATGTTGATCAAAATAAACATAAACCTCTTCAGGTTTCCAAAAATTTAAATGATCCCACACATCTTTTATATGTTGATGAAAACATCTTGTTCTTACTGGGTGATAAAAGGAATATTCAAAATCTAAAATTTCCCTATATCATTATGAAGAAATATCTTGTCAAACTACAAGATGGAAAAAATACTTTTTTCATTGGGAATTTTTTCCTATAATAGAAAAAGTAATATCATCAACAATTTACTCATCAAGGAAGGATCATTCCCTTTCACTTATCATGGTGTACGGATTTTTTGGGGAAGGCCTAAATCCATTTAATGTTCCACCATTTTTAACTAAGTCAGTAATCAAGATGCTTCTCGGAAGGATAATTCCCTCTCTATGGCTAGAAGGATCTGTCTTTTCTCAAAAAATTTCTATGTGCTGATGGTCTACAAATGGCATGTTGGTTTCCTTAAGAAAATTAATGTTTATAACAAAAATTTTGTTTGGACTGGAATCACTCTTGAATGGAAGATTATGACCATTCTATGGGATACTTTTTGTAAACCATTATATAAGGGTGGTCTTGGCATAAAAAAATTCAAAATCATTAAAGATTCTCTTCAATCTAGACTCACATAAAAGTTGATTGAAAAAAATTATGATTTCATTTCCTTTCTCAAAAAAATATTCATTAGTAAGTTATAGAAATGAAATTTGAACTATATTACCTCTTCCATATGGCCATCACATTAGAAAATATTTTACCAACATCATGAATAATTCTACATGAATAGTTAGTAATGATTCCTCCTGGAACTTGTTGCTAGAAAACTGGACGGGCGCTCCTTTAATCTCTATTATGCCTCCCAATTCTCTTCCAGGGAACACCAACTACACTATAAAAAAATTATTCATTATTGTGACATAAACCTTCAAGATAATATCATTCAAGTTATAGATAATTATCCCTACTACAATTCTAAATATTTACTTATTTGGGATCTTGTTCATAATGGTGTCCTTGATTCAAAAAGTTTTTAAAGTAACAATATTTCAAATTCTAATTTTAACTTTTGTTGGTTGAAATCCTTTAACAAACCATGTATTAAACCCTCAAGGCTTAGTCTTTTTTGGCATATTTCCCATAAAATAATACCCAATATGGTTTTCCTTTTGTATTTTGGGATTCAACTTTTCTCTAAGTGTCATTTTTGTAACCAACATAGAGAAGATACTAATCATCTTTTTCTATCTTGTGCTAGGGCTTCACCCCTTTGGAACTATATTTTTGACATCTTTGATTGAATATGGTTATTCCTTGATTCAATTAGCTCCCAATTAAATCATTTTTTGGATCTTGAAACCTCTCATAAAATCAATAATATTTTCATAAATGTTGTAGTTGAGATCCTCCATGTGATCTGGTATGATAGAAATGCTATTCTCCGCAACAATTTCTCATTCAATGTTAATTAAAATCAGACATGGATTCTCATTGCCATTAGATATGATTCCTTGATTAAGATATATTATTTTGAAAAAACTATTTGAGACTTTGATATCATCCATCGAATTCAGATTTATGCTCTCTAAAGACAACCTAGACACACTTTTGAGGTGTTCTTCCAATCCCCACACCCAGGATGGTTCAAATTGAATGTCGATGGTGCTTTGGAAGGCAACCCAAGACCTGCGGGTTGTGGTGCTATTTTCAGAGACTATCATGGTCAGTCTCATAAATGATTCTTTGGCAGCTGTTCTATTTCCTCATCTCTGGAAGCTGAAATGATGGTTGTAATCTATTCCATTGAATTTTCCAAACAAATGTGCTTCAACAATGTTTATTTGGAAAGTGATTTGACCACTATAGTCAAGGATATTTGGAATGATGTGGTTCATCTTGTTGAGCCACTTACTACCCATTGGATGAAATTCCTTGCTTTTCTTCAGGATACCATCTACATTGTCACTCATGCCTTTTGTGAAGAAAACATGGTTACAGATAGTCATTATAATAAGGGACTCAACCAGGGAATAACTTGGTGAGATGACCTTCCTGTTGATTTACTCCCTTTTTATGATAATGATTTTATAAAGATACCATATTTGAAACTCATGTAAATTTATTCTTTATATTGAATAAATTGTTCCTTGTTCAAAAAAAATAATTATTTTTTTACTTATCAATGAATGAATTTAAATTTAGTTTAATGTTTAACAATGCATATTCCTAAAAATGGGTTTCCATTTCATTTCGTGTGTTTATTTTAAAATTAATTTTTATAAATTATTAGAAATGAATTTCATAAAATGGATTTGAAATTTTGAGTCATCATGTTAAAAAAATTTATAGGCCCAACATTCATTTTTGATCATAATTAAATGTAAGAAACAATTAAAAATTATTATCACAGATGAGGTTTACATGGGTTTACCAAAGGGTTAATCTATGAGATAAAGAAAATATTTCCCGATAAACTTGTAAAAATACTATTTTATGGACATATATTTCATATATAATCTTATATTCAAATATGATTCATTTCAAAGCATTTTACTTCAACTAGACATTAATAAATTTTAATCTTTTGTAAAAATCCAAGTGTTTCCTCTCCTTCCCTTATAAAAGGATACCAACTACCATCTATTATGAACAATAAAAAAGAATATTATATCAATAAATACCTTATAAAGTACCTTCCTAACATCCCTACCCATGTATTAGAGGTCATATTTTGATCATAATACCATCCTTTTAAGGCTTATTGTGTATGCCAAAGGGGGGGTTCTTGTCGAACATGGATAAATATTAACAGACCTCTTCAAATTTTAATTCTTATGACACATTATCTAAAACGATCATATTCATCATAAAATTGTTAATATAGTATCACCTATATATATGTTATTATGACAATAGAGCTACAAAGTTCCACCTCTATAAAATCAAATTTGAAATGAATGTATCTCTTATGCGTTTGGACTACCACCTATACGTAGTGATATGATGCATTTCCCACCACCGAATCAGATCAATGTTTTTTAATTATGGATTTAATAAAAATATATGATATATATTATATAATTATGATTATGGAATGATATAATTTTATTTATCATTCTTTCTTTATTTTCATTATAAAATGAAAACAATGTCCATGCATACATCAAGACTACAGTCTCCATAAATGATGTAATTCATTTTTCTATATCTAACAATTATTTATGATTATAAATATGTATATAATTAATATATATGATATTTATATGATTATTAAAATTATGAATTTTAGGAACATTGATAAAATTTTATTTTTTAACCGAAATATTCATGAAAATTGAAATAGTTAACACACTAAAAGATTTTTTTTCGAAATAATTTTTAATAAATGTATATTGAAATGTAATAAGTGTATAATATAAGAAATTTTATTTAATTTTATTTTTATATAATATAAATATAATAAATTTCAATTTTTAATACATGAGGTTAGAGTGCTGATGAAGTAATTCAAATTTGAGTTCTGGTTTTTATGATACAATCTCATTATTAGTACGATTTTTTAGGATTAAATTTATGATGATGAAATTATATAATCTATCTACCAAAAAATCCCATTAATGGTTTTTCCTATAGTTATTTATAGTTAATAAATGTTTAATTTCATTTTATTCTCTTTAATTTCCCAAGATATTGAATGAATTGTTTTTAGAAAATCCGTCATTGTTGTTACCTCCAATTGGGAAATATTTTCATCCACAAACATATTTTAATTAAATTTATTTGAAAAATGTATTTAAAATTAAATAATTATTTATTGAAAGTATTTTTAACCATTTTTGACTATTTATAAAAATATTTTTTGGAATCTTCTTGTCATTTTCTCGACAAGGTTCTTTTTTCTGAAAGTTTAAATGGAATATTTGTTTTAATATATAACATAGAAAAAAAAAATTCTAGCCTTCATGACTACTATTTTATTTCAATATTTTATTATATGATTCCATAATTTATTCCAATGAATTTTTTTATATATAATATTTGTGATTTCAAAATAAAATGTGTATTTTCGTCAATAAATGTTCTAGTGATATTTTTAGTGGATTTTTGCATCTATAATAAAATCTATTAATGTTACATTTTCTTTACTAAGGATATGATTCTATGATACCATCCTTATTCTCTCTCTTGATTATTTATTGTGATGAATATAGAATATTAATGAATCTTTTTTTCTTTTCCACATGATAATTATTGATTGATTGATAAATGTTTTCAAGATCATGCGAAATACATATGAGTAGATTATAATTATATAATGCATCATTAAGTTATATATGTTCAATTAATTGTGTAAATATTAATTATTTATGAAATCAAATGGTATAAAATAAGTTATCCCCAGACCAAAAAGGGTAAATAAGAGGTTATATGAATCCCGAGGTTGGTATGTAGGTGGTTAGCCAAAGACTGACATGAAATGAATGTCTTGGTGGGTAGACCTAACATAGGATTTATATGATTATTTTTATGAAATACTCTTTGCCACTCCTTTATGACATGATCATAAGCCAGTTTTATCCTCTCATGGATCATGTTCTTTGATACTTTTATGAATAATTCCATATGAACTACTAATCATTATTCCATGAATCAAGATTATGATATTTTAATTTCTAGGTATAGTTTTAAAATGTTATAATATTATTCTCATACCATTTTTATTATGTTATACATAAATGTTCGTTGATATCTTACTTTATTACCCTTAATAAGAATCCGAGATCACTATTTATTATGTTTCATTTTCCTCGAGATTTGAATAAAGGTTCTAATAATGATATATCTAAGAAGGGTTATAGTATTTAAGAACTAAGTGGGAGAGGATAATGATATTTTATGTAGTAGATATTTATATATCTAAGTTTCCAAAGACTCTAAAACATTACGGTTCTATGATGGATTGTAATATTAATAAATATTCAACTACAATGATTTAATATTTATGTATGAAATGATTGTGTCTCTTTTGTTGGTATGAGAGAAATGTTTGTTAATTTTTGGATAGAGATTATGATAATTTAGTGAGAAGAATTAGGATATGCCTGATTATTGGATAAAATACTCGTTTATTATAAGAAAAGAAGTGTGGTTTTCCTATAAAATAAATTCATTTCAAGATAATGGATTGTGTAACATATGCACCTAGGGTAACAAATCTTAATGGGGTATATTTTGTGTTACATTAAACATCAATATTGCTTAATGATTTTCCCTAGGACTACACTCCTAGATAGACTACCTTATGGGATATTACTAAGTTAATTCACATTTTATTTATGAACCATTATGAATAATTTAATTTGATGGAAACCATGGATATTCAAGGCTAATCATAAGGTGTCACACTATGAAACAAAGGTGTCATAATTTAGAAATAAAATGAAATATTTTCATGATAATGTTACTAATTGCTGTAATTAATGATTTTTTATTGTAATAAAAAATATTTTGGATTTTTTTAGGGATTGATGATAGAATGATGAAGTTGATGCAGTGATAGGTATACTCTAATATTTAATAACCAATTCAAAAATAGTTATTTGTATTCATTTATATTATGAATCATGTATAGAAATAAAAATTCATATACACAACAAATTGATTTTCAATTAGTAGTAAAAAATATTAATGGTAAGTTGATATCATCTCAATTCTATTATTATTACCTAATTAAAATTTGTGGGAATGTGCTTCCAATAAAACATATTAATCTTCCTCTAGTTTAATTTGATTGTTTGGGAATGGATTGGATTTATTTATATAAATACCATATCAATTTTCTTGTAAAACAAGTCACGTTGGATATTTAAAAGTAACACATGATCATCTGTCAGTGTGAAGATATGTATGAAAATCAGTAGAAAACACATCTATTACATGAGCCTTGATTCCATTTTCATAGGAAAAGTTTTCTTAAATGGTTGGGGAAAAATCCATAATGATGATATGCCTATAGTATTGGAGATTTTTAATTTATTTTTATATGGGTTTTTTGTTATACATATAAATAGTGAATTTTTTCTTTTGATATACCATATTCTTTATGCTAAACCATTATCAAAGGCTCAAAAAATAGACCTAATGGTGTTTTAGGAATTTGATAAGTAATTCTAATATAATCTTCATTATGGATTCATTCACCCAAGCGTTTTAGCTTGGTATGAACATGTTCATTATTTTAAGAACAATGTGGGATTGATGTAAATCTATATTGATAATCAGGAGACCAAAATGATTCTATTCAATAATAATTATCATTTTATACATAATGATGATTTTCTTGATCAATTATTAGGATCTCAATAATTTTATAGTATTAAACATTGATATGAATATTATCAATTCATGATCAAAAGTAAATTTGAACCCATTACATCATTCCAAATGAGTTATTAAGAATTGGAATTTATAGTGATTCCATTTGAGCATAATAATTCCCCTATTTTTAATTTTTTATTGAATATAATCTTTAAATATTATTATGATCGGGTTTTGGTAGTTTATATATATATATGATATTATTATATATTGTATGACTAAAAAAGAACATTTTGATCACTTTAAGATTATACTTAAGACCCTAAGGAAAATAAATATGCATGAAAATTTTACCAAGTGTGCTTTTTTTTCCTAAAAAAGATTAATTTTTGGGTTGTATAATCTCAAGATAGGGTATATCAATAGTTCCATCAAAGATAAAGGTTATTGAACATTGACCCAGACCAACCATACTGACAGAGAACCATGCCTTTCATATATTGGATAGATATTATAGATACTATGTGATTAATTTCATAGGGATATATAATCCACTCACTATGTTTCCTTTAAAATCATGTCATGTTCCATTAGACATCTAAATGTGAAGAAAATTTCAAGAAACAGAATAGAATTTTTTATGTGATCTTATACTCAGAGTTCCCCAAAGAGGATAAGGGTTTTGAATTTATAGTGATACATCGAATAAGGGGATGGAATGTGTTCTTATTCATAATTATATGGTGATATATTATTATTCTTTATAATTTAAGGATCATGAGTCAAATTACCTGATTCAATACATGGAGTTCGTAGTCAAAATATTTTCATTAAATATATAGAGGAATTGTCTTTACAAATAATGGTGTGACATATATATTTATCATAAAATTTTAAATTATATATTAAACCATAAAGAGTTGAATATATACTAGATAATATAGTAATAGTTTTTTAAGTATTATGATTTTTCAATAAATTACCACCCTGGTAAGATGAACAAAGAGACTCGTGCTTTGAGTCAAATGGATCATGCAAGATTTTCTATGATAAGGAACACAAACGATACAATATTTTAGTATTTTTAAATGATGAAACTTGATATATTAATTAATTGGGAGAAATATTATCTTGTTCAAGTGATTGTTCAATTATCTTTCCATATAAAGATTATAGAAGCCCAAAAAGAAAATTCAAAGCTATAAAAGATAGTGATAATTGGTCCTAATTTCATAATTTCTTATTGTTGAATGATAATGACCAGGAAAAAGTATTATTCCCATAAATAATATATTTAAAATAAGATTTATTGGAAAAATATCATATATCAACATTATCTATTCATCATGGAAGTACACATATGTATACAGATCTGATAGAAGTTTTTTGGTGGGACAACATGAATAGATATATTATGGAGTATGTATCTCAATGCACGGTATATCATTAAGGTTATTATGATATATATAATTATAAGGGTATTTTACAACCATTACCTTTACCATAATAGAAATGCAAAAACATATCTATAGATTTCATTTTCAGACTCTCCAAAATTTCTAAATTCCATATTTCAATTTGAGTTATAATTGATCATTTAACGATGTTATCACATTTCATTATAATCATAGAAGATTTATCACAAGATCAAATTTACTAGTTATATATTATATATTTGCTAAGGTTTCATATAGTACTACCTTCAGTTGTATTTTATCTAGATCTAAGTTCTACCTTGATCTTTTTGAAAATCTTCAACAAGATCTAGATATAGAGTTTTGTTTTAGTACTACATATCTTCCTAATAAATATGTTTATTCTGAGAAAACCATTCAAACCCTAGTGTATATATTGATATTATGATATCTATATTTAAAAGGTGGTTGTGATCAACACCTTAGTCTAGTCAAATTATCCTACCAAAAATAGCATTTGATCGACAATTAAGAAGGCTCATTATGAAACCCACTATCGAAGGAAGTACAAAACTATATTATATGGGGATAATGTTTTGGAGTAAAAGTTATTAGGACCTGATATATATATATATATATATATATATGCGGAAATGGAAAATAAGGTTATATCAATCCAGATGAATATAAAATTAGTCAATATTTAAGAGAAGAGTTATGCTAAAAATATTCAGTATGATACAGAATTCAAAGTTGGTAAGAAGATATTTATATAAATTTATCATTAGAATAATGTTATGATATTTTAAAATAAATAAAATATGATCCCAAGATACATTTTCCCTTCAATATTATTTATCATGTAGGAATTGTATCTTATTGTATGGAATATCCAATAAACATATATCATGTTTATAATGTGTTCTATGTACCGTTCCTAAGGAATTATGTACCTAATCCTCCACAAGAAGTGAGATAAGAGGTTTTACTGAGGGATAATGATCTTTCCTCTCAAGAAAACCCGGTATAAATATTATATCATATAGATAAATTCTTATGAAGAAAGACTATTCATCTAGTAAAAGTTCTATGAAGAAATAAAAACGTTGAGGAAGAAATATGGGAACATGAGGATGTGATCAAGCATATATATCCTCATCTGTTTGCATCAAAGAAAGGTAATTTTGGTGGAAAATTCAATTTAATTCAGGTATAATATAACACCAAATGATTCTATATTAATTTACTTTGAAATAAAATTTATATATTTTATATCCATTTTTATATGCAACCCTGAGTCTAAATAATCTTATTCTATAGTTTCCTGTTATAACATATCTATTATACTGTAGGGTATGATTAATATTAACCAAATTATAAAATATATATAGAATTTTTTTCTAAAATAAATATTTATATATTACTTCTTAATAAATAATCATTAAATTTTTAATAAAATTAAGTTCTGATTTAAAGAACTATTTCTTAAAGAAATGTATTTTTTAATATCTTGGGTATTTTTATCTTAATAAAGTGTTTTTATCACTATATAAAAATTATTTCAAAGAAATATATTTTTAATTTATATTAATTAAGGAATAATTTTTCATATATTAGTTATCGAAAGGTTATAAATGATGATAATATCATTTAAATGTAAAATAGAGTAATTTTTCATAAAACTTATTTTATGTGCCCAATACATTTTTTATCAAAGTAAATTTGATAAATAATTATTTATTCAATGGAATTTATATATAATTTATATTCAATTTAAATTTTTAACATTCATTTTATTGTTTTTACTGGGAAATGAAGTAAAATAAATTCAGTTTCATGCATAGAAAATCAATTTTCTAAAAATGGGTTTTTGTTGAATTTTTCACACTTATTTTAAAATTATGTACTAAATAAAAATAGTAAAAATATGGTACTTATTTTTTATCAATATTATAATATTATTAAATTATTTCAATATTTTTTTTGGTTATATTGAGAAGTAAAAACTTTAAAAATATTTTACCATGTTTACGGTTTGAATAGGATTACCTATGGTTAAACTAAGTGATAATGGTAATATTTCCACAAAACCCATTTTTTAATAATATTTCCTAGATATATTAGGACCGTATCTCATATAATGATTGAATATTTGTCATTGTGAAGCATTTTTCTTGAGTAATACATTAATATATTTTAATCGTTTGAGAAATTCTAACTATGTCTTGTTCGTCCTTTATAAAAGGATACCTCCTCTCCTCTTTAATGCACACATTAAGAGTCTATTAACTTATAAAATCGATATAAAAATCCTTTCATAACATAACCATAAAAATCTTATAGGTGTTTGATTGATCATAACACTATTATCTCAAGGTATAATGTGTATGTTAATGGAGGGTTCTCGACTAAGAGGTATAAATCCTAATTGAGTAATTTATTTTTTATTTCTTCATCCATATACTATAAACCTATTATATCCATTGAAATATGATCAATATTGTATCATATATATGTTTATTTTTTATTATGGCAATGTAAAAACCATTTTCCACCTTCTTTTTATCAATTGGGATATGAAAGTATTGGTAGTGTGTACGTGTGGACTACCACCTCCACGTAGTGACATAATTCATTTTCTAGTACACCCTCAAATGGATATTTAAAATGATTAATTTAATAAATATATATGATATTTATGATATATTTATGATTTATTAATAATAAAATATTATTTATTATTCTTTATTTATTTATTTTTTGAAAATGAAAACACCTTTCATGCGTACATACAGACTACTATCACCAAGCCTGGTGTACTTCATTTTTCAATATATAAATTTTATATATGGTTATAAATATTTTTATAATGAATATATATGATATTTATATCATTATTAAAAAAATTATATTATCTAAACATGATCAATGTACAAGAACTGAATCTATTGAAATGAATCATTTGTGATAAAATGAAAAATATAACACCCTAAAATGATTATTTTATTAAATAATAATTATTAGATTTGTGTTGAAGTGTTATAATTCAGTAATATATATTTTTATAAGTATTAATAACATTATGGTATATAATTATAATCCATTCAAATTTATTATAAGAGAGTATTTAGTGCTTGTAAAGCAAGATGAACATGACATAGGGGTTTTATATTATAATCTCATTTTTAATGGGATTTTTTATTCTTACATTTTTAATGATAATATAGTAAGATCATTCATTAAAAATCTTAGTAATTTTCTCATAATTGGGTAATTTATAATGAATAAATATTTTCATTTAATTTTCCCCTCTTTAATTACTCAAGAGTCTAAATGTAAATTTTAAATGAAAATCGACTGTGTTTTTTACTCCACCCGAGAATCCATTTCTTCCATGTCCTTATTTTCATTTAAATTATTTAATGAATTTTTTTAGTATTATTTAATTATTTATTAAAGAAATCGGTAGACATTTTATACATTTTATAAAAAGTTTTAAAAGTAATTATCATTTCATTGTTTGAATGATGTAGTTTTTTTCAAATGTGTAAATAAAGTCCTTGTTTTAACATATACACCATGAAATAATTTCCCCACCATAATGAATAAAAATTGAATATTACTTTAAATTTTTCAATGATTCTACTCAAATAAAATTGTTTTCTTTTTATTTTTGACTTTTGTTAAGTTTTTAATAAGTAAACTCAAAAGGAAAAGTTTATTTTCCTCAAGAAATATTCTATTTATCTCATAAACTAATTTCTCATCTATGATAACATATTTTTATATTAATTATCATTCAATTGAGATATGAATCTTTGATACTATCCTTAGTAATTATATTTAAGGTTTATATTTATGATGATAAAATATTATTGTAACCCATTTTCTATAACATCTCAGATTTCTCATGTATTATTTTTAGAAATGATTTGGAATGATTTCCAGATGAGGAATTGAGACGAAGTTTGATTCAGAGGCCCGTTTTGCTCAGAAAAATTTTCTAAAAAATGTTAAACTTTTAATAGCACAGACACACAGTTTGCTGAGAAAGTGTAATAACTCTTCAATGGGTGCCCAAATCAAAAATCCAAGGCCACTGTTGAGATTTGAATGGCGTCCTTACCCATAGTTGTGACATAACCATGGTCAGCGCGGGCCATCTATAGAAAAATTCACCTAGGATGTAACCATAAATAATATAAATAAATAAAATAAAATTATTCTTTAAGTTGTAATAACTCATGAATGGTGACTCAATTTAGAAATCTAATACCATCTTTGATTTTTAATGTGGTTTTTACCCTAGGCATGATGTAACTTTTGTCGGAGTGAGTCGTCTATAGAAAAAGTCTCATAGGCAATAACTGTAAATAAAATATTTTAACAACACAATGACTTTTTATTTTTATTTATCATTTTTCTAGAATTCAGGGTTATCACCATAACCCAGGAATCCCTCTAAGATGTGCAGAATGAACTCTTTTGAACAAAAAGCGATGGATCGTGGATGGATAATCGATGCACAAATGATTCGAAGGTACCTTGACAACAATGATGACACAATGATCATCCTTCATCTGTGACTAATTTGGATCAAGGTAGGATGATTGTTTATTTGTGATTTTCCATGCTCTTTATTTCCATAAAGAACATCGGTCAATCCATAAATATATAGATCCACTGTTTGATTGTTTTTGCGAGATGTGATTTTATCTATATAATTATCGTGAGATTTATTTCTATTCCTCTTCATTTATCCTTTTAACTAAAATTGATTGAGGGTGAAATGAAGAAAAGTCAAGGTGTTATCTGCAATGTTTTATTTGTGCTTTCCTCTCCCTTGTTCTCAGGTTCTTCACTGTTGGACCCCCATGGACACAGTTCGACTAGCTGGGTGGCATCAAATGTGATCAGACCCTCGGATTGGATGAAAACCGATATCGGAGGCTGGGTCTATGTAGATCGGGACCCAAATAATACAAATCTGTGACTGTTTCAAATTCCTAGTGTCATAGGTGTCTTGTAGTTCCACAGAAGGGACCATTGACTTGGGTCTGATACCGTGGTCTCGAATGGCAAGGCGGTAGCTTTGGAAACCTAGGGCGTCGGAGACCGGTGGTGGTGGCACTGCATGGGATGTGGAGACATCGAATCCAGATATGTAGAATTGTTACAATGTGGGGCCACAGAATGTGGCGTCAGTGGTGGCTGCATGAGACATGACAAACGACAGCCCAGACTGGGTGTGGCCCTGCTGGTCAGGTTAGACCCGGAGGATCGGGTCAAAACTAGCGGGGCGGGTTGGACCCAGCGGACCAGGCCAGACCCAGGTCGGACCTCAGGTCGACCTGGGGTGGTCACACAGTTGACCATGGGATGGTAGATAGTGGTTGTCAATCGCCATTATAGTGGACCACCAGTGTGGTCTGTCCATGGGCCCAGTGACCCCCCTTCTTCCAAAACATTAAACATGAAAATATTTCAAACAATATGTCTTTTTATGATCCTTCTATAGTGTTGAGAACCTGATGAAGATTCGGTTCTTTTGATATAATGTGGTGATTTTTTTTCTTAGACCAGTGTTGGGTGATGTCATTCCATTGGTTATTTACTCGAGGCTTCAGTACTTCATTACATCAATTTTACTGGTTTATAGTCCCCTCTAGAGGCCAAGTCCTAGATAGAGTTAGAGTATTTCTCCATGGGACTGGAATATGATCCTATATCAACCCTATTGTAGTTTTGTGTTAATCGATGAAACCTCCAAGAGTAGAGTATTCATCCTATATCTAGAGGGCCACATCCGTAGGTTTACTAGTATTCTCTAGGAAGGATCCCCTACATTGTAAATTTATATAGATTGGGTTAGTGGTATTCCCCAAGGTGTTGAGAATACCCACTTTATATAAGCCATATATATTCCTTGACCAATAGGTTCTTATTTGGGTTGGGCCCAAATGAGATAGACCTCTTATTGAATGTCTCTTGTGATATCATCGCTCGAGGAGTGAGTTCTCCCAAAACAACTGTGCTTTGCGCAGAATCTTATGGTTGGTAATTTTTTTTGATATACCTCTATACTTTGTGTCTTGGATTGAGTATATCTGGATAAAATTTTTATATGTTCTCTAGATATGTACCTGTGTGTATATAACTTCAATTTCCATTGTGGCATTTCCTTTGTGGTTTTGGGGGGTCTTACTGAGTATTATTATACTCACCCATGCATGGGATTTGCCTGCATGTGGCATGCCTTGTGAAAATGATTGACCCTCTAATGGATTATAAGGTGGACCAAGAGCAGGCAGTGCTTAGAGAGGCCAGATAGACAGGGTTTGTTCCTGTGGTTCAGGAAATAGTCCCAACACCTATTTTCTTATAGGTTGGACTTGTCGATATAAGATCTTTTTTGGTGGGCTTTTTTTGTCCATGTTTACTTTCTATTACTTTCACTATTGTACTCTGGTTGTGGGATATAACGGGTTTCATTCCTTTTTTACTTAGACTTTTTTCATTTCATTATTTGTGTCTTGGAGATGAGTGTGTGCATACAATTACTTTAGGCTAATGCCTCCCATTTATGGGATATGCCTACTTGGTGCTAGTAACCACCCCCTAGCCTATTGAGGTGGTATTGGGGTAGTCATGTTGTGATCCCCTATAGGATGATTTGTGATCTAGTGGAATTAGATGTGGTTTAGTTCTACTTTAGGATCGGGAGTCTGTGAGATTGGTTTGGGGAAATAGTTAAGTATTTCAAGTTTGAATTTTAGTCTAGGTAATCTAGTGTTGGTATGGGGTTTTGATGTATCCATACCCCAACACTCTGATAACCTACTTTTCAACTCACTACATAAGAACATTTTTGTTGGTAATGTAATGGTACATGAATCATATATAAATGGGTTGAGGCTTCCTTTTCATTCTTTAGTTTTCAAATTTGATATAATCATTGACATTAGTACATATTATTTTAGTACAAGATGTCTCCATGTAGACAACCATCTAGGATTCCATCATGTGATCATGAGGATGATCCTCTAGGCGATGATACACTGATACATGGATTTTTACCATACATAGCTCCTCCAGGTGGTATACCATCCATACCAACACCATTCGGTAAGAACGTGGTATTAGTAGTACAAGTTGATGGGGAGTGCATACTGAGCATGCTTCATGTGTTTTAGTGAAAAAGAACCATCATGTTCTGAGGCCCTACCAGCCCTTAGGGGGATTAGGACTATCTTGAGGTGGTGACCTATGCTTTCTATCTTGTCCAGACACCAGAAAATCAGATGGTGGTCCTAGCTATGAGCCATCTACACAGCTTAGCAGGGCGATGGTGGGGTTTGGTTACCAGATCATATGATGATGTGACTCTTCAATGGATAGATTTTGAGAGCCTTTTATGAGAGGGTTTATCACCTAATGAGATGAGGAATATGCATGTCCACTACCATCTATGTCTTTAAAAAGATGATACACCTGTATCTGAATATTCATCAAGGAATATGAACCTCTCTATGTACTCGATGGATATGATACATGATCAGTAATTTAGGGATTTTATCATTAAGAGTAGTTTGTGTAGAGACATATGAGCCAACGTTATCCCTCTATGCATTCCTACCTATGTTGGGGTGCTAGAAGGAACCTTTTTGGTTGAGAGTTCCTTGGATGGGTAGATACAGCCAGTGGTAGTCACCAGTGGGAAAGTGCGAGTAGAGAAATTTGCAGAAGGAAGGTGAATTCTATCTATGAGGCTTGGTTTTGTGAGATGATTCAAGAGGAGGTCCCAATATTGTGGATGTGAGACTCAAGTCTCATAGGGTGGGTCTATTCATCCAAGAGAGTGTAAATTCTTTTTATGTGATGGTAGAGGCTGTCTCACCCATGATTTTATAGCTTTTCAAACTACTAATAGTGATTTGGTGGATGGACCACCGAGGTAGAGACAATTACACATGTAGGTAGATCCATAGGGTGAGAGACTTTGATTAAGAGTTGGGAGAGCAGCATTAAGTGGTATATGTTTCAACATGTTACCACCACTACCACCCAGGTGGTCCACACTAGGCTCAGGGATCTAGAGGACAATGGATGGGACAACATCATTCAGTGGATTACTATGACCTAGGGGATCCAAGAATGATTTAAAGTAGGATATGTTTCTATTATACTTTAGATTCCATATTGATAGAAATAGGTTCTAATCATTCTATTCTTTCCATGAATATAATGTGAGACTTGGAGATTCTAGTTGAACCATTTACTTAAACCTCACACTTGGAGACTCATACTAGAGGAGACCCAATAATCATGCATACATTCTGACAGTTTGTCTTGAATCTTAGGGGTGAGTGTTTTGGTTAGGATCTTTTGGTAGCGGCGTCGTGGCCTTAAAAATTCATTCTTTGTATGTACTAGTTTTCCACAATTCATGCATGTATTGACTATTTTAGGTGATGAGTGCAGTGTGTCCACATTAATGGAACAAATGTTTCTATTTTTGTCATATGGAAGAACAATAAGCGCATGGTGGGATCACACATAGGAGGGTGAAGCTGATTACTTATCATTTGGCTAGCATCACCATTGGTGTAGTAGATGATATAAGTCCTCATTTTTTTAGTGGTGGAAGTGTATGAATATGCCTTTTCAGAAGATTTCCTAGGCTTACCTCCCCACTATGAGATTTACTTCTCCATTGATCTACACCCTAGGATGACTCCGATATATACACATGCATATCAGATAGATCCTGTGGATCTTCACGAGCTGAGGGTGCATTTGGAGGACTTATAGAGTAATAGATTTTTGAGACCCATTGTTTCACCAAAGGCATCCCCAGTTTTGGATTCCATGAAGGAATAAAATAGCATGAGGTTCTGTGTTGATTATAGGGACATGAACCTTGTGACCATGAAGAAAAAGTATCCACTACCGAGGATCAATGACCTCTTTGATTCCTTAAAAGGGGTGTAGTTGTTCTCTAAGATTGACCTCATATGAGGCCATCACCAATTGTGATTCAATGATGAGGATATACTGAAGATAGCCTTATGGTTTAATTATTGTCACTAAGTGTACTTGGTGAAGTAGTTTGGAATAAATAACACACCAGAAGTGTTCATGGGACTCATGAACAAGATCTTGAAGCCATACATAGACTAGTTCATGGTGATTTTCATCAATGACATCCAACTATACTCAGCATCTGAGGAGGAGCATGTGAGACACCTGAGGATGGTTTTGGACACTCTTTAAGAGCACCAAATTTATAGAAATCACTCAAAGTGTCATTTATGGATTCAAGATGTCCATTTTATGGTACATATAATCATAGAGACTGGAGATATAGTGGATCCAGCAAAAGATAAGGGATTACTTTCTTGGGTGCCTCCCAAGAATGTTACCAAGGTGTAGAGTTTTCTTGGGTTGTAAGGGTAATATCATAGATTTATACCCGAAATCTATAGAGTATCATCACCCTTTAAAACTTCAACATGGAAGAAAAATCATTTCCTGTGGACATAGAAATGCCATTACTGATATCCAGAGCTGAGGAAGAGGTTTATGAGCTCTCACATCCTGAATTTACTAGAGGACGGCACTGGGTATGAGGTGTTCTAGGATGCATCTGAGACTGGGATTATTTGTGTCCTTGTGAAAAGTAATGTAAGTATTAACTATTGTATGATATAGTTGAGACCGTATGAGCAGAATTATGTGACCCATGAACTTGAGATAGTTGAGGTAGTATTCGCATTGATGATGTGGTGACACTAAGTGATGGGCGTGTGGTTCTTTGTATACTCTTATCAAAAGAGTCTCAATAATATATTCTCTTATAATAATCTATTCATGAGATAGAGGTGATTAATAGAGTTACTCTAGGACTATTACATTGATATTTCCTATACTACTAGGATGGGGAATTTGGTGGAATATTCTCTCAGTAGGAGATCTAGTTTTTAGTTATTGAACGAGGTTTTGGAGTTGTTTTCCTTGTTTCAGATATCATTTGTGAATGGAGATGGAGCATCTTACCTCAAGTTGATGGTTTTCACCGCTCCACTCATATAGCGATTATGGGAGGCACGATTTGGGGAAACCGACTACAAGACCTTACGTTCTCAGATGTCTACAAGACATGCTCTCGATGGCTATTAGAAAGGTGGGGACCACGTCAATCTTTTTAGAAGGCTCAAAATTGAACCTTTTGAATTTCAAGAAGAGTTTTTTAGGGAGTTCCATACATCCCCTTTGGTGGTACATCCAAGTGTGGTAAAGATGTACTAGGACATTCAATGTTTGTTTTGGTGGCCAAGGATGAAGAAAGGAGTTGCTGAGTTTGTTTCTCGATGCCTTACTATTCAACCAGTGAAGGTTGAGCACCATGTTACAGTGGGTTTAGATCAACCCCTTGAGGTTCCATAATAAAACTTATATGGGATATCAGTAGACTTTGTAATGGGATTACCAAAAATGTCCATGGGACATGATTCAATCTAGGTTATCATTGATCGACTCACTATGTTATCCCACTTCCTAGCTTTCCATGAGCAGAGTTATGTAGATAGCTTGGGACGTGTCTACATGAGGTATATAGTTTGTATAAATGGAGTTATATATAAAATGATTTAATATCGTGATTACCACATTAAATATTTGTTATGGAAGGGATTTCAAGAGGCGTTTTGGACTTAGTTATGCTTGAGATCAACGTTTCACCCATATAAGGACTGCCAGACTGAGCAGACCATTTCGGTTCTGGATGACATGTGGTGAGATTGCATGTTAGACTTTTTCCAAAGTTGGGAGGATCATTTTTGGGTGACATATTCTTTTAGTGATCATCCAATGGGGGCACACGAATCTCTAGGATAGCACATGGGAGTGGGAGTCTCAGTTTTTTACTCAGTGCCCTCATTTGTTTGAGTAGCCCTTGTTTTAGCTTTCAATGACATAAACCCCAGGGTGGGGAGAATATAACATCTTTGATTTTCCCATGTATTATTTTTAGAAGTTATTTGGAAAGATTTAAATACTGGGTGCTGATATGGTGTGTGATTCCAAGCCTCGTTTTGCTCAGAATATGTTTTTAAGAAATATTAAACTTTTAATAGCATGCACATAGAGTTTCCTAAAAAAAGTAGAATAACTATTATATGGCTTCTTAGATCAAAAATATGATGGAAAATATAATCTTATAATGCCGTCATTAATGTATATGTGACCTAGTCTTCTTTGGCATGAGCCATTTGTAGAAAAAATAATGAAGGACATAATTGTAAATAAAATAATTCAATTATTTTATTTTATTTTTAAATACTGGTGACTCATGAATGGAGACTCAGATTGGAAATATGATACCACCATTAATTTCTTAATGTGGTTTTTATCCTAGGTGTGGCTTATCTTTTGTCAAAGCAGGTTTTTTTAGAAAAAGTCCCAGAAGGAATAACTGTAAAACAAATATTTTTATTAAACAATGACTTTTTAATTTTTAGCCTTTTTAAGAAATTCTGGGTCATCACCATTAAACTGTAATTATTCTTATGTATAGAAAAATAACTCTCTCAAACAAACGATTATGGATCGTGCATTGATGAATGATGCACCGCTGATTCGAATGATCCTCTCCAATGACAACAACACAACGATGCTCTTTCATCATAAACTGATTCAGATCAAGGTAGGGAACTTTTTTATTTGTTATTTACCCCATTCTATATTTCGATGATGAAAGAGGGTCAACATATAAAAATATTATTCCACGGTTTGATAATTGTTTCATGATAGTATTTTAAAGGCAGAATTATCAAGAGATTTATTTTAATTCCCCTTCGTTTATCCTTATAATGGAAATAAATTTATGACAACACGAACAATAAATAAGGGTAAATCCTTAGGGTTTTATTTGTTCTTCTCAATCCCAAGTTCTTCATGTTCTTTTTTCTTGGACACTTGTGTCCAGAGTTCAACTTTTTGGGTGGATCCAAATGCAATTTTCCCCCTCCCTCTAGATTGGAGGCAAACTGACAACAAATGCTAGGTCTGTGTAGATCGGGACCCAAGGAGATAAAATGTGTGACCATTTCAAATTCCAGAAATCAGAGGTGGCTCAGTGGTCCATGTATGTTACCACCATTGTGGGTATAGTGTTGAAATATAATGAGGGGAGGTGGGGTAGTCGGAAGCCCAGGGTGGCGGTGACCAGAGGTGGCGGTGGAGCCGTGTGAGATGCAGCAGAGTGGTCTGTGGGATTTGGAAGGTGTTCATGGGATACAGAAGATGGTTGTGACATTTAGAGTTACCATATTCATGGATTTGGAAGTCGTACAATGCAAGGTCGTGTAATGTGACATTGGTGGAGGTTACCTAGGACGCAGTTGACAACCATATAGACTAGGTCAGGCCAAGCAGCCTACATGCCAACGGGTCGGTTCAAACCCAGTGGACTAGGCCAGATCCAGGTTGGACCCAGGTTGTACCTTGAGTTGATCTGGGGTGGTCGGACGGTCGACCTCCACAGTTTTTGTGCTGACCGTGTGGTTGGTCCACATGCCCAGTGACCCCGCTTCTTAAGAAACTTCAATCTAGAAAAAAATTAAAACAATTTTTTATTTAATGGGGGGTCTATGGTTTTGGGACCCTGATGATGATATAGTACTTTTGAGATAATTTTATGAGTTTTTATCTTTTTCCATTTTAGGGTGAGGGAATTCCCTTGGTTCTTTTCCCAAGGGTTCAGTATGGAATTACATCCACATTACTAGATTGTAGTCCCCTCTAGAGGTCGAGTCCTAGATATAGTTATGGTATTCCTCTGTGGGAATAGAGTAAGATCATCTATCAACCCTAGTGGAGTATTTTGGGAATCAACATAACCATTCAAGGAAGGGTGTTGGTCCTCCATCTAGCGAGTCACATTAGTAGGGTTAATGGTATTATATAGGTGGGATCCTGTAACACCCAATGCCTACCCCATTGGCTTGAGGAGGTGGTGAGGGTTACTTGGCCTTAAGCGACGTTCCCAAGGTGCTAAAGGCTATCAATAAATGCCGAGGGATTCAAGAAAAAATTGGGGAACTATTTTCCCTTTAGAAAAAAACCAACAAAACCATCCACTAATAGACACTATATGATGCATGACAATAAAACATTCAAGCATGTATTCCCATAAAAACCAAGTTGTTCAACAATATAACTGAAAACCTATACAATCCAACATGATATGAGAGTAATGTGAGGAAGAATTAACTAGAGACCCAAAATGAACCAAGACACACTCCACGACTCCACCTCAAGATCCATTCTCAAAGCACCACCACACCTCTCAAGAATCACCACGATCCAGTAGAAATGAAATGCCTTACCTTTACCTGTTTCTTTGAATATGACATCAACGAAAGCACCAAAGTTCCAATTTAGGGGGTGAGTACTAATACTCAGTAGGTTTTCCCCAAATGACTTCCCTATACACTCCACAAGGATAAAACTGTTAGTAAATTTATATAAAGTATTTTTTATAAAATAATAACAAGTGATACCATTACTATAATCCAAACATACCCTTACCAAGCCAAGAAAACCAGGGGAAAGCCAAACAAACATGCCACAAGACATTGCATCATTTCAAATTAGCCCAAAAATTTCCATCTAGAAAAGCAATGCACCACACAAGGTTCTACAGTCCAATACAGTTATGACAATCACAGAGGCACTTCCATCGAACCTATTTCTTCCTTCCCAAATTTAGTGGCACTTCCAGTCCACTTACCATTGATGGTGGCCCTTCCGTCCATTACCCATCCTCTTATTATAGTGGTACTTCCTACCCACTTCGACAAAACATTCAAACAATCCATAATCAAGCATATAACCCACCAAGGTCACCAAAATATGCAATTAACCATTTCTATTACATGCCGAACCTCTTCAATAAATCAAACATTTATTAAAAACACCCTTCCACCCTTTATACACGCCAATTCTCATTTCAATAAAACAACCCGTTTATTGAAAAACTATTTCACAAGCCATCTTAAATAATTCAACAAAACAACCCATTTTAAAATCTCCATTTTAAAATCACAACAAGTGTATTTTACCCAAATACCCATTTCTTCCCAAAAATCCCAAAAACACCACCAAAGGGATTTACAATCAATTTCACACATCAAAAAAACAATTAATTTTCAGCAACACAAATTAATTGTAACCAAGATTCATGTTCTATAATATTCGAGTCGAGAGAGAAGCCACCAACTTTTAGGGTTCCGACAAAATCGACCCACAAGCTACCACACCTCCTCAAATCCAGCGAACGTACCACCAAAATCGCTCTATATCTTTTTCCCTAACATCCACAAGTCTTAAAATCAACACCCAAGGAAACTAAAAACCTTTATCTACACACAATGGGTGTATATATAGAAAACACAGAGAGAGAGAGAGAGATGTCGATCTAGAGGAAAACACAATGAAACCAAGAAGAGAGACTTACCTGGGAGAAACCACCTTCAAAGAACCTTGAATCCCCTTTGATTTGCTTCCAAAATGAGCTAAGGAGCTCCACCAACCTCTTAAAACTGGAACTCCCGCGTGAGCCATGAGTGGGAGGAAGAATGAGGGAAAAAATGTGAAATCCAGAGTGGCCTAGGAATTAAAAACCCAAACATTATGTTGCCGCACGGTTACACCGCACGGTTTGGAAAATCATGTTCCAACCGTGCGGTTGCCACTATCTCACTCAGGGACTTCGCACTGCCTTCCCACTGCCTTCCCACCCAGTCTTAAAAACCATGCGCTACTTGTGTGGAGGCCACTATCAAGGGTACATTGTTTCCTGGGCTAGCCACACGGTTTGTTCAGACCGCGCACCAATCGTGCTCCCCTGCATAACCTCCACAACATTAAATGTTTTTCCCATAATTGTCCAACTTCAATCAACCACTTCAAAAAGCACAAACAAACTGAAATAAGGGTCACATACCTCAAACTAGGGGTACTACATATTCTCTACGTTGTGAATTGATCCAGATTGGGTTAGTGGTATTACCCAAGTTGTTGGGAAGGATCCCCTCTTTGTGTATTATAAATATTTATTTACCAATACATTCTCATTTGGGTAGGGCCCAAATGATCTTGTCCTCTTTGTGAGTTTCTATAATGATTTCATTGCTCTAGGAGTGAGTTCTCTCAAAAAGAGCATGCTTCAAGAAGAATACTATGGATAATAAATGGTTTTGACTTACGTCTAGACTTTGTGTGTTTGATTTACTGTATCTGAATAATCTCGTTATATGTTCTACAAACATATTCTCGTGTGGAATTGACTATAAATTCATTTTTGGTATTCCCTTTGTGATTTTGGGGTGTCCTAATGAGTAGTGTTGTACTCATCATTACACTGTATTTGAATGCACATGTCATGTCTTGTGCAGATGATGAAATTTTTGATAGAGTCCTAGGTGGACTTGGACTAAGCGGTGCTTAGTGAGGCTTGATGGACATGGTGTATTCATACCATTTAAACCGCAGTCCCAGTACATCTCTTCTAATAGGATGGACTTTTGGTTACAAAATCACATTTAGTGGGCTTGTTTTGGCCCTGTTTACTTTCCAGTACTATCACGGTTTTACTTTGGTTGGGGGATATAGTAGTTTTTGTGCATTTTTTCATAGTTTATATACATTTTAGAATTTGTGTCTTGTAAATGCGTGTGTGCGTATATGTACTTTAGGATAATGCCTCTCAATTTTTAGGATATCCCAACTCAGTGATATTCACTAACCCCTGGACTATTATAGGTGGGATTGGGGTAGTCATGACACAGTCCCCTCTGTGGCAGTTCATGGGATTTTCTTTTCCATGGGTTAAGCTATGATTGAATGTTAAATGTTTTCATGATCTTTTGGAATAATATGATAGATTATGATTGTGTAATGAGTATGTTTATTACATACCTAAAATGAATTGCATAAATATTAATGGGTTATTATCTCAATGGTGACACATTAGGTTATCTAAATAAAAAAATATGGAAAATTAGATGTTATCCATTTCCCGAAGCTAGTACAGGTGTGGTTAGCCCAGCCCTATCATGTAATGAATGCCTTAATGTTTATCCTTGATATAATATTTATATGATTATTATTATTCAACAATCTGTGAAACTATTTTATGAAATGATATTATAACAATATTATGATCCCATTGAACATGTTATTTTATTCCTTTGTGTTTCATTTTTTTATAAACAACCAAGATTATTCCATTACTCGTTATTATGATCTATGAATTTCATGGTATGGTTTTAAAAATTTAAGATCATTTTTTCATATAATTTTTCTTAATATATTCTTAAATGATCATTGATATCTAAATTTTTTATCTTTATTAAGTATCTAGGCTCACCCTTTATTTTGATTCCATTTCTGAAGGATATAAAGAATAATTTTAGGTGTGATATTTCTAAGAAGTGTGAGAGTTTTGAAGAACTAAGTGGGAGATCATTTAGATGTTTTATGTACCCGTTTTTATCTATATATATTTCATAATACACTATACCTTTATTTTTCAATCATGGTCCATAATTATATGTAATGAATATTCATATAATAAGATGTAATAAGTATGTTTTAAATGTTTGGTTCTCCTCTGCAATAACCACAAAGAGTGTGTGTTGGGTAATAAATCAATTGTGACCCAGTTCATGACAAAGAGGATTAATAACACACTTAGATAGACACACTAAAGGGATAATATTTGTTTGACCATATTCTCATTAGGAACCAATATTAAGGATTTAATTCCTAATACATTTTAGGTATTACATTCAGAATTATAAGATAACCTAACTTAATGTATCCTAGGTTAAACTAATATAGATATATGTTAAAATAATGTAATTATACGATAATGTTATTATGTAAACGGGTAAAAGGTTTAAAGGATGAATACCATTTAGGTTATTGACTGTGATAATACCTATATGATGTTAACAGTTTTACACTAATTCAAAACCTTTTTATTATAATGATGGATGGAATTAGAATTAACAGATTTATCCCTGGGTGTGAGGGTCTATGAGATGATTCCTCAATGATTTAACCATTATAATAGAACATAGACTGAGAAATACAGTGATTATACCCATCCAACTATCAGAATAATTGATTAACAATGTATTCATAGATGAAATACTAAGTAAACCGAACAAGATAAGGATAAAGTCTCATGAAATATCTAATGAAGTTGGTTATAAAAAAGAAGACTCGGTTTCCTTCATGTAAAAATTGTGGAAAAAATCACAAATGGAATTCCCTCAAGGAGACTAGAAGATAATTTAATTATGGGTGGGTGGATCCTCGAGCATCCATCTTTGATTTGAAAGTAAAGAGGCCAGTAAACAGAATCTAAATAAATAGAGTTCATCCTATGATACCATTGATAATTTAATGTCCAATTAGTGGGGAACTTGGGCATTATCTTTGTAAATTACCCAATCCAATGACGTACCAATACTATGAGCATCACCAACCACTAAGACCAATAAAGAAATGTAATACCTATTAAAGAACTACAATTGATGTTGATACTGATATTTAATGTACACTTACCCTCCAATCTAGAGTGGTTGATGTCTGGTTAACATATGATTCTAAGAACCCTCGTATATTGAATAATTTTTCTATGATTATTAAACCACCACCCTAAATAATTAATTTGAAAAAAATATTCTTTTTTATGATTATTGAATTCAAAATTGAATCTTATTGGAATGTTCCTTGTGAAGATCATATTATTCTTCCTTTAGATAAGTTTAACGTGATTTTAGTGATGGATTAATTCCACTCAAATTGAGGAAAAAATATATGGAGTAAGGAAAATAATCAAATGAACCTATGATATTATATCAATGAAATGATAATAATAGACACCCTATATTGAAAAATTATATAATTTGTGTCTTGATATGAAATAATGGTAGACTCATGGGCCAATAGTTGGCGAAAAACATAATGTTAACGATAATATTATTTTGAGAAAGATGATACATTTACAATGTTTATAAGGACAAAACACTCTATAAATTATATCATATGTTGTATATATAATTTAGATCCCCTATGAATATTTCTATTTCTATGTGATATTTAAAATTTTGAGGACATAGTTTAATAAAGGGGAAGAAGAATTTAACAACCCAATATTTTTATATATGTTTTCCCCTAATTAAGATAAATATGTTCAATCACTTGCTCCACATGTAATACTGAAAAAACATGAATCTGTGATATATTGAGACCATGAAATCCTAGTCATTAATTAATTTATAAGTTTTATTATAAGTAATAAAGTTATAGAATATATAAATAGATATATTTATATATATAAATGTTATTCTATAGAAATTTATTTAAGTTATTACGGTGTTTAATAATATATTTTTCTACAAATAAAACTATGTTTATTATTATTAAATTAGTATTTTTCTTAAGTATAACATTGACTGATTATTTATATCCATGTTAGTGGTCTATAAAAATTTCTAATAAGAATAATTAGTCTTTAAAAAGGTTACTATATTATACAAACAATTTCTTATCATATATTATAATTTTTTTTAAATGTTAAAAAATAAAATTATAGAAATTGAATTTTAAATAATAAAAAACATATTTTGATTTATGATTTCAATATTATTTTAAGATTTATTTTTTATTTTTTAATATAATTTGATTTTATGAGAATAATGAAAATTTTCATTCTCAGAATAAGATGACTTTTGTTACATTATTATTATATAAGTATGAATAATAAAATTATGAAACCTTCTAATAATATGAAATATATATATATATATATATATTAAGTAAATTTATAATTTTTTTAATATACAGACCAATATTTTACATTTTAGAACATAAGTTATATTTATCCAAAAAAAATTAACACATTATACATTTAGTATTTTTAAAAAAATATACCACTTTTATAAGTTGAATATATTAAATTTTCATTATTTTTACTATAATGTTTAAATAAGAGAAGAATTATTTTTTTTATTTTTATAAAATAATAAATTTTTATAAGAATAGTGAAAAATACCAATTTTATCAATATTATCACTTTTATAACATTATTATACATTAATTACATGAATGATTTTGAAAAAAATGTTACTATAAAAAAATATTTTTTAAATATAAATTAATAATTTTAAAATACTATATTGATATATAAAACCCATGCTTAAAATTTCAAGAAATTTAGGTAATGTTTTAATAAAAACTATCATCGTCTGTTTCATTTAATAAAATTTTCACATGTTGGCATTTGATTTTTGAATTTTTATAATGTAAATAAAATATTATTTCACTAATAAAAAAACCAATAATATCAATAGAATCATTAAAATTTCAAATTTTATCAAAAACATAAATTTTAATCTTAAAATATACTTTTTTTTTAAAAATCAAGTTTTACGCATTTTATGCACTAGTAATAAAATAATTTTATCTTGTAGTTATAAATATTATGTTGTAAAATTATTTATATATCTAAAATCATAATTTTCAAATTTTTAAATAAATTCAATTATAATATCTTCCAAAATAATTATTTTTTAATGCCTTGGATATAAAAAAATCCTCCCTAGTCTCCCATCAACATCATGCCAATGACTTTGAAGCCATGGTCTCACCGAAAACTAGAGTAAGAATGATTTAGGAGTTACCCAAGTGATAACATCCAAGGTAAAGTTAGTACTATCAGACCAAACATTTTATGCCCTTTTCATATCCTAGACTCATGATGTCCCCTCTATCCATAAATATATGATAACACAAAAACTGTTTATAGGATGAAATGTTATTACACTAATGGAATAACTATTTTATACCTTCCTTAAAAATCATTAACAAAAATGAAAATGTTATCATTTGAGTTTTAGGAACACCTCCCCAACGAATTTAATGTTTAAATTTTACTTAAAATCATAATTGGTAGTTATAAAAAAAGTAATTCATTTAATTAAAATTTTATTTTTTGACACTATTAACATTCAATAATGACCGTCAATTATTATTGTAACTTTAACCATCATAAATAGACTTATCAATGAACATTAATCATTATGGATATTATTTAGGTATCCTTTGAAAAAATGTAATTTTCTTATTAATTTAATAATAAAGGACATAATCCTCTATAAATCTATAGATAATGGAGTTATTTTATGACACCTTTACCCACAGTCAACAACCCAAAAGTGTTACAAAGAAATTTTAAAAAAAACCATGAGTAAATATTGTAGGGAATAAATATATTAAAAATAAGTTTCAAAATATAATATATACCCCTCATAAGAATAATTGAAAACTAATAAGGTTTTTGGGTACATATTTAATGATATTAATTTTATTATTGAGTATGTTAAGGGTAAGTTTATAGAGCTTTCTGACATGAGTTAAGGGATTTACCTCAAAATTTACATCTTTGAGGAAGTTTATATATTCTAAACATAATTTCTTTTATATGTTGATTATAATTCTAATTGTACATATAATATCATTTATTTTCTTTATTTTTGTATTATAACATTAACTTCAAGATATATCCTTTTAAGGGGTTTTATTAGATTGTTTCTCAATCTGTGCGGGTCTCTATTTCAATAACCATTCATTGAGGAATACATTGGTATCATGCCACAATATTCACTTTTATGGTGTAACAAATTCCCCCATGGATTATTAGATGATAAATTATTGTTGAAATATAAAAATTTATTTCTCTTCATGATTGTCCTTGTTATGGGTTGTGATTAATGTCTTCTCTAAAATATAATGTTCTTCTATAATATAATAATATTTCTTGATTTATATTGTTTCTTCTTGAGTTTTATTTCTTATCATATGGTATACCAAATTTATATCTTGGGATATCACATTTGATTAAAATATTTCTTATTGGTGATCCCTATTCCTATTTGAAAATGAAATAATGTTAAGTATATTTCAATTTCATTGAAAAGATGGTTTCCCCTCCTTATCCATAAGTTCCCTTCCCACTGATGTTCTTCTTTTAAATTTAAAACCTAATTAATTTTTTACTCATGAAAATATAATATTTATTTTATAATCTTATCAAAATAGTTTTTTATTATCTTATTTTATGATATTGGATTTCAAAAAATGTTTTTAAAACATAAAAAAGGGATCTTCCATACCTAAAATGATACTTATTGCTTACACAAACTCTTTCATTGTCTACATTTTTATTCAAAATTATTATCATGAATTTATATTTTTGTATATATATACCTTACAAGTATACCTAGATAACTTTCCATTTCATTTTTGGGGTTATACATGTTTTGTGTTGCCTTCTAAATTCCCACTTTTATGTAAACACGATTTAAAGGAACTTTATTTTTTTCTTGTATCGTGTCAATAATCACCCATATAATAATATTTTTAAACCATTAATTGATTATAAATACAATTAATATTTTAATAATAACCATATTTCTTAAATTCTAGTTTCATGGAAAATTATATTCTCTTTCCTTCTATAAAAATGTAATTTTGTATTTTGTAAAGCATCACCCGAGAGGTTTTTTTATTCCTTATTATCTTATATCCTTCTCATTAAGTTTCAATATTGGAAACCAATGTTCAAAACTTATATCAATTTTTTTGTTATGTAATTTCAAATATTTAATTTCATATTCCCATGGAAATCCATACGATTTAACCTTTTGTTATGCCATAAATTTGGATTATTAACCAATTTCATTCTCAAGTGTTTTATCAAGCTTATGATTTAATTATTATTTCATTTCATAATGTGGAAAACATATTTATAATTTAAATTATGTGATAAGTGGGCCTAAAATTATATATTATTCTAATAAATTTGATAATTCTTTATATCTCATGAGATTTTATGTTTAATAATAGGGTGTGAACCTAATCTACCTTGGGACTTTGAACTCTATTTTTATGGGAATGGGTAGTAAACCCAATCCACCATGGGACTTTATTCACATTATGATGATTTTGTTAGGAGTTTCCCTTGAACTATGTTTATGATTTTTTGTCTTATATTGTTCCCACTTATACCTTGATTCCATCATCTTGTTATTTTATTTCCTTATTCCTTGTTTCCATGTTTATGATCATTATCTTTGTGATATCATTATATGCCTATGGTATTTCGTTTTATGATTTATTTCCTTGTTTATTCTATTATTGGTATTTTTAGGTCACACTTTTTGGTTATATATTTTCCCCAATGCATCTTATGAATACTTAGAATGTCGGTGGGAGTTAACAGCACTATATAGAGATTAGAATATAGATTTCATTTTTTACATTTAATATAATGTGTATATGAATCTATTATTCCAAATACACTATACCTCCAGATATTTGGATTTAATTTTTAGGTAAGTTTATCATATATCATGAAATAACATATGTTAAAGGTTTGATTCTTTACAGAAACCTTCCTTTATACCATCATAATAATTTTATTCTTCTTTTACATTGAATATTTATTATCATGATAACGCTCCTTTCAAAAATCATTATATCGATACCCATACTATTTACATTTTAAACAAGTCCTTATTCCATTGAAGTATTTTTTTCATATTTTTTCCCACCCTTATGAAATGTGTGAAATCTTATTTTCTTACCAACATGACATTAATCTATATGTTATGTATAATTAAACTATATTCTCATATTTTTATCTATATACCCATGAGTCCATTGGGAATAAATATTATACAAGTCAATATTAGGTCATATTAGAGAATCTTTCTTCATAGCTATCAAACCCACAAATTTCTAAATAATTTTTACGAAATGACTTTATTCAACAAAAGTATTATTCCACCAAAATTTGAGGGTCAATTGTATTTCTATATTTTTAACTTAAATTCCTTATGTTGTCTTTTTAGTAAACACTGATTTATTCATACCCCATTATTATAAGTCCAAGGACCTCCCTATAAATCCTTTGATCGATAGTGTGAAGATAATTTATAATAAATAATATTTTCAATAATTAAAATCACTCCATTGATTTGAGTATATCATTTGGTTTTTTATTCTTGATCAATGTTCATCGTTAATCATATTTTCTCTCAAGGAAACAGATAACTAATATAACATTCTCGTTCCTAGAGAATTGGAGGATAGATAATATATTACCAATAGTATTAATTTATTATCCATGATTATGGAATCATATGATTCAATTAAAATTGGGGGCCTTTTTTTTATAAATGACCCAAGAACAAATTTTTATCCCTTGGGAGATGGATGGAATTCCACTTGATTCATTTTATTATTCATATCTTGTTACATTTTTCAATGTACCTCCATGAGGTTCTCAACTCCCACTCCTTTACTATTGGGAATCTAATTTGGGGAATCATTTCATTGACTATCACATTTTATATTGAGATATTATCTGTTATTATGAGCATTTTACTAAAATAAAGGAATTATAGGAATGAAAATACTCAATAAGATTAAAATATTGAGGATTTAAACTATAAAAATAAAATTGATAACTAAAAAATGACACTTATATATGAACATATGAATTATTAATTTTGTAACCATGTTATTCATCAGGTATTTTATATTATATTTCTCTTACCAATTATAAAAATATAACTACAACTCAATATGATACTGACTATAACAACCCTTGTCTCATGCACGTATTATTACATGATTTTAAATTAGAAATCCACAATTAAATATAAATCTATAGGATTGGTGTATTTTTTTATATTAGATATATAATACATCAACTTAAAAATAAACTACATCATATTTATTTCAATATATATAATTTTATTTTGTAGTCCATTGAAATTCTATTACAACACAGCATACACTAGGGAAATACATAGCATAAATGGGTGGTCTAATAAGCCAACTAGGTAAATAAGCATGATAATGAAGTAAAAAATATGAGTCAAGAGGCATAAATTAATTTCTTAGAATAGTTTGATCTTATATAATGAAAAATAATTATATTCTAAAAGAGATTATATCAAAACATCATGGAGTTATAGGAGTGTGGGAATAATATAGAACATGGCATCATAAACATATGTCAAGGATCCCTACCTATAAAACATATCAAAATGTTCTATACTTTTCCATGTTCATCATACATAGTACCTTAGGAGATGTAAACATTACCTAATGTATTTAAGTGATAAATAATTCATTGGGCACCAATAATATTATAATATGTATATTATTTTGTTTTCAACATAATAAAATCATAAATTAATAATAATCATAAGAAAAACCCTTGAGAAATAAATGGGTTACAAAACCATGTCTGAAATCATAACCAAATGACATTTCAAAATGATTCCCATGAAAAGATGGGATTCATTCTTTTCATATTATTATATCAAAATAAATAAATATATGTAATTTTTATAGATATAAATTGATTAAAATATAATTATAAAGGGGTAAATTAGTTGGCATGGTAATGAACCCCTTATACGATGTTTTAAAAAATTGAGAAAAAACAATTGAAAAAAATAAGTGTAGATAGTTTTCATTAAAACCAGAAATGGACTATAAAACATTTCGTTAAAAGAAATGGTTTTTTAAAAATTATATAGGATGTAAAATTTTAATATATATATATGTATTTGTTTGTATGGAAATAAATAAGTAATAGAATAGTTTCATTCAATCAAGTTCTCTCTGAAGAAGGTGTTGGGAAATAATCTCGATAAAAATTCATATCACTATAAAATAATTGAAAGATAAACTAACTATATATGTAAGATATATATATATATATATATATATATATATATATAATAAATTTAAATTATATATTGAAATATAGAAGAAAATTTGGAGAAGTAATAACTTAAATGAAAAGGGGGTGGTTTGGGAGTTCTCTTACCTTAGGTCCCAACTTGCTTAATATGTTCATCTGACCTTCTAAATAATAAAATTAAATTTATTAAAGAAACTCTTAAAACCCCATTTTAGGAATATTTTATTTATTATTATTATTTTATATTATTTTATAATAATATTTTAGAACGTTACGTTCATATTCACTATCATAGGGATGTTTTTTTATTTTTTACAAGGTCTCATTAGTCTTCTGATAATGACATATGTTATTTTAAAATTAGTCCATAACTTCATAAGTGTAATTTTATTATGTTAATTTCATTATAGAAGACTATGTTCTTCTAAAAATACACAATTGTTTTGAAATTGGTAGGGTTTATTGACTATAAATATTTTAGTTTAATGGTCTATTCATTTATGTTATTTTACTGACCGTAAGAAATTAGTTTATTTATTTAGTTTTACTAATATTTATCCATTATAGAATATGAATACTATCTTATTACCATTAATATGTTAATATTTATCTTTTAAATGGTTTATTACAACAATACATGGAGATAATAGTGGTTTTATAACATCATCCCTAAGATGATTAAAACCTTCCATAACGGGATGAGTGTTGTAAATAGATAAAAATTTGGATTATATGAATTATATGATGATATAATTAATATTATAGAATAATTATATTATAAATTATATGGTTAAATACAAGTTTATTATAAAAAATAGGTAATTTAAAAGGAATAAGAAAAATAAATTAAATGGAGTAAGAAATAGGAAATGATATCCCATGGACGTAGCTCCTTTACAGTACATCTTCATCGTTATTAGATTGGTCTTTTGTTGAGACCAATAATTCTTGGAGTCTATATTAGTTTATGGGGACATATTTTTGTTGATTTTGTTCTTTGAAATGTTTTTTAAAGGGAAGAGAACCATTTGGAGGAAGGAGGTATTTGTAAGGGGATGTTAGGGGTATTTTATAATATAATAAATAAAATTTTATATCTTAAAATAGTTATCAAAATTGTTAGTGTATAGTATATTTATTTTGATTAAATAATAAATGGAATATTATTATATTCATATAAATTCTATAGACCACAAAAATTCATTCATAAAAAATATTAAAAAATGTTGTACTCATAATATATTTACCCCCCATATATTATTATTTATTTAAAATAACAAAGCATTGAATTATCAAAATTCTGGCATCTTGAGTCTAAAAATGAAATCTATTTTATACAGGTAATTTTCTATATATGATAAATTTAATTTTTAAATTTAATTATTATTTGTTGAAAAATAGTAGTTTTTATAACTCGATAATATTTTCAACCATTAAAATAATTACTTATGATATAATAGTATTATATTATTAGTCATATAAAATTATCTAGTGTTTTATAATTTTTTAATTAATATAATATTTAATTTAAATATTATAAATTTATCATAAAAAGAGGGTTGTCACACCCCAAAGTTAATTACAAAACCATATGAATCCATATTCAACATTATATTATAGTTTCAACTTTATTTCATCCAATTCAAGGACATAATCTTTTGGAACAATTGGATATGGGTAGAGAACTGTGTATAACTTCAATAGATAACTCAACCTATCAATCAAAAGGAGGTTAAATAAATTATTCAGGGAATACTTCATTATATTCCCATACAATGTGAATTTACTCAACAATGGCCATCTCCAATTTCTTAATCATATGATCTTTATACTCATTCCAATAAATAAATTATACAAATTATTTAGAATAATTTTATAAATGAGATTCATCATTCTTATTATGTATGGGCTGAATTGGAGGATGATTTGACATATGTAATGTTATTTACCTCAAGAAAAAGATGATTTCTTCACTATATAAAGACATCCATTCCATTCCTAGTATAAAATTGAATACCCCTAAATTGAGCATATCAATCATATCTTGGATTATCATCCTAAAAAATTTATTTAGGAAGAATTATATACTCTAGATTCAAATATTTTACCACTAGGTGTTTTCATCAAGAAGTCAACCGTTTTGAATTGAGGTGATGTTTTTAAATTTATATTGAAATTACATGATATAATAGAATGTGTCGATCCATAGTCAAATATGATATTGGTTATTCTTTAATTCATAACAATTATACCTATCACTACATCATTGTCATTATCCAACTCAATAGTGGTGATAGAAGAAGCCCATTCTTTATATCCTAACTATAGAGGTTGTTTTCATCAATTATCCTTGATGACCAATAGCTTAGTATACAGACATTGATAATCTATATGTTCCGTGCAATTAAAAAAATGGACCATAGGTAGGGGATTGATTGAAACATTAATGACATTATGTTTTTAAACATGTTTTCCTCTAATTAAGATAAATATTTTTAATATCATACACTACCCAAAAAACCAAACTAATATGAATATGTGATATGTAGATACCATTGAAACATAGTCGGTGAATTATTAGGTATGAATAAAATTATCCTAATTATGAAATACATTAATATATATTTATAAATATGCTCTTTTATAAAAAATAACTTAATAAATTATGAATCATTATTTTAATAAAGAAAAATAATTATATAATTTTTAAATATTGATTTTAATAAAATATATCACCGATATATTAATGATATATTTATTAGTGGTTTATATAATTTTAGAATATGAACAACTACTATTATAAAAAAAGTTATTTTTCTATAAAAACAAGTTTTCATTGAATTTTATAATTTTATTTAAAAGTTAAAATACAAAATTTAATAAATTTAAAATACAAAATTAAACCACATTGTTTAATTAAATGTTTCATTTTTAATTTATGATTTATTTTTGGGGATTTTATAAAAAATATAAAATATTAAGAGAATAATGAAAAATATTATTTTAATAAATAACATGAATTTTATGAAAGTTTTATTTTATAATTATAAATTTTAAATCAAATAAACCTTATTATAAGAGAAAATATAAATTTTATAATACAATTTATTATTTTATAATTTTTTATTTTAATTAAAAAAATCTTATTTGACATTTTAAAACTTATGATGTATTTTTTTTATATTTTTTCATAATTTTGGTATTTAGTATTTTAAATTAATTTTAATCACTTATATAACTTCAATATATAATTTTAATCCCACTTTTAGATTTATAATTTTATTATAATCTAAGGATTAATTTTTTTGATTTTCCTAAAATAATTAATTATTAGATGAATAATGAAAAATAAAAATTTTACTAATATTGTAACATTTAGTAATGTATTGTACAAGAATTCAATGAAATTATTTGAAAACATTTTTTTATATGTAATATATTATATTAAGTTAAATTAATCATTTTGAAATACTATGTTTGTATATAAAAACCACAATTAATATTATAGAAAATTTAGGTAATGTTTTAATGAAAAACATTTTCATTTGTTCCTTTTTATAAATATTTTACATGATGGATTTAGGTTTTTGAATTATTTTAATGTTAATAAAATATTATTTTTATAATAATAAACATTTTAATTTACATATAATCAATAACGTTGATAAATTTATCCAAAACATAAATCTTATTCTTAATATAAAGTTTTTTCTAAAAATATGTTTTTACATATTATATTCGCTCTTACTGAAATTAATTTCTATAAATCATATAAATTGTATTTCATAAAATTATTTAAATATTTAAAATAATAGTATTTATTTATTTAATATGGTCAATTTTAATTTTGTTCCATAATTTTTTTTCAATGGTAAAAGTAGAGTTAGAATGGTAAGGGTAGATTAGGTTAAAAGTGGTTTAACATAGGGTAAGCGGTTTTAACATGTGGATGAATTGCTTTGAATTGGATTGAAGAGGGAATATATAATATAGATATTTACCATACAAATTATTATCTATTTTTTATATTATTTCTTGGAATAATTTAGTGACATTATTGAGAAATAATCGATTTTTACAAGATTTCAATTCTCTTCACTTAAAAAAGGAGACCACATGCACCCCATTTATCTACCCATTAAATAGACATTGATAAAAATAATAATTCCCTAGTATAAAAAACACCCTACCCATACCTTGGATCCCATGGTCCCACTAAAAACCAAAATATTGAACCATAAGGAGTTACCTTAAGGCGAACATCAAATGGGAATATAATACTCTCAACCAAACATTCGTAACTTCTTTTCATCTTCCACACCCCTCAAGTACCCTATATACTTTATGGTTTGATATTTTTTTACTAGTCATAAATGTTATTATACTAATGAAATATCAATTTTATACTTTCTTCTAGAATAATTAAGAAAAAAGGAAATAACATATTGTGTGTATGCGGACTACCACCTCTATGAACGACGTGCTCCATTCTCCATCACCACCATAAATGGCAGGTTAAATAGTTATTTAAATAACTAAAATGGTATTTTTTATTAATTTTTATATTCATTAATGATAATAAATTATAATATGAATTTCATAAATAAATTAATTGTTCTAGTATCATTAAGCAGCTTAAATGGACATATCAACGTACCATTCATAATATGGAACACATTGGGATTTGATATGAAAAAATAATATTATTGTCCAAATATTATAATAAAGGAAATAAACCTCCACAAATTTTTAGATCATTGTGTTATTTTACTATAAATATTACCATGATAAAAAAAACAAAAGTTTTATGAAGTAACTAACTGAAAACCCTATGTAATTCCCATATGAAAAATCTATATTAAAAATATGTTCCAAATGAAAAATAATTCCTTATAAAATTATATATGGAATAAAAAATTTATTTTATAAATATCTAATGAACTTAAGATAATTAGTCAATATGTTATGTTCAATTTTAGAGTGTTTTCGAGCACGATGAAAGGATTTTTTCTCAACCTTCACTCCTTTGGAGAACACTAACTATTATACAACCAATTTATTTTAAATTGGTGTTTATACTTCAAATTAGATATATAATATATTGTATTATATCTATTCATTATTCTTCAACTTCAAATTAAATATATATCCATCTCAAGGGGTTTTATAAGACTCGTTCTATTGGTGTATGTGTTTCCATCTACGTCACCCTTTACTTATGTATGCTTCTATATTATTTAGAAATATTTATTTGTATGGTTTAAATACTAACCACAAAACATTTAGTATCATAAATTATTGTTTAACATTAAAAATTCACTTCTATTTATTCCCTTTCTTATTATGGGTTGTTATTTATTTTTTCCCTAAAATATATGGTTCTTTTAATACTCTATATGACTTCTTGAGATATACTGTTAACCCTTGATTATTGTGTTTAATTTTATATTGTATACCCTATTTTTATATTGGGAGACACATTTTTATTTAAACATCCCTTTCAGGTGGGTCCTAATCCTTTTTGAAAATGCAACTATGTTAAGAATAATTCTTATCCATTTAAATAATGGTTTCCCCTCATTATCCTTAATTTCCCTTCCCGCCAATGTTATCCCTTTTAATGGAAATCCTTATTATGTTTTGTATCATGTGAACATCATATTTACCTTCTCCTAATTTAATAAAAATATTTTATTATCTTTTTTTATGAAGTGATATTTCAACAATGGGGGTTTTAAATAACATAAAAGGGATCATATCTACCATCCATAATACTTTTTAGTTACCTGAACTCTCTTATTATATATTTTTATGAAATATTATTTTCATAAACATATATTTATCTAAAATTTGTAATGTAACATCTCAGGTCTGGATGCAACCTAAAACTGCTCCGAGCCCGGTTTTCCACATGGCCTCAAACGCATCTTCCCAAATTCAAGAGGATTCTGTCTATCAATGAGGGCCAAGGTGTGGTAGTGGGGAGACTATACCCTCATTAACATAGTGTAGTGTAGCTGAAATAAGAATCAAATAGCATAAGCAGCAATAATATACAACATAAGTAAACATCAGAAGACTTATAATTCAAATAACCAGATGTCATATCATATACAAAATTATGCATTTCACATGTTTCTATGAAATGATACAAACAAGTAACAAGGATATCATATACAGTACAAGATCCAAAAAGGTACAAAGAGAAAAAATTATCCCAGTAGCATCGCAATATTTGATTTCATCCGATGCTCTCCATCACATAAGTGGCATATCATATACGAGTAGGAGGGAACTTTCCCATATCAACACCAACAAACATATAATCTATTTGGGACCAAGGAATTTCTCAAATATGGTATGAGACTAAATCCTATTGGGAAAGCACCCATGATCTGTTCTAATCTATCAGTGTGTATATATAACATGTAGTGAGAAAAAGTAAAATAAGTAAGCTTAGATGTACTCAAAAGTAAACTGTCCTACGAGAACTAACTTCCATTTACATTCCATTTCATTTAATTAAACAGTCAATTTAATTGATTTTTATAAGTCTCTATACAAAACATAATCACAAGGATCCCTTGTATAGTAATAAGCATAAAAGATACCTTAAAATGCTATCTAAACAAGTATAAGAGAAAAATAAATCCATGCTTGTGCATTGGCTTGGAAGACGTGTCATAAGTAACTTCAATATTCAAATATAACCAAAGCTCATGATTGACATTCTTAAGCTATAATTCATATATCTGTCCATGTGCCAATCTACTAACACCCAATAATCCCATCCCAAAGAAGTTCTCAAGGACCGGGTATCAGTCAAGGTGTGGTATAAATCTATGTCAACTGAGCCCATCCCTGGTGGTCCTATTGGAATCTCTACGTATCACTCATGTCATATTCATGGGTCTCCCTCCTATCAATGCAATAATATAAGATCCATGATTCACTCTTCAATTAGTAAATAAGCTCTATGATCATGTCCATGGCGTCCATGGTGCACTCAAAATATAATAATTAATTAATAAACCTACTGATCATATCCCAGGCTTTCTAAATAATCCCAGGTTCAATCAAGGAATCATGGTAAGATTGAAATATAAGTACGTCCATAGAATTCTAATAGAATCCATGATTTACCTAATGTTATTTACCATTAAACCATAAGCAGTTCAAGTTAATAATTCAATGACATTATGGGGTCCAAGCCATTAGAATTTCACAAATCACCACCAAGGGTGTTACAATCTATAACCAACCACTAACGATTTTCCTATCGTTACTCACATGGATATATTTTATATAACAATTTTATTAAAAAATCTAAACCATTACCAGGCTTAAACATGTCCTGTCTCACATGTGAAGGTTCATGGTTGGAACTAAACATTCAAAACATGCTTTTTCAAGCATATGCATAACATGTGTCAAGGCTAAATTCACTATCCCATACCCTTATCCAAAAAGTAAAAAAATCTAAAAACATGGCACACTCAATTTAAATAAAAACAATTCATTTGAAACAATCCCAAAATGGAACTCAAGGCATAACTCATTGGTACCCTAGTCCAAACAGCCATAAATTTGTCAAACTAGACACTTAACCGAGGGGTGGACCTTAATATGGGTATTAAATATACAACATGCATCGAAACTCTTGATTAAATACATAAGAAATGATAGGAAACAAAATGAATGGTTTATAATTCAAAGTGACACCACAAAATGAGAACACGACACTGTCACATATATAAACATCTCAACATTTAGCAAAAATCATGAGACCACCTACCTTAGACCCATAACAGACAGCTCGTTTATTATCAGGCTCTGATTCACACTAGTTTGGGAGAAATATAAAGAACGAACGAAGAAAAGGATATTAGTGGAAATGATCCTAAATCCAAATAGCACAATAGATTATTAAAAGAATCTAATTATTCTAAAAAGAAATTTATGGATTACCATTGCGTATCATTGGAGATGAACAATGATCGATTTGGTCAATGGATGGAGATTGTAGCTCAAATCCTATATTGGGCATCAATGGATGGACCCCACAGTTATCCTCTATTGTGAAATGAAGGAGGAGAAGAAAACTCGTGTTTTAAAACATTTCAAGGTAAAAATGGTAAATTTACCCAAAATATCTAGGTCACATGATTTTTGTGCACGGTTTTCCTGACAGTGCATACATCTTGCTCATCACACTAGATGTCTGGGGCATATCACATAGTTACCCCACATGATTTGACTAACCATGCAGTAATCATGCATACACCTCTGTAATGTTAGAGAAAACTATAGAAATGCATGCACAATCATGCGCCCCAATCCATATGGTTTTAACTAACTATGCAACATCCACTTCTCACCGAAAACATGGGTTTCAGGCTCTATACCAGCCTCAAACACCATAGAGACCTCTATGACCCCAATCAATATCACCATTAGGTCATATTTAAGCATTTAAATGAGGAATAGATGGAAAACTCATAATATATACTTCAAGGAAGAACCAAGATCTTAAAAACTTCCCTTTAAAATAAATTCATCTAGGAATTTCCATTCCAGGGTTGGTGTAGAAGTTTCTGAGAACAACTTTGACCACTAGGATCGAACATCGGCCTCCATCCCCCAGGTATGGTCATATACTCAGCTATGCTACCACAAAACTCATACTAAAGGAACTTACCGGCCTCAAAGAAACATCATGATATGATCCAAAATTCATATAGGATTATCCTAGAAGGACGCATATTCAAATAACTCAACCTCCTTAGGCTGAAAATTGTAAGACATGTCAGAATACTAATGCTAAAAATAAAAAACATGGAAGATTTCATGAATAGACCGGTACCTCTGAGGCAACTACAATTGATAGGCAACTGACTTGACTCTCTCCAAAATCTCATATGGCCCTACATATCTTGGTGAATGATTACCCACCATACTAATTATCATATTTACCAGCCTCAATGAAAAATTTAGGAAAACTAGATTCCCAACCTCAAACTCCAGAGGTTGTCTACAGTGATCGATGTATGATTTCTCACAAGACTACTTAGTATCCATCCACTTCTGAGTCAACTAAACCTATTCATTGGTCTCCTCCATAAGATGATGTCCTATAATAACTCTCTCTCCGACCTCAAGCAAACACATGTGTGTTTGGAATGACCAAAAATATTAAGCCACATACGATGACATATGATTAATATCATTAATGATGTTATTTTATGCAAACTCCACTAGAGGTTTATGCTTCTCCCAAGAACTCCTGAAATCCAGGAAACAATCCCAAAGCATGTCCTCAAGCACCAAAACTGTTATCTATGGCTGGAAATCTTTCTAAAGGAGGTAATTCATGCTTAGAAGCACATGTGTACCCATATCCCTCAATAGTCCTTGTTAGAAACGAGAAGTAATATGGGAATCCCTATTTGAAATGATAAAATGTGAATCCTCATGAAAACGTACTACCCCCAGATGTAAAACATCCCATGATTGACAACACTGAACATTTACTTGATTAGTAGTAAATGTGAATCCATCATGATCCTATCAATGACAACCCAAATGACATCGTTTCATCAAGGTGACCTCATAAAACCATCACAAAATAATTACAATCTAACTCAAGGTTTGGTAGATACTATAAAAGTCCAAAAAATAATGGTTTTCCACCTTCACCTGTGGACAGATGGAACACCGCATGAAAAAACGAGAAACATCCTTTTTCATACCTTGCAACCAATACTGACAATGTAAATCCCAACATATCATACTGACTCTAGGATATACATCCCATACATGGGCATTAAAACCACACATCATCTGATTGCGCATGTCTAGAGAAACCCATACACAGCCATGTAAATGATAAAACCCATACTCACCTATAGTCCAAGCAAGAGGTGGGTCCTCACCTTCCACACTATCTCATAGAACTATGCCTTTGGAATCTGATTTCTGCCTCATCATCACTCTGTACTGTAGGGTGGAGGTAACACCTAGGAATGAAAGAAACGTATGTACCTGGCTCTCCTTCACCTCCAAATGAATCTTAGATAAAAATTCCATAAGTATCCACTTTTTACTAGCATACTGCACAACCGACAACTGATTCCTTCTACACAAGGTATCAACCACTGGATCTCTTATACCAAGCATGTAAGCATGCTCAAAGTCAACAAATGAAGGTATTCCACCCACCTTCACTATCTCAATTTCATGTCACGCTGAGTAAATATTTACTTGAGAAATTTTTTATCCATGTACACCAAAAAAATCCCTCCCAATAAGTGATTTCCCCAACATCATAAATCATGAACAACCACGACTAACTCGAGATCATGTGTTGGGTAATTCCCCTCGGGTGGTCTCAACTGTCAAGATCATTATGCAAAGAATCAACCCCCTACCTAATAATTACTCCTAGACTAATGCCTGATACCTCATAGTATACAATGTAACTCTTATCAAGCTATATCAAAATCAGTATCAGCATTGAAGTTAATCTCCGTTTCATCTCCCGAAAGGTTGTCTCGTAGGAATCCATCCAAACATAGATCACACCCATTTTAGTTAGTCTTGTAAACAACTGTAACGACCCATAGTTTCATTAATGGAAATCCCTCTTAATCTTATTAAATGTCTCTTTATGAAAAAATGTTTTTATAAGATGTCAACTTCTTTGGTTTTATGTTAATAATTTTGACCGTTGTTAATATAGCTGTTGAATAGTGATCACATGATTAGTAAAAATATAAGGCTTTAACGAACCCAATTTTTACTCAGACAAAGGAAGCGATGGCCTCATCCAGTATAATTTCCCCATACGAAGCTCATTTGTTGGAGCTCGGAAAAGACGTGGCATCCTTGGGCTTCGCCCTTGACCAAGCCCAAGCTGAGATTTATTATGTCAAGCTTGAACGTGATCGTCTATGGGAAAAGTGGAAGTTGATTGAGATTACCACTCGAGTGATGTTATCTGTGCCGCCCCAAGAGTCTGTCACCATCGCACACCTTACCCTTAGGTCTTATGCGGCTATTTTATGGGGTTATGTAACAAATAAGTAGTACTATGTTCATGTAAATAATTTTTTGTATATAATATTGAATATAATTTCTAGTCATTTTTGATACATTGTAAATTGTTTTTAAAGTAAAAATGGTGTTTTTAGTTATTATTTAATTAAGAAATCTATTTTATTAAATTATGGTATTTTTGAATTAAATAATATTTTAATAAAATAATATTATTATTATTAAATTAATTTTTATTAAATATAAATGATATTGTAATTTTATGAATGCAATTAAAATTTTTATTAAGGTTTGAAAGCCATTTCTGTCAAAACCCGTGAATTTTCGATAAATGTTGGTTTTTATTTTAAAAGTGAAAATTAACATATTTAAATTTTTTTTAGATAAAATAAATCTCATTTCTGGAATCAGGACGTCGAAATTATCCAACGGTGATTTTTTTATAATTTTCTGAGACAGTCAAATTTTTGGGTAAAATTTAAATACCGTTTAAATATATAATGTGTTTTATGACATCATAATGAACCAATGGTGATGTAATAAAATATTATAATCCTTATGTTCTGCAAATATATGTTTTAACATTAAAATAATGTGATTTTGGGTTTTTTTCGACTAACTTTTCAAATCATTCATGAACCCCTCAAGACTTATTCAACACTTTGCCTTTTTAAATTAATTTCCATGGGAGTGTGACTCACCTCCACATAAGAAACCTTATTATTTTAATAAGTTCGGACCTTGGCCTTGTAAAATATTTTTTTCCTTTTTCCTTTTCCAGAAACCATGGGCAAAAACCATGGGATGGTTTGTGGTTTGGATTAGTTTAATATAAGGGGTCCCAAACCTAAATAATAAAGAATCCTCTCACCTTTCCTATATAAACCCACCCAATCTCCCACTTCCTCCTCACTAAAATCATTTGGAGTTCGTCCAACCTCTGCCCTACTCTGTCTATAATCCTCCCACGGTGTCCTAGGCTCCCAAGAAGCCTCTCACAAGCCTCTCTCTGGCATTTGGAAGCACACTTCCAAGAAAGGGTTTTTCCTTCCTTTCTCATTTTTGTCATTTTTCTTTAAGTTGTATTTCCCTTTTAATTTAAATTATGAATGTTGGGGTATGGTTTCTCACCTCCCCCATACATCCCTCTTATTGTTTGAATTATGGGAGACCTCTTTCTCTCTCATTAAATGCCTCCCATGTACACCTGTTACTATGCCGAAATTCGGAAAGGAACTTCTCTCTCTTCTTTTACATTCATGCAATACTTTTGTATCATGAATCTAAATTCCTTTTCAATTGTTGGGACACGTATATATATGACCTTCTTACTATCCATTACATTTAAATATTATGAGGAACCAATTTCTCTCTCATCAACCATTTTTATGAATTCTTATGTCACGCCGTTACGCTGCCGAAATCGCACCGATTTTCTAAGCCAATGTCATTGTGTAGTGAATACCACGCCCATTTCTCCATCAAGGGTATACACCTTTATGCACATTTAGTTATTTATTATAAAGTTTCATGTATGAATTCCACATTCCTTTATCATGGAATAAATGATTATGTTTTATGAATCCATGTTTTATGATCCATGTGGCACACTTATGCATGAAATGAAATGTTTAAGAACGGTGCGCCCTTATAGCGCTCCAATGCCTTGGGTAAAGTATAGGATCATGATACGTCATGTGCAATGAGTGTTGACTCATGATAATTCAAGTGCAATGTGGGTTTACTCGTGCTTCATGTGCAATGAGGGTTTACTCATGCTCTATGTGCAATGAGCCTTGGCTCATGCTAATTCAATGTTAGTGTTGTTGCCACATTTCCATGTTATGATTATCATGCTTTATCATGCCTTTATGTTCATGTTTATTTTATTATCTATTGATATTCCTTTTTTTTAACATGTATTTTACTCCTCATGTTATTCCATGTGTACTCCCTTACTGGGCTTTATAGGTCACCCTTTTCTTATGCATGTCCTCAGGTTATCCAATGAAATGCTAAGTACGAGGGAATGTAGTGGTCATGTAAAGGAAGTTTTCAATAAAGATGTTGTATTTCATGTTTTAAGTTTTTATTTAATGATCCTAATCCCCAAAGACACTAAACCTATCGATCTTATTTGTTGTATCAAGTGAAGTTTTATGTAATGAATCATGTTTAAGTTGTAATAAAAAGCAGGGTTGTCATAACAACGCGATTAAATGTGAGAAGTCCTATATGAAATGCCTGTAGTAACCAGCCATCCCAAAGAAACTCCTCACCTAAATGATATTCTTGGCATAAACATAAGAATCTACGTCTCTCTCCATCTTTGGGTCCCTTGATACTCATTTCTCTAAGATGATGTGGCCTAGGAATTGAATTTGATCCATCCAGAAGTGGCACTTAGTGAGAATAGCATATGACTGATCATCTCTCAAAGTACACATTATGATCTCAATATGTTTGGCATGGTCATGTCGATTATGAGAATACAAAAATATATCATCCACAAAAACCACAACAAATGAGTCAAGATACGGATGGAACACACAGTTCATTAATACCCAAAAAACCAATGGCGCGTTCATGAGACAAAACGGCATAACACGATACTCATACATACCATACCTTCTCCGAAAGTTTATGTGTTATATATGATTATCTAAAAATCACATGTTGATAACCAGATCATAGAATAATTATTAAGAAAATTAGAGATCCATAATGTTGGTCAAAGATATCATCTATTCTAGAAAAATGATACGAGTTCTTAATCATCAGCCGTTTCAGTTTTTTATAATACACACTAAGCCTAAGGGTACCGTTAGCCTTTTTTTCAAAAAGGACCAGTGAACCCAAAAAAAGAAGTACTCGGTTAGATGATAACCTTAACTTCCAAGTCCTATAAATTCCTCTTATTCTCTTGCAACTCCATCGTATCCATCCTATAAAGAGGAATGGATACTGGTGAAGCTTCTAGCACTAGCTTGATAGAAAACTCTACTTCTCTCACAAGAGGAAAACGTGAAAAGTTGTTTTGTAAGACATCCCGGAAAAAACCAACTACTAGAGGGAAGTCCATCTGACGTGTTCTCTAGTCATACAGATACAAACTCACAATCTGGGTTGTCATCCCACCCCACCCATGATGCTCTGATCCATCTCGGCTCACATAAACATCCCATTCACATTTGTATAGAAATGATATACCCTTTGTTGACTTGAAACTCACCCTACAGGGATATACATCAATAATATCCTTAAAAGAAACTATCTATTCCATCCATAGAATGACATCATAACCTTTCCTTTCTAGTTCATTATGATCTCATGAGAAGTGAAACCCACCAACCTCTTGGGGGAACTCCATGCACTGGCACAGAACCACCATTTTAAATCCTAACGGGGTGTCTAACGCACTGACTTCATCAGAAGAAAAACATAAATCCCAAGGATCTCCATGATATGCACAAATATAAAACTGTGTAAATCCCCTATAACAAAAAGCATAGAAATGAAAATGGATGCTACTATATAGTACCTCAGACATTAGAAGCTTTGGGATCCTACTCATGCTCGGCATGTTGCACTGCATATGTATGGCACGTACCGCTAGCATAAGACACTGTTTGGATACCTTGAGCTAATCCACCCTACTGTCTCTGCGAACTTGGGGTCTAGATACCATAGCCACGACCACCACTTCTGCCTGAATGGACTAATGAATTCTTGTTCTTTGACTAGGGAGAAGCTATTGTCCCTGATCCTGAATGTATAGATGGTGAAAACCCTCTTTCACTATCCATTTATGGATGGTCCTATAAAAGTGCTGATGATGGACGATATTGCTACAAGATCGGCACTTGACGGGGTCCTACAGACACTATGACCTTGTATTCCCTTGACTAATACATTGGTGACACCTCTCCTAGATATTAGAGGAAATGATCTGATAACTAGTATCACCATGATAATTCTCTAGACGATACCTCATACTACCTATTATGACAGTACATGATTGACGTTCTAAACTATCGAGGTTCACACCTCCATATTCCCTGAGGTTCTACTCTGTGATCAGCACCTAATTCACTATAGCAGATATATAAGTCAACCTAAAGACATTTACTTCTAATTAGAAGCCATACATGAGTCCATCGTCAAACTTCTTAGCCTTTGATTAATCTTAATCAATCAGAATAGGTTCAAACCACTACAACTCAGTAAAACTGGCCAAGTAGTCCATCACAAACAATGTTCCATGCTCTAGATGCATAAACATTCGTGCTTTATCAGCCATTAATGTCTCGGGATAGTAATAATAATATAATACAATCTAAAAGTATCCATATGCCATATCCCAATGATTCCCTTCCCGAGTAATCACATCCCACCATTTCATGGTGGAATCACATAGCATATGCATTGTGAGATTTACCCTCCTCTCAAAAAGAATCTCTGAATGCTCTAAGATCAAAATAATGGCCTAAATCCATGACTTTGTGGCCTGTGGTCTGCAATCCCCTGAGAATGTAGGAGGATTCTATTGTAGGAATTCCCATGTCAGCTCAGCCATAGACATGGCACGCTGTGGAAATCCCTGAATGGTTTTCATGAACCTCATTATCCTTCATGAAACTATGCATCAAAACCTATCTCTATTATAAAAATTAGTGCCACAGCTGGAATGATTGGATGATGTACTTGTAGCCCATGGCCTACCACATTTGTAGTATGTTCATCACCACCCTTCTGGTGTACAGCTAGAGGTCGTCGTAGTGTCATGACTCTACAATTTCGAGGACACACCTTAGTTCTGAATCAAATGAGGTTACAAATCAAAAAGCGTAAAACAAATATGATAGGTCCAAATTTTTGTTTCTAAACACACACCGTCTTTCTACCCCATTGGTTAGGTATAGGTGAAACAAACGACAACTGATACTGATGTCCCACTATTATGTTTAGGTTTGGCCACGTTCTCTATCAAAAGCAATTTCAGTTTACTTTCATATCATGTTTATTCCATGTTTTAGGTGGATTCCACATTCAAAAGTATAATATTCACTAATTTAAATCTTATCCCAATATTTTTTCAAAGTTTAACCAATGTTATGAAAATTTCTTAATGGAGGGGGACCATACTCCCCATGAATCAATGATTAGAATCCAAGTATAGAATATATTAGCACATTTCAACATCAGGCCAAACCATAAACCACCAAATTCTGATCCAAGAGGGCCCATACATCTCTGGGACCAAAGTTTGGTGTCTATAAAATTTGATCCATAGAACATACCAATAGACCTATCATAGTAGGAGTCATATCTATCACAATACCTATAACAACAGCATGCAATCAGTATTGCTTCTATATGGCATGGCAAGAATGCAAGGCATGCGATTTCTAACAAGTGCTTGTATGATTCATGAGATTTCATACCCCCATCTCATCGGGGATTACCAAAATAGAACCACATTTTATCAATAATAACATCACAATATATGTGCATCATCTAATAGTGAAATCGAGTCAACTATAATAAATGAAAATCCAAAATTCACAATTAAATTTGTGGCAATTTGGATTTTCCCAATATATGGGGTACCTACTCCTGGGAACATCTTAACACCAAATCCATTTTCCTCCCTATCCCATTATATTGTATCCAAATAGTAAATAAAATAAAAAAATATCACATCTGATACCACTTTGTAACATCTTGAGTCTGGATGCCACCTAAAAGGGCTCAGAGCCCGGTTGGCCACATGGAATCAAATGCATCTCCACAAATGCTAGAGGTTTCTGTCCAGTAGTGATGGACTAGGTGTGATAGTGGGAATACTATTCCCTCATTAGTAGAGTGTAACATAGTAGAAAGAAGAAATAGATAGCGGAAGTAGTAATACCATACAATAGTAGTAAACAGTGGAAGACTGATAATACAAATAATGAGAGTTCATATCATATTCGAAATGATGAATTTTACATGTTTCTATGAAAACATCCAAAAAAGTCAAAAGGCTATCATATATAGAGACAGTTCCATAAAGGTACAAAAATAACAAAAGTATCCCAGAATCATCACAATATTAGCCATGTCCCCATACCCTCCTACTCCTAAGCAGCATATCATGTACTGGTAGGAGGGTGTTTTCTCTTATCAACACCTGCAACCATATAATTTATTTTGGACCAAATCATGACCCAAATAGGTTGTCAGACTAAATCCTAGTAGGAAACCAACCAGGATTTGTGCCAATCTATCAGTGAATATATATAACTCGAAATGAGAAAAAGTGAAAGCAGTAAGATAGGATGTAATCAAAATTAAACAGTCCTAGAAGCACTGGTTTCCATTTACATTCCATTTTTAGTTAATTAAAATCACAATTACATTACTTGTTTTAAGGATCGATATCTAGATTAAGCCCTATGATCCCTTATATATAAGTAATCAAAATAGATACCTTATAAGGTTATCTAAACAATTATAAGAGAATACTAAATCCAGGATCGTGATTTGTCTTGGTAGGAATGTCATAAGCAACTTCAATATTGAAATATAACCTGACCCATTCTTTAAATTCATAAGCTATAACTCAAGTATCACTCTAGGTGCCAATCTACCAATACCCTACAATACCATCACAGTGAACCTCTCAAGGACCAGGTATTACTCTATCTGTAGTATAAATCCATGTCAATTGATCCCATCCTTGGAGGTCCTATAGGGATCCCCAAGTTTCAATAATGAAATATTCACGCAGCTCGGGCCCATCCATGGCATCCTATAAGATCCATGATTCACTTAACATTTAGTACATTGCCTCTATGAGATCGTCCATGGCATCCATGGTTCACTCACAGCTTATTCATTAATTAATAAACTCATTGAGCCCATCCATGGCATTCTAAAGAATCCAAGGTTAACTCAACAAATGATGATAAGATAGAAATATATGTTCATCCATGGAATTATAACATAATCCATAATTCACATAATGCTATTTACCAATAATCTATAATAGGTTCATGTTAATAACTCAATAACATGCTGGTGTAAAATCCATAAGCATTTCTCCACTCACCATCAAGGGTGTTACAAGCTAGGGAAATCCTCTAAGGCTTATCCTATCATTACTCACATGGTAATATTTCATATAACAATTCAATTAAGATATATACTCCATTATGAGGCTTAAACATGTCCTATCTCACATGGTCAGGTTCACGGTTGGAACTAAAAAGTCCAAACAGGCTTTATCACGCATAGGCATAACATTAGACAAGGGTCAATTCACTATCCCATACCCTTAGCCAAAACGGAAACCATCTAACAACATGGAACAATCCATTTAAATAACAAATTCATTTTAAACAACCCTAATATGGGACTCAATTCATATCTCCTATATGCCCTAGTCCAAACAACCATAAATTGGTCAAACTAAGAACTCTCCCAAGGGGGGGCCCTTAATCTGGGTATTAAACCAACAACATGCCTTCAATCACTTGATTAAATACCTAAAAATGATTCTAAACAATAGTATTTATTTATAAAACAATGTGATACCCCAAAAATGGGTGTGTGACACTCCAGTATATGTATACAACTCGACATTTTGTGAAAAGCCTGAGACCACCTTCCTTAGACCCGTGCTAGACAGCTCGTCCAGTATTAAGCTCTGATTCTCCCTGGTTTGGGAGAAATCATAAGAATGGATGAAGAATAGGATTTCAAGGAATATGAGCCTAAATCCAAATAGTGCAATCGATAAGCAGAAGAATCGAATAAGGCTAAAAAGTAATCGATGCATTACCTGTTGCTGATCTTTTTGGATGAACAGTGCTCGATTCAGAGAAAGGATAGAGAATGTAGGTCAAACCCTGTATTAGGCTTCCAAGGAGGGATCCCATAGTTCTCCTCCACTGTGAAATAAAGGAGGAGAATATAACTTCTGTTAAAACCTTTTCAAGGGTAAAATGAAAATTTTATCCAAAATATCTGGGTCAGACGGTTTCTGTGTTTGGTTTTCCTAATCGTATAGAAACCTTGCTAAACCCATTGGATGTCTAGGGAAAATTGTGTAATGACCCAAATTTTTTTAATGGAAATTCCCTTCATATAATTTTTTCCTAAAATAACATGAAAACAAAACATAATGAACTACTAAGTGATAAATGACCTTTAAACAAAAGTTTTTCACTTCTGTGTTTGGAATTTTGAAAATCTAACATACACAGTTGTGTTCAAGATGATTTTTAGAGTCTAATAAAAAATATTTTGTGAATAGTAACCTACCCTTATGAATAGTAATATACCATTATGAATGGTGATATACCCTAATTAATTTTAACCTTACCTATGATAGTATAAAAATAATATTCAAGTGAAAGTATGATGTACCTATAATTTAGAATAAGTAAATGAATGTTTTAAAACTATTTTTTAGTAATAAACCATGATTTTAATGAAATACTAAATTAATCATATTTAGAAAATTATTTTTGAAAAATGGACTTCATTTTTGGATTCTAAATATCAAAAAATGGTTGGGGTAAATTATTGGGATTTTCCTGAAATACTTGAATTTTGGATGAATAGTGAAATACCGTATTTTTTAAAAATAAGCTAAATAAGCTAATTATAGAGTCATGTGTGATGTTCTTCTTATGTAAGCCAACTTGTTTCGGGATCACAGGACACAATTACTATTCTTGGTCATTCAACACTCACTATTACTTGTCTTAGGGGAAAATAATATACTAATAAATTTTATATTAAGGAAACCCCTCTCCCCTCCACTATAAAAACCACCCTTCACACCTTCATTTCCTCACACCTCCCAAGATCCAAGCCTTCTCTAAACTCTTCCCAAACAACATCCCTATCCCATATCCCACGTTCAAGAGCTTTGGGTCTCATCAAAAGACCAATCCTAGCTTCCTTAAAGAGAATCTCATGAGGAGGACTTAAGAGGTAATTTCTCTCCCTCATCTCCTTTAATTTCCTTTCAAGTTCAAGTTCATTTCTTGATCTCTCCCCACCTATCTTCATACAAATGGTATTTAACTCTATCATTATACATATAATGTAATTTTATTGTGCTAATATGATATAATATCATCGAACCCCTCTTTCCCTCTTCCTTTTATTTTACAAAAAAGAACGTTGTTCGTGAGGTGTTAATTTATCACCTTCAAGAACGACATGCTTTCTTCTTCCATTTATACCTTCATATATGGTCATGAAACCATTTTTATAGTTGAACCAGAATTTTTTATGTGTATTATTTCCTATTTAAAATTCTCTAAATAACTTATGTCCATATTTCTAGGAGATAAATTAAAACAAATTCTTTGTGATCGAAAAACCGCCCAAATTAACCCAAATAATCCTCATTTAATTCTTATCTAATGATTCATCCACATGGATATAATATGATTGATTATAAGATCATTAAATATAAATAAATATAATTAATAATATGTAATATCAGTTCTAGATGTTTACCCATGTTCTACCCAGACTTGAATTTAAGAATACAAGTGAACCACTCAAGAAAACAATAAAAATAAACATTCCCGATTAATGTTTTTAGACTATTTAACTCATCCAAAGGATCAAAAAATTACTTAATGAAACCATAATGAACCATATTAATTTACCCAAGGTTCTGGATTTCTAATTAATTAATATAATGCCATTATACCGGACATTAAAGAGAAGGAAGCATTTGGATACAAGGTATGGGGAAAATCTCAAACCCAATTTTCATTCTTCGAGTTCTCCCTCATTCACTCCAATTTGGTATGGTCACTTCTTAAAAATACTTTTTTCATCATTATCATACCTTTTATTGGATATAATTGTTTTCTAATGAAGTTTATGCCAAACCAAATCTTTTCCAAAAGAACTCTACTTTTTAGAACTCAACTTTTACCTCTCATTCCTGGTTGATGGTTCCTGTATCAAGTATGTTGTTCTTTATTTCTTTTGGGAACCCAAAGATTATGAATGTATTCTTATGAATTGAAACCCATTCCATACCATGGGTTAGTTATGTTAATTATTGATATATGTTCTATGTGTCATTCATGATAATGATAATATTATGAGGTGACGGGTGTGCCCAGAATTATATAGCGCAATATGAATCTTTGAATGTGACGGGTGCACCCAGAATTATACAGTGTTCCGATGAATTGGGTAAGGTAATGAATCTCATGAGTTAATGTAAAATGATGTGTGAACAAGATTCTAGCTTGGTTCACATGTATGTGTGGTAGTTAACCACTAAGACATGATGTTTCATTTTATGCATTGCCACATTTTAAGTATTTTATATATTCTCATCTCATGTTCATGATCTTCTTCCTATGCCATGATTATGATCAACCCATGATATATTTTTCTTATCTATCCTCTAACTGGGCTTTTAGATCAACCCTTTTTAGGTATATTCTCAGGTGGGTACATGTACTATGGAGAGGACAAGTGCCAATAAGAATCTATAGAAAAATAAATTAAATAAATGTTTATTCTTGATGTAGTAATTGTTATGTACGATCCTAGTTTTCCCAAGACACTAATCCTTTGGATCCTCTATGTGTAATACAATTATGTTTTTTATCTTTAAAATGATGTAATAATAATGTAATAAAAGGCCGGGTCTCTATATTTGGTATCATAGGAATGGTTTAGTTAATTTGTGAATTAGGATTAGTGAACCCTAGAGAAAACCTATAGCATAAGACTATGTACAAATATGCACACAAGAATATTTACATAGGGATCCCATATGTTATGTTTTTGTTATAAATTGTTTAAAATAATAAGTTATTCATGACTTTTTTACTTATGACTTGTTCTATCCTTTTCTATCAAAACCATAATAATGCGTAACATCCTTCTTCACCAAAGAGGGAGAAACTGGCTATCAAATGTTTTATGCGGCAATGACCACCGACATTTAGTGGATCTTCTGATCCACTAGTTACGAAACAGTAGGTCAACTCCATGGAGAAGATCTTTTCTGTACTTCACTATTTTTAGACATAGAAGGTGACTCTATCCATTTATCATCTAGATGGAGAGGCCAATAAAAGGTGGTATTTTATTAAGAACACCAAGCCAAGGGAGGAAATTGAAGAGATGGAATGGGAAGACTTTAAGATAATGTTTTTTAATAAGTATTTCCCACAAACTCTTCAAACAATGATGGGGATAGAATTCATAGAGCTCATGAAAAAAGAAAGCGAATTTTTTAAAACCTATGAAGCAAATTTCACAAAGATTACAAGGTAAGCTTAAGGTTTTGTTATCAACAATGATAGCAAAATTGATAGATTCATTAGTGCATTAAAACAACAACTTTGAAAGGATTTGAAATTCGAGACTTCGAGAGTTATGAAGAAGTCGTTCAATGTGCCCTAAAAATGGAGATGGAGTTTGGAGAATGGTCCCATGGCTATGGGGATAAGAAATGAAAGATGGAGTTTCAATATAGAGGATCTAATGACAAAAGTGGGAAGAAAACTCAACGACACACATGCCAAAAATGTAGGAAGTTGCACTATGGGAACTACCTCAATGGGACGGGGAAGTGATTCAAGTGTGGGAAAGAAGGAAAACATGCTCATGAGTGGCTAAAAGACATGAAAATGAAGGCGAATGTGGCAGAATAAAGGAAAGAACCACTCATGGTTCAATGCTACAATTGTAGGGAGCTAGGGCACTATGGAAGTTAGTGCACTAAACCATGAGTACTTGAGGGTAATCAACGTCAGCAACCACCAAATCCAAAGGAACAATGGAATGATTATGCCATCACTACTGCGTAGGTGGAGCATGATAATGAAGTCGTATAAGGTACACTTCCTATTCACTCAATAATGGAAAAAGTCTTATTTGATTCTGGTTCTACGCATTCCTCTACATCTCGCAAGTTTTCTAGAACTATAGAATCCAAGCCCTGAAACCTTGAAGTAGAGATATCTGTAAAGACACAGAGTGGTGCAATCATTGCATCCCAAGTGTTTGACTCTCCTCTTGTTGGTGTATGTCGGAAGATTCTTCCAGAAAATCTCGTACTACTTCCCTTAGTGGAATTTGATGCTATAACATGAATGGATTGGCTCTCATTATATAGAGCACAAATCAACTGTCGGGAAAAGGAAATATATTTTCATATTTTGAACCATACCATGCTCCTCTACAAATTCAAGGAAGATCATGAATCTCCTTTGAAAAATCCTTCAATGGTGTGGGTGTTGATTACCTATGAAGAAGCATACCTCGCCCCAATTGTTGAGTTAAAGGAAAGTGCCAACCATGAGGAAATTACCATCGTGACGGAATACGATGATGTATTTCTTGAAGAGTTACCCAGAATTCTCCCATATCGTGAGGTAGAGTTCTCAATTGAACTCATACCTGGAGCTACTTCTATCTCGAAGTGTCCCTATAGGATGGCTCCTATCGAACTGGTGGAGTTAAAGAAGCAGCTGTAAGAGCATCTGGACAAAGGGTTCATATTCCCTAGTGCATCACCTTGGGGTGCACCAGTGCTCTTTGTGAAGAATGATGATGGAACAATGCGGCTGTGTATTGATTATTGGAAACTCAACAAGATCACCATAAAGAACAAGTATCCTCTCCCAAGGATTGATGACTTGTTCGACCAGTTAAGAGGAGCTCAATACTTCTCAAAGGTGGATCTTCATTCTGGATATCATCAGGTAAAGGTGAAGAAGGAAGATATTCAGAAGACTGCCTTCCGTACAAGGTATATGCACTATGTGTTTTTGGTGATTCCCTTAGGACGTACTAATTCCCCTGCAATCTTCATGGATTTGATGAATAGAGTCTTTAGACATTATCTCGAAAAATTTGTGGTAGTGTTTATTGATGATATTCTCATCTACTCCAAGAGTCGGGAAGAACATGAAGAACATCTAAGACTTTGGTTGGCTACTTTGAGAAAGGAGAAGTTGTATGCCAAGTTCCACAAGTGTGACTTTTGAATGAAACAAGTCACATTCTTGGGACATGTGATCACAAGTGATGGAATTTATGTAGATCCTTCAAAAATAAAGGCGATTGAGGAATGGCCCAGGCCCTCTAGTGTCATAGAAATCCATATTTTTTTTTGGATTAGCTGGGTACTACTGACATTTTGTGAGAAACTAATCATGATTGTCAAGACCGCTAATTAAGTTAACACGGAAAGGGGTAAAGAATGTCTGGACGGAAGAATGTGAGGGAAGCTTCAAGGAGCTAAAGAGAAGGCTGATCACTACACCTGTACTCACACTACTGATATGTGGAGAAATTTTGTGATATATAGTGATTCTTTAAAGAAAGGCTTGGGTTGTGTACTCATGAAAAATGATAATGTGATAGCCTATGCATCACAACATTTGAATATACATAAGCAGAACTACCCAACACATGATCTAGAGATGGCAGCCGTGATTTTTGCCTTGAAAATATGGTGGCACTACCTTTATGGTGAGAAGTGTGACATATACACTGAACACAAGATCCTAAAGTATATATTCACACAAAAGGAACTCAACATGTGTCAAAGGAGATGGTTTGACCTAATCAAGGATTATGATTTCTCTATTCACTGCAATTCTAGAAAGGCAAACAAGGTAGCTGATTCTCTAAGTAGAAAAGAACCTGCTACTCTATCCATGTTATGGATTGAAAAAGACTTTTTCTTCTTAGATATGAAAATAATGGTTTTGTAAATCATAAGGGTAGGGGAAACATCCTACCTTTCCCAAATGATTGCACAACCATCAATCCAGGATAATAATAAGGAAGAACAAAGGGATGATGTGGAGATACAAAAGAGGGTGAATGCAGTAATCTATGGGAAGCTGCATGAGTTCCATATCGATGATGATAGTGTGATTCGGTTTGGAACACGGCTTTGTGTGCCTTCATCACCTGAGATAAAGAAGGATCTATTGGATAATTCACATAGCTCAACATTCCCTATCCATCCTGGGAGTACCAAGATGTACAATGATCTCCAATAATACTTTTGTTGGGATAACATGAAGAAGGAGATTGTGGAATATATATCAAGGTGCTTGGTATGTCAGCATGTTAAAGTTGAGTGAAAAAAGTCCAAAGTTATGATGCAGCCATTAGCTATACCCATGTGGAAATGGGAAAATGTTAATATGGACTTTGTCATGGGTCTCCCAAAGACATCGAAGGGAAATAATGCGGTATGGGTTGTGGTTGACCAACTCACCAAGACTGCCCATTTTATCGCTATTGGAGAAGATCTCTCGCTTGAAAAAAATGTAAAGATATATGTAAAGGAAGTGGTGAGACTGCACGGAGTTCCACTCTCAATTGTCTCTGACCGTGATCCATGGTTCACATATAAATTATAGAGGATCCTTAAACATGCTTTGAGTAATGAGTTAAATTTCAGCATGGTATATCACCCCCAAACTGATGTCCAGTCTGAAAGAAGTATTCAGACGCTTGAAGATATTCTTAGAGCCTTCTCTCTAGAATTCAATGGTGGATGGGATCTTAATATCCCATTGGTTGAGTTCTCATAAAACAATTGCTTCCACTCGAGTATTCAGATGGATCCATATGAAGCTCTGTATGGAAAGCGATGTAGAACTCCAACCTGTTGGGATGAAGTTGGTGAAAGAAAGTTACTTGGAACCGATCATGTTCTAGAGATGACAGAGAAGGCTCAAGTCATCCAGAAACACATCAAATCTACTAAAAGTTGGTAAAAGAGATATTCTGACAACCGTAGAAGGGACTTGGTGTTTGACGTTGTAGATAAAGTCTTCCTTTTAATATCTCCATGGAAGAGAGTCATGCGATTCAAGAAGAAAGGGAAGCTAAGCCCAAGGTTTATTGGCCACTTTGAGATCCGTGACCACATAGGAGCCGTGGTATATCAGCTTGCACTTCCACTGAATATGGATTGATTTCATGATGTTTTTCATGTATCACTCTTGAGGAAGTACATACCTGATCCCTCACATGTACTAAACTCAGAGGTGGTGCAGCTGGAAGATGATCTCTCCTACGAGGAGTAGCCAGTAAAGATTCTGGATCAGAGAGATAAGGTTCTACGCAATAAGACAACCCATCTTGTCAATTTTTTTTTTGGAGGAACCATATGTTTGAGGAAGCAACTTGTGAACCAGAAAAGGTAATGAAGGAGAAACACCCTCACCTGTTTGTCTAAAGTAAAATTTCAGGGGCGAAATTTCTTAAGGGGGGAAGAATGTAATGACCCAAAGCTTTTCAATGGAGATTACCTTCTTATAATTATTTCATAAAATAACATGAAAACACAAAATAATGAACTACTATGTGATAAGTGACCTTTAAACATAAGTTTGTCACTTCTGGGTTTGGAATTTTAAAAATCTGACATACAGGGTTCTGTTCAAGATGAATTTTGGAGTCTATAAAAACAAAAAAAAATTAGTGAACAGTAACCTACCCTTATGAATAGTAACATACACATTTGAATGGAGATATACCCTAATTAAGAGTAATATTACCTATGATAGTATAAAAATAATATTGAAGTGAAAGTATGATGTACCTATATTTTAGAATAAGTAAATGAATGTTTTAAAACTCTTTTTTAGTAATAAACCATGAATTTAATTAAATATTAAATTAATCATATTTAAAAAATTATTTTTGAAAATTGGACTTCATTTTTGGATTCTACACGTACAAAAATGGCTAGGGTAAATTTTTGGGAGTTTCCTGAAATACGTGATTTTTTGATGAATAGTCAAATACCGTAATTTACAAAAATAAGCTAAATAAGCTAATTATAGAGTCACATGTGATGCTCTGTGGATATACACCAACTTGATTTGAGATCACATGATAGAGTTACTATTCTTGGTCATTAAATAATCACTATTCCTTGTCTTAGTGTAAATCAACAAACTAATGAATTTTATATTAAGGAAACCCCTCTCCCCTCCACTATAAAAACTACCCTTCACACCCTCATTTCCTCACACCTCTCAAGCTCCAAGACTTCTCTAAACTATGCCCTAAAATATTTCCTATCCTCTCCCCCACATTAAAGAGCTGATGGTCTCATCAAAATACCAAGCCTAGCTTTCTTAAGGAGAATCTCAAGAGAAGGATTTAAGAGGTAATTTCTCTCCCTCTTCTCCATTAATTTCTGTTCAAGTTCAAGTTCATTTCTTGATCTCTCACCACCTATCTTCATCCAAATGGTATTTTAACTCCAATATTATACATAAAATTGAAATTTATGATTCTAAAGGGATATTATATCATCCAACCCCCCCTTTCCATATTCTTTTTATTTTATTTAAGAGAACATTGTTCATGAGGTGTTAATTTATCACCTTCAATAATGACATACTTTCTTCTTCCATTTATACTTTCAGATATGGTAATGAAACCATTATTATGGTTGAACCAGAATTATTTATATTTATTATTTCCTATTTAAAATTATAGAAATAACTTACAGCCATATTACTAAGTGATAAATTAAAACAAGTTCGTTGTGATCGAAAAACCAACCAAATTAACACAAATAATCATCATTTAATTATTATCTAATGATTCATCCACATGGATATAATATGATTCATTATATGTTCATTAAATATATTTTAATATCATTAATAACATGTAATATCAGTTCTGGATGTTTACCCATGTTCTACCCATTCTTCAATTTAAGAATACAAGTGAACCACTCAAGAAAACAATAAAAAAACATTCCTGATTAATGTTTTTAAACTCTATAACTCATCCAAAGGAACATAAAATCACTTAATGAAACCATAATGAACCATATTAATGTACACAAGGTTCTGGATTTCTAATTATTTAATACAATGTCATTATAGAGGACATTAATGAGAAGGAAGCATTCAGATACATGGTAAGGTGAAAATCTCGAACCCAATTTTCTTTCTTCGGGTTCTCCCACTTTCAATAAAAATTGGTATGGTCACTTCTTAAAAAATAATTTTTTCATCATTATATTTCCTTTTATGGGACATACATGTTTTCTAATGAATTTTATGTCAAACCGAATGTTTTCCAAAATAACTCTTCTTTTAAGAACTCAACTTTTACCTCTCATTCATGGTTGATGGTTCTTGTATCAAGTTTGTTGTTCCCTCTTTCTTTTGGGAACCCAAAGCTTATGAATGTATTCTTATGATTTGAAACTGATTACTTACCATGGGTTAGTTATGTTAATTATTGATATATGTTCTATGTGGCATGCATGATAATGATAATATTATGAGGTGACAGGTGCGCTCAGAATTATATAGTGCAATATGAATGTTTGAATGTGATGGGTGCACCCAGAATTATACATAACTCCAATGCACTGGGTAAAGTAATGAATCTCTTGGGTAAATTTGAAATGATGTGTGAACAATATTCTAGCTTTGTTCACAGGTATTTTTGGTTGTTAACCACTAAGATATGATGTTTCATTTTATGCATTTCCACATTTCAAGTCTTTTATTTATGCTCCTCTCATGTTCATGATCTTTTTCCCATGTCATGATTATTCTCAAACCATGATATATCCTTCTAATCTATCCTCTTAGTGGGATTTTATGTTACCCCTTTTTATGTATATTCTCAGGTGGCTACATGTACTAAAGAGATTACAAGTGCCAATAAGAATCTAGAGAAGAAGAAATTAAATAAATTTTTATGATTGATGTTGTAATTGTTATGTACTGTCCTAGTTTTTCCAAGAAACTAAACCTTTGGATCCTCTATTTCTAATACTATTATGTTGTTTATCATTAAAATGATGTAATAGTAATGTAAGAAAAGTTTGTGCCGCTATATATTGCATGGTTACCCAACACAGTTTGTCAAACCGTGCAGTAACTATGAGGATTCCTTTGTAATGTCTTCTAAAACAGCAAACATGTCCTCAAGGAAGTACGCCCCAATCGACAAAGTTTGAACTAGCCATGTGGCCTCCTATTTTCACCCAAAATTTGGGTTTCGGGCTCCAGAACAGCCCTAAACACCCCTAGAGACCCCTATGTCCCCAACAGGCATCACCATTAGGTCATATTTAAGCATTTAAATGAGTAATAGATATAAAACTCATGATCCATACCTCAAATAAGAATTGGCTTCTTACATGTAAATTACACATATAACTAGTTAAATATATATTTCGTTTTGGGGGTTATTCTTGCTTTTATTTCCCTTCAAAACTCTATCTTTTATTTAAAATTGATTTAAGGGATCATTATTATTTCCTTTATAATTCCAAACATCACCCCGTATTATTATTTTTTTACCATTAATATAAATTAAATACAATATGTATTTTATAGATAACCTTCATGGTTCAATTTTGGAATAATGTAGAATAATATTCATTTTCCATCCTTTAACATATCTTTCATATTTTATAAAGAATCACCAAAGTTGTTAATTTTTATTCATAATTCTCCAAAATCCATTACAATAATTTGTTACATTGGGAAACAATGTTCAGGATCTATGCCCCCTTTTCCAATATGAATGTTCAAATTATTTAATTCCATATTCTATTGGGAATCTTAATGATTTGGCCTTCATTTATTCCATAAATAAGAATTATGAAACCCATTTATTTCTCATGGATTTAATCATGCTTATTGTTTATATATGGTCCCTCTTATTCATTTGGAAAAAATATGTATTATTTTCATTACATCATGTGTGGGCCCAAAATTATATTTCCCTCTAATGTAATGGGTAATGCTTTATATCACATTAGATATTATGTATGGTATTAGGGAGTGAACCTAATCCACCGCAGGACATTATCCACTGTGTTTATGGGAATGGGGAGTGAACCCAATCCACCACAATACTTTTGCAACATTATAATGATGTTCTTGTGAGTGACCCTTGATTTATGTTTACGATTTAATGTATTGTATTGTTTTCAAATATACTATAATTACATTATATTATGTTTTCATTTCCTTATTCCATATTTATATTCTTTTGAAAATTATCTTCATTATATAATGATATACCTCTTGAATCTCATGTTATACTCTATTTTTTAGGTCCACAAGGCAGAATATCCTGAGAGGGGGGGGGGGTGAATCAGGGTATGACAAATTTAAAATTAAACATGTTCTGATCTTGTTTCACTATTAAGCAAACACGCTTCTCTCTCCTTTCCATTGCACAATATAAACAGAAAGTAAATCATGCACAAGACATAATGATTTTTACTTGGTTCACCCTCACTAGGTTACGTCCAAGAAGCATACACCGGTAAGATGCCAATGTACCAAATCCACTAAAAGTGTACTGCTATTTACAATGTTTGGGATAAATCACTTCTATTCCTAGGCTCACTGCCTTTACAAAGTTTAGCGTTATCTCACTGCATTCCCAAGGGTCACTCCCTGTTTCTCTCTCTCTGGCTCACTTCTAGTGGAGAGGATCGCCTTCTTCATCTTCCTTGCCTCACTGCTCTAGAAGGAATCCACTCACAGTTTATAGACTTGTAGGTCTCTTCATTATCTCTAATGAATGCATCCTCTATTGTATGTATAAGATCTATTAAAGTTCAAATATCACCCATAGATGAATTTCTCTTTGAACTGAAGGTATTAGGAAATCTTCCAGCCTTTTCAAAGCCCCTAAAAGATGGGAGTGCTCCAAAAACACCTGGCACTCTTATCCAAGCCTGGCGCGCAAGTCCCAAGATGGAATGCAAGTCATAGGTGCACACATCAAAACTGGCGTGCAATTCCATATCAACCACTTGCGCGACACAACCTTCTTCAACTCTAACCTTGCTCGAAAAACCTCCTTTTACACCCAAACTGATTTTGGCGCGCAACTTACAACCGGCGTGCTACTTACAACCAGCGTGAAAAATATACTTGCGCGACCACGCACCACTTGAGTGACCACCACACCTGTGCGTGGGAGCTCTGATTTTCTCCATGTGTTGAGATCATGAAAAATGAGGAGGGGTCTACCTGTATTTATAGGCATTTGCACACCTGTGCGATGGGGCGCAAGTCTCTCCTCAGCTCACAAGTTTCAGCGCAGAAGTCTCTACCCCTGAATGTCACTTCCACGACCAACTTCCAAACTTGTGAGCCCTGCTCCCTTTGCAATATTTTCAAGTTCTGGTATTGAAAAAAATAGGCGCGCAAGTTCCCAAGATTCCAAGTAATCGGTGCACAAGTCCCTTTGCCAAAAACACTTTTCAAATAACTTGCGCGACCAAACCCAAAACATGGGTGACCCTTATCCCTTTTCCATATTTTGATGCTCTAATCTTGAAAAAAATGGAGCACAAGTTTACATTCCTTCAAGTACACGACACGGAAGTCCCTTTGCCAAAACCCACATTTTTGCATTTTTCAATTTCAGGCCCAAAAATTTGGCAAACACTGGAAAACGACGCCACCTTGTATCTTCTCTTTTTGTACCGCCTCCAGATCATCCATTACTTTTCTTGACATTCTTGAACCAAACACGGATCGTTAACCACATCACATGAACTCAACATGTCACCATGAAATCCCCTTTGTCAACAAATTTGTATGTCATGGTTTTCTTTGTCAATAATCACGACACAGATTTCCACTTTGTCAACAAACACAATCACCTAAAAATAATTCAATGATACCTTAAGGGATTTTTCCCAACAATCTCCCCCTTTGGGTTTGTTGACAACTCTTCCATAAAAAGATAAATCGTTATTTCTTCAGCCACCATTCACCTATTGAGATTCCGATAGCGATCAAGGATTTACTCAACACATACTCTAAGCCCACAGGAGCAATGCTCAGCGTGAGAAACAAGAGTAATTGAAAAGTTCATCAATGAATCACTTCAACTCTGACACCCACTATTGACACCAAACTGATACAAATTTTTGTAAATATTCTTACTACATTCCAACACAATTCTTCTGCTTTTATCATGATCCTCAGCTTTCGTGATATCTATTCTTTGATCGATCACTTCTAGAATCGTCAGATTTAATACTCTCTCAATATCTCATTGATCTCCCCCTATCTCGCTGCTCCACCTATCAGCTTTTCCCCATATCAATCATGATTTTTCAAGATTTCCACATTGTCTCCCCCTTGAACAATCACTATTTTCTCCCTCTTTGTCAACGAACCCAAAGGTAACCCCTTTGCAGTCTGTAACAGAGTAGAGAACACATATCAGCATATTATAAAAAAACGCATCATACCTCGGGGAGAAGGAGGTTTCCCACATTCACACTCTTTTAAGTGCGAGGAGTCGACTAAACTCTCAGAGCCATCGATGCCTCTCAAAAGCTTATTTGGGTAAGGCCTTTGTCAAAATGTCTACAACCTATAGTTCTATAGGCACATACTCTAACTTCACGATTCCTTGCTCAACTTTCTCCTTGATAAAATGATACATTATCTCAATGTGATTTTTCCTTGAGTGATGGATGAAATTTGTGCTTAGATTTATAGCACTTGAGTTATCACACTGGATTCTGATTGGAGACTTCACTTCATCTCCCATATCTTCAAGATTCTATTTCATCTACAATAATTGTGTGTGTGTTTGAGTGGCCGCAATATACTCAGATTCCACGGTGCTCAATAAAATGCAATCTTGCTTCTTGATTATCCAAGAAATACACAATCCACCAAGATAGAATTCACAACCTGACGTTGACTTTCTATCATCCGCTGAACCGACCTAGTCTGCATCAGTAAATCCCAATAACTCTGTCTAAGATTTTTTAGTATATGTCAAGCCGAAATCCACTATGCCCTGGATATACCGAAGTATTATTTTCACTACAATCATGTGGCTTTCTTTGGGATTACTTTGATATCTCGCTTCTTGGAATGTGGTGAAAACAATTTTAGGACTTGTTGCAGTTAAGTACAATAGACTTAAAATGATTTTCCTGTTTCTTGTGATATTAACTGCCTTTCCATCCTCATCATTTGATAATTTCATTTGGGTAGCAACCAGAGTCCTCATCTTCTTGGAATTATCCATTCTAAACATTCTTAAAATATCCTTGGCATATTTGGATTGAGAAATGATTATTCCATTCCTTCCTTCTGTCACATGAAGACCAAGGAAAAACGTTAGCTCTCCAATCATTGACATTTCAAACTCATTTTTCAGGAATTTAGAAAACTGTATGCATTGAGCTTCATCTAATCCGCCAAATATTATGTCATCGACATAAACTAACACCATCATCCTTTGATTACTATCGTTGCTGAAATAGAGATTGTAATCAACTCCCACACGCTAGAAACCAAGCTTCTTCAAGTAATGATCAAGCCTGAAGTAACATTCTCTTGGTGCTTGTTTTAGCCCATATGATGCCTTCTTCAGCCTGAAAACATTGTTCTCATTCTCATGAATGAAAAAACCATCCGGCTGCTCAATGTACACCTCTTATTCTATAACACCATTCAATAATTCATATTTTACATCCATATGGAACACTTTGAACTTTCTTTGCACTACTATGGCCAAAATTAATCTGATTGTCTCCAGCCTAGAAATTGGTGAAAATGTCTCATCAACGTCAATACCCTCTATTTGGGAGTATCCTTTGCACACCAGTCATGCTTTGTTTTGAATCACTATGTCATATTCATTCATATTGTTGTGAAAGACTCATTTAGTCCCGATGAGGTTCTTATCTGCTGGCCTCGAAACAATCTCCCATGTCTGGTTCATCTCAATTTGATCAAGTTCTTCGTTCATAGCCTGAACCGAGTTTTCATCTTCAGCTGCATTGGAAAAACATTTTGGCTCCACCTGAGATAAAAACGATGTTTTCTATAATTATTTCATTATTTGAGTCTGAACTGGATCATTCTGATCACCAATGACATTTTTCCTATCAATTTCATCTCGACTCTTTGGCTTCCTTTTAGACACAGACATGAAACTTTCTTGTTCATCATTAGTATATTATTCTTAGTCAGCCTCTTCCACTTCTACTCCCCCTATGTTGCTTACCTCATCATCACTTTCATCCAAAAACTGTTCACTATGTTGTTGAGTATTCTGTTCATTTTAAACTATAGTGACATCATCTCTCTCAACAATTTTTCCCAGCCTTTTGTTGAAGCATTTATATGCTTTGCTTTCCCTAGGTAGCCATGAAATATCCCCTCATATCCTTCTGACTCAAACATCATATGATTTTCATTGTTGAGAATGAAACACTTACTCCAAAAGATTCGAAAGTATTTCAACCTTGACTTCTTTCTGTACCACATTTCATATGGAGTCCTCCCTTCCTTCAGATACAACATAGACCTTTTTGAAATATAGACCGATGTCAAAACTGCTTCCTTCCAAAATTTCTATGGTCGGTCATTTTCAATAAGCATTGTTCTGGCCATGTTGTTGATGATCTTATTTCTCCTTTCAACTACTCCATTATGTTGGGGAGTTCTCACTGATGAAACTTGATGCATTATTCTATGTTTCTCAAGATAGTCTTCTACTTGACTGTTTGTTAATTTTGTATCGTTATTAGTACTAAACATTAGAATTTTCTGCGCAAGTATCATTTCGGATTCCATCCTATACTGCTTAATACAACTGAACACTTATGTCTTATGGGTAATGAAAAATACCCATGCCATTCTGCTATAATCATCAATAAAAAGGACATAGTGCGTTTGCCCATTTATGGCTCGTGGTGAGATCAGTCCACAAACATCAGCATGCACCAATTCCAACACTCTAGTTGATTTCTGTTCATTAGGCTTGTATGTTTTTATGATGATCTTCCCTTGTTGGAAAGCATCACACGTATGAGTGTGATCACGTGATAGTTTAGGAAGGTCTCTAGCAACATCACACTTTACAAGATCTTCCATGGATGGTTGGCATAGATGACCAAGTCTCTTATGCCACAACTAGTTTTCTTTATCTCTGGATAAATGGCACGTATCATCTTCCCCACCTACAAGGTAAATATTTCACTTTGTCCTTTTTCCCTATTGAACAACTGCTCCATCTTTTCCTTTCACAACACACATCTTCTTGGTAAATCGGATAGAGTTCCCAGAGTCACATAGTTGACTAATACTGAGCAAGTTATGACTAAGACCCTCTACTACCAAGACAATATCACGTCTCATTTCTTTTCCCCCAAACTTGTATTTTCTTGAGCCAGTAATCTTCAGGCCTTCATCATTTACAAATTTGATAACTCCTTCATTGTCATATTGTATTCCTGTAACAAGATCCATATTAACTGTCATGTGAGATGTGCAACCACTATCAAAGATCCATACAATAGAGCGATCTGATGCCTTAAGGGTAATTTCTTCCACTACAGCCTTCTCATTTTTCTTCTTCTTGGTTCATATTTTATCTTTCACACTCGGCATGGATTGAGACTTATATTCTTTCTCAGAGTATGATGGACCAACTTCATCTTGCAAAGCCGCAAATCTATTCTGTATTTTTAACTCACATATTGGTTTATTGATCTACTACTTGTGATTGTTTTGATTCTTCTTTGGCACATTTCTCTGTATGGTCGAAGGGTAGTACCTAACCATGTGCCCAAATCCTCTGCACCAAAAACAATGTCCTTCGAAATATGTTCTGGAAAACCATTCTCTATTTGGCTGTCACTTCTGTTCTTGTTCCCTTAGATATCTCTTGGCTATGGAACAAACATACTGTGAATGTCCTATCATTCCACAACAATAATACCTGATATAAGGTTCATTCCTTCATGTTACTTAACCACTATGAGTTTCCCCTTGGGATCTCTGAATATTACGATTCTGCTTTGTGCCCAAATCAACCATCAATATCGGGACATGTTCTTGCGGTTTGACTTCAATTGCCCCAGATTTTTGCTTCTGTCATGCCCTGAATCAACCTTAACTTCTGATCTCAATTGCAGCTTCTTTCGGCTGAACTACAATTCTCCTCTTTCATCTTTTCAGTCTTCAAAATGACCTGCTTTCCTGATATCACATTAGAGGTCAAGAGTTTTTCTTGATCCTTCATTTTTCATCACAGCCTGACCATTTCTTCTTCAATCTCATTGACATGTTTGACCTTCTCCTTTCTTGTGTTAGTCAAACAATTGATTTCATTCTTTTTTTCCTCAATTTTAAGCCTATACTCAATGATATTTTTTGATCACTCTGGTGTTGAGGATTTTAGTCTTTCAATTTCTTCTAACAACTTAGAATTTTCTTCATCCTGTTGTTTCATATAGCGTTTGGCATCACGAACCACTTTATTGGCTTTATCTGTTTTGTCTCTCCAAACATCTGTCTCCTTAAGAGCTGCTTCCAATTCGGCTTCTATATCAACTCTTCCTTCAACTTCTTCTTCTTCTTCTCCAGCATCAGTTTCTTCCTTTTCCTAAGAACTATCGATGACCTCCACCATAGCATTTTCTCCATTATCTTTACAATTTTCAATCTCCTCTACCTCTTCAACCTCAGACTCATCTAAACTGTCTATTTCTTGTGAAAGAAGATTCTTCTTCTTGAATAAATTTCTCTTGAACGGCTTCTTCCCTTTCACATAGGCTGAAGATATCTTCATGGGAATTTCAACTTCATATTTTTCATTTTATTCTTGAAAATTTTTGGGGAACCATTCCAAAAGATGTCCATCCTTTCCACATCGAAAAAAATCAAGTGGAAGCTTCCCTTTAAACTTTCATTTTCCTCTTTGATGTTTTGAGGAGAGGAATGACATCACCTCATCTGTCTCTTTTTTTCTTGAGAGTCTTTACTAGTGAGCTTCTTCATGCCCTTAAATGCCACCTCCTTGGATTTACCCTTTTCCATAGCATCATTGTAAGCATTACTCATTTCATATGCAACAAGGGTAGTATCTAGGTTATCCAAATTCATCTCTTTTGGGTCTTTATATTCCAAGAATGAGACTTTCGTATTAAACCGAGGTGGAAGTGTCTTCAAGATACGCTTCACAATATTTATATCTTTGATGACTTCTCCAAGACCCCACATGTCTTCCACAACATCATTTACCATGTCGATAAATGCATCAACAGATTCATTCGGTCTCATTCTTAGATCTTCATATTTCATCCACAGAACTTGACACATTTCCTCTTTAAATTTTTTATCCCCTTCATATATGTTCAAAATATTTTCCCACATATCATGTGATGTTTTTCATAACATCACCTTTGATAGATAGCATTTGAAAGGGCTCCACCTAAAGAATTAATACCCTTTGCGTCAGCATCTAGCTCCCTTATTTCAGCTTCTGATAATGCTTCATTGTTGATGTCAACTGAGATACCACGCATAGCTTCTGAAAACACATCCATTCCCAATGATCAGAAATATTGCTGCATTCGATTCTTCCATATATTAAAATTTATTTTGTTGAAGATCAGAATCCCTTTATGATTCGTGAAATCCATTGAGAGAAGAACTTATATCAATCTTCCCCTCAGATACCAATTGTTAGGTCCACAAGGCTGAATACCCTGAGAGGGGGGGGGGGTGAATCAGGGTATGAATAATTTAAAATTAAAGCCCGTTCTGATCTTGTTTCTATGTTAAAAAAAACACTCTTCTCTCTCCTTCCCATTGCACAGTATAAATAGAAAGTAAAGCATTCACATGACACAAATATTTTTACTTGGTTCACCCTCACTCGGTTACGTCCAAGGAGCATACACTAGGAATGTGCCGATGTACCAAATCTACTAAAATCGCATTGTTGTTTACAATTTTTGGGATAGATAACTTATATTCCAAGGATTAATGCCTTAACAATGTTTAGGGTCATCTCACCGCATTCCCAAGGGTCACTCCCTGTTTCTCTCTCTCTGGATCACTGCTGGTGGAGAGGACCACCTTCTTCCTCTTCCTTTGCTCACTGCTCTGGATGGAATCCACTCACATTTTATAGACTTGTAGGTATCTTCATTATCACTAATGAATGAATCCTATGTTGTATATATATGCTTTTTTGAAGTTCACCTTTCACCTGTAGATGAATTTATCTTTGCACTGAAGGTATCGGGCAATCTTCCATCTTTTGCGTAGCCCCAGAAAGACGGGCGTGCTCCAACAACACCTGGCACTCTTCTCCAAGCCCGTCGCAGAAGTCCCAAGATGGCACACAAGTTTTCAGCACACAAGTCAAAACTGGCACGCAAGTCCACCTCAACCACATGCACGACACAACCTTCTTCAACTCCAAACTTGCTCTACACACCTCCTTTTATGCCCAAACTGATTTTGGCATGCAACTAACAACCGGTGCACAACTTAAAACCAGTGCGCAACATATACTTGTGCGACAACACACCACTTCCATGACCACCACACCTGCATGTTGGGAGCCCTGATTTTCTCCAAGTGTTGAGCTTGTGCAAAATGAGTTCGGGTCGACCTATATTTATAGGCATTTTCACACCCTGCGCGACGACGTGCAAGTCTCCCCTCGGCGCGCAAGATTCGGCGCGCAAGTCTATGCCCTTGCAAGTCACTTGCGCGAATAACTTCCAAACATGGGTTCCCTTCTCTCTTTTCCATACTTTCATGTTCTTATCTAAAAAAACAATAGGCGTGCAAGTTCCCATGATTCCAAGTAATCAGTGTGCAAGTCCCTTTTCCAAAAACACTTTTCAAATAACTTCGGCGACCAAACCCAAAACTTGCGCGACCCTTATCCCTTTTCCAAATTTTGATTCTCTGATCTTGAAAAACAAATGGTGCACAATTTTCCATGCCTTTAAGTACACAGAACGCAAGTCCATTTTCAAAAATACACATTTCTCAACTTGTCAATTTCAGTCCCAAAAATTTGGTAATCACCGGAAAATGGTGCCACCATGTATATGCTCTTTTTGTACCGCCTCCAGATCATCTATTCCTTTTTTCGACATTCTTGAAAAAAACGTGGATCATTAACCACAACCCTTGAACTCGACATTTCACCATGAAATCCCCTTTGTCAGCAAATTTGTATTTCATGGTTTTCTTTTTCAACAATCACAACACAGATGTCCACTTTGTCAACCAACACAATCACCTCAAAAATGCTTCAATGATACCTTGAGGGATTTTTTCCCAACACTATTGCTATGTTCATTATCTTATTGATATTAATAGCTCACCCTTTTTCCATATTTTATTTTCCTTAGGGTATCCAATGCATTTTTTGATGATATATGAGAGTTTGGATAACGATGTGTTGATTTTAAAAATTTATTATTATTTACATTTAAGAGGATGTGTTTATTTATGTAATCTTACAAAGAAACTAGAACCATGGGTCCTTGGATTTTATTTTTGGGAATTTATATTATAAATTATGTAATAATTTATGCCTAAGGATAGGGATTCTCTACGTTGGTAATAGATAAAGGTCTTGTTATTTTTTTAGATTAGAATGAAAAAAATCTACGTTTATACCATAGGGATAAATAGAAGCGGTAATATGAAGTATAGTTGAACATCCTAAAATTATGGTATAGTACAGATTATGTGGTTTTCATTACAATAAAATCCATTTATGGTACTGTGATGTGGATAGAGGCTCTTTAATTGTTTTATTGTGGGGTATTTAAAAAACCCTATGATTTTATATGTATTTAACTTGTAATAAACATGAATTATTTGATATCATTATCTACATGAAACTCCAAGTCGAAATGACCCTATGAGATTTTATACCACTATAACCTATACATTGTATTAGAGGGTATGGATAGGATTAAAAAAATTAGGAAATATATAGAGAAATATTTCACAACATTCAAATGTAGTGAAGAATTCCTATAAAAAAATTAAATTTTTTATAAAATCATTTAATGATTAAAAGGATTGTTATTCAATGAAATGACTTGTTGTACATGTTATGACTTATTATACAAATAAATTATATTTATCACTATAAAAAATTATTCACTAAAATTTATTGGTCATTTACAGGAATAAATTAATATCCTTTAATAAATTAGTCCTCTAAATGTTATAAAAGAAGTCAAAATCATTTAAAAGTAAAAAGAAAGATCCCTCGATGGTTGAGAATTTAAAGAGCACAATGAAAAAAACCTAATTAATAAAAGAACTAAATGGATATCTTTCCTTGAAGCTCTCAAAGGTATGGATTTGTACAAAACTACATCAACGAATCCTTATCAATGCAAGAAACTGGATGATGGATACTTCGCAGTCGAGGCTGATCATGAGGTCCTCCAACAGCACACTCAAATGTGTCAGTTCTTGATTATGGGACACACTTCATCTATTAAAAGAGATAAACCCTGGTCTCATACATATCTTAAGACAAGTATTTCACATTTTTGGGGTTTCTTCGATTGGAAACTTGTTCAAATAGGTAGGGGTTACTTTTATATTTTGTTAAGATCCCAGGAAGAACTTGATCGTGCTTAGAAATTAGGGAACTTAAATCTCAAACCTGGTGTTCTTATATTCTTTGAATACGATTATTCCTTTAATCCACATACCAATAGGAATAAAATGGCTCAAATCTGGGTTAGATTGCATGACCTCATTTGGTTCTTATGGAATCCCAAGAGTCTGAATGACATAGTCTTCTGTATAGGTACTCCCCTTAAAATTGATCAACGATCCTCAAATACTGAGCTAGGTTTATATAAAAGAGTCATGGTGGAGGTAAATATAGATTCAAAACTCTTGAATTTTATTAATTTTAATGAAAATGATTACAAGACGGAGGTTTGGATAGAGTTTGAGCATTATTCTACCATTATGTGAACAATATAAAATCATAGGAAACTCCTTGCTGAACAATTGAGTTGTGAAAAGACAAGTTTCCCATCCAAGTGATGATGAATGGACTGAAGTTTGAAGGAAGAAAAAGAGAAAAGAACTCCCTCTCAGAAGCCCAAACCATCCAAGTAGAAAAATGGAATGTGGGTGAAGAAATAAACTCTTTTAGGATAGAATTCTGGTATAAGAACCTGGATCTTCTTTTCAGGTATCTTTTCCTTTTTTTAATTTTTGAGGAAAAAATTGAGTTTTATGAAAATTTCTTATGTACACATCGTGTACTTTATTAGTAAACGCCGGTTACACGGTTACCGCAGGTAGTCGTGTACTCGGTTACCACTGGTAGCCGGGTGTTGGCTGTGTCACGGACATGCACGCGACTGTGTGTGGTGACCTGGAGACCGCCTAATATGGGCGCTGGTGACAGCAATTACACACCATGTACATTATTGTTTTTCAATAAATGTATCAGGGTTGCGTATGAAGGACATAACCATCTTATTCTTAACCTACTTCGTCTGAGAGCGTCCATACATCACAGATCTTCGTCGAGCCCTCGATCGAGCGCCCGTTTTACAAATCGGACTCCGTCAGTTGCGTTGGAATCGCATCGGTGAGTTCTCTTTTCTTCATAAACACCTTATTCTGATTCATTCTCTCTTGTGAGATATCATGAGTTCAACATTTTAGATTTTATTATTGGTCTATGATGTTCTAAGGTGATGCAAGGCCTGAGACTCAAGTATATTGATCTCCCAACGCCAAGGTAGGTGGTTTGTTCTTTTCTGTTGAAAGTCTTTTAGTTATATGTGCCAAATTTCCCAATACCGTTGATCGGGGTAATGCGTGTTTATATTTTTAGCCCTACTAAATGTCCTACTATTCTTGTATTCTTGAGTAGAGTTTAATTTAATGTGAATAGGGTTAATTTCAATTCTTTGGAAGTGTTTTCCCGTGCATGTTTTGTTTATGACATTTTGGTCTTGCTTAGCCTGTTAGGCTGCCTTATGTTTTCCCATGCCTAGTATTGTAGGATGGTGTGATTGTTTATCTGACATGCAGTTATGCTGTAGACTGGTTATCCAAGTAGTTCTTGAGGTTTACATTGGCCGCTTTTCATTACTATGCCTGTTTGACTTACACAGGGTCGTGACAACCTCATGTAGTGGACCATAGAGAGAATGGGTGTAAGGGCTTCTCCAGAGTGTCTGTTATTATTGTTAAAATGTGAGACAATATAAGTAATTGACGTAAGTGCTTCCTCAGAGTGTCTGTAGTTCCTCGACGTAGGCCATAGGGGTAATGAGATGTAAGTTCTTCCCAATAGCACTTTTTAGTTACTGATATGAGACTATAGGGGGAATTGACGGTGAGTGCTTCCCCAGAGAGTCTATACTAATGTGGAATCAAAGGGGTTAGACTGTGTGTACTTCGCAGAGGGTAGCTTGTGTTTTCTAGGTATGAACAATGGGGATTAGGTTGTGAGTACATCTCAGAGGGTTACCTATTTGGGATTATCTGTTTACTTGCTATGTGGAACTGAATTCTTTGAAACTGTGGAATTTTTTACTATTGAGTACTTCCTTGTTTATTGATTCTTTATTTATTTCCTTCCATATATATTCACTGACTGTTCAGCACAGATTTCTTGGTAATTACCTACTAGGATTTAGTCTCACACCCTATATGGGCCATGATTTTGGGCCCAAACAGATTATATTTTTGTAGGAATATATAAGGGCAAACTCCCTTCTACTTCAGGTACATGACTACTTTGGAGCTGGAGAGCATGTGACCAAGCTTTGTCTTGCGATGCTGTGGAGTTGATTATTGATTTCCTATGTACTTTTGTTTAGTCCTTTATTTCAGCATTGTGACTTTTTTGGATTCTTTCCTAGACATATGTATCATGAATAGTTTATATATATATATATATGTGCTCGAGTGGTTATTTCATCAGTCTTCTGCTATTTATTTTTGTACGGAAATATTACAGCTTCAACTATTGTTTTATGTTTCGCTTCTGTTTTGTTACTCTGCTAATGAGGGAATAGTTTCCCCACAATCTCACCCAAGGCCCTCGCTTCTAGTCTTCAGCCTCTGGCATTATGGGAAATGCACTTGAGGCCATGTGACCAACCAGGTACGGGGCGTCTCTGGGCTGCTTTCGGAACTGGGACATTACAAAGTGGTATCAGAGGAATTATTTTCTTCTTGACTTACTTTTTAGAGCCTATAATCGGGGATATGATAGAAATAGGTACTTGGTAAAAGTTATGCTGAGGAGTATCTAACCCATGTACAGGGAAAATCCAATTTACCTCGTTTATTTCAATTTTCTGGTTTTGAAATTTTTCGGTTGATTTTACTTCCCCTTTGGGTGATTCACATGTTTTGTGTTGTTATTGTTGATTTTATTGAGGTTCTATTTCTATTGCAACCTAATGAGATGAGATTATTCCATCTCATGCATCATATAGTCACTTGTAAGGAATCACATGTCATGCACTCTTTCCATGCCATTCAGGGTACATTAGTGATTGCATGTTTTTGTGATAGATTTTGTGCTAGATATGCATGTTGTTATGATAGGTGCCTCAATAAAGTACCTACTATTTGATAGGGTATTTATTTGTGTAAGGTTTTGTTTTAATAAAAACAAAACTTTGGTTCTTGAGGTGTTATGGGCCCTCATGGACCAGAATTTGGTAGATCATTGCCTTGTTTTTCTTATATAAGACATGTAAGAGATGACAAGATTTGATTTGCAGGGAGTATGTGCTCTCACAGATCAGAATTCGGCACATTAATGTTCGTTTTATTGTTTTTTGGGCTCTGAAGTAGTTTCTGAGGCGTATTGTCTGGAAAAACCCAGATTAAATGCCATGTAATTTCAAGTACATGCCATGTGTTCTTCCATTAGAGAAGAAATTGTTTTCTTAAGAACTCGTCGTGTACTCTTTGTACACGTCGTGTAGTCTCTAACCGTGTCACTGGCTGTGTAGGCAGATACACAGGGTTGGGAATATTTATGGTGGGACATGCCGTATACCAGTTGTACATTCCTTGTGTTTAGACCATGTGTATGCCCATGTGACTAACAACATAGATTGATAAAAACCTAAGTAATACATGATGTGTCAGTCTTGAACATGATGTGTAGTGTAATCCCTTGAATCTAGACGTGTAACTAACAACATGGGTCAGTGGAAATCCTTTAGTGCATGCTGTGTCCATCTGGAACAAGCCATGTAGTGTGAGCCGTGTATCCGGTCATGTCAATAACAACACGGGTCAGTGAAGCTCATCTAGTACACGCCGTGTCTAGCACAAACACGCCGTGTAGTTTTGTTCTAGGGGAACCATGTTTCTTAGTCATGTAGTGGGACTTGAGCAGGGGTAGGGGATTCAAGTATACACCATGTGTTAGGAAAACATGTCGTGTGTTTGGGCTATTACACGACCAGTTTTGGCAGAAGTACATTCCCATGTGAAAGGCTTAATGGAACATGTCGGGTAGTTATGTATTCACATCGTGTAGCATTGTTTTGTAAAAATTGAATGCTTTATTTCTAATTTTCCCTTATTACCCTTGTAGTTTTCAGTCCTTTATAATCATTGTGTAAGGTGTGTGCTTGATCTTGCAGAGTCATGACACAGAGACATCCTCCGGTTGTACGCCAGTTACCGGGCAACGATTAGACATCGGACCTGGCTTATCAGGGACTTCCAGCAGATCCTACAGTTCTGCCAGTCTGGGTAGAAGCCGTTATTCCAGACACAGGTATTGATTCACGGTTCCGAGAGGGCTTTATGAGATTTATGCAGACCTTCTGAGGAGTACCACATCATGCCCCGTCTATGGTATAGTTGACATAGGTCTTTCACAAGCATTGTCCTCCATCTTTCACCAAGGAAAGAGGACCTTAGGCTGAATAGTCATGGTAAGAAGCCATGATTTCCATCTTTTAGCATATGTAGACTCCTCCAGAGAGGTGGTTCAAGCTCTCTACGTACATGCTTCGGGATTCTACAAGAGATGGTGGGATGTGATCTCACCGACGTGATGCCAGCAAGTCATGGCCTGGGATGAGTTTCAGTGTGCCTTCTATGATTACTTCTATCCAGAGACATTGAGGGCCGATCAAGCCCAAGAGTTTATGGGATTAGACCAGGGTACTCTTTTTGTTATGGAGTATTCTTCTCGCTTCACTGAGTTACAGTGCTTCAAACCTATTCTAGGAAGTGATGAGTTATTCCTGGAAAGGAAGTTTGAGGATGGTCTGAGGCACGACATCTGATCGTTGGTGAATATCTTAAGATTTACGTCTATCACTTATATCATCAACTAGGAGTAGATCACAGAGCACAATCCGGGGGATTTTGGAGTTGCAATCCAGGGCGGTTTGATATTTGGAGTTAGTATCCCTCCTACTGACAGCAAGAAGTGCAGCAGGGGGTCTTTATGCAATGATCCAAGGAGGCAAGACACTTCTTCTGGTAGCCAGGTGGTGTGTTGCCAGTGTTGGAAAAGTAGGAATACTAGGCCACATTGCCTGAAAGACCCAGTGGACTACCGATCTTGCGGCAATATGGGTCATCGCCAGCACTTCTATCAGTTCTTCTCACCAGTAGCTGGTGATAGGGGTTCTTATATGACTCCTCATTCAGGAGAAACACCACCATCTTCTCATCAGTCTAGGAACTGGAGTTCTTTTGTCCATTCAGGCCAAGGTGGAGGTCGTAGTTATCATAGTTAGTCACTAGGATTTCAGCGACGATAGGGTGGATCAACTCAGAGTGGTCAGGTAGGGTCACAGGGCCGCAGTGTAGGTCAGACTTTTGTAGTGGAGCAGGATCCCGGACCCTCTACTGTTTGAGGTACGATTCAAGATTCCTCAGTTTTAGCTTCTGCTCTTTTCATTAAAGGGCCTTCCCATAGCATTATATGTGTTTCTGTTGTGGAGATCCTTGGGCTTTGTATCTTTTCTTATGAAAATTCCAGGATGTTAGAAACTCCGTTGGGGGATAGAACGGCTGGGGTAAATTAGTGCAAGAAGTGTCCTCTTGAGGATGCTGAGTGTAATTTTTTGGGACCTTTAATTCCTAGAGATGAAAGTCTATGATTTCATTCTCTGAATGTATGGGTTAGTTCCCTTCCTAGCTGTTTTTTGACTACTACCATTGTAGGGTGAGTTTCACATCACCAGAAGGCATGTCATTTCATTATAAGGGTGAATGGGATGTCCCGACAATAAGAGAGGGACCAGAGCATCATGGGTTTGGAGGAGTTATAGCCCAGATTTATAGTCTCTATCTGTATGACCAGGGGACTTCATATATTGAATTTACTTCAGTGGTGGATTGTTTCATGGATGTCTTTCCAGAGGACTTTTCATGTTTTCCTCCAGAGCAAGAGGTGGAATTTTCTGTAGAGCTCATGCCAGGAGAGGCACCAGTGTCCATTCATCCTTATAGGATATCTACGCTAGAGTTACCAGAGCTCAAGAAGTAGTTAGAGGAGTTGAAAGAAAAGGGTTTCATTCGACCCATCACTTCTCCTTGGGTTTCACCATTCATGTTTGCGATGTAGGAAGATGGCACCCTTAGGCTTTCTGTGGATTATCGGAAGCTGAACCAATTGACAGCCAAGAACCAATATCCTTTGTTGAGGATTGATGATCTCGTCAATCAGCTTCGAGAAGGATGGGTGTTCTCAAAGATTTAATTGAGATCTAGTTATAATCAGTTACGTGTTAGACCATCATATGTATTTCTTACATCCTTTCAGAGCAGGTATGGTCTATACGAGTAAGTAGTTATGCCGTTCGATCTCACGAACATGCTTGTTGTTTCCATGGAACTGATGAACTGAGTGTTCCATCCATAAATGTATTATTTCATGGTGGTTTTCATGGATGATATCTTTGTGTACTCTCACACTCAACATGACCATGCTACCCATCTTGAGATCATTTTGAGTACACTGAGAGAGCATCATTTATATGAAAATATCTCAAAGTGCCACTTTTGGATGGACCAAATTCACTTCTTGGGTAATGTTATCTCAGATAAAAGAGTATTAGTGGACCTAGAGAATGTGAGATCAGTAGTTTCCTAAGAGCATCCGAAGATCGTCTTTGAGGTGAGAAGTTTTCTAGGGATGGATGGATACTACAAGAATTTCATACATGACTTTTTACACTTAACAACGCCACTGACAGGCCTAACTAAGAAGGGTGTGAAGTACCAGTGGATAGATTCTTGCGAGTCAGCCTTTTAGGAGATGATAGGGAGGTTGAATTTAGCACCGATACTAATTTTTATAGAGTTTGGTATAAGCTATACTGTTTATTTTCATGCTTCATGTATCGCACTGGGAGCAGTGCTTATGCAGGGAGAAGGGTTCGTTGTGTACGGGTCTCAGCAGTTGAGGCCACATGAGAGAAATTACCTGACGCACGATCTTGGGTTGGCAGCAGTTGTTCTTGAATTACACTATTGGAGACATTATCTTCTAGGATAGAATTTTGTGGTTTTCACTGACCTCAAAATCCTCAATTATATCTTCACTCATCATGACCTGAATTTGAGATACTGATGGTGGGTTGAGTACCTTCAGTCTTTTGACTTTGAGCTTGCCTACACGCCTGGGAAAGGAAATGTTGTGGCTGATATGCTAAGAAATATGACTCAGATAAAGGTTGTTCAGGGGGCTAGCAGTGAGTGGCAGCTTATGGATCTTTTCCTCTGAGATGCATTTGGAGGTGCACGATAGATAGGGGAAGACGTTTCTTTCTTCGGTAGTTGTTACCTCTACTCTTTTTGATCGAGTGTGTATGAGGCATCTATCAAATTATGAAGGCCTAGTCTTACAGGAGAGCATGTCATAATGGGACTATATTCTTGTATACAATATAGGAGAGGATGAGATCTTGCACTTCCAAGGGAACTTATGGGTGTCAGTAGACATACCTAAGTAGTTGATGCAAGACTTTCATTCCTCAGTTTTCGAAGTTCATCAGGGTTTCACCAAGATTTATCATGATCTACACTATCAATATTGGTGTACAGGTATGAAGAAAGATATTTCTAGGTTCTTCATGAGGTGTTCCACCTATAAGAAAGTAAAGGTAGAACATCAGCAACTAGCTGGTCTTTTGCAGTAGTTACCCACTCCTGAGTAGAAGTGGAATCATGTCGCGATGGATTTCGTGACAGGTTTACTGAGGTCACCTCGAGGGGATGATGTTGTATGGGTTGTCATTGACAGACTCGCGAAGGTTGCTCACTTCTTGCTGATAAAGGATACCTTCAATGTTGATGAGATAGGATGACTGTACGTCGGTGAGATTGTACATTAATATGGAGTTCCACACTCCATTGTTTCAGACAGGGATTCCCATTTTACTTCTCGGATCTGGCAGGGGCTATATAAGGCTTTGGGTATACAGGTACCTTTGAGTACTGCTTACCACCCTCAGACAGATGGCTAGTCTGAGCGTATGATTCAGGTTCTTGAGGACATGCTTCGAGCATGAAACGTTGATTTTGGAGGTTTTTGGGAGAAGCACATACCTCTTGTGGAGTTTTCCTACAACAATAGTTTTCAAGAAACTATCCAGATGTAACCTTATGAGGATTTGTATGGTAGGCAAGTTCTATCACCCTTATGCTGGATGGAGGTAGGAGAGGCAGCTATGTTGGGAACTCGACTTATCTAAGAGACCACAGAGTAGATAGAGTTGATTCGAAAGAGGATGGCTACTACACAGTTTTTATAGAAGTTTTATGCAGATCAGCTGAGAAAACCGCTGGAGTTTGAGGTCGAGGATCATGTTTTTCTACGTGTCACACTGAGGATGGGGAACAAGAGGATTATGAGATAGGGTAAGCTTTTGTCGAGGTACGTCGGGCCATTTGAGGTTTTGGAGAAGGTCAGGCTGGTTTCTTATCAGTTGCAGTTATCTCAGAGGTACCAGGCTATGCATGATGTCCTTCATGTTTCTCAGCTTCAACGTTACTTCTCAGACCTGTCTCATATTTTTCAACCCGAGGAGGTTGAGTTAGAGGTGGATGCCTCATTCGAGTAGCATCCTATCTGGATTGTTGATCAATGTGTGAATTTTCTCCAAGGAAGTTTTGTTCCTCTAGTATGAGTGTTATGGTAGCACGAGTGGGTAAAGGATGAGACCTGGGAGAGGGAGACCGATTTACAATCATAGTGGATGGAACTGCTCAATGATTATTCTTCTACGCCACCTTGCTAGAGAAATTCGGGGACAAATTTATTTAAGGGGGGAAGTTTGTAAGAACCCGGATATTCTTTTCAGGTATGTTTTCCTTTTCCTAGTGTTTTTGAGGAAAAGGAGGAGTTTTGAGAAAATTTCTTAAGTACACACCGTGTACTTTATAAGTACACGTCGTGTACTAAATTACCGTAGGTAGTCGGGTGATGGTCGTGCCACAACCATGCACACGGTCGTGTGTGGTGACTTAGAGACCGCCTAAGGCGGGGGCCGATGAAGGAAAGTACATATCGTGTACTTTTTTTAATTAAACTTACAGTGGTCGCATCTAATGAACAGAACTGTCTTCTTCTCAATGTAATTCATCTGAGAGTGTCCGTACGGTGTAGATTGTAGAGACCCGTATCTTGACGTACATTGACATTACATTACTTTTGCGGAATACTTAATACATAACAAAAATACACACACAAGGATCGTAATAGTTTAGTGTCTTTGGAAACTCGGAACGTAATCTTCTAATCCTGGTGAAAGATCTTCAAAATCTCCGATAAAGATCTTCCCTTTTTTTTTACCTAAAACTTTTCTTTATATCCTGGGGAAAAGAAAACATAAAAGGGTGAGCTCAAATGCTCAGTAAGGGTAAACAAAAGAAATATCAATCACATAATTTTCATAAGAACATAACATTTTTGGAAATCTTAACCTGCAAAAGAGAGCATAATTTCATAACATGGGATAAATCATAGTAGTGAAAATGAAACCATAACTTAAAACATTACTCATTGTGGCATACACACATAATCATAGAGAATCATTTCTTGTTAGTCAAGACTCATTGCCAAGACTATCTTAGTGGACAAAGTCCCTTTCTGAATCGAGTAATCCTCGTTTCAGTCCTGTTTCACTGAACCGGTATAACCTACCATTCCAGCCATGTCTATCTCATGAGATATGAAATCTTTACCCAATGCATTGGAGGGAGATATAGGTCCCACCCATCTCTTAATGAATCCTTTCTTATGTGTGCCACAAAATCATAAATCATACATCATTGCATAACCCATGTAATAAAAATGGGATTCTTAAACAACATGACATCATAAAACCATTCATATAAGATAAAGGAATTCATAAAAATAATTCCATCACAACATAGTCAAATCAATGTAAAAATATGGATAGAAACAGAACCCTTTATTATCTTAGACGGAAAATAATTTTGATAAAACACTTGAATTGAATTCTTGAGGAAAATATCCTTTCTTCTTCAAAATCAATTTCTTTTCACAAAACATCATGCAATTTTAAAAGAAAGATATTTTATTGAAAATAGTCATAAAATCTTTTAGAGGAAGCTTCATGAAAATAAGGCTTCATAAAACAGTAGAAATCCGTTCGTGCCGTATAAGTTAAAAAAAACATTCTTCGTACTTTTGTCGGAAAAGTCAAAAAGTACCTCGTACGAAAAACGACAAAAGATTCCTTTCATATCATTTACTAAAAACTCACCGAAGGGTAAAATTGGATTTAAACAATTGTAGGTTGTTGTAAATAACATTACATATTGAGGAAACATGGATGTGGATGATAAAATATACCCCAGTAAATTTCAAAGTACAAACAATCTCGGATAAAAATGAGATTGTGATATTTCCCTTACCTTAGGTCCGATTTGCTTCGTATGTGTCCGAACCTCCTGTATAATGATTTAAATAATGTCATTGACTTATTACAAAATCATATTCATTGTTATGATATCATATATGGTTCACTTATGACATTATATTACCCGTTCTTTTGTAAATTCCATGTTAAAGAAGCGTTTTGGGTAAAATCATTTCATTTATCGTAGGTGTTTTGACTTGTTGTTCTTGACATCATTATTACTTATATCATGATTTACTTACTTCCAGAATATAAAATATGATTTATATATCATATATATTCAGTATATATATATATATATAATAGGTAGATAAATAAAATGAAAAACACCGTTCATGGAGAAGGTAGTCCGTACGTACGCATGAACGTTGTTTTCCTTTCCTTATTGTCTTGAAATGGAAGTAAGTAGATGACATACATATGTATATATATACATAAATCCAGTAGCTTTATAATGTCATATATTTCATTATTATTTCTTATATATACTTTATAATCATTCTTAAATGGTTAATATGGAGAATGAATCTCATCGCGTCGTGGAGACGGTAGTCCGTACGTACGCACGAGCGATGATATCATTTCTATAAGTATTGAATTGAATTGGAGTGAATTATACAATATATCAGAATCAATATGATGTTGTAATAACTATGTATAGTTATTCTTTACACCATTATACCCATCCTTGTAAGGTGGTGGTGGAAAATAGATTACACCACGGCGTGGAGACGGTATTCCGTACGTACGCACGCGCGGTGATTTCTTTTTCCGTAGGATGGATAGATGGTGAAATAGGGTTGTTTCATACTTATAATAACATATCAGTATATGAGTGATACTGATGTTATTACTTCATAATGAAACAACCTAAGAAGAAGTGGAAGAAGAAATAAAGATAAAAGAATTGGTAACGGTAATTACCTCTTCTTTGAAGCGCCTCTTTGAGACCTCCTCTTAGGGCACTAAAATTGGTCTTTGAGGAAGACCAGAACCTCTAGGATGTTGTTAGGGAAGTGGAGAGGAGAAATTGGCAGGGGTTGGCCGAGCTTGAGTGCTCAAATTGGTGTGAGGAGGAGGGGGAGGAGGTGTCCTTTTATAGGGGAGGAGAGGGGCACCTTAGGAATATCTCAAAATATTATTTTATATTACAGTCAAAATCGGTTTATAATGGTTCCAAAGGGTCTTATTTCGAAGCTAAAGTGGGGATGGGTCGCAATCCTATCAACCAATAAGATTTAGACAAGTTTAGGGTATTATTTTAACCTTATCAATTAGATTTAACTCTAAGTTAAATAATTTAACTTTTACCGTGTCTTTTTGTTTTCTTTCACTATATGGTAAATACACTTACTATAACATGCCAAACGAACCCCAAATTGTTTATTATTAATATATATATCCTTATCTAAGTCATTTGGCCGAACCTTAGATTTTTAGGAATAAAATAACAATTAATAATATAATATTTGATTTAAAAACTATTTTGTGTCAATTTTGACACTATTTGATATATGATTTTTGTGAAAGTCATAACAGAATTAAATGTTCGAACCAAGTTGATTAAATCAACATTAATATATCATAGTAACCTAGAAAATTAGTGGAATTCATAAAAAATCTCAAATTACATTTATTTTGGTGCTTATAACATCAATTATGTCAATATTTCATTAAAAAGATAATTACTGCATCATCGTTGTGTCATAAATAAATTAAATTATTTGATGTCTAAAAAAAAAATACCATTATGTAGGAAATCTTTTTAGCTTTCTAATGAATATTTATAGTCGAATTTATCTTATGTATAACCCCATATTACAAATGATTTACTTATTAAACTTTGATTTTAACTATTTTAACCCTTCTTTAAATAAATTAATAATAAATGTCCTAATCTAATCCAAGTGGGCCTAAATGGTCATATTTTATTCCTAAGTTTGTTTTTGGTCGAATTACACTTGTCCAATAGAATTAGGACATGTGTTAGGGTAATATTAATATCATATTTACCCTTAGTTACCCTATTTACTATTAACCGTGTTAAAAAAAGTAAAAAGTTACTATTCACCAAAAAAATTATTTTCATCTCATTGAACCACATTTTAGTCCTTGATAATAACCGTGTCTCTCGGATTTTCGAAATTCCATTCACAGAAGCGGTAAAATTAAGTTTTATGCAAAATTCAGTTTTTAACCTACCACTTAGTAGTTTCACTATTCATCAAAAATTGAAGGTTTTCAGAAAAATGCCAAAATTTCATCCTAAGCTATATTTCATATTCCGAATTCAAAAATGAAGTCTATTTTACCAAATTCATAACATAGAAGTTGCATTAATTAATTTTATAATTAAATCCCGCTGTTAAAACAAATAGCGTGTTTTTAAGAAACAATATCTATCAAAAGATTGACACTTGTTTATGTCTGGTTTAAATGTGCAATTACATCCAATGACCAACACTGTATTAAATTGTAAAAATATATTCTAAATATACTTTAAAACTACTCCAATTAATAATTTATCACTATTAATTATTTCGATTTAAAAAGTTGTTTTTTAATTATAATTTAGTAATTTTCACTATTCATCAGAATATGAAAGTTATCCGAAATGTACCAAAATTTCACCTTAGGCTAAATTTGATACTCCGAATCCAAAAATGAAGTTCATTTTGAAAAATAATATTTATAGAATTTTAAAAAGTGGTTATTACTATTCATAACGGCTAGTTTTAATAATATTTTAATAGCATATCGTTGTTTAATAAAACTTAGTATTGCGTATTACACACGCTATCGAGGAAGGTCGTGATTGCGTGTAATGCAAGGCAAGTCAAGGATGTGTGTTGTGCAAGCTCCTTTTGGTGTAGCGTACAACACAAGACATTAGTGAAAATAAAAAAAAGAATATTTTTCATAAAATCTCGGGCTGTTACATTCTACCCCCCTTAAAATGAATTTCGCCCTCGAAATTCGTCGGGGTTATAAATGGTTTACTATTTGAAAGTTTCTTTAATAGAAACCCACATCGTAAAAGGGAATACCAAAACTTGGCTTTAAAAACTAAAGTATGAAATGTAACGATTACCCAAATAAACTAATCACTGGGTTTCCACATAGGTGAAAATATGGATATGGAAGAGAAATCTAACCATCATGTTCTGATGGAGAGTGGTAGAGAACATGGCTATGGAAAATCCAGTAATCACAAATCCATAGATTTGTGATGATATAAGGTACCATCTGATTCATCAGGTATAAGAGAACTAGGACAAAGAATTAGAATAAATACTTACTTTATTTTGGTACAATCTCACTGTTGTTCGTGCCTTTAACAATTTCCACTTCATCTCTTAAATAAATGAAGTTGAATTTGTTATTCGTGAAGTGTTAGCAGATCATGTGATAGAATGACGGGTCATTCCATCTGTTTCAAACAAAAGGTTAGCAAAATTATATGCATAAGTCGATCTATAGTGAGATTAATCATATATGGTTCCTAAAATGGACTTATACTTCATATATCATACTGCTTAATATAATAAAACTAGTTTCTACTAAACAGGGACTTCCTGTAGGTCAGTGGTAGGCGATAAAGGCCAGTTGCACTTCGGTTGTGGGTTCGATTCCTACAGCCTTGTCCGAAGCGATGGGCTGTCGCCCGTCCTGCAGGTTGTCCCTTTTTCTAAAACTACGTTACTATAACATCCCATCAATAATATCGAAAATATTCTATCCTTAAACAATACTAACTTATGTCCAACATAATCTAGTCTAATCTTTAGGCTTATACATAATACTGCAGTCCACTCTCATAATATAGTGACATCGATTACCAGAGATTTAATACTGTCGTTGATCCCCACATATCATAAGATATGTCTTGTTGGTCACATTCCAAACATTCAAAGTCCTTAATCGTGTATTCTCTTGAATACCTTAGTGAAAACATGAGTGCAGTTAAAAGTTAACACTTTCCACATACCAAAATCCTCAAAATTCTATATACTCAAACCATGATATCACTTAGTCCTTATATCAATCATGAGCTCATGAATACAATCAAACATCTCATTATCTTCTTATCCTTTCATTATGCACTTATCATCTACTTTCCAAAAGTATCTGAATAACATTTCATGGTTATTGGTACCATTCATCATACACTTTCAAAACTTAAGGAAAGACAACAGTGTAACAATCCTTAGATGTCTCCTTATTCCATGAGATTACTTATACAACATTACACATGATAAACATGTAATCATTCCACTATATTCTTAGACCATTGACCGAGCTTCAACATTTCTTTCATCTCACATATCATTTGTAGTTTCTTCATCATCATCAACATAAATACTTCCCATACGACCATACTGATTCTCTTCATGAGACTTTCCCTTAGGGCATTGGTTTGCATAATGCCCATACATTCCACATTTAAAACATTTAACCATTGTTGATGTCGTAGCAATACCATTATCCTCATCCATGGTGTTAACTGAACCTTTTCCTTTGCACTTACTGGCTTTGTGTCCTTCTTTTCCACACCCAAAGCATCTTCCAGTTCCTTTGAAACATTCTTCTTGATGCCTCTTCCCACATGATTTACATAGGGGAAATTGAACTTTCTTTCCTCTATGATCATCATGGAACTCCATCTTTCTCTTATTAGTCGAGTCAGGAAACTTACCAAATTTTACTTTATTGATCATGTTGTGAGATTGTTGATTTGGCATAATAATGATGTTTGGACATCCAAATCCCATTTCATTTGGTTGCTCATGAAGAATATCATTCCATTGTCCATCATATCCTCCATTATCGTGAATCATCTTGTTTCCAGCCATATTCTAAAACCCAAAAAAGAATAGTGTGAGAGGCAAAAATCGTAATAAAGGGGGAGTAACATAAATATCTATCATCTTTGGTTTAATCTAATATCGTTACCATAGTTCTAGAACTATATCCTATACGTATACTTATCCTTAGGGGCATCCCTAGACATACCTTAGAAATATCTCTAGGGATCTCACTAACGTTTTCGCATCCTAGTTTCCAAAGGTTGACTAAACCTTTCCTCTGATACCAACTGTAGAGACCCGTATCTTGACGTACATTGACATTACATTACTTTTGCGGAATACTTAATACATAACAAAAATACACACACAAGGATCGTAATAGTTTAGTGTCTTTGGAAACTCGGAACGTAATCTTCTAATCCTGGTGAAAGATCTTCAAAATCTCCGATAAAGATCTTCCCTTTTTTTTTTACCTAAAACTTTTCTTTATATCCTGGGGAAAAGAAATCAAAAAAGGGTGAGCTCAAATGCTCAGTAAGGGTAAACAAAAGAAATATCAATCACATAATTTTCATAAGAACATAACATTTTTGGAAATCTTAACCTGCAAAAGAGAGCACAATTTCATAACATGGGATAAATCATAGTAGTGAAAATGAAACCATAACTTAAAACATTACTCATTGTGGCATACACACATAATCATAGAGAATCATTTCTTGTTAGTCAAGACTCATTGCCAAGACTATCTTAGTGGACAAAGTCCCTTTCTGAATCGAGTAATCCTCGTTTCAGTCCTGTTTCACTGAACCGGTATAACCTACCATTCCAGCCATGTCTATCTCATGAGATATGAAATCTTTACCCAATGCATTGGAGGGAGATATAGGTCCCACCCATCTCTTAATGAATCCTTTCTTATGTGTGCCACAAAATCATAAATCATACATCATTGCATAACCCATGTAATAAAAATGGGATTCTTAAACAACATGACATCATAAAACCATTCATATAAGATAAAGGAATTCATAAACATAATTCCATCACAACATAGTCAAATCAATGTAAAAATATGGATAGAAACAGAACCCTTTATTATCTTAGATGGAAAATAATTTTGATAAAACACTTGAATTGAATTCTTGAGGAAAATATCCTTTCTTCTTCAAAATCAATTTCTTTTCACAAAACATCATGCAATTTTAAAAGAAAGATATTTTATTGAAAATAGTCATAAAATCTTTTAGAGGAAGCTTCATGAAAATAAGGCTTCATAAAACAGTAGAAATCCGTTCGTGCCGTATAAGTTAAAAAAAACATTCTTCGTACTTTTGTCGGAAAAGTCAAAAAGTACCTCGTACGAAAAACGACAAAAGATTCCTCTCATATCATTTACTAAAAACTCACCGAAGGGTAAAATTGGATTTAAAAAATTGTAGGTTGTTGTAAATAACATTACATATTGAGGAAACATGGATGTGGATGATAAAATATACCCCAGTAAATTTCAAAGTACAAACAATCTCGGATAAAAATGAGATTGTGATATTTCCCTTACCTTAGGTCCGATTTGCTTCGTATGTGTCCGAACCTCCTGTATAATGATTTAAATAATGTCATTGACTTATTACAGAATCATATTCATTGTTATGATATCATATATGGTTCACTTATGACATTATATTACCCGTTCTTTTGTAAATTCCATGTTAAAGAAGCGTTTTGGGTAAAATCATTTCATTTATCGTAGGTGTTTTGACTTGTTGTTCTTGACATCATTATTACTTATATCATGATTTACTTACTTCCAGAATATAAAATATGATTTATATATCATATATATTCAGTATATATATATATATAATAGGTAGATAAATAAAATGAAAAACACCGTTCATGGAGACGGTAGTCCGTACGTACGCATGAACGTTGTTTTCCTTTCCTTATTGTCTTGAAATGGAAGTAAGTAGATGACATACATATGTATATATATACATAAATCCAGTAGCTTTATAATGTCATATATTTCATTATTATTTCTTATATATACTTTATAATCATTCTTAAATGGTTAATATGGAGAATGAATCTCATCGCGTCGTGGAGACGGTAGTCCGTACGTACGCACGAGCGATGATATCATTTCTATAAGTATTGAATTGAATTGGAGTGAATTATAAAATATATCAGAATCAATATGATGTTGTAATAACTATGTATAGTTATTCTTTACACCATTATACCCATCCTTGTAAGGTGGTGGTGGAAAATAGATTACACCACGGCGTGGAGACGGTATTCCGTACGTACGCACGCGCGGTGATTTCTTTTTCCGTAGGATGGATAGATGGTGAAATAGGGTTGTTTCATACTTATAATAACATATCAGTATATGAGTGATACTGATGTTATTACTTCATAATGAAACAACCTAAGAAGAAGTGGAAGAAGAAATAAAGATAAAAGAATTGGTAACGGTAATTACCTCTTCTTTGAAGCGCCTCTTTGAGACCTCCTCTTAGGGCACTAAAATTGGTCTTTGAGGAAGACCAGAACCTCTAGGATGTTGTTAGGGAAGTGGAGAGGAGAAATTGGCAGGGGTTGGCCGAGCTTGAGTGCTCAAATTGGTGTGAGGAGGAGGGGGAGGAGGTGTCCTTTTATAGGGGAGGAGAGGGGCACCTTAGGAATATCTCAAAATATTATTTTATATTAAAGTCAAAATCGGTTTATAATGGTTCCAAAGGGTCTTATTTCGAAGCTAAAGTGGGGATGGGTCGAAATCCTATCAACCAATAAGATTTAGACAAGTTTAGGGTATTAGTTTAACCTTATCAATTAGATTTAACTCTAAGTTAAATAATTTAACTTTTACCGTGTCTTTTTGTTTTCTTTCACTATATGGTAAATACACTTACTATAACATGCCAAACGAACCCCAAATTGTTTATTATTAATATATATATCCTTATCTAAGTCATTTGGCCGAACCTTAGATTTTTAGGAATAAAATAACAATTAATAATATAATATTTGATTTAAAAACTATTTTGTGTCAATTTTGACACTATTTGATATATGATTTTTGTGAAAGTCATAACAGAATTAAATGTTCGAACCAAGTTGATTAAATCAACATTAATATATCATAGTAACCTAGAAAATTAGTGGAATTCATAAAAAATCTCAAATTACATTTATTTTGGTGCTTATAACATCAATTATGTCAATATTTCATTAAAAAGATAATTACTGCATCATCGTTGTGTCATAAATAAATTAAATTATTTGATGTCTAAAAAAAAAATACCATTATGTAGGAAATCTTTTTAGCTTTCTAATGAATATTTATAGTCGAATTTATCTTATGTATAACCCCATATTACAAATGATTTACTTATTAAACTTTGATTTTAACTATTTTAACCCTTCTTTAAATAAATTAATAATAAATGTCCTAATCTAATCCAAGTGGGCCTAAATGGTCATATTTTATTCCTAAGTTTGTTTTTGGTCGAATTACACTTGTCCAATAGAATTAGGACATGTGTTAGGTAATATTAATATCATATTTACCCTTAGTTACCCTATTTACTATTAACCGTGGTAAAAAAAGTAAAAAGTTACTATTCACCAAAAAAAATTATTTTCATCTCATTGAACCACATTTTAGTCCTTGATAATAACCGTGTCTCTCGGATTTTCGAAATTCCATTCACAGAAGCGGTAAAATTAAGTTTTATGCAAAATTCAGTTTTTAACCTACCACTTAGTAGTTTCACTATTCATCAAAAATTGAAGGTTTTCAGAAAAATGCCAAAATTTCATCCTAAGCTATATTTCATATTCCGAATTCAAAAATGAAGTCTATTTTACCAAATTCATAACATAGAAGTTGCATTAATTAATTTTATAATTAAATCCCGCTGTTAAAACAAATAGCGTGTTTTTAAGAAACAATATCTATCAAAAGATTGACACTTGTTTATGTCTGGTTTAAATGTGCAATTACATCCAATGACCAACATTGTATTAAATTGTAAAAATATATTCTAAATATACTTTAAAACTACTCCAATTAATAATTTATCACTATTAATTATTTCGATTTAAAAAGTTGTTTTTTAATTATAATTTAGTAATTTTCACTATTCATCAGAATATGAAAGTTATCCGAAATGTACCAAAATTTCACCTTAGGCTAAATTTGATACTCCGAATCCAAAAATGAAGTTCATTTTGAAAAATAATATTTATAGAATTTTAAAAAGTGGTTATTACTATTCATAACGGCTAGTTTTAATAATATTTTAATAGCATATCGTTGTTTAATAAAACTTAGTATTGCGTATTACACACACTATCGAGGAAGGTCGCGATTGCGTGTAATGCAAGGCAAGTCAAGGATGTGTGTTGTGCAAGCTCCTTTTGGTGTAGCGTACAACACAAGACATTAGTGAAAATAAAAAAAAAGAATATTTTTCATAAAATCTCGGGCTGTTACATAGATCTTCCCATCCCTTGATTGAGCGACTGTTCTCTGGATCGGACTTCATCAGTTGCATTGGAATCGGATCTGTGAGTTCTATCTTTTTCTTGAACACCTTATTTGGATTCATTATCTCTCGTGAGTATCATGGGTTTAATTTTTTCAACATTTTTGTAGATCTATGACGTTATAAGGTGATTTAAAGCATGAGACTCAAGTATACTGATATACTGATGCCGTGTTTGGTGTTTTGTGCATTTCTGTTGAAATTATTTGAGTAAAATTTCCCAAGACCCTTGATTGAGGTATTTAGTGTTTATAGTTTTAACCCGGTGAAAATGCATGTTATGCTTGTATGATTGGGTAGAGGTTAATTTAATGTGAATAGGGTTAATTGCTATGATTTGGAAGTGTTTTCCCATGCATGTTTTGTTTATGACTGTTTGGTCTTGAATAGCCTGTTAGGATGCCTTGTTTGTTTCCCATGCCTAGTATTGTAGGAAGGAGTGATTGTTTATCTCACATGATATTATGTTTTAGACTTGTTATCCAAGTAGTTCTTGAGGTTTACATTGGCCGCATTGCATTTCTATTCTTGTTTGACTCACACAGGGCCGTGAGAACTGGGTGTAGTGGACCATAGAGAAAATGGACATAAGGGATTCTCCATAGTGTCTGTTATTATTGTTATGATGCGACACCTTAGGAGAAATTGACGTAAGTGCTTCCTCATAATGTCTGTACTTCCTCGACATAGGCCACATGGGGAATGAGATGTAAGTGCTTCTCCATAGTGCCTTTTAGTTACCGATACGATACTATATGGGGAATTGACGGTGAGTGCTTTCCCAGGGAGTCTATACTAAAGATGAACTTGAGGGGTTAAATTGTGTGTACTTCCTGGAGGGTTGCGTGTGTTTTATAGGTAGGACTAAAGGGGATTAGGCTGTGAGTACATCCCAGCGGGTTACCTGTTTGTGATTATCTTTTTACTTGTTATGTGGTACAGAATATTACGAAACTGTGGAATTGTTTACTGTTGATTACTTCCTTGTTTATTGCTTCTTTGTTTATTGTATGCCATGTATATTCACTAACTATTAAGAACAGATCTCTTGGTGTTTTCCTACTAGTATTTAGTCTTACACCCTGTTTGGGCCATGCTTTTGGGCCTAAAATGATTATGTTGTTGCAGTTATAGATAAGGGCAAGCACCCCTCTACTTCGGGTACATGACTTCTTTGGAGCTGGAGATCATGAGACCAAGCATAGGCTTGCGATGTTGTGGAGATGTTTATTACATTCTTTTGTAATTTGGTTTAGTATTGTATTTCATCATTTTGACTTGTTTGGATGATTTCCTAGATATATGTATCATGCATAATTTATATATATATATATATATATATGTGCTCTAGTGGTTATTTCTTCAGTCTTCCGCTGTTTGTTTTGTATGGTAATATTACAGAATCCACTATTGTTATATTTTTCTCTTCTACTGTGTTACTCTTCCAATTAGGGCATAGTTCCCCAACAATCACACCCAAGGCCCTCGCTGGTAGTTGGTAGCCTCTGGCAGTATGGGAAATGTGTTTGAGGCCATGTGACCAACCAGGTATGGGGCGTCTCTAGGCAGATTCCAGAACCGGGATGTTACATTTGGAACTACCTGGGATGAGCTTGTGGATGAAGAAGAGAATTCCACTATTGATCAAATAATTATAGAAGAAATTGAAAAACTCATTTTGGATGCTTTAGAAAATACCCAAATTGACACACTTACCGAGAATTCTTGTAGGCTAAACTCTACAGATTCTGGGAAACCTATACCAGTTCTTGTTGTCCCCACCTGTGGGAGTGAAATTAGTTGATCCTTGGAAAATAATGATGGCCCATCCAATGATATACAGTAGGTTGTGCTTCCCGAAAACCCCAGAGGTACTAGTGTTCCTTCTGATAAAAATGATGGTTGGGTTTCTACAGGTGCTACATCATCCCATGGGTAGGGTAGATTCAAAGTCTTGGTTAACAAGACTATAGATGGCCATCCCTCCATTGATTCTGTAGGTTTCATTCTCGTGGTCGTTTCTTCATGTATGAAATCAAACTGAAATGGTGATTTATTTAATGATATCTTAGTGATAGTGGGCACACATCACACTTCTCCTGCTATGAACACTAATTGTTTACCCATCATTCATGCTGGAAATTTCTCAATGGAATCATGGTATAGCCTAATAGCCACACCATTGAATGCTAAAACCCCCGAAATAAATCAGATTGTTTCTAATACAGGTTCTGATAACAAATATTTTGTTTCCCTTAAGACTAAACAGGGAAAGAAACCTAGTCCGACCTATACTCAAAATGTCATAAGATCAAAGAGTAGGAAGGGCTCGGGTGGTTAAAAAAAGGGTTTTAACCACAAAATCAGGTTCCAAGGATTCTTTTGTTTTTGAATTGTTAGGGTATTACTAATCCCAACACTTTAATTATTCTTAAAATATTTCTTATGACTCCAAAACCTAAATTGTTTTCTATTTTTGAACCTAAAATAATGTTTTCTTTGAAATATATGCATCTTTGGTCTTATGGTTATAATTTTTTAGGTGCATGCAAAGATGGTCTTGCTGTTGAATCTCTTTGGGTATTTTTTAGCATTCCACTTTGCAGAATGTAAATGCATTCAAAAATTTTAAACAGATGTTTACATGTGATTTTCTCTTTGATGGATTACCCAGTTTTTGTACCATGATTTATGCTAAGATTTGATATTAAGATCGATGATCTCTTTTGAATGACCTTTGTTTTTTAGCTAACAACATCCATGACCCCTGGTTTGTGATCGGTTGATTTAATGAGACTCTTTCCATGAGTGAGAAAATTGGCACATCCCACTCTTCTATCTCTTTAAGAGAATTTAAAACTTCTATTGAGGATAGTAACCTTGTTGAAATTAACTTGACAGGTTCCAAGTTCACATGGTATATAAGACACTACAACAAGGTAGTTTCTAGTAAACTTTATAGGGATTTCATGAATATCTCTACTCTGGAAAATAGGGACACCATCTCTACTATTACATTACCTAAGATTAACTCAGATCATCATCCCATTCTTATCAGTATTTTCACCAAAATTCTTAAAGCCATTCTTCCTTTCAGATTACATAATGCTTGGTCCACTGAACCCAAATTGTTTGACATTAAAAAAGAATTTGGGAGTCCAAGAATCATCACAATGGTGATTTATCTTGTATCACAAAATTAAAACACCTAAACCAGTGTATTAATGGTTTTTGTAGTTCTAAATGTAAACAAATTGATAAGGAAATATCTACCCTAGACAATGAATTATCAAAATTCCAAACACCACTACTAGCTCTGATTTCTCCTTGGATCATCAACTTGAAATCAACACCTCTATGAAACTACACTCTCTAATTTTACTTAAAGAGAACATACATAAGAAAATGTTTAATACTAAATGGATTTTTGGTGGTGATAGAAACACTATGTTCTACTACTCTCTTCAAAAAATCAGAAATGTTTGTAGACCTCTTTCCTTACTTAGAGATGAAGACACCCTCATAGATTCTATGGAGGCCATTTCTATTCATGTTGTCTCTTACTTTGATAATAGTTTCACTGTCCAAAATGTAAAAAAGAACCTACTTTGTAATATCATTCTGGCTATGGTGAATGAGGAAGAAAACACTTATCTTTTAAGAACCCCTTTTGATCATGAAATAAAAGATACACTTTTTAGCCTTAACCCTGGTAGTGCCCTGAGTCTTGATGGTTTCAACAATGGTTTTTTCAACATTAATATGAGGTTATTCAATTATATGTTTGAAAACATTTCAAATATTTTTTTTCTAATGGTTTTCTCCCTCATGGTCAAAATTCTAAATTTCTTACTATAATTTAGAAAGTGGAAAATGCCTCTAAAATTCATCTCTTCAGGCCTATTTCCCAAATTAACTCTCTTTACAAAATCATTAAAAAACATATTTCTAATAAACATTATGTTATATGAAATAAAATTGTTTCTTGGAATCAATTTTGTTTTATTAATTGTAGGTTTATACAAGATTGCATCTTTTTTTCTTTCAATGCACCAAAATATTAAACAGAGCCACCTGAGGAGGAAATATTTCCATAAAACTTGTAATTAGGAAATCCATTGATACCATTGATTAGAGCTACATTTTCAAAGTTCATTAGAGCTTGGGTTTTAATTATACTTTCATCAGTAAGATAAAATCCTCATTTAAATCTTCTTCCATCTCCATCCTTATCAATGGTTCCACTATGGGTTATTTTAAATGCACCAATGGAGTTAGTCAAGGTGATCCCTAATCTACCATTGTTTTTGAAATTGTTAAAGATTACTTAAGTATATTTCTCACTCATCATGTTGATCAAAATAAACATAAACCTATTCAGGTTTCCTAAAATTTAAATGATCCCACACATCTTTTATATGTTGATGAAAACATCTTGTTCTTACTGGGTGATAAAAGGAATATTCAAAATCTAAAAATTCCCTATATCATTATGAAGAAATATCTTGTCAAACTACAAGATGGAAAAAATACTTTTTTCATTGGGAATTTTTTCAAATAATAGAAAAAGTAATATCATCAACAATTTAGTCATCAAGGAAGGATCATTCCCTTTCACTTATCATGGTGTAACCATTTTTTGGGGAAGGCCTAAATCCATTTAATGTTCCACCATTTTTAACTAATTCAGTAATCAAGATTCTTCTCGGAAGGATAATTCCCTCTCTATGGCTAGAAGGATCTGTCTTTTCTCAAAAATTTTCTATGTGCTGATGGTCTACAAATGGCATGTTGGTTTCCTTAAGAAAATTAATGTTTATAACAAAAATTTTGTTTGGACTGGAATCACTCTTGAATGGAAGATTATGACCATTCTATGGGATACTTTTTGTAAACCATTAGAAAAGGGTGGTATTGGCATAAAAAAATTCAAAATCATTAAAGATTCTCTTCAATCTAGACTCACATAAAAGTTGATTGAAAAAAATTAAGAATTCATTGCCTTTCTCAAAAAAAAATATTCATTAGTAAGTTATAGAAATGAAATTTGAACTATATTACCTCTTCCATATGGCCATCACATTATAAAATATTTTCCCAACATAATGAATAATTCTAGATGAATAGTTAGTAATGATTCCTCCTGGAACTTGTTGCTGGAAAACTGGACGGGCGCTCCTTTAATCTCTATTATGCCTCCCAATTCTCTTCCAGGGAACACCAACTACACTATAAAAAAATTATTCATTATTGTAACATAAAACTTCAAGATAATATCATTAAAGTTATAGATAATTATCCCTACTACAATTCTAAATATTTACTTATTTGGGATCTTGTTCATAATGGTGTCCTTGATTCAAAAAGTTTTTAAAGTAACAATTTTTTAAATTCTAATTTTATCTTTTTTTGGTTGAAATCCTTTAACAAACCATGGATTAAACCCTCAAGGCTTAATCTTTTTTGGCATATTTCCCATAAAAGAATACCCAATATGGTTTTTCTTTAGTTTTTTGGGATTCAACTTTTATCTAAGTGTCATTTTTGTAACCAACATAGAGAAGATACTAATCATCTTTTTCTATCTTGTGCTAGGGCTTCACCCCTTTGGAACTATATTTTTGACATCTTTGACTGAAGATGGTTATTCCTTGATTCAATTAGCTCCCAATTAAATCATTTTGTGGATCTTGAAGCCTCTCATAAAATCAATAATCTTTTCATAAATGTTGTAGTTGAGATCCTCCATGTGATCTAGTATGATAGAAATGCTATTCTCCACAACAATTTCTCATTCAATGTTAATTAAAATCAGACGTGGATTCTCATTTCCATTACATATGATTCCTTGATTAAGATATATTATTGTGAAAAAACTATTTGAGACTTTGATATCATCCATAGAATTCATATTTATGCTCTTTAAATACAACCTAGACACACTTTTGAGGTGTTCTTCCAATCCCCACACCCAGGATAGTTCAAATTGAATGTCGATGGTGCTTTGGAAGGCAACCCAAGACCTGCGGGTTGTGGTGCTATTTTCAGAGACTATCATGGTCAGTGTCATAAATGATTCTTTGGCATCTGTTCTATTTCCTCATCTCTGGATGCTGAAATGATGGTTGTAATCTATTCCATTGACTTTTCCAAACAAATGGGCTTCAACAATGTTTATTTTGAAAGTGATTTGACCACTATAGTCAAGGATATTTGGAATGGTGTGGTTCATCTTGTTGAGCCACTTACTACCCATTGGATGAAATTCCTTGCTTTTCTTCAGGATACCATCTACATTGTCACTCATGCCTTTTGTGAAGAAAACATGGTTACAGATAGTCATTATAATAAGGGACTCAACCAGGGAATAACTTGGTGAGATGACCTTCCTGTTGATTTACTCCCTTTTTATGATAATGATTTTATAAAGATACCATATTTGAAACTCATGTAACTTTATTCTTTATATTGAATAAATTGTTCCTTGTTCAAACAAAATAATTAATTTTTTTACTTATCAATGAATTCATTTAAATTTAGTTTAATTCTTAACAATGCATATTCCTAAAAATGGGTTTTCATTTCATTTCGTGTGTTTATTTTAAAATTAATTTTTATAAATTATTAAAAATGAATTTCATAAAATGGATTTGAAATTTTGAGTCATCATGTTAAAAAATTTTATAGGCCCAACATTCATTTTTTATCATAATTAAATGTAAAAAACAATTAAAAATTATTATCACAGATGAGGTTTACATGGGTTTACCAAAGGGTTAATCTATGATATAAAGAAAATATTTCCCGATAAACTTGTAAAAATACTATTTTATGGACATATATTTCATATATAATCTTATATTCAAATATGATTCATTTCAAAGCATTTTCCTTCAACTAGACATTAATAAATTTTAATCTTTTGTAAAAATCCAAGTGTTTCCTCTCCTTCCCTTATAAAAGGATACCAACTACCATCTATTATGAACAATAAAAAAGAATATTATATCAATAAATACCTTATAAAATACCTTCCTAAAATCCCTACCCATGTATTAGAGGTCATATTTTGATCATAATACCATCCTTTTAAGGCTTATTGTGTATTCCAAAGGGGGGGTTCTTGTCGAACATGTATAAATATTAACAGACCTCTTCAAATTTTAATTCTTATGACACATTATCTAAAACGATAATATTCATCATAAAATTGTTAATATAGTATCACCTATATATATGTTATTATGACAATAGAGCTACAAAGTTTCACCTCTATAAAATCAGATTTGAAATGAATGTATCTCTTATGCGTTTGGACTACCACCTATACGTAGTGATATGATGCATTTTCCACCACCGAATCAGATGAATGTTTTTTAATTATGGATTTCATAAAAATATATGATATATATTTTATAATTATGATTATGGAATGATATAATTTTATTTATCATTCTTTCTTTATTTTCATTATAAAATGAAAACAATGTCCATGCATACATCCAGACTACAGTCTCCATAAACGATGTAATTCATTTTTCTATATCTAAAAATTATTTATGATTATAAATATGTATATAATTAATATATATGATATTTATATGATGATTAAAATTATGAATTTTAGGAACATTGATAAAATTTTATTTTTTAACCGAAACATTCATGAAAATTGAAATAGTTAACACACTAAAAGATGTTTTTTCTAAATAATTTTTAATAAATGTATATTGAAATGTAATAAGTGTATAATATAAGAAATTTTATTTAATTTTATTTTTATATAATATAAATATAATAAATTTCAATTTTTAATACATGAGGTTAGAGTGCTGATGAAGTAATTCAAATTTGAGTTCTGGTTTTTATGATACAATCTCATTGTTTGTACGATTTTTTAGGATTAAATTTATGATGATGAAATTATATAATCTATCTACCAAAAAATCCTATTAATGGTTTTTCCTATAGTTATTTATAGTTAATAAATGTTTAATTTAATTTTATTCTCTTTAATTTCCCAAGATATTGAATGAATTGTTTTTAGAAAAGCCGTCATTGTTGTTACCTCCAATTGGGAAATATTTTCATCCACAAACATATTTTATTTAAATTTATTTGAAAAATGTATTTAAAATTAAATAATTATTTATTGAAAGTATTTTTAACCATTTTTGACTATTTATAAAAATAATTGTTGGAATCTTCTTGTCATTTTCTCGACAAGGTTCTTTTTTCTGAAAGTTTAAATGGAATATTTGTTTTAATATATAACATAGAAAAAAAAATTCTAGCCTTCATGACTACTATTTTATTTCAATATTTTATTATATGATTCCATAATTTATTCCAATGAATTTTTATTTATATAATATTTGTGATTTCAAAATAAAATGTGTATTTTCCTCAAGAAATGTTCTAGTGATATTTTTAGTGGATTTTTTCAACTATAATAAAATCTATTAATGTTACATTTTCTTTACTAAGGATATGATTCTATGATACCATCCTTATTCTCTCTCTTGATTATTTATTGTGATGAATATAGAATATTAATGAATCTTTTTTTCTTTTCCACATGTTAATTATTGATGGATTGATAAATGTTTTCAAGATCATGCGGAATACATATGAGTAGATTATAATTATATAATGCATCATTAAGTTATATATGTTCAATTAATTATGTAAATATTAATTATTTATGATATCAAATGGTATAAAATAAATTATCCCCAGACCAAAAAGGGTAAATAAGAGGTTATATGAATCCCGAGGTTGGTATGTAGGTGGTTAGCCAAAGACTGACATCAAATGAATGTCTTGGTGGGTAGACCTAACATAGGATTTATAAGATTATTTTTATGAAATACTCTATGCCACTCCTTTATGACATGATCATAAGCCAGTTTTATCCTCTCATGGATCATGTTCTTTGATACTTTTATGATTAATTCCATATGAACTACTAATCATTATTCCATGAATCAATATTATGTTATTTTAATTTCTAGGTATAGTTTTAAAATGTTATAATACTATTCTCATACCATTTTTATTATGTTATACATAAATGTTCATTGATATCTTACTTTATTAGCCTTACTAAGAATATGAGATCACTATTTATTATGTTTCATTTTCCTCGAGATTTGAATAAAGGTTCTAATAATGATATGTCTAAGAAGGGTTATAGTATTTAAGAACTAAGTGGGAGAGGATAATGATATTTTATGTAGTAGATATTTATATATCTATGTTTCCAAAGACTCTAAAACATTACAGTTCTATGATGGATTGTAATATTAATAAATATTCAACTACAATGATTTAATATTTATGTATGAAATGATTGTGTCTCTTTTGTTGGTATGAGAGAAATGTTTGTTAATTTTTGGATACTGAGATTATGATAATTTAGTGAGAAGAATTAGGATATGCATGATTATTGGATAAAATACTCATTTATTATAAGAAAAGAAGTGTGGTTTTCCTATAAAATAAATTCATTTCAAGATAATGGATTGTGTATCATATGCACCTAGGGTAACAACTCTTAATGGGGTATATTTTGTGTCATATTAAACATCAATATTGCTTCATGATTTTTCCTAGGACTACACTCATAGATAGACTACCTTATGGGATATTACTAAGTTAATTCACATTTTATTTATGAACCATTATGAATAATTTAATTTTATGGAAACCATGGATATCCAAGGCTAATCATAAGGTGTCACAGTATGAAACAAAGGTGTCATAATTTAGAAATAAAATGAAATATTTTCATGATAATGTTACTAATTGCTGTAATTAATTATTTTTATTCTAATAAAAAATATTTTAGATTAGTTTAGGGATTGATGATAGAATGATGAAGTTGATGCAGTGATAAATATACTCTAATATTTAATAACCAATTCAAACATAGTTATTTGTATTCATTTATATTATGAATCATGTATAGAAATAAAAATTCATATACACAACAAATAGATTTTCAATTAGTAGTAAAAAATATTAATGGTAAGTTGATATCATCTCAATTCTATTATTATTCCCTAATTAAAATTTGTGTGAATGTGCTTCCAATAAATCATATTAATCTTCCTCTAGTTTATTTTGATTTTTTGGGAATGGATTGGATTTATTTATATAAATACCATTTCAATTTTCTTGTAAAACAAGTCACGTTGGATATTTAAAAGTAACACATGATCATATATCAGTGTGAAGATATGTATGGAAATTCAGTAGAAAATACGACTATTACATGAGCCTTGATTCCATTTACATAGGAAAATATTTCTTAAATGGTTGGGGAAAAATCCATAATGATGATATGCCTATAGTATTGGAGATTTTTAATTTATTTTTATATGGGTTTTTTGTTATACATATAAATAGTGAATTTTTGTTTTTGATATACCATATTCTTTATGCTAAACCATTATCAAAGGCTCAAAAAAATAGACCTAATTGTGTTTTAGGAATTTTATAAGTAATTCTAATATATTCTTCATTATGGATTCATTCACCCAAGCGTTTTAGCTTGGTATGAACATGTTCATTATTTTAAGAACAATGTGGGATTAATGTAACTCTATATTGATAATCAGGAGACCAAAATGATTCTATTCAATAATAAGTATCATTTAATACATAATGATGATTTTCTTGATCAATTATTAGGATCTCAATAATTTTATAGTATTAAACTTTGATATGAATATTATCAATTCTTGATCAAAAGTAAATTTTCACCCATTACATCATTCCAAATGAGTTATTAAGAATTGGAATTTCTAGTGATTCCATTTGAGCATAATAATTCCCCTATTTTTATTTTTTTATTGAATATAATCTTTAAAGATTATTATGATCGGTTTTTGGTAGTTTATATATATATATATATGATATTATTATATATTATATGACTAAAAAAGAACATTATGATCACTTTAAGATTATACATAAGACCCTTAGGAAAATAAATATTCATGAAAATTTATCAAGTGTGCTTTTTTTCCTAAAAAAGATTAATTTTTGGGTTGTATAATCTCAAGATAGGGTATATCAATAGTTCCATCAAAGATGGAGGTTATTGAACATTGACCCAGACCAACCATACTGACAGAGAACCATGCCTTTCATAGATTGGATAGATATTATAGATACTATGTGATTAATTTCATAGGGATATATAATCCACTCACTATGTTTCCTTTAAAATCATGTCATGTTCCTTTAGACATCTAAATGTGAAGAAAATTTCAAGAAACAGAATAGAATTTTTTATGTGATCTTATACTCAGAGTTCCCTAAAGAGGATAAGGGTTTTGAATTTATAGTTATACATTGAATAAGGGGATGGAATGTGTTCTTATTAATAATTATATGGTGATATATTATTATTCTTTATAATTTAAGGATCATGAGTCAAATTACCTGATTCAATACATGGAGTTCGTAGTCAAAATATTTTCATTAAATATATAGAGGAATTGTCTTTACATGTAATGGTGTGACATATATATTTATCATAAAATTTTAAATTATATATTCAACTAGAAATAGTTGAATATATACTAGATAATATAGTTATTGTTTATTAAGTATTATGATTTTTCAATAAATTACCACCTTGGGAAGATGAACAAAGAGACTCGTGCTTTGAGTCAAATGGATCATGCAAGATTTTCTATGATAAGGTACACAAACGATACAATATTTTAGAATTTTTAAAGGATGAAACTTGATATATTAATTAATTGGGAGAAATATTATATTGTTCAAGTGATTGTTCAATTATCTTTCCATATAAAGATTATAGAAGCCCAAAAAGAAAATGCAAAGCTATAAAAGAAAGTGATAATTGGTCCTAATTTCATAATTTCTTATTATTGAATGATAATGACAAGGATAAAGTATTATTCCCATAAATAATATATTTAAAATAAGATTTATTTGAAAAATATCATATATCAACATTATCTATTCATCATGGAAGTACACATATGTATACAGATCTGATAGATGTTTTTTGGTGGGACAACATGAATAGATATATTATGGAGTATGTATCTCAATGCACGGTATATCATTAAGTTTATTATGATATATATAATTATAAGGGTATTTTACAACCATTACCTTTACCATAATAGAAATTCAAAAACATATCTATAGATTTCATTTTCAGACTCACCAAAATTTCTAAATTCCATATTTCAATTTGAGTTATAATTGATCATTTAACGATGTTAGCACATTTCATTATAATCATAGAAGATTTATCACAAGATTAAATTTACTAGTTATGTATTATATATTTTCTAAGGTTTCATATAGTACTACCTTCAGTTGTATTTTATCTAGATCTAAGTTCTACCTTGAACTTTTTGAAAATCTTCAACAAGATCTAGATATAGAGTTTTGTTTTAGTACTACATATCTTCCTCATAAATTTGTTTAGTCTGAGAAAACCATTCAAACCCTAGTGTATATATTGATATTATGATATCTATATTTCAAAGGTGGTTGTGATCAACACCTTAGTCTAGTCAAATTATCCTACCAAAAATAGCATTTGATCGACAATTAAGTAGGCTCATTATGAAACCCACTATCGAAGGAAGTATAAAACTATATTATATGGGGATAATGTTTTGGAGTAAAAGTTATTAGGACCTGATATATATATATATATATGCGGAAATGGAAAATAAGGTTATATCAATACAGATGAATATGAAATTAGTCAATATTTAAGAGAAGAGTTATGCTAAAAATATTCAGTATGATTCAGAATTCAAAGTTGGTAAGAAGATATTTATATAACTTTATCATTAGAATAATGTTATGATATTTTAAAATATAGAAAATATGATCCCAAGATACATTTTTCCCTTCGATATTATTGATCATGTAGGAATTGTATCTTATTGTATGGAATATCCAATAAACATATATCATGTTTATAATGTGTTCTATGTACCGTTCCTAAGGAATTATGTACCTAATCCTCCACAAGAAGTGAGATAAGAGGTTGTACTGAGGGATAATGATCTTTCCTCTCAAGAAAACCCGGTATAAATATTATATCATATAGATAAATTGTTATGAAGAATGACTATTCATCTTGTAAAAGTTCTATGAAGAAATAAAAACGTTGAGGAAGAAATATGGGAACATGAGGATGTGATCAAGCATATATATCCTCATCTGTTTGCATCAAAGAAAGGTAATTTTGGTGGAAAATTCAATTTAATTCAGGTATAATATAACACCAAATGATTCTATATTAATTTACATTGAAATAAAATTTATATATTTTATATCCTTTTTTATATGCAACCCTGAGTCTGAATAAACTTATGCTATAGTTTCCTATTATAACATATCTATTATACTGTAGGGTATGATTAATATTAACCAAATTATAAAATATATATAGAATTTTTTTCTAAAATAAATAAATATTTATTACTTCTTAATAAATAATCATTAAATTTTTAATAAAATTAAGTTCTGATTTAAAGAACTATTTCTTAAAGAAATGTATTTTTTAATATCATGGGTATTTTTATCTTAATAAAGTGTTTTTATCACTATTTAAAAATTCTTTCAAAGAAATGTATTTTTAATTTATATTAATTAAGGAATAATTTTTCATATATTAGTTATCTAAAGGTTATAAATGATGATAATATCATTTAAATGTAAAATAGAGTAATTTTTCATAAAACTTATTTTATGTGCCCAATACATTTTTTATCATAGTAAATTTGATAAATAATTATTTATTCAATGGAATTTATATATACTTTATATTCAATTTAAATTTTTAACATTCACTTTATTGTTTTTACTGGGAAATGAAGTAAAATAAATTCAGTTTCATGCATAGAAAATCAATTTTTTTAAAATGGGTTTTTGTTGAATTTTTCACGCTTATTTTAAAATTATGTACTAAATAAAAATTGTAAAAATATGGTACATATTTTTTATCAATATTATAATATTATTAAATTATTTCAATATTTTTTTTGGTTATAATGAGAAGAAAAAACTTTAAAAATATTTTACCATGTTTACGGTTTGAATAGGATTACCTATGGTTAACCTAAGTGACAATGGTAATATTTCCACAAAAAACATTTTTTAATAATATTTCCTAGATATATTAGGACCGTATCTCATATAATGATTGAATTTTTGTCATTGTGAAGCATTTTTCTTGAGTAATACATTAATATATTTTAATCGTTTGAGAAATTCTAACTATGTCTTGTTCCTCCTTTATAAAAGGATACCTCTTCTCCTCTTTATTGCACACATTAAGAGTCTATTAACTTATAAAATCGATATAAAAATACTTTCCTAACATAACCATAAAAATCTTATAGGTGTTTGTTTGATCATAACACTATTATCTCAAGGTATAATGTGTATGCTAATGGAGGGTTCTCGACTAAGAGGTATAAATCCTAATTGAGTAATTTCTTTTTTATTTCTTCATCCATATACTATAAAACTATTATATCCATTGAAATATGATCAATATTGTATCATATATATGTTTATTTTTTATTATGGAAATGTAAAAACCATTTTCCACCTTCTTTTTATCAATTGGGATATGAAAGTATTGGTAGTGTGTACGTGTGGACTACCACCTCCACGTAGTGACATAATTCATTTTCTAGTACACCCTCAAATGGATATTTAAAATGATTAATTTAATAAATATATATGATATTTATGATATAATTATGATTTATTAATAATAAAATATTATTTATTATTATTTATTTATTTATTTTTTGAAAATGGAAACACCTTTCATGCGTACATACAGACTACTATCACCAAGCCTGGTGTACTTCATTTTTCAATATATTAATTTTATATATGGTTATAAATATTTTTATAATGAATATATATGATATTTATATCATTATTAAAAAAATTATATTATCTAAACATGATCAATGTACAAGAACTGAATCTATTGAAATGAATCATTCGTGATAAAATGAAAAAGATAACACCCTAAAATGATTATTTTATTAAATAATAATTATTAGATTTGTGTTGAAGTGTTATAATTCAGTAATATATATTTTTATAAGTATTTATATAATTATGGTATATAATTATAATCCATTCAAATTTATTATAAGGGAGTATTTAGTGCTTGTGAAGCAAGTTGAACATGACATAGGGGTTTTATATTATAATCTCATTTTTAACGGGATTTTTTATTCTTACATTTTTAATGATAATATAGTAAGATCATTCATTAAAAATCTTAGTAATTTTCTCATAATTGGGTAATTTATAATGAATAAATATTTTCATTTAATTTTCCCCTCTTTAATTACTCAAGAGTCTAAATGTAAATTTTAAATGAAAATCGACTGTGTTTTTTACTCCACCCGAGAATCCATTTCTTCCATGTCCTTATTTTCATTTAAATTATTTAATGAATTTTTTTAGTATTATTTAATTATTTATTAAAGAAATCGGTAGACATTTTATACATTTTATAAAAAGTTTTAAAAGTAATTATCATTTCATTTTTTGAATGATGTAGTTTTTTTCAAATGTGTAAATAAAGTCCTTGTTTTAACATATACACCATGAAATAATTACCCCACCATAATGAATAAAAATTTAATATTACTTTAAATTTTTCAATGATTCTACTCAAATAAAATTGTTTTCTTTTTATTTTTGACTTTTGTTACGTTTTTAATAAGTAAACTCAAAAGGAAAAGTTCATTTTCCTCAAGAAATATTCTATTTATCTCATAAACTAATTTCTCATCTATGATAACATATTTTTATATTAATTATCATTCAATTGGGATATTACTCTTTGATACTATCCTTAGTAATTATATTTAAGGTTTATATTTATGATGATAAAATATTATTGTAACCCATTTTCTATAACATCTCAGATTTCTCATGTATTATTTTTAGAAATGATTTGGAATGATTTCCAGATGAGGAATTGAGACGGCGTTTGATTCAGAGGCCCATTTTGCTCAGAACAATTGTCTAAAAAATGTTAAACTTTTAATAGCACAGACACACAGTTTGCTGAGAAAGTGTAATAACTCTTCAATGGGTGCCCAAATCCAAAATCCAAGGGCACTGTTGAGCTTTGAATGGCGTCCTTACCCATAGTTGTGACATAACCATGGTCAGCGCGAGCCATCTATAGAAAAATTCACCAAGGATGTAACCATAAATAATATAAATAAATAAAATAAAATTATTCTTTAAGTCGTAATAACTCATGAATGGTGTCTCAATTTAGAAATCTAATACCATCTTTGATTTTTAATGTGGTTTTTACCCTAGGCATGATGTAACTTTTGTCAGAGTGAGTCGTCTATAAAAAAAGTCTCAGAGGGAATAACTGTAAATAAAATATTTTAACAACACAATGACTTTTTATTTTTATTTATCATTTTTCTAGAATTCTGGGTTATCACCATAACCCAGGAATCCCTCTAAGATGTGCAGAATGAACTCTTTTGAACAAAAAGCGATGGATCGTGGATCGATAATCGATGCACAAATGATTCGAAGGTACCTTGACAACAATGATGACACAATGATCATCCTTCATCTGTGACTAATTTGGATCAAGGTAGTATGATTGTTTATTTGTGATTTTCCATGCTCTTTATTTCCATAAAGAACATCGTTCAATCCATAAATATATAAATCCACTGTTTGATTGTTTTTGTGGGATGTGATTTTATCTATATAATTATCGTGAGATTTTTTTCAATTCCTCTTCATTTATCCTTTTAGCTAAAATTGATTGAGGGTGAAATGAAGAAAAGTCAAGGTGTGATCTGCAATGTTTTATTTGTGCTTTCCTCTCCCTTGTTCTCAGGTTCTTCACTGTTGGACCCCCATGGACACAGTTCGACTAGCTGCGTGGCATCAAATGTGATCAGACCCTCGGATTGGATGAAAACCAACAACGGAGGCTGGGTCTATGTAGATCGGGACCCAAATAATACAAATCTGTGACTGTTTTAAATTCCTAGTGTCATAGGTGTCTTGTAGTTCCACAGAAGGGACCATTGACTTGGGTCTGATACCATGGTCTCGAATGGAAAGGTGGTAGCTTTGGCAACCTAGGGCGTCGGAGACCGGTGGTGGTGGCACTGCATGAGATGTGGAGACATAGAATCCAGATATGTAGAAGTGTTACAATGTGGGGCCACGGAATGTGGCGTCAGTGGTGGCTGCATGAGACATGACAGACGACTGCCGAGACTGGGTGTGGCCCTGCTGGTCAGGTTAGACCCGGAGGATCGGGTCAAAACTAGCGGGGCGGGTTGGACCCAGCGGACCAGGCCAGACCGAGGTCGGACCTCAGGTCGACCTGGGGTGGTCACACAGTTGACCATGGGATGGTCGATAGTGGCTGTCAATCGCCATTATAGTGGCCCACCAGTGTGGTCTGTCCACGGGCCCAGTGACCCCCCCTTCTTCTAAAACATTAAACATGAAAATATTTCAAACAGTATGTCTTTTTATGATCCTTCTATAGTGTTGGGAACCTGATGAAGATTCAGTTCTTTTGATATAATGTGGTGAGTTTTTTTCTTAGACCAGTGTTGGGTGATGTCATTCCATTGGTTATTTACTCGAGGCTTCAGTACATCATTATATCAATATTACTGGTTTATAGTCCCCTCTAGAGGCCAAGTCCTAGATAGAGTTAGAGTATTTCTCCATGGGACTGGAATATGATCCTATATCAACCCTATTGTAGTTTTGTGGTAATCTATGTAACCTCCAAGAGTAGAGTATTCGTCCTATATCTAGAGGGCCACATCAGTAGGTCTACTAGTATTCTCTCGGAAGGATCCCCTACATTGTAAATTTATATAAATTGGGTTAGTGGTATTCCCCAAGGTGTTGAGAATACCCACTTTATATAAGCCATATATATTCCTTGACCAATAGGTTCTTATTTGGGTTGGGCCCAAATGAGATAGACCTCTTATTGAATGTCTCTTGTGATATCATGGCTCGAGGAGTGAGTTCTCCCAAAACAACTGTGCTTTGAGCAGAATCTTATGGTTGGTAATTTTCTTTGATATACCTCTATACTTTGTGTCTTGGATTGAGTATATCTGGATAAAATTTTTATATGTACTCTAGATATGTACCTGTGTGTATCTAACTTCAATTTCCATTGTGGTATTTCCTTTATGGTTTTGGGGGTCTTACTGAGTATTATTATACTCACCCATGCATGGGATTTGCCTGTATGTGGCATGCCTTGTGAAAATGATTGAACCTCTAATGGATTATAAGGTGGACCAGGAGCAGGCAGTGCTTAGAGAGGCCAGATAGACAGGGTTTGTTCCTGTGGTTCAGGAAATAGTCCCAACACCTATTTTCTTATAGGTTGGACTTGTCGATATAATATCTTTTTTGGTGGGATTGTTTTGTCCATGTTTACTTTCTAGTACTTTCGCTATTGTACTCTGGTTGTGGGATATAACGGCTTTCATGCCTTTTTTACTTAGACTTTTTTCATTTCATTATTTGTGTCTTGGAGATGAGTGTGTGCATACAATTACTTTAGGCTAATGCCTCCCATTTATGGGATATGCCTACATGGTGCTAGTAACCATCCCCTGGCCTATTGAGGTGGTATTGGGGTAGTCATGTTGTGATCCCCTCTAGGATGATTTGTGATCTAGTGGAATTATATGTGGTTTAGTTCTACTTTAGGATCGGGAGTCTGTGAGATTGGTTTGGGGAAATAGTTTTAAGTATTTCAAGTTTGAATTTTAGTCTAGGTAATCTAGTGTTGGTATGGGTTTTTGATGTATCCATACCCCAGCACTCTGATAACCTACTTTTCAACTCACTACATAAGAACATTTTTGTTGGTAACGTAATGGTACATGAATCATATATAAATGGGTTGGGGCTTCCTCTTCATTCTTCAGTTTTCAAATTTGATATAATCATTGACATTAGTACATATTATTTTAGTACAAGATGTCTCCATGTAGACAACCATCTAGGATTCCATCATGTTATCATGAGGATGATCCTCTAGGTGATGATACACTGATACATGGATTTTTACCATACATAGCTCCTCCAGGTGGTATACCAGCCATACCAACACCAGTCGGTAAGAACGTGGTACTAGTAGTACAAGTTGATGGGGAGTGCATACTGAGCATGCTTCATGTGTTTTAGTGAAAAAGAACCATCATGTTCTGAGGCCCTACCATCCCTTAGGAGGATTAGGACTATCTTGAGGTGGTGACCTATGCTTTCTATCTTGTCCAGACACCAGAAATTCAGATGGTGGTCCTAGCTATGAGCCATCTACACAGCTTAGCAGGGCGATGGTGGGGTTTGGTTACCAGATCATATGATGATGTGACACTTCAATGGATAGATTTTGAGAGCCTTTTATGATAGGGTTTATCACCTAATGAGATGAGGAATATGCATGTCTAGTACCATCTATACCTTTAAAAAGATGATACACCTGTATCTGAATATTCATCAAGGAATATGAACCTCTCTATGTACTCGATGTATATGATACATGATCAGTAATTTAGGGATTGTATCTTTAAGAGTAGTTTGTGTAGAGACATATGAGCCAACGTTATCCCTCTCTGCATTCCTACCTATGTTGGGGTGCTAGAAGGAACCTTTTTGGTTGAGTGTTCCTTGGATGGGTAGATACAGCCAGTGGTAGTCACCAGTGGGAAAGTGGGAGTAGAGAAATTTGTAGAAGGAAGATGAATTCTATCTATGAGGCTTGGTTTTCTGAGATGATTCAAGAGGAGGTCCCAATATTGTGGATTTGAGGCTCAAGTCTCATAGGGTGGGTCTATTCATCCAAGAGAGTGTAAATTGTTTTAATGTGATGGTAGAGGCCTTCTCACCCATGATTTTACAGGTTTTCAAACTACTAACAGTGATTTCGTGGATGGACCACCGAGGTAGATACAATTACACATGTAGGTAGATCCATAGGGTGAGAGACTTTGATTAAGAGTTGGGAGAGCAGCATTAAGTGTTATATGTTTCAACATGTTACCACCACTACCACCCAGGTGGTCCACACTAGGCTCAGGGATCTAGAGGACAATGGATGGGACAACATCATTCAGTGTATTACTATGACCTAGGGGATCCAAGAATGATTTAAAGTATGATATGTTTATATTATACTTTAGATTCCATATTGATAGAAATAGGTTCTAATCATTCTATTCTTTCCATGAATATAATGTGAGACTTGGAGATTCTAGTTGAACCATTTACTTAAACCTCACACTTGGAGACTCATACTGGAGGAGACCCAATAATCATGCACACATTCTGACAATTTGTCTTGAATCTTAGGGGTGAGTGTTTTGGTTTGGATCTTTTGGTAGCGGCGTCGAGGCCTTAAGAATTCATTCTTGGTATGTACTAGTTTTCCACAATTCATGCATGTATTGACTATTTTAGGTGAAGAGTGCAGTGTGTCCACATTAATGGAACAAATGTTTCTATTTTTGTCAAATGGAAGAACAATAAGAGCATGGTGGGATCACACATAGGAGGGTGAAGCTAATTTCTTATCATTTGGCGAGCATCACCATTGGTGTAGTAGATGATATAAGTCCTCAATTTTTTAGTGGTGGAAGTGTATGAATATTCCTTTTCAGAAGATGTCCTAGGCTTACCTCCCCACTATGAGATTTACTTCTCCATTGATCTACACCCTAGGATGACTTCGATATATACACATGCATATCGGATAGATCCTGTGGATCTTCACGAGCTGAGGATGCATATGGAGGACTTATAGAGTAATAGATTTTTGAGACCCATTGTTTCACCAAAGGCATCCCCAGTTTTGGATTCCATGAAGGAATAAAATAGCATGAGGTTCTGTGTTGATTATAGGGACATGAACCTTCTGACCATGAAGAAAAATATCAACTACCGAGGATCAATGACCTCTTTGATTCCTTAAAAGGGGTGTAGTTGTTCTCTAAGATTGAACTCATATGAGGCCATCACCAATTGTGATTCAATGATGAGGATATACTGAAGATAGCCTCATGGTTTAATTATTGTCACTAAGTGTACTTGGTGAAGTAGTTTGGAATAATTAACACACCAGAAGTGTTCATGAGACTCATGAACAAGATCTTGAAGCCATACTTAGACTAGTTCATGGTGATTTTCATCGATGACATCCAACTATACTCAGCATCTGAGGAGGAGCATGTGAGACACCTGAGGATGGTTTTGGACACTCTTTAAGAGCACCAAATTTATAGAAATCTCTCAAAGTGTCGTTTATGGATTCAAGATTTCCATTTTATGGTACATATCATCTTAGAGACTGGAGATATAGTGGATCCAGCAAAAGATAAGGGATTACTTGCTTGGGTGCCTCCAAAGAATGTTACAAAGGTGTAGAGTTTTCTTGGGTTGTAAGGGTAATATCATAGATTTATACCTGAAATCTATAGAGTAGCATCACCCTTTAAAACTTTAACATGGAAGAAAAATCCTTTCCTGTGGACATAGAAATGCCATTACTGATATCCAGAGCTGAGGAAGAGGTTGATGAGCGCTCACATCCTGAATTTACTAGAGGAAGGCACTGGGTATGAGGTGTTCTATGATGCATCTGAGACTGGGATTATTTTTGTCCTTGTGAAAAGTAATGTAAGTATTAACTATTGTTTGATATAGTTGAGACCGTATGAGCAAAATTATGTGACCCATGATCTTGAGATAGTTGAGGTAGTCTTCGCATTGATGATGTGGTGACACTACATGATGGGTGAGTGGTTCTTTGTATACTCTTATCAAAAGAGTCTCAAGAATATATTCTCTTATAATAATCTAATCATGAGATAGAGGTGATTAATAGAGTTACTCTAGGACTATTACATTGATATTTCCTATACTACTAGGATGGGGAATTTGGTGGAATATTCTCTTAGTAGGAGATCTAGTTTTTAGTTATTGAACGAGGTTTTGGAGTGGTTTTCCTTCTTTCAGATATCATTTGTGAATGGAGATGGAGCATCTTACCTCAAGTTGATGGTTTTCACCCCTCCACTCATACAGCGATTATGGGAGGCACGATTTGGGGACATCGACTACAAGACCTTACGTTCTCAGATTTCTACAAGACATGCTCTAGATGGCTATTAGAAAGGTGGGGACCACGTCAATCTTTTTAGAAGGCTCAAAATTGAACCTTTTGAATTTCAAGAAGAGTTTTTTAGGGAGTTCCATACATCCCCTTTGGTGGTACATCCATGTGTGGTAAAGATGTACTAGGACATCCAACTTTTGTTTTGGTGGCCAAGGATGAAGAAAGGAGTTGCTGAGTTTGTTTCTCGATGCCTTACTAGTCAACCAGTGAAGGTTGAGCACCACGTTCCAGTGGGATTAGATCAACCCCTTGAGGTTCCATAATAAAACTTATATGGGATATCAGTAGACTATGTAATGGGATTACCAAAAATGTCCATGGGACATGATTCAATCTAGGTTATCATTGATCGACTCACTATGTTATCCCACTTCTTAGCTTTCCATGAGCAGAGTTATGTAGATAGCTTGGGACGTGTCTACATGAGGTATATAGTTTGTATAAATGGAGTTATATATAAAATGATTTAATATCGTGATTACCACTTTAAATATTGGTTATGGAAGGGATTTCAAGAGGTGTTTTGGACTTAGTTATGCTTGAGATCAACGTTCCACCCATATAAGGACTGCCGGACTGAGCAGACCATTTCGGTTCTGGATGACATGTGGTGAGATTGCATGTTAGACTTTTTCCAGAGTTGGGAGGATCATTTGTGGGTGACATATTCTTTTAGTGATCATTCAGTGGGGGCACAAGAATCTCTAGGATAGCACATGGGAGTGGGAGTCTCAGTTTTTTACTCAGTGCCCTCATTTGTTTGAGTAGCCATTATTTTAGCTTTAAATGACATAAACCCCAGGGTGGGGAGAATATAACATCTTTGATTTTCCCATGTATTATTTTTAGAAGTTATTTGGAAAGATTTAAATACTAGGTGCTGATATGGTGTGTGATTCCAAGCCTCGTTTTGCTCAGAATATGTTTTTAAGAAATATTAATCTTTTAATAGCATGCACATAGAGATTCCTGAAAAAAGTAGAATAACTATTATATGGCTTCCTGGATCAAAAATATGATGGAAAATCTAAGCTTATAATGCCGTCATTACCGTATATGTGACCTAGTCTTCTTTGGCATGAGCCATTTGTAGAAAAATTAATGAAGGACATAATTGTAAATAAAATAATTCAATTATTTTATTTTATTTTTAAATACTGGTGACTCATGAATGGAGACTCGGATTGAAAATATGATACCACCATTAATTTCTTAATGTGGTTTTTATCCTAGTTGTGGCTTATCTTTTGTCAAAGCAGGTTTTTTTAAGAAAAAGTCCCAGAAGGAATAACTGTAAAACAAATATTTTTATTAAAAAATGTCTTTATTTTTTATCCTTTTTAAGAAATTCAGGGTCATCACCATTAAACTGTAATTCTTCTTATGTATAGAAAAATAACTCTCTCAAACAAATGATGATGGATCGTGCATCGATGAATGATGCACCGCTGATTCGAATGATCCTCTCCAATGACAACAACACAACGATGCTCTTTCATCATCAACTGATTCAGATCGAGGTAGGGAACTTTTTTATTTGTTATTTACCCCATTCTGTATTTCCATGATGAAATAGGGTCAACATATAAAAATATTATTCCACAGTTTGATAATTGTTTCATGATAGTATTTTAAAGGCAGAATTATCAAGAGATTTATTTTAATTCCCCTTCGTTTATCGTTATAATGGAAATAAATTTATGACAACACGAACAATAAATAAGGGTAAATCAGTAGGGTTTTATTTGTTCTTCTCAATCCCAAGTTCTTCGTGTACTTTTTTCATGGACGCTTGTATCCAGAGTTCAACTTTTTGGGTGGCTCCAAATGCGATTTTCCCCCTCCCTCTAGATTGGAGGCAAACTGACAAGAAATGCTAGGTCTGTGTAGATCGGGACCCAAGGAGATAAAATGTGTGACCATTTCAAATTACAGAAATCAGAGGTGGCTCAGTGGTCCATGTATGTTACCACCATTGTGGGTATAGTGTTGAAATATAATGAGGGGAGTTGGGGAAGTCGGAAGCCCAGGGTGGCGGTGACCAGAGGTGGCGGCGGAGCCGTGTGAGATGTAGCAGAGTGGTCTGTGGGATTTGGAAGGTGTTCGTGGGATACAGAGGATGGTTGTGAGATTTAGAGGTACCATATCCAGGGATGTGGAGGTCGTACGATTCAAGGTCATGTAATGTGACATTGGTGGAGGTTACCTAGGACGCAGTTGACAACCGTAAAGACTAGGTCAGGCCAAGCAGCCTACATGCCAACGGGTCGGTTCAAACCCAGTGGACTAGGCCAGATCCAGGTTGGACCCAGGTTGTACCTTGAGTTGATCTGGGGTGGTCGGACGGTCGACCTCCACAGTTTTTGGACTGACCGTGTGGTTGGTCCACATGCCCAGTGACCCCGCTTCTTACGAAACTTCAATCTAGAAAAAAATTAAAACAATTTTTTATTTAATGGGGTGTATATGGTTTTGGGACCCTGATGATGATATAGTACTTTTGAGATAATTTTATGAGTTTTTATCTTTGTCCATTTTAGGGTGAGGGCATTCCCTTGGTTCTTTTCCCAAGGGTTCAGTATGAAATTGCATCCACATTACTAGATTATAGTCCCCTCTAGAGGTCAAGTCCTAGATATAGTTATGGTATTCCTCTGTGGGAATAGAGTAAGATCATCTATCGACCCGAGTGGAGTATTTTGGGAATCCACATAACCATTCAAGGAAGGGTGTTGGTCCTCCATCTAGCGAGTCACATTAGTAGGGTTAATGGTATTATATAGGTGGGATCATGTAACACCCAGTACCTACCACATTGGCTTGAGGAGGCGGTGAGGGTTACTTGGCCTTAAGCGGCGTTCCCAAGGTGCTAAAGGCTATCAATAAATGCCGAGGGATTCGAGAAAAAATTGGGGAACTATTTTCCCTTTAGAAAAAAAACCAACCAAACCATCCACTAATAGACACTATATGATGCATGACAATAAAACATTCAATCATGTATTCCCATAAAAAACCAAGTTGTTCAACAATATAACCGAAAACCTATACAATCCAACACGATGTGAGAGTAATGTGAGGAAGAATAAACTAGAGACCCAAAATGAACCAAGAAACACTCCACGACTCCACCTCAAGATCCATTGTCAAAGCACCACCACACCTCTCAAGAATCACCACGATCCATTAGAAATGAAATGCCTTAACTTTACCTGTGTCATTGAATACGACATCTACGAAAGCACCAAAGTTCCAATGTAGGGGGTCAGTACTAATACTCAGTAGGTTTTCCCCAAATGACTTCCCTATACACTCCACTAGGATAAAACTGTTAGTAAATTTATATAAAGTACTTTTTATAAAATAATAACAAGTGATACCATTACTATAATCCAAACATACCCTTACCAAGCCAAGAAAACCAAGGGAAAGCCAAACAAACATGCCACAAGACATTGCATCATTTCAAATTAGCCCAAAAATTTCCATCTAGAAAAGCAATGCACCACACAAGGTTCTAGAGTCCAATACAGTTATGACAATCACAGAGGCACTTCCATCGAACCTATTTCTTCCTTCCCAAATTTAGTGGCACTTCCCGTCCACTTACCATTGATGGTGGCCCTTCCGTCCACTACCCATCCTCTTATTACAGTGTTACTTCCTACCCACTTCTACAAAACATTCAAACAATCCATAATCAAGCATATAACCCACCAAGGTCACCAAAATATGCAATTAACCATATCAATTACATGCCGAACCTCTTCAATAAATCAAACATTTATTAAAAACACCCTTCCACCCTTTATACACGCCAATTCTCATTTCAATAAAACAACCCGTTTATTGAAAAACTATTTCACAAGCCATCTTAAACAATTCAACAAAACAACCCATTTTAAAATCTCCATTTTAAAATCACAACAATTGCATTTTACCCAAATACCCATTTATTCCCAAAATCCCAAAAACACCACCAAAGGGATTTCCAATCAATTTCACACATCAAAAAAAAAAACAATTAATTTTCAGAAACACAAATTAATTGTAACCAAGATTCAAGTTCTAGAATATTCGAGTCGAGAGAGAAGCCACCAACTTTTAGGGTTCCGACAAAATCGACCCACAAGCTACCACACCTCCTCAAATCCAGCGAACGTACCACCAAAATCGCTCTATATCTCCTTCCCTAACATCCACAAGTCTTAAAATCAACACCCAAGGAAACTAAAAACCATTATCTACACACAATGGGTGTATATATAGAAAACACAGAGAGAGAGAGAGAGAGATGTAGATCTAGAGGAAAACACAATGAAATCAAGAGGAGAGACTTACCTGGGAGAAACCACCTTCAAAGCACCTTGAATCCCCTTTGATTTGCTTCCAAAATGAGCTAAGGAGCTCCACCAACCTCTTAAAACTGGAACTCCCGCATGATCCATGAGTGGGAGGAAGAATGAGGGAAAAAATGTGAAATCTAGAGTGGACTAGGAATTAAAAACCCAAACATTATGTTGCCGCACGGTTACGCCGCACGGTTTGGAAAATCATGTGCCAAACGTGCGGTTGCCACTATCTCACCCAGGGACTTCGCATGGCCTTCCCACACGGTCTGAAAAACCATGCGCTACTTGTGTGGAGCCCACTATCAAGGGTACATTGTTTCCGGGGCTAGCCACACGGTTTGTTCAGACCGCGCACCAATCGTGCTCCCCTACACAACCTCCACAACATTAAATGTTTTTCCCATAATTGTCCAACTTCAATCAACCACTTCAAAAAGCACAAACAAACTGAAATAAGGGTAACATACCTCAAACTAGGGGTACTACATATTATCTACGTTGTGAATTGATCCAGATTGGGTTAGTGGTATTACCCAAGTTGTTGGGAAGGATCCCCTCTCTGTGTATTATAAATATTTATTTACCAATAAATTCTCATTTGGGTAGGGCCCAAATGATCTTGTCCTCTTTGTGAGTTTATATAATGATTTCATGGCTCTAGGAGGGAGTTCTCTCAAAAAGAGCATGCTTCAAGAAGAATACTATGGATAATAAATGGTTTTGACTTACGTCTAGACTTTGTGTGTTTGATTTAGTGTATCTGGATAATCTCGTTATATGTTCTACAGACATATTCTCGTGTGGAATTGACTATAAATTCATTTTTGGTATTCCCTTTGTGATTTTGGGGTGTCCTAATGAGTAGTGTTGTACTCAGCATTACACAGTATTTGAATGCACGTGTCATGTCTTGTGCAGATGATGAAATTTTTGATAGAGTCCTAGGTGGACTTGGACTAAGCGGTGCTTAGTGAGGCATGACTGACATGGTGTATTCTTACCATTTAAACCACAGTCCCAGTACATCTCTTCTAATAGGATGGACTTTTGGTTACAAAATTACATTTAGTGGGCTTGTTTTGGCCCTGTTTACTTTCCAGTACTTTCACGGTTTTACTTTGGTTGGGGGATATAGTATTTTTTGTGCATTTTTTCATAGTTTATATACATTTTAGAATTTGTGTCTTGTAAATGTGTGTGTGCGTATATGTACTTTAGGATAATGCCTCTCAATTTTTAGGATATTCCAACTCAGTGATATTCACTAACCACTGGACTATTATTGGTGGGATTGGGGTAGTCATGACACAGTCCCCTCTATGGCAGTTCATGGAATTTTCTTTTCAATGGGTTAAGCTATGATTGAATGTTAAATGTTTTCATGATCTTTTGGAATAATATGATAGATTATGATTGTGTAATGAGTATGGTTATTACATACCTAAAATGAATTGCGTAAATATTAATGGGTTATTATCTCAATGGTGACACATTAGGTTATCTAAATAAAAAAATATGGAAAATTAGATGTTATCCATTTCCCGACGCTAGTACAGGTGTGGTTAGCCCAGCCCTATCATGTAATGAATTCCTTAATGTTTATCCTTGATATAATATTTATATGATTATTATTATTCAACAATCTATGAAACTATTTTATGAAATGATATTATAAAAATATTATGATCCCATTGAACATGTTATTTTATTCCTTTGTGTTTCATTTTTTATAAACAACCAAGATTATTCCATTACTCGTTATTATGATCTATGAATTTCATGGTATGGTTTTAAAAATTTAAGATCATTTTTTCATATAATTGTTCTTAATATATGCTTAAATGATCATTGATATCTTAATTTTTTAACTTTATTAAGTATCTAGGCTCACCCTTTATTTTGATTCCATTTCTGAAGGATATAAAGAATGATTTTAGGTGTGATATGTCTATGAAGTGTGAGAGTTTGGAAGAACTAAGTGGGAGATGATTTAGATGTTTTATGTACCCATTTTTATCTATATATATTTCATAATACACTATACCTTTATTTTTCTATCATGGTCCATAATTATATGTAATGAATATTCATATAATAAGATGTAATAAGTATGTTTTAAATGTTTGGTTCTCCTCTGCAATAACCACAAAGAGTGTGTGTTGGGTAATAAATCAATTGTGACCCAGTTCATGACAAAGAGGATTAATAACACACTTAGATAGACACACTAAAGGGATAATATTTGTTTGACCATATTCTCATTAGGAACCAATATTAAGGATTTAATTCCTTGTAAATTTTAGGTATTACATTCAGAATTATAAGATAACCTAACTTAATGTATCCTAGGTTAAACTAATATAGATATATGTTAAAATAATGTAATTATAGGATAATGTTATTATGTAAATGGGTAAAAGGTTTAAAGGATGAATACCATTTAGGTTATTGACTGTGATAATCCCTATATGATGTTAACAGTTTTACACTAATTCAAAACCTTTTTATTATAATGATGGATGGAATTAGAATTAACAGATTTATCCCTGGGTGTGAGGGTCTATGAGATGATTCCTCAATGATTTAACCATTATAATAGAATATAGACTGAGAAATACAGTGATTATACCCATCCAGCTATCCGAATAATTGATTAACAATGTATTCATAGATGAAATACTAAGTAAACCGAACAAGATAAGGATAAAGTCTCATGAAAGATCTAATGAAGTTGGTGATAAAAAAGAATACTCGGTTTCCTTCATGTAAAAATTGTGGAAAAAATCAGAAATGGAATTCCCTCAAGGAGACTAGAAGATAATTTAATTATGGGTGGGTGGATCCTCGAGCATCCATCTTTGATTTGAAAGTAAAGAGGTCAGTAAACAGAATCTAAAGAAATAGAGTTTATCCTATGATACCATTGATAATTTAATGTCCAATTAGTGGGGAACTTGGGCATTATCTTTGTAAATTACCCAATCCAAGGACGTACCAATACTATGAGCATCACCAACCACTAAGACCAATAAAAAAATGTAATACCTATTAAAGAACTACAATTGATGTTGATACTGATATTTAATGTACACTTACCCTCCAATCTAGAGTGGTTGATGTCTGGTTAACATATGATTCTAAGAGCCCTCGTATATTGAATAATTTTTCTATGATTATTAAACCACCACCCTACATAATTAATTTGAAAAAAATATTCTTTTTTATGATTATTGAATTCAAAATTGAATCTTATTGGAATGTTCCTTGTGAAGATCATATTATTCTTCCTTTAGATAAGTTTAACGTGATTTTAGTGATGGATTAATTCCACTCAAATAGAGGAAAAAATATATGGTGTAAGGAAAATAATCAAATGAACCTACGATATTATATCAATGAAATGATAATAATAGACACCCTATAGTGAAAAATTATATAATTTGTGTCTTGATATGAAATAATGGTAGACTCCTGGGCCAATAGTTGGAGAAAAACATAATGTTAACGATAATATAATTTTGAGGAAGATGATACATTTACAATGTTTATAAGGACAAAACACTCTATAAATTATATCATATGTTGTATATATAATTTAGATACCCAATGAATTTTTCCATTGCTATGTGATATTTAAAATTTTGAGGACATAGTTTAATAAAGGGGAAGTAGAATGTAACAACCCAATATTTTTATATATGTTTTCCCCTAATTAAGATAAATATGTTCAATCACTTGCTCCACATGTAATACTGAAAAAACATGAATCTGTGATATATTGAGACCATGAAATCTAGTCATTAATTAATTTATAAGTTTTAATATAAGTAATAAAGTTATAGAATATATAAATAGATATATTTATATGTATAAATGTTATTCTATAGAAATTTATTTAAGTTATTATGGTGTTTAAGAATATATTTTTCTACAAATAAAACTATGTTTATTGTTATAAATTAGTATTTTTCTTAATTATAACATTGACTGATTATTTATATCCATGTTAGTGGTCTATAGAAATTTCTAATAAGAATAATTAGTCTTTAAAAAGGTTACTATATTATAAAAAAAATTTCTCATCATATATTATAATTTTTTTTAAATGTTAAAAAATAAAATTATAGAAATTGAATTTTAAATAATAAAAAACATATTTTGATTTATAATTTCAATATTATTTTAAGATTTATTTTTTATTTTTTAATATAATTTTATTTTAAGAGAATAATGAAAATTTTCATTCTCAGAATAAGATGACTTTTGTAACATTATTATTATATAATTATGAATAATAAAATTATGAAAACTTCTAATAATATGAAATATATATATATATTAAGTAAATTTATAATTTTTTTAATATACAGACCAATATTTTACATTTTAAAACATAAGTTATATTTCTCTAAAACAAATTAACACATTATACATTTAGTATTTTAAAACAAAATCTCCCACTTTTATAAGTTGAATATATTAAATTTTCATTATTTTTACTATAATGTTTAAATAAGAGAAGAATTTTTTTTATTTCTATAAAATATTAAATTTTCATAAGAATAGTGAAAAATACCAATTTTATGAATACTATCACTTTTATAACATTATTATACATTAATTACATGAATGATTTTGAAAAAAATGTTACTATAAAAAAATATTTTTTAAATATAAATTAATAATTTTAAAATACTATATTGATATATAAAACCCATGCTTAAAATTTCAAGAAATTTAGGTAATGTTTTAATAAAAACTATCATCATCTATTTCATTTAATAAAATTTTCACATGTTGGCATTTGATTTTTGAATTTTTATAATGTAAAAAAAATATTATTTCACTAATAAAAAAACCAATAATATCAATAGAATCATTAAAATTTAAAATTTTATCTAAACCATAAATTTTAATCTTAAAATATACTTTTTTCAAACAATCAAGTTTTACGGATTTTATGCACTAGTAATAAAATAATTTTATCTTGTAGTTATAAATATTATGTTGTAAAATTATTTATATATCTAAAATCATAATTTTCAAATTATTAAATAAATTTAATTATAATATCTTCCAAAATAATTATTTTTTAATGCCTTGGATATAAAAAAAATCCTCCCTAGTCTCCCATCAACATCATGCCAAAGACTTTGAAGCCATGGTCTCACCAAAAACTAGAGTAAGAATGATTTAGGAGTTACCCAAGTGAGAACATCCAAGGTAAAGATAGTATTATCAGACCAAAAATTTTATGCCCTTTTCATATTCTAGACTCATGATGTCCCCTCTATCCATAAATATATGATAACACAAAAACTGTTTATAGGATGAAATGTTATTACACTAATGGAATAACTATTTTATACCTTCCTTAAAAATCATTAACAAAAATGAAAATGTTATCATTTGTGTGTTAGGAACACCTCTCCAACGAATTTAATGTTTAAATTTTACTCAAAATCATAATTGGTAGTTATAAAAAAAGTAATTCATTTAATTAAAATTTTATTTTTTCACACTATTAACATTCTATAATGACCGTCAATTATTATTGTAACTTTAACCATCAAAAATAGACTTATCAATGAACATCAATCATTATGGATATTATTTAGGTATCCTTTGAAAAAATGTAATTTTTTTATTAATTTAATAATAAAGGACATAATCCTCTATAAATCTATAGATAATGGAGTTATTTTATGACACCTTCACCCACAGTCAACAACCCAAAAGTGTTACAAAGAAATTAAAAAAAACCATGAGTAAATATTGTAGGGAATAAATATATTAAAAATAAGTTGCAAAATATAATATATACTCCTCATAAGAATAATTGAAAACTAATAAGGTCTTTGGGTACATATTTAATGATATTAATTTTATTATTGAGTATGTTAAGGGTAAGTTTATAGAGCTTTCTGACATGAGTTAAGGGATTCCCCTCAAAATTTACTTCTTTGAGGCATTTTATATATTCTAAACATAATTTCTTTTATATGTTGATTATAATTCTAATTGTACATATAATATCATTTATTTTTTTTATTTTTGTATTATAACATTAACTTCAAGATATATCCTTTTAAGGGGTTTTATGAGATTGTTTCTCAATCTGTGAGGGTCTCTATTTCAATAACCATTCATTGAGGAATACATTGGTATCATGCCACAATATTCACTTTTATGGTGTAACAAATTCCCCCATGGATTATTAGATGATAAATTATTGTTGAAATATAAAAATTTATTTCTCTTCATGATTGTCCTTGTTATGGGTTGTGATTAATGTCTTCTCTAAAATATAATTTTCTTCTATAATATAATCATATTTCTTGATTTATAATGTTTCTTCTTGAGTTTTATTTCTTATCATATGGTATACCAAATTTATATCTTGGGATATCACATTTGATTAAAATATTTCTTATTGGTGATCCCTATTCCTATTTGAAAATGAAATAATGTTAAGTATATATCACTTTCATTGAAAAGATGGTTTCCCCTCCTTATCCATAAGTTCCCTTCCCACTGATGTTCTTCTTTTAAATTTAAAACCTAATTAATTTTTTACTCATGAAAATATAATATTTATTTTATAATCTTATCAAAATAGTTTTTTATTATCTAATTTTATGATATTGGATTTCAAAAAATGTTTTTAAAACATAAAAAAGGGATCTTCCATACCTAAAATGATACTTATTGCTTACACAAACTCTTTCTTTGTCTACATTTTTATTCCAAATTATTATAATGAAATTATATTTTTGTATATTTATACCTTAAAAGTATACCTAGATAACTTTCCATTTCATTTTTGGGGTTATACATGTTTTGTGTTCCCTTCTAAATTCCCACTTTTATGTAAACACGATTTAAAGGAACTTTATTTTTTTCTTGTATCGTGTCAATAATCACCCATATAATAATATTTTTAAACCATTAATTGATTATAAATACAATTAATATTTTAATAATAACCATATTTCTTCAATTCTAGTTTCATGGAAAATTATATTCTCTTTCCTTCTATAAAAATGTAATTTTGTATTTTGTAAAGCATCACCCGAGAGGTTTTTTTATTCCTTATTATCTTATATCCTTCTCATTAAGTTTCAATATTGGAAACCAATGTTCAAAACTTATATCAATTTTTTTGTTATGTAATTTCAAATATTTAATTTCATATTCCCATGGGAATCCATACGATTTAACCTTTTGTTATGCCATAAATTTGGATTATTAACCCATTTCATTCTCAAGTGTTTGATCAAGCTTATGATTTAATTATTATTTCATTTCATCATGTGGAAACATATTTATAATTTAAATTATGTGATAAGTGGGCCTAAAATTATATATTATTCTAATAAATTTGATAATTCTTTATATCTCATGAGATTTTATGTTTAATAATAGGGTGTGAACCTAATCTACCATAGGACTTTGAACTCTATTTTTATGGGAATGGTTAGTAAACCCAATCCACCATGGGACTTTATTCACATTATGATGATTTTATTAGGAGTTACCATTGAACTATGTTTAGGATTTTTGGTCTTATATTGTTCCCACTTATACCTTGATTCCATCATCTTGTTATTTTATTTCCTTATTCCTTGTTTCCATGTTTATGATCATTATCTTTGTGATATCATTATATGCCTCTGGTATTTCGTTTTATGATTTATTTCCTTGTTTATTCTATTATTGGTATTTTTAGGTCACACTTTTTGGTTATATATTTTCCCCAATGCATCCTATGAATATTTAGAATGTCGGTGGGAGTTAACAACACTATATAGAGATTAGAATATAGATTCCATTTTTTACATTTAATATAATGTGTATATGAATCCATTATTCCAAATACACTATACCTCCAGATATTTGGATTTAATTTTTGGGTAAGTTTATCATATATCATGAAATAACATATGTTAATGGTTTGATTCTTTACAGAAACCTTCCTTTATACCAACATAATAGTTTTATTCTTCTTTTACATTGAATATTTATTATCATGATAACGCTCCATTCAACAATCATTATATCGATACCCATACTATTTACATTTTAAACATGTCCTTATTCTATTGAAGTATTTTTTCATATTTTTTCCCACCCTTATGAAATGTGTGAAATCTTATTTTCTTACCAACATGACATTAATCTATATGTTATGTATAATTAAACTATATTCTCATATTTTTATCAATATACCCATGATTCCATTAGGAATAAATATTATACAAGTCAATATTAGGTCATATTAGAGTATCTTTCTTCATAGCTATCAAACCCACAAATTTCTAAATAATTTTTAAGAAATGACTTTATTCAACAAAAGTAGTATTCCACCAAAATTTGAGGGTCAATTGTATTTCTATATTTTTACCTTAAAGTCCTTATTTTGTCTTTTTAGTAAACACTAATTTATTCATACCCCATTATTATAAGTCGAAGGACCTCTCTATAAATCCTAAGATCGATAGTGTGAAGATAATTTATAATAAATAATATTTTCAATAATTAAAATCACTCCATTGATTTTAGTATATCATTTGGTTTTTTATTCTTGATCAATGTTCATCATTAATCATATTTTCTCTCAAGGAAACAGATAACTAATATAACTTTCTCGTTCCCAGATAATTGGAGGATAGATAATATATTACCAACAGTATTAATTTATTATCCATGATTATGGAATCATATGATTCAATAAAAATTGGGGGCCTTTTTTTTATAAATGACCCAAGCACAAATTTTTATCCCTTGGGAGATGGATGGAATTCCACTTCATTCATTTTATTATTCATATCTTGTTACATTTTTCGAAGTACCTCCATGAGGTTCTCAACTCCCACTCCTTTACTATTGGGAATCTAATTTGGGGAATCATTTCATTAACTATCACATTTTATATTGAGATATTATCTGTTATTATGAGAATTTTACTAAAATAATGGAATTATAGGAATGAATATACTCAATAAAATTAAAATATTGAGGATTTAAACTATAAACATAAAAGGGATAACTAAAAAATGAAACTTATATATGAACATTTGAATTATTAATTTTGTAACCATGTTATTCATCAGGTATTTTATATTATATTTCTCTTACCAATTATAAAAATATAACTACAACTCAATATGATACTGACTATAACAACCCTTGTCTCATGCACGTATTATTACATGATTTTAAATTAGAAATCCATAATTAAATATAAATCTATAGGATTGGTGTATTTTTTATATTAGATATATAATACATCAACTTAAAAATAAACTACATCATGTTTATTTCAATATCAATAATTTTATTTTGTAGCCCATTGAAATTCTATTACAACACAACATACACTAGGGACATACATAGCGTAAATGGGTGGTCTAATATTCCAACTAGGTAAATAAGCATGATAATGAAGTAAAAAATATGAGTCAAGAGGCATAAATTAATTTCTTAGAATAGTTTGATCTTATATAATGAAAAATAATTATATTCTAAAAGAGATTATATCAAAACATCATGGAGTTATAGTAATGTGGGAATAATATAGAACATGGCATCATAAACATAAGTCAAGGATCCCTACCTATAAAACATATCAAAATGCTCTATGCTTTTCCATGTTCACCATACATAGTACCTTAGGAGATGTAAACATTACCTAATGTATTTAAGTGATAAATAATTCATTGGGAACAAATCATATTATAATATGTATATTATTTTGTTTTCAACATAATAAAATCATACATTAATAATAATCATAAGAAAAACCCTTGAGAAATAAATGGGTTACAAAACCATGTCTGAAATCATAACCAAATGACATTTCAAAATGATTCCCATGAAAAGATGGGATTCATGCTTTTCATATTATTATATCTAAATAAATAAATATATGTCATTTTTGTAGATATAAATTGATTAAAATATAATTATAAAGGGGTAAATTAGTAGGCATGGTAATGAACCCCTTATACGATGTTTTAAAAAATTGAGAAAAAACAATTGAAAAAAATAAGTGTAGATAGTTTTCATTAAAACCGGAAATGGACTATAAAAAATTTCGTTAAAAGAAATGGTTTTTTAAAATTTATATAGGATGTAAAATTTTAATATATATATATATATTTGTTTGTATGGAAATAAATAAGAAATAGAATGGTTTCATTCAATCAAGTTCTCTCTAAAGAAGGTGTTGGGAAAGAATCTCGATAAAAATTCATATCACTATAAAATAATTGAAAAATAAACTAACTATATATGTAAGATATATATATATATATAATAAATTTAAATTATATATAGAAATTTAGAAGAAAATTCGGAGAAGTAATAACTTAAATGAAAAGGGGGTGGTTTGGGAGTTCTCTTACCATAGGTCCCAACTTGCTTAATATGTTCATCTGACCTTCTAAGTAATAAAATTAAATTTATTAAAGAAACACTTAAAACCCCATTTTAGGAATATTTTATTTATTATTATTATTTTATATTATTTTATAATAATATTTTAGAACATTACGTTCATATTCACTGTCATAGGGATGTTTTTTTTATTTTTTACAAGGTCTCATTAGTTTACTGATAATGACATATGTTATTTTAAAATTAGTCCATAACTTCATAAGTGTAATTTTATTATGTTAATTTCATTATTGAAGACTATGTTCTTCTAAAAATACATAATTGTTTTGAAATTGGTAGGGTTTATTGACTATAAATATTTTAGTTTAATGGTCTATTCATTTACGTTATTTTACTGGCCGTAAGAAATTAGTTTATTTATTTATTTTTACTAATATTTATCCATTATAGAATATGAATAATATCTTATTACCATTAATATGATAATATTTATCTTTTAAATGGTTTATTACAACAATACATGGAGATAATAGTGGTTTTATAACATCTTCCCTAAGATGATTAAAACCTTCCATAACGGGATGAGTGTTGTAAATAGATAAAAATATGGATTATATGAATTATATGATGATATAATTAATATTATAGAATAATTATATTATAAAATATATGGTTAAATACAAGTTTATTATAAAAAATAGGTAATTTAAAAGGAATAAGAAAAATAAATTAAATGGAGTAAGAAATAGGAAACGATATCCCATGGACGTAGCTCCTTTACGGTACACCTTCATCGTTATTAGATTGGTATTTTGTTGAGACCAAATATTCTTGGAGTCTATATTAGTTTATGGGGACATATTTTTGTTGATTTTGTTCTTTGAAATGTTTTTTAAAGGGAATAGAACCATTTGGAGGAAGGAGGTATTTGTATGGGGATGTTAGGGGTATTTTATAATATAATAAATAAAATTTTATATCTTAAAATAGTTATCAAAATTGTTAGTGTATAGTATATTTATTTTGATTAAATAATAAATGGAATATTATTATATTCATATAAATTCTATTGACCACAAAAATTCAATCATAAAAAATATTAAAAAATGTTGTACTCATAATATATTTACCCCCCCATATATTATTATTTATTTAAAATAACAAAGCATTGAATTATCAAAATTATGGCATCTTGAGTCTAAAAATGAAATCTATTTTATACAGGTAATTTTCTATATATGATAAATTTAATTTTTAAATTTAATTATTATTTGGTAAAAAATAGTAGTTTTTATAACTCGATAATATTTTCAACCATTAAAATAATTACTTATGATATCATAGTATTATATTATTAGTCATATAAAATTATCTAGTGTTTCATAATTTTTTAATTAATATAATATTTAATTTAAAAATTATACATTTATCATAAAATAAATTTTAATAAATATAAAATGTATATGTTTTCAATAAATACAGCTATTTTTAATTTTTGTTTAATGTTCTTTATCATAATTACATTTTTTTAATTTTATTATGATAGAAATTCATTATATTATTTTTACATAAGATACCAAAAAATATTTCTACTAATCCAATAATCTTCTGGCTATTCTAATGGTCATGTTACCATTCTTAATAGTAATTCTACAAAACCAAGGTCATATATCCAATGGACATATTTGTTTTATAATACCTATAAATTTGTAATATTTCCTTCATTCGCCATTCACTTCAATTTATCTCATGGTTATATTATTCATTTAAAAAACAATTAAATATTTTACCAATTTTTTATTTTTTTATAGTGTTGATTTTGGGTGTGACTTTTCTAGGAGGTTAAAGTGATCAAAATTTTCCTATTATAGTTATTTTATTTTTTCTATGAAAATAACCCATAATATTATTGATAAGTTTATATGGTATATTTATCCTATAAATGTAATGCTCTAAATTAATATAATAAATTATTGTTGATTTTATTTTTTGGGTCATGTACTTTATAATACATTACTAAATTTTACATTTATTTTAAAGGAAATTTACATATATAAAAGTGTAGATCATTATAGTTTTTTATTATGAGATGTGTTGACCTAGAATTATACATTCTTCATATGAATTGGTTAATGATTTATATCTCATGAAATGGTAGGTAACAGATTGGGGAGTAATCCCAATCCACTATATTTATGGAAATGTTTAGTGAAACCAATCCACTATGATATGGAACTCATTAAACTAAGTAATTATGGTCATGGAAGTGTTCCTTGTCATAAGAAATAAATTTTTATTCTTAGTTGTGTTCCAAATTACATTCCTATGTTTTGTTTTCTTGGATAGTGATAATTAACTTGTGTTTACAAATTTTTAAGCCTCATTTATTACATTATTCTAAAATCCTTACGTCATGAATCATGGTTTATAATGTATGTTTTATTGGGTAAGACTACCATATGTTATGTATAGGTACATGTACATTGATTAAGTTATCATGATCCCATGGTCATATTGTTTCCATTGATGATCTTTGATTGATATCTCTTATGTTTACCCTTTATCAAATATCTGCAAAAAACATTTTCTTATGTTTTCATTCACCATGTAATGATGAGTATTATGTATCATATGTCTATAAGGATATCATGTTTATAGAATTTGTGGGATACATTAAGGAATTTTTTGGGAACAAGTTATTAATGTAGCTAATCTTTAGAGACACTAAACTTGTAGGTTTTGAGGTATGAATTATAGTGATATATAATATATAGAAATGTAAAATTATGTATTATGTATGTATATTATAAAATTTATGTATTAAGTTTTATCATAGAGGGTTTAGATAATTTCTTGAATTAAGTTATGCTGAATAAGTATATTAAAGTTATAAATAAATTTTGAATCCAAAGTGACTTTTGATGAACCAATAATTCCACAAGTTGAATTAAAAGTGTCTTAATTTCGGACATTCTAATTTTTTATACTCACTTAATCATTTTTTATTTTAGTCAGTGGCTGAAACCATTCGGAACCATGTAAACAAAGAGTGTGATTTACAATGTAATGATTATTGCAATGTGTAAACAAATGAGCTGGGTTATGGAGTATAATATATCATGGTGATGTTCACCAAAATTTATGAAGATATGAAAAATATCACAAACCATGTCACTATTCCAAACACACAAAGGAAGGAACAACTCTTCATTGAGTGCTTCTTGTAAAATTTTCCACCACCCATTAGTGGGTTTTCAAATCCACAAATTATCAAGTAGCCGATCAATAAAATAGAAAAAAAATTATTTTGTAAATATAAGAGCATGAGAATGTTATTTTAATCATTTATCTTCGTATTTTTAAGAGATATCAATGTTGGTCACTAATTAAGAACACAAGGAAAGATAATGAAATCAACTCCATGGATAGAGAGGTGTTTAATATTAATGTTCACAATAAATATTTTCCTAAAACTCTTCAAACAAAAATAGTGTGAATGTTCATGGAGCTGAGACAAAGGATAATATAAATCTATTAGAACTTATAAAGAAATTTTTATAATTCATAAAAATTGTGCTTCTATATTTATCATTAACCCCAAAATAAAAATAAAAAAATTTCTTTTTTGGATTAAAACCAAGTCTCAGATAAGTGTTGGCTATGGGATATTTTGTTAACTACGAAGAAATTGTTTTATGTATGGTCAAGGTGGAAATGGATAATAGAGACTACTATTATTATTATGGTTTTTATACAAAAAGTGGAAATGAGTTAGTGGAAACTCAAATAATAAAACCCATGGGAGAATAAAGATTCTTCTTCTACCATATCAAGATTATGGGAAGAAGAATGAATGTAATTTCACAAAGTCAATGTGGAGATACATCGATTATGAAAGATAAATCCATTAATAACATGAATGTAGAAGAGAATTGAAGAATCATTTTAATGAAATAAACGAAAAAAAGATAAACCAAATGCACCGCCCACACATTTTTGATTCATCTTAAAGGACTATGGAAGTTATACCAACCAATTATAAATTCTATAGGCTAATAATTATAACATATTTTAGTAATCAATAAATATAAGGGAGAAAGGAAATGTTTAAAAAATCAAAACTACTAATTGTGTCTCAAAAATTAAGTGGTTAGTGGTAAAATCATCATTCATATAGGAAATAAATATTTCTTATTTAGTTTTGGTTTATCATGAACCATTATATATATAGGATATATTCTATGGAAATTAAATAACCACCCCAAAAAATATATATTAAATTATCAATAAACATTACAGTGCTACAATTTTTGAATCTCAAGAATATAACTATTCATGAATAAATATCTATGGGAATGTGCTTCCTAAAAATATTATTATTCCATCTTGAGTTAAATTTGATGTAATTTTGGGATTGTAATTGAACTTATTTTATAGATAACTTATCAATTTACTAGATAGGTAAATTACTTTTTATATCCTAAATAAACACAATATCCTCTCTCAATGAAATTATAGGTATTAATTCTCTATGGAAATTACTTAGCCTATATTGGTCTTAATACCGAGTCGTGAAGGATATTTATATTAGAAGGTTCGGTAAAAACTCAATATGGAAGATATAATTATTGTCCATGAATATGTTTATGTATTTATAGATGTTTTTATTAGTATTAACTTATATCATGAGGATGAGTAGACAATAGAAACTATACCTACTATTAAGCCAATATCAAGGTACCCTTATAGAATTGCACAAATTTATTTGGATAAATTAAACAAATAACTCTGAGGGAATCTAGATAATGATTTTATACACCCTATTACTTAACCAATTTATGTACAAGACATATTTTCTAATAATAATATATTAATGTGTCCTTTTATTGATTATCGTGATGTTAAAAAGAACATTATCTAGAACATGTATACAGTACCCTATATTTATGACTTTTTCAATCAATTATCATCTGAATACTAATATAATTTTTATTTTTATTATTTTTTTGATATACCCTCTTTTTAATTAGGTTTAGAGGGAACCCTACATGACCTGTATTACCAAAGGCACAAGTCCGTGTACATGACCTGAAGGCCCAACGACTATACACACTGAACAAACCCTCCCCAAATTCTAGTCACTTAATGCTCAAAATCTCATTACTTGAAACAAATAATTGGAAACCATTTCTCCAATAAGAACTAAATAGTTCCTAGAACGATCTGTGAAGGACATAAACTCTCATCATTCCCCATCTATATATCTCTAATGGAAGTTTCTTATTCCTCTAATTTTCTCCGCTTTTAGAGATGCACATGTGGATCTGACCAGACTAATTCCTACTTGAAGGCTTTCATGCTGATGTGTGGGTCACACCTTCCCCATCCTAGCCCATGATATACTACCAAGATACTATTTTGATATCAATTACATCTTCTCATATATGATTCCACTACCACCGCCAAGGCTCCCATTATTGTGGTCTACAGTGATCTATTAATTCAATAGATGCATCCAACTCATCGCCACTATGGCCCATCTATCCACCAATCATCAATAGATGAGGCCCCACCTATCATTGTATTCAACCATCCTAAAACCATTATTTTTTAAACCCCAAAATTCCACTATAAACATATCTAACCCCTCTATCTATGGTGTTTATCCACCGCTCCATGACCAGGATATCCTCTAAAGTTAGGGCCTCTAGGATTCGATCATTGGATAGATGAAAGATCACATGTACATCATTACCATAAGTCCAAACCCCAACTACTTCAATAAAATATTGGGGACTCAATTATTCTCTAATATAGGACATCCATTATAATATCATCAATTTTTTGGCATGTCTTATCTCAACAATACTCTATAATTTATGATGATTTTGATGATCACAAATACCCATATTTGTTTTCTAATAAATATTTATTGAATTAGTTTTCATGAATTTTTATTCTGTTTAAAGAATATATCATTATTAGAATAATTCTAGTAATACTTTTTCAAACCCTACATTCAGTAAATGAATGCATTGTAACAACATTATGTTACACTAGAAGAGATGACCCTTGATTATGGAATCAAAACAATGTTATGCTGGAAAAATAATGTTTGTGTATTGTATCAATCCAACACTACGATCAATAGTTTGTGTATGGATCGACATCTTCAATTTCAAAAAATCGATAGGCATATGGATCACCAACCATACATTGGAGTCTGGATTTACTGTTCATATCATATGTTCAGAAAAGTTGAACGTATAGTAAATTAATGTTATGTTTGGGGTTTTATGATGAAAAGTATAAATGTAAGGATTATCATCCTTACACTAATTTGTTCCCTATGATACATAAAGGTGAAAATATGGTGGTAACCCAACGCTATATAAAGGAACCCTATTCTTGGTGAATAAACCTTATGCTACACAGCTCAACCCTACATTGTGTTCTCAACGAAGAAGTTTCTCAAGGCCTATTTTAAATATGAGGTTGTTTCAATGGTCAAGTTAAAATGAAATATTGATTCAAGGATCAATTTGATTGTTTAAAATAACCATGTTCAAAATTGAAAATCTCTCATATTCCTAAGATAAGTTACGGATCCCCTTGACAATTGGAATTTGAATTTCTAAAATCAATCAGGTTATTCATTTGGATATGGAATACTAAATCATGTTTTATATTCTATATATTCTTTCAGAGTATCTATTAAAATACATATACATATTTGTGTGGGTGATAATCAATTCAATTATGTGACTATATTATTGAAATTATCTTATACGGTGTTGCTACAATAAATGATCAATTCTGAAAGAGGCTACACTTTGGAGATATACATGTTCAATCTTTTACTGTTGTACGATTATTAATACTATTTAATCACTATATTATTGTAGATTATTATTCAACAAGTAATTCATCAGTCTATTTCATTTTTGAAGATATTTTTGTAAAGAAGAATATTCAGAAAATGATAGTTTTGTGGATGTTGTAACTGTATTGATCAACCCAAATAAAAAAATTATACTCTTTTTATTTATTGGAGTTTCAACTACTCGTACTCAGTTGTGGTGGAGTATTAACTTCTCGATATAAGCTTTTGGTAACCAGTTGTATATTATATAACCATAAGGATTTTATGTTATTATTATTGTAATGGTTTCGAATACCTACAATCAGTAGTGAATTAATGGTCTAATTGCAAGAGGACCATTTTAGTAAAATTTTCCAATCTCACAGAGAGTGTGATTAGTAGAGTGGACTAGGGGTAATTTTTACCCTAAACCACTATAAAAAGTTGTGTACTTTATTTCTGTTTATCCCCTACATATTATTTTCACAGAAGTAAACACTTTATATTCCTATAAATTATAGTGGTGTCAAAATCCTGAATTGTGGAAGATTTTTAAAAATACATGGTTCACCCCCCTATTGTGTTATATTGTTTATTCTTAACTAAAAATTGGTTTGAAATGAGTGATTTTGGATAAATATATAACAATATGAAAAGTATAACATATATACAAAGATAGAAATAGTTGATCCTAGTGATGGAATGTCTATGGTATGTGCTCAATATTTTAATGGTGAAAATTATCGATGCTGGAAATCTCGAATGATTATTTATCTTAAAATTTTTGGATTCAAAGTCTACTAAAAAATCATTACTCTTTATTAGATTATTGAGAAACTATAAACTTAGACTACTGAAAAATAAGCTCAACATGACATCAATTCTAATGAAATGAATGTTATCATTTTTGGTATTGGACCATATGAATTAAATCATGTATCACAATGTCCAACTACCTAGGATATGTGAAAAACTATCACAACTGCTTATAAAGGAAACAATAATGTTAGACAGAAGAGAAATGCTACAAATAAACTAAAATTTTACACATTTAGAATGTGTGATAGTGAAAGAGTCATACAGATGAAGGTAAGGATTATAGAAATTATCAACAATATTACAGCTTTAGGTGAACCCATCAAACAATCTGATCAATATTTTAAGTATTAAGAGTACTAAATTTTTAATGGAATGGAATATCTACTATAATTTCAAAATCATCACCTGTCAAATATCTGATAAAGAAAGAACTAATTGGAACACTGATGATGTATGAAAGAGAAATGTAGCTAGAATATAAAGATCCCAATATTATAGTAATGAAGGAATATACTACCTTGAAGGTGACATCTCATAAGAATAGAATAATATCATAAAAATAATTCAAAGAAGTGAAAAATTTAGATTCATTAGATTTTGAAATAGAATTGGCTCAACTATATATAAATTTCATCATGTTTTACAAGAAGAAAAGGGGTTTCAAAAAAACCTTCAGGATGGATGAGGAAGAACAAAGAGAATTTTGATGCTAAGAATGCAAGAGATTAGGTCATATCAGACCTAATTATCCTCAAATGAAAGATGAAAGAAAATGTCTAGAAAAGGTGTATTAGAAAAATAGTTTTTATGGGAAAAAAGAAAAAGGGAAATGAAAGCTACATGGAGTGTATCTGAAGACTCCAACATGCCTTAAAAGTATAATTCAATGAAGGATTAATAAAATCTAAAACCAACATGTGATTTATGGCTGAAGAGGAAAATATAAAAACTTATTACTCTTCTGATTCTGATTCCAGTAGTTTCTCAAATGATAAACTTACTACCCGAATAGCCCGAAGGCCTTATTTTTTATTCATTTTTTGATAACACCCATTTCAAGGGATGAGGGGGAACCCTGACAAGTCCCATAGGCATAAAGATTGCATGACCCATATGTATTAGGAAATATAAAATCTATCACTACATGGAATTGATCCTCCCCAGTTTCTTCATCATGATTCCAGCTCTCCACCTTCGCATGGCTAGTTTGGTTAGGTGTCATGTGCAAGCACATAATTAAAAATTTGATTATTTACAAACTAATCATAAATCGTTGAAAAAAATCACAATGTTGTTTTATTTGAAATAGATACCATGAATAAAAAACATCAAGAGCTACTTGAAAAATTCAATTCCTCTCCATCAAACAGTATCAATTGTGAAATGAAAATCAAAGAACTACATGATGTAATTGAATCCTATAATAGTTTTACGCTTCTTTTTATTAAGGAGAAAATACATTAAATAAAATTTTTAGAAACTATTTCATTAAAAGAGAATGATTTGGAATAGTAATTAAGGGTGAAAAATCAAAATTTATGAACAATTATTTTGTTCCCAAATCTAAAAAGATACCTCTTATCACTGTGGATCAAAAGGCCATGTCACTAATAATTTCAATTTGAAAAATCATTAAACTATTGTTATTAAAAGTGCCTTTATTTATAATAGTTTATCTGAAGAAAGTGATACAAATTATGGAAAAATAAATCAAAACAAATTCCCAAATCATTTCTTTCTAACACTACATGACCTAAGAAGATATGTGTATGAAAACAAACATTTGTTTAAGTACTTTTTTAGGAAACAGGTCATAGAAATAAAATATTCATATAAAATATGAATAGTGGATGTTCTACGCATATTATTGGGGACTCAAATAACTTTCATACACTGAATTAAATGGATGGGAGATTAGTCACTTTTTGTGACAACACCAAAGGAAAAATAATTCGAGTTAGAACTGTTGGAAATCCAAAGACTATAGAAATCAACAAAGTATTGTATGTTCAATGGTTAAAGAACAATATGATAAGTATTTCTGAACTCTATGATGATGGATTTTGTGTATATTTTTCGAACAATTTATGCTCTTTATTTAAAGATATTTTTTTAAAATTTATAGCACCTATAGCTGATAATGCATATACAATGGATTCAAAATCCTTATGTAAACAGAAAGTGAATTTTTAACTCCTAAGTAAAGTTAATATTGGATTTGTAATGTAGGGATTTGACATTGTAACATATGTGCTTTACATAAATAGGCTAAGAAATAGTTAGTTTCTGAGTTTCTTAGTCTTAAGTTTGGTAATGAAAAATTTTGTGATGCATGCCAAATTTGAAGGTAACACAAATATTTATTCAAATATATTTACAAAATTTCTAAATATAAACATTTCAAACATATACATATGGATTTTTTAGTCTATAAAGAGTATCAAGTTTCTATAGTAAATAATATGTCCATATTTTATTGGATGATTATTCTAGATTTACATGGGTATATTTTCAAAAACTCAAAAATGAATATTTCACTTTTTTTGAACGTTTTTCTAAAAACATTCAAAATACAAATGGTTTAAAAATAATTTCATTGAGATGTGATCATTGTAGATAATTTTACAATCATGAAATCAAATCTATTTGCTCAAATCTATGTATTAAACACACTTTATCTGCACCAATAACACCTAAAAATGGAATTGTTGAAAGAAGAAATGAAACTATTCATGAAATGGAAAGGAATATAATGAATGAATATAGTCTTCCAACCAATATTTGGGAAAATATTTAATCATGACCTACTATATCATGAATAGAGTTTTAATTCAACTATTTTTCAAAACACACATTTTGAACTTTGGAATAAAAGAAAACCTAAAGTAATGTTCTTTAATGTTTTTGGATGCAAGGTGTATATCATGAATAATAAGGAAAACCTTGGTAAGTTGGATCCAAAAGCTCATCAATGAATATTTTTGGGATAATCTACTACCTATAAATATTATAGAGTGTTTAATAAAAAGTCATGGACTGTTGAAGAATTAGGTTAGGGGAAGTTTGATGAAACTGACCATTTTATTAAAGTGAAAGATCAAGTAGATGAAATCACTGACTCTTTTGACAACATGAGATTTGAGACTCCTAAAAATTATTTTTAAAAATGATATTGATATTATTAAATCCAGTTCAAAATAACATGACACTAAATAATCTGAAAGTATCTTTCCTAGATAGTCTATAACTCTAAATAACCATCCTTTTGAAATTATTATAGGTGACCTTGACATAAAAATTATAACTAGATGGACTGTAGTAAACCTAGATAAATTCACTACCTTTCTATCTCATGCAGAACCTAAGAATATTGATGAAGCATTATAATCATAGAGCTATATATTAGAAAAGTAAGAAGATATAATGCAATTCAAAAGGAATGAAGTTTAGGAACTAGTAGAGAGAACCAACTAATTATCCAATTTTATGAACAAAGTGGGTCTTTAGAATTAAATAGGATGATCAAGGGATAATAATCTGAAAAATGCATATTATTAGCCAAATGATATAATTATGATGAAAATTTAATTTATGATGTGAGATTTTCCCCTGTATCTAGGCAAAAATCCATAATAATTATTTTAGCTTAGGCATCTCATTTTAATTTTCAATTATGTTAGATGGATGTTAAGTTTACCTTTTTAAATCGTTATTTAATGGGGGATGTTTATTTTGAACAACCCACTAGTTTTGAAAATTATCAAAATCAAACGCTATTTTTAAACTTTCTAAAGCACTCTAGGGCCTTAAACAAGCACCTAGAGATTGTTATGAAATATTATGTTCTTTTATTTTGAAAAGTGGATTCACTGTTGGATTGTCAGATCCATCACTTTTCAAGAAACCTATTTTTTCTAATATTTTAATAGTTTAATTTTATTTTGATGATGTTATTTTTTGTGAAAATAATTAAAATATTTTAGCTGATTTTTCAAATTTCATGAAAACAATTTAAATGAGAATGATGGGAGAACGGAATTAATTTTTCAAATTACATATTTATCAAAAGGATTATGGAAATGTTTTAAATCAATGTATGTATATTATTTATTAATTTAAAAAAATTGGACACGAGTACAACAAGAAATACATAACTCCTATGTCTAACAATACTAAATGTGGTTTGGATGAAGCTAGAAAACCAGTTGACAACAAGTTGTATAGAGGTATGATTGGAATTTTGTTATATATTACTTATAGAAGAACATACCTTTTGTTCTATGTATGTATTTGTTCTAGATTTCAATCAAATCCAAAAGAGTTCCATCTTATTGATGTTAAAATAATTTTTAGATATTTAAAAGGAATTATTTTTCAATATTTTCATTACCCCAGAACTTCTGATTTCAATTCAATTTTATATTCCGATGATGACATTGGAGGTTATATATTAGATAGAAACAATAACACAAGAAAATATAACATTTATGGATAGTCTTTAGTTTAATGGTATAGTAAGAAAGATCACTCAGTTTCCATGTTAGCCGCTGAGGTAGAATAAGTATCTTCTGGTAGTTGTTATGCACAAGTATAGTAGATAAAAAACACTCTATTATACATTGGACTACACCTTAACAGTATACCTATTTTATGTGATAATACTAGTGTAAAAATATTTCTAAGAATCCTATATGTCACTCAAGGACTATGAATATTGATATATGGAAACATTTTCTGAGAGATCATGTCCTTAAAAGGGATATATGTTTAAACTTTTTTAATACTGAATATCAATTAGCAGATATTTTTACTAAACTACTTCCCAGTGCAAGTTTGTAATTTATTAAGGAGGAGTCATTAATATTTTACTTTAAGTGAATTTTCATTGATTTATTTCTAGTCTCTATATTTTTATTTTAGTACGATTTATTAAATATTTTTTATTCAATTATGTTTTAATTAAAAATTTCATTTAGATTTAATTTTACTTGTCTTTTCAAAATTCAGAAGGAATGAATACATTCTCAATTGGTCTGAACAAACCATTTTCTTTTTCCTTCTCACTTTATCCTCTCCTACACGTCCTTTCAATATACAGAGATTCTCTCAATTCTCGTGAGCTGAAACCCTAAACCTTTAATCCCTAAAATCTCAAAACTTTCAGAGATGCAAACCACTCAAAGATTGGTAGATACTGAGTTGGATGCGTCTATTAATGATTCAGGGATTGCCTGCAAAGTGATTTAGGGAAAGGTAATTGATTTTGGTTATTTTGATTCCAAATATCCTTCACTCAAGGAAGAAATTATTTTTCAAGGCTTGGTTTATACTTTTGGAGAAGATAACATGGATATGGTTTATGAAACTAAATTAAAGTAATATTTTATAATTGGTTCATCTATTCTTGGATTCGAAGAAGATTCCATTGTCTATAAGACTAATGATTCTATGTTTTATTTGTATACTATGGAAATGGTTGAGATATTACATTGTCCCCATGAGGGGTTGTTTCCATTTGATTTGAGAAATATCAGTATTGAAATACATTCATCAGAGAAAATTATGTTTTTATTTTTTGGAACAAGATCTATTAAGAAGGAAATGATGAATGAACATACTCATGATCATTTAGTTTCCATGAAGTTTTTTCAATCTAGAATTTTTCTTAGGACTGGTAATCTTGAGAAGATTCTATATCATGACATGTTTATCATGTTTTTGTTTATGAATAACATAATTTTTAATTTAATTCGGTTTATGATAAGATATCTAAACCATTATATCAACACAGATGTGAAGATCAGATATTATCCCCATGGATGGATTATTTATTTTTATCTATGAAGGACAAAAATTGCCCATATTTTTTTTGAAAAAACATGTCACTGCAGCAAAATATCAAATGATGGAATCATTAAGAAGCTTAAATTTTTCTGGAGCAACACTCGCTATAGTCTTCTACCAGTTGGTGTGGAACAATAGAAAAGGTTGTTAGCTACTTAGGGTAGAAATGGATGATTTCATTAGTTGGTTCTATTTGTTATAGCCCCGATGAAGAAGGAACTTCATGTCCAAAAGAATCTCTTATTTACAAAATAAGAATTACAGTTGTCATTCTAGAGACATTGGATTAAGTACCAGGAGTAGAAGGGCATGAAAATCTCATGGATGAGAAAGTTGACTAGGATTCTCACAGTTGAGAACTTATCAGAGGATATTTTCCTGATATTCAAACACTTGGTCTTTTTATCACTGATGTTGATAGAGGATCTTCCTTAGGAAATATATCATTTGGTAATGAAGATCCAATTTTGGACTTAGTATAATTTCATCATAGGGAAGCTATCCCTGACCCTAGGACCTGATATTTTTAATATTCCGATTCTCAGACTAGCACTTTAGCTTTAAAGATTAATCTATTTGAGGCTCATAATTTGTTTCTTAAAGAACAATTAGAGTCTCACAAAATAATTTTGAATAATGTAAGGTTTCTTTAGTGCTAATATCTGAGTTGGATGCTCAGAATATTTATTTAATGTAATTCAAAGAAAATATTATTTTTATTGGATACCTGAATGATCTTATTAGCAAGATGTCTAGAGAGTTAAAAAATTTAATATATGAATCTATTATGAAATTATAATTTGATGAGTGTAAGCTAATGATAGGGAGAAAATTTTAGTCTCTCAGTGTAACAACCCGATATTTTATGATAAATATTCTTTTTAATTTATTTTATGTCATGTGTTTAATGCTACAACAAGATTATCTTGTGCTATATGCCACACTATATTAGCTTGAAGTATACGCAACACTATTATTAGATTGTGTTACACACAATTTCAAGTTCATTTTATAATAGTAATTCTACGCAACATTGAGTGTATATATATATATAATCAATGTATAAATAGAATATATTTTCACCTTTTAATATATTATATGTCAATAGAATTAATTTCACATTGAATTCATAGGTAAAAACATTTCAATCTTTGGCAATGTTTTATCTTCTAAAAACCGTTTTCTTAACAACGGGTTTAATTTTAAATCAATTACTACAAATTATGTGTTTTGAATTTTGAAAAATGGATTTCATATTTGGAATCAGAGGGTCCAAATTATGTTAATAGGCTACTTTTTAATTTTGGGCACTATGAATAGTAACTACGGTAAATTTTATTTACCACAGTTAAAGGTAAATCGGGTAATTAAGGGAAAATATTAGATTATAAAATTACATTAACACCTGCCAAAATCCTATTGGATGACTAAAAGACTACCCATATCACCTAAAGGTCGGATTAGATTCATTTAATGGACTTTGTTCCAGGAAATTAATTTAATTATTATTAAAACCAAAGAAAGTGACAACATGTCACTTTCTTAAATCTTATAAGTATAATAATTTTAATTTATTGATACATGTAATGAAACATCGGATATAAATAGTCTCCAAAAGGATAATAAAAGTATCTACATTATATGAATTTATTTATAATTTTTAGGGATTAAATAATTATCATTAAAGGCGATATAATAGTGATGGTTAAATTATTTTATTAAGAGAAATATCAAATAAATGGTATTAAAAATATTAAAATAAATATTATATGAACTATTTAATGTTCTACACTAATTTTCAAGATAAATATGACATGTTATGAATCTAGTAATGCTTTTAGTTTGAACATATCTTCTATATATGGTTTATTTAAATTCAAATAAATTAATAATGTCAAAATTGACACTATTGTTATTTTATAAAAATAACATATTATAAAATTGTTTAAAAATCAAAACAGAAATTTAAAAATTATAATTTAAAATTTATATGGTCTAAAATTTCATAAAGTGTCATCTTATGGAAAATTCAAAACACATATGTAATTATTTATAATAATTTATAATTTATAATTTTATTACCACAAATAAAATAAAATTGATAAATAAGGATAAATGAAGTTTATAATGTTTAAAATAAATTCCTAACATGTCTAAATTTTATTGGTTGATGATATTACAACCCTATCTCATCTAATATTTGGATATGAGTCATGTTAGAAGTTTTTACGTGGCTTTTGGATTTAATATAAACTAATACTTCTTATATTTCCAAAGGAGCCCCTCCCCTCCCTTATAAAAGGGCACCTCCTCCCTCTCCTCCTCACACCAATTTGAGACTTAAAGCTCTACCAACCCCTGCCAAATTCTCTTTTCCACTTCCTTAGAAACATCATAGTGGTCCTGGTCTTCTTAGAAGACCAATTTTAGTTCCCTAAGAGAATGTTTAAAGGAGGCACTTCGAGAAAGAGGTAATACCTTCTACCGTTTTCTTCAAGTTCCATTCTTCTTCTACTCCCTCTTCTTTAGTTTTTTCACTATGAAGTAATAACATCAGTATCCCTCATATACTGATATGTTATTATAAATATGAAAAAACCCTATTTTACCTTCTATCCATCCTACAGAAAACAAAATCACCGCGCGTGCGTACGTACGGAATACCATCTCCACGCCGTGGTGTATTCTGTTTTTCCACCAACTCCTTACATGGATGGGTATAATGGTGTAAATAATAACTATATATGGTTATTCTAGAATCATACTGATTATGATATATTATACCATCCACTCCAATTCTATTCAATAATTATGGGAACGATATCATCGCTCGTGCGTACGTACGGATTACCGTCTCCACGACGTGATGAGATTCACTTTCCATGTCAACCATACATGAATGATTATAAAGTTTATATAATGAATAATAATGAAATATATGAAATAATAATGCTACTGGATTTATTTTTATATATATTTATTTCATCTATTTAGTTTCATTCAATTTAATAAGGAAACGAAAACAGCGTTCATACGTACGTACGGCCTACCGTTTCCATGAACGGTGTATTTCATTCCTTTTATCGATCTATAATATATATGTATATGATGAATATATTATATATATATATATATATCATATATTACATTCTGGAATTATGTAAATTAGGATATAAGTAATAATATCAAGAACGACAAGTCGAAACACATACGATAAATGAAATGATTTTACCCAAAACGCTGGTTTAACATGGAATTTATAAAAGAATGGGTAATATAAAGTCACAAGTCAAACATATATGATATCATAACAATGAATATGATTATGTAATAAGTCAATTATATTATTTAAATCAATATACAGGAGGTTCGGATCCATACGAAGCATATCCGACCTAAGGTAAGGGATAATTTATCAAATCTCATTTTTATCCGAGATTGCTTATTCGTAAGTATTTACTCGGGTTATTTCTAACATACATGTCCATGTTTTATAAAAGTGTTTTCATGTATGTTTAAAGTCCTTTTTAACCATTTTTTACTTTTACTACATGGTATGTAAGGAATCATTTTTTTACCATACGAGGTAATTTTTGACTTTTCCGACAAAAGTACCAGGAGAATGTTATTTTTAACTTCTACTGCGTGAACGGATTTTTACAGTTTCATAACGCCTTATTTTCATAAAGAATACTCTACATGATTTTATGACTATTTTCAACAAAATAGTTTTTTTTAAAAGTGCATGGCATTTTTTTAAAAGAAAATTATTTTGACGAAGAAAGGATATTTTCCTCCAGAATTCATTTCAAATGTTTTATCAAAACAATGTTCCATCTAAGATGACATTATTTCATATGTGTATGTTTCAAGTTTAATGTCTCTATTATTTACATGGTTCAATTTTCTTATGATGAAATTTACATTTGTTTTATATGGATTATGAAATGATGGGATGATGTTTATGAAACCCATTTTATTCTTTGGGTTATGTTGAATGTTTTAAGTTTATTTTGTGGCACAAGTAAGAATGATTTAATTATGAGATGGGTGGGAACTATATCTCCATCCAATGCATTGGGTAACAATTTATATCTCATGCGATAGACATGGCTGGAATGGTAAGTTAATATGGTTCAGTGTTACAGGACTGAAACGAGGAGTGAACTCGATTCAGAAAGGGACTTTGTCCACTAAGATGGTCTTGGCAGCAATTCCTTGGCTACTATGGAAATCATAACAAGTGCTGAATGGTTGCCAGAATTACATGTTTTATTCCCATTCTATTTTATTGTGATTGATGTTCCTTTATGATATATCCCTTACGTAATTCCAAGATTTATGTATTCACTCAAGGTTTTAATGTTTAGATTTCATGTCCAAGTTTTTGCTTTCAAATGTTTATGGATTGTTTTATGTTATCTATGTTTTCACTTAATGATCATTTGAGCTCACCCTTTTTATGTTTTATTTTCCATAGGAAATAAAGAAAGGTTTTAGGTAAGGAAACAAAAAGGGGAATATTGTTATGGGAGATGTTGAAGATCTTTCAACGTGATTAGATGTTTATATTCCGAGTTTCCAAAGACACTAAACTATTGTGGTCCTTGTGTGTCTGTTTATTGTTATGTATTATGTATTCTGCAAAAGTAATGTAATGTCCATGTACGTCAAGTTTCGGGTCTCTACAGTTGGTATCAGAGGAAAGGTTTAGTTAACCTTGGGAAACTAGGATTCAAAAACTTTAGTGAGATCCCTAGAGATATTTCTAAGGTATGTCTAGGGATGTCCCTATGGTTAAGTATACATCTAGCTTATTGTCCTATAATTGAGCTAACGATCTTAGAATTAAACCTAAGATGTTATATATTGAAGGTACTCCCCCTTTATTATGTTGTTTTCCCTAGCATGGTATTTTCCTCTCACACTATTATTTTTGTGTTTTAGACGATGGTTGAAACCCAAAGGAACCATGTTGATCAATGTAATGGACAACGCAATGATTGTCCTCCTGACCAAACCAATGTCATGGGAGATGGAGTGAAAAATCTTATTTCTATACTTACAAAAGCTATGAATCATTCTGGACTTCAAAATGAGTAGAGAAATGAGCATCATTCAGTTGAATCCTTCATGAGGCAGTGTCCACCTTCATTCAGCGGGTCTTCTGATCCCTTAGTGGCTGAACAATGGATCAGTACTACTAAAAAGATATTTTCAGTTCTACAATGTTCTGAGCATGATAAATTCATCTTAGCAGTATATCGTTTGGAAGGTGATGCTGATAAATGGTGGAATCTTATCAAGAATACGAGGTAAAGAGATGAAATTGAGTCCATGTAATGGGACGAGTTCATGAACATGTTTTTTAGTAACTACTTCCCTCGTATTCTTCGAACAAATATGGAAAAGGAGTTTCTTGAGCCTAAGCAGAAGGATGATGAATATGTTGGTATATACGAAGTGAATTTTACAAGACTTGCAAGGTATGCATCTGGGTTTATCATCCAACATAAAATGAAATTTGATAGATTTTTCAGTGGCTTAAAACCAAGTCTTCGAAGGGAATTAGCTATAAGAGACTTCAGTAGCTATGAATAAATTGTGCGTTGTGATATCAAGGTAGAACTGGAAGTTGGTGTAACATATCCATCTCATTGTTTTGACAAGAAACGAAAGATGGTGTTCAAGGAGAAATCTCAGAACAATTGTGAAAAGAAGATGAATGTTTATTTATGCTCAAGGTGTGGAAAGAAGCATGTTGGAGATTTCCTAAAAGGTACTAGAAAATGTTTTAAGTGTGGAAAAGAAGGTCATCAAGCAGTTTATTGTCGAAGTAATGGTAAAAAGGTTACTGATGATGTGAATAGAGAAAAGAATACATAGAACTCTCCACCAACACTTCAATGCTTCAAGTGTAAGGAAATGGGGCATTGTGCTAATAAATTCCCTAATCCACGGGTTAATGATGATCAACGTGAGCAACCTCTTAAGTAAAAGGATAAAGGGGAGTCTCATGTGATCACTATTTGTGATGTTGAGTATGAAAATGAAGTTTTGTAATTATTAAGTGTTTATGTAAAGGGGTTTCAAAATAGTATCATGGAATCTCATTTATGGTATTGTGGAATTTTGGAATATCTATGTATTGGTTTTCAATAATTATATGGTACTGGTAACCATGAAAAAGTGATTGAAATATTTTTGGAAAGTAGATGAAATGCGCATAATGAAGGGATAAGGAGAAAATAATATGATAGTAATCCTGAGCTCATGACTGATATAAGGACTAAGTGATATTAATGGTTTGAGTATATCGACTTTTTGGGATTTTGGTATGTGGAAAGTGTTAAAATTTAACAACATTCATGTTTTCACTAAGGTTCAATGGTTATTCATTATTCGAGAGATTACATGATTAAGGTATTAACATGTTTGTAATTTGACCAACAAGATATATCTTATGATATATGGGGGATAAATGATGGCATTCACATGATTGTTATGTGACATTTCACGTAATCATTTTCTTTATACTATGAGCTTGGACCGAAGTATTTTAGATAAGCCTAAAGATTGGAATGGATTATGTTGGACATAAGTTAGTATTGTTTAAGGATGGAACTTTTTTCAATATTATTGATGGGATGTTATAGTAATGTAGTTTTAGAAAAAGGACAACCTGCAGGACGGGCGACAGTCCATCGCGTCGGACAAGGCTGTGGGAATCGAACCCACAACCGATGTGCGACAGGATTTTATCGCCTACCACTGGCCTACAAGATGTCCCTTGTTAGTATAAATTAGTTTTAATTTTTTTAAGTGGAATGAGATTTGAAGTATAAGTCCATTTTAGGAACCATATATGATTAATCGACTGATGTATATTTAATAAATTTTTCTAACCTTTTGTTTGAGATAGATGGAATGACCCGTCATTCTATCAAATGATTTGCTAACACTTCACGAATAACAAATTCAACTTCATTTCTTTAGGAGATGAAGTGGAAATTGTTCAAGGAACGAACAATAGTGATATTGAACCAAAATCATGTAAGTATTTCTTCTAATTCATCAAATTTAGGGAAATGATCTTCAAAACCAAAAATGTTGTCCTAGTTCCCTCATATCCGATGAATCAGATGGTACCTTAGATAATCACAAATCTATGGCATTTTGATTGTTGTATTTTTAATAGCCATGTTCTCTACCACTCTCCATCAGAACTTGATGGTTAGATTTTTCTTCCATATCCATATTTTCAACTATGTTCTCCTACGTGGAAACCCAGTGATGAGTTAATTTGCGTAACTGTTATGTTTCATACTTTAGTTTTTTAAAGTTAAGTTTTGGTATTTCATTTTATGATGTGTGTTACAATTAAAGAAACTTTTAAGTAGAAAACCATGTATAACCCAGATGAATTTCAAGGGCGAAATTCATTTTAAGGGGGGTAGAATGTAACAACTCGATATTTTATGATAAGTATTCTTTTTAATTTATTTGATGTTCTGTGTTTTATGCTAAAACATGATTATCTTGTGCTATACGCCACATTGTATTAGCATGAAGTATACACAACACTATTCTTAGATTGTGTTACACACAATTTCAAGTTCGTTTTATAATAGTTATTCTACGCAACATTGAGTGTATATATATATATATATTCAATGTATAAATAAAATATGGTTGGATCCTGTTATATGAAACAACGAAGGATTCTTGCACAACACACAACCCTGACTTTGCTTGCATTACACGCAATCGCGACCTTCCTCGATAGCGTGTGTTGTACGCAATACCGGGTTTCACTAAACAACGATATATGGTTATAATATTATCACGAACTAGCCATTATGAATAGTATTAACTACATTTTGAATTTTATAACATTATTATTCATCTTACACATTTTCTAGAACATGGTTAGAGAACAAAATAAAATTTTCGTCTAAAATAAGTATTTTTCAAAAAAAAATGCAGTTTTACCGCCTTTTGATGGCACACCCACATTAAATCTAGTTTTTTACATGTTTATAAGTTCAATTTGACAAAATAAAATTCTTCTTTTGAATCAGGAAATAAAAATCTACTTTGGATAATTTTTTGATATTTTTCTGATAACTTTCATATTTTGATGAATAGTAAAAATATGCTAATTTTTAATTAAAAACACCTTTTTTCATTGAGATAATTTATATGGTTAAATTATAATATTGAATGGTTTTAAAGTATAAATAGAATATATTTTTACCATTTAATATAATATATGTCAATAGCATTAATTTCACATTGAATTCATATATAAAAACATTTCAATCTTTGGCAATGATTTAACTTCTAAAACCCGTTTTCTTAACAACAGGATTAATATTAAATTAATTACTTCAACTTATGTGATTTTAATTTTTAAAAATAGATTCCATATTTGGAATTAGTGGGTCCAAATTATTTTAATAGGCTACTTTTTTTGGGCATTATGAATATTAACTACGGTAAATTTTATTTACTGTAGTTAAAGGTAAATCGGGTAATTAAGGGTAAATATAAAATTATAAAATTACCCTAACACCTGAAAAAATATTATTTGATGACTAAAAGTCGCCCAATATCACCTATGGGTCGGATTAGATTCATTTAGTGGACATTTTTCCATGAAAATAATTTAATTATTATTAAAACCAAAGAAAGTGACAACATGTCACTTTCTTAAATCTTATAAGTATAATAATTTTATTTTAGTGCTAAAATTAATGCAACTTCAGATATAAATAGTCTCCAGAAATCTAATAAACGTATCTACATCATATGAATTTATATATAATTTTTAGGGATTAAATAAGTATTATTAAAGGTGACATAATAGTGATGTTGACATTATTTTATTAAGATAAATATCAAATAAATGGTTTTAAAAATATTAAAATAAATATTATATGAACTATTTAATGTTCTCCACAAATTTTCTAGATAAATATGACATGTTATAAATCTAATAAATCTTTTATTTTGAACATATATTCTGTATATTGTTTATTTAAATTCAAATAAATGAATAATGTCAAAATTGACACTATTGTTATTTTATAAAAATAACATATTATAAAATTGTTTAAAAATCACAGCAAAATTTAAAAATTATAAATTAAAATTTATATGGTCTAAAATGTCATAACGTGTCACATTATGGAAAATTCACAACACATATGTAATTATTTATAATAATTTAAAATTTAGAATATTATTACCACAAATAAAAATAAATTGATAAATAAGAATAAATCAAGTTGATAATGTTTAAAATAAATTCCTATCAAGTCTAAATTTTATTGGTTGATAATATTACAACCCTAGATCATCTAATATTTGTATATGAGTCATTTTGGAAGTTTTTATGTTGGTTTGGGATTTAATATAAACTAATATTTCTTATATTCCAAAGGTGCCCCTCTCATCCCTTATAAAATGACACCTCCTCCCTCTCCTCCTCACTCCAATTTGAGCCTTAAATCTCGGCCAAACCTCGCCAAATTATCTTCTCCACTTCCCAAGAAACATCCTAGAGGTCCTGGTCTTCTATAAAGACCAATTTTAGTGCCCTAAGAGGAAGTTTAAAGGAGGCACTTCGAGAAAGAGGTAATACCTTGTACCGTTTTCATCAAGTTCCATTCTTCTTTCAACTCCCTACTATTTAGTTTTTTCATTATGAAGTAATAACATCACTATACCTCATATACTGATATGTTATTATAAATATGAAACAACCCTATTTCACCTTCTATCCATCCTACGGAAAACAAAATCACCGCGTGTTCGTACGTACGGAATACCGTCTCAACACCGTGGTGTAATCTGTTTTTCCACCAACACCTTACATGGATGGGTATAATGGTGTAAAGAATAACTATATATGGTTATTATAAAATCATACTGATTCTGATATATTATACCATCCAGTCCAATTCAATTCAATAATTATGGGAATGATATCATCGCTCATGCGTACGTACAGATTACCGTCTGCATGACGCGATGAGATTCATTCTCCATGTTAACCATATATGAATTATTATAAAGTGTATATAATGAAAAATAATGAAAAATATGAAATAATAATTCTAATTTACTTATGTATATATATATTTATGTCATCTATTTAGTTTCATTCAATTCAATAAGGAAACGAAAACAGCGTTCATGCGTACATACGGCCTACCGTCTCCATGAACGATGTATTTCATTCCTCTTATCTATCTATAATATATATTTATATGGTGAATATTTATTATATATAAAGCATGTTTTACATTCTAGAATTTTTAAATCAGTATATAAGTAATAATATCAAGAATTACAAGTCGAAACACATACGATAAATGAAATGATTTAACCCAAAATGCTGCTTTAACATGGAATTTACAAAAGAACAGGTAATATAATGTCATAAGTGAAAAATATATGATATCATAACAATTCATATGATTATTTAATAAGTCAATGAAATTATTTAAATCAATATAAAGAAGTTTAAAATACATACGAAGCATATCGGACCTAAGGTAAGGGATAATTGTGCAAATCTCATTTTTATCCAGGATTGCTTATTCGTAAGTATTTACTGAGGTTATTTCCATCATCCATGTCCATGTTTTATAAAAGTGTTTTCATGTATGTTTAAAGTCATTTTTAACCATTTTTGAATTTTACTACATGGTATGTAAGGAATCTTCTTTTCCCATGCGAGGTACTTTTTGACTTTTCTGACAAAAGTACGAGGAGAAAAGTACTTTTATTTTATGACTATTTTCAACAAAGTACTTTTATTTTAAAAGTGCATGGCATTTTTTGAAAAGAAAATGATTTTGACGAAGAAATTATACTTTCCTCAAGAATTCATTTCAAATGTTTTATCAAAACCATATTCCATCTAAGATGACATTATTTCATATGTGTATGTTTCAAGTTTAATGTCTCTATGATTTACATGGTTCATTTTTCTTATGATGAAATATCCATTTGTTTTATATGGATTATGAAATGATGGGATGATGTTTATGAAACCCATTTTATTCTTTGGGTTATGATGAATGTTTTATGTTTAATTTGTGGCACAAGTAAGAATGATTTCATTATGAGATGGGTAGGACCTATATCTCCATCCAATTCATTAGGTAAAGATTTATATCTCAAGAGATAGACATGGCTGGAATGGTAAGTTAATCCAGTTTAGTCTTATAGGACTGAAACGAGGAGTGAACTCGATTCAGAAAGGGACTTTGTCCACTATGATGGTCTTGACAGTAATGCCTTGGCTACTATAGAAATCATCAAAAATTCTGATTGGTTGCCAAAATTATATGTTTTATTCCCATGCTATTTTATCGTGATTGATGTTCCTTTATGATATATGCCTTACATACTTCCAAGATTTATGTCTTTTCTCAAGGTTTTAAGGTTTAGATTTCATGTTCAAGTTTTTTATTTCAAATGTTTATGGATTGTTTTATGTTCTCTATGTTTGCCCTTACTGAGCATTTGAACTCACCCTTTTTATGTTTTATTTTCCCCAGTAAATAATGAAAGGTTTTAGGTAAGGAAACAAAAAGGGTAAGATCATTATGGGGGATGTTGAAGATCTTTCAACATGATTAGATGTTTATATTTCGAGTTTCCAAAGACAGTAAACTATTACGATCCTTGTGTGTCTGTTTTTTATTATGTATTAAGTATTCCGCAAAAGTAATGTAATGTCCATGTACATCAAGTTTTGGGTCTCTAAACTCATGGAAAGTAATCAAGAATCAACCTCCTCTCAATATACACTGCCATAATTTCTCAGAATGTTTGATGTAATTACCTATATATTGGTTATTTTCAATGATAGACTACACACTCTTAATTTTGATAGTACTCATTTAAGTGTGCTGTTGGAAAATCAAAGACATCTGATTGGTCAATTGACATCAAGTGAATCCTTTTGAGGACTAGTGATTAATCAAATTAAGGACATGATGACTTCATTCATTCATCTAGAGTAATATTTGAATGAGGTTTTAAAGGTTAATTTGATAGAAAATATAATGGTTTTAAATGATTCGAAGAATATTCTTCATCAATAGAAATAAGTATTCAACAAAAATTTCCACAGCCTTCTTTTTAAGCTTCTTTATATGATAAATGGAGTTAAAAACCTTCCTCATACTGATTAAACTTATATACCTTCCATTTCAGAAAAGATCCCTTATTTCAAAAGACCATTTCATTCACTAGGGACTATAAATTATTATTTTTCAAAACATTTGAATTAATTTAATTTTAATTTGGTTTATTCTTATTATGTTTTTATTATCATTTATTTTATTTTTGATCAACTATCAGACTTGAAATCCTTTAATTATTTTTCTTATGCCAGTATTTATAACTATTCATTATAGTTTAGCGCTATATTAAATGTGGTTTATATTATTTATTATTTCAAAATATATTTTTGTTATCACAAAAAGGGGGATAAATTTGTTGAGAATAATCCTTGGGGGAAATTTTATAATGGAGACATTTGAGGAGAATATTTTTAAACCACAACATTTTATTAGAAAATATATTTAATTTACAAGTTTCTATTTTCATTATTAAAATAATAATGTGAAATCAAAATGTCAAAATATTTTCTATATCTATTTATGGGTGTTTACAAATGCTATATTTTCTTTAAATTTTGTTATGGATTATGTTATGGTTTTAGTGATCATCAAAAGGGGGAGATTGTTGGGAAGGTATTGTCTCAAAAATGCTCTATAAGTTATAATGAATTTGATGCTCACAAATACCCTTTTTTGTTATCTAATAATGTGTTCTTGAATGTTTTTTCAGGTATTTATATTTTTTTAATGAATTTAACATTACAATAATATCTCTGGAAACACGGTTTCAAACCCTATATTCAGTAATTGAATGTATGGTATCAACCCTACGTTATACTAGAAGATATAACCCTTTCATATGGTACCAACCCTAGGTTATGTTGTAAAAGTAATGTATGCATATGGTATCAACTCTATGCTATGCTAAAAAGTTTTTATTTGGATCGACATCCTTACATTTAGAAAATCGACGTGCATATGGATTAGAAACCCTATGTTGGAGTCTAGATTTATTGTTCATACCCAATGTGTGGAAAAGGTGATGGTTTGGTTAATTAATGTTATATTTTGGATTTTATGATGATAAGGATAAATGTATAGATTATCATTCCTATGATACATTGTTACATATGTTACATAATGATGAAAGTATGGTAGGAACCCTACACTATGCGAATGAATCCTATGCTACGCAGCTCAACCCTATGCTGTGGTCTCATTGGTGATGTTTCTCAAGAAACGTTTTCAATTCGATGTTGTTGCAATGGTCAAGTCACAATTAAAGACTAATTTGAGGATTTTTTTGATTATTTCAAAGAACCATTTTCATCAGAGAAAATATCTATTATTTTTATAGGATGTCACGAATCCCGTGGACAATTGGAATTTGAATTTGCATGATCAATCTACCTATTCTTTTAGATTTGGAATCTTGATGCAAGTTTTTTATTCTTTATATTATATTTTCGTATCTATTATAATAGATATACATATATGTTTGTGATAAGAAATTCACATATATGACTGTCTTATTGAAATAATCTTATACAGTGCTGCTGTAAAAAATATTTGATTCTGAAAGAATCTACACTTTGGAGATATACATGTTCTATATTTTAGTACTGTAAGATTATTAATGATGGTTAGACTATATCATATTGATGATCATTTTAAAATTAGGATTGATTTAGACTATTTTAATCTTGAAGATATTCTATTCTGAAGAAGAAGATCTATAATGTGTCAGTTGATTGCTACTGAAATTGTGAAGATAATACCGAAACAACAAATTAAACTACTTTGATATATTGGAGTTTTTACTTCTCATACTCATTTGTGATGGAGTATCAGCTTCTCGGTCTAATATATGGATAAATAGTTCTCTTTTGTGGAACCATAAGGATTTGTTATTAGTGTTATTATAAACATGGAATCATCCTGCACTCAGTTGTGAATACATTGTATTGTGATAAGAGGAACATTGTAGTTAAATTTACCAAGATCGTAGAGAGATTGATTGGTAGAGTTGAGTAGTGGATATTTGAGTCTCGAAAACCCCTAAAAATTGTGTTAATTATTTCTATTTATCCACTACATGTTATATTTATAAAATTAAACACCGCATATCTGTATAAATCACATCGGGTGTCAAAATACATAATTGTTGAAGACTTTTGAAAAGACACAATTCACCCCCCACTGATGTTACTTTTTATATTACGAGCTGAAAAAATTAATTGTGAAAAGGAAGATATATCCCTGAAAACCTTTCATACAATATGTGATGTCTATGAATTTATAGTCACTATTTTCTTACATACAAATTCCCTAAAAATATTCATGATATTATGAATATAGACTTGATATATTACCTTGATTAATTTGTGGTGGCATTTATAAATTATATTAATATATATTGGAAGAGTAATATAGACCATAAAGATAATTTATGGATTTCATTTAAGATCTTAAGAAAGGATATACTACATTCCAAATTTAGCATGTGTGAATTATACTTGTTAAAAGTATCAATCATGGGTTTTGTAATCATAATAAAGGGTTTATATATTTATCCATAGAAGATACATCTAATTGAAGAATGGACCAAAACAATTATTGTGATTCAGATATTTTTTTTATTAGATTTTTTTGATTTTATCTATTATTTGTGGGAAACTTCTCATGACTATCAAATCCATTGACAATGTTTATTCAATATGGAATTAATTTCCTATGGATATAAGAATATGAATAAAATTTCATGCTTCTTAAGGGAATTTTTTTTCTAAACCTAAAATCAACGTACATTGTATTGGAGTTGGTTATATGATATACAATGATGCTTCAAATAATGGATTATAATGTGTCTTTAAAAAAAATTAAAATAAAATATCTGATACCTCACAAAAAATATAAATTCCACGAGAAAAATGATTTGATACATGATTTGGAGAAATTATTAGTAATATTTTCATTAATTATACAGAGGAATTATCACTATTGTATATTTTTTGAAATATATATATACTGATCAAATGATATTTAACTTTATATTCCTATAATTGTTTTGGAATATGCACCGAAGGGGAAAGATGTATTTGATCAAGGATAATTATTTCTCAATACAATTACACCATGGGGAGATAAACTAGGTGATTGAGTCTTTGAAATCTAATGGTCATGCTACGTTATCCTTAATGAGTAATTAAATACTCCCAATATTCATGTATTTTCAATGGTTTGACAAAAAATCATAATAGAAGGGGTGATGTCCTATATTTCCCAAATAAATTCATAACCATCCATCCATGTGAAGATCAAGGAGGCACAGATGAATCAAATTGATTAATAAAATGAGGTATGTAATACTCCATTTTTTAACCTTCAAAATGTGTCAATTATAATATTCAATAAAAAAATATGTTCCACTTCCATACTAAAATTGAAAAAGTACATATTTGATGATAAAAAAACTCATTATTATTTATCTATCTTGTAAGTACAAAGATGTCTCAAGATATAAAATAGAACTTTTAGTGGCACGATATTAATAGAGATATTGCGGAGTATATATCTTAATGTTTTGTTTTCTAGCTAGTCAAGGAGAAATGAATGAAATGTTTTGCAATGATGAAACTATTACCCATTCCTGTATAGAAATAGAAGAATATCACAATGGATTTAAACAAATTAATTCCCAAGACATACATTAGTTATAATTACAATTTGGTTGTGGTTGATTCACTTACACCCTTTTTAAAATCAAAATTTTATTAGAGTATATTTCTCACATTATCAATATTCTATGATATAAGTGGTTAGGGTGTATTGAGTATCATTTTCAATTTTAAAATAGTGTATTATATATATATTTTATGGTTGGGTTATCTCATAATTTTGATCATAATATTGATGAAGATAAACATTTACCTTATTATTATAAATAATTCCATAATTGGTAGCGAATTTATTGGATGACAGTATTTAGTACTATAAAATTAGAGTTCTTATGTGCAATTTTAATTTTTTTACATAATTTAAAAACAAAACACATATTTTCTTGATGCATTCACATAGATAAAAAGGAAAAAAGCATTCTAAACTCATTTCGATAAACTTCCTTAGCATGTCTTATTTTTCAAAGTTCAGTTCTCACTAATATCAATATATAAAAATACTTCTAATAATTCATTACAAACTTATTCAAATGTTCTTTTTGATATTTCTCTTAATAAATAATAAAATGGTCTTTCTCTTGTGTAATTTTATCTTAAAAGAATTACATAATTTAACCAATAATCCATATATCAAAAAATCATTTATTTGAGAATAAACTTCTTTGAAACAACTTATTAATTTATAATATAAATAACATATTCTATATAAATAATATGAATTGGAGATATTTTCTTAAATTCCTTAATTCAATGTTTAGTATCAACTCATATTTTTTTGACAATGAAATCGAACATGGTTTAATTTAAAAAATAAATTCCCTTAAATATTATTTTTCCATTTATAAATCCTTATTTGTCTTGAAAATACATTTATCATCATATATATGAATAATACCATCAAATAGATCAATAAAAACATTCTTTTCATGGTTAAAATTATTAAAAAATAACTTCAAATCCATTGGGAATATCTTATTCCTTGTTAATTCAGTGATTGAAATAAATATAGTTATGGTTCTAGGACAAAGAAGATGAGAAAATGTCTCATTGAAGTGATTTACCTCACTCTGAGTGTATCCTTTGAATGCAATCCTCAAATTGTTTCTCTTAACATCTTCCTTATCATTTAACTTTTTTGAAGCACTCAATTTATTTAAATTTATTTCTTCTATATTATGCACCAAATTCAAAATGAAATTCTTCTTAATAGAATGAATTTACAGTTTCATGGAAAAAGTCCATCATTCGTGTTTTAATTCTTCATTCACACTCCTGTGATTTAATTGAAAACAAATGATTTATCAGATGTTTTCCTTAAAAAATAAATTCTTTGCACCATTAAACCGTGATCAAAAAATATTTTATAAAACTAAAAATACATTTTCAACCTTTAATAAATTTAATATGTTCATTACTCATAACTAAATAGGAATGAATCATCATTTTATTTGTACCCATCAATTGAATCATTAAAATTTCCAACACATTATCCAAGAATTTCTTCATCATCTCCATCATCTTCAGAATGTTTTCATTACAATTTAAACCCATTAAATGAGTGTTAAAATATATTTAAATTAAAAATGATAAAAAAATTCTTAATTCTTTATTACAGTAGTATTATTCCTATCAATTTAGCAAATATTCAAGGAAAATTCTAAAAACACACCTTTTCTCAGACATATTCATATCATTACCCATTACATTTATTATAAAAGATAATCCAAACACTCTAAATTTATTCAATATTTGGGTTCTTATAATATATAAAATATTGATATATATTATATTAATTACAATAAAAGAAACTGTTTTTAATGTTAACTATTTTCCTAATCACATTCAACTAAAATAATTGAGAGGAGTGGTTATCTATTAATATGGTATGAGAAATTGGAATAAAAAAATGACTCTTCCCATAAAATGTAATTGTTTTTTGGAATATGAAGTCAATTGTACTCAATCTAAATTCCTTGATTGTACAAGTGTGTTTTAAAACATTAAAATTAATATTCAGCCCTATATTTTAAACAGAATTAAATAATAAAAACATTCATTTTCATTTTTTTCTCAAAAAACTCCTAAATGAATTGAGTATAATAGAATTTTGGCTTCAGAACATTATTCATGTGATTTAATTAAAATAATCCATAAAATGATAAATTATTTATATCCATTTATTGTTTTTATACTCACAATTCTATAAATAATTAAATGTAAAAGAACTATTTGATGATTTATTTCAATCTCTACTCATTTATATGATGCATTGTTAATCATTCTGTTTTGGTATATAAAAATCCTAAAGATTAAATCTATTTTTTTGTGTCATATAGAAAATAATTTCCCCTTGATTGAAATTGTCCATATAAATTTGAAAATCATGACCATATATTCTATATTACAACTCACACTCTTTAAATCTAAAGTAATGAAATTTTTTTAGCCTCTCAAATAGAATTGGTAATCTATAGTCTTCTTTAACTAATACATAATTTTTACATATTTATAATTATTAGGTAAAAATTATGTTTTTAAAATCACTAACTATTTTACTTTATCACATAAAAATAAAACAATAATCACATTTTGTTTCATAACATCAACAAAGAGAGTACTCTTTTGTTTTAACATTATTTTCATCAATATCGAATGAAATAAATCATTTTATTTTTATTGATCCAAATATAAAAAACGATAAATAAAAAATGTTATAAATTTTCATATATATAAGAATTACCATATAACTAATTTTGTGATATGAATACCTACTACCAAGTATCTATGTGAGATCTATTTGAGATGACTTAAAATTTACATCAACCATAAGTAATTTATTATTTTATATTCATTTATTTATTGTTATATAAAATTCAGTAAATTTTATTACACTATTATCATAGAAAAATTCTAAGGATATTCTCACCCAAGTGACCCACCTAAAAACATTTTTTATTAAATCATTCAATACATGAAACTGATTCTTCCCAATATCTTCTAAATTTTTAATTTATTTCCAAAATTATCTTGGTTTATTAGATTATGTACCATATATATTATATATTTTAACTATTTTAGAATTTTTACAGTATTCCATATTTACCCAAATACTTCTTGGAGTATTTATCTATCCACTAATACACCAATAATACCCAAAAAATGGAAGTCTCCTAGGAAAAAATCGCTAACTATCTTGATTGAAATTGTTGATATGAATGTTTGGGGTGTAGTGCAGTTCCTTTTCTGTGTGTTGAATTAATAGTTATTTTAATTTATAGTTTCCCAAAAACCTGATAGAGGATCTTTTATAATAAATTTATAATTAATTTACTTATATCGAAATCAAATGATTACCTCATATTTGGATCCTTTCTTCAATGACTCTAATTGTATTTCGAAAACCCTTTTAGATTGTCAGGATTCAAGTTTTTAACTCCTCTAAGAATTATCAAAACATGATTTTTTTATTTATGATAAATAGTAATTCATTTTAGGGTTCTAGCGTAGTAAATCAGGTGTCTTCTATTGGTCTTATTGACCTTTCAATGATCATTCGGTATTGAAGTGGTTTGTCTTATTATTGAGAGGAAGAGAGACAGAATTTGTGTGTGTGTGTGAAGTTCATTGTGAAAATAAATATTGTCAATTTTTTATCCCTAAAAAATAGATATAATAATCTATAAATAGAGTTGGGTTTTAGGTTAAAATATTATTCAACTGTGTTCCAACCCATATGTAAAACAATAAACATTTATAAACTGAATGAGGAAATATTAATAATAATAATATTATTTTAACATATAAGTTATTACATGAGGAATAATTATTATTATTTTATCATCATATAAATTAATATTTATCACTGGTTGAAATATTTATGGTTTCGAACTCCTATGAAATTTTTTATTACCCAAAAAAATATTTTATTAAATATTTTATTCAATAATAAATTTTTGTAATTGATAAAACATGAATATTATTATTCAATGGTATTGAGAATAATATGTATTCAAATAATTAAATTAAAATATAATTAAGTTAGGATTAGTGAAAACACGTAGTGTGTGACCCTTTAGGATGATTTCTCATTGTAATTAGGTGCGATCGCTTAATGTCCAGGATTGATATCTAGAAATGGGTTAGCGAAATCAATAGAAGAAAATTATTGTTGCATTGATCAAAACCACAAAAATGAGGTCACTGTGTAATAAAATTGATTCATCTCAATATCCAATCAAGTAGGTTTCACATCCACGTTATCAACCAATATGCTTGATACATCTTTCATTGACTTTTTGAAATAAACATGTCGATTAACTATGGACATGGAATTTAATTTTATAGTTCTACTATAATCAATGGGATGAGATATCATCATTTGTAAAGGTGTTACAGACAAATATTTCCTCAACTTATCGAATATAACATCTCCCTTGTGGCGCACCCAAAGTATAAAAATTCTTGTTGAAATTTTTTCATTATGGTTTATTAATTAAATTTAAGTGTATTAGAAGTAACATGCATTAATAATAGTCCAAAATTCTATAAAATATCTTAAATGATCACATATAAGAATATATGATGACACAAAAACATGAATAATTTCTACTAGTGGGTCTATACAGATAATATCTTATATTTTAGATTATAAAGTATTAAATTTATAAAAACAAGGCTTATATTATATTGATTACCCACACCTAACAGTGACATTCTAGGTTTCCCACCCTATAATGTTATCGGACTATATAGATATATTCAATAATACAACTATATAACTTCAAGATTATCATTATAGTGGGGAACTACAATGAACTTATCAATGTGAAAGATACTCTATAACATTATTATATTAATTTCATATAGAAAAATTAAAAGTATGTAACCTGATTTTTTATTAATATTTAAATGATAAAATATACATTCAATTAATATTTATGAAGCTTCTCTAGGGACCCCAAATCCTACAAACTCCCACATGAACTAAATCCAACTACCTATGACTTTCAGTATGGTAAACCTCACATGATAATCATGCTTCTTCTATGTTATGTTTTTACTCAAGTGGCCTTCCATGTTGTCTTCCATGGAACCCCACCACTATAAGAAAAATCCCTATAGATATGATGCTTTTAAATTATTCACTTCATCTACTGATGTGACCTTCACTCTTTTGGATAATCTAACATTGTAGTATTATCACAATAAAATGTGATAGGATATTTACTACTAGGTACAATTTTATTCTATTAGATGATGCTACGTATACAAAATTATTCATTAGATAGCTCCAAATCCACAATATATGCACACTCTATAGTAGAATATGTGACTATATCCTACATTGAGATCTTACAACTCAGATTACCTCCCTTAAAACTATATATATATAACATTTGATATTTTATATCATCTTGATCTTCTTGAAAACTAGTATCTGCATATCCTATGATGACTAGTTCCTCATCTATTCTATATATATGGAATATATCCTTAGTATATCTCATACACTTAAGTATAATCTTGAATGTCATCCACTGATGGTCACCCAAGTTATCTTGATATATTACTATTACACATAAGGTGTAAGAGACATCAATCCTAGTACATAGTATACCATAATTCACTAACCAAATCATTATTGTGTATATAAATCTTGTCATTATACTTTTTTCCTACTTTTACTGAGGTCATGTTTTCTAGTAAAGATGAATTCCATATAACATTAGTAAAATACCCTAGTGGATTCTTCCATAATAAATATCTTTTGTATAATTTCAATATATATACCTTTACTTAGGTAAAGCATCCCCATGGATCTATCATGAAGGACCATGATCCCAAGAATATATATATCCTTACTTAAGTCATTCATTGAGAATCATTTATTCAACCAGGCCTTAAGAGACTGAAAGTCATGTAATTTGTTTCCAATAAGTAATATTTCATCAATATATATTATTAAGAAATTTATTTCACTCCCAAAAAAATTATTATACGTACAGGCCTCACATTTCTTCCTTCTGAAACTAAATTCCATTGTAGACTCATAAAAATTAATGTTCCATGATGCAGATGATTTCTTTAATCCCTAAATGGATCTTTGAAACTTCCATACCATGTAAGAACATATTAGAGTCAGAAACCATCCAGGTTGTGTCATATAGAAATCTCTCTAAAGGTTTAAATTGAGTAAGGCTGTTTTGACATCCATTTGAAAAGTTTTATTTTATTTGAATTCCATAATGGAAAGTTGAATTATAATGTATTTCAGTATTTCAAATAGTGAAATTGTTTCATCATAGTCAATACATGGATATTATTTAGTCACTTTTTCTACATGTTGTTTCTTATAGGTACTGACATAAAATAGTCTATTCATAACATAGATGGATATTGCATCATTTTTTAGGAAATGCATCACATTACAAAAATACATGAATGAGGACCTAAAATGCTTAGAGTGTGTGGAAACATGGAACAAAATATTTTAAATTAGTGAAATATATTAAATTATTACCACAAATATATTCCCATTTAGTACTTATACTTAAAATATTTCATCACAAACTGGGGAAAGGAAAGATAAGAAATGGTTAGCTAAGATTCTTGGTAAGGGTAAAAAGGAGAAACATAATAATAACATGAACATAATCGTTAGAGTACATAAGAATAAAATATGAAGACCATAGCCTGCATATCAAAGATCATATTCAGGGGTCTTGGAATAAATATTTGTAGTTCATGAGAAATGAATCCTATTTGATTCGTGATCATAATCCATGAGACCATACCATAGGAATAAGTCATAGAATCTATGGAATACACATAAGTATATAAAAATTACTTCCATAGTAGATAAGGATTACAGAAAAGGCCTTATTAATATTATAGCTTCACTCCCCATACCATCTTTATAGTCATGGTTCACTCCCATGACCATCTTATAAGTCAAGTTTCACGACCAAGTCTATCTTATTTGAGAATGTCCTTTACCCAACTAGGTTTACTCCCCATCCTATCCCTTTATTACTAAACCAGGTTCACTTCCAGTTCCAGCCTTGTATTAGTTAACCGAGTTCAGTCCTTATTCCATCCCTTCCATACTGAAACATCTTCACTCCTCATTTAGTCCCTATCATAACCAACTGAGATCAATCCTCATTCCATCCTATTCATACTGAACTGATTTTTCTCCTTGTTCCAACACTTTTATATTAAACCTATATCCCTTATCATTCAATCCATATCATACTAAACTATGTTAACTCCTCATTCCATCCCTTTCATACTAGTAAAATATAAATCATTAAATAAGTAATTAGAGGGATATATAGGTCCCACCCATCATAAAATGCAATCATACAAGCATGTTCCACAATATAAATAAACATTCACAATATCACGACCCATAAAAAAATATGGGTTTTATAAACATTATATCATAGAAAATGTATTTAAATTGGTATTATAAACATTTAATCATATCATAACTTCGGAAAAAGTGAGAGTTTTCATAATCATTTCATCATATCATTACTAGTGAAATGATGCAGGACTCGATGTTTTTTACCCTGGTGTAACCTATGGAAGAGAAACGAGTTTCATAAAAAATATCATCTTAACAAAAACTATTAAAATAAATAATAATAATGGTTTCTTTAGATGATATCCCCATTAACAAATAATCTATATCAATATATGTCAACTTAGCTAGGGAAGGATTTTGAGAGATCACATGAACCATTTCTTAAAGAAAATAACCTTTATTTGTAAATAACATTATAAGACAAAAATCATTTTCAAATTCCCTTTCCTAGAACAAGAACTTGGAAATATAAAATTTAAAATTTTATAAATCATTTAAAACATTTAGAGAGAAAAATATCTTTTCTTTATTGAAAATTTTATTTTAAAACATAAAACCTTTTGGAAACCCTTTGATTTTAAAGTATACAAAAAAACATATAAAGGAAGGTAGAAAATAATTTTCCATGAAGAAATATAAAGGAAAAATGAAAACAATTGGAAAACCATTTTCCCCGAAAACATAATCTTGAAAATATATTGAAATACTTTTTTTAAACATATAAAGGAAGATTGAAAAAAATGGAAAACCATTTTTTGGAAAACATATAAAAGAAGCTTTAAAAAATTTAAACCTTTTTCATCGAAAATAATTTTATGATATATAATATAATATTTCTGATCATTTAAATTAATTTCATTTAAAATAACCCTTTAAAAACAAATAAATTAATCTTTGAAATTAATTTAAAACCCATTTTATACATAAATCAATTTTTGAAAACCCGTTCAAATTTATTTTTTTTTAAATAAACAAATCCAGAATATTAGGAAAAATATTATTTAAAAATAAAACCTTGTAGACTTAAAAAATAAGCATCAAGGAAATTATGGTCATGAAATTGGGTAAATATATAAATTCGCAAAATTATTTTTTCATCGTAAAATTTTAGAAAAGTTCCCTGATAAAAACAGAAAATGTTGTTCCTTTTAAAACATTTTTTTAATAATAAAGGTAAAAATGGGTAAATTATTCTATTACATGTCACATTAAAAAAATTGAAAACTTTTTTAGAAACATTGTTTTGTAAATAAAATAAATCTCTTAAAGAATAGATAAATAATTTAAGATCATAATAAATTCACATTATTAATTATATTCTGTACCAATGAGTGGATAAATGTTACCAAAACAAGGATATATCATGGATTACCCATGTAAAGTAAATATAAGGAAATTTATTGATATGTGGTTCAAAATATTTCGACAATTTGTTCAAAATCATAAATAACCATTAAAATGATGAGATTGTAGCAATTAACAATTAACAATTTGTTAAATTTGAATCATAATAATATTGAAATAATAACATTAAATTAAGCTTAAAATATCCTGAATTAAATATAATTAATGATATAAAATGTTAATGGAAGTATATATATCTCATATTATAATATAGGTGTATAACATTATAAGTGTCTCAAAGAAAGAAAATTGAGAAAAAACTAATTTACTGATTCGGTATCTTTTGAAACATAAACCACATGAAAGGGAGACCGTAAAATTGATATGAAAATACCCATAGTGTTAATTATATATAACATATAATATGTATATGGTAAGTATATACTTCAAAAAAAAGAAAGGAGTGGTGAACAAGGAAATTATCTAATGGATATTAAAAATTGAGATGCGCAAAGCCTTATATTAAGTATTTAATTTATTCGTCCATGATCAAACCTACTGCATAATAAGCCTAAGTTTATTATACATATACCAATGACACATGTTTTTATATCTAATACCAAATATAATTTTTTATGACTTTGAATTACCCATTTATTAACAACTCCATGTAAATGATGCGTTTTTGATAATATCCACTTTTTTGTATATGATTTGGATTGTTTTTATTAATTCTATTACATATATTATGATTTACTCATTTAAATAATTCAAAAAATTTATATAGATATCATATATATTAATTATATATTTATTTAAAATAATCTATAAAATTAATAAATATGAAATGGAATACATCGTTCATTGAGATGGTAGGTTGTTCGTATGCATGAATGTTGTTTCCATTCTATTATCATATTAAAAGAAGGAATGTCAAGGAAATATATGAATATATATATATATATATAATATCATTAAAGTAGTAGTATTATTTCATATATGTTATATAATTTCCATAAAACAATCTTTAATACACTCCATGAAAAGTGTGAACGAACCACATCACTTTGAGGAGGCGGTAGTCCACATGTCTACAAACAAAGCTATCGTATTTACACAAAATCAATGGCATGAAGGTATGATTTATATAATAATTCAAAAAATGTAAATAAATCATGAATATCATATATATATATATATTATAAAAAAATATTTTCCATCAAAATTTACACCCATGATATATGGTAAAATAAAAACGAACAACATTGTTTCACGATGTGGTAGCCTATCGTACACACGAACTGCAAATTTGTTACCCATTAGATGGAAGTGTATGTATTTGTAGATCAAAAAATTGTAATAAAAATTATATGTATATTTATGACACTTATTTTATTATATAATCATCGAATAATAAGAGTTTATGGGGTGTATAATTAAAATAAAACAAAGGAGATTAAGGAAGGATGTTACCCATTCTTTGGTAAATTCATTAATTTCTTTCACAGAAGAGATTATCTGGATGGATTTATGAAAAAGGAGATGATTCTTGTAACGCTCAGACCCCCGTTACCCAGAGTCGGTGCATTATTGCGTAACATTGGCATGATCACAAAAGATCAAGTCTTGAATGACCGATTAGTTTAGTAGCCTTGGAAACACTAGATACATTCATAAATGTTACATTACATCATAAAGTGAAAAACGAAAATAACAAAGTCTCTATAGTCCACACTCATATCCTCTTCTGACTATCCCTACAGGTCATTCATAAAATACATCTTCACATCCTGGAAAATATTAAAACATTAAAAGGGGTGAGCTTAGATGCTCAGCAAGGATAACAATATTGCGGAAGCTTTCATAAATAAACATTAACATTTAAGGAAATGTATAACTAAAACAAAAGCCTTTTTAAACATGAAATTCAGCATAATATGGCAAAAATTAAATTAAATAATTCCATTTTCTTACTCACATTGATATTCTACTAGTCGAATAATTACATGCAATATCAATAACCACTTTCATAATGATGGAATTCATAATGCAAGACTATCATAACCATGTAGCCAAGTCCTCGTGCCAAGACTACAAATAAGATTTTGTCAAGGCCTCATGCCAAGACACTAGTTTGTCTCATGAGACCTACCGATGCATCGAGGAGCTATAGTGGGCTCCTTCCGTCACTTATTAAGTCCAATGCCTTCCTCATATGAACAGGTTTAAACATATCATAAACCATAACATAATCGTATCACATAAAACATGTATAAAGGAAACATAACATTTCCAAATTTCAATCACAAGATATCAATAAAACACATTTATATAATAAAAAAACTCTTTCAAAACCATTTTCAATACCAAAATAAAAGAAAATTAAAACTTTATAATTATTTTTCATTTCAAAAAAGTTATGGCTTGTAGAGGATGCCGAAACTCAAATAATGGTCACGGTGGAAGAGAAGTCATTGTCACCGCATACGTATGACAAAAAAAACATTCCCTTTTGTATTTTAGTAAGACGCTTCGAATAAAAAGATTCCTTTTGAATAAAAGTAAAATTCCAAGGGGTTTATATTCTGTATAAAAGAAAGTTGTGTATACAACCAAATATGCCTCAATGAAAGGAGATTGAGACAAAGTCCCTTAAAAAGATCATTTTTAAATAAAATAGATCTATTATGTGTATTCACTATAAGTACACATAATGAATGTACAAATAAACGATAGGACATAATAATATCATGACATAATTTGAAAGTAAGAGATTAACCCAAAGAATTGAAGTTGGGTTAAGAAGTTCCCTTACCTCGTGTCCGACTTGACTCGACCGCTCTTTAACATCCTGAATAATAAACTAGATTTAATATCTACCTACTTAAGAACATTTTTCAAGTTCATTATTCCTTTTAAATCACTTATTACCATGTTATGAACATTATGTAATTATTTAAGTTAATAACGGTCATTTTATCGATCTTAGGTACTTGAGTCAAAAATAATCTTCTTTTAATTAAACTTTGTTCATGTGGTAAATTATCCATTATAGACATCATTATATTCATGATGTAGATATCATATACATCATATATATCCAGTATATACATTCATTTATAATATTACATAACATTTAGAGGTAAGAAATGAAATACACCATTCATAGAGATGGTAAGCCGTATGTACGCATGAACGCTACTTTCATTTCTATTTCGTATTTAATGGAATGAAGTTATAATTATATAAAGGTATAATATAATGCTAGTATAATATAATGTATAATACCATTTACTCTATCCTGTATACATCCCACATATGGAATTAACGATTCAAATCACTTTGAGGGGGCGGTAGTCCGCACTTTCTAAAATGAAAATATCGTGTTTTCCTATAATGGAAACCATAAAGGTATGCCATAAATGAAAAATAAAGAATATTAAGGAAAACATAAACATATTATATATCATATATAAATATAGTTACATCTTAATGGCCACCATTGAAGGTGTTATATGAGTGTTGAACAATCATCGTTTTGTGAGGCAGAAATTTTACATCCACAAAAACAGTATGTTCTTTAACCATTAGATTTAGGTGTGTGTAAGTGTAGCTCGAATCCTTCTTATAAAACCATCCTAGTATATTTAAGATACTGTTTTTGTTATAAAAGAACAGAATAAAAAGAGTTTAAGGGGTTGGAGAAGCAAAAAAACAAAATAACATAAGAGGAGACATTACATTTAAATCGGGTAACTCTTTTTTGATTTGAGCCAAAGGCTACCTTGGGAGGAATTCTGCCCAAAGTGAGGATTCTAGGAGTAAGATAGGGATGTTGAGAGAGTATTTGGGCAGAGTTTTTCCGAGCCAAAAGGCTTTGATGGTGTGAGTAAGGTGGTAGTGGTGGGGGCCTTTTATAAGAGGAGAGGAGGGGCACTCTTGGAATGTCATGAAATGTTACTTTATTATATAATGAGTTTCAGATTTTAAAGGTCCCACACTTATATATATCGAGGATAAGGTGATAAGGGTTTGAAATATACTCATCCAATAGTTTTTTGACAAGTTTATGTCTTAGATTTTACATTATCTTTTTATTTTATTTAAATCGTTAATTAATGAGGTAATCGCTGCATCATCATGGTGTCATAAATAATTTATTTTATTTAATGTCTAAAAATTATTAAAAAACTTATCATGATGTATTAAATCTCTTTAAATATCTAATGAATATTTATAGTAAAACATATGACTTGTATAACCCCATTTAAAAATTGTTTTAGTAAAACAACTCATGTTTGTGACATTTTTATTTTAACATTAAATAAAAAGTTTTTAATGTCATTTTCCTAACAAAGTGGCTCTATGGGGTCTCCAAGTAGACCCATGGATTATCCTGGTCGTCCAAGACTCATCCAATATGGGTAGGACAAGTGTAAAGGTATTTTCATATTTTTATAATCTTATTTTTACCTTAAATTTCTCTAATTAACTTTAATCGTGATTAATTAAACTTAAAAGTTACTATTCACCAAAAAATTGTTTTAATTCCATTGAACCAAATTTTACTTCCTAATTACAACCATGTATGTCGGATTTTTGAAAATCAAATCACAGAAGTGGTAATGTTTCATTTAAACGAAAAATCTGTTTTTTAACTAGCACTTAGTGGTTTCACTATTCATCAAAAATTGAAGTTTTTCAGAACAATGCCAAAATTTTACCCTAAGATATAATTGATATTCCAAATTCAAAAATGATGTAGATTTTAAAAAATTCCAAATATATAAGTTGAATTAATTAATTTTATAACTAATTCCCGATTTCACAACAAATAGCGTGTTTTTAAGAAACAATATATATATCAAAAGATTGACAATTGATTGTGTCCAATTTCAAAGTGAAATTAATTCTAATGAACACCATTGGATAAAATGGTAAAAATATATTCTAATTATACTTTAAAACCACTCAATATTATAATTTATCACTACAAATTATTTTGATTTAAAAAGTTGTTTTAAGTATTTTTCACTATTCATAAAAAATGGAGGTGCTCAGAAAATTACAAAAAATTCACCTTAGGATAATTTCGATATTACGAATACAAAAATGAAGTCCATTTTGAAATATAAAATTTCTATAATTTTAAAAAGTGGGTATTACTATTCATAATGGCTACTTTTATTATTCGCGGTGTGTTAGAACTCGAACTTGCGTACAATACAAGCTATTGAATTATTGAAAGAGAATCTTATCGTGGAAGCTCGGGGTGTTACATTCTCCCCTCCTTCAAATAATTTCGACCTCAAAATTTCATATAATGTCACTGTATAAAAAGACTCAGGTGATTCTTCATCATAAGTTCCTCGGGTTCCAACATTGCCTCCTCCATCTTATGGTTTCTCCATAGAACTTTTACCAGACAAGTCGTCCGGTTTCTCAGAATTTGTTCTCGTGTATCAAGAATCCTGACAGGATCTTCAAATAAGACAGATCGGGTTCCAGTTCTAATTCCTCATAGGTGAGTACATGCGTTGGGTCAGGCATGTATTTTCTCAACAGTGATACATGGAATACATCATGAACTTTGGAGAGACTTGGCGGCATTGCCAAATGGTATGCTACAGCCCCAATTCGTTCTAGAAGTTTGAAGGGTCCGATGTACCTGGGACTCAATTTACCCTTCTTACCGAAATGTATAACTCCCTTCCATAGAGATACCTTCAAGAAAACCTGATCTCCTACCTGAAATTCCAAATCCTTCCTTCGGTTGTCGACATAGCTCTTCTACCTACTTTGAGCTGCTTTGATGTGGTTTTGGATTACTTTCACCTTTTCCCTTGTTTCCTCCACCAGTTCGGGGCCTACAAGTTTTCATTCACCAACGTCATCCCGACAGGTTGGTGTGGGATATCTCTTTCCGTATAACACTTCATATGGTGCCATCTGAATACCTGAATGGAAGCTATTTTTATAGGAAAATTCTACCAGAGGTAAATATTGATCCCACATTCCTTGAAAGTCAAGTGAGCATGATCCCAACATGTCTTCTATGGTTTGAATAGTTATTTCTGATTGTCCATCTGTTTGAGGGTGGTAAGCAGTGCTCAAATGAAGTTCAGTATCCAAGGCCTTCTGAAGACTTTTCCAGAACCTTGATGTAAAACAGGGATCACGATCCGAGATAATCGATAGGGGTACTCCATGAAGTCTCACAACTTCATTAATATATAGTGTTTCTAGACGTTCAAGTTGTAGATCTTCCCTTATAGCAAGAAAATGTGTTGACTTTGTGAGATGATAAATAATGACCCATATTGCGTCATTTCTTCTAGGAGTCTTTGGTAGTCCCATTAAAAAATCCATCATAATATTATCCCATTTCCACTCAGGTATGGGAAGAGGTTGCAATACTCCACCAGGCAGTTTCCTTCCAGCTTTCACTTGTTGACAAACCATACATATTGACACAAAATCAGAAATCTCCATCTTCATGTTGTCCAACCAAAAATGTCCCTTTAAATCTCTATACATTTTGGTTCTCCCAGGGTGGATAGAGAAATTGTAACTATGAGAATCATCCAAAAATTCTCTCTTTAAATCAGGTATATAGGGAACACAAAGTCTCCTCCCAAATTTCAAAATTCCATCTTCATACACAAAGTCACTCAATCGCCCATCATTCACAGCTTTAATCTTCTTTTTCAACTCTTCATCATTGGCATGAGGACACTTTATCATTTCTAGTAATGATGGTTTGGCAACCATTTGAAAATAATTTGATGTTTCACCCTCCATGGTGATTCCCATATCCATCTTTACTAGATCCATGAAAATAGGATCCCTTTCCACTCTCATCATGTTCAAAACTCCATGATCTTTTCTACTCAAAGCATAAGCAACCTTATTTTCCTTCCCTTGGTGGTAGTGTATCGTGCAATCATAATTCTTGAGTAGTTCAAGCCATCGCCTTTGCCTCATGTTGAGTTCTTTTTGTGAGAAAATATATTTCAAACTCTTGTGATCGGTATATATCTCACATTTTTCACCATAGAGTTAATGTCTCCATATCTTCAAGGTAAAGATTGCAGCAGCTAACTCGAGATCATGAGTGGGATAGTTCTGCTCATGAATTTTTAGCTGTCGTGATGCATAGGCAATAACCCTATCATTCTGCATAAGGACACAACCAAGTCCTTTCATTGATGCATCGTTATAAATAACAAACCCATCATTCCCTGATGGTAGAGTCAATATAGGAGATTTGACTAATCTTCTCTTCAGTTCTTCAAAACATTCTTCACACTCTTTTATCCAAACAAATTTAACCCCTTTACGTGTGAGCTTCGTTAATGGTTTAGCCAATCAGGCAAAATTCTGGACAAAACATCAATAATAACCTGCCAAACCAATAAAGCTGCATACCTCCGTTATATTCGTCGGTGCTGGCCATTCTTGGATTGCCTTGGTCTTAGAAGTATCAACGGAAATTTCATCCTTAGAGACAATATGGCCAAGAAAAGAAATCTCCTATAGCCAGAATTCACACTTGCTAAACTTCCCATATAATTCATGCCTTCTAAGAGTCTTCTAGATAATGCGCAAGTGATTTTCATGATCTTCGTAGCTTTTGGAGTATACCAAGATATCATCAATAAATACAACCACAAAATCATCAAGATATTCCTTGAAAACTCTATTCATTAGATCCATGAATACATAGGGTTCATTAGTCAATCCGAAAGTCATTACTGTAAACTCGTAATTCCTGTATCTTGTTCAAAATGTTGTCTTCGGAATGTCTTCCTTCTTCAGACACAACTGATGGAATCCAGATCGAAGGTCAATCTTTGAAAAGTATTGAGCTCCATGTAATTTGTCAAATAAATCATCAATGCAAGGTAGGGGATACTTGTTCTTTATTGTTAACGCATTGATATCCCTGTAGTCAACGCACAACCTCATAGATCCATCTTTCTTCTTAACAAAAAGGATAGGGGCTCCCCATGGAGAAACACTAGGGAGAATAAATCCCATATTACTCAATTCCTCTAGTTGTTTCTTTAGTTCAACTAATTCCACAGTGGCCATCCTATATGGGGTCTTCGATATAGGCCTTGACCCAGGAATTAAATCAATGGAAAAATCAACTTCTCATTCTGGAGGATGTCCAGGTAAATCTTCTGGAAACACATATACATATTCTTTCACAATAGGTACATCCTCTATTTGAACATTCCTTTCCTCACCCTTAGTAATTTAATTCTCTTTCTCCCCAATAATTTAATTTAGTTGAGATACTGGGGGTGGATCTAAATAAGAATTAGGTGGTGACGATTCTGCTATAAAAATAAGGTGTTCCTTATCATCATCATAAAAAATCGTAACCTCCTTCTTCTTACAATAAATCTTTGCATCATAGTCCGAAAGCCAATCCATATCGAGGATTATATCAAACTCAATCATAGGTATGACAATGAGATCAGCGGATAAAGAACAGTTACGTGCTCTAATGGGGACTAATTTACAAAACATTGTTGCAATAATACTTACCTTAGGAGTTTTGACTAGCAATTATCTTGTTAAATCAAATTTGAAATATCTAATTTTCTTAGAAAACTGGGAAGATATGAAACAATGCATTGATCCAGAATCAAATAATGCATTTTATAAACTTGAGGAAACCATTAAATTACCTGCCACCACGTCTTTCGGAGCTTCAACCTCAGCAGTAGTGATAGCATAAGCATAGCCTTGATCCCTTGGCCTCTTCTGAGGTAAGTTCCCCTGATTCTTAGGACATTAATTTTCATAATGTCCCATCTCTCTATAATTATAGCATTCCACATTGAAATCAATTTTCTTTCCCTTGCAATCATTAGCTTGGTGGCCTTTTCCCCACACTTGTAATAGACTCTGATTCCCTTCAAGAAAGTACCGGGGTGTTTCTTCCCACATTTACTGCAGGACTGATATTCAACATTTCCCTTCTTCCCCTTATTTCCATTTCCAGATTGATCAGAAGATCTCTTCTTTTCTTACTTTGCTTTAAAGTCATAAGACTTAGAGAATTTCTTTTCCTTCATGATAGCACACGAGACAATATCTTCGTACGACGAGAAGGTTTGTAAGACTAATGCTCGACGAAGAAATGGTTTTAAACCATCAAAAAAATGATCAATCTTACTTCTTGGGTTACGTATATAATCTGCAGCATGCCTCGCTAACCTTGTAAAGTTAGCATCATACTTTGCGACATTCTCATCCTCCTTCTGCCTCAGACTTAGAAATTGTCATTCCATATCTGCTCGATGGTCATGTGGAAAGTATTTTTCTAAGAAAATTTCCTTAAACTCCCTCCATTCCATACTTGATAATTCTTCATCTTCCTCTGTGTTTTGAATTAGCGGCCACCATTGATCGGCATCTCTAGTGAGGCGGTAGACTGCCATGACAACCTTCTCCCTTTCGCTACTACCCAAGGCTGGGAATATTTTCTCTAAGGAGTTTATCCATTGCTCACCTACTAATGGATTTGTACCCCCATTAAATGTTGGCAGTTGTTTCCTGATGAAGCAGTTTAACATTGATCATCCACATTGCGGATCAGGGTGCTCCATACGAGTAACGTTATTATTCATAACCTGAGTGAGTTGTCCCAGTATGGTAATAAGTTGATCATCACCCGTTGTATCTCCAGATCCACAATAAGTATCTTGAAAAGGAGGTCAATCCCTACACGCAGTGCATGCATTGATACGGTTTCCATTCCTTCCACTAGGCGCCATTTCTAAACAATGGCATAAACTAGATTAGTTTATGAATCAAAATACATAATTCCATACTTGTAAAATACTTAACATAAATTGAACTATTTATGGATATAATCCATAATCATAAAAAAGTTTTCTTTGAGGTAGTATATACTCATAACCCTTCATAGTGGTTTTTGATGAAAATGAAAATTATCCTAAGAATATTCCCCGGGAGTGTCATAACCAAGAGTGCAGCAAGGCCCATTGTCGTGCACCAGTTCTCGTTCGAGTCTAGCTCAAAGCGGTGTTTTTGGGTTTTAACCCTAGGTACATCTGTTCCAGAGCCGCCTCTACCTGCTCGTATCCAGACAGGGATGTATTGCTCGGAAAACTCACAAAATCTCTATAATACAAAAATTTTGGTAAGTTCTTCTATACTAATCCTCAATGTCTATCATTGGGCTATGTTCTCTAATCAGATTTTATCTAAATCTAGCTTCCAACGTTAGTACTAAACTGCCTCTCATACCAACTGTAACATCTCTACCCCCATTACCCAGAGTCGGTGCATTATTGTGTAACATTGGAATGATCACAAAAGATCAAGTCTCGAAATACTGATTAGTTTAGTAGCCTTGGAAACACTAGATACATTCATAAATGTTACATTACATCATAAAGTGAAAAACTACAATAACAAAGTCTCCATAGTCCACACTCATATCCTCTTCTAACTATCCCTACAGGTCATTCATAAAATACTTCTTCACATCCTAGAAAATATTAAAACATTGAAAGGGGTGACCTCAGATGATTAGTAAGGATAACAATATTGCGGAAGCTTTCATAAATAGACATTAACATTTAAGGAAATGTATAACTAAAACAAAATACTTTTTAAACTTGAACTTCAGCATAATATGGAAAAAATAAAATTAAATAATTCAATTTACTTACTCACATGGATATTCTACTAGTCGAATAATCACATGAAATATCAATAACCACTTTCATAATGATGGAATGCATAATTCCAAACTATCATAACCATGTTGCCAAGGCCTCGTGCCAAGACTACAAATAATATTTTGTCAAGGCCTCGTGCCAAGACACTAGTTTGTCTCATTAGACCTACCGATGCATCGAGGAGCTATAGCGGGCTCCACCCGTCACATATTAAGTCTAATGCATTCCTCATATTAATAGGTTTAAACATATCATAGACCATAACATAATCGTATCACATAAAACATGCATAAAGGAGACATAACATTTCCACATTTCAATCACAAGATATCAATACAACACAATGATATAATAAAAAAACACTTTCAATACCATTTTCAATACCAAAATAAAAGAAAATTAAAACATTGTAATTATTTTTCATTTAAAAAAAGTTATGGCTTGTAGAGGAAGCCAAAACTCAAATAATGGTCACGGCGGCAGAGAAGTCATTGTCGCCGCATACGTACGACAAAAAAACAATCCCTTTTCAGCGTCCTCTTGCGCACGAACGGTGCAATGCCAGGGGGGTTGAAATCTGTCTGAACAGATGGGAATGGGAAGTGTGAATCACAATACCCAAGATTCGGAACATTGCGAGTGTGGAATGACAATAAAAGAAAATTGTTAACCATGGCGGAGGAACGATATCCTTACTATGTTAGCCTGAGACGGGGAAAACAAATGAGGGTCGATCGTTGACCATGTTCGAAACACTGGACAATGTCACAAATGTTTTCGATCAATCCTTTGGGACGTTGGGCCAGGACAGTAGGTGGACCATAGGTCAGGCATCGATACTGTTAGGGGTCCTTCCAAACATGACCATTCTTTCAGAACGTTGGCCCAGGATAGCAGGCGGATCATAGGTCATACATCCATACTGTTAGGGGGTCCCTCAGCCATGATAGGGGATGAGAGTCCAAATAAGGGGCACATGAAGTGTGGGAAGTGGCGTGATGGTTTGTTCGAACAGAATCCAACACTCATGAAATTACGTCACCGTGGTGGGAATACGCTAGATGGTCACATTGGTTTGATCATGGATCATTCCTTCTCTTTGATAGGACCACTCTGGAGAGGGAGTCTATCGCTTCCCAATATCATCTTGGGGCATCCAGAACCAGTTCAGGTCAGTGTTACGGTCGTTTTGGTTCCCTATGATGGGTCCGGCTAGGGGGCTGGAAAATGGAAGAACATGTTTTATAACTTCTGGGTGCTGGACCCTAGGAAAAGTTCTGGGGTATCTCTATGTATCCCGTAAAGATGAGAATCATGCCATACATAGTTCTAGAAGAACATTTTAACGTCATGTAGGATGAAAAGAATCCTGGTCATGTCAGTACATATCCCACCAAAACTACTATGCCCACGAGAATCATACTCGATATGGGAAAAAAGAAGAAATGGAGAACTTTCCTGACACAAACAGGGGCAGGTTAGGGCGAAGGGACACATGGTGAATACCGGCCCAATGATGCTAACATGCCCATGTGGCGCACCTAGACGCGTGAAGAGGTAGAGCCGAGTTTATCATAATTCCACTTGAACATGAGGAAGTGGAAATGTGGGAATCATGATGCTCGGAATTTGGATCACAATGATGACAGCGTGATGATGGAGGATAACTGTTGACCGTGGTGGAAAAACAGCATCCAAATCACATTAGCCTAGAATGAGGACAAGAAAACGAGGGTCGACCGTTGACCAATTTCGAGACATGGGACCATGTCACAAATGTCGTCGGGTGTCTTTCGAGGCATTGGCCCATGAAGATAGGTGAGACGATGCGGCATGGGACCAGGCCGTTAGGGGTTCCCTTCAGATATGGAAGTGGATGAAGATCCAGATAGCGAGAACACGAATCTTGGACATTGAACTAGGGGATGTTCCCGTGAGAGTTTTGCACTTCGGGCTCTTTGTCAAAACACAAACAGATACGTTAACGAGAGTATTATACTGGTGAGTTGAGTCCCTTCCCATAGATAGATCTTATTTTAGGTTCGTAGAATTCGGACCATGGATGGGAGAAAGCGCGGCATACTTGTGGCGAGTAATTACAAAGACCCGAGATGAAGGGGAACTGAGGATGTGTACGACGCGATGAACAACCTGACTTGAATGAGGAAATAACCTCTTACCACTCCGCACAAAAAACCCCGTGGGAGTGGTTTTATGTCAAGGGACCAAAAACGAGAGTTGATCTGGGCCCGAGGCCAAATGCACATGAGTTCCTACGTACCCCATAGGGATGGGGATCAAGCTACACGTAGTTCTTGAGAGGGTCTTAGTTTAGGGTCTTAGAACTCGGACCATGGCTGGAAGGAAACAAAGAAGGAACATGGTGGGATAATTACAAATACCCGACGTGAATAGGAACCAGGGGTTCCAACCACCATGTGTTCCTTGGAGAGGTTTTAGGTCAAGAGACCGAAATCGAGAGTCGAGCTAGGCCTGAGGCAAAATGCACAAGCGTTCCTACGTACCCCATAGGGATGGGGATCAAGCTACACATAGTTCTTGATATGCATAGCGCAGTAATGAACCAGTGAAAAAGATGAGAGGGGTGCGTGGGTCTATCCCTCGCAACAAGAGAAGAGGTATTTGATAGATCTTGTTTGTCCTTTAAGGTGAATGATTTTTTTTGTGAAGCGATAGACCTAGGGTAGGAAGTCCTGGTTTCACCATTGGAATCAAGACGTAATATGAGTTGACAAATGGTATGGCACATGACCAATACCCAACGTGATGTCGTCTATGATGAGGTCATCACAATGCAGTGCCATTTTTCTTTGTGTGGCCAGGATGATAATGTCACAGTTTAGGGTCATGTGATAGGACCAAGAATGAATTTTAACGTCATGCAGTGCGGACGTAGAAGAGGCGATTCTAGGCGGGGAATGTGCACGATGTCATGAAACACAACCGACGTGAATAGGGACATGATCCCGCATCATACCTTACACCACTTCGAGAGGGAGACCTCAGGTCGAGGGGACTATATAGAGGTAAGAGGATGGGGGGGAGACTAGCTCCCCAAATGGGCTGGACCCAATGACGAGGAATTAGGGAGGTCCTACGTATCCCATTAGGATGGGAGTCAAGCCACACGTAGTTCTGAGAAGATCTTAGTTTATGGTCTTAGAGCTCAGACCATAGTTGGATGACAATCTTCTGAATAAGCACGGACATCAACCGGATCCCTAAGCCCACGTGAGTTAATCTCTGTGTGGGAAACAAGGGGGGAAGATCTTTATTGCAATACCCGGATTGTCCATCCATGGGGAGTCACCAGAGATCCCTGAAGGACACTTTTAAGACGTCTTGGTCCCCCTAACAGGAAGATGTGCACTGAGGAATAATATCTAGAGTTTCGAAACTCTACATGGACACGATGAAGTGAAGGAAGGTGTGAATTTTGTAACCAACATCTTGAGCTTAGTGGGATCGGCATGGTGATGGAGGATAACTGTTAACCATGGTAGAAAAAATAGTCTCCATATCGCCTTAGCTTGAATGGGAACAACAAACGAGCATCGACCGCTAACCATATTCACAACGTTTGATTTTATCGATTAGTTTTCCAAAACCCTCAGGGGTGTTGGACCGTATCAGAAGGATAGCCCTTAGGCATAGTATCCAGGCCGTTCTTGGGGGTCCCTTCGAGTGCGAAAGATGATGTAATCCCTGATAAAGGGATACAAATAGCACGAAAAGCGGGTGCGGATGTGTCTGAGTAAAGTCCGACATTCCAGGTAATAAAGTAGAGTACCCTTAGGCACATTAGTGAACCACCGAAAAGGGTCGATGAAACTTATCGGGAGGGAGAAGAACATGGCGTGGTAATTATAAGACCGACGTGAATGAGTACATAATCTCATACCACACCATATACTCCCCTCATAGAGGAATGGTGGGCCAAGGGGCCAAGGTGGGATGGAGACTCCCAAGAGATGGGGTTGGACCCGAAGCCTAGACATTCAGGTGATCCTATGTATCCCACGAGGATGGTAATCAAGCCACACATAGTTCTCAAGATGCAGTTTAACATCATGCAGGACGAGGAGGGGGGCTAAGATATCCCCAAGAAAGGGAGGTGTATGGTACGACGAACAAATCGATGCGAATGAGGAGATAATCTTGTTCCACACCATACCTTCTGGCTATAAGCTAAGGCCAATGGGCCTGAGGCTAGGGCTTGCCAAGGGGAGTGCATACAACATGGTAAAAAACCCGACGTGAATGAGGACATAAATCTATACCATGACGTACGCTCCCTATAAGAGAGGACCTGGGTCCGGGGCCCGAAAACGGCCAAGGGGCCTGCTAGTCGGTGGTTTGGTCAGGAAGGCCTGACCGTCTTGCAGTTTAACATCTTGCAGTAAGGACAAGGAGGGGAGTAGGATTCCCTAGATAAAGGAGGTGTACGGCACGGTGAGTAGCCCAATGTGAATGAGGACATAGTAACACACCACATCGTACACTCCGGGTAAGAAGTTGGGAAACGGGGACCGAGAAGGCCAAGGGGCCTGAGGATGAGCCTCCGTCAAGATGTCTTGACCAGTTTTTGGTTTAACATCTCACAATGAGGACAGGGCCAGGGGCCCAAAAAGTCCAAGGGGCCTGAGGCTGGGCCTCAGTCAGGACGACCTTACTAACTAGAAGTTTAACATCTTGCAGCATGGATGAGGCCAGGGGCCTGAAAAGGCCAAGGGCACTGAGGTTGGGCCTCGGCCAGGATGGCCTGACTAACTTGCAGTTTAATGTCTTGCAGCATGGATGGGGCCAGGGGCCCGAAAAGGCCAAGGGGCCTGAGGCTGGGCCTCGGTCAGGACGGCTTGACTAACATGCAGTTTAACGTCTTGCAGCAAGGACATGGCTAGGTGCCCGAAAAGGCCAAGGGGCCTGAAGCTGTGCCTCGGTCAAGACGGCCTGAATAACTTGCAGTTTAACGTCTTGCAGCAAGGACGGGGCCAGGTGCCCGAAAAGGCCAAGGGGCCTGAGGCTAGGCCTCGCTCAGGATGGCCTGACTAACTTGCAGTTTAACGTCTTGCAGCAAGGATGGGGCCAGGGTTCCGAAAGGTCCATAGGGCCTGAGGCTGGGCCTCTGTCAGGATGGCTTGACTAACTTGTAGTTTAACGTCTTTCAGCAAGGACGGGGCCAGGGGCCCAAAAAGGCCAAGGGGCCTGAGGCTGGGCCTTGGTCAGGACGGCCTAACTAGCTTGCAGTTTAACGTCTTGCAGCAAGGATTGGGGGGAGGGATAACTGTATCTCATCCGGGGATGTGTACGGCATGGTATGTAACCCTATGTGAATGAGGACGTAATCCTATACCATGCCGCACATCCCTTATAGGAGAATGAGGGCCATGGTCCCGACCGTTGGCACCACCCGGAGGGAAGTTTGTCGCTTCGGGATGGGGAAGAATGAATCACTGCACTCAATGTTTGGGACATCTCGGTGTGGACCCGAAGATCCAGGACCCTTTTGACCATGTTCGAAACACATCGTCTCTATGGTGACCTGATATGTGAGCAACAAATGAGCATCGGCTACTGACCAAATTTGAAACGCGGGACTTGTATCGGCTTGTTGCTCGAAAACCCTCAGGGGCGTTGGCCCGTATCGGTAGGAGAGCCCTTAGGTGTAGTATCTATGTCGTTCTTGGGGATCCCTCCGGGTGTGAAAAATGATGGAATCCCAGTCAAGGAGTGGGTGAAACATAGCTGTACCCATCTTTGAAAGAGGAGAACATCTCCAGGGAGGGGGACGTATAGCTGTGTGGAGGCTGAGTTGACGTAAATTGGGGAAAAAGTGCGCACCCTGCCATATGGCTTGAACCGAGGGTAAGATTTTGGCTTCTGGGCTGGGCCAACAGAAGAAATGTAAGGGAGTTTATACATATCCCATTAGGAAGGGAATAAATCCATACGTAGTTCTGGAAGGCCATGCAGTTTGACATCGTGCGGTAAAGACGTGGGAGAATAGAAGAATGGGAGTGGGCACATGGTGCGACCATTATAATCCTCGTATGATTGGGGATAAGGAAGACTATTTCACACCATGTGAGGACCCTAGGAGGAAACTATATCCAAGGGGGATAGTAAAAAGGAAAATCCTGGGCTGGGCTCAAGAAGGGGCATCTGAGTGTTCCTACGTATCCCATTAGGATGGGAATCAAGCCATAAATAGTTCTAGAAGCACAGTTTAATGTCGTGCAGGGCGAAATGCCATTTTACGTCATGCGGGACGAGGGACACATATTGTTGGGGAATACATACAGAATGGAGGGTAACCCGACATGAATGGGAACATAGTCCCACACCGCACCATACCATCCCACAAGAGAGCCTGAGTCGTGGAAGGCCAAGGGGCCTCAGTCAGGAAGGCCTGACCAACTTGCAGTTTAACGTCTTGTAGTGAGGACGAGGGTGGTGGAAAATGGGATTCCCCTGGATAGGGGAGGTGTAAAACATGGTGAGTAAACCCGACATGAGTGACAACATAACCCCATGCCACACCGTACAATCCCGTAAAAGGGAGCCTGGGTCGGAGGCCCAAGGATAGGCCTTGGTCTGGGAGGCCTGACCGGATTGTAGTTTAACATCGCGTAGGACGATATACAGTTTAAGGTCGTGCAACACCATAATGTGCAGTTTAGGGTCATGCGAGACCGTACAGTTTAAGGTCGTGCAGGACCATGCAGTTTAAGGTCGTGCAGGACGGTGCAGTTTAAGGTCGTGCAGGACCGTGGGGCTCAGGCAATGTATTGCATGAGAAACATGAAATTGGTGGGAGGAGTTATACGCTCACCATCCATCATCACCAAGGAGTATGCTCCATTGGTTTAAACCATATGAATGATGTAGGGTCCTTCCCATTTGGGCTCTACCTTGGGTGGTTTCCTACCGGGGATCATCAGCGCTCGAAGGGCCAACACCAGGTCGCCTTCCCGAAAAGAGCGAAGGTGAACCTTTTTGTTGAAGGCTCTGGATATCTTATTTTGATGCCTTTCTAGATTGTGCAGGGCATGCCGCCTATTCTCATCCAGTGATTCCAAATCAGCTAGATGGATTTCAGCCACCTTATATGGTGCCTACTGGTCATAGACCGCAGTGCGTAATGACGGTAGCTGGATATTGATGGGTAGGACGGCCTTATCCCCATACACTAGGGAATATGGAGTCACCTGGGTGGAATTTCGAGTCGTCATCCGATAGGCCCATAGGGTGTTGGGGAGCTTCTCTGGACAACTTTCCTTGTTCTGACCAACCATCTTCTGCAGAATGTTAGAGAGGGTTTTGATGAATGCCTCGATCTGTCCATTTTCATGCCCATGATAGCGAGTGGTATGGTTTGAACGGATATTATACTTGGTATACAATTTCTTCAACTCGGCTACTCGGAAGTTGGTGTCGTTATCGGTGAGGAAAGTGTGAGGGACTCCAAACTGGTGGATGATATTGGAGATCACGAAGTCAACGATGGAACGGTCCTTGACCTCCTTGACTGGAACTACCTCCTCCCACTTGGAGAAGAAATCTGTAGCAGTCAGGATGAACCAACATTGGCGAGCTTTCGCTGGTGGGTATGGTCCCACAACATCGAGTCCCCACCCGACACATGCCCAAGAGTACTTGGTGGAGTGGAGAGTCTCTGGTGGCCGATGCAGGAAGTTGGAATGAACTTGGTATGTGTGACATCTCTTGGAAAACTCAATACAATCATGGATCATAGAGGGCCAGAAGTACCCCAATCTCCAGATCTGATGGGATAGCTTTGGCCCAGCTTGGTGCGCACCGCAGGAACCAGCGTGAACCTCCTTCATGACCTAGGGGATCTCGACTCCTTGAATGCAACAGAGGATAACACCATCGAAGCTCCGCTTATAGAGGATCTTCTCAGGACTGGGACAACTCTGAAGGGTAAACTGCAATGTGCGGCATCAGATTCACTCGTGCTCGGCCCGACCATCTGGGAGGCAACCATTTTGGAGATACTCAACAAAGGGTGACCTCCAGTCATGAGTGGCCTCGACCAATACATCGGAAGAACCTGAGGCTACTGGCATAGAGGATCAGCGGTAAGATGGCCTACCTGCGGGTCGTCGTCATCCTTTGGGGTGACGGGGGAAATGACCCTCCGGGGTGCCACATGTATGATCAAATCATCCTGCTCGGGTTCTGCGAGTGACGCAACTAAGGCGGCCAAAGCATCTGCTTGACCGTTCTGTGACCAAGGGACATGGGTAACCTCTGGTCGAGAAGGAAATCAGGCTATTAGATGGATGGTGCACTCCAATAATGGCACGAGATCTGGTTTCCTGAGACATAATCGCCATTGACCTGCTTGATGACCAGTTTGGAATCCCCTTTTATGTGCAAATGGGGCGCATCGATCTCAAGGGCCAGCTCAAGGCCGGTGATGAGGGCCTGATACTCTTCCTCATTGATGGTGAAGCCTTCTGACAGCAAGAATGAGTAAGGTAGTACGGCTTGTGCCGGGGTGATGGGGACGATACCCAGACCCACTCTTTTGGGCCTAGGATCATTGATCCACCTACCGGTGGGGCTCCAGGAGGCACCGTCGAAGTGCATTTTCCAGCATGAGACGACATGATCGACTGAGAGGATTGACTCATCATGAAAATCCCAATCTAGGGATTGATCCAAGGAAGTTGGATGGGCAGCTAGGAAGTCTGGAAATGCCTATCCCTTGACATCCTTCTAGGGAATGAACCTAATGACAAACTGTTGGAGAATCACCACCCACCATGCTAGTCTGCCAGTCAACATGGGGTGGTTCAGAATGTACTTCAGTGGGTCTACCGGAGAGACCAACTGTACCTCATGGTGCTGCAGGTAATGCAGCAATTTCTAGATAGTGAATACGAGCGCAAGGCAGCTCTTATCTATGGGGGAGTATCTGGTCTCCGTATCGAGGAGCATGCGGCTGAGGTAGTAGAGACTGTTCTCCGTACCCTCATTGTTCTTCTGGGCGAGAAGTGCGTCGAGGGACCATTCCAGGACGGTCACGTAAAGGACTAACGGATTTCCGGGGACGGGTGGCATCAAGACCAGAGGTTGGAGAAGATACTGCTTGATTTCCTCAAAGGCAGTCTAACACTCTTCATCCCACTCATAGGCGAAGCCATTCTTCATGAGCTGGGAGAAGGGATTACACTTGCCAGCCAGATTCGCAAGGAATCGGCGTATGTAGGCTAAGTGGCCTTGGAGACCTTGGAGCTCTCGAATATTGCTCAAGGGAGGCATTTTCCTGATGGATTTGATTTTCCCTAGGACTATCTCGATGGCTCGGTACCTAAAAACGAAGCCAAGAAACTTCTCGGAGGTGACCCCGAAGGCACACATTAGCTCGTTCATCTTTAGGTAGCGAGAATGGAGGAAGATGAACACTTTCTCAAGGTCCTTGATATGGTCATGGCGCTGTTGAGATTTAACCACCATGTCTTTCACATAGCATTCTACCAGTGTGCCGAGGATCGGCTTGAATATGCGGTGCATGGCCCGCTGATAAGTGGCACCTGCATTTTTCCGGCCGGACGACATGACCTGGTAACAGAAAGTACCTTGGGTAGCCCTGAAGGCAGTGGACTCCTCGTCTTCAGGGGTCATCTGGATCTATTTGTACCCAGAATACCCATCCATGAAATAGAGGGCTTGGAACCTAGTCATGGCATCAATCGACAACTCTGTCACTGGGAAGTGAAAATCGTCCTTCGGACAGTGGCGGTTGAGATTGCGTAAGTCGATGCAGACTCTAATCCATCCATTCTTCTTCCTAACTGGAATGATGTTGACCAGCCACTTGGGGTACTGGACCATCTTGACGATGTTGGCTTTGATAAGCTTGTCAAATTCGGCCTCAACCATGGCACCGTGAGAAGGGTGCATCTTCTTGGGAGGCTGGTTGAATCCACGATGGTTTGTCGGAAGACCAAGGTGGTGGACGGCTACCTGAGGATCTAGTCCTGGAATCTCACTGTAACTCCAGGAAAACACATCATGGTGCTGCTTGAGAAATTCCACATACTACTGCTGCTCTTCGAGGGACATGGTGGCACTGACCAAGGTGGGTGTCGAATCTGCCTCACTACCAAGGTTCACATGTACCAGTTCATCGACCATGGTAGCAATGCCTTCTTCAATGGAGGGGGAGCATCCTCTAGATATTCTTCTCCACATGTGGAGGGATCTTCCGCAGAGGGTGTTGCTTCCAAACCACTAGGCTCTGATGGGAGGATGTTGCCGGCCTCAGCAGTAGTGTCCATCATGTCAGGAGACTCATGCACTACTAAGACCATGGCGATGAAATCTGTTGATCCAATTCCATCTGGCCTTCATCCCAAGGGGCCACGCTTGATGATATCAAAGCAGTGGTGGCACATCAGCTTGAGCCAGTTGATTCTAGACAGATAAAAGAAACACGTATGACGTACCGCCATTTCCATGTGCCTGACTCTTCGGTACTGCATAGGGGTAAGAGATTCCGGGATCACCTGAGCCTGGTTGGTGTAAGAGTACGAGGTGATTTTCCGTCGTCGCTTGGACATGGGAACATGCCTTCCTCTTTCACCCAAAACAACAAAACACTACCCCATGTTGGGGGTCTTGGTTTCCAAATGATGGATTGGGAAGATGTAGGCATCATCGAGACCTGCCTAGGGATCACTTGTGGCCGGAGCGGGTTCAACCTCACTTGCCAGGATTTGCTTGTCCTTTCTCTTATAATAATCATCATCCAGATAACGGGCTTCACAAGAAGCAAAAGGAGATGCATCTCCTTGGAGCACACCTACTCGACCATTGAGGGAGTATTTGAGGCATTGGTGATACGACGAGGGGACCGCTACAAGCAGATGGAGCCATGGCCTGCCCATAAATGCATTGTACGTGGTGTCCTGGGAGACAACCACGAATTCGGTGCTGGCGATTAGACCATCGAACTGGGTCTTCAAATGAATCTTGCCGACTGGAGTCTGCTCGGTCCTATCATATCCCTGAATTCTGAGTTCGGGGGGAGTTAGATCATCCTCTGACAAACCCAGCTTCCGCAGTGTCTGGGTCGGGATCAGGTTGATCGCAGAACCCGTGTCAACGAGGTAGCAGCGGACTTCCCCGCTGTTTAACTGACCAGTGATGTACAGTGGGCGGATGTTCCCCTATATGGGAGGGTCTTCGTCTTCACCTAATAATGAGATAACTGCATGGAATTCATCATTCTCAATTACCTCTGCGTGGAAGGCTTCTGCAGCTGCTACCTCCATCTCAAACTGGAGGGGGCTCCTTAGGGCCTCGGCAAGTGACTCACACATTTTAGATGACAGGAGAAGAGCCTAAAGGATAAAAAGCCTTGATGGAATGCTGTAAAGGTGATTCATAACATCATACATTCATGCCAGACGTGAGTTTCTGCGTACATGAGGTCGCTCTACAATTGGTGGCACGGCAGGCCATACTGGCTGGACCGACGGCTGGCTGGTACTGGGTACATCCCGCTTCCTGCTAGTGGAGGCCTGAAGGGTGGATTTTGAATGAAGACCATACAACCAAGAATGGTTTTTAGTAGGGTGAGGCTGTCCGTGGTGTGAAATAGATATCTTTGCTTGATCTAGTAGCACAAACGACAGTAGAGTTAGATCTGAGGGCACCAGATGAGGTTGTGTGTGCTGAGCTCTATGCTGGTCCTGCTGTCTGGTTTCAGTAACATGCATGGACTAGCTGAAATTACCCACTGATATACCTTGACGACCCATGTGGCCATAGTTCCGCCAATTTTGACGTCGACTGGGGACGTTGGGGAGGCTCGCCTGCCTTTCCCCCTCGTCAGGAGTCGTGTAGGGATTTACTAGCTCCACGGTATTAACTGAAGCGTGCCCCAGACTATCGCTTGACAAATCATCCGCCAATAGGTGTATTTTGGGAGGAATCCCCATTTCAGGGAGGCATAATGTCGCCAAGAGTGAGGGATGACGATGGCAGTGGGGGAGCACGATTCTTCATCTTACGTTGCTGCTGCTTACTGTTTTGAGAAGAGGCTGGCTAAGATGACGACGTAGAGGTACTGGCTGCTTCCTCTGAAGGCTCCGGTTGATTCAAGCATTCCCGAATGATACCATGGGAATTGGATACTATTTTACGAGCCATCCAATCATCGTACTTCTAGGACCCGCAGCTAGGAACCTGCTTCAACTCGCCTTCGTCATCACTACCGCTTTATGATCTGACAAAAAAACCCTCTACTTGTGTCAGAGATGGGCCTAGCCTGACCATGTTGTTGTTGACCTAGTCTTGGAGCCAGTCTTTAAACACAAAGAACTTCTTCAGGGTATGCCCCAGGATCCGATGATAGGGGTAGTAGTTGGGTTGATCGGTAAGATTCGCCTATGCCGGCCTTCTGTACTCAGGTAGGCGCACAATCCCCTACTGTAAGGCAATTCGGAAGTAATCGGGGACCTGATTCTTATTGAACGAGTAAGTATGGTGCCTTTTTTCCAGAAAGGGATCTCTAGGAGACTGGCCTTGACGAGGGGATTGAGGGGCCTGTCGAGGAGGCGGCGCCTGATTGTCCCGCCTAGGCGGTGACAGCGCATTGCGTGGGGGAACCTTTCGGTTCTGAGGCGGTCGCTGCTGGGCAGGAGGTTGTGCCTGAGGTGGAGGGCCTCTGCAAGGTTGCAGAGCCGACGCTACTGGTAGTAACTCTAGATACCTTGGGGCCTCTGTCTAGGCCACTACAGCGGGCTCGGCTCTGGCCCTCCTTACTAGGATCACAGGGGGGCGGCAGACGTGCTTGACTAGCCTGTTGTAGAGCTTCCTCAAGGCGCTGAGCCTTATCTGAGAAATCTCAGAACCCTCCAGTATTGTTCTGGGTGATCAGAGAAGGTACCAACTCTATTTTAACAATACCTATGCACATTTTCAGTAATTTATCCTAAGTCAGTGGCATGTTGAGGGAGTTTTTAAGCCCCTTCCACCAGGTGATGAAGTCCGCAACTCGCTCATCAGGCCTTCGTTTGCACTTGAAGTGGTTTGCGATGCTGGTCTATCATGTGGTGGAGCTGAACTGGTATAGGAACTACCAGCGGAGATCCTCCCAGCCGATCACTGATCCAATGGGGAGCTGGTTGTACCAGACGAACACAGGGCCCTCTAATGTCTGTACAAAACACTAGATCTTGGCGGCCTCTTGCTGTGTCGGGGTTCCCAACATGGGGCCACACCTGGATGAATAGTGGGAAAAGTGCTGCAGCGGGTCCCCTATCCCATTAAAGGGTGAGATATTGGGGTTCCCAAAACCTGGAGGAGCAGAAAAATCATCCACCCATGCGGGATACGGCTTGACATATGGTGGGATTGCCACCTGTCGCGTTTCCAACACCTCGAGACAGGAGATGAGTACCGCTATAAGATCATCCGGGTGGGGGTCCTTGTCTTGATGGGGATCCCTAATCACCATTGCATTTCCGGGCTCGTCAACATAGTAGCCATCTTCGACGGCTCGTGGAGTGACAGACGGAACGGCCTGTGGGACGGCTGGGGGAACCCGGGTTGGATTCCTCGGATTGCCTTGCTGTTCAGGAGGGTTGGGAGAGATGTATCGCACCCTCTTTCTGTGAGTTCCGAATTCTTCCCTGTCTATGGGAGTAGCATGATCAGGGTTGCCCAGAGGCATCTCGCCGGGGGGAATTGTTTATGTCCATGCTTCCACGTCTTGGGATTACCACAGTCGGGTCGCCTCTTGATAGCATGCTCGTCCAGGAGTTCGTCGACCAACCTCTTCTGCTCGGCGATCTGTTATGGTAATGCAGCCTTTTCAGGGACTTCGTCCGTCTTCTGCACTAAGGCGGACAGGTCGGAGTGCTTGATAGTTCTGACATGCTCCTTACCCTTACTAGCCATACGACTGGGTACCAGTGACTCGGTGGGGACAGAGAGGCCTAGAAGGTTCCTCTACTGCTGGGTAATCCTCCCTGATGGGTCCAGTAGTGGTGGCACACCCTCAAGGGGTAAGTATCCATCTAGAAACTCAAGCTCATCTTCATTGTCCACTACATCAGCTATGTGGACCGCAACCCTTCTTAGGGGCATGACCTCAATGTCGCATAACGAATCGGGCTTCTGCCAGATAGGACTGAAGAGGAGGGTGGAATACTATCCCCAACCACAGACTTGCAAATGGGGGTAGCTTCCCTGATGATTCTGCGGACTACTTTGAAACTCTGAACGCATTTCCGTTGAAGGGTGCTCTAGCGGCCTGGTGACTCAGGGCGCTGGGCCACAGGGAGTGCGGCCAAATCCACCAGACGGCATTGCTCACCGATTTCTTCAATGTTCTCTCGGCTCCTGGGGTACACCACCCTCTCGTAAAGAAGGTGGATGTGCATCACCCATAGGGTTTGGTGAAAGAAACCTACTTCCTCTGCGGTAAGGGACTCTGGCGCACAAAAGTTCGGCATTGCCATCGGCCAGAACTTCTCTGGGAAATGATCCGCATCGAGAATGTTCCAGAAGCTCCTGGGCTCAGATTCAGGTTCTTTACCTATATTTCTCCACTCATCAACTGGGGGTGGCTGAGGAACCGGTAGCGGTACCGAGGCGGACCGCTGGGACAGTAGGCTAGGCGGTAGAGAATATGGTGAACGAGCTGAATGGCCTCCGAACTCCGGGCCATCCTCCAAAGGGCGAGGTGACCTAACCACAATGTCGCGATACAACGGGCTGACCGTCACAGCTTCTGTTGCAGGGATTGTGGTCACCGGAAATGGGTAACGCCATTGCACTGCCACTGTTGGTCCCCAAAATAGCTCTCTGTGATCTATGGTAGAGGTAGAGGGAGCTTCTGGTGACGATGATGGTGATTGCATGATTGGAACCTATGGGATTTCCACAATTTCCTCCTCCTGGATATACCTGCGAAGAGAGGCTGGAATCTGGTGGACTTCGCATTCTGGGAGAATGAGGCTGACACTCCTTGTTCCTGCCCTGATCCTTGACACGGAGGTGTAGGTAGAAGGCTCCATCGCTGAGTCGTATTCCGCTTCAGAATTTGAGAAGTGGGCTGGTTTGATCTCCACTCGGGCCTTCCCTGTATTCTTCTTGTGGCGGCGACGACTCGCTCCCCTTCCCCTGGATGGCTCTTTGGGACAAGGCTGATTCTCAGCATATAGTATCGGGGTCGCGCTGGTGCCGGGGTGGAGAGGACATCCGCTTGAGAAGGCCGGGGTGCAAGGGGCACCAGGGAAGATATTGAAGGGTACATGGGGAGGACATCCCTGAGCAAAACTCGTGTGGGCAGAACCTCTGTTGGAACCGGTAAGAGCATGGGGAGGACCTCCATGCTTGACGCTAGTGGAGTGAGGCTGACATTCACCCCTCGGGTTTCCGGGGTGAGGACCTTCACCAGTTTCAGAGAGGATGTAGGGAGGATCCCCACGTTAGAGAGGGACCGGATGGGCAATACATTTACATTGACGGTCGGGGTCAGGAGAAAGAACTCCATTCCCGGTGTGGTGGGTGTGGGAGAGGCTTACACGACGAGTGTCACTGTCACGCAGCAGGTCTTCATTCAGGATGGGGGTAGCGCGAGGCATACCTCCATGAAGAGATTCAGAGCGGGGAAGGGCCATGCTCTGTGGAGTGGCTATACGGGGAGGCCCTCTGTACTGGGTGACGTTTCTGTGAATTGGTTCGCGATGATCATCACTCGGGCCTGCGACCCGAAGAGTCAACCCAGTCTGTCCATGCGGTGGTTGGGGCCTCAATCTTGATCGGGCGTAGGAGTGCCCCTGCTCAGTGCGTTTAGGGGATTCGTGATGCACCTCGGCAGCAGTTCGGGCCACAGTAGCTATCGACGTTAACACCCCTTGACAAGCATCCTCAGCTTGGGCACGACGCTGGCGTCGGGTCAGACGAGCCGGTGCGGGCGGTGCAGGGGCGTAGCCGCCCTGCTCCTCTAGAAAAGTCGGATGGCGGTGCTGACACAGCTGGGTGTGGGACCTTTCCTGGACTCCTTGAACTGGTGCCCTGGCCGAGTTGATCTGTACATCACCCACCTCATCATCATAAGGCAGGAATTCATCGATGCGTTCTGGGGATAGGCTCTCGAAACGATTGAATGTTGTGGTGGTGAGCAGGGGCTCCCTAGGCAGCCCTCGAGGGATGCGTTGACGGCGGGGCCTGGACGCCTCTAGGTCTAGGTGGGCCATATCTCGGGTTGGGATGACCCCTTTCTCCTCGTACCTTCGTACAAGGTTGTTGATCACCCTACGTTGGATAATCTCTAATGGAGAAAGGGGACGTGAGCGTCCTGCATTCACAGGTGTAGATGTTGTGGGGGCGTCAGTGGAGCCATGCGGAGCAGCCATGCTGGTATTTCCCCTATCCCTGCGTAGGCGAGTGGGCGGCGATCGAGTTCCGACAGCAGCAACCTGATTCCTAAGAAGGAGGGAGGTTAACTCATCAACACTGTGAGGAAAAGAGATCAACGACCAGTGCCCCAGCGTCATTCCATCTTTCGTGGTCGGTTAGAGGAATCCGTGCCAACACGTTGTAGAATGGAATGCCCAATGTTCTACTATCCCAACATCCAGTGAGTATCACGACAGGCCCATTATTTTCTTAGCGGGGCCCAGTGCTGGATATCTGAATCTGGTAACACATCAATCTACTGATGTCTCTAGCGCTACTAATCTCCTTATTGAGGAGAATAACTTCACGTCGATTTAACCATTTTTGTTTCTGACGCTTTCGTCGGGGTGCACGCATCCATCCGCTTGGGTGCGACGGGCGACTTTTCTTGTTGCCCCGCGTTCCTGCTTTCCAAAGGTGGGTGGCACACGCTCCTTGTTCAGGGTCATCAGCTCCTTGATCGAAACGGGATGATGGGATGTCGATTCTTCCTTCAGTGGATTCCTCCTCAGAGTTCGTCACCTAGTACGGGTCTCCCTCAAAGATTTAATACATTGTTCATGAAACTCTTCCCAGTTCCATCTTTTCATGAACTCTGGTTAATTACACTGCTTACTTCTGGACATTCCAAAGGGTTCGGTCAGGGTAGCAACCTTCAGTTGGTGGAGTAGTCACATCAAGGCATCATTAACATGTCTGAATGTTGGGGGATTGGCGTGTCTGTTGAGGGTCCCTTATTATAGGTCTTCTCGAGGGCGCGGAAGCCTGAGGCATCCCACATCAAACGTGGGGAATTGTATTCCATAGGCATGTATCTGAGGTTTTCCTCATCTTCCCATGTTTAACACGGGGTATGCCGCAAGTTTAATGTCCAGCGAGGAAAAGGGCTGATCAGAACACTAAATGGAGGGGATCAGATTGAAGAACCCCCTAGAGGGAACACCGATGTTGGGGCCAGCACGTGGATAGCTTCTCGAATGCCATGGAAGGGAATAGGGTGGAATGATCTCACCGGGATGTGGTGGCCTGGGTAAGAATCAGGGTGGATTAGATGGGGTCGTCATGGAGGTGATGGTGGTGATGGGCTTGATCCTCGAAGAGACTTCCTACGTATCCCCATGGCAGGGAATCAATGTCTGTGTAGTTCATTATGGAATGGGGCTTACGCACTGAGGTGGCCCAAGGATATGGAGTTGGTGAACCGACGTGATGGGACCAGGGGTCTAGGTGGGCTTGAACCTCATGGAGGCTTCCTACGTACCATGCCTTGACATGGATCAAAGACCACGTAGTTCAGGTTGGACGTTGGAGGCCTGACGTGAAGAGGACCAGGGGTCCAAGTGGGCTTGATCCTCATGGAGGCTTCCTACGTACCATGCCTTGACATTGATCAAATACTACGTAGTTCATGTGAGGTCACAACGACTTACCGCTAGGCTGGGATGTAGTTTAACGTCATGCGGGACGGGGCGTGTTAGAGAACTGACGCGGAGAAGGACCTTGGTCCAGATGGTGTGGGGCTTACACTCTAGGCTTCCTAGGTGCTGGTGAAACGACGTGAAGGAGGTCAGAGTGACCAACGTATTGTGGGCTTGAACCTCGTGGAGGATTCCTCCATACTATGCCTTATCATGGATCAAAGAACCTATAGTTTGGTAGGGTTTCGTCGGCGAACCGATGTGATGGTGAACCCAGGGGGTCCACTGGTGGTGGGATTGAACCTCGTGGAGGCTTCCTGTGTACCATGCCTTCACATGGATCAAAGACCACATAGTTCAGGTTGGTCACAACGGCTTACCGCTAGACCAGAATGCAGTTTAACATCATGCGGGACGGGGGCGAACCCTGACGTGAATAAACGACGGGCGGTGGGCTTGAACCTCATGGAGTCTTCCTATGTACTGTGCCTTAGCATGGACCAAAGACCACATAGTTCCGGTTTGCAGTTTAACGTCATGCTGGATGGGGGAATAAAGATTAACGTCATGCTGGACGAGGGTGGAACTCGACATGAAGGAATGACCGAGTGGTGGGATTGAACCTCGTGGAGGCTTCCTACGTACCATGCCTTAAAATGGATCAAAGTCCCCGTAGTTTGCTAGAGGTGGGGGTCAGGGTCAGTGCTTACTCTAAGCTCACGTGAGTAAATCTCAGTGTGAGAAACAAGAGGTTGCAGGGACCTGACGATCACGTCGTGAAGGGTGCATCCATGGGAAACGAAGAGGGGCTTACACGTTAGGTGGCCCATGGTGTTGGGACTTACTCCAGGATGGAGGCCCATGTCATTGGGACTTACTCTAGGATGGAGGCCCATGTCTCTGGGACTTACTCCATGATGGAGGCCTAGGGTATGACAAGGTGCAGAGGGAGAGGGATTTGGGACCGAACAGAGGAGATGCCTCGTTCCCTATCACACCCTCCCCTGGCCTTGGCGGTGGGGAAGTATGGAGGTGCATGGGTGTAACCTTCCGCAAGAGAGGCTAGGGGCTTACGCTCCGAGGCATCCCTTCCCCCGTGGACAAACGCCACTCCAAAATGGAGGATCTCATTCCATGTGAGGAAGATTCCATTCCCATGGAGATGAGAGGCGTAGAGAATTTCTGAGATGGGGGGGACCCTACATGCGAAGCACGGGGTCAGATCACAGTTTAACGTCATGTGTTGGGGACGAGGTGCTTGGAAGTTTAACATGTACATCTTGGACGAGGTGGGATTACTCCGCACCCATAGGACATACATAACTGGTACCCTATGCTCCTTGTGGTAGGGAAGGAATCGGCAAGGCTGTGATTAAGGGGGGTCGCAGAGCGAACCATAGAGGGGTCCACGTTAGCGTGGCTATGCGAAGAAGCAATAGCCATTAGCATGCCTTTGTGAAGAAGCATTAGGTAAAACAATGCTACGGGTGGTGTCTTACAGGGGACTTTGAAATCACATCATGCAAGCCTGTAGGGACACACGGAAATTGGAGTTTCCATGTAGAGGGTTCCACAGGTAGGGGCCTTGTAGGACTCGGTTGCTCTGCATAGTGAAAGACACTTGCGAAGGGGTGTGCTTCACGAAGTGGAGTGCCTTGGCCTTATCATGGGGAAAAGGGGAGAGTGGGATTTGCTTCGCGAAGTGGCAGGGTGTTCGTGGAGCACAGCCTCGTGAAGCAGGGGTGCCTCACGAAGCAAGGTGTCGCTCAGTAATGTGCTTTACGAAGTACAGTGATCCTGCCTTGGCATACAGATCACATGTACCAGATAGGTGTTTGGCGAATCATAAACGCTCCGCGGCTGCCCGGGTCCCCTTGGGGATCCCCTTCCATCACGAATACCCTTAAGCTTCATGAAGGGAATCCCTCTCAGAATAGGGGCTCAAGACGAGACAAGGAGAAGGCATCTTGCAAAGAGAAAATACCTCGCGGAGCTCATAATTCCCGGGGCGAAGGGTGCTTTGCGATTCAGGAGCTGAGAAGTCGAAAAGTCGTATTTTCCACCTGGAGGGCTCAGGGGGAGCCCAATATTTATAGGCAAGGGGCACCGCGAAGCAGAGCTCACGCGGCACGAAGGGGCTGCGGTTGCTTCACGGCAGGTCGCGAACGTCAATCGGGTTCGCTGAGGGTTACTGCCTCCCCTACTTCAAGGCAAGCTCGCGAACGTCTGGGCATTCGCGGAGCGTTACCGCCTCCGTTTCTTCGTGGCGGCCTCGTTACGGGATCGCAAACGTCAGGGCGTTCGCGGAGGGTTACCGCCTCGGGGTCTTCGCGGCGGGCTCACGAATGTCAGGGCATTAGTGAAGCTTTACCGCCTCCTCTGCTTCACGGCAGCCGCATTGCTTGTGGGTCCTCCGCGTTGGCACTTTGCGAGGCAGCACACGAGTTGCTTTTTCTTCTTCTCTTTGCATCCAATATTTTGGCTCCAACACAAATGTATGTATTTCAGATACCTCCTATGATTCCAATTGTAGGATTGTAATGATGAATGTAGATGCTCAATATACAAGAGGAGGATAATTTTATACTTTATAAAATTATTTTTGAACTTTTAATGCTGGTAATGTTTAATAAAGTAAAATAAGTTAAATTCAAAAGACCTATTAGTTCCAAAAACTTGCTTAATTCTGGAAACGTGGATCCGAAAAAGAAACTTAAGAAAAGTTTACAAAGATAAGGATTCTACCTTAAAGCGTATATAATCTTACTAATCAGAGTACAAGTATAAGAAATTTTAATATAGTTATACTTTTCTTATCAATAAAAAAGCATCAGAAAAAAAACTTGAAGCAATACAAGTAACAAGTATGAAATATTTTAACCCAAAGATAAGGGTATCCAACAACCTTGGATAAAGGTCCCTTGATTTATACTTTCATGAAATTCTATCTTACCCACACCAGGGTAATCCCTCGATACGAATATTGGAGTCTGTCTTGCTATCCCCACAAGCCCTCGAACTTCATGGTAGTCGGCACCTCTGTCTTCCTATCCCCGGAATCCCCTGAATGTACTCAGAAACCTTCAAAGTCATGTGAACCAATTCTGAACAAGATGTTCAGTATGCAAAAATCATGAGAGTATCTCTCTAGAAATAACTTATGCATGTAATTTATAGAGTTCTAGAACAATCAGTTGTTATGAGATCATTCAAATGATCTTTTATTTGTAGTCACATCTTCATTGGTCGGCTTCCTCCTCCAACGGTCATATTTTTCCTTGAATTTGGGTGGGACATGTACATGTGTCACTCAAACAATGGTTAGATAGCAACAAAATGCATGACATAATTTTATAACTCAAACAAGATTAAGTAAAAAATGGTTGCTTCACCAAATTAATTTTTTGGAGTCTAAGAAAAAAATAAAAGTTCTGAGTTTAACCAAAAAACCATTCGATGTCTGTAATACATGAATATTCGGATTTTGTTTTCAAAAGAATATGGAACCTAAAATCTAAATCCAAAGTCTGAATTTCAAGGAAATTCAGAGTCTGAATTCATAAGAATTTGGAGTCTGAATTCATAGAATTCGGAGTCTGAATTCAAATAATTCAGAGTCTGAATTCATAATAATTTGAAGTTTGAGTTCATAAGAATATGGAGTCTGAATTCAAAAAGTTCGGAGTCAGAATTCAGAGAATTCAATGTCTGAACTCAGAATGTTTGGAGTCTAAATTCATAGAATTAGGAGTCTAAACTTAGAATGTTCAGAGTCTGAATTTAGAGAATTCCGAGTCTAAACATAGAAAGTTCAGAGTCTGAATTCAGATAATTCCGAACCTGAATTTGGATCCTGAAAACAGAATGCTCTATATTTAATTATTTATAAGATTCTGTGGTTTTAGATATGAAACCAAATTCTATAATTAGAAATAAAATGAGTCAGGTTTAGAGAAATTATGATATGAACAATGAAAACATGGTAAGGATAAATTTTCCTTAGGGAAGGAAAATCATCCTTATGAATTCTTAAGGAAAATAAAATTTTCCTAGAGATAGAGTGTTTGTGATTTTCAAAACATAAAGGAATGGAAAAGTCATACCCAAACCTTATTGACTCAACACGCCCTTGAAAAAACCCTAAAAACCCTATGTGTAAGGTAAGAGGATTCATCGGGAGTGCTAAGAGATAAGAGAGTGTGGATCCATCCCCGTAAAACCTTAAACTAGGAGTCTAGGTCTAAGAATCCGACTATAAACAATGCGCGTCTTTTCTTAAATGTTTTCATGTAATGATGCATCTTTCTCATCATTTTCATGTTTGATTATCACCATATTTTACCACACAATCCACCTTAAAAAACTCTCCACATTTTTTCCAAGAATCATGACCTTAAACTGTGTGAAATTATCGTTGTGGGTGATTCTTGTATTACCTAACATCTTTAGATATATCTCCACATCAAGTTATTGGCCCTTCATGCCACCCATAGTTCCAAAGAAAAAAAGTATCTAAGAAAGATGACTTTAAACTATGTGAAAATAACTATGGATTCATTTTTGAGGTATAGTGTTGGCCAAAAATCCCTCAAGGTAACATTGCAGTATTTTTGGGTTGATTGTGTTTGTTGACAAGGCATTTTTCCATGAAGAGTTGTCGAGTTCCAGAGAAGTATTTGACAATCCATGTTGTCAAAGAACGATGAAAAACGATTGGATGATTTGGGGGTGGTACAAAAGAGCAGTACAAGGTGGCGTCGTTTCCCAGTGTTTGCCAAATTTTTGGGGTCCAAATTTTGGAGGTTGTTGGGCATCGCGAAAAGAGTATATTATTGAAGATCATATTTTTTTATGGCGAAGGCATGAGTTTCGTGAAGATGGGATGCATGAACTGGATTTCATGAAGACCAGAAAAATGGAGTCGGCGATGCTTCGCGGTTATGACGAGCTTCACGAACGGAAGCGTTGAATGGAAATGCGAGGGAGCTTCACGGCGGCGGCGCGAAAAAAATGACAGAACACTCCACGATTAGGATGAGCTCTGCGATTGGAAAATTGTCATGGGGCTTCACAATTTAGACAGGATTCCGAAGGAAACTTCGAAGCTTCACGATTTGAGATGACATGGCGTTGACTTCGCACGGAATGTTCGAGGGTCGGTGGAATCGCCTGTAAATATAGGCCGACCCCCTCGAGAGAAGTAGAGAGAATTTTCAGAGAAAATCATTTGCTCTCGGTTCGCGAAGGTAGTTCGCGTAGCCTGTGTGATTTACGAAAGAAGAGCTTCGCGGCGGCTATTGTAGCTCCGCGAATGTTGTGCGCTCCGTGTTGGATCAGTGAGCTTCGCAAGGGAAGTTTCTCTACAATGACATGAGCTTCTTGGTAGTGCTTCACGGTAGTGCTCCACGAGAGTGCTTTGTGAAAAGGACGGAGCTTCACGAGGGAATGTTTGAGCTTCGCAAAATTGGTAGCCTAGCGAAGTAGGGTGCTTTTCGAAGGTGTTTCCAAAGTGAGATGCCTAGTGGTTAAGAGGAAAAGTGGTATTCATCAGTGGATAAAAGTTGGACTATAACAGACCATCCATTAACAGTTAAGGATGCATGTAATCATGCAAATGAAGAGACCTACAGGTCTATAAACTGTGAGTGGATTCCCTTCCAGAGCGGTGAGCTTAGGAGAGGAAGAAGGTGATCCTCTCCGCCGTAGTGATCCAGAGAGAGATAAATATGGTGTGACCCTTGGGAAAGCAGTGAACTGACCCTAAACCTCGCAAAGGCAGTGATCCTGGGATAGAGTGACTATACCTAAACATTGTAATCCACAACTAGTGAAGTATAGTGGAATTTCGTACGACCGGAAACCTGTCAGTTTATGCTCCTTAGACGTAGCCCTTAGCGGTGAACTAAGTAAAATTGCTATGTCTTGTGCTTGCATTACTTTCTGTTTATATTGTGAAATAGGAAATGGAGAGAAGAGTGTTTTTCTTTACAGTGAAACAAGATCATAACGGGCATTAATTTTAAATTATTCATACCCTGATTCACCCCCCCTCTCAGGGTATTCAGCCTTGTGGACCTAACAATTGGTATCAGAGAAAAGGGTTGATATTTGTTCTTCTCTCAATGGAGGTCACTAATCATAGAGGGATTCCGATATTCGACGGATGTAATTTTCAGAGATGGAATAATCGAATGCAACACTATTTCTGTTCATTGGGAATGGATGTGTTTTCAGCAACTATGCACGGTATCACAGCTGATATTACTAGTGGTGCATTATCAGAAGCTGAGCATAAAGAGTTGGATGTTGATTCCAAAGCAATCAATGCCTTAGGGGGAGCCCTTTCCAATCCCATCTATACAAAGGTGATTTCATGCAAAACGTCACATTCCATGTGGGAAAGCTTTTGAATATTTATGAAGGGGATACAAAAGTCAGAGAGGTAATGGTGCAAGTGTTGTGGAACAAGTATGAAGATTTGAGAATGAACCCGAATGAGTCTGTTGATGCATTATTTGATAGGGTAAATGCTGTGGTAGAAGACATGCGAGGTCATGGTGATATTATCGAAGACATTAAAATTGTAAAGCACATATTGAGAAAACTTCCACCTCGGTTGAATCCGAAATTTTCTGTTTTGGAAGATAAAGATCCGAAAGAGCTGACATTGGATAACCTGCACAACACTATTATTGCGTATGAAATGAGAAATGATGATAATGACACTGTGGAAAATGGGAAATCCAAAGAGGTGGCATTTAAGGCCATGAAGAAGCTCACTATTGAAGATTCTCGGGAGGAAGAAGAGACAGATGAGGTGATGTCATTCCTTTCTTAAAATCTGCAAAGAGGAAATGAAAAGTTAAAATGGAAAATCCCACTATCATGCTTTTGATGTGGAAAGGTTGGTCATATTGCTGCAAGATGCCCAAAAAAGTTTCAAGAAGAAAATGATGAAGATGAAGTTGAAAATCCCAAGAAGAAATCTTCAGCCTATGAGAAATGGAAGAAGTAGTTCAAGAGAAATTTTTTCACGAAGAAAAATCTTTTTTCACAAGAAATAGACAGTTTAGATGAGTCTGAGGATGAAGAGGTTGAGGAGTTTTGAAAATTGTAAGGATCATAGACAAAATGCTATGGTAGCAGTCGTCGGTAGTTCTCAGGAAACAGATGAAACTGACGTTGGAGAAGAGGAAGAAGAAATTGAAGCAAGAGTTGATATGGAAGCCGAATTGGAAGCAACTCTTGAGGAGATAGATGTTTGGAGAGAAAAAATGAAGAAAGCCAATAAAGTTGTATGTGATGCCAAACTCTATATGCAGCAACAGGAAGATGAGAAGTCTGAGTTGATGGAAGAAATTGTAAAACTCAAGTTATCAACACCAAAGAACTCAAAATAAGTTAGTGAGTATTAGATCAAGATTGAAGAACAGAAAAGGGAGATCGATGGCTTGAACAGAAAAGTGAAAGATCACGTCAAGCGTGTCGAAGAGCTTGAAGAAGAAGTTGTCGGTCTACAGAGAAAAGTTAAAGACCAGGAAAAGCCTTTGATTCCCAATACATTCTTGGGAAAGCAGATCATTCTGAAGACTAAAAAGATGAAAGAGGATCCCAGTAGTTCAGTAGGAAATAATCAGCAATTGAGCTCAATTGTTAAGGCAGATTCAGGGCTTGATCATAAAGAAAAATTAGTTTCAATTGAAGTCTGACCGCATGTACTCGTCCCGATATTGAAGATTAATTTGGGAACAAATCAAATTTAGAATATTCAGAGATCCGAAGGGGAAACTCGGAGTGCTGAAGTGTCACGAAGGAATGCACCATATATCAGGTGTTATTGTTGTGGGAAGATGGGACATTCACAGTATGTGAGTTCCATAGCCAAGGGATATCAAAGGGAACAAGAACAGTGGTGGCAGCCAAACATAGAATGGTTTTACAGAACATATTTTGAAGGAAACTATTTTTGGTGCGGAGGATTTGGGCACATGGCTAGGTACTGTACTTCGACCATTCAGAGAAATGTGCCAAAGCAGAATCAAATTGTTCTCAAGCAGCAGATCAATAAACGGACAGGTGAGTTAAAAATGCAGAATAGATTTGTGGTTTTGAAAGATGAGGCTGGTACATCATACTCTGAGAAAGAACAGAAGTCTCAATCCATTCCGAGTGTGAAAGAAAAATTATGGTCCAAGAAGAAGAAAAATGAGAATGTCGTGGTGGCGGAGATTTCCCTTAAAGCATCAGATCGTTCTGGTGTATGGATCCTTGACAGTGGTTGCACATCACACATGACAGGCAATAAGGATCTTGTTAGAGGCATAAAATATGACAAAGAAGGAGTTGTCGAATTTGGAAACGATGAAGGCCTGAAGATTGTTGGCTTAGCGAAAGCCATGTTTGGGGGAAATGAAATGAAACGTGTTGATGTCTTTGTAGTAGAGGGTCTTAGTCATAACTAGCTCAGTGTCAGTCAACTATGTGACTCTATTCATTCTATTCGATTTACCAAGAAGATGTGTGTTGTGAAAGGAAAAGATGGAGCAGTTGTTCTATAGGGAAAAAGGACAAAGCGAAATCTTTATCTTGTAGGTGGGGAAGAAGATACGTTCCTTTTATCTATAGAGAAAGAAAACCAGCTGTGGAATAAGCGACTTGGTTATCTATGAAAACCATGCATAGAAGATCTGGTGATGTGTGATGCTGCTAGAGACCTTCCCAAATTATCACGTGATCGCACTCGTACATGTGATGCTTTCCAACAAGAGAAAATCATCAGAAAAACATACAGGCCAATGGAACAGAAATCAACTGGAGTGCTCGAATTGGTGCATGAAGATGTATGTGGACCTATCTCACCATGAGCTTTAGATGGGAAAAGGTACTATGTTCTTTTAATTTATGATTATAGCAGATTGGCCTGGTTATTTTTCATTACCCATAAGACATGTCACAACCCGTCCTCGGGGCCCGTGTCGTGACTACCCCAAGCCTGCCTTCCATAGGCCAGGGGCTGGCGACTAGCACCAAGGCGTAATTCCCCGTAAAAAGGGAAGGCATTGCCTTTCTAAAGTAAAAAAACACCACAGAGCATGCAAGTAGAAGTAAACACTAAGTAAAAACTGGGTACAACAACATGTGCAGAAAAGTAAGTGGGCCAGAATACAAACCCAAACTGAATGTAAAGTACAACTGAAAAGGGAAAACAACAACTGAAAGTAAATCCGCAACATCGAGCCATCCACTGGAAGTCCCATCTGAAGGGTGGGTACAGATAGCCTCAACAGCTCCTCGGGTCCAGCCGTCTTCTATGAGTACGTCCTATCCAGTGGTCCACCTTCATGTACAGACCTACTCTGAAAGCCTCAACCACGATCATCACTGTCTGTCGTCTGCAAGCAACACAACGTAGTGCGGGCATACCCCGAGCAGAGGTGAGTATAAGCTACTCAGTAGGGACCCAGAGACCCCCGAAGGTCTCCCAGAATCCACAAAGGATAATCCACAAAGGAAGATACAATCACGAAGTAACATCTGACACCACTTAGGTATATGCCCATACATATATCTAAGTCATCAATTCTCGTTCGGCTCCAACATCTGATCCCAAGTACAACCCAATCCACACATGAAAACACAACCCAAACCACACAAGAAAGCATAAAATATTCCACACAGGATAACAAGTCAATATTATCGAAGATAAGAATTGAAATTCCAGATTCAGCTCACACATGTATACTTCTTCGTAAGACGATAGAGATTATCAGATATTTCCACTGATTCATCTAAGCCGTCGGACCCACACATGATCGATAGGTACTAACCCCCACAATGACCCACAAAGGATCGATATGTAACTAACCCCCGCAATGACCCACAAAGTATCGATAGGTAACTAACCCCCTCAATGACCCACACAGGATCGGTAGGCAACTAACCACCGCAATGACCCACACAGGATCAGACCCACACATGATCTGTAGGCGCTGGCCCACATTGGACCGATGAGCACTGACCCACACAGGATCTGACCCACAAAGAATTGGTAGCATTGATCCACGTAGGATCACAGAGTGATGTAGTCATCATCGTTGAATCCACGGAGTATTTCGGTAGAGTCGTCATCGTCGTCACAGTCGTAGCCAGCTCTAGGGTTCCCGCACATAACAAGCTCGTTCGGGAGGGTCCACTCAATGAGCCGAAGGGCTGATACATCAACTGACACATAGTCTGGAGTTTATGTATCCAGAAGTTCCGTATCGTCAACAGGAACTCAACGTCACAGACGGCCCGTCAATCAGACGCCCAGTCTGAGAGTTATTGGCTTCTTCGTTGTAGGGGCCCGGTTGGTTTTTAAGTCAAAACCAACCAAACCATAATCCAACTACGTCCAAACCTCAAGAGGGGTAATCCAAAAGGTCCGTCTCACTTAGAGGAAACCAACAAAGTTGACGAAACGTCAATCGGTCGTCCGGAGCTCAAGTTATAAGTGTTTCCGCTCCGAGGGCCCGGTTGGTTTTGTATACGAACCAACCCGGCCGAACCCAACATATTTCGAAACCTTGAGTGTAATATAACGAAAGGACCGTCTCTATCCAAGGATGGCTATGCAGCTGACGGAGCGTCCATCGGAGGTCCATAGCCCATTTTATGGGTAACAGACCGAAAAGGTCCGGTATTAGGGGGTTCGGGCCCGGTCCGACCCGGCCCGCTTGGGCGCGGCCCGACCCGGCTGGTGCGGCCCAACCCGGCGCGCTGGCGCCGACCCGGTGGCTCGGCCGTTCAGCTGAATGGATGGGGGGGGGCGCATGACCCTCATTTCGTAACCACGACCCCCATTATGGGGTCGCTCATGCTGGCCAGCCGGGGGTCGTAACCCCCGGCTCTTCCTTGTCCAGCCAGCCCGCTCCAGCTGGCCGTCTATTGCCGCCACGGGACCGGAAAGGGCCAGTCCCCCAGCTCCAACGCTGGCAGCCTGGAACCAGCCGCCGGTTCCCCTGCTCCGCTGTGGCCTATGGCCGCGGCTTTGGTTCGTCCGGTGCGACGCGACGGCGCCGCGCCCCTCCACCGCGGCCCCGCTCTGGCCGCGGTGTCTTCATGTTTTTCTGGCGTGGCGCGATGGCACCGCGGCTTGGTTCGATTTTCAAATGCGCGGTGCGACGACGCCACGCATCCTTGCCGCTCGTTCCCGCGTGGTGCGACAGCACCGCGTCACTTTCCTTCGAACAACAACAACACAAAAATAATATGGGGGGAGGGTTGGTCGTGTTTTTGCGGTTCGGCCCCCTCCCGTTAAATGATAGAAAGCGGTCCAATTGAACAAGGATAGATGATGGAATAATTCACAAATAAAAAACACATAAAAGCCCTACCTCGTCGAATTCATTGAGTGAGGGTTTATCACGGAAATAACTGTCACGCAAGAAGACGTCGCGGAAGGAGGGAGTCGTGTCATGGAGAAATGATTCGTCGGTGTCACATCGTCGATCTCTGAGGAATCTGGCGTTCTTTGAGTTCTTTTCGTTCTTCGTCGAAGAAGAAGAAGAAGTTCTTCATGCTCCTCAACTTTTCTCCAAAGACTCACACAAAAAGATTCCAACCAAAATAAATAAGTTCATCACTTATTTTATTAACATAACTTAAGCATTTAAATTTCAAAAGTTGAATTAATTTCCTCAATTAATTAACTCAACTTGACTTAATAAATGAAGGGTTATGGAAGGGTTGGGAAGATGAAGGGGTGGGGTTCGTGTGGGCCCCACCACTCTCATAACCTCCCATGGGAAGTTGGGTGGTTACCCCAACATCCACTGAATGGATAAACCACTTAAAAGAAATAAAAATTGTAACTCAATTTTTATTTTATCTTCCACAAATTTTTAACAACTCCTCCTGTGAAAACGAAACTCCAGAAAAGGAGTTCCTAAGCAAATACCGGCACTGCGAAATCATCAGTTCCCTTGGAAATCGATTCCGAGCGACATTTCAAAATTTAAAAACCCACTCATTCATTCACTGAATGTACCAGAGCTAAACTTTGGATAGAAATTCTGAGCACACCGGGCCTCGGAATCAAGTACCATCAGAAACTGCGTTTTTGTAAAATCCCAAAGAAAATTAAGAAAAAATTTCCCTTGAATTTTACCGGTCTTTACATTACTCCCACATCAGGGCTTTACATCCCCATAAAGATACATTATAAACTAGGGAAACAAATATGGGTACTGAGCACACATCTGAGCCTCCTGCACCTAAGTTCTCTTCTGGAGGTTCCCATGCTGTCATCTGATGCGCACTAGAGGAATCGACCATCCACATAGGACCCGCTCCTGTCGATCCTCGATCTCCACTGGGACTTCCGTAAAAGTCGCCCCATCATCAAGTCCATATCCCCATGGTCAATGATATGCATTGGGTCATGCACGTATCTCCTCAGCTGGGATACGTGGAAAACGTCGTGCACCCGGTGCAACTGAGGTGGTAGAGCCAGGCGATAAGACACCTTGCCAATCCTGTTGAGGACCTGAAATGGTCCGATGAAGCGTTGAGACAACTTGTCGCCTCGGCCAAATCTCTGTAATCCACATCGATGTGAGACCCGCAATAAGACTTGGTCACCATCCTCGAACTCTAGTGGCCTCCGCCTCCGGTCAGCATAAGACTTCTTCCAGCTCTGAGCTATCCTCATCCGCTCCTGGATGACCTGGACCTTCTCTATCATGTCCTGGACCATCTTCGGTCCCACAAGTGCTGACTCCCCAGGGTCTGTCCAGCACGGAGGTGATCTGCAAGGTCGACCGTATAACGCCTCGTATGGTTCCATCCCGATTATGGAGTGGTAGCTATTATTGTACGCAAACTCCACCAAGGGTAGGTGGTCCTCCCAACTACGACCAAAGTCAAGGACACATGCACAGAGCATGTCCTCGAGAGTCTGAATGGTCCTCTCTATCTGACCATTTTTCTGAGGTTGAAAGGAAGTGCTCAGACGTAGCTGCATCCCGAACGCCTCCTGCAACCCCCTCCAAAGTCGGGAAGTTAAGAGAGCATCTCAATCAGAGATGATAGATGATGGAACACCATGAAGCCGTACAATATTTTCAACATAGAGGTGTCCCATGATCTTCACTATGCCCTGCTTTCTGATGGGTAAGAAGTGAGCCGACTTTGTGAGTCAGTCGACAATCACCCAAATGGAGTCGTGACCTCTGGATGTGCGTGGAATTCCAGTCACGAAGTCCATAGATATGTCTTCCAACTTCCACTCTGGGACCTCCAAGGGTTGTACCAAGCCTGTTGGTACCTGGTGCTCTGCCTTCATCTGCTGGAAGGTGAGGCATCAAGAAATGAACTTTTCCACAGCCTTCTTCAGAGCGAAGACCGCTGCTGCTAACTCCAGGTCATGGGTAGCATAGTTCTTATCATGTTTCTTCAACTAACGTGATCCATAGGTGATCACGGCCCGCTCCTACATCAGAACACATCCGAGTCCGGCCCTTGATGCATCATAGTAAACTACGTACCGAACTCCCTCCTCCGGTATCCTCAACATAGGTGCGCTGGTCAATCTCTGTCTCAGCTCTTGGAAGCTCTGCTGACACCTATCTGACCACATGAAGGGTTTCCCCTTCCTCCTTAATGTTCTGCAAAGCTTCAAAGATTTCTCCTTTTCCGAAAAGGGAAATCCTGTCTCATCCCCTGGATGAACCACGTTCCTTGCCTAATATAGTCAATCCCGTCATGATCTGTTAATTCATGCCATGGATGATGTCGTAAGGCCTCGACGCTGCTACCAAGAGATCCAACCATTACTCTCACCTCCAAAGGTTGAGTCACACTATCGGCGTCAGTGTGTGGTCACTAGGTCTCCTCCAGTAAGAATCTCGGAAGTGAGGGTCAAGTCAATAGTTTTTAACTGGAACCTCTTTTTATTAACATATAAAAGACAAGAAAGAAAACATCACTATTGCAAGCGTCTTTTATTACTTCAACTCAAAGTACAAGGACACAAGGCGACACAGACAACGAAGCTAGAGGAATTATGGGAAAAGGCCTTTATGTCTGGAACTAGTCCCGCACTTGTCCACCCGCTTCCGGAGCTCCATGATCATAAGCTTTAGCTGCCTGAAGCTGCGCTCTCCCCTGAGGTCGGGTGGACCTTCTGGTGGTGGTGGTGGTAGAGCCTCAAAATGTCATCCACCACCTGCTGCTCGACCAGCTCCTCAGCCTCGTCTACCTGCTCCCTGCGGATCGCCACAGTCGAACCTCTGCCTCTACCTGGGTGGTTCCTCAACCGTCTGCTGGTCCTCTGCATGGCTGGTCGGGAAGTCACGAGCCATGTGGCCCTTCCCGCCGAATGCATAGAACTGTCTTCCACTTGTAAGACTGGTTCTGCTGCGTGTGCTCTGCACCTACAAGCCAGAATCCTGAGGTCGTCCGCCTAATGGCCTGGTCCGCTTTGACCTCTGCGACTTTTGTCTACTACCGGCAGCAGAAGACTCCGCCACGTGTCGCCCTGCGGTAGGTCTCTCCACTGGTGGAGACTCAGCAAGAAAGCTCTCGATGAGAAGGGCTCGCTCCAGTACCCCTTCCTGTGTCGGAATACTGAGGGAGATCAGAGATGCACTGATCTCATGCCTCAGTCCTTGCTCGAAAGTCCAGGCTCAAAAGAACGGATCTCGTACCATGTCCATCGAATAGCGCGAGAGATCAGTAAATCTCACCGAGTACTGCACGACCGTCAAGCTGCCCTGCCGCAGCTGTAGAAGGTCCTAGATGCTCACTGCATGGAGGGTGGATAGGACGAACTCCGAATGAAAGAGGCTCTCAATGTCCATCCAGAGGAGAGATGCCTCATCGTGCACCTGGAGCATCAAGCTCCACCATCTGCCTGCTGCCGCGTGCAGGACGCTCGCTGCAAGGATCACTATGAGGTCTGCTGGTGTCCTTACTAACCTGAAAACCTGTACAACTGCCTCCAGCCAATCCTTGGATACCTGAGGGTCTGTCTCCCCACCGAACCTGGGCATTCACTGGCGCTAAAACTCATGTTGTGCACTAAGGCGACGTGCATCATCAGCGGCTGGGGAAGGTAGCATCGGTGGCTCAGCGGGTAACGTTACTGCCGATGCCTCTGCTGTCAAAGGGCCATGTACCGAGCCCTCGTTGCTCAGTGGGCGGTCGTCATGCACAACTCTCGGAACCCTAGCTGGATGCCGTCGTGGGGCCATCCTGAAAAGAAACAGGTGCGCTATGGTCAAATGGTATACCTGGTGAGCTGATATAAAGTAATCACAAAGAAAACTTGAAACACACATGCAATCAATGTTTTCGTCTATTAAGTCGGAAATCAGAAGTCAGGGTCCTGGTGTACGGATACGATGGCCGCCGCACCAACACTGGACCCCCTGGACTGATAACCACAGTCAATACTCTTAACACTATTGATTCACATAGAAAAAGATCAGAGTCATGAGTTCTGCGGTAGAACCGAACTCCACTAATACCAATTTGTCACGACCCATCCTCAGGGCACGTGCCGTGACTACCCCAAGCCAGCCTTCCATAGGCCAGAGGATGGCGACTAGAAACAAGGCGTAATTCCTGGTAAAAAGAGAAGGCATTTCCTTTGTAAAGTAAAAAATACCACAGAGCAAGCAAGCAGAAGTAAACAATAAGTAAAAACTGGGTACAACAGTAAGTGCGGAAAAGTAAGTGGGCCAGAATCCAAACCCCAACTGAATGTAAAGTACAACTGAAAAGGGAAAACAACAACTGAAAGTAAAGCCGCAACATCGATCCATCCACTGGAAGTCCCACCTGAAGGGTGGGTACAGATAGCCTCCACAACTCCTCGGGTCCAGCAGTCCGCTCCTAGTACGTCCCGTCCAGTGGTCCACCTCCAGGTACCGACCTGCTCCGCAAGCCTCAACCATGATCAGCGATGTCCGTCGTTTGCAACCAACACAACGTAGTGAAGGAATATCCCGTGCAGGGGTGAGTATAAGATACTCAGTAGGGACCCCGAGACCCCCAAGGTCTCCCTAAATCCACAGTGGATAATCCACAAAGGAAGATAAAATCACAAAGTAACATCTGACACCACTTAGGTATATGCCCATAAATATACATAAGTCATCAATTCTCATTCGGCTCCAACATCCGAGCCCAATTAAAACCTAGTCCACACAAGAAAACAAAACCCAAACCACACAGGAAAGCATAACATATTCCACATAGGATAACAAGTCAATATTATCGGAGATAAGAATTGAAAGTCAAGATTCAGCTCACACAGGTATACTTCTTCATAAGACGATAGAGATGATCAGATATTGCCACTGATTCATCTAAGCCAATGGAACCACACAGTATCGATAGGTACTAACCCCCGCAATGACCCACAAGAAGATAGATAGGTAACTAACCCCCGCAATGACCCACAAAGGATTGATAGGTAACTAACCCCCACAATGACCCACACAGGATCAATAGGTAACTAACCCACGCAATGACCCACACAGGATCTGACCCACACAGGATCTGTAGGCGCTGGCCCACACAGAACCGCCGAGTGCTGACCCACACAGGTTCTAACCCACACTGGATTGGTAGCACTGATCCACGTAGGATCGCTAAGTGATGTAGTCGTCGCCGTCGAATCCATGGAGGATTTCTGTACAGTCGTCATTGTTGTCGCAGTCGCAGCTAGCTCAAGCATTCCCGCACACAGCAAGCTCGTTCGGGAGGGTCCTCTCCACGAACCGAAGGGATGATACATCAACTGACACATAGTATGGAGTTGATGTATCCAAAATTTATGTATCTTCAACAAGAACTCAACTTCATAGACGACGCGTCAATCAGACGCCCGGTCTGAGAGTTATTGGCTCTTTCGTTCCAGGGGCCCGGTTGGTTATTAAGTCAAAACCAACCCGACCGTACTCCAACTGCATCCAAACCTCGAGATGAGTAAGTCAAAAGGTCAGACCCACTTAGATGAAACCAACAAAGTCGATGGCATGTCAATCAGACGTCCGAAGCTCAAGTTATAAGCGTTTCCGCTCCGAGGGCCCGGTTGGTTTCGTGTACGAACCAACCTGGACAAACCTAAAGAACTCTGAAACCTTGAGTGTAATATACCAAAACGACCACCTTGATCCATGGATCACTACGCAACTGACGGTTCATCGATTGGAGGTCTGTAGCCCAAGTTATGGGTAACAGACCAAAAAAGTCCGGTATTAGGGGGTTCGGGCCCAGTCAGACCCGGCCCGGTACCCCCTGGGTCGGCCTGAACCGGTTCGACCCGACCCGGGTCTGGGTCCAGCCAGCTTGGGCGCGGCCCGGCCCGGCCCGGCTGGCACGGCCCGGCCTGTCTTGGGCACGTCCCGGCCTGGCGGCCCAGCCCGGGCAGTCGGCCCAGTGTGCTGGCGTGCTGGCCCGAGCCAGGTGGCTCGACCGTTCAACCGAGCAGATAAGGGGGGGGGGGCTGCCCCCTGTTTCATAATCGTGGACCCCATTATGGGGCAGCTCATGCTAGCCATCCGAGGGTCATAACCCCCGGATCTTCCCTGTCCGGCTGGCTGTTGCCGCCACGAGACCGGCAAGGGTCGGTCCCCCTGCTCCGACTCCAGCGGCCTGCAACCGGCTGCTGGTTCTGCTGCTCTGCCGCGGCCTATGGCCGCGACCTTGGTTCGTCCAGCACGGCGCGACGGCGTCGCGCCCCTCCGCTGCAGCCCCGCTCCAACCGCGGTGTCTTCGGGTTTTTCTGGCGTGGTGAGACGGCTCCACAGCTTGGTTTGATTTTCAAATGCATGGCGCAACGACACCGCGCATCCTTTCCGCTTGTTTTCGCACGGTGCGACGGCACCGCGCCACTTTCCTTCGAACCGCAACAACACAAAAATAATAAGGGAGGAGGGTCGGCCGTGTTTGTGCGGTCTGACCCCCTCCCTTTAAACGATAGCAAGCGGTCCAATTGAACGAGGATAGATGATGGAAGAATCCATGAATAAAAAACACATAAAACCCCTACCTCATTGAATTCGTTGATCGACGGTTTGTCTCAGAAATAACCATCGTGGAAGAAGACGTCGCGGAAGGAGAGAGTCGTGTTGCGGAGAAATGATTTGTCGGTGTCGCTTCGTCGATCTCCGAGGAATCCGACATTCTTTGCATTCTTCGTCGAAGAAGAAGAAGAAGTTCTTCAAGATCCTCAAATTTTCTCAAAAGACTCACACAACTAGATTCCAACCAAAATAAAATAAGTTCATCACTTATTTTATTTACATAACTTAAGAATTTGAATTTCATAAGTTCAATTAATTCCCTAAATTAATTAACTCAACATGAATTAATAAATGAAGGGTTATGGAAGGTTTGGTAAGATGAAGGGGTGGGGTTTGTGTGGGCCCCACCACTCTCATAACCTCCCATGGGAAGTTTGGTGGTTACCCTAACTTCCACTCAATGGATAAACCACTTAAAAGAAATAAAAATTGTAACTCAATTTTTATTTTATCTTCCACAAATTTTTAACAACTCCTCCCGTGAAAACACAAGGTATTCCTAAGAAAATACTGGCACTGCGAAATCATTGGTGCCCCTAGAATTCGATTCCAAGCACTGGTTCAAAAGTTAGAAAAACCCGCTCGTTCGTTCACTGAACGTACCTGAGCTAAACTTTGGATAGAAATTCCGGGCACACCGAGCCTCGGAATTAAGTACCATCAAGAAACTGGGTTCTTGTAAAATCCCAAAGAAAATTAAGAAAAATTTTCCCTTGAATTTTACGGGTCTTTACAAGACAGATGTTTTCAGTTGTATAAAGCAGTACAGGAGGAAATCAGAAAGGTTGCTTGGGTAGAAAATTCTAATGTTTCATAATGATAATGGTACAGAATTCACAAATAGTCAAGTTTAAGACTATCTCAAAAAACATGGGATAAGGCATCAAGTTTCATTAGTGAGAACTCCCCAACATAATGGAGTGGTTGAGAGGAGAAATCAGATCATCAACAACATGGACAGAACAATGCTTATTGAAAAGGACCTACCAGAGAAATTTTGGAAGGAAGCAGTTTCGACATCAGTCTATATTTCGAATAGGTCTCTGTTGTGTCCAAAGTAAGGGAAGACTCTGTATTAAATGTTCTATGGAAAGAATCCAACACTGAAATACTTTAGAGTCTTTTGGAGTAAATGCTTCATTCTCAACAAAGAAAATCACAGGATGTTTGAGTCATGAGGAGATGAGGGGATATTCCGTGGCTACTCAGGGAAAATAAAAGCATACAAATGTTTCAACAAGAGGTTGGAAAAAAATTGTTGAGAGCAATGATGTTACTATTGTTGAAAATGGAGAGAATACTCAATGACCCAGCAAACAGTTTTTGGATGAAAGTGATTATGAGGTAAGCAACTCAGGGGGAGCAGAAGTGGCAGAGACTGACTCAGAAGAAGATACTGATGATGAACAAGAAAATGTCAAGTCTGCGTCTGCAAGGAAGCCAAAGAGTCGAGCTGAAATTGATAGGAAAAATATCATTGGTGATCAGAAAGATCCAGTTTAGACTCGAAGAATGAAATCATTACAGCAAACATCATTCTTATCTCAGGTGGGGCCAAAAAAAAATTCTAATGCAGCTAAAGATGAAAACTGGGTTCAGGCTATGAATGAAGAGCTTGATCAGATTGAGAAGAACCAGACATGAGAGATTGTTTCGAGGCCAGCAGACAAGAATGTCATCGGGACTAAATGGGTCTATCGCAACAAGATGAATGAAGATGGCATAGTGATTCGAAACAAAGCACGACTAGTGTGCAAGGGATACTCCCAGATAGAGGGAATAGATGTTGATGAGACATTTTCACTGGTTGTAAGGCTGGAGACAATCATATTATTTTTGGCCATAGCAGTGCAAAGAAAGTTCAATGTGTTCCAGATGGATGTAAAATCTGAATTCTTGAATGGTGTTCTGGGAGAGGAGGTGTATATTGAGTAGCCAGATGGCTTTTTCATTCATGAGGATGAGAACAAAGTTTGCAGGCTAAAGAAGCCATTGTATGGGCTGAAACAAGCACCAAGATCATGGTACTCAAGGCTTGATCAGTACTTGAAGAAGCATGGTTTCCAGCGTGGTGGAGTTGATTACAATCTCTATTTCAACAATAATAGTAATCAAAGGATGATGGTGCTAGTATATGTCGATGATATAATATTCGATGGATCAGATGAAGCTCAGTGCAGACAGTTTTCTGAATTCATAAAACATGAGTTTGAAATTTCAATGATTGGAGAGTTAACGTTTTTCCTTGGTCTACAGGTGAAACAAGGAAGGACTGGAACATTCATTTCTCAATCCAAATATTCCAAGGATGTGTTAAGAAGGTTTGGCATGGAAAATTCCGAGGAGATGAAAACTCTGGTTGCTACCCGGATGAAATTATCAAAAGATGAGGATGGCAATGTAGTTAATATCATAGAATACAGGAAAATTATTGGAAGTTTGTTTTACTTGATCGCGACAAGTCCTGATATTGTTTTCACCACATGACAAGAAGCGAGATATCAAAGTAATCCCAAGGAAAGCCACATTCTTGATGTGAAAATAATAATTTGGTATATCCCGGGCATAGTGGATTTCGGCTCGACATATACTGATAAATATCAGACAGAGTTATTGGGATATACTGATAAAGACTGGGCTGGTTCAGCGGATGATAGAAAATCAATGTCAGGTGGTGCATTCTATCTTGGTGGATTGTGTATTTCTTGGCTAATCAAGAAGAAATATTGCATTTTGTTGAGCACCGCGAAAGCTGAGTATATTGCGACCACTCAAGCATGCACACAATTATTGTGGATGAAGCAGCAGCTTGAAGATATGGGAGTTGAAGTGAAGTCTCCGATCGGAATCCAGTGCAATAACTCAAGTGCTATAAATCTCAGCAAAAATACCTTACATCACTCAAGGACAAAGAACATTGAGATAAAGTATCATTTTATCAAGGCGAAGGTTGAGCAGGGAATCGTGAAGTTGGAGTATGTACCTACCGAGCTACAAGTTGTAGACATTCTGACAAAGGCCTTACCCAAAGAAGCTTTTGAGAGGCATCGTCTGGCTATGGGAGTTTAGTCGACTCCCCACACTTGAAATAGTGTGGATATGGACCCCCCTCTCCCCGAGGTATGATGTGTTTTTCCCTAATGTGCTTATATGTGTTCTCTACTATGTTACCGACTACAAAGGAGTGACCATTGGGTTCGTTGACAAAGGGGGAGAAAATAGTGATTGCTAAAGGGGGAGACAGTGTGGCTATTTGAGAAATTATGACAGATGTGTGGAGAAGCTGACCAGTGAAGCTACCAGATAGGGGTAGAAATTAGATAGGGGGAGAGTTTTAAATCTGATGATGCTAGAAGTGATCAATCAAAAGATAGATATCACGACACCTGAGGATCGTGATAAAAGTAGAAGAGTGATGATGGAATAGTGTGAGAAGGTGTCCAGCTATCACGAATTGGTATTAGAGTGGTGCAACAATTGGTATCAATTTAAGAATTGGTATCAGGTTGGAATCAACAATTGGTGTTTGACATGAAGTGATTCATTGATGAACTTTTCATACTACTCGTGTTTCTCACGCCGAGCATTGCTAATGTTATCTTAGAGTACATGTTAAGTGAATCTTTGAACGCAATCAGAATCGCAAGAGGTGAATGGTGGTAGAAGCTGGAAGAAGACTCAGTGAGGTATCAACGTGCAAGAAAGCATTCTAAGAAGAGTTATGAAGAGTTGTCAACAAATCCAAAGGGGGAGATTGTTGGGAAAAAATCCCTCAAGGTAACATTGTAGTATTTTTGGGTTAATTGTGTTTGTTGACAATGCAGGTTTCCATGAAGAGTTTTCGACTTCCAGATAAGTTGTTGGCAATCCATGTTGAAAAAGAATGATGACAAAGGATTGGATGATCTAGGGGCGGTACAAAAGAGCAGTACAAGGTGACGTCGTTTCCCAGTGTTTGCCAAATTTTTGGGGTCCAAATTTTGGAGGTTGGTGAGCATCTCGAAAAGAGGATATTCTTGAATATAATATTTTTATATGGAAACAGAATGAGATTCATGAAGATGGTATTCATGGATTGGATTTTGTGAAGACCAGAAAAATGGAGGTGGTGATGCATCGCGGTTATGATGAGCTTCATGAACGGAAGCGTTGAAAGGAAATGCGAGGGAGCTTCAAGGCAGCGGCGCAAAGTAAATGACGGAACACTCCGTGATTACGACGAGCTCCGCGATCGGAAAATTTCCGCGGTGCTTTGTGATTTAGACAGAATTCCAGCAGAAAATTTGGAACATCACGATTTTAGATGACGTGTTGTTGAATTCACGTGGAAAGTTCGAGGGTCGGTGCAATCACCTATAAATAGAGGCCGACCCCCTTGAGAGAAGTAGAGAGAATTTTCAGAGAAAATCATTTTCTCTCGGTTCGCGAAGGTAGTTCACGTAGCCTGTGTGCTTCACGAAAGAAGAGCTTTGCGGCAGCTATTGTAGCTCTGCGAAAGTTGCGTGCTCCATGTTGGCTCAATGACCATCGTGAGGGAAGTTGCTCTGCAATGACTTGAGCTTCGTGGTAGTGCTTCGCAAGAGTGCATCGCGAAAAGGCCGGAGCTTCGCGAAGGCTTGTTTTAGCTTCACGAAATTGGTATCTTAGAGAAGTAGGGTGCTTTCCAAAGGTTTTTCCAAAGTGAATTGCCCAGTGGTTAAGAGGAAAACTGGAATTCATCAGTGGATGAAAGTAGGACTATAACAGAGCATCCATCTATAGTTAAGGATGCGTGTATTCATGCGAATGAAGAGACCTACAGGTCTATAAACTGTGAGTGGATTCCCTTCTAGAGCAGTGAGCTTAGGAAGAGGAAGAAGGGGATCCTCTCCACCAGTAGTGAGCCAGAGAGAGAGAAATAGGGAGTGACCCTTGGTAAAGCAGTGAGCTAAACCTAAACCTTGCAAAGGCAGTGAGCCTGGGATAGAGTGACTATACCTGAACATTGTAATCCACAGCTAGTGAAGTATAGTGGAATTTGGTATGACCGGAAACCTGTCAGCATATGCTCCTTGGATGCAGCCCTTAGGGGTGAACCATGTAAAATTGTTGTGTCCTGTGCTTGCTTTACTTTCTGTTTATATTGTGCAATAGGAATGAGAGAGAAGAGTGTTTTTCTTAACAACGAAACAAGATCAGAATGGGCATTAATTTTAAATTATTCATACCCTGATTCACCCCCCCTCTCAGGGTATTCAACCTTGTGGACCTAACATTTAGGTCATTCCAAGGCCAAATTCATGTCGGGTTTCAAAATCACTGATTCCACATGAGTCATGCTAGAGTGTTACCATTGGGTATAATCCCTATGAGATTGAACATGTAAAATCAATTTTCCAAGTGTTATGAAATTCAACCATATGAAACAGACCCCCTATGAACACAACCTATATCTAGTTTTCCACACCTCTTAGACATATACAATATAATTCCCCCTATTTTTTTTACATTTTTTCTCAAGATTACTTCCCATATCTAGTGTTAGTCTCCTCCCGTGCTTCATACCAGAACTACTTGTGGCGTGATTTATAGTTCCAGGGGATACATAGTGATTCATAGATATCCTATCATGAGCCCAACAATAAATACTTTCTCTTAACATGTGTTGTTTTTATCACCCTTTCCATATGGTGGGCCTTAGATGGTTTCACACTCAGGATGAGGTAGTACACATATAGAAATCCATCTGAATTACCCTAAATATGTAACTCTTTGGTTTTACTAGAGTTACCTTAAACATCCCTATGTAAGAGGTATATATGTATGTAAGTTTGAAAACCCCTATTGGGAGTCATCCTGAGAAAAAGTCATAATTATTTATACCAATTCATTCATGTCTCCTGGGGAAAAATAAGGGTATAATTAAAGAGTTACAAATCCAACATGTGCCACTATGAGCCTTGAACATAACCGGTTATACCTGCTGGACCCGCTAGTTTAGGAAAAAGATCATTCGAAACCATAAATCCTCCCACCATTAACATTGGTTAACATGACTTGTTAGAAAATCATTAAACTAAAATTAATACATCCCAACCATATGATGTTAAACTATGAAACATCGTGATTAAATATATGTAACATTACTCAACAGTAATCATGTCCTCACATTGTGACGTTAAACTGCATGTTCAACATCCTTGTCATAAGATGTTAAACTTTATATCCCCCATATACTTTTTATGGTATAAAACTATAAAGAATCACAGGTTCTCACCTGAGGGGTCCTTTCCCCTATCAGTGTCAGTCATCTACCACATAGTTTGATCTCTCTAAAAAATTATTGATTATCGAGATGACATAACTCATAGAAGGTGAGTCTATCTTTTTCATAGATCGATACACTCAACCAATTTTCTCACAACCATGGTGGAGTAAACCCAAGAGTTTAGAAATATATCTTATCATTCCCTCAGTTCATCCACACACTTCACATCACCCTTTATCAAGATCCCCAACATCTTCTTCATATGAATGGCCCCCAGAATCAATGGTTCTTGGACAAATTGGCTCACCTACTGTCTTAGGGACATGCTCTAAAGGTTTTTTGATGACATTTTAAATGAACAGTGTTTAGAAAAGGGAAATTATATAACCTCATTTGATTTTACATATCCCATACATTATGCTAAAAGAATATTTGTTTATAAAATTGTCAGAAATCATAATCTATAAAACTATCACCCCCTTTGTGTTCCCGATCTTGGGAATCTTGATTCACATCCTTCATCCTCCCAATTTGTACAGGTAGAATCCAACAGCAAAGGAATTACCCTGTCCTGATCCTATTTGAATTGGGAAACACAATTTGATGTACATAGTCCCACTATCCAAGGATTTATTAGTAAGGAATCCCCTAGTAGTCAACGAATCATTCCAACCCCACACTTCTAGGAACTCTCAAATATCTATATGGTCTCTATATGTCTGTTTTTTCACACTCTGATCTTACCTCATGTAAGATTATTGGTTTTTTTATTTTCACGCTAAGTGTGAATGATATGAAGAAAAAATAGACTTGAACACAATGGAAATTGGAATAAATAGATCTATAGTAGTTTTTTACGAAGGGACATCCATAGACTGAGTCTATATTTATTCTAATAGAAAAAGGAGTTATACCAAAAGATCAGAAATAAAATCAATTTCTATAACTCGTCTATCCACTATCGGGTAGCCTCTAGAGCCTAAAAGTGCTTAGTTATCCCTATCACTTTCTCCTCATCAACCGAGAAAACCCCATCAGCTAGGATCCACACCCAATATTTCTAAACTGATCACTCAACTTCCAGAGATGTTTCCTCAATGACCATAACCTCAACTACCACCAACTGGGACCTTAGTTGGATGAGGAAATTTTCTTGGATTTTTAATATGTATCCATGCTTTTGTTATAGCACTTATAGACAAGCATGTCTTTGTTCTGGTGTTTGAAGCTTCATGGTGCCTTCAAACTTCTTCTTGAACCAGGAAAATCTGTGCTTTTTTGTTCCATTTACACCTTCTCAGTGAGATAGTCCTAGGATAATGCTTAGATAACACAATCATCCACCAATCTGGTTCCTAGGATCAGCAACCAGTGTTAGAGGGACCCCATATGACTCACTAGGTTTCCTCTAAGGTGTGTGTGATGGAAGTTTCTATGATTCTACATGTCCCATGCTAAAAAATTATTCTCATCAATGACATCATAACTAGAGACTTCTTAGATATTTAGGAATCACATGCCTGAATTTGGGGAAATGCGTGAGAACAATTAAAGTAGGGTATTGCTTGGGTATTCTCTCAGATACTCTAGGATTCATGTTGAGTTGATGACCATATTACTATGACACAGTAATGAATTCAACATGTCCACAAGACTCATGATATACCTCTTCTATATCCATATCTACATCTATAATGGGATGATCTTCTAGTATTGGCTTCGGATCACCCTGAACAACTGGATCCCCAAAAGTAACAATATATATTGTATTAAGTGTGTGGAATCTTTCGACCACCCTCAGTTTCTAGGGACACATTAGGTCGAGAACTACTTTGAAAAAAGGAAACCCAATTAGTTAATCCTATAAAGGAACAATGTGAATGTAACTTGAGAAAAAAGTGATTTACATGAGTATAAGGATTAGAGATATCCATGTTTGGGGACTTAAATGGGAATCCTTTCTCTATAGACCCTTTGATTCCAGTCACTACCTCAATAGCTTCCTCAGGATCCATCAGTGCCATGTGTATGAAGGCTTCAGGATGAATGAAAATGGGTCAACATGGAAAACTTGACCATTTATCAATGTTTTAAGGGTACCATAGAAGATGGAATTCAAAACATAATCATGGGAAGGTGCATGGATCTTGATAATAATCCATCACGGGAGGATTTCCCCAACAATACATAGAGCTTCTACTTGGATACCATGGTTAGGCCCCTCATAGATAACCAGGAGGACTAGAATGTCATGAAAATCCTCTCTAGGTTCCTACATGGATACCACTTTCATTGGGGTCATGGGATTAGACCTAGAGCTAGACTCATCAGTTCCCGTTGAGTCCCTCTCTTCACCCTCATCAAAGTTCCCTTGAATATCCTCATCTGTTTCCTATATGAGTCAAGATTATGGGTTCAATGTGCTATAGAAAAAAAATGTTTAAATATGCAATTTTAAAAAATTACCATGCTAAATAATATCTCATCGAGGTTATCTTCCTCAAAAGTGACCTCGCCACTATCCTAGGAGCCTTCCAGATCAACATCAAAGAACCATGGCTCCTCATAATTGGAGCCCTGCATGTCAAAATCAGGATCTAGAACATATTGAGATTGTGTCTTAGCAGAGATCGACTATTATCTCCCCACACTAAACTTCACATGTACCCAGGGGTAGTAGTTTCACCCTCCCCTCACTATATTGTTAATGAATTCATGTCCTCTAAATAGATAAACATCACTAGAAATATCAATTGATCCATAATACATCTAATTCCATCCTTGGAAAGATCAATTACCTCTTGTGTAACCCTCCTACACAGCTAATCTTCAAACATGAATATCTGCAACATCTCCCATGCCTTCCAATGTTTGGGACAGTAAGCATCATTAGTTGGGTGCACCAAATAAAATATATTCTTCCCTATGGCCTCCTTGGGATGAATATACCTATCACATGAGCTCTCTACCTAATATCATGAGTGTTGTTTAGGGAACCTAACACCGACCAATAAGAGGAGCTATGGCAGGTCCCTATGCCACTGGCAAGACATTAGATTATGCCCTCACTGTGTTACATACACTTCGAAGAGAATCTCCTGTTCTTCCATACTACCCTTCCAAAACAATTTATGGTTCCACCATCCTTACCCATTAACACAAGATTTCAATGGGGTATACCAACACCTAGTGACTGATAAAATTATTGGAATTTCCAGTGTCAAGGTTGGTGAGTGGAAGCACATTTCCTTCACTGGTGCCTTATTCATCAACAATTTACCATATATATAAAAGGACATAGTGATACCTTTCCTCATTTACCCTTATGTGTACACTATTTTTCATCTTATAGATGTATATATATTTCTATGAAAGCCAATATGGGGTGTGTGGTTTATATTATCTATTTTAATCAATCCTCATGACTAGCACTCAACCGCAAAAAGGATGCAGATATCCCCTTTGCTCATGTTTATCCTCTTAATTATCAACTATATATCTAAAAGGGTATGTGAATGGTTGAATATTTATACCCCTAATTTTTTTTATATTTTCCATCACTCCATCCTTATTCAACATCATTGGTCAAACCCTATCATTGTTGAGGAGTAGAGTCCATAACCAAACATTTGAGGGAAAATTGAATTTGGGAAATCATAGACCCCAATGAATTTCTTGATCCTTCCATGAAGAAACAAGAAAAAATCATAGATGAGACTTGTCATTTTTTTCCTTTTGATATTACCTAGTTGATAAAAAATCCCAATGTTTAATCCTCACCTCCCCGTGATAGAGGTGGAAGGTGTTGGTGTTTGGGAAGCATTGGCTGAGGGGCTCCGATAACAACTCTTATTAGTGGTAAACATGGAATTGGGAAATACACACAACTTCAAAAAAATGATAATCAAAATCTTATCCACATACTATATATAGTTGAATCATATCCAGTATGCCCATGGACACTCATCAGTAAAGTTACCCCCAACTCATAAATCCCAATCATCATACCATTCAATATTGTCGTTCTGAATAGTGGACCATATATATCTCATATAGTGGGAATGGAATTATTAATACACTATCTATTACACCATCAGCATCCTTTACCTTATGAAAAATGGTTAGATAGTATAATTTTCACACTCTCTTACTGTATGAATTAAAACAATGGCACCCTACCTGTTAATGTCATCATGATGAGAAAAACATAACATTTTTTTATTCATGCCTGTGGCTAGGATAAGAACATCATCTAACAACATAAATTTTAATAGAGGAAGTAATTTTCTTAGTAATTATCTTCTCTGGGCCACTTTCAGCATACATAAAAGCTTTGTATTCTCATAAACGAATTTCCTGGATAATGGAATTTTAGAATTTCCAACCATTTCTTTCCTCAGGGATGTAGTAGTTGTGAAAGAAGAAACATGATTAGCGTGATCAGTAATTATTTTTTTAATAAATATTTCCTATGTTGGGATCTTGAAATTAGATACTTTTTCATAAACTAGTCAGTTTCATTAAATGTTGCACTCTTTATCACAAAAGAGTGGTTTATGAATTCAAATTTTTCATGTAATGATTACTTGTACGAACATCACTTCTTAAAGATCATGAGTTCATGAAAAATGTTTTTAGTTCCACACTCTAGTTATGGATTATCACACATATAAGTTTGGAGGTTATATGACACCCTTTTACTAATATTAATAGTAATTACCACTATGTTGTGACCACAGAATAGGTTTCCTTGACCCTAATCAAAATTTGTACCTTATGGTAGAAAACCCACCCTAAATATCAGAGTTTCCCATGGAAATAAACATTTTGGTGCCCTGTTAGCCCCAATTCTGTGTGGGTGGGGGGATTTTTAGGTGATAAGAAAATGTATCAACCCGGGAAGGAAGTATTTTCATGAAATAAAGACGTAACCTTATCCATGGAACTATTTTGATGACAAGGGAGAAAGAAAACATTTCTTTTATGTATATCACACAATTTCCTTTTTTGGTGTGCAAATGGAATTCATGTAATATGTGACATTGAAGAGATGAATTTTTTCATGAATATTTGAATAGACCCAATTCCAAAAAGGTGGTGTCATTTACCTTTTGGTCCCTATGTGAAACCTTGAATGGTGGCACGCAAAATATTTTCACAAGAAATTTGTTATCGAAATAATTCGGTGTGTCCATATTGTGTTAGATATGGAGATTTGTGCACTGTAATCCAATTAATTTTCTATATAAATAGTTCTTCACGCCCCCTTTTCATTAAGGATGGACCTACAAAATTTGAAGATTTATCTCTCGCTCACAAAAACCCTTCTTTTGTGATGTCGCACAACTCCAAACCCTAGAAAGACCCCCAATGATAAATAAATTGTGTGACTAAAATTGAATGGGACCAATCTTTTATAGTCTTGTGTGTGAAATTTCCTCACAAAAATTACCATAAATTCTAGATGGATGCATGAAAGATTTGTTTCCTTGAAATAGCCTCATGTTTCACCCAATTCTAAAAGTTTCAAGAATCTATTCCTCTTATGGTTATGTATTTGACTTATGTTGGAGCCTATAGTTCATGAAACCCCACTTTCATGTGAAACTATAAAGCTGTGAGAAACAACTTTTGAGTACTTAAATAAACACCACCTTCCTCAAAATTCATAGACATGCTTGTTGGGTGATCACTTTCCCCAAAACTACTCTAGTAGGGACCTCTAGGACCTCCCTCACCCACGAGTCTCATATCATCAGCTTTTACGTCAATATTCATCTCATGTCTTGGATAGTTGAATAAAATTTTTCTCCTAATAATAGAAACTCGAATGCCTATTACACCTATTAATAGGAAACCTAATGTTGGGATCCCCGTTTTGACTACACTATGGATGTTTTGATGACAATCACCACGAAGAGGAATAAATGTTGTAAATTCATTATCCTTGAAGGTGGGATCATTATGGGAAACTTACCTCATTTTTCTGTATAGAGGCACAGTTTCCCATACTCCTCTCCTACTTAGAAATATTCTTTCCTGGGTGTAGTCCTATTCCATGTTATATCCTAATAATGTTGAACCTTATAACAATATTTCCTAGTCATATGACATTACACAACATGAAAAAAACCTCATTACAAGATGTTAAACTATAACCATACCTTATGTGGTGAACAGATGATTCCCCATGTTGTATTGGCATGGGAGCAAACCTAACCTCTTACCATGTGCGATAAACACAAGATTCCACAATGTACGATCATTAGGGTATGAAACATTCTTCCCCTCCATGGGATGATACTCTTAATTTGGGAACCCCACAGTGTCCCTTATTTCACTCCTACCAAGATTTGATCATCTATACCACATGACATTAATAGCCTGGATTAGTACATTTATATGAACTTAATCCATGACATCAAACTACATGGGTTTTGATCCCTCTCTTATAATAGGGAACGATCCCTCAATCAAGATAAATCCCAACACCCCACTATTCCCATAAAATATTCATGTCTTACCCTTATAAGGATGAAAATTCATGTTGTGATCATCACCCCCATGGAACACGTACAACCCCACCATCCTGTATCTACAATATGTTAAATATTGGAGCGACTTGCCTCCATGACATGACAAATATTTGATGTAAAGCCTCAAGACATTATGATTTTGTTTTCAAATTAATTTTATCTTTTTGATATTTTTCATTATACAAAACATTGATTTAATCTTAAATTATATACAAAAATGAGTTTGGATTACATTTAATGAAATTCTAATTTTAACTTGTGTTTCACACAACAATGAGTTCAAACAAAATGTGACATACAATTAAAATATTAATATTTAATAATAAAGTTATCACTTAGCCATTGGAATGGTGTGTATAAATAATATTGACTAAATAATTAAAATATTGACTTTATAAATAAATATATATATATATATATAATTATTTTGTGACCAATTAATTATAAATGAAAATAAGAACCATTTGAAAATAAAAGAAATATTTTCCTGAAACTTTTTTTATCAATAGATTAAAAAATAACTTCTGTTGAATTGTATGAATTAAATTTATATATTATAAATTAAAAATGATATTTAACGTCCATATTATGTGATATATAGGCATGATATAAAATAAAAACCACTAAATACTTAAAAATTGTATTTTTCTAAAAGGTGTTGTTTTTTAAATTTTGAGATTTATTTTAAAATTATTTTTTTCCAATTTTATAAAAAATATGTAAAAATATGAAATTAATTTTTTCAATAATAATTTTAAAATTTTCATATGATTAATTTTTGATAGTTTTCTAAGAAGATAAAATTTTCAATGAATTGTGAAAAATACATGTTTTTATTTAGAATTTTAATTTAATTAAAATATTTTCAAAACATACAAATTATTTTCAGATGATTTTGAAATTTAGATTATTTAAATTATATATATAATAATATAATTTAGGTTACTATAATCAATTTAATATTTAATTTTGATATAAAAACATTATAAACTTTTTGAACATTTTCAATTTGAAAACCTGCTTTCACATCACGTATGCAGGATAAAGTTTAAATTTAAAATTTCTACTTATATGAATTAAATTTATAAAAAAGGAATAATTATTCTTAATTAGAATAATTTATATTATCTAACAGTTTTGATTTATTTTTTTCCATAATTAACTTTAAAAACTATAAATGTTATTTAATGCAGTTTAGTTTAAAATAGGTTTACCAGGGGTTAAACTAAATTGATAAGATTAAATAATGGCCTAAATCATTCCCAAACCCACTTATATTGACATATTTAGAGATTATATCTTTTATGTTTGAAAATGGACTATTTTGGATAAATATTTCTTGGGAAAAATGTGGGTAATCATTTTTCGTTCAAATATTACAAATGTCCCACTAACCACACTTATAAAAGGGAAACCAATATCCTCTCCTCTTCAAACCTAAAATACCCATTGGTTTTTAAAATTACAACCCAAATAAATTCCTTACTTACAAATTATCATACAAGGATCCTTATGTTTTTTATAAATATATCCTAATATTCCTTTTGGTTCAAACCAAATGAAGTTGTCTGAAGAAGTCGTAACACCATTAAATGGGTGTTTTTTTATTTCCCCTACCAGGTCCTTAAATTAATATTAAACCATGATAATATAATAAAAAATATCTTAAATATATTTATTTTTTATTGTGTCAATTTAATAACCTAAATACATATTATATTACAATAAATTGGATATGAAATCATCATTTCTGTTTAAATCCCACTACCGCCTCACAGACCAATGTTATTGTCATGACCTGTCCCAGTGGGGCCTGAGCCGCAACTCCCCAAGCCCACCTCCAATAGGCCAGGGGATGGTGACTAGCACCGAGTAGGCATGCTACTAACATGGGAGGCACTACCTATAAACCTGTACACATGCACACACATCTCCTAGCCCACAAAGCTGAAAAGATAAAACTAAAAAAGGAAAAGATGCATGGATGCACTAAAACCCAACCACAGAGTACGACAGGAAATTAAAGTACAAGAAAGTAAATCCCTGGGCCAAAAGTACAAGACCACCAAAAAGAGTGTCCGTAACAAAGTCCAACCTGTAAAGAAAGGTAGTGGGACTACAGTCTGTAGCCGTAGGAACACACCTCATCCTGTCTGATCTCACTGAGTATCGTCCGGTCCTCATCCGCCTAGAATCCCTTCAAAGGATTGCTTTTCTGGACAAGACATGACACATGCGGGCAGAGCCCGTGCTGGGGTGAGTATAACAATACCCAGTAGGACACCCCGAAACCACAAAGGAAAATACAACAAGGGGAAATACCACAAAAGAAAGGTACAGTCAGCTCTACATAGTATATGTCTACTGAACATGTAACAAGAATATTCAGATATACTCATACATGATCGACTATCGCGAAACCCACCACTATGATCCAGCTAGAAGATTCCACTAAGCAGGCAACTAGGAGAACACACTCCTAGTTCTGAAGAGAGAGATACTAAGTACTCGTTCTGGGAGAACACACTCCACAAGTGCCTTGAAAACATGATGCTCAGATGAGGATCACAACCAAGTCATGGGGGATTCCGACAACTCAGTCTGAGCTAATCCTCTATGTAGAGGATCGGCACCTGGGTAAATTTGGTCACATCAATACCAAGAACACTACCAAGGGTTCCAGGAATGAATAGAGGATCCAGATCTAGGTCTCATAGAGGGGATTCCAACAACTCTATTCAGGAAGTTTTGCTGAATGGATCATACTATTGTATAAAATAAATGATACCAGAACCTTCAGGGGGAAACCAAGGGTACAGACCCTAAGAATTAGTCCAAGTCACAGAAGACAAATGGTTCCAGCCATGAAGAATATGGTACAAGGTGTATATTATGGTTACACACCATGTTCCTTGACCCCGGGTACTGCCCATGTAAACGGCCCATGTCATTTGTTCAAGCCGTGTAAAAGCAAACTACATGGCGTGTAGAAAAAGTACACGTCGTGTTCCTTGACCTCGGGTACTACATGTGTAACCGGCCCATGTCATTCAACATGTTGGAAAGAAACCAACTACACTGTGTGTAGAAGAATCACACGCCATGTCTGAGCACCTGGACCTCACTCCGTGTACACTGGCCATGTGCCCGTACACGGTCTCTGCCTGTGTCTGTGTCGCCTTCCGGTGTACCCGTACATGGGGTATCCTGTGTATCCGGCCGGGTCTGGATGGGGAGGTGTATACACGACGTATCCTTGTCCATGTACCCAACCTGTGTCTGTGTACTCCCGGAGTACACACCATGTGGGCTGTCGATGAACACACGCCGTGTAGCCCATACTACATGCCGTGTAGTCAAGAAATTTCCAGAACGTCCTCTTCTTCCTCAAGCTTCGGCCGATCTTCCCAATCTGCGATCTCTCGTCCGTTCATCCCGATACTCCAGGGATTGGTTCGGTTGATCATACAAACACCGTGATGGGTGTTTTTGGCCCTTAAAACTTATCATAAACCTCGAACGATCCATCCAAAGAAAAACGCCCGAAAACTCATTACTCTCGATCCGCTCCAAATCGTCCGCCGATATCATTGTCGCACCTCCGTGACACCGCTCCAGGGTTGGATCCACAATTTGGGATCATTGCGTCATATAACGGATGTGCAACGATCCATCGTTCATCACCCCATGAAGAACGTGAAGAACGAGAAGAAAAGAATGGGGAGAAATCCAAATAAACAAATTTGAGGAATAAACCTCCACCGTTGTTCGTCACATCGTTGATCAACTCCCATTAATAGGATTAAACGGAGTAGAAAATCAACAACAATGGATTAACATGGATTTAATCTCCCAAAATCCCCACAAAAATCAAATCCCGCTAGAATGATTGATCCGCGGACTAATCTGTTCGTGGATTAGCCCACGTTCATCATAGAAATCAAGAACTGGAAGGAAATCACAAACAAACATCCTACCTAGATTCCGCGGCGTTTGTCGGCGATTATCTGGTCACTGCGTCATCGTCGCCGCGTTGGGAGGTTTTCTCCAGAGCCTCCAGAGCCGCCAAGGGTTATAGGGTTATGAGGTTTGTAACCCTGGACCCTTACGCTAACATTTAATTAAAAAGGTAAGGGATATCTGTTGAAATACATTTAAAAGAGTTCATTGCAATTTTTTTATTTAAATATTTTATTACTCTTACGTCCCAAAACTGGATTCCACCACTGAGCTACGCCGGCCGATGTTAGGCCTCGCCTAAGGTAAAATCACTGTTATGAATGCAACGGTGCCCTTAGATTTCTAATTTGAGCACCCGTTCGAGAGTTATTCTACTTATTCTGGAAAACCGCATGCACGTGTTATTTAATTATTAAATTAAATTCAAACAGTTGTTCTGGGCTCATCGAGCCTCAGAACTGCATGCCGTCTCAGATCCTGGTCTCGAATTAATTCGCATATAATGTTAAAATAATACATGGAAAAATCTGGGACATTACATCACACCCACCTTAGGGCATTTACATCCCCGAAATGCCAAAACAAGGGCTACTCAAAAAGATGTGGGTATTGCACGTGAATCTGAGCCTCCCAGTCCCACGTGCTCTCCTGAAGATTCCCGTGCTGCCACCGGACACACACTAAGGGAATATCTCGTCCACGACGGATCTTCTCCTGTCGATCCTCGATCTCTACTGGCTACTCTACAATGGTCTCCCCATCATCGATGTCCAGCTCCCCACAGTTGATAACATGCGATGGATCGTGCACGTACCTCTGTAGCTACAACACATAGAAGACGTTGTGTACCTGGTCCATCTGAGGAGGTAGAGCCAAGGGATATACCACCTCACTAACTCAACTCATAATCTGAAAAGGCCCAACGAACCTTGAAGATAGCTTCCGCCTCGGCGAAATCTCTGCAATCCCCATCGAGGTGAGACCTGAAGGAACACATGGTCTCCCTCATTGAACTCCAAGGGTATCCACCTCCGACCGACATATGATTTCTGCCAACTCTGTGCAGTCTTCATCTACTCCTGGATGACCTGCACCTTCTCTGTATTAGCTCTCACCATCTCTGGGCCCATGAGTGCTGACTCTCCTGGGTCAGTCCTGCAAAGTGGGGACCTACAAGGTCGCCTGTACAGAGCCTCAAATGGTTCCATACCAATAGTGGAATGATAAAAGTTGTTATAATCAATTTCCACCAGTGGTAGGTGATCCTCCCAGCTATGACCGAATTCAAGTATGCAAGCTCAAAGAATATCCTCCAGGACCTGGATGGTCTTCTCTATCTGACCATCAGTATGGGGATGAAACGCTATGCTCAAGCGTAACTGAGTCCCAAAAGCTTCCTGCAATACCTTCCACTACTGGGATGTGAAACGATAATCATGATCTGCGATGATTGTGGATGGAACTCCATGAAGTCGAACTATCTCCTGCATGTATAGGCGTCCCAAGCTCTCTACTGAACTCTGCTCCCATATGGCTAGGAAGTGGGCCGACTTGGTGTGTTGATTAACGATCACCCAGATGGCATCATGTCCCTTGGACGTACGTGATAAACCCGTCACAAAGTCCATGGATACCCCGTACCACTTCCACTATGGCATCTCAAGGGGTTGAGTCAAACCTGCTGGCACATGGTGCTCAGCCTTTACTTGCTGACAAGTAAGGCACCGAGAGACAAACTCTTTCACACCCTTCTTCATTCCTGGCCACCAGAACTTCTGTCGGAGTTCCTGATACATATTTTCCACACCTGGATGCACCACCAAAGGGGATGTATGGAACTACCTCAGAACCTCCTCTCACAACATTGCTAGTACTACTGTGCACCCTATGAAAATAAAAATGTGCCCCCCACCTTCTGAATATCCATCAGCAACATCACCTGTGGATATCTGAGCACGTAGAGTCTCACAGCTTGCATCCTCATGCCGTGCTTCCCTGACTCGCTATAAGAGTGGAGGGGTGGCAAACATCGAATGAAGGTAATATCCCTCATCTCCATCCATGAAGGATAACTGTAAGGAGTCCAACTGCCTCATAACCTCATCCAGAAACTGCGAATAAGATTTCCTACTGAGATCATCTGCCACCACGTTCCCCTTCTAAAGAGTATAAAAAATCTCAAAGTCGTAATCCTGGAGGAACTCAAGCCATCGCCTCTGTCTTAAATTCAGATCCTTCAGAGAAAAGATATATATGAGACTCTTGTGATCAGAGTAGATGGTAAACTGCTTTCCCATCAGGTAGTACTGCCACATCTTCAATGTGAAGACCACCACTACCAACTCAAGATCATGGGTCACGTAGTTCTGATCGTGTGGCCTCAACTAACATGAGCCATATGCAATCACCTCTTGCCTCTGCATCAGGGCACAACCAAGCCTGTTTCTCGATGCGTTGCAGAACACTACGTACTCAACACCCTCCTCCTGTAATCTCAAGATCGGGGTGCTCGTCAAACTCTATTTCAACTGCTGGAAAGCCTGCTGGCATCTCTCGGTTCACATGAAAGGTTGTCCCTTTCAGGTCAAAGCTATCATGGGTGCTGCAATCCTGGAGAAATCAAGGATGAATCTCCGATAGTTGCCTACCAACCCAATGAACCTCTGCACCTCTGTCACACTCTGGGGTGGCTCCCATGCTAGCACTGCCACCACCTTGGCCGGGTCCACTGCTAGACCATCTGTCGAGATAAAGTGTCTCAGAAAGTGGACCTCCTGTAACCAGAACTGACACTTCGAGAGTTTCCCATACAAATGGTGCTCTCATAGTGTGTCCAGAACCATCCTTAGGTGTCTTGTGTGCTCCTCCTCAGACGCAGAGTACAAAAGGATATCATCGATGAAGACCACTACAAACTGGTCTAGATAGGCCTGAAAGATCCAGTTCATGAGCCCCATGAACACCACCGGGGCGTTCGTCACGCCAAAGGGCATTACCAAGTACTCATAGTGACCGTAGAGACATCTGAAAGCCATCTTCGGTATATCCTCCTCTCATAATCGCAACTGGTGATAGCCTGATCATAGATCGACCTTCGAGAACCATTGTGCCCCTCTCAACTGGTCTAATAGGTCATTGATCCTTGGTAGTGAATATTGGTTCTTCACGGTCACCTGATTCAAGCATTTGTAATGAACCCATAGCCTCAAGCACCTGTCCGCCTTCTTGGAAAACAGCACTGGGGCCACCCAGGGTGAAACGCTGGTTCTCACAAATCCCTTCTTCTGCAAGTCGTCCAACTGCACCCTCATCTCACGAAGCTCTGCATGAGCCATCCGATATGTTGATGCTATTATCGGTGTCGTCCCGGGTTACAAATCAATGAAGAAATCTATCTCTCGACGGGGAGGTAGCCCGGGGACATCCTCCAAAAAGACGTCCTCGTACTCAGCCACCACCGCTGGAAACTAGAAACCCATAACATCCACTGTGCCAAGGGCTAGGCTAGCCAACTGATGTGAAATCGGTTGAGCCCTCCGATGCACGAGTCCATCCTATGCTGCCTGGGTCCCTCTTTCACTGACAAAAGAGAACATCGTTCCACCACTGCAGACACACCATACCCTTTGCCTAAAATAGTCAATCTGGGCATGAACTGTGGATAGACAATCCATACCAAGAATGACATCGTAAAGCCTCGACGTAACCACCAATAGGTTCCAACCGAAACTCTCACCTCCAAGGGTCAGGTCACACTGTCTACAGAGGTGTGTGATCTATGAATCTTCCCCAGTCAGTGTTTCTAAGCCTAAGGTTCAAGTCAACGGCTCAACTGGAATCTCAAGGTCTCAAACAATATAAGAATCCAGAAAGGAATGACTAGAACCTATGTCTGTCAGTACGAAATCCAATGTAGAAAAGACATAGATTGTACCTATAATCATTCCGGGAGTACCTGGGTCATAAGCCTCTGCTTCCTGCAGTTGTCCCTGCCTCTATCCACCAGCTCCCCGAGCCTGGGGTGGACCTAATGGGGGTGGTGGTGGTAAAAGGTCAAAACGCCGACCACCTCCAGCAGCTCTCCCAGCTACCATACCATGTCTGCCTCCCCACGGATCTATGTTCTCCACACGTTTCCTCTACCTCGGTGGTCCATCCATTGCTCCCATGTGAGTAGTACGACGGGTCATACAATCTCGAGTGAGATGTCTCTTGCCATCACATGAGTTGCATCGCCTATCTTGAGGCTGGCTGGATGCACCCTGTGAACCCTGTATGACAGATCCCCTATCCTCGGATCTCCTTTGAAAACATCTCCCATGCATGAGTCCCTAATGTCGGCTCCCTGCTGCCGTGGTCTCTGCTCCATCTTGCCCACTACTGACATCTGTCGTCTATCTGTACTCTACCAAGAAGCTCTCGACCACCAGAGCCCGCTCAAGCACCCCAGCATAAGTAGGAATGCTCATAGGGATGATGCTAGCTTGGATATCTCTGTGAAATCCCCGCTTAAAAGTCCGAGCTCTGAAGTACTGATCTCTGACCATATCCATCGAGTACCACAAGAGTTCAGTAAACCTCGATGAATAGTCACCCACCGTCATGGTTCCCTGCTGGAGCTGAAGAAGCTCATGTATGCGTACTGCTCTCAGGGTAACCAGTGAAAAATCCTCTTTGAAGAGACACTCAAACTCTGACTATGCAAGTGTCGCCTCATCGTGGGTCTGGATAACCAGACTCCACCATCGTCCCGTCGAGCCCTGCAGAAGGCTCGCTACCAGGATCACCATCTGGTCTGCTGGTGTCCTGACCAAACGGAAGACTCTGGCCACTACCTCAAGCCAGTCCTCTCCTGCCTGAGGGTCAGGCTCGCCTCAAAACTTGAGGGGTCTCTGTCTCTGAAACTCATGGAGTGTGCTCTGCCTGCGCTCCTCCTCCACTGGTACAGCAGGCACAAAACACTGCTCCATAGGTGGTGGAATAACTGGCACACCACCCGATGGTAAAACTGGGGGATCTGGTCCCTGTATCGAGGATTTATCACTGAGGGGGTCATCCTCATGATCGAGCTGCTGGATCCTAGTGGGTATGCGTCGCAGAGGCATCCTGTAAAGAAACAAGATGTATCTCAGTCAGTGAGTATATCTGGAGAGCTAACTCAAGAAGGACATGTAGACCACAACCCATTCCTATATGATGCATGTGCCATTGTTATCCCCTGCAACTAGTGTTATCATGTTCTGAGTCGAAAATCAAGTTATCAAAGTCCTTGTGTATGGATACGTTGGCTGCCTACACCATCACTGGGGTCCCTAGCCTGAAAGTCGAACTCGAAACGCTTAACATTGTTGCCCCAAAACAACTCACAGACTCTCGGTCCAAAGGTAGAACTGATCACCTCTGATACCACTCTGTCACGACCCATCCTAGCGGGGCCCGAGCCGCAACTCCCCAAGCCCGCCTCCAATAGGCTAGGGGATGGTGACTAGCACCGAGTATGCATGCTACAAACATGGGAGGCATTGCCTATAAACCTGTACACACGCACACACATCTCCAAGCCCACAAATCTGAAAATTAGAAACTACAAAAATGAAAAGATGCATGCATGCGCTAAAACCCAACCACAGAGTACGACAGGAATGTAAAGTACAAGAAAGTAAAACCCTGGGCCAAAAGTACAAGCCCACAAAAAAGAGAGTCAGTAACAAAGTCCAACCTGTAAAGAAAGGTGCTGGGACTGCAGTCTGTAGTTGTAGGAACACACCTCGGCCTGTCTGATCTCACTAAGTACCGTCCGGTCCTGGTCCCCCTAGAATCCTATCAAAGGCTCGCTCATCTGCATAAGACACGACACGTGTGGGCAGAGCCCGTGTAGGGGTGAGTATAACAATACCCATTAGGACACCCCGAACCCACAAAGGAAACAACAACAAGGGGAAATCCCACAAAATAAAGGTACAATCAGCTCTACACAGTATATTTCCACCGAACATATAAAAAGAATATCCAGATATACATGATCAACTATCGCAAAACCCACCACTAGGATCCAGCTCGAAGATTCCACTAAGCATACAACTGGGAGAACACACTCTTAGGTCTGAATAGAGAGATACAAAGTACTCGTTTTGTGAGAACAGACTCTACAAGTACCTTGAAAACATGATGCTCAGATGAGGATCGCAACTAATTCATGGGGTGATTCCGACAACTCATTCTGAGCTAATCCGCTAAGTAGAGGATCGACACATAGGTAAAGTTGGTCACGTCGATACCAAGAAATCTACCTAGGGTTCCAGGAATGAATAGAGGATCCGACTCTAAGTCTCATAGAGGGGATTCCAGCAACTCTATTCAAGAACTTCTGCTGAAGGGATCATACTCCTGTATAAAAGAAATGATACCAGAACCTTCAGGGGGAAAACCAAGGGTACAAACCCTAAGAACTAGTCCAAGTCACAGAAGACAAGTTGTTCAAGCCATAAAGAAAAGGTTACACGACATGTAGTATGGTTACACGCCGGGTTTCTTGACCCCGAGTACTGCCCGTGTAAATGGCCTGTGTCATTTGTTCAAGCCGTGTAAAACCAAACTACACAACTGGTAGAAAAAGTACATGTCATGGTCCTTGACCCCGGGTACTGCCTGTGTAACTGGCATGTGTCATTTGGATTGTAGGATAGAAAGAAACTACAAGGCATTTAGAAGAATCTAACGCTGTGTCAGAGCACATAGGGATTGCTCCATGTACGCTGGCCATGTGCCAGTACACGGTCTTTGCCTGTGTCCATGTCACCTTCCTGTGTACCAGTACACTGGGTATCCCGTGTATCTGGCTGGGTCTGGCCGGGGAGGGGTATACACACCGTGTCCTTGGCCGTGTACCCAACATGTGTTCGTGTACTCCAGGAGTACACAACATGTGGGCCGCTGACGAACACACGCCTTGTAGCCCATACTACATGTCGTGTAGTCGGGAAATTTCCATAACTCTGTCTTCTTCCTCTGGCTTCGGCCGATCTTCTGGATCCGCGATCTCTCATACGTTCGTCCTGATACTCCAGGGATTGGTTCGGTTCATCATATGAACACTGCAATGGGTGTTTTCGGCCATTAAAATGGATCATAACCCTCGAATGATCCATTCGAAGAAAAACGCACGAAAACTCATAAATCTCGATCCGCTCCAAATCGTCCACTGATATCGTCGTCGCACCTCTGTGACACCGCTCTATGGTTGGATCCATTGTTTGGGATTCTTGCGTCACAGAACAAATGCGCAACGATCCGTAGTTCATCACCCCACGAAGAACGCGAAGAACGCGAAGAAAAGAAAGGGGAGAAATCCAATGAAACAAATTTGAGGAAGGAACCTCCACCATCGTTCATCACAGCGTTGATCCGGACCCATTAATAGGATTAAACAGAGCAGAAAATCAACAAAAATGGATTAACATGGATTCAATCTCCCAGAATCCCCGCAAAAAGTCCATCCCGCAAGAACGATGGATCCACTGACTAATCTGTTCGTGGATTATCCCACGTTCATAATAGAAATAAATAACGGGGAAGGAAATCACAAACAAACATCCTACCTGGATTCCACGGCGTTTGTCGGTGAGATATCTGGTCGCTACGTCATCGTTTTTGCGTTGGGAGGTTTTCTCCAGAGCCTCCAGAGCCGCCAAGGTCTTCAGGGTTATGAGGTTTGTACCCCTGGACCCTTGTTCTAACCATTAATTAAAAAGGCAAGGGATATCTATTGTAGATGATTTAAAAGATTTCACTGCAGAATAAAATATTTTTTATTTAAATAGTTTATTACTCTTATGTCCCAAAAACTGGATTCCACCCCCGACCTGCGCCGGCCGATGTTAGGCCTTGCCTAAGGTAAAATCACTATTCCGAACGCAACGGTGCCCTCCGATTTTTAATCCGAGCACCTGTTCGGGAGTTATTTAACTTTTTCTGGAAAACCACACACGCGCATTATTTAATTATTAATTTAAATTCAAACATTTGTTCTGGGCTCACCAGGCCTCATAACTGCATGCCGTCTTAGAGCCTGGTCTCAAATTAATTCCCATATAATGTCAAAATAATACATGGAAAAATCTGGGACATTACAATTATTCATTTTTCATCACCACCTCTCACGATTGTATAAAATTATGGATTTAATATTTATAGATTTTATTTATGATATTATAGTACCAATTTTGTATAAAACCACAACTAACTTCTTACCTCTAATCCCTTTGAAATACGATAATGTATCTCGTGTGTATAGAGAACTACCACATTACTAACCGAGGTGATGCATTTTTCAATTATATTTAACATGGGAAGTAATAAGGATAGATTATACATATATATTTATAAATATATTTATGATATTTTTAAAATATTTATTCTTAATTAATTTTTATATCCCATATACCTCATTACTTTTCATTTTGGGGGAATACGATATCATCACATGTGTGTACGTAAGACTACCACCGCGCAAAGCGATGTGATTCATTCACACAAAACATGAAAAAAAAATAAGGATGTATTTATTTAAAAATATATGATATATATAAATATTTATATGATATAAAAATTATTGTATAATTATATTATATTATTTACCTTACTTCCCTTCAATCTTTCAAGAAAATGTAAATAGCGTTTACACATATATAAGACCAGCCGTCTCCATAAATTCAATATTTCATTTTCTTTATCTAACTTATATAGAATACTATAAATAAATATATTAATAATATATATATATATGATATTTATATCATTTTTTGAAAAAATTATATTTTTTAACCAAGATCAATTTTGATAACCGAAAAATAAAAAAAAAATCAATACATGTAGAAAACACAAAGAAACTATTACATGATCCATAATATTAATATGGATTTGCTGATAAATGGGTAATAAATTGTCATAAATTAAAAATATATAGTTTGATTCATATTATTATGGTTATTTAATATATTTATAATAAAATAATATTTATTATACATGAGGTTCAAATGTGTATGAAGAAATTTGAGTCTTAAAGTAATGTATTCTTAGTCTCTCTTTTATTCCAGGAAGGCTTAATAAATAATTACCACATATATATATTTTTTGGTGTATATAATACCCCTTTTACTTGTTAAAATTTCAATATTTTTATTTTAATGATATTTAATGTTTCATTTGATGTTATTCTTTAATGTGTCATACGATTCAATTGATTACCCAAATGGTAAGTGTTTTTTGTTTCAATTTGACTTATTTGGGTAATATATTATGTTTTAGGCCCATATTCTTTTAGTGGTTATATATATATATATATAATTTGACTTTTTAATATCTTCGATTTATTTATTTCATAATATTTTATGTTTTATTTAATTTTATTTCTTTATGAGGTTTAAGATTCAATGTTACCTTAGTGGTTATGGTATTATATTACAATCTCATCATTTATCGGGATTGTTTATAAATATGATTGCAATGATGAAATATTGTGATCTATATCTCAATATAATCATGAATTTTATTCTTCTATAGTTATTTCATGAGAATAAATTTTTTCCATCATTTTCCTCTCTTAATGTACTAAATATTCGTAAAGAAATAATTTAAAGCCAAAAAATTTTTATCTTATATAAAAAACAATTTCCTCCAAATCCATGTTTTATAAAAAAAGTATTCAAAACCATTTTTAAATTCAACAAATGATTTATTAAACAATTTTTATATATTTTTTACTTTTTAATAAAATTAAAAGAAATATTCATTTAATTTACTAGATAAGGCATGTTTGGAATTTACTAAAAATGTGAAAGGAATCCTTTTTTAATGTGTACAATATTTCCCACCATTATGACCACTCAATTTTTTTTATATTCCTTTATATGATTAAAAGGTAATTTTAAATGAAACTTATTATGAATTTTTATTATATTTTATTATATGTTTTTCTAATTGGAAAGGATATTTTCCTCAAGATGTATTTTAAATGATTTTAAAAGCTTCTGTTATATGTTTCTATGTTTATTTTCAATGAAAATTATTTGGAAAATGTTTTTTTAAAGTTTCTCTAAAAGTGGACATTATACATTAATCTAGAATTGTTTCAAATTATTTTTAATACACCATTTATATGTTTAAATGGTTTTTTCATGGAAGAAAATTTTGAAAATATTATACGTTTTAAAAAGTTTTTTTTTTAAATTAGAAATTTTATTTTCCATAGAAAATGTTTATATGATTTCAAAAGATTCCTTTATATGTTTCCAAGGTTATTTTCAAATAAAACAATTTTGAATATATTTTCTCTTATAAATTGTGTTTTTTAATGTGGAAAATATATTTTCCAAAATAAATGCTCCAATTGATCTTCCAAAATATTTTTCCAGGAAAGATGAAATCATTTTATGTAACTTATTCATTTATGGGGACATGATCCAAGGACACCATTATTATTCATTCTCTAAATGGTTTATGTTTATGATAAAAATATGTTTATATAACCCATTTCTCTCCCATGGGATATACCCTAATAAATTCTTATGAAACCCGATTCTTTTTCTATAGGTAACACTTCGATGAAATGATGAAATTATTAGGAGATCAGTTTCTTCTCTATAGATTATGTTAGGATGAAAATTGAATAAATCCCATTTCGTTTCAAGGGTTCAGATTGGATGAATTTTTTGTGAACTTGTGAAATACATATATATGAATTTCATTATGTGATTTTTGGTACCAATATCTCCCTCTAATGCATTGGTTAATGATTGATATCTCATGGGATAAAAAGGATGGGAATGGGGAGTGAAACAAGTTCTGTAAGGGACATTGTTTACTTTAATATTCATGAGAGTGAAACATTACTACTAAGATGGTTTGGGGAGTGAAATCATTCAACTGTGATTGTTTGTGTAATGATCCTTGAATACTATGGATATAAAATTATTTACTTTTTTGTATTCCAAAAATCTATGTCTTATGCCAACATTATGTTCTCAAAGACCATGTTTTTCTATTATATTATGATTCATGTCTTATGAAATTCCATTATTTATTCCCTGAATAATGTTTATATTCTTTTATGTGAAGGGTATGGTTTTTAAACGTTATAATCATGTTTTAATAACTTTCTGCACATGAAAAGTTTATATCTCCATGGTTTACACTTACTGAGAATATGATTCACCCTTTATTATATTTAAATTTTCCCTAGGTTATGAAGAATTTTTTTATGTAGGTTATATCTAATAAGAGTACTTTCTTGAAAGATATTTATGGGATATGTTGAAGATCATTCCTAAAATAAGAACATCTCATTCCATGTTTCCAAAGTCACTATACCTTTACGATCCTCAGGTGTGTTTTTTTGTAATGTATTGAATATTCTAATAGAAAGATTTAAAGTCTATGTATGAGAATTTTAGTTCATTATGGTTGGGGAAAAAGTATAGGATTAGTTAAACATTGGAAAATAAGATATGAATACTTTATTGAGAACTCTAAGGATATGTCTATTTGTATTTCTAAGGATATATATAAGGATGATTCAAAGTATATAAAAATGTATTGGAATTTTGGTAAAGGATAGAGTGAGTTTTTTCTATGAAACTAGGTCCCTATTTGGATATTATAGGTGGATGTGGCTCTAGAATAGAGGCACCTAGGGGTAATAACTCCAAAAATAATGCATTAATCTTGACTCGAGCATCTCCATATGCACAATAATTGTCCTTACTACACACCTATCCTGACAGTAATGGGAGATATGCATTGGAAATTTAAAAATGCTTTATGAACCATCATGAAGGATTTGAATAATTTACATGAATTTCCTAGGTTAAGCCTATGGTCCCATAGATAAAAAATAAGGTGTAATGATTTAAAAATCATATAGGTTATTGTTTATGGTTATGTGGTTCCCCACTATGATTATTGTTACTCACACTATGATTTTTGGTTTTAGTAAATGTAGGGAACTATATGAAACTAGATTAACTTTGAATGTGATAGATAATGTGTTGATGGGAAACCAAATGTGATTATTACTGGATTAAAGGATATTGTGATTATGAAAAATCAGTCATCAAAATATAATATTAACAAAATTCACCTTAACCATCTCTTGATCTCACCAAATAAGAGAATGATAGAGTTGGGTGGGAGGTCAAGTGGTGTATGCCTTTGAGGAAATAAATATAGTTTCCTATGTGTTTATAATTTGCGATGAAACAATAAAGTGGATGTCTTAGAGGTATAGGAAGATTTTTTCAATGTTTAAAAGATAGAAACAAATATATTAATTTCAATATAAAAATGAAAATTTTGTTTAACAAAATGGATAAGAATAATGTTATTTATAAGATATCATTGATGGGTGAATGTTTCAAATATAGAATTTATGGGAATTATGAAAGTTGATGTCCTATAGATAACGATCATGGAGTGAATCATAAAGTTTGTATGAGTAATGGTTATATTGTTGATGATAAAGAGACTATAAATGATATATGAAAGTTATGTACAGTTCCAATAGAATTGTTTATGTTAAATATGGAAAGCATGATTAAATTGAGGTTGATTAATTTTAGGAAATGATTCATATTTCATATTTTTGGAAAGAGTTATTAAGGAATAATATGATGAATCCTTGATAATAGTTTAAAAATGAAGTATAAGGATTGAGCTATTTATGTATTGGAATTCATGAATTATTAAACATAAAGGATGGTTCGTTATAAGTTTTTCATTAATTATTTTGAAGAATATGTAAAATTGTACTGATGACCTAGATAAATGATTTAATGGAAATGTGATATTTTATGAAAATACATGATTAAGGGATGATATCACTTAATATGATCATGATGTTGAGATAATGATGTTGGGATAGATAGATGATGGATATGAATAAAGAAATTGGATAATATTAATGGTCTTGGAACTAGTTAATGATTGGTGAACAATGTGGTTTATGTTATGATTGTTGGAGTTTAAAATATTATTGGAATTACTGAATATATTCATGAATTTGTGCTTCTATTCATGGAATGAAGAACTGTTTACATTTTCATTAAGTTTTTATGGTAATTCAAGATATTATCTTGTCTTAGGAGAATATGTTATCAATATATTTGCATATTTGGTATGTGACATTAAGAGCTACATCATGTTGTTTAGGGGTTATCTGTGATTTATTTCTGAAATTTGGTGAACTTATTTCTAAATTATTGGATTCCAATTTTGGAAAAACGTGGAGGATCCTTAAGGTTAACTATTCATGGAATGATTTAAGTTGAACATTGGATGTTATTGGATAACATGTGCTAATAATTCTATTTTTCATAATAACTAGAGAAATAAGGAATGACCGATGATTCATTCATGGATTTTATGGTAAACAAGTGCTTTAGGAATATAAAATTTCATCCTCATTTCTTAATGAAAGATTTCATGTGGAAATTGATCAAAGAACAACCTAGGTATGATATTGTGCTTATGAAATTGAATGAAATCAAGTAAGTATATATTCTCATGAGAATTCCTCAAAATTAAGAAAAGTATTTGAAATATAATGTTATCCTATTACTCTAATTTCTGATGATATCAATGACTTTTTTCATACCTATTTGGTTTATGGTTTTTTGGTTGTTGATTTTTACATGATTATTCACTTTCTTGAGATCAATGATCTATTTCACTCTCCTTAAATATTTGGACATTTTGTATTACTTCCATGTCCAATGCTCCACTTCCCACATAATTTATCTTATTTAGAAACATAGTATTTTTTATTCTAGATGACTTTCACACATCCCTTTCTCTATTTTCAAGTGGAATTTTTATTAACCATATTTAAGAAGGTTGTTTCCCACAAATGTATTTTTAAATATTAACCCATTGTTTATCGAGCATGCATTCAAATTGCGAGGATGCAATTTATTAAGGGGATAGAAGGTAACGACCTTAGATTTTCTGAAATATATATTTTTAAAATAAATTTAATAATAATTTTGATATTTTTGATATTTCTAATTATATACCACACATTTCATGACTTACATTACACACAACACTGATTTTGTATTAAATTACACACAATATAGAATTTAGCTTAAATTACACACCACATAAAGTTTAAATGAAACACGACGTACTATAAAAATATTATTATTTAATATGAATGTTATCACCTATCCATTTGAATGGAAGATATGAATAATACCAAAAAAATTATTAAAATATATTATTTTTAAATTTTTATAAAAATAATTCATTATTGACCAATTAATTAGAAATAAAAATAAGAACCATTTAAAAATAAACGTTATCTTTATCTAAAAACTATTTTAATCAGTAAATTAGAAAAATAACTTATGGTCAATTATACAAATGAAATTTATATATTATATATTAAATATAATATTTAAAACTCTTCTTATTAGAGTTCTAGGCATGAGATAAAATAAATGCAATTTTATAATTAAAAACATTCTTTTTCTAAAAAACGATTTTCCACATTTTATGCACTTATCTTAAAATTAATTTATTAATAATTTATAAATATTATTTTAAAATTGAAATTAATTTTCAATTATGATTTTAAAAATTATATTATTGTTTTTTTAATAATTTTCTTAGAAGATAAATGTTTCAATGAATAGTGAAAAAATGGTATTTATTGAGAATTTTAAATTATTTTATAGATTTTAAAATTATTTTTTAAATGGTTTTAAAGGAAAAATTAGTTCAATTATATTTAAATTAACCATTTTTTGGTCATTTGAATCAATTTAATGTTGATTTTTGTCCCAAAAAGTTTGTAAATTTTTTATCATTTTGTCTTTGAAAACCCACTTTCTTATTGCATCTACAGTATTAATTTTAAATTAAAATTTCCCACTTTTGTGAATGGAATATGGGAAAATAGATTTCATATTTTGAATCATAATTTTTTATATTATATAATAATTTCATCAAAACATCTGTCTATAATGAATAGTGAAAATAGTAAATTGTTAGTAACAGCTAAGGTAAAAAATGGGTTTACTGGGGTTAAACATAAAATATAAGGGTTAAAAATGACCCAAAATACCTCCAATTCCCATTGGATGGACATATTCCAACCTAATAACTTTTATTTTAGATAATTACCCATTTTAATCTATTTTTCATTTGAAAAATGTGGGTACACCTTTTCCTTTTCAAAACTTTTAAGTGTTCCACTCACCTCACTTACAAAAGTCCACCCCATATCCTATCCTATTTATAACTAAAAAAATATTTCATCATCCATACCCTACCCAAATCACTTACTTTCTTATCTAATCTCATCCTAGAGTCCTAATTATTTCATAAAGTCATTTTAAGAATCATTTTATTACAAACTAATAGATGTTGTTTGAAGAAGAGGCAACACCCCTAACTGATCATTTTATTTTATTTATCCCTCCAACTACTTAAATTATTGTTAAATAATTATGATATAAAAACCTAGATTATATATATATATATATATTGATATTTTATGATATTTTTTAAATAAACTAAATAGATCCCATCTTCCATCAAATTGGATATAAAATCATCATTAGTGTGTAAAGCAGACTACCGCCTCGTGAACTGATGTTATTCATTTTCCGTCACCACCTCTCATGGCTACATATATGTTGACACCCAAAAAATGAGTGTTTTAAAATAAAAAAGGGAATAAACAAATTCATATGGGTATTAGTATATCTAGAAAAAGAAACAATAAGGTGGAAACAATTACGCAGATCATGTGAACCTATAGGAGACATGTGATCACATGAACTTTGGAAGATCATACAAATGGTCATGCAAAACTCATAACCTATGGGATATCTCATGGATAACCTTTTTTTGTCCTTATTAGCCCACAAATGTGTCAAATGGAGGTCACTGATCATGTAGAAGTAACCAGATAATCTCCCCCAGGTCACACAACTTTTCTAGCAGCAGGTGCCTGAGAACCATCCAAAAATACCGATAAAATGAGGGGAATAATATAAAAAAGGAGAGATCCTATTGTGGTTATAAAACTCACAAAGTGAACCCATTTAGACCATGAGAAACCAAAAAATACCTAGTTACATGTCTTCTTAGATGTGCAAGAGCTGGCTGGCATGTCACCTCTGTCGCGTGAAAGGCTTTAGACATGTCAAGAAGGAATCATGATCCTCTTTTGGGTCCAAAAAGCTAGAAGAAGGGATTTTTCATGATAATTATCATGAAACATAATAAGACCTTGTCATGGTCACATAACACATCACCTATGTGGAGTGTTATTTTCTTCTCCAATACCCATGAAATATTAGAAGATCCCCATGCCTTTGAAAAGTAAAGAAGGAAATAAAAGGAAGATGATGGGAGCCTCTTGTTGTTGTAAAGCATATGTGATTCACCCATGTAGCTTACAAGACGTCATGTAAACACCTGACGACATATCATCCTCATCTTGCTGAAGTATGAGAGCATGTCACCCACATTATGTTAATAGATTTAGAAATTTTTTTATAGACATATGTTGCCTCTTCAGGTCCAAGGAAAAAATATGAAATTTTCCATGAAATCCTTAAGAATATCCATATGACCTTTTATTGGTCATGAAACACATAACCATGGGGGAGAGTGAGTTTATTTTAAAATAGTCAATAAAAATCATGAAACTCTATAGTTTTTAAAAAAAGAACAAGTAGAAAAAAGTAAAAAAAATGGAGTAGCCTCTTTTGTTCCCCACAACTAATACAATTCATCAACACAGCCCCCATGACCCCTTGAAAAGATGGATTGATCTCACACAATACCCTGATAAATCCCTTATTGTCTTGAAAAAATTCCCATAAAATTCACCTCATACTAAGAGAAGGTTATTACACTAGTGCACTGATCTTGTTAAGGGCCTTGGACATATTGACCTGACTACGTGAAAGTCCCTTAGCATGTTGACATGATTAGGTACGATCCCATTAATTGGAATTGATCCAAAAATGGGGAATTTATTTGATGATCTAATGGTCACTGAAAATCATGTGATTCCCCTGGAATGACCTACCTACAGATCTTGTAAAACATGTAATATCAAATCTATCCATAGACATCAACCATGATTTTAGAGATACATTCCATGAAAATATGTGAATAATTGGGGTGGATATGCCTATAAATCCCCCCACACCATCATAAAAAATGCATAAAAATTCATTGGAAACTCTCATCGGCACTCCCAGGCATCAGAGATGATTTTTCAAAGTGGCAGATCTCACGACTGGGAAGGATTTCGGTGAGATGAAATCCATCAATCAATTGAAGCGATCATGCAACTTGCATATGAACATTTACTGAACATTGTAGATTATTTTAAGGACTTTTGGAGGACTAAATGAAATAGTTCCACATGTATTCTAAATAATGTGAGACATAAATAAGTTAAAAGAGAAAAAACCTATGTGATATGAAATAAAAGGTTGGAAAAAATTCTAAAAAAATGGGAGTCTTATTTAAAGTATATATATGATGATCCTCACAGACATGTTACGAACCCCCCATCTCACATGAGAGCATTGAGACATGTCACCTAGATCAAACGATATTCCTTGACATACTATTTTGATAACATGGGGTCCCCTGTACATGTTATATAAAGTCAAATGGTTTGCCCAAGAATACCATCCAAGTCTCACAAAACCCTCCAGGTTCTCCATCCATACCATGCAATGTCCCTCATACAAACTTCCTGAATTATACGGAGGCACCTGTACATGTCACCTATGTCTTGAGACAGCACCCCGAGTATGTCTACAGGATCTAAAGACGTCCTCCAGTACAACCATAAAGACCACGAGATATCCTCATGACATGTCATCCAACATTCATGATGACACCCGAACAAGTTATACAGGATATGTCGAACCCTACAAAATTGTCACATTGACACATGCGATAACCTCCAAGCATGTCCTCCAACTTCTCACGATGACACTAGGGAAAGTCAATTGGGTCATTGGATGCCCTATAAACATGTTAGTTGATATCATGAAATGGATTTCAGGAAAATTCATCCATGTAGTATGATGTCATCTGGATATGTCATCCTTGGTCATTCGATGACCATCATATATTCCATCCAGAGTATGTGATGTCCCTCATAAAAGTCAAGAATATCACTCGTTTTTCAATGGAAAATTCATGATGAAATCCTATGACATGTTAATAATAAAATCAAGGAATTTCAAGTTGACAATCAATGGATGTTAGGCATAAAATAATTCCATGTTAATTGGAAATCTTGGGACCTGATAATATTATCCTAATTTCATAATGGGTATCCTCATTGTGTAATCCCTGATCAAATTAAACTATGATAACTATGATTCATACTATAAGATAGATATGTATTAATCTTAATTAATGCATAATATCACTAATAGACATCCAAATGGAAGTCTCATCATAGATGCCCCACATCCACAAGTGGTAAAACATTTAATTTTAAATAACTTTTTTCCCACACTTAGCACAGCTCACATGGCCTTAGGAAATTACAATGAGCATATCATTCATAGAGGGAAACCAGTGTATGTAAGCCCCGACCCAATAAAATTCAATAAATATAATTCCTAATATGACCAAGATACATGGAACTTGTCCCTAAGGCCCAATCTCCATATAAGTACTCTAAAGGGAAACCTTAGTGCATAATCCCTGATCAAAGGTATAATATGTCATTCCCAACAATACTAGGGAATCATCTGGGTGTATGTCCCGATCAAATTTAATAACGAGAAATATGATTCTTACTATATCTAGGATAAATTAGACACCTTATTAAGGCCTAATATTTATATAAAAACTCAAAAGGGTATCCTCATATCATAAACCCTAATATGTGGTATAATATGGTCTATCCACCAATACTAGGGAAAGGTCAGTGTGTAAGAACTGATCAAATTGAACAATGATAAATCTGGTTCCTACAATAACCAGGATATGTAGTTTTCCTTCATAAGGACCATGATCAAATAGAAATCCACTTTGATTAAAGTCCCCTCAGGTCTCCATCATTTAAGTCATCAGGACCCAATAATTCTTTTCGGATGATCCTTCTACCTCATCCATCAGTGGACTGATAAGTCAAATAAACTATGATGAATCTCATTTATTCCATAACTAGTATATGTAGGATGCCTTTAAAAGGTCTGATCTCTATATAAAACAACCAATGGGTTATCCCAACATGTAATCCCCACATCCATATTAAATGAGGATGATAAATTTCTATTCTTTGTTTTCCTCACCAAGCATAGATCGCATGGGATTTGGGAGTTTCAATTGTCACATCAACGGAAGCATGAATATCCAAGATCTAGGGAAATCTCATTATTTAATACTCAATATGTTTCATGATATAACTACTCTACATATAAGGGTATCTCAAATATGTTTAGTCATTAGTTCATGAATAAACTTCTAAAACACTTACTCTTTCTATAACCAAGAAAAATATGATGCCACCCCGATTCTCGATCTCAACACATAGTTCCCAAGTTCCCACATATATTTCATTTATATAAGACATTAATCTGAATTGGATTAATGAAAAACATGCCTTTCGATTCCTTTTCTAAGATAGTATACATAGGATTCCTCATAATGGATTAGTCTTAGCCTAAAAATATTAATAGCCTCCCTAGATAACAAAACACTTCTGAATTTCGGCTTATACAACTTCAACATATGAAAATGTATCCATCCAAGGAAAATGAATGAATAACCTAGAATACATACATATGGATTCACTAATATGACCCCATATATTTTCATATAGGTATACATAACCTATAATCATCTTGTTAGGATAACAAATACCATATCTAGATTAAGAAGAGATTCATGAACATATCTTAGATATATTTAAGAGTCCCAGAGTATGAAATAATTTCCCCCAAAAAGGTATGATGAGACCAAACTCCCATCTACTCGACCAGTGTGTGTTCCTCAGTTTCAATGGTTCTAAAAACCCAACTAACCATATTACTTTCGAAAGTAGGTAAATCTCTAATTATGGATGTGGGAACCATTGGTAGTTTCCATTAAGAATGAAAATGATGACCCATCATCAATGGATGTGCATGAAATAAAACCCCCCTCAATGGTGATATCTCTTATATGCAAAAAAATCCATCCCTTTCTTAGAAATATTCATATAGAGAGGTGTTCAAAAATTAGACACCATCATATTGAGAGGTAATTGAAACATCAAGGTTAACTGCATATAGTTCCCCATCAACTACCCACAACACTCTCCTCCAATTAGAATGTGACACCAAGAAGCACCTTATATGGTTTAATCAGATGGAAGCTTGTAAGTCTGGTTAAGTGGAAGATGACTTTGATATATATAGATATTAAGAAAAAAAAATCCTCCACCATGTTTTGGACCATCATCACATATAAATATGTGGTCCCAGATGAGCGAGAAAAGGATTACATTTCTTTTCTATGAAAACATATGTGTGCTAATAAATAGAGACTAAATTATATACATATAACCTATCTCAGATATGATTATCCCCTTCATCTCATCAATACACTATAATGTCAGCTAGAAATGAACACCTTTTTTATGGCTTAGAACCTAGGAGAGGAATATCTTGAAAAATACCTACATATTGTTAGTATATACATCCTAATAACTCTCCACTGATTGATTTATAGAGCATTTCTAAACATAAATAACTGAGGATTGGTAAAATATGGATCATTTCACTTCATTATATCCCTAGAACAACAAAACAATGAAGATATAATGTCATATAATGTCATATACTCCAGAGAAATCAAAGGAATGGTTAATGTGTGATCCATTAGGTCACTACAATATAATTACCCTACTTCAACGGTGCCGATAAATCTTGAACAAAGGAAGAAGATAGCCCACATAGCTTTGAAATGGGACACTCAAAGTAACAAGAATTTATTTCAGACATATAATCCAAGGATAAAACCAACCTAGAGAAATCCTATAGAAAAATTCTCCCATGAAAGGATGCAATAACACCCATCCCTTATATGAGACAAACTGTTCCACATTAAATAGTCCATAATAGAATCCATCTAGAATCATACCCAACTCACCGGGCCTAGAGAGTCTCTACCACTGCTTCAAGTCCTCAAATCGTCTATTCCTGATGGGATTTTGGACATGTTGGGAACAACTAAAAAAAACACAGACTACTATGTTGGTGGTATTTATATCTCAATTTCCATCATCAATCTCGTCAACTTTAGAGAAAATCCTTGTCATATAAACAATTTTTACAAATCAGTCCATTTCCATTGGGATGTGGCATTTATATCTAAATGATCATCCCTAGAATCATCAATGCCTCAACTGTAATCATAACATCTTCAACAACAAGATCAATCATTTATAATTATGGCCTTAGATAACCCGTATACTACAAGGATAGGGTAAGTTTCATTACCCTCATCATCATAGAAAGAATATTTCTTATCCAGGTTGGGAGGCAAAAATAAATGGTTGGCATCCCATCCATTTATCCCACTGTATGAAAATCCTCTACTATTTATAGCCCATTTAGAAATAACATCCAGAAAATCTATCATGGTCATTACTCATAGCCCAAGACAAGAAGAATGTATAGTGAAATAAATCAGACCCCTTTGGGGTCTCAATCCAAAATATCCCTATGTATTCAAGGTTTTGATGAACTAGCAAAACATATGTGGTTAAAAATCATCATGTTGTTTTGAAAGTAATGGAATAACCTCGATTTCCAGATATACCTATGTGAATGTCTTCACTATCAATAAAACATATAACATGGACCAAGACACAGATGCATAGGGACACAACATGGAAATCATACCCTGGGAAGAGGGTGATATGGATGAACCAATTGAGTCTACACATACCTAAAAAAATATTTTCCTAAAATCTAGAACCTTCAAATATTGATTTTCCACTATTATGGTGGAACATTTCCAAAGATAAGGGAAATATTTTTGGTTAGATCCTAATAATCACCCAAAAGGGTCAAAGTTACATCCACATAGGAACATTTTTTATAATATTATAATTAGATACAAACACTCATATGACTCAACGAGGAGCTAATCATGGGAAATATTCACACTGGATATCATCTTTAGGTTGAGGATAATATTCATCCTATTATAATATTTGATTCTCCATCACGAGCAGAATATGAGTGTCAGATCAGCTTTGTATCCAGGAAGTTAGTCTACATAAATGAGGATGTTCAAAATTATTGTTACATCCTTCCATTACGGTGATAGCCTCTCCCTATTTAGGTTAATAATTTAGTGTTTGAATTAATTGAGCATCAATAGGAGATAAAAATAGGGTCACCTCATGAGGACTCATCCACTCCATGTAGACTAAATATGGATCAAATAGTAGTTCCTCTAGAAATTTTCAATGATAGTGAGTCCTTGGAAATTCTAATGAAATCAAGGAGGGGTGACATACACCTCTAAATCTTGAGAATAATCCATATCCTAAATGGATTGATGATACATTTCCCCCACCCAATTTCAAAAATCCTACATTCTCTAAATTTAATGGTGTGGTAGACCATGAAAATCATTTCACACAATTCTTATCCTAATGTTGACTGATGATGGACCCCCTAGAACTTCATGAGGTGACTAAGATGAGCTACTTTGTACAAACTCTGGTAGGTCTAGCTTTTATTTGGAATAAAATTCTTCTATCAGAATCAGTTGTAGGATGTGAATACCTTCATCATCAATTAATTTATTAGCTCATATAAACCCTAAGGAATCCGAACATTTTCAACTTAATTAACTACTGGATAAGTGAAAATGACAGGGTTTCTAATTTCATAGCTAGATGTCAGGGTTTGAACTATTCACTCAACATCCCTCCCTCTCATGAATAATTGCTAAAATTCTGCGATAAAAACCTCTCAGATGATTGCAAACACATATGATTCCAATGAAGTATCTAGCTGGGCTCTGTGAGTTTGTATAAATGGCCCAATGTTTGGAATATTCCATTCAGTGAACCCAGAATAAATTTCATCTCAGGCCATCAAAAATATAGAAAAGTTATAGAATGGAAGATGTTGTCATTGTTACCCAAAAACCTATAGCCGTACCCATTAAATAACCTCAGTAGTACCTAAACCATCAAGTGTCTCTTGTGTAGTGGAAACAACAACAAAATCACCCTCAGCTAGAAGCAGATAGAAATCAGGGTCACTTAGGATTTGAGGGATGTTTGAATAAATCCCTTTTTATTTCCTTACATCCATGGACAATAACCTATTCAATCTACCACATCCTAGGAATCCCAATGTGTTCAACCTCAGTAACCATCTTGAAAACATCCCTTTCTGTAAAAGGATGGTTCTTAGTATCTTCGAATTATACATATTAAAATATTTATTTCAAGGCATGGTAAATTATAAAAACATTGTGTGAGATAACTCCTCACATTAGGTGTCCTATATAACCATTTCCTAGTCAAAATAATGGGGTGATTCATTGAATGTTATGGGAAATTGTTGGAGGATGTTCGATGACTGGATGACTCGAAAAATAGTTCACCAAGCTCATTCCACCATGAGAGCATTGTTGAACAAACCCACAATACTTCCACCAACTAGGAAGGTGATATCAAATATGCCTCCATATGGAGAAAATAACCATCATATAGATGAATAAATAGAATAGTAGGAGACTTATTCATCTCTATCTTAAGCTCCGAATCTTGTACATTTCTTCCATACAACGTCTGAAGCATGGGAAACACACCACCAAATAGAACCCTCATCAGAAAAAATAGAACATATTTGGTTCTATCAATGTGATACACTTGAAAAAACCATTCCCCCATGTATGAGTTCCCCATACCAAACTGAGGAATAGGATTCCACATGTGTAGGAACCGAGGATATAGGGAATAAAATGGGAGAGGTCATACCCAATATTCCATTCATGTCACCACAAAAGAGATATATGTAGTTGAGACCCATGGGAAAGACCTCTAGCAAGCGCAATAGAGACATGGAGGTGTCCTGATACCACCATCAGTCATCTGTTCCATGTTGTCTTTCATGAATCCTCGATGGGGGTATGACTACCTAATCATCCTAAGCAATGGGTAAGGCCAACATGACCCGCTCCACTAATAACAGATGCTCCCTAAACCTCTACATAAGTTGAAGGCCCATCCACCTCATATGCCTCAACTCCTAATCCACATGTCAAGAAGAAATCTCACCTTAGTAAGCACCAACTATTGGAAAAAAGTATGACATAATCAAACATCTACAACATTTAGTAGCCAATATCTGAATACATGGTGCACTCTATATTTCAAAAAAAAACTCATAGAGGCACCCATTGAAGCCCTATAGAGACCTCTAAAATTTGAAAAAGAAGTCACTATAGTTGAGGTCTATCGAATGGATACCATGTCACCAGAATGCCATGTCTCCCTCTCATTCATAGAACATGATCAGAAAGAAGACATCCATGGACACATTAGACCCCTATATACTTCAGGTGGACTCCATAATGTCGATGTCCAAAACAATTTTATTAACAATGGTTTTGGGATTAATCCCATCCCAATTCTAACCCTCCTATGTTTGGGATATTGTAATGGGTATTTTTCTCCCAAACAGATGACTATTAAAGGGAATGATAAGAAAGTGAAATATCCTCTTGGGAAGATTAACCTTAAATCTCAGTTTAGTGATCTCATATCTGACACTAAGTTTATGGTTATCCAGAAAGACAACATATATAATGTACTTCCCAAAATACCATGACACCATATCCATGTGGCATATCCTTCAACATTCATCAGTGTTTGAAATAACCCATCGTTGGAAAAGTCATCATTTTACATATTGATAGTGCCACTTTAAGTCTTGTGAAGACTCATATGTTGAATAAGGTTTCTATAAAAGTAAATGAAAAAAAAACAATTTTAGATGATTATATATGTGTTGCAACCCCCAATGGATTGGCAACTACCCTTGAAAATCATTGATCAATGCTCGACAATGACTATGGGCTCCCCATAAATCCTGTTAAGGTGGTAGACCTGATCCCATAGTCCCAATCCCTTCATTTACTTACTTATAGTCTAAAATAAAATCAACTATGACATCCCTCTATAACTACTAAGATAGTAGTCGATTATAATGTCTCTTCTCATAGACTCTCTCACCCCAATAGTGATAGATATAACCTAATATTTCCAAAATCATCTAAAAATGTGTTCATGGACTCCAAGGTGGGAGAAGAGGAGGATGACCTCAAGAATTCCCCTTCTACATTCCAGGAAGGTTTCTCCACCATAATAGGTTATCTCATCACATAACTCTAGGAATATACAAATATTGGTATACTACACTGTTTTGTGCCTCCATGCCCCTCTGTGAGAAAGATATGTACATTTAATTTCTAAAGAAACAATGATATGTTTTTATTTGGAATTATACAGAAATTAATGGACTGAATCTAGATGTTTCTAATAACCATCTCATTTTACCTGATGACAATCGAGGATTTAAGAAGGCATCCATGAGGATTCACCCCTCTCATTATACCATTATAGAGGCGTAAATTCACAAAATGAAAAAATTCAACTTTTTCTGAGAAATAAAATACGCATGATATCTTTCCAATATTTTCATTGTTAAGAAAAAGAATGATAATATTTGGTTGTGCATCGATTTAATAGACCTTAATCAATATTTCCCAAAGAATGACTTCTCATTTCTGATCACATAACTCTTGATCAATGAAACTATTAGATTCCAAGTCCTTTCCTTCATGTATGTGTATTTATGGTATAATAATATAAAGATGGACCCTGAAGATTAATATTACACTTCCTTAGGTGCGCCCCAGAGGATATTTTTCTATCGGTTCATTCCCTTTGGAGTAAAAATTGAAGCTGCTACATATAAAAATGACATGATTCGTATTTTAATCTATTCGACGAAATAATATCCTAATGATATGTCAATGATCTGGTGGTAAAATTCCATTTACAATGTGATCACTTCATGGATCTTGAAACCATTTTAGACATGTCGTGAAAACATAGTCTGAAGATGAATCAGTTGAGATTCACTTTCAATGTAATATAAGAGAAGTTCCTTGGATTTGTGGTATGCCACCGCGTCATCGAGGTAGACCCCGAAAAGACTAGTGATATTTTAGTAATGTAACCCCCTACAAATCACATAGAACTCATGGGGGATCCAAGGCCACCTTAACTAAATTTGGTTTTTCAAAACCAACTTGGTTGGAATATATATCCCCTTCACCAGACTCATGAATAAGGAAATTTCATATCAATCAGGTGATGACTACCAATAATCTTTCAAAATTCTCAAGTATTAACTACTCTACAAACTAGTCTAGATGTCACTGGTTGGAGTAGATCCACTCATATTATATGTGGTTTGAATGGAACGCTCAAATGAAACCCTCATCATACATAATAATGATACAGGGAGTGATAAATATATATTACCTCAGCCAAAACTTTCTTGCTACTGAGAGTCTATTCTCAAATGTTAAGAAGAACTAACTCACACCGATCATTATATTTTAGAAGATTATGAATTACTTGAAGTCACATGAAGTCTTTCTAGTCTCCCATATCAATCCATTTGAGTAAATCCTTGGTTTCCCATTCTAACTGGGATACTGGACTGATGGGTGGTCATTCTTCAATAATATGACATTCATTTTGTGCCATAGAAGGAGGTGAAAGAATACTCTCTATCTAATTTCTTCACAAAACATCCCACTATGGAAATTACACTAGTGAACATTGAACTCCTTGATGTGGATTTAATCTATTCCAATGACACTCCTCAAACATGGGAGATGTATTTTGATTGAACCTCATGTTGTCCAATCACAAAAAGGATAGATAAAACAAAGATCAATTGATTGTCTTAGGGTTAGTATTAGTTTATCCAGACCAATAAAAGTTTTCCTAAACCTTGTCACTATCTGAATGCTAAAAAAATAATGAGGTAGAATACAAAGAGCTCATCATATGCATAAAATAGGCCCTAATATTGAAAATAGAATACCTAAATATCAATGTGGATTCATAACTAGTGATAAAGAAGATCAATGGTTAATATGCCATAAAAAAGGTAGACTTATCCCCTCTCACTAGCCATCATGTAATAATTCTATACAGGTTCACGTGATTCACATCATTCTAATACCAAGATCTCCCACCAAATCATGGGGATGAGTTATTATTGTAAAAAAATGATAAATGACTATGTGGAATTCACCATTAAATTTCATGCATTCCATATCCATGTGAACATCATCCATAATCCCACAGAATTTCTACCTAGAGCATAATATTATCAGTTTTTTCCCAAGTGATGAATGGATGTTGTGGAGCTATATCCCCCAAATATAAATAAGTAGTTTATGTATATCCTTACTACTTGTAACTTCTTCTCCAAATGGTATGAGGAAACACCCCTAAAAGAATTTTGGTTGAAGAATATCATCAAATTTATAATGTCCCATATCATCACTAGGTTTAGAGTCTGTCATGCAATATTGATGGAAAACAACACCAACTTTTTTCCTATGGAATAGAATAAATTGTACAACGAGTACGTCATAGAGTCCAAGAACTCATCCTGATATCATGCAGTAGAAAATGGTAATTTGGATTCCTTCAGTAAGACCTTTTCAATAATACTCTAGAATATGGTGGATAAATACAATATGTCCTAGATGGAAAAAATCATCCATGCTTAATGGGCCTACCATACAACCACACTTACTTTTGTACAAGAAAATCCATACTCATTAGTAATCGGGGCCAAGATAGTATTTCCTATATAAGTCTAATTTCCCCCACTTCAAATTACCATAAACGAACAACTATCAAGTGATGAAAAATAAAAAAGTGGATAGATTAGCTAGAATAGATCGATGAGAATCAGTTTCCTAAATTTCACAATCTTTATGTTCATCAGAATCAGATTCCATAGGCCTTTAATAAAAATATCCTTCTCCATTCATTTGTCCACAGAGAATTGGTGATGGATCATAGAACCCCAATGATACTAAGGAATAAGTCTCATAAGATAGAAACTAAATGGGACGGGTTGTATATCTCAAATAAGTTCAACCACCATGGAGCATACTCATTGGCCACAATGGATATGGAATGTGTCACACTTACCCACCAATTTGAGGTTTCTCAAGAAATATTTTTCATAGAATTAATCAAGTGTCATGTCCCGGTAGCAAGACTTTAAACTAAATAGTGTCTCACATCCAGAATACATGATATTAAACTGTACATAGTTTCCCTAGTTCTATGAAGATATTATGCACAATGAAGTCATTGAAGGAAGACACTAAACTGCATAGGATCTCACATCCTGACCACATAATGTTAAACTATAAATATTTTCCCTTGTTTTATGGCATTAAATTGGACAAGGATGTCCTAGAAAGAAGACATTGAACTACACAACATCTCCTATCCTGAACATATAATGTTAAATTCTATGGATTTATCCTAGTTTAAGATGTTAAAATGAATAGTGAATTCTTAGATGGAATAATTTAAACAACACAATGTCTCACATCCTTTCAATATGAAGTCAATCTGTGTGGATTTTCATGGGTTTTATGATGTTCAATTGCACAAAGCTGTATTGGAATCAAGGATTTAAACAAAAAATGTCTCACTTCTTATAAAAATGATGTTAAAATATAAAAAATTTTCTTGGTTTTATAACATTAAACTACACAAAGAAATCTTGGAAGCATGAATTTAAATTCGCCACATATCACATCCTGACCACATGAAGTTAAACTGTGTGGATTTTTCCAAGATGTATGATGTTAAACATCACAAATATGTCCTGGAAGAAGAAATTTAAACTACAAAACAACTCATTTCCTGACCACATGAAATTAATCTTTATGAATTTGTCCTCACTACATAATTTTAAATATAAAAAATCACCCAATTTGTGATATTCATTCATATCAGGTGACCCAAGTCTTGACAGAAAGACATTAAACTACACAGTGACTCATTTAATAAGCACATGATGTTATTATAGAACTATTTCATCCCCACATGATGTTGAACTACACACGATGCAACATCACACTAATAGATCACTGTACAAGAGTAGGATCTATGCAAAAGAGGGATCAAATGCTCCCATCCCTATGTGAGAGTGATCTATAAAGAGGTAGTATCCCCTTCTAAAAACTATGTGTGGCTTGATTCCAACCATAACAAGACATGTAGTGATGCCCGAATCACTATTTTTGGTCCTATACACAATGTTACTCCCCTTTCAAGTTAGATGACTCATGTCCTTACTACAAGACGTCAAAATACACAACTGTTGTACTTAACACATGAAATGTGCAGGTTTATAGAACTATATTTTGATTGATTCTCATTACAATGAGATATGTAGGGATTCATTGATCTTATATATTGGTCCAACCACCACATGACACAAAATTCCCCTACCATATCCTTAATTTCCTCGGCATGGTGACAGGAACCCTTTTTATTCGTTGTTTCTCACACTGAGCATATCTCACAGGGGATTAGGAATTTTAGTAGGGTGTTCCATATAGGAACAAGGCAAAATAGCTCATGATATGTTCATCATGGTCTGGAATGAATGAACATAAAAGGGATTCCATGATTCATCACCGCACGATGATAAATTGCATGGTTAATGTCCCTTTCATGACATAAAACTGCATATTCCTATGGACCTCACCTGATATGGCCAATATTGTTGGTGATTGGACTCTAATATAACCTTGATTCAATAACTATGTGTGACATTATTTCTAACATTACGAGATATGTAGTGACACCTGAATCACCAAAACTAGGTCTGTCCACAACAAATAAGCTTAAAATTTCCCCCTCCATGAGTATAGTGAAAACATTCATAGGAATATCCTTCCTCAAGAACCATATGTATTTTGATTCCTACTACCATGGGATACATATTGACACCCATATTTACATCCTTGGGTCTATCTATATTTTCAATTTTCCCATCAGGAATCCTATGTCCTTATTTCAAGATATTAAACTACATGGTTCCTTTAGATTAACGTGTGTCTTGATTTCTATTACCACAAGATATGTTGTGACACCATGATCTGAAATACTTGGTCTAGCTAGAATAATCTATAGAAAACAATTACACTTCTAAAAATGGTTAATAATTGCATAAATATTTTCTCATTCATAAACTACGTGTAGCTTGATTCCGATCATCACATGATGCGTAATGATGACCATATCTATAATACTATTCCCAGCTACAACAACTGAAAATAATTCACCACACCGCATAGGGTATAAACCATATAAGAAATTTTTTCATATATACAAGTCTGATATACATCTATCATTCTTGTTTATTTAATATACCTTCCAGAATGTTTTTAATTTGATTCCCACATCATTACCACATGATGTTAAACATAAATTAAAATTTCATGGCCTCATGACATTAAAACTAAACTAAAAATATGTCTCCACTACATAAAGCTAAAATGTGTAGTCCATTAATCATTGTAATCCCTTATCAAAGGACCACAAGTGCCTTACCTAAATCATCCAGAGTGTGGGGTGCATCCACCATCTTTTGAGGACCTCAATTCATAAATCATACTTCTTGTCTCGAGCACCTCATGTCGTCAAAAAAAATTCATGACCCTCAAAAAGTAAAATGGATCTCTCTTCTTGACTATTTTATTGATTCATAAGGGATCATATCTACCAACCAGTGAAATAATGGATCTGTATGGAGGGCTTCCTAGTCCCCATGATCCTAACATCACCATGGTGGAACTCAACACTGAGGGTGTTTTGGGCCATCCCCAATATGATTTTCCCATATCATTTCTCATGACCTTATAACCTTTATCAATTATTTACAACATTTTCATCTCCTACTACAAAGGATGGTGGACTTATCTTTTACCTATGTATCCTCATTAGGTGCTTGTGTAGTATCCCCCATATTATGACTATGTGTGTCACAATCATAAACTTCTTACACTTTGTTCAATGATATACAACCTTAAACTATAGCCTATAATGATCCAAATTGAATGAATGTAAAATACTAGAAAAATAAATAAAAAACTGGTTATTGTGAAAACCATGGTGGCCTGAAAAAATTCAATTCTTCTCTCAATAATCACTTCATATCCAGAGATTATGGAAATTTTTGGTGAAAATAAATAAATCATAATGATCATAATTATTCATCGGTATCCCTAGTAAATTCCAATCTATGTTTCATGGACCCTATGAATTATGAAAAACACATATTAATGATTTTTCACATCTCATTGCTATGAGAATATGTTCTCTAGGTGATGATACAATTTACAGAGTTCTCAAAATTTTCTTGAATATTAAAATTTCCACAAATCACATGTTCTGATTTAATAACCTTGGTTCATCACAAACCTTTCATATCCATTGGAAAATAAAATGGATTTCTCTCATTTACAATGTTATTGATGCATAAGGTCTTAGATATGACCACCAGATACATCTTCTCCCAATATAATGGGCTTCATAATTCTTGTGATCCTGACTTCATTATGTAAGAACCCATCATGTGATGCTGTTATGGGCCATACCAGTTATGATTGTCCCATATCATCCCTATGACCCAACAAACTTAATCTATGATTTATAATCCCTATAACTAGACTATTAAAGTGGATTTGACATCCTCAATATTAATTCAACATGTCTCATACCCTTTCTAAAATGGGAAATACGGCATTGTACTATTAAACCATGGATGGACTGTACCATATGATTCAAAAACACATGGTATAGGGCTCGATCTTCACAATTTAAGAGCAAAACTTCCTTAGGGTTCCATAACCCTTACTGGTTAGCTTTCCTTCTTACCCATCTTTGTTGACTAGACACTTGATACTTCACAAACCTTCCATGATCCTGGAAAACAATTGGGGATTCATCTATTTGATTGGGATATTTATTCATAAAGGTCCTAGACCTTCTAAAAAGAGGCATACCCTCCTTTAAGAAATGGATATTTAATCATCATAATCCCTAATGACACCATGGCATAACTCAGAATTGTAGGGTATCTTAGGTAATACCTAGTATATATTCTCCACTCAAACTATCCATGATTTCTTAGCTTGCCTAGTAATTCTCAATAAAATAATATTACCCCCATAAATCATCCATGTCCCTTAGATAAGAGGGGTTATACCACTGTGTTAACATGCTATCTATACATAAGGGCTTCAACCTACCAACTGGAAACATATCCTCATTGTAGGAAAGGATCTCCAATCCTGATGAGCCTCAGCAACACCAGAATAGATGTCAAAACCCTAGGGTGTTTTGGATCTTTACAATAATATCCTATTAATATTCCATGATCATCAATCACATCCTGAAAACATGACATTAAAATGCATGGAATCAAAATATTCGAGGAAAAAGACCTTAATCTAATGTAATAGAAAGTCTGAGCTAAATATCCAAAAACTATAGGTATAGAAGGTATGAGAGAAAATACATTAAATTAAAACAATATAAGGTATGTTCTAAAAGGCCCTAAACTACAACAATAGAATGTCTGAGCGAAAATACCCTAAACTATCATTGATATAAACTCTAAGTTAGAATACCCTAAACTATATCACAAAAACTATTTATTCAGAAAGAGTGGAAAAGATATAGATCTTGTGAGGGCCACCATATGAAATTAGAAAAAATTATCCCATGTAAGATAATTCCACTAACTTCATCGAAGGATACATCATTCTCCCCCTGGGACATATCAAGACAGTAATTTGAGGCATCCCCAAGGACTCAGGTGTGTATTTTCATTCCTCAAAACTGATTCCTTTTCCCCACATATGCCGCTCCTGTGGGGGGGGGGGGGGGGGTTGTTGATGTTTTTCAATTGAGCATTGAAAAATACAAAATAAAATAAATACCTAAATATTGGTGTTATTTTTTCTGAAAATAATAATAATAAGGGTGCCTAGATCACACAGATCACGTGATTCTATAGAATACATGTTACAAAATGACCTTCAGAAGATCATGCGTATTGTTACAAATAGTGAATAGCCTATGAGAAATCTCATAGAGACCCTTTGATGAGTCTTTATAATAATCCATAGTTATTTTAAAGAACTCAATGATCATGTGGAAGTAGCAAGATAAGATCCCCCAATTCAATTCATTTGTCAACCAATAGGTTACTTGAAACAAAAATCCAAAATTCCTTGGAAAATAATGAGGAAATTATCTCAAATTCAAGATCATGTTACATTAATATCACATGATTCACACATGTAGCTCATGACACACTGTGGATTCCCTAAGGACATGTTTTCTTTGTCTCACAAGATCCCACTAGCATGTCTCCCACTTCATGATAAAAGTGTTGGACATCTCCATTTGGTCTTGTGCTCCCCCTTTGTCTCCAAAAAATATCCAGAAGGGGTTGTTCAAGAAAATGTTCTTGAATTAGCATAACACATTTTTTATTATTCGATGCATCATTGATGGGGATAGGGATTCTATTGGATAACACACATGTAAGCTCACATGATTTCCAAGCCTTTTACAATTAATGATGGAAATAAAAGAGAAATGGTGGGAGCATTTTGTGGCCATAAAACTCATGTGATGCACCCAAGAAGCTCTCAATATACCATGGAATCACCCAAAAATATGTTATCCTTATCTCGCAAGATCTTGCATACATGTCACCCTCATCATGAAAATGGCTTCAAATATTCCTTGGAAGACTTGGGCTCTCTCTCTGACTCGAAGGAAAAATAGATAGAATTTTCCATGAAATGCTCGTAAATCACCATATGGCCTTTTATTTTTCACACAAAGCATCTTCAAGGGGATAGTGATTTTCTTCGAAAACACTCAAGAAAACTCTCAAAACACCAAATCCCTTGTAAAATAAGATATGAAATAAAGGGGAAAATGCGGGAGCCTCTTACAGTTATAAAAACTCATGTGACCCACCAAATAGTCTCACAAGACCCCATGATAGAATGCTTTTTTCAGAAAGGCCCCTTGGAAATCCATTTTTGCCTCATGAGAGGTCCCAAACAAGTCACATACGATCACATGGAGTCCATTCAATAGATGCCCTAATCTCATGAGGGCCCTTGGAAAAATCAGACTATCTTTGTGAAAGTCCAATGGCATGCAAACATGATTTGAAAATACCACTTTAATTGGTTACAGTTAAATTAATGGGGTGTTAAAGGGATGATCTCACATTTATTGGAAATCATGTGACACCCCCATAATGACCTACATTAGGATCTCACAAAATGGATGAAGTCAAAGCCCTCCACCTACTAAATCCTATATTTTCATATTATGTGCCGCAAAAAGTGGTGAATAATCAGGGTGGAGAGGCCTATATGACCCGCACCCCATCATGAAAAATGCATGAACTTTCCTTGGAACCTATCACTGGTGAACTTAGGAATATAAGAAAATTCCTCAAAGTGACTCATCCCGTGACTGGGAAGGTGTTCCATCAGGTAAAATATGAGGAACAACATGATTAATCATGTATAATACATAGGAACTTCATGTAATCATCATAGATAATGAAAAGGACATATGGCTGGTTACTAGAAGAACATACTACATATTTTCAAATCCAATTGAGATTTAAACAATGTAACCTTAAAAAAACCTATGAAATATGTAATAAATAGATAGGACAAAATACTAAAAAATAAGAGACATATGGGATGAACATATACATTGATCCTCATGTACCTCCCTTTGACCACCCAAGTCATTTGACAACACAAGTACATGTTAGCCAGATCATATGTCATTACATTGGTATAATATTTAGATCATGTGAGGTACCCTAGACATATCAGACCAACTCACATGTATCCCTCCATGAATTCCCCCCAAGTATTATGGAACCCTATTGTTTTTCTGTACAATCCTTGTGATGTACCTCAGACATGTTTCCCAAATCATACAGTGGCACTAGTACAATTCAGTTGTGTCTCACAATAGCACTCGAGTAACTCAACGGGTTCTCATGAAATCCTTCAAAAAAACTAGAAATATCTTTTGATTTCCTTTGGACATGTCAGGTGGATTTTATGATGACACCTGAACAAGTCATTCAGGACATAAAGAACCCTCCAGACATGTCAAATTGACTCTTGCGACACTCTCCAAGCATGTCAAACAGCTTCTCATGATAACACCAGGGTAAGAAAGATAGATCATTTGACTCCCTCTAAACATGTCATCAGATATAATACAATGGATTCCAAGACAAGTCAGTTGGGTCTTGTGGCATCCTCTAGATAAGTCACCCTTGGTCAGGCAACAATCATACAATATGGCATCCAGATTATGTGATATCCCTTTAACAAGTCAACTAGATAATGTGATTATCTTCAGACAGGGAAGGAAGACTTCCTCAGACATGTCAAAAAAAATCAAGGAATTTCATGTATAAAAACAATGTATATTTGGTAGAAAAGCTAGCTAGGTAAATTGGGCATCCCAGGGCTTTATAAACTTGTACGACTTCCATGAAGGGTTACCTTAGTGTGTAATCACAAATCAAATTGAACTATGATGAATCGGATTCCCTCTATAACTAGGATATGTTGGACACCTTCTTAAGGATTGATCACTATAATAAACATCCAAACAGTAGTCCCATCATATATGTTCTATATGTAGACGTAGTGAAACTGGTCATTTTCTATACCTTGTTTCCCTAACTGAGCATATCTCATGTGGGATTATGAAATTGCAATGATCATATCATTCACAAAGTGTATCCCCACTGTGTAATCCCCAACCTAATGAGATATGAGAAATTTTATTCATACTATTAAAAGGTTATGTTGGATGCATTCTTAAGGGCGAAGCTCTATATCAAACCACCAAAGGGAGGCCTGATTGTGTAATCCCTGATCAGTGGCTTAATATGATATGTACACCAACATTAGGGATACGTCACTATGTTATCCCTAGTCAAAATGAACTATGAGAAATATGATTCATGATATAACCAAGATATATAAGACTCCTTTCCATGGTCTGAGCTCCATATCAAACCTCAAAAGGGCAGCCTCATTGCGTAATCGTTGATTAGCAGCATAATATGACATCTACACTAATACAAGGGAGACTATAGTGTGTAATCCTTAATCAAATTGTACCAAAGGAAATCTAATTCATTGAATGATTAGGTTACATTTTTTCCTTCCTAATACCATGATCAAATCGGCATCCACATCGATGCTAAACCCCTCACGTCTCCAAAATTTCAACCATTAGTACCCAATCATTTATATGGGATGATCCATCTACCTTGTCAATAAATGGATTGATAAGTCAACTGAACGATGATGACTCTAATTCCTTCCATAATTAGGATATATAGGACACATTCTAATGGAATGCACTCTATATTAAGTATGCAATGGGTTTTCCTTGAATCTGATACCCAAATGTATATTTAATGATGCCGATTAATTTCTATACCTTATTTATTACACTGAGAAAAACATTTGTGCTTAAGGAGTTTCAATGGTCACATCATTATCTACATGAATATCCTCCTTCTAGGGAAACCTCAATATGGGAGCCTTAATTTGTGACATGATATAATTTCCCAACATAAAATGTTATCTACCTTGATGTATTACCTAAGGTAATGATAGAACTACAAAAACATTGATTCATGTAATAACTATGATATGCAGGATGCCTCCTTGAAGATCAATCTCAACACCTAGTTCCCATGTTCCCACATATATTTCCATTTCATATGATGTTAAACAATATGGGTTTCACGACCTATGTGGGTTTTGATTCTTATTATAAAATAAGATATGTAAGATGCCGCATAAGGGATCAATCCCATTATTTGAATATTAAATTCCTCCTTAGATATCAAAAAACATAGGATTTCCTAGTTATAGAGCTTCAACATATATGCAGCTACCTGTAAAAGGAAAATAGATTAAGAACCTCCAATACATATATACAGATTCACCAAAAAGACCCCCCGTCTCTTTGAGTATAAAGAGACTTAACATATGATCATTATGTTAGGGTTTCCAATCCCATGTTATGATTAAAAATATATTCACAAAAATATATTCACTCTATAATAGAGTCCCAAAATAGGCAACAATTCTCACCAAAAGGGAGTGATGAGCTCAACCACCTATCCTCTCAACCAATGTGAGTTCCTAAGTGTCATTTGTTTTAAAACCATAGCTGGCCAACTTCCATTGGAAGGTATGTTGATACCCAGTTATGGTTTTGTGAACTTTTGGGATATTCCATTAATAATGACAATAGTGACTCAATTTTAATGGTTGTGTGATAAATAACACCCCCCACAATCAACTCTCAGGACAAACCAAATTCATCTCAGTTGTCATCATATTTTCCATAAAAACAATATAATTACATATTTAATGTATATATACGATAATTATGATATTATTATACCTTTTTAATTATAATATCTTATCTACCTTCTTACCTTAAACCCTATTGTAAATCAATTACTTTGATCATGTATACGATAAAAACCACCTCATGAACCAACATGGTGTGTTTTTAATTTCAATTTTTCATGTATGGTAATAAGTATAGAGTAAATAAATATATATGATATTGGTAACATATTTAAACTTCATTAATTATGATATCACATATACCTCCTTACTTTCCATTTTGTGGGAATATGATAATGACGCTCATGTGTACAACAGACTACCACATCATGAAGTTATGAAATTCATTAATGATTTACATAGAAGGTAATAAATATGAATTTAATTAAAATATGATATATATATAGGACATAAAAAAATTTATATTGGTAATATAATAGTTCCCTTTCCATATTTCAATCCATAATGAAAATGTAAACATTGTTCCTGTGTAATTACAACCTACCACCACAATGAATGGTGTATTTCATTTTCTATATATAAACATATGGAATACTATAAATACATATATAATAAATATATATGATATTTATATCTTGTTTAACATTTTTATATGATGCGACCATGATAAAATTAATAGGGTAATAAAATTATAAATCAAAACTTACATGATGAAAAAAATAGTTATTACCTAAAACTTGATTTTGACATGGAATTGTTAATAAAGAGAACTAAAAGTTCATAAGTAAATAATATATTGTATTATATATATGAATATGGTTATATGATAAATTAGTAATAAATTCATATTTATTATAAAATAGTTTTAAATATGTATGAAGGAAGTTGATATGCAAGGTAAGGGATTTCTAGTCTATCTTTTATTTCTGGGAGACATATTCTATATTCACCACTCGTTTATTTTGTGTGCTGTATATACTACCCCATTTAAATTTCATATTATAAATATAATTATTTTCATGATATTTAATATTTCATTTTATTTTATTCTTTTATGGGGTTTATTATTTAGGATATGACCAAAGTGGTAAGGTATTTTTGTATCAATTTGTCTTCTTCGGGAGATGTGTTTTTATGCACCTATATTCTTTTATGAGGTCTGTATACAAGCCCTTCAAAATTTAATACCATGAATTTCATTATTCTGAATATATTATATTTTTTATTTAATTTTATCATTTCATGATGCATATGATTTAGTGTTACCAAATTGGTGATGGGTTTATGATACAATCTCATCATTTATCTGGATTGTTTATTTTTATGCATCTAATTATGAAATATTAGGATCTATCACTAAATAAGGTCATGAAATTTATTTTCCTCTAATTATATCTTGAGAATAATTTTTCCCTTCATTTTCCTCTCTTTATAGACTCATGATTCATAATGAGACTTTTCATATTAAACCAACTTTATTTCTTTCTTTGATCAAAAACCACATTTTCTTCCATATCCATGTTATCAAAAGATGTTAAGAAAAATGTTTTAACATTATATAAAAGATTTAGTAAATAAATTTTGACCATTTTTTACTTTATAAATAAAATTTTAAACGGAATATTCATGTGATTTTATAAAGAAGACTCCTGTTTCTTTTTCTGAAAATGTTAGAGGAATATTTTTTAACATGTATGGAAATTTTTGACGTCATGAGCACTCAATGTTTTAAATATTCTTGCATAAGTTTCAAGGGTTATTTTTGAATAAAATTATTTTAATTTTTTTTTGTTTTGATATGTTTTTTTTCAAATTTGAATGGTTATATTCCTCAAGAAATGTTTTAAATGTGTTTTAAATATTCCTTTTTTATTTATTGGGTTATTTTCATAGAAATGGATTTTGAAATCTATTTATGTTTCAAATTTTTTTTAATGTTGAAAGTATATTTTCCTCAAAAAATGTTTTAAATTATTTGTAAATATTCAATTATAAGTTTCAAATTTTATTTTCAATGAAAAGTATTTTCATAATTTTTTATATTTGAAATTTTCTTTCAAAGTGGAAAGAATATTTTTCTCACTAAAAATTTTATACGATTCTTGAAGATTCCATTTTCTGTTTTAATGCGTTTTTATTGGAAATTTATTTTGAAAAATTGTTTTGTTTTAAAAATATTTTTTCAAAGTGGAAAGGATATTTTACTCACGAAATATTCCATTTGATCTTTGAAAATCATTTTCCATATAAGATGAAATTATTTGATTTAACTTATGCTAATTGTGGATATGATCCAAGAAAAGCATTCTTATTCTTTCTCTAAATAGTTTAGGTTAATAATGGATTTTTTTTCATGAAAACCATTTATCTTACATGGGTAACACCATGATAAAATGATTATTAAACACACTTCTTTTTCCTTGTTTTTTATTTGATAAACTAATGAAATGATTATGAAAACTTTTTATTTTCCACATTTTATGTAATGTTGAAATGTTTATTAAAATTATTAATTTCATGGGTACTAATATGATAAATATTTTATTATCTTGTGGAATACATATGTGTAATATCATATCCTTTCATGGTGATATATCCATGTCTAAATTAAGGTTCAACTCACTTGAAAATGGTTAATAGAATATTTCCTAAGAGTATGAGGATTATCGAGGGTTTCTTGAGGGTTCAAGACATATAGAAGTTGGAATAATGGCCAACCTACACTGATAGAATGCTTGGTTCATGGTTATTATTAACTTTGTTCCATAACCACACGTCTTGGGGGGGGGGGGTTCTGCATGTTTAGGGAAACTATGGAAGCTCATTCAGGAGACGGTGAGGCTTTAGTTCCCCTTATATTGTGGTGAGTACATAGCCACCACACAGTTTTTCAAATTGTGCAGGTGGCTTGCTAGACCATGTGGCCTAGTTCCCTCTTGGGGAGAGGGGGATGAACGGTTGGAGAACAGCTTGGACAACGGTGCAGAAATACTATTCACCTCATAAAAATGGATAAATTTCCACTTTTCATCTTGGGATTAAATTTTCCTCCCCAAAATTTATCCCATATTCCTACATGATAAGATTGGATAAAAACCCAAACCATCATAAACTTAGAAGATATGATTATCCTTTTATTCTTCAATATTTAGAGTGTCATTTTGTGTTAATCAAAGCTCTAGGTATGTCTTCAACTCAATTTCATTCCATTATCTAGAAGTTTCTAGATGTCTAGTTTCCTCTCCTTTCAAATCCATAAACCCTTGTTTTCCAATATGTTATCCATCATGGTATTTGAGGCAGTTTTAGTTTGAATAAGGAGTTACTTTTTGGTGAGTGTATGTATATAATAATGAGGAAGGTGTTATTAAATATTAATCTTACGGTATCAATGTTTTATATAGGTATGTGGTTGTTCTAATGTACTTATTTTCCAATTTTTGGTTTCCTTGGCTAAGGAAAGTTATTTGGGCCTTTGTGTGTTATGTGAAACCCTTTACTGATCCCATTTGGTCAGGGGATGATTTGATATAGGACTTAGGACCACCCATGGCATATTCCAAACCCTTGGAAAGGGTGAGTTGAATGAGAAAAGATTGAGATATGAAAAATCCTGAAATTGAATAAGTTTTAATGGATAAATTTGATTTTGGGAATTTATAAAAAGGAGAAATATAATTGTTTATAATGGTTTTCTGGAATTCCTAAGAGGCCTTTAAAATTGATTAAATGTTCTATTTTGTATTTTTATCTGGTTATGGGTTTAAGTGAATAATATGATATTTTGAAAGTGGGAAATGTTTTAAAATGAGGCATTGGCCTTCAGGTTATTATTTGAAATGTTTTGAAATGGAAATTAATGTTCATGAATTCTTTCGTTTTTCAAATTAGAATACCCATGTCTTAAAGGGGTAGATTCAAGATAATTTGAAATGAATATTTTTTTTACTTATGTGTTATCATAGATTGTGAAATGAAATTGATGTTAAATTTTTTATACTTATTAATATGGAATAATGGGGAATTTGGTATAAAATTATATATGTTTAATTGCTTATGGTTTTTAAATGGTATATGTGTGTTGAATTTGGTTACGTAATGTAAATTTTTAAAGAAGGATGTTCACATATATTAGTGGTATGTTTTATTAGTGGGGATTTGGACCATGGTTTTACCCCCATGGGTTGAAATAGACTGATACTCTAGGACCCATCGATGCATTGTTTAATTTAGGTTGTGATAATGAGGATCTATTCACCTAACTTATGGACTAAGGTTCCTTGTTTGGGTTGGTCCGAAATAATTCTCTAGGCCCCATTGATGTATTTTTCGAGTTAGGATGTGAGATTGAGGATCTTTTCTCCTAAATTATAAACAAAGGTTCCTTTCTTGGGTTGGGATAGACAGATTCTCTATGCCCCACTAATGTATTATTTTACTTAGGATGTTAGATTGAGGATCTATGCCTCTAATATTTATATAGTTATGATGTCAGACTGAGTCTCTATGTTCTTAAGGTTTCCATGGTATGGGATGTCCCATTGAGGATCTCTACTCCAAAATTTATGGACATGGCTTGATTTATGGACATATGCTCTGAGGTAAGTTGATGAATGGTTAGTTTAGTGAATTTAATATTAGGATTTAATGTGTCTAACCCACTATGTCATGGAGTAGGCTCCTAGAGTTACTGAATCTAGTTTTGTTTGTTGGTTGGCCCTACGTAACTTAATGGATAAATTTGTTATTTTATGATTTCTTAATTATGAGATTTTTTTTTATTTCTTATGTGTTGAAATTTCGTATCTAAATACAATCATTTACATATTGGCTATTTCTTTAGGCACAATTGGTGGTGGCCTACTAAGTTGTACTCATGCCCTACATGGGATGTCGTGGCACTTGGGCATGAATAAATGTTGGAGATTTTTTGGTAGAGGTATAGGATATGGACTTGGTTTAGGGTTCATCCATGGTATTTCTGGTTATATAATGGTATTTTAGGACTATTTCGGGACTAGATATGATGTTCAAGATATTTTTTTGTGTTGGGTTTTGGAATATATTTGTATGATTTCATGAAAAGTTATTTATTCCTCATATTGTTATAGTATGTGTAAAATGAATATTTGTTGTCTTATGTCATATTATTTTCATTTGTTATTTATGTTTTTAATTACATTTGATGATGTTACATCATTTTTGTCTTCAATATGATAAACACGTATCGTCTCTCCACATTGCCTTGAGACCCGCATTGTTAGACAGCAACCTATGGAATATAGGGAGGCATTCCTGAGGTTATGTGGTGACTCAAATGGGGGAACCAGTTATAGTGGATACCCAGCTAGGGATATTACAAATTTGTATCAGATTCATGTCTTTTATATTATTATTTATTCATGGTATACACGAGACTATGAACTTTTCGGGTTTGGAAATAAGATCATGCAGAGGTTCCCGCAACCCCACGTGTGAGGGAAGACCCATGTTTCCAAGGTTGGGAATTAATGTTATGTTTTTTTCTTATATGGTTGGTGGATACTTCCACCATGAGTGATGCACTTTGATGTGATGTTAATGATTTATTTAGTTTTATATCTTATCTCAGTATGGTAAGAGTGGGTGTATGAGTCGATGAATCTTTTGAGGCACCTAGGATTTCTAGTTCATCCATATGATTCCTATGTATTTATAGTTCTTTGGGATTCAAATGATGGTAGTGTAATTTTCAACCAATGGATAATTCGTTTTGATATTTAATTGAAATATTTGAAAATGAAAACATTTTGGAATGTGAATTTGAATAAGGTTTGGTTCTATCGAAATATTGGTTGATAAAAAGTGTTTGGAAACATTAAATATATGGGTTTTTTAAATGGAATGTTTTGTAGTGTGAATTATTGGGAATTAAAATGGTTAATTTTATTAATGAAAATTTTAAAATGGTGGATCTTTTAGGGTAAAATTTGGTGAATATCCTTTGTGTCTTTAGTTGACCTTTTGTATGGTGGTTCGGGTAGTGAGATTGCCTCAGTTTTGAGACCGTGGGTAACGAGATGTGATATATTGATGGGTTGGTGTATGCCAGATAATGGGATTTTTACTATAATGATCATGGTTAGGATTTGACCTTGATGTTGTGAAATTACATTTGTTAATATGGATATGGGTAATCATGATGGTTGAGACCTTGATAGCTTTTTTGGACCCTAGAATGGGTTCTTGGATTGTAGTTTTTATTTATGTGTGTGAGGAACCTTGGTGTGGAACCTAGAGTTAATGGTTTCTTGGTGTGTTTGAAATAGTCTATTTTGGAAAGGGGGGAGGAGTTCCACCCATGAGAGGAGACGTATTTTAGGTTGATGTGTATGTATTAGAGAGATATAGTTCCCTTCTTATTATGTGTCTCTAGTTTAGGGAGTTGGTATCATTTGAATTTAGACGTGACATGCAAGAGTGTTCAGGTTGTGTTTCTCATGCTTTTAGGGTTCATATGACACAGGTAGACATTTTAGGATTTGGAAGTGGCACAAAGAGAGTGTTTCCTATATAATATTTATCGTAGGAGGCTATGTCAGAAGGTTTATAGTTTTGGGTATGTGACTTGAGTTGTGGTTTTGAGTTGATGGTTTTGGGAAATTGAGGGTAACCATAAGAAAGGTTAGCCTTGTGTTGCATGTGCCTTGGAATGTAAACAACATGTGGTTTCATCAGAGGTGGAATCAATGAACAGATGGTTCCATCAAGTTTGGTAAAAGAGAATGGTTATGACCTGGTTACATTCTCGTAGACACATCTGAGTGCATGTAGTTGGTTGTAATGTTGGTTTTGATGGGAATGATTATTAGGGAACTTGACCCAATAATATTGGTAAAATTTCATAAAGTAATCAGGTTGATTTGAGCAGATAAGACAAGGGTTAACAATGTGTGGATGAATTATTTTGATATGGAAGTGACACTCGGGCTAAGGGGTATTAAAGTGTTTGGTATTATTTATAAGAATGTCAAGGTTGTTGGAAGAAAATATTTATAATTCTGTGACTCCAATGAGGCTAACATATTAGAAGGCATAGTCAGATGAGTAAGTTGGAATTTGGGCCTTGATCTGATGATGTATGGATCATGTGATACAGATCTGGGTTCAATGTGTGGTTGTAGAAAAGTGCATGAAATCAAGTGATCTAATGAGTTCTTGATGTGATAATGTGATGTAATGTCGTGATACCATTTGGTAAGGGGTAATAGGTGTCTCAATATAATCGTATGTTGTTTTTCTATGTGATCATAGTAGGAAAAACATGTTATCCCCAAGTCAGTGAGTTGTGGATCGAAGTGTTTGTCATTGTGTTTCATGTAAATCACTATGGTTGTTATGGAAAAACTTGAATGGGGCGATGGAAATGGATCCAAGGTAATGTTGGGTCCTGAATGATTGGTAGAAGTTCATGAATTGGAGGTGAGTTTTGGTTGTAAATCCCATTTGGGTTGTGGGGATTGAGTTTTTATGAGATGTTGGTGCATAGATAAGCCCAAAAATTTAAATAGGTTAAGGTCTCCCCATGGTGTGAGGTGAAATCAGTGGTGGATAGTTTTTTCTGTCATTTTCCAACAAATTATTAGCATACTTTTACCCAGTGATGATCATGCCCAATATCATGAAATTATCCTGGGTACAATAAGAGAACTTTGTCGTTACGCCTATCTACCTATATTTATTTTGGTTGGATATGGAACCCATTGGTGGAAACTATAAGGACCCGACCCTAGTTTCCCAGAGTCGATTCCTTATTTAATAACATTGGAATATAAACAAGGAATATGTTTCCTGAAGGACTGATTAGTTTAGTAGTATTTGAAAAAAAAGATACATACATAAGTACATCATTACAACTTGAAATTAAAAAAACATAGAAATTTCTTCAACCACATCCATATCTCCTATGTTATTTCAGCAAGAATTCATATCAAAATTCTTCATGTCCAATGAAAATAAAACATAAAAAATGGGAATGATCAAATGCTCAGTAATGGTAAGAAAAATAATGGAAGATACCATAACATAAACATTATACATGTTGAATAACTAAAAACATATGCTTTTAAAAAAACTTTAAACACATTATGGTAGGAAAAATAACTGAATAAATAATTCCATAATCATGGGTTTTTTACTAATCGAATAACCACATGAACCATCAATACTATTTTTATAAATATGGAATGCATAATGTGGGACATTATAACCATACCATTAAGGCCTCATGCCAAGACCATAAATAATCATTTTCTCATGGCCTTGTACCAAGACCATAGTTTGTCTCATGAGACCTATCGATGCACCGAGTGGTTATAAAGGGCCCCACCCAACACTTACTATGTCCAATTCTTTCCTCACATTAATGGTGAGAAACATAAACAACATATAAATTCATATTGAAACTAATATATGAAATGTAAATAACTTTCCTCGAATATTAAGCATAAACACTAACCATTCGAAGTAAATTGGTAAATGGTTTTAAGATATCAAATACACAACCAAAATAATCACAAAGAATTAAATTAAATATGGAATCTGATCAAATTAATTATTAACCCCAATAATAGAAAATAATCAACATGAGTGTTGAAATAGATGAAGATGCACTTATAAAATCTTCGACTAATTCTTGAGATAAATACTCTTTTACTTTGAAAAGAAGTGTTCTTTTGGAAAAATATTTGTATAAAAATTGAAGTGATGTAAGATAGTGTTTTCATAATAAAATGGAAAATTTTAAAAAGATAATGGTTTCTAAAAACAGATTATAGAGTGCCCTTGAAAATAGGTAAGAATTTGAGAAATTCTCTTGAATCAGGCTTGTATTTTGAAAACCATTTTGAATGTTTCTTTTTAAAACTTGTAATTATCCACAAATAAGAAAGGATTATAGTTTCTGAACATATATATAACATTAAAACAGAATTTATGAAGAGTAAATAATAATACCTAATAATTTCATTGAGGTAATTAAACAATGAAAGTAACCCGAATGAAAATGGAGGTTCAGGTGGAAAAACATTACCTTAATTATGAATGTGTTTTTCTATTGAAAATAAGGTCCTAGAATATGAAATTATACTTATTAATAAATTATTTCATAACCTATTATAAATTTATTTGTTTTATCATAATTTTTTAGTTCATTTATTTCCTTATTGATACGTTGTAATATTGAATTTTGTCGTTCCGAAGTGTTAGTTTTCTTGATTTTCATAATCGGTTCACTTGTTTTTAAGTAATGAAGCTCATGTCGAAAGGATGTAAATCTACATAATTGAATTCAAATATTATTTATGAACATCAATAGGTTTAAATGTTCATTTATATCATTTATTTTCATGGAATGAGGATGATTCATTATATAAATTATTAATGATAATCAGTTAGATTATTTTGCCGGTATTTTGATTATTAGGAACTTGTTTGGTCATGTGAATTAATATTATGTACATATACTGGTTCCTGAATATTAGGAAGGTTATAATACATATATTATATTCTAGTTCAACTATAAAAATGGTTTCATGACCATAATTAAATATGGTGATAGAAATTGAAAACCCATCGTCCTTGAATGTTATAAATTAACACATCTAAGATGATGTTTTCATTAATAGTATAAAACAATAGAAAACGAGAGATGATGATGAACAATTCCATTATCACTACTAAAATATAGTAAAATTATGGTAATGTAGTTATCATAAAATTTGGATGAAAGTACTCTAGGAAAGAAAAATAAAAGAACAGAACTTGAAAATAAAAGAAAACTTAATAGATCCCTTACAAAAAATTCTACAGCCTAACGACATTGCAACATGGTTTTATAAAACATTAAAATGAAAGGGGACAGGGCTAATCCTTTCATAAAATATTCATAAAATTTTATAGAAATAGAATCATATGGAAAAATGAACATGGTATGAAAACTTGAAATACATACCAAATAAAAGAAAACCTGAATGGAAAAAAGAGAAGTTGAAAATTCTCTTACCTTGTTGAGTAACTCCTAAGACATGAAGGTTGGGACCTTAGGGGCTAAAGGAAACTTTTGGAGGGCTTTATGAGAGGTAAAACTACCAGATCTTGGAGGATTGCGTGTTTAGAATTAATGAAAAATATAGAATGAGTGGGTATTTATAGTAAATGACAGGGAGTTTTTTTATTAATTTAAAAGGACACCTCATTAGTGGTTTTTGAAAAACCATGGGCTTTAACATTGTATTTTCCCATCGTATTATCCAATTGGGACACCTCATGTAGTATTTTACTATACACAAGTAGACCAGAGTTTTATTTTAATTATTACATCACTTTGATGTAATTAAACAAACCAAAAACTCAAAACGGTATTTTTAGAATTCACAAAAAAATTCATGTATTTTAGAAAAATACAAAAAAATCACCCTAGAACTTTAGGACGTGTATAATTCAAAAATGAAATCCATTTTTTGAAATTAATTTTCTAAATATTTTTAATTTAATATTTAAATAAAATCATAATTTATTAGAAAAAAACAACTTTAAAATTATAACTCATTTATAACACCTTGAAATATTAATCAAGGTCCAATAAAATTATCTTACAACCATAAGAAAATAAAGTAAAAATTTATTATTACATTTTATGAAAATACATTTCGATTTTAAATTATTAAATTAATCAGAAAATTGTAATTTAAATATTTATGACATACAAAAATACCAATACTTATACTATGATCATTTTTCACTTTTAATATTTCTAAATTACATGCATACATTCATGGGTGAACTTTCATTTTTTTGTCTAATTTACTATTTATTACTATTCATTACTATTCAAAAGGGTGTGTTCCTTTTCACAAGTTTATGTTACTATTGAAAAAAAATTACGTTTTTCTTATTATAATCTTAATATCTTACTAAACATAACTCAAGATGGTCATTTTTTGAAATTCAAAACATAGTAGAGGTAAAGTTGTGTTTAATGGATAGATTATAAAATGTGTTGTTTAATAGGGACTTAGTGTTTCATGTATTCAATATCTATTTTCAAAAACTTGGGGTGTTACATTCTCCCCTCCTTATAAAAATTTCTTCCTTGAAACTCACAGAATGTTACCTAACTAAAATATTTGCGTAGGTCTTCCTCATAATCTCTTCTAGCTCCCATATTGCCTCTTCGATTTTTTGATTCCTCCAAAGTATCCTTACAAGATGATTCATTCGATTCCTCAACACTTTTTTTGCGTCCATAATCTAGATAGGATCCTCACAGTGAGATAGGTCAGGTTCCGACTCTATACCTTTAGAAGTGAGGACGTGCATTGGGTCTGACATGTACTTTCTCAGCAATGAGACATGGAACACATGGTGTACATTGGATAGTCTTGGTGGCATAGAAAACTGATATACAATATCTCCAATTATATACATGATTTCAAAAGGCCTAATGTACATAGGTCTCAGTTTCCCTTTCTTCCCTAATCTTATAACACCCTTCCATGGAGATACTTTTATGATACGTGATTACACACTTGAAATTACAGCTCCTTCGATTATTGGCATAACAATTTTTTATATTTTTAGATGCTTTGATATGATCTTGAATAATATTTACCTTCATTGTTGTTTCCTACACAAGATTTGGGCCCACAAGCTTCCTTTCCCCAACTTCTCCCAACATGTTGGTGTACAACATCTCTTTCTATACAATAATTCATATGGTGCCATTTGAACACTTGAATGGAATCAATTATTTTAGGAAAACTCCAAAAAAGTTAAATATTGTTCCCACTTACCATGGAAGTCAAGTGAACATGATCTCAATATGTCCTCTAAGGTTTGGAACGTCCTCTATGATTACCCATCAGTTTGAGTATGGTATGCTGTACTAAATCGAAGCTTAGTATCCAATGATTTCGAAAGACTTTTCCATAATTTTGATATAAATGATGGATCAAAATCAGAAACAATTGAGAGAAGTACTTCTTTAAGTCTCACAACTTCATTGATATAGAGTCATGTTAGGAACTCTAGTGTAAAATCATCCCTTATAGTGAGGAAATGTGCATATTTTTTAATTCGATCCACAATTAACCATATTGCATCATTCTTCCTTATAGTTTGCAGTAATCTAGTAGAAAATATAAGATGATTTCATCCTATTTCCACATAGGAATAGTTATAGGTTCCATGAATCCTTTTCGATGTTGCCTTGCATCCTTCACTTGTTGACAGACTAAAAAACTTGATACATAATCCAAAATTTCCCTCTTCATGTTATCCCTCCAGAAATGTTCCTTCAAATATCTATATATCTTAGTGCTAATAGGATCTATGCAGAAATTCGAACTATGGTCATCATCCAATAACTCCATTTTTTAGCTCAGGTACAGTTATAACACAAATCCTTTTCATAAATTTCATAACACCATCTTCACACACAAAATCAGCCATCTTCACATCTTTCAAAGCATAAAATTTCTTTTGCAGGTTCTCATTATTAGGCTGATAACTTTTAATACTTTATAATAAATATGGATGGGAAAATAAATGAATATGTAGTGATGTTTCACCTTCTTTGATAATTCCCATTTAAGGAAAATACATTTCTATATATATATATATATCTCACATTTTTCACCATAGAGATAATGTCTTCATATCTTCAACGAAAATATTATCGCTCTTAACTCGAGATAATGAGTGGGATAGTTTTGTTCATGAATTTTTAACCACCTTGATGCATAGGCAATAACTCTATCAATCAGCATAAGGAAACAACCAATTCCTTTCTTTGATGCATCTCTATAGATCACAAACCCATCATTCTCTGATGGTAGGGTTAGGATCGGATCATTCAACAATATCCTCTTCAACTCTTTGAAATAGTCGTCACATTCCTTTTTCCATATAAACATAACCCCTTTAGGTGCATGATAGGGTCATTGGGTTGACTAAACAGGACAGGTTCTGAATGAAACGCCGATAATAACCTAACAAACCAATAAAACTATGTACCTCAATTATGTTAATTGGAGTAGGCCATTCTTTCACAACCTTTGTCTTTATAGTATCAATATATATTCCATTTTTATAGACAATGTTTCCTAAAAAAGAAAATGATTGAAGCCTAAATTAACACATTCTAAACTTCCCATATAATTCATTCCTTCTAAGAGTCTTCAGAATAGTGCGCAATTGATTTTCATGATCCTCGTAACTTTTGTAGTATAACAATATATATCAAATTATACCACCACAAAGTCATTAATATATTCCATGAAAACTCTATTCATTAGATCCATGAAAACATAGGGTGCATTAGTTAGTCCAAAAGGAATTATTGTAAACTCCTAATGCACATGTATGGTTCGAATTTCTGTTTTTGGAATGTATTCTTTCATTACAAACAACAGACGATTTATGGATCAAATATCAATCATCGAAAAATATTGGGATCCATGATGTTGATCAAATATATCATCAATGATAGGTATGGGATACTTGTTCTTTATTGTTATAACATTGATCTCCCTGTAGTCAATGCACACCCTCATAGCTCTATCATTCTTCTTAATTAAATGAATAGGGGATCCCCATGGAGAAACACTAGGGTGGATAAATACTTTATCACTCAATTCCTCTAGTTGCTTATTCAGTTCCACAAATTCCACAGTGTCCATTCTATAAGGGGTGTTTGATATGGGTCGTGATTTAGGAATTAAGTCAATGGAAAACTCAATTTATCGTTATGGAGGATGTACAGGTAAATCTTTTGAAAAGACATAAAAATATTCTTTCCTGATAGGTACATCCCCTATTTGAACATTATTTTCCTCACCCATAGTTATTTCATTCCATTCCTCCCCAATAATTGAATTTACTAGAGCTACTAAGGATGGATCTAGGTGAGAATTAGATGGTGAGGTGTCTTCCCTAATGATAAGGGATTCCACATCATCCTAAAAAATTTAACCTCCTTCTTATTACAATAAATTTTCACATTATGGTTCGAAATCCAATCCATACATAGGATTATATCAAACTCAATCATGGGTCTGATAATAGAATCAGCAGATAAAGAACATTTATATGCCATAATGGGTACTTCCTAACACAACTTTGTTACAATGATACTTCCCTTAGGAATTTTGAATGATAACTCCCTTATTAAATAAAATTGTAAATATCCTATTTTTGTGGAAAATTGGGAAGATATGAAAGAATGCGATGATCTAGAATCATATAAAGCATTGGATAAGTTTGATGAAACGACTAAAGTACCTGTCACAACTTCGTTAGTAACTTCAACCTCCGCTGTTATGACCGCATAAGTCTGACCTTGCTCCTTTGGCCTTCTTTGGGGAACTTATCCCAGCCACTTAAGACATTTATATGCATAATTTCACATATCCTTGCAATTTTATCATTAAAGATTGGTAGCTTCTTTCTTCCCCTTACAATCTCATGATATGTGTCCTTTTTCTCCGTACTTTTAATAGACTCCCATTCCCTTCCGGAATGTTCCTGGGTATTTCTTTCCACGATTACTATAGGATGGAATTTCAACTCTTCCCTTCTTCCCCATTTCATTATTTACATTTCTAGAGTTTTCAGCAGCCCTCTTCTTCTATTTTTTCATTTAAAGTCATAATATATAGAAAATTATTTTTCTGTCTAGATTGAACTTAAGACTATATCTTCATATAATGAGAATCTTTTGGAAACTAGTGCCCTTCATAAGAATGGTTTTAAACAATCAATGAATCAATAAATTTTTCTCCTTGGATTACGTATGTAGTCCACAACATGACTTGCTAGCCTTGTAAAGTAGGCTTCATACTTTACAACATTCTCATCATCTTCTTTCCTCAGAATCAAAAACTGCCATTCCATATCTGATCACTGTTCACGAGGGAATTGTTTCTAGAAATATTTCCTTAAAATACCTCTATTCCATCTCTTATATTTCTTTCTCCTCCTTTGTGTTTTGTATTAACGACCACCATTGATCTGAAACTCTCAATAGATGATAAAATTCCATAACAACCTTCTCTCTTTCATTACATCCCAAAGTGAAAAATATCTTTCTCTAGGGAATATATCCACTGCTCAGCTACAAATGGGTTTGTAGTCTCATTGATTGGTGGAGGTTATTGTCACATAATGTGATCTAACATAGCTCCCCCACATTGTGGATCTGGATGCTCTATATGGGTAAGGTTATTATTCATAACCCGAGTCAGTTGTCCCAATGTAGTTATAAGTTGCTCAGCACCAGTCACAACAGTAGAGCCAACATCATTATCCTGCATTTGAGGAAAATACCTACACCAGACACATGCATTCATGCAGTTTCCATTCCTTCAACTAGAATCCATTTCTAAATAATGGCATACACTACATTAGGGTATGAATCATAATGTCTAATCTCAATATAGAAAAATACTTATCACAAATTAAAATTATATACTTATCTAATCTCTTAATCATAAACAATGATTCTTTGAGAAAAAATTTACATTTAAATCCTTCGTAATATATTGTAAAGAAAATGGGAATTATCCTAAGCATATCTCCCAGTAGTGTCAAAACAGGTGTGTAGTAAGTCCCATTGTCATGTACCATGATACCACGGGTCAAGCACAAAACTCCTTGTCAGAGTTTTCACTCATAGGTACATCTGTGCCAGAACCACATCCACTTGTAGTATCCCGGTAGGGATTTATCTGATAGTAATATCCACATAATCTATTTCATACCAAAATACTTGGATATATTTTTATTCATATACTCAATTACTATCTTATGGATTTTTTCCCTAATCTGCATTTTCTAAATATAGTTTACATGTTATCTACTAAACTTCCTCTAATACCAATTATAAGGACATTACCTCAGTTTCTCAGAGCTGGTGCCTTATTTAATAAAATTGTTATATAAATAAGGAATATAAATCTTTAAGGACTGAGTAGTTTATTAGTATTGGAAACAATATGCATACATAAGTACATCATTACGACTTGAAATGAAAAAAAAACATAGAAATTTCTTTGAAAACATTCATAACTCCTAGGTTATTTGAGAAAGTATTTCATAAAAAAATTCATCATGTACTGAGAAAATGGAAAATAAGAAAGGGTGAGATCAAATTCCCATTAATTGTATGGAATACAACATAAGATATCATAACATAAACCTTATGCATGTTTAACAACTAAAAACATATGCCTTTAACAAAAATGTGACCACATTATGGTAGGAATAAGATTTGAATAAATAATTCCATAATCATGGGTATTTTACTAGTTGAATAACCACATAGTCCATCAACAATATATTCATAAATAGTTAATTCATAGTGCAGTACATTATAACCAAACTGTCAAGGCCTCATGGCAAGACCATAAATAATCATTTTGTCAAGACCTTGTGCCAAGACCATAGTTTGTCTCATGAGACATACCGATGCACCGAAAGGCTATAGAGGGCCCCACATGACACTTATTATATCCAATTAATTCTTCATATGAATGGGTAAAAACTTAAACAACATATACATTCATATTTAAACTAATATATGAAATGTAAATAACCTTCCCCAAACATTAATCTGAAACACTAACTATTCAGAGTAAATTAGCGAATGGTTTTAAGATATCACATCCACATTAAAATATAATAATAAAAATTTAAATTAAATATGGTGTATTATTCCATGAAATATTAATCCCCATAATACATATGAATCAACAAGATTTTTGAAATAGATAAAGATACACTTATAAAATCTTCGAGTAATTCTTGAGATAAATACTCTTTTACTTTAAAAAGAAGATTTGTTATGGAAAAATATTTATATGAAACTAGAAATGAAGTAATATAGTATTTTCATAATAAAATTAGTGATTTTATAAAGATAATGGTTTCCGAAAATAGATTATATAGTGTCCTTAAAATAGGTAAGAATTTGAGAAATTCCCTTGAATCGAGCATGTATTTTGGAAATAATTTTGATAGTTCCTTTTAAAATGTGTGACTATCCATAAAATAAGGATGGATTATGGTTTGGTTACATATATAGAACACTCAAACTGAATTTATGATTATTAAATAATAATACATAAGAATTTCATTGAGGTAATTAGACAATGAAAGTAACCTGAATGAAAAATGGAGGTTCAGGTGGAAAACCCTTACCTTAATTCCAAATGTCTTCCGCTCTTGAACTTAAAGTCCTGGAATATGAAATTATACATATTAATAACTTATTTAGGAACCTATTAGTCATTTATTTAGATTATTATAAACTTTTTAGTTCATTTATGTCTTTATAGATAAGTTATAATATGAAATTCTTTTATTCTGGAGTGTTCATTTTCTTGATTTTCATAATTGGTTCACTTGTTTTTATGTAATGAAGTTCAAGTGGAATGGATTTAAATATCCAAAATTGAATTTACATATTATTTATGAATATTAATAGGTTTTAATGGTTATTTATATCATTTTTTTTCATGGAATTTGGATGAATCATTATATGAAATATTAATGACAATAACTTAGATTATTTTGGTGGAATTTTGATTATTATGAACTAGTTTGGTCATATTATTTAATATTATGTACATATACAGGTTCCTGAAAATTAAGTGGGTTATAATACATATATTATAGTTTTTTTCAACCATAAAAATTGTTTCATGACCAGAATTGAATATGGTGATAGAAATTGAAAACCCATCATCGTTGAATGTGATAAATTAACACATCTGGGATAGTGTTTTCATATATAGTATAAAAGAACAGGTAGATGATGATGAATTATTCCATTATCACTAAAACATTCAATTATATGTATTTTAATGTATTTATGATAAAATTTTTATGAATGGAGGTGAAGAAATAAAAATAAAAGAATGGAACTTGAAAATAAAATAAAATTTGAGAGATCCCTTACGAAACATTTGGCAGCCTAACGACAACGTAACATGGTTTTAGAAAACATTAAAATGAGATTTTAAAGTGGTAACCCATTCATAAAAGACTTTTATAATAGTATATGTATGGAATAATATATATATAAGAACATGGTATGATAACTTCAAATACATACCACATAAAAGATATCTTGAATGGAAAAGAGAAGTTGAAAATTCTATTACCTTGTAGAGTAACTCCTAATACATGAATGGTTGGGTCCTTGGGGGATTGAGGAATCATTGGGAGGGATATTAGGGAGGTAAGAATACCATATATTACAAGATTATGTGTTTGTAATGAATTGAAATGAAGGAAGTAGTGGGTATTTATAGTAAATGAGAGGAAGTTTTTTTTATTAATTTAAAAGGACACCTCATTTGTAGTTTTTACAAAACCATGGGCTTGACCATGGTATTTTCGTATGGTATTATCCAATTGGGACACCTAATATAATATTTTAAATTAAAAATAATTTACCAGAATTTTATTATAATTATTACATCATTATGATGTCATTAAATGTATCAAGAACTCAAAACTGTATTTTTACTATTCACAAAAGATTCGTGTATTTTAGAAAAATCCCAAAAATTCATTCTAACCATTTTATGACATGTAGAATAAAAAAATGAAATCAATTTTTTAAAATAAATTTATATATATTTTTAATTTAGTTTTTAAATAAAATCACAATTTAGTCCAAAAAAATTACTTTATTACTATAACTTGTTTTATAACACCTTGAGAAATTAATAAAGGTCCCATAAAGTTATCTTATAACCATAAGAAAAGAATGTAACAATTTATAATTAAATTTTATAAAAATAAAAATAAAAATAAATTTATTAAATTATTTTGAGAATTTTAATTTAAATATTTATGACATACAAAAACATAAATACTTATACTATGATCATTTTTACACTTTTGAGGTGTCTAAATTGTATTCATAAAATCATGGGTGAAGTTTTATTTTTTTTCCCAATTTACTATTTATTACTATGCATTACTATTCATAATGGTGTGTTACTATTCATAAGGGTATGTTACTATTCACATGAAATTATGTTTTTCTTATTTAGACTCTAAATATCTTACTGAACACAACTCTAGATGACTATTTTTTGAAATTCAAAACATAGTATAGGAAAAAGTTTTGTTTAATGACTGGATTATAAAATGTGTAGTTTTGTAGGGACTCAGTGTTTCATTAATTCAATATTTAGTATCAAAACCTTGGGGTATTACAAAAATGATATAGGATATGTATATTTGGAGTCATATGGTGGGGAGTACACCATCAAATAGTTATGGGAGAGGTCCTTGGGTTGGAATGGATGACCAAGATTTCCATGGGTACCATTCTTGGAAGCTGGGATCGAGGATCAAGTGATGTTTTTTTGTTTCTCTAGTGTAATATAGACTAACACATAATAGCTTTCGGGCTTAGGTTTTTCTTGAAGCATGATATACAGTGGTTGTAATTTATTGAGGAAAGAAATTGGAATGACACTCCTAAGTGGAAGAGTAGTATGTTATTCATGGATGTGTGGATTAGGTTATGTAGTGGATGTGGCGGCATCATGATTCTAATAATAAACCTGTGAGGAACATGTTTGGATTCCTTGTGAAAGGACAAGAGGGACTTATATGTAGTTATTGATAGAGAAAATCAATGGATTTAGATTGTGGTGCTTTTAAAAGAAATCCAATATGTTAGTATTAAAGTCGTTTATGGGTGTGATGATCCAAGATAATAGTTGATGGAAAAAGGATTTTCTTGTCATAAATCAATAGAGGTAAGGAATATAGTTATATAGGCGTGTTTTAGTGATTTGGTAATGTCTTTAATTGTGATTATGTCTCGGTCATGTGAATTAGTTATGTGCCAATTGTGAATCTAGGCATCTCCAGAATGAGTTGGTAAATGATAGCTCAACATGGTGAGTAAAAAGGAATGAAATTGGGGCATTTTAAATCACAATTAGTTGATGTTTTGTAATGTTTTGTGAATTTAAAAAAATTATAAGGGGTTTTAGGAATAACCAAGTCATCTTTTGTCAATTTATGCATGGAAAAGGTTCTTCTTCTCAGAATATTGATGGGTGAAGTGGAGCATGTCGATGGCATGGAGAGTAGTGGGTGCCTTAGTGGTTGGGTTTTACCAGAAGTCGAGGAATGAATTCGGTATGTGCATCAGATATTGGTGGTTTTTATATGTTACAAGTATCCATGTATAAGTGAAAAGGGTATCATATCAATGGTAGAATATTTTTGTTTTTGGATAATCTAGTTGTGGGTGTTCCAACACATTATGGTAAGAGGAATAGACATTGTAAGTTGCAATCCACCTCTAGTTTGATGTTTTAGTAGAAAGTGTGTTTCATAATTAAAGGAAACCTTGAGATAGTTCAAGTTGTTCTTATCCTTCATATGTATGGTATATAAATGTCCACTCCATGTGGTTTCAATGAAAAGGATACATTTAAATTGTTTGTTGGAGTTATCAGGGATGTTTGGCCCCAGTGAGTTGGGAAACACATCAGTTAAGTTGTGAAAATTTAGTTTAGGTTCTATTGGTGTCTTTTTAAAGGTAGAGGTCCCCAAAACCAGAAGATAGTGGTGGTGAGATAAAGTGTATGGTTGGGATCACCATAGTGGGAAAATGGTTGATTGATGATGTGAGTTGTGGTACGAGTTCGATGGTCTCGGGTGAGCACCATTTTGGTGTTTAAATTTTGGAAATGAGTGTGGTCTTATATTTTTAATGATTATGTATCTTGAGATAAATTTTGTTCTTTGGTGGGGTTTTGGATGTTAGAATATGAATTGAGGTCATTAAGCCTAGATTTGTGGACCTATTATGGCCAGAGAATGTGTTTGGAATTTTATGTGTTCCTTTGGTGACGACAAGCATGAGTCACTGTTAGATTTTTGGAAATTGGGTGAGATGGAACCAAGTGATTTGGGCCCTGAGTTTTGGAGAGGATCATAATGAAGGTGTTCCAATTGGGTCTCCCAAGGTAGAATAGCAATTTATTGATTAAATTTTGGTGTGTAAGTTCAGTGTTTTTACATAGAATTTTATCTTATTTTGATGTTGTCAATGATGAGTTTGAGGTGGATGTGTCCTTGGAGGAGCAATAGGTTCGTGATTTGGATAATGGTGCAGAGGGTGTAAGATCCAGACCATTCAAGGATGTTTGGCCTGTATTGAATTTTGGTTCAACTATATTAATATTGCTAATGAAATATTTCAGAAAATTATGATGAGTATCAGGGGTATCCCAAAGGTTTGGGGCATAGAAAAGTTTGAAAAGTGTCCAACTGTGCTGAGATTTGGGTTGGAGTGTAGTTTGTAGTAACAGTTCTCTATAATAGTGTGACTTTTAGGAGGCGTGTGCATGGTTAGCGAAACTATGAACGGTGTCCTATGAGACCATTTTTCATTATTTCCACTTGGACAATATTGAGAACATAACCACTGTATGGTACATAAAACCATGCAGGTGTCTAGAAAGACCGTGCATCATAGTTCCCTCTTAGATAGAGGGGGATGCATATTTGTCACATGGTTTGGCCAACCTTGCACCCAAACCATAGGCATCTTAAAAATGGAGAAATTCCCATTTTTTCCTCATGGGGTTAAAATATTCTTCAACAAATTTCTCTTCTATTTATCCTCTAACAACATGGGAATGGAACCAAACCCTCTTAAACTTCCAAGATATAATTATCCTTATATTTTTAGGTGTTTAGTGTACCGTTTTGGGCAAATCAATGATCCAAGTAAGACTCTACCTCTGTTTCCTTCCATCATCTAGAATTGTCTTGGTGTGTGATTTCATCTCCATCAAAAATATATATACCCCATTTTTATAGGGTGTTATTTTCCATTGGGTTTGACACCATTTTAGTTTGAATAAATTGTTTATTTTGGGCAAGTGGTTTTCTATGAACATGAGGTAGGTGGTCTTAATGAATTTTCCCATAATCTTGATGATCTATATGTGTATGTTGTTGTGAAAATGTAATTTGTTGAAATCATTTTGTGTATTTGGATATGAAGAGTGATTTGGGCCTTTATGTGAGGTGTGAACCCCTTTATAGTTCCCATTAGGTGCATTGATGACTTGATATGGTACTTAGGGCTACCCATGGGGTGAGACAAACCCTTATAAAGGGTGAGTTGAATGTGTAAACATTTGGATAGGGAAAATTATAAAATCAGATAGGTTATAATGATTAAATTAGATTGTGGGAATTATTAAATACGGTCAATATAAGGTTTATTACAATTTCATGAAATTCCTATGTGGCCTTTGAAATTTTTCAAATGATTTGTTTTGGATTTTGATCCAGTAATGGTTTTAAGTGAAGAATGTGATGTTTATAAAGTGGTACAATTTTTAAAAGGAGTTATTGGCCTCATTGTGTTTAGAATTTTTATTTCCTTATATATTTTAAATGATTATTTGAAATGAGGTCATGGTTCCCCTTTTTGTGAAATTTTTGTAATTATTATTTGAAATGGTTATAAATGAAAATGAAGGCCTTGAGGCATGGTTTAGTTTTCTAAAGATAGATTTCATGTTTTAAAGGGGTGTCTTGAGGATGATTTAAAATGAGTATTTTTGAATTGTCTTTTATCATGAATTGTGAAATCAAATAGATGTTAATTGTTGTCTAGTTGTTAATATGGATTATATGAAGTTTTCTATAATGTTATATGTGCTTAATTATTTTTGGTTTGTAAACAATATATGTGTATTGAAATTGGATAAGGAATGTAAATGGTTAATAAAGTATGTGAACACAAATTAATTGTATGTTTTATGAGTGGGGTATTGGACTGAGGATATACTCCCAAAATTTTGGATATATTGATGTTATGGGCCCCATCGATGCATTGTTTGAGTTAGAATGTATGGTTGAGGATCTATGCTCCTAACATATGGATTGAGATTCTTTGTTTGGGTTGGGATGGACTCATGCTCTTGGGCCCACCAATTTATTGTCTGAGTTAGAATATCGAACTAAGGAATTATTCTCTTAACTTATGGAATGAGGTACCTTTTTTAGATTGGGTAAGACTGATTCTATAGGCCCCACTGATGTATTTTTTGACTTAGGATATCATAGTGTGGCTCTATTCCCTAAATATTTACATGATTAAGAAGTTATAGTAAGGCACTCTCCTCCTATATTTGGCATGGATTGGGATGTCAGGTTGAGGATATATGCTCCTAAATGTATAGACATGGCTTGATTGGTGGACGGATGATCTGAGGTAAGATGACTAATGGTTTGGTTAGGGAATTACTTCTTGTGACTAAATCTATGAAACCATTTATGTAATAGATTAGGCTCCTAAATCTACCAAATCTACTTTAGTTGGTTGGTTGACCCTATATATATTCATGGATTAAAATGGTTATTTTATGTTCTATTAATTGTGAGAAATTTTTTTTGTTTTCGATCTTATTGTTTTCAATATATTTTCTATATACACTATTTTAGGGACTGGTTATTTATTTAGACATCATTGGTGGTGGCCAAATAAGTTTTACTCATACCCTACTCAGGTCACCATATCATTTTCGCACCCAATTAGATGCTAAGTTTTTTCTAGTACAGGTTTAGGATAATGACCAGGTGTACAGTTAGTGCATAGGCTATTTTGTGGGAGTATGGGAAGTTAGGACTGTGTTGGGACTCGGGACTGTGTTTAGGATCTTTTGGTTGTTTTGGTTGTTTTAATTTATTTGTATGACTTCCTAACATATCATGTATTCATCGTATTGTTTTTTCATGTGTTGCACAATTATTTGTTTCTTAAATTGTATTCTTTCCATTTATTTTATCTTCTTGTAATTACATTTGTTGAAGTTACCTCAATTTTGGGTCCACTAGGATAAGCATGTATAGTCCTCCCACATTACATTTAGACCTAAATTGCTAATCGGTAGCCTCTAGCATATGGGGACGTGTGCTAGAGGTCATGTGGTGACCCTACACAAGGAACTAGTTATAGTGGCTACCAGGTCAGTGATGTTACATATATATGATTCTCATTATGTAATTGGTGGAACAAATATCTCCCTCCAATGCATTGGGTATAGATTGACATCTTGTGAGATAAAAAGGAATGTAACGGGGAGTGAATGCATATCATTAAAGGTAATTTTCAACTATGTTAGTCTTGAAAGTTATCCTTGAATACTATGATGGTTTGGGGAGTGAACCCATTCCACTATAATAGTTTTAATAATGAGCCTTGACTTTTAAAACATCATATTCTATGATTATGTGTATACCAAAACCTTATGCCTTATGATAAGGTAACATTCTCATGGATCAGGTTCTTTGATTTCATTATGATTTATTTTTTGATGAACATCCATGGTTTATTCCATGACTCAAGTTTACGATATATTGAATGTACTGTATGGTTTTCAATTGTTATTCCTATACCCTTAAGCTCATGATATGTTTAAATATCGCCTGTTCTCCCTTGCGGAGTATATGAGCTAACCCATCCTTACGTTTTCTTCTCCAAGTTATGAATAAAGGTTTTATGTTGGTTATGTCTACTAATAGTACTATGTTGGAAGACCATCATAGGAGATGTTGAATATCTTTCATGAAATAATAATATTGAGTTCCATGTTTCCAAAGGCACAATAACTTTATGATCCTTAGAAATATGTTCATATAATTTCATTAATATTCCTCTAAAAAGATATAATATATATGTATGAGATGTTTGGGCCATTATATGTGACAAACCTATCCCCGAAATACATTAAATCTATGAACAAACATTCCTTACGGAACATTAAACCTGTGAAAAACATGTCCCCAAAAGACACTAAATATATAACCAACCAATATCCACACAATGATACATATATAACAATTACATACCCATATGAAGTTAATTTTTTGACTACCCCACCCCCATAAGAAAAAAAATATCTACCTCATACAGTGAACGTGAGATGCATGAGGTAAACAAGTCATCATATTCCTTATTCCCATGATGAAAATTACCTCATGAAGAACATGGGATGCCTCAGGTTCTATACTCGATATGACTCATATATGAGATTCCATTGACATAGAAAGGGGAATATTTTATAGGTGACCAATACACCCAGTTTCCAACGATATCCATTTTTTCCCAATGTTATCACCAACTATGACCATAGTTTTCTGCCTTTGTCGAGGGAGAAGCAACATTATTAACTGGTACCCCCCACAAGATGGCATTGGGAATGAGTTTCATGAAAAAGAATCTAATATATGAGGTAGAATTATAATAAGAAAGTTGATACAAATATGAATAAATTATAAGAGGAACCAAAATACCATTACCCTATTTTTTTGAAGGATCCAACATAACCATTCATGGTTGTAGTGGTCACCCACCTTGGTTAAGTGGGAATGCGGGGTAAGAAAAGTATATCGTGGCCCTGACATGTGCCTCGATAAACAACATTGAAAAAAATTATAAGGATTGATTTCATTCATATATATGATGATTATTATACATTAATCATTATAAAATGATATTATATCTTTTACATTCTTACCATTCTATTTATTAAAAAATTGTAACATCTTTCGTGCGTACGTGTGTAATACCACCTCCAAGAGGAGATGTGTTTCGTTCTCCCTAACCACATCATGTGAATGATATATATAAGTATATTTATATATATACTATGGTTTATATGATATTATTTTTATTATGTAAATATAAAATAATATGTACATATTTCTAGAATAATTGTTGAAAAATGGAAATGTTGCTCATCTGTACGTATGATCTACCATCTCCATGATTATAATGTAGTTAATTATTAATAATCTTATTTAATTGTTAGTTTTAAAAGTATAATTAATATATAAAAATTATAATTATTTAATTATTATTATTCTGGAGATGAAAGACCAATGGACACTTTTACTATAGTTAAACTACCAATGTAATTTTTGACATATGAACTGAATATCATCAAAATATTACATGTCAATTTAATTTATTATGTAATTAAAAATAACTTGGTTTTAAAGTAAAATAAAAGGAAAAATATACATGAAATTGGTTCTTAAACATGTAAAAAATTCATATAAGTTTATTATTTACGAATATAAATAATGTATGTGGCGATTCATACCTGAGGTAAAGGAATTCATCTAAATTTCCATTCACTGAGAATATTTTTATATTATGATTCAATTTATTTTATATGTTGTATTTAATTTACCTTTTACTTATTATATAAGGAATATTTCATAATTCATATCATTTTATGTTTCAAATTAAATTGCCTCATCCAAGGGGATTTTACTAAAAAGTTTCCAAGTGTTAAGGGGTTTTATAAATCAATTTATTTTCATTGGGTTTTGTTACTTATTCAATGTCTTCGATAATATAATATTATGTTTGTGATTTATTTTGATTATTTTATATTGTATTTAATCTTTTTAATTTCGATTTACATTTTTTACCCATAATCTATTCATTTATTAATTTATTATGGTTTTCATGGTCAAATTATAGATCATTAAGAAAATTATTGGGGATCATTTCCAATAGAATGTTAAATCAACTAGACTTTCTATGTTAATTAGTGAGGGTTATTGATACATGATAAAATATTGGGATATTTAATAAATAAATAAAATTAATTTATTATGTATCACTTATTAAGTAATCAAGAGATGTACTAATAATATGATTTTTTTAATTTTATAATAAATTGAAAATTTCATCAGCCACACTATCCCCATGATCAATATTGGAGAATGACTACCTCTTAACTGGAAGTAACTTCTAGGAGTGGTTTAGAAACCTTTGGGTTCTGATATTCCATGAATGGAAATCTTACATTCTAGAATCCTCTATGCATGATCTGACTGCTAAAGAGGCAAGTGATGAAGTGTTCCTTGTATATGAAAAAACTTTTATTGGTGGGATATATGTTAAATGTTTGATTCTTTCATTAGTGAATAGTGAACTAATATAGTCTCTTGAAAACATAGATGTGTATAGAATTCTTGAGAACCTATATGGTATTTACTAGGAGTGAAATATATAGGAAGAGATTGATATTTCCAAGGTGGTATTTTAGAGAAAACATGGAGAGGGTTCCCAATATGGACCTCATGTTTTAAAGATCATTGACTACATTAATCACATAAAGTTTCTAGGATTTTAAATCCCTGAAAAAATGGCCACTAACCTCATTCTAGAATCACTCCCTCATAGAATCTCCATCTTTATCTTAAATTTTAATATAAAAAACATTTATAAGTCTTTTCCAATATTCGTACTCTTATTGACCATGTAGATAAAGACAAAAGACATGAAATACTTTTCGACCTTGAGGTGAACAAACGGAAAGGAATAAAAAAGATCTTTAAGACCAAGTATTCTTCATTCCCTTCCAAGAAGAGGAAGATCAAGGGAAATCTAGGGGAATATAATGTTTTTATTGTGGAAATAAATCCCATTAAAAGAAAAACTTCACCCATCCAAAGAAGAAAGGTGAGGCTTTCAGTATGTTTGTTATCAGGTGTAATTTATCTGTTTCTAAAAATTGGATATTTGATAGAGCTTGAATTGTTCATGTATATATTAGAATACATGAATCAAGTATATTGAGAAATATTGGCCAAGGAGAGGTATATCTTCAGTCATCCAATGAAGGTAAGCTTTCTATTTTAGCTGTCGAGGACTACCACCTTACGTTGCAGGCCAAAATGATCTTACTTTTAAATGGTTGTTATTATGTTCTATTAGTTACCAAAAATATTATTTCTATATTCATACTTGATATGGATTGATTTATTTTCATAATTGTGAATAAATGTTTCTTCTTTTATAAAGATATAATTTTTATGGAAAGGAAAAATTAAAATAATGTTCCTCATGTGTTGGATTACATGAAGGAAATAATGGAAATCGATATCGAAGTTACTTCACATGACTCCCACCACACAAAACTTGGAATAATTGGATAGGTCATTTAAATTAATAGGTCTTGACTAAATTACATCAAGATGGATATTAAGAGTATTTTGAACTAAAACCATATGGTGTATGTCATGCATGTTTATAAGGAAAAATGAACAAACCCCCATTTAGTGGGAAAGTTGAAAGGGCTATAGATAGTATTGAATTAGTTCCTACCTATGAGTGTGAACCATTTATTATTGGACTAAGGATTGGTACTCATACCTCATAACATTTACAGATGATTTTTTTAGATATGGATATGTCTACTTAATTAGGTATAAGTAAGAATCTTTTGATAAATTGAAGGAATATAAGAATGAATTTGAGAACTGGATTGGAGAGAAGATTATGAAAATTCATTCAGACCATGGAAGATAATATCTTAATTAAGACATTATAGATTATTTATAGAAAATTAGGATATTATTTCAACCCACTCCTCATTATGTTCTATAATGGATTTGTGTACGTGGAAGGACGAACCGTACCTTGTTGGATATGTTGAGATCAATCATGAGTCATGAGAGTCTTGCATTATCCTTTTTAGGATATGTGCTTCAAATACCATCATACATATATAACTGAGTTCCAACTAAATCAATAGATGGTATACCATACCAATTATGTAATGTAAAGAATCTTGTGTTCTCTTACTTACATGTTTGGGTTTACGGAGCATTTTTTTAATGCCCCTTCAGGTAACAAAATATCACCCTAAGGAACAACGTGAATATTTACAGGATGTCCCAAAGAAACAAATGGATAATAAATATAAAATCCTTCAATCAAAAAGGTTGTGGTTGAAATGCATCACATATTTCTTGAGGAGTATCTTATCTGTAAAAGAGATAGTGGGAGGAAGATATACTTTGATGAAGTTCAATATCAAGAAACACAAGATTTGGAACATGAAAAAATTACCCAAATCCCCAGGGAATAATAAACTTTCCCAGGGACACAATTACTATGTAAGATAATAATAGAGGTTAGATAACCAAAATGGAATGATTTTATAGTCACTATGGACGGTGAATCATTATAAGTTGATAATTATGAACCTGTTACCTATAAAAAAGTCTTAAGTGGCATAGATATTTCCACATGGAAAGAAGAAATGAAATATGAAATGGATTCTATGTAGAAAAACCAAGTCTATATTTTGGTAGATCCAAAAGTATATGTAAAGACTATTGGTTTCAAATGGATGTTCAAGAATAAAATTGACATAGAAGGAAATGTTAGTACCTATAAGGCATGACTGGTTTCAAAATGGTTTAAATAGAATTAAGGAATTAACTATGAAGAAACCTTTTCACCGGTTTCAATGATGAAATCCATCACAAATCTACTTACCGTTGAAACTTTCCAAAATTATTAGATTTGGAAAATGGATGTGAAAATATCCTTTCTTAATGGAAATATTTCAGATGACATATATATTACACGGGTAGAAGTATTTTTAACTCCAAAGGATGCCAACAAGGTATTCAAATGTCAAAGATCTATTTATGGATTAAAGATATTATCAAGGTCATAAAACATTCAATTTTATGAGGCCATATGGAATTTCATTTCATGAAGAATGAATATGATCCATGTCTCTATAAATGGTTTCTTGGGAGTATATTCATTTTCTTAAAAGTATATGTTGACGAAATAGTACTCATTAGAAACCAAATACCAATATGAAAGTTCTTTCAGGTTTGGTTAAATAAATTATTATATATGAAGGACATTGTTGAGATAGTATATAATCTTTGGATTAAGATTCATCATGATAGATCCAAGATGTTTGTCGACCTAAGTCAAAGAACATCAATTAACAAGATACTGAAGAGATTTAGCCTGGAACAATCCTATACGAGATTGTTGCCAATGTGACATTGTATTCATATTTCTAGGAAAATGATTCCTAAGACACGTGAGGAAAGAAACAAATTGTCAACAATTCTATATGTATCAGTGATTATTTCAGTCATGATTGTTAGGCTATGTACTAATCTAGATGTCACCTGTGAATTAAGTGTGGTAGGGACATTTCAAGTTGATCTAGGTGATTTCCATTAGATGGAATCCCATATTATCATTATGTTTCTAAGGAATTATAAGGATATATTTCTTTTTTATAGAGGAGATGAGGAACTAGTCATTAGAGGATATGGAGATGGTAGTTTCAAAACTGATCAAGATGACATGTTGTCACAAAGAAGATATATATTCACATTGAATATAGGTGTTGTGATCTAGAAGAGATCAAAGTCGGATGTGGTTATAGAATCTATAGTAGATTATACATATATTACAGATTATGAGGTAGATAAAAAAGTGTGGATGAAAAACTTTTCAAATATATTAATGTGGAATTTAGAAGTGAATATCAAATCACACACTATTGTGATAATACTAAAATAGTGACTCTTGAAAAATATACATGGTCACATCAACAGACAAAGCACATATTTGGGAAGTATCATCTCTTGAAGGATTTTTCTTAGAGATCTAAAGTTGTAGCGAGTAGTATTTCCACAGAAGACAATGTGGAAGACCCCTTGACTAAATCCTTGACTCAAAAGAAGCGTGATTATCGTGTAATGTCTAGCAAACTGAAGGTCATATGTAGTTGGATATAGTCTGAGTGGGAGTTAGTTACAGTTTGTGTAATAGGACCAAATGTTTCTACATTGATTATATTTATATTTTATGTAACACCCCGAGCTTCCACGATACGCCTCTCTTTCAATAATGCAATAGCTTGCATTGTACGCAAGTTCGAGTTCTAAAACACCGTGACTAATCAAAGTAGCCGTTATGAATAGTAATAACCACTTTTTAAAATTATAGAAATCTTATATTTCAAAATGGACTTCATTTTTGTATTCTTAATATCGAAATTATCCTATGTTGAATTTTTGGTATTTTTCTGAGAACTTCTAATTTTTTATGAATAGTGAAAAATACTTTAAAACAACTTTTTTAATCAAAATAATTTATTGTGATAAATTATACTATTTAGTGGTTTTAAGGTATAATTAGAATATATTTTTACCATTTTATCCAATGGTGGTCATTAGAATTAATTTAACATTGAAATTGGACATAAACAATTGCCAGTTTTTTTGATATAAATTGTTTCTTAAAAACACACTATTTGTCATAACAGCGGGAATTAATTATAAAATTAATTAATGCAACTTATATGTTTGGAATTTTGTAAAATAGACATCATTTTTGAATTCGGAATATCAATTATAGCTTAGGGTGAAATTTTGGCCTTGTTCTGAAAAACATCAATTTTTGATGAATAGTGAAACCACTAAGTGGTAGTTAAATAACTGATTTTTCGTTTAAATGAAATATTACCACTTCTGTGATTTGATTTTCAAAAATCCGACATACATGGTTGTCATTAAGAAGTAAAATGTGGTTCAATGAGATAAAAATAATTTTTTGGTGAATAGTAACTTTTAAGTTCTTAATCGCGATTAGAGGTAATTAGTGTAGTTTAAGGTACAAATAATGTTTTAATAATATGAGATGAGCATGACAGTTTTCCTACTCCTATTGGATGAGTCATGGCCGACCAAGGAAACTCATGGGTCAACTTGGGGACCCCATGGAGCCACTTTAGTTGGAAAATGACATTAATATATATTTATTTAATGTTAAAAATAAATTGACACAAACATGAGTTATTTTACTAAAACAGTTTTTAAGTGGGGTTACACAAGTCCAAATTTTGTCTATAAATATTCATTATAAAGCTAAAACGATTTAATACATAATAGTATTTGTTTTATAATTTTTAGAAATTAAATAAATTAAATTATTTATGACATCATTATGATGCAGCGATGACCTCATTATTTAACGATTTAAATAAAATGAGAAGATAATGCAAAATCCAAGGCTTACACTTGTCGAAAGCCTATTGGATGAGGATATTTCGAAACCATATCACCGTAGCCTCTAATTATATAAGTTTGGGACCTTTATAATCCGAAAAGCATTGTTAAATAATGTAACAGTTCAATATTTCCAAAAGTGCCCCTCCTCTCCACTTATAAAAGGCCCCCACCTCTCCCACCTCATTTACACTTTCAAGCCATTTGGCTCGGCCAAACTCTGCCCAAATACTCTCCCAACTTCCCCCTCTTACTCCTAGAATCCTTACTTTGGGCAGAAATCTTCCCAAGGAAGCCTTTGGCTCAAATCAAAAAGAGTTACCCGATTTTGAGGTAATGTATTTTCTAATGTTGTTTTGTTTTATTTTTCTTCTCCAACCCCCTAAACTCTTTTTATTCATTTATTTTGTAACAACACCAGTATACTCAATATACTAGGATATTTTTATAAGAATTATTCGAGCTACACTTACACACACCTACATCTAATGGTTAAAGAACATACAGTTTCTGTGGATGGCGAATTTCTGCCTCACGAAACGATGATTGTTCAACACTCATATAACACCTTCAAAGGTGGCCATTAAGATGTCACTATTTTTATATATGATATATAATATTTTTATGTTTTACTTATGCTTCTGTATTTCTCATTTATGGCATACTTTATGATTTCCATTATGGGTAAAACGCGATAATTTCATTTTAGGAAGTGCGGACTACCGCCCCCTCAAAGTGATTTGAATCGTTAATGCCATATGTCGGATGTATAAAGGATGAAGAAAATGGTATTATACACTATATTATACTGGAATTATATTATACATTTATATAATTATGATTTAGTTCCATTAAATATGAAATTGAAATGAAAGTAGCGTTCATGCGTACGTACGGCTTACCGTCTCCATGAACGGTGCATTTCATTTCTTACCTCTAAATGTTACGTAATATTATAAATGAATGTATATACTGGATATATAATATATATATGACATCTAAATCATGAATATAATTCTGGATATAATGGATATTCTACCACAAGAACAACTTGTAATTATAAGAAGTTTATTGTTGACTCAAGTTACCAAAGATCGACAAAACGACCGTTATTAACTTAAATAATTACATAATGTTCATAACATTGTAATAAGTGATATAAAAAGGATAATTAAATTTAAAATGGTTCTTAATAAGGTAGATATTAACTCTAGTTTATTATTCAGGAGGTTAAAGAACGGTTGAGTCAAGTCGGACACAAGGTAAGGGAAATTCGTAACCCAATCTCTATTCTTTGGGTTAATCTCCTACTTTCAAATTAAGTCATGATATTATTATGTCCTATCATGTATTTATAATTTCTTTATGTGTGCATATAGTGAATACACATAATAGATATATTTTATTTAAAAATTATCTTTTTAAGAGATTTCTTCTCAATCTCCATTCATTGAGGCATATTTTGTTCTATACACAACTTTCTTTTATAAGGTGTATAAACCCTTTTGACTTTTACGTTTATTCAAAAGGTTGTATTTTATAATTATGTGATTTTTAAATGATTTAAAAAAAGAGATATTTCTCTCTAATATATGAAAATCCAGTGCAAATGTATACGTATTTAACGCAAGCTTAAAAATGTTTTCAGAAAACCTGACCCTCGAGTGTGGTAGTCAGGAAGGGATTGGGCGTGGACCCATCATGGCCTGTAATTAGTCGAGCAGTCTCAGAATTAGTTATTTTGTTTTCAGAAGCTTGCATAATGTTTTCATAAAAACACTGGAGTATATTTGAGCAATTTTAAACATAAGTATCTTCTAAAAAAATTTCATCGGCAGGTCTCATGAGACAAACTAGTGTCTTGGCACGAGGCCTTGACTACGTGGTTATGATAGTCTGGCATTATGAATTCCATCATTATGAAAGTGGTTATTGATATTGCATGTGATTATTCGACCAGTAGAATATCCATGTGAAGAAGTGAATGGCATTATCTCATTTTACTTTTGCCATATTATGTTGATGTTCATGTTTAAAAGGCTTTTGTTTTAGTTATAAATTGCCATAAATTTTTATGTTTATTTATGAAAGCTTCCGCAATATTGTTACCCTTACTGAGCATCTGAGCTCACCCCTTTCAATGTTTTAATATTTTCCAGGATGTGAAGAAGTATTTTATGAATGACCTGCAGGGATAGTCAGAAGAGGATATGAGTGTGGACTATGAAGACTTTGTTAATAGTTTTTCACTTTATGATGTAATTTAAGACTTATGAATGTATCTAGTGTTTCCAAGGCTACTAAACTAATCGGTCTTTCGAGACTTGATCTTTTGTGATCATGCCAATGTTACGAAGTAATGCACCGACTCTGGTTAGCTGGGGTCGGGGAGTTACAGTTGGTATCAGAGGCAGTTTAGTACTAACCTTGGAAGCTAGATTTAGATAAACTCTGATTAGAGCACATAGCCCGAAGATAGACTTTGAGGATTAGTATAGAAGAACTTCCTAGAATTATGGTATTGTAGAGATTTTGTGAGTTTTCCGAGCAATACATCCCTGTCTGGATACGAGCAGGTAGAGGCGGCTCTGGCACAGATGTACCTAGGGGTAAAACCTGAAAACACCGCTTTGAGCTAGACTCGAACGGGAACTGGTGCACGACAACGGGCCTTGCTGCACTCTTGGTTACGACACTCCTGGGGGATATGCTTAGGATAACTCTCATTTTCTTTACAAATCATTATGAAGGGTTTATGAGTATATACTTCCTCAAAGAAAACATTTTTATGATTATGGATTATATCCATAAATAGTTCAATTTATGTTAAGTGTTTTATAAGTATGAGATTATGTATTTTGATTCATAAACTGATCTAGTTTATGCCATTGTTTAGAAATGGCGCCTAGTGGAAGAAATGGAAACTGTATCAATTCACGTACTCCATGTAGGGATTTCCCTCCTGCTCAAGATAATTATAATGGGGCTGGTGATGGAACTGGTGCCGATCAGCTAATCACCATACTGGGACAACTTACTCAGGTTATGAATAATAACCTTACCCGTATGGAGCACCCTGATCCACGTCGTGGAGGATCAATGTTAGAACGATTCATGAGGCAACAACCACCAATGTTCAATGGGAGTACAAATACCTTAGTAGCCGAGCAATGGATAAATTCCCTAGAGAAAATATTTCAGGCTTTGGGGAGCAGTGAAAGGGAAAAAGTTATCATGAAAGTTTACCGCCTCACTGGAGATGCCGATCAATGGTGGTCACTAATTCAAAACACAAAGGAAGATGATGAATTAACAAACATGGAATGGCAGGAGTTCAAAGAGCTGTTCTTAGAAAAATACTTTCCTCGAGACCATCGAACGGATATGGATAGGCAATTTTGGAGTCTGAGACAAAAGGAGGATGAGAATGTCGCAAAGTATGAGGCCAACTTTACAAAGTTAGCGAGGTATGCTGCAGATTATATACGTAACCCAAGAGGTAAGATTGATCATTTCATTGATGGGTTAAAACCATTTCTCTGTCGAGCTTTAGTATCACAATCCTTCTCATCATACGAAGATATTGTCTTGTGTTCTATCAAGACAGAAAAGGAATTCTCTAAGTCTTATGACAACAAAGTAAAGCAAGAGAAGAAGAGAACGGTGGAACAAGAGACAGATAAAGGGAAAAAGGGAAAGAAGGATTTTCCATTATGTGATAATTGTGGGAAGAATCACCCTGGTACTTGCCTAAAAGGAATGGGAGTTTGTTATAAATGTGGAGAAAAGGGTCACCAGGCTCGTGATTGCAAGGGAAAGAAAGAGGTTGTCAAAGTTGAATGCTACAATTGTAGGGAAACAGGGCATTATGCAAATGAATGTCCTAAGCGTCAAGGAAACTTACCTTAGAAAAGGCCAAGGGATCAAGGCCAATCTTATGCTGTGACTACAGTTGAAGCGGAATAATTAATGTATTGGTACTTTTGGACTCAAGGATTATATTCTGGTTATAAGAATAATGTGATATATATATATGGATTGTATTGCAGTACTTGTTGATTTCAGTAAGGTTTTAATATGATTAAGGTAATCATATTTTTAGTATGTGACAATAAGAGAAACTTTTCTTTGTTTGGGGAATCTGATGTTACAATTGATTTTGGAATTTAGAGACCTTTTAGAGAAAGTCTGGACGGAGGTATTTTGGATAACTATTAAGGTTGGAATGGATTAAGTTGAACCATGGATAGTATTGTTTAAGGTCAAAGAATTTCTGAAGATTATTTTTGGAATATTATAATACTATAGTTTTAGGAAAAAGGACAACCTGCAGGGTGGGGAATAACCCGTCGCGTCGGACAAAGCTGCAGGAATCGAACCCACAACCATAGTGCGACAAGCCTTTATTTCCTACCACTAGCCTACAGGAAGTCCCTGGTTATTACAAAATAGTTTTACTAATCTAAATGGTATGTGTTAACATTTTGAACCTTATACAATTAGGATAAATATAATATTTTTGAGTTCCGTTACCATTTGGAGTAAAAGTTGGGTTTGTGGTAAAAATTTATTAATGAATGAAAGTATACATAACAAGTATGTATATTCCCTTACGTTCTTAGTAAATCTCCTAAATAAATTCCTCAACATTATAAAAGGTAACTTAAAACAAAAATGTTGTCGGTTAACTTCTCCAACTGGGGATTCAATGACCGTTTAACCAATCACAAGTTTGTGATTTTCTTGTGGTTAAACTTTCTCCTAATCCTGTTTTCTATAACTCTGCATCAGACCTTGATGGTTTGTTTTTCTTCCATATCCATATTTTCATATAATCCTATAATGGGCTATATCGGGTGACCTTTGTACTTATCCTGCTTTCTTTTAATGTTATATATTTATTAACCTTATTTCCGATGTGGGTTTTCCTCAAAGGTATTTTCTCTTTTCAACCTTTTATTTTCAAAGAAAAATATCAAATTACGAGGACGCAATTTATTGAAGGAGGGGAGAATGTAACACCCCGAGCTTCCACGATACGCCTCTCTTTCAATAATGCAATAGTTTGCATTGTACGCAAGTTCGAGTTCTAAAACACCGTGACTAATCAAAGTAGCCGTTATGAATAGTAATAACCACTTTTTAAAATTATATAAATCTTATATTTCAAAATGGACTTCATTTTTATATTCGTAATATCGAAATTAGCCTATGTTGAATTTTTGGTATTTTTCTGAGAACTTCTAATTTTTTATGAATAGTGAAAAATACTTTAAAACAACTTTTTTAATCAAAATAATTTATTGTGATAAATTATACTATTTAGTGGTTTTAAGGTATAATTAGAATATATTTTTACCATTTTATCCAATGGTGGTCATTAGAATTAATTTAACATTGAAATTGGACATAAACAATTGCCAATTTTTTTGATATAAATTGTTTCTTAAAAACACGCTATTTGTCGTAACAGCGGGAATTAATTATAAAATTAATTAATGAAACTTATATGTTTGGAATTTTGTAAAATAGACATCATTTTTGAATTCAGAATATCAATTATAGCTTAGGGTGAAATTTTGGCCTTGTTCTGAAAAACTTCAATTTTTGATGATTAGTGAAACCACTAAGTGGTAGTTAAATAGCTGATTTTTCGTTTAAATGAAATATTACCACTTCTGTGATTTTATTTTCAAAAATCTGACATACATGGTTGTCATTAAGAAGTAAAATGTGGTTCAATGAGATTAAAATAATTTTTTGGTGAATAGTAACTTTTAAGTTCTTAATCGCGATTAGAGGTAATTAGTGTAGTTTAAGGTACAAATAATGTTTTAATAATATGAGATGAGCATGACAGTTGTCCTACTCCTATTGCATGAGTCATGGACGACCAAGACAACTCATGGGTCAACTTGGGGACCCCATGGAGCCACTTTAGTTGGAAAATGACATTAATATATATTTATTTAATGTTAAAATTAAATTGACACAAACATGAGTTATTTTACTAAAACAGTTTTTAAGTGGGGTTACACAAGTCCAAATTTTGTCTATAAATATTCATTAGAAAGCTAAAACGATTTCCTACATCATAGTATTTGTTTTATAATTTTTAGAAATTAAATAAATTAAATTATTTATGACATCATTATGATGCAGCGATGACCTCATTATTTAACGATTTAAATAAAATGAGAAGATAATGCAAAATCCAAGGCTTACACTTGTCCAAAGCCTATTATATGAGGCGATTTCGAAACCTTATCACCTTATCCACTAATTATATAAGTGTGGGACCTTTAGAATCCGAAAAGCATTGTGAAATAATGTAACATTTCAATATTTCCAAAAGTGCCCCTCCTCTCCACTTATAAAAGGCCCCACCTCTCCCACCTCATTTACACTTTCAAGCCATTTGGCTCGGCCAAACTCTGCCCAAATACTCTCCCAACTTCCCCCTCTTACTCCTAGAAGCCTTACTTTGGGCAGAACGCTTCCCAAGGAAACCTTTGGCTCAAATCAAAAAGAGTTACCCGATTTTGAGGTAATGTCTTTTCTAATGTTGTTTTGTTTTATTTTTCTTCTCCAACACCCTAAACTCTTTTTATTCATTTCTTTTGTAACAACAACAGTATCCTCAATATACTAGGATGTTGTTATAAGAAGTATTCGAGCTACACATACACACACCTACATCTAATGGTTAAAGAACATACAGTTTCTGTGGATGGCGAATTTCTGCCTCACGAAACGATGATTGTTCAACACTCATATAACACCTTCAAAGGTGGCCATTAAGATGTCACTATTTTTATATATGATATATAATATGTTTATGTTTTACTTATGCTTCTGTATTTCTCATTTATGTCATACTTTATGATTTCCATTATGGGTAAAACGCGATAATTTCATTTTAGGAAGTGCGGACTACCGCCCCCTCAAAGTGATTTGAATCGTTAATGCCATATGTGGGATGTATAAAGGATGAAGAAAATGGTATTATACACTATATTATACTGGAATTATATTATAAATTTATATCATTATGATTTAGTTCCATTAAATATGAAATTGAAATGAAAGTAGCGTTCATGCGTACGTACGGCTTACCGTCTCCATGAACGGTGCATTTCATTTCTTACCTCTAAATGTTACGTAATATTATAAATGAATGTATATACTGGATATATAAGATATATATGACATCTAAATCATGAATATAATTCTGGATAAAATGGATATTCTACCACATGAACAACTTGTAATTATAAGAAGTTTATTGTTGACTCAAGTTACCAAAGATCGACAAAACGACCGTTATTAACATAAATAATTACATAATGTTCATAACATTGTAATAAGTGATATAAAAAGGATAATGAAATTTAAAATGGTTCTTAATAAGGTAGATATTAACTCTAGTTTATTATTCAGGAGGTTAAAGAACGGTTGAGTCAAGTCGGACACAAGGTAAGGGAACTTCGTAACCCAATTTCTATTCTTTGGGTTAATCTCCTACTTTCAAATTAAGTCATGATATTATTATGTCCTATCTTGTATTTATAATTTCTTTATGTGTACATATAGTGAATACAAATAATAGATATATTTTATTTAAAAATTATCTTTTTAAGAGATTTCTTCTCAATCTCCATTCATTGAGGCATATTTTGTTCTATACACAACTTTCTTTTATAAGGTGTATAAACCCTTTTGACTTTTACGTTTATTCAAAAGGTTGTATTTTATAATTATGTGATTTTTAAATGATTTAAAAAAAGAGATATTTCTCTCTAATATATGAAAATCCAGTGCAAATGTATACGTATTTAACGCAAGCTTAAAAATGTTTTCAGAAAACCTGACCCTCGAGTGTGGTAGTCAGGAAGGGATTGGGCGTGGACCCATCATGGCCTGTAATTAGTCGAGCAGTCTCAGAATTAGTTATTTTGTTTTCAGAAGCTTGCATAATGTTTTCATAAAAACACTGGAGTATATTTGAGCAATTTTAAACATAAGTATCTTCTAAAAAAATTTCATCGGCAGGTCTCATGAGACAAACTAGTGTCTTGGCACGAGGCCTTGACTACGTGGTTATGATAGTCTGGCATTATGCATTCCATCATTATGAAAGTGGTTATTGATATTGCATGTGATTATTCGACCAGTAGAATATCCATGTGAAGAAGTGAATGGCATTATCTCATTTTACTTTTGCCATATTATGTTGATGTTCATGTTTAAAAGGCTTTTGTTTTAGTTATAAATTGCCATAAATTTTTATGTTTATTTATGAAAGCTTCCGCAATATTGTTACCCTTACTGAGCATCTGAGCTCACCCCTTTCAATGTTTTAATATTTTCCAGGATGTGAAGAAGTATTTTATGAATGACCTGCAGGGATAGTCAGAAGAGGATATGAGTGTGGACTATGAAGACTTTGTTAATAGTTTTTCACTTTATGATGTAATTTAAGACTTATGAATGTATCTAGTGTTTCCAAGGCTACTAAACTAATCGGTCTTTCGAGACTTGATCTTTTGTGATCATGCCAATGTTACGAAGTAATGCACCGACTCTGGTTAGCTGGGGTCGGGGAGTTACAGTTGGTATCAGAGGCAGTTTAGTACTAACCTTGGAAGCTAGATTTAGATAAACTCTGATTAGAGCACATAGCCCGAAGATAGACTTTGAGGATTAGTATAGAAGAACTTCCTAGAATTATGGTATTGTAGAGATTTTGTGAGTTTTCCGAGAAATACATCCCTGTCTGGATACGAGTAGGTAGAGGCGGCTCTGGCACAGATGTACCTAGGGGTAAAACCTGAAAACACCGCTTTGAGCTAGACTCGAACGGGAACTGGTGCACGACAACGGGCCTTGCTGCACTCTTGGTTACGACACTCCTGGGGGATATGCTTAGGATAACTCTCATTTTCTTTACAAATCATTATGAAGGGTTTATGAGTATATACTTCCTCAAAGAAAACATTTTTATGATTATTGATTATATCCATAAATAGTTCAATTTATGTTAAGTGTTTTATAAGTATGAGATTATGTATTTTGATTCATAAACTGATCTAGTTTATGCCATTGTTTAGAAATGGCGCCTAGTGGAAGAAATGGAAACTGTATCAATTCACGTACTCCATGTAGGGATTTTCCTCCTGCTCAAGATAATTATAATGGGGCTGGTGATGGAACTGGTGCCGATCAGCTAATCACCATACTGGGACAACTTACTCAGGTTATGAATAATAACCTTACCCGTATGGAGCACCCTGATCCACGTCGTGGAGGATCAATGTTAGAACGATTCATGAGGCAACAACCACCAATGTTCAATGGGAGTACAAATCCCTTAGTAGCCGAGCAATGGATAAATTCCCTAGAGAAAATATTTCAGGCTTTGGGGAGCAGTGAAAGGGAAAAAGTTATCATGACAGTTTACCGCCTCACTGGAGATGCCGATCAATGGTGGTCACTAATTCAAAACACAAAGGAAGATGATGAATTAACAAACATGGAATGGCAGGAGTTCAAAGAGCTGTTCTTAGAAAAATACTTTCCTCGAGACCATCGAGCGGATATGGATAGACAATTTTGGAGTCTGAGACAAAAGGAGGATGAGAATGTCGCAAAGTATGAGGCCAACTTTACAAAGTTAGCGAGGTATGCTGCAGATTATATACGTAACCCAAGAGGTAAGATTGATCATTTCATTGATGGGTTAAAACCATTTCTCTGTCGAGCTTTAGTATCAAAATCCTTCTCATCATACGAAGATATTGTCTTGTGTTCTATCAAGACAGAAAAGGAATTCTCTAAGTCTTATGACAACAAAGTAAAGCAAGAGAAGAAGAGAACGGTGGAACAAGAGACAGATAAAGGGAAAAAGGGAAAGAAGGATTTTCCATTATGTGATAATTGTGGGAAGAATCACCCTGGTACTTGCCTAAAAGGAATGGGAGTTTGTTATAAATGTGGAGAAAAGGGTCACCAGGCTCGTGATTGCAAGGGAAAGAAAGAGGTTGTCAAAGTTGAATGCTACAATTGTAGGGAAACAGGGCATTATGCAAATGAATGTCCTAAGCGTCAAGGAAACTTACCTTAGAAAAGGCCAAGGGATCAAGGCCAATCTTATGCTGTGACTACAGTTGAAGCGGAATAATTAATGTATTGGTACTTTTGGACTCAAGGATTATATTCTGGTTATAAGAATAATGTGATATATATATATGGATTGTATTGCAGTACTTGTTGATTTCAGTAAGGTTTTAATATGATTAAGGTAATCATATTTTTAGTATGTGACAATAAGAGAAACTTTTCTTTGTTTGGGGAATCTGATGTTACAATTGATTTTGGAATTTAGAGACCTTTTAGAGAAAGTCTGGACGGAGGTATTTTGGATAACTATTAAGGTTGGAATGGATTAAGTTGAACCATGGATAGTATTGTTTAAGGTCAAAGAATTTCTGAAGATTATTTTTGGAATATTATAATACTATAGTTTTAGGAAAAAGGACAACCTGCAGGGTGGGGAATAACCCGTCGCGTTGGACAAAGCTGCAGGAATCGAACCCACAACCATAGTGCGACAAGCCTTTATTTCCTACCACTAGCCTACAGGAAGTCCCTGGTTATTACAAAATAGTTTTACTAATCTAAATGGTATGTGTTAACATTTTGAACCTTATACAATTAGGATAAATAGAATATTTTTGAGTTCCGTTACCATTTGGAGTAAAAGTTGGGTTTGTGGTAAAAATTTATTAATGAATGAAAGTATACATAACAAGTATGTATATTCCCTTACGTTCTTAGTAAATCTCCTAAATAAATTCCTCAACATTATAAAAGGTAACTTAAAACAAAAATGTTGTCGGTTAACTTCTCCAACTGGGGATTCAATGACCGTTTAACCAATCACAAGTTTGTGATTTTCTTGTGGTTAAACTTTCTCCTAATCCTGTTTTCTATAACTCTGCATCAGACCTTGATGGTTTGTTTTTCTTCCATATCCATATTTTCATATAATCCTATAATGGGCTATATCGGGTGACCTTTGTACTTATCCTGCTTTCTTTTAATGTTATATATTTATTAACCTTATTTCCGATGTGGGTTTTCCTCAAAGGTATTTTCTCTTTTCAACCTTTTATTTTCAAAGAAAAATATCAAATTACGAGGACGCAATTTATTGAAGGAGGGGAGAATGTAACACCCCGAGCTTCCACGATACGCCTCTCTTTCAATAATGCAATAGTTTGCATTGTACGCAAGTTCGAGTTCTAAAACACCGTGACTAATCAAAGTAGCCGTTATGAATAGTAATAACCACTTTTTAAAATTATATAAATCTTATATTTCAAAATGGACTTCATTTTTATATTCGTAATATCGAAATTAGCCTATGTTGAATTTTTGGTATTTTTCTGAGAACTTCTAATTTTTTATGAATAGTGAAAAATACTTTAAAACAACTTTTTTAATCAAAATAATTTATTGTGATAAATTATACTATTTAGTGGTTTTAAGGTATAATTAGAATATATTTTTACCATTTTATCCAATGGTGGTCATTAGAATTAATTTAACATTGAAATTGGACATAAACAATTGCCAATTTTTTTGATATAAATTGTTTCTTAAAAACACGCTATTTGTCGTAACAGCGGGAATTAATTATAAAATTAATTAATGAAACTTATATGTTTGGAATTTTGTAAAATAGACATCATTTTTGAATTCAGAATATCAATTATAGCTTAGGGTGAAATTTTGGCCTTGTTCTGAAAAACTTCAATTTTTGATGATTAGTGAAACCACTAAGTGGTAGTTAAATAGCTGATTTTTCGTTTAAATGAAATATTACCACTTCTGTGATTTTATTTTCAAAAATCTGACATACATGGTTGTCATTAAGAAGTAAAATGTGGTTCAATGAGATTAAAATAATTTTTTGGTGAATAGTAACTTTTAAGTTCTTAATCGCGATTAGAGGTAATTAGTGTAGTTTAAGGTACAAATAATGTTTTAATAATATGAGATGAGCATGACAGTTGTCCTACTCCTATTGCATGAGTCATGGACGACCAAGACAACTCATGGGTCAACTTGGGGACCCCATGGAGCCACTTTAGTTGGAAAATGACATTAATATATATTTATTTAATGTTAAAATTAAATTGACACAAACATGAGTTATTTTACTAAAACAGTTTTTAAGTGGGGTTACACAAGTCCAAATTTTGTCTATAAATATTCATTAGAAAGATAAAACGATTTCCTACATCATAGTATTTGTTTTATAATTTTTAGAAATTAAATAAATTAAATTATTTATGACATCATTATGATGCAGCGATGACCTCATTATTTAACGATTTAAATAAAATGAGAAGATAATGCAAAATCCAAGGCTTACACTTGTCCAAAGCCTATTAGATGAGGCGATTTCGAAACCTTATCACCTTATCCACTAATTATATAAGTGTGGGACCTTTAGAATCCGAAAAGCATTGTGAAATAATGTAACATTTCAATATTTCCAAAAGTGCCCCTCCTCTCCACTTATAAAAGGCCCCACCTCTCCCACCTCATTTACACTTTCAAGCCATTTGGCTCGGCCAAACTCTGCCCAAATACTCTCCCAACTTACCCCTCTTACTCCTAGAAGCCTTACTTTGGGCAGAACGCTTCCCAAGGAAACCTTTGGCTCAAATCAAAAAGAGTTACCCGATTTTGAGGTAATGTCTTTTCTAATGTTGTTTTGTTTTATTTTTCTTCTCCAACACCCTAAACTCTTTTTATTCATTTCTTTTGTAACAACACCAGTATCCTCAATATACTAGGATGTTGTTATAAGAAGTATTCGAGCTACACATACACACACCTACATCTAATGGTTAAAGAACATACAGTTTCTGTGGATGGCGAATTTCTGCCTCACGAAACGATGATTGTTCAACACTCATATAACACCTTCAAAGGTGGCCATTAAGATGTCACTATTTTTATATATGATATATAATATGTTTATGTTTTACTTATGCTTCTGTATTTCTCATTTATGTCAAACTTTATGATTTCCATTATGGGTAAAACGCGATAATTTCATTTTAGGAAGTGCGGACTACCGCCCCCTCAAAGTGATTTGAATCGTTAATGCCATATGTGGGATGTATAAAGGATGAAGAAAATGGTATTATAAACTATATTATACTGGAATTATATTATAAATTTATATCATTATGATTTAGTTCCATTAAATATGAAATTGAAATGAAAGTAGCGTTCATGCGTACGTACGGCTTACCGTCTCCATGAACGGTGCATTTCATTTCTTACCTCTAAATGTTACGTAATATTATAAATGAATGTATATACTGGATATATAAGATATATATGACATCTAAATCATGAATATAATTCTGGATATAATGGATATTCTACCACATGAACAACTTGTAATTATAAGAAGATTATTGTTGACTCAAGTTACCAAAGATCGACAAAACGACCGTTATTAACATAAATAATTACATAATGTTCATAACATTGTAATAAGTGATATAAAAAGGATAATGAAATTTAAAATGGTTCTTAATAAGGTAGATATTAACTCTAGTTTATTATTCAGGAGGTTAAAGAACGGTTGAGTCAAGTCGGACACAAGGTAAGTGAACTTCGTAACCCAATTTCTATTCTTTGGGTTAATCTCCTACTTTCAAATTAAGTCATGATATTATTATGTCCTATCTTGTATTTATAATTTCTTTATGTGTACATATAGTGAATACAAATAATAGATATATTTTATTTAAAAATTATCTTTTTAAGAGATTTCTTCTCAATCTCCATTCATTGAGGCATATTTTGTTTTATACACAACTTTCTTTTATACGGTGTATAAACCCCTTTGACTTTTACGTTTATTCAAAAGGTTTTCTTTTATAATTATGTGATTTTTAAATGAATTAAAAAAAGAGATATTTCTATCTAATATATGAAAATCCAGTGCAAATGTATACGTATTTTACACAAGCTTAAAAATGTTTTCAGAAAACCTGACCCTCGAGTGTGGTAGTCAGGAAGGGATTGGGCGTGGACCCATCATGGCCTGTAATTAGTCGAGCAGTCTCAGAATTAGTTATTTAGTTTTCAGAAGCTTGCATAATGTTTTCATAAAAACACTGGAGTATATTTGAGCAATTTTAAACATAAGTATCTTCTAAAACAATTTCATCGGCAGGTCTCATGAGACAAACTAGTGTCTTGGCACGAGGCCTTGTCAAAATCTTATTTGTGGTCTTGGCACGAGGCCTTGACTACGTGGTTATGATAGTCTGGCATTATGCATTCCATCATTATGAAAGTGGTTATTGATATTTCATGTGATAATTCTACCAGTAGAATATCCATGTGAAGAAGTGAATGGCATTATCTCATTTTACTTTTGCCATATTATGTTGATGTTCATGTTTAAAAGGCTTTTGTTTTAGTTATACATTGCCTTAAATTTTTATGTTTCTTTATGAAAGCTTTAGCAATATTGTTACCCTTACTGAGCATCTGAGCTCACCCCTTTCAATGTTTTAATATTTTCCAGGATGTGAAGAAGTATTTTATGAATGACCTGCAGGGATAGTTAGAAGAGGATATGAGTGTGGACTATGAAGACTTTGTTAATATTTTTTCACTTTATGATGTAATTTAAGACTTATGTTTGTATCTAGTGTTTCCAAGGCTACTAAACTAATCGGTCTTTCGAGACTTGATCTTTTGTGATCATGCCAATGTTACGAAGTAATGCACCGACTCTGGGTAGCTGGGGTCGGGGCGTTACATTTGATATATTGAATATTAATAAAACTTCATAATACTTATTGATTATTGTTCTGAATGACTCTAATTTAATATTGCATAGAGTATTTATAATATTAATATGTTCATATAAATTCCCTATTTTGATGAGAACATTTATGTGCTATGATGATATTCTCATGAATTATTTATGGTTAGATAACATACTATGATGGAACACATAGTAAAAAGAATATTAGGTGAGATAACTCATAAGTAGTTGAGGCATCTTCTAATGAATTTCACACTTTGTAATCTCCAAGATGGGAGATTATGAAAATAGAACCTCCAGTAAGAATTTTTCATGTTTTGGTGTCATTGAATATTTCTATATATGAATGTGTGTAATGGTCCATAGACATTAATATTGTCATTAACTCATGTTACAACTTTAATAATTATATATATATTTAAAACCATTATTATAATAGATCATGGATAATTTGTATATGTTAGGTGCATTATGAGTGAAATTTCATTAATTAATAAGTTGATGAAGAAATTGTCCCTTTTATCTTTATAGAAGACGATATCTCGGAACTCTTATTGGAATAGAACCATCACATTAAATTACATGGCCTTGGTGTAAGGATGGGTTTATTTAAAATATTCAAATAAAGACATATCAAGCATATAGGTTGGGGACACAGATGTTAAACTTTCTTGATGACATATTGTGAAAAAGGGACTACATTACACATTGAGTGTTTGTATTTAGTTTTCAACGTTACAATATTAAGTTCTTTCTCTTGGGTGCCTTGATATGTTTCTAGACAATAATTTTGGACTTTAGGCAAGCCCACCTTCTACTGATGAAAAAAAACAATCCTAGAGGGTCACACACTAAGTGTTTCTTTCTATCTCAATTAAATTCAAAATGTTTTTAATTAACGGAATAACTATTATTCACAAGTTCGAGGAATAAATTTTTTCATGTTATGTTGATCGTATATATTAAATAAATATTTATTCATTGTCTTGTGAACAAATTATTTATTTTACATATTTGATATTTTAAAAAATATTTATTTACTATATTGTGAATAAATTATTAATTAATGAATAATATATTTATTCGGTTGTTCCATAAATGATAGAAGATTTAGAATGTTTTAAGACTGTGTCTGGTGAAAAATATTAAATAACAAGACCATTATATAATATTTTTTATTACATAAGTTGGAACGTGCTAAAAAATAATAAATATATAATTATTATTATGAGAAATGGTATTTATTAAAGGTAATAAATGTTATTTAATGGATAGTATAAAATAAATAATATTTTAACATAAATTTCAACTATATAAGTAGGAAGATGTGTCTATTTATAGAATGTCCAAAACTGAGAATAAGGAATTGTTTCACACAAAAAAATTCTTTCTCAACTCCACCTTCCCTCTCCCTAGATTGAAGTAGAAGTGAAAGATATGTTTCTCCAAGATTGAAGAATGAGCAATCAAGAACGAATAATTATATACATTCAACTCGTAGCGCAAGCACCCGAAGATCGAGTGGTGTTACATAGAGATCATAGGAGCCCATGTTGATCAACGCTAGATGGATTCTATTCTTGGATCCTCGTAGTGAAATGAAGGTAATATGAAAGGTTTTTTTGGATGATCAACATTTTTCAACAAATAATATTGTTAAGGTAAGAAATTTATTTCTTCAAATATTATAAAAATTAATTATAAATTTTAAGTGTAAGATCCTCTCTCTTGTTTTTGGGAAAAAATTATTAAAATATAATTTAATATATCACCATAATCTGCACACTTCCCCAACACCCTGAACCATAAAATGTAATAATTTGATATTTTAAAGTACGAACATTATGTTTGATGTCATATATGACATAGAAAACAGAGCATAAACGAACTATGATATACTATTTAAACATGATTGTGAAAACATAGATGTTAAAATTGGTTGTATGAATAAGAATAACCAATTTTTAAAAATAATATATATATATATATATATATTATAAGATGAAAATATAGTATAAAATAATTACACATTTCTTGAAAATTCAGTACACTTTTAAAATTTTTATTTTTGATCCAAAAAAATTCTTTTCATTTTCTGAGAAAATAATATTATTTATTTATAATAATTTTAGATTTTTTATTTTATTAAATAAATATAATTTTCTGAATAATGTAGTCAAAATTAACTTAGGGTGAAATTTTGTTATTTTTCTAAAAAGGGTGATGTTTCTGTGGATATTGAAAAATGCAACTTTTTATAAAACTATCATTTCTTTTTAATAAATTTATTAATTTGAAACTCCAATTATGATTTAAATATTATTTAAAATTAAAATAAATATTAATTAATTATATTTAATCAAATTATTTCCATTTTATTCACCCTTATACCATATTTTGTTATATGTTTATTTTCAGGCTTAAAAATGTATTATAAGAAAATTGTATCTAAGTTCATAATGTTAATCCTTTTATTTAATTAAAATAACCCATAATGCTGAATAACATAATATAAATTTATATATTTTATGTTTATATATTTGATTTGAAATTCATATAATGGTTATTACTAGTCATAGTGTCAATGTAAAGTCATATCATGCTTGAAAATTAGAATTCATGAACACCTATTTTTTATACATTTTGTGGAATCATTTTTAAATTAAATTCATATCACTTTTATAATTTAATTAGATGAAAATTATTTCATATTTTTAATTTGAATAATTAATATTATTTAATAATTTCAAATTACCTTTTGGTAAAATTAATAATAAAATTATTAATGACTTATCACCATGGTAAAAGGGTAAATCAGGTTACTATTTGTTAAAAATAAGTGATAAGACCGTAATTTTTAATATTAATTATTATTTGATAAATTTATTTATACCATAATAACCTTATTATCGATATTGAATTATGTGTGGGATACTTTTCCATGAATGTCACCTATATAATAATATAAGTAATAAAAAAGACAAAATTCCACTCTCTTTCCATTAAATATATCTTAAATGTTCACCTAGGGATAAAAATAATTAGGGAATTAATATTAAATGTTATTTAGATTATAATTAAATTATTTTTAAGTGGCTTGTTTATTTTTAATTTTTATTAATTATATAGTGAACTTAATAACAAATGCAACGCAGACACAATGCATGTGAAAATAATGGAAAGCTCTTGGTAAATAAGTTTAAAAACAATAAATGTAATGTATTTGTGATAATTTCTAATTTTAAGAGAGTTTTATTTTAAATATTTATTTATTATTTATTTTGAAATTTATTATATTTTCAATTCATTTTTTCATTAGATCTGTAAATTCAAAATAAATTATAAGTTTCAAAAAATTACATTTATTATATTTTATGTAAAATAATATTTTATTAAATTATTTAAAAGTAATAAAAGTCATAAAAGATGAAAATTAGGATGAAAATATCCTAAAATTTCCTCCATTTTAAAATTATTATCGAATTTTTATCTTATATGTAAAATTATAACCCTTTTATATTGAAAAGATTAATACTGAGGTTAACATTGAGAAGGGTCTACTGGTTGTTAAACCAAAAATACTAGTTATTTTTCTAATTGAACTTGTAAAAATCCTTTTTGATATACATATTTCAACCTTACCCAATCTAAAATTCTAATATCTAGCCATTTGGTTGTATTTTAATTTAATATGACCATATTATAATTTAATAATTTATGAAATTCCAAAATGACCCCACCGCTCATTATATGATGGAACCCCCTATCCTATAATATATGCCCTTAAATTACCATTTTTATTCAAAAATACCCAAAACAATACCTTATTTACTTCCATCCTCATTTCTTATAGTCCTTTTGTATAATCAAACCAACTTAAGAATGATTTTGTTGTAATCCTTAAGAATTTGTCTGAAAAATAGGTATAGTTCTTAATCAAACATTTTGATATTATTTATTTTTATACCTGCATAAATTCTTCATCAACCAGAATGAAATAATAAAAGAATTTTCTTACATAAATTTACATATTTTTATGTTAATGTAATAACCTATATCAATCTACTATTTCATAAAATGTGAAATGAAACCATGGTTCTTATGTACGGTGGACCATCGCCTCGCGAACCGATTTAACTTGTCTACATCACCCCCAATTATGGATGGTTATAATGATAAATTTAATGCATATATATGACATTAATGATAAATTTATCATTATAAAATGATAATATATCATATATTTTCATACATTTCTATTTATTGAAAAATGACAATGTTATTCGTGCACACATCTGAACTACCTCTTCCATGAAATGATGTGATTCATTCTTCAACACCACATAACATGGATGATATGTATGTATGTATGTTTATATATATATGTATATTTAAATAAAAAATATTAAATTTATGATATTATTATCATTATATAAATATAAAATAATAGTAAATTTTTTTACATAATGATCATTGAAAAAAGGAATGATTATTCATGTTTATGTACGACCTACCATCCCCATGATTATAATGTTGTTAATTTTTCATAACCATAATTATTTTTTTAAAGAATATTTATGTATAAAAAATTTAATTATTTATTTAAAATTATTCTAGAGATTCTGGAAGATATAGTTATTTTACCATAGTCAAATTACTGATGTCATTTTAGACATACGAACAAAATATTGTAAAAATGTCCAATGTGAACATAATTGGTTATGTAATTAAATATAACCTAGTATCGAATGAAATAAAAGTAATAATATACATGAAATGGTTTGTTAATAAATAAAATAACGAACATTAATTTATTATTCATGCATATAAAGAACATATGTGGCAATTCAGACCTAAGGTAAGAGATTTCATCTCAATTTCATTTCCATGACACATATTTTAATAGTATGCACCATTTGATTTTATAAGGTGTATATACTACCCCTTTTATATATATTTTATCATGAAATAATCATACCTAATTTTAATTAATGTTTCAAATAAAATTATTTCATCGAAGTGGATTTGAATCTAGATTTACTAATTGATAAGGGGTTTCATAACTCAATTTATTTTGATTGGGTTACATTACTTCGCCATCATCTTTAATAATATTAGTTTCTTTGTGTGGTGAATTTTGATTAATTAATATTATATTTAATCTTGTTTAATGTGGATTTATGTTTATTACACATATTATATACATTGATTAATACTCAATTCAATTTGATGATCATTGTAAAGGATTTCATCTTAAAGTCCATTCTATTGCGAAGTATTTTTTATTATGTTTGTATTCACTTTTATGTTCTGAGTATACATTACTTGAGATATAATTTACATTAATACCTATTGATTCATGATGATTAATGTTTCATTTCCATTTTATTATTTCATGGTTTTACAATTTACTGTTTCAAATATAAGAAATAATTTATTTTATAATCTCACTGTATTTTGGGAATGAATATATTTTCATTGAATGGATCATATAAACTATATTTCATAATTAAAAATCATTCTCTTATCCTCTATTAATTTAAGGAGTTTCTATTTTTATATTTTACGTTTTCATCTATTAGTAAATTGAATCATGAAATGAAATTTTTTGAAAAAGAACTGGTTTTATTTCTCATTTATTAAGATTTATTTTCCCTCAATATCCATATTTTAAAAATAATTTAAAATTCTTTTTTATTAATCAAATTATTTATTAAGTAAATTTTTATGTAATCCTTGATTTTTTTAAAAAAATTATCAAAGTAACATTTAAAATTTTTCCTAAAAGGGGTTCTTTAAAAGTTATTTCCAAAAGTCAAAGGTAATTTTTTTTAACATATATGATATTAATAAAATACCCCACCACCAAAACTATTTTATACAATTTTGATTCATCTACATGTTTTCAATTGATTTATAAATAAAACACTTTGATGAAATCTATTTTTTTATATTTCTTCTCTAATTTCCTTATTTTTCCAAAGGACATTGTCTTATTACAAAATCTATATTTCGGATGAGTTTATCGTCACATATTATCTCTTATTAATTTTGCATTCATTAACTTGATCATTTACATTCTTATGATCATTTGAGATTTAATTTCCAATATATATATACTTTGTATCCTAAATATGATTCTTTCCTAAACCATATACCATTCCTATATATGGTTTTTTACTTTGAATGTTAATTTATTTACTAAGGGAATATTGAAATTCCATATTATTTATTCAATACATAATTTTTCTACTAAGGAATATTTCTCATGAGTTTAGTAGAAAATTCAATATATGAGTAATGTGTTGGAAAAGGAGTGATGGGTGGGGACCAGTTATAGATAACCCTCCAATTCATCGATAGTCCTCATGAGAAAAATGAGTTGGCCAAATTAATGGGGTTTTAGTGTAAACCTACACTTAGATTAAACTGTAATGGGACATTGTATTGATGGTATAGATGTCATGATTTATCAGATTAGGATGTAAAATATTATCCATTTTCATAATTTATAATATATTCATTATTATCAATGAGATTATTTCATTAATATTATCCATGGATGATTTTTTCCCCTAATTATTAATTAAATGTATGTTATTTCAATTATTTACATTTCCATATTTATTATTATTTTTTTAATTATGATAGCTTCCATTTCATGTAACCCTTGCTGAGAATATGGTATTACAATTATTTTTTCCCATTCTCTTGTATATAAAGTAAGATTATTTGAATGAGTTCAAGGATTCATAATATGTAGTATCACATTGTTTTCCTTTTATGTTTTCAAATGTAATGAGAGCTTCAAGTATGTATCCAGTTTACCGAGACTACTAAATTATTTTTTCCTTTTAAAATTGGCAGAATATGTTTTTTCAATTATTTACATTTCCATATTGATTATTATTTTTTTTAAATTTTGATAGCTTCTTTTTCATGTAACCCTTTTTGAGAATATGGTATTACAATGATTTTTTTCCTTTCTCTAGTATATAATGAAATAATCATTTAATGAGTTGAAGGATTCATAATATTTAGTTTCACTATGTTTTCCTTTTATGTTTTCAAATTTAATGTGAGCATTAATTATGTATGCAGTTTACCAACACTACAAAATTATTTTGTCCTTTTGAAATTGGCATGATATGTTTTCTTTTTATCCATTGGATCTAGGAAACTAGGGTTTCATTATTTACACATAATGGTGGAAATTTGCATTTCTTGTAATAAAAAACATACATGAATGGTAGGATTAAAAAATAGTGTTGAGTCATTGTGTAAAACTAATGTGATATTATAAAAATATGATGAACATATGATATTCAGGTGGGAATTACATTAAATTATCATGCATTTGAAGGATTTTTAATTTTTCATAATCACTTTTGTGAGATTTAATTGAATAAATAGATACTTAATTGGATATAAAGATTTATTATAATAGTAAGAGTGCAGTTATTTGAAGAGGATCAATGTTAATGAAATAAGTGCATTAAAATAAAGTAGTTCAATGTAGTGAACATTCAAGAAAATAGAAGAGGTTTTACTATTATATCATGAAATTCAAGAAAGTGTACATGAATATTAACTTTTATATATCTTGTTCCATTCTAAGAAGTTCATTATAGAATAATTCCAACCTTGAAATTATCATCTTATGGAAGGTGTATATTGATACAGTTCTTAGTGGAAGATAAACACAAAACACACACATAGGGAAGTTTGTCTAATATAGTTTGAAGAAAGAAGAATAGAAATAGTTTTAATATCACAATGCATATATCGAGAGGTAAAGATGTAACATGTTAAATATTTCCTAAAATAATATACCCTTGTGTCTATAAACTAACATAAACTTTCCTCAAATAATTTCATGGAGGTGAATACCAATGAGTGTCCATTGGATAATGAGTAAACATCCCAATAACCTATAAAATTTAGTCTTCTAGAACATAATGACCATTACCAACACTTCGTAATCCACAGTATTAGTTAAGAATAGTGTAATTAGTAAATTCATCACATTATCGGTGTGTGATCATTGGATGTATCCCATTGTGGTGATCGAAGTAAAAATCATTATGTTCTATACATGATTTACATTACTAACTCTTTATGAATGTTTTGGTGAACGTGCTGAAAAACAATACCAGTTGAACACAGTTCCTACTAACATGAGTATAATTTTCTTAAACTGAATCAAATTAGTAAAACAAAAGTTTAGTTTGTCCTACACCAAGATTCACCCCCTGTTATGCTGTCTCGGGTTCTAACACATTTCTATTAAAAATTAATGAGAATTAAAATAATTGGAAAAACCATTTTAAAACATGTAAGGAAGATTTTTAAATAACAATTCCAATATTGTGAGAGAAATTTTAAAAGAGATTTTAGAAAATGGATCTACCATACTTGTAAAATATAATGTTATGGGTCATATTCAAAAGTCATTTTCAAAAAGTTGAAGTGAAAATTTTTGAAAACTTTTTTATTTTAAAAAATATAATCAATAATGGGTCCTTGAATGATATATGATGTTTTTAAGGGAAATTTATAGTATAATATAAAATATATTTTCATTAAGGGAACAACATTTTTAATACATTAAAATAATTTTTTTAATTCCCAAATTGTAGAGAGGGATAACTATAAAGCCATGAAATTAATGTTCTTTAATAAAAGTCTTATTTTCATCCTCATTTTTTCTTCAGCCATATTTTTTAAAAGACTTGGGGGATTATAGAATATTTTGGAGCCTTAATGGGTAGTTTTGGAAAGCATTCATTCCAAAAGGTTGGTTGCACCATAACACATGTTTGTTGGAATTTGTGATGAATGAACATCTATTTGTAAATTGATTACATGTATATTTGATGTATTTAATATTAATAAAACTTCCTATTACATTTTGTTTTATCCATGACTCTAATGTAATAATATTCTACAATATACGTCACAATGATAAGGTTATAGCAGTTCCCTACTATGATGAGAACCTTAATGTGTTATGATTTTATTCTCAAATAATGTTCTACGGTTTGATAATGAACTACGATGAGACACATAGTACATAGAATTTTAGGTATGAGTACTGGTAATAAGATGAGGCTTATTCTCATGAAGATTGAAATTGGTAATCTCTAAGACAATAGATTTGGAGAAAAGAATTGCTATTTTGAATTCTTCATGTTTTGGTGTCATTAGATAAAACTATCTGTGAATGTTTGTGATGCTCCTTATACATTATGATTATTATTATTTAATGTTAATACTTGATAACATAGATGTATTTCATAAACCATAATGATAATAGTTCATGGAAAATTTGGAAATGTTGGGTGTGTCATGAGCTACTTATAATTAATGAATAAGTCAAGGAAGGATTTTTCCCTTACATATTTGTGGAAGATGATATATACACCCTTTTATTGGAATAAAACCATCATATTAAATTCAATGTCCGTAGTGTATTGACATGTTTATTTCATAGAGTCCAAGAAATACATAATGATCATATAAGTTGGTGACATAGTTGTGCAACCTGATCAATGACATATTGTAAAAAATGGATTATATTACATAGTGATCATTCATAGGGGGGTTTTTGACATTGTGAAATTATGTTCTTTCTCTCATATGCCTTTACCAATTGCTATACAGTAATCTTGGACTTTAGGGAAGCTGGTATAATGTCAACGAGAACGAATCCTAGAGGGTCACACAAAATGTTTTTTGTTCATCTTGATTAAATTCTACTTGAGTTTAATTAATTTAATAAATATTACTCACATACCTGAGGAATATTTTTATTCAAATTATATTATTTGCAAAAAATCAATAAATTGTTATTTTACGGATTTTGAATAATCTATTTATATTATTAATTGAATATTTTAATGAATATATATTATCTAGATTATATATAAAATATTTATTCATGTATAAAATTTTTATTAGGTTATTCAATAAATGATTTAGGAGTTCGAATGGACAAAGGCTAAGTCTGGGGACAAATATTAATTAACAATACTTTTACATAATATTTTTTTATTGCGTAAGTTTGAACACACTGAAAAAACAATAATATATTTATTATTATGTGGAATGCAGTTGATTAAAGATAATAAATGTTATTTAATGGATGGTATGAAATTTTATAATATTTTAACTTAAATCCTAACTCTATAAATATACAACTATGTATATTGTATAGATAATCCTGAAAACTAAGAATAGAGATTTTTGGTGGACAATGAATTCTCTCTTAACTCCTCCTCTATCCCTCTCAAGAACGAGAAGTGAAAGATATATGTCTTCAAGACCGAAGAATGAGCGATAAATAATGAACAATGTGAGATATTTGACTTGTTGTGCTAGTACCTAGATATTGAGTAGTGTTTCTTATAGATCATAGGATCATGTGTGGATCACTTCTAGAGGGATTATATCCTTGGATCCTCAAAACATAATTAAGGTATTTCAAAAGGGTCTTTTTAAATGACCAACATCCATTAATGACGAGTGTTCTTAAGCTCGAATAATTATTTATATAAATATAAAAAAAATTAAATATAAATTTCACATAAAACACCTTCACTCTTAGTTTTTCAAAAATTATTATTAAAATAAATTTTAACATATAAGCCACCTCTTCACACTTCTGTTATTCTTGAAACTATCATGTGGGGTCAGAGTGGTAATGATTAAATTTATAATTATTTATTTTTATGTTGATATATGATAATTTTGTGGTCATATTTTCATTTCAAGTTACTCCTTATTTAATCTGATTTGAATTATCATGATATCGACATATTAATCATGTTTGTGCATTATTTCATTTTCATGAAGTTTTAAGAACAAATAAAGAAAGATCAGAGTTGTCTTCGAGAAGTGATGAATCATTGGCCAGTAAAATTGGGTTATACGGTGTATGGATAGATCATATGTTGTATAACGATCAACATTGTATCTAGATGCATCGAGTAATTAATTACACTTTGTTCTTTTATTACACACCACATGTTGATCGGGTAAATTTACACAAGGCAAGCAGAAACAGGGTATGTCTCTGGCATGTAAACATAGTGTAGTCTGGAAAACCTAACACGCTAAATCCCCAGATATGTGACTTGAATATATGGAAACTATGTTACATGGTTTGTAGTTAGATTTAAATAATGTGTAGTTTCCCATTAATGGAAAAAATTAAATTTACATTAAATTTGAAAATTTCAGCATTAAAAAATTATTTAATTTATTAGAACACCATTATGTGATTGAAAATTTAATAATGGGTCAAAATAGTTTTATATCCTAAATTAATATATTGTAATTAATATTTCATTTTTAGTTTTAAGTTTTATTTTCTAGGAATTCCCTTAATGAAGGGTATCTCCAAATAATATTAGATGATCATTAAGATGAAATGGGATTAGTTAGTTAATGCAAGTGAATTTATCTTAAATAATAAAATAATTAATAAACTAATGAATTATAGCCATTTAATTTTGTATATTCCATTCATGTATGACTGTTCATGTGGATGACAAATTACTATACATGTGTTTGGTGTTTTTATTTCATTTTTTGCATAATTTTTCAATTAATATTTATTATATAGGACCTATATGACTAAGGATATTTATGTAATTCCATTTAACAAACCCTTTGTTCCCCTCACCTATGTGTGAGTTTTAAATATTTTTAAATAATTGAGCATCCCAAGGAATGTGCATTCAGTTCCGGATGGAAACATAATGATTCCAACATAAGTGATACAAAGGTGGATATGTTGAATGTCGTAACCTATTCCAAGACTAGAAATATGAGTTATTTACCATAGCTTAATGGTGGATATAATGTCCTCTCATTAAATCAACCATTAGATAAACCTAATAAATACTTCATTTAATTAATTTTTTTAATCAATGCAATTATTTATTTTATGGATGCAATGTCGCAGTCAAATAAATAAATGAATTAATGTGAAAAGATAGAAATTAAATTAATTATTTACACATAAATGTTTTATCCAATATGTTTAATTAAGTAAGTATCATCCAATTAATATTAAAAAAACATGTAAAGGATAAAATAAGATAAAAGTTATGCATAATAAATTAAAATCCCTTAATTAAAAATTAATTTATACTAAGCCTTCCATTACTTGATTGGGAATGATACCATAGAAAAAATGTATAACATGGACAATGTCTGGATACTTAATTTTATTTGGGATTTATTTTGAGAGTTTTGGGTAGACTTAACTAATATAATATGGTGTTTAACAACCAATTTCTATTTAATAAAACATTGGAGGCATGTTTTGAGAAAATAAAAGATATTATTTCAAGATAAGGGAACCCACTCAATGGATCAAGGAGATGAAAGTATAGAGTTGGAAAGACCACCTACGAAATTACTTTATTATAGTATGCAAGTACAATGTATGGATCGTTTTGAAAGGTTTTAAGGATCCTTACCACAAGAATGTTAAAGAAACTAGTAATTCTAAGTAAATGTTGAGCACAATTTATAGTTTATAAAATATTAAGATATTTAATAAATAAAAAATATTTAATTTCTCACATATAAATTATTTTGTAATTATGAAATGTGTTATTAATAATCTCATTTTAGTTATAGAATAAAATGAAATGTTCAATATCAACATTATCCCTACGTTCAATATTGGAGAAAGATAACGTCCAAACTAGAATGAACTTCAAGGATTGGTTTAGATGAATTCAGGTTGTGTTACACCATGGACCAAAATATCATGTTATAAAATACTCAATGTCTAATCCACCTGCTAAATACTTGAGTGATGATGAGTTCTTTATCTATGAAAAATATTTGAGCGATGCAGTTGATGTTCAAAGTTTTATTCTTTAATCAATTTCTAATTAAATAATGAAGTCTCACGAAAGCATGGATGCACATAGCATGCATGTTCACCTTTGTAGTCTTTACAAGGAGAGATCTAGACACAAATATTTCGAGAAATCCAAGGCACTCTTTTATAAAATTCTTAGAGAGGGTTTCCAAGTTGGACATCTCATAGTTAAGATCATTGGCTACATTGAGCACTTAGAGATTCTGGGGTTTAATCTCCACAAATAACTGGGAACTGAGCTCATTATAGGATCCCTCCCTTCGATCTTCTGTATATTTGTTGTGAATTTTAATATGAAAAACATTGAAAAGTCTCTTATAGATCTTTTTTCACTTATTCACCATGTATATAAGGATATGAAGCTTGAAAACCCTTTTGTACTTATGGAGAACAAATTGAAAGGGAAAGAGAATATATTTAATGCCAACGATTCTTCCTGACTTTATAAGAAGACGAAGATCAAGGGGAACTAAAAAAATGGGATTTTATCTGTTTCACATTTGGAATAAAGGGCCACTGGAAGAAAAAATGCACCAATCCAAAGAAGCGATGGGATGATTTAGGTTTCTTTTTTGGGAGTGCAGTTTATCTACATCTAAAAATTGGATGTTACATAAAACATGTGGTTCTCACATTGTTATTAAAATAAAATAAATGTGTACATTTATAAATATTGAACTGGGTGTGGTAGATCATCGAGTTAGGAACATAGAAAAACTTGATGTTGTACCTATCAGGGACTGCCACCTCACATTGCCAATTAGAATGATATTTATTTTAATGGGTTGTTATTATGTGTCTTAGGTTACCAAAAACATCATTTCTATATCCATACATTACATAGATGCATTTATATTAAAATTTGGGAATAAATGTTGCTTATTTTATAAATATAGATTTTTTATGGTAGGAAATGTTTAAATAATGGACTTTGTGTGTTGGATTACATGAAACCAATAATGGAAATAGATAACAAAGTTATATCACATGAATCAAGCTGCAAAAGACATTGGAATCACTAGCTAGGCCATGTAAGTGAAATCTGTTTCACTAAATTACATTTATATGGACATTAATATTCTTTTCAAATAAAACCACATGGTGTATGTCACACGTGTCTACAAAGAAAAATATCCAAAGCATAATTTAGTGGGAAATGTGAAAGGGGTAAAGTGATTCTTGAATTAGTTCAGACCAATGTGTGTGGATAATTTCTTATTGAATAAAGCGGTGGGTAATCATACTTAATAAATTTTACTAATGTTTTTATTTGATATGGATATGTATACATAATTATGTATAAGTCAGATTCTTTTAATAAATTTAAGGAATACGTGAATGAAGTTGGGAACCAACTTGGTGAGAGGATTAAGTAACATAGAACATATTGTGGTGGATAATATATTAATTAAGATTTCATTGATTATTTATAGGATTTTTGAATTTTATATCAACACACTCCTCATTGTACTCCTCAGTGGAATGATTTAAGAGAAAGGAGGAACCTCATATTGTTGGACATAGTGAGATAAATAATTATTCATGTGAGTCTTCCATTATCATGTTGGGAATACATGTTACAAATAGCAGCATACACTCTAATTCAAGTTCCAGAAAAAGAAAAAGACAGCATAACATACAAATTAAGGAATATAAAGAAATCTATGTTGCATTACTTACATGTGTGGTATTGTGAATCATTTTCTATGGACTCTTAAGATAACAATATTTTACCTCGATGAACAAAGTGTATCATTAAAGCATATCCCAAAAAAAAAGTGATAATACCTATAAAATCATTCAGAAAAAAGAATGTGGTTAATTGACATACCACATTTCATGATGAGGATATAATCTATAAAATAGATAATGGTAATAATATAGACTTTGATGATGTACAACATCAAGATACACAACAGTTGGCAGATGAACAAATTCCACAAAGCCGCATGGAAGAAGAAATTGTTCTAAAGATATAATTATTGTGTAGGATTATTAGAAAGTTTAATGAACCAAAAAGGTATAATATTCTATTCACCAAGGATGTTGAATAATTATTAGTTGATAATAATGATCATCCAACCTAAAAGGAAGTATTAAAGGGAATATATGTTCCCAAGTGGAAAAAATCCATGAATTATGAAATGGATTCCATGTACAAAAACCAAGTATATATTATTATATACCCTTCAATAGATAGAAATTCCATTAGTTTCAAATAAAATTTCAAAAAGAAATGGGACATGGAAGGATAAGTTAGTACCTATAAGGAGTGACAAATTTCAAAAGGGTTTAAACTACGTCAATGCATTAACTAAGACAAAAACTTCTAACTAGTTGAAATGATAAAATCCATTAGAAATATAATTCCAATTTCTACTTTATAAAATTATGAGTTTTGGGAAATGGATTTTAAAACAACCTTCCTTAACAGGAACCTTCTTAAAGATGTCTATATGACATAGCCTGAAGGGTTTGTGATTATAAAGGATGCCAATAAGGTATTGAATTTAAACAGGTCTATTCATGGGTTAAAGAAAAAATATATGTTGATAACATATTACTCATTAGAAACAAAACACCAGTATTAGAGTTTGTTATGGAATTGTTGAATAAATGATTTTCTATGAAAGACTTGGGAAAGGCAGTATATATTCTTGGGATCTAGATCCATCATGATAGATCAAAGAGGTTTCTCAGTCTAAGTCAAAGTACATACATTGACATGAGAGTAAAGATATTAACAATGGAATAATCCAAGAGGTAATTATTCCTAGCATCACATGTCATTCATCATTCTAGGAAAATGTGTCCCCAAACACACGAGGAAAGAAACAGAATGAAAAAGATTCCATATGCATCTTCTATTAGGCTGGCCATGTATGTTTTTCTATATACTAGGCAAGATGTGGCATAGTCATTAAGTGTAGTGGGAAAATATCAAGATGATCTAGGTAACCTCCATTGTATGGAATTCATGAATGTCCTTAAGTATATATTCTTAGTTTATTGAGGAGGTAGTGAACTTCTCATTCAAGGATATGCATATTCTATTTTCCAAACTGATCAAGATGACATGAAATCACAAAAGGGATACATCTTCACTTTGAATGGATGTTCTGTGAGTTTGAAGATCTCAATGAAGGTTGTGTGGTTATATATTATAAAGTATAGTTTGAGTATATTACATCTTATGAGGTGGGTAAATAAGCAATATAGATACACAACATCTTACAAGAGCTTCATTTGGTATCTAGAAGTATAGATCCTCTCATACTCTATTGTGATAATACTGTAATGGTGGCTCTTGCAAAAGAGACAATGTCACATCAATGGACAATAAACATACTTCATAATTATCATCCCTTGATGGATTTTTATCATAGATGTTATGTTAAAGTGAGTAGTATTTGCACAAAAGAATACATGACATAGCCCTAGACTAGAGACATGAAGCAATATAAACATGACTATCATGTGAGGTCTAGCGGACTGAAGGTCGTTTGTAATTGGATCTCGTCTAAATAGTATTTTGTTGAAGTTGGTGTCCTAGGATGAATAGTTTCTACTTTGATTACATGAAGATTTGGTGTATTGAATATTAATAAAACTTTATATTTCTTATTTTTTGTTGCTTTACATGACTCTAATTAATAATGCCCTGGAGCATAGGCTGCATTTATAAGGTCATATAATTTCTCCGCTATGATGAGAACTTTAATGTGTTATAACAATATACTAAAATAATGTTCTACGATTGAATAATATACTATTATGGGACACATGGTATATATAATGATAGGTGAGAGTACTCGTAGTAAGATGAGACTTCTTCTCATGAATTTCACACATTGTCGTGTCCATGATGGAAGATTATGCGAAAATACCCACCAGTAGTAATTCTTCATGTTTTTATGTTATTGGATATTCCTATCTATGATAATGGTTGATAGCCCTTATACGTTAAGATTATTATTAATGCATGTTATAACTCACATACTAATATATATTACATAGTCGAATATGATAATAGTTCATGTCGAATATAGATATGTTGGGTACATCACAGGTGACATTCCATTAATGAATAATTCAAGGAAGGATTTTCCCCTTCCAACATTATGGATGATGCTATCACACCCCTTTTATTGTAATCAAACGATCTCATAAAATTCCATGGCCATGGTGTAACTGCATTTTTATTTTAGATAGTCAAAGAGAGACATATCGAGAATATTGTTTGGTGGCATAGTAGTTCAACCTGCATGATGAGATATTGTGATAAAGGGATTCCATTTCATAGTGAGTGGTTGAATGTTGTTTTTTAACATTACGACATTAAGTCCTTTTTCTTGGGTTCCTTGACCAATTGTTAGATATTAATCTTGGAATTTATTCATGATCACCTAATACCAATGAGAAATCATCCTATAGGGCCACACACTAAGTTTTTCTATTTCTATTGATTAAATTCCATTTGAGTTTAATTTTTGGAATAAATATTATTCTAAATTCTGAGGAATAATTTTATTCAAGTTATATTGATCCCATAAATTAAATAAATATTTATTCACCGGCTTGTGAAAAAATTTTTGTTTTATTTATGGAATATTTTAAAAAATATTTATTCACTATATTTTGAATGATATATTTATTTATGAATAAAATAATTATTCAGTTATTCAATAAATTCGAGAGGATTTCAAATAGACCAAGTCCAGGTTTGGTGAAAAATATTAATTAACAAGACCGTTTCATAATATTTGTTATTGTGCAACTTGGTCTTTGATAAAAAATAATAATATAATTATTATTATGTTGCATGAGGTCAGTTAAAGGCAATTAATTTTATTTAATGGTTGGTATAAAATTATATAATATTTTAATATAAATGGTAACACTATAAAAAGAAGGTTATGTCTACTATGTAGAGAATCCAAAAAATTGAGAATAGAGAATTGATTCACATAATGAATTCTCTCTAAACTCCTCTTCCTCACTCCCTCTCAAGAAAGATAAGTTCTAGAGATATTTATTCAAGACCAAATAATGAATGACCAAGAACAAACAAAAAAATTCATTTAACTCACCGTACAAGCACCCAATGATTGAGTGGGGTTGATCGGAGATCATAAGAGTTCATGCAGATCTTTGCAAGAGATACTCTATGCTTGGATCCACACATTATTGTGAAGGAAATACAAAAGGGTCTTTTTAGATAATCCACATTCACCAATGAATAAATTTCCTAACCCCATGTATTTATTTCGTCAAATATTAAATAAATAAATTATAAATTTGACATGAAATATCATATCTCTTGGTTTTGAGAAACAATTATTATAAGAACTTTTAATACGTTTCCCACCTCCGAAATCTTTTGTAGGGTCAACAATTGGCACATATGACGATGTCACAAGAAGGTGGGATTAATTGTATTGATCTAGATACACCATAGTCCAACTATTGATCTATGTACACACCATAGTCTCAGTCCCGATGTCGTAGTGGTCCAAGAAATAGCACAATATAACACCAAAACAGTTGACCCTACAATGTGGTGTGTACCACTACTCCATGATGAGAGGCCATGTGCCATGGTGGCCCTCTCTAAGTACACCACGAACCATGGTGCACTACCCTGCATCATAGTGGGAATTTTCCTACACACCTCATTTCCACAACACTTTTTCGTCGATCGTGGTGCCTCCCAAATTTCCAATACATCTTGGTTCTCTGGATGATCACCTTCAAGAGCCCTTGGTGGTTGATCATATTTTTGTTAGTGTGTGAGAATGGTTCACATTATGAAATCTTTTTTGGAACTTTATTCCAATATTGAAACCTTTTTTAGGATGTTATTTACTTACTGGATTCTCATTTTCACAGGTTTTCATATTATAATTTATGAGTTGTAAAATTTGATATCATGCTTGATTGTGATTACATGTGGGTGTGTGTAGCCTATGAAACCCATTATGATATTTTATTTCGGTATTAATACTAGATTATAATGTTTCCATGTTTGATTATAACCACATGTTCTTTATTTTTTTTCTTATGCATAATGTTTCTGACGATTTCCGTCGGGGCACGCGCGCACGTCCTTCATGTAGAGGACACACAGCTTGTTGCCCCGGATTCCCACTTTCCAAATGCGGGAGACATTTTCTACATATTCGGGGACGTCTGCTCCTTGATCGAAACAAGATTATGGGATGTCGGTTCCTCATTCTATAGATTCCTCCTCAGAACTTATGACTTAGTCCGGGTCTCCCTCATAGATTTAAGACGTGTTCGTGAATCTCTTCCTGGTGCTATATCTTCATGGACACCAGTTAAATCGCTACTTCCGTCAAGACGCTCCAAGTGGTCTAGTCGGGGCCGCAACATTCGTATAGGGGAGTGGTCACACTGAGGCATCGTTGGCGTGTCTTGACACAGGGGGATTTGCATGTCTGTGTTCTGTCCCTTATTATAGGGTTCCTCGAGGGCACGGAAGCCCGAGGCATCCCACATCAAATGTGGGGAATTGTATTCCATAGGAATGTATCTGAAGTTTTCCTCACCTTCCAATCTTTAACACACGGTATTCCATGAGTTTAACGTCCAGTAGAGACGGATTGGACTGATTATAACATTGAGAGTGGATCAGATAAAAAACCCCCCATGGAGGGAATTTTGATATCGGGGCCGACACGTGGGTGGATTCTCGAATGTTTTGGAGTGGAATGAGGTTTCATTATCTCACCGGGATGTGGCGGCCCGGGTAAGAATTTAGATGGTTGATGAAGTGAAGGGGCTTGAACCTCGTGGAGGATTCCTACAAATCCCCGTGGTAGGGAATTAAAGTCCACATAGTTCAGGTGTATGGTTTAACGTCATGCGGAATGGGGCTTATGGGGCATACGCTCTGAGACGGCCCAAGGACATGGTGTCGGTGAGACGACATGAAGAGGGACCTGGGGTTCAGATGGATGTGGCTTATGCTCTGAGATGGCCCATGGTGGTGGGGCTTCAACCTCGTGGAGTCTTCCTACATACCATGCCTTAGCACGGATCAAAGTCCCCGTAGTTCAGGATGGATGGGGCTTACACTCTGAGGAAGCCCATAATGATGGATGGATGGGGCTTACACCCTGAGGTGGCCCACAATTATTGGAGAACCAACGTGAAGTGGTCGAAACGACCAGGTGGTGGGATTGAACCTCGTAGAGGCTTCCTACGTATCCCCGTGATAGGGAATCAAAGTCTACGTAGTTCAGGATGGAATGTGGCTTACGTTCTAAGACAACCCATGGTGGTGGGGCTTGAACCTCGGGGAGGCTTCCTACGTACCATGCCTTATCACAGATCAAAGTCCCCGTACTTTGAGATGGATGGGGCTTACACTCTGAGGAGGCCCACAATGATGGATGGATGGGGATTACACTCTAAGGCTGCCCACAATGATTGGAGAACCGACGTGAAGAGGTCGGAACGACCGAGTGGTGGGATTGAACCTCGTAGAGGATTCCTACGTATCCCCATGATAGGGAATCAAATTCCATGTAGTTTGGGATGGAATAGGGATTACGTTCTGAGACGGCCCATGGTGGTGGGGCTTGAACCTCATGGAGGCTTCCTACGTACCATGCCTTATCAAGGATCAAATTCCCCGTAGTTCGGGATGGAATGGGGCTTACATTATGAGACGGCCCAAAAGGATGGATGGATATGGATTACACTCTGAGGTGGCCCACAATTATTGGCGAACCAACGTGAAGAGGTCGGAACGACCAGGTGGTGGGATTTAACCTCGTGGAGGCTTCCTATGTATCCCTATGACAGGGAATCAAAGCCCACGTAGTTCGGGATGGAATGGGGCTTACGTTCTAAGAAAACCCATGGTGGTGGGGCCTAAACCTCGTGGAGGCTTCCAACGTACCACTCCTTAGCACGGATCAATGTCCCCATAGTTCGGGATGGATGGGGCATACACTCTGAGGCGGCCCACAATGATTGGAAATCTGACGTGAAGAGGTCGGAATGACCGGGTGGTGGGCTTGAACCTCATGGAGGCTTTATACGTATCCCTGTGATAGGGAATCAAAGTCCACATAGTTCGGGATGTAATGTGGATTACGTTCTGAGATGGCCCATGGTGGTGGGGCTTGAACATCGTGGAGGATTCCTATGTACCATTCCTTAGTACGGATCAAAGTCCCCGTAGTTCAGGATGAAATGGATGTCAGGTTCGGTGCTCACTCTAAGATCACGTGAGTCATACTCGTTGTGAGAATCAAAAGGTTGTAGGGCCCTAACGATCATGTCGCAAAGGGTATGTCTATGGAATGCTGGGAGGGGCTTATGGTGGAGCGGCCCATGGTGTCGGGACTTACTCCAGGGGGAAGCTAGAGGGCGAAAAAGCGTAGAGGAAGATGGATCTAGGAATGAATAAAGGAGGAGTCCCACTTCCCATTATGCTTCCCGCTAGCCCTGGCGTCGGGGAAGTACGGAGGTGCATGGGTTCTACCTTCCGAAAGAGGGGCTAGGGGGCTAACGCCAAGGCGGCTACACTTCCTCGCAGACAAACGCCACTCCGAGAAGGAGGAAATCATCCCATGTGGGGGGAGGGGGTGATCACATCCCCATGGAGATGGGCGGGCGTGGATAATGTCTGAGGCGGGGGGACCCTGCGTGCGAGTTACGGGGCCAGATCACAGTTTAACGTCATGTGTTGAGGATGAGGTGCTTGGTAGTTTAACGTCCTGCAGCTCAGACGAAGTGGGTTTACTCTGAACCCCTAGGTATTAAATGACATGAACCCTTTTCTCCTCGTGGGAGGGAAGGTACCGGCAATGATGTAATGAAGGGGGGTCGTAGAGAGAACCATCGAGGGGTCCACGTTAGCATGTCTATGCGAAGAAGAAATATCTTTTAGAGTGCCTATGTGAATAAAGATGAGGCAAGCAACGCAACGGAGAAAAATGCTCTAGGGACCTTGAGGTTACTTCGTATGTGCCTGGAAGGTCATACGGGAAAACAACGCCTGATGTGTATGCCTGTTGTGTGTGCTCGGGGCATCCAGAAGGAGGACATCGGGCACCTACGCAAGGAGGCACCCAGGGAGCATCAAGGTGAGGGGTCCTGGGGGTTGCGCACAAAGAAATGGTTGGCACGCAGAACACTGGGATGGCATGTAATCTGGGCAGAGGGCTTGCGCACGGCTGGTAGGATCGCGCACAAGGGATATGAATTGTGTGTGAGTGGAAAAGGTCGCACCCAAAGGTAAGGACGCACCCATAGAAATGGATTGCGCGCTATTGGACCGTTTTGCGCGCAATGGAAGGAATTGTGCACAAGTGAAGAACCCTGAAAGGTTTCGAATTCTGTTTAAGCTAATGGGATCGCATGCAAAGGCAGATCTCGGGGTGAGGTGGCGTGAAAAGGATCCGTTCCTGAAGGCCATCTTGCGTGCGTGGATGTCCGATTCCACGCACGAGATATGGTTCGAATTTTTCAACCCTGATACGGAAGGGAACTTATATTTATAGGCATCCGGCGGTGCAGAATTCAAGGTAGCGCACAAAACCTACACGCCAGAGATGACGGCGTGAAATGTTAATCGCGAGGGGCACAGTCATGAAATTATTTTGCGCCTGTGCCAGGGACGCTTTGCGAGTCCCGGACCCTTTCCGGGCGACCCTATTTTTTCCGCGCACATTCCCCTTTTTTGCACGCAACCATTCCGTGCCCTCCGGACCGAGCCTCCAGGTCCGAATATGACTTCGGTTTGGCATTTAGAAACTTCCTTTAGTAACTATGTACTTTTCGGCGTCTACAAATGGACCCCTCAGAATTTTATCGGTGAGGGGTCGCAACGATCGGATTCCGAGGGAAACACCGAAACACCGAAACGCCGAAGTGTTGGGCTTCGTGGGCCTCCCTACGCACAAAAAATAGGGAGGCGCGCAAAACGCCATCTGGTGCAGAATCATCATTCTGTGTGGCACAGAACCCCGGATTTGCCTATAAAAGGGGACATGGGTCTCAGGCTCCGTACACAACATTCTCACGTGATAGGCTCTGAGCTCTCGTACGCGAAATTGCCTCTGTTCCTGTGCGTAAAAACCGCTTTTGCAGTGCGTAATTGCTCAGAGTTTTGGCTGTATTTACGTGAAAACCCTGGATTTTCCGTGCCGGCTTCTCCGATCTCACAGAAGGCTTCCAAATTTCGTGCAACACATCCAGATTCCACGCAACACTCTCAAAGAGCTTGGCTGGAAGAAGATGTCCACAAACCAAGTAGATGAGGGGGAAGCTGTCGTGTGCAGAGTTGCAATGGCGGTGAACGAGGAGGTTTATGGCCCCAGGGTGGTTGTCTCCAACAACCATACTCTGTTCAATCTGCTAACCCCCACCCAGAAGAAGTACCATTTGTCCAACAACCTTCCACCATGTAACTTTGGCATTTTGGAGGAGGTTCCGCTACCGGGATTCGAGGATGATACACCGCGGTCAAGGGTGACCCATGAGGATGACCTTCCCCGATAAAATATCACCAACAACGGTCTTCCTGCCACAGAAACTAGACACATGGTTGTATATGTCATGAACCTGAGGACTAGGACCATTGTTGGGGGTGATCCTATTGCGGAGATTTCCCCATCACTCTACGCAAGAACGTTCTGTTAGAGCATCATGGATGATACTAAGGGTTGGATGCAAGATTGGGATTTGCGGTCCAGAGGTAATTTCACCAGCGAGTGGGCCTGGGCATACTGGGTTCACCATACGTGCGACCAATTCGGGGCCAAGCTGTGGCAGATTGTTATGTTAGAGGCGGTGTGGACGTTGCAGTTCCACTTCTACCTCCAGCTTAAGCTCAGGCTGGAGTTGTTCACCCAGTGGTCCCCTAACACCAACACATTCTATATTCCCCATGGGGAAGTTGGTATCAGTCTCTGGTATGTCCACTGCATCAGAGGTATCCCGCTGGAGGGCTATCAATACGACGAGTTCTTTCCTCCAATAAACACCAAGGAGGACAGATCACAGACCCCCATGCTGACGTGGCCACTTCTGGAGATGGACAATGAGAGGATAGAGGTCAAGGACTTATTGTAGGACATCGACTCCAAGGACTGGTTCAGCCTATTCCTGGAGAAGGATCTAGCGGTCAAGATGTCGGGACGGGGAAGACGGTGCCCAACTATGGCTAAGAGGAGAAAGAATGGATCATACTGGAGGATCCTGTTGGCGGGGAAATACCAATCATGGGGGTACAACATTATTGAGGCCCAGGACCTAAATGTTGGATATGCTAGGTTCCTCACTACCTTCTTGAGTGGGTGGCTCCTACCGGTGCGGGATGCAAGGATGGGAATCCTTCCAGCAACTCTGGTGATGGCGGGCACCATGGCCACCACCAAAAGGTTTAATCTGGGGGTCCCCGTGCTGTCTAGGTTGTACGCCATTCTGGGACGCATATCAAGAGGGGGGGTCACCTCAGAGAGTATGTGGCCCCTTCCGGATCTTCCATAGTTGGGTGGTGGCTCATCTTATCAGGTACACTTTCCCAATTGCCATTTTTCTTCCGGGAAACGGCCTGCGACCATCGCTGCTGAACATTGCCGGGGTCACACCGATGTCACTCAGTGAGGAGGGAGTAAGGATAAGAATTGATAATCATGCCAACTTTACTTTCATCCCATAACCCACCCTGACCGGCCAAATGGTAGAAAATGGGCAAGGCTCACTGAAGCAGCAGGAATACTTCAAGAGCATCCTAGGCAGGGTGCTTGTGGCTCGGATTGATGGGAAGACCATCTTCGAGCCTCACGTGTCATCCCGATTCAACATGCAGTTCGGGTGCCTCCAGAGAATTCCGAAGAGGGTATTCACAGACGTCTGAAAGGAGAGGAATCCCTGCATCCTTCACCATATGTGGTTAATGTTGACAACTTATGGCTCTAGCGATGTCATTACCCTTCATCCCACCGGGGCCGACGCTGGCTTATCAACCAAGTATGCTGAACACTGGGCCATCGCATACCCCGGGGGGCTATTGCGCAAGCGAGTTCGGCAAATCGATACTACCCGCGTGGAACCCAGGCGACGAGAGAGCGGGCAAGGTAGCACTAGCAGGGGAAGACCAGGGGCGTGCAAGGCAGCAAGGCCTACGCAAGCTGGGACCTCAGCAGCGGGAGCATCGCATGGCGGGACCAACAAACTTCCTTGGAAGAAGATATGGTATCTGCTTTAACCTTCCCATGATGCAATCTTCCCAGTGCTATGGTCATCCTGGTTAACCCTGCGGCAGTCGGTGAGCACTGAAGTTCTCTGGCAGAAGATAATGCGGGAAGGAGTCCAGCTGCCAGAAGTCGGGCTTATTCGGATTTCCGACATAGTAAACTTCCACCGACGGCATGCATATCTAACTTCCATGGAAACATACGCACGCCAGCGGGGTCGGCGCATGGAGCCACCTCTCCTGGTGAAAGTGATGCTCGACCAAGAGAGTGATCCAGAAATGATGTCGCCGGGATAAGGTGACAGTGAAGAGTCAAAGGATGACGAGATCAGAGAGGAAGTGGGAGGAGAAGAAGACGGTGAAAGAGAAGGTGAGGGAGAAGATGAAGGAGAAGATGAAGGTGAACCCGAAGGTGAGGGGTAGAAGTGGGAGCCCTACCAAGGGAGTCTCCGGGAGAGCGGTGAGATTGTCGACTCTAGCATAGACATAACTGAGATACTCAAGGTATGATATAACCCTCATCCATCCTTGTACTCTCTTCCCTTTGAAACCCATATCCCATCTTCTTTATCTTACTCAGATGCACATTGGTGTCGATCAAGCGTCTCAAGTTGAATGAGGAGAGGAAGCATCAATAGGGCCAGCTGGGGCACTGGTGCCCAATATTGTGCTGACGAGCACCGAGGGATCTCCTTCCATGACAGCTGTTGCAGCGGCCAGAGCACCAGAGGCGGGTGCCTTGGATTCATGTAAGTCCCTTGATTCGACGTAAATAATCAGTGTTGAAGAACTAAATTGACCAGGGTGCTTTATGTATGTGCAGTGATCGCGGTATTGGGGGCACGTTGGGATGCTGAGCCCGGACCATCCGTGGGCGTGCCGATGAAAAAAACACTGCCCCGCATAGAACATGCCTCCCAAACTAAGTCGGCTCGAGATACTGGTGAACATGGAGCGGCAGACATTGGTGGTGCTGCCACCGGGGCAGGGCCAAAAGTTAACGAGGGTGCCACCAGGATCGAGGGGACATAAGAAGGTCACCCCGGTGCTGATGAGCCTTCTTCTTTAGAATAAATCCCTGAGGACCATGCCATTGTTCTGTTGGATGTCTTCCCTATCTATCGGTCCACTGGCCCCGAATAAATCAATGATTCTGACTCGGAAGCGGCCTAGGAGAGCCAGATGACGCGATGCAGAGGATGGAAGTGCATTCGACGTTTTCTGAATCAGCCTCAGACCGAATTGTTTATGTGGATGGGATCACTCCAAACCTAGTTGTGCTTCCTTTGTGCTGGATGATTAGATGATCAACGCCTTAATCTGAGGGTCCGTGACTACATGGCTGAGAAGATGCGTGTGAGTTACTAGTGTGCCGACATCATCCGGTGCTAGGAGGAGTCAGGGAGAACCCAGGAAATTCGATGGGAAGAGTAAGAGGTAAAACGCCTTGAGGAGCATGTGAAAGGACAATAGATATTCATTGCAAACTGCTCTGAACTCATGGAGAAGTTGAGGGCCTAGTTGGCAGATTCCCAAGAGCAACGCGTAGAAGCAGGTCACCAGATAACCAAGCTCTAAGCTAAATAGGTGAGGGAACAGGCCAGGGTTAGTGAACTATTCCCAGCATCCGCCAATGAGGAGAGGGTCCTCATCAGACAGGAGGCAGTCCTAGAGGCCACCATCGAGAAGGTAGTGGTGTTGGAAAGATCAATCCAAAACGTTGATCCTTAAGGGCCCTGTTTTTTCCAAAACGATAAACTTATCTTTCTCTACTGTTTCTTTCTTTCCTCATTGTATGTATGAGAATTTTTTTTACATTCTCTTTTTCTTCACATTCTTGTCACTTTGGTTTAACATGATCAACCGTAATTCCAAAATAAATAGCATTCCATGCTTAAGCTCACGGAGACCGTGAGAAAAAAAGGAGGCTCACATAATTACTTCGTTTTGATTGTGGGAGCTCCGAACAGGCTTCAATCATTCAAAATTAGAACCCAGATTTCCAAGGAGAAGAGGGAGGCCCATCCAAAGAAAGGGGACCTCAGACCTGATCGATGCATCATCTTCTCAATGTGCTCTTACGCACGAATGGGGCAATGCCAAGGGAATTTGAATCAGTCCAAACATAAGGAAATGAAAAAGTTGAATCACGTTACCCAAATTTGGAACCCTGTTGGAGGGGAGTGGCAATGAAATACGGCTGTTGATTGTGTTTGGAACACAACATAATTATTACATTAGCCTGAAATGGTAACAATAAATGAGGGATGATTGCTGACCATGTTCGTAACACAGGGCGTAACGCAAATATCATCGACCAGGTTCTAGAAAGTTGGCCTAGGATAGAAGTTGGACCATAGGTCAAGCACCCACACTGTTATGGGGTCCCTCCAAATGTGAACAGTCTTCTGGAATGTTATCCCAGGACAGTAGGTAGACCATAGGTCGAGCACTCATACTGTTAGGGGGTCCCTTCAAACATGAAAGAGGTTGAAGATCCGAATAAAGGGGCACACAATGTGTGGACAGTGAAGTGGTGGTTTGTTCAAACAGAATACAACACTCTCGAAACTACACCACCACAACGAAATCACTTTAAGCAGGTGCATTAATCTGGACATAGACCATTCCTACTTTGAGACAGGACCTCTGGCGAAGAAACTGTTGCTTCCTAATGCCATTATTCGGAATCCTGAACTTGTTTAGGGAAAATTATTCAATTGAACAATTCCCCAGGGTGGTAGGCCAAGAGGCCGACTGTGGAAAAAAGGAAGGGATTTGTGATTCCTGGGGGTGGACTTGAGACGAAATGTCTGGGCGTTCCTACGTATCTCATAAGGATGAGAATCAAGCCATGCATAGTTCTTGAGATGGGGGCATGGTAAGGTGATTATGAAACCCAATGTGAATGAGAAAGTGAGTCCTGATTACCACGTGTTCTTGGGGAAAGTGCTCAGGTGAGGGGACCGAACACGAAAGTTGAGCTGGGCCTGTGACAAAGTGCACAAGAATTCCTACATACCCCATGAGGATGGGGATCAAGCTGCACGTAGTTCTAAGATGGGGGGCATGGTAAGGTACCAATGCCAGGAATGAAAGGAGGCATGCAGGTCTAGCCCGCACAATAAAAAGAGGTGGCATTTGATGTATCTTGTTTTTCCTTGAAGGTGAATGGGATTTTTCTTTGTGAAGAAACAAGCCTAGGGTGGAAATTCCTGGCATCGCCACAATAATCAACCCGTATACAGGCATTGAAAATGGTATGGAAAATGACCAATACCCAACATGATGTCCCTTATAATGAGGTCATCACAATACAGTTCCGATTTTCATCATGCGGCTCGGACGATAATGTCACAGTTTATGGTCATGTGAAATGACCAAACATCACAGTTTAAGGTCATATGGATTTGACCTTAGGTAATGAACACGACGTGATAAAGCGTACCCGACATGAATGGGGAAAAGTTTGGCATCATCACTGTTTTCAATCCCCAGGAGAAAATCCTTTAGCCAAGAGGCCGACAAGGGCCATAGGATAAGGGACATGAGGAGCTTTCTCCCATCAGAGCTAGACCCGAAAACATGACGTTCGGATGACCCCACTTATCCCATGAGGATGAGGGTCGAGTCACATGAGATCCTAATGTCGATCTTAGTTTATGGTCTTAGATCTCAGACTGTGGGGAGCCTCAAAGAATGTCGTATTGCAGCTTGTCCCCTTGACGTGCAACAACACACTGAGGGATAGTGCCATGAGTGTCGAAATCCCCCCAGAGCATAATGGTGGTAGCACACATTGTGAATCATGTAACTAATATTCAAGGCCTAAAATGCCTGGAATGATGATAGAGGAGTACTGCTGACCATGTTCGCAAAACATCATCTCGTCACGTTAGCCTGAAATGGGGACAAACAAATGAAAGTCGACCGTTGACCATGTTCGCAACACGGGACCTATCTCAATTTTTCATCTGAAACCCTCGGGGGCGTTGTCCCATAACGGTAGGAGAGCCCTTAGGTGTGGTATCCATTCCATTTTCTGGGGGTCCCTTCTGGTGTGAAATGATAATGGGGGCCCAAATGAATGGAAACACAAAGCCTGACAAGTGGATGGAATCTTACCCATGTTGAACCCGACACTCCAGGTCCTAGACCAGAGTACTCTTAAACACATTGGCAAACCACTGTAATGGGGTCAAAATGGGTGATAAAACCTTAGAGGGGCTGATCTAAAGAAAAAGGGTATATATCTAGGGATGCAGGACTCTCCGGAAGAAATAAATGTCGTGGTCTTGATAGGCCCAACGCAAACGAGGTCGTAGCCCCGTACATCACCATATATTCCTCACCCCAGGGAAATGGCATGCCAAGGGGCCCAAACAACAGATAGATCCCTAAAAGATAGAGATGGACCTGAAATCTTATGATCTCAGGTGATCCTACGTATCCCATAAAGTTGGGAATCAAGCCACACATAGTTCTACAGAATACAGTTTAACGTCATGAGGGACGATAGGGAAGTTTAAGGTCGTGTGGGACTGAAGTACAGTTTAAGGTCATGGAGGACCCAACAGTTTAGGGTCATTTTATAAAATTTAGTTCAGGTAAAATACAGTTTGAGGAACCTAGAGTTGGTGGGAGGAGTTATACACTCACTAGCCATGGTCACCTGGGATTATGCACCATTGGGATAAACCTTATGGACAATGAAAGGTCCCTCCCATATTGGCTCAAACATGGGTGGTTTCTTTCCAGGGATCATTGATGCCTTGAGGGACAGTACCAGGTCACCTTGCAGGAAGGAGTGGAGGAGAACCTTATTGTTGAAAGCTCGAGCCATCCTGATTTGATGCCATTCCAGGTTGTTCAAAGCATGAAGCCTATTCTTATCCAGTGCTTCCAATTCTGCTAGACGGATTTTGACAACTCTATTCGGAGCTTGCTGGTCGTAGACTGTTGTGTGAAATGAGGGAAACTGAATCTTGATGTGTAGGATGGCCCCAGTTCCATACACTAAGGAATACGGGGTCACCTGGGTGGAATTACGAGTCGTCGTCCGATAATCCCAAAGGGAGTTGGGGAGCTTATCCTTCCAAATCTTCTTGTCCTGACCAACCATATTTTTCAGAATGATAGAGAGTGTTTTTTTAAATGCCTTGATCTATCCATTTTCCTATGCATGATAGTAGGAGGTATGGTTAGAGCAAATGTTTTACTTGGCGTATAATTTATTCAGCTCAGCTGCTCGGAAGTTGGTGTCGTTATCAGTGAGGATATCATGAGGTACTCCAAATCGATAGATGATATTGGAACCCACGAAGTCAGCGATATAATAGGATTTGACTTCCTTGAGAAGAATTTCCTCTACCCACTTGGAAAATAAATCCATAGCAGTAAGAATGAACCGACATTGGTGAGCCATTTCCGGTGGGTAAGGTCCAACGACATCCAACCCCAAGAGAGTAAAGGGCCAAGAATACTTGTTAGTGTGGAGAGGCTCTAGTGGTCGATGCACGATGTTAGCATGAACATGGCACGCATGGAACCTCTTGGTGAACTCAATGCAGTCGTGGATCATGGAGGGCCATTAATACCCTAACCTACGAATCTGGTGAGACAGTTTTGTCCCAGCTTAGTGAGCGTCGCAGGAACCGGCATGGACCTCTAGCATGACTTGTGGGATCTCAAATCTCGGAATACAATTGAGGAGAATACCATAAAACCCACTTTTATAGAGAATCATCCTGAGGTCGGGACAACTTTGAAGAGTAAACTGTAACACGCGGCATCAGATTCGCTCGCAATCAGCCTGGTCTGATGGAAGATTACCGTGATGGAGGTATTCAACCAAGGGTGTTCTCCAATCAGGAATCATCTCGACCACTGCACCCGGGGGACCCGAGGGTTTCGACGTAGATGCTTCAGTGGTGATATGGCTTACTCGTGGGCCGTCATCATCATTAGGGGTAACATGAGATGTGACTCTCTGGTGGGAAACATGGATAATTAACTCATCCTGTCCGGGCTCTGCGAGTGATGCAGCCAAACTGGCCAAAGCATCTGCCCGACCATTCTATGATCAAGGAACATAAGTAACCTCCGACCGAGAGGGGAGCTGAGCCATTATCCAAAGAGTATTCTCTAACACTGGTGTGATCTCTGGTTTCCTGACGACATAGTTAGAATTGACCTGATTGATGACCAACTCGGAGTCCCCTTTCACATGCATATGGGGCACGTCGAACTCAAGGGTCAGGTCGAGGCCAGTAATGAGGGCATGATACTCTGATTCATTGTTGGTGCAACCTTCCAACAATAGAAATGAATATGACAGGATGTCTTGTGCTGGAGTAATGAAGCCGACACCCATGCCTGCTCTATTGAGCCTAGGGTCATCGAGTCTTCTTCCGGTGGGGCTCCGGGAGGCGCCATCAAAGTACATTTACCAACATGGGACGACATAATCGACTGAGAGGATTGCCTCATCAGGAAAGTCCCAGTCCAGGGATTGATCTATGGAGGATAGATGGGTAGCTAGAAAGTCTGTCAATGCATGTCCTTGGATAGCCTTATGAGGCACAAACCTGACGTGAAACTTCTGGAGGATTACCACCCACCGCACCAATCGGCCAGTCAACATAGGTCGATTCAGGATGTACTTCAACGGGTCTACCCGAGAGACCAGTTGTACCTCGTGGTGTGAAAAGTAGTGCCACAATTTTTGTATGTCAAATAAGAGCACCAGATATATCTTCTTGATGGCATGAATATGCGATGCATGGCCCGCTGATAGGTGCAGCCGCATTCTTCAGGCCGTAGGGCATAACCCGGTAACATAAAGTACCTTGGTGTGCCATGAAAGCGGTAGATTATTCATCCTCGGGGGCCATCTGGATCTGGCTATACCCGGAGTACCCATCCATGAATGAGAGGGATTGTAACCAAGCCATGTCATCAATCAACAGCTCTGTCACTGGAAGGGGAAAAACATCCTTCAGATAGTGACGATTTAGGTCGTGGAAGTCAATACACACCCTGATTTTTCCGTTATTCTTCCTGACTGGCATGATGTTGGCTATCCACTTGGGATACTGAAATTCCTTAATGAAGTTAGCTTTGATGAGATTATCAAATTCTTCCTCGACTATGACACCATGAGAAAAGTTCATCTTCTAGGAGGCTGCTTGAATCTGCAATGACACGCCGGAAGACCGAGACGGTGAACGACTACCTGAAGATCCAACCCTGGCATCTCGTTGTAACTCCAGGAAAACACATCACGGTGCTGTTTGAGGAAGTCCATGTACTGTTTCCGCTCCTCAGGGGGCATGGAGGCACTGACCAATGTGGGTCTTGGGTCCGCCTCGCTACCGAGGTTCACCTGTACCAACTCGTCGACCGTGGTGGAGACACCTTCCTCAAAGGTGGGGGAGCATCCTCTAGATCCTCTTCTCCACTTGAGTATGGATCTTCTACGAGGGGAGTTGCTTCCGAGCCACCATACCCTGATGGGAGGCTGGTGCCGGCTTGAGCGGCAGGGTTCGTCATATCCGGAGATTCATGTGCCACTGAGACCATAGTGATAAAGGTTGTCGATCCAATCTCATCTAGTCTTCATCCCATGGGGTCACGCTTGATAAAATCAAAGAAATAGTGGTGTGTTGTCCTGAGCCATTTAATTCTAGCCTGGAGAAACAGACATGTAGGACGTACCGTCGTTTCCATGAGCCTCACATCCTGATACCATATAGGGGTAATAGGCTCCGAGATCACCCGAGCCTAGTTGGTGTAGGAGTACGAAGTGATTTTCCACCGTCGCTTGGACCTGGGAGTATGCCTTCCTCTTTTACCCGAAACGAAAAAGCATTGCCCCATGTCAGGGGTCGTGGCCTCCAAACGATGGATCATGAAGATGTAGTGAGCGCTGGAGAGAGCCCCACCCGAAGTGTTTCTATCACGGGGAGGCCACTTACCTGCGGCGAGGGTGGCGCCAGGCAGGCCTCCGGGCTGAGGTTGGAAGCAGGGAGGGCCCACACCTTCTAGAACGGTGGCACAGTGTAGAACATCACGCTGGCTGGCACTCCCACGAATTGGTCCGCATTGGCCATTACCTATACCGACAACCTGGAGAGTCGACCAAACCTACCCGTGGGGCGGTTGGGGCCTCGATCCGGATCAGGCATATAAATACCCCTTCCCAACGCCTGCGGGGGTTTGATGATAGGAGTAAGCAGTGTCTCGGGCCACAGCTGTTGTTAATGTTGATGCCCCGATTTGAGCATACTCTTCCGCACATGCCCGACACTGGCGTCGGGTTAGATGGGTTGGAGTCGTTGGTGCGGGCACATGGATTGCCTGCTCCCCGACTCGGGGAGTCAGGCGGTGGCATCGACGCGGCCTGGCAGGGGCCCTTGCTATGAACCCTTGATGCAGGTCTCCGATTGGGCCAACCCAGAAATCCCCTACCTCATCGGTGTAAGGGAGGGAGGTGTCAAGACGTTCTGGGGATAAGATCCCAAAATGGTTGAATGTCGGGGTGGGGTGCAGCGGCTCACTGCACAGCCCTCGAAGGTAGCATTGGTGGTGAGGTGCAGCTACCTTAAGGTCCAAACGGGTTACGTCCCTGGTGGGGATGACCCCCTCCTCCTTGTACCTATGCACAAGGTCGTTGATCACCCTTCATTGGATACTATTTGATGGGGAGAGGGGGCATGAGCACCCAACAGTCGTTGCGGTCAGAGCAGCTATAGAAGAGGCGGAACCGCGGGAGGTGGCCACGTTGGTACTTCCCCTGCCCCTACGCCAGTGGGGAGGTGGAGATTGAGCTCCGGATGCAGCGATCTGATTCCTGAAAGCAGGGATATGAACCCATTAAAGCTGATAGGAAAAGAAATCGACAACCAGTTTCCCAGTGCCATTCTGTCTTCTATGGTCGGTAAAGGATCCAAGCTGACAACGTCGCAGAACGGAGTGCTCAATGTCTTCACTGCCCCAACCCCTGGCGGGCTCCACATCCTAGTGATGGGTTCCCAGACCTGGTGACATGCTAATATTCTGACGCCCAAATGCTACAAGTCTTCGTATTGAGGAGAAGAGCTTCACTTTAGGTTCACCATTTTCTGTTTTTGACGCTTTCTGCCGGGGCGCGCGCGCGCGCGCGTCCATCATGCAGAGGACGCGTGACTTGTTTCCACTCCTTCCCGCTATCCAAAGGCGGGAGGCATTCTCTCATTATTTAGGGACGTCCTCTCCTTGATCAAAATGGGATGATGGGATGTCAGTTCCTCCTACCATGGATTCCTCCTCGGAACTCATCACCTAGTCTGGGTCTCCCTCATAGATTTTAGATCTGTTCGTGAAACTCTTCCCGGTGCCATATCTTCATGGAAACCAGTTTATTATGCTACTTTTGTTAAGACGCTCCAAGGGGTCTAGTCGGGGTAGCAACCTTCGGTTAGGGCAGTGGTCACACTGAGGAATCGTTGGTGTGTCCTGACGCAGGGGGATTGCCATGTTTGTCTTCTACCCCTTATTATAGGGCTCCTCGAGGGCGCAGAAGCCCGAGGCATCCCACATCGACCTTGGGGAATTATATGTCGTAGGCATGTATCTGAGGTTTTTCTCAGCTTCCCATGTTTAACATAAGGTATGCCGTGAGTTTAACATCCATCGGGGAAGGATCGGACTGATTGGAACACTAAGAGTGGATCAGATAAAATAACCCCCTGGAGGGAATGCCGATATCGGGGCCGACACATTGGTGGCTTCCCGAATGCTGTGGAGTAGAATGAGGTGGCATGCTCTCACCAGGATGTGGTGGCTCAGGTAAGAATCAGGATGGGTGATGAAGTGAAGGGGTTTGAACCTCGTGGAGGTTTCCTACCTATCCCCTTGGTAGGGAATCAAAGTCCACGTAGTTCGGGTGTATAGTTTAACGTCATGAGGGATGGGGAATTTGAGGCCTACGCTCTGAGACGACCCATGGATATGGGGTCGGCAATCCGACATAAAGATGGACCTGGGGTGGGATTGAACCTCGTGGAGGCATCCTATGTACCATGCCTTAGCACGGATCAAATTACCCGTAGTTCGGGATGGATGGGGCTTACACTCTTAGGCAGCCCACAATGATTGGTGAACTGACGTGAAGAGGTCGGAACGACTGGGTGGTGGGCTTGAACCTCGTGGAGGCTTCCTATGTATCCTCGTGACAAGGAATCAAAGTCCACGTAGTTCGGTATGGAATGTGGCTTAGGTTCTGAGACGACCCATGGTGGTGGGGTATGAACCTCATCGAGGCTTACTACGTACCATGCCTTAGCACGGATCAAAGTCCCCGTAGTTTGGGATGGAAGGGAGGTCAGGGACAGTGATCACTCTAAGCTAACAGGAGTTATAGTCGGTGTGAGAAACAAGAGGTTACAGGGACCTGACAATCACATCGCGAAGGGTGTGTCCATGGAAAGCGGGGAGGGGCTTACGCGTTGAGCGGCCCGTGGTGATGGGACTTACTCCAGGGTGGAGGCCCGATGGTGAAAAAGTGCAGAGGGAGAGGGATCTGGGACTAAAGAAAGGAGGAGTCCCACTTCCCATTATGCTTCACGATGGCCCTAGAGCCGGGGATGTACGGAGGTGCATGGGTGCTACCTTCTGGAAGAGGGGCTAGGGTGATTTCGCCAAGGAGGCTACCCTTCCCCATGGACAAACGCCACTCCGAGAAGGAGGAAGTCATCCCATGTGGGGGGAGGGGGTGATCCCATGCCCATGGAGATGAGTGGGTGTGGAGAATGTCCGAGGCGGGGGGACCCAGTGTGCGAGGCACGAGGTTGGATCATAGTTTAACGTCATGTGTTGAGGACGAGGTGCTTGGTAGTTTAACGTCTTACATCTCGGATGAGGTGGGTTTACTCCTAACCCCTAGCTCTTACATGACCGGTACCCCTTACTCCTTGTGGGAGGGAAGGTACCGACAATGCTGTAAAGAAGGGGGGTCACAGAGCGAACCATCTAGGGGTCTACGTTAGCGTGGCTATGTGAAGAATAAATAACTGTTAGTGTGCCTATGCGAAGAAGCGTGAGGAAAAGCAACGCAATGGGAAAATGCACCCAAGGGACTTTGAGGTTACTCTGTACGATCCTGGAAGGTCGTACGGGAAGACAACGCCTGATGTGTATGACTGGTGTGTGTGCCCGGGGCATGTAGAAGGAGGACATCGGGCACCTATACAGGGGGGCACCCGGGGAGAATCAAGGTGAGGGGTCCTAGGGGTTGCGCACAAAGAAATGGTTGGCGAGAAAAACACTGGGATGGAATGTAATCGGGGAAGAGGGCTTGCGCGTGGCTAGTAGGATCACGCACAAGGGATATGAATTGTGCGTGACTAGAAAAGGCTGTACCCAAAGGTAAGGCCGCCCCCAGCGAAAGGGATTGCACTCAATTGGACTGTTTTGACTGCAACAGAAGGAATTACGCGCAAGGGTGGAACCCTGAAGGGTTTGGAATTCTGTTTAAGCCAGTGGGATCGCACGCAAAGGCGGATCCTGGGGCGAGGTGAGGCTAAAATGATCTGTACCTGAAGGCCATCTTGTGAACACAGAAGTCCAATTTCGTGCATGAGAGACGGTTTGAATTCCTCAACCCTGAAGCAGAATTAATCTCCTTCTATTTATAGGCATTCGATGATGTGGAATTTAGGGTGGCGCACAAAAATTGCATGCCAGAGACGGCGGCGTAGAATGTTAACCGTGCAGGGTGTGGTCGCGAATGTATTTAGCACCTACACCAGGGACCCTTCACGAATTCCGGACCTGTTCCACGCGGCCCTATTTTTTCTACGCGCATACCCCTTTTTTCCGCGCAACCATTCCGGGTCCTCCAGACCGAGCCTCCGAGTCCGAATATGATGTCTCTTTGTCATTTTGAAACTTCCTTCAGTAAATATGGAATTTTCGGTGTCTACACATACCCATAATGATATGTTTTTCATGTCGTGCATGCTTCACCTTGTATGTGTGTTACCATCCCTTGGTGGTCGTTATTGGAACATGAGTCAGGTAGACTGTTGTGAAATGTTTATCCCTTAGAGTGCGAGTTTTCTTAACTTGTGATGATAACGATGAGGGATTGGATCATCGGCTGGCGTATGAGGTAGCCATGGAGACCATGATGAGGATGGACCCGAGGTTGCCTTTAATTTTCTAAGTATCTTTCCCTTGAGGTACCCTAGATCATAGTTAGATGAACCTGGGTGTCATGATCTACTTGATGGATAAAGGGAGTTGGGTAGCATGTTCTCAAGACTCTATAAGGATGCATCACTGTGGCTAGTTATATCCCTACCAACATGTTATTTTGTTGTTCAGGCTTAGATCTAAAGTAGGTAAAGCTAGGGGACTGTGGCATCTTTTTTAGCACATGACCGACTAGTTTTGTAATTTATTTTATTATGATTGTTATGGATTTATTATTATTATATAATATACATTTTATAATTGATAAAACTAGGTAAATGATGTATTTTTGGTGTCCTACTGAGTCTTATACTCACGAACTACTATGGAATTTCAATACACTTGTAGATTTCAAGAGGGATCCAACCAAAGGGAATAGTCCCCACATAAGGAACCAATCAGAATATGTGTGATCACTGAAAGGGGGAGGGGTGAATCAGTGATATCATCTTTTTTTTATTGTATTCGTTATGAAATAACCTTCACCACCTATTAATGATATATGACTTTTCTAAAGACAATAACTCAAGCATGACCAAAGGAACACCGGTATGTACAAGGTTCACTACTCAATAAGAGTAGCTAGTCCTTTCATCTATCCAACATTAGTAAATTTTATTGTTATGGTTGAAAAGCCCAAAACATTCACAGGGACATAAATTAATGGATCCCAAGATCATCTTCTACCACAATATTCACACATTCCTATGGAATGGACCTGGCGGTGTTAAAGATGATACATGAATTGACAGAGGTGTGTTGGGAGGCTAAGAAGTTAGCTAGCACAATACCCTCTCACCACATGTGGGTAATATCCATGTGATTGGATTATAGATTTCAATATATAAGTACAAGACAAATGATATACTAATGAATTGAGATAACCTATGTGATGGACCCCTAGAGAATGGAGGAATCTGTTTCCACCAATACAAGCGAGGTAATGTGAGGGAGGCACAATTCTTGTCCATTATTCATGTACATAGCTTGACTGAGGAGAGAGTCACCATTACCAAAATAATAACTGAATGAAAATATGAAAAAGTCATTCTGGTTGTAGAAAACCCATCCCCTTTCATGTTACCATTGATACCATATTCATCAATATTCATTTTCAGACCAAAAAAAGGGGAATCCAGCAAACTAGTTGTCCTTACGAGGTTGATTAGTGTGTCTTCTTTAGAGAGACCTTACTATTCATGAGACACTATAAGGAAGAAAAAGTCTCTCGTTTCTTAATCACAGGGGCCAATTCAACCTCCATGGATCGAGCTCGGAAAAGAAATTCCAGATTCGAACTTCGACTCACCTCATAAAGAATCTTGTTGCGAGAATTCCATATTATCCAACATCCAAAAGTAATGAACATTTCCCTTGAAATGATCTATTGGTTACTGACATAAGAGTTGTGAAACTAAGAATGAAGAAAATTGCTACTAGAAAGAAACTATTCGTACATTCCACAAAAATACACCATGACCATCCACAGGGAAAACGCACATTCCCCATCAAAGAAAAGATGGTTGATGGTCTCCTCCTTATGGTGATGACAACAGCTAAACTGGGATTCTAGTGGGATACCCCTACATCGCACCAGCTCATTAGTAGGAAAGGGATAGTTATGGATGCCCAAGAGAAGGAAGGATAGATTAGCTGGAATTTCCTTGGACCAAAATGAAGTTTCCCATGCATTTAGATCATGTTCCCAATGTTTAATCCACCGATAATATTTTGTATAAAAGGGCACATATGAGTAGGTGGTAAAAACTAGCCTATCGGGGCTCGAACTGGTTAGGATATGGTGGTAGACTCCCAGATAATAGTTATTATGTGTCACATGGATAAAAGAAGGATATATGGTGGTCTGTGAAAAGAAAATATATGCTACAGGGAAACCAGGAAACACCAGAATTCCCGTGTTCCAATTAGTGTTCCTACAGTTAATAGATCCACATCCAATAATCTGCCATGAATGATGTTTAAGGGAAGGTAAATGACACCGAATCGAGTTACATTGCCTAGAAATCCTACCCCTAGACCAACCATACCCTTCCCATATTTGAAGTGTATAAGATTTTACCACAATGACGTCCCTTCCATAATGTCCCATGCTAATCTTTCTTGAAGACTATCCATAGTTTTGGTGACACATCTCATGAACTTGCATCCACACTCAACATCCTGAGCCATTCTATTTCATGATGCCCAATGACATTTACCTTCTCTATTCACTTACAAAATGAAAATAATAGTTTTTTAAATGCTCTAGAGGACAAATTTTGGGACAATGAGAGGTGACAAGATTATCATGGGGTTGGAGGAGAGGATGTTGTTAACCAGGGTGATGCAGCCACCAAAAAAGAGGAAGCAATTTTTTTAGTTGAGAATATGGTATGATATTTTATCAACAAGATCATCACTGGGAGTTATCCAAACTATACCTGGGGAGATTGGAGACCCCATATATTCCATGGGAAAGTGACTTTTTTGGATTCCTAGACTACCAATAATTCTCTTTCCCCTTTCCTGAGGACAAGAATTGGTGAGATAAACACTACCCTTTACCTAATTGATTGATTGACCACTACATTTATAATATAAAGGTAGGATATGTTCAAGATCCTTCTTATATGTGATATTACTATACCCGAAGAAAATAATATCATCCACAATGAAATGATGGGAGGTCCCTTTGAAGTTAAGATTTCATTGGAATGGATTCATGCAACCCTCGTCAATGTTTTTATTAAGATATCTTCTAATCACATCCTGAGCCAGAATAAAGAAATTTGGGGGGATTGGATCCCCATGCCACATCCCTCAGACCAATTTGAAGAAACCATAACTTCTCCCCATAATAGGGATTGAAACTAGGAGAGAAAATTCATCTAAAAAAGAGATCAATAGCCTACTTTGAGAACACCATGCATCACAAAACTCTAATGACAAAGCTCCACTCCATCTTATCATATGATTTTTCCATATCCGTCTTTATAGAAATATTAGTAATAGATACTTTCTTATTAATATCATTTATCACTTCAGGAGAAATGAAAACGGAAACTTGAGTATATCTATCATGACCAAATCCTTATTGTTACTCAGAAATCCAATTTTGAATATGGATCGAGAGTCTCATATTGAGGACCATTGAAAGTACATTGTAATTAAAATTACACATTTTTATTAGGAGGTTCTATTTATGATAGGAAGGATTAGAGACCATCAGTATGAGTATTAGGGTGGTTTGACAAGCCACACTAGGTAAACCCCTCCTACAGAAGAAGTCCTGGATGATCCCCAAAAGTTCAATCTTAATGATGTCCCATGAATTTATGTAGAAAGTTATAGGAAATCCATTCGTACCTGGGGAACTTCAATAATTGAGAGAGGATAGAGCCTCCCAAACCTCCCATTTATCTAGGGTTCACTCAAAGACACAACTATTATCAAGTGTAACAAATAGAGGGATGCTATTAATGATGTATGAGTGGTTAGAAAGGTATACTTCCTACATGAAAGAATTAACATCATCATGTAAGTTTACAAAATAGGTTTGTGCCATACCTCCCACAACATGTGGGTCATTGTTGAAGGATCCATCATCAAGAAAGATGTTTGGATCCAGTGATCGTTTCCTCTCTCGGATGCATTCCGAGAAGAAGGCGGTATTTTGTTCCCCCTCCTTGAGCCATGTAACTCTTCCCCTCTCCCTAAATGATCGTTCCCATTCATGAAGTACATCAGCTATATGAGTCATCATGCTAAGCATATTGAAAAAAATGACATCATCCCAGCATGATTCATGATCCCTCTCATCTTGTTCAATATCTTCCTTAATGCCATTAATGTCCTTAAAATGATAGGGTTTTTTGGATTCCCATATATATAGACCATATTTTAGCCATCATAGTTTGTTATGGAACACAACCCATAACCCTTCTCTCATATGTTTTTTCCATGTAGTATGCACCATTGCATGATAATTTAGGCCAGACACCCACCACCTTGAGTTGAATAAATGATTGTTGCGACTAATGTTATCAGCCAAACTAATAAGTAGTGGGGAATGGTTTGACACCGCCTAAACCAAATGGTCAACTTTTTCATTTGGGAATGATGTAATGGCTTGACTATATTCAAGGCACCGATCTATGTGACACTACCTGCATCGATCTCCCCATTGCTTGTTACACCATATCAAATTATCCATGCATGCTCCACGAGAACTGGAGGGGTAGTGTCGGTGAGTCAGGATTGGAGACTCGGGCAGAGAAGAGACAGTTGAATCCAAAGGGTCGTGGTCCATAGGGAGCGCCCGAGATGGTTTAGATGGAGGGGAATAATGCTACTCCATCATGATTGAAGTCTTCAACTTCGAAAGGACCACACAGGATAGCCATTAAGGATACGGGCATCCCTTTTCTCCTTCCCTGATTGCTTCAGATCTAGGACAAAATATTTCTTAGAGTTAGAAGCATGTACAGGGGGAGAGGCATCCGACATGGTTTTTCGTTTTCTATAAATAGGGAGGGAGTGGCCATGGAGATGGAATCCTCTGTAGAAACATGCTGGAGAGTGGAAGATCAATGGTTTCCACCAGAAAGCAAAGCACCTCCTCAGAGAATAATATGGTGCGGGAAAGGATGAGAGAGGTCCAGGTCGACGTAAAATTTATTGATGATTGAAACTCATGTTAGAATAACACACGTGATACATGATTTAATTTAATATTATTATAGTGGGATATTAAGGGATAAAAAAACTGTCAATTGATGGACTTTGACGATTGTTAAATAACCACCAATATAACTGCTTTATCCATATTTAAATGTGATGTCCTTGCCAATTAAGTCTCAATATGATTCCGGTACGTTCCATCATTTTTTTCTGTCGAAGAGAAAAGAGGCTGAGGATAGAAATCCTTTTAAGTGGGAGAAAATCAAGGAGATTCAACTAAAATACTTCATGAATCAAGGTATGTTTTATCTTATTTTAAATATTGTTTATATATGTGATAAACACAGATTTTAATGATCCTAAATTAAATGAAATTTAATTTACATGTGGTATCAGAGGAGGGTTAAGAAATATGTGTTTTTTTCCATGTATTAATTTATTATATGTTACATTAAAATAAGAATAAAAAATCTGGATTACATTCTGCAAATAACGTGTGGCATTAAATATGAATTCTTTTCTTCTTATTTTAAATGGTCGTTAATATTAAAAAAGAATACTACTACGGTATTGTCACAATAATTTTTCAAGGGCTTGGAGATACTATCGACAATTCCATGTCCTAAAATAAGGTTCTGCAACCACGTACCCTAAATTGTAGCTTCAAAGCATGCTACAAATTCAGCTTCCATGGTCGAAGCAGCTATAACTGATTGATTTTCACTTTTCCATGATATTGATCCTTCGGCTAGAAGATACACATAACCAAAAGTGGAATTTCTTGTATCAAAACAACCAAAAAAGTCTGAATCAGAGTATCCAATCACCTCATGATCATTGGATCTTTTATAAGTAAGAATGTGATCGTTTGTTCCTTGCAAATATTGCAGAACTTTCTTTGAAGCTCTCCAATGATCGAGTCCAGGATTACTTTTGTATCCTCCCAACATACCAACTGCAAAGCTAATATTTGGCCTTGTACATGTTTGAGCATACATTAAGCTTCCAACAACAGATGCGTAAGGAATTTCTTCCATCTGTTTTCGTTCCAAATCATTTTTAGGACATTGATTGAGATTAAATTTATCTCCGTTCTGAATTGGAACCGGTGATGCTGAACATTTTTCCATCATAAACCTCTCTAAATTCTTATTGATGTATGAATTTTGAGATAAGCCCAATATACCTTGATATCTATTATAAAATATTTCTATTCCAATAACATACTTGGCTTCTCCCATGTTTGTCATTACAAAATTATTAGAGAGGAATTTCTTGGTCTCATATAATAGAGCAAGATCATTTGTAGCAAGAAATATGTCATCAACATATAGAATCAAGAATATAAATTTACTCCCTGTGATATTTTGATATATACACCAATCAACGATGTTTTCCTTAAATCCCAAAGATACAATGGTATCAGTATCCTTATATACCATTGTTGGGATGATTTTTTAAGTCCATATATTGACTTCTTTAATTTACTTACCATGTGTTCCTTTCCTTCAATGGATAAACCCATTGGTTGATCCATATATACATCTTCCTTTCAGTTTCCATTTAGAAAAGATGTTTTAACATCCATTTGATGTAACTCTAAATCATACTGAGCTACCAATGCCATAATAATTCTGAACGAATCTTTCTTAGAAACCGATGAGAATACTTCCTTATAATCTACACCATCCTTTTGAGTGAATCATTTAGAAAAAAGTCTTGCCTTGTGACTTTCAAGGTTACCAAGAGAGTCATATTTGGTTTTGAAGACCCATTTACATCCAGCTCTCTTGGATCCTTCAGGAAATTCCATAAAGTCCCACACTTTATTTTGTTCCATGGAATTCAACTCACATTTCATGGCATCTAACCATTTATCAGAATTACCACACTTGATGGCTTGAGAATACAAAACTGGATCATTATTAATGCCAATTTCATTTTCTATTTCATGCAGATATACCACATAATCATCAGAAATAGATGACCATAATTCCCTTTGGGATCTTCTTAACATTATTTCTTTTGTTTCTTCAACCATTTATTCCTTTTGAATTTGGGAAACATTCTGTTGTGGTTCTACTTGATTTTTTTGTGATGAAATAATTTGAGTAACAAAAACATGTGATGTTGTAATACAATAAAATGGAACTTGAATTCTAACTTCTTTAATTTCCACATTTTGTGGGACTTCACTCCCATTGGATTCACCAATCTCGACAAATCTAGATTTTCCAGTTTCAAAAATTCTCATACTATAGTTAGGACAATAAAATCTATACCCCTTTGATTTCTCTAGATAACCAATGAAATGTCCACTGATTGTTCTTGCATCAAGTTTTCTTTTTTCTTGATTATATGCTTTTATTTCTGCCTGACAACCTCATACATGCAGGTGTCTTAAACTAGGTTTACTACCAGTCCAAAGCTCAAAAGGATTCTTTGGAACATCTTTACTAGGAACCCTATTCAGTAAATACATGGAAGTATTTAAAGCATACATCCACAAAAATAAGGGTATAGAAGAATTACATAACATACTCCTAACCGTATCCATTAATGTTCTATTATGCCTTTCTGCTACACCATTTTGTTGTCGTGTACCAGGCATAGTGTATTGTGCACATATGCCATGACTTTCTATAAACTTTGCAATTGGACTAGGGTTTTGTCCACATTCATCAAATTTTCCATAATACTCACCACCTCTATCAGACCTTATGACCTTCACCTTTTTGTCTAATTGCCTCTCAACTTCATTTACAAAAATTTCAAAGGCATTTATTGCTTGAGATTTCTCATGCAATAAATAGACATATCCATAACGTGAAAAATCATCAATATATGTGATAAAGTATTTTTCTTTACTGAATGAATTGACATCAAAAGGTCCACATATATCGGTATGCATGATCTCAAGGAGTTGAGTACTTCTTGTGGCACCTTTCTTTGTGTGTTTTGTTTGTTTTCCTTTAATACAATCCAAAAAAAATTTATATCGGTAAAATCCAATTTTGGAAGGATTTCAAACTTAATCAATCTCTCCAATATTTCTTTGGAAATATGACCTAAACGTTTATGCCATAACAAAGAAGACTTTTCATTTACTAAACCACGTTTAGTACCAGAATCATGATTCAAGGTCAAAAGTGTTTCAACATACATTTGAAAAAGATTTAGTTTATATAAACCGTCATACAATAAACCAGATCCAATCATGCGTTTATACTTAAAAAAACCAAAATATCCATTCCGAAAATTAAAAATGTATCCATAAGCATCAAGTTTTGACAAAGAAACCAAATTTCTAGATATAATAGCTACATAAAATGTTTCACATAATTCCAAACTATATCCACTATCAAGGATTAAACGATAAGTCCTAAAAGCTTCAACTTGAACCTTCACTATATTCCCCATGAAGATAAACTTTTCAGTTGGTCTTGTGATTTGGGTTGAAAGTAATCCCTGCATTGTATTCGAAACATGAGTCGTACAACCAGAATCAATCCCCCATGTATTATGTGGAACTTCAGCTAATTTTTATTCATAAGATGTATAAGCATTTTTCTTACCTTTCTTTTCAAACCAAGCCTTTCGTTTCAGAAAATCCTTTTGGAAATTTCCATCTTTCCCATAGAAATGAAATTTATCTTTATTTGGGTTCTTCTAGTTCTTTCTAAAAGACTCATTAGCATTCAATGGTCCCTTTCCTTTTCCATGGTTCTGTATTCCATGCTTCTTTCCTCCTTGATGATGCACATAATGGATGGAGTGGATTCCTTGACTCTTTAAACGTGTTTCCTATTGAACAAATATACTATGCAATTCATGCACATTCCATTTATCTTTCATGGTGTTGTAGTTCATTTGGAAAGGTCCATACTCAGACGGTAATGAGTTTACCAAAAATTGTACAAGGAAACTTTCATCCACTTCCATTCCTAAAAACTTAAGTCTTGCTGCAATATTTGTCATTTCAATGACATGATCATGCATGGTATGAGAACCATCAAACTTCATGGTGGTCAATGTACGCAATAATGTTCCAGCAAGAGATTTGTCAGCAGTTTGAGATCGGTCTCCCACAGAAATTCCTCTCTAATAATTTTGTAATGATAGACATGGGAGAAGCCAAGTATGTGATTGGAAAAGTAATATTTCATAATAGAACTCAAGGTATATTGGGCTTATCTCAAAATTCATACATCATTACGATTTTAGAGAGGTTCAAGATGGAAAAATGTCCAGCATCACCGGTTTTAATTTAGAAAGGAGATAAATTTAATCTCAATCAATGTCCTAAAAATGATTTGGACCGAAAACAGATGGAAGAAATTCCTTACACATCTATTGTTTGAAGCTTGATGTATGCTCAAACATGTACAAGGCCAGATATTAGCTTTGCAATTGGTATGTTGGGAAGATACCAAAGTAATCCTGGACTCGATCATTGGAGATCTACAAAGAAAGTTCTGTGATATTTGCAAGGAACAAAGGATCATATGCTTACTTATAAAATATCTAATGATCTTGATGTGATTGGATACTCTGATTCATACTTTTCTGGTTGTGTTGATACAATAAAGTCCACTTATGGTTATGTGTATCTTCTAGCCGAAGGATCAATATCGTGGAAAAGTGCAAAGAAATCGGTTATAGCTGCTTCGACCATGGAAGCTGAATTTGTAGCATTCTTTGAAGCTACAATTCAGGGTACGTGGTTGCAGAACATTATTTTAGGACTTGGAATTATTGACAGTATCACCAATCCCTTGAAAATTTATTGTGACAATACCGCAGCAGTATTCTTTTCCAAGACTGACCGATATTACAAAGGTTCTAAACCCATGGAATTAAAGTACTTTGTAGTAAAGAAGGAAGTTCAAAAACGCAAGGTGTAAATTGAACATATTAGCACATATCTTATGATTTCTGACCCTTTGACAAAAGGGTTTCTGCCCAAGACATTTATTGGACATGTTTAATGTATGGTCATTATCATTGAGTAGGTTTATTTGTATGTATTGAATCTTATGATTAGTACAGTTGACACTTGGACTTATAAATGTTTTGATCATGTTGCATGTTTTTCAATAAGTATACATGATTGGATTGAATAATGATATCAAACACATTCTTTAATAAAGTCATTATTGTTAGACCAATATATATATATATATCCCATTTTAATTATGATATGAAAAATGATCATAACGTAGTACATGGAATGGAGTATATTAATAGAGAATATACGACCGCCATGACTCATGTGGACATTATCCTTTATAATGATGAATATTGTATACATGATAGAATAGATATAAATGCACATAAATGACCGATTGGATATTAAATATCGTAAAGAAATATCACATGAATTAAGAGGTAGAATGTTAGAATAACTCACTTGATACCTGATTTAATTTAATATTATTATAATGGGATATTAAGGGATAAAAAAACTGTCAATTGATGGACTTTGATGGTTTTTAAATAACTACCCATATAACTGCTTTATCCCTATTTAATGGTCTTGTCATTTCCAATTAAGTCTCAATCTGAATTTGGTACGTTCCATAAATTTTTTCTACGGAAGAGAAAAGAGGCAGAGGATAGAAATCCTATTAAGTGGGAGAAAATCAAGGATATTCAACTAAAAGATCTCATGGATCAAGGTATGTTTTATCTTATTTTAAATTTTGATTATCTATGCGATAAACACAAATTTCAGAGATCATAAATTAAATGAAATTTAATTTACAACTCGTGCTGGGTTTTGAATCCCCCATGATAGGAAGAAATTCTAGAAGACTGACGGGAGGCTTATCCACCCCAAATCTGGCCACCAGCTCCCAACAGTGGAAATCCACAGCTGCCCCAAAAGGCTTCAATGGGAAAATCCAAAATATGGGACCCATCCACTACTGATTATTGGAAACAAACGTGTGGGATCTGTTGGGACGGAGAGTGATGGCAAGAGGGGGGTGAATTGCCTTTTAAAAAATAATAAACAATTTAAAAACAAAGTTAAAAATGCAGTGGAAATAAAAGAGGAAAGACACAAAACTTGATAACAGAGTTCGGCTTAAACCAAAGCCTACGTCTCCGCTCCCAACTCAACCGTTGAGAGATTTACTACCGCTTGATTTTTAATGGTTTTAGAAAGAAACCCACTAGACTTTAAGGTAGTCTAGAACCTATTACAACTTGCTTTTAATGGTTGAGCAAGAACCCACTAGCCTTCTTACAGGTGAAGGCTAGCTCACCTATGACTCAAGCCTTTTAAAGGGAAGGCTTGACTAACCTCTTCACACCTTGAAGGTGGTGTAAAAACCCAAACAAAAGGAAGATGAGAGAAAGAGGGGTTTGTAGGCACAAACCCAAATTGATGCTCAAAATAATAAAACAAGAAAAACCGTAATGTTGAGAAGTCTTGGGCGCCAATGGATTGATTGGAGTTGATGAAGAGCTCTCCCAAGCTTCTATGGTGATGCTCCTTGGTTGTGGAAGTGAGTTGGAGCAAGTGGGGATCCTTGAAGGAATGCGCCGGAGGTTCGCCAATTGATTGAAAAATGTTCCCGTGGGCTTCTCTATTTTTTCGGGGCTTCCTAGTCCTTTATTTATAGGAGAGGAACTCCCAAATGGCCGTTGGGGGGCTTCGGAGCCGTTGGAGTGGCCTTCGGAGCCGTTGGGGGTCAAAAGTACAAGTCGGGTCAAAGCCCAACGACTAGTTTGACTGGCTCCACCGGCTGACCGATGCTTGGCCACCGGTTGGCCGGTGCTTTGGAAAATGGAGAGGCCTTCTGCCCAGGCACCACCGGCTGGCCGGTGAGGAGGCCACCAGTTGGCCGGTGGTGAGACAATAGGTGTCCCTTCTGTCTGGGTTCCACCGGCTGGCCGGTGATGGGTCACCGGTTGGCCGGTGGTCTGGACAGAGGGGATGCCTTCTGTCAAGATTCCACCGGCTGGCTGGTGGTCATCCACCGGTTGGCCGGTGGACTGAAATCAGTCCAATTTTGCCTTCTGGCTTTCTTGGCCCAATTCCTTGGCAACCTGAAATCATGCCTATCATCCAAAAACACTTAAAACAAGATTAGATAAATAAGAGAGTGATTGTGATCATGAAAATTAAACCACGAGGCGTACGAGAGGTACAAAAATCTCCCCCTATTTTGATGATCACAATCACCAAAACAAGCAATGTAAAAGACTGAAATGAAAGGCATTCTTTAAAGGATAAATTGAAAAGTAAAGCAAAGCATGAGGGAAAGATTTCTCCCCCAATCAACCAAGAATTTTTCCCCCTTTGTGATTATCAAAATAGCACGGGGCATAAAACTTGATTGAGGGAAAGGATTGAAAAACAAGATAGAGTTTTTAAACCAATTTAAATTTTTGAAATTTGAATTGAAAGTTTTGAATTGAATGTTTTGAAGGAAAAATGCAAAAAGGCTTAAACGATCCTAACTCCCCCTAAATAAAAACAACAAATCACTGGGGAGATGATTTTAGAACCGAGACAAATTTTGGTCCGGTGAGACTCGCTAAAAAGGATTTTTCAATCCAAACTTTTCTTGTGGCGGGTCTTCTCCTATGAAATTCATCGCTAAAGGAAATGGTTTTGGGCATTCCATACCGGGCATTTTTGCAGTCGCACTCGTAAATTAAGTGCCCGACCTTTTTGCAATAGTTGCAAAATTTATATTGGGAGACCCCCCTTACAAAAATAGTAGGAGCATGGGAAGAGGAAGCTTGATTGGAATAGCCAAGCCCTTGGGTGGTTCTAGATATGCATTGGGAACCAAGGAGTTTCGAAAGGTTATGTTCACCTTAGGTGAACTTAGCTAGGGATTCCCTTAAATCCTTGATTGTTGATTCCATAGAATCAACATCGGGAAGGTTTTGGATCTTGAGGGACAAGTCTTCCTTCTCTTTGAGAAGTTGATCCTTTTCGGAAGAAAGAATTTTGATTTTCTTTTTTAAAGCAATAAATTTGGAAGAATGTTCGTGAAAACCTTCCTCCAATTGATCTATCGCATGTTGGAGATCCCTGTAAGATAAATGATTGAATGAATTTGAAGAACAAGAGGAAGAGGAGTCGGAAGAGGTTACCTCATGAAATGCCATTAGGCATTTTTTACCGTTGTCACTTGAGGAGGAGGAGGAGGAGGATGTGGAGCTATCACTCCATGTGTCCTTGAATGCCTTCTTCTTTTCCTTTTGCTTGGCCTTTTTCTTGTTGAGTGGACAATCGGGCTTGTAATGGCCTTTCTTGCCACACCCGTAACATGTTACCTCAGGCTCGGATTTTTCGTTGGGTTGAGCCTTGTGGGATTTCTTCTTCTTGTGCTTCTTCATGAATTTGTGCATTTTGCGGTCAAGATTCTCCATTTCTGAATCGCCGGTTGGAGAGGAAGACGATGAGGAGGGGGATATTTCTTCTTTTTGAACTTTGAAGGCGATGTTCTTTGGAACTTTGATCGGTTTTCCTTCCTTTTCAGCTTGCCTCCTCATGGTGATCTCTTATGTCATGAGGGATCCGATGAGCTCTTTGACCGGCATTTTCTTGACATCTTTTGCTTCTTTAATTGTCGTGACTTTCGGTGCCCATGTGCTTGGTAAGATCCAAAAGATCTTCTTGACCATCATTTCTGCAGACACATCATCACCAAGGGACTTTCTCCCATTGCAAACATCAGTAAAACGTGTAAAAATTTCAGTTATATTTTCAGATGGATGCATGGTAAAAGACTCAAAATCTTGACGGTACATATCCAATCGATTATCCTTAACTTTGTTGGTCCCCTCATGGGTAACCTCCAATAGTTTCCAGATTTCATGAGATGAAGTGCATGTGGAAACTCGATTGAATTCATTACGATCAAGGCCGCAATGAAGAGCGTTCATGGCTTTGCCATCAAGCTCGAAATTTTTAATATCGGCTGGAGTCCATTTGGAATCATCGGGAGAAGAAAGAGAATAAACATGCATGAAAATTTTATAAATATGATAACCTATACTTCTATGAAAAGTGGTCATGCGGGTTTTCCAATAAGTATAATCGGTTCCATCAAAGAATGGAGCACGACCCAAAGAATAGCCTTCGGGGGTGAAAGAAGTTGAAGCCATCACAAAGGATCTTGAATTTGAAACCGGTTAGGGTATTACTCAAATTTTTCCTCTGATACCAATTGTTGGGATGGAGAGTGATGGCAAGAGGGGGGTGAATTGCCTTTTAAAAAATAATAAACAATTTAAAAACAAAGTTAAAAGTGCAGCAGAAATAAAAGAGGCAAGACACAAAACTTGATAACGAAGTTCAGCTTAAACCAAAGCCTACGTCTCCGCTCCCAACTCAACCGTTGAGAGATTTACTACCGCTTGCTTTTTAATGGTTTTAGCAGGAAACCCACTAGACTTTAAGGTAGTCTAGAAACTATTACAGCTTTCTTTTAATGGTTGAGCAAGAACCCACTAGCCTTCTTACAGGTGAAGGCTAGCTCACCTATGACTCAAGCCTTTTAAAGGGAAGGCTTGACTGACCTCTTCACACCTTGAAGGTGGTGTGAAAACCCAAACAAAAGGAAGATGAGAGAAAGAGGGGTTTGTAGGCACAAACCCAAATTGATGCTCAAAATAATAGAACAAGAAAAACCATAATGTGGAGAAGTCTTGGGCACCAATGGATTGATTGGAGTTGATGAAGAGCGCTCCCAAGCTTCTATGGTGATGCTCCTTGGTTGTGGAAGTGAGTTGGAGCAAGTGGGGATCCTTGAAGGAATGCGCCGGAGGTTCTCCAAATGATTGAAAAATGTTCTCGTGGGCTTGTATATTTTTCCGGGGCTTCCTAGTCCTTTATTTATAGGAGAGGAACTCTCAAATGGTCGTTGGGGGGCTTCGGAGCCGTTGGAGAGGCCGTCGGAGCCGTTGGGGGGTCAAAAGTACAAGTCTGGTCAAAGCCCAACGGCTAGTTTGACTGGCTCCACCGGCTGACCGGTGCTTGGCCACCAGTTGGCCGGTGCTTTGGAAAATGGAGCGGGCTTCTGCCCAGGCACCACCGGCTGGCCGGTGAGGAGGCCACCGGTTGGCCGGTGGTGAGACAGTAGGTGTCCCTTCTGTCTGGGTTCCACCGGCTGGCCGGTGATGGGACACCGGTTGGCCGGTGGTCTGGACAGAGGGGATGCCTTCTGTCAAGATTCCACCGGCTGGCCGGTGTTCATCCACCGGTTGGAAGGTGGACTGAAATCAGTCCACTTTTTCCTTCTGGCTTTCTTGGCCCAATTCCTTGGCAACCTGAAATCATGCCTATCATCCAAAAACACTTAAAACAAGATTAGATAAATAAGAGAGTGATTGTGATCATGAAAATTAAAACATGAGGGGTACGAGAGGTACAACAGGATCTTGGGATTGGAGGTAGACGGGAGCGCCCCATAAGACTCAAATGAGGAGGGCCCTTCGCATAAGATCCCATCAAGCTATCCTTGAACGATGAAGGGGGAGGCAGAACACCCAGATCTAGGGGAATGGGGGTGGTAGATGGGACAGGCGGCAAGGGAGGAGCATCAACTGTAGCAGGAACAAATGATAAGATTCATTGAAATGTGTACATGATTGGATGATAATATACATATTTGAAACCAAGGAGGCTCATGGAAGTTTGTTTTCACCCTTTCAATGTCAAAAGGATTCACAAAACATCTCATCCTAAAATGATGATTTTGTGATACTCTTTTTTACTCTTGAAAATGAGATCCATCATCATTATCTATCAACAGAATCCCTTATTTGATATAATATTTTTATTTATAAGAAATAATCCACTACATTGAACCGCATTATCATTTGAGAATAGTGTTCTGTCAAGGCTCCCAGAAAACATGTTTTGTCAATTAGTGTGTTCAAATACTTGAAGATATCGGTACTTTTTAAATACGGATATCACTCTATACATGAATCCAAATATCATGTTGTACATTATTATGTGACAAATCCAATATTCTATAACAATATTTATTTACATTAATGATTGAACTCATACATGTAATATGAATGTGAAAAAAACCTCTTTAACTTTGTTTTCCTTCATTCAAAGCATGTTATTAAATTTATCACATGGATGCTACATAAAGAATTTATGCATGATGGTTAGTTGATTATTTGTCTTAAAATATCATTCTCAAAATGATTCTTTTATCTTCAGGATTTATCAAAGGTAGTTTAGTCCAAAAATATGATGAACAGATGCACTTTAGTTCATCATGAGGTTGAAGATGAAGTCTTCTGGTTTTCAGACGGTTGCTATCCACTTGATCTGGTTTCCATCATTTTATCTGTATCTTCATTAATGTATGAATAAATTTCTGATATCTATATCCCACATTAGAAAAGACACTAGTTTCACACAGATAAATAAATTATCTCATTCCACATTTCATTTCTATCCAAGGCATTGGTGTTAGCACACATACACACAATAGACACTTTCGGCATAGGATGTGCCTCACATGTGTTGTCCCACCTGGGAACCTCCGTGGATTCTCTTCGTACCCCATGCACAATCTCCTAGGCACTATATGAGGAAATTATGATCCTAATTTCTCTTGTAAAAATTAGTGGATAACCATGTCGGTTGCATCCCATGTGGTTGAACTAAGGGAACCACATGTGTGGTTGAGGTTGTCTATGGTTGGATGCCTGGTGGTTGGCCAGTTGTTTTTGAAAACTAATATAAAGGGAGTTAGGAAAATATGTAATATATTTCAAAGAATAATCCCCTTTAAAATTCATGGAATCATTCAAATAAATCCCCATCAAATCAAATTTTTATTTCATGGGATTCCAAATAAAATTATCTTGATGAAAATAAAAATTTTCGTGATATTATTTATTATTGTAAAAAATGTGTCATCCTTGAATCAGGTATTCTAATTGAAAATAAGTGTTCGATAATCAGCAGAGTTTGTTAAGTGATTTATGTACATAACAATTTAATGTATCATTTATAGAAAGAATTCAAAACTTCTTGAAAACCATCCAATAACCTCCATATTCAAACATCTCCATCAGTATTGGTCTTAAAATTATCCCCCTTGGGTTCTCATCTTCAAAAAAAACATAAATCACTACATTGTTGAAACTCATGAAATGGATTATTTATCCCACAATTCTAAACCCTCAGGATATAAATATGTGTAGGAAACTAGAATAAATGGATAACAATGCCATGTTTTCCAAATATATATATTTAAGAATCCTTTCCCATAAAATTCAAACAATCATATCTTCTGCCTGTAATGACAAAATATTTCCAATATCTACTAAAAGAAACTTTTAAAACATTTAACATGATGAAATCACATCATATCCCTTTTATGAAACCCCCCTAAATTCATGATTTACCATGAAATGGAAAACACATACCAATGGATTGATTTATGTTACAAAATTTTTCTACCCCATGACGACACTATCTAAAGACAATATGATAGAGGGGAAAAATTATCATACATTAACTTTGATGTGGGTATGGTTGTAAAACCATGATCAAACTTATTTTTTTAAATATTTATTTAGAAAATGGATTGGTGAAAACATTAGAAACATGTTCAATTGTAGGAATGAAGTTAATCATTAATTAATTCTTCTCCAAATTCTCTCTGATGATGTGATATTTGATATCAATGTTCCTGTAACAAAAATGTTGCACTATATTTCAAGTGATATTTATATTATATTGATTATAACATTCCATGAGAAGTGGAAATTTCACATCAATAATAAAATGAATTTTTTCTTCCTCCATACATGTTGTGGTGCAGTTTGAGTGGTAGTAATAGACTTGACTTATACAATATTTAGAGTCACAAATTTTTTTTTGCTTTGTATACCAGCTAGCACATATTCCTCCCAAGTAAAATACTCCTCCAGATGTATATTCTCTATAATATATAATTCTTATCCATTATTCATATGTACATCCAAATAATTCATTATTTCTTTCACTTCCAAATTTCATCCCAAAATGTATTATGTCGTCGTTATATCTGAGAATATTTTTCCTCCCATGAGATGAAATTATTTTGGAGATCTTTGATACCAGGAATAAAGTGTGATATTATAAACTATATCAGGCATAGTATCCGTTAGATATAATAAAATACAAACCAACATTCTATACACTTTAGGATTTATCTTCTTTCCTACCCCATATTAATACAATTTTGTTCCCACTGAAATTTGTGTGGAAAATCTCTTTGAGTCCTTCATTCCAAAATTCATTAGACTTTTCTTACCATACATATATTGAGATAAGAAAATACATTTCTTATTTTTTATGACTTTTAAAACATTAAATTATTTCATTTCTCCCAACATATAATTCTCAAAAATCTACTTTTATCCTCAGAAAACTTGTCACTAGTTTCTTCATCATTCCCTACGAATATGAGTCCATTAACATAATCAATAACAATGATAAAAATCTCTTTATTTCCTATATATATATATTTTTATCAATCATTCATTTCATGAAGTTCACATTTAGTAAGAAAATATCCAATTCATAATATCAAGCTCTTGGAGCTTACTTCAACCTATACAAAGCCTTATTTAACATTCACACATAGCATTCATCTTTCCCAATAATAAAACTACACATATGTTCAACCTAAATTTATTCATTTAGATAACCATTAATAATTCTTACATGACATCCATCCTCAAAAAATTTGATTTTCATTAAATAGAGACAGCAAGAAAAATTATGATGGTTTCTAATAATTCCACTTGACAAAAGGTCTCATCAATGTTAATTCCTTCAATATGTGAGCAGACTTCATAAAAATCAATGACTTTTTTATTATCAATTCACATTCCTCGGTCAATTTGTTTTAGATAACCCAATTATTACCAATAAAATTCTTATGGTTTTTATGTTACAGGATTTCAAGAATTATTCTTCTCAATCAGAACCATCTATTTATTCATAGCATCCACCCACTGTTGATGCCCCAAAACATCATCGACATCTTTTTGAACATATTCTGAATATAAGGATGTTTTAAAAAATAAAGGTGAAGATTTTTTTGAACCTTAATTCATTGATTGCCATTGATGAGTTGAACTTCCAATTTCATCATCAGCTTAGGATGAGATGGATAAGGTTGTTCCTCCTCACCTGAGATTACTGAGTCAAAATCCTCATATCAGATAACATTAAATTTTTAATAAAAATATTCACTTTATTAAACTATAACAATGTAACCCCATGAGTTTATATAAATTAATTTTTTTGAATAAATTAAATTTCATTGATAGGTTTCAACACATTAAACACCATGTTTGACTTGGATTATACATGACACTATGTTTTAACAAACCATGATATATTATTAATATTATTACTTAAATACAACCATTACAACCTAGTTGTTAAATATAGAGATATTTATAATAATAAATAATTTTGAAATATTATGTATAATTGTTTAATATATTTCATATAAATTGATAAAAATGTACTATATTTATAGAAAAGTCTTCAAAAGTTTCAGAAATAGTATTTTTCCCATAAAATTATTTTTGTTATTTATTGCGAGAAAATAATTAAATTAATTTGTGAAAACATTAGAAAATTTATTGTAAAAAATAAACGTCATTTTTGAAATCTTCATGTAAAAATTATCATAGGGTAATTTATTTAGAATGTTTTGAGAAGATAAATTTTCCAATAGATAATGAAGAATACCGGTGATTTTTAATAATTATATTTTCTTTTAATGAATTTAAAAACATCCAAATTATTTTAATTAGGTTTTAAATATAAAATCATATAAATTATATACTTTTTAATACCATTTAGGTTATTTGAATCAATTTTATACAGAATTTTGATATAATAATGTTTTAAACATTTGAACAATTTCGTTTTGAAAACCCACTTTCTCGTCACATCTGATTGTTTTTTTTAAATAAAATTCTAAAAGTTAAATGAGTTTAATTTAGAAATATTTATTATATATTTTGACTAAGTATAATTTATATTGAATAATAATTCATAATAATATTTTCTACCATAATTAATAGAAAGAACAATAAATATTATTTAACTAGGTTATGGTAAAAATTTGATTATCGGCGGTTAAACTAAAGAAGATTCATGTTAAAAATGAGAAAAATATTTTACAAAAAACATTGGATGGACATATATCTACCTTTTAACTTCTTGGATTGGTGATACCAAATTTTACACTCATATTACATGTGAAAAACATTTGTGTTTGTTTTTATTTTAAAAAATTAAATGTGTGGCACTCACATCACATATAAAAGGCCACCCCTGTCACATATTATTAACACATACAAAACCCATTTAATATCTCAAAACATAAAAACATATACTCCTAAAATACCTCAAAAAAATCTACAGGCCTTGGTGAAGTCATAAATCTAATCAAGGAAGTGTTTAGGTTAAACCTAAAGAGGATGCCCCAAGAAGAGTTATGGGTTTAAACTATGAGTTTTTATTATGATGCTTCTTCTAAATGAGTCAAAACATCTTAAAATATTCTGATATAATAACATAATTATACCTAATTTGTGTAGAAATTATCTTTTTATTGGAATAAAATAGATCCATATCCTCTTTATAAAATGATACTCGAAATTCGCATTCTTGTGTACGATGTACTACCGCCTCGCCAAATAATGTTATTTGTTTTCTATAATCTCCTCTAAAAGATAGATATAATGGTTATTTATTTTTTATATATTATATTTATGATATTATTATTCCTCTAAAATCACGATATCACATGTTAATTCTAACTTTCTATTTCATGGGAATACAATCACATCGCTCATGTGGACAACAGACTACCACCATATGAAGCGATGTAATTCGTTCTTCATGTTTGCTATACATGGATGGTAAAATGGATGGGTTTATATAAATATATATGATATATATGAAATCAAGTTATTCTATAATGGTAAAATATAATTTATCTCTATTTCTAAAAATCTTTCGATAAAATTGATATATGATCCATGTGTACGTATGACCTACCATCTCCATGAATGGTTTATTTCATTTTCTATCTATAACTTTTTCAATGAATATAAATAATTATATATGATGTATACATGAAATTTATATCATGAATAAAATTCTATAAATTATGGATCTATGATCAAATTAAGAGTACTGAAAATAAAAAATCAAAACATACATGAAGAACAAATCATTTATTAGCATAAACATAATTTCAACAAGGAATTTCTAACAAATGAGTAACGAAAAGTCATAAGAAAATATTAAATGGTGTGGTATATATATATAAGTATAATTAATTAATATACTTATAATAAAAAAAAATTATTACACATGGGGTTTGAACACGTATGTTGTAAGTTGAGACTTATTGTAAGGGATTTCTATCTCGAATTTTACTTCTGTGAGATACATGCCTTATTCACCATCAATTTCATTTATGCGGTCTATATACTGAACATGAATGTATTTTATGATACCTCCCCTAAATATTATTATGATTAAAATACCCATTTTATTTTCTCTCTTTAATGAGTTTTAGGGTTCAAATATTACCAAACCCATAAGGGAGTGTTGTCTCAATTTTAATTCTTTGAGACATGTGTTATGTTTTAAACCTATATTATTTTATGAGGTTTATATACATCCACATTGAAATATAATATCATAACTTTATTTGTTCTTATTATATTTTATGTTTAATTTAATTTTTTTCATTAGGTCTTACGATTCAATGTTACCAAAGTGGTAATGGTTTTATGATACAATATCATCTTTTATCATGATTGTTTATGCTTATGCTTAAAATGATGAAATATTAAGATATATATCTAAATAAAATCATGAAAATTATTATAATATTTTTATTTCATGTGAATAAATGTTTTCCCTTCATTTTCCCCTCTTTTTGAACTCAAGAGTTCATAATAATGTTTTTATGAAAAAGATTCTTTAATTCTCTCTATGGCCGAAAAACATTTTTCTTACATATCTATGTTTTAAAAATTGCTTTGAAAAATGTGTTAACATTAACCAAAGGATTTATTTAAGTATTTTATTCTTCTATGTATTCTTACAAAATGATTTCAAATTAATCTTCACATTTTTTTTCAAAACATTCCCTATTCAGAATTTATGAATAGTGTGAAAGGAATCATTATTTTAATATGTATAGAACATTCCCCCTTCATGGCCACTAAATGTTTTTAAATATTTCATTGTAATTTTAAAAATTTATTTTCATGGAAAATGATTATAAACATGTATTATTATTATGATTTATTTTCAAATCAGAATATATATTTTCATTAACAAATATTCCAAGAGAATTTTTAAAATTATTTTCCATCTAAGCTGACATTATTTGATGTACTTAAGCTTTTCTTGGGATATGATCCAGTGAGGCAATATTTATTCATTATATGTATGTTTTATTATTTTCATGACAAGATTATTATGAAACCATTTTCTTTCCATGGGTTATAATATTATGAAATATTTATATATATAGACCACCATTTTATAGGTTATATTATAATGAGTGTTTTATGATCTTATATAACATAGAAGTATAGATTAAATGGTAGTTGGGACCTATATATCCCTCCATGAATTCGGTAAATATGGATAACTCCAAATTAAATATGTTATAAATGTACTAGATTGCATGTCACAATGTTATGCATGGACCTGATTAAATGAGCACAATATTTAGCCTAAACAATATTATGTGTTCACAATGTTTTACATGGACAAAGATTTCAGTTCTAAACAGTTAGTCATGGACTTAGTTGAATGTCCTTTTTTTTATGTGAAGTCCTATTTTCATTTCATTAAATTAATGGGAAAAAATGTTTTTATTTTAAATGTTTACAATGTTATAAGGTTATGGGTGTGGAACAAATCTATGTCTTTTGTAAATGTTATAATATCATGGCTCATGTTCTTTGGTTCCATTAAGTTTTATATCTTATGAACTACCATGATTTATTTCATGGATCATGTTTATGATCTATGATACGTTGGTTATGGTTTTTAAATAATACTATCATGTTCTCATATATTTATGCTCATGATATGTTGATATCTACCTTGTTTAACTGTATTATGAATTTGATCTCACCCATTCATTGGTTTCATTTCCCTAGGTTATTGTGAATGTTAATATTTATGGTATTTCTATGCAGGACTCTAGTAATGAAGAATTTAGTGGGAGATGACATCTATTAGTTATAGACCAGAGCTTTATGTGTCCATGTTTCCAAAGCCACAAAACATAAATTATTTTGGTGTAGATAAATATGTTCTGTAATTAATATTCATCTATTAAGTGGTAATATTTTTGTATGAGACATTTAGGTTATTTATAATTGGTATCAAATCATGGTGTAGTTATCCTTTTGAAAATATGATGAGAAAACATTAGAAATCTCCTTAGGGATAAGTATGAGGATTAATAAAAGTTTACAAAAATGTCTTGGAATTTTTGTAAAGGATAGAGCGGGTGGTTTCCAAGAAACTACATCTCTATTTGGATACTACAAGTGGTTTTGGCTCTAGAACAGAGGTACAAAAGTGTAATAACTCCAAAAAGGTCACATTGATATGGATTCGATAATCACTTTGTGTATGACAATGATCTTTGCTCAACATCTGGTTTGACACTCCCAGGAGAAATTCTATGGAAATATAAAAATACCTTATGAAACATTATGATGTATTTAAATAGATTTTGAAATTGAATGAACCTGGATAAACTTACAATTTCATAGTATAAAATGAAGGTGTCATGATTTTGAACATTCACCAACGTCTATAATTATGTTTTTAATACTTTCAATTCATTTCTACATTATAGCATTTTTCTGAACAAGTTATAAATATGTATATTTTACTTTTAAAAATTCCACAATAATCAAATTATGGATCTCAGTTTCATCAAAAAAAAATCTTTATTTTATCAATCAATTTCACAATATTTTATTTTTATTCAAGAGAAGATTCTTGATTGTTTACTGTAATATTCCTTTTCTTTAACATATTCTTATCTCATTCAAGGAATAATTTTTTTCAATAAATTCATTATATATTCTTTTAATAATGAAATACATATGATTTTATTCTTTATCAATTCTATTTCTATCATCACTAGTGAATTTTTCATTATTCACTTTTCAAATAATTAATTTTTCAGTTGCATCATCACTGTGGTAATCTACTTCTTCTTCAATATCATCATCATCCTCACACCTAGTCAAATAGTTTAACCTTTTATATTTTGATAAATTATTATCATTTCCCTTATAATAGTAATTTTATATTTTTTCATTATTCTGGAATGGCCTTCCTAAATTTTTTCAATCATCATATCTTTCTTCATCTTCTTTTCATCGAGAAAAAAATTCTTTAAAATTACCAATCACTCCATAACCAAAAAACATCATACAAAACTTTACTTCGAACATTCAGGTTCCTCTGAATAAATGTTTTACAAAAAAAGACACAAATTTGTCAAAATCTTTTCTAACCTTGTATTTATTATCACAGTCGTTGGCATCTTCTTCAAGAACATTATTAGGTTTTCTTTACTTGGATGCTTTTAAATAAATTCCTTAATAATATTTTTCTTTGTTCTTAATCACCATTTATCTTTTCTCATCATTATTTGTGAGAGTAGTAAGTAGATCATCATGTGATAGAGTCTCAGGATCTTTATCTTTTAAGAGTTAATCATTTGCATCAAATTCATCAAGAATTATTCATTGGATCTTTTCAACTATGTTTTAATTTTCCAATTTCTCACCAATACATCTCATGGTTAATTCAATTTCATTCAAACTTGCAAAAAAATTCATCCATATTTTCATTATTTATCATCTTAATATCTTTATATATTAATCTCCAAATTTATAACATCACATTCTTCAATTTTTTGTTTCTTTCAATGATATTATTCAATTTTTTCTAGATGGTTCTTGTCATTGAAATTCCTTCAACTCTAAGAAACTCACTTCTATGGAGTGAAGAATGTCTAAAACTTTTGATTCACCTATTATTCACTAAATATTTATTAATAACATATATCAATGGTTCACCTTTAACATGAGGAGGAAACCCAACTATAAAAAAATCAACCATTTCATAACCAATGGAAATAATGTATCGAATCATCTATCTTTCTAGATATGATAGTTCCTCCCATGAATGAAATGAATTGCTTTAATTTTAATTGAGTTATAAACATCCATATAAGCATCAGGTTTAAAAAAACATCGAAAAAGTTGAAATCAATGGAACCTATATCTGATATCACTTGAAAGGAATAATCATGACCTATGTGATAATTGAGAAGGGTAATCAGTGATCTTTTATTTTATATATTTTATTCTTCTTGAAAAAACCATAACCTCCTATTAATTATATATTACATTACTTTATATAAGCACATAAGAACAACCATTGGAACATAGGTATATACAAGGTTCACAAATCAATATGAGTATCTTGACCTTCAAATGTTGTAGAAATAATCCCATACCACCCAAACCACAATAAAAAAAAACTTTTCACGTGGTTAGAAAAAAAAGATAGTAAGATTACACTTTCAATGAACATTAATCAATTAATAGTGAATGTGCTTTTCATATTGATAAATTTTATGTAATAATGTTTTTATAATAACTATAAGAAACATTCAACAATTGGATTTGATATTCCATTACTCTCCTTCTTTTATTTTTTCTACACATTCAATTATTTCAAGTAACTCTTATTTTTTTACATTATTAACTAGAAGTAGTCATGAAAATCCTTCAAAAAAATGACTTCACAAACCCAATGACACACACATTTTTATTTATTATTTTATGTGCTCTTCTTATTATGTTTTGGATTTTACCAATGCATTCAAGTATGCATGTATGAATGAAAAAATTAATATCCACTTCTTTCAATCCCATTCATGAAAACCAAAATAAGAACTCATCATTCTACACATGTTATTCTTTGTGCATTGATTTTTCTTCATCTATTTCATATTATGTATAATAGTGTTCTTCGTGAACACTGAATGAAGATGAAGAGAAAGTGACTTATTCATTTAGAAAATAATATTCATGAAAAATAATATAATCTTCATATAAATGTGTATACTAAAGCTTTATCCATTCCTTCTTCATAATCAAGGACACTTATGGATGTTTCTTATTAATTACACATTAAAAATGATTCAAGGAACATTCCCTCATAAAAAAATGGTTTTGGGATGCTCAGTTTTATTTTGGGAAATAGTAGACCTTGATATTCTATATTTGTATAATAATGTCTTGGCCTAGATTCTAGGCACTTCTAGTAAATAATCCACCATCTCACCCTACATTATCTTCTGAGAACAATGTCATTAGTCACCCAAAAAAACTTCAATGTCAATTAATGGGTTTGAATACCAAAGATATCAACATTTTTAGAATGAGGATATCATTATTTATATGAAATTGAATAACATGGAATCCTTGAATACATGATGAATCCTCTATTCTGTAATGTGTATTCTTTTATCTGAATACTAAAACTCATACTTGTATGTTGAATGTGAAAAACTATCTCTTGAACTATGTTTGAATTCTTAGGCATCGTGTTCTTTACATTATTTCATGCATTCATGAAGGTTCATGTATTCATTGTCTCAAAATCTCAATCTCAAAATGATCCTAGTAACATTGGAATTGATCGAAGTAGGTTAATTTTTTTATCCTCGACAAACAAAAACATTATCAGCCATTGAGAGTTTGAAGATGATGTCCTATGGTGATCAAATATTTGAGATCCATTTGATTCAGCAACCAGAAACTTTACTATATATTCTTTAATTCATAAATTTTGTTACAATATCTATATCCTATATCAGAATAGAAAGTAGTTTCACACCTACTAAGAAATTATCATGTTCCTTATTCACTTTGAGCCAAGGCATATGAGTCAGCACTCGGACATACAAAACACACACCCATCACAAGATGTGCCGCCATTATGATATCTTACTAGGGGACCTCCATATGTGCTATCCATATGCTATGAAAACCCACTTGGTTTCTTCATGTGGGAGATATACTTCCACTTCCTTCTACTACCACGGTTGTCAATCCAGGTCGAATTACTCCCATTTGGATGACCCAATGGTCTCACATGTGTTGTTGAGTTGGTCCTTGGTTGGATGGATGGTGATTGTTTTTTTTAAACTCCTATAAAACGATTTACAAAAATATTCAATATAAGAAATATCATCTTCCTATTTTAAATAAATTGAACCTTAAAATAACTCCTCATTCAATGAAAATTTTATTTCATGGGATTCTTCTTCAAATTATCTTCATGCATATATGAATTTTAATAATCTTCTTTATTATTTTAAAAAATGTGTCATCCTTGACACATGACTTATAAAATTAAGAAGGGTTCAAAAATCATCAACGTTAGTTATGAAATTTATATACTTAAAATTGTTAAGTAGCATTGATCAACAAAAGGAAACACTTCCAAAAAAATGTTCCAAAAACCCACATCTTCAAAAATCTCTATCCATCTTGGTCCCAAAAAAATGGGGGAAAACTGAGCAGAGAAGCACAGAGTAGGTGGTGGACATGGATGAACACCAGGGGAGCCCCTGAAACATATTTATTCGTGTATTTACAATCTAAATATTATAGTAGATAGTATTGAAACATCAGAAGTCACATTTATTTATGTGGATTGTATACTATTTATTAATTTCAATATATTTACTTAGACTATTTATTTTATTTATTATTTATTATTATTATTATTATGAAATGATACTGAGGGTATAGTCTCCTTACTGAAGGACTCAGACCCTTAATACTAATATACAACCTCATTCATATATCATGGTGAGAATGATGTCCTATGGAACTCCATCTTGGACCTGATGATTTGGGTCAGTATTTTAGAAAATGGTATTAGATCATACACACATAATCACTATGAAAGTAACCTAATTACATGTGAAAAAATGCACACACATAACTCATGTTTTGAAGAACCATACATAGGTTTTTCAAGGCTACACACTCACAAATCAAACATCAGGATAATAACCTGTATAATACATGATATAAATTAAAGATACCCATGGGATCATATAAATATAATAATGGCTGAGGGAGTCCAGGTCATAAAAATTCATAAAAAATTAAATACTCAATAATAAATATACTGGAAGAACCTTGTTTTGATGTGTGGGGTCTACAGTGAGTCTATTTTTCATTATAGGGGTAAGAGTGTACCACTCTTGACAAACTGATACTTAAAAGATGGAATATTTCTTCCTATGTAAGAAAGGGGAACCTTTCTTCTTTTTTTGTGATCTTACATGACTAGAACTCCATAGTAATGCATGATTATCTTGGAGTGGTGTCCGGATTGGTGACCTCATAGGAAGTTCCATATGGTGTTTGTGCTTGAGGACATTCGGAATATTGTGTACTAGAGTAGGTATGGGTTTTACGAGTACTTAGTGATGGTGTGCAGACTAATGAACATGCTAGTAGTGTTCATGTATATTATTTACAAGATATTTAACCCATATCTAGACTATTTCTTTACAATGTTTTTAAAAGACATCCTCATATATTTCTCTATCATAGAGTATCATGTGAGACACCTCAATGTTGTCTTGAGTACTGCTTGATCACATCATCTTTGTGATAAAATATCAAAGTGTGACTTATAGATACAAGATGTGAGACTCTTAGGGTATGTGTTTTCTTGGACGTGTATAACCATGGATCCAGTTAAAGTTGAGGTAGTTAAAGACTGAATATTTTCCTGTAACATGTTTTAGATTATGATATTACTAGGCCAAGAAGGATATTACTGATGGTTTATCAAGGAATACACCCATTTATAATAACTTAATATTGCATTAACGAATGTGGGAGTGATGTTAAAGTGGTCAGAATAGTGCAAATAGTTGGTCCATGATCTGAAGAGAAGTTTGATGACATCTACATCAATAATACTCCCAAATCATAGGATTGGTTATACATTGTACAGTGATATATCCATGATTGGTCTCAGAGTGGTACTAATGTAGAGAGAGATGGTAGTGTGCTATGGGTCTCGTCAGCTATAACCCCAAGATCAGAACTACCAACACATGACATGAAGATGTATGATGTGGTTTATTCTCATAAGTGTTAGCAACACTATATCTTCGATGAGGTATTTTTTTTCTATACAAATCATAATATAATTCTCTAAAAATTCCCAAATATGGACCTAAACTAGTGAAAATGGGCTAGGTTGAGTATCAGTATATGTTTGACTTTGGGATGGTGTATGCACCTAGGACGTATAGGGTCATTTTATATGCTCCTATACATATGATGCAGGAAGACTAGAAGCTTGGAGAGAGGCCATCTGAGGATTAGTGGTGCTTGATATCCATGTTGGGTGATTAGAGGATGCATTAGTTATAGTACTAAGGTTTTAAGACTTATATCCCTTGGTGGTCACATATTATATTATGGATCTGGTAAAGACTAGTCAAGAGTCAGAACCATAGTGTATTGTGATGACATAACACCTAGCTGGAGGTGATCTAATACTTGGGTGGTCAATGGATGATGAGAATATTATATTTTACATGGGAGAGTAGTAGTCCCTTATTCCATTATAGAGGAGTTTATATGAGATTATCATACCATAATATGGGTAGTATATCCAAGGGAAATTAAGATACTACCATTTTTTCATATTCAGTGGAAGCATGGACTTCCCTTGGAGGAGTCTCAGGAGTTAGAGGTTGACTTTCAATCATAGTGTCCTATGATTTTTTGTGCAGTACACATACTGATGCATCTCAAAGATGATATTTACTTAGAGGGGGGAAATTTTAAACACATTAAATTCTTTTTCATAAATAAAATGCATTTTTTCTTCATTTTTTTCAGTTGATCTCTATTTCGAAAGACTTAGTATCATAGAGAAGCACAAGGAGGATTAATTGGGTGTTTCAAAAATCATTTTTTTAAAAGGGTGTTTGTTCCATAGCACATTTTCATATGATGTAGGAAGGTCGGCTACTCCATAGTGATTTGGATACATCATAGTCCTATTATTGATCTGAGGTCATGGCACATGGGAAGGGAGTTGCGCCATAGTGATATTGTTCAAATGATGTTTTTGTATCATACACTATGAATGATTGGTTCTTGGAGTTCATTCCATAGAGGCTTATACCACACCAAAGTTGTTTTTTAGTGTTTTTTTATAATGTAAATGTTTATCCAAGACTAGTATTTAGGAGTTATGGTAATAAATGAATCTATTTTTTATTTCAATGTTGGAATGAATTTTAAATTAATGATGAGAAATATTTTTCTATTTATGAGGTTTAAAATAGGGTTTAATTGTTGATCCAACCCACCAAATACAATTTCCCTCACCATGATTATCCATCTAAATATATCTATAATGGACTGTAAAATCAACTCCACACATTTGACCCAGTCTCTATACTATAAAAATACAAAAAGCAACAATCTTCTATACCATAGTGGTTGACCCTGCAACATGGTGTGATCCTCTACATAGTGAAATCAGGGTCTTTTCCATGGAGGCCTTCTCTAAGTACACATTTAATCATGGTGTGACACCCTAGGTTGTGGTGGGTGTTTTCTTGAACTCCTCCAAGACACAAAACATTTTTTGCACCATGGTGCCACCTAGATTTCCATAAAATTGTGGTTTTTTATGAAGACATTATTCAGGAGACATTGAAACGTGATCATATTCTAGTTTGTGTGTGACTGTGGTTTGGGTGATGACATATTAAATAGACCTTGATTCTAATGTTGACACCATTTTTAGGAATATCCTTATCTCATGGGATCTCATTTAAACATGCTTCTACATTAAAATTAATATGATAGAATATTTTATATTATACATTATTTTGATCTCAAGTGGGTGTTTGTAGCTCATGAGACCCATTGTGGTATTCTATTCCATGAGTGATACAAGATAAACTTGTTTACATGTCTGATTTTGAACATATTCTATTACGTGTACTATTTTATACCCATGATGATATGATATTATTTCCTTATATGCTTCACCCTATATGTGAGCTACAATGAATTAGTTTTTGTTATTGGTACTTGAGACAAGTTTATTGTCATGACATGTGTATACCTCAATGGGGGGGGGGGTCATGACTTTTGATGATTTCAATGAGGTAACTGAGCCCAAAACTGGGTATGGGGTATCCATGTAGACGATTTTCAGGATAAAATAGAGGTAGCTTGACATTTTTCAACTATCTCATCCTAAAGGTATCCTAGTTAAAAACTTGTGGATGAAGGGAATAATGACCTATATGATAGATAGAGGATATCAGGTAACATGTTTGCATGAATCAATGAGGATCCCATACTATGTATAGATTTATCACAACTGATATCTTCAACTATTCATTCTATATTGGTCCAAATCAGGTAAAGTTGGGGGGTTTTGGCAGCTTGGTTAGCGCACAACCCATCGATATATAATTTTATTACATTTTTCTTCTTAAGAAATTATCATTAAAATTCAATGAACCTATTATAGTTGATTAAATTAGGATAAAGATGCATTGCTGGTGGCATACTGTGGCTTTTACTCACATGCAACTCGAGAATTGTAGTGTGCTTGTAGATTTAATAAGGGATTTGAAAATGGTCAAGGTCCCTATGGTGAATGACTGAGTAGGGGAGAAAAAATGTATAGATAGAACAAAACAGGCCCTGGATGAACCCTAATACATATTTATTATTTTATTTACCTTGTACTTAGTACTATGGATAAGATTTCCACATTGGGAAATGCTTTTATTTATAAGACATATATGCTATTTATTAGTTTCTGCATGCTCACATGGAATATTTATTATGTTTTTTTATTATTTATCATCTGACATGATACTAAGGGTATAATCTCCCAACCAATAGACTTAATCCCTCACCTGGTTTTGGAAGCATCTTTCATATATGAAGTTTCGCATGATGAAATTTGGAACTCCGTCTTGGACATGGTTATTTAGGCAGGGCGGTTACAATAATAAAAGAACATTTTGATAATATGAAGAGGTAAATGTTAATGTTATATAAGATAACACATAATTGGGATTCAAAATATTATAGATAAAATTTTTCGGAAGTTAAAATTTATATTATGATGAAAACTACCATTAAAGTGGATGAGAATTATTCTCAATAATGAAAAAATTCTTGAGGTTGAAATTCATCAAGGTAGTATCATTGAATTAAAAATTTATTCTTAAAAAATAGGAAGTGAATGTAAATTAAAATTAAATATTAGGGAGGAAGAAATCATTCTTGGAAGAAATAATTTAATGAAGAATTATAACTCAACGAAAGTAGTTGAGTTAACAAAGACCCTTACAATCTTGGCATCTTTTGAATCAAAATAAATTTAAATAAATAACCTGATATGAATATTTAAACCCCATAAATTAATAAAATATGTTAAAATAAATTTAGTAGGATGTAATCACCCAATATTAAATATATCATGGTCCATAATATGAAATATATATCAATAATTAAATTTGATACAACGAGTCTCTTACCATAAATCCCACATAGTCAAAAGTTATCTACCCTCATTTATACTTAACATAAATATCTTAATAAATAAATTTAGAACGTTATTTTATACACATCATTTAAAAAGTTCTCTCCCAAATATGTTACTCGATTATAGTTTAATTTCATTGTGGGATGCTAGGAAATTTTTATTGTTTATTTTGAACAATTTTCACATTGAAAAAGATGATTGTCACATATTAGTTAAAATTTCTTCATTCCTAGATTATTCAATATAGTATAATAATTTTTTAATGATTCCCCAAGTCCCATTTAATTATATGAAATAAATTTTATATGTTTTTGAAAAAGAAAATTTTGATGATCTAGTTTCAGAGTGTTTATTGATAGAAGGGTTGTATATTAATAAATATGGAAAATAAAAATAATGCCAAAAAAAAAGAAATAAAATAACATAAATAAATTATTATTTTAGTATATTACCATTATATAATATTCATTAATCATTGATTATAAAAATAATATAACATTGTTCATTTATGAGGTAAAATGGACACAAACATGAGCGTGATATAATGATATAACGAGTAAGGAATTGTTTTTATGTAATGATAATATAACTATTAAAAAGGACTAAAAATTCATAAATATCATATATATTTATTAAATTATTTTTTATGACCATACAATAAGGGTAGTATGGAAAATGAAATTCATCATTCATTGTGGTGGTAGTCTCCACGTATGCATGATTAACATTTCCATTTCTCAATGTATAGGATGGAATGAAGGAATATGATGAAATATCATTTAAAAATATTTTTTTGAAATATTTTTTTTCATTCATATAATCCATCATTCTTATCAAAAATTATAGATGGAAGTGAAAAATGAAATATATTGTTCGTGGATGCAGTTTTCTCCAAGTATGCATGATAGATTTTGTTTTGTTTTCCCTAGTGGATGGAAAGGGTGAGAAAAGGTTTATAAATTAATATAATAACATTAAATTTTATTTGTAATAAATATTCTCTATATTACAGTGTATATAATTTTTCTAGGATTAGGATTATGAAGAAATGTTATTGGAGTAAGAAATACTCAAATCAAAAACATGAGGGTTCTCTTGGAAATATATTTTGAATTTGAGGAATTAAGAAATATAATTGAGATAAGTTTATTTTAAATTTGAGATAGGATTATAGGAGGGTAATTTTGAATAAATTCAAGATCAAATTAAAAGGGATAAGTATAGACTGAAGTGGTGTAATTGACCCCCTTTCACACATGAAGAGAATGGTAGTTTTTGATGTACCCATTACATTTCAACAATGTTATGTCACTATTCAAGGGTAAAAAGATCCGAAAGTGTAAACTAATGAAGGGTAGGAGGGTTTTACAATCCATATCTCACTAATACACTCTTATAAACTTTAATAAAATGTTTTATACATTTTACAATTAGTGAAACTCTTTTAAACCTTTTTTACTTTTACCATGGTAACTTATTTTTTTACCATGATATTTAATTTTAATGACCAAAGTTAAAATTAATCTTAATGAATAATTTTAAAATTTTAATCTAAAATAACAAAATAAATTTATCAAATAAAATCGTAATGAATTATAAATTTTAATTACATAGTTAACGCACATGAAGTGTAAAAACAGTGTTTAGAAAAGTCTGTTTTTTTGCTTAAAAATGATATATAGGTTCAAGTTATCATTGTAAATTATTTATATTTGATGAAATAGTTTCAAATAATTTTATTTCTTTTAAATCAATCCAGAAACTAATTCCCCCAAAACAATTATCAATTAAAAGTAAACATGAAAAAGAATTTTTATTAATTCGAATAAAATGTTACCCAAATTCTTAAAATTAATCATTGGTTTTCCATATTCATAATAATATCAAAAATTGCTTTTTTAACCCTTAAAAACATATTTGAATAATTAAAATGTTTAATAAATTTATAAATCTTATAAATTTAATGATTAAAACATAAAATTTTTATGTTTGTTAAAAACTATATTTTTCACTATTCCCGAAAAATTCAACTGTTTAAAAAACTCAAAAAGATCCTAAAAATATATTGAAATGATTAATACACAATGAAGTTATTTTTTAATATTATATTTATAAAAAAAAATAAATTATTCTTTTAAATTAATATAAAATATATAAATGAAAACTATATTTATTGAAAATTTTCATTTATGAAAAGTAAATCTTCTTTATATTTTTCCATAAAAACATATAATTTAACGATTGTAATATTATATATTTGGATAATAATAATTTAAAAGTGAATGATTTAATTTATTAATATATTATGCTGTTATTTGAGAAATAATAATTCCTTTTAATCATATGAGTTATTTATCCTCGGAATGTATGAATTTTACTGTGTTTTTTATTTCACAGAGGTTTTATTATTATTATAATTTTATTTAATAATATTCATCTAATATGAAACATATCATTTTAGTTTTTTATTTCATATAGTTTGTGAAATTATTTATTTATTTAAAATACATAGTGATGTCACATGTCTTTAAATTCACCCACCTTTAACTAAATTATGGCCACTGAATTTTAATTATTACCCTCTTAAAAAATAATGGGTGTTCAGGACTCATGATTTAATTCAAAATTTGGTTCCATCCTCACTATATTTGGTTTGATCATTGGACTCATCTTTACCGTAATAATTAGATTATTTGTTCATAAGGATTTAATAGTTATCCTTATATTAAAAGGTGGTGATGGGTTTTTTTATATGTGGTTTTCCAATCGTGGAATTTATCTAGGTTTTTTATGTCTACAGAGACAATTCACACCTATTACCACATCAAATTTTACTAAAGAAAGGGTAATAGGATTTATGAGAAGAATATTACTATAAAAATATATTAGATATGACTGATATACTTTGGATACAATAATCATCTTAATAATAGCTAATAACTTTACATCTAGTCATTGAGGTGGAGATATTATGTTCCTAAAAAACATGCTATGTACATAATAGTTGGTTGAACAAGATATAAATGAATTACTCATAGCTCTTGAGAAGGAGATCATTGTTCACCATTCCACATAATTTTTTAAACACACTTCTATTGTTTTTTAGCAGAGTATTTCCCTTTATCTTGGAGGTTACCAATTCCTATCCTTCATGTTAACCATTGGATTTGGGAATTGACTTTTATATTTCCCAAGTTCCTCAAATTTTATACATTGAACTATTAGTAGTACCTTCAGAAAAATTATATTTCTATTCTACATGTTCATTGATATATTTACTTTTCCACATCAACTAATTTCTCTATTCCCTCATTTTTTCACACACAAAAAATCTCCAACTTCTATCAAGACATTCCTCTAAGGGATTATAAAAATATTTTTGACATAAAGGTAGTTGATTCTTTCTCCATCATTATTATCATCGCCTAAAAATATATGAGACATAATCAATATCATTTTTGGGTTTTCTTAAACTCAACAATGTTCACATTGATAATCATAATTATTGAAATATTCATTATCATAAGCGTAATATTTTAAACTCTAGATCTTCTCGCATTAGGTTGGTTATTGGGGCAATATTTCTATTATACTTAAAATTAATTATTAAATTGGTTCCCTTATGAATAATCTATTTTCTTACAAAGGATTTTGAGCTAAAAAAGCCTTGGAAAATTTATTAAAACTACAATGAACTATATATGTATAAAATATGAAATTATATTATAATATTTATCATAAAGAGATAACAAATTTGGAGGAATATTATCCATTCATGTGAAATTTTTACTGATACATTTATTGTTAATATCACATTCCACATGATTCACCTCCTAGTAAGCATTTCTTATGTCCAAATTAAGGCCAGATAGAAATCATGTGAATTCAATACATTGAGCGATGATCCTCTATGAGATATGCAAGATATCGATTTTAATAGCATGAACAATAGTAATGAGTCTCTTTCCACCCATAAATTATTCTAGCATTTATATTTATCAATGGATATAACATATATGATGACATACATTACAATATCAAGAGACATAACAAGGCCAGATAGATTATAAAATCATTCAAGGACTTAACCATTGGGGTCCCCATAAACCGAAACATATCCATAGGGACCAAGATTCCCTTTCAAATAACCATCATAATTGATTTAAATATAGTTTTGAAAAGGAGGCCACTAGAGGAACTCTAAGGTAATAGATGGTGGTGTGAAGATCCATGAAATTCCACATTTATTAAATTATAAGAATTCTTGAATGATATTATCCTAAAAACCACATTGGAGTAAGCTAGAATATCTTATTGAAATTACAATAGATGGTTGCAAACTGAAAATGTCTCTACAAAAATAACCTCATTTTGATTGAACCAAATGATACGAATCACTTCCACCATAGAAACATGGAAAAGATGATTTAGAAATGATGAAAGATAATTCACAACAAACTAAATCAATGAAATAATCAAGACTCTATTTGGAATCAAAAATTCAATTATGTAAAATGGGACCTTCCATAATTCAAAACTAGTAGTGAAATTAAGAATCCCCCCAGTGTTGATTTCTTAATCGTCACCTTGAATAGATAGAAACACAAAAAACATTGTAATCATGAATCATTTGGGATTTGATTATTCAAAAGTCGCCAAATTATAGTGAATCATGATGGCCAATTCCAGGTCTTGTTATAATATTTTATCTAGTCAAATTGAAAGTTGGAGTCTGAAGCACTACATTGATAGAACATATGGCTATTCAAAATTCAATTTTTCACTGGTTCCTAGAAAATAACATCTTTATTAGGTGAAAAGGTTTAATATTTGATGATTAAATTATCTTCATTCTATAAATTCAAATGAGGATTATCAAAGAAATAATTTGTTTTAATTAATGAATTTGAAGAGGAATCTGGAAGATGAAAATCAAGGATCATAGGGTTTTTAGTCAATTTATCCTGCTAGAAATTGAGAGATGGTTTACTACTATAAATCCTTCTAGGGAATTCCATGACGTTATATTAAGAATATTTAATTTATGTCCAAAGAGAAGAAACCATTTATGACGTTCGTACCTATTTCAATCTATCCAAAAATATGTACATGAGGAAAACCAAAACCTTCATGTTAGCATTGATGATATTCCAAGTATGTTTTACCTGAATATACTCATTAATGGGTTTAATACATTTTATATTAATTCTACCATTGAGGATAAAATTACAACATTTATTCCATGGAACCATGACAATCATCTTCTAAAGAATACTACCACTCGAAACAAAAATTTTGATGTTGTAATTTAAATTATTGATCAAAACTAAGAGAAATATATAAACCATAAATGAGTGTACCATCATGGAGACAATAATAGCCTTGTCTAGATAAATGTTACTATACATTGATAGATCATATTCATTCTATGCTGAGATTTGGTTCTTAATCTGATCAACTAGGGTAAGAAAATAACTCACTTTTGGTCTGCACCAAAATAAAGGATCCCCAAGGTATGTGAAAGGAATAGACCCATCCTTAATACTATTTTCTGACTGGATTCTAGAATTCCTAATATAATTGAACCCATTTCAAAAGCAAATGAAATATTTATTCCATGTAATGAATTGGATGAATATACTTTCATAATGATGGAACATTCTTGTAAGGATCCAGATGTTCATCTTCAAGCATTGTAAGAAGCGTATAATATTATCAGTATGGACTAAATGAGTGTTATAAATAAGACCCCCAGTGGAATGAATTAGTTTTATCTTTCCTTGATACACAATCTGTGTGAGGAGATAACAATTTTTATATTCCACAATTGAGAACAATAAAGCTGAAAGAGGGTCCCCTATATAACCTCTTGAGAGAAACTGAAGAATCCTTTAAGAGATCCTTTAATGATAACAGAAATGTGAGATGATCCAAAAAGATATTTCACCCATCCAATTAATGTTTTGTTGAATACAAATATTTGAAATAATTTTTAAGTGAAATTACAATCGATGTTGCCAAAGGCTTTTTAAATTTCAATGTTGATTGTAATAATACAACCTATGTTAAAATGCCCATGATGATTGATGCATTTTGAAGGTGTTAATTGAAATCCTAGATACACATGCCTTTTAAAACCCCAAAATGATTCCAAGATATAATCTTATTAGAAATAATGTAAATATTGTTAGTAAAAAATCTATATATAATCTTTGAGATTGTGTTTACAATAGAAAATGGTTATGAAAAATTGAATCTCACAAGAGTTATAAATTTTAGTTATAAAATTTAGGAATTGATTATTTTTACCATCATGAATATGACTAATGATGACAAAGGAGGTGACCATATTTAAAATATCACCCTGTATACCATCATAACATATCTGATAGAAGAAGTTATAAAACCTATCTTTTCTATGTTCACTACTAGGGTTCAAATTGAAAATATTATCTTTTATTTAAAATTCAAGAGTTTTAAAGGTGAGAAAAGAACAATTAGCAGGACTAACAAATATAGGTATAATTTCATCAATCAATTCCGCTTTAATTATATTCCCATTAAACAGTTTTCAATAATAGGAAACATTGGGAATAGAAATGTTCCATTTATCATTAAAAATATTAACATAGAAATTTTTAAAAGGAGAGGATATAAAAGACTTCAAGGACCTATGAATGGAATTATAAAACTGTTAGTTTCCATATCCATCTTTAATAAATTTTATCTCAAACGTTTATTTTTGAATCCAGCTTGGATGGGAGGGAAACTTCTTGATATAGATCTGAAGTAAAATCCATATAAGTATTGTCCTCCTGAACCTAATGAAGATAGGATTTAAGTTAAAAAATATCACTATCAATTCCACTAAAGTTATCTCAACTCCCTATCTTATGCTTTTATTTCAAGAGTCTCAACTTAATGATATAGGCCATAACCTCATTACTAGAGTACATGGAGTTCTAGAACTCCTTGATTAGCCTATGATAGTCATTGTTGGAATTCTAAGCATTATTGAAATGAAAATGAAGTTAAAACATCATACCCCTAGTCTTAATACAGATAAAGATATGGTGATGATTAGAGTTAGGCCTCTGAAGAGAAATGCTAGAAATAAAATTCAAAATTTCAAGAGGTGTTACCTTTATCGAATTATGATCATGCTTGATATAAATAGTATTTGGAAAATAACTCTTGTACTATGTATATTTTCCTCCATCCATGTAGATAGCCACATAATCATTACCCTCCATATATGATATAAACTACCTAAGAAATCTAGAAGAATGAACCTACCCAATTTATTCATTGCATTAGTAGATAGAGTTTATGTCCCCATGTTAAACCCATGGATCACTAATGTTGTAACTAATTTTTTCAATCTCCATCTAGAGTCTTATCATGTCCTGATATTTGTTTTTATCATAAAAAAATGAGCATAAGAAATGTATGTCTGAGTGTTTCACCTAATAGGTAAATATCTAATTTACAATGTTGTATGAAGACACATTACCCATTGAAAAATGTGAAAATACCCAATGAGTCTTAACCTTATAAGAGCCATTATTAACACCAACCATGTGATATGCCATTTGTTCCAAACTAGAAATACCATAATATTAATTATTCATTTGTTTAGAAGTTCCAAAATCCATAGTTTTTAGGATTTACATCTACCAATGATGTTTTTTGTTAGTTTTAGAGTTGTAATCTCTTTGGAAATTTAAAAAAATGATAGTTCAACTAAAACTATATTTATATTTGAGGACATCCTTCCTTCTACTTCATGTTTGTTTAATTGTTTTGGAAGATTTATTTGAGTTCTAAACCATTTTATATGAACTTCTAGATTGTAGATGTGACACAAAACCAATATTATCCTTACCATGAAGATGAGAGGGTGTGCACATATCATATTCAACATCAACTCCAGAAGTACTCACAAGGATATAAACACCTATGAAATGATGCTAGTAGGTAGGGGAATAGGAAAGGAAATTATATGACTCATCCTCCTATTCAAAAATTTTACCCAATATCATCTTATTTTCAGAATTGGCAATAAATGTTGATGAGGGAGAACCTATAGAAAATAGATATCTAGCTCCCTAAAAAGGGATAGAAGAAGTGGGAATAATAGGGGCGGAGGAGTAGTAACTCTTCAAGACTGTTAAGGAAGTGGTGGATTTAATAGCCAACATACTAGATCCATCCAAAGGAGGATAAAAAATTTTCAATGAAGAGGAGAAAACACAAACCATGTAGCCATATTTACTAGTATCCTCCACTGAAAAAATTGAAGAAGCCACATAATCCATTTCAACTTGAATTTAATTTCCATGATTGGAATCATTTGGAGTCCCTACAAAAATGTAATACTAAATCCATCTACTAAAACAATGAGGTTGGGTGGATAACCAATTTAATATAGACTTTCAGGAATGGACTTAATCATATAATATATCCTCTCAATTGAAAGAGGAACCATATCAATAATAGGTGGGTTAAAAGGGATTAAACCATGATTCATGCTGACATTTTCAGAATGCTCACCCTTATCAAGGGAGATTTCTTTACCCTTTATAGTGTTTGCCAACAATTTCCAAGATGAATTGTAGTCGGAAGGAGGAATTCAATCTTGTTTTTGAATGACCTTTCAGTTAGAGATTGAGTGACTAACTATCTTTCAAACCTTACGGAAGGGGTGGGGAGATTCTCATATTTCACATTAACTTCAAACCTCCTCTCATTAACAATAATATTTAAACCCTATAGCATAGTAGAATCCATATTGGCTTCAACCATAATACAAGCATAGTAACCAAGATCACTATAAAATGTACAATGATCCATCTTAATTACAATACCTACACATGAATCTAGATAAAAATGATCTTAGGATTCCATCAAACCCACTTTAGTGCATAGAGTTTTATATAGATATTTGCTGATGTTTGTTTCTGAGTGAATTGGTTGAATTTAATGTCCAAATTAGAAAAATGAAAAACACATGGTTTATGAAAATTATTTCCTGATTTATATGGATTATTGAGTTCCTCCTTACATTTTATATTATAAGGATGTAACCCTGAACAATTGGTATAAATCGCAAATTTTATATAACCCAACTATCACTAATATTTTCATTAGTATCATTGTTGTTGTTGGGATTTTAACCCTTTTCCAACATGATACAACCAAGAGTAGAGAACATCCATAGATCCATTCATTATTTGAGATCTCTAGGGTATGCAATCACATAAAAGAATACATCATTGGATTTGATAGATAAGAAGACTATAATAGATTAACAAGTTTAGGACTACCATGAAGCACATATACTATGTAAATGCCCTTGGCACCTGGGGAATGACCATCTATAAAACCCATAGATAACATAAATCTGGACCCCAACAAGAAGTCCATATAAAGATACCATTCTAAATAAAACACAGTCATTCAAATACCTTAAATCTAATGTAAAAACCTCTCTAGGGTTTTAGTGGATCTCCGTTATCAAATAGAACACACCAGCCAATCACCATCATATAAAAAAAGTGTTATCACCATGAATCATCCATTAATAGAAAAAAATATGTTAATAATGAGTGATGAATAGTTAAAACAATAATAGGGTTATTTAAATAAAATACATGATAAATTCTACCTCAAAATTTCATACTCTTTGAAATTATTACATTATCATTCAGTTCCACTTAAATAAATTTATTTTCAATTGTGGTCTCTTTAGGTTTGATACTCTCATATTGCATGTCTTAATAAATCCATCCTAATGGATTATAATGTTAATTTGGTTAACCAAATAAGATTCCTCATAGGTGTTTATCAAGGTATCTAATCTAAGGCGCACTCATCAGGCACCAAGTGAAGATCCGGTTGATACCCAACTATTCTTTTTCAGGGTGATTAACTATAGATGCATCTATTTTATAGAAACATAATATTTTCAATATATAAATTTGGATTTAATTTATAGGAATCAAAATAGACTATAATGTATAAAAACATTATTATTTTATCCTATATTTATACTTATGTATAGGGGTTTATTAAAGTTCTCTCATAGTAAACAGAAAATCAACTAAAATAATACACAAAACAACTACTATTTGGTATTATAACAATTATAACAATCCCATGTAATCATATACATATTAAACATATTTTTCATAAGTTAAAAAATAAATCTTATAAATATCTTAAATGTCCTAAGAACGAAAGGTTTAGTGCCTCTAAGGACCAGTTATATAGGAAACATATTTTACAAAACATGTGAACATTTATCCATAATATAACCCCACTAAACTCTATTTAAGGATTATCATAAGTTATACAAATATTTATAAAATATATAATGTAGGCATGAGAAATGGGTGAGATTAAAAACATAGTAATTTTAATATAAGAGATAACTGGTGCAGATCATAAGGGAAAAAATTTTATATATGTTTTCATGAGAAAATTATCGAGATCGTTGAACATAACATTTAGAAAACATAACCAGACAAAAAATAGTGAATAAGACATGACCCATCACAATGTGTGTTAATTAAAAAAATAACGTGGGATAAAAATATTCATTTGAATCATAATAAAGTGTATAAGTCAACAAAACTAGTTCCCCTTAGTGGATTAAGATTCAGTCACCTATTTACCTTGGTGGATCATGTATCACAAACCAGTTTCCCTTGGAATATCAATTAATAAAAACTCATTTCCAATTACTTCAAGAGATATAATGATTTACCTAACTAATTAGATATTTATATTTGGCACAACCATAACATAATGAAACCCCATACTTATGTGCGCCAGATGGTCATAAAAAATTTATTTTTCCATCATTAATTAATGAACCTTGGAAAATCAGATGGGCTTCACAAAATCAAAAATATAACATTTAATAAGACATATATAGGAATAAGGCATATGGAATTTTAATAACATATCATTTAGAGAAAATATTAAGGGATGATGACATTGATGAAAAATACATCTTAAAGATTATTGGGATTAGTCACTTTAAAAATCAAGAATAATTATCCCTTTTAATGTTTTTGAAAATTCAATAAAAATGTTTCCATTAATGTGAAATATTTTTGAGCTTGTTTTGAAATTTAATAATAAACCTTTAAACCAAAAAATGGTTTTGAAAAAATTCATTAGAAAAAAAATTCTAACACATTCTCCAAGAAAAAATAAAATTAATGAAAACAAATTTCAAAAAAAAACAGGCCTTTAAAATTCAATTTAAAATAAAAAATTTCTTTTAATGAATCAAAAATTCACAAAAAAAATATTTCCTTTCATTTTCATAATCAGTAAGAATTACATTTATTTTTGAAACCAGTATAAAAAACTAAATGTAATCATTATAAAGAGTAAATTTCAATAGTGATAGAAACCCTAGAAGATTTTTTTGGAGATTTGTTACCATACCCATAAAATAAAAATATATAGGTAATATTTAAGATTAATTTTCAAAAATGTGAATTAAAATTTTCTCAAAATAAATTTTTTTATAATAGGATCACATATAATAGAGCCTTAAAAAGTATATTTAAATTTTTATAGAAAATGTGTAGTGGATGGAAAAACATATGATCATGAAAGACCAAAAAAATTAATACTTTAAAATACATTTGTTGAAAAAAACATTAAAAAATAGATAATATAAATTAGTTTTCAAAAGAGAATAACTTAAATGTAAATTTCACATGATATAACACATAATTTATTTTACAAATATTATACATAACAATGGTGGGAAAGGAAAATATGGATAATGAGGGGAAAAATTGTAAATTTAGATGACATTTATTCTAAAAAATTAAATAATCATGGAGGAATAAAATCATAAAGGTAAAATATTTTAATTAAAAATTCATTCTAAAAATATTCTAAGAGAAATAGACTAGAAATAAAATCGTAGGGTTTATGAAACCAATCATGGAGTAAATAAGTTCAATAATAAACATTATAAGTCAATTAATGGAGTTGAGTTAACAAAGACCCTTATAACATTGGTATATTTTGAATTAAAAACCAATTAAAGAAAGAAAATGATTAAGTTGTTAGAACCCTATAAATTACATGAATATGTTAAAATAAACTCATTTTGTTTTAATCACACTATGTAAAATATATCATGGTTTATAATAAGAAATGTGACTCAAAAAAATAATCTGAGAATAATAAACACTTACCTTAATCCCAAATTATTCGAACATGCTCTAACCTCATGTTCAATGAATATATATATATATATTAATAAATATTTAATATAATTATTAAAATATAGTACATTGTATAAGAATCATTTATAAGAATCTATTAGAATTTTTTTACCCATTATAGTTTATTTTCATCATTAGATGTTATGATATTTTTACTGTTTGTGTCATTCCAATTTCATGGTGATAATGTCATTCTAAATTATTATTTCATAGTTAATCATTCAATATTATAAAACTAAAAATAAGAAATTTTTTTAATGATTACTTAAGACTAATTTAACTAGGTGAAAGATAATAATATAGTTTATAAAAAAGGAAAATTTGATGAACTACTTTGAATGTGTTTAACGATTGAAAGGTGTTATATAAATATATATATTAAATTTTAATTATATCTAAAAAACATATTAATATATATATATATTAAATTACTCTTAAATGATATCACCATCATATTGAATTCCTTTTTAATTCCTGATCTCAAAAATATAACATAATTTACATAGGTGGTAAAACTGATCCAAATGGGAATGTGGTATAATTCTTCAATGAGTAAGGAATTAATTATATAAAATGAAAATCTAAATTTTAACGAAGACTAATTTCTAATATATTTCATATATATTAATTATAGAATTATTAGATAAATCCTTGAAGGGAGGTGTTGATTAATTTAATTCTTCATTCATGGAGGCGGTAGTCTGCACTTGCACATGATTAATGTTTCAATTTCTCAATTTATGGGTTGGAATGAATGTATAAGCTAAATTATCATTTAATATTTTTAATTGTGACATATGAAAAAAATTAATTCGTTAAATTCATCCTTTTTTACTTTTAATGATGTGTGGTGATGAAAAAAACAAAATCATTTCATAGACATTCTAGTCCGCACGTATGAAAGAACGATGCTATTTTATTTTTCCTAACTTATGGAAATGATTGAATAATGGTTACTAAATTATTATAATAACATTATATTATATTGGTTATATTAATTTCCTTATATTAGTGTAGATATAAAATATTGGATGAGGAATATTATGATGATAAGACTAAGGAGTAAGAAACACTTACGTCGAGAACATGATATTTCTCATAGAAATATCATTAAAAATGGAATCCTTGTTCTCAATATTTGAGAATAGAGGCTTTTGAAAATGAGATAGTGTAATAGGAGGATAAAAAATTTAAGGATTTTAAAAATTAATTATATGTTATAGGTGTATCTTGAAGTAGGGTAAAGGATCCCCATTCAAATTTGAAGATAAGGGTACTTTTTGGATGTAAAAATTAGATTTCATTAAGGGTATGTCACTATTCAATAGTCAAAGGCTCCAATAGTATAAAATAATAGAGTATAAGATGGCTGGATGATCCACCTCTCATCTAAAAACTTGGTGGAATGATTTTCAATCGTTTTGAATCTTTTACACTTAATACAATGTTTTTCATCATTTTTTACATTTACAATGAAAACATATTTTTTGACAACAGAAATTAATTTCAGTGAAAAAAATTATAATTATACTTTAAATTACTAATATGGATATGCCGATTTCATATATAAAAATAATTTTATCACTAAAATATTTTTATTTTATACATTTTAATTTCATAATTAATGTACATGACTTGTAAAAACTTGTTTAAAAAATGTGTTTTTATGTTTAAAATATATGTGTAGCTTAAATGTATAAATATTAGTAATTTCTAATAAAATTGTTTTTAAAAAAAATCACTTCCAAATAAATCTAAAAATTAAATTTACAATAAAATTGATTAATCAAAATAAAATAATGAAATATATTTTTAAATTTGATTAAATGGTTATTTAAGTTCTAAAAAATAAACATGGGTACACTAAGCTTAGAATAATAATTGAAAAGAAAAATTTTACCACACAATTTATTATTTTATTTATTAATATGTATGAAATATTTCAATGTCTTTCTTATATAATGATAAATTCGAAAAATTACACTTTTTGGTAAAAATATAATTTTTTTATTACTCACTAAAAAATAACAAATTTTGAAAAATCTAAAATATTCAGCCTAAGTTAACATTGAAATGATAAATAAAAAACGAAGTTAAAATTTTCAGTCCAATTTTTTTTCTAAATTTATCTTTTAAATGAAAATATAATATTGAAAGGAAAATAAAGTTTATTGAAAAAACGTCCTTTATTAAAATTAAGTGCTCTTGATACTATTTTATAACAATTTTTAAAATAATGAATGTAACATTATATATTTTCATAAAAAAATAAATGTTTTTTATTTAATTTTTCAACACATTGAACAATTATTTGAGAAATAATAATTCTTTTTAATCATATTAGTTATTTATCCTATAGATATAATAAGTCTATTAGATTTTTTATTTATATGAGGATTTATTATTCTAAGAATTTCCTTCAATAATAATAATCTAATATATCATGGACCATTCTTTTATCATTGTTTCATCTAGAGAAAGATAATATTTTTATATGGAAAATATGTAGTGAAATATTAGGTTATTATATCTACACAAAATCATAGATTTATAGGAAGCTTATGTGGGAATGATGTAGACCACTCAAATGAAACCATTATAGCATATCCATTGACTAATGAAAATAACCCATCACATAGGTGATACCCACCATCACTCCAAATAAACACACTTCCTCATAAAAAAGAAGGAACGAGAATAGAGATTTAGGGAGATGGGGAATCAGTGAAGGCATAGGTAACAACCAATGACACCATATTGATGGGTTTTACTCCAATATATATATATATATCCTTTTGGATGATACAATAAATCATCTCTTATGTCCATAATTTGTCTATTAATTCCATTTCTAAACATGAATTAATCTCATGAATGCATCACTTATATCATTTGTTTCATCATATTAAACATTAAATTTTAATGATAGAGTACATTGGATGATTTGTATAATAATAATCTATTTCCATTTTATGGAAGTGCTTTTTAGTCACCTAATAGATATTATAATAACCTAAATATAGTTCTGTATGATATCAGAATGAGTCATATGATATACATTTGGAACCATACTTATTATACTACACCACATACATAAAAATTAGTCTTGATCGTCCTATATATATTACATATATTAATATTAAATAAAATCCTTCATTGTAAAACTATGATTCATTTAAATTGATAAAAAAAAATTACATGCGTTATCTCATGTATATTCAATACCCATAGTCCTTACATGAAACTCATGTTTATCTTATGATAATTGAATTTCCAATGGGTTTTATATATTTTCATTTATAGAAAATCAAAAAATATTTATATCTCTTCTATCAATAACTAATTAATTGAGATGATATTTTAAAAGAATGTGTTTGGTTGTTTAATGGTTGAAGGGTTCCATGGTCTAGTGTTCCTGACCTAGTTCACCTCCACTAGGGCCAAAATGGGTGTCATATACCCCAAGAATGAATTTTCATGCATCAGAGGATACTGAACCAACATGAAGGTCTTTTTATATCACAGGGAGAGTATAATAATATTGGTATATACAACCATAAATCCCTGTAGAATAAATATAAAACTAATCACCATAAAAAATAGATTAATGGTGGACATAAAACGTAAAATACAACACTATGTAAATAATAACTCACATTATATAACAAAATGAGATAATGTAGTTCTATATATGGAATATAAATATAATCAATACTAAATATGGGCCATTCATATACACTACGGCCCAAAACTATAAACAATTCCATATGCATCCACAAAACGGACCCAAGTCCCTGCCTGATCCTACCTCCTAGCTCCAACCCATTGTATATAGCTCAACCATCACTGATATCATGTCTCATTCACTTAAATGGATCAGGAAGGAAAAATAATGATCAAGTATTGAAGTAACCATGTTGAGTGTGATTAAAACTCACTAATCCTCCACCAATGGTGTCCCTAAACAAATAAAAATATACAATTTCATTCATGATGAGATGAGATGTTATAGAATAATGAACAATAACAATAAAAATAAATGTCACATTATTGAGTTTATAACTCACCATCATGAGTTATACCATTCCTTCTTTATCCAGTGATGAGTTGTTTATCAATATACCATAATATACCATAAATAAAATGGGGTAGCATGTTACAATGCCTATAAGGATCCCAAATCATTGGGTATCTTGACCCCCCATGTATTGTGATTTAAATAAAAAAAGATAAGATGCCTTGTGAATACATTGATCTTAGTCCTTGGACATCTCAACCACAAATCATTAAAATGGTAAGATAGATAGATAGGTGTCCCCATATCAGTATAAATATCTACACATAAGACACTCAACCATAAAATATTGATACATGATTAAGGGGAAAGGTGGACCCTACTTATATGAAATTATTCCTCATGCATCTTTATCGAAATGGAAAATAATATAATACCAATATGAATGTTTCCAATGGATGTAAAAATCTCAAACCATGGTATCTTGATCGTTCAATATGAATAAAAAAATGGAAAAGTACCCCCCCCCCCATATATACAATTTCACCCCATGGAAATCTCAACCACTAAGCAGGATAGTAATAATACTAATGTGAATAATATCCACCATGGTCTAGAATGATCTAAAAAAATATCTTGATCATGGATCTATATAACATAATTATATTTAAAAAAGAAACTCACGTCTGTATTGGTTTAATATTTCTAGCATATTGATCCATCTTACAATAGTATAAATATTACGGGATAGGTTCCCCCATGTTTTAATGATCTTAAACATCAAGTATCTCAATACTGACCTATTAATGTGAAGAAAAATTTAATGGAATCCTTGGGTATATAAAAATCTCAACTAACTAGCATCTTAAAACACATCACAATAGTATGGAAATTATAGGAAATGAGGTCTAGGTATATATCAGTATAATCCCTTATGTGTCTAAAACTGTCATATTAACCCTTTAAGGTTTATATCATAGAAAGATGCAAATAAGAGTTTATGGAATTGAATAATATCCATTCCATTAAAATCCATAATTTTTTGTTCCTCCCTTAAAATCCTTTTATTTAGGTTTTACCCATAAAATGGTCCCCTAGGAACTATATATTTTAATATATAAGGAAACACACTCCTTAAACAATATAGTTCATCCGAAAGTAGCTATAAATCTATATATATGGTCACTGTGAGCCAAACCTTATCTATCATCTATGATGAGTATGAATCAACCATTCATGGAGGTTATTAAGATCATAATTAGGTCAACTATTCTAGTAAAACACTAAATGAACATGGTATTGTATTTGAGTACAAATATTAACCCACTTAATATCAAGATCATGTCCATTGACAACCACAACATGAGAGCTTGGTTGTTAGAGGGTCTATCATGGCCCAAGAGATCTATTCCATGCTCATTTGGGTTAAGAGAAATAGGTTAGAAAAAATGTTAGGTCAATTTTCCACAGGTGGGTAGACAACATATCCAATGTTTACATTAAAATATAAACCATCAGAAATGGTTGGGGTATACCAACCTAAAAATGGTGTTATACTATCAAGCATTTCTCAAACACCAGCATTGACCAAATCCTTAATGATCATAATCACCTCAATAAATGTTTAATGTTATAAAAAAGTTGAAACCTCTCCAATATGGTGTGATGCACCCTAGGGATGTATTTTATATCACAACCATTAATATCCCCACTGAGAGACATGGTTTTATTATTCAATTACTTTACAGGTGACAGGAAACCTAAATAAAATAAGATACTTACATACTAGTAAAAACATGTCTTCCAACTATAGGAAACCATCCTACATATTCTCCCCTTATACCCACATACTAAATTCCTCTCTTGGATTGATTATTTCCACATTCTTATATATGATCATATGTAAAATCTATATCTAATGCTAGTATATGTCATTAAAGGATGAGGAGAACAAGAGGGGAGACATAGTGGAGAGAAACCTATGTCCTCTAGTATAATAAACTAATTCTATGCCACCCAAGACCATAAATGTAATGAATTTGGAGAGTGAATGAAAATGACCTCCAGTACTAAAAACCACTACATAAAATTAAAAAACTACAACTAGATAATTTGGGAAGAAATAATCTCCATTGGAACTCGCGTGGGTTCTCCCATAGAGTTCCTAATCTCCACTAACTAACATTACAATAGTGGTGCATAATAAAAACTACCTCAGTCATCGAACCACCGATGAAATATATTGATGTTTTTGTAGAATGTTGTGATAGACTCTAGAATCTACTATGTTAATATGATGCTCAAAAGACACAATTCATCCCCCACATCATAAAATACATTTGAAAATAATATATGAATTCCAATCCCTAAACTAAATAGATAAATTCAAAAATGGCCTAGTTTATACTCACCCTAGAAATTTACATTTCATCAAAAAACTTAGGTTACTACATTCCCACCCTATTAACTGAAATTAGATGATCATTTTGATTCCATAATAGTCTAATCACATAAAAAAATAATTGTTCTTATGTATCTCACCGAAACCACTATTTTAACAGAAATTATATGAAAAATTCTGATTCCCTAATATGATACTGGTTACTACATATTCCACAATACGCAAACCACTAGAAGCACCAAAACATTGGTCACTTAATAACCTAGAACATCATCTGTAGTGTCCATTTTTTAAAAACATCATTCAATATCATATTTAAATCCTCAAACATTCTTGTGAATATTCTAGTCGATACCCTATACAGTTGAATATTAAATGGTCTGGGTTAAAATGTGTGTTAATTAGATCCTAAGAGTGGATTAATAAGGTTTAATTAGGAATTTTTCAAGTTTTAGAGGGGATAATATACCTAGGGGTTATATTTAGGATTGTGACCTAAGTGTTGGGATTTCACTTTTCATAGTATAGGGAACTAGGATCATGGTTTCCTTTTATTGGGTACTGAGTGTTATAATCAAAGGAGTGGGTCAAATTATGAGGACTTCTGGCCACCTAGTGGACACAAGGTTGGAAATTCGTGGTTAAAGGGTAACCAGTGGTAGGGTATCAAGTACTAAATTCCATTTTTGTTGGTTATTTATAAATTTTTAGAATAATTAATTAATCTATTTGTTGAATTAAATGAGTGGGAGACCCTCATTCTTACCTAGCCAGTAGGGGCTCAACATCACTCCCCACTCTATCATTTAATTTCATACTAAGGGAGATTATCTTTAATTCTACTTTTTGTTAATATTTTGATTTTTATCATGGAGTATATATGTGAAATTTGGAACAATACAATCATTTATTTCAAGATTTTTCACTATTGGAGAATGTTCTGATAGAAATCATTATTTTAGGACATTTTCATTGGTACATAGATTTACTCATTGAGTTTAATGAGGCAATAACATTCGATTTTCTGGTCTTTTTTAGTTTCAGTTATGTGTTTCATAGATTTTTACTATTTTATATTAGTGTTAGTTCATCGTGTGACTTATTGGTGTGGGAAAGGTTAGGTTTTTTTAACTAAAAGCATATCCCTTTTTAGATTTCATTATTCATGTTGAATAACTTGAGGTAATATCGTATAAAAAATAGTAGGTTTTTTCTAGTTGTGTCTTCTAATTATTTAGTTGTGTGGAGTTGGGATTGGTTTGTGTAATGTTGAGTATTATAATTAAATGATCATTGGATGTTTTAGATGATGTGGTTACTTCGTAAAATGAAGGATATTGATCATATGATGATGGGGTGATATGGGTTCTCTGGTGTTATATATGTGTCTTTTACCATTTTTTGGGTGGAAATTGTGGTTTTCCATGTTTTTTACCTTGGTTGATGGTGATTCCACTCACTAAGGGATTTTGACTGTTTGGATGATGTATACAGAGGATAGGGTCTATTAAGGGGTTTTTAACATTGGTTATTTTGCGGTATCATCTATAGTAGATAAGTTAGGTTGTATGGTTTTTTCCATCTATTTAGAGGATTTCTACAATGTTGTGATGTCCAATATATATGGGCAGGGATTAAGATCATTGGATGAGTGCATGTGAAGTTTTGTAATGAATGATTTTAGATGAAATCCCTTATTTATTCTCCTCATTTTATTGATGAAATTATTTATTATCATCAATGAGGCTCACATTAATTAGTGCATATAAAGGGTGTTCTAAAATAGAGCTCCAATGTGTTGGATAAATAATCAATCACTATAGATGATAAGATTTACGATACCGTGAAAAACACATAGTATTTAACTTTAATGAAATCGTGGTGATAAAACTTAGCGATATGCTTATTCGTGTGTCATTTTATGTTATAACCACATTTCCATGTTATGTATCAAGTACTTTTGATTACCTTTTCATGTAAACCCTCATGTGTTATTCATAGTGATCATTTAAGTCCCATTTTAATTTTTTTATCCCTTGATAGGCTTTATAATAAACCTTTCCTTTTTTATATATGTCCTCGGGAAATTACTTTCTTTGAGGTGGCCTATGATATAATAATAATGGAGATTTTCAAAAGGATTAAATAATGTTTTTGTTTGTTTTTTCCTTATGTAACTAGTTTCCAAGACAAGTAATCTCAAAAGATCCATTGATGTTATTTATATATTATTTTTTAAGGAATTATGCTTAAAGTCATGCATAAAAAAGTATGGATTCCATAATCTAGGTTTTAATCTTGGTTATCCATGGTAATTTTCTTGTACTTTTTCTAGACTAATATTCTATTCAAGTACATCGTAATATATCATCACGATTTCATGAATTTCCTAAATCATATCCCTCAGAAATGTCAAACCAGGTTTATAATAAGGCATCTTTTTCATACACTAGGTATATGTCAAATTAATACCAAATGATCTCTTTTCAGGATAATACATCTATTAATATATGTGTGGAAGTTAATTCACTTATAGTATCCATATATAGATTTCATTTCATAGAAATTTCTCCCTCTACACTTTATCAAAATTTCATGATGTTTTCTTATACACAAATTTATCCATTGGATTTTTTATAATTTATTTGTTCCCTAATCACAAAAAATACTAGAACATTATTTGATACCAACTACAGTGACCCAAGCCTCTTACACATATAATTACATGATTGTTAATATAAAAATACATAAAACCGAACCCAATGATCTTTAAGTATAGTAACTTTAGATGGTTAGAATCATGATAAAAAACATGAACATAAAGAACATCGTCATTATTTTATCCTCTATATTACACTTCAAAATTTTCTTGATCCTCTAAATATAATTGGATAACCTAGGTAATACATAATAATTTGTGATCTATAAATCCCATTAATTGAATAAACATGATAAAGAAACATAGAATATGAATAAAATAACCTATCATGATATAATAAAGATATAGATACTGAGTAATAAAATTACATCAGGACATAATGAATATATAATCATAATATTGTGGAATAATAGGAATATATAAACTACTAATAAGTAATGGATCACTTGAAAGATGACATAATAGGATTGACATAATTCCATCATCAATTTGGTTTACTCTATAATCTCATAAAAATCCACTTATGAGTTGTAAACATTAACCAATGATTTGGATCACTATCTAAGAACACCCATCATAACATGTACATGCATATATTTTCCACAAATAGAAATCAAATGTATGGAACATACATAATAATTACCCCTAGAATGAAATGGTTTTCCTAATCATGTCTTATAGCATAAAAATAAAGTATATCATAATGGATTCCAAGAAAGAAGGTATTTAAAAATTCTTGGACATTTATAAGTGAAACATAAATATAGTACATGAAAAATGACGTCTATGTGTACAAAATATGTGAAAATGAGGAAACATTTAACATTGGAAATGTACCTCTTAAGAAAGGTTTAGGGAAAATAGTGAAGTTTCCTTAAAGAGGGGAAATATAATATTAATTCCCATAAAACAAGAAATAAACTAATGTAGGTTTTCAAAATTAAAATGTTCAATTTTATAAACAATATATGTTTTAAAACAATTTATAGTGTAGTACTTGAAATTGTGTAAGAAATAAGAAAGATCCCTTTAATAGAGTTTTTCAATAAATGAAATTGTTAGGGAAACCATAAGAACATATATATATATATAATTAGTAAAAGTAACTATATATATATATTTATATATCTTCTTGGAACATATATACAGAATATTAAATCAATACATGAGAATAATAGTGTGATGCGGTGAGTTTTAGAGGGAAAGACATGACAAAAAACAAGAGTGATTTGGATATCTGCTAACATCATATACGGATTCATTCATCACATTATCATAAATTTAATAATAATCAAATTAGATTTATTGAATAAATTATTTAGAACCTTATTCAAATATTTTTGATATGTTATGAGGATTTTCTGTTAGTTTAGAGTCTCATAATTTTGATATCATGTCTATATTTACTATCATGAGGTCATTTGTTTCATGGTTTGATATTTGCTTTAGTTTTTGGATAAGTATTGAAGTTATTGTAAAAATATATTACAAAACCATAATTTAAATGAAATGATATTCATGTGCTTCCATAAATTGAAATGGTCTTAAACATCCATATGTTTTCCGACATAATGATGATTCATTTAGTATAAAATTTATTATTATGAGGTTAGTTTATCTTGGATGTTTTACTGACCATCAATACCTAGACTAATTTTATTTAATTCAATGATTATTAAAGCATTATAGAACCTGAAATAAGTTATAATAAACTTATTTTCATCATATTTTACCATAATATTATATCTATAACCAATCATATTGTGCACAACATTCTGATATTATAATGATATACAATGTTTTTATTATAGGGGACCATGTATCTCTAAATTTTCATATTATAGTTATAATACATTCTATTATTTATCTCATTGAAACAAATATAAATATTATGGGCATATTTATTATCTAAATGTAATTGAAAAATTGATCTATCAAAATTTTGTCAATCCTATATTATGGTTCATGTGATTTATATAATACATCATAACAAAATATGAAATAATTATATAATAAGAAGCGAAATTCCCTTGATAAAATTTTTGTTTATTATACTAGAATTGGAGATATGATATATAGATGTGCCTTTAAGAAGTTTTTTTAATTATATATAATAGATATATGATTTTATTTTTGGAATTCATCATTATTTTATATGGAATTGGTTGGAAGGCTGTAGTTCTTCCAATGTGAAAAATTTGTGGATGCATGGTCACACTCTAGAACTATCTAAATTATATAATGATATCATCATTACATTATGAGTGTTGTTGGATTAGTTATGATTATTGTATTAGTTTCAATCTATTATAATTTTCATACACTAATATATGAAGTGACACTATTTAGGGAAACCATTGGTGGTGGATTATTGAGTTTATACTTATGACCAACAAGGGACCTCTTGGATGCATACACACTTTATAGTTCATTATGAAGAAGGGGAAAGTTCCCAATGTCTGGATCTTAGTATTTGATGTTTCTAAGAATGAATTGGAAGGTTGAAGTTGAATTTTATGGCTAGACTTGTTGGATTCTCGGGGATGAGTGATTTTGTCTGTTATTTCATTCAGATGCGGCTATATGTGACTAGCCTAGGGAGGTCATATTATCTATTATATCACTCATGTGGAATTGTATATTTTTTGTATTCATGTCATATGTAATATTTTAGGTTATATTTATTTGGTTTGGTATATTGAGTGGTTATTTTTTATTATACTACTTCTTTAATTATTTTTAAAAGAGCATATCATATCCCCAATATTACCTCCTAGACCCTCACTGCTTGTTTATAGACTCTACTATATAAGGATTCGGGACTCATGTCTATTAGATCAGAAAATCATGTTCTTTTTAGGAACTCCAAGTCGGGATTTCTATAAAACACATCTAAAAATCCGATGGACTATGAACCACAACACTAGCTAAAACCACAAACTTTGTGATGATGCATAACGTGGTGACACTCATGAATTCCAAAACCACTTAATTTTTCACCAATAGTTGAAATTACTAGTATATAATAGACCACCAGTAGCTAGTATCTACATCCCAATGCCTTAATAGAATATAGTCCCCAACCTTTCAGTCCTATATGTGAGGAATCACCATACTATGAATCCTCACATTTATTTATTTTTCATCACTCCTTTCATAATCATTGATATTCAACAAAATAGATTAACCCAATGGTTAAGTTTTAAAAATTCATAGTCAATATCCATCAGGCAAACAAATTCTACATGACAAACAATGGAAATAGATAAATCATGGTATTCTTCCATCAATAATAACATTCATGACACTTGCATCCAAGAACTTTTTCCCAACCTCAACCAGCATCGATTCAGGTTCTCTAATCACATCACTACCGACATTCACTATAATTCACCTCAATAAGGGTAGCCAATGTAATAAAATGGTTATATTACCACTATACTAATCCCATTATCATCAGTCAAAGTACTTCACCAACTCATATAACATCATATTATGAACACTAAAACCCACAAACCCAACACATCATAGCCTAATAAATCGTTCATGAACCCCTATTTATGGTCCTTACTACAAGGATACTCCACAAAATTATTCCCACATAACATCACTAATCTACTTAAATGATACCCGTACTCTACATATATTTCTTCAAGTTCACATCCTTTCTCAATACCACATTACTAAGGAATTATAACACTCTATGAGCCATATATAATATCTATAATATCTTATAACCTCATCAGTCACCACAAATACAAACATTGAATTACCATTTACCACTAAACAATCACCATGATCTTTCATAGAGCATCTCTTTATCTTTACCATGCATGAAATCAAATTACAATGGGTAACTCCATCAGTCATTCCTTGTATGATGATGATAATTTTACCTATACTCAGTCATTTCATACATTATTATATCCCAAGATTTATCATCCATCATAAATCCAATTTCCTCCAATAACCTACCTATAAGAATTTATAAAGAACTATGTTTTCCTAGACCCCATCACAACATAAAAGATCTTATATAGATCCTACACCAATATAGATCTCAATGGGGTTAAAAAAATGTTCTCAACCAGAATAATCACATATTAATAAGGAAGTACTTGAAATCATTTTGTATCAATAAGTTCTTCAAGACATAGCACCATGATTATCATGGAACACATATAAAATCTCCATATCCCAAAGAGTTTCTATAATCCAGCAATTGGAATATCTACATACTTTTAAAATCTAAGAAAAAACATCATATTTTACTAACTTCTACATAAATAACATTTAACTCACTATATTTTCCCCATGAAAGTGATATATAAAAGACTCACTCTCACAATGTTACACAATTTTCACCAAAATTTATCAAATCTCATACCAGAGAAAGATCATTACCTCATGTTATCATATTGATAAGAGGAATTACAATTTTGAGAGTCACATATCAATGTTCACAGACTTACTATCCAACCTAAAAATTTCAAATACCTCTAGTGCATGTTGATCACATGACCACATGAAGCATCATGATATTATATCATTTTATTTAATATAATGCCTATATATTAGTTATAGAACATTATATAACTTACGATATTAATAATAAAATCTTATATAACCATAATAATTGTTTACAACTAGACTTGAAGGTGTTAATGAAAAATGAAATATTATCGTCCACAAAGGTGGTGATTCAAAATGAGGAGAGAAGATATTTGATAATGTATATTTCATTGACACAATAAAATTTTCGTAAATATATGATAATGGAGTTATAATACTTATTTTTATAGGGTAGGTTAGAAGATAATAAGAAAATAAATTAAATTAAAAGAGAATGAAAGAGTATTTTACCTTACAAAATTATTCTTTTTGAGAACCCACTTAAGGAATAGGGGTTTGGAATTTTATTTAGAAAAGAAGACCTTAAACATATAGTAGAGACTTGGGAGATAATTGGGTAGAATGTAAACAATTTTCAATTCATAGAATGATAAAAGATAAGAGGTGGTCTTTATAGGTGGGGAGAAGGGTGTTTTTGGATTGTTTTATTCATGCATTTTTTATTTTTCGCTCATGACTATAAATAGTATAAATTCCAATGACTAAATATAGTAAATAGAGATGGAGAGTTAGATATAATTATTCTTACATCATCCATACATCAACAATGACTAAAAAAATCTTGTATTTAACATATAATGTTAAATACCATAAATTACCATCTTTCACTATTCACAAAAAAATCAACTATTTTAAAAAAATAAAAAAAAATGAGGATTATTTTGAGGTATAGAAATCAAAAAATGACTAAATTTTATGAAAATAATTTTCTCAATACGAGAAATCTAATTTTTAATTAAAATTTTAATTTATTCAAAAAATATAAATTTGAATATTATAATCGATTTTACGACTCTTTGAAAAATTAAATAAGGTATCATAAAATTAACTTATAATTAAAATAAAAAATATTAATTCATGAATCTATTTTATGAAAATATATTTTATTTTAAATTATTTTATTAATTATTAAAATTTTAAATAAACATTTACATTTTACAAAAATACCAACAGTTAATTTATATTTTTTAAAAAAATTATTTACTTCTAGAATGATATAGATATATCTTATTTTTATTTTTGAGATAAATTAATTTAATTTATAAATTCATAGTTGATGATAATATTTTATTGGTTGGGTTACTATTTGTAATGGTTATGTTACAATTCCAATGGTCATGTTATAATTCCATTGATATAAGTTCCTTAATTTCAATAAATATCCTTTATTTCATTACTAATTTATGAGAAAAATGTTTTTTTGGGGTTGTATGGGATATATGTATTTTAGGAAATAAATTACTAGAAGGGAAATTTAATTGATAAAATTTGGGGTTGCTACAAGTTGCATAAATTGTAATATGATAAATTTAATCATTTTATCGTAAAATTACATCATTGGATCCTAACAATATAATTAAAATGATAATATCTCTATCTACAAAAATATTAAATGATAATGGTTGGATTTTTTAATTCAAGATGTTTTAAACCGCATCCATATGGTTCTATGATGATTTCCAAAAACAACTGATAAAGATTACCTCAACATCCCACTCATTTCAATTCTGTCCATTTTTTGGTGGTTTCTGTGAATCATCATATAACATTTATTTAGCGATGTTTTTTTTTTGTTTTAGTGGTGCCCCCCAAATTACCAATAAATGGAAAAAATTAAAACCACCGCTAACCACTATCCATTTTTTTGAGAAGAAACCATTGCTAAAACCAAGAATCTGACACCAAAATAATATTTGGCCTTATATGTTGGTGGTTTAATCCTGCGTTAAACAATAATTTTTCATATATAGTAGTGGTTTAAACCACCACTATATATCAGTTCCCAACAAAATACAACTGTAGAATATGCGGCCCCATAACATCCAGAAACAATACATAGATATGATAATATAAAAATAAAAATAATAAGAATTAGTAATAATACCTTAATTTTGAATATAATAATTACAACAAAATCATTCTTCATCTTTATATTCAATATTTCAATACCACGTGAATAAATGAATCATTCCATTGAAACCATTAACATAAAATCACATGTTTATCAACCAAGGGGTGGATCCACCACATTATAAAATTACAATGTAAAACAATTAAAAGGTGGATAACTAGGTATATGAAAAAAATCAAACCAATATTTATCTTTCAAAAAAATTAAAAAATTATTTTTTAAAAAAATTTAAATATAAAAAATCCACACAAGAAAGAATGTAAATAGACAAATAAAAACAATCATGTTAATAAATCATAATACGAATAATAAATATTAAATAATTAGTTCCACAAAGATAAGATAAGTACAAGGTGATAAAAATGTTGTGTAAAATGGGAATCCCAAATATAATATCATTAAAAATGAATAGTAATAATTAGAAACATATTAAGAGATTATTTTCATAAAATAACTACATCAATCAACCAGAAACCACTCACCCTCAATGTTGGAAACATTTCATCTTAAGGAAATGACATCTACAAGCCTTATTCAACCAATTCCCAAAAATTAGATCCTCCAATACCCTAAATTCCACCACCCCTACTATTATAGTTTATAAAGGATCAATCATGTTGAAGGGGAAAGAGAAAGGATAAAGAATAGGAAAGAATAATCTTACTATCCAAATATAAAATAGATTTGAGATGAAATCGGATGAGGTGGATCCTTTTTGGTGTTTAACCTTGTTAAATTCCCATTCAAGAGGAACCATGTCGAAAGTAAATGTTTAAAATCTATAAGGAAGGATATATGGATGGTTAAAATATGTGATTCAATGGTTGGAAGATGTTTTGGTGGGAGTTTTTCCATTAGTATTAGTTGTGATACTGGAAGGTATGTTTTCCATAAGACCAAAATGTTCTCCTTAATAGAGAATATGTGTTTTCATTCTCCCATTTATAAAAGATTCAATCCCAAACAATTTAATACTTATGAATTGTGATTATACTTTTTTCTAATGCATTTTTTCTGAATCTCTTTATTTACTATTATTTACTATATGAAGGAATGTCTCTGAGGAGGACTAAAAAAATATGTAAATAAAGAGTATCTACACAATTATTAGAGATCCTATATGACCAAGTTCTTAATTTTGAGCTATTATAGATGTTATATCTTAATTTATTCTATAATGTTCTTCCATGTGTTGAGTTATCTATGGTGTTCTTCTATTGATCAAACATTCTACATGGTACCTAATAATTTTTATCATAGCATAGTTATTATTCTTTCAATTATAACAGAGTATTAAAGTTTATACTAAGATAAAAATAATGGATTTTGGAGAAGGTCATCATAAGAAAATGTTGGTATTGAATTTTAATCCATGATGTTAAAATTTTCTTAGGAAGGATTATGTTTTGGAAAATGTTTTTATTTTATTTTTAAATGTTGTGAATTGGATTGAGGAATACTAGTTTCCTCTTGTTAAGTGGAATAATATTTTTCCAAATAATTTTCACTAGGAAGATGGAAATTGTATGATGTAATATGGTATTTCTAAAATATTTTCTATTTCCATTATGAATTTGGTACCATTTTGTTCATCAATGTATCATTTAGAAAAATATTGATAGACTATAAAAGAATTTCGGAAGATAGAATATTCTCCTTTACATTGACTCTATTAAGTAGGAGTTCTATTTTTAGAGGATAATGTTTCACATGTTAGGAATTAATTGATGTTATAATGTTGAATTGTATAAATCTTGTTAGATTGTAATGATACTACTCTTAGTGTTTTTAATGTGAAAATAAATGGAAGAATGTTCTATATATGTGGTTAGAGAATCCGGAATACATCATATAATGAATAGATGGAATATTCTATATAGTTTGTTGAGTTTTATTGATGGATTTCCATGAAATATGGTTTAATTATAAAGTTTTCTAATTTTTTAGTTTCTAAGAAAAAGAAATTTAGTCAGTTCCCATAAGAAAGATTGATTTTGAAAGAACATCATAACACAAGATTTTTTGATCTTTTATTTATTAGATTCCAAATATTGTATAAATTATATGGATGATTTTGGGTAGTTTATCATTTCTAACATATTTTATCTATCCTACATTGAGTCCTAATAAGTAACACTAGGGTTTTAATCACTCAACATTTAAAAGGGGATCATGTGGCATGTTTATGAAACCATAGTATTATAGTGTTGTGGTTTTATTAGGTTTTGGAATGAAATAATGAGTATGGGATGGTCTTGAAGTATCAACTTTTGAATTGGTGGTGATTTGTTAAATTACATGGGACTCATGGTTGTGGAATTATGGTTTCTATTGATTGTTCAGAAGATTTTATCTATAAAATAGACTTCTAGATGGAGTAATGTCGTTTCAAACATGTATACTTTAAGAAATTAGAACTTATGGAATAGTTTTCAGGAGTACATAAGAATGGTTATAAGGAAGGATACAAATATTTGGTTACTATACAATTTTTTCAGAACACAATGGTTTTGACTATGGTCTTTAAAAATAGTGATAGGAGTTCATGATCCAAAATGAGTTATGCAATAGAATCAAAACATTAAATGATATGATAATAGTATTGGATCCATTAAAAAAACATTCCTTTATTATTAATTAAAATGATTATTGAATTGGACTACAATATTGGTCTATAAGATAATAGATTACAGATCAAGGTAGAGTTATGAAAAGTTATCTGGATGTATTAATCTATAATTTGAGGAGCCTAACTAGGAACATTTAATGAGAGTTATAGAGAGGAATAGTTTTTGAGGTAGTATCACATAAATATACTCTTGATGTCTAAAAGCTTTCAATTTATTTCTCTATTATCGTAAAGTATTGGAGAAGATATCCACTGCCATATTAAAACCTGAGATCCATATTCCATGTCTGTAGAGCATGCATCTTTTCAATGGTAGTGATAAATATTTTTATTTCTTTAATTACTATAAATAAAATCATTATAATATTATCAGGGCAATTAAAATAAAATTTTCTTGATGGAGGTGGACTATTGTAAGGTTGAGACTAGCATGGATTTAGTTGTCGAAAAATAATTTTTCCCTTGTTTTATATAGAGGGAGGATCAGTGGAAGTTTATAATTCTAATTGACTTAAACATTCTAGAAGGTGGAGTTCTAGATAGAGGTCTATTCCAATGGGTTCATTGGATATCTATATATTAGTAGCTATAGGATTGTTCATCATTGGGTCTAGTATCATAAAAATAAAATGACCATATTGTGTGAGACCATGGACATGGTACATGGAAAAACCTATTTATAGGACTTCAATGATTTTAAAGGATTATAAATCAATGCATATTTGATTTTGGTTGAAGTTTAACATATATTTATTTAGTGGGTTTCATGAACTCAATGAATTATCATATAAAAACTTTATATATTTGGGATGTGATTCTTCGATGGGATAATAATCCAAATTGAACTAAAATCCTCATGTTTATATATTTTCACACAATTACTACTCAAACTCAGATGACCATTGACTGACCTTGTTCCATAGGAAAATACCATATGTAAGATATATTTTCATTGTTTGTTCTCAAACATATGGTTTTATGAATAGATACACATAGCCACATGAAAACCAATCATTAGGAAAAGTCCTTTGGAAAATCAATGAAATTTTCTAAAACACATAAAAAATTAAAATACTAGAAATTATAGAATATTTAATATAATATTGGCATGGGGTGTCCTGATTCATCATCAAAAGAATATTCGATGAAGAAAATCATAAGGTAAACTTCAGAATAAAACATGGAAAATGAACCAAGAATATATATTTTCATGTAATGTAAGGGAAATACAAATATCCCTACCGGAAACCACAATATGGTTTCTGAATAACCATATTAGTGTTAGCCTATCATAATATTAGTTATATATATCATCATTGAATCCAAGGTGAACACAAATAACTACCCAATGAATATTGATTGACACCCTCTTTATCTCTATCTTTAATCCCTAATATGGGTAGCTTCATTATAAATGAGTATAATAGTAAACAGTGTTGTATATTTTAATTTAAAATTAAAACCAATAATTGATTGTGTAATATTTCATTTTAATGTTGTGTGATTTACCTAATCACTGCCATCTTTTGAGGAATTATCAATGGGGAAATATCAAGTTGTCTTCTCATATAATTAATTAAATAGATTCTATAGAGGAATGACCTGTGCATCTTGAATACTTATATGTACCCTTGTTATTAAATTGTTCATTAAATTGAATAAAAACTACCTTTGAGAATATTAATGTAAACAATAACTACAATCAGGGGTAGATGCTGTTGTAATCTCTGTTGGCCTTTAAAATAACTATAATGGTAATGGTCACAAACCCATCCCATACACATGACCAAGATGATCCTTCTTAAGAACATAACCAACATGATCATCTTAGATAACCTAGAAGGGTGCATGGGATTGGATTCCAATAGTTTTTTATTTTTACCCATAAATCAAATATCATTAATACTTTAAGAAATACATATTAACATAGTGGAAAATAATAATAAGTTATTACATCTAAAAAGGAATTCATACCAAAATATCTTTCGTAGGATCATTAAGAAAACACCCATCAGATTTTATAGGAATATCCAACCAATGTTCTATTCGGGAGACCTGCTGGCCTAAATTATTTGACCACATTAATCAAAGTTAAATAAAAAATTTATTATATTTAATAGATAATTTTATCATAGAAAAATCTAAAATAATGAAAAAGTTTCTAGTATCAATCTATATCTGGAGAAACTCTTTGACCCGATAGTGTGGGGATGATTTGTTTAGCTCAGCAAGATGCATTTTTCAGCGAATCATCCTAAAATTAATAACATTTAATTTAATAATAATGCATGGAATTTAATATTCTTCTTATATTCACATATATATATATATATGTACAATGAAATTAATATAATAATATATATTTCAATACTATGTGCCTCTCATAAAAATGGATATCAACTAAAACCATCCATTTCACTCTAGGTACCACTTTAGGTACCTTGTCATACAGCTGTTGAGTTTGGAATGAAGCATCATTGATTTCACTCTGTAATCTCAATGTAAAATCCGTCTATTTCTTACCCAAATTTTACAATGTCAACTTTTGTATGATATGATCTGCAGCAGTAAAGTGGAATACCATCTATAAAAATAGATTCACATTTAATATATTTTAATTTTATAGGATAATGAAATTACATTACACCATGATTCATAAAAATTACATTTATATGGGAACGAAATACTTCATTTTTCCAAGATTAAGTCACCTGCCTCCAATCAGCCTAGGTAATGGAAAGGGTAACCAGATCTATTGCTAGCTAGCCTAAAATCATCCGAAATAATCCTATGACATCATCCACAGGGACCCAATAACATTCAAATAGGATAACTATCTTTATTATGTTCAGATCACAGACATTTACACTATTTATTTTTCTCTCTATAGTAACATTGTTGGAATATTGTATGAAAAAATAGTTATTAGTAAAAAAAAGGAATAATAACTTCATTCACATTAAAATTTGTACCTATAACTTTCACCCTGCAATATCCTTATAAATAAATAGGAGTAATGTATTGTTCTATCCCTGATGAACTTACTGAATGGGAAGGCACTGTTTAATATGATAATTTGATGAAGGATGAGGGTGTTCCAGATGCTGACATGAGGGAGGGTGTGAGAGATGCTGAAGGGGGCCAGATGGAGGGTCTCTCAGATTTTTTAGGGAGGGAGAAAGGCATATCATCATATGTAGCTCCGGTTGAGGGAACATCTAGTGGGGGTCCACTGGGATTAGTGAAATGTTTCTTCCATGTTAATTCTATCATATAATAAAATAAAATTAACTTTAGAACATATATTTCAAGAAATTGATATTGAAAAAATATATAATTGATAACAGACTGAAAGTACTGAAAAACAAAATATACATATCTTTCAAATGAATAACTGTAGATATATTATAAGTGGATGATAAAATAATGGATGAGTTTTAAAAAAAAATAGTTTTGTCCTTCAATCATGTCATTCTCTTACTCCGTCATTAATTCATATAAATCATCCACCCTTGTAAGACTAATATTTCAATCACATTATGGAAAAATATTTTTTTTCTTTTTGTTGAAGGAATTAAATATTAGATGAAAAATATTCCACTTCACCACCCATATCATACAAGTTACTTTTTTTATGTGAACAACAACACTCCACCCATATTAAATTACATATTCTACATAATATATCATTATCTCTTATTATGAGAAGATATATGGATCATGAAATTCCTGGTCATTGACATTTATCAAGTTTAGTAAGTTTAACGTTGTAAATTTGAAGGAATATCATTTATTACCCATGGTTATATTGACCCAATTTCATTTGAATAAAACAATTGAAAAATTCATGTTGTAGTTTGATTTTATAAAATCATTAAATTTTGTATTATATCAAAGTTTATAAATTATAAATATACCAATATTATATGCTTTAAAACCCTTTTCTTGATCGTATGTAAGAAATTTAATGCCATTAAAATTGTAGGCATTAAATTTTATAGCATGTTTTAGAGGGACACTTGCAAGTAACATCAAATATTCTGACAAATCATCTCAATTTCCAATACTAGTGATATACAAAAAGTAATATAAATTATTATATTTACAAAAAATATATCAACTTAATATCCCTATTTAATGAAATATTTATGATCCTACATGATGTGAAAACCATTATACAAACTCTTTATTAACAAATTTTGTTATAACTTTATCATTCTATGATCATCCTATCATACGTCTCATTTTTTCTATTGTGAGATATTTAGTAAGTGGATTTCAAATTTCACTATTCAACATCACATATCTATATGCCGGTAATAATTCCATTTCTGTTAGTGAAACATTTGAGATCCTTCCAACAGATCCACCAATAATAGGAAATATTTTTGACTTCCCATATAGTTGAGATTGAGTCAATGTACCATCAACATGTCCAACTTGATTTAATATTTTCTCAATATCATAAAAGTATATATAAAATAAGAAAGAAACTACTCTGCTAAATATTCTTTAGAAAGAAATCCTCGAAGTTGAGATTTTATCACATATGATTTCTTATGGCCAAGAAATCTGTGAAATAAAATAAATGAAAAATAATTATGTATTTAATTAAGTTGAAATAATTTTCTATATAAGATACAAAAAATATAAATAAAATATCTCCCCATTTTATTCTTCCATCGATAATGTACGAGGCCTGTTAAATTAGTTTCCTTGACCAAATGCACAGTTAAATTCTTCTTGATAATAAAAACAACAGAGGAATGATCACCTTAATTGTACAAAGTGTTAATATAAATACATTCATAAGGTTTTAAAGGTAATATATTTGTGTAGTTCTCTCACATAGTTGTCTCATGAATGTCAAAATTGGGATTAAAAAGATAGTAACCTTTTCTGGTAATAATGTATGCAATGCCAATGGAAGTAACTATTGTAATCAAATATGTGAATCATGGATTTTCAGTCCTGGAAACCAATGATGCTTTAAGTAGAAACACCCTGAGATGTTAAATTAACACCCATAAAAAACCATCACAATCAGTAAACATTGATCGAATGTATCTTTTCCAATATTTTTAAGTAAATTTTTTAGAGAATACTTTCAATTCCCATTTGGTCAGAGATTACACTTAATGTTCATTGTTTTCTAGTTTTTCTGAGCATTGAGATGGTACTTCATTTTTAAATTTGCAGTAAGCAATGAGAGGATAAAATTTTAAAAAACAAATTTTCTCAATATGACTAACATCAATATTATGCTACAAAAAATTAAATTCACAATACATAAATTTTAAAAATATAATTTTTTCTCAAATTATTTCATTCCAATTTAATTTGATTATGCACATTTAAATAGTTTCCCACTTTCATTCAAAATATCCATCTTCCCATGTTTTGTTTCAACAATTCAGTGGTGTGCTAATATTTCATAACCAATCAAAAACATTATAGGTGGCTTATGATAAATAGACACATTTAGTTTTGAATAACACAATAGAAATATATGAGATACATAAAAAATTATTTGATGAAACATGAAGCACCGTTTTTTACTATAGGTTAGTCATTAAGACTCAATATCAATGTAATAAATAGTACAAAAAAAACTGTGTAGGTTTTCCAACCTGATAAGTTCCCAAATATAGGGATGCCACTAATAGTCTACATTAGAGAAACATGAATTTTGAACGTTTTTCTAGAAGATTAATCATATACCTCAAAAAAATTCATAAGTACTATAATTCATCATTTATAGGTTCTAATTATACATCCATATCATTTCCAAACATATTTTTTCATGGAAATATCATCAAAATGAAAAAATAAATTTATTGTAAACACATCCATGATGGTAGATTTTAAGGGATAAAAAACCCATCAAAATGCTATAACTGTTTCTCAATAACCCAAATGGGTTGAATAAATCAGCATCCAATCCCAATCACAAATTGCTGTGATAATCTATGATATTTGGATATAATTAATAAAATGTCTTCCATGATTTTGAAACCCGTGGATGTTTCATTGTCCCATTATCGTTATTATCTATTGAATCCCATTTCTTGTTATTGGTAGTTTTCAATGACATGAATAATATTTTCTATCGATGATTTAAAGAGAATTAACGCAAAACCATTGTAGGTGTGTTATTTTTATTCTTCTTTATAGTAGTATGTTCATTTATATGTTAATAATTACCAATTGACTACCATATTGAAGAAGAATGTTTTTTTCAACCATATCTACGTGAATACTCTCCCCAGTAAAGCATACACTCATTAGGGAAATGATGTATTTTTTATAATTTAGAAAAAAAAATTTGGCAATTTTTTTTCATTTAATAAAAATACTTAGGGATCCTAGCTTTATAAAATATATCACACAATAATTTCAATATCATGAACATCACATTCTTTGTAATTTGACATTGGAATTTGATATTATACAAATTTATTATAAAATAATGTTTTCAATATTTGAAACATCCACCAGACGACTCTTTATTTTCATCATCAACTGAATAATGAAACCCATTTTTATGCTCAGTGAAGTTATATATTACATTATTCTCTACATAATCAATAAGAGGATCTAATGATATGTTACAATCTTGATCTGGTTGTCCTGTAGTATAAAAAACATCACATTTTATGTAACTATATACAGAACTCTAAGCTAGTTATTCTGATATGTTTTGGTTTTTATTTTTTTCATTAAATGAAAAAGTCTTCATTTATAGTTTTACGCATTTAATTTTCCACTATCGATGATTTTGGGAACTCATTCTATTTATTGACCTCAATTATGAAACATTATATAAAATTAGAGTCACTTGGACAAGTCCAACACAATATTGATCATGAAACCTATTCAATATAATGTTTTTATTAACTTCATGTCTCTTTAATACTCTTATAAATATACATTTTGAACATTGATATTTTAGTTACCCATCAGCAGATCTATTGGAAATCAAAAAACCAAAAAAATTCTCCTAAACCTTATCATACTGAGGTTTTTTCTTCAGTAATGTGATCCAACCTTTTTCCATTTATCACAATGTCGCTACACATCATTAAAGAAAGGTAAAACACATAAAAATACTATTTCAATTAAAAATAATATTTTTTTAGAAATAAAAAAAAATTTAGAACATCTATATGATTTTTAATTTTATTATTCTTCTGAAAAACATCATTTTTGTAGATTTTAATTTCATTGTATATAATCCATCACAATGTACAAGAAGAGTTTATTTGAAATTTATTCTACAGAGTATTTGAAATTTAATCATGAAAGTGAAACCCCTAGTTTAAAAACAAAAATCATATAAGAACCTTAAATCAGTGAGTCACAACAATAATAAATAATTACACAATCACAAAAAAAGATGAAAAATCTATAAAAAAGAAAGAAACAAATTGAAACACAAAAATAATTCCATTTAAAAATTATTTTCACAAAAAACCACATTTAATTCCAAAAAAAAATTAAATAATTTAACATAATAATTAATGTTAATTACGGAATTTTAAAAAATATTGTAAAAAATGAATTAAAATAGATTTTCACAAAAATTCTAAATTAGGGAAATCCTTAAAATTGAAGTAGATATCAACTAAAACATTATTTACCATTCATAAAACCATTAAAACATATTTATTATAATCATTTTATTACTAAAAATGGATAACAAATACAAGTAATATATGTTCTATAATTTAATCACAAAAACAAGGGATCCTACCCGAAACATGCTTCCCTTGAAAATAATGATGAAATTACACCTCAAAAGACCCAACAACAACATAAAAAATTATGTATATCCTAAATATCAACAAAATACCAATTGTAATTTGACTTAAAATGGAAGAACAAGATAAAAACCTACTATAAATAGGGAAAAAGTTGTCACCTTCATATAAATTCATTAGAACGGATCTCAAATCACTCATTACAAACCCTAAGAACCAAAAATAGAAAAAAAGCACCTAAATTATTTAGGGTTTAACCATGGGAGGTGATGAACAAACTATGGGATGAGGGAAGAGGGAGAAGAAGGATTATGGTAGAGGGGGTACTTGTGATGGGGAACAGGGGCATTGGTGAGGGGGAATGGGAGACAAAAGTGCGGGGGAATGGGGGATTCACTGAGGGGTCTATATGTGAGGGAAGGGGTTGGGGGCTTGAGGGTCTTTGGTGATGGATAATGGTGAATCATTTTGTGGGTAATTGGGGGCCGAAATGATGTGGAAATAGGGAGGCAACGTGGGGAGACAATGATGCTTGGGGCTCGACATTTTGTTCAAAGCGATGGGGGATTGGGGTAGATTAGGAGAAGTGGACTGGGGCATGGGGAGAGGTGGATGAAGTGTGTGTTTTTAATAAAATCAAAATATTTAGCGATGATTTTTAAAAAACAACTTCTATATATTTCAAATATTTTTTAGCGGGGGTTTCATAAACCACTTTTAATACACCACTGATATTACCGAGTAATTGTGTATATTCATAAACATCACTATGACATGTAATAATTATAAGGATAACATAGAGTATATAAAAATATGCTTTTTTCAAATATAATGAAAATCTTGTTTGAGAATTAAGAAATATTTACTTTTCATTTTACATGAAATATTTATCTCACTAACAACAAATTTTGGATGGGTGTTACCATCTCTTTAGGAACACATCCCTTCAATACATTTCTTAAATCGTGTAACGCATCCATATATTTCACTAAAAAACATTATGGTATAACTTTTTAAAGAATAATAATTATTAAAAAACTAAAATTATTAAAAAATATTGACTTGAATTTAGTTTCTACACTTTGACTAACAATAGTTGATCATCTTCTTGTTTTTGAATTTAGACATGAAATTATAAGTTGTTTTATCTAGCTATTTTTCACACCTTTCACAACATATTTTGTAGAAAAAAAATATTTTTATAGGATATTTCATATCACAATATCTATAGAACCTATATATATTGATTTGTTCCATGAATTTCAATTTCAGTTTGTATTCAAATAACCATTATTATTACCAATGAAATTATAATGGGAAGACCCTTATATTACATAAAAGGTTTAATATATTTAATATTAGTGAACAAATATAGATATAAATCTTCATTAACCAAAATTTATTATCTCTCACTATAACATGGTATATAATGGGATATAATTAACCCTAGAATCATGACTAACAATTACAAATAGTTTCTAAAAATGGGTGAGATTTCATAAACTAAATTTAGACATCATAATATTTTTACTTGTACCATGATGAGGTTTCATTTCCCCAAGTACTCAGAATATATATTCCATAAACCCTATAAAATGTTTACTAGACCATTGAGGTACTATATTCTTGTGGTTGTTTCATTTTTTATATGAAACACATATCCTAAAAAATTATTTTATTAATATATTATTTCAAAAAATTGTTTTCCCACTCTTCTAAAAATATTAATCACATTAATATGTTTTTTTTGTTTCAATCAATGATGTATTTATAGTTAAAAATCCTTCAACTTATTTGTAACATATAAATGAACAAAAATGTATCATCACATTTTGTGAAATTTTCTAGTTTTGTTTACTAAATGAAATACTTATATAATTTGGTTGTGTTACAATATTCAACTAAATTCCCAAACTATTATTTCATATTATTAACAACATGGGTCATTTATTTAAGTATACTCTTAATATTATTTATCATACATCATAACATATTTAACACCCTTTTATGATTATTTAGGGTTAATTAGATATTAATTATTCAATAATGTTCCAAAAAAAATACATTAAATGAAATCTACAAATTTTGTATTAAAAATTAATATTTATGTAATTCAAGAAATAATTTATAGGTAAAGTGTATATATATTTTATTATTATATTTATAGTGAGATTCAAGTTACAATGGGAGTTCATATAATATTATGTATTTGATAACCTTAGATATATTTTTATTTTCTTTTTTTCCGATGATAGGTGTTCTAGCCAACAAACAGTCAAGAAAATTATTTTGTGAAAAGATTCAAATAGTATATAGTCAATTAAATATTGAACATATTTGAATAGTTGAGTTTTAATAAAATATTTTTAAGTTCTTTTTATAAAAACCTATATAAAAAACTATATTACATTTAAGATTTTGTGATTTCATTCATAAAAGAGTACTCAAATTAAGAAAAGAATATACAAAACATGTTTATTTTATAATATAAGAACTTCAAATTTTCATATTACATTAAATGGAAATAAAGTTTTTTATGATATTATAATTTATGAATATAAATGTTTGAGTTGTGTGTAATTTCCCAAAGTATATATTTTAATTGTTTTCTGTTATGTTTATATGGTTTATATAGACTTATTTAAATATTTACATTTTAAATTTAAGATTATTATTAAATATTTTTTGAATAAAGATTCAATGAATTATTTTTTCTAAAATAAAATTATAAATCACATATTATTTCTTTGTAATGGATTTGTCAAATATTTTGTAATTGTATTTTTGTTTTTGTGAAAACTAATGAGTGGTAACAAGGGAGTTTAAAACGGTTTAAATATTTTGTTTTCTTGAACTATTTTGTTTTTAATGGATTTGATATAATCTAATATTAATATATTAGATTTTAAGATGTTTGGATTAAAATATGAGGCTTTTAAATTGAGATGAATCTATATGGATTAATTTTATTGATTCATAATTGATTAGGAACATTATGTTGGGATTTTTTTGAGATAGATTTTTAAAAATATTCTTGGAGACCATTAGTGTATTAACATATAACATAAGTTATATTTATTATTATAAATTGGAAATTATAGGTTTTTATCATTAGTAATATGATTATTCAACTGATTATTTACATTATTATTTTAAATGGATTATTTACATGTGTTTCTGGGATCAGTTCGTGAGATATTTTTGGGAGTGTTATATTACTTCCAAATAATAGAATGGTTTTTAAATCAATAAAAATTCTATATGTGATTATATGAAAATGTGTAAAAAAATAATAAACAATAAGGGTAATTGAATGTGATAATTAATAGTGGTTCAAATATAAGTGGTAAATTATATTATTATACAAGTACCGCATAATTTATTACATGTTATGTTTATAGACCATAATGATGATCTTTACAATATTAAATTTAATGTTATATGATTTAAAAAGAATTTCATGGAAATGTAATGGGTTTTATAAAATAAATGATTTTTTAGTTGATTTGGTGTATCCAAATGGAATAATATTGGATATCCCTTATTTGAAAGAAAATATATGTGTACTGAACTTGGTTTTGGATGGATGTATTAGAAAAAACTTGTCAATGGACATTTTAAATGTCTAAGTGATAATAAATTTTCAATGAGTATGATAAAATTGGTTTATGAGATATATAATTCTATTTTGTGGAGTGATAGTTTGGTACAATAGTGTTAATGAGGAATGGGGAGTAACACCACATATTTTAAAATTAATGAAACTTATATAATAACCATATGTTTTGAAATTGAATGACTATTTTTCATGAAATAAAAAATCATAAATGAATCATAATTTAATTAATTAAATAATGACAACATAATATAAAATAAAACGGCAATTAATATATTAAATGATCATATATGAAAAATAATTATTAAAAAAGATAAATATACATATAAGTAAATAAAAAGATTATAAGATTGGCATATTCTTCCACATGATCCCCCATTAAAATTATTCTATATGTTTTAACTTAGAATGAATGTAACATATTAGAAATATAGAATATAATGTGAGGGATAAATGGGGAAATAAATTTTTTTTAAAAACAATTGATTATAATGTTATATATTTGTATGGAAAAGGGATATGTGACTGTTATATAGTCGATGGGTATATATAGACATGGAATATATATATATAGTCATTTTTTAAAAGTGATTAATAGGATATGGTATTCTATTATGTTGTTGGTAAGGGAGTATTGGATACCCATATAAATTAATCATGAAATGTTAATGTATTAATTTAGTCACTAATTTGTTTAGTTCACATAGAACTAAAAATTATCAAATTTTTATTAGAAGGAATAATTAATGGAATAAAGTTGTATAAGACTTATCATATGAGGATTATTTTAAAATTATTGGAAAGGAAATATTGTTACATTGGTTTTCCCTTGAGCAAGAACAAGAAAAACTTCAAAAAATATGATTTTAATTAAATAATTTTTCAATTAAGTTAAAAGTAGTATAGATCACTACACGTTCTGTGTTACCTGAATCACCAAAAAATATACCACCATTGATTGCCTCACCCCCTGGTTAATATAAATGTATTGAGGGATTATGATAGTTAATTTCATTATGTTATGAATATTTAATTATTAATATTAATATTATTTTATTTTACTGGGAATACTATTATAAACATTAAAATTCAATATATTATTAGAATAATAATTAGTTAATATCCATTAAAAAATTAAGAAAGGATTAGTTATAAAAATATTATCATTCAATTTCCACAAAATATAATTTTATATTTAAAAAAGTATTATTTATTTATATTTTTTGTTTGAATTTAAAATTCATATTTCCCATATTTAAAATTTTAATTTGACAAAATCAATTCAAAATTTGGAATTTTAACACCAAAATTGGGGAGAGGGTATATATTATATTTTTTGTAAAATATAGTCACTACAATAAATAATTAAATAATGTAAAATAATGTAATCAAGGTAAATATGAAATCACATTAATTATGAATAATAAAATTAATGTTTAAATATTTTAGAAGACATGTGTTAGGTGTGGATGTAAATTTTACTCTTATAATAAACAATACACCACATAACTCACCCCACTCCCATGTCATTCTATGTTCTCATTCTCCCTCTTCATGTTTCAAAAGGAATGTAACTTATTTTCATCTATAAAAGGGTCATTCATTAACCCATTAAAAACCATTTGGTTTTATACCCATACCCTATGGAATGATCCATCACCTAGAAGACTCTATTGTTTTTAATATCCACTATTCACATGATGGATTCAAAAATACTTAAAAAAGAAATCTTACCAAGTGATGATTTAATGTATTCAATGTAGGTGACACATTATTCATTCACAGTTTTTTTATCTTCACATTCAATACATTCTGAAATATAATAAATTAATTTAATTAACTAAAAACTAAAATCAAAATTATTTTTTAATAATGATATAATATTGAAATGATTTTAGGATTATTATTATTCTTTCATTATATCATATTCTTGTCTGGTTTGGTTCAATAACATACATGAGTGATGAAGCTCTACTTTTTAAATTTTAGTTACAAAGGATCAAAAAAATATAAATAATTTTTATGATATATAATAATAATTAATGTTATTTTATACATTTTATAATTTTAATACTCAAATGAATATTCCTCATAAATTAAATCATTATGATTGGTGTAGTTACTTGGAATAGGCATGTTATATATTTAGACTTTGAGAACCACACCAGAAACTATCACACAATGAAACTAAAAGTATTAAAATATTGATTACATTATGATTCCTATGAATTTAATTTTTTTAGATGATTGAATCCTAAACATAGAACAATGAAGGAGATCATCACACCAAAATGTGTATAGATCAATTTAAACTGAAAGCATTAGAAGATCAATATTAGTCTATTTTAACTAATCAATAAGTAAAAAATTAATATAATCATTCTTAATAAATTAATTTATCTTTAAAAAGGTTCTAAAACTAGTTTTTATTATGTGTAGGTTTATTATACATTGAGCTAGAGCAGGTTCAAGAATGTCCAGAATTATGGTTTATTGTTTTTTATTTATATATCTTCTTCATTTAGATCCTCTATATCCAATATTCCATTAAATAATTTGTGTTTTTATTCCATTACTATATCTATTTTGTTATTTTCATTTTAGGTATTTAATAACATTTTACTATTCCTCCCTTATTTATTCATAGTCCATTTTAAGGCCTTTTAAGGGAATTTATTATCTCAATATCACTACATTGGGTTATTTTCCCAACTATTGGTGCATATTATTCCTTATGGTGTATATATTCTCATATGAGACTATATTATTTTATGTTTTATTAAATTTTTATTATTTTACTATTATAATTGTAACACCCCAGGTAAATAAAGAATATGACATTTTCATATTTATCCATATTTGTGAATAAAATATTAATATGACTTTAAAGGGGACGCTATGCTCGATGGCGTACCCAATACGCAACAACGAGTTTCTTGGGAATCTTACGTTGCACTCTAATAATAAAATAATATTATTTTAAATGGCAGTTAACATGTAGTCATTGTATTGGCGGGAATGGATAGAAATAACTAAAATATGATTATATATGTTTCTTAAATGTTTTTACATTTATCCAAAGGCTTAAAATACAGAAAGAATTCAATTTTAGGCTTTTATACCCTAATTTTCACTAAAAGTTCACTTATCGCCTTCTGATGGAGAACTATCATTAAATATAGTTTTGATCACTATTATACATTCTTTTGGACCAAATAAAACTCTTCTTTAGAATCGGGACATCAAATTTTACTTTGTGTAAATTTTTGGTATTTTTCCGATAAAGTTCAATTTTTAGTGAATAGTGTAAAATGTTGTATTTTAATGCAAAACCTCTTTTTAATCTAATTTATTTATATGATTAGATTATCATTTGAATTTTTTTTAAAGTGAAATTAGAAAATATTTTTACCATTAAATCCAATAGTGGTCGTTGGAATTAATTTCACTTTGAAATCGGACTTAAACTAGTGTCAATCTTTTGATACTTATTGTTTCATAAAAACACGCTATTTGCTCTGACAGGGGGAATTAATTATTAAATTAATTAATGTGACTTATATGTTTTTAATTTTGTAAAATAGGCTTCATTTTTGTATTCTTAATATCAAATATATCTTAGGGTGAATTTTTGGTAATTTTCTGAAAAACTTCAATTTTTGATGTATAGTGAAACCACTAAGTGGTACTTATAAAAACGGATTTTCCGTTTAAATGAAATTTTGTCATCATTGTGTTTTGATTTTCCAAAATCTGACATACATGGTTGTCATTAAGATGTAAAATGTGGTTCAATGGGATAAAAATAATTTTTTGGTGAATAGTAACTTATTAAGTTTTTAATCGCGATTAGTGGTAATTAGTGTAGTTTATGGTAAAAATAATGCTTTAATAAAATGAGATGAGCTTGACACATGTCCTAACCCTATTGTTTGTGTCATTGCCGACCAATACAACCCATGGGTCGATTTAGGGGACCCCATGGAGCCACTTGGGTGAGATAATGACTTTAATGCCTTTTTTTAAATAAAGGTGAAAATGACACTAACATAAATTGTTTTACTTAAACAACTTTTATAAGGGGTTATACTAATCATATTTTTGATTATAAATAATCATTAGAAAGATAAAAATAGTTTCTATATCATAGTATTTTTTTTATAATTTTTTTACATTAAATAAATTAAATTATTTATGACATCGTGATGATGCAGCGATGACATCATTATTTAACGATTTAAATAAAATGGAAAGATAATGTAATATATAAAACCTACACTTGTCCAAAACCTATTGGATGGAATATTTCGAAGCCTTATCATCTTATCTTCAAAATATACCAATGTGGGAACTTAGGAATTCGAAACACTTTTGAAAATAAAATAATAGTTTCATGATTTCCAAAAGTGCCCCTCCTCTCCTCTTTTAAAAGGCCCCCACCTCTACCTCATTTCACACACTACTAAAGCCTTTGGCTTGGCCATCCCCTGCACATTTACTCTCTCCACATCCCTATCCTCATCCTATAGGATTCCCTTTGGGCAGAATCCTTTCAAAGGAAGCCTTTAGGCTCAAATCAAAAGGAGTTACACTTTTAAAGGTAATTCATTCTCTCTTGTTCATTTGTTTTATTTTACTTCTCCAACCCCCTAAACTCTTTTTATTCATTTTTTTTGTAACAAATCCAGTATCTTCAATATAATAGTATGTTGTTATAATAAGGAGTCGAGATACACTTACACACACCTACATGTAATGGTTAATGAACATACAGTTTCCGTGGATGGCGAATTTCTGCCTCACGAAACGATGATTGTTCAACACTCATATAACACCTTCAAAGGTGGCCATTAAGATGTCACTATATTTATATATGATATATAATATGTTTATTTTTTACTTAAGCTTCTGTATTTTTCATTTTTGGCTTACCTTTATGGCTTCCATTATGGGTATACGTGATATCTTCATTTAAGGAAGTGCGGACTACCGCCCCCTCAAAGTGATGTGATTCGTTAATGCCATATGTGGGACGTATAAAGGATGGATTTAAAGTTATTATATATGATGTTATACTGGAATTATAATATACCTCTATATAATTATTATTTATTTCCATTAAAGTATGAGATAGAAATGAAAGTAGCGTTCATGATACGTACGGCTTACCATCTCCATGAACGGTGCATTTCATTTTTTATCCCCAAATGTAATGTACTATTAAAAGTATATGTATATAATGGATATATATAATGAATGATACATATAAATGATGAAAATAATTCTGGAATTAAAATATACATACCTCTCATTTAATTTTAATTCCATTAATATAAGAAAGAAATGAAAGTAGCGTTCATGCGTACGTACGGCTTACCGTCTCCATGAACGGTGCATTTCATTTATTACCTCTAAATGATTATGTAATATTGTAAATACATGTATATTCTGGATATATATTATATATATTCTATCCAAATCAGGAATTTTATTCTGGATATAAAGAACCTTTGACCACACGAACAACATGTAATTGTAAGAAGTCCATTTTCGACTTAAGAACCAAATATCGACAAAACAAACATTATTAACTTAAATGGTTACATAATGTTTATAACATGGAAATAAGTGATATATAAGGAATAATGAACTTTAAAAAGGTTCTTAATCAAGTATAAATTAACTCAAGTTTATTATTCAGGACGTTAAAGAACGATCGAGTCAAGTCGGACCCGAGGTAAGGGATCTTACTCCCCTCTTTTTTTAAGTACACTCTTTTATGTAATTCCTTCTAAAACTCATATTTCTTGTTATTGGGATGTTATTTTATATTCCTATCTCTTTAAAATTTATGTTGATGTGATGAGAGACCCTATTTCCTCTCATCAATCAAGTTTGGAAGTTTTAAGTGGCGCCGTTGGGCTGTCGAGTTTTCGTAAGATATTTTTCATCCCACTTTTATTCCCATGAGATTTATGCTACATTTACCACAATTTTCATTGAGTGGTTTATGTACTGCCCAATATTAATCTCATTTTGTAATATAATTCCATTTATGGGTATTTATATATTCATTGTATGACACTTCTTCAATGGGGTGTACTTTTCGAAGGTTACCCAAGTCGGTAAGGGAACCTTTCACCCTCCTCTTTTTAAAAGACTTCGTTTGTTATGTCTTTTAATTCACATACTATTATGTTGGGATATGTTCTTCTATATCCTGATTAATGTAAATTATATGTCCAAGTGATGAGATCCCCTTTTTATCTCTCATCAACTCATTTTCTGAATTTTTGAAGTGACGCTGTTAGGCTGCCATTTTTTTGCAAGGGAACTTCTTAGCCCAAATTTGATTCTTTGGGATAAACTTGTACTCCTTGAATATGTTGTTCTATGAATATGTGTGAATAACCTCTGATTGTTTTAAACTTAATATCCACTTATATTTGGTGAATTCGTTTTTCACACATAATTATGTAATTGATTTATCCTTAAACCAAGGATACCGTCTTTGTAAGGGACTTCGTCTCAATCTCCTTTCATTGAGGAAAATTTCGTTTTATACACAACTTTATTTTATACAGTGTATAAACCCCTCTGACTTTTACTTTTATACAAAAGGAATCTTTCTCTACGAAGCGTTTTACTAAGCGACAAAAAGGAATGTTTTTTTAACGTACGCGGTGACAACGAACTTTTCCGCCGCCGCGAGTATTATTTGGTCTTTGGCTTCCTCAACAAGCCGTAATGTTTTTAAAATAAAATAAATACCATATACGCTTTTATGTATTTTGGTATTGAAAATGGTTTTGATAAAGGATTTTATTATGTCAATATATTTATGATATATTGTGATTGAAATGTGGAAATGTTATCATTCCTTTATATTGGTTTTATGTTTTGTGATTTTATATTGGTACTTGGACATTTTAACAGGTGGTTACATTATAAACCATATGAAGGGTGGTGCCGTGAATACCAGGATGGGTGGTTACGTAATAACCTCCAATGCATTGGGTATGGAAGTCGGCCGTATGACTATTCCATTAAGTATGTATGGAAATTGGCCGTATGGCTATTCCATTAAGTGATATATGTGGGAGTCGACCGTATGGTTATTCCACTTAAGTATGTTTATGTACTAAGTTACCTTTATATATGTTAGGTGTTCTTTATATGGGTTTTATGGTAATCCTTTGGTTACAAAAAGCTAAGTAATTATATTTTATTCAGTGAAGAGTTTTTACTACTTCATAAAGGTGAAAAGTATTACTTTGATAAAGTATACATGGTTTACTCTTTGTTTTGATAAACTAACAGTTTTTATTCATTGTGTATCCCTTATTGATTTTTTATGCTCATCCCATGTTTTTGAAATGTTTTTCACAGGACTTAGAATGGAATAGGGTCAAGGATGGGATCAAGGGAAAGTCGTGCTACCTAAAACATGAAACTAGACATGTTTCTTTTTAAGAGTTTTTTTGTTATGGAAATTTAGTAGAAGAGACTACTTTGTAATCTTTTGAGATGTAATAGTTATGTCCTAATTCTCTAGAAATCTAAACCTGAAAAGATCCTCAATGTGAGTTATTCATTTAATTCAATTTTAAGTAAAGTTTAAGGCTGGGGCCTTATAGTTGGTATCAAAGGTCGGTTTAGATAACTTTAGAGGTTAGGGTATTATTTAAGCATAAGTGACATTACCATAATGGTTAGGATTTTAGACAGAGTCCCAGTTTTAGATAATGTGAATGAGTAAGAATATCTTAGTGTTTATCTTCCTCATTAATACATGATGGTTTTGTTTTTATACTCACATTGACCCTTTTTGGTTTTATTAAATGGCTGGATCTAGCAGGAACCAAGGTAACAGTGGATGTGAAGGAAACTGTGAAAGTTTTCTGAGAGAGCAATTGAATGATATGGGAGCTGTAATGAGAACTCTTGTGTTTATCCTCAACCAACTATCTGGAGTTATGATTGACCACCTAAACCTTGGTGATTTCTATAAGCCATCATATATGCGAGAAACAAATCCCTACAGAACTACAGGTAATAATCATAAAGGTAAGTGTGTTCAAAAACCCATGTGTCAAAGATGTGGAAAGAAACACCTAGGAAAATGTTTCAAAGGGACAGAAATATTCTATAGATGTGGAAATGAAGGTCATAAAGCAGGAACCTACCGTGGAAAAAGGAAGCATCCAGTTGACTCGAGGAAAGGGAAAGAATTTCTTTCTGAGGGATCAATTGAATGGTTTAAATGTGGTGTGCATGGTCATTATGCAAACACATGTCCCATAAATAAGTTTTGTGAATGGGATCACCAAGATCATACAAATACCTGTTTACCAATACCTAATGTCATTCCGATTGAGGATGAAGAAACTGACAATGACCAATCAAAGGTATGGATTATTTCTTAACTTTTGTTTTCTATTTTGGGATCTTAGGATATGATTCATGATTTTGTTTGTAGGAAAGAGGTATTTCGGAATAAGTTGGAAAGGAATGGTTAATGGATCATGAAGAATGTTGAATGAGTAAGATGTCAACATATAAGGGCTTCAAGAGTTATGGTGAAATTCATAAGAGTATTAAGTGCCTTTTGATGATGGGGTACATTAGAAAACTTTTTATAGTATGTGTAACACTGATGTTTAATATATGAAAATTTTATTCAAGGAATAGTTATCTTTTCTTTTGTGGAAATAGTTATAAAGAACCATTTGGGTTTATAGGATCCTTACTTTTGAGGTAATTATGGGTTACTATATGTTATGATTGAAGAGAAAGGCATGAGATAAAATTGAGGTTAAATTATTTTATGGTTATTTTTGATGATTTTATCCCTTTTTGGGGAATTATTTAAGAATTATATAGTTTTGGAAAAAGGACAACACGTAGACCGTGTGACAACCCGTCACGTCGGAAAAAGCCGCGGGAATCGAACCCACAACCAAAGTGCGACTGGTATTTATCTCCTACCACTGGACTACGTGAAGTCCCTGGTTAGTTTGACTGATTCTTTCTAGTTATATTATTTTATGAATTAATAGTAAGTTGATTTTGGGTTATTTATGAATATGATTGACCTATCATGGAGGATATGTGATTAGGTTAATTACTTTTCAATACGAGACTTTAGGAGCAACTGATGTTGTTTGGAGATAAATGTTACGATTTAACTTGGAAGACTATGTGACTAAATCCTTCAAATGTTTCGGTTTCAATCTTATATTGGTTTAATTTGAGGAATTTTATGCACAAATTGTTTATCTGATGGTCCTCATTGAACTTTGGGTTTTGTTGGACAAATTTTGGAGATTAAAAATAGATTTTATTTCTAATGGGTTATCCTTTTCTGGGTTATCTGATCTTGTACTAATCTTTTGGTTTTTGGTTTTGGTTAAAGTCTAAAGACATGGGAAGTTTATAGTTCTATTTTTTGGGTTAGGTAATTCTCTAGAAGTTGATTATAGTACTCTTAATGTGAACAAGTCTCCCTAAATACTCGTCTTTTGAAAAAAAAATATGATTTTGTGTAAGGAATCTAATAAAAGTTGAAAGTCAACATGATAAGTGATTATGTTTCCTTATGAATAAATTCCTCAATAAAAAGTAACTTAAAACAAAAATGTTGTCTATTATCTTTTCCTACTGGGGAATCGAATACCGTTTAACCCATCACAAGTTTGTGATTTTCTCGTGGTTAACTTTCTCCTAAACATGTTTTCTATCACTCTCCATCAGAACATGACCCTTTGTTTTTTCCTCCATGTCCATATTTTCATACTTGGAATCCTAGTATGGGTTAACTCGGGTGACCTTTGTACTTATCTTAATTTATTTTAAGGTGATTGTTTTACCGACTCTTGTTCCGATGTGGGACTTTCAAGGATGTTACCAAGCTCAATTTTAAAATTGTGAGGACACAATTCCCAAAAGGGGGGAAGGATGCAACACCCCAGGTAAATAAAGAATATGAAATTTTCATATTTATCCATATTTGTGAATAAAATATTAATATGACTTTAAAGGGGACGCTATGCTCGATGGCGTACCCAATACAAAACAACGAGTTTCTTGGGAATCTTACGTTGCACTCTAATAATAAAATAATATTATTTTAAATGGAAGTTAACATGTAGCCGTTGTATTGGCAGGAATGGATAGAAATAACTAAAATATGACTATATATGTTTTTAAATGTTTTTACATTTATCCAAAGGCTTAAAATACGGAAAGAATTCAATTTTAGGCTTTTATACCCTAATTTTCACTAAAAGTTTACTTATCGCCTTCTGATGGTGAACTGTCATTAAATATAGTTTTGATCACTCTTATAAGTTATTTTGGACCAAATAAAACTCTTCTTTAGAATCGGGATGTCAAATTTTACTTTTTTGTAAATGTTTAGTATTTTTCCGATAAAGTTCATTTTTTTAATGAATAGTGTAAAATGTTGTATTTTAATTCAAAACCTCTTTTTAATCTAATTTATTTATATGATTAGATTATCATTTGAATAGTTTTTAAAGTTAAATTAGAAAATATTTTTACCATTAAGTCCAATAGTCGTCGTTGAAATTAATTTCACTTTGAAATCGGACTTAAACTAGTGTCAATCTTTTGATGATTATTGTTTCATAAAAACACGCTATTTGCTCTGACAACGGGAATTAATTATTAAGTTAATTAATGTGACTTATATGTTTTTAATTTTTGAAAATAGAATTCATTTTTTAATTCATAATATCAAATATATCTTAGGGTGAATGTTTGGTAATTTTCTGAAAAACTTCAATTTTTTATGAATAGTGAAACCACTAAGTGGTACTAATAAAAACAGATTTTTCGTTTAAATGAAATTTTTCCATCATTGTGTTTTGATTTTCAAAAATCCGACATAAATGGTTGTCATTAAGATGTAAAATGTGGTTCAATGGGATAAAAATAATTTTTTTGGTGAATAGTAACTTATTAAGTTTTTAATCGCGATTAGTGGTAATTAGTGTAGTTTAAGGTAAAAATAATGCTTTAATAAAATGAGATGAGGTTGAAACATGTCCTAAACCTATTGGTTATGTCATGGCCGACCAAGACAACCCATGGGTCTATTTAGGTGACCCCATGGAGCCACTTGGGTGAGATAATGACTTTAATGCCTTTTTTTAAATAAAGGTGAAAATGACAGTAACATAAATTGTTTTACTAAAACAATTTTTAGAAGGGGTTATACTAATAATATTTTTGATTATAAATATTCATTAGAAATATAAAAAGATTTTCTACATCATAGTATTTGTTTTATAATTTTTAGACTTTAAATAAATTAAATTATTTATTACATCATGATGATGCAGCGATGACTTCATTATTTAACGATTTAAAGAAAATGGAAAGATAATGTAATATCTAAAACCAACACTTGTCCAAAACCTATTGGATGGAATATTTCAAAGCCTTATCATCTTAGCTTTGAAATATATCAATGTGGGACCTTAGGAATTCGAAACACTTTTGAAAATAAAATAATAGTTTCATGTTTTCCAAAAGTGCCCCTCCTCTCCTCTTATAAAAGGCCCCCACCTCTACCTCATTTCACACACTACTAAAGCCTTTGACTCGGCCATCCCCTGCCCATTTACTCTCTCCACATCCCTCTCCTAATACTAGAGGATTCCCTTTTGGAATAATCCTTTCAAAGGAAGCCTTTAGGCTCAAATCGAAAGGAGTTACACTTTTAAAGGTAATTCATTCTCTCTTGCTAATTTGTTTTATTTTGATTCTCCAACCCCCTAAAATCTTTTTAATATTTTTTTTGTAACAAATCCAGTATCTTAAATATACTAGGATGTTTTTATAAGAAGGATTCGAGCTGCACTTACACACACCTACATCTAATGGTTAAAGAACATACGGTTTCCGTGGATGGCGAATTTCTGCCTCACGAAACGATGATTGTTCAACACTCATATAACACCTTCAAAGGTGGCCATTAAGATGTCACTATATTTATATTTGATATATAATATGTTTATGTATTACTTAAGCTTCTGTAATTTTCATTTGTGGCTTACCTTTATGGCTTCCATTATGGGTATACGCGATATCTTCATTTAAGGAAGTGCGGACTACCGCCCCTTCAAAGTGATGTGATTCGTTAATGCCCTATGTGGGACGTATAAAGGATGGATTTAAAGTTATTATATATGATTTTATACTGGAATTATAATATACCTCTATATAATTATTATTTATTTCCATTAAAGTATGAGATCGAAATGAAAGTAGCGTTCATGCGTACGTACGGCTTACCATCTCCATGAACGGTGCATTTCATTTCTTATCCCCAAATGTAATGTACTATTAAAAGTATATGTATATAATGGATATATATTGTGAATGATACATCTAAATGATGAATATAATTCTGGAATTAAAATATAAATACCTCTCATTTAATTTTAATTCCATTAATATGAGAAAGAAATGAAAGTAGCATTCATGCGTACGTACGGCTTACCATCTCCATGAACGGTGCATTTCATTTCATACCTCTAAATGATTATGTAATATTATAAATACATGTATATTCTGGATATATATGATATATATTATATCCAAATCAGGAATTTCATTCTGGATATAAAGAACCTTTGACCACACGAACAACATGTAATTGTAAGAAGTCCATTTTCGACTTAAGAACCAAATATCGACAAAACAAACATTATTAACTGAAATGGTTACATAATGTTTATAACATGGAAATAAGTGATAAAGAAGGAATAATGAACTTTAAAAAGGTTCTTAATCAATTAGAAATTAACTCAAGTTTATTATTCAGGACGTTAAAGAACGATCGAGTCAAGTCGGACCCGAGGTAAGGGATCTTACTCCCCTCTTTTTTTAAGTACACTCTTTTATGTCATTCCTTCTAAAGCTCATCTTTCTTGTTATTGGGATATTATTTTATATTCCTATTTCTGTAAACTTTATCTTGATGTGATGAGAGACCCTATTTCCTCTCATCAATCCATTTTGGAAGTTTTAAGTGGCGCCGTTAGGCTGCCGAGTTTTCGTAAGATATTTTTCATCCCACTTTTATTCCTGTGAGATTTATACTACATTTACCACAATTTTCATTGAGTGGTTTATGTACTGCCCAATATTACACTCCTTTTGTAATATAATTCCATTTATGGGTATTTACATATTCATTGTATGACACTTCTTCAATGGGGTGTACTTTTCGAAAGTTACCCAAGTCGGTAAGGGAACCTTTCACCCTCCTCTTTTTAAAAGACTTCGTTTGTTATGTCTTTTAATTCACAAACTATTATGTTGGGATATGTTCTTCTATATACTGATTAATGTAAATTTTATGTCCAAGTGATGAGATCCCCTTTTTATCTGTCATCAACTCATTTTCTGAATTTTTTAAGTGACGCCGTTAGGCTGTCAATTTTTTGCAAGGGAACTTCTTAGCCCAAATTTGATTATTTGGGATAAACTTGTACTCCTTGAATATGTTGTTCTATGAATATGTGTGAATAACCTCTGATTGTTTTACACTTAATATCCACTTATATTTGGTGTATTCGTTTGTCACGAATAATTATGTAATTGATTTATCCTTAAACCAAGGATACCGTCTTTGTAAGGGACTTCGTCTCAATCTCCTTTCATTGAGGCATATTTCGTTTTATACACAACTTTATTTTATACGGTGTATAAAACCTTTTTACTTTTACTTTTATACAAAAGGAATCTTTTTATACGAAGTGTTTTACTAAATGACAAAAAGTAATGTTTTTTAATATACGCGGTGACAACGATCTTTTCTGCCGCCGCGAGTATTATTTGGTCTTTGGCTTCCTCAACAAGCCATAATGTTTTTAAAATAAAATAAATACCATATACTCTTTTATGTATTTTGGTATTGAAAATGGTTTTGATAAATGATTCTATTATGTCAATATATTTATGATATATTTTGATTGAAATGTGGAAATGTTATCATTTCTTTATATTGGTTTTATGTTTTGTGATTTTATATTGGTACTTGGACATTTTAACGGGTGGTTACATTATAAACCATATGATGGGTGGTGCCGGGAATACCAGGACGGGTGGTTACGTTATAACCTCCAATGCATTGGGTATGGAAGTCGGCCGTATGGCTGTTCCATTAAGTATGTATGTAAATTGGTCGTATGGCTATTCCATTAAGTGATATGTGTGGGAGTCGACCATATGGTTATTCCACTTAAGTATGTTTATGTCCCAAGCTACCTTTATATATGTTAGGTGTTCTTTATATGGGTTTTATGGTAATCCTTTGGTTACAAAAAGGTAAGTAATGATATTTTATTTAGTGAAGAGTTTTTACTACTTCATAAAGGTGAAAAGTATTACTTTGATAAAGTATACATGGTTTACTCTTTGTTTTGATAAACTAACAGTTTTTATTCTTTGTGTATCCCTTACTGAGTTTTTATGCTCATCCAATGTTTTTGAAATGTTTTTCACAGGACTTAGCATGGAATAGGGTCAAGGATGGGATCAAGGGAAATTCATGCTACCTAAAACATGAAACTAGACATGTTTATTTTTAAGAGTTTTTATTTTATGGAAATTTAGTGGAAGAGACTACTTTGTAATCTTTTGAGATGTAATAGTTATGTCCTAATTCTCTAAAACTCTAAACCGGAAAAGATCCTCAATGTGAATTATTAATTTAATTCAATTTTAAGTAAAGTTTAAGGCTGGGGCCTTATAATAATAATATTTTTTTTATTTTGATTAATATTATTTTTATAAATTACAGTGTTCATGAGAGGTTATTCACCAATTAATCTTCTTCAATGAGACTCTAAATGTTTAATATTAATATTGATAATTTATATATAATTTCCATTTATATAAAGATTTATTCATATCTAGTCTTTAAAAAAAATAATTCATTATACTATTCCCTGTTAACTAATTAATTCCTTACCCAGTTTGAAATTTATATAGATAAATTATCATTATCTCTATCATAACATGATCATGGACTTAAAAAATAACGTTCTTTTGGTTATATTCAAGAATGTAAAATTAAAATATTAATATTTCAAGATACATTATTTCATTATATTTTATTTCTTCCTTTATTTCATTCTATTACTTTTATTTTGTATTTATTTAATATTAATTTCATTCATAATGAAAATACTAAATACATTTCTTCAAAACATTCTTACAATTTCCTATCATTTTTATTTATATTCCCTTTCAATGAATTTATTTCATTTAGATATCGTGATAATAAGTAAAATATATTTTTTTGTTTTCATATGAAAATATTATTAATTTTATAACCTTTCTTTAAAATAACATTTTTATTATATTTTATAATTTAAAAATTGTGTATAAACTAATGAAACACTTTATTAATAAATTTTCAATTTCATCTCTTATATAGTCAGATTTTTATCAATTCCAAAAGTCTATTATATTCCTAAATTTTCTTTTTATATATGTTATATTCTCAATCATTATACATATTTCATAAGTTTTTACTATAATGAAATAAACCATTGATTTATTCTATATTTTCCAATTTTTCATGGATCTATGGTGAAGTTGAAATTATTTCATTATAAGAGGATTAATCCTCCACTACCTTTTTCATTCATTACTACTAACCATTCATCAAGATAAATTTTCATTATTAGACATTATATAATGTATATCTTAGTAAACTATGCAATTCAATAATATGGGAAAATATATGTACTATGTTTTGTGAAAACTATATAATTCCTTATTATGGTTATAAGGAAATCACCCATAAAACTATACCATTCAATAATATGGTAAAATATATTGATATGTCTATATATATATTTATTCTATAAAAGTAAATATTCTAAGAAAATCACTGATTTTTTATCCTTTCCTATATATAATTATAATTATTAAAAATTATGAAATGAATTGATAACTATTTTTCTATTATGATGACCAAAATTTAATGAGGGATGTTACTAGTGGATACTAAAATAGTTCCTCAATGCACTAGTGGGTTTCACATAATAAATCGATAGGGAAATGGTAATGTCTCTACATTATATATGTGATATAATGGAATATGGCCTCAATAATATACTATGATATTTTGAATTATGTATTGTGAAGTGTACAAGAAGAGTTTGTAAAATTGAAAATTTGTTGATAAATTTGTGGGACTAGTTTTTCAATATTTTTAAAAAATTAAAATATATAAACAATTAATATCTGTTCAATAAAAAATATACTTTTCAATCATTCCAAAAATAAAAGAGAAAAAGAAGAAACTAAATTCACACACTATTTTTACAAGTTATGTTCCCAAATAATCTACAGACACTTTTTTATTAGATTTATTTATAGTCACATATTTTTTATTAAAATGTATCACCAATAATAAGGGAGTTGGGATGTATCATTATCTTTCATTCAGAGTTTCCCAATACACAAAGAATGATATTGAAAAGGCTGGCCCATACCATTTAAAAAGTTATTTTAATACTAGGTCAATAATAAAAGTTCAATTCAATGAATCATTAACAGAAATATGATGATATTCTCCTTTGGACATCAAATAAATAGAATTGAAATTTTCTCACCTCTTCAATGGATTCATCCTTTGATTTTTCAATATTGAATTCAAACCAGATAGCCTTCCTCACAACATCAAAATCATTAATGTTCTTATTCATCATCTTATATCACCAATACGTTGGCACTAAAAATTTATTTTTACACTTACAAAAAACTTATATATAGCCTCAATACATAATTATATATTTCACATTCTATTATTTCAAATTCATCTTCCATATTTTTTTTAATATTTTGAAAATTCAACAATAATAGGTCAATAATATTTCCTTAATTTTCAGTTTTTAATTTTAGATAATCATCCTCAAGTAATCATGGAAAAATTCTTAAAAACTACTTTAGTGAAGTCTTCCACTTTTTCCAACAATTAATTTATAATGGAAAAACAAAAAACCTAACATGATATATCAAAATCATGTATGAGATACCATGGATTCAATAATAATGTGTCTAGGTCTCTCCATTTCTCTCAAAAAAGTGTCTCAATATAAATTCATGTTTCCATAGTGTATCCTACAATATTTTCCAATTACATAGTCACTATGGCATGGAATAATTCTTTAGGTCATGGTTGCATCTTAGAAACCCAAACCATGTTCAACTGGTTCCTCAAACATAGCCTTATTTGTGGAATGTCCTTATAATCTAGGATATCAAAATTATATTCTTCATTATTCAAATTAAATCAAAATTAAATCATTATTAAATCAGTTCTTTATTAAAGAAAAATAGAAATTCATTCTAGTTAATTTCTAGAAGTATCTTTCGGAACTCCACTAAAATTACAAATTTTGATAGCAATGAAAACTTAGGCACTTTGAAAAACTTACACATCACAATGTGACTTTCATAATTCAGTATGGTTTTTGATATTGAACACTTATCTAATAGAGTGAAACAAGGTTAATTGTTTATAATCCCTACACATTTCTATGTTTTTTCCTTGGTAACATTTACTCTTGAGTTACAAAAATTCATTATACAGCTTCTGTAAAATCATACATATGAGCCCAACTATCATGAATATTGTGCAAGATTCATAAATTTGAAAAATTTATATATGATTATGAACAAATAATTTATGTATTATCAAAAAATTATTACCCATAGCAATGATACTACACCATTTTCATATTTTATCACTTATCTAAAATATATTTTTCATCCAATGAAATGTCTTATGTACATAATAAATTTTCCAATTTTACTGCCTCACCTTAGAGAAATATATTATGTATCATCAAGAGGGATTTTTATGTATATAATGAAGCTTGAAAAACATTTTATAAGTTTATATATAGAAATAACATATATAGTAAAAAAATATGTGCATGACCTTCCTTCAAAAAGTATACTTCGAGACACTCAAATATGTATAATTAATTTTCTAAACATATTTTCTGCATCATGTTGAGATACTCCATTTTTTCAATTTTCAACCCCATTCACATAATCCCAAATTTATGTGAAACATCTCAAAACCTGTTCAGTAACTCAAATGACATCATCAATCCACTCAAAAACATTCCTAACAGCTTTAATGAATCATCTTCAAAACATCCAATGATTCTCACCTAATATTGACAATAAATAAAATAGTTTTACAATTTCATTAGTTTTCTTACATTACATTAAAAATTAATTATATTAGATAATTTATGGATCAAGAATATATTATCTCCTTGAAACACTAGTTTTCTCATGACACAACAAAAATAGGGTGATGGTTGTTTCCCTACATATTTATATACGGTGTAATGGAATAATTTCATTATGATATTCTTAGGCTATATAAAATTATAGATTACAAAAATATTATTTTAATTCATTATTCATGATAATTTATTCCTTATTTTTTACCATGTATTAATTGATTTGGATTTACATTGATTATTTAATCAGGTAATTTTATTTATATATTGATCATGATTAATCATATAATATACCTTATATATAATTTTAACCCACCCTTTTCATATATTTCCACATTTACCTAGGATTTCTTATATAGGTATCTTTCCAAGAAGTATTTATGAATGAAGAATTTTTTATTTATGAAATAGATTTTGTGTTATGTAAGAAGATATAATCCACAACTAATCTCAAAAAAATCCTTTGTGTTCTATGCGTGAGCATTAATATTTTTTATTACATATTATCATGAAGAATTATTTAAAAAACATGGTTCATAAAAGATAGGGATATATAATTAATAATCAAATATCTATTTGGAGCACCAGAAATGATATTGATGGTCTAAATCACTTATTATTGATATTATTATAGAGTTTATTTAATTATGGGGAGCAGGTTAAGGTTAATATGATTAAAAAAATAAAACAACATAGGATAAAAAAGTGTGTTATATGTTAGGATATTTTAGGGTTAATTTTAAAATTCACATAATTCATTAATTTAATTTTATTGTGTATCATCATTATTAAAACTAATAAATTTGGTTTTAATAATGTTGAGTTGTCATGAAACTGGTAAATACTATTCATTTCATTCTTGTTAAAGACAAATATTATTTTAACATTTTAATTAAACGTCCAACTAAAATTGTTTTGAAAATGGAATGAATAATAATTTCCAAAAGGTTCGGAAAAAGTGAAACATGTTTAAAAATTTAATTCATACACCATTTTAATAATGCTAAAAACAATTTTTTTAGCTTTCTTGGAAATCATGGTTTTTTTGAAATAAAACTTTTTCAGCCAAAGTGATAAATATAAAAAAATTTCAAAAAACATTCTTTAAAGCACTTTTGTTCTTAAATAATGAAAAATTACAGGAAAAAATTTATACTCAAGAAATAACTATAGTGTAATAAAATATATGAGTTTATTTATAGTGATATCATAATATCTCATTATTGGAACCATAATCATAAACAATCTAGATAAATGATGAGTTTGTAACATAAAATTCTTACCAATTTAGTAGCGTTGAATCATAATCCTAATGAAATATCGATGTTATATAAAACATAGAATATAAATAATATAAATTAATTCATGATATAAAATGTAAAAGGGGTAGAATATATATCTCATAAAAGAATATAGGTCCATAACATAATAATATTTTAAAATGAAGGAAAATTGAGACACCAATACTTTACTAAATTGATAAAATTGAAACAGTAATCCCAAAGAAAGTGATATCCTAAAATGGATGTATAAATTACCCAATTATCTAAAGAATAGTCATAAAATTCATTCATGAGATTTATATGGAACATATAAAATAATCACATTTTTATTATAGCATTTATCTCATAGACAATAAGTGTGATATAAATCCCTCACATTAAATATCGACTTCTTTCATACCCATTTTAAGATCATTTATAATAAATATATACTTTTATACATATATAAAAATATAATAAATATATATATAATACTATATATGATTTACTTAATTCCTTTTATTACTTTTTTATTAAAAAATCCTTGTTAAAATCATGTTTCACGTAACAACCGCTTTGTTTTCCATATATGTTTTAATTTTTTATTTTTTTACTCATTCTATGATCTTTAATATATCATAAACCAATAATAATCATGAAATAACAATCATATCTTTACATCAAATTTACTTTTACAAACAACCATGAAATATTGTTTTGAGATATGAAGTGTGTTACGAACACATAGATGGTAGGTCATATGTATGCATGGGTAACATTTTAATTTTTGAATGATGATTATGGAAAGAAGGAAATTAATATTTTATATTTAAATAATTATAATAATATCATAAATAAAATATTATTTAGTTAAATATACATATACACATCATTTATGAGCGTGGTGATGAAAATAGAGAGTCACACCGTCATTTGTAGGTTGTAGTCCACACGTACACAAACAATGATATCATATTTCAGTGAGAGAAATGGTAAGAAAGAAAATGATATATTATAATTTCAGAATGAAAAATATACTGAAAATATTATAATTATATAATTTATATCATATATATTTAATAAAATTGTCTTTATAATCTTCCTTATAAAGCGTTAGTGAAGAAAAATCACATCACTGTGTGAGGTGGTAGTCTGTCGTACACATGAACAACTTTATCGCATCCCCTATAAAATGGAATTAAAAATTTATATATGATATAATTACTAAATATGTATAATAAAGTAATCAATTACATATTTATACTTTATAACTATCATTATAACTGATGATAAGAGGTGGTAATGGAAAAACAAATGATTTTGTTAACGAGATATTAGTCTATTGTACACATGAAAGATGATTTCGTAACACATTTTATAGAAGTGGATGTTGTTTTTGGTTGTTAACTTAACAACAAAACATCTACATATATTCAATATACATAGGATATTATATCTTCATGAAGGCGGACCATCTCTAGCTGGCCCCGCAGATGCGGTGCTGTTACATCCGGCCGGTTGGGCACTGGCCCACTGCATGCAATGGTCGGCTAGTTGGTCGGTCAGTCTGCAGTCGACACGGCGCGACATGGGGCCATGCTGCCCCCTCCTGTTGCGGCCCGCCGGCGGCACCTACAAGCGCTTCCCTTCTCCCACTGGCCACCAGACATGATCCAGTGGTTCGTTCTTGGTGTCTTATGTGCCTACGATCCTCCTGGACTGCTGCCGTCATAAAGTGACCCAATGTCTCATGTTGTTGTCAGAATTGAGGAAATCCATCCCTGAAGAACGCAACATGAACGAAGCGACGGAGGGTCCGGGCATTGTTCTTTCATCCAGAACCCTCTATGTTAACATGATAACAAGAGGGAGAATATTTATGTAACATTAAAGATTAAATAAATTCATTTCAATAGTGTCAATCCAAAACAAAACATAAACCCCCTACCTAGAGGAGACATCTGCTGATGGTGATCGACGAAACCTCCTTTATCGCTGTCGTCGGTTCGTGATTTGGTGGCATTTATTACCACTCACTAAATCTGATCTTGTCCTACAAGGGGATGTTGCCACAGGAAACCACCAGAGTTTTCTCTCTTGAAGAATCAATGCCAAAACCTCACCCCAAGCTCCATTTAAATGAGAGGGGGAAAGGTGAGTAACATGTTGAGGAATTAATGAGGTTCATTAAATGAATTAATGAAACTCTTTTAATTCACATTGATGGAGTTATGAAGTTGATGATTTAAACTGTTAATTGGATTGAAATGTCACCCATCCCACCACCGCCGCTCATCCGTTGGAGAAAAATAAAATAAAATAACAATTACGTGTTATTTTACTTTTCTTTAAAAAGTCCAGAAACTAACTCTTTCATCCGACCTACTATGGTCGAAGTGAAACCTCCCTTATGAAAATATTGGCATTGTGGATTCAATGGTTCTCTAGGATTTTTAATTTGAGGACCTGTTAAAAGGATAGCAAATGCCACCCGAATGTTTTCTGAATGTACCATAAAAGAGATCAAAAATTAATTCCAAGCACACAGGGTCTCAAAATCATGCACTATTAATTTCCACAGACTCGTAATAATCCCAAGTAATTTTAAAAAAAATTCATTGAATTTTCTCGGTCTTTATAATAACAACCTAAACCCCCCAAATTCTCATTGGAATCGAGTTTATGTCTCATAGATTACCCTGATTGATCGTTAACCACATTTTGAGTCTTATTTACAACAGTATACTCATTAACATCCTCTTTTCCCCCAATATCCTATATTCCATAAGGGATAGAAACTAATATGTGCCTATAATTCCATTTCCCTATATCTTTATTTTTATTTCTCTTTTCATTCCATTTTAATTTACAATCAAATGGGATTACATCACCATTGCTAAAATCCCTCAAATAGTGTACAAGATAAGATAAGAAATATCAATAACTGAGATTATTTTCAAATGTGACATCCTAAATAATCCATAATCCATTTTGATACTAGATCTGTTATAGGAGCATTTATGAATTGAAAATTTTGGAACAAAAACTAAATGGTCTGAATAGATTCCCCATCACAGGGTCCAACTTTAATATATTTCCAATATAGCTGGAAATAGGAAATATTGTTTCTTTTTTAAACAGAAGAAATAGTAATCTAGGGAATCCAATCCATACTGAAACAATAAGAGACATGACATAAGTTTGAAAACCATGAGTCCATTTGAGGGATTTCGTAGATCATCCCTCAAAAACTCCAGAGAAACTAACACAAAGTCAATAGTACTCTTTTTCATAAGCGAAGCGAGAGGTGACATTGTATGAATTTAACAAACTGATATGAAATCCCGCAAAACCAAATGTTATAAGATATTTTTGTGAAAAAAAACCATGACATTATATGGTTTATGAATTCTCCAATTAGCACAAAATGGAGAATCTAGGAAATAAGGTTTAACTCATTTTCTAAGAATTAAATCATTGGATGACCTCTGTGATGAAAATACATTCACTATATGCAGAAAATTAGTATTCAAGGTAACACTCACACTAGTCTCAGAAGTATTGAATTAATTCAATATTCAATTAATAAGTATAATTTTTTATAGGTGTATAAAAACATTATTTCTAGTGGTATGTAAAGAATAGAGATACACATAGTTTCTATTTCATTTCTTTTAATTTTATCTAGTTAAGGATGAGAGGAAAAATTAAAAGGGGATGTTCGAACCATGACCCATACAAGAATGGAAATGGGAAAACATAAACCTTGATATTTTTGATGTACTTAACAAAAAATATAAAGCAAACGATGTTATGTATATTGTAGTTGATCTCTATAAAAACTCATCACAATTAATTTTTATTTGATAAATTTTATATCTAGGTCAGCTTAATTGAAAATACATTATTGATGTGGTAATGTTGCATAGAGTACCAAATTCGATTGTATCTTCCTAGGATAATATATTTACCTCAATATTTTGGTGATGTTTTTAGCATGGTCATAATACAGAACTGAGTTTCAGAAATATGTATCAACCAATTTAAAATAGTTAGTCTAAGAGAACAATTATAGCCTTATCAGACCACGAGAACTACTCGCATCTACCAGAAACGATGGAAACACGATTGGGTAAAAAGTCTAAACCGGCCAAGAAAGAAACATCACCTGCTTCTGTTATTATTATGCAGGAGAAGCCTCAAGTTGTGTTTCAAGGAATCAGCAACGAAAAGATGAGTCTAAGTCGTAAAGCTAATGCAAACTGTATCGAAGTGGAAAAGGACTCTAAAGAACCTATCGTCCATTCTGAGGAGGAAATGGTGGAATAATTCCTTTATTTCAACATACCATAGGTGTAACACCATGATATTTTATGAGAAATATATTTTTTTATGTCTTATGTTATACACACCATCAAAGGAATCTTTCAATACACACAACACTAGCTTGGCTTGCGTTATACACAAGAGCAACCTTCCTCGACAACATTTGTTGTACGCAATATCGAGTTTCACTAAACAACGATTTTTAGTTATAATATTATTATAGACAAGATGTTATGAATAGTATTAACTACAATTTTAATTTTATAACATTACTATTCATCATATACATTTTCTAAAACATGGTATGTGAACAAAATAATTTTTTCGAGTAAAATAAGTATTTAAAAAAATGCAGTTTTCCCGCCTTTTAATGGCACACCAACATTAAATCTAGTTATTGTCATGTTTATAAGTTTAATTTGACAAAATAAAATTCTTCTATGGAATCAGGATATAAAAATTTACTTTGGAAAAATTTTTCATATTATTCTGATAACTTCAATTTTTTAATGAATAGTAAAAACACACTATATTTTAATTAAAAACAACTTTTTTCATCATAATAATTTATATGGATAAATTATAATATTGAATGGTTTTAAAGTATAAATTAAGTATATTTTTATCATTTAATATAATTTAGGTCATTACAATTAATTTTACTTTGAATTCATAGGTAAACATATTTCAATCATTGGCAATGTTTTAACTTTTAAAACCCATTTTCTTAACAACGGGATTAATTTTAAATTAATTACTGAATTTTATATGTTTCTAATTTTTATAAATTGATTCCATATTTGGATTAAGTGGGTAAAAATTATGTTAATATCTTTCTTTTATTTTTTTATATTATGAATAGTAACTACGGTAATTTTTATTTACTCTAGTTAAAGGTAAATTGGGTAATTGGGGGTAAAAATAAGATTATAAAATTACACTAAGACATAAAAAAATTATATTGGATGACTAAAAGATGACCCTTTTCAACTAAGAGTTGGAATAAATTCATTTTATGGACTTTTGGTTCTTAAAATAATTTAATTATTATTAAAACCAAAGAAAGTGACAACACGTCACTCTCTTAAATCTTATAATTATAATAATTTTAATTTAGTGATAAACATCATGAAATTTAGAACATGAATATTATCCAGAAATATAATACAATTATCTACATCATGGGAATTTATTTATAATTTTTAGGGATTAAATATTTATCATTAATTATGACACTATAGTGATGTTGAAATTATTTTATTGATTGAATTATCAACTAAATGATTTTAAAAGTATTAAAATAAATATTATATAAACTATTTAATGTGCTCTAATAATTTTATAGATAAATATGACATGTTATGAATTTATTAAATTTTTTAGTTCGAACATATCTTTTGTGTATATTTTATTTAAATTAAAATAAATTAATAGTGTCAAAATTTACACAATTGTTATTTTATATAAATTACATATTATAAAATTGTTTAAAAATCAGAAAATTATTTAAAAATTATAATTTAAAATATATATGGTAGAAAATGTAATAAAGTATAAAATTATGGACAATTCACAACATATAAGTAATTATTTATAATGAATTAAAATTTAGAATATTATTACCACAAATAAAATTAAATATACTATATAAGGATAAATCAAAATGATAATTTTTAAAATAAATTCAAAACTTGTCTAACTTTTATTGGTTGATGCGATTAAAACCCTATAGCATATAATATTTGTATTTGAGTCATTTTTGGAGGTTTTTAAGTGGGGTTGGAATTTATTATAAATTAATGTTTCTTATAATTCCAAAGCTGCCGCTCTCCTCCCTTATAAAAGGGAACCTCCTCCTACTCTTCCTCACACCACTTTGAGCCCTAAAGCTTGGAAAAACCCTGCTAATTTCTCATATCCATTTCCCTAGAAACATACTAGAGGTCTTGGACTTCTTCAAAGACAAAATTTAGTTCCCTAAGAGGAGGTTAAGAAGAGGCGTGTCAAAGAAGAGGTAATATCCTTTACTGATTCTTTCCATTTTATTTCTTCTTCTACATATTATTCATTACTTGTTTCATCATAAATTAATAAAATTAGTATCACTCATATACTGATATTTTATTATAAATATGAAACAACCCTATTTCACCTTCTACCCATCATACGGAAAATGAAATCACCGCGCGTGCGTACGTATGGAATACCGTCTCCACGCCGTGGTGTAATCTGTTTTCCACCTCCACCTTACTTTGATGGGTATAATGGTGTATAGAATAACTATATATGATTATTATAACATGATACTAATTCTGAGACATTCCATCTTCCACTCCAATACCATTCAATAATTATGGGAACGATATCATCGCTCGTGCGTACGTACGGCCTACCATCTCCAGGATGTGATGCGACTCGTTCTACATGATCTTCATTGAATAATGATTATATAAATTAATTTAATTAATATATATGATATATATTACACTAATACAATTATGTAAATAAGGTATTTATAACCTAGAAATAGTTATAAAAATTTATTCGACAAGACATGCATAAGAACATAAAGCAATGAACACTAGAAAAACAAGTAACAATGAAATATTTCTAATAAGAAGATAAGAATATGAACATGTATGATATCATAACAATGAATATGATTCAGTAATAAGTCAATGAAATTAATTAAATCATTATACAAGAGGTTCAGATACGTACGAAGCATATCAGACCTAAGATAATGGAAAATCTCGCAATCTCATTTTTATCCAAGATTTTTTATACTTTAGAATTTACTGGGGAATATTTATCATCCACATCCATGTTTCATCAATATGTACTGTTATTTCTATCCTCCTAAAATTTTTTAAATCCAATTTTACATATTGGTGATTTTTTAGTAAAATATATGAAAGGAATCTTTTGTCATTTTCAGTACGAGATACATTTTGTCTTTTTTTGCCAAAGTACGAGAAGAATGACTTTTTTAACCTATACGACATGAATGGATTTTTATGATTTCCATAGAACATTATTTCCATGAAGATTCCTTTACAGATTTTGACGTTTATTTTTAATTAACTTCTTTTAGTTTAAAATGTTATGACATGTTAAGAAAGGAAAAAAAATTTTGAACAAGAAAGGATATCTTTCCTCAAGAATGGAGTTCAAGTGTTTTATCAAAATTATTTTCCATCTAAGATAATATAGGGTTCTGTTTATATCCCTATTTTTACATTGATTTGATTATGTTGTGATGGAATTATTTTTATGAAGTCCTATATCTTATATGAATTGTTTTATGATGTCACGATGTTGAAGAATCCCATTTTTATTACATGGGGTATGCTATGATTTATGATTTATGATTTTGTGGAACACATAAGAATGGATTCATTATGAGATGGGAGGGACCTATATATCCATCCAATTCATTGGGTAAAGAATTATATCTCATGAGATAGACATGGATGGAACGGAAAATTAATCTGTTTCAGTGATACAGGACTGGAATGAAGAGTGAACTCGGTTCAGTAATGGACTTTGTCCCCTATGGTTGTCTTGGCAATGAGTCTTGACTAAAATGAAATGATTTTCTATGATTATGTGTGTATACCAAAATGTTTCATGTTTTAATTTATGATTATTGGGATTACATTTTACTACTATGATTTATCCCATGTTATGATATTATGATCTCTTTTGCACGTTAAGATATTCAAAATGTTATGTTCTTATGAATATGATATGATTGATATTTCTTTTGTTTAACCTTACTGAGTATTTGATCTCACTATTTTGTATGTTTTATTTTCACCAGGTCAGGAAGAAGGGTATTAAGTAGGATATGCCAAAAAGGGACTCTAGATATGAGGAAATAAGTGGGAGACAATGTAGATGATTTATGAAACAGTTGTTTATGTTTCCCTGTTTCTAAAGACACTAAACCTATATGGTCCAACCATGGTTTTGTTATATGTTTTTATAAGTATGCTTCAATTCTGAAGTAATAACCATGTATCTAAAGTATGGGTTGTTATAGTTGGTATAAGAGGAAATGTATAATCAACCTTTGGAAACTAGGATGTGAAAGCCTTAGTAAGAACCCTAAGGATACATATACGCATAGAAAATAATCTTAGTATTTTATAAATGGCCATGAATAACATATGATAAGACCTAAAGTGTGAAATTTTTACTGATTATGTGGTTTTCCTATTGTAATTTGTGTTTCTCACACTATGCTTCTTGGTTTTAGTCAATGGCCTGAACCCTAAGGAACCATGTTAATGGTCAATGCGATGGACAATGCAATGATTGTCCCCCTGAGAAACAAAACGTTATGGGAGATGTAATGCAAAATCTTGTAGCCATGCTCACACAGCTTTCTCAAGCTATGAATCATGCAGGAATTCCAAACGAGCAAAGGAAGGAGCAACATTATTTTGAATCCTTCATGTGGCAGCTTCCACATTCATTTAGCAGGCATCCTGATCCATTAGTGGCTGAACAATTGATCAATACCACTAAAAAGATATTTTCAGTTATACAATGTTCTGAACATGACAAATTTATCTTAGCAGTGTATATTTTGGAAGGCGATGCTGATCAATGGTGTAATCTTATCAAGAACATGAGGCAAAGAGACGAAATTGAGTCCATGTAATGGGACGAGTTCAAGAACATATTTTTCAACAATTACTTCCCTCGTATTCTTCGAACAGAGATGGAGAAAGAGTTTCTTGAATGAAAGAAAAAGGATGATGAATCTATTGGTATCTACGAAGAAAATTTTTCAAGACTTGCAAGGTATGATTCCGGAATTATTATCCAACCTAAGAGTAAGATCGATCGATTCTTTAGTGTCTTAAAACCAAGTCTTCGAATGGCGTTAGCCATAAGGGAATTCAATAGATATGAGGAAACTGTTTTATGTACTCTCAAGGTTGAGATGGATATTGGAGTAACCCATCAATCATATGGGTTTGATAAGAAGAGGAAAATGGAATTCAAAGGAAAATCTAAAGACACCACTGAAAAGAAGATGAGTTTTATTTTAAGCTCAAATTGTGGAATGAAACATGGAGGGAATTGTCTTAAAGGGTCAAGAAAATGTTTTTAAGTGTGGAAAAGAAGGTCATCGGGCAATTTAATGTCTAAATAATGGGAAGAAGATATCTAATGATGCGAACAAAGAAAAGGATACATAGAATTGACCTCCAACACATCAAAGTTTCAAATGCATGGAGATGGAGCATTATTCCAATCAATGCCCAAATCCAAGGGCTGTTGATGATGATTGACATCAACAAACTCTTAAGGCCAAAGACTAAGGAAAGTCACATGCAATTACAATCGGCGATGTGGAGTATGATAATGAAGTGGTGAAAGGTACACTTACCATCCAATCTAAAGTAGAAAATGTTTTATTTCATTTTGGATCCACCCACTCGTTTATTTCCGATGAATTTTGTTAGGTTATCACCGTATTACCTCAACAATTAGATGTTGAGTTAGCTGTGACAACTTCTAATAGCACAACGTTCGCATCAAAAGTTTACAATTCATCTCCAATTGATGTTTGTGGGAAAGTGCTTCCTTCAAATCTTATGATCCTTCCTATAGTGGAATTTGATGTGATTCTTGGCATGGATTGGATTTATTTATATGGAGCTCATATCAATTTCCAAAGAAGGGAAATCACATTTAATATTCCCGATAAATCTATGATCATCAATCGATGCAAGTATGAATATATTCTTCCAGTGGAAATTTCTTCCATCTTATGGGTCTTGATTCCAATAAATGAAGTATATTTATCTAAAATGGTTGGCAAGAAAATCATGATTAATAATATTCCCATTTTACGGGAGTTTGATGATGTCTTTCCGGAGGAATTTCTAGGTCTTCCACAAAATCGTGAAGTTGAGTTTTCAATAGAACTCATATCGGGTGCTATGCCTTTTTCAAAGACACCTTATAGAATGGACCCAATTGAGTTACAGGTATTAAAGAAGAAACTCCAAGAGAATCTTGATAAAGGATTCATATGCCCAACTGCGTCACCTTGGAGAGAACCTATTCTGTTTGTTAAGAAGAAAGATGGATCAATGAGACTCTGCATTGATTATCGAGAACTTAACAAGATCACTATGAAGAACCAGTACCCTCTCCCATGAATTTATGATTTATTTGACCAACTATGCGGAGCTCAATACTTTTCCAAGATTGATCTTCGTTCAGTGTATCATCAATTAAGGGTCAAAATGGAGGATATACCAAAGACAGCTTTCCATACAAGGTATGGACACTATGAATTTATATTGATTCCATTTGGTCTTACTCATGCCCTGCTATCTTCATGGATCTAATGAATAGAGTCTTTAGAGACTGTCTTGATCAGTCTGTGGTAGTCTTTATAGATGATATTCTTGTCTATTCAAAGAACAAGAAAAAACATGAAGATCAATTGAGAATTGTATTAAAGACCCTATGAAAGGGGAATCTTTATGAAAAATTTACCAAGTGTGAATTTTGGTTTCAAAAAGTTTAATTTTTGGGTCACATAATCTCAAAAGAGGGGATATCTGTGGATCCAGCAAAAACAGAGGTTATCGAATGATGGTAAAGACCAACAATAGTAACTGAGATCCAAAGTTTTCTTGGCTAGGCTGGATATTATCGATGTTTTGTGAAACATTTTTCAAGGTTATCTAATCCACAGACCAGGTTGACTCTAAAAGGAGTTAAGTTCGTTTGGACGAATGAGTGTGAAGAAAATTTCATGGAGTTAAAACGAAGGTTATCCAGTGCACCTGTGCTCACATTCCCTTGTAGTGGAGAAAGGTTGGTGATCTATAGTGATGCATCCAAGAAGGTATTGGGGTGTGTTCTCATGAAAAATGATATTGTGATAGCTTATGCCTCACGACAGTTGAAAATCCATGAGCAAAATTACCCAACTCATGATTTGGAGTTAGCTGCAGTAATCATCGCATTAATGATTTGGAGGCATTACCTTTATGGCTAAAGGTGTGATATTTATACTGATCATAATAGTTTAAAGTATATTTTCACACAAATGGATCTAAATATGCACCAAAGAATATGGTTGGAGTTGATTAAGGATTATGACTGCTCAATTCATTATCAACCTGGGAAAGCAAACAAGGTGGCTGATGCAATAAGTCGACAAGACCATGCTAGATTTTCCATGATGAGGATCACAAAAGATCAAATATTTATGGATTTACAAAGTATGGATCTTGGAATTATAATGGAAGGGGAAAAATCTTATATTTATCAAATTAATGTTCAACCATCTATACATATGAAGATTAAAGAGGCACAGAAAGAAGATGTAGAGTTACAAATGAAGGTGAGAAATGTACCTGAATATCACATTGATTGTGATGAAATAATATGGTTCAAGAATGGTTTTTGTGTTCCTCCCATCCCAGAATTAAAGAGGGAACTGCTAGATAAGGCTCATAGTTCTTCATTCTCTATTCATCCTGGAAGCATGGAGATATATAGGGACCTGAAAGGGTACTTCTGGTGGGATGGCATGACGAGAGATGTTGCGGAATATCTCTCTCGATTCTTTGTTTATTAGCAAGTTAAAGTGGAGAGGCAGAAGTCTAAGGGGATGTTACAACCATTACCCATACCCGAATGGAAATGGGAAAACATCACTATGTACTTTGTCACCGGACTTCGTAAAACATCTAAAGGAAACAATGCTATATGGGTCATAGTTGATCGTCTTATGAAGTCCGCAAACATCATTGCTATTAAAGAAGATTTCTCTCTGGGTCAACTTTTTAGGATATATGTAAATGAAGTGGTAAGATTGCATGGAGTAACACTTTCCATTATATCTGATCGGGATATGAGGTTTGCCTCGAAGTTCTGGTGAAGTCTTCAGCATACTCTAGATACAGTGTTGAGTTTCAGCACTGCTTATCATCCTCAGACAGACAGTCGGTCTAAGAGAACAATTCAAACTCTAGAAGACATATTAAGAGCTTGGTCTATGGATTTCAAAGGTGGTTGGGATAAAAACCTACCTTTGGTAGAATTTTATTATAATAATAGCTTTCACTCCAGTATTCAGATGGCTCCTTATGAAGCTCTAAATGGAAAGAAATGCAAAACTCCAACTTTTTGGGATGATGTTGGGAAGAGAAATCTATTAGGACCTGATCTTTTCGATGAGATAGCAGAAAAGGTCAGATCTATTCAACAACACATAAGAGAAGCTCAGAGTCGACAAAAAAGTTATGCTGACAATCGAAGAAAATACCTAGAGTTTGATGTGGGTGATAAAGTGTTCTTACGAATATCTCCTTGGAATAGAGTAATGATATTTGACAAGAAGGGAAAGTTGAGTCCTAGGTATATCGGTCCTTTTGAAATACTAGATCATATTGGGAAGGTAGCTTACCGATTGGCGCTTCCAACGAATCTCTCTCAAGTTCACGATTTCTTCCATGTATCTCTCTTGAGAAAGTACATACCCGGTCCTTTACATGTACTAAGCTCAGAAGTTGTACCGCTGGAGAAAGATCTTTCTTATTAAGAACAACCAGTAGAGATTCTAGATCATACCGAAAACATTCTACGAAACAAGACCACTCACTTGGTGAAAGTTTTATGGAGGAACCACCAATTATAAGAAGCTACACAGGAGCTTGAGTATATGATGGGAGAGAGTTGTCCTCATCTGTTTTTTACATAGTGACGAATTTCGAGGGAGAAATTCATTTTAAGGGGGGTAGAATGTAACACCCTGATATTTTATGAGAAATATATTTTTTTTGTGTCTTATGTTATACGCAACAAAAAAGGAATCTTTCACTACACAAAACACTATCTTGGCTTGCATTATACGCAAGATCAACCTTCCTCGATAGCGTGTGTTGTACACAATATCGAGTTTCACTAAACAAAGATATATTGTTATAATATTATTATGTACTATCTATTATGAATAGTATTAACTACATTTTTAATTTTATATCATTATTATTCATCTTTCACATTTTCTATAACATGGTCTGTGAACAAAATAAATTTTTCGGGTAAAATAATTATTTTTCAAAAATTACAGTTTTTCCTCCTTTTGATGGAGCACCAAATTTAAATCTAGTTTTTAACATTTTTATAAGTTCAATTTGATAAAATAAAAATCTTTTTTGGAATCAAGATATAAAAATTTACTTTGGATAAATTTTTCATATTATTCTGAAAACATCCATATTTTAATGAACAGTAAAACCATGCTATATTTTAATTAAATAAAATTTCATCTCAATAATTTATATGGTTATATTATAATATTGAATGGTTTAAAAGTATAAATAGAATATATTTTTACCATTTAATATAATTTATGTCATTACCATTAATTTTACATTGAATTCATAGGTAAAAACATTTCAATCTTTAGCAATTTTTTAACTTTAAAAACCTGTTTTCTTAACAACGAGATTAATTTTAAATTAATTACTAAAACTTCACTGTTTTGAATTTTTAAAAATGGATTACATATTTGGATTAAGTGGGTCCAAATTATGTTAATAAGTAACTTTTATTTTTTTGATATTATGAATTGTAACTACGGTACTTTTTATTTATTGCAGTTAATGGTAAATCGTGTAATTAAGGTTAAAAATAAGATTATAAAATTACACTAACACCTACTAAATTACTATTGGATGACTAAAAGTCGACCCTTATCACCTAAGGGTTTTCATAAATTCATTTTATGGACTTTTGAACATTAGGATAATTTAATTATTATTAAAACCAAAGAAAGTGACAACATGTCACTCTCTTAAATCTTATAAGTAAAATAATTTTAATTTAGTGATAAACATAATGAAACTTAGAAAATGAATAGTAGAAAGAAATATAATAACATTATCTACATCATGAGAATTTATTTATAATTTTTAGGGATTAAATAGTTATTATTAATTATGACACAATAGTGATGTTGAAATTATTTTATTGATTGAATTATCAAATAAATGATTTTAAATGTATTAAAATAAATATTATATGAACTATTTAATGTGATCCACTGATTTTATAGATAAATATTACATGTTATACATATATTAAAGATTTTAGTTTGAACAAATATTTTGTGTATATTTTATTTAAATTTAAATAAATTAATAGTTTCCAAATTTACACTATTGTTATTTTATAAAACTTACATATTATAAAATTGTTTAAAAATCACAAAAATATTTAAAAATTATAAATTAAAATTTATAAGGTATAAAATTTAATACACTATACAATTATGGTCAATTCACAACATATAAGTAATTATTCATAATGATTTAAAATTTAGAATATTATTACCACAAAAACAATTTAATAGATTATATAAGCATAAATCAAGTTGATAATGTTTAAACTAAATTCAAAAACTGTCTAAATTTTATTGTTTGATGAGATTACAACCCTATCACATCTTATATTAGGATTTGAGTCATTTTTGGAGGTTTTTAAGGGGGGTTGGAATTTATTATAAATTAATATTTCTTATAATTCCAAAGGTGCCCCTCTCCTCCCTTATAAAAGGGCACCTCCTCCCTCTCCTCATCACACCACTTTGAGCCTTCAAGATCGGCCAAACCCTACCAATTTCTCTTCTAAACTTCCCTGGAAACATAGTAGAAGTCTTGGTTATCTTCAATGACCATCTTTAGTGTCCTAAGAGGAGGTTAAGAAGAGGCGCGTCAAAGAAGAGGTAATATCCTTTAATGATTCTTTCCATTTAATTTCTTCTTCTACTTATTCTTAATTATTTGTTTCCTCACAAATTAATAACATAAGTGTCACTCATATAATTATATGTTATTATAAATATGAAACAACCCTATTTCACCTTCTATCCATCCTACGGAAAACGAAATCACCGCGCGTGCGTACGTACAGAATACCGTCTCCACGCCGGGGTGTAATCTGTTTTCCACTACCACCTTACTTTGATGGGTATAATGGTGTAAAGAATAACTATATATGATTATTATAACATGATAGTAATTCTGATACATTCCATCTTCCATTAGAATACCATTCAATAGTTGTGGTAATGATATCATCGCACGTGCGTACGTACGACCTACCGTCTCCACGATGTGATGCAAATCGTTCTACATGATCTTCATTGATAATATAAATTAATTGAATGAATATATATGATATATATTACACTAATAACATTATGTAAATAAGGTATCAAAAACCTATAAATATTAATAAAAATGTATTCGACAAGACATGCATTAGAACATAAAGCAATGAACACCCGGATAAAAGTAGCAATGAAATATTACAAATAAGAAGATAAGAATATGACCATGTATGATATCATAATAATGAATATGATTCGGTAATAAGTCAATGAAATTATTTAAATCATTATACAGGAGGCTTGTATATGTATGAAGAATATTGGACCTAAGGTAAGGGAAAATCTCACAATCTCATTTTTATCCGAGATTGTTTATAATTTAGAATTTAATGGGGAATATTTATCATCCAAATACATGTTTCCTCAATATGTAATATTATTTCTATCCTACTAAAATTGTTTAAATCTAATTTTACCTATTGATGAATTTTTAGTAAAAGATATGAAAAGAATCTTTTGTCATTTTTAGTACGAGATACTTTTAGACTTTTTCAGCCTAGGTACGAGAAGAATATTTTTTTAACTTATATGATATGAATGGATTTTTATGATTTCTATAGAAAATTATTTCCATGAAGCTTCCTTTACAAATTTTCATGTTTATTTTTAATTAACTTCTTTTATTTTAAAATGTTATGACATGTTAAGAAAGGAAAAATGTTTTTGAAGTAGAACGAATATTTTTCCTCAAGAATGGAGTTCAAGTGTTTTATCAAAATTATTTTCCATCTAGGATAATATAGGGATCTGTTTCTATCCCTATTATTTACATTGATTTGATTATGTTGTGAGGTAATTATTTTTATGAAGTCCTTTATATTATATTAATTGTTTTATGATGTCACGATGTTGAAGAATCCCATTTTTATTACATGGGTTATGCTATGATGTATGATTTTTGATTTTGGGACACACAAAAGAATGGTTTCATTATGAGATGGGTGGGACCTATATCTCCCTCCAATGCATTGGGTAAAGATTTATGTCTCATGGGATAGACATGGATGGAATGGAATGTTAATCTGGTCTAGTGATACAGGATTGGAACGAGGAGTGAACTCGGTTCAGTAATAGAATTTTTCCACTATGGTAGTCATGGCAATGAGTCTTCGCTAAAATGAAATGATTTTCTATGATTATGTGTGTATGCCACAAAGTTTCATTTTTTACGTTACGATTATTGGGATTACATTTCACTATTATGATTTATCCCTTGTTATGATATTATGATCTCTTTTGCAGGTTAAGATATTCAAAATGTTATGTTCTTATCAATATGATATGATTGATATTTCTTTTGTTTACCCTTACTGAGCATTTGAGATCACCCTTTTGTATGTTTTCTTTTCCCCAGGCCAGGAAGAAGGGTATTAAGTATGATATGCCAAAAAGGGACTCTAGATATGATGAAATAAGAGGGAGACAATGTATATGATTTATGAACCAGTTGTTTATGTTTCCCAGTTTGTAATGAAACTATACCTAAACGTTCCTACCATGGTTTTGTTATATGTTGTAATAAGTATCCTTCAATTTTGAATTAATAACCATGTATCTAAAGTATGGGTAGTTTTAAAAGGAAGAGGTAGAGATGATGGGAATACATATTCAAGTGGAGGTCAACAAAAATCAGGCTAATTGGATTGAAAAACATGATATGATCTTGACGAGAGGCTTCAATGATGGGAAAATCAGAGCAAAATATTTATTCGAAATTGGGACAAAAGGCACCTCGCTTCGATGTTTTTATCGATGAAGACCCTGATTCTAAGGTATGTCTTATGAACTAGAAACATTAAATGGAAGAAAGTACCAATATACTGAGGCTATGCTTTGATGACTTTTCATTCTCTTATGAGGCTCCACCGCTGGATTGATTGGGACTGGTTTCTGACTTTTCTTAAAAAGTGATATTATTAATAAAAAGTTAATTTTTAGTCAGTATTTCTCTATAGGATATGTTGAGATACTGTTATATAGATTTCAACGGTTGTTGGGATTAACCCCTTCCTATGGTCAACTTTTTATATAATAATATCTTTCACTTGAGCATTCAGATGGATCCTTATGAATCCATCTATGAAAAGTAGTGAATAAATCTAATGTTTGAAGATGTTGTTGGAGAGTTAAATATATAAGGACCTAAGGATGTATAACAAATGTTAGATAAGGTTAGTGTAATTTAGCCACACAATAGGGTGAGAAAAAGTTGACCAAAAATTTATTCTAACAAACATCGGTGAATTATGGAATCAGATGCTAGTGAGATGGTATTTCTATGAATTTATCAATGGAATAAGGTTATGAGAAATGGAATGAATGAAAAAAATATTCCTTAGGAATATTTTTCATTTTAAAATTCATTAAAATATCAGGATGGTATGTTGTCAATTATTACTTCCATCAAACCACTCTAAGGTTCAAAATGTGTTCCATTTATCTCTCCTGATGAAATACATTTTTAAATATTCACATATACTAAACTTAGAGGGTATACCACATGAGAAATATCTTTCATATGAAGAAAAACTGTGGGATATTTGTTATCATATAGAGAATGTTTATGAGGAAAGGAAACTCACATGGTCAATGTATTTGTTTCCTGAAACCACCTACTTGTGGAAGCTATTTGGGAACATGAAAATGTAATGAGGTAGACATGTCCTATGTTTTTAATACCAAAGTCACCAAATATCAAGGGATAAATTCATTTTAATGGGTATATAATGTGATACCCTTATATTTTATAAAATATATATTTTTCAAATAAATTTAATTTTATTGTTAGCTTGTGTTACATGCAACACAAATTTTTATCAAACTACTATATACTATTGATATTATTTTTAAACATGAAATTGAAAAAATATCTATTAAACACGGTGGAATTAATAGTGATTACCATATTATAAATATTGAATATAATGGATGTATATAAATAAAAAATAATGATAAAAAACGTAATTAATTTTTAGTAAAGTATTTATATTTTTCAAAGATACTGTTTTCTAGATTTTTTTTTCTAGAAAAATAATAAAATAAAATAATTCTAAGGTCCATAATAAAATATCTAAAAGATTTTATTCTAATTGAATGTAATTGCCTTCAACATCTTATTTGTTTTTTACCTCTACTCTTACCACCATCATTGATGCCCAAATAATTCCAACAATAATAAAACCAATATAAAAAATATACATAGATTTTATAATACATAGGGAATACCATATATCCATATACACATTATTTAAATTTTAAATGAATTTGTGGATCGTGTGTATGGAAGGAAACTTTATAAAGAACCGATGTAATTCATTTTACATCACCACCTCTCGCTGCTAGATATAATAAATGATTTAATATTTAAATATTATAAATATTATATTATTATAATTATATAATAATAATATCACTTATACCTTCTTACTTTTTATTCTATGGGTATATGATAATGTTTTTCATGGGTTTGGCAGAGTACTATCTCGCGAATTGATGTGATTCATTGTTCACTTACACTTTACCTGGAAGGTAATAAACATATATTTAATGACTTTATGTGATATATATGACATAATAATTAATCGTTAATGGTGTTATATTATTTACCTTCTCTTATATTTTATCCATTAAGAAAATGGAGATAATGTTTATGTATATGTATGACCTATCGTCTCCATGAACTATGTATTCGATTTTCTATATCTTACCTTAATGGAGGAATATAAATTCATATATGCTGAATATATATGATATTTATATATTTGATAAAAAATTATATTATCGAACCATGATCAATGTAAAATTTCTGAAATTAAAAAATAAAAACATGCATGGAAAACAGAGCATTCATTACCGAAAACATGATTTTAATAAGGAATTATTTTAAAACTGGTAATAAAAGTCCATAATTAAATCATATATGTTATTATAAATATATATATATATATATATATATATTTGTGTGTTTTTATAAATTTAAGAAATATTTTTATAATAAACATATATATATTATATAGGATATTCAAGAATTTACAATGGAAGTTGGGACTTATGGTAAGGGATGTCTAGTCTCTCTTTTATTTCAGGAAGATATATTCTATATTCAGTAATTTGTTTTTTGGTGTATATCATACCCATGAATATATTTTATGACATGTATCAAGAAAATTATGAGATATACATATCTAACCAGGTTTCTCTCTTTCATGGGCCTTATAATTCAAAAGTTACCAAAGTGGTAAGGGTTTGATGTTAAAATCCCAATGTTTATCGGGATTTATTTATATTATTCTTTCAATGATGAAGTATTATCATAAATTTATTAAGAAAATAATGAATTTTATTAACCTTTTGTTATTTACTATGAATATATATTTTACATTAACATTCCTCTTTTAATGTACTCAATATTACAAAAGAATGTTTTTAATGAAAACTGAATTTATTTATCTCTTCAGTCGAAACCCACATTTTTACATATCCGTGTTTTCAAAAAATATTTTAAATAATTTTTTAATTTTCATAATAATTTTTTCAATTCTTTTATAATTATTTTTATTAAAATTAAAAATAATATTCATGTCATTTTCCAAACACGTTTTTTTGTTATTTTACTAAAAATGTGAAAGGAATCCTCATTTTATCCTGTATAACATGAATGGTATTTTTCACTATCCTGACCACTTAATGACTTGAAATATTCATTTAAATGTTTCCAATTATTTCAATTTCAAAAATATTTTCTTCAATACTTTAGTAATTTTTTGATTATAAATATGTTTTTTCAAAATGGAAATTGTATTTTCATAAATAATGTGTTAATTATCCTTTTATTGAATATCTATTCATCAACGACAACAAACATCATTGTCGCTTAGGTTTTTTTGGAAAGAATATCTAATTTTACAATTCTTATTATTTATCTGGATGGGTTATGATTATAAGGGTGATATTTTTATGAAACTCATTCATTTTTCTTGGGTTATGATATGATTAATTGATGAGATGATTATAAAACCCATCTCATATTTAAGGGTTATGCTTTGATGAAATGTTTATGAAATGAATTTCAATTCATGGATTCCAATATGATGAATGGTTTATGATCTTGTGGAACTAGTATTAATTAATTAAATTACGGAAGGGTGGGACATGTATCTATGTCCAATGCCTTTGGTAAATATTGAGATCTCATGTGATAAAAAATACTATAATTGGGAGTTAACCTAGTTCGTTATAGTGTTTTTTCACTATAATAGTCATGGGAGTGAAGCATGACTACTATGATAGTTTGTGGAGTGATCCCAATCCACTATGATAGTAAAGGGAGTGAATCGTGACTACTATGATGGTTTGGGGAGTGAACCCAAACCAATATGTTATTATTGTTAATAAGTATTGACAACTAAGGAAATGATTTTCTATGATTATTTTGTATGACATAAATCTATATATATGCCAATGTTATATTCTCATGGCTCATGTTATTTGATTCCATTAGGAATTTTGTACTATGAACTGTCAATATTTACTCCATGACTCATGTTCATGATATATGATATGCTGGACATGGATTTAAACTATTTCCCACATACGCTTATAATTATGATATTTAGATATCTAACTTCTTTAGCATTACTGAGCATCTATGATCCTCCATTATTATGTTTCACTTCCTCATGTTATAAGGAAAGGTATTATATATAATATGTCTAAAAATTGTGGTTGTTATAAAGAACTTAATAGGAGAATATATAGTTAAATTGTGAACCATTTGTTTATATATTTGAGTTTCCAAAGGCACTAGAAATTAATTATTTTGGGGTGGAGTGTTATGTTATGTAAAAAATATTTTTCTATTAATATTTAATATTTATGTATGAAAAGTGTATGCCACTATGATCACGCAAAAATGGGTCCAATTATAATATCATAATAAGAAACATGTCAATATAATGCTACCCTACACCACCTTCCCTCCTTACATTCCTCTCTTACACCCAAATGATAGACGTTATGGCACTGTCATATCTTTTGAAGATTGCGTCATTCCAATAACCCCATGAGAAATTTTCCATTATATCACATATCACTTTATGACATCTGGTCCATCACATCTCATAATTCATTAAGGTACTTAGTCCATCACATCACATCTCACCAAAGACACATAAGCCATCACATCACTATAATCATAGGAATAATTGGGTATCCTGAAAATGAAGGACTTCATCTGCCTGGCATCCTCCTACCATGAATAACCCCCATTATAATCCATCACATCTTCTCCCTAAAGAACCACCACAAGTTAACTTTTGAAATCTGGACACCCCAACCCATTAATATCTAACTCTCGAATAAGGGAGAGAAGAAAAGGGTGGTTAGCCATCATTCCATCCTCACAACATGGATTTTGGGAAAAGTATCCCAAAAATAACTTATTATTTTCACATAGTTATCATCATGGGTGTTTTGAATATAGAAGTCACAATAAATTTTCAATGTACATATATATATATAAGGAAACATGGACAGTATTTTCTTCACGCTTAAATAACTAACAAACTCACGACATCTCCACCCAACCTCAAAACATGGTTACTTTTTCTTTAAAAAAAAATTGGAAACTCCACACAACAATATATAGTCCAAAAACCCAATTCCACCCATTTTTTCAAATAAAGAACATTTCTAGATTTCCCATTACTGACAAATTTCTTTATTTAAACCCCTTTATTTTACATACCATTCATTTCATTAATTTGTCTTGTTAATATCAAATTTATAAACAACCAAATTCAACAACAGTTCCAATTTTAATTTAGCATCCTTCATCCATTTCAACCTATAAAATTTTAATTCATCATTTAAATTTGTTACCAATACAATATCAGAAACTTCCAAAACACATCAAAATATAAACAAATATCCCATAATAATTTGGACAACATTCCCACATCACCTCCCTTTCATCGCCACATGCACGTTACAATTAACAACCACCACAAAGTACATCAAATTCTTATTATACCATCACCCAACATCACAACCACACATATGTTTCCCATACCACAACCACATTACAATTCATCCACCCTAAATCACAACCACACACTGAAAAACATTTCACATCTAATTCACACTTGATTTTTCAAATTTAGAATGGGGTTTTCATTACATGCACTTATTTATTTTAGGGGCATTGTCACACAATCTGTAAATATATCAGGGAAACCATTTTAAAAAAAATAAATAAGTTCTTATCTAATTTACATTCAATGTGATAAGAACCACACACAAAAATGGTTCCAAGGAAAATATATAATCATCACAAAAAAAGGATCTTAACAGCCTTGATTTTTAGTGAGACATCATACTCGTATAATTTCCATACCATAATAACAACAAAATAATAAAAAACATGAAATTCTCATCCCTTACTTTTAAATTTCACTTAACGATTTCATTATCATCATTAAGATGATGAAAAATATTTACTCAATCATAAAAAATTGACTAAGAACTCTTGTGTGATCAAATTAATTGAGAAATGAATGATATTCTACCCTAAATAGAGATTTATAATCTTTTATGAATGGATGGAACAAGAGGAAGGCCTCCACCCAACACAACAATAAAATTAGGAACCCTTATCTTCATAGAACACATTTACCACATTACCCTATCATAAAATATAACCAAAAACCAATATTTATCTTTATATAAAACTTTATTAGATAGAGAAATAGATGGAAAATATGGATAAGACAAGAGGTAATGTCACATAGACTTCCATGGATCAATCCTCCATGTTTGGGGTTGAATGAAAATAAAAAGGGCCAAAAATGGATTTGTGAGACACCCTTGGGGAAACCATGAAATGGGATAAAGCTTCAAAAAGATATTGGATCCTCAGGGCCTTACGAATTTATAGACAATCTATAAAACATGATTCCATTATGTAACCCCTAAGACTATACTGCAGAGCTACTAAAAACCTAAGGGAATATGGTGTACAAACCTTCACCATTCTATGGCCTTTTGGGAAAAGAGAATATGAGATCCACTATTGCCTCCATGTCGAAGATCCATAAAATTGTAGAAGACACTATACTAAATCCAGGAACACTACATTACATACCTCTGATAAATAATAGGTATGCTATTGTGTAGCCAAAGATGTTATGTTGTAGGATATAAGAACCATGAAGGGGACTATGCTAAATTCCATCTCCATGGTGTATCTACAATGAAAATACAAGAACCACAAAAACTAAACCCTAGGAAACTACACCATAGCCTAGTGAACACACCATGGCCAAGATTATTTTTTTAAAACCATAAAAATTCACTCCGGACTCCCCTAAACTCTAGATGGCTATTCTATCTCATAATAACCACCATTATAGCATTAGACGCAACACTATTCCACAAAAATCCTCCACTAATTGATTTTCTAGACTAGATGTATTTCATGTCCTATATCCTGGGTAATACCCATAAACACCTCTACCTATTGAATTCCTAAAAATATAATGGTCCTAATGGTCCAAGAAATTGCATAAGATACATATCAAAAAATTAACATCCTTGAGAATTAAGACCAACCCATAAAGAAAACATGGGAAATGGTTTAAAGCACCATCCCATTATATGCCTCATAAGGATCTCATCATAAATGAAACACCACCACCTACCAATCACACCAAACTAGCTATAAATATTCAATTAACATACCTTGAAACTATATAACCACTATATCTACCATTTTCACCACCACCTCGACCTCCACACAGTTCAAGCCAACAATCATCAGAAGCACTACTCATCATATCCATAAGCCCAAAAAACCTGTATTCCACCACACATGTCAAGATATGATTCACCATGGAAAACACCAACTCACTCTCAGGGTTTTTATCATTCCATGGTGTAACATGTCTTGATTAGGAAATATTTTCTCCTATACGATAGGTTTGATGCTCTACAACACACATCACATCATTGAAATCACATCTCATAACATCATGATTTCAAGAATTATATCATCATGTACATGAGAACAATGAAAAATAACACAAATCTCAAAATAACATATGGTATTGGGAATGCATCTTCTTCTCATATCCTAAGAACTATATTCTAGGCTTATATGTCTATACAACACATGAACCAAATGAATGGTCCATCCTCACATCATGCTCTCCTAATTATCCTGGATCTCCACTATCTATTTAACAAAGTCAGTTTCTACCTTTATATCCAACTCTTCACATTCAATGACATGAGGATATAAAGGAGTTATTGATGGAGTTAAAAGATGAGGAAGATGTTATAAATTCATCCTAGTCATGGAGTAATAACCAACTAAAAAACCACCTCCATGACTCTCCAATCCCAAAAAGGCCCTTAATAATGGTGTCTGATCTTACTCCCCCTAAAAATATTCAATTCCCTATTTGAGGGAATAGTTTCATGAAAATATGGTCTATAAAAACAAAATCCAAGAGACTCCTCCTGTAACTAGATTATGCATTATGTTGATTCTACACTACATTCATCCACTCACAAAGAAACTCAAAAAAAAATATTTTTTGTGGTCTTCACCCCATCCAGACTAAGAACTAATGATCCTCCATCCTAAGCCCACAATAATGTAGAATGACACTACCACCCATACAAATCCTTAAATGATGTCATTGAAATAGATGTATCATAGTTATTTTTATTAGATAACTCATCGAAAGGAAAGTTATTTTCTGAATATATCCCAATGTCTATGATACATTCCTATAATATATCCTCCATAATCAAGATGGTATGTACTGTCTACCTAACCATCTAAGGGTGGAAAACATTGATGAGGTACAAATGATTTCCAAATGTGTTGTAAAATCCCTTCCAAACCCATGAGATATAACTTGCATCCCAATACAAGGCAATGGATCTTGGAACTCCATGCAGCAGAAAAACCAAAACTACATACCCCGTCAATAAATCTTCCAGAGAGCCTAAATCCCTAGTCACAAGTAAGTGAGTTGATTTCATAAACAGGTCCAAAACAATCTAGATAGTATCAAAACCTCCATTAGATTGGTGCAACCCTATGATTAATTTCATTGAGATGTTTTATTATTTCGAATTGATAACATGTAAGGGAAGTAGAAACCAATAAAGAACATGGTGATCATCATTTACCTACTATAAAAACTATACACAGATCCATAAATTCTTCCACCACCGGTTTCATTCAAGGATGCTAATGGTAAAACTTAATCAATCATGGGTGTACCACCAAAGGCAATCTAGAAAATCGTGAAGGATTCCATAATGTATCAAAAAATGAAGAAAACATTTCCCCTAAAACAACTTTTTTACCATTTTCTGACAATCCCGATGGAACATCCCCATGACCAACATGATCAGGTATAACTTCTTCCTCTATGTCTTCCAACAGAGACTCCTCCTCCTGTTGCTCCAAAGAAGACTATACTATATTTTGAAACAATAAAGATCCACCATCAACCTCCCTAAAATATAAATGTAGGGATACCAACTCCCTTGTCACCCTCTCAGTATTTTTGGATTTGTGAACAACAACCTTCAATGACTTACTACTCAATGAGTTAACCACAACATTCCACTTTCCAAAGGTGTATAAGATCTCAATGTCATAGTCCTAAAGAAACCCCATCCACCTATGCTACCAATGATTCAAATCAAAATGAGAAAGGATATACCTCAAGATCAATTGATTTTGGAAGACAATAAATCACCCACCAATAATGTAATATCTACAAATATTTAGTGAAAAAAATCATTTTTGGCTCTAGATATTATGCTGAATAGTTATGATCATGGGGGGCAGAACTACCTATACACATAACAGATCACATCATTATACTGCATTCAAAAATATTCCAAGGAATATAGGAACCATCACAAAACAACTCATACATCACCCCCTCCTATTGAAAATGAAGCACTAGATAATTGATAAATTTCCCCTTCCAAAATTCAAATGATGTACAACACTAATAATTTCATATAAAAGTCGTCACCATCCTAGTCAATGATTTCAATAGTGATATAATCAATCATAATTTATATACTAACCTCTATTAATATCCCCTATTCCTGACGAATCTATAAACATCTACCACATTCCTTGTTTAATCCAAGGAAATAATTCCTTGATCTTCAATAGGCCCAGGTCCACACCTTTCTAGAAAACCAAATTCCTAGGGAAATAAAACTCCTATCCCCATAACATACATTTGGAAAACCTTCCATAATTATTGTGGTGTTTTATAACGTGAAATGATGTGACGATATGATCATAATTCCCCCCATTTTAATTTATGTATATTAAGATTTCATAAATGTAAATGGCTAAAAATTATTATTGGAATTCATAAAAAATGATGTTCATGAGCCCCATGATCAAAACTAGTGCATCTGTGACACCAAACATCATGAATGAAATCTCAAAGTCCCTATACATGTATCTGATGGTATCCCTTGGGAAATCACCTTTCTTCAGCCTCAACTAGTGATACCTAGACTACATATTGATATGCAAAACTAACTACCTCCACTCCAGTGGTCTAAAATATCATTAGTCCTTAAGAGTGGGTAATTATTCTTGATCCTCACCTAATTAAAAATCTAATAGTATATACACAAACTCAAAATACTTCCATCCTTCTTAGTGAATAACAATAGAGAAACCCATGGGTACACACTAGGGAGGATAAATCCATTTTGCATTAGATAATTTTTATGAATTCTAATCTCCCATTAATCAAATGGTTCCATCTAATAAGGGTATATTGATCATAGAGAAGATTTGGGATGGTAGTCTATTTGGAACTCAACATCATGGAAGAGAGGTAGTCCCACAAACTTCTTGGTAAAAAAAATCCAAAAAATCCCTAAAAACAAAGTGCATATTCTATCCAAGATTCTACTAATTCCATAAATAACTCATCCTTTAAATATAAAATAGGATCCACACATCTACCACCCACCTGACATCTCACCATTCCAATGAAAACCACATCAAATCCATCCACATCATAGAACATGACCCTTCTCTAAATGAATTCAATAACATCATGTATGGAATAAAACCAACAGATTCCAAGGATGGAAAACATAAGGTTTCATATTTATCAATTAAATATCCATATGAGACTATTGTGGACACATCATTAGTCTACTCCCTCATTAGGCATCAAACATGCTTGTATAGTCTTTGACTAGCATATTAATCACCAAGAAAATGGCAATCCTCTGAATGTCCTATCCTACTAATTGAAAATTAATTTTTTATTATTGAATCACTTTTTGGGAAAAAGTGAGAAACCACCACATCCAGTATTACAAACAAACACAAAAAAACCCCAAGAAAACATAGGCTCTACCTCTCCCCAGAAATTTCATCGTGTCAATAAGCTGTCACCAATGCATGACCACTTGGCTTGGAGTCTCGTGAAAAGATGCACATGAACGAAACTGATGGCATATCCATTACCTCTCAATTGTCCATCCAACTCGAATGAAGAAGTGGAAACCACATGCTCTGAACCCTATCTGACACAGAAGAAAGTATAATGCTGGGAACCCAAACAAAACCTCACAACACAGAAAAGGTTGGTCCAAAAGAAATATCCATATGAACCAGAGAGACTCTCGATCCAGGAACAAAAACTGCAATGTTAACTAGGGTAATTTAAAATTAAACTAATATTTCCTAAAATATTCTCTCTAAATAACTTCCATGTGATAAATGTTACTTTTCATGGAGACACCATCCTCAGATTATCAATCTCCAAGGCCAATCGGTCCCAAGACCGTATCTACTCTTCACTGCGATTTCTTAGATGATCTATGACCCCTCTGGAACTACCACATCCACTACATAAAATAGACCATTTCAATATCATAATCCTCTCTAATTATGGAAACCACTATATTCATGTACAAGTCAAATTCTTTGAACATGAGGAACATCCTATGGTCAGTTGTTTTCCCTAAAAAGATAGACAAATGCCATGTGAATTTTATTTGTCCTAAAAACTGATTTTACGGGGTCATTTTCTGTATAATCAATAATGTTGGGTCATCATTATTGTTCTTAATGGAAAATAAAAAAGGATTTCTCATCCATAAATTGGTATAGACTTGGTTTCAAAAGGGAACTATTCAATTGGGGTTTTATACCCAACGATGATGATGGAATCACATTCGGTGAGGGGATGGGAGGTTAGGATCATCACACCCCGGTGTGGGAAATTGTTTCCTACTTCGATACTCTCTTATTGATTTAATATATGTTCACAAACCTCTTTCAAAACCTGATATGAGATTAGTTACCCTAAATATTATTATGGGTTAAATATATCTTTTCTACATAAGATGGTGATATCATTATTGAATCCATCTATATATATCAGAGGTTCTTGATCCATTTCCTAGTAATGAGAAACTACATAGTTTTGAATCCATATAATCAGGAGCTCTTGAATTTTTTGCCACAGTAGGAGGTGTTTTATATTCTATGTAGGGGATTGAGCAGTTATGATGTTTCTTAAGTATCTGGTTAATTGAAATAATCAAAACCTAGATTGTTCATAAAATGCATTTAGTTTAATTTACTAAATAATGTAAATATACGAGTGCTCTATAGAACCAGGTACTCATGCTCGATTCTGGTAGGGAAATCCTTTGTATCTTGATTTTTGTGATAATAAATGTTTTCATAGTTCATGTGGTCTCTTGATCCACTAGTTGATGAGGCATAATAATTATCCCATGGGAATGATTGGATCTTGATGGTTGAGATGTTGGTGACATGATGGTACATACACCGATGTGGGTGTCATTTGAGATCAGGACATAGAATCGAATCCTATGTAACCTAGTTATGGTAGGAATATGAGTTCTTGTAGTTCTGTCATTCCCATTGGAATGTCCCCATTATAGATTCCCTCTTGCAGAGGAGAATATATCGAACAAATCATTACAGTGTACATACTGAAATCACCATGTCTTGTGGATATTCGTGATGTGAATCATATGACCATCACAACTCCCTAATCCCACGTGATCTATACATGATGTGAGAAACAAGTGATAAAAAATCAATCTCATTGCATATGGATGTGGGACTCATGCACTAGGGATTCACTTGGATGATTAATTTGGAGCTCAGACCTTAGGGTGTTATCCTTCATATCCTAGTTATGGATGGAATTAGATTCCTCGTAGTTCCATTGTGTTTTCAGTCCAAAAATGGATAAGGTAGGGTAATCATCCCATAGAGATTGATTGGATCCCAATGGTTAGAATGCTAGTGATATGATGGGACCCAAAATTAGGTGGATGCCTATTTGAGTTTCATATCAGAACATATGAGGGAATCCTATATCTCCTAGTTATAGAAGGAATCATATTCCTCATCGTTTAATTAATCAGAGCATACACATTGATGTTGACCTTGTCTTTATGCCGGGTTATAGTGCAGTTGGTATGAATTTTACAACTCCCTAAGCCAATGTGAGCAATTATCATTGTTACAAATAGGGTATAAAAATAATCAATGTCATTCATTATGGATTTCGGACTTATGTACTGGGACTACATTCAGAAGATTAGTATGGAGTCAAACCATAGGGGGTGTCCTATATATCCTAGTTATGGTAGGAATTAGAGTTTTTGTAGTTCTCTTGTTCAAGGAATACACATTGTGGTTTCCATCAAAAATTTTCATTACACACTGAGGATGCACAAGGTTATAAAATCCTGGGATTCCCTTTGGATTAGTCCTTCTTTCTTTCCTGACATGCATTGATTGCCTACTCGAAATGCCTTAATTACTTTATAGTCATGCTAGAAAGTGCCTATATGACATGTTCAAAGAAAATTGTATGATCTAATTGATTTACAAGAATGGATTCACTAAATATGGATGAAATTTATAAGGGTTGTCTCATGATGAAGTTTGGATTGTTTAAAGGGAATCAGAAGACCTAGCTGGTTGATCTTGAAATCCATCACATGACCTAGATGACATGTTAAGAGGATGTCACCTGATCCATATGACCGTCCCAGACGTCATAATGAGAGAAAGATAGCACATATGGAGGGAGTCGTGAGATTCAATGTGACATGAATAGAAGTGTATAACATGTCTCGACTAACATGTTTGAAGGGCATTGCGACACCTAGCTGGCATGCCCAGAGGTTATTTGGAGAGTCAGTCGACATGCAAAGGTGATATCACGAGACTTATCTAACATGAGTTGGTGTCACCATATGAGCATGGAGACACTTCTAAAAGACATCATGAGGCATTAATGATGACTACGATGGGTTTTTTGGGACCTGGTAAGATTGTTCAAAGGATTCCATGTTATTTTCTTTGACATGTATAGAGGTATTCACATTACACAAATAGTATACCAAAGGAGCATTATGGGATCTAAGTGACATTTCCTTACGTTGTTGCGATTCTTTGGTGGTTCAAAAAAATTAGATGATGGTCATTGTTATATGTTATCTTCTCAGGTCTCCCACCTTTATCCTTTTTCTAGCCATTATTTTTTGAATTCCTTAGATTTATTCAGTATTATATTTTACTATAACTAGCATGATATAGTAGGTGTGTGGGGTACTCATTCCAGGACCATCCATAAGACCTTCACATGATCTACGAGTGATCATGAAAAGTGATTATTCATGCTTTATGGTTTCTCTATCTACTCCCAGGTTCCTACCTGATGGGAAGCGTTTCTAGTCATGAGATCATCCACTTTGAGTAATCCTCTCTTACACTAGTATGATTTTTTGAGAGCTCATGGTCGCAGTGGTCCAGATTGCGATCCTTCAAAGTTTCTTCCTGGTTGCGATAGGTAGAACTGCATTTTTCATAATGGGGTGATGGATTTATATTCCTCTCCTCACTTAGGATTCACCAATTTGAGTGGTGAAAATCATGTGAGTCCATGATGTATTTGACGAAGGGCTCTAGCCTCATATATCTTTGTGAGTCTCTATCATGGATCGCTTCGAGTTCTTCATCTGATTTTTAACATCCAATAGTTCCTCCCATAAAATCCACTTTTATTTGATTACTTACAATTAATGGTATCTTGGTTATTCATGCAAGCATGCTAAAGTATTTATATATTATTACTTTGACATGTTGAAGTGTCCTCGAGATATCAGGGTTCATGTCTAATGGAATTTGCATGATTTTAGGTGACTTGAATGGGTTATTTCCATGAGCAAAATATGACTTATCACGGGGACTTTGCTAGATTATCCCATCTTTACATGGATTCTCATGAGACCTTCATGTTGAAATCTTTAGCACGTCGTAAGGGTTTTATGACCGTGAGGGGATTCTGCCTCCTCTAATTTTCACTTCCATTGTTTGTTTTACAATGTTTTGTAGCTATTCAAGATTTAATGATAAATGCCAAAGATACTTACTCTACGTCTTGATGATTCCTCACATGACCAATAAATATCCTATAAATATGCATGAGTATTTCATGGACAATCCCATCTATTTTTCCTTAGGGATTCATAGGGGTAGTGAGATGTCTCATGGACATACTCGATGGTCTTTTTTGTGATAGGGATGACATGACAAAGGAATTTCTCTAGATGGGTGGAAATTCTTTCTAGTTTCATTTTGTCTTGAGGATCACTAGGGGCACGTCATGTGATGTTTACTACCGTGAGTGGCTACATCATCATCCCATTTTATTTACATTATTTTATTTTAAAGTTATTACGGTTCTAAGGTGTTTGTTTGAATTTTTTTGAGGACTACCATTCTCCCCATATGTATCCATTGTGTGAGTTTTAAGACAAAAAAAGTGGCCACCTCCTTGTATATATTTCCACAATAGTTTCAATGGATTTTTTGAATGGTTTGTTAGCTGATAACTAGATGAAAAAACACATGACATATGGGATCTTATATAGATGTCTTCATGTGATCATTTGTTATATTTAGAACCTTCTCAATAGAGGAAGTACTTTTTTAAGGGACTTTGTGGGATCTTATGTAGGCTATGTGCCACATGTGGTGCATTTTCATGACCTCTTGATGCTCAAGCGATCATGTTTATCATGGCGGATCATGTGATCCATGGGTCTCAGCCTCCTTCTTCTTCATTTTCATTTGAGGATAAAATAATCCACATATCCAGGTATTTATTCTTTTCAGAATTTTCCGATTCTCAATTTGTGTGAAATAAAAAATTCCCCAACTTAGGAGCAGCGCATGTGGGTACAAGGCCTTGGTTTTGAGGAAAGTGAATGCCCAACTAAGGCATTGGCATGTTTCAAATATGTTTATTGGGAAACACTTAGTCTATTGGGTGACTCCTGTTATTTCAAAAAATTCTCTATATATATGGTTAGGGAGGCATTCATTTTACAAGATACTCGTCTTTCATGGAACTATAACCCTGTTTTTATTGCGTCCCCTATCGCAATACAGTTCTAAAAAACCCAATCACAAGACCCAACCACGAGCCCCGCTTTTGCATAGAATGTTATTCAAGAACACTCTTGATCGGGTTCCAATTCAAGATGACCTATAACTATAGTTTTGGTTACTATTTTAACATCATCCATGAGGGATAAAATTTTATTAATGTTTAGACATGTTCTGCTGACATGATCATATGATCGATTTATTGTCATGTGATTTTCATTTCCATATCCAGGTGAGGTGACCATGATTCTCTGAGTGGTCATGTAATTGTATGATTCCATGTAGGTTTATGTGACCCATGAGATCATTTAGGAGTTAGGTGATTAGTGAACTTCATATGTGATTCATGAAGACCTTGTTGACTCATGTGATGCGCATGATGCTACTAGTTTATTATGTATTTATTTTGAAAAGAGTTTATATTCTCTTTGTTTGAAATATGCTACTTACTCTAATTTAGATAGATTCAGGTTCTCATTGAGGTTCCTAAACAGTGGCCAATCAGAGGGACATGATCACTAGAAATCACAAGACTGGCCCCCAATGTCACATGTATTCAAATAATGATATTCTAAAGAAGTTCCTCCCATATGATATTCAAGATTACCCTTAATCTAATTGAAATTATTAATATGGATTCAGTTTACTTTATGATTTCATTATAACTCTTTATGATTTCAATATTACATCTCCCAGGGTTTCAAATCCTTCTCAGTGCGTCCTGATGACAACTGTCGAGTAGGGCCATCTGGTCATAGGTAAACCATGGGGTTTTTATTATATGTTGGAAGACTCTCCTTTGGGCCTGGATGGATAAGATCTCTCTCACCAGACTATCACATAGAAAAACGTGAGTAAAATTGCATCCTCTTTGAACAATAATATCCAAGGATATATCATTAAATGGGATATTCATCCTAGAGTATTAGTGGAAGAGGTGGGGTGAATGGAAGTCCAATATTCAGTTGATGCTTCCCATTAAACCCTTGTTGACTTGGATAGTTCAGTGGGTTAAATCTTGTCATAATTTAATATACTCTATTTTTATTTATATTCTTATAGATACTCTAATATTTGTAGATTCATCCTTCATTACACATTATCAATGAATGCATTTTCTTGAACATTCCATTTTTTTCTATTTTTTTCTTCCATCCATGATGTTCTTGTAATTTTGATGCTTTGATATGATATGACTCACCAATGATACCCATCATTTCTGTAATATAATGTAAACAAGAATGACTATAATTTAACATTGAAATTTTAACATATTCTTCTTTAGTAATACTCATAGATGCCTACTAACAAGTGACTGTTCATTTATAATCGATTCCAACTATCTTGATATCACTTGATTTTAATAAGGATTTCATGGGTATGATATAAATGTCTTATAGGTAGGGTTTTTTTTCTTTTTCTGAGGTTGATTGGTTCAGTGAGCATAGCTTGATTTCTATTAAGGCCATATGGTGGGCCCCACACTCTCTTGTAGGATAAAAATAATTATTGTGATAATATTTATAGTCTTTTGTCTCATACCATATATACATTTAGTTTAGGGTATTTTATATTATACCTTTTATTGATGTAGTTTAGGGTCACCTATCTCAAACATTACATTTCTTTAGTTTAGGGTATTTTAGCTAGGACCTTTTATCGCTTTAGTTTAGGGTGTTTTAGCTCATACCTTATATCACATTAGATTATGGTTTTTAGTTTGGACCTTATATCAATATATTTTATATTATTTAAGATTGCACCATATTTTGCTTTATATTAGGGTCTTTTTGTTTATATCATTTATCTCATTAGTTTGGGTCTTTTGGCTCGAACCATCAATCTCTTTATTTTAGGGTTTTTATTTTAGAACATTTGTTGCTTTAGTTTAAAGTATTTCATCTTAGACCTCATATCACTTTAGTTTAGGGTATTTCATCTTAGACCTTATATCAATTACATTTAGGGTCTTTTAGATCGACCTTCAATTTCTTTAGCTTAAAGTATCTAAGCTCGAACATTCAATTTTAGTATATTGAAGTATTTTATCATAGACATTATAATGACTTAGTTTATTTTATTTTAGATTATACCTAATAAAAGACCATTGAATATGGTTCAAACATGCTAGGAATGAACCAAAACACACTGAGATGTTGGGTTCATCCATGGTGTTTCAAGGGATCAAATGGATTTGAATGAACTTTTTGCAAACGAAAGCATTTTTTGATGACCATAGGTGCATATGCAGAATCCATAGGCAAAAATTCATAGTTAAGGAAATGTTATTTTAAGCTGGGAATCTTTTTTAGAGGTACTGATTATTTATGGAGGTATATCGGTTGAGGGTGAAATACAAGGAATGATAGGTCCACATGGATAGTTGTAGAACTTATGATGTAATTCGTAAACCAAAATTCTGAGTCCATGAATGTGGTACGGGGAATACATTTCGGGGAGGACTATTAACACTTTGAGGTGCCGAGTTCTACCACGGTGTTTCTAGGGCTCACATAGATTGAATATTCTTTCATATAAGTAAGAGATACCTTTATTTTGTGGGTCAGGACCCTGATGTTTTAGTAGAATGGTCAATAAAAATTTGATATCCACTTCCTTCTGATGGTCTATGAAACATTTATGAGGAAATAAACATGCATACAATGAGGATGGGTGTGGAATGAAATCCATCCAGGGAGGATTCAAGCACCCTAGAGAAATTTTTATCTTAAATTATAATGACCTAACCCTATATCTTTTGGTTTTTAGTCACAAGGAATGGACCAAAAAAGGTTCAAGAGTGTGGTGTCACTTTCCTATTTTTAAGAATGGGTACAAGAGAAGGTGACATAGCATTGAGGATTTCAAACCAACTTGGATATTATTTCTTGAACATTGTAAATTTTGATTAAAAGTACATAGGTAAGGAGGATGATATAGGAATATCATACCTAAAATATCCCAAACCATGTTGGGATGCTGGGTTCTATTGCAGTGATGTTAGGGCTCATAAGAATTAGAAATCCCTTTTTCATAGTGACACATTTGGTTGAAGACCATAGGCATGTATTCATGAGTCATAGGAATGCAAGAATAGTCAAGTAAAGGGTCCTTGAAGCCGGGTATCCATTACAGGGACCTTGTATGATTGTGGTGATCAGAGAAACTCAAATCGTGATGTGTGACTTGTAGAAAGTCTAATATCCAAGAAGGTTTTAGGTGCCCTAAAAATTGTGTCACCACGAAGGGAATATATTCTCATGGTAAGGAGACAAGAAAAATCATTACTCTAACTTTTTACAAAATAAGGGAGTCCAGCGAGCATAGCATAGCTTTTACTAGGGATAAAAAGTAGACCCTATGAGAATTATGACATTTTTATTTTCACCCTAATTTTTTCCTAAACCCTGGAGATGAAGAGTTTAAAGGGAAAAGACCTAAATTGTTTCTTTGATCGCCCTTTTTGGATTTCAGTATGACATGTTTTATGTCACTCTTACAAGAAATTTATTTTTTTTAAAAAAATTGGGCTATTATATGATAGAGTTTAAGGTATTATATCCTTGACCAAAATGTAGGATGTTTAATGTCCTGATACATATGGACCTAATATAGGGGTTGATACACAAGAGCCTCATTAAGATATCGGGGGTTAAGAGTACCTCAACATCTGTCTGAGCATGAGCTTAATTTTTTTTAAATCATGGATCGAGGTCCCTGGGTCATGAGTAAATAAATTCCACAATCATATTGGGAGTAATTCATACCACACTAATGTGTCGAGTTCTTCCAAAGTGATGGCAGTGATCACAAGGACCGATAGTCCCTTTTTTAGAGTGATTTGTTTCGAGGTGACCATAGGCACATATGCATAAGGCATAAACTTAAATTCATAGTGAATGAAATGGTCCTTAATGTTGGTTATCATTTCTAGGGGCCTTGGATAGTTATTGTGGTCTGAGGTGCTCATGGAATGAAGTGTTTCTTTATAGATTGAGGTTCTTTAATAGACGATGGAAGAACCCTATTCATTGGATGACCAAAGTAAGGATCTCATGTTACATTGGTAAGGGAAAAAATGAGAGATAGCCTATATAGTTTATCATCACGTAGTGGGGAAATTCTACATTTAGTTTAATTTCATTATGTAAGGACATGAACCATGAAATGTTTTGTTGTGTGATAAAGAAATGCATCATGTAGTTTAAATGTTATGTGACCAATAGGTTTTCATTTCATTTTAAGAGCATATGTTAAGGATGAGGGAACCAACTTTGAATATTTGTGAATGATATATTGTGTACCAAAGAAAGTTTTATATCGATATGACTTGTATGCAGGAAAAATTGATCTTGTGTGAATCAATATCTACCCAATTGGATTGAATCTTTTTTTCAGTTGTGGAATTTAGACATAAGATTGGAGATATGAGCACCACTAAATATCTGGTGGAGATATGAATCAAGATACACTTAGTTATTGAATGAGAAACACTCTACAAGGTCAGACCTGTAGTGGTGGGAATTATATCTTAGTCTGACTCCCACATGTGGGAAGGAAATTATCCATGCAGTTTAATTCTTTGAGATAAGGACATGGATATCCCAACGTGATGGAAAAGGCATGATGTGGTTATTCCCAAAACTAATTTTTTGAGAATTACTACGTATCATTCAATGGAAAGATTCAAGACATACATAGCTCCTAGGGAACTGTGAAGTGTAACATGTTATAGCTAGGAAAATATCAATACATTTTATCGTTAAGTAGACAGGAAGAAAGATATCATGCAATTTATTATCTTGATGTTAGTACATGGGGGTGCTGGAATGTTTTTTATCCTGATTCTAGGAAAATATCTATATATTTTATCATCAAGTGGTTTGGATGATCTTTATACAGTTTATCATCATGTGGTTAGGATGAAGGATACAAGGTAGTTTAATGTCTTGTTTTTTGGACTCCCGCACCTAATAAAAGATATGCAACGTATTTTGTGAGAAATATTTCATTTGTGGGAGGTGTAACATGATCCCCAACAATAGTGGCTAATTAGTATCCTCTATTATGATAAACATTATATATGATATAGGGACATTCCAACTTGGGTTCCGGTTTTGGAAGGGTTTTCCATTGTATCATTCGGGTCTTGAGGGCCAACACCGTCTCTCCTTGGTGAAATGAACATAGGTGATCCATCTTATTCAAGACTCATGGTATCCAATTGTAATGGACCTCTAGGTTTTGTAATGTATGCAACCTGATCTCATCGAGATTCTATAATTCATCCATCCATTTTTGTGATTTGACATCATCCCAAATCATCCCTCAAATGGTTAGTTAGATAGAAGTAAACTGGACCTCTATAGGTAACACTACCTCAGTCCCAGACATCAATTAGTATGTCATTTCGTGGGTATCAGTAATATTTGTGGTATGGAAAGCTCATAGAGCATCGAATATCTTGTCCAGACTTGAATTTTATCCTTTTTCACCATCTTCTAGAGTATATTTGATAGAGTCATATTAAATACCTCTATATATCCCTTTTTTACTACATAATAGTGAGATGAGTGATTGGATTTGATATTTCACTCCTGGAACCATTTCATCAACTCCGTAGAATAAAATTGGGGGTCATTGTCCATCAATATGTGTGAGGGACCACAAACCTGGTGATGATATAGTACATAAAAAATTTGTAAATGTCTTTTATAGAAACATCATTGAGGTGTATTGCCTCATCACATTTAGAGAATAATTCAGTAACAGTATGGATGTACTTGACCTACTTAGTTATGGTAGGGGGTTATAACCCCACAATATCTATTCCCCAAATGGAAAACATCCAAAAATATTTACCTATATGTAGAAATTCCAGATGTCGATGGATGAAGTTTGAATAGAACTAGAATTCATGAAATTTCCTGATAAATTCCACACAGTCATGTATAATAGATTTCTAGTTGTATCCCAACCTCCTAATTTGGTGGTAGGGCTTAGTCCTAGATTGATGGGTTCCCTAAGATCCATGATGGACTTCCACCATGAGGATATACATATATCCTTATATTATGTTTCAGAGGCTGATTCTATCAAATATGTGCTTTTCGAGTTATCTTAGTTCATGTAGAACATATTTCATGGTAGAGTTTTTTTCATGGCGGCAAATCTATTCCCTCACGGCTCAGTCTTTTAGGAGAGTCTCATTTTATAGATAACCAATTATGGGCTCCATCTCTATATGTGTGTTCATTGGTTCAGCATGCTATAGGGTGATGTTCAACTAATTGATTTTTATCCATATCAAATATTAAAATTGAGGAGACCATTCTTTGATGTGTGATATCGAATATTACTTCATCTTAATAAGGGCCAGCCGAGACAGTGGTTGCATTAGCCAATGTGTCAGTGCAACTGTTATGTGATTTGGAAACATGATATAGTGTGGTATCAAAAGGAAACTCTTTCATCAGTCCACTAACACAGCTAGTAATAGGGGAATGCTATTTCTTTTTTACTGTATATTCACCATTGTTCTTCTTTATGAGTTTTTCAGAATCCACTTTGATATACAAGTAGTCAATTTAAAGCTTTTAGGCCATCTCTAACCCATTGATGAGGGCTTTGTATTTTTCCTCGTTTATTATTCATCCTATGGATATTGATAAAGAGTACTGAAAACTAATTTATCATGGGAGAAAAATAATATCCCAAGAACAACCGAAATGAGTTTTGAATTTTCCATCATTTTACCTATAAGACTTTGGGAGGTTCTATCAAAATACATCTACCATGTGTGCAGAGTGTCATTGTCAAAGAATACCTGCCCTTTTGGAAGCTTGGTGTCCACCCATGAATTTTCTAGGCTATGATTTCTTACTAGGAAATCATCCAATGATTTATCTTTCAATGACATAAGGGGTATGAACGGAATGTCATATTCCTATAGAATGATCACCGATTGGGCCAATTTCCAAGTTAACATAGGGAGGAAAATGATATACTTGTGTGCGTAAATATGGGTGACTAGGTGGGCATTTTCATACTAAAATTAATGGCTCTTATTTTTCATTTTTAATATGAGTTTGTGGAAGTCCTTCTCGAACTTTGATAATGTTGTCTTAGTAAAAAACATTGTTCTGCTGAGGTAGTAGAGGCAGTTCTCACTCCCTGTGTCATTTTCCTGTATAAGGAGGATGCCCAATGAGTGTTCCATGGAGACAACTTAAAATATTATGGACTCCCTTCAAACAAAGGTATCAGAACTAGTGGGTTTAGTAGGTATGACTTCATAATTTCAAAGGATTATTTGAAATCATCATCCCAATGACTGGTAATTCCCTTCTTCATAAACCTTGTGAAAAGGAGTGCTTTTCTATCAAGGTTGGCTATGAATCTCTAAATTTAGGTGATGTGACCTTGGATTCCATAAGTAATTTGATATTAATAGGGGTGAAATTTCTAAAATAGAACTAGTATTCTTTGGGTTGACCTTGATGTTGTGTTGGTGGACTACAAATACAAGGAACTCTCCTTATCTTACATAGAAAGGGTATTTAAGCAGATTCATCTTTAAACTATTTTGTTTTAGATTTTCCAATATTTTTTGAATATCTGTTAAGTTATCACATCACTCTCAGGTTTTTATAACCTGGTCATCAACATAACATTTAGATATCCTTTCCATTAATGTCTTAAAAATATGATGCATGGCACATTGATATATGGCGTTTGCATTCTTTAACCCAAAGGGCATGACATGGTATTAGAATATCCCATGAGGAACTCTGAAGGTTGTTTCTTCCTTATCTATATGTTCTATATTATATTTGGTTTTCCTTGAATAACTGTTCATGAATTAAAAGCCATTGAATCAAGAAAATGCATTGATTAATAGTTTTGTAATCAATAATGGGAAACCACCCTTTGGGAAGTGGTGATTAAGGTCTCTAAAATAAATACATACCCTCATATTCCAATTCTTTTTATTGATGAGAATCATTTTGTAAATCCATATAAGGTATTTCACTTCTTATAAAAAGTTTTATTTGATCAATTTATCAACTTCCACCTCTTCGTTGGTGGTATGAGAGTGGTGCATCCTCTTAGCTAGATTCTTAAAGCCTCGATGTTCATCAGGTAGGCTAGCATGGTGTGTAGCTATATTTAGAATCAGTCCAGGCATTTGCAAATAGTTCTATGAGAACATGTATCGATGATGATTTAGAAATTCAATGTAAATATATTTCTATTTAAAGGGAATGGCAGCAGTAATCAGAGTAGGTAGTGGGTCATCTTCTATTTCATGATTTATCTTCCTAAGCTCATCGATGGTGGTGGAGACACCTTCCTCGAATGAAGGAGGGGAATTACTATGATCATCCTCATCTCCCTCTAATTATGAGTCTATGGTGACATTTTAAGATGAAGATGAAATATGAGGGCTTATTTATCACCATCAAGATGAGGCAGGCCATGAAAAGAGACTTTATCACCCCTATCATTTGAATCATTACAAAGTGACTCCAGTGCAAATTGATTTTTACACTATCAGTAGGGGAAGGGGGAGCTTGGATCTCTGGGATTAGGTCAATCTACACAATGAGATTTATGGGTAGAACATAGTCACTTTTGAGTATACTCTAGGGGATTGTGGGGGATATCAATAATCCATTATTATCTACATCTTGTGAAATATCATCCAACATTGGTTGTTTTCCTCCCTTTTTGAATAATCTTTCTTCAGCATATGTGGATTTAATTGTTTCAAAGGGGTCACTATCACCATTCAGTATGCATAATTTTCCATCAATGGTGTATTTTAGATGTTGATGCAATGTTTAAGGTAAAACCATGTGTCTATGGATCTACGACCATCTTAGAAAGACATTATATATAGTGTCTTACTGGATAACCATAAACTTAACTGAAAATGTGAGGTCCCCAATCTGAGTTTTGAGTTTTATCATCACGAGAGCTCTTTTCTCATAATTATAATACAATTTAATGTTCACCTTTATGGGAGACAAATACCCTTCTCTATATCCCAAACATTTGAAAGTTGAAATTGGGATAATATTGATCATGGATCCATTTTCGATCAGATCTCTTCAGATGTAGAGATTACCGAGTCTTCGTGAAACATATAGGGGTATTATTTTCCTATTAATTTCCTCCCACATATCATGTTTCATAAATGATATTTCAACATTAAATTCTACTAAAATGGCCTCCATTCGACAGACCTCGACTACAACAACTTTTGTCTCACATTCCTGTATGCTATGGAGGGCTTTCATGAGTGCCTCAATGAGTTCTTTCAAAACTATTGCACATCTAGGATTTAGAGTTTGGCTAGGACTAATGTCATTTACTTCATAATGTCATGATTTTTGTGCCAAAGGTTAGAGCTTTCTGATATGGGGTTTCTCTTAAAAATACGTCTTCTGAACTAAGGTATTATAGGTAAATGGACCTAGTGGTTATGAAGAGGTTGTGGGAGCATCTTCTATTAGTGTCATGAGTTATTCCATCCTTCCCCTTTTTCTAGTATTATCAGATAATTAAACCCCCTCTAGGAGGTCATGAATGAAATTTTTGTGTGGGAGACTACTGGATGGTTCTGAGACACCACCATGTCTTTTTTGGGCTCATTTTTGTTCATTTCCATGGGTATCTTCATCATATATGTCCTCTATAGGAAAATCAAAAATATTGGGTCTGAACACGCTCATGGTGTCCCCTTTATCACTAGTTCCTAGGTATGGTGCATCCACATCCCCAATTATATGTGTCGAACTCGCATTTTGACACCAAATCATCATTAGAGAAGGTTTATTTAAAGTGTAACACATTTATAGAACCAAATATGAGCTCCTCATATGATGAGGATCCAATTTTGTTGGGTGGTTGTCATGTTTCAGATATTATATGAATGAAATATTCAATATTGACAACTTATATTAGTGGAGAATATGACTCCACATCTTATGTTTCATCCTAGTTCCGATGTCCACACCCACATCTTGGAGTTATATTTAATGTTGCCTCATTAGGTGGAATAGCTATCCGGGGTCTCCATTGTTGTACTCGCATGGTTTCATGATCTCAGTTGACTATTTCTCAAGTCATTCAGTTATCAAGCTTTGGTGAATTTCTAGCAGAGACCTTATTCTAGTAATCCTCCTCTTCTGAATAGGAAATGGTAATGCAAGACACCTACGTTGAGGACTTATATAACCCCAATTTACTTTAATTGACCATGCCATAAAGTATTTCATTTAAGATGAAGCAATCCTAGATAATATGACACAACATTCTATTGAAAGGGTGGTAGCTGGGACGATCGATGAGGTTGAACTCATCGGGATTCATAGGATGTGGCAGCATGAGTATGTTATTGTTTGTGGATGCTAATAAATATCTTGGGGACTTGTTTATTTTGGATGGAGTAATTTTTATTAATATGATCCTCAAATCCTAGATAACCCTAATTTCTCTCTGCTTATGGTCGAGGGTGATTCTTTGGTTTTCACTACTTGATAGGTGGATTTTAGTGGTTTGAGACCTCCTTGGGAGTTTGAACAAGAACTACTTCTAGATTTAGAGGTAATTCTATAGATTCTTCTTTACCTAGACTGGTCCCAAATTTTGTGGCCCTTCGTCGATTTTTTATTAGGTTCACTAAATTCTGTCCTCAAGTCATTTCACCATTTCATCAAACTCCTACAATCAACCTAGATTTTTCATTGGGATCAGCGGTCTTAGAAAATCATCCTAGTAATTTTTAATAGAGAGTTACACAAGTTTCTCCTATGAGATAGGGTTGCTATTAGAATTGATTAAACCATTAAACCTAGCTATTAATTCATACACCCACTACTTATCACGTTATTTTCATTTCTCCGGGTTAGCAATAATCATTTTCCTTATTGTGAAACTAAAATGATTAAGGAACCGTTGAATATGTTCTTCCCATCCTGCAATAGATTTTACCGGTAGGCTATTTTACCATACAATGGTTGGACCATTCAGAGTCTGTAAAAAACACCTCAGCTTAGTCACCTCTTATTGATATAAACGGATCATCATCATCCCACATCAGTATACAAAGTGTGTGAGATACTGTTCAGGGTTTACTCTACTATAAAATGTGGAGAAGGAAGGTTTTATGTGATTAGGTGGAGGTGGAGTATCATCCCCCCATTCAAGATATGGTTTCTTCTTAAGATTCACTTATGTGAGTCATTTTTAATGGAATCCATTTGATTATCTAGGGACATGATGACATTAACAAGCTCTTGGGGAACAGATGTATGATCCATATCCCATTTACAAGTAGAGGTCTGGGCTCAACAAGGTGGATTTTCATCTCCAACATATTCTCAATTCATCATATGACTATATGATTTATTTGAAGATGGATTGGATATCACCACAAAAGAGGAAAGTGGTGAAAGTTTTTAACTTCCTCATTTATATTCCCTGTCTCCCTAGATCCTGGTCCAATATGGCACTAAGATTCTATTTTTTTAAGAGGATCGGCTCTTATGGGAGGATGTGTATCTTCCTCATCCTGAAGATGATACCCATAAGGGATGTTTCCACTGAGTACATCCTCATTGATTTACCTAAGAGTTTGTATCTAACTCTTATATTGTGGTATATATTCTTATATTGGTGGAACCTCAACTATTCTAGCTGGTGATTGGGATGTGGAAAAACCTTTCCCTTTTTCAGTATTCCATCATGGAGGTGGAAACCCATTTTTCAGAGGTTCCAGATTTTTGAGCATTCTCTAGTCCAGGGAACGTGTAGCCTTGGTTGGTGCATCTATATCACCCTGCCCTCGAGGAACTTTTTCCATGTTACGACCCTCTAAATTTGAGGATTGATCATCAATGACTTTGATATTTAAAATGAATACATTTATAGAGTCATATCAGAAAATAGTGGTTATGTCATTACATTAAACAAAAACATGACGTATCTACACCGCCTTCATAGGGATCGTTATTAGAACCCATTTCCATATTGGTTTGTTTTGGCATGAGACCTGATAGGGGTCTAACCACCTTCATCATACATTTATCCTATCATGACCTATGAGTAATGATCTTGATGGAGTTTCTAATCATGATTTCAAAATGGGACTCCAAAATTAGAGGTTTGTCCTACACTGGGAGGAAAGGATAAGATTATTACCATTGATCTTGTCCTCCCATCCTAGAGAAGACTGATCCTTCTATGGTAATGATGATGGTGAAAATTCCACTAACCCTGTGGGGTTGGGTTTATTTGGCTCCTCAATTTTAAATGATTTCTCTTGTCATTGAGGATCCAATGATTCCAGATAGGGAATTGATGATTCTATAGATGGACATTGAGATATAAATTTTTACATCCTATTTGGATGGGGGTGATCTATAATTGTTATTAATGTCCCCCGGATCATTTTAGTGGATTATGATCTTAGGGATGGTGACTGAGATATAAATTCCCCCAACCCAGTGGGATGGTGTTTTTTTGGTGCTATTGAGGATATGTATTGAATACTCTCAAGAATTGATGAATTGAGGGGTGGAAGTAGTGGTAGATATTCTCTTAGTCTAGTTGTACATGTCTACTCCTAAATAGTTTCTATAAAATATACTAATGCGGCCCATTTTATGAGGTGAAGTTGTGATCCCATATGAGTTGGGTGTGATGCCAACCAATAATGAGAATCATTCTTTATGAGAAGTTTTTCAAGTGATCACAACTTTGGTCTCTATGTCACAAATGAATTCTCATCTCATTGAGGGGCCCATTTCGATGTCCTTTTATAAATCACATCTAATTTCTAATGATGTTTGCACATCACTGATTTGGGGAAATTCTGTTATAGTGAGAAACAGGCCCGAGCCTTACCTGATACCCTAATTTATTTGAATGCTATGACACTGCATGACTCTACATCAATGGGGTTCTACTATTCTAGGTGTGCAGAAATGTGTAATGCTTCATAGTATCCCCTTCCTCAGATAATTATGAATGATGTGGATTCGGAGATCAGCTATTGAATGGTTGTGATGTAATGGTGGAAATCATGTTTCAAATTTTCAATGTTCTTTTTTGATTTTTGATCATGTTCCATGAATATATTAGTAAGGTCTAGTTGACAATAGAGTACATTGATTGTCTAAAAGGGGACCCTCACATCCTAGATAAGCGAGGATTCTAGCCTTCAGTCACAGATTAGTATCCCAACTATTTCATTGTAGATAAGGCATGAACTCCTATTCTAGATCATTTGGGATCTGATATTCAGATGTAGAGAGGGGAAACAACATTATTGGGAGGTTTTTTCAGGATAACTCACTCCACATATCAATGTAATCATTCTCTTCATCATACTTATATTCCTCTATCTAGTCAAACAATACAAGATTCTTGTTATGGTCACATGCTGACTAGAGTGGAGTGTTGCTTGATGTTGATGGGGAACCATATATAGGTGACCCTAGTGTTCGAACCTCTTTATACAATGGAATAGTAGTTTTTAACACATATCTATTTGGAGGTGCATGTGAAAGGTTATTATTTCTTTACCCCTCTGAGATATCTCTGTGGTGAGGTTGCCTATAGTGGATGTTAGGAGTACTATTACTACGAACCATCTTCACCATACAATGAGGAGGACTATCGTGGTACTGATCAACTTCTATTTCATTTGAAGATTTGATTGACCATTTTGACATTTGGAATTTGTCTCGAATGGGCTCAAGGACAATTACATAGAGAATATTGGGAATTATACTCTCGATATGTGACATGGTTAGAATAAGTGGACATTCAATTTGAAATTGGCTAAGGATATTAGTATATTGTAAGGATGTTAAAATAAATTGCTTATAATATTCTAGTGTTGTAGGGATATGAGGATACTACTATGAATATGATGAGGTATTCTAATAGGCTTCCTCATTATTTATGGGAATATGAGTTATTTCTAAGGAATTTTTCATCCTTACATGGTGATCCTTAGTCAGGATGGTAGTATGAACCCAATCCTGATCCTTTTGAATATATCGATGCTTTTTACAAGTAGAGATATGAGCCTTCTCCGAGGCTTGGTAAACACTCACTAGGTGAGTGTTAGTGGGAATAGGAATATAAGGATAGTTTAAATATTCATTCCTAGTTAAAATAAGCCAAAAAAACCTTCGTAATGGGATAACAGATATGAGACTCCACCTATATTTCCTTTGAATGATGCATGTGAAGTCTCTCATCAATAAAAGTAGGAATATGAACCTAGATTTAGGGATATTCTAGAATATGCTAGGAAGATTCACAAATAGTAAGATTATAATATCCTGAGGTTTTTTCCATTCTCACTTGGTCATCCTCTGATAGAACAAGGATATATCCCTGATCTTGCTCCTTTGGAGTATCCTAATGGACTTCATCAACTGGAATGTGTTCCCATCCATAGTATTCTTCCCCTATCACTTGTTTATCCATATCCAGAATGGGGATATGAGCCTGATGATGGGAATTAGGAATATTCCCACAGATGTTTTCAATAGACATGTGCCCAAGTCCAGAGGCATGTGCCGCTCTCACATGGAGATCCCCAGTTGGAAAGGAATTATGAGCCTATTCTGAGGCATCTTACATTATTATAATGTGTCAATAATTCTTTTAGATGGGATTAAGAATGTTCAATTCCTCCATAAAAGGCACTAGATCATTATGATTAGAGTATTGAGATATTCTAGATTTAAGGATATGAATTTGTACATGTCCTCTCTTCTAAACAAGTGTTGTAATATGTGGACAGAGGACTTGAGCTGTCGGAGAAATATAATGTAATATTAGGAAAGTGTGTGTAGGGATATAATATTAGAAATTTTACATCTCCAATATATACTAGAATATGTATTCGATTGAAGTGGGAATATGTTCCCACTTATGTCTTCTTTTTCCCATTATATTATACCAGTGGACATCATGCATAAGGGTAGGTATATGTGCCTCTCTATTTCTCAATGCTTAAATACATCCATTGAACTGTTTTGAGTGTGTATGAATATGATTCTTCTAAGTAGTTAAAGACATAATATGTTAGTATACTTCATCAGGAGGAGTAGGCATATGAGCCCACTCCTGAATATCCCACATCTTCCATGCCTAATGTTTCTTCCTTACTAGATGTGCATGGGTATCATAGGTGATAACATGCCTAGGGGTACCCCCATCAAGTTACTGGTGGGTACTGATGGGATAATGCTGGCGACGGTGGATGATAGGTGTCATCCTCAGTGGACCCTAATTCAAGAGGTATCTATATTTTACTTGCTAGTACCCATTCATTAGATATTCAAGGTGGCAGTTGTCACCATCTGAGGATAAGATCTTGATGTAGTTTATTGTGGTGTTGAGGGCCACTGGATTAGCTATAGTATTCCATGGATGATGCAGAAATTATGATTTCAGTAATTGGTGACCTTCACGGGTGACTTCTAGGGTTGGGATTGTACTGCATTATCTGTAATCCTGAAAAAATGTGTTCTCCACAAGACATTGGAGTTGTCGATTAGGTGAGATCGTTTTCCTACCCACGAGGGTTACAACCCAGGGTGATTTACCAAAGTGATCTCTGGATGAGGAAGACATTGTCGCAGATTAAGAATCATTTTATGAGAGCAGTATCTGTAGTCATATAGAAAAAATGGAACAAGGTCATCAATTAGTACAATATCGTAGGCATAATATGGTCAATTAGATATGAATAGTGAATTCAATTGTTCTTTTAATCCCAATCTGTCTATTCTTCTCACTTGGACTAATCAAAACGAGGTTGGAATTATTTATAGCAACCCCAATCACTATGGATTAGTTACAAAATTTGTTTTAGTATTATAATTTTTTGTATAGGGTATGCATTGAAAAATGGCCTAACTTATGATTAACCAATCATTATTTTATATGAGATCTCACATCGTAAATTACATTTTTTTTGTATAGTTTTAAAAAAAATGTATTTATGGGTGATAAGAAACATGTTTTATTACTTGATAGATTCACGCCAGGTTCACCATTTGTTCATTGGGAAAGTGGGATGACTGCAAGGTGCATTTGGTTCGAACTAATAGTTGATTATGGGGGGTTTATTTTTATCACAATCATTAACGTCGGGTCACCATTTTCATTATTAATAGAAACTATCAATAGTCCCCTCATCCACAACTGGGTTAATATATAATTTCCAAATGTAGGTGTTGAATTGGGGTTTCACGCCCAACAATGCTTAGGGACTAGTGATTGGTCAAGAGGATGGCAGTTTGGGCTCATCATATCTTATTTGGATGAATTATTCCCTACTCTGTGAAGCTCTTATAGATTTAATATATGTTTATGTTGGGAAAAAATCCCTCAGGGTATCATTGAAGCAATTTTTTAGGTGATTGTGTTTGTTGAAAAAGTGGACATCTGAGTGGTGATTGTTGACAAAGAAAAACAATGACATGCCAATTTGTTGACAAAGAGGATTTCATTATAGAATTTTGAGTTCAAGAGCTGGGGTAAATGATCCATGTTTGATTAAAGAATTTCAACAAGAATAATGGATGATCTGGAGGTTGTACAAAAGAACAGATACATGGTGGCGTCATTTTCCAGTGTTTGCCAAATTTTTGGGCCTGAAAATCGTCAAATGAAGAAATGTGGTTTTTGGAAAAGGGACTTGTGCTCCATGTACTTGAAGGCTTGTAAACTTGGGCGCCATATGTAATTCAAGATCAGATCATCAAAATATGGAAAAGGGATAAGTGTCGCACAAGTATTGGCGGTGTCGTGCAAGTGATTTGCGCGCCATGAAAGAGACTTGCGCGACGATGTCTTGGAAGCTCGAGAACTTGCGCCCCTGTGGTTTTTCAAGATCAGAAGATCAAAATATGAAAAAGGAAATAGGTTTGTGCAAGTCTCGAATTAGTTCGTGCAAGTGACTTATAAGATAAGAGACCTGCGCTTCGAGACTTGCGTGCCGAGGAGAAACTTGTGCGTCGTCACGCAGGGGTGACCAAATGACTATAAATACTGGACCAACCCTCATTCTTCACTGGACTTCAAAACTTTGAGAAATCAGAGCTCCCATCGCACAGGTTTGGGGGTCATGCAAGTGGTCAGTGATCGTGCAGGTGGAGTTGCGCGCCAGTGTGAGGAGTTGCGCGCTACTGTGAGAAGTTGTGCGCTGGTTGGTAGTTGCGCCCCATTATTGGTTTGGGTGTAAAAGTAAGAGAGTCACGCAAGTTTGGAGTTGAGGAAGCTTGTGTCGCGCAAGTGTGTGTGGTGGACTTGCGTGGCCGTTGTGACTTGTGTGCCAATACTTGCGCGCCGAGATAGGCTTATGCACCATGTAAGGTTTATTTCTGGCAGTGATTTTCGGGCTGCGTGGAATCTGGAAATTTTCCTGATACCTTCAGTGCAAAGAGAGATTCATCTACGCGTGAACGTTAGGATTCAACAGGTCATCTACTTATAGAGGAAGATGAATTCTTTCATGAAAACTAGGAGACCTAGAGGTCTATATACTGTGAGTGGATCCTTTCCAACGCAGTGAGCAATGGAAGAGGAAGAAGGTGATCCTCGCCACCAGTAGTGAGACAGAGAGAGAGAAACAGGGAGTGACCCTTGGGAAAGCAGTGAGCTGACCCTAAATCGTGTAAAGGCAGTGAGCCTGGGACAGAGTGACTATACCCAAACCTTGTAATCCACAGCTAGTGAAGTTTAGTGGAATTTTGTATGATCGACAACCAATCGGTGTATGCTCCTTGGACGTATCCCTTAGCGGTGAACCCAGTAAAATCATTGTGTCTTGTTCATGCTTTACTTTCAACTTACATCGTGCAACAAGAAAGAGAGAGAAGTTTGTTTTGCTTAACAGCGAAATAAGATTAGAATGGGCTTTAATTTTAAATTAGTCATACCCTGATTCACCCTTCCTCTCAGGTTATTCATCCTTGTGGACCTAACCGTTTAAAAACCACTTCTTAATCCCGATACATGACTTATTACCCTAAAAAATGATTATGGGATAAATGTATATTTTTTAATGAATATGGGGATATCATTATAGAATCCATCTATATATATTTTACGTTCTTCATCAATTTCCCTATAATGGAAAACTACTTATCTATTGAATCTGTAGAAATAGGATTTTCATAATTTTCTACCTCGTAGGGAGGTGGTTAATATTCTATGTAGGGTATTAGACCATTATGAGGTGTCATATGTATCATAGTTATTAGAGGAATCAAAACTCACATAGTTCATCATATTCATGTAGTTTAACATAATATGGAATGGACATATATGAGCCTTCTAAGGAACTGGGTTCTCATGCTCAAGTCCTTAGGGTATATCCTCTATATTCTGATTATGGAGATAATCCATGTTTTTTTAGTTCACTTGGATTCTCAATTCACTGGTGGATGACATAGAATAATCATCAAATTGAATTGATTGGGTCTTGATGGGGTATATGTTGAATACATGATGGGGCTCACACTGAAGTTGGTCTCTATTTGATCTCAGGCCTTATATTGTTTTCTTATTTATCCAGGTTATGGTTGGAATCAAAGTTCACAATGTTTACCCACACTATTAGAACTCTCCCAATGGTATATTCCCTTATATGAGGTGAATATATCATTCCACTCAGTGGGGATTACATACTATCATTGCCCTAGGTGGTGGTGATTTGTGATAAGAATGATTTGACCATTGAAACTCCCTAAGCCCATGTGAGATATTCATGGTGTGAGAAATAAATTACGAAAAAGAATAAATTTCATTACTTTTGGATATGGGACTTATACGTTGGGACTACCCTTATAAGATTAATATGGATCTCGAACCTTGGGGAGGTATAATATATATATAGGTTATGGAAGGAATAAATTTTTTCATAGTTCCCATCATTTTTAGTCCTCTAAGGGATGAGTTTGGGTAATCATTCCATGGAATCATTAGATCCCAATGGTTGAAGAGTCAGAGATGTGATGGGTTCCGCGTTGAGGTAGATGCCCATTTGAGTTTAGGTATATTCCTTAAGAAGGAATCATTAATTTTCTGGGTATAGCTGGAATTAGAGTCCTCATAGTTCAATTAATTAGGGAATATACAATGATGTTTCCCTGGTCTTTATGTAGTTTTATGGTGTATATTGTATGATTATTGAAACACCATAATCCCTTTGGATCTCTGATCATTATGTGAAATAAGGATAAAAATAATCAATTTCATTTCTTATTTATGTGGGACTTATGCGATGGGTTTGGCCTGGGGAAGATGAATATGGAACACGAACCTTGTCGTGGTATCCTACATATCTTGGTTGTGGTAGGAATCAGATTCATCATTATTCCCCCGACCCGGAGTCACAAACTAAGTATTCCCTTATAATTGGGTCTTACACACTAAGGAACATCATGGTTATCAAATCATGATATTCCCTTTGGATTGGTCCCTCTTTCGTATTTGACATGTGTTGATTCTCTACACAACATGCCTAAATTTATTTCTATTCTTGTCATAGAGTGTCTTCCTAACATGTTCAAAGACAATTTAATGATCCAATGGACTTTTCAATAGGACGTCCTATAATATTGATGACATGTCTGAGGGATGTCACATGATTCATATTGGCATGTCTGGAAGACATTGCAACACTTGTCCAGTTGATCCTGAAATCCATCACATGACCCAGATGATATGTCTAGAGGGTGTCATATAATCTAGGTGAGTTTACCAGATATCATGGTGAGAGCTAGTGGACACATGTGGATGGAATTGTGAGGGTCAATTTGGCATGTATCGGTGGGTGTCGCATGTCCTAGATTACATGTCTAAAGGGAATCACGGGAATTGGATGGCGTGCCCGGAGGGCATTGTGAGAGTCAGTCAACATGCCTGGGTGCTATCGCAAGATTTAGCTAAGGTGTGTTTCTATTTACATATATGTCTAGTGACACATATGAAGAAAATTATATGGATTTAATGGTGATCCAATAGAATATAATGAGACTTGGGTGGATTTTATAGAGAATTCCATGTGACATGACTTGACATGTATGGAGGACTTCACATCACTCAAATAGTATACAAAATAAATTTTGTGCGATCTAAGTGAAATGTCCTAATTCTTCCATGTGTCTTGGGTTATTCAGATGAATCGAATTAGGGTAATCATTATATGTTCATTTATGAAGTATCTCACCTTACATATTTTTTATATCCCTTATTTTCTGAATTCCTTATACTTGTTCAGTGCTAGATTGTATAAAATATTGGGTGATTTAGAAGGTGTGTATGATATTCAACATGTGCCCTTCCATAATTCCTTCACATGATCTATTAGTGATCACACGAACTGGTTATACATTTTTATGGGTTTCTATGTATACTTCCTTGAACCTACCTGATCAGGAGATTTTTTAGTCGTGATATCAGTCGCTCTGAGAAATATACTCTTGAACCAGCACAAGGGTTCGAGATCTCATGATCATGATGGTTGTGATCTCGGTCCATTGAAGAGTCCACCATGTCGTGGTTGGTAGAGGTGAATTTTATATGTTGGGGTGTGAGATTTATAGGCCTTTCCACCTCAAGGATTATCCAATTTGATCAGTGCATATCACGTGAGTCCATGATGGAGTCTAAGAAGGGCTTTAGTGTCAATCATCTTCATGAGTCTCTACTGTGGATTGCTTCGAGGTCATTGCCTAATTTTCAGCGACCCGAAGTCCCTCCCCTCAATTTCTCATTTATTTAATTATTTCCAATTAATGAAAGATTATTGAATTATGTGTTCGTGTATAAGGACTTCTATATTGTCATTTTGACATGTCCAAGTATCCTCACAAGATCAAGGTGTACTTCCAATGCTATCTATGTGATAATAGGTGACTAGTATGGGTCCCTCTGTGAGATAGGAATGACTTGTCAGGGGGACATTGTGAGATCAGGCCAGATTTCCAAGGAGTCTTGTGAGACCATGTTGGAGATATTATTAGTGTATCACAATGGTTTTTTGACCATGAGAGGCTCCCTACTCATCTTTGTTTTTCACTTCCATAGTTTATTTTACGAAGGTTAGTAGTTATATGAGATCTCATGAGTAATGTTAAAGATAATTACTCTACCTCTTGATGATGCATCATGTGACCAATAAATATCCTTTGGAGATGTGATAGTATTTCATGGAAAATCCGATCTGTTTTTTCTTAGGGAGTCAATAGGGGAGTAAAAGATATCTTGGATGTATCTAATGTCGTTCTCATAATGAGGATGAAATTCCAGTGGGATTTTACAAGACAATGTAGACATATCATTGTGGTCTCACGATGTCTCTCTAATCTCTAGGGGCATGTCACTGACGTTTTTGACTGCAAGTGGATCCCTCCTCCCCCTATTTATTTCATTTGTTTTATTTTAAAAACACTTCAGAGACTTGTGAGTTTGGTTGAATGTTGTTGAAGAAAACTATTACCCACATTGGTGATCCATCGTGTGAGGTTTATGAATGAAAAAGGACTCCACATTTTGGACATTTCCTTACAATTTTAGAAGTATTTTATGGATAGGTTTCTAGGTGCTGGCTGGTTGATAATCTACATGACCTGTGCGAGCATATGTGGTTGCCACTGTGTGATCATTGGTTTTCAGGGGAAAATTCGCAAGAGTAAAAGGAATTGTCCAAGGGACTATTAAGGATATTTTGTAGGATTTGTTTTTCATATGGTGCCTTTGAGTAATCTTATTTTGGTAACATGATCACGTATGTCTTGGAGGGTCACACGATACATGGGTGTCGACTACCTTCTTATTTTATTTAATTTTTGTGTGAAATAATACCCATATCCTGATCATTTGTTAATTTTTAAATGTTAATTTGGTGGGAATCAATAGTCGGCCTCAACCTTCTCTATCTCTTCCCGATAGAGAATAAACCTACTTCCATTGCTGCTGAAACAGTCTTACATGGATAATCCTATATCGGGTGAAGTTGAACATGTCCACCTCCACCATACAAAGCTTGAATAACCACTAATATCTGATTATAATGATGACCATAAACCCCATATAAAAATCATAATGGACTAAATCCCCTATGAAAACCATGGAGAAAACTTATGGTGACCCTACATTTCATGTATGACTATTACATCATTTTAATGAAAAACAAGAAAATAGTATTACAGTCCAGGATCCAAATGTTTAGTGTCTTGGGAAAATAAGGACCATATATAACATCTAAATAATAAAAAATAAACATTATTTAATTCATTCTTATCTAGATTCTTATTTGACTTTAAGTACTCTTTATTATTATTAATCCCCTAAGGATATATATCAATGAAATGGGTGAGCTAAAATCTCAGTATGAGGATCAATAAAAACATGGACCAATATAACACTGGTGGGCATAATCACCATCATTGTAACATAATCATGGGATAATAATCGTAATCATGAGAGGAATAAATAGATAAATTAATGGAATGAGGAAATCCATAAAAATGAAACATCATCCCTAAGTTGTTAAATACCACACAGATTTGTGAACAAAGCTAGCATCACGTTCATGCATAACATATTCTCTAATCACAACATCATAATAATTTTAAACTTATATTGTATTATGTTTATGAATATTTCACACTATCCCATGAGATAAATCACATTACAAAATGCATTGGATCACTATATAATTCTAGGTTCACCTATCACATCATAACATTTACATAATCATTCATGGAACATAAAATTTATAACAATGTTAAACATAAAGTAAAACATGGAATGAAAATGGGTTTCATGATTATTTCATAAATCAGACACTCATGTATAAAAAATGGGGTTCCAAAAATATAAAGGTAATAACCTACTTGGTATAAGAATCCTCAATCACAAGTGAAGAAGAAAAAGTCTCAAGAGTAGTAAACGATGTTTTTTATAAAGAAGTGTTCTTTGGGAGAAAAAGTTTCAAATGTCCTAGATAATAAAATTAATGAATAAATGAATTTTATTTGATTAATATTAAATTAATATCCACATTTAAATTTGGAATGAAAGAGGAATAACCCAAATAAAGGAGATTGGGTTTGAGAATCCCTTTACCTTACGTCTAAAAGATAACATAATATTAATATCCTGGATAATAAAATTAGGCTAATTAATTAATAAATAATCACCTAATTATACATTTAGTTTATTAATTTTATTTTTATTTAGTTTTTTAATGGACATTATGATGATTTATATAGTTCAATTTCATTGTTCGATAGTGTTCTATTTTAGGATATTTCATGATCAATTCATTCATATATATGTATGGAAGATCAAGTAAAATTAGAATAATTATCAAAAATTGAAATTATTTGTTGTTAATGAATCCCTAGATGATTAAATGGTTGAACATATTATATTTTTCCATATATGTGGATGATTGATTAGATTACATGTTAATGAATATCGTTTAGACTAATTTTTTGGGTACTCAATCACCACAAACTAGTTGTGTTTTATTACATGGTATTATGTATATATAAAAGTTATAGAACATTAAAAAGGTTATAAAATTAATTGTAAAATATTTTTTAACCATTATAATGGTTTTATGACCAAACTTAAATTCTTTAATGGAAAATGAAAACCTTTCTTCCTCGAATGTGATAAATTGACACCTAACAAACGATGTTTTCATTTTTCGAGTAAAAGAAAAAGGGGGAAATATTTTATGATAGATTATTGCATTAACATAGTGGGTAATAGTATATATAAGATACTGGAGTTATCATTTCACTTGGATAAAGGGAGATGAATATAGAATATGGATGGAAAATAATTTGGAAAGAAAATAAAAGAAAACGGAAACAGATTTTATGTATTGAACTTATTTTCCTTAAAAACCAACTTAGGGAAATTGGAATTGATATTTTGTTAATAAAAATTTTTCTCAGACATGGTGAAGATTCTTGGGAAGAGGATTGGATAGATATGGGACATTCTTCATGGCTTCGGAGGTGTAAGGAGAAGGGGTCATGAGGGGTTTGTATTATTATTTTATTGTTTAGTTAATTATTTAGGCTTAAAACTATGAATATTTCTAATAAAAATGAATAAATAAATTAAATTATTAAGGATTTTTCAATATTATGTTTCTTACATAATCCATACATCATATATGACTCAAAAATTCATATATTTGTTAAACACAAAATATTATCATATTTCACTTTTTACCAAAAATTCATCTATTTTAGAAAAATCCCAAATATTATCCATAACCATTTTTTGATGTAAATAATTCAAAAATGAACTCCATTTTTTAAAATAATTTTCTACATGGGATAAACTTAAATTTTTAAATAAAATCATCATTTACTAAAAAATACCCATTTTAATATTATAACTGCTTTTATGAGACATTGAAAAATTAATTATGGTCTCTTATAAATTATATTATAATCATAAGACAATAAATTATTAATTTATGAATATATTTCAGGAAAGTAAATTTTCTTTTAAATCATTAAATTTATTATAAAATTGTAGTTAAATATTTATGACTTATAAAAATACCGACAATTAATATATCTTTATTAATACATTTATTTACTTATACCATAATATAAAAATATATCATATTTTGATTAATAAGACACATAAAATTTATTTATACTTTCATAAGTATGTTTACTACTCTATAGGCTGGATTACTATTCCTAATGATTTCATTACTTTTCCAAGGGTCAAGTTACTGTTCCATCGGTAAAAGTTCCATAATTTCTAGTATTTCATTAATTATTCTTTTATAATGCTTGTATTGTGTTATCAATGTGATTATATGTGGTTTATAAGATATGACATAATTATAAGAAATGAATATCTATTTATAAAACTTTGGTTCATTACATTCTTCTCCCTTTATGAAATTTCACCCTTGAAATTTTATTTTACATTCTATGGTGAAATCTAGTGAGGATACTTTTCCTTAATCGCTTCCTCCAGTTCCTATGTTTACTCATCTCACCTGTGGTTCGACCAAAGTATTTTGACTAGGTGAGAAATAGTTTTTTGAAAAACTTTATCTATATGGTCCAAGATATTTGTTGTTTAGTCCTCATAATATAGATTATTTAAAAAATACACCACCAAAGTATTCTGTATATGTTAGGGATTTGGTATCTACCTCTTCAAAAGGGGTAAATGGAATACATCCTATACTTGAGACATTTTTGGGCGACATTATTTTCGATAGGACACAACTATAACATAATTAGGAATCTCAAATGGGCTGATGTACCATGGAATTGTCTTTCCCTACTTCCCAAATCTCATTATCCTCCTTCTTAGAGATATGATAAGGAATACCATGTCTCTAAACTCAAAATCTCAGTCTCATCGATGATGGTATTCATATATCTTCTGTCAACATTATACTGACATGATGTGATTCTAAATGGTTTCTACCTTCTCTACCATTTCCTTGAACATTTAATGTCATGGTAGTTTATGTTCACTGAATTCATCCTTGAATATGGTTTTATTCATAGTTTACCATAATGGGATTCATATGGAGCCATTTGGATTCTCGAGTGAAACCTATGATTTTATGAGAACTCATCCAAATTTAGATGTTGGTCCAATCATCCATTAAATTCCATAGAACACTCTCCAAACATGAATTCCGATGTCTAAATATTCCTATCAGATTAGCCGTCGGTATCTAGAAGATATTCCATATTGAATTTCAACTTATTGACTAGAGAATGGTGGATAATTTTCCATAACATGAAGGTGAATATTGGATATCAATTGGATACCATTGATAGTGGTACTCCATGCATCCTTGGCACTTCTCTAATGTATAACCATTAAAGTTGATCCAGTTAGATGTCCTCTCTAATTGTGATAATGTGAGCTATCATTTTAAAAGGGCCAACAATAATCCATGTTGTGTTTTTTCCTATGGATGTCTTCTGAAGTCCAGTGACAATGTCTATGGTGATGTTTCCCCCTCTCCATGTTGATATGGGAAATGGTTTCATCATACCCATAGAATTTTTCCTTTCATCCTTCACTTGATGAAATACAAGAAATTTTATGTATATATAGTGATCTCATTCATCTTATTTTCCCACCAGTAGTTCTCTCTGATATCTTGGTACATATTTGTTCTCCTTGGGGGAATTGGGAAGGTTGAGCTATGTGCATCACCTAGGTGCTCTTTATTTATCTTTGGACACTATGGTATATATAGTCATGAACCAAATATTTTACCTCCTTCCTCACCAATTTTGAACTCTGAGGATTTACCCTTTCTCATGGTTTCCACCTTCTTCTGAATTTCAAAATCATTTCATTGAGAATTATTTATTTTCTCCCACTATGATGCTTGAGAAATCATTTGAGAAATTATTAATGATGTTTCTCCCTTAATTATTCCCATATCCATCCTTTTCAAATATAACAAGACTAGATCCTTGTCAATTAACATCATTAAAAATGTTTTAGGATCCTTTCTACATAGAATATATTCAATTTTATTCTCATTGTAAAGATAATAGTATACTGGGAATTCAAAATCCTTGATGAGCACGAACCATCTTCTGTAGTGAATATTAATCTCCTTATCTGTGAATATATATTTTAGGCTCATATGATCTGTTTATATTTTCAACATCACCCCATATAGATAAGGCCACAATATTTTTAATGTGATGATTACAGATACCAACTCCAAATAATGCATGAGATAGTTTTTATCATGAATTTTCAATTTCAGTAAGGATTAGGCTATCATTTTATTATTATTCATCAATAAAAAGACAAATCCCTTCTTTTAAGTATCACTGTATTCCATAAATATTTCCCCACAGTGATAAACCTATTTTTTACCTCTTTAAAGTAGTCTTTAAATTCACTAGTGTGGAAAATAAATTTTCCCTTCTAATTCATCTTGGTTAGTTTGTTTGATAATCATTATATTTTCCTCACAAATTTATTGGTAATTCCTAGATAGACTAAGGAAACTACATATCTCTATTACGAATTTTGGCATGGGAAACTCATTGATTTCCATTATCTTGGGAGGGTCCATAGATATTCCATTATTGGTGATAACAATCACAAATAATAATACATTCTCTTTCCATAACTCAAATTTACTATACTTTGAATACATATTCTTATTTCTCAAGGTCTTTAACATAGAATCCAAATACTCCGCATGTTCTTCCTTGCTCTCTAAGTATATCAGAATATAATTGATGATGTATTCCACAAACATGTCATAGAAATATCTAAATACACTATTCATTATTTCCATGAATATATCTGTAGCATTTGTGAGTCCTAAAGGAACCACTAGGAACTCATAGTGTTCATAAATTGTTCGAATGGAATTATTGAGAATATCTTCCTTCCTTAGGTCTAATTGTTGAACTCTCAACCAAAGGTACACATATGAGAGATACATGGCCCCACTAAGTTTATTGAAAAATTAATCTATACTTGGAATGGGATACTTGTTCTTTATCGTGATTTTACTGAGCTCAAAATAGTCAATTTAGTTGCACCTTGATCAACCTTATTCTTGACATAGAGGTCCAGTGCTCCCTTTAGTGAAGCACTCAGATGTATGGAACCCTAACTTGGATTCCATTGTAACTATTTATTCAGTTCATCTAATGAAATGGTGGAAACACTATATAGTTTATTTGAAATAATAAGAGATCCAAGAATAATTTCAATTTAGAACTCAACCTCTCAATCAGATAGAAGACCCAACAATTCTTTAGGGAACACGTCATTGTTGTTCCTCACAATGGGCATGTCCTCGAGCATGATTCCCACCATTATTTAAATGCTTTGAGCTATATATTAATTCTCATAGTGAAAATATATCCACAATAGAGACATGCATTTTTAAATAGATTCTTCCTCCACCTAATACTTCTACAGAACTATGGGATGCCTCGAGATGTGAAGAGTGATCTCCCTTTCTCCCAACAGTTGATGTTGGATTTGTATAAAGATAGGAAATTGATACCCAATATAGCATCAAACTCCACAAAAGGAGGTTATATGATATTTTTTCTAGGAGGTTTAGTCCAAAAACATTATCTATGGAGGAGTTATATACTTTGGATGCAATAATTTAACTTTTTTCTATTGTCATAGATAACTCGACCTCCTTATTTTGAGGTTGTGTATGAATTGTTATACAAAAAATTAATGATATGAAAGAATGCGTAGAAAAATAATCAAATAATACATTAACTATTGTTGAATGAATAACTAGTTTACCTTTCACCACATCATTTTCGGGCTCCACCTCATTAGTACTGATGACCTAATATTTCATGTGCTCTTTTCTCTTTTGTGGCTGCTGACACTAATTACTATTCAGGAGTCACGGTTTAGTGAACTAGGATGCATAGGGCCCTTTATCCCTATATTTAAAACATTTGACCAGGGGTTGTCCTCTCCTTTACTCTACCACATTTCCTAGTTTCATCATGTATCTTCTAAAATCATGACCTTTGTGGACTTCTCTCCCAAAATTTAAACATTTATAAGTCCCATTAAAGTAATTCACATGATGCATCTTCCCACATTTTTTACAAGTTAGTGGATGTGTTTTCTTCGCAACTTTTCCATTTGATCTGCCATCTTGAAACTCCATATTGATTTTCTTATCTCTATATTCGTAAGACCATTCTCTAAAACTCCATCTCAACTTTGAGACACATCAAACAACTTATTTATGACTCCCAGAGTCTCAAATAGATAGCACCTTTCAAAGGTGTGGTTTTAATAAAATAAATAATATATCTATTTTTATATCATTATTGATAACAAAACCTTAGGTTTACCTTGAAATCCTTCTGAAATGTTCTTCATAATCCATGAACGATTAACCTTCTTTTTTATTTAGCTATATGAATTATCAATCTAACTTTGAATGAAGAGTTAGATGGAAATAATTGTTATGAAATATTTTTTTAAAGTATTACCATTACATCTCTTTAATTTCATCATTTGGATTGGGGTTTATAATCAAAAACAACATTGATCAACCTCCTCATCTAAATGACATATATATAGTGTCACCTTCTCTATATCATAACAATGATGAACATATAAGAACATTTCCAATGAGTTGGCCCACTACTCTGTTACTAGGGGATCAGAAGTTCACCAAAACATCTGTGGTCATTGCCACACAAAAGGATTGATAGCCAGTTCCTCCCTCTAATGTGAAGGAGAAAATTCCACATTAATCATTTTACCATTCATTTCCAGACACAGCTGGTTAAGCAACATGAAATTTTAAACCCCACCTCCCAAGGCATTAGGGATTCCATTCAAGAAATTGCTATATTGTACTTCACATGGGGTTTTGAAATGGTTTCTCCTAGTTCCCACCATTTAATAAAATAGAAAATAATTTAATAAAACATTATTCAACAAGTTATGAATAAAAAATTTACTCATTTGTGAAGTTAACTCTAAAATCATATATTGTGGGATCCCTATGTTTATCATTTTTATAAAAAAAATCTTTCTTGGGAATATAAATATACATAGCCTCACACTCAAAGGTTTTCACTAATTTTCTCTAATAATAATTCCCAAATTAACTAAATCATGCTCTGATACCAACCATTGAGACCCTACATTTCTTAAAAGAATTTTACATCATTTTATAGAAAAATAACATAAAATATTCATAATCTTAGATCCAAAGTTATAGTTTTTTGGTAACATTAGTAACAAAATGATGTTTAAAAAATAATAAATAAAAATTATTTAATTCCATATTTTTGATCTTGTTAGTGGGCCCCATGTACTACTCAATATAAGTAATCACCTAAGGATACAAATAAATGAAAGGGGTGACCTAAAAGCCCAATTAGAGGATAGATAAGAACATAAATAATTATAACATTGGTGAGAATATTAATAATCCATACAACACAATAATGTGACCATCATAATAACAATTATAGGAAGATATGGATAAAGGCATGGAATCTGGATATTCATAAAACTGAAATTTCATGTCTTAGTGGTAAAATACCGCACATAATTGTGAGGAAATATAACATCATGTTCACAAAAAACATATGTTCATAATCAATACAGAATCAGCATTGTGATCTAATATAACATCTTGTTCACACGTATTTCATATTATCTCTTGAGATACAACACATTACCTAATTCATTGGAGTGCTGTATAATTATGTGTGTCCCTATCACATCATAACATTAACATAATCATGAGTTCCAAATATAACGTATAACAATCAATTACATAAAGAAAAAATGGAAAAGAAACCGGTTTCAAGAGAATTCAATAATTCATACCTTCCTGAATAAAAATTATAGTTCCCAAAATAAAAAAGGAATAACCTGATTGGTATAAAAATCATCAATACTGTGTAATAAGAAACAATCTCAAGAGAACTAAAAAATGCATTTTTTAGAAAGATGTGTTCTTTTGAAAAAAACATTGAATATTTCACAATATCAGATTTTCAACTTGTATATTATATAATATAAAAGATAATAGTAATGAAATTATATTTTATGAATATTAAAAGAACATACACACTAAAATTTGGCTTGAAAGGGGAATAACCTAAATAAAGGATAATGGGTTTGGGAATCCCCTTACCTTTTGTATGAATTCTTTCAATAAATTATTTTATAGGAAGATAATATTATATTAACTAATAAATAAATATAGAAAATATTTTTCATTTATATTTTTAATTATAATTATACTTAGTTTTGTTTTGGTCTGTTATGTTGACCTATAGAGTTCAATTTCATCATTCGGGAGTGTTCATTTTATTGGTTTTCATGATCGATTCACTTGTATATTTCTAGGGAATATCATGTAAAATGATAATAATTATCCAGAATAAAATTATATATTAATAATGAATAGAAAAAAGATTAAATGGAATTATATAATATTATTTTTTTAGATATGAGGATTATTCATTATATTACACTTTATTGATAATCATTTAGATTAAATTGGAGGGTTTTCAATAATTATGGACTAGTTTTATTTTACTATTTAGTATTATGAATATATGTTAGTTATAGAACATAAAAAAAGATTTAAAATATAAATAAAAATATTTTTCAACAATTATAATTGATTTATGACCAACCATGAAGGTGATAATGGAAAATGGAAACTTCTCATCCTCAACGGCCATAAATTAACACCTCACAGATGTTGTTTTCATTTTTAGAATAAATGGGAGAGGAGAAGAGGGTTGATGATAGATTTTTACATTAACAGAATAAAATTATGTTATATATAATAAATTATATTTATCATTCCTCATGAATAATGGTTAGTGATGGAAGTATTAGAAAATAAAATAACTTCAAAAGAAATGAAAACAAAATGGAAGAGGATTTTACCTCTTGAACATTCTCCTTCAAAACAGCTTTAGGGAAATTGGATTAGGCTTTTTATTGAGACCAAAGGCTTATGAATGTGGGTAAGATGTCTGGGAAGATGATTTCATATAATTTTTATATGATTAAATTCAATGGAGGTGTGATGTGAAGGGGTAGTGAGGGGTGGTATTTATAGTGAGAGGAGAGGGGTGTTTTTTGATTATTCTATTCATTAGTTTATTATTTTGACTCAAGACTATGAATAGTTTTTATTACCATTAATAAATACATTAAAGGTAGAAGGATTTTTTGAGATAAAGGCCCTTACATCTTCCATACATCGTGAATTACTAAAAAATGCTTGTATTTTTTAAATACCGTAAATTACTATATTTCAAAAATCACCAAAAATTTCACTATTTTAGAAAAATTCCAAAAATTCACCGTAATAATTTTTTATGTTCAGAATTCAAAAATGAACTCCGTATTAGGAATTTTTTTTCATTATATGATATTTTTAATTTTTAAATAAAATCATCATTTACTAAAAAAATAACAATTTTAAAATTATAGATTATTTTATGACGATTTTAAAAATTAATTAAGGTCTCATAAAAATAAAATATAATAATAAGACTAAGAAATTTTAATTTATGAATATATTTTATGAAAATAATGTTTTTTAAATCATTATATTAAAAAAAATTGTATTTATATATTTATGACTTACAAAAATACCAACACTAAATATATTGGTTTTAAAAAATTTACTAACATAACACATGATATAAATATATTATATTTTCATTAAAAAGATACCAAAATTTTATTTATACTTTCATAGGTGAGGTTATTATTATATTTTCTGGATTACTATTCCTAAGGGCCACATTACTATTCCAAAGGTCATGTTACTATTCTATTGGTAAATGGTCATTAATTTCATTACTTCATTAAATCTTTATTTATAATGTTTGAATTTTTTTAATAAACGTGATTTTATATGGTTGATATAATATGAAATAATTATAAGAAAGGGAATTTCCATAGATAAACTTTGTGGTCGTTACACCACTAGCCTCAAAAGGGCAGAAAAGAAGTTACATATATCCACTCAATACTAGAAGAAACATGGATAGACCATGTTATTGAAACCTTCCACTATAAAATATACTACAAGAGGAACACTAGTAGTTCCCCACTCTTGATAAACCTCCTTGAGAGTGAATGTACTCAATCACCTATAAAGAACCATGGTTTTAGGGACATTATTTTGAGAAGAAATTTGAATTTTTGGCATCAATGGAATATAAGTGGTAAAATTGACATTTTATCATATAATATCGCCATAGATAATTTTTGTGACACCTCCAATGGTCCCAGATTATAGTTATTACACAAGGAAAGGAGGTTTTTGTAATTATGAGTATTTATAGTTTTTATAGAATATTTATTGTTTAATAAATTGAATAATATATTATCAAAGTGAGTTTAGGTGGACATATATTTTGAATGGAGCACATGATTTAGATTTTGAATCCTCGGTTAAGTCTGGAATGGGTAGTTTATACAAGATATGGTATAAAACTACTTTGGGTTCTAGGACACGTGATGAGTATTAAACGGATGATGAATTAATTATCTAATTAATTAAATTTTTTTTCCCATTTGGGGCATCTTAACAACCAAATGAGGGGAGGGAACATCCCTTGTGTGTGACATATAATCTAGGATTTGGAGTAGAAGTATATTCTACTAGACCTCATCCATATAATACATTGGGATCGAATTGAGGCATAACGACTTCTCTAAACTCATTTGGGAACAAAAATTCAGCATTTACACCATGAGATATGCTAAGATTTTAATTTTATACCCCAATCCCCATATTTAAATTTATTCAATGTGTTAGAGACATATATTTACTACTAAGGACCCCATGGGGGGTCAATTTGTACATGATCTAGAAAAAGCGGGGGGTGTTGGGAGGATCACAGGTGTTCCCACTACAGAAATCCTGTCTATACTACATATGGTTTTAAGAACATATGTCATTTTTTCTTCCTACATAGGAAAAAAGAGAGGAAGAAAACTACATGGTGTGTATTCTAGAGGACACAACGTGTATTTTCACATGGTGTATCATTGTGATCATGGCCAGTTGATCCATGCAGGGGGGAAATAGTCATGTGGGGTATAAAGAAATATTCCATGTGGGTTATACACCATGTATGCATACACATCCAAATAGAGACACATGGGAAGGCCATGTGAGGTACACAGGTATGTACCCTGTGTAGGGTACACACTATGTAACTGACATACACACTGTGTAATTGGATTTTACATGCCTACTCCATCAGGAGTACATGCCCATGTGGGGTTATTGAAGTACATGTCGTGTAATCAGGATAACACACTGTGTACTACCCTTTTGTTATCATTTTGAGGGTTTTAGATGTTTTAGTACCTTAGTGTCACAATTCAACACAAGTGGAATCCATTTTGTATATTTATCACATAGAATATGAGGCCTTTAGAATACTTATAATTGACATTTTAGGGTGAGTAATTTATGACAGAGATATTTCCCTACAGAATGTATATTCATATATCTCTTAAGAGTGAGACACAGGATGAGACCCAAGAAAGGGTCATGATAATAATTAGAATATTTAGTATAAGTTTGTTAGATACCTATATTTATATTAGGCATGATATTTTTCCATGTTAGAAGGACCTAATCGGGACATGTTTTGATGAACAAGTTGGGTGTTCTAACCAACCTAGAGTTTCATCCAAATTAGGTAGACATGAGGCTATTTAACTCATGTGGTTTACTTCTCTTGAGTTATGTGAGGTTTTGGGTTATTATATACTAGATTTCAATATGATTTAACCCTAGAGTGATGAGTGTTTCCCTGAGAATTTGGTTGTGACCATAGTTCGAGGGAGGTATGTGTCATCTGATGTACATTACAAGAGGATTCCAATAGAAATTACCCATCTTTAGTGATATTTCTGAGCATCAAGAGAGGGTCTCCAATTTTTTCATATAAGTTCAATGATCCTAGTTAATTATCTATTGTTATGGTGACCCTGAGTGGGTGCTGGTGTTTGGATACTGATGGTTTCATGTGATTCCTTGGGACACAATTTTATTTGGGAACTACTGGGGATGAGTTAATGATGATGGGTATAAGAGTTCAACTATACAAAAATATGATTCTATCTTTTTTGAAGTTGAGCCTTGTATTACACCATAAAGAATCTATGAAATGGGATTGTTTTTGTGGTTGGAGCCTCAGTTATAGGGATGTGCTATTTTCAAAGAGTGTGTGTACATGAGGTCCCAAAATATGGTTCCAGATGTCTGACAGGAGCTCCGTATCCTATGTTGGGAAGGTTTGACATGATGATCCCTGATTGTATGATATGTGGTTGGATGAGATTTTTTAATCTGTACCAATAGTTTTTTATTGTTTCACTAAGGTTTCGAGCACGTGGTCGATATTATTGAGTATGGTGGACTTGATGTTCCAAAAACTTTTTTGAGATGCTAGACTTATTCTTTGAGTATATCATGTATACTAGATGGTTTAGGTAATACACTGATGCTCTAGTAACCATGTTTTATATATGGTATAAAATAATTAATTATTATCTATGTACAACTAATATTTTTAATGATTGGTTGGGGATGGGTGGAAATTTCGTGCTAATTATATGTTAGATACTTGGAATAATGATCCTTAATGTTAGACATGGGACTAATGGTTTAAGGATAATGGATTGATGCTCAACCCTCATGTTTTGGGCAGGAAAGATTGATACTCCAGGTGCCCTAGTTCACCATAGTTTCAGATGATGTATATGTGCTCTTGGATCCATTGTTGTATACATGACATTCCATATAAGGGTTTGGATGTTCGTACAAGAATTCTGAATCCCAATTAGATATATGGGATGGTTATCCTTATATATCAACCTGTGACCTCTATAAATTATGCTTGGGATGTATAGACATGTAATTTTGAATCCCAATTGCATACTTGGAGGATTATCCTAGTATGTAAACCATTGACCATTATGAATTATGGTAGGGATTGTCTGATATAGTGTTCTGAATCCTGGTTGGATACTTCTACTAATTCTCCTTGTATTATGAACTCTGACCCCTATGTTATATTATTTGGTGAATCGTCATGGGATAAAGAATATATCATTGATTAGGTCATAAATCTATTGATCGATGGTGGTTTTATTAGTGTATTTATTTATGTTATATTTCATATATGCTGAATATATTTCACTAGCATTCACTTATGATGTCTAGTTATAGGATCACCATTGGTGGTGTCATAATAAGATTTATTTCTCACCCCTGTACATTCACTTATGTGTGAATGAATACCCTATGTATAATTTTGTGTTGATCCTGAAAGCATGGTGGATAGGGTCGAGGCTCAGGATTACATTGTTGAAAGGGATTCTTGTGTGGAGTCTGATGATATGGATGGTGCAGTTCGATGGTGTACATGATACAGTCTATTTAGCATTTATTGGAGTTCTATGTAGGGATTGATATATACATTTATTAGTTTTTGTGTTATATATGAGACCAGACAAATGGATGGTTGATGTTCTCTATGTGGAATAACTATTCGGGCCTTCACATTTTTTTCATTTTATTGTAACATGTCATAGTTTCGGTTTATTTATTCATCCACATTCTATGATGTGTATGATATTTGGTTATTTATTTCTGAATGTGAATAGTGATATAAGGGGATAGTCCCCCACATAGTTCCACCTTAGACCCTCACTAGTAGTTAGTTGAATCTATTGTACGAAGAGGTATTCTTATGTTCACATAACAAATTGGCTTGATGCATTGGTTTTTCTTGAATTCATTTCGAGACATTACAATGTGGTATAAAAGGAGTACCATTCCCCTTACATTACTATTTTTGATTTGGTATATTGAACATATTGGAATGTGTCAAAGCATATGATGGATATCAGCTGGTTTATAAACAACACCAGATTTGGTAGTATTTCCTTGTTACTATGGCTAGGATTATGTTCTTGGTATTAAATGTTATCATTTTTTATGATTCCACCTTGGGGAACATGCATGTTGTATGGATTTGAGGATTTATGATGTATTTTTGGATCTTGGCCCATTGGTAATTGGAATTTTATAACGCCCCAACCTGAGTTACCCAGATCCGGTGCATTATTATATATCATTGTCCTGATCACAAAATATCATGTCTCGAAATACCGATTAGTTTAGTAGCTTTGGAAGTACTAGATACATTAATAAGGTTTACAGTACATCATAAAATGGAAAACTGCAACACCATTGTCTCCATAGAAAAAACTGAGATCCCATAGACTATCCCTACAGGTCAGTCATAATATACTTCTTCGCATCCTGGGAAAAATAAAACATAGAAAGGGGTGAACTCAAATGCTCACTAAGGAAAACAATATTGCGGAAGCTTTCATAAATAAACATAAACATTTTAAGAAATGTATAATACTAAAACAAATGCTTTTTCCATGAAACCTTATCATAATATGGAAGATATAAATCAATATAATCCCATTTATATACTCACATGGATATTCTACAAGTCGAATAATCACATGCAATATCAGTAGCCACCTTCATAATGATGGAATGCATAATTTTAGACTTTCATAACCACATAGTCAAGGCCTTGTGCCAAGACTAAAAATAATATTTTGTCAAGGACTTATGCCAAGACACTAGTTTGTATCATGAGACCTACCAATGCATTGAGGAGCTATAGTGGGCTCCATCTGTCACATACTAAGTCTAATGCATTCCTCATATGAAAAGGTTTAAACATAACATAAACATTCATATTAAAACAAGAATAAGAAATGCCAATACTTAATCCATAAATCATGAATGGTATAAAAACAAAACATCCACAGTCAAACATCTCACAAAACCTACAATACAATATGGAAGATTTTTATCATAATAAATCAACTTAAAACAAGTTTAAAATCCATCAAAGGATGTTGACATAGATGAAAATTATTTGTAAACCTTTTTGAGAGAAATATTTCATTTTCATGAAAACATTTAATAGTCACACAATTTAAAAAAGAAGACATTTAAAGTCATTTTTGAATCAAATTGTACCATACCACTATGAAACTTTTCAAAGGAATTATCATTTTAATAACATTCATGTCCTTATAAATAAATCCTTAAAACCCATTTTGAAAACATAGACATTAATGAGAATGATTTACAAGACTAAATATTTAAAACATTTTAAATGTTGTTTTAGTAAAACATTACCTTAAAAATAATCCATTTGAAACCCTTTTTATGAAACATGGATATGAATAATAAATATGTCCCTATAGATACGTACATAAAAACAACCTTGTATAATAAAGTGATTGTGAAATAAACCTTTACCTTGCACTTTACATTAATTGAGGGTACGCTTAACCTTCTGTATGAAGACCGTAGTATATTATTAAATTATAATAGAACAATATTAATATTTATGATGGAATAAATGATTCATTTATGACTTTATACTACCCATTTTTTTATAATTTCCATGTTAAATTAACTTTTCAGGTAATAATCTCTTTCTTTATCGTACGTGTTTTAACTTGTTACTCTTGATTGAATCACATAGATCATGATTTAAATACTTCCACAATATAAAAAATGATCTATATATCATATATATTTAGAATATAAATATATATAATAGGAATATATATGAAATGGAAAACACCATTTATGGAGACGGTAGTCCCTACGTACGTTGAAACGTTGTTTCCATTATCATATCGTATTAAACAGAACTAAGTGAATAAGCAATATGTAAGTATATATATATATATCCTGTACCATTATTATATCTTATATTACAAACTTATTATATATATATATATATATATATATATAATCATCGTTGAATGGTGAACATGGAAATGAATCTCATCACGTCGTGGAGATGGTAATCTGTACGTACGCACAAGCGACAATATCATTATATTGATTGAGAAATCATATGTAATTGGATGGTATATCATATATACAAAATCATTAACATGTTATATGTATTATTTATATCAGTTATACTCATTATTATACCCATTCAAATAATTAAGGGTTTGAATAACAAACTACACCATGACTTGGAGACGGTAATAAGTACGTACGCACGTATAGTGACTTTGTCATTTTTAGGATGGATTGAATAATTAATATGGTTGTACCATTTCTATAATAACATCACAGTATATAGAATATACTCGATATATTATTTTATAATGGAAACAAAAAAGAAAGAGGAAGTGGAAGAGGAAAAGAACATAAAAGATGTGATGAAATATTTACCTCTTTTTCAGGTTCTTCCTTTTGATTTGATCAAAAGGGATTTTTAGGTTGGCTTTATGACCAAATGAAGGCCTCTAGGATGAAGGTAGAAATATTAGGAGGATTTTTGGGCAGGGGTTGGCCGAGCCAAATGGATTTGGAGGTGTGACATTATGATAAGGGGGAGTGCCCTTTTACAAGAGGGGTGAGGGGCACCTTAGGGAAAGCTAGAAATATTATTTTATAATAAAATCATTTTCAGTTTTGAATGGCTCCAAAATGGATTATTTAAAGGATACGGTGGAGGTGGGTCGAAAACCCCTCAACAAATAGGTTTTATACCAGTTTGGGTCTCTATATTAACCTTATCTTTTAGATTTAACTCTTAGATAAATAGTTTAATATTTACAATGTCTCTTTGTATTTTTATATTATATGGTTAGTAAAATTACTATATACTTCTAAAAGAACACAAAGTTGTTCATTAAAGATACAAAAATCATTATATAAGTCTTTTGGCTGAACCATCGATTTTTAAGAATAGAATATCAATTAATAATATAATATTTGTTTTAAAAACTCTTTTATGTCAATTTTGACACTATTTGGTATTTTGTTTTTTATAAATTCATAAAAGCATTATTACTTCGACAAAAATTCATATAACCAACCCTAATATGTTATATTAACCTATAAAATTAGTTTAATTCATAGAAATTCTCAAATTACATTTATTTGGATATTTATAGTATCAATTATTTTAATATTTCATTAATTAGGTAATTATCGCATCATTGTTGTGTCATAAATAAATTAAATTATTTAACGTCTAAAAAATAAAAATAAAATACCATTATGTAGTAAATATTTTTATATTTCTATGGAATATATATAGTCGAGTTTATCTTATGTGTAACCCTATATTAAAATTGTTTTAATTATTAAACTTTGATTTTAACTCTTTTAACTCTTCTTTGAATTAAATAATAATGAATGTTCTAATCTAATACAAGTGGACCAAAGAGGTTCATATATTATTCCTAAGGTTTTTTTGGTCTAATTATACTTATCTAATAGAATTATGACATGTTTTAGGGAAATAATAATATAATTTTTACCCTTAATTAACCTATTTACATTTAACCGTTGTAAATAAAAGTAAAAAGTCACTATTCACCAAAAATTGTTTTCATTTTATTGAAACTTATTTTACTTACTGATATCAACAGTGTCTCTTGGTTTTTTGAAATTCAACTCACAGAAGCAGTAAAATTAAGTTTTATGTAAATTTACAAATGCTCCTAGAAGGTGGGTAAAAGACAGTAAAATGTTCAATAAACTTTTTATATATCTAAAATTATTATAAAATTACTCCAATGAATTACATTGAACTTATATAGGTATTATGAATCTATTTAGAACTAAAATAAATTTAAATAAAATAAATAGTTATTTAAATAAAAATTCGGTTTTAACTAATAACTTTGTGTTTTTCACTATTCATCACAAATTGAATGTTTTTAGAAAAATACCAAAATTTCACCCTAATATAATTTTGATATTATGAATTGCAAAAATAAAGCTTATTTTACCCAATTAAATACATAGAAGTTTCATTTATTAATTTAAAATTAACTCCCATTTTCAAAACCAAAAAGCGTGTTTTTTAAAAAATAATAACTAATAAAAGATTGATACTTGTTCATGTTCAATTTCAAAGTGAAATTATTTCCAATGAATAAAATTGGATTAAATTGTAAAAATATAATCTATTTATACTTCCAAACCATTAAAATGTATAATTTGACACTACAAATTATTTTGATTAAAAAAGTTGTTTTCAGTTAAAATATAGTAATCTTCCTTATTCACTCTAATATTAAAGTTATCAGAAAAACACCAAAATATTATTGAAACTAAATTCTTATGTACCGATTCTAAATAAGAACTTTATTTTGTCAAATTTAACATATAAAAGTGTCAAATATTGGATTTAAAAAGGGTTCACCATTAAAAGGTAGTAAAATTTCATTTAAAAAAATACTTCTTTTATCTGAAAGAAATGAATTTGTTTTTTTTTTCATTATGTATAAGAAACTAATAATTTGGAGTCTAAAATTATAAGGATTATATAAAGTTTAAATTTTAGTTAATACTATTCATAACCTCTTTTTAACGGCTAGTTTGGTAAGTCGTGGTGTGCTTGAACTCGGTGTTGCGTGTAGTGCAAGTTATTGAATTACTCTGAAGAAATAACGTAATATGAAATCTTGGGGTGTTACACTATTCCCTCCTTCAATAAATTGCATCCTCGCAATTTGAAATTTTTTTTCAAAAATAAAAGGTTGAAAATAGAAAATACCTTTTGTGGGATAACCCACATCATAAATTGGTTTAATAAAATTTAGTCTTAATAAGAGGAAAAGGGAAATGAAAGGGTCACCACCAAATTATGATCTCGATTAGGAGAACATTGGTGGAAATTAGAGAAACATAATTGGAGGGAAAACGTAAATATTTATAGGGAGTGATTGAAGTCATCAGTCACAAGCAATTGTATAATTGAGGGCCTCAAATACATCAATCTATGTTGATTGAAAATATCATCGGTTCAACAAAACATAAGGTATTAGGATAACAAATTTTTAGTTTTAAGATCCCTTACCTAAATATTAGGAATTAATTTATTCACAGAATAAGAGAAGAAGAAAAGAAATATATACTTGACAATTAGAGTTCTATCCTTTAACTAATTTATACTACAGACTCATCTTTCACTCAGAACGATAATAGAACTTAAAAAATATTCTATTTATCCTATTCATATAGGGTTCCAAAAAATGAATTTATAATTCATCTACCTAACCTTTTAGAAAAAATACATTATTCAATCCAAGACATAATGTGGGCTAGTTGTAGGTGATAAACCCTTGTCGCCCTTCAGTTGCGGGTTCAAGTCTCGTGGCCTTGCCAGACGCGACGGGTTGTCACCCAACCACTGAGTTGTCCTCTTTATAGCAATCCAAAAATAATCTCAAACTAGAATTATCCAAAATACTTCTATCCATACTCACAATCCAAAATTTATAAGGAAGGTAAACACAATGAAGATCCTTTTTTCCACGTAATAATATTTGAAAACCTTCATCGTGTATTCTTTTAAAACACTACCACATCCCGCATTACCATAAAACCGTATTGATTACATTCATGCTCCCTTATTCCTTATAGAATACTGGATATACTCCTATCCAAAAATGTTGTAAACTCCGACAATTATGGAATATACAAATCATTAATTAGTTTCCAGGTAGTCAAGAATATCCAATATAATTTATCCAAATCCATCATGTATTATTCCAAAATCACAACCTTGGTATCAGAACCATATTATGGTTTATCTTTCTCTTAGTCATATACACTACTGGAAAACTAACCTTTACCAATGGTTTGGAACCGTTGGTATAGGCCTCCAAACCGTTGGTATAGCATATACCAACGATTTGGAGAACCGTAGCCAAGTAAGCCGTTGGGATAGGTCTATACCAACGGTTTTCAAAAAACCGTTGGTATAGACCTATGCCAACGGTTTTGGAAACCGTTGGTATAGGTAATATGAAATCTATACCAATGGTAATGGAACCGTTGGTATATAAATTCCAAAAATAAAACATCCGCTGGGATTTGATCCCAGGACCCCTCATTTATCATTGAACGAATCAACCACTAACCTAACATGACTTTTGTGATCATAATTACATAAATATATATATGTATTCTCATAAATATTTTAAATTTTGATTTATATAATGTTCTCGATACGAAGGTCTGATAAAAAATGAAAGTACCTATACCAACGGTTGTTAAAACCGTTGGTATAGGTCTTTGGTTGAGATTTTGATTCTGTGTAGTATGTTCAATTTTGGGCCACCTATCCCAACGGTTTGGCCAAACCGTTGGGAAAGGTGGCATATTTGGGGACCTTTTCCAATGGTTTGGCCAAACCGTTGGGAAAAGTGGCCAATTTGGGGGCCTTTCCCAACGGTTTGGACAAACCGTTGGGATAGGGGACCTATACCAACGGTTTTTGCAAACCGTTGGTATAGAAACATTGGGAAATATCTAATTTCTAGTAGTGATACTTTCCAAAAATTTAACCGTCTATTGAGTCACTTTTCTTGGTTCCACACAATCTCAAGTCCTTAATGAAATAGTACTTCTGTACAATCCTTATATACTCTATAATTCTTATAACATGTACATCATTAATACATTACTCAAATGACACAATACTTTAATAACATCCTATGAAATCTAATTATTCCTCTTCATCTTTGGTAATATCATAACATTATTATTATCCAATAGAAGAATTTGGTGTATACTCTGATGATTTATACATTGATTCATGTAGTGTCCCAACTCCTTGCAGATGAAGCATTGTACATTTGAAACTTTTTTCTTACCCTTAAAATCATGTACTTGGTGACCTTTTTCTCCACAATTATAACAAAATCTCATTCCCTTCAATCATTTACCAAGGTGATTCTTTCCACAGTTATCACATATGGAAATAATCCTTCTTTTCCATCTTCCCTTTATCCATCTTTCTCTCTTCCATCCTTTTCTTCTCTTTCTTCCCTTCAAAGCCATAGGATTCAGAGAAATCTTTACTTATCTTTTTTAACACATGATACTATTTCTTAATATGTTGATAATACATGGGAGACTATTTACCTTATAAATGTTGGATTAATACCATGAATGACATGATCCCTTCTTACTCTTTGGATCATACGTATTGCTGGAGTTCACATTCCTTCTACTGGGCACCATTTTTGTACAATGGCATACACTTGGTCAGTTTATGAATTGCAATGAATAATTCCAAACTTGTAAAATACCTAATGTAAATTGAACAGTTTATGGATATAATCCATAAAAAGATTTTCTTTCCGGAGGTATATACTCGTAAATCCTTCATAATGATTTGTAAATAAAATAAGAATTATCCTAACCATATCCCCCCGGAGTGTCGTAACCAAGAGTGCAGCAAGGCCTATTTTCGGGCAGTAGTTCTCGTACGAGTCTAGCTTAAAGTGGTGTTTTTGGGTTTTACCCCTAGGTACGTTTGTTCCAGAGCTGCCTCTACCTTCTCGTATCTAGACAGCGATGTATTTTCTTGGACAACTCACAAAATCTCTACTTTACTGAAATTCATGTAAGTTCTTCTATACTAATCCTCAAAGTCTATCTTAGGTTAATGTGCACTAATCAGAGTTTATCTAAATATAGTTTCCAAGGTTATTGCTAAAATTCCTCTCATACCAACTGTAACTACCCAACACGAGTTTTCTAGATTCGGTGCATTATTACGTATCATTGGCATCATCACAAAAGATCAAGTCTCAAAAGACCGATTAGTTTAGTATCTTGGTAAGTACTAGATACATTCATAAGGTTTACATTACATCATAAAATGGATAACTATAACAACATTGTTTCCATTGGAAACATTGAGATCCCATAGACTGTCCCTGCAGGTCATTCATAATATAAATCTTCACAACTGGGAAAAAATAAAACATAGAATGGGGTGAGCTCAGATTCTCAATAAGGACTACAATATAGAAGAAGCTTTCATAAATAAGAATAATCATTTATGGAAATGTATAAAACTAAAACGAAATCCTTTTAAACATAAACCTCATCATAATATGGAAAAAATAAATCAAAATAATTCCATTTACTTAGTCACATGGATATTCTACTACTCAAATAATCACATGCAATATCAATATCCACTTTCATAATGATGGAATGCATAATGCCAAACTTTCATAACCACATAGTCAAGGTTATGTGCCAAGACTACAAATAAGATTTTGTCAAGGCCTTGTACCAAGACACTAGTTTGTCTCATGAGACCTACCGATGCATCGAGGAACTATAGTGGGCTCTACCTGTCACTTACTAAGTCCAATGCATTCCTCATATGAAAAGGTTTAAACAGAACATAAACATTCGTATTAAAACTGTCATATGAAATGTCAATACTTTATAAAGAAACCATGAATGGTATAAAAATAACACATCCATAGTCAAACATATCACAAAGCCTTTAATACAATATGGAAGATTTGTATCATAATAAATCAACTTCAAAAAATATTATAATCCATTAATGGATGTTGACATAGATGAAAATGATTTGTAAAACTCATTGAGAGAAACATCTCTTTTTCATGAAAACTTTTAAAAGTAACACAATTTAAAAAGGAAGAAATTTAAAGAAATTTTTGAATCAAAGTTACCCATACCACTTTGAAACTTTTCAAAGGAATTAACATTTTAAAAACATTCATGTCCATATAAATAAATCCTTAAAAACCATTTTGACAACATGGACATTAGTGAGAACAATTTAGAACAAAAAATATTTAAATCATTTAAAATGATGTTTTAGTAAAAAATTACATTAAAAATAATCCCGTTTTAAACTCTTTTATGAAACATGTAAATGGATAATAAATTTGTCCCAGTATATACTTATATAAAAACAACCACGGATAATAAAGAGATTGTGAAAATAAAACTTACCTTGAACATTTCTTTAGTCGAGGGTACGTTTAACCTCTTGTATGAAGACCGTAGTATGTTATTAAATTATACCATAACCATATTAATATTTATTATATCGTACAAGATTCATTTATGACTTTATACTACTAATTTAATAATAATTTCCATGTTAAATTAACATTTCAGGTAATAATCGCTTTCTTTATCATATGTGTTTTAACTTGTTACTATGGATTGAATCACTAAGATAAAGATTTAAATACTTCTAGAATATAAAAAATTATTTATATATCATATATATTTAGTATATAAAAATGTATAATAGACATATATATGAAATGGAAAACACCATTTATGGAGACGGTAGTCCGTACGTACGCATAAACACTGTTTCCATTTTCATATCATATCAAACGGAACTAAGTGAATAAGATATATGTAAGTACATATATATATATATATCTCAAGTAGCATTATTATGTCATGTATTACATACTTATTAATGATATATATATTTTATAATCATCGTTGAATGGTGAATGTGGAAATTAATCTCATCACGTCATGGAGACGGTAATCCGTACGTACGCATGAGAGACAATATCATTATATTGATGGAAAAATAGTTTGTAATTGGATTGTATATCATATATAAATATTCATTAAAATGTTATATTTATTATTTACATCAGTTATACTCATTATTATACCCATCGAAATAATGAAGTGTTTGAATAACAAACTACACCACGACGTGGAGACGGTAATTCGTACGTACGCACGTATGGTGACTTTTTCATTTATACGATGGATAGAATATTGAATTTGGTTGTACCATTTATATAATAATATCACAGTATATATAAAATATTGGTTTATTATTTTTGAATGGAAACAACAAAGAATGATGAAGTGGAAGAAGAAAAGAACATAAAATATGTGATAAAAAAGTTTACTCTTTTTCGGGTTATGCCTTTTGATTTGATCAAAAGGGCTTCTTAGGATGGATTTATGACCAAAGGAAGGACTATAGTATTAATGGAGGAATTTTGGGAGGATATTTGGGCATGGTTTTGCTGAGCCAAATGGCTTTGGTGGTGTGAAATTTTGAGAAGCGATAGTGCCCTTTTATAAGAGGGGTGAGGGGTTCCTTAGGAAAAGCTAGAAATATTATCTTATAATAAAATTATTTTCTGTTTATAATGGATCCAAAATAGATTATTTAATTTATAATGTAGATTTGGGTCTAACACAACTCAACCAATAGGTTTTAGACAGGTTTGGGTCTCTATATTAACCTTATATTTTAGATTTTTCTCTTAGTTAAATAGTTTGACATTTACAATGTCTCTTTTTATTTTTATATTATATGGTTAATAAACTTGATATATACTTCCCAATGAACCCCAAGTAGTTAATTAATGATACAAATATCATTATTTATGTCTTTTGGACAAACCATAAGTTTTTAGGTATATAATATCAATTACTAATATAATATTTGTTTTAAAAACTCTTTTATGTCAATTTTGACACTATCTAGTATTTTGGTTTTTCTAAATTCATAACAGCATTATTACTTTGAAAATAATTCATCTAACTACCCTTAATATGTCATATTAACCTATAAAATTATAGTAATTCATAAAAAGTCTCAAATTACATTTATTTGGATATATATAGAGTATCAAGTATTTTTATATTTCATTAATTAGGTAATTATCGCATTATCATTGTGTCATAAATAAATAAAATTATTTAATGTATAAAAAATATAAATAAAATACCATTATGTAAGATATATTTTTATATTTCTAATGAATATTTATAGTCTAATTTATCTTATGTGTAACCCTATATTAAAAATGTTTTAGTTATTAAAGTTTGGTTCTAACTCTTTTAATTCTTCTTTGAATTAAATAATAATAAATGTCCTAATCTAATCCAAGCGGACCCAATAGGATAATATTTTATTCCTAAGGTTATTTTGGGTCTAATTATTCTTATCAAATAGAATTAGGACTTGTGTTAGGGTAATAATAATATCATTTTACACTTAATTACCCTATTTACATTTAACCGTGGTAAATAAAAGAAAAAGTTACTATTCACCAAAAAATATTTTCATCTTATTGAACCATATTTTACTAATTTATATCAACCGTGTCTCTCAAATTTTTTAAATTCAACTCACATAAGCGGTAAAATTATATTTTATGTCAATTTACAAATGTTGCTAGGAGGTGGGTAAAAGACGGTAAAAAGTTCAGTGAAATTTTTATATATCTAAAATTATTGTAAACTGACTCCAATGAATTAAATTGAATGTGTATAGGTATTATGTATCTATTTTGACCAAAAATAAATTTAAATAAAATAAATAATTATTCAAATTAAAATTTGGGTTTAACTAATAACTGAGTGTTTTTCACTATTCATCAAAAAATGATAGTTTTCAGAAAAATACCAAAATTTCACCCTAAGATAATTTTGATATTGTAAATTCTAAAATTAAGTCTATTTTACCCAATTCAAAACATATAAGTTTCATTTATTAATTTAAAATTAATTCCCATTGTCAAAACCAAAAAACGTGTTTTAAAAAAAAATAACTAACAAAACATTGATACTTGTTTATGTTTAATTTCAAAGTGAAATTATTTCCAATTAATAACATTGGATTAAATGGTAAAAATATAATCTATTTATACTTAAAACCATTAAAATGTATAATTTAACACTACAAATTATTTTGATTAAAAAAGTTGTTTTTAGTTATAATATAGTATTTTTTACTATTCACCCAAATATGAAAGTTATCAGAAAAAAGAAAAAAAATTATTGAAACTAAATTATTATGTCCTAATTCTGAAGAAGAATTTTATTTTGTTAAATTTAATATATAAAAGTTTGAAATATTGGATTTAAAAATGTTTCGCCATTAAAAGTAGTAAAATTTCATTTTAAAAAAAATCCTTCTTTTAACTGAGAAAAATAAATATTTTTTTTCGTTATGTCTAAGAAACTCATAATATGGATTATAAAATTATAAATATTATATATAGTTTAAAATTTAGTAAGTACTATTCATAACCTCTTTTGAATGGCTAGTTTGGTAAGTCGTGGTGCGCTCGAACTCGGTGTTGTGTGTAGTGAAAGTTATTGAATTACCTTGAAAAAATAATGTAATATGAAATACTTGGGTGTTACAGGTTTGATTTGGTTTTGAATCTTTGTCTAAAAAGACTAGAGGTGACTCATGCATCACGATAGCCATAAACAAGATACATTTTCTAGGTATGCTAGTTGGTGAATTTATGGATTTTTTTATGATGAATGGTTTGTGGATTTATTATGTAACACTCAATGATAGTGATGTTGATTTTGTCCTTTGGAAAAATATGTATAGTGAACATAGTGGGTGATCATGTTGTATGTTTATGACCATTGTACCCCAAGTGAGTGATTTGTGTTTGAGGCTATTTGTGATTCATGGTTCTTGATAGAGTTGTCTGATGTGCAGATGCTCAGAGTGGATGAGTGACATGGTTGTGGGTGGTTTTCATAGAAGAAGAAGTTCTTCATATGTGAGACCCTAGAGATCATTGTTTATACCTGTTATTATTTTGTGATGTTTGGATGGGAGTGTGTTTGACACCCCATGATCACTAGAATTCGGTGATTTTTTTTGCGACATATTTGGTTAGACTGAGTGACGTTATTAACGCAACGCCAGTTTAGGGAGATGGTGCTGATTAAATTTTGAGGGTGAACCATGATAGGGGTTAGTCGAGTTATGTTTGCATTTGGGTGTGTGAGGCATAGATGGGTGTTTTGGACATTTGAGAATGATGTAAAAAGGGTGAAGATAGGCTTGATGTTTAGGCATGTTTTTCTTCCATTTATTTTTAGAAGAATCACTTGGGTGAAAGTACTTCTGCTTTTTGGTTGGTTTCAGGAGGGGAAGGTTCATTTTGGTTTCTATACTAGGGAATGTTTGTGTGGGTGGTCTATACATGGTTTCCTTGAGTTGTTTTTGGGAGAATAATACATGCTCGAGTTTTTGTGGTTTGATCTAGTGAGGTGAGTTTTCTAGAGAGGTGTCTCAGTGGAGTCAGAGTAGGTTATATGGTTGGGTTACAGAATAGAATGGGAAATTTATTTGATAATGGGATCTTAGAGTCACTAGTGATGGTGATACCCTATGTCATTTGTCCTGTGGATTGGATGTCATGGGAGCATACACTCATGATACTTGAGGTGATCAGGACGACATGAGTAATCTAAGAACCAAACAATGTATTTGGTAAGGGTGTTTGTGGGTATGGTTTCCCAAAAACCTTGGGATATAAATATTGTTGGAACCAAGGTCATTCATTTCATGAATTTGAGTATGGTTTGTGTTTTTTGTCAAAACTTTATGGAAGTCCAGAATGTGTTTCAGTAAAGTGATCATACAGTTCAAGCAGAAAACAGTATTGAAGGTGGAACTATTCTCTTGTGTTTGCCAAATTTTTGGACCTAAAAATTAGAAAATGAAGACATAGGTTGCTGGAAAAAGGAGGTGCACAGAAAGAGGAAGTGGTGGGCGAAATAAGTGAGGTGTGTTCAAAAAAAAGTGTGGTGCACATAATAGTGGAGCAATATTTTTTCACAGAAGAGGTTTTTCAGAATCAAAATATCTGAAAATGGAAAAGGCAGGGGTTGCGCAAAAAACATGGAGATGTGCATGGAAAACGGTTCTGACATGAAATGTATTGCATGCAGAATGAGAGGTTTTTCTGCCCACGATGAGTTTTGCACACCGGGGTTGGTGAAACCTATAAATAAGAGGTGACCCCCCTCATTACGTACAGCTGAAGACTTAGAGAATATCTGAGTGCGGATGTGCATAAAATGTTCACGTAAAGGTGGTTGCACAAAAAAGTATGGGTTGCCCGTAAAAGGTGTGGCGCGTAAAATTTTAAGCTGTGCAAAAATGCAAACATTGCGCGTAAAATATGAAGTTGCATGTAAAAGTGGAAGTTGTATGTAAAAGTGTGATATTTCGCGCAAAGGGTAGGTGTTGCGAGAAATCTTCAATGTAACTTATTTTCTTTCCAAATATCCGGTTTAGTGGTTCATTTATTTCAAGTGCATTATTTTTGGACTTCGATGCAAGAAAAGTCTCATGTTGAACAGAGGCAATGACTTCAATTAATATCTATTGAAGAGACCTTCACATCTATAAACTGAGTGGGACTTCACCAAAGACAGTGAGCTAGGGGTACTCAACGTGAGTGACCTGAGTGACGCAGTGAGCTATCCCTGAACCTTTTTAAAGGAAGTGTGCCTAGCATTGTATGATTGTGACTGAAACTTGTAATCCATATACTTGTGAAGATTAGTGGATTTTGGTACAACCGACACACTGTCAGAGTTTGCTCCTTGGACGTATCCCTTTGTGGTGAACCTAGTAGAAGTGCTATGTAAACTTCCTACTTTCTTTTTTTTTTTGATAGATATAACAAGTTCCTACCAACATGGGAACAAGATCCTCAACATTTTAAAAAACCGTTTCCACCATGATTCACCGCTCCACTATCAAGGTGATTCGGGGTCCTTCAAGTGGTATCAAAGAGAGGTTAGCTGGTGTTTGATTTGCAATATACTATTATGGAAAATTCATCCAATGTCAGGGGAGTCCCTCTCATCGGTGGTTGTAATTTCTAGATCTGGAATAACAGAATGAGATCTCATATAAGATCTCTTGGAATGGAAGTCATTTTTTCTATAGTGCAAGGAATACAAGTCGTTGATCCAACAGGCCTGGCTATGATAGACGCAGACAGAAAAATTCTTGATGGAGATGGTAAAGCACAAAATGCACTCACCGCATCCCTTTCTGATCAGATCTATCTAAAGGTGATGAGTTTCACCACAGCAAAGTCCTTGTGGGATAAACTTGAAAATATTTATGAAGGAGATAAAAAAGTGAAGGAGGAGAAACTATAAGTCCTACACTATAGTTTTGATGATCTGAAGATGCATCCGAATGAGAATGCAGACTCATTCTTCAATCAAATTACTGAAGTGGTTCGAGCAATTCGGGTTCTGGTGAAGAAATAAAAGACATTTATATTGTAAAGAAAATAGTAAGAAGACCGCCACCCCTGTACAATTCAAAGGTGTCAGTCCTTGAGGGAAGAGATCTTTCTAATCTTTCTCTGGATGATTTGCTGAGCAGTTTAGTGGCGTATGAAATGAGAGTCAAACCAGAATATTCTACGACTCGAGTGATCAAGGAAATGGCATTCAAGGCTATGGAGAAAAAAAATTCTAACAGAGAGTTGTGGTGAAGACGATGAGGAAAAATAAATTCTTTCTCTCATTGAATTGAAGTTCCATAAAGGAAAATGGAAATTCAAAGGGAAGTTGCCTCTTGATTTCTTTCGTTGTGGTAAAGTTGGGAACATTGCCTCTATGTTATTAAAAAAGATCAATGATGAAAATAGTGAAGATGAAATCTCTGAGAAGCCTCAAAAAAGGGTTTTCAAAAAAGGATACTTCAAATCTATCAAAAATGTGCCGAAGAAGAGTTTTATTTGTGAAGATGATGATGATGATAATGAATTATGTGATGAAGAAGAACCAGAATTTAAAACTGGAAACCATGCTTCCATGATGGAAACTACTGAAAAATTAGAACCATCCAAAGATAATGGTCAAGAAAATGACTTGAAAACTGAGTCCAATACTGAGCTGCAACTTAAAGAATCTCTTAGTAAGCTTAAGAGAAAATGTATGAGTTGCAATAAGTAAAAATCAATTGTAGAAGAATCATCTAATTATGTTGATTAGCTAGAAGATGAAATTGAACGACTGGAAGAATTTGTGAAAGTACAGGCTAAAATTATTGAAAGCACTGATGATGTATTGGATCTGAGGCTGAGGATTGAAGAGAAATAAAAGGTCATCAATGACCTCTCCACTATACTAGAAGAAAATACCAATACCACTGTGAGTCTTGAAGAGTAATTTGTTACTATTAGTAGAAAACATTAGAGTGAATCAATTTTAAAAGAATCACGGAAGAAAATACAGTTTTGAAGGTTCTCAAATGCAGAACTATTGGAGAGAGAAAAACGTGGTTCTAATGGAGTTGAAAATATTTTAAATGATCAAATACCTGCTTGCATGTGAAATAGTGGAATCATTTGTGAGGTAGATTCATCAAATACTTAAAATAAAGGTGACCAGAATAAACGAAAGCTGAAAGTGGGTGATGTGGAACAGTCATATGTAGTGCTGAAATAGAAACCCCCAATTCAATCTAAAAAAAGAAAAGAAGTTTATCCTCAAGACTCATACAAAAAGGAGCCCTCAAACTATTTTCCCACAAAAGAAATAATGAGGAAAACAAAAGTGAAAATAAATTTCCTCTCATGAAGTGTCATTTCTGTGGATATTTCGGCCATACCATGTCTTATTTAGAAGAGGTAAGAAGATATCTTAATGGGGAAGATATGGGAGTTCAACAGAGGAGAAAAAATTCATATCCTAATTTTTTAGAAGAAACAATTTCTATTGATATTGTTTTAGTGGTTCTAACTTTGGTTATAAGGTTGTTAATTGCATGTAGAGGAGGGACATGGACACCTCATACCAGAGTTCGAGACATATCAAATCATGTCAACAAGACAGTGTTGCTCTTACAAATAGCTTTTCTCCTCTCGAAGAAGATAATGACTATGAAGAACCAATGTACACAAAAGAGATAATTGAAAGGCCATCAGTGTTCTACACTCAATCCCATTTCTAATGGAAAGAAAAGAAGAAAATTTAGAAACCCGACCTTACAAAGGTGGCCCTCAGAGCTACAAAAAGCAACAGTACCTGGATTCTGGATAGCAGGTGTTCATCTCATATGATAGGTAATGCAGGTCTATTAACAGATATCAAAAGGAGGGTTAATGGAACAATACAGTTCGGTAATGATGGATCTCTAAAAATCAAAGGCAGTGGAAGTACTGAATCGCCTAATGGTGAGCTAAAGAAAAATGAAGTCATTTATGTAGATGGCCTACGTCATAATCTCCTCAGTGTTATTCAACTATGTGATTGAGGACGTGTAGTGACTTTTAATCAGAATGATTGCACTATCAAGGGAAAGACATGCAATTCACTTATGAAGGGATGTAGAATAGAAGGCAACATCTATCAGGTTTATAGTAATGTAAACATTTGTTACCTTACTATTGAAGAAGAAAAAAATTTGTGTCATCAGAAACTGGGGAACATCAATCAACAAGACATGGAGAAAATATCAAGATTTAGGATTGTCATGGACATTCCCAACCTAAAGCATGAATGTGAAAATTCTTGTTATGATTTCATTTGTGGGAAGCAGGTATGTAGTCCATATCGAACAAAGAAGAAAAGGGCATCACATCTTCTTAATCTCATTCATACGGAAGTATGCGGCATGATAAATGTTGTTGGAACTCATGTTTAAAGGTACTTCTTCCTTTTCATATATGATTACTATATAATTCCATGTGTAATGATTATACATAGGAAACAAAAAGTACATGAATACATGAAAACATATCAGTGAATCGCCGAGAATGATACTGTACGAACAATAAAAGTGTTTCGATTAGACAATGGAAGGGAATACATGTCTATTGAATTTGGAAACTACCTGGAGAAGCATGAGATAGAACATGAGGTAGTACCCGTGAGAACTCCACAGAAAAATGGAGTGGTTGAGTGTAGAAATCTACATGTGAAAACATGGAAAGAACTATACTGATTGAGAGTTGTATTCCACAACATTACTGGAATGAGGTCGTTCAAGCTGCAGTGTATATTCGAAATCGAACAGGACTTTATATGGTCGAGATGAAGACACCTTATGAATTGTGGCATGGAAGGAAGCCCTATTTGAAATACATTCGTGTTTTTGGAAGTAAGTGCTTCATCCGAAAAAAAATAAGGAAATCAAGGGAAATATGGATACAATGTAGATGAAGGAATTTTCCTTGGATATTCAACGAACAGAAAATCCTACAAGGGTTTCAACAGGTGATTTGGAAGGATTTTGGAAAGCAGTGATGTTATTATCATTGAAGAGAAAACTAAAAATGATTCAAAGATTTCATATGCTGATATGGTAGGAAATGAGGAAGAAAGTGAACATGGAGTAAACAATAATACATAAATAGAGGAATGTGTAAAAAACACTCAGGAGTCACATCATGATGTTTTCTCAGAAAGAAGAATATGAAGAGGAAACCTTGGCCGGAGAGGATGCGACTGAACCTCACAGGAGAAATCGATGAGCTGAGATTGATCCATCTAACATAATTGGCGATAAGAGTGCACCAACACAAACAAGAAGAATGAGAAATAACACACAATATGCATTTCTGTCAGTTGTGGAGCCATCCTAATTTGAAGAAGCTACAAAGGATGAATCTTAGGTGAAATCCTAGAATGAAGAGTTAGATCAGATTGACAAGAACCATAAATGGGATCTGGTCAAGAGACCTAAATGTCACAATGTGAGTGGTACAAAATGGATCTTCAAGAACATGTTTGATGAGCATGGAAGTGTTATTATAAACAAGACCTAGCTGATATGTAAAAGATATTCCTAGATTGAAGTTGTTGATGTTGAAGAAACCTTTGCACCAGTGGCTAGACTAGAGTCAATAAGGATTTTCCTTGCCATGTCACTCCAAAGAGGATATAAAGTATATCAAATGGTTGTCAAGACAACATTCTTGAATGGTGTTCTCGAAGAAAAAGTCTACCTAGAACAACCAGTGGGTTTTCTTCTTGGTACTGATTAAACAAAGGATTGAAAACTAAAGAAAGCACTATATGGATTGAAACAGGCCCCATGAGCAAGGTATTCCCAGATGGACTCCTATATCAAGAAACTAGAATTCACACGAGGAGGAGTAGATCACAATCTCTAAGTGAATAATTCCTCAAAAGATCAGTTCATGGTTCTAGTTTACATTGATGACATTATATTTGGTGGTAGTAGGCAGAAATCAGTGGAAGAATTTTTCAATCACATTAAATCATAATTTGAAATGTCAATTATTAGGGAGCTCACATATTTTTTTGGGGCTGTAAGTGACTCAAAAGAAATATTACACTTTCATCTCTCAAGAATAGTATGCAAGATAGTTGCTGAAGAAATTAAATATGCATGAATCCAAACCAATTTCAACTCTGATTGAAGTCGAAACCAAACATGGAAAGCATAAAGATGTGACATCTATAGATCCCACCATGTACAAGAGTCTCATTTGGAGACTACTATACCAGACAGTGACATGACCCAATATAGTCATTGCCACATGTCTAATGGCCCGATTTCAGAGTAATCCAAAGGAGGAACATATGATTGCAGTTAAAATAATCATGAGGTTCATTCAAGGTACTCATAAATTCAGGATATACCTTGCTGCAGGAAGGGACAATGAATTATCAGTGTTTTCTGATGCTGACTGGGCTGGTGATGTAGTGTACAGAATGTCCGCCAGTGGTGGAGCATTCTGTATTAGGAATAAATGTGTTGGATTGTTGAGCAAAAAACAAGAAAGTACTTCTCTTAGAACTGCTAAAGATGAGTATATCTCCACCGAAAAGGCATGCACTCAACTGTTATGGATGAAGCAACAACTAACAGATATTGGTGATAAAGTAAAGCAACCAATGGTGATTTACTGTGATAACAAGAGAGCAATTGATCTTACGAAGAATCTTGCCAAGCATTCTCATACAAAACATATTGAAATCAGGATTCACTTTATCAATGAAAAAGTTGAGCAAAGCATGATTAGAATGGATCATGTGGTAATTAATGAGAAAGTGCATGATATACTGACCAAGCCACTGTTAGTGGCTGTGTTTGAGAAACATCGGTTGAACATTGGTGTTCAACCACCTCCCAGTGCATAAGGAGGTTATGAAATTCCCTCTTCCAAGTTATATTTACTGTTTTTAATTTGTTTGTGGATGTGATGCAAGTTTGTGGGGGAGATACTATCCAGGGGGACTGTGTTTTGAGCTGAACAATGAACAATTACCAGTCTTGGGGTTTATGTTCAATGGGAGAGAAGTAATAAATTCCAGACATGTGATGATTCTGTGACAAGATGAGAATTCAGTGAAATAATCAAAATTCAGTGATAGGATGAGAAGGAATTCATTGGAAATATAATGCTTATGTGACACTTTAAGAGTATTTCTTGGCCGTCAATGAGAATTCCAAAAAACAGGATCCCAATTCACACTTCCACTCTTGTTTTCTACACTGAACATTGCTCATGTAGACTTAGAGTATTGGCTGAGTGGATTCTTTCATTTTTGGTTTACATGTGGTTGGTGCTCTGTTGAATTTATTTAGTGATTTCCAACAAACCCAAAAGGGGATATTATTGGAACCATGGTCATTCATTGCATGAATTGGAGTATGATTTGTGTTTGTTGTCAATCCTCTATGGGAGTCTAGAATGTGTGTCAGTAAAGTGATCATATAGTTCAAGCAGACAACAGTATTGAAGGTGTCACTGTTCTCCAGTGTTTTCCAAATTTTTGGACCTGAAAATTAGAAAATGAAGAGATAAGTTGTTGGAAAAATGAGGTGCGCACAAAGAGGAAGTGGTGCACAAAATAGGTGAGGTGTGCCTGAAAAACAACATGGTGCGCGAAAAATATCATGGTGTGTGAAATGGTGGAGCGATATTTTTTTGCACAAGAGTTGTTTTGGAATTAGAACGTCAGAAAATTGAAAAGGAATTGGCTACATGAAAAACATGGATATGTGCATGGAAAATAGTTCCTGCACGAAATGTATTGCATGCAGAATGAGATGTTTTTCACACCATGATGGGTTTTTGGCACGGTGTTCAGCAAAGCCTATAAATAAGAGGTGACCCCCCTCATTCCGTATAGTTGAATACTTAAAGAATATCTGAGTGTTGATGTGTGCAAAATGTTCACGTAAAGGGGTTTGTGTGAAAAAGTCCGGGTTGCGCGTAAAAGGTGTGGTGCGTAAAAGTTTAAGCTGTGCGGAAACGCAGACGTTGTACATAAAATATAAAGTTGCTCATAAAAGTTGATGTTGCGTGAAAAAGTGAGATATTTTGGGCAAAGGATGGGTGTTGCATGAAATCTTCAGTGTAACCTGTTTAATTTCCAAATATCTGGTTTAGTGGTTAAATGCTTTCAAGTGCATCCTTTTTGGACTTTGATGCCAGTAGATTATTGTGCTGAACAGAGGCAAAGAATTCAATGCATATCAATTGAAGAGACCTTCACGTCTATTAATTGAATGGGACTTCACCAAAGAGAGTGAGCCAGGGGGAGTCAATGAGAGTGACCCAAGGGACGTAGTGAGTTATCCCTGAACCTTTGTAAAGGCAGCGTGCCTTCCACAGTGTGATTGTGTCCGAAACTTGTAATCCATAAACTAGTGAAGATTAGTGGATTTTTGTATGATCAACACACTGTCGGCGTATTCTCCTTGGATGTAGCCCTTTTTGGTGAACAAAGTTAAAGTGACATGTCAACTTCCTATATTCATTTATTTGATAGATATAACAAGTTCCTACTAATGTGGGAACAAGATCATCAACATTTAAAAAAAGTTGCCACCCTGATTCACCCCTCCCCTCCCAGGGTGTTCTAGGGTCCTTCAAATATGATGTTCTAGAATAGATGAGTGATTGGAAATATTTATCGATGAAATATTAATGCACTACCAATTTAGATACAATCATCCCTAGTACCATGACATCATCCTGTATATAGGGAAATATGATCATATATATCCCAATCTAGAAAAATGTAACTTCTGATTTGATAAAAATGGGCTCCTTGGAGATTTTTCCCATGAATCAGTGTTTGTGAAGTCATGTGGTGGGAGGTTCACCATAGGTTGCTATGAGTAAGGTCCTCATTATCGTGTGGAGGTTTATGAATACAATGGTTTTTGTTTTCTTATGCTGAGAATGGATGATATTTGATGTTTTGTTTTTTCACGTTGGTGTGAGCAAGAAGACCATAACTCGTTCTAAGGGTTGGTTGTGATTGGGGGTAGGGGAAATGGAAAAATGTGTTTGGTTATGAGAAAATAGTAAGGATACTCATATAGTGGGGATTATCAAGTCATTAATGGTTATAAAGACCTTTTAGGAGTAGGTTTAATGATTTAGTGGGAACCCCAACATGTGGGTTAATGATCTATTAAGGATGTGCTTTGATATGAAATTCTAAAAGTGGGAAGCACTATGGATCAGAAGTGGCCATTGGGTGTTAATTTCTTGGGATGGGAGCACTGTGATCCTACTAATGGGTTCTATATTATGTTGTGACTTCTCTAGGTGGATGAGTTTTTTTTTGAATTTCCTAGAGATTTTGAATGGTTTAAAGTAGTGAATTGGGCTATGATGGGTTGTACAAAAATATTTTTGAGTTATGAAGATAAATTCATCTACACACATCATGTTAAATAAGAACAGTTGAGCATGATTTGATGAAAAAGGGGGTTGTTAGGTTTTATTATTATTTCATTGAGTCTTCTTGAGTAAGAGATGGTTTATGGTGGGGAGTTTGTGAGAACATCTGTTTTCGAGGTCCTGATTTTGAGTCAAAATGTGAATTCTTTTTAGAAGGATCATAAGTGGTAAAATAGAAATTTTACCATAGAATAATTCCTCATATAATATTTATGGTCTCTCCATTGATCTAAAATTTGGTATTTTATTCTAGGATAGGTGTTTGGTGGAATTCCAAGAAATTTGAGTTCTGGATGAATTTTGAATATTTAATAAATTTGATGTTAAATTATCTGCCAGAGTTCATGTCTATATATATTTTGAATGGAGCATCAAACTGAGATTCTGAATCCATGGTTTACTCTTTAAATGTTTTTTTTCAAGGAGTGATATAAACGCAATTCATGTTCTGAGACTCGGGATGAGTATGGAATTGATGATTAATTAATTAATTAATTATCCCCCCATTTAGAGGTTATTATGGATAGCGAGAGGGGTGGGATCCTCTATTGTAAACTATGTCCAAGTTGAGGGGTGGAGGGTGAGAATATTCCCTTTTACCTATTCCATGGTGTAGACTAGGACTAAATAGTATTGTGAAAGCTTCGTAGAGTGTATTTAGACATGAAGCTTAGACATTTAATCCACAAGGTATGCCATTTTTGAGATTTAAGGAATGATCGCCTTAATTTAGTTTTTTCATCTTTTATATCCCTATATTGACTGCAAAGGACCACATGGGGTTCAATATGTACCTGTTATGGGAAAACAGGGGTCTTAGAAGGTCCATAGGTGTTTCTTCTTAGGAAATCCTGACTACAATTCATGTGGTTTTATTAACAAATATTGTGTGTTCATCATATTCATGGATGAAGAGAGGAAGAAGAATACATGGTGTGTAGTCCATAGGTCATCCCACGTATTTGCGCTCAATATTTTCCCGAATATATGGATAGATGAGTGATGAATGGGGTTCATGTTCATGTATGGTACACGATTAGACCCCATGTGAGTTATACGCAATGTAGGAGTACATGTCTAAATAGAGACACATGGCCAGGCCATGTTATGTACATGGGTAGGTACCCTAAGCTAGGTACACATGGTGTACATTACATACATTCCATGTACTATAGTTTTACACACCAATTCCAGCTGGAGTACGTGATAAAATGGATTCATATACATCTTTTTTATGATTTCCATTAAGTTTTTAATCATTACTTATTCAATAATACACCATTTTAATGTGTTTTTATGGAAGTAGGATTTAAGGACTAAAAGGTGGACATGATGGAAACTAAAAAAATATAGTATAACACATTGTGAATCTTAGAAACACAATGTATACTCCTTCAGAAGACCACCTACTTGCTGAATCAAAAGGCACGAATCAAAAAGACTGGGCATGAACCATGTACCCAACCCAAATCTAGAATACACTTAATGAATGAATCGAATTTCAAATTAGACAAGATACATGATGGGATCTCATTACATGATTTGTAATGTTCAAACAAAAATTTTCATTGAAGATGGAAATGGGAAAGTCCGGAGATCCAAGATATTCTAATATTACTGAGGATTTAATGAATAGAACTAAATATAATTACACATCATGAAAGGCGTGATATATGAGACACTTAAGGAACATACATGTTGTGAACCACTTACACATTCTGTAACCTTTGTAGAATATATATATTCAATTACCCCAACACACAAATCATTCATTCCATAACTTCATTTCCCTATTATGATTCTTTTCTTTCTAATTGTCTTTTCAGTTTATTTTTATAGATTTCTTAAATTATTTTATTCATTTTATTGTCTCCACTTTTTATTCCAATACTCATTCTTTGAATGTTGATGTTATAATGCTAGAATCCAATTCGGTTGACCATGAAACATCAAATGCTATGACATTCCTCATTAATGTATTTAGTTAATTGATATTATTTTATTTTAGTTGTGGATTTAATTGATTTGAACAATTTTGTTATCATGTCGAGCAAGTTATCATATGATACAATACTTTATTGTAATACCTTCTTGAAAAAATAATCTACTTAGGTTTAGTGGATTTTATTAAGGGTGTCTTTGAACATAATGAATATATGAATCAAAAATTGGTAATTGTATGGCTAGTAATTAGGTTAAAAACAACTATTAATCACATTATTTTGGAACTACCCAAACCATCGGTGGTGAAATTGAAGGAACCTATCCTAATTGGAGTTGAGAAGGCTGGGAAAAATAGACTATGATGCTTTCTTCCAAGAATCTTAGCTTCCACACATAGATTGTTGAATATCTCTATACCATGGAGTACGTTCTAGCTTCGGGGGATCTAATTGGTTATATGAAGAAAAATTGGTGAGCTTTTCACCACTTTTCATCTGAATCCATATGTATATCCAAATAATATTTACGATTAATTCCTGTAAAAACACTGAAATTGACCATGAACCCTTCCATTAAGTCATTTTTATAACCCACGAAACATAGTTTTAGAAATCTCAACCCCAAGAGAGATCATGGGGACTCCTACAAAAAATGCTTTAACACTGAGTTTGTTGCCTAAAATTTTCCATATGGGATCTACCCTGAACTATTAATTTACTAAACCTTATTTGCTAAGTGTAGTTTGGGAAATATAAATTTTAATCTGATTAATTACCAAATATAATAAATTATGTTGTGAAGGCTAGTAAAATTTTTGTGTTGATGCTGATAATAGTTGTGCCGATGCATATTAACCTTTTGTACAAACCTTTTATTAAATCACCCCTCAATTTGACCCATATATTTATTAGTTTTTTGTGTGCATCTAAGAACATGAATCCACTTTCCTTCACCCCATTGCACATTTCATGGAACTTTAACTAGTTCAAAGAGTCTCGATGCTCAAGAATATTTTCTATTTGACCTTTTTATCAAGAGATCTATCACTGCATGCCAAATATTATCTATGAATAAACACAAAAATCATTCACCACCACATCCACAAAACATCCAATATGTGACAGCTGAAAATTATGGAGGGTGACCAAAACTACAGAAGTGCACCATCATAGACTAGTAATTTCTTTCTATTAGTGGTGTTATGTCCAACATTATGTACCATCTTATTTAGGTGAATTCATCCCCAATGAATTCTAAACTAATTGATATGATCCAAAACTTGGGGAAATTTAGTGCAATTCAAATAAAATATTCCTATAAAGATATTTAAAAAAAATTATAGTTCTATGAAACTTTTCACAACCAAGGAATTTAATCTGACACCACCATACTAGGATTTTTCCTCTTCATAATTCTAGATAGTGTGAAATATTTTATTAAAAGTCAATCTCTTGATTCTATAATGACTTGGAAATTTTTTGAAAATAAATTCATAGAAAATAATTTCCCACTAAACTGAAAATGGAATATTAGAAATAATATCCAAAATTTAAAATACATTGATGTAGAATCATCATGTGAATCATGGGATCGCTTCAAATAGTTAACCCATAAATCCACACATCACAGAATTCACCTATGGAAATAATTGAAAAAACAACTACCAAGGAATTCATCTTGATGCATGCACTATTTAAGATGTTATCACTAATAGAGGGCTCACGCTTAAGATTTATAAAGTTGGTATAACACTGTTCGATGAGATATATCATAATAAAATTATGTGGTATAGATATAAAGGACTACCCTAGAATGGAATCCATCTTGTGGAAGAGAATACCTGCAAAGTGGAACAATTTTATGTCCTAACAAAAATATTGATTACTTTCAGCTACCTACTACACCACAACCTACTCTAACTCATGTTATAGAGATACAATAATTTTATATATGCAGAGGCCCACACACATTTTAGGATTTCTAGGTAGTAATAGAATAGATCCAAATTTAAGACTATATTTATTTAAATTACAATAAAAATTAGTAGTTTCAGTTTCGCCATCCATACTAGTAGCAGTATTATCAACAGAGGTCAGCTTAGCTGCCACAACATACTAATAAACTATACATTCAATAGATGAGTCCTCAAGTTCCACCATGGAATTATGGACCACCTAGGTACCCATCTCAAATTACATCTCCTCCATCAGAACCAAATTTTTAGCAAAAAAAATTCCTAGAGATCTATGGTATTTCCATCATGCATCGCTAAGACTACCAATCAATTCTCAACCTATTAAATATATTATTGATAACTTCCTCACCAAATTCATGTAAAAATAATATCAGATTATGAATACCCAAGAAACATAAATGAAAAACCAATGAACTTCCATATGAATGCTTGAGAACCAATTTGGGAGAATCCTTATTACACTATCAGATAGATTACCGAGTTCATTACCCAGTAATACCAAGTAACATCCTAAGGAAGACAAAATGGTTGTGGTCCTTATAAGTATAAGAATTTCTAATTTTTATAAATCATGTGTAGGTGAGGAAAATTAGTTAAATGAACCAAAAAACAGGCTTCAATCTTGAGTATAGATGGTGATGACAGCACACATAAAGATGACCCAAAAAAATATGGAATGAGAGACTATTTAAAATATCTAAATCAAGATAATTTTGAAAAGAAAGATGAATATTTATGACCACCAAGATAAAAACCCATATCCCCTTTATAGAGATCATGTGATTATTAATGAAAGGGGAAAGATAATTTTTTTCTAGAAATATTTAAACAACTGCACATAAATATCCCATTTGTAGAAGATGTTTTCCAAATGCCTAATTATTTCATGTTTCTAAATGAGTTTCTCTCAGGTGAGAAAAAAATTGAAGACCTTGGAGTTCTCACATTAAATTATGAATTCTCCACATTCATTTAGCAGAAGAAACCTATGATTATGTGATACCTTAGTATCTTCTCAATTCATTACACTAAAGGGACATGAAATTTCAAAAGAACAATTTGTGATCTTATCACAAGAATAAATCTAATGCCTATTATTGTATTATAAAATATGGATCTAGAATAATTTAATCCAATAAGACTTTCACTTTTACTGGCTGACCTATTAGTCAGCTATGTCTAAGGACTTCTTAAGGAAATATTAGTAAAGGTAACAAATTCATATTTTCTGATGATTTTTTGGTCAAATATATGGAGGAAGACTTTGATGCCCAAAAAATCTAGGGAATAAATTTATCACCACTAGGAAGTTGTTGATTATTGTGAACCAAGGATGGTTGATAAAAAATTTCGATGATGAAGAAGTTGTTTTTAACTTTGTAAAAGACACCAAGCAAAGAAGTGAGTTATGGGATTGTCAAGACATCTTTCATACAGTGAAAAACGTTGATTATATCACAAGTAAATATGGCATAAAGACACTAAATCTTGATGGAAATGGATACAGTGATCAAATTTATTTGAATTACAGTGAACCTCTGACTAGGGATGTCGTTCCACCATTCATACCATCTATTATAAGGAACCATTCCATGAGGGGTGTGTATTTATTTTTAAATTAATATAAATGGAAGCATGATAATTTCTTCGAAATCAATAAATAAATAATTTGCAGGAAAACCTTGATAGGTTATATTATAGATTATAAAGGTTCAATAATGATTGGGATTTTCTATAGGTGTACTTCCAAAAAAATTGAATTTCAGAATTTAAAATCAAATATTCAAAAACAAATCATTTCATGTTAAATAAATACATATTGTGAATTTTTTGGGGCTAAAAAATAGAAATTATGATATTTACATGTTTGGAATTAAATACATGATGTTAAAACATCATTGTGGATTTAAAAAATCACGAATTACGGTTCCTAGTATGAATCCCCCTTTTCTCCTCTACTCCCATGTGACGCTTACCCTACCTCATCCCCCTTCATTAATCCACATTTTATGCTTCCATTTTATATTCCCTCATCATCATATACTTTCCCTACTAATTCCTCTCTTCTGACAAGGGATCAGACTAAAACCTTGAAGTGTGAGGCCCAACGGGATGACAATATACCTTTTCCCAAATGTCTGGTCCTTAAACAATGGAAACCTCCCATATATCTTTCCCCTTCACCATCCTTATATGATTTCCCCACCCCTCACTTTCTATGGGGTCACACTTCACAACCATCTATTTCAAAGGTGCTACATGATGCCTGCACCTTCACTCATTTCAGTATTTCTCCACTCATAAACATCAACTGCACCTGGTTCACCTGTGAAAACAATGATGAGGTCTAAAAAGACATTGGACATGTCCATACTAATGAATATCCACGTGCATGAGGATCAAAATAATCTAGACCAGATAATTCTCCCCACCATCACTAAGACTTAAGAAGATACCTACCAAGATCTCTTCCCTGAGTTCTTGCCCACTTTAGATATGGACATGGTGCATGTCACTTTCCGTCTATATGGTAGGACTTGGGGGATCAACCTCAAAAGGATTAAAAATTATTCTTAGTTTCAACCATGAGGATTTCTTATCTTCCCCAACTTATGTTGCAATTAATCATTAGCCGTCCAAGGGGGATATGACGGGTAGTTGGGCACTAATCGCCGAGGTTCCAAAGAGACTCCATTACACTCATACAGCGAATACAAACAAAAAATAGGGTGTTACCTTATGGATTCTACACCGGAATCTATCCCATTTCTAGCTAGCTTTGGAATATTCACATTGAAGCATCATACAGATAGAGGTGATAATCTTTACAGCATCAATGGGTGGCCAAGCTATCAACATGGCCCACCAATTTTCCTCTTACTACCTGAAACAAGTTCGATCGAGGATCCATCATGGGAGACATCATCATAACCCATATTTACTAACATATCAGAATCTTTGACAATATTTAGACTCTTTACTTTCTTGGGAACACGGATTCATACGTCCTCCTCGTGATTCATAGGATGGGGCTCTTGGGGAAGATCGACGGGAGCAACCAGTGAGAACCTATGTATGAAAAGAATCATACTACATTTCTAGAAAATCCTTACCTAGACCAAGACCCTCTCATGATCCCATTTCCCCTATTGACACAAATTTATCCCCCTTAACCACCCCTTCACCTCCTACAACCTCTCTACCACCCATACCACCACTGCAGCTACCACATACATTCATTAGGAATCTAGTCATTTTATAGTGTATTGTAGAGAATAATAGATAGTTATACATATTATTTGATAATAATTTCACCCACCAATATCACTCCACCACCCATACCCAACAACTATCCCCTTCCTCTACCCACATACCACCACCTCCATATCTCGCTTTATCCTCTATTCCATCCACACCATCTTCCCCGATCAACCTACCTTCAAAGCACACCAACCCTCCCCTCCATCATGAGTTTATAACATATTAGGAGATGTTCCCTCTATTGATCCAGATACTAGACATATGACCATTGTACGAAATGACACCTCATTCCCCACCATCATTGATCGAGCCAGCTTCATGTACCACAAAACCTTCTTGGACGGTCAATCCACCAAAACCTACCTCCATTTCATCCATATATAGGAATGAGTTTCTATAGACCAAACTATTTGAGATTGTACTAATGATGTAGATATCAAGGAAACTATCAATAATGTTTAGTTATATCCATGCAACCATCCTCTGTTGTACGCTATTTTGGGAGTCTATTTTTTTATTTCCTTTCCACTGATGTATCATTTTTCATATATATGGATGAGATTAATTTTTTATTTCATTACAAGATTTATTTATATCATTTTCATTTATGAATTATTATATTCATGTCTAGGTTGGATACATCCTCTATCATCATTGAAGAAATTATTACGCCACTATTTGGCCTTCTACATGACATGCAACAGCATCTAGGTGACATAAAGATACAATATGAGGAAATATAGAATTATATTAATAATAGCTTGGAGACTTCTCTACATCTTACATGGAATTTACCATATCCAGGTGAGAATTTTTGTAGACTCATTCTAGAGGTGGTTAATCAAACCTAGAACCCCTATGAGCTAGACGACTCCACCACTAGTTCATGTAGGATGTATAAGACATATGAGCTGATGGACAGCAAAAAATGATCTTTTATACATTCTTTTAGTATAATATTTCATTAGTATCACTTTATGGGAAGAAACAAATATTTTTATTGTCTCATTATTTTCATAGTGTTCTTAGGAAATTTTAGTTTCCTTTTCTCACAATTTTTATCCGTCATTTTTCCAAAACATCATTATATCCAATTCATTCATTTATTTGTGATTCTTTCTAAATATATTGATTGTGAGGACCTACTATTTTCCTTCTACCATATTGATTCACCCCTATATATTAATTATTTATCTAGCGTAGGTATTTATTTCATACTATTTTTCAGAAATCTCATTTCTCCATCACCCTCAAAAAAAATTCCACATGGAATGACTTTCACTATAGGTTTCTCTCAATTATGTAATTTTTAATTCAAAATTTCCTTTTCATTATTAGCTATGATTATATTATCATCTCTCCCATGGTTCATTCTAAAACAATGATGTTACTCTATCATTTTAATTTTGGAGGAGTCTTTATTGATCTGCATTATCGATACACTAGGATTTTTATTATTTTCATTAGTCTAGGAGAAATTTTTCTATGTAAGAATTATTTAACATGAAATTTCATTAAAACCGTTTAAATTAATGAAATCTTCTTCTTAGATGTATTTCAAATCAATTTTCATTCATGTTTACAATTTTAGCATGATTTTTGAGTTGAGTAATTTAATTTAAATTTTGAATTTTGGAAATTTATTTTGATTGAATTATTACTGGATACCATGCATTGAGTGATTTCCATTTTTCTTATTTATTCCTTTCTGAATAGGATAATAGACCTAAATTGTCATGTTATTTTCTGAATATATTTCTTGAGAGATATTTGGGGCATGTATGCAAATTAGAACTTGTATTGGAATCTTATTGAGTCTATGACTGAACAATTACCTTATTAATGTAATTGTGGCAATCTTTAATGACCCAGTTATACTGAGAACCACCTATACATCTATCCTTATTTAACCAGTAGTAGCCCTAAATACCCTTTTCTATATGGATAAATTCCAGTACTATTATACCTTCCAACCCTACTCTGGGAACAATGAATGATTCTCTTTTGACCAAGTCTGAGGAATTTTTCATCTCTACTATACAATGGATTTTGATAATAAGGATACGTAAAGTGGACTTTTCACTAGATTCATATGACATGGTTCATGATTACCTTCAAAATTATTTTATAATACCCTATTACTTTTATTAAAGGAAATATTGAAAATGGTTGTGAATTATGAATTTTAAAAATCACCATTACCATACCGATGAATCTATGATTGATCATATGTTGTTAGGTATTGTATGTGAGATCATGCGTAGAAATGAATTAAAAAAATTTAATAGATAATGGAATGGGGAATATTATTTAATCTTCATTGACATTTTCATGAACCTACATTGAGATATTTGGAGCATGGAGACATATTTTTTGGGGAGGAGTTACTTCATTCCACCATTCATGATTATCATGAAACATTCTTTAGATCTTACCATCCTTTTTGAAATTTATTTTTATCATTTACCCACCTGACCTCATCCTCAGAGACATTTGAACAATATTACTTAATCCATTGAGATTAATTTTTTATTTTGACTTTATTAAGTTGGTATATTTGAAAAAATGCAATCCTATTATTAGGAACATGTATTCAGGGTATAACCATAACTATATGTTCATATTATATTGTGTTATGAGAGAAATCCATTATGAGATAAATTTTAATATAGAAAAAGCATTTGAGGAATAGTTATAAATTTGTAGCTAAATGTATAAATAATCATAATAAAGAACATAACTTTGAGGTATGATTGAATTTATTTTTAAGATTGATTATTGAGGTCTTTATTTTTCTAGTTCCACATAGTTTTATTTTCCAATTTGTGAAGAATATTTACTATTTAAAAATTGTTTGATATGGAATCAATATTGATATATTTTAATTAAGTATAAAAAAGATATAAATTGTGTGTGAATTTGATCATATGAATTCATATACTTCCTTTGGACAGATTCATTAATTTGTTTATCATGATTTGTTTGATAATAAACTGGGTTTTATTGTGTTTTAACATGAATTGGGAATTCAAGACTCAAATGAGGACATACATGAAAATGGAAAAATCATCATTACATATCATGAATCATAAGTACAAGGTGTGTACTTTTCAAGAAGACAACCTACCTGTGGAATCACATGAAATGAATCCAAAATAAAAGACATAAACAAAGTACATGGAATATATCTATATTACATGTCTTAAGAGAATAAAATTTCAAATCTAATGACATACACAACATGAACACAATACATGATGTGAAATGTTCAAAACCTAACTACTATTGAAGATAGAAAACATGAAATCTGAAGAACCAAGATATTCATATATTATTTCAGATCTGATTTACACGATGTTAATGAAAATATATGACATGAAATCATTAATAAAGAAACCAATTAAATCACACACAATATATGAACCATTTACACATAATATATCTTTTGGTGTCTATATATATGTAGTGACCATTATAGGTTGAATGAACCTTGGTTTCCGAAATTGTTTTCCCCATTATTCAAATTTTCATTCCTATTTTCCATAATGTTTGATTTGATTTATTTATTTTATTTTTATATTTATTCAGTTTTTTCCACGTTCAATTCCAAGAATCATTCTTTTTGATTTTATGTTTGAATTCTTGAATCCAATTTCATTTTTTATGAAACTTCTACTTCTATTTTTTTCTTAATTTTTTCTTAATTCAATTTAGTATTTATTTTATTTTATTTGATTTCATTTGTGTATTTAATTCATTTCAACTATTTTTTATCATTTTAATCATGCAATCATTTGTTTCCCAACATTAATCTAATACAATCATCTAAAACTAATACTATTAGGGTTAGGGTTTGAGAGAAAGTGTGGATTTGAATGTAATAAAAATAATATTTAAAAACATGAAAACACAATAAATAGTAATTGGGTTAAAAAAATCATTAATCTCAATATTTTTTACAACCCAAACCATTGGAGGTGAAATCGAAAGAACGTGACCTAATTGGAGTTGATCATGATAGATCTAAAAGACAATGATACTTTATTACAAGAATCTAAGATTCATAAACTTAGGTTTTTTACTATCACTAGACCAAGTATTAGTATTCATTTTAGGTAGATCCAATTGGTTCAACCAAGACCAATTTGATACATTTACACTACTTTGTAGCCTATTCCACAGTTCCGTCCTGTGATAGTTTTAGGATTATCTACTGACTAAAACCTAAAATTGACCATGAACCATTCCATTAAAGGTTATTTAAAACCCAAGATATATAGTTTTAGAAAACCAAAACCTATGTTATATTGTGAGGAATACTTGAAAAAGGTTCTCATCGATGGGTTTCTTTCCTACAAGCTCTCCCTATGGGTTCAACCACCCACTAAAACTTTACTACACCTTAGTAACTAAGTATAGTTTTGAGAATATATATTCAAATCTAATGAACACTCATGTGTAATCAATGATGTTGTGATGAACGGTTAGTACATGTCCATGTTGGACTATGGGATTACATGATAAATACTATAGAAAACACACTGTTTGCTACCATTTTGTTACCCTTTTTATAGTTTTGGATGTTTTAGAACCCTAGAATTAGAATTCTATACTGTGGTTCCCATTTGGTGTATGATTTTTGTTTAATGTTATAGTGAAATTCTTAGGGATTTTTAGGACTGCTAATAGGTGGTTTCATGTGTGTAAGTTGAAATAGAGATGTTTTCCTCTAGAAATTGAGTCATGTTGTCTCCTGAGAGTGATACAGTGTATGAGACTAGGGAGAGAGTCATGAGAATGATTTGAGGATATAATATGAGTTATTTGGATACCTTGTTTGGTGTTGGGTGTTATATTGTCCCTAAATATAGGGATCATGTGGTGACTTGAGCTGACGATCATTTTGGGAGTTTAGAATAAACAATGGTTACTTGGAAAGGTGATAGTGATGAGGCTATTTCACTCATGGGTTCACTTCCAATTAGGCCTATGAGGTTGTTAGTATCTATATAACATATTTAGGGATGTGATACCCTAGATGTACAAGGGTTTTCCTAAGAGTTCAGTTATGAAAATAGATCGAGGGTGTGATTCCTCCACTTGTGTTCTAAACTAGAGGATTCTAGAAAGAATGCCTCCATTTTAGTTCTAGTTATATTGATCTAGAGATGGATTCTTCTATTTAATTATCATATCAGATAGACAATTGATTTTTCAATCATTAGGATGATCCTGAGTGGGGGGTCAATGTTTGTATAGTGATGGTTATAGGTGTTCCCTTGCAACTAGATATAATTTGTGAGATTCTAGAGATGAGATATCGATAATGGGTATGGTCATTAATCCATCCCATAATATGTTTCTCTGTTGGTTGAGGTTGAGTAATGGTTTTTGTCATAAGGATATCGTGAAATGGGAAAGCATCCATGGTTAGAGCATGGGTTATAATGAATGGATGTTTGGGATAACAGTGTGGACATGATGTCCCACAAATATGGTTCCATATGGCTGGCGTGATGCTTCACATATGAGGATGGGTAGGATAAACATGAAGATCCACACCCATATGATATGTTATTAAAAAATCTGTTTTGTATCAGTAATTATAGTTTGTATATGGTTTTAGAGACGTGAAATGGTTTTGGGAATGTTGTTAGATAGTGTTTAGTGTGGTGGACACGATCATCCAAATAGTTGTTTGAGATGCTGGAATGAGGCTACGCGTATCAGTAGAATACAGTACAGTTTAGGTTCCAGAAAGAAGCTCTAAGAATCATGTTTTTTATATGGTACAAGGGAAAAAACTATGCACTAGGAACTACTAAAATTATGTTTGGTTGGTTGGTATTGTATTACATGACATGCTGAATCTAGCTTTGAAACTTCGGCTAACACTCATTGTTTTTCATCCTATTTCCATTTTTTTGGGATGATGGACTAATTCTCCACAACATGGTTTTGGGTTGGATATAGAATTGATTCAGGATTCCTTATGTGTCTTATTTTAAGAGTATGTGATGATTCTCCATTCTCCAAGGGTGTAGAAAAGTAATTCCATATCATGTATGGGTTGGTCAGACATGGTGTTCCCAATCTCAGTTGGATACATGGACTGATAGTCCTTGTATGTCAACATGTGTCCTCTATGAATTAGGGTTAGGTTCTTAAACATGTATTTATGTATCCCAGTTGGATATTTGATTTGATTCTTCTTTTATGTCGACCTATGAACTCGATGAATTATGGTTGGGATAGTCAGTCATGGCATTCCAAAACTCAGCTGGATACATGGATTGATTCACATTGTATATCGACCTATGAACCCTATGTTATATTATTTAGATGATCGGAAAGGGATTAAGTAGTTATGTTTGATCAATTTAATTGAACCAAGTATCGATAGTTATTTTAATATTGTATTTATTTTTTTTATGTTTAGACTAGGTGGGTCATATTTCATGAAAATTCAGTTGTGGTCGTAGGTTATATGTTCACCATTGGGGGTGGCCTACTGAGATTTATTTCTATCCCACTATATACAAACATTTATATGTGTTCATACATTATGTCTAATTTCTTGTTTAGGATGGATGAATTCTAGATATGGATGAGGCCTAGTATTTCATGGTTGAGTGGGATTCCCAGGTGGAGTATGATGAGTTGGATGGATCTTCTCAATGGGGTTCTAGAAACTGAGTATGTGAGATGACTTTGAGTATGAAGTAGGGCCTAGTGAAATTATTTTTCAATTGTTAAATTTTTATATGTGATCAAACTATAGGAAAATCAATGATTTTCATATGTAATGTCTCTTAGTGATTTAATTTTATTTCATTTTATTATAGAATGTCTCAACTTCAATTTATTTATTCTTCCACATTCTTTGATTTGTATGATGTTTGTTTATTTATAACTGGTTATGAACTATGATATAGGGGTATAGTCTCCACACAGTTACACATTAGACCCCCACTACTAGTTGGTTGCCTCTAGTGTGTGAGGAGGTGCACTTTAGGTCATGTAATAAACGATATCGGAGCATAGGTTTTAGTGGAATCCAATCAAGGATGTTACATCACCTATGACTTCAACTATGCCTCCAAATAAATTGGAACCATAAAAGAAGTTACTTCATACTAGATAGAAGGATGAAGTGCCTGCTCAAGATGCCTCACATATGACTCCACATAACAAAAAATAGTTGGGGTAGAATTAAATGGGTCTTTGAACCTAATTCATATTTCCCACAAAAACATACTTCACTATTGATGAGATATTAGTTCCTACCTATTCAAATTAATCATGCTTTAAAAAATAAAATCTACCCGAATACCTTTCTAAAATTCAACATATGAGACAACTACATCTTTCCACTCACAAAGATACAGTTCCCACCACTGATTAATAGATCACCACATCTGAAAGACTGCAAATGAGACTCCATATTCTTCTATGACCTAGCTGAAAATAAAGGTGATCTCTAGCTCCTCCAACCATCTCTTTATCTCTATATTTGAAATGATGCTCTTTTAGTTGCCCATAGAATACTAATGAAAAGTGCACAACATTTTTTCTACTAATCGGCCTCTTTAATCGACTCAACACTTCAGTTATAAACTGGAATAGCTTGTTGAACCTCCAATAGCTAAAACACGCATATACAATGACCAAGATCCATATATAAAAAGGCCTACACTTATTTTTAATTCCCAGTAGTATATAATTTTATTAGTATTCATTTTTATCATTTTATATTATTTTATATTTCCAAAAACCACCCAATATAAATAATAACCCAATTAAATCAGGATACATGTTCCTATCCTAAGTCTCTACACTACCATATGAGTTCCCTCTAATCATTACATATTCTTGTATTCCTTACACTGAATCATAGGAGTCTTAAAATTCTAACATCCAAGCTGGACTTCACTGGACTATGTCACACACCATGATCAACTGAAACTGTGTCCCTACGAACCCATGCAATTCTCATTATGTCTAACTCTGAAATCTATCATATATCCCAAATTAATATGTTGACTCATTCATGACCTACTCTCTTAAAAGGTCAACATTTTAAGATAAAAATATAGGAATTAAGATAATGAATCTTGATTCCCACCTCCAATATTACCTAGGTTTTCGACTAACATTGAGGGTATACAAATATCACCAATGGAAGGAATTACCATTTATAATAATAGGATAGAGAGATAGGATAAACCAACCCCATTAAAATACAATATATAGTATAAAAATGGAAACCAAAACCATAACTTTATTCATGTATATGTAAAACTGATACAAATATTTATGCAAATAAATACAAAAAAAAAGATAAGGCTACGACACTGTAATATATCCAAATCCTCAACAATAAATTTTCATCATGGTCTATGGAGTCATCAATAAAACCCAAAAATATTTTATATATACATGGTGTGAGCGTATAAATATAAATAGTAGGGTCATTCCAAATTATCTCACGCTCATTTGAAAAATATCATACAAATGTTCCGATGTGTAAACAATAAAACCAACATAACCTAAACATGTAAATTAACCAATCCCATCCCCAGCATGGAATGTTCACTAAATAATGAATCCTACTATAATAACATAATAAGATTCATATTGATATAAAGGTACCCACACCAATTTCCCTACATATTTTCTCCCCCACATCCAAACATCATATTTCATGGAACTCTAATGTCTTATGAACATCAAATCCTTCTAGGAACTGTAAAGGAAACTAGGAATCACATCACATCTCTACAGAAGACACCTAGAACATCACATCACATCTCACTCAAAGACACCAAGAGTATTACATCACAATAATAAAAATAATAATTGGTAATCCAAACATGATTGAAATAATCTTCATTCCCTCAACCTACCATGAATTCCCCCACCATAATCCATCTCATCACCTCACCAAATATCCAAAACTAGTGAACTATTGACTTTTGACTATCAAAATCCATAAATTTATGGATCACCAATAAGAGGTATTTGGAAATATAGAGTCTCCAATTATCCATCCTCACCATAAATATGTTGGAAAAAACATCCCCAAAATATCCTGTTTCCGGTACATAGTTCTCGACATGGTTAGGGTGTGTATAGAAATCACAATGAACATATAAGGTGCAGATTTATAAATATATTTCCACACATAAGAAATAATTGTGGGGTTATGAACAAATCACTAAATAACTCACAACATCCCTACCCAACCTCAGAACATTTCCACTTTCATTGCCCCCACAAAATGAAAAAAACACACAAAAACTACAAGACATATACCACCCCTTTCTTTTTTTCAAATCATTCTAATTTCCAGATTTACCATTACCAAAAAAATCAGTCATTAAACCTATTAATTTTTCATCCCATTCATTTAATTAATTAATCACAATCATTTTATATTTATCAATAACCATATTCAACCACACACCACATTTTAATTCAATGTTAATAAACCATTTCAACCCATACAATTTCAATCCATCATTTACATTTAATTACTTTACTATGAAAGAAACTAACACAATAAAATACGCCACAAACCACATCCTACATACTCATGGAAATAATCCCACATCAATCCCCTTTCATAGAAAAAATAACTTTACAAATCACCCCATGTTTTCACATCACAACTTCCATGTACCACATTGAATTCTCATTACATCACTACCCACATCACAACCACAAATGTATATCCTATACCATAACCACATCAGAACACATCCTCTACATATAACAACCACACACCATAACACATTTCAAATCACAGTCACACATTCTCTCATCAATTCTCCTACTATATTTCATGGGAATTATCACAAAAGTCATAAATCTCCTAATGCCACCAATTTGTTAACTGAACATAAGTATTTAGATAATTACCATTTACAGTGATAAAAAGAAACCCTAAAATATGGTTTCCATAACACATATAAAATTATCAAAATCAAATGATACGAACTACTGTGATTTTCATCAACACATTTAGATCATCTAATCAAAATATCAAATTTATAAAAAAAAAAATTTGTAAAAAGTTGTTTTTTAAATCCATTAACATTCAATTACAGATAAGAAATTCGTTATCTTAAATATGTGCTTAAAAAAATCTCTCTAATGATGAACAAGTTCATAACCCCTTCTTTGTGATGCAACTAAATGAAAAAATGGATTCCCTACCTTGAATTGATATTTATAATACATTAAAGAAGGTTGGAACTAAAGGTTTGGAACCATATAACACCACAATGAAGTATATAACCCATACCATCTAAGAACACAACAAACAAATCACCATCTCATTAAAATAACACTAAAATTGGTTATTTTATTTGACATATACCCATCCATGATGAAGAATTATGAGGAAAATAGTGGAGGAAAAGAGAGTAACTCACCAAAACCACCATCGATCAATCCTCCACATTTTGGGTCAAAATAATCGAAAATGGGGATGATAGAACTCCATAAAAGTTTCTTGAGTCACCCAAGAGACAAGAGAGAGGTTGAAAAAATATTAGGCCCAAGGGGATTTAAGCATTTATAACAAGCCTGTAAAACTTGAGACATGGAATAGTCCCTAGGAAAACACTATAAATCTACTAAAAAAAAGGTACTAAAACATAGGACCCCACACCATGTTGAAACCCTACTAGTTAATGTTTATTTTATATTTGAATCTATCTTCATGTCCCAAATCTAGAAAATATTGGAAGACACTATAGTGAAACATAGGAAACTACGTTGTAGACCCCAAAAAACGAAGAGAAAGGATATGGTGTATCTAAAACCTATATACCATATTATCTAAGAACCAAAAATTTGGCTACAAAGTATCCCATTTCTATGTTGAAAATTCCATGAAAATACCAAAACCCCAAAATTTGATCCTCGGGCCACTACGTCACAGTTGCGTGACTACGTCCCTACCTTGATGATTTGGAAGAATAAAAAAATGTCACTCGGGACTCCCCTATTCCTCATCCATCTACTCCATTCCACATCGGTCCCCATTATAATGCATCACCTAGATCTATTCCATATAACTAATACTCAACTAGATTTTCAAACTATCTACTATTTTCCATCCAAACACTTTAAGACTTCCCCTAAACCCAACCACCACTTAAATGAAAACATCATAATGGACTAAAAGTTCTATTATATTAAATTTCAGGATGTGTTTAGTGTATTTTTTGTGATTTTTCTTAGGGGAGTGATGTTGGACCCACATTCCCAAAGGGTCCTTAGGTGAATTATGATGCTTCCAATTGTGGGGGATCTCTCTCTTAGGATGGATTAGTTTCTCACCATGTGAAGATGGATTATGGTGGGCCATTGTTTCGTAATATTCTTTTAGTTGATGTGCTACTATAGGATTTATATTCTGGGTCATATAATATGAATGGTATGGTATTTATAATTTATTCTATGGAATCTATTTCATTTGATATGGGTTCCTCATATTCCTTTATCTTACTGAAGTTACTCGATGATTTTGGTATGCGAGTAGATTTGATGACTTTTTTATTGATTTTATGACCCTATTGGATAATAATAAGGGGAAATTCTCTATGTGACTAGTGTATCATGTTTTGGTTATAGATTTAGAGTTTGTTTTTGATTTCCTTGTGTTGTACATAGAGATTTAGACTTCATCATTTTCATGGATAAGTTGATCATTATTAAAAAAATATCAACTGCTATCACCACAGGGTCTAGTTTCAAACCCATGATGGGAGAACTAACATATTTTAGGGTTATTCAAATCCATAGGTAGGCAGTGAAGGATCAGTATCTTCATATTTTTCTTTCATATTTAGTTAGTTATCATTGATGTTCTTGATGACTCAAATTAGAGTTCAACATATTGTCTTTTGATGGTCATGAAAAGGTTCCCCGTATTTTTTTCATGGGATTTATTGGGATTTCAACCCCATTTAGATGTCAAGTTCATCATTAATTCCCTCCCTAATATGATCCACATTTACATTACATCTTATCGAATGGCTCCAGCTGAGATGAAAGAGATGAAATTCTATCTAGAGGGGCCCAAGGTTAATTGATTTGGTTTCCCTAGTGTTTCATCATGTGCATCAACATTTTTGTATAAAATAATGTAATTAGAGAGCCTCTAATTCCATATCGACTATTATAAGCTTAATTAGGTGACCATAATGAATAAATTCTCAATTCTAGGAATTAATGATATATTCAAACAACTCAAAGGATCTCATTGGTTTTCAAATATTGACTTGAGATACGGGTACTACTAGTTGTGGTCCAAGAATTCAATGTCCCAAAAACCACCTCTCAAATATAGTATGTAAATTTTATGTATTTTTTATTCCCTTTGGTCTTAACAAGAATCCTACGGTCTTTATGTTATAAATGTATCAGATATTCCACAACATTTTGGATGCCTTTATAGTTTTTTTAGATTTCTTGTTGTATTTCAAGACAATAGAAAACCATGAAGACCATTGGGATGTTGTTTTTGGAATTCATAGGGATAATAACCTAAATGAAATGATTTCCAAATGTCATTTTTTGAATTGGGAAGAAAAATTCATGGTCCATGTGATATATGATAGAGGATTTATAATTCATCATATGAATGTTTGAGAAATCATGTATTGTGACGATCACATGAATGTGTTGGATATCCAAATAATTTTGTTCTTTGATGGGTATTATATTAATTTTTAAATTATTTATCTAAGATAGCTTAACCCATGATGAATTTGACCAGTAAAGAGGTGGTGTTATTGTGGAATGGGAAGTTCTAGTGATCTTTTGAGAAGTTACTAGACAATTTAAAAACAAAAAAAAATTTATTCATCTAAAGCATGTGAATGATTAAATTTTATTTTTATTCCTTAAATATTGGATTGTGATGTTTGATGATGAATGGAAACCATTTGGTGTCCAATAGCTTGTGTAATCTTTACGCACATGGGTGGAATTATACCTTCCATGACCTAGATTTTCAAGTCATGATGCATGCACTAAATACACTAAAAAATTTACTTTTTTCGATCATTTATTATTATACTTATACCATAATATCCTGAAGTATATTTTTCTTAGAGGTACTTGAACCTTATATTGAGATACTAGGTAGAATATATTTTAAATTTCATTTTTGACATCTCTTACAAACTATGTAATAGGAATGTGGTCCCCGAAGATTAGAGATAAAATATTTTAGTATCGGATATTCTAGAATCAATGGATGAGCGGGGTTTTATGAATCTCTTTTCTTATCTAATTATAGAGGTGTAGGAGGACAGAGGGTATGTGTTATTGGATAGTGTGCAGATTTCTCCCTTATCGATTTAGTTATGTGTGAATTTGTATCAAACATTGTGTTTTATAACATTAACAATGTCCTAAATGGTGTGGGGAAAATGGATGATTGGTCTCAGTATCTTGATGATTCTATTATTTTTAGAAATTGGATGTTAGATCTTACGATCTTGAGGCAGGAGGTGACGTAGGTGGGTAATCATTCAAGTTGGTTTGTTCACCCTAGGGAATCTATGATATTTTATACCTTGAGAGGACGATATTGGTGGCTCGATATGAGGTGTGAATTCATTGACATTGTATCACAAGTTTTGACCTACCATAGAATCATATAATAACATTAGAGAACACATGGGATGTTACAAACTCCCCCCATTACCATACAGAAGTCTGATGAGACCTCTTGGGATTTTTTGATTGGTCTACCTCATGCTCTGTATGGGAAATATTATATATGGGTTATTGTTGACAATTTTATAAAATCATACCTTGTTATTCCCATAAGAGAGTATAAAAACGTATAGGATCTTGGGATATTTTATGTTCGATATATTATTAGGATTTATAGAGTTGCCTCAGTGAAAATTTATAACTGGGATGCCTGTTTTACTTCTCAGTTTTAGAAGGGACTCTATGAGGCATTAGGAGACCATATGAGGTTGAGCACCACATATCACCTATAAAAAAATTTCAATATGATTTGACTATCCATGCCCCAGATGATATGTCCTGACTGTGTGTTCCTAAATTTAGAGATTTATGGAAAATGAACTTTTCATTCGTCTATTTTTAAAATAATAATAGTTATCAATCCTCAATGAGGATGGCCCCATTTTTTGAGTTATATGGTTCCCATGCCATTCCCATTTGTGTTATGATAAGGTGGGTGAACATTATTTATTTTGATTGAGTCTCAACTAGGAGATGACGGAGATAATATAGTTTATTCATAAAATCATACCGATGGCTTGAATTCTAAAGATGTCATATGCTAATTGGTTTTATCTCCCATTGGAGTTCTAAGATAGTGATCAAGTGTCTCTTTGGGTATCTATTCATCTAGGATATAATCACATGGGATTGTAGTTAAATGTGTATCCACATTATAATCATCCATTTTGATATGTGTAATGTCTTGGGAAGTTATCATATAAATTTTTGTTTTCATCATTTATAACTTCAATCCATGATTTCATTGATGTTTTCTATTGAATTGATACCATCCACAACCACCTCATTTTTCGAGTGGGATGATCTGGACTTAGAGAATTATTCCACAATAGTGGAGAGGTCATTTCTTATTATGAACTATTATAATAAGTTTGTGTGTGGTAAGTTGATATTTTTCTTTCGTTTCGTTGGATGTATGGTAGTGATTTCCGCAAGACATCACAGTTGGTGGTTTTGATGAGGGATCTATGGCCTCACATGTTTCTTTATGAGGATTCTTAAAAACTATATAGTAGAAAAAAATTTGTGGAGGGGAGGTTTTTGAAACCCTTCAAATCACTTGTATGTTTATTTCTATTTTTTAATTTATATTTTATTTCAGTGTTGAGTTCCTTAGGTGTTGTGGGGTCAAATTTGGAGATTTTTAGTGAAAATAATCCTCAGTTCATAGTTGGTGCATGGTTTTTCTAACCGTGCATCTAATCATATGAGGGTGGCTATTTGGGGTACAATGCACTTTTCCATGGTTTGGGAATCATTTTTCAAACTATAGAAGGCCTAGTGGTAGCTATACATATCAATGTTTTAAATATATGATTACCTGCATGATTGGCACATGACTTTTTTAACTGTAAAGTTTACCTATACAAATTTCTCATCTCATTAAAATTTTGGTATTTTAGAAAAATTTCCCAGGGTAATATTTTACCCTTTAAACCATATTTTCTATAAATTCACATGTTTCCCCTTCCCCGTGATTGGGTGATTCTCCTTCAAATTTGGTGGATTTTTCATAGATTCAAAGGTGTTTTGCTTGAATTATGCCCCATTTTGTGAGATTTCTCCATATGTTCCCACTTCTACTCCATAGTTTTCAACTAACCATTGAAGTGTAAAACCCATGTGGGTGGTTTTGGAAAATCCCAGGGTTTTAATTGGGGTTATGATTTTTTTCCTAGGGTTTAGGTGGGTTAATCCTTCTTCTAAAAAAGTTGGGTTGTTTTATTCAATGGAGATGAGTTTGTAACCATTTCCAAGGTTGGTGTCTCTATTAAAGGAGTTTTACATTTATTACATTTAAATTATATATCACATTGGTCATTATTAGTAAAATTTCCATTAAAATATTTTATAATTTATGATTATTACATTTTTTTATTATTAATGGTTTCATATTGAATATTTAATGTTTAAAGTGGGTTTTACAAAGAGATGTTTCCTAAGTACACTCTATGTGTTTGGTAAATAGGAATTTTTTATTTAGTATTTTAATAGATTTATATATATGTTTTAGAAAAAAATTTACCTTGAATTTTTTTTTATTAAAATGGGAATGTTTACTAATTAAAATTTATTTTGGTATTTATTTTGATATATAGAATAAGTGATGTGATTATGTTCGGAACTAAGTTTCATAAGGGATTTATATGGTGTGAGCACTAGTTTTCCAAGGGACAATGATGGCCTATAGGGATGATTATAGGGATAGATTCCACTTATTATTCAATGGACCATGAGAGCCTTCTAGAGGAATAATGTGAGATCTTACATTTTTTGTTCAAAAGACCAACAGTGATCTTGGTTTTGGTTCAACTGAAGACAGTGAGGGATTCCCTTTTTCATGTCCATCTAATAATATTTAAATTGGTGACCTCATATTACACCCTTATGGATATATACCTTAATGCACATTTATCATTTTGGGTAAATTTATATTATTTATGCATATTTTTAGTCCATTTTTTATGTGATATAATGTATTATTCCAGCATCCATTTAGTTGGTTATATGATGACTATTATATGATTAACCTTGTTATAACTTGTTTGGGTATTTTGAGCATGTTATAATGTATAGACTTAGAATTTAAATTTGGCTATATTGAACAATGTTCCATAAAAGTTTTATTATTTTAAAAGGAATCCAAAATGATTTCAAAGGATTTATTTTAAGTGTGAAATTTTCAAAGTGAAATGGTTTTCGACAAAAAAAATATTTAAACTAGTTTAGTGGTTTTCATGGTTTAAAATCCTTAAATAAACTCATAGTGGTATCCTGATGAGATTAATGTCTCGAACCCTAAAAATGTATTTGTGAATATATAGTATTTTTTGAATGAAACATGTAATGTCAAGAGAACTATGAACACAGGTGACACTTCATGATTACCCCCATCCATGCTTTTATTGGTAGATATGTGTACTGACTAGGTTAGCTCATGTGAATTTGTCTTGGAATTTCGTACCATTGCGGTGAATGTGTTGGCCATTTTTTTCTTATACCACATCTTTTTGGATTTTGATCATTTGACATGAGGTATAATTTTTATTAATTCTATAGAATTTATGGTTATTAATTTCATAAAATTTCTTATGGTATCTATTTTTATTCATTGTTATGTTACACATGATGTTTGTTTTTTCTTCTTGAAAATGAAGATATCAGTGTGGTTGTCACATTTCATGGATGGATCATTACTATTTACCTGGGTAGAAATATTTTACAAGAGATTATACATTATTCATGATTCTAGTTTCAAGACCATGGGGATTAGTAACACATTAGTTTCCGACATTTTCTCCGGGGCACGCGCATCCGTCTTGTTGGGGGACGGCGACACTGTTTGTGGCCCTGTATTCCCACTTTCAAAAGGCTGGTGAAATCCGTTCTTTATTCAGGGACGTTTGATCCTTGATCAAAACGGGATGATGGGATGTCAGTTCTTCCTTCCATGGATTCCTCCTCATAACTCGTTACATCATATGTGTCTCCCTTAAAGATTAAGTCGTGGTTCGTGAATCTCATTCCCAGTGTCATATCTTTGTGCACGCCAGCTAATTACACTACTTCCATCAGGACATTCCATGGGGTCTTGACATGGTAGCAACCTCCGGTCGGAGTACACGGTAACATCAGGCATGTCGGGGAATCTCTGGATGCGTGGAAATTGGGGAATCTATATTCTTCCTAATAAGAGGTCATCTCAAGGGTGCATAACCCAAGGCATCCCACATCATTCATGGGGTATCTTATGGCATAGGCATTTATCTGAGGTTTTCCCCAGCTTCCCATGTTTAACACATGGTATTCTATAAGTTTAATGTCTATAATAGGCGGTTACGCCAAAGGCATGTCTTCCAAGGTTTTCCTCATGCATCTCATGTTTATCACGAGGTAGGCCGTGAGTTTAACGTCTTGTGGAGATGGAATGTGGGTGATCAGAACGTCCCATATAGACAGGTCAGAATTGTACATCCCTAGGAGGGAACACCTGGAAGGTTTACAGGGTGGATGGAACAGAACACTCGATAAGAGCATACCCATGATGGTGTGTCCCATAAAGGGCAGATGTCACATCGTGAAGGATCATCTGGACACCACTAAGGGCGGATTAGGGAGTGTGCACACCAGGATGGGGGAACAACAAGGTTTAGCAGTGAATGGGATTGAACCTCATGGATCTTTCCAACGTATCTTGTATAGATGATAGAGACCAAAACCCACATAGTTAGAAGGGGTGATGAATCGGGGTGTACACAAAGGACTACGACCCAGAGATATGCTAGGGCTTATGCGTGAATTGCTGCCCAAGTACTGCTAGGTGTAGCAAGAAGTTGATGATCTGATCCTACCAGGATGTGGCGTCCTGGGTGAGAATTAGCATGGATGATGGAGAGTTGAATGGGTGGAGGGGGAATGATATGGGACCATCCTGAAGGATACAATAGTGTTGGTCTTGAGCCTCAAAGATACTTCCTACATATCCCCATGGTAGCGAATCAAAGTCTTCATAGTTTAATGGGATGATGGGACACTTGAGGAGGTGGCCCGTGATAATGGGTGTATTTTTGGGACCTGGAAGAAGTAGAACATCCGGGTAGGGGCATAATCTTCCCAGAACATGTGGGATCGAGGGATAGAGTAGGATGAGACATGGGTGCTGGGCTAGAACCTCATGTAGGATTTCTATGTATCCCTATGGTAGGGAATAAAAGTATTCAAAGTTCATAGTGGAGTTTGGTGGACAAATGTGAAGGGGGTCGGAACCAATGGGTGGTGAGCTTTAACCTCAGGGAGGCTTCCTATGTACCTTGCCATGGCAAGGACCAAAGACCACATAGTTCAGGTGGGTGCAACAGCTTACTACTGACTGGGGGAACAACGACTTACCGCTGATTGAGGTCCAAAGTTTAACATTTTGTAGGATGAGGGGGAACCTACGTGAAGGGGGTCGGAGTGAATGGGTTTTGGTTTTGGACCTCTAGGAGGCATCCTACATTCCTTTCCTTAGTAAGGATCAAAGTCCACATAGTTCAGGAAGGGGTTTGGTGAACCAACGTGAAGGGGTTCAGAACGACCGAGTGTTGGTCTTGAACCTCAATGAGGATTCCTACGTACCATGCCTTGGCAAGGATAAAATACCACATAGTTTAGGAATGGTGGAATTTAAGGGCTTACGCTCTGAGGAAACCCAATTTGTTGATGAACTGACGTGAAGGGAGCTGGGACCAATGGGTGTTGGGCTTGAACCTCAGGGAGGCTTCCTACGTATCATTCCTGGGAAAGGATCAAAGTCCACGTGGTTCGGGAAGGGGTTTGGTGAACCTACGTAAAGGGGGTTAGAACCAATGGGTTGTGGGATTGAACCTTAGGGAGGCTTCCTACATACCTCACCTTGGAAAGGATCAAAGTCAACATAGTTCGGCATGGGTTTGGTGAACCAACATGAAGGGGTCGGAATGACCAGGTGTTGGGATTGAACCTCAGGAAGGCTTCCTACATAGATTTCCTTTGAAAGGATCAAATACCACATAGTTCAATAATGGGTTTTGCGAACCGATGTGTAGGGGGTCAGAAAGACCAGTTGATGGTGGGATTGAACTTCAGGGAGGCTTCCTACGTACCTCACCTTGGCAAGCATCAAAGACCATGTAGTTCAGGATGGGTTTGTTGAACTGACGTGAAGGGGGTCGGAACGACTGGCTGTTGGGCATGAACCTCATGGATGTTTCCTACGTACCTTTCCTTGGAAAGGATCAAAGACCACATAGTTCAGGTGGGTGCAATGGCTTACCACAGACTGGGGGAACAACGACTTACCGCTGATTGTTTTCCACAGTTAAACGTTCTGCAAGATGGGGGAGAACCGACGTGAAGGGGGTCAGAGCAACCGGGTGTTGGGCTTGAACATTAGGGAGGCTTCCTATGTACCCTGCCTTTCCAATTATCAAAGACAATGTAGTTCAGGAATGGGATTTCTGAACCGACGTGAAGGGGGTCAGAACGACCAGGTGTTGGTATTGAACCTCAGGGAGGCTTCCTACGTACCCTGCCTTGGCAAGGATCATAGACCACATAGTTCAAGAATGGGGGGAATTTAGGGGTTTAAGCTCTGAGGAAGCCCGTGTTGTTGGTGATTTGACGTGAAGGGATCCAAGGACAATGGGTTTTTGTCTCGAACCTCAGGGAGGCTTCCATGTACCTTGCCTTGGTAATGATCAAAGTCCACATAGTTTGGGAAGGGGATTGATGAACTGATGTAAAGGGGGTCTGAACCAATGGGTGGTGTTCTTGAACCTTAGGGAGACTTCCTATGTACCTCTCCTTGTCAAGGATCAAAGTCCACGTAGTTCGGGACGAGTTTGGTGAACCGAAGTGAAGGGGGTTGGAACGACCAGGTGTTGGGCTTGATCCTTAGGGAGGCTTCCTACGTACCTTGCCTTGGCAAGGATCAAAGACCACATAGTTCAAGAATGGGTTTGGTGAACCATCATGAAGGTGGTCGGAATGACAGGTTGATGGTGGGCATGAACCTTAGGGAGGCTATGTACCTTTCCTTGGCAAGGATCAAAGACCATGTTGTTCATGATGGGTTTGGTGAACCAACATTAAGGGGGGTGGAATGACCTGGTGTTGGGATTGAACCTCAGGGAGGCTTCATATGTACCTTGCCTTAGAAAGGATCAATGACAACGTAGTTCGGGATGGTTTGGGTCTTACACTATAGGTTGCCCGGGTGCCGCTATGGAGTGACGATGGTGAATGGGGATTACCCAAGGAAGCTACCCAGATGCCGCTATGGAGCGGCAATGGTGTATTGGGCTTACGCGGGGATGATTCCTGGGTGCCACTAGGGAGCGACAATGGTGAATGGGGGTTATGCATGGAAGCTTCCCAGGTGCCACTCTAGATAGGCAATGGTGAATGGGGCTTATGCAAGGAAGCTGCGCAGGTGCTACTATGTTGCGGCAATGGTGGATAGGGCTTACGCAAGGAAGTTTCCCATAATGTATTCCTCGTGTCTGGCCATGAGGGCATCCCAACGCACTGGTGGGTTGAGGTATATAATTGGGGTCTATAGCTATGCGCTAGTGCACAAGCAGGATAATGCCAGGGGAATTGGAATCAGTTCGAACAATGGGGAATGGAAAGTGTGAATCACATGCCTGATATTTGAAACATGGTGAGGGTGGCGTGATGATGAAGGAAAAATATTGACCATGTTCTAACCATAGCATCCATATCATGTTATCCTGAAATGAGGACAAAAATGAGGGTCAACTATTGACCGTGTTCGGAACACCGGACCTGAGTCAAAGTGTCATCCAAAGTGTTACGGGGCATTGGACCAGGACTATAGGTGAGCCGATGCGGCATGTGACCAGGCCGTTAGGGGGTCCCTTCTGACATGGAAGTGGATGAAGATCTGAATGAAGGACACACAAAGTGTGAGGTGGAGTGGTGGAATGTTTGAATGGATTCCAATTCTCTTGAAATTGTGCCACTATAATCATGGGATTAGGCATCTCATTCTTGGAGCATAAGTCATCTCTTTTTGGGGAAAGAGGAATCGTATATTTTGAACATAGGGCATACTACAGTTTATAGTCATATAGATAGGACTGTTGGAATCTTATGCTTGGAAAATAAGGAATCTCTTATTTGGAGCAAGAGACATCCTATGTTTGGAACATATGGATTAGTATAGTTTAAATTCATGTAGATAGGACTATTGGAATCTTATGCTTGGCACATAGGGAATCTCTTATTTTGAGTAAGAGGCATCCTATGTTTTGAACATAAGGATTGCTACAGTTTAATGTCTTGTAGATAGGACTATTGGGCATAAGGCATTTAACACTGGATGGTTTTGGGACTTATGCAAGGGGAAAACCTTTCTAGTTCAACCTGGTATAGGAGTCAGGTGATGGGGGTTTGGATGAATTTCTTGAGGAATAGTTTGACTCAATGTACTCAGGGAATTGATGATGGGAATATCAACTCACGACATAGGAAATTAACCAAGAACAATATGTCAACTTAAGGTGTTTCATGGTGTGTAGATGAGTATCTCAAATCATGGTATTCCATAGGTGGAAGATTCGTGTGCATAAGGGAAAAATGGAAAATCCCGATGTCCTGACCCGAAAAGTTCACGGTGTGACTCTCCATTTTCCATGGGGTTAAGTGATGGAAGTGAAGGGGTTCGAGGAGCAAAGGATCTCACATGGAAAAGAAGCTCTCAAAGAAAAGCTTCTCATAGAGAAAAGGGGATAGTGGATCCAAGGGACTCGTGGAGTGAAGCGGCTCGTAGAGCGAAGCGACTAGAAGAGCCACGAGCAACCAGACGGACCTCCCTCCTTCCCAAAGGGTGGATCCCTTTGCGAAGGTCATCACTTCGCTGTGGTTAGGAGCTCTGCAAAATGTGAGATCAGCTTCCCAAGTGGCGGCATGACCATGCTTATGAAGGGGTGTGAGATGGCTATTTATAGGCGATGAAGGTTGATGAAGAGCGCCGCAAAGAAAAAATGTGTGCTATGAAGCCCAAATGCATTATGTGAATCACAAATGTGCATCGAAAAATAAACATCACTCCACAACGGGAGAGAGTTCCCTCAAGTTTCATGAAATTGTGAAGTCGAACATCATCGACATTAACAGTGCTCATGGAGGGATCTTGTCAAGTTCCCTAAAGTTCTTCGTAATCGTAGAGTCAACCTTCGTGGACATTGCAGCGCTCGCGGAGGCTCTGGTCAAGTTTCTCTACTCCGCAATCATGGAGGGAGCTTTGCGAATGGGCATCGCGAACCAGTTTTCCATCACAACTTCAAATGTCTATAACTCCTAAAACGTAACTCTGTTCGGGCTCTATGACCAGCCAATCAAAATCTTGAGAAATGGACTATGATCTTGGATCATGTGTGGAAGCATTCAGAGTATCTTGGGGACACATTTTCTAGTGACAATATATAATAATCAAAATTTCATAATTATACATAATAGTTTAATAGAAAAATTTGTTTCAGAGGCTTTTAGATGGTGTTATCATGACTATGAACATAAATATTATGTTTTCTGGTACAATAGGTCACATCCATGAGAATTTTAGAATGAAAAAATTAATAGGTATATACTTTGAAACGATAAAAAATATATGAAAAAATAGAATAAAAATAGATGAGAACCTATGGAAACTATCCAAAATTGGTTGGCTGGCCTTGAAGACATCTGTGAAAGATGTGACCTATAAGGAAACTATATAAACAAATGTATAACCATGATTATAGGAAGATGTTACAAAATTAAAGGATACATGTGTACATAATAGAAGAGCGACACACAAGATGGTCTTTACACAAGAAGGAGGGGTTGCACACAATAAGGAAGGCCTGAGCACAATAGGGTAGGCGTGCACGCAATACAGGATATGTGCACGTAATAGGGGACATTTGCGTGCAATAGTGGGGAAATTGCATGCAATAGGGGATGTGTGCACACAATATGGGCTCTTTGCACGCAATAGGGAATGAATGCACGCAATTGGGTAGGCGCAACACTAGCGTGGGAAAAAATTGGGCACAGTGGCTGTGTAACACGCCAAACATATGCTTTAAGTGTAAAACGAGGCACCTTAGGGCATTTACAAACAAAAGGATTGTTTTGCATGCAAGATGGGGGGTTTTGCATGCAGGTGCGAAAAATGTGGACTTATGCACATTAGAGAGGCGGATGACCTTGGGTCTCCTTCAGAGAAGGGGAGTGCACTTGTATTTATAGGCGGAACCTAGGGATGTGGTGCGTATAAAACTCCACGTGCACAAGTGGTTTTCTGTTCCAGGCGGTGCGCGTAAAATTCCTCGCACACAAGGGGTTTTCCGTTGAAGGTGGAGCACATAAAATTACGTGCGTGCAATTGGTTTTCCGCCCAAGGTGGTGCGTTTAAAATTCCATGCGTGCATTTGGATTTTTCGTGCAACTTGTCGTGGGTGCACGCGCAAAGGGTTATTTTGACGTTTTGTTTGGTGTGGAATGGGATTGCATGTGGGGTGGTGTGAAAAATTACTTTATAGCGCACAATATCCTATTATTGCATGGAATATCCCTCTTTTCCTGCAAGAATCCATTTTTTCGCGCAAGCTTCCCTCTTTTGCATGAAAATCCTTACTTTTCCCCAAAGTTTCCCTAGATGGTCATTTCCATCAGCCTGACTTCGAACTGTCCAATCGTCTGATTCATAACTATTTTTGGGCTACATGACCACTCACCTCAAAGCTTGCGGAACGAGCTACGCTCTAGAAGCATATATGGAAGTATTCGGTGAATTAAATGGATGTATTTTCTGATGCTAACAAATCATCAGTTCATGTGGTCGGCTAGATTGAGTGTTGAATTGGGCCATCCTCGGTTAGTTTTCTACTTTCACTTAAAAGGTTTCTCCTATATATTGAACTATTGATCAGTTATTTTTGACACATATTATGAATATAATTATATATGTTACCACAAAGGGATTTTATTTTCTTATTATGGTTTTTAATGGTTTTGATTAAGTAAAAAGTATTCGTTTTCCAAGTGGATGCAATTTATTTCATATACTCAAAGAATATTTTTATAAAAGATAAAAAATTTATATATTTTCATATCTTTCACAAGAATAACTATTTTCATTATTTAATTTACATTAATAAAATTTGTTTTCTCATTAAACAGTTTTAAATATTTTTCCTAGGATCAAGAATGAGTAAGAACAATGAAGAAGTCAAGTTTAAAGTCATGATGATTAGTCATTAAAAAATGTGTTTCGTTTTAAATGTTTTATACTATGGGAATATTTGATACTAAGAGAAAGTATATACTTTTCAATGTATGGGTTCTGTTATGTAATTTATTTAACCATATTCAATAAAACACTAAACCTAAAATATATTTAGGAATTTAATGAAGTGGAACATATTGTGAAGACACTAGATTATGTAATTTCTATGGTCAGGGCCATATAGTCAGTATCATAGAAAAGGGTTAGATAACTTTAGAGATTAGGATAATTTTACTAAATATATTTAAAATATTGTTATTTATGGTTAAGTTTAAATGTTATAAAATTTTAAGACTTCCATTTTCTTCTTCAAATCAATATCTTTTTATAATGGTTTTCTATAGAGTAAAGACTGATGATGAAGTAGAAAGGTATTAAGCTAGAAATACCATTCTATATCAACATCTTGGAATGGTTTGAATTTGAACTAGACAATATGATTCAATGATACCAAAGATGGCATTTGATATAAATGATGGTGGTGTCCATGTTAGAGAGAAACTAGATTTATTATAGTGGATCATGTGTATAGTTAAGAATTTCATGAAATAGAACCCTTCAGCTTCAGTGGAACTTCAGATCAAGTTATAGCTAATGAATGGATAGATGCTCTGGGAAAGATATTTACTATCATGGAATGTTCCTAAAATCCGAGGGTAAGTCCTTCCATTTATTATTTTAAAGGTGAAGCTTATCTCTGGTTGTCTTTGTTTATGAATGAGAGAGAGAGAGAGATTTATGATCTTGATGTCATGGAATGGAACACATTTCAGGATATTATTCTATAAAAATATTTCCCAAAGTATTTTTGACTAAAGATGTAGAAACAATTATTGGAATTGATTCAAAAATCTGAATATTTGGTAGGCTCCTGTAAAGAAACGTTAATAGGATTTCACAAAAATGGTGCAAATTTTATTTAGGAACCAGATAGTCAAATTAATATATTTTACCTAGGACTAAAACCATGTTTACAAAAAAAATTCCATATGAGAATTTTAATGTTATGAGATTTTTTTATTTTGATGAGAATGTTGATATAGAGTTTTATAATACTCATGTTCCTAGAGATGTCAAGAGAATGAACTAGTCAAGGTGGATAGAAATGTAAAATCATCCAAATAATAAGTCTAGAGCTAACCCCTTTCATGTTCTATGTGTGATAAAAAACCATTTTTGTATTGTTTTAAAGGATCTGGATAGTGTTACTAGTGTATTAAGATGGGTCATAGGGCTCATGACTGCTAAGGAAAGGAGTCCGAAATGATCCAAGAAATGAGTAACATAGAGCTACATAATGGTTAGTTTTTTAAATTACAATGAGTTTGTGGATTATGATAACGTGATTATGAATATATTTACTCATATTTTAAATAAACATTATTGAATGAGATATGGTGTGTAAAAATCATTTTTTACTACTAAATATGATTTCGGGTCATCTAATGAAGGTATGATTGAAATTATGGTGAAAACTTTGGGGAGAGATATTAAATAAAACTAGATTTAAAGAAATTTTCTTATTATTATCAGCGTGATAGTATTTCCTGTGTATCTTCTTGAACTACCAATAGTAGAGTTTCACATTATTTTGGTTATGTATTGGATTATATTTTGTTATTATATGATAGACTTTAGATATTTTAATGATAAATTCAATGACTCCATACATTTTATAACAGATTAAAAAGCTAAGAAATTGATTAGTGATGGCAGTGAATGTTAACTAGATCATGTTGTAGAAAAGATGTAAACTTTTCAAATTAGTGATGTACTGATAGTGAATGAATATATGGAATTATTTAATATTGAATTACATATTTTTATTTATTATTAGTTTGTTTATATTACTATTTATTTAGTTCTGAATGTTACTCTATTTTTAAAACACACTTATTAAATAGATCAAGTAGAACTTTTCGAATTAAAAAAGTACTTTCATGAGTTTCAAGATTATTGTTTCATTCATCTGAACACTTCAGTAAGGGGAGATCCTATATTATTTGTTAAAAATAAATATGGTTTAATGAATATTTTCCATGATTATAGATAATTGAATAACATCACTATTCAGAATAGGTATCGTTTCCCTAAAACTAATGATTTATTTGATTAACTCTTTAGAGGAAGATATTTTTCAAAGATTTTTCTCTAGTTCAGATACCCTAATCTAAATGTGGAGGAGGCTTATTTTCTGAAGATTGTGTTGTAGACTAAATATGGTAATTATGTGTATTTTATTATTCCCTTTGGTTTTTCAAATGCACCATCTTTATTTTGGAATCTTATTAATAAAATTTTCATGATTATTTAGATATGTTTTTAGTTGTGTTTATTAATAAAAAATTGGTCTATTAAAATATTATTGATTATTATAAAAGACACCTATGGATTGTTTTGAAAAATATTAATGAAAATAATATATATCGAAAATTTATTATGTTGGAATTTTTTTTGAAATAAATTTCATTCATATAAAGTATTGTTCCAAAATATGAAATAAATGTTGACCATTCTAAAAATAATTGTGTTTAAGAATGAACTAGATGAAAAAATGTTACAAAGCTTCATATTTTTCGTGAATTAGTGGGTTGATTTCATCAATTTATTGAAACATTTACTCAACTATCTATCCCACTGACTATTTTAACATAAAAATGAGTTAAATTCATCTAGATGAAGAGTATGATGATTATTTACATAAATTGAAAACGGAATGATGAATGTTCTAGTTTTGGACCTACCATCTAAAATAGTGACATTGGCATCTATAATGATAATTCATTGAAGGGGCTCAGTTGTTTTCTAATGAATAATTATCGGGTACTTGGTTATGCTTTATGTAAATTAAAACCTCATGTGAAAAATTATCATACACATGGTTTGGAATTAGTTTTAGTGTAATCAGATTTAAAAATATAGAGGGATCATTTACATAGTGCGAAGTTTGAAATAAGTATTTATAATAAAAGATTAAATTACTTATTCACTAAGATAGTGTTTAACATGAGGAATAGAAGATGGATAAAACATGTTTATCATTATTATTTCAAGATTTATTTACATCAAAAGTAAAGTAAACACATCCTTTGATGCTTTGAGTTGAAAATATAATACATTATTAAACAAGATACATTTGGAACATTATCCTTTGGCAAATGATTCAATTAGTGATGGACCAAAAAAATTTCATACAGGAACATCTAACTTTTTAAGGTTTCAATGAATTTGATATTGTCATACAAAATTAATTAATCTTAGAAGTAGGACCATGATTTACAAGGAAATGTGAAACTGTTAAGGATATGTAATTTAACTATATTTAACATTGACAAGGAATAGGTTTTTAAATTTGGAAAGATATTATATTCACCTTATAATTAATATATTAATTGATAATTGTTGAGTAATGTTTTTAGTTCCCAAATTTGGGTTCATCCGGGAAGTACTAAGATCTATAGAGACCATAAATAGTATTAGAAGAATGATGGAATGAATATACATATTTCATACATTACCAGGAAATTCTTTCTTTTTAAATAGGTTAAATAATAATTATAATAAAAAAATATTATTCTTCATCCATTTCCATTTCTAGAGTGGAAATTGGAAAATAAATCCATAGATTCCATGGGGTCATTTCCAAAGGAATATCTAGGTATCAATGTAATTTGGATTATTGTTGACCAAATAATAAAATATGATAATTTGATTTCCATTCTAGATATAATGTCATTATATTATCTTTTCTGATTATACCTCATATAGATAGTTAGTTAATATATAGTTCCATTATCAAATATTTTAATGAGATTCTAGGTTTAATTCTAATTTTTAGAAACACCATAAAAATTCATTGGATAACAGATTAAATTTAGGTATGGATTCTCATCATTATTTTGAGGAAAATTATAAACGAATTATTCAGACTATGTAAGATATTATTTGATCTTGTTAAATTTATTATTATGGAAGTTGGGATCATCATATTTTATTATTCATATTTTCAAATAGCATCATTTTTCATTCAAGTATACATATGGAACCTTTTGTGGAATTATATAGGAAGAGATTTTGGACTCCATATTATTGAGATAACTTATGGGAAATTAAATTGACAGAACTAGAGAAATTTTTTAGGAGGTAAATATTATTTAGAATCACATTATAGTAGGTTATATTATGATAAAATCATATGTGAATAACATGAGAAATGAACTTTTATTCGTGGTAAGAGATAAATCTTTTTTAAAGTATCTCCATGAAAAATGGTTATGTGTTTTGGTAAAAAAAGGAATGTGAGGGCCATGGTTTATTGGACCAAATTAATTCTAAGATAAAGTTGGATTTGTTTCTTATCTATTGGCCTTGCCTCTGATTTTATCATAGGTAGATGACGTATTTCATGTTTCGTTGTTAAGAATGTATGTGTCATATACATATCATGTTTTGATCCCTAAAGTAGTTTGGTTTAAAGAAAAAAATTATAATTCGGACTATTTAGTACAGATTTCTTAATATAGTAATAAAGTGTTTTTGAATAAGGCAATTCATTACGTTAAGATTTAGAGCGGCATGGGATTCAGAAAATGTTATGAATGAAATATATTGCCACTTATTTATTTAATGAATAAAATGGTGATGAAGTAATTTCCAAAAGTGGGGAAGAATATAAGAACCTAGGTAAATTAAATAATAAATTTAATGTCATATTAGAATTCATTGATTTTATTTTATAAATTTACATTCATTATAATAAAAATAAGAAACATTTGTATCAAAAATGGATATAAATTTATTCTTATTAAATTTGTATTTATGAATTTTGTGGTTTCATTTAAAATTTTGGCATTTTTATGAAAATGTTGATTTTTCAGTTAATAGATAAAAATAACGATTTTAAAAAAATAAATTTTCGTCGTATTAAATAAAGTAATATAAAAAAATATTTGATATTAATATAATATAATTATAATTTAATTATAAATAATCTAATTAAATTAAATAATATAAATCATTATACCTAGTTTTGTTATAAGTTCATTTTTGGGCTTAAAAAGCATTTTAAAAGAACTGTTTTTTTCCTTTTATATTTTAATAGAAAAATGACTTCATACATTTGTATAAATTGAAACATGAAAAATGGATTTAATATTTTGAATCAGTTGGTCCAAATGTTTCATGTTATTCCCTTTTATTTCTTCCATTATCAGAAGTAAATATAAATACTATTTGTCACCATGTTAAGGGAAAATCTGGTAATGAAGGTTAAAAATAATATTTTATGGACTAAAACTAAACTTAAAACTTTAAATTAATATATTTTATGAGTGGGGTCAATCTATTATCATCCACAATTATCATTTATTTCAATTTTATTCCATTTGTTTCGACAATTACATATATTATTTTTTGTAAATATTGATTCAAAAAAGTTAACTCTATTGCATTAAATATCTATAATATATTTTGATAGAGATAAAATAAAATATTTTTTTTAAAAGTTAATTTGATACATAAATTATTTTTTTATCATGTTGATTTATTTTTAAATTTGAGTGACTAAATAATTATCTTAAATGCATAAGCAATGCCGACAGAATGTTTGTCTAAGCAGTACAAAAATCCAGTAATTAATTTTAAAAACCCTATAATTAATATTATGTGGGTAATTTTTAGTTTCATGTGAATTTTTTAAATAAATATAAATTATTAGTCTTTCTCTATGTATTATATTCTAATTCCATTACTTTCCTTATGTCATTAAAATCAAATTAAATGAATTATTCCTAAAATTACATTAATGGTATTTCATAAAAAATAATATTTTAAGAAATGATATAAAATTTATAAATAATATTATATTATTACATGTGAATTGGATATGGTTTATAATATGAAACATATAATATTTATATGATAATTTTCCTTTAATAGTATATTTCATGACCCATATAGGGTAAAAAAGTTGGTATCACAGTAAATTTCAAAATGGTTGATGGGTTGAAAACAAATAAGTACGGAAGATAACATCACCGAAACATGTGAATTCTTTGTTTTAAATAAATAATTAAAATAATAATCATCCTATTTTTTAATTAAATCAATTTTGGTCCATTTTCGACATAAATTTAATTTATAAAAATTTAATACTTTAAGTAATTCTGAAATCCCCCCTTACTTATAAAAGGTAACCTCCTCTCCAATCCCCCTCACAAATTTTGAGTACATTCGTTCATCCAATACCTAGCCATTTCTATTCCCAACATTACATCTCAAATCTTATAGGTCATGTCATCACTAAAAGACCAAACCATAGAGGCCTAAGGTTTAATCCAAATATGTTGTCCGAGGAGAATGAATAGGTCCAAAACCACCAATTTTAAAATAATGTATTCTTCTAACTACATAAAATATTCGTTAACCATGATGGGAAAAATTATTTTACATTTATATATTTATTATTATGATTATGTTAAAACAATTTTCACCTCATTTTCCATCCTACGGGAAATGAAAACATTGCTCATTCATACGTATGGATAACCACCTCCATGAAACGATGTGTTTTGTTTCCATCACTGCCTCTCATTATAATTTATTCTGATAGATTTAAGAAATATATATGATATTAATAAAAAATTAATTTTTTATAAAGATAATATGTCATCTATTTTATTACATTTCCATCCATTGATAATTGATAATGCCATTCATGCGTACGTGTGGATTCCCACCTCCAGGAAGTGATGTGATTCGTTTTTCATCATCGCATCAAATTAATTATATATATAAGTGTATTTAATGATATAATACAATATTTATGATATACTAAAAATGATAAAAAGTTAAAATGATACATACAACCTTTATATCATGATCATTGAAAAATGAAAACGTTACTCTTGCATACGTATGTCCTGTCATCTCAATGATTGCAACATAATTCATTTTCATTAATAATCATTAATTGTTGGCTATAAAAGTACAATTTATGTATAATAGCGATACTTCATTCTGGATTTTTAATCTATATATAATGGAATAACGACCCAATTGATTGTTTTCTACCTACCAATTTCATTTTATTCCTATGATATGAGTATTGTCAAAAAAATATGATCAAATTAAATGATTAAGTAGATAAATATAAAATCGATGTGAATAAAATGTATGTAATAATAAAATTGAAACTATTTTTAAAAAATTAAATAAATAACATAATTTTATTATTAATGATAATAAATAATATAAATAATGATTCAGACTCAATGTAAGGGACACTTTAACATAAAACCTCATTTTAAATGTTTTAAATATTTTTTTTCTAAATCATTTTCTTCCATGTACATATTACTGAATTTATTTTATGGGTGTATATAAAATGATACAAATTAATTATAAAATAAATTTTAAGTCTCATTTTAATTTCATTAAAATGAAAAAGGCAATTTACAAAAGGCAATTTTCAACCAGCATAAGAATTATTTTATGTTTGGATTCCACAAAAAACATATATGTTTTCTTTAAATAAAAACCATATTCCCCTTTGTTAAGTGTAAATTAGTTTTTATTATTGGGTTTTATAGGGAAAGGGTATTTCATTATTAGAAAATTAATTTCATATACGTAAAAATGAATTTTTAAAGGATTTATAAGGAAAATTTGAAAGAAAAAAAGATGTTTTATTCATTATAGGGGTCTTGAGAATAATATATGATGATGGGTGAGCCTAATATATCTTATACAATGGGTGATCCGAGTACAATGTATTTTTATGTAGCTTTAATTGGGGTGGCATGTTTGCTGCGTGCACTGTCTTCTATTTCCCTACATTCCCACTTTCCAAAGGTGGGTGGATTTCATCATATCCATCGATGATGTATGATTCTTGATATAAAAAAGTTGATTGGATGCCAGTTTCTACTTACATGGAATCCTCCTAGGAGATCGTTTCATATTACTCGTCTCCCTCATATATTCGAGTCACATTCTTGGAACTCATTCCCGATGCCATTTGAAAGTGGGCTCCATTTAATTACAATACTTTTGTCTCAACATGGAAGAAATATTTGGTACGGAGAGTATTCACATTTGAAATATCTTGTTCTTTATGTACATTAGGTACATTGGTCACCTCTAAATATTAATCATTTTGAGGTAATCCAATATGAGGAATCATATACCTGAAATAGAAGGCATCCCATGTCAATCAAAAGGTAATTGATGCATGGGGTGTATGTTTCTAAGAATTTTTACTTTAGGAATCCCATATTTATGTTCATGGTGCAGGTATGAAAAGGATCATGGTGTGATTTTAATAGCCTGGGAAGATGGGAATATGGATAATATTTTGTAGGGGCATGTTGGTCATAGGTTTAGAGTCATGTGGGGATATAATGGGTTCAGTTTTTACATCTTGTGGGGAAAATTTGTTTGATCATAACACCACATTAAGGAAGATATGGAGGTGTGTACCTAGGATGGAAGATGTCACACTAGAGTTGATGGATTAGAACATTCTCTTCCAGATGATTTGTATGTGTGTATCTAGGTGGGAAGATGGAAACCATGGATTAGGATCAGAACACCGCTTGAGGTAGATCCATTAGGTGAATCCATAAGAGGGATGATGTGACCCCTATATTGATAGATCAAAATTCCCAGGAGGCATATTTGGGACATGCATCTCTAGGAGTGTTGATGTCACACTAGTATCGATGGATCATAACTCTGCATGAGGTGCATCCAAGAGATGCATCTATAGGAGGGAATATCTCACTCCATGATGGATGGATCAGAATTCCCGTTGAGGCGGATCAAGGACATGTATCCTTTGGATTAAAGATTTCACTCCTATATGGATCGAACATAATTCCCCTTGAGGATGATCCCTGAGGTTTGTACCTTGGAGGGAAGATTTCACACCTAGATAGGGGGATTAGAACACCCCTTGAGCTACTTCTAAGAGGTGTATCCTTACGAGGGATGATAACACACCAGGGTGGATGGATTAGAATTCCCCATAAGGCAGAGCTGGGAGGTTTGTCCTTGGGAGGGTAGATGTCACTCATGGATAGATGGTTGAAAATGTGTCTCAAGGAAGATCTATAAGTCGGGCACCTTGGAGGGAAGATTTCACACGTAGATAGATGGATAAGAATGTCCCTTATGCTGGATATGTGTGGTACATCCCTAGGAGGGATGGTCTGGTGACTATATGGATGCAACAGAATGCCCTATAATGTGGATTTGGGAGGTTCATCCCCATAAGGGAAGATGTCACAACTAGATGGATGGATCATAATTCGCTGTGAGGTGGATTAGACAGGTGTATCCCTGAGATTAAAAATATCACATCTAGATGGATAGATCAGAATACTCCTTGAGGTAGATCTTGGAAGTGAATACCTAGAAGAAAGGATGCCACATCTTCATGGATATATCGGAACACCTTTTCAGGTAGATATAATAGGTTCATCCCATGGAGGGACGTTGTCACACCAATATGGATTTATTAGAAATTCCATTTAGGTAGATCCATGAGGTGTTTCCTTAGGATTGAAGATGTTACACCACGATGGACAGATCACAATGACCCTTGAGGTGGATCTGGGATGTGCGTCCCTATGATGGAAGATGTAACACCTGTAAGGATTGATCATAATGGACCTTTAGGTACATATGGAAGGTATTTCCTTAGGAAGGAATATTTCATACCTAGATGGATTGACCAGAACACCACTTGAGGAATATCTATGAGGTGCGCCCCATGGAATGAAGATGTAACACCTAGATGAAAATATCAGAATTCCCCTTGAGGTGGATCCAAGAGGTTCTTCCCTAAGAGGGAACATGTCATAAATGGAAAGATTGATCATAATTTAACATGTGGAAGACTTGGGATGTGTTTCCTTATTATGGTAGATTTCACACCTAGATGGATGAATCTGAATTCCCCTTAAAGTGGATCTTGGAGGTTCATACCAAAGAGGGAAGATGTCACACCTACATAAATGGATCATAATTATCCTTGAGGAAGATCGAAGAGGTTATTACCTGGGATGGAAAATGGCACACCTGGACGGATGGCCATGAAATCCCCTTGAGGAGGATCTGGGAGGTGTATCCCTAAGAGGGAAGATGTCACACCTAGATGAATGGATCAGAACACTCATTGAGGTAGGAATAGGGGTGCGTTCTTAGGAAGGAATATGTCACATTAGGATTGATGGATAATAACACCCCTTTAAAAATATTTCATAGGATCATCCCTATGAGGTAAGATGTATCACCTAGATGGATTCCTCAATATTCCCCTTGATGCAGATCTAATAGGTGAATCTTTATTAGGGATAATTTCACAAATGTATGGATGTATCAAAATTCCCCTTGAGGTGGATTTGGGTGGGGCAAACCTATGAGGGTAGATGTCACCCCTGAGTTTACCATTGTTGGGATTGATCCTCTGGGAGGAATCCTATGAACCATGTTTAGATATATGGATCAAAACCCATGTAGTTTGATTTCATATTTTAAGGTCATGTGACTAGACCGATCCATGAAGTATAACGTTATGCGGTAAGGAAACACATGTGATGGTGGGAGTGTCAATAAGGTATATTGTGGGAATTACGCATGGATGTTTATCGATACAAAAGGATCACATTATGGGAGATGGTGTTGGGATTACTGGTGGAATATTCTCTCGGTGCATGACTCATGTACAATGGTGGGAGATATAGTGGCATACCCTGACCATCATACACAGGAAATCATATCCTCCTAAAACAGTGTAAGGCTATATGTTTACAACATGTGGTTAAGTTGTTATCATGTAGTTTTGCATCATACAACAAGGACCTTCAGATATGTAGTTTTCCGTGATGAAACATGGATCTACATTGGGTCACACCTCAAGGGGTACCATTTCATGGTGGGAGTAAGAATATTTATAAATAATCAACACCAAGATAAGTTCACATCTTCCCTTTAATATTACACCTCTTAGGATTATGGGGCCACCACTCATAGGAATCCTAGAAGTATATATACTTGGAATTGCTCTGGAGGATTGGAAATCAAGAGAGGTGATGTTAAGTCCCATATGCTTAGGAGAAATGTGCATTACGCTACTTTTGATTAGAAGCACCATGTTTGGTAATAGCTGCACTAGAGGCAAAGGGAATATTAATTAGGGTACTAGAAACTTTTGTAGAGAAACTTTATTAGGTTTTACATAAATGGAGTTGTTCGAGTAGTGGGATATAGAACAAAGTCAATTTATTGAGTCAGGTGGCATACTTGAAAGAAATATTTTGAGTTTAGACATTGTTCAGGGTCATGTGTAGTCTGATTCTCTTTTCATGCACCCACACATCCTTAGGATTAGTTGTAGGAGGATCACTCTACCATAGGTCAAGTCTTGATTGGGATCACATTAGGTCTGTCCCACATATTCTCTACCTTTTATGGTCTGTGATCACTAGTGTTGTGTGTTTTCTAGGAATGGAGGGAGTTTTGGGGGGTACAGAATCACATCATATTCTGGAAGGACTCTTCAAGGGTGGGGTGAGCATCTAGTTATAGCTGAAATCTTATGTTGTTGGAATTATACGTGTTGTGAATGGAACCAAGTCATGCGATTTTATATCCTTTTATTGTTAGGGCTAGACCATGGACAACATCTAGATTGATGTCACCTTTTGAATACAATAGGATAGTTTAGTTCCTAGGTTGTGCGTAGGGATTATTTTTTCTTCACAACACACCTTTGTTAAATTCATGGGCCTTAAGAATTCCATTAACCTTGTGAATATTTGTGGAACTATTTGTCTCCTTTGGCGCATAAGTTAGTTTTTCAGAAAACTATATCTTTTCATTCACTCGCTGAATATTGTTTTCAACCATCCAATCATCCTAGGAATGGTCCTTAGGGGATGGTTGTATGCTCGGTTCTTCCAAAATAGTCTATTTGAATTTTGAGATTATATTTCACCATTTATATATCCTCCTATAATATGGAATAGTAGAAAAAAGTTTTTAAAAACCATTACGATAGAGGAGTTATACTAAACATTTAAAAAATAATTTGTAAAGGATTTACCAAAATATCACATGGGATTATACTTCCGTTACCACTCATATTTCAATCCAAATCCCATCCCATATTAATCGGATTTCAGTTTCATACACAATGGTATAGATCACTCATCTCTTCTTTTTTTTACTTCAATAGTTCTTAATTATTAAATCCATGACTTCCAAATCATTCAGGAACTGTATCAACCAAATATTTTTATTCTATTTATAAACAACTATGATAGATTCATTTGTTCTACATTTAAGTACTCTATATATGTTTATATCTACTATTGGTGGTTGAATAAATAGTTTTCGAAACTTATATTGAACGATAATTTGGTATTTTTCTAGTTTTTATTCCATATTTCTCTTGTTTAACAAATTGATATATGGGTATTAAAAAAATATTTTATTATTTTGGATTTCATTGATCATTTTTAATGTATATATTTTTTTATAAGCTTGGTTTATCATTCATGACAATTTTTTGTTCCAATGTTCCATATGAAGCTGAAAATAACCAACTTTGGACAATATAACGACATTACCCAACTCGATAAAGCATCCCGATAATACTAAGGAAGTTACATGAATGATTTTGTTCTTTCGTGAAAGAGTGGAATCCACACGCAAGATATTTTCACACCAAATATGATATCATGCTCGGATCTTTCATGTTGGCCCCTCAAATGGATATGACAACCGCACAGAAGACACTAGTGTTGCGTAGAAGAAAATCCATTCTGCACACAAACCTCATGCACACCCAATATGAATTCAATCACTATCTTATGTGACCATCATCCATATCTAAGTACGAAGATGCATGAAATACTTCTTCCATGACCAAAATCTTGTGCACCCATCAAAAAATATTTTTTCTATAAATTTAACGCCACCACCTTTCATCAAGGTGAGACTTTGGAATTCGTAACAATGTTATAATATGTGTAAGATCCATATTTCATGAAATATCAAAAGCATTGAACCATCAAGGAATAGATCTTTTGTGATAGGTTCTCTATGGGCCATCCTCTGAGTGGGACCACAGTTCATTCACCACATGTTTATTTTGTGTGGAGAAAATAAATACCTATGAAATGTTACATCATTAATTTACTTTAATTCTCGATATTAAAATTTTAAATTGATGTTATTCTTTCATGTGTCACATGATTAAAATGTTACTCATGTATTAAGGGATTTTCGTCTCACTTTTTACTTCTATGAGATACATGTAATATCCACCACCTGTTTCTTGTATATGGTGTCTATATTACCCAAGGATTTATTTTATTATTATTCAAATTTGAGTTATTGATATTTATATATCAATTTTAGTGTCTACATTTCATAGGGTTTACAGTTCAATGATTACTAAATCGGTAAGGTAATTTTGTCTATTTTTTTCATCTTTCATGCACATGTTATGTTATAAACACATATTCTTATATGAGGTTTATGTACTACCCATTTAACTTGTTATATAATCTATATCCTTACTTTAATGATGTTTTATGATTCCTGTTATTTTATTATTTCATGGGTATTATGATTCAATGTTACTAAGGTGGTAATCTTTTATTGCTATAATCTCATCATCCATAAAGATTGTTTATGATGATGCTTCCATTAACATAATAATATGATACATATCTCTAGAATTATAATAAATTTAATTATTCTATAGTTATTCATTTTATATATAACTAGTGGTACCATTTTTTCATTCTTTGGTACTAAATAGAAAGAATTGTTTTAAGAAAGTTCGACTTTATTTCTATCATTGATCAAAAATCTATTTTAGTAAAAAACCATGATTTATAAAAAAATTAAAAATGATTTTAAATGATATATTAAGATCATTTTCAAGGAAAATTATTTTAAAAATGCTTTATGTTTTCAAAGGTTTTAATATGGGGTTTAAAAACTTATTGTATAAGTTTTCAAGGAAATTTTCAATGAATGTGTATTTAAAAATGATTCCAAGCTACATTATTAGGTTTTCATGGATATATTAAAAGGAAAAGGTTTTTCAAAATGTTTCAATATTACCTTATATATTTTAAAGGATATTTCAAAGAAAAATGTTTTCAAAAATGTTTCCCTATTCTTTTATAAGATTTCATGTTTATTTTCAAGGAAAAGGAATTTGAAAATGTTATCTATTTTAAAAAAGTATTTTTCAAAGTCGAAATGGTCTTTTCCTCAAGAAATGTTTTAAATAATCTTTAAAAATTATTTTCCATCTAAGATAACATCTATTTATATATCTCATTCTTTACTAGGGATATTATCTAAGTGTACCATTCATATTCTTTCTCTGAATGGTTTATGTTATGTTGGCATGATGTTTATGAAATTTGTTTCTCATCCAAAGTTTATATGATTATGAAACCCACTTATTTTTATGGGTTATTCTATGATGAAATTATTATAATTTATTTTCTTCTTTATAGGTTATGATATGATGAAATATTTATTAGAATAGTTTCATTTCATGGATTAATATGTGATGTTTATGAGAACAATATCTTATTATGGGTCATGATATGATGAATTTTTTATTATCTTGTGGAACACATATGTATGACTTCATTATATAAAGGGTGGGACTAATATCCCCCTCCAATGAATTTGGTAATGTTTTATATCTCATGATAAATTCATGGATATAATGGGGAGTGAACCCGGCATTATATGGTATCTTGACGACTAATATGGTCTTGGTAGTCAACCGTGACTACTAAATTGGAATTGAGAGTGAACATTGACTAATAATATGGTCTTAGGAGTGAACCTTGACAACTAAGATAGTATTTTGAGTGATCATTGACTACTAAGATGGTTTGGGGAGTTAACCCATTCCATTAACATGGCCTTGGTAGTATGTACTGACCCCCATGGAAATCATTTTATATGTTTATGTTTCATACTAAATTCCATTAATGGTGCATATTTTTTGATTTCATGGTTTATGATGTTGATTCCCCTATGATTAATCAATTATGAAAATCTTTTATTTATTTCATGACTCTTGATTATGATCTTTGATATGTTGGGTATAATCACCAAATTTTAAGATCATTTTATCATATCATTATTCTCAAGATTATGCTTACATATCTCACATGTTTCCACATATAGAGAATTTTAGATTACCCTATCTTATGTTTCCTTCCCTTGGTTATTAATAACGGTTTTAAGTATGATTACAAATGTGTAAGACCTCTCCAGGAGATGTTGAATATATGTCACCAATTTAGAAGATAGTTTTTTATGTTTCTAAATATACTAAACTATTACGGTCATCAGGCATGTTATTTTGTAATGTGCTGAACATTATTCTAAAATGATGTAATATCCATGTATGCTAAGCCTGTGTCTATATATTTGGTATCAAAGGAAAGATATAATCAATGATTGGAAACTAGGATGGAAAACAATTATTAAGTTCCAAAGGGATATTTATAAGGATATATTTAGGGATGTCTTTAAGGATATGTGTAAGGATGAGTAAAATATTAGAAAAATTCCCTGTAATTTTGGTAAAGGATGGAGAAAGTTGTTTCTTAGAAATAAATCCCCATCAAGAAACTACAATTTTATGTGGATCTGGAATAGATGTATATAGGGATAGTAACCCCCAAAACCCATTTTTTGGATAGAATCGATTGAGAACTTCTTCAAATCAACAATTCTTACTACACACCTCGTTTGACACTCCTTGGGGATATTCTTTAGGAATTCCAAAAATCATTATGAATCATCATAAAAAATTTAAATTTAAGTTGAATATAAATTACCTAGGTTAAACCTATGGTATCATTGTTTTAAGAAGTATGTTTCATGATTTAGACATATTATAGGTATATTTTCTTGATAATTTGGTTTTATACTGTGATAAGTGTTTCATACACTACTCTTTTTGGATTTAAGTCAATGTATTTAACCAAATTTAACTGGGATAACATTCAGTTTTCCATATTTGGGAAGTTTGGGAATTAGGAAAGTCGATTTTCTAAGTGGAAATGTCACGAAGAGAATCTGAAATATTGTATGAGTAGTTGTTTTACTACTAAAGATAAAGAGACCATGAATGGAATGTGAAAGGTATGAGATGTCCTAATAGTATTGTTTACATTAAAACAATGCATGATTAAATTGAGGTTGAGGAACCTTAATAAATGATTCATATTTCATATTGTAAGAAAGGTGTATTAAGAAATAAGATGATGAAGATTAAGAAATAGTTTAAGAATAATGTTGGATGATTGAAGATTATATGTATTGGAATTAAATAATTATGATATATGAATAACAAATTATGAGTTTTCCATTAATGATTTAAAAAAATAAATTGAATGGTGTCGATGACCAAAAAATTTTATTTAATGGAAAGGTGATATCTTGACTATGGGGAGGTAACCTTAATTTTTTTCTGATTTAAGAAAATTTTGCTTCACATGGATAGATAGATGAGTGATTTGGATTAAGTAAATTGGATAGTGTTGATGACCTCAGAATTAAAAATGATTTATTTAAAAATAGTTTTATTCTATCATGGATTGTGTTTATGAAATTTTTGGATTTAAGAAAATATCCATTAATCTATGTTATATTTAAAGAATAAAGAGGAATGTATGTTTTAAATAAGGATTTATTGTAATTCAGGTTAGTATCATGTCTCAAAAGAATAGACAATTAAATTATTCGCATGTTTGGTATGCAAAAACCGATATATACTTTACGATATATGGGTGATCAATTTTATTTAAATTTTGAGAAATTCTTTGACCTTCTTTATAACATTTTTTATTTTCATATTTCGTAAGGGTTATAAGGATAATCATTCATAGATTGGTTTAAGTTAAACAACATATGAGGTTTTAGATATTAAAGTATTATCTCTCCATATTAGGATTTATGGATATTGAAAAACATTTTATAACCATATTGATGTGATGATAACTAACAGTAGATCAAAGGACTCATTATCTTTATAGATATTATGTTCTATTCATAATTTAGGATAAACAAATTCACCTTAATTTTGCAGTAAGAGATGAAGAGGATAATTGATCAAGGGACAAATTAATGGTGTTATTTTTGATATTAAAGGGAGTGAAATCAATTAATTATATCATCTTCTAAAAAATCCTTCAAAATTAATAAAATGATTGTGAAGAAAATGGTTTTCCTATTATCAATAGTTTTGATGATATCAATGACCTTTTGAAGGCCTTGTTGGTTTATGATATTGTGTAGTTGTTAAATTTCTCTAGATCACCTGCTTTTTTATGATATGTGTTCTCTATTAATCTCCACCATAACGTGATATTTATATTTCACTTCCATGTCCATGTTTTCACTAATTTTATCTTATTCAGAATCCAATTTTTGTGGTGGCATTCACATTTCCCCTTCACTCCTATTAAGAATATGTTTTATTAACCATTTTTACATTGTGGTTTTCTATTAAAGAAAAATTCAAGTATTAAAACATTTATAACCAAGAAGACTTTATAAGGAAAAATTCATTTTATTGGGATTAGAATTTAACACCATAATATGCTGTGAAATATGTTTTTTCATATTTATTTAATGTTTTTGATATATTTTATTTCACACAACATTAAATGTAATTTGTGTTACATGAAATCACTAAGTTTTGGATTTATCTAAATGTAAAACATAGATTATCTTGTGCTACATGCAACACTATATTTGGATTGTCTTACAAACAATATTAAGTCCCTTTGATAGCTTACGACACACACAAGATGAGGTTTTACATAACTATAATATAATAATTATGTCATAATTAAAATATTATTATTTTGATCAATTTTCTATTGGAATTACGGGTATAAAATGGAATAACTAAATTATGAAAATATGTTTTATTCATGTTATAAAATTAATTATTTGATAACTAATTAGATAGAAATGAAAGTTAGAACTATTTGAAAATAAATAAATTCCTTTCCTAAAAAATTACTTTTCCATAAAAAATCATAATTTATAAAAATAAATTAAACAATAATGTTTTAATGAATTGTTTTAATGAATATATATATATATAATAAATTATTTAACATTCATTTTAAGTGTTTTCTAGACAAGATATATGAAAAAATACAATTTTACAAAAAAAGATGTATTTTTCTAAAATATAGTTTTACCACCTTTTAATGCCGCACCTAATTAAAAAATAAATTTCGAGACTTTTATAAGTTCTATTTGAAAAAATAAACTTAATTTTTTAAATAATTAAAAAAATTATCTTAGGGTAAATTTTTAATATTTTTCTGAATGTTTTGTTTTTTAATGAAAGGTGACAAAATACTAAAATTGATTTGAAAACTAATTTTTCATATAATTTATTTATATATGTAAATTATATTATGAATTAGTTTAAAAGTATAATTACTTAAATGATAAATAAATAAATAAAATTTAGTTCATTTTAATCAATTTCACATTGAAATATGATATAAAAAATAGCAAACTTTTGAACATTTTCGCTTTAAAATCCGTTTTCATGTCATTTCTACAGGATTAATTTTATATTAATTTCATCAACTTATGTTTCTAGAATTTTTATAAATGGATTCCATATTTTAAATTATAATAACTTATAATTTATATTATGGTAAAATTGTTTTTTGACAAAAAATATTAGTGAATAAAATTAAATTTAATAACAATGATTAAGGTAAAATCAATATTACTTTGTTGTTAAACAAACAATATATGGGGTAAAAAAGACCACAATCTTGTTAAAAATTATTTTTTGGACATATTTATACATTTTAAACTCTTTTGTTGGATGTGGACAGTTATTGGAAGAACATAATATAAGGAGGATCTCTCAATATTGTTACCTTTTTGTATTTACAAAAACATAAACTCCACCACCACTATAAATGGGAACTCACCTCCTCACTTATTCACACCTATAAAGCCCTTTGGATCTCCCCAAACCATAACATTAATCTCCCAAAATCCTTCATATCATCCTTGATGGAATACTTTGGAGAGAAAGAAAACCAGGTTAGTCCTTTTGTGAAATCCAAAAGGAATTACCCATAGAAGAGGCAATTCTCTTCAACAAGAACTTTTGTTTCATTTTTTTCTTCAACCCTTAAATTATTATATTTAAATTATTATATAATAACATAAGTATACTAAATATACTAATATTTTTGTATGTTAAGGTTAATACAAAAACTTTAAAACACTTCTATCAAATTGAATACACAATCATCATTCACGTGTACGACAGACTACTTCCTCACAAACCAATGTCATTTGTTCTTACATTACCACTTATCACAGAATATAATATTAATTTACTTAATATTTTTATATCATTTATAATTTATTTACAATTTATTTAATCTTCTCTAATTATTTTTTAACATATAACTTCATGTTTTCTGTGTTCTGAGAACACAATAACATTGATTGTGGACATGTGGACTACCGACTCATCAAAGAAATGTGGATCATTCACACTTTATGTCGAATATATTAAGGATAGATTCAATAAAAACATTTGATATATATGAAATAATAATTATTATAAAAATATTTTATATTTATATATAAATATTATTTACTTTGATTTCATTCAAAATATGACAAGAAAAGAGAAACAATAATACGCATACGGACAACATTTTTTCTCAATGGAAAGGGAATTTCATTTCATATTACTATATTTTATAAATTTTTATAAATAAATTATACAGAATATATATGATATATATCTCATGGTTTACATTATGGAAATGAGGAAATCAGTATCAAGTAATAGAATAATAAATAACAGCTCAAAACATATACGAAAAATTCGGTTATTAACCGAAACGTTACTTTAATATATAATTGTTAATAAAATAGTAATATAATGTAATAATAAAATATTATATGGTTTGAAATATATGAATTAAATTATTTTTTAGAATTATAATAAACATATATTTACTATATAGTAGGTTTGAATATGGGGGAACGAAGTCAATACTTAAGGTTTGACGATTTATATTCACACATATATTTTTGTGAGACTTGTGCCTTATTCACCACATGCTTATTATTTATGTGGAATATATAATTACCCATGAAATTTTATATAATGAATATAATTTCTTCCATGAAATTTTATATTTCAATTGATTTTTTTATTTCATGGGTCACACGATTCAAATGTTACTAAAGTAGTAATCGATTTCTATCTAACTTTTTTACTTTTGTGAGTCACATGTCATATTAACCACCTATTTCCAATATAAGGTGTCTATAATTACTATTGATGTATTTTATTATTTTTCAACTAATAATTATTGTAATTTACATATCCATTTAAGGATATATCTTTCATGGGGTTTATGGTTCAAAAGTTACGAAATCTATAAGGGGATTTTGTCTCAATTTTCCTTCATTGAGACACATGTTATGTAATGAACCTATATTCATTTACGAGGGGTATTTATTGTAACTATTCCATATTCTATCATTGATATCCTTATTTTTATGATATTTTTGGATTCATGTGATTTAATTATTTCCCGGGGATTATGATTCAAAGTTACCAAAGTGGTTTGAGATTATTGTTATAGTGTACCTGTTTATCGACATTATTTATAATCATGCACCCATTGATGAAATATTATGATCCATATCTGCAGAATAATCCTTAATTTCGTTATCATGTGTTTATTAATGATTTATCCATGTAATGGTACCAGTTTTAAAAATATGGATACATAACAATGTTATGTTTTTTTTATGAAAGTAAAAATTTATATCTCTCATTGGTCGGATATCTATTTTATTACCAAACCATATTTTATAAAACAAATAAATTTTTTATATTACATTTTAATCTAATTTTAATGTTAAATGATTTTAAACAAAATTATGTTTTAAAAATTGGTTGAAATGGTTTTTCAATGATTCCTTTTTTATGTTTTCAAAAACAAATTAAATGACAAAGGTTTACAAAATTTTATCAAGATTCTTTTTTAGATTTATAGGATATTTTCAAATAAAATAGTTTTTAAAAATATTTTAATGATTAATTTATATATTTTTAAGTATATTTTCAATTAAATGGTTTGTAAAGTGATTTCTAGCTTCCTTTATAATTTTTCACATTTATTATCAGGGAAATTGATAATGAAAATTTTTTATCTTTTAAAAAAGTGTTTTTAAAAGTGGAAATGGTATTTTTATGAAGAAATATTTCAAAAATATTTCAAAATTATTTGAAATATAAAAATAAATCCATTGGTTTTACTCATGCCTTATATGGGATATAAACCAGTGGTATGATTTATATTCTTTCTCTGAATGGATTATAATTTTTTGGCATGATGTTTATGAAAATTGTTTCTCATCCACATGTTATATGCTTATGAAACATGCTTTATTTCAGTGGATATTCTATGATGAAATTATTATAAAACGTTTATCTACTCTATAGGTTATTATATGATTAAATATTTGTGGTACCCATTTCATTTTAGGGGTTATGATATTATGATTTTTAAACTCTTCACTTTTTATGGTTCATGATATGATGGATGTTTTATTATCATGTGGTTCATGTATGTATTATTTAATTATATGAATGGTGTGACCTATATCTCCCTCCAAATTCATTAGGAAGTGATTTATATATCAATTTATAAGAATGGATAGAATTCAGAGTGAACCTGGTTTAGTAAGTTACTTTGTCAACTATGATGGTCTTAGGAGTGAAATTTGACTACAAAGATGGACTTGGTAATTTAACTTGTCTACTAATATGGTATTGAGATTAGAATATTACTACTAATATGGTATTGGGACAGAAACAGTACTAATAAGATGATTTTGGAGTGAACCCATTCCACTAAGATGGCCTTGTAAGTATTCATTAACCACTATAGAAATCATTTTATATGTTCTTATGTCTACCAAAATTCCATATCTTATTCCTATGTTTTGATTTCATGTCTTATTCTATTGATTCTACTGTGATTTGTGTCTTATTAACTCTTAATAGTTATGAGATGACTGTTGATTGTGATATTATATATGTGGGGAATGATCTTTTAATGATATGATAACATTTTCATACCCATAGGATCATTATTATTCTTACATATCTCCCTTGATTTTCCATACAGAACATCTAATCTCACTCTTTCTTAGTTTTAATTTATCTAGGTTATAAATAATGTTTTTAATTAGGATTACTAAAGGGGAATATATTTACAAAATATTTTGATGATATTTTACCATGGTAGAAGAATGCCTTCCCATGTTTCCAAAGACACCAAACAATTACTACGCAGAGGAATATACTTTTTTAATGTGTTGAATACACATCTAAAATGATTTAAAATACATGTATGATTTTCTTGGTGTTCTATATGTTTTTTGTAGGATATAGATGAAAATAAGCTAGGAGTTCTTGCTGTAGAGGATAAAGGTGCTCCACCGGGTTCTCAGGAGCATAATATGGGGAACATGCCCAATGTTTGTAAAAGTATTGGGCTTTTATAAGATGTCATGGTGGTGGACTCAAATCCCCTAGACTTCACGATAAACTATGGGGGACCACACCCTAGCATCCCAATGGAGATGTCTACTACTAGGAAAGAAGATTTCTAAGGAACAGCATTATTGTGATCCCCTTTCCATATGGTAAATATAAATCTCAATCCACCTATCCCATTCCAAACATTTCATAGAGATTTTTCATCAACATGTTTTTATGTCTTCATACCTCTTCCACTCAGACCATGGAGGGGTTTCTGATTCCATTCATTAAGGTGTCTAGTGGCATCGAGGGGTCTCCTATAGTGGATCTCCTTGCTGATGTTCAAGGATGAAGTCTTCATATACTCTATATATGGAAGTATTTCTCTCTAACATAATCCATGTCTACCCAAATTATCATTATTAAGAATATTTGAATGATGTGATCCTATTTCAAAATAGTTCTCAAAAGGGTGGTTGCACAATAAGTGGTACTGGCTGGATTATTTAGGGGGCCTTCCATAATGGCTATGTATTCTCTTAAAGATCAATTCATTCATTCTAGCCTAATCATGATCCTGAAAGAGTAGCTAGATATAGACAGGGGTGATGCCACTATTGGGTTACCGCTCAAGTCTTGAAGAGGTGATGTTTGTGAGTAAGGGTAGGATAAAGATGACCAGTATCTTGACATGGAGCATGAATCAATCAAGAGAATCCTAGAGGTGGACCCTACCGATATTTTCTTTATGGGTTTCAATGGTTATGAACGCGCACTAACCGAGGATATAGAAGACTCATGGTCTAATTTTACTATGTAAAACATTATCATCCAGTTCATGGAATATAGGATCATGCATTGTTTCATCACATAGACACCAAAACAATGCCTTATGATCCAGATGGGGTCTCTTTTCCATGAACTATGCAACCATGGAACTAGAGGTCTAGATGTTGTGCTGTACATGATAAGGTTTTTGGATACCATGATGAGAGTGTTCTAGATGTGATCCAACATTTGGACATATAATGGAACAAGGATATGTATGACATCATAATAAATCTCAAGGATGACATTCAATAAGTCTAGTGTTTGTAAGAGTAGGTGAATGAGCATCAAGCCTTCCTTAATCCTCAAGTAGAGGTCATCTGCCAGCTGAAGGCTCAGCTAGAAGTGACTGAGGATCAAAAGAAGTCAGTGTTGTCCCAAATAGATAAGTATTAGGCTAAGTAGGATTGGATATTAATGTGCTATATTGATCTTTATCATCCGGCCAAGGAAGAGGAAGAAGTGGTAAAGAGGTTATAGTAGGACTTAAATGCCACACACTAGAGGGTGGATGGGTTGGAACACTCAATCACCTAGGTGGAGACGAAGGGTCATTTTTTGTACTTAATAGAGGCTCCAATGTGTGGATGACCCTCAACAACTTCTGAAGATTCATTTTTTTAATCTAATTTCATGCATGAACATGTTTCTATCATTTCCTTTTATTGTCTCACTTGAATAATATTCATTAAACAAAAAATGACCAATCCCTAAGATCATAAGGGAAATGATAAGTGTGAGAAAAAAGGGATGACCATGTGATCAATAATTTCTATGATAGTTTCATACAATCATCAAACACTCAAGGTATTCTATTGTTGACTTACCACTGGGAGTTTTTTGGACGAGAGAGGTTATGGATGTAGAATGGGGCTATATGATCATCAAAATTTCTTTTCCAATCTATGGTAGTGCATGAATGGGGTAACTAAATGGGTGTTTAATTATTCCCCAACAATTGGAAATGATGAGAATTAATCCTGAAACACCATATCTGGAGCACAAGGATATTGGTGTTCTGATATAGGATAAATACTGACCATGTTTAAAACACAACATCCATCACTGTGTAGCCTAGAATTGAGAAAAGAAAATGTGGTTAATCTGGTGAACAAGTAAAAAACATGTTACCTATCTCAAAATGTCATCCAAATTTTTTTGGGGCTTCTACATAAGAATGTAGGTGGGATAGTTTTTCCATACACCATTCTCGTTAGGGGGATTGTTTGGAGAATAAGAAGGATGATGAACCAAATAAAGTGACATGTGATGAAATTAGACTGAGTTATGGAATGTTCTAATAGATTCCAATCATCTTGGAATTTCCCCACCATGACTTGGAGCACATTTGGAAGGCCTATCATTGTGAATGAGGGTCAAACCCATCTTACATAGGGAGCGTCACCTCAGATTCAATGTAATAGTCAAAGAATGTGAATGATTTGGTAGGTAACCAATGATGAAGGAAAGGGCTTCATAGGAAAGGGATTAAGATTCCTTATAGTTTTACTTTGTTCAATAATGATGCTGGACATGTAGATTAATAACATATGGTGAGAATGTTGGTCATGTAGTATAACGTCATATGGCGAGGATGATGTATCACATAGTTTAATGTCATATGGTTTGGAAATTTTAACCGAAATGGATAATACCCTCATAACTGTATGGGTGGAGGGTTTAAGAGGGTAGAAATATGGGGGTTCTCCTTACAAGAATGTATAATTCATGTGATTTATATAATATTCAACACAATAAAAAAGAATATGGGGTGATATGAATCCAATATATGTTCATTATGTATAGACCATGTGGGGAGGGGGGTTATATATGATCGTAATGCTCTTACCATTTGTATGTCCTGAAGGGTCTATGTGTTTCTAGTGGGAGACGTAACCCAAAGTGATGTGTGGCTAAGGTACCCCCCACATAAAACATCCCATAGATATCTTGCACACAGTTTAAGGTCATGATTCTTAGACCACGATTCTTAGTTTAAAGTGATAGAACTTGGAACGTAGGGTGGTGAGTTTTAAAGAAACTTGTGTGAAATCAGTTTAATGTGACCCGATGTGAATGGACGGGCCAAAGAGGCCACCCAATGTTGCAGAAAACATATCTGAGACAATATAAACATATTTCAATGTCATGATTATTGGTCTGTGGATTTTAGTTTATGGGCATAAATCTTGGACCTATTGTGAATTGATTAAGTTCTTAATTCTTGGACAATGTCATAAAATCAAAAAATAATTTATGTAGTGTGGTTTAGTGACAAATTCTATTTGAATTGAGGGAGAAGGGACCCAATTCCACATAAAACATTCACTGAATGACTTATAGAATGATTAAATTCATGATTCTTAGACTCAAACTTTTATTTTATGTTAATAGAGTTAAGACCATAGGAATGAATACCCCCAAAAAGACACATGTAGTGTGGTGGGGAGAAATCCATATGTGAATTGAGGGACACAAATTCCATGTAGGGAAACATATCCTGAGGGGACCCATATGCTATTTAAGTCAATAATTCTATGACTTGGACACCTAGTTTATGTTCATAGAGTTTGGACCATGGGAAACTCATGTGTCTCAAACTTACTTGGGGGGAAACCCCACCTGAATCCTAATACCTTATGATCCATGGTCGGTGTGAGAAGTAAATAGTGGTATGAAGTTCACATTTATTATAGGAGAAATAGAACAAGGTTTAGAAGTGAATGAAAAATCCCATGAGGGCGATTGCGACTTTCAAGACCAAGATGGTGAAAGGGGAGTTAACCAACAGATAGGGAAGAACAATTATCCATGTTCAAACCCCAGGTAGAATACACATGTCTATTAAGGATGGGGTGAACAAACGAAAGATCAATCATTTATCGAGTTTGAAACATAGGGTATGTTATCGACTATTGAAGATCCTTTATGGAATGAACCTAGGATGACATGTGATCATGTGTGACATTAATATATTACATTAGGGATCCAATTCAGACCATCAATATGATGTTTATACAAATAGAAGAAAGCATGATGTGTAAAAGTAGTAGTGTAAAATTTCCCATAAATAAAGTTATGACAAGGCTGGTCCTGAGGTAAAATATCTGGGAATCACTATGTATCCCATGTGTGACACCCCGACACCAGTTTCCTGGAGCCAGTTCCTTATTTAATTACATTAGCCTAATTACAAGGAATCAAATCCTGAAGGAACAAAAAGTTTATTAGTTTTTAAAAACAAGAAACATATATAACTTCAAGATTAAAAATTTATAGGAAAAAAGCAATATAAAACTCCATTTACAACATCCAATACTTCTTGGTTATCCCAGTATATCATTCATAATATACTTCCTCAAAACCTGGCAAAAAATAATACATGTGAAAGGGGTGAGCATAGATGGTTAATAATGGTAAAAAATACAATGCCAAATAACATAAACATAATCATTAGGCATGGTGAATAACTAAAAACACACTTCATTAAAAATAAACATCAGCACATTATGGAATTAATAAGAGCTGAATAAATAATTCCATAATAAAGCAGTATCATGCGTATTCTACTAGTTGATTAACAACATGAATGTTTAATTACTAGTTTTATAATGAGGTAATATATAATGAGGGACATCATAACCACACCTTCAAGGCCTCATGAATATTCTATAAATAATAATAAATAATAAATAATAATTTCATTGAGGTATGTAGAGAATAAGGGTAACCCAAAAGAAAATAGAGGTTCGAGTAGAAATCCATTACCACTTTGTAATCAGTCGTATCATATGCCTGAAAACTAATAATATTAAAATTATAATTTTAAAACTTTGAAATTAAGGATAATCATGATATGGTACATAAATGTTAAGTATACATACACCACAAAAAATTAATATTAGTGAATAAGGAATGTCTCAAAAAAATCGATGTGAGATGAGGAAACCCTTTCACTAAGTCTGATGGTGTTCTTCACTTGATATTAGTGTCATGAATATCCAAATTAAATTAATTAATTCACAATTTCCAAACATATTCTTCATGTTATTGATTTATTATATCCCTATTATGTTGACTAATGACCTTCTTTATTGGTTTAAGAGGTTTAAGTTTATTGTTTATGAGTGTTTTCTTCCTTGGTATTCCCGATCGGTTTACTTGTATACTTTTAAGGATAAATATATAAGATGAGAATGGTTGTAAATAATCTAAGTTTTATATAATTTTTTAACATAAAAAATATTACATGGTTTTAAAATTCATTTTTATTGGGAGTTAAGATGATTCATTAAATAAAACATTAATGATAATTGTTTGGGTTAGTTGGTGGTTTTTGATCACAACAAAATTATTTTAATTAATAAATTAATATCATATGTAAAAAAAGATTAAATAACATTAAATAAGTTATAATTAATATATTATAGTCTAGTTAAACTATATAAATGGTTTCATGTCCAGAATTGAAGATGATAATAGAAATCGAAAACTCGTCCTCCTTTATTGTGATATATTAACATATCTCAGATGGTGTTTTCATTTCTAGAGTAAAATAAGGGAAAACGATATATGATGTTGAATTATTCCATTATTAAAACAAAATTATAGTAAATTTAAGATATTGGAGATATCATAACATTTTGATGAAAGGAGGTGAGGAAAGAAAAATAAAATAAAGGAAATCAAAATAAAAGAAAAGTTGAGAAATCCTTTACGAAAAGCCAGCAGTCGAATGACGTAACATAAAAATTAATAAAATATTTTAATGATATAAATAGTGGTATATCATCATTATTACATAATATATATCGTAATGGAGGTATGGAATGACATATCCTAGCATAATCCAATTGAAATTAAAAGAGAATAACAAAAAAAGAGTGCTTAAAAAAGAGAGTGGGGATAAATTCCCTTACCTTATAAAGTAACTCCTAAAATTTGATGGTTGGGTATTTGGGGGATTGAGGAAACCATGAGAGGAATCATTGGGAGGTAAAAATACCAGATATTAGAGGATGAGTGATTTTTAATGAACTAAAACAATGGAAGGGTGGGTATTTATAGTAAGAGTGAGGGAGTTTTTTATGAATTTCAAAGGACACCCCATTAGTGGTATTTTCAAAACCTAGGGCTTTACCTTTCTATCTTCCGATGGTATTGATCACTTGGGATACCTAATATAATATTATAAAGTAAAAAAGTCAACCATAAGTATATATTAATTATTACATCATTACGATTTCATTAAACAAACGGAAAACTCAAAACTGTAATTTTATTATTCATGAAAACTAAAGTAATTTATAAAATTCTCATAAATTCAACATAACCTAATATCGATGATATGAATCAAAAAATGAAATTTCTTATACCATAATAATTTTTTAAATATTAAAATGTTAAATTTTATCTATAAAAATACTTATTTATTGAAAAACATAGTGGACAAAAAATGCATACTAAAATGCACAGTAAATGTTTTGACACTTTAAAGAAATAAAATTATGTTATCATTTGTTATTAAATAATAGTGTTTTGATAATAATATTTAATTATTATAAACATTAATAAAACCATATTTTTATATAATAATTGAAATCTCTCTAAAATGTAAAATGTTTACCAGAAAAATCAATTTATCAAATTCATCACATTTTAAAAAAATTGAACTCAAAAAAGAAATGATGGAACAAAGAATTTATTTATAATTTCTTAGGTGAGGTTACTACTACATTGGACATATTATTATTCCTAAGGGTATGTTACTATTCATAAGGGAAAATTACTATTCACCAAAAATATGTGTTTATTTTATCAGACTCTAAATATCGTAATGTTCGTAACAATGTGTGTCAATGATTCGAAATTAAAATCACAATAGTGGAAAAATAATGTTTACTGGAAATGTTATAAGAAAGTGGTGTTTATTAGGGACTCAGTGTTTCATGAATTGATCTTCTTTATAATTCCTTGGAGTGTTACACTCTCCCTTATTTAAAATAATTTCTTGCATGAAAATTAAATTTAAATTTTGAATGTTAATCGTTGATACTTGAAAATTCACTTATAGGAAACCCACATCAAGAATACTATTAAAATATACCCTTTATTAGAGGTAAAAGGAAATTAACCAGTTACTACAAAACTATAAATTCCAATTAGACAACATGGTAATTTCATTATAATTAAACAATCATGTTGTGATGGAAACTAATAGAGAACATGCTGAGATGAAAGATCATTACCACAAAAATATAAACTGTAGTTATGAAAAAAACATTGATATCATGAAAGAAAATATGATAATAGGAATTTTTATTTAATACTATTTTCTTATATTTGATTAATTATTCCACTCTATAAGAGTATAAATATATGTTTCAATTTTATAAACATAATCTTATTCTTTGTTTGTGTCTTGAACTACATATACTTCATCACATAACATAGGTTGGGTCATTTGGTGAAGTAATACATAAACCTCAAAACTATTCGTACATTTATCAACTTACTCTATTCATAAATGGTTAAACCTTCCACAGTGATTCAACACATTACAGATAATGTCTCTGAATTTATATAAGGAACATTTCATTAGCCCTTAATCAACATCAAGTTGCCTTAAATTTTCAAATTCCATGAATTTGAATAACTTCATCATGTGCCCTATTGAAATTTAGTAATAACACAAATTATCATAAAACCATATTAGAAACATGAATTCATCATTAAAAATTTTGTTGGATACATTCCTTATATCCAAAAATTTTGTAAACACTATCAATGATAGCATAGACTACATATCGACAAGTCAAGAATCAGTTCTGAGGAAGTTAGTAATTATCCAAATCAATCATTTCTTCATCATTATTTTAGTCATCAGGAATATATTTAGGGTTGTCTTTACCTTAATCATATACTTTCTCAAGATATTAACATTCTACTAAGTCACTTATCCTTGGTATAATTAATGATATGACCTGAAATACATAATTATATATTATTGCATTACAATCCTCATATATTCCATAATTCTTTTCACCAGTACATTGCTGCTAAAATATTAAAATTAATTTATTATTGAAGATGTATATTATTCACTCCACTTCATCTGTGGTAGTATCAATAACTTATCATTATCCAGTATCATCATTTGGGTAATATTTCTTTGATGCATGGGACATTGATTCACATAGTGTCCCATCTCCTTGCAGTTGAAGCATTGTACATTGGAAACATTTTCCTTGCCCTTAAAATCATGAACTTAGTGTCCTTTTCACAACAATTAAAACAAACTCCCTTTCCCTTCAATCATTTACCAAGGTTATTATTTCCACATTTATCACAAGTGGGAAACCACTTCTTTCCCTTCATTCCTTTATCCATCTTTTTCCCAATCATCATCTTCTTTTATTGATTCCCTTCAAAGACATAGGGCCTATATAATTCTTCACATATATTATTGACACATGATACTATTTCCTCCTATTATGAGGATAATTTGGAGAATATATTCATTTGAAATGATGTCTTAAGACCATAAGATATTTGATCATTCATACTCTTTCCATCATGTGCATTGGTGAAGTTCTCATTCATTCTTCTAGGATAAATTTCTAATCATTTCTATATACAATATTGGCTTACAAAATTATGAACTCTATATACCATTAAACATGATATAGCAGATAAGAAAAATTTAAGAATCACAAATACTAAAAGCATATACTCTGGTTACATTAGGGGGAATATGTTCATTATAATGACTTGTAAGGAAAATATGAATTATCCTAAGAACATCCCATGGGAGTGTCAGACTAGTTGCATAGTAAGGCCAATTTTCATGTACGAGGTTACCTCGAGTAAAGCCTGAAACACCTTGTCATATTTTTTTGTCCTAGGTACATATGTTTCAGAACCACGTCTAATAGTAGTAACCAGACATGGATTTCATTTCTAGGAAGATCCAAATAATCTATTCCATACCGAAATATTATGATGTTGTTTTATTTGTATCGTCAAGTCTATCATAAGGTTATGTTCCATAATCTATGTTTTCTAATTATGACTTCCACGTTTTATACTAAACATCCATTGATACCAGCTATAATGCCCCTAACATAGTTTCCCAGATCCAGTTCATTATTTTATTATGTTAGCATGATTACAAGGAAAAAAATCCCAATGGAATGAAAATATAAGAAGATTTGGAAAACAAAAAACCTACATAAGTTCAACCTTAAAAATTGAAACAAAAAACAATATAGAACTCCTTTGATAACATCCAAACTCATAGTTATTCTCTATATTTTATTTATAGTACACTTCTTCACATCCTAAGAGAAAATAAAACATGTGAAAGGGATGATCTCATATTCCTAGAGAAGGTAAACAATACAACATAATATATTATAAATAGAATCATTAGGTGTGGTGAAAAAACTAAAAACACATGCCTTTAAAAACTAACATGAACACATTATGGAAGGAATAAGAGCTGAATAAATAATTCCATAATAAAGCACAATCATAGGTATTATAATAGTAAAATAACCACATCAAATTTTAATTACTCATTTATAATGACGAAATTCATATTTCGGGATATCGTAACAATACCATCAAGTCCTCAACCCAAGACTCTAAACAACCATTTATAAGGGCTCATGTCAAGACTGTAGTTTGTCTCATGATACCTACTGATTATTTGAGGAGAAACCATGGGCTCCACCCATAACATATTAATCCCAATGCATTTGTCAAATGAATGGGGTGAACATAGTCAATATACACATTCATATTGAAACTAACATATGAAACGTAAATACTTTTCCCATTCATTAAACATAATCACTAACATTCCATACTATTGTGGTGAATGGAATCAAGAAAGAACATTCATAATCAATCTTATCATAAAACCTTAAAAATCATATTTTTTATGATATAATAATATATATAAATCAATGAATTATAAGATTCAACACAAATTTTGACATAGATAAGATAAATTTAAATGATACTATTGAAAATTTCCAGAGGAAATAATCCTTAAACATTCCAAAGGGTCCAATACCACAATGAAACATGCAAGTCATAATACCTTAAAATATCATGAGAATAAGGAGACTCTAGATATGATATAAAAAAGGTCAGTACAGGAACCACATTCATAGAATAAGTGGTGAACAAAGCGTATATATCATAAAAGATAAAGTGAGATGAGAAAAATACATTTTAATTTTGAAAGAAGTGTTCTTTTGGAAAATAATTTATATTTGATAGGAAACCAGAATTGTAAATATTTATATTCAGTTAAATAATAGGGAATAAAATATAAATTATATTTGAGTTATAAGTTTTGTCCCACATAAGAGAAATCATGTAATAATATTTTTTAATGAATTATTAGAAATGAAACATTTTTGTGTGATTTTATGAAAATATTAGAGAGATTTAAAAATGGAAAGGCATGTTTTATTTCATACAAAAATAAATGAACCAAGTTGGCCTTTCATTATTAAATGTATTATTTTACCTAAATAATTTGGGAATAAAATATATTACATAGTGCAATTGAAAATCGGGAAAAATTCGAGATGTTCCTTTGAAATGAGGTTGTTTATCCGGAAGAATTTTTTGAAAGATACTTTTAAAACATATAACTCTTCATATAGTAATGTAGGATTATAATTGGAACATATATTTAGTACCTTAAAACTAAATTTATGAAGATTATATTATAATAAATAAAACATTCATTGAGTTTAGTAGAGAATAAGAGTAACCTAAAATAAAATGGCGGTTCGGGTAGAAATCCCTTTACCACATTGTAATCAATCGACTTATATGACCCAAAACTAATAATCATCAAATTATACATTGAATACCATGAAATTAATGGGATTCATAAAATGTTACATAAATGGTAAATATACATAAAACATACAAAATTAATATTTGTGAATAAGGAATGTGTCACAAAAATGGAAGTGAGATGAGGAAACCATTACCTTAATTCTGATAGAGTTCTTAACGTGATATTAATGACCTGGATAACCAAATTTAATTCATTAATTAATATTTCCAGAACCTATTAATTATTTATTTTATTTATTATAATCTTATTAAGTTCATTCATGGCCTTCTTGATGAGTTTAAGTGGTTCAGTTTTACTGTTTGGGAGAATTTTCTTCATTGGTATTCATGACCATTTTACTTATATACATTTAAGGATAAAAATGTAAGATTATAATGGTTGTATAAAATGTAAGTTATATTTTATTTGTAAAAATACAAAATATTAAAAGGTTATAAAATGAATTTAGTTATTGGGAGTAAATAAGAATCATTATATTAAACATTAAATATAATTGTTTGGGTTAAATGGAATTTTTTTATTACAACAAACTCATTTTGATTTATAAATTAATATCATGTGTACAAAAAGATTATAGAACCTTACATAAGTTATAATAAATATATTATAGTCTGGTTCAACCATTAAAATTTGTTCATTTTAAAAATTGAAGATGATATTATAAATGGAAAACTTGTTGTCTTTAAATGTGATAAATTAACACATCTGAGATGGTGTTTTCATTTCTAGTATAACAGAAGGGGAAATGAGAGATGATGATTAATTATTCCATTATCAAAACAAAATTATAGTGCATTTAAGGTACTAGAGTTATCATAAAATTTGTATTAAAGGATATGAGGAAATAAAAATAAAAGAAAGAACCTGAAATAAAAGAAAACTTGAGAAAAACTTTACGAAAATTCGGGAGACTAATAGTGTCACTTAAAAATTAATAAAATCTTTTGATGAGAGAAAAATGGGTCTCTCATAATTCTTATTTGATATTTACTAAAATGGGGGACATGGAATAAAATATCCCAACATAGTCCAATTGATATTAAAATACAATAACTTAAAAAGAGGTCCTAGAAAAGAGAAGGGTGACAGATTCCCCTACCTTGTAGAGTAACTCCTAAACCTGAATTGTTGGACCTTGGGTGCTTGAGAACACCTTGGGAGGATTACTAGTTAGTTAAATGTTACAACCAGATATTTTATGATAATTATTCTTTTAAATTTATTTTATGTCATGTGTTTTATGCTACAACAATATTATCTTGTGCTATACGACACACTGTATTAGCTTGAAGTATACACAACACTATTATTAGATTGTGTTACACACAATTTCAAGCTGTTTTATAATAGTCATTCTACACAACATTTAGTGTGTATATATATATATATATTCAATGAATAAATGAAATATGGATGGATTTTGTTATACGAAACAATGAAGAGTCTTTCACAACACGCACCCCTGACTTGGCTTGCATTACACGCAATTGTGACCTTCCTCGATAGCGTGTGTTGTACGCAATACCGGGTTTCACTAAACAACGATATATGGTTATAATATTATCACGAACTAGACGTTATGAATATTATTAACTACATTTTGAATTTTACAACATTATTATTCATCTTACACATTTTCTAGAACATGGTAAGAGAACAAAATAATTTTTTCGGGTAAAATAAGTATTTTAAAAAAATGCAGTTTTGCCGCCTTTTGATGGCGCACCAACATTAAATCTATTTTTTGACATTTTATAAGTTCAATTTGATGAAATAAAATTCTTCTTTGGAATCAGGATATAAAAATTTACTTCGGATAAATATTTGATATTTTTCTGATAACTTTCATATTTTCATGAATAGTAAAAATACGCTAATTTTTAATTACAAACATCTTTTTCATTGAGATAATTTATTTGGTCAAATTATAATATTGAACGGTTTTAAAGTATAAATAGAATATATTTTTACCATTTAATATAATATATTTCAATAGCGTTAATTTCACATTGAATTCATAGATAAAAACATTTCAATCTTCGTCAATGTTTTAACTCCTAAAACCCGTTTTCTTAACAACAATATTAATTTTAATTTAATTACTGCAACATATGAGTTTTGAATTTGGGAAAATGGATTACATATTTGGAATCCGTGGGTCCAAATTATGTTAATAGGCTTCATTTTTATTTTTGGGCAATATGAATAGTAACTACGGTAAATTGTATTTACCATAGTTAAAGGTAAATCGGGTAATTAAGGGTAAATATTAGATTATAAAATTACCCTAACACCTGCCAAATCCTATTGGATGACTAAAAGTCGACCCATATCACCTAAGGGTTGGATTAGATTCATTTAATGGACTTTTTTCCATGAAAAATATTTAATTATTATAAAAACCAATGAAAGTGACAACATGTCACTTTCTTAAATCTTATAAGTATAATAATTTTAATTTAGTGCTAAACTTAATGCATCTTCGGATATAAATAGTATCCTGAAAGATAGTAAAATTATATACATTATATTAATTTATTTAGAATTTTTAAGGATTAAATAATTATCATTAAAGGTGACATAATAGTGATGTTGAAATAATTTTATTAAGAGAAATATCAAATAAATTGTTTTAAAAATATTAAATTAAATATTATATGAACTTTTTAATGTGCTCAAATAATTTTCTAGATAAATATGACATGTTATTAATCTATTAAATCTTTTAGTTCTAACATATCCGCTTTATATTGTTTATTTAAATTCAAATAATTGAATAATGTCAAAATTGACACTATTGTTATTTTATAAAAATAAAATATTATAAAATTGTTTAAAAATCACAAAAATATTTAAAAATTATAAATTAAACTTTATGTGGTCTAAAATATCATGAAGTGTCAAATTATGGAAAATTCACAACACATATGTAATTATTTATAATAATTTAAAATTTAGAATATTATATCAACAAATAAAATTTAATTGATAAATAAGGATAAATCAAGATGATAATGTTTAAATTAAATTCTTGACATGTCTAAATTTTATTGTTTGATGAGACTACAACCATATCTCATCTAATATTCGAATATGAGTAATTTTTGGAGGTTTTAATGGTGATTTTAGATTTATTATAAATTAATATTTTTAAGATTTACAAAGGTGCCCCTCTCCTCCCTTATAAAAAGAGAACCACTTCCCACTTCTCTTCACACCACTTTGAGCCTTAAAGCTCGTCCAACCCCTGCCCATTTCTCCTCTAAACTTCCCTAGTAATATCCTAGATGTCCTGGTCTTCTTCAAATACCAATTGTAGTGCCCTAAGAGGAGGTTAAGAAGAGGCGCTTCAAAGAAGAGGTAATGTTTGTTACCTATTCTTTCAACTTTATTTCTTCTACTTATTCTTCTTAAGTTGTTTCATTATGAATTAATAACATCAGTATCATTAATATACTGATATGTTATTATAAATATGAAACAAACCTATTTCACCTTATATCCATCCTACGAAAAATGAAATCACCGCGCGTGCGTACGTACGGAATACCGTCTCCACGCCATGGTGTAATCTGTTTTCGACCACCACCTTACTTGGATGGGTATAATGGGGTAAATAAATAACTATATATGATTATTTTAAAGTGATATTGATTCTGAATTATTATACATACACTTCAATACAATTCCATGATCATGGGAATGATATCATCGCTCGTGCGTACGTACGGAATACCATCTCCACGACGCGATGATATTCATTCTCCATGTTAACCATTCATGAATGATTATAAAGTATATATAATAAGTAATCATGAAATATATGACAGAATAATTATACTGGATTTATGTATATATATATATATATGTATGTCATCTACTTAATTCCATTCAATTCAATAAAGACACGAAAACAGCGTTCATGCATACATACGGCCTACCATCTCCATGAACGGTGTATTTCATTCGATTTATCAGTCTATCATATATATATGTATATGCTGAATATATATTACATATAAAACATTTTTTACATTTTGGAATTAATTAAATCAGGATATAAGTAATAATATCAAGAACAACAAGTCCAAACATGTACGATAAATAAAACGATTTTACCCAAAACGCTGCTTTAACATGGATCTAACAAAATAATGGGTAATATAAAGGCATAAGTGACCCATATATGATCTCATAACAATTAATATTATTCTGTAATACGTTAATGACATTATTTAAATCATTATACATGATGTTCGGATACGTATGAATCATATCAGACCTAAGGTAAGGGATAACTTTTCCAATCTCGTGTTTTTATCCGAGATTGTTTATACATAAGTATTTACTGGGGTTATATTTATCATCATTGTCCAAGTTTTATAAAAATGAATTCATGTATTTTTAAAGTCCTTTTTAACCATTTTTTACTTTTACTACATGGTATGTAAGGAATATTTCTTTTTTTACCATATGAGGTACTTTTTGACTTTTCCGACAAAAGTACGAGGAGAATGTTATTTTTAACTTATACAACATGAATGGATTTTGACGGTTTTATAAAGCCCTATTTTCATGAAGATTCCTCCAAAAGATTTCATGAATATTTTCAACAAAATATTTTTCTTTTAAAATTGCATGCTTTTTGGTGAAAAGAAATTGATTTTGAAGAAGAAAGGATATTTTCCTCAAGAATTCATTTCAAGTGTTTTATCAAAACCATTTTCCATCTAAGATGACATTATTTCATATTTGTATGTTTCAAGTATGAAGTCTCTATGATTTACATGGTTTCACTTTTCTTATTATGAAATGATATCCATTTATTTTATATGGATTATGTGATGATGGGATGATGTTTATGAAACCCATTTTATTCTTTGGATTATGATGAATGTTTTAAGTTAATTTTGTGGCACAAGTAAGAATGATTTAATTATGAGATGGGTGTGACCTATATCTCCCTCCAATTAATTGGATAATGATTTATATCTCATGAGATAGGCATGGCTGGAATGATAAGTTAATCTGGTTCAGTAATACAGGACTGGAATGAGGAGTGAACTCGATTCAGAAAGGGACTTTCTCCACTAAGATGGTCTTGGCAGCAATTTCATGGCTACTATGGAAATCATATCATGTGCGTAATGTTTTTCCACAATTACATTTTTTATTCCCATGTTATATTATCATGATTAATGTTTCTTTATGATCTATGCCTTATGTACTGCCATGTTTTATATCATTGGTCCATATTTTGATGTTTAAACATTATGTTCATGTTTTTAAGTTCAAATGTATAGGATTTGTTTTATTTTATCCATGTTTACCCTTACTGAGCATTTGAGCTCATCCTTTATATGTTTTCTTTTCCCTAGGATATAAAGAAAGGTTTTAGGTACGAAAGGAAAATGGGAAGATATTTATGGGAGATGTTGAAGATCTTTCACCATGATTAGAAGATTATGTTCCAAGTTTCCAAATACACTAAACTATTACAGTCGATGTGTGTCTGTTTTTGTTATGTACGAAGTATTCCGCAAAAGTAATGTAATGTCCATGTACGTCAAGATTCGGTTCTCTACATTTGGAATCAGAGATAGGTTTAGTTAACCTTTGGAAACTAGGATGCGAAAACTTTAGTGAGATCCCTAGAGATATTTCTATGTTATGTCTAGGGATGTCCCTAAGGTTATGTATAAGTATAGGTTATAGTCCTAGAATTGCGCTAACGATCTTAGAATTAAACATAATATGTTATATATTGACGGTAACCGCCCTTTATTATGTTGTTTTCCCTAGCATGGTATTTTTCTCTCACACTATTATTTTTGGGTTTTAGACGATGGATGGAACCCGAAGGAACCGTGTTGATCAATATAATGGACGATGAAATGATTTTCCTCCTAACCAAACCAATGTCATGGGAGATGGATTGCACAATCTTATTTCTATACTTACACAAGCTATGAATCATTCTGGACTTCAAAATGTGCAGAGAAAGGAGAAACATTCTGTTGAATCCTTCATGAGGCAGTGTCCACCTTCATTCAGTGGGTCTTTTAATCCCTTAGTGGCTGAACAATGGATCAGTACTACTGAAAAGATATTTTCAGTTCTACAATGTTATGAGCATGATAAAGTCATCTTAGCAGTATATCGTTTGGAAGGTGATTTTGATCAATGGTGGAATATTATCAAGAATACGAGGAAAAGAGATGAAATTGAGTCCATGGAATGGGACGAGTTCAAGAAATTGTTTTTCAGTAAGTACTTCCCTCGTATTCTTCGAACAAAGATGGAAAAGGAGTCTCTTGAACTTAAGCAGAAGGATGATGAATCTGTTGGTATATACGAAGCGAATTTTACAAGACTTTCAAGGTATGCATCTGGCTTTATCATCCAACCTGAAAGTAAAGTTGATCGATTTTTTAGTGGCTTAAAACCAAGTATCTGAAGAACATTAGCTATAAGAGACTTCAGTAGCTATGATGAAATTGTGCATTGTGCTATCAAGGTATAACTAGAAGTTGGTGTGACATATCCATCTCATGGTTTTAACATGAAATGAAAGATGGAGTTCAAGGAGAAATCTGAGAACAATGGTGAAAAGAAGGTGAATGTTTCTTTATTCTCAATGTGTGGAAAAAAGCATGGTGGAGATTGCCTAAAATATACTAGAAAATGGTTTAAGTGTGGAAAAAAAAGGTCCTCGAGCAGTTGATTATCTAAGTAATGGGAAAAAGGTTTCTAATAATGTGAATAGATAAAATACTATAGAGAACTCTCCACCAACACTTCAATGCTTCAACTTCAAGGAAATGAGTCATTATGCTAATAAATGCCCTAATCCACGGGTTAATGATGATCAACATGAGAAACCTCTTAAGGAAAAGGATAAAGGGAAGTCTCATGTGATCACTATTTATGATGTTGAGTATGAAAAAGAGGTTGTGTAATGATTAAGTGTTTATGTAATGGGATTTCAAAATAGTATCATGGAATCTCATTTATGGTATTGTGGAATTTTGAAATATATATGTATTGGTTTTCAATAATTTTAGGGTTCTTGTAACCGTGAAAAAGTGATTGAAATATTTTTGGAAAGTAGATGAAATGCGCATAATGAAAGGATAAGGAGAAAATAATATGATAGTAATCATGAGCTCATGACTGATGTAAGGACTAAGTGATATTATGGTTTGAGTATATAGAATTTTTGGGATTTTGGTATGTGAAAAGTGTTAAAATTTAACAACATTCATGTTTTCACTAAGGTTCAATGGGTATTCTTTCTTTAATATAATACATGATTAAGGTATTCCCATGTTTTTAATTTGACCAACAAGATATATCTTATGATATATGGGTGATAAATGATGAAATTCACGTTATTGTTATGTGACATTTCAAGTAATCATTTTATTTATACTATGATCTTGGACCGAAGTATTTTAGATAAGACTAAAGATTGTAATGGATTATGTTGGACATAAGTTAGTATTGTCTACGGATAGAACTTTTTTCAATATTATTGATGGGATGTTATAATAACGTAGTTTTAGAAGAAGGACAACTTGTAGGATGGACGACAGCCCATCGCGTCGGACAAGGCTGTGGGAATCGAACCCACAACCGAAGTGCGACTGGCCTTTATCGCATACCACTGGCCTAGAATAATTCCCTGGGTAGAAGAAACTAGTTTTATTTTATTGAGTGGTATGATATATGAAGTATAAGTTTATTTTTTGGAATCGTATACGATTAACCTCCCCATAGATGTACTTATGTGAATTTGATAACTTTTGCTAACCTTTTGTTTGAAACAGATGGAATGACCCATCAATCCATCACATGATCTTCTAACACATCATGAATAACAAATTCAACTTTATTTCCTTAATAGATGAAGTGGACATTATTCAAATCACGAACAACAGTGAGATTTTACCAAAATCAAGTAAGTATTTCTTCTAATTCAATTTTTTTTCAACTTTAGGGAAATGATATTGAAAACCAAAAATGTTTTCCTAGTGCTCTTATATCTGATGAATCAGATGGTACCTTAGATCATCACAAATTTATGGCTTTTTGATTGTTGGCTTTTTCATACCCATGTTCTCTACCACTCTCTATCAGAACATGATGGTTAGATTTCTCTTCTGTATCCATATTTTCACCTATATTATCATATGTGGAAACCCTGGGATAAGTAAATTTGGGTAATTGTTCTGTTTCATACTTTAGTTTTTTAATGTTATGTTTTGGTATTTCATTTTATGATGTTTTTTGCAATTAAATAAACATTCAAGTAGAAAACCATGTATAACCCTGACGAATTTCGAGGGTGAAATTCATTTTAAGGGGGGTAGAATCTAACAACCCGATATTTTATGATAAGTATTCTTTTTTATTTATTTGATGTCATGTGTTTTATGCTAAAAAAAGATATCTTGTGTTATACGCCACACTGTATTATCTTGAAGTATACACAACACTATTCTTATATTGTGTTACACACAATTTCAAGTTCGTTTTATAATAGTCATTCTATGCAACATTCAGTGTATATATATATATATATATTCATTGTATAAATGAAATATGGTTGGATTCTGTTATATGAAACAACGAAGGATTCTTTCCCAACACTCAACCCCGACTTGGCTTGCATTTCACGCAATCGCGACCTTCCTCGATAGCGTGTGTTGTACGCAATACCGGGTTTCACTAAACAACGATATATGGTTATAATATTATCACGAACTAGCCGTTATCAATTTTATTAACTAAATTTTGAATTTTATGACATTATTATTCATCTTACACATTTTCTAGAACATGGTAAGAGATCAAAATAAATTTTTCTGGTAAAATAAGTATTTTTCGAAAAATACTGTTTTGCCGCCTTTTGATGGTGCACCCACATTAAATATAGTTTTTAAAATTTTTATAAGTTCAATTTGACAAAATAAAATTCTTCATTGGAATCAGGATATAAAAATTTACTATGGATAATTTTTTGATATTTTTCTGATAACTTTCATATTTTGATGAATAGTTAAAATACGATAATTTTTTATTAAAAACAACTTTTTTCATTGAGATTATTTATATGGATAAATTATAATACTGAATGTTTTTAAAATTTAAATAGAATATATTTTTACCATTTAATATAATATATTTCAATAGCATTAATTTCACCTTGAATTCATAGGTAAAAACATTTCAATCTTTGGCAAAGTTTTAACTTCTAAAACCGGTTTTCTTAACAACGAGATTAATTTTAAATTAATTACTGCAACTTATGTGTTTTGAATTTTGAAAAATGGATTCCATATTTGGAATCTGTTGGTCCAAATTATGTTAATAGGCTACTTTTTAATTTTAGGCATTGTGAATAGTAACTACGGTAAATTTTATTTACCATAGTTAAAGTTAAATCGGGTAATTAAGGGTAAATATAAGATCATAAAATTACCCTAACACCTGCAAAAATTTTATTGGATGACTAAAGGTCGACCCATAGAACCTAAGGGTCGGATTAGATTCATTTAATGGACTTTTATCCATGAAAGTAATTTAATTATTATTAAAACCAAAGAAAGTGACAACATGTCACTTTCTTAAATCTTACAAGTATAATAATTTTAATTTAGTGATAAATATAATGAAAATTCGGATATAAATAGTCTCCAGAAATCTAATAAATTTTTATACATCATATGAATTTATTTAGAAATTTTAAGTATTAAATAATCATCATTAAAGGTGACATAATAGTGATGTTGAAATTATTATATTAAGAGAAATATCAAATAAATTGTTTTAAAAATATTAAAATAAATATTATATGAACTATTTAATGTTCTCAAATAATTTTATAGATAACTATGACATGTTATGAATCTATTAAATCTTTTAGTTTGAACATATCTTCTGTATATTGTTTATTTAAATTCAAATAAATGAATAATGTTAAAATTGACACTATTGTTATTTTATAAAAATAACATATTATAAAATTGTTTAAAAATCACAAAAATATTTAAAATTTATAAATTTAAATTTATATGGTCTAAAATGTCATAAAGTGTAAAATTATGGAAAATTCACAACACATATGTAATTATTTATAATAATTTAAAATTTAGAATAGTATTACCACAAATAAAATTAAATTGATAAATAAGGATAAATCAAGTTGATAATGTTTAAAATAAATTCCTAACATGTCTAAATTTATTGGCTGATGTGAATACAACCATAGATCGTATAATCTTCTAATATGAGTCATTTTTGTAGGTTTCTAAACTGAGGTTCGATTTATTATAAATTAATATTTTTAAGACTTTCAAAGGTGCCTCTCTCCTCCCTTATAAAAAGGGAACCCTTTCCCAATTCTCTTCACACCACTTTGAGCCTTAAAGCTCGGACAACACCTGCCAATTTCTTCTCTCCACTTCCCTAGTAATATCCTAGAGGCTCTGGTCTTCTTCAAAGACCAATTTTACTGCCCTAAGAGGAGGTTAAGAAGAGGCGCTTCAAAGAAGAGGTAATGTCCGTTACCGATTCTTTCAACTTTATTTATTCTTCTACTTCTTCTTCTTTAGTTGTTTCATTATGAAGTAATAACATCAGTATAATTAATTTAATAATATGTTATTATAAATATGAAACAACCCTATTTCACCTTCTATCCATCCTATGAAAACCGAAATCACCGCGCGTACGTACGTACAGAATACCGCCTACACACCGTGGTGTAATCTATTTTTGACCACCACCTTACTTGTATGGGTATAATGGTGTAAATAAATAACTATATATTATTATTTTAAAGTGATATTTATTCTGAAATATTATAAATACACTTTAATACAATTCCACGATCATGGGAATGATATCATCGCTCGTGCGTACGTACGGAATACCGTCTCCACAACGCGATGAGATTCATTCTCCATGTTAACCATTCATGAATGATTATAAATTATATATAATAAGTAATCATGAAATATATGACATAATAATGATACTGTATTTATGTATATATATATATGTTTGTCATCTAATTAATTCCATTCACTTCAATAAGGAAACGAAAACAGCGTTCATGCGTACGTACGGCCTACCGTCTCCATGAACGGTGTATTTCATTCCATTTATTGGTCTATCATATATATATGTATATGATGAATATATATTACATATAAATCATATTTTACATTCTGGAATTAAGTGAATTATGATATAAGTAACAATATCAAGAACAACAAGTCCAAACATGTATGATAAATAAAACGATTTTACCCAAAACGCTGCTTTAACATGGAACTTACAAAAGAATGGGTAATATAAAGTCATAAGTGAATCATATATGATATCATAACAATTAATATGATTCTATAATAAGTTAATGACATTATTTAAATCATTATACAGGAGTTTTGGATACGTACGAAGCATATCAGACCTAAGTTAAGGGATAACTTTTCCAATCTCGTTTTTTATCCGAGATTGTTTATACGTAAGTATTTACTGGGGTTATATTTATCATCCGTGTCCAAGTTTTATAAAAATTTATTCTTGTATGTTTAAAGTACATTTTAACAATTTTTGACATTTACTACATGTTATGTAAGGAATATTTCTTTTTTTTACCATACGAGGTACTTTTTGACTTTTCCGAAAAAAGTACGAGGAGAATGTTATTTTTAACTTATACGGCGTGAACTGATTTTTACAGTTTTATAAAGCCTTATTTTCATGAATCTTCTTCCAAAATATTTCATGACTATTTTCAACAAAATCTTTTTCTTTTAAAATTTCATGCTGTTTTGTGAAAAGAAATTGATTTTGAAGAAGAAAGGATATTTTCCTCAAGAATTCATTTCATGTGTTTTATCAAAACCATTTTCCATCGAAGATGACATTATTTCATATGTGTATGTTTCAAGTATGAAGTCTCTATGATTTACATGGTTTCACTTTTCTTATTATGAAATGATATCCATTTCTTTTATATGGATTATGTGATGATGAGATGATGTTTATGAAACCCATTTTATTCTTTGGGTTATGATGAATGTTTTAAGTTTATTTTGTGGAACAAGTAAGAATGATTTCATTATAAGATGGGTGGGACCTATATCTCCCTCCAATGCATTGGGTAAAGATTTATATCTCATGAGATAGACATGGTTGGAACGGTATGTTAATCCAGTTCAGTAATATAGGACTGGAACGAGGAGTGAACTCGATTTAGAAAGGGACTTTGTCCACTAAGATGGTCTTGGAAGCAATGCTTTGGCTACTATGGAAATCATATCATGTGCTTAATGTTTTTCCACAATTACATGTTTTATTACCATGGAATTTTATCATGATTAATGTGTCTTTATGATATATGCCTTATGTACTGCCATGTTTTATTTCATTGATCAAGATTTTGATTTTTAAACATTATGTTCATGTTTTTAAGTTTAAATGTATATGATTTGTTTTATTTTATCCATGCATACCCTTACTGAGCATTTAGATCACCCTTTATATGTTTTCTTTTCCCCGGGATATAAAGAAATGTTTTAGGTAAGAATATAAAAGAGGAAGATATTTATGGGAGATGTTGAAGATCTTTCACCACGATTAGAATATTATGTTCCATGTTTCCAAAGACACTAAACTATTACAGTCCTTGTGTGTCTGTTTTTGTTATGTAATAAGTATTCTGAAAAAGTAATGTAATGTCCATGTATGTCGGGATTTGGTTGTCTACAGTAAAAATACAATAGAATCAATGATGATTAATTTTCAATGAATGAAAATGAAGGAATGGGTTGGTATATATAGTAATAGAGAGGGAGTTTTTTATTAATTTCATAGGACACCTCATTAGTGGTATTTGCAAAACCAAGGGCTTTCCCGTGGTATTTTCACATGGTATTGGCCACTTGAGACAACTCATATCATATTTTAAGGTAAAATAGTCTTCTAGTATTTTTTATTAATTATTACATTATTATGATGTCATTAAACATACCGAAAACTCAAATATGTATTTTTACTATTCATGGAAAACTAATGTATTTTATAAAATTCTCATAAATTCTGTATAAACTAATATCTATGTTATGAATTCCAAAATAATTTTTTTATCATAATAATTCCATAAATATTAAAATTTAGACTTTTATCTTTGAAAATACTAATTTATTAAAAATAATAACGGACATACAATGTATAGTAAAATTTTCGACACTTAAAAGAAATAAAATTATGTAATCTTTTATAACTAAATAAGAGTGTTTGGATAATAATATTTCATTATTATAAACATTAACAATACCTTAGTTTGATATAATAATTTTAATCTCTTTCAAATATGAAATTTTTATCTGAAAAAAAAATTATCAAAATTATCATATTTGTAATAAAAGGTGAACTCAAAACTGAAATGATAGAACCAAAAATTTATTTATACTTTATTAGGCAAGGTTACCACTCCATTGGTCATATTACTATTCATAAGGGTATGTTACAATTCATAAGGTATGTTACCATTCACTAAATATGTGTGTTTATCCTATCAGACTCTAAATATCATTCTGATTGAAATTGTGTATGTCAGGTTTTTGAAATTCAAATAAAAAAAGTGAAAAAATTATGTTTACTAGCTAGGTTATAAAAAAGTGGTGTTTTGTATAGACTCGTTATTTAATGAATTAAATTTATTTATAAAACCTTGTGTGTTACACCATGAGTATGGAATCATGCCACACATATAACAACCCTACTCTTTATTACACTTTAATTCTTGATTTATTACATAAAAGTACACGTAATACAACCCCAATGATCGAGAAGTATATTGTCTTTTGGAATTAACTACATATCATAACATATTGAACATTGTATAAAACAACAATATAGAAAAATTACTTAACATTTCTCTAAAATTACATGGCTTTTAAAACTACAAGGGATAACATGGGACATACCTAAGAAAGGGGTTATCTATAATGATTGTTAAGGGAATAAATGTGGTATAACAAGGAAAAATTAATACATGTTAGACAATGAGAATATAAAAGGGGTATAATGGGGGTGATAATAATAAAAATGAATAATATGGAATGATATAGCATTACAATCATAAAGTTGACATGGATAATGTGGAAGTAACTTAAAACAGCACATCATAAACATAGTTCAAGTAAAACTTCCATGACATAAGGATGGAAAAATTCTCATAAAGGAATCAGGTTCACTCCATGTCCCAACATGAAGTTTCATGAGACTAAACATTAACCAATTCATTGGATCTCTATACGATTTTGGATACACCCATCACATTTATTTCATTCTCTTACTTAAGTGTTCCACATAGATCATACTCTATGTATTCATTCATCATCATATTGTATTACACAATCAAAGGGAGTGAAATAAATACATCTAATTCCCAAGTCAAATAAGTATCAGTGTATAATGGTGAACTCCTTCGATATAAAATGGGTATGGTATTTACTACACAATTTTTTTGGTATAGAAAATCATGTAAAATATCAGCAGTATAAGGACATCACAAAAAATCATAAAATGGATTGATGAGAGAGAAAGGGTAATATCATCATTTGGAAATGAAATAGGTAATAATAGGGACATGTAAATATATATCCCAACATTAGTAATTGGAAATAGAAGGTGTAGGATAATAATGAATCATTGATAGAGAGGAGAAGTTTAGGATCCCTTACTTGAGTGTGTGAATCCAAAATCATATGAGGCTCTTCTTTAGAGATTTGGGGATCCATGGGAGGTCTCTAGAGAGGTTAGGGTAGTCTAAGGACATTCAGAATGTATTTTGATTTAGGAAAAATGGGATCTTGGGTTGGTTTATATATGAAAAGAGTGGGGATTTATTTACTGTTTATCTAAATTAGGTTTTGTACACTATATAAAAAAACTAACCCGAACCAAAATCCTTCTCATGGTTCTTATTGAGTAAAAAGGTATTCTAATTACATTTCCAATTAGAAATCACAAACTCTTTATTAAACAAATGATTAAAAAATTTCATTACCAAGGTGTTTTTAGAATGGTTTGATAAAACACATAATCTTTTAACATGGAATTTGTTCTAAATTATTCTTGAATATAAAATATCATCTTTATATATGATTATTGAAATGAATATTGGTTTGATAAACAACAGATTCACCTTTATTAGATTAGATATTTTTCATTATTATTTGTATTTTTTAGTAACAAAGTCTTTATAATTGGACAGATAATGAAACTGATAAACAATGAAATCACACTCATAAATATTATTGTAATGAAAATTATAAGAAAGTCAATCAGAATAACTAAGTTTAAATTCTCAATATGGAAATCTTATTTCTAATACGAGGAATGTTTTTTATCTATAATGGTGTAAATAAATTGGTATTCGGATAATTAGTTAAAACGAGTGTTGAAGTACCATGTTTCGATGTCATTGTGAATAACTTTAAGAAATATGGCTATTTTGATGGAAATATACTTGTTGGGGATTTACCTATAAATACCCATCCATTCAAAGAGTTTGAAGAAGTTGTTATAATGATGATCGATTTCATTTTCAGTTTCTCATTATGTGAGAGCTCTGAAGATTAGAATTTTTGAATGACTTGTTCTTAGTCTTTTGTAATTGTTTTAGAGATTTTTCTTCTTAAGGAAACCTTTTCATGTTATCTGCTTGAGAATTTCTTTATGTGGTAATCGTGCATCTGATCTTTGACTATGATCAAGGGATTACAAGGATATATTGATAGATAATCTGATATTTTGATCAATGGCTTGCAAGGATAGATAGACTGAGTTGATCTACCGGATCGAGGTTTACTTGGGATAGGTAGATAGAGAATCGGATATTCCTATCAATGGATTTCATTTCTATGGAAAGGCATACTTTTTTGTAAGTATAAACCAAGAGATACCTTTAGCCATGGTCTGTGGCAACATTAATTATAAGGTTAAAACATGTCTATTGATTTTAATATCTATAAGAAATTCTTACTTAGTTTTATCTATTTCATTACTTGTTTCTTACACGTTTTTATTTCTTCTACTTAAATTGTAATTTCTTTATCCAAACATATATGAATATGATAAAAATTAATCTATTAATCAGGTATTCTTAGAATTTGGTCTTTTTACTTTGTTATAATTCAATATATTGTAATTACAATTATTATACACTAATGTATTGAAATCAACTTGATTATGATAATTTTGCAATAATATTGAGGGCTATGTATGAATCTTATATTTTACGTAATGATGTTTGCGAATTGGTTTAGTTTAAACTCTTTTAATCTAATGTTTTTAAATCTAAAATTCACCCCTCTTTTAATAGATCCGTCAATAACATATTATTCTTATATTAATATCAATTTATGTAATAATGATATCCAATAATTTGAATTAGATATCGATTCCACTTCTCAAATACATTCATGATTTTTAATATGTTTCCTATTGCAATATTATCATGTTTTGTTATAATTTTTTTTTAAAAAAAACTACACTAAAGTGTTTTTGGAAATGAATGATTTTCGATATATATGAAATGTTTTAATGTTGATTCAATAGAAAATATCAATCCAAATATACTACTAATCATCAATGTTGCAGAATATGAATATTGGAGAGATAGATAAAGACATTTTTATAAAAACAGGAGTTGATAACTTTTTTATGCCCATTTGAGATTATAAAACTCTTGATATGGAAGTACTACATTCAGAAATAAAAAAACAGGAATATTAATTGAATTATATAGTCAAAAATACATTGTTATGTTTTATGAAAATAATCATATATAGTCAAATATCATCAATAGAATTTGAAATCAATATTTGGTAAAATCTCGAGGATCTAGATTTTGGTAATTCAACAGATTTTGAAACTAGAACAAAATTTCTAAGAGCTTACTATAAGTCATTTTATTTCTTAAGTGGTGAATCAGTTTTTAATATTAATAAGAGATTCATGGTGATTATTAACATCCAACAAACTATTAGTGATAAAGGATTAGATGATGATATTATTGTTGAGAAATTCATAGATATCATGCCAAATGAGTGGGATTAAAAGATAACTACTATCGATGAAATAATAATGGTCAGTAATATTACTCTAAATGAACTTATCAAAACATTGATTCCATTTGAGAGTTGACTAAAAATAGATAAAAATAAATAGAAAATTAATAATGGATGGTTTATATTTTCTAAAACTACCTTACCCCACAAAATATAAAACATCAAAAAATGTTTTTAGAACTTCGAGAAAGAAGAAAGTTATTATAAAATCAAATTCTAGTAATTATGAGAATTATGATAATGGGTTGGATAATCTCAATAAATTGATGAACAATATTGTTGTTAAGAGTGATACCCAATACTGATATAATAATTTTAGTAATGGTGGATGTGACAATAAGGAATACATACCTAGTTATGAATGAATGAATGATTAACATTGAAGACCACATTGTCTAATACTAAAAAGAAATGGTTGAAAAGATTGAAATTCATAATGGAATTCAAAGAGATTTTAAAATTAAAAAGGAAATAAAGTCCTTAAAGATAATGATTTTATGTGTACTAGTGAATTATAATCCATAGATAATTATTCTAATAATTATAGTTCTAGATATAGAAACATTGGTCGTATTTCTAGAGTACCTAAAGATAATATTTTTTTAATGAATAAGGTAAGAAATAATGAGAACCTTACAAATATGTCTCTTAATTTTAAATATCACGGTGAGATTGATTCAATATCCCCTTATGAATAATCCAACTGACAAGAAGATAATTCATTACCTTCCTATAATGAAGTCTCACGATTTTCTAATTTCCCTAAGAATGAAAATTGTAATGTCAGGAAAAAACAAGATGATTCTAATAAAATGATAAATATCTAAAAAAAATAAAGTTAAGATCCTTAAAAATATCTTTATAAATCAAATTTATAAAATATTCTTTCTTAAGAGGTTTATAAATTTGATTTATGAGAAAAAAATTCATAATTGTTTTGATAATCACAATTCCAAAAGTATTACTACAGAAGATAAGAATTTAGTTATAAAAATAATGTCTGAAATTTATTAATTTAATAAAATCTTAACAATCATTTCTACTTTTAAATAAAAATTTGATAATATGTATAAAAAATCCATTCTCATGGAACTAGTTTCCTAATGGGCTATACATATGGAAAACCAGTTTTATAAATAATTATTTGGTTCCTAAAAATGAACACCTTTTCTCTAAGTGTCATAGTTGAGGTCATTGGAAAAAAGAATTTTCCTCTTAATAAATTACAATACCTAGGTTTTAAAAAAGCTTATATTTTTAAAAAAAATCGATTACTAAAAATTTTGTTTTCAAACACTACCAAACCCAAAACTGTCTAGGTTCTGAATGCCTATTTTTTTGTTTTCATGAAACCGAGGAAAGTATTAAAAACCAGAATACTTGTTATACGAATAGTGGTAGTTCCAAATATATAACTGGTAATAATGACTTTATTCAAAAATATTATCAATATTAAAGGTGGAAAATTTACCATTATAGATAATTCTCAAGGGGAGATTATTGGTATATATGACACAGTTCTTCCTAGAAAAGATTTAATGTTTATTTTTTTGTTTTTTATATGTCGTAAGACAATATTATAATTATAATTCAATTATTTTATGAAGATTACTTTTTGATTTTTATAAATTATAAATGATTACTACACAATTCCAAGGATGACTTTATTCTTTGTTCCAATCGACTTGAGAATGCTTACTCTCTTAACATATAAGACCTTAGGAGACAAAACATACCTTGCCTTAGTGTAATGTAAGGTCAATATTTGTTATGTAAAAGAATGATATGAAATGTTAATCATTTAAACAAGGTTATGTGGACTAAGAAAGGACTTTTTAAGGATCTACTAGATCTTAGGTTTGATTCTTCAAAAGTTGGGAACCCTTGTCAATTTGGTAAGTAACAAAAGATTACTTTTAAATTTATTATTGAAGTCTAAACTACGGATACATTAATGTTAGTGTGGATGGATTTATTTGTTCCTAAAAATGGTTTTATTGGAAAATAATACTATGTATATGTCTTGGTTGATGATTACACTAAATACACATGGGTTAAAGTTTCCCACAACGAAATCAGATGTTTTTTGTTATCTTTAAACATTTGTTGCAGAAGTTAAAAATGAGAAAGACCATCCCTTGATAAATTTTGTTAGTGATCATGGTGGAGAATGTATAAATTATAATTTTCAAAACTTTTTTATAAACAATGTTATAGAAAATAAAATTTCTGAACCTAGAACCCCTCAGTAAAATGTCATTGTTAATAAAAGAAATTCTATTCTTCAATTAATAATAAGAACTATGTTGAGTGAATAATTTATTTCTAAAAACAATGGCTAAAGTTGTAAGTATTTTCTGCTATACTATAAACTGAGTTTTATTTACACCATTTCATAATAAAACTCTATATGTGTTGTAGACAGGCATAAAACCAAATGTTTCTTACATTATAGTTTTTAGATTCAAAATATTCCGAACAAATATTAATGATAAAATACATCAATTTTCACCCAAATCCGATGACGGAATATTTTTAGGTTTTTCTACTATTTCAATGGCTTATAGAGTTTTTAATAAAAATTACATAACTGTTAAGGAAAGGGTAAATGGTAAATTTGATGAATCATATCATTTTTTCAAACAACCCCAACCTACATCATCCTTCAACGATTTTTCCAAAATGTATTTTTAACCATTGTTATAAAACTATTCTTATAAGGAAATTATCCAAGAAATGGTTTTTGAATAATTTAATCAGGATTATTTTCTATCTTATATAGATGAACAGTGCTTTCAAAAACAAAGAAGTTATTTTTTTCCTTGGAATCACCCTAGTGGTAGTATCATTGGTGATGTTCATAGTCCAGTTACAATCAGATGTTTCGTAAGAAATGAAATTTAACATCTAACATTCCTTCCCCAACTAGAACCTTATAATCTTGATGAGTGATTATGTCATGAGGTTTGGATTAAGGATACACAAGATGAACTCAATGAATTTGGGAGGGAAAACCTTGGAATTTGATTGAAAAGCCAAAACAAATTCAATAGTTGGGGGTAAAATTGGGTTTTAGAATCAAATGTGATGAAAATGGAATTGTTATTATAAAAAATCAAGACTTTTTGAAAATGTTTATAACCAAAAATAATGATAGACTATTAAGAAACTTATGCCTCGGTAGAAATAAAATAATTTATTCATATTCTACTAGCATTTGAAGGATTTTCAATTTTATCCTTTTTAAAATGGATATGAATTCAACATTTCATATGAGATATGTTTCTAGAGGGACTTTACCTTGTAACCCCCTAGTTTTAAGAATAAAAAAACATCTTGAATTCCTTAATAAAATAACTAATGCTTTATATGGACATAAACAATCCCCTCGATCATGGTATGAAAGGTTACCATGATATTTGTTACAAAACAATTTCGCTAATGGGGTAGTGGAGCCAATGATTTTTATAAAATAATTTTAAAAAAATAATATTATTTTTTAAATATATGTTGAGGAAATTATATTAATATCAACTCAAAAATAATTAATATATTCCTTTTCTGAACTCATGAAATTATATTTTTAGATGAGTATGATGGGTGAGTTAGCATGTTTTCAGGGTTTTCAAATATCACAAAACCAGAAGTAAAATATATATCTCAACATAAGTATATAAAGGATATTATTAAAAATTTTGTATATAAAAATATAAAATGTATTAGAACTCCCATCAGTACCTCAAATACAGTTCATTATGATGAGCCTGGGAAACTTGTTAATCAAATTATTTTTCGATGTATGAAAATATGTTTACATTGCATAACATCAAGTGGCCTAAACTTAATTTTTCAGTATACTTATGTGAAAGATGTCAATCAAATCTAAAAGATTCTCACCTTAAAGATGTAAAACGAACTTTTCCTTATCTTAAAGGAATTAGGTATTTAGTAATTTCTTATTCTTCAAAACAATTTTTTATTTAAAAAGTTTTCGAATGATGAATTTTATGGTTTTAAAATGGATAAGAAAAGAAAGTTTGAAACATATCAATTCTTAAGAGATTCATTAGTTTTTTTATTTTCTATGAGACAAAACTATGTATCACTTTCCACTACTGAAGCTAAATATGTGGTAGTTGTATGTTGTTGTGATCATGTGTTGTAGATTCAGCACACACACAATAACTATGGAATGAGTCTTACAAAATCTCATATACTATTTTAATAATACTAATTTATTTTACTTCTATAATAACCATGGACATCAGTCCCTTACAAAAAACAAAGATATTGGGCATCGCTTTCTTAGATTTCACACACTTAAATGAGATACCATTTTAAAATTTATGAGAACAAAACAACCACACGATGATATTTTTACAAAAAATATTCTATTAGATAGATTTAAATACATTAAATAGAATCTATTAATGATCAATGTAAAATGATCTTACACATATATTTCTTGTTTACCCATCTCCTTACATTAATTTATTCCGGTTCATAAGGACAATACCTATGTTTGATCATTTCCAAAACAATAATTTTTTAAAAAAAACAATAAATTTCAATACTCGTATTTCATTATACAATTTTTAGTCACAAAAATCTAAAAGAATATCGAATTCATAAATTGTTAAAAAAATTTCCGATTCAATTTTTCTTTTAAAAAAATTTGGATCCTTAAATTTTTGATAATTTTTTAAAAAATAATTTCGTATTCATTTTCATACTAAATCAATTTTTTCAGTTTTTTAAATATCATTAGTTTACAAAAATAAAGAAGAACATAATTATCATAATAAAAAATATATCCTACTATAATAGGTATTCTTTTTAACTTTTAATTTTTTAACTATTTTTTTCCAATTATTTATATATATTTACGTTATTATTCTTTAATTTTTATAAAAATAATCTATGTCATTTTGTTTTCATTTTTTTGTAATTTTTTTCCAAAATTGTATTTAGTATCAATATGATACATTGTTTTAAAACATCTTGATTTCAAAATTCATTAAATCATTCCTGGATAGTTTCCAACATTGAGATCATGTTATTATTATTATTATCCATTGGTTTCGAAGTTGAAGATGAACTATCACCTTAAATCTCTTATATAATGGGGGGACCCTGTGTCTCACATCGAAAATCCCAAAATTATTTTCATGAATTTATGATGCATACAAATATCTCAAGGGAAAATAAAATCATTATGTCAGAATCTCTAGACCCTACTCTGAATAAGATGTATTCTACTAAATATTACAGCAACTAGTTTTTTCCAATGAATGGTTAGTAGAAAATCTTTTTATGAGAACTATAAATATTCATTGAGAAAGATTAAAAAATTCCATGTTTGAGAGTCATTATGTTTATGTCAGTCTAATAAGGATTTTGATCGTGTTTACCTTGATCTTGTTTATAGTTTCTATAATAGTATTAATATTTTCATAGAAGATGGGAACAATTATTTCATGATAAATGAAAAAGGGTTCAAGATTTAATATAATAATGTTTTAAGGTTTCTTAAAATATAATTGAATCAATATGCATACTATCCTCACAAGTTACATGATGATAATGGTTATTTTTTATAAGATGACGGTAAAGCATTCCTTATTCAATCTTTATGAAAATGTAAGGAAAATGACTTTATGACCCCTAAAAAAATATGGTTATAGCATTATGCGTGAAAGGATTCCTAATTGCAATAAACAGGGATCACGAAACTTTAAAAGTGTATATTGTTTCTGATATGTGCTATCTTGGGAATATGAGAAAAATTGATATTATTAGATTCATTTTTATTTCCCTAAATAATATTAATACTGGATCAATTATGTAACATATCATCATATTTCTCGATATTTTAATAATTTAAATGATGGGGAGCCTGAAATATTTCCACATTGAAAATATGTCAACGTCAAAGAAGATGAAAATTTATTTTATTAGTGATGATATGTTGAATAGTATGAGACATTGTTATGATACTTAATCAACATTATTTGTCTCGAAATTAGAACCCTCAATGAAATATGACTAGGGTAATAAAGAAAAGAAAATGAAATCATAGACTTCTCCACCTAAGAATTTAATGAAGTAAAATAAATTCCCCGATGAGATAATGGATGCATCAATAATAAAGAAATAAGAAAGGAAATAAGTGGATCCAGTTATTGAAATAGAACTAGTAGAGGCCTTTTCCTTAAAGATAAATTCATCACATACATTCCTAGAAGAGAAAAATATGAAGAAGAAGGGGAAGAAAAATCAAGGTGTAAGGCATCCAGAATCCATGATGAACGGTGATGAGGAGGACTCTTGAATTTTTTTCCTTCTTCTTAGACCGACCCCCAAATACATATTCCATATTGTCATTCCATGAAGCCATAGTGGTTAATTCCAATTTTCCCTCTATCATAGAAGAGGGAACAACCAAGGTTTTTTTGGAAGAATTGAAACATGAAATTCATGAAAATACATGAGAGTCAGTTCAAGATAGTAAAGATGATTTAATAACGGCTTCAAATATCCTTGAGGAGTTTTTTAAATCAATGGAGAATGGAACTGTTGGAACTGATTGTTTAGATATTAATTTTTTAGAATTATAAGAATGTAAATAATTAGAAGATTTTGTTGAAGAAATTTTTTTGACAATGAAATTGAAAAAAAATAGAGCAGAAGTGGAAGAAGAATAGTATGGAAATGAGATTAAGGAAACATTTGAAGATAAAGAAGAAGAGGAAGAGGAAGGGGAATAAAATGAAAATAATGATAATTAAAAAAATTCAATCTAATAAAAAATTATCATCATGTTCATCCTCATCATCTTTACCCTCCAAGACTGATAAGGATAGTGATGTTGAATGTTCTAATAATAAATATCATCATCAAATATAGAAGTTAGATCCTCATATAAGAAAAATGATAATGATCAATATTCAAAGGTAGAGTTTATTAAATATTACAATGATGATGAGGATATCATTTAATTATCTAATTTAAATGATTTTATATATAATATTGAGAAATCAGTCTCAAAGAAAATTGATAAACGAGAAAAAAATGAAATTGGAACTAGTCATCCTTAACTTACAGCAATAAAAAAAGTGGATTCAGTGAATAGAACAACTATGAAGGGATTTTATTAAATCATTCCTGATTTATAGATAATTGAAGGAATTATCTCATACTTTCCTAGACTTGAATCTAGGGTGGAGTTGATTCTTGAAAATTAAACTGAAAAATTATAATCATTAATGGTTTTTCCAGACTTGTTGATTCATTTGGAGGCTGATTTCAATGTTTTATAAGAATATTTTATAACACACAGAATTGTATGAAATTTAGTGGTTAAGTTTTATCATAAAATAGATACTAATGTAAGCTACCTGAAAAAAGTTTTGAGGAAATGAAGAACATTATGAATGAAAACTCATATGTCTTCAGCAAATTATCTAAAGATATGCAAGCTAAGGTAAATTTTGATGAATTTTTTAGAGATACATCTTACAAATAAACTTAAGAAGTTAAATTGTTAGGAGTAATATTGAAATATTTTTATCTGTAGAGGTCAATAATGATATATTATAAAGAGGAAATCACCAGCATGAAACATTAGAATGAATATTTCTCCGATACACTTTTGATTAAATAAGTGAAATATTAGATTCAAGAAGATAATATTTGGATTCAAGAAGAAAATATTTAGAAGCTGGGGCAGGATATATATGAGTTTAATAAGATCAAATACATTTTCAAAACCATCATGAAGAAAGCCTGATTATTTCTGAACTCCTATTATAATAATTATTGAAAAATATTTTCTCTGATCAATGACTTAATTTTTATTTTCATCAAAATAATATTGTTTAAATGTTTTCCTATTTTGATTATATTAATATTATTTCATAATTTTTTGTGTATGATTAGTTAGTTCATTATATACTGTCATTATAATCCTTTACATGATACTCACAATTTTCACCATTCCTTTTTGAAAATGAAAATGGTGGATAATTTTATGGAAAGTGGTTTAAATTTTCATAAAGGATGTTAAGTTTTCATTAAGTGGTAAAATATAATCCTTTGGGGGAGTTATTATCCTAATGGGGAATTAGTTGTATTCATTGTCTTATTTCGATAAGACATGAACTTGGGGGGGTGATAATGATCAATGATTAATTCTTAATACGATTTAACTAAAGGAAAATGGAAAGTATGTTTTTCAAAGATAAATTTATATTTAAGTTTTCGGTTTGTGATTTCCAAAAGGGGGAGATTGTTGAGTCAAAAGTAATACTTTTGACTTTTCCATTCCTTTTGTTTTGGAAATTACGGACTCTTTCTTAAACACTTGATTACTAACACTTTATGTACATAGTGTTTTTTGAGTGTTTTTTTAGAAAAATATTTCTTTTACCGTACCTGGAATTTGTTTTAAGATATTCTTGAATGTAAACTAGCATCCTTTATTACAATTATTGAAATGAGCATGGATCTGATAAACATCATATTCACCTTTATTAGATCACATATAATACTTTTTGTCTTTTATTTTTTTACTGAAAATGTATTTATAGTCACACTGATGATGTAACTGATACAAATCAAAATCAAACTCATAAATGTTGACATAAGGACATTCCTATGGAATTCCATCAGACTAAATATGTTTAAATTTTGAATACATAAAAATGATTTCTAATGAATGGAAAAAATTACATTGTAATCATCTAAATCAATATGAATTCATAAAATCTATTACAAAAGAGCTGTTGAAGTTACATACATCTAATTCCTTATGAAAAAGATAGTGAAATATGACCTTTGGGAAGGAAATATGACCATTGGGGATTTTTCAAAAAATACCATGTTGTTTAAAGAGTTTGGATAAGTTTCAATAGTGCTGATCGATTTCATTTTCTATTTATCATTATAGAAGATGTTGGAATATTAAAAACCATGAACGACCATGCCTTAGTATTGTATAATTTTTTAGAGTTTTGTATTCTAAAGGGAGCCTTTCTAGGTTTTCTCGTTAATAATTTCATTGTGTTGTAATTTTTCTTCCGATCCGTGATTACGATTGAGGACTTACGGGGGTAACAAGATTGAGAATTTGATATTCTGATCGAGGGATTGTGGGGATTGAAAGAAAGTGATGATCCAGTGGTTCAAGGGCTACCGAGGCTAGGTAGAGAGGGAATTTGATATTCATATTGAGGGATTTCCTTGTTGAGTAAAGATAAACTTTATTATAAGTATAAAAAAGTGATACCTTTACCCAAGATTTGTGGCTACCTTACTCATAAGGTTAAAAGATATTTATCCATTCTAAAAGCTGTAAGTCATACAAACATAGTTATAGAAAATCAACAGCTTGTTTCTTACCAGTTTTATTTTCCTAATATTAAATTATAATTACTTTATCATAAAGTATCTGAATATGATAAACATTAATTTTTAATTATATCTTTTTTGAATCTAATCAATTTACTTTGGTATAATTAAATCTTATGTTATTATGATAATTATACTCTAATATATCCAAATCATCCTGATTACGATACTTTGGTAATTGGGATGAGGTCCAATTCCAAATCATGTCTTTTTATTAAAAGAGTATTGTGAACTTGTTTAGTTTAAAATCTTTTAAAATAATAGTTTTAAAATTACAATTAACCTACCTCTTCTAATAGAGCCATCAAGAATATATATTTTTTATCCTAATACCAATATATCTAATATTGATTTACAAAACTTTCATCACATGGTTCCAACCAAATGGTAGGGTTTTCAATTATTTTATAATGGAATGGACCTAAAATAATAACAAAATGTCCTTTATTTTGTGGAGGTGAAAAATACTCATAAAAAATGATTTTAGAATCATAAAATAAATTAATGTGTTGGGAGGATTCAAAATAGAATTATAAAATTTATCAAATAAATATAGAAATATTTTTTTAAAGAGAAAAATATATTTGATAATTTATACCATTTATTGTATTTATTAAATCTATTTTGGGTAATTATGATGTCACAATACATAAAGTTTATTCTTATGATGTTTAATTTTCACCCTGAAAAATCGACCATATTAGAAACTAATGAAAAATACATTGTTGAATAATATCAAAATTATGATTCATAAATAATAACCAATTTTTTAAAAATATTTTCTAAATATGTGAATTTTTATATTTAATATAATAACCGACATGTATTGAATATGTTGGGTTTTCTAACATTAACATTTTTCAAGCCCTTAAAAAAAATTTCACTTCATAATTTTTTTTGCTAATTTTTATTTAATAAAAATTATTTACTAATAATAAATTTAAAATATTATTTATTTCAACAATTCATTAATTCATCAAAATAAATTCCTTAATTGAATTTGAATATTACCGAAAAACCCTATTTTTTATTATATCAAAATAATAATCATTTATAAGGTAATAATAATATGTTGACAATATATTCATTATTATACAAAAAATAATTTATATACTCATATTTATATTTTATTGAAACATATCCTATTAATACACTATCAAATTCCCTAGGGGTAAGGTTTGCGATATTGAGACTTTTATGGTGTGGTTTAGTGAACACGATTTGTGTTGTGATCTCAAGGGCTTTGAAATTCTTTCGTAAATAGTTTGTCTAATGATTATGTTATTAGATATCATATTTTTCTTAATAAAGGGAAAATCCTAATGATTCTATTTCCATAAGAATATCTAATAAATGGTCTTCAGATGTTATGATCCAACTGGTTGTGGCCATCACTTCTTTTGTCTCTGCCTATTGGACTTGTTAAAAATCTACATTTATACAAATCATGTGGTCACTATTCAATTACTATCGCACCAATAGAAATGATTATTAATGTTCATATAAATCCAATAGGATATAACAAACCAAAGAAGTTCATTTTTTTCTCTAACCATGTTATATAATAAGACATGTAATTAAATCACAAGGGGATTTTTTTATAACAGTTCAGGTCATTACATTCTTCCCCCATTAAGAAATTTCACCATCAATATTTTCATTTCCCACACATTAAAAGATGATAGTTACTATTTTTAATATCTTCCTTGGATTCCCACATTTCATCTTCAAACTTTTTTTCTCCAAAACACTCTGACCTGGTGTATTGCCTTATTTTGTAGAACATTGTTTGTACAATATATGATCGTCATTGGATGCTCCTCGTAGGAATGGTCATTATCCATTGTTACCACCACTAGATTGAGTTCATGTGAGGTGTTTTTTATGTACATTCTTAAGAGGGATACATGGAATACCTCATTTACTTGTGATATGTTTGGTGGGAGTTCTAGTCGGCTGCTCGCCACACCAATGCAATCAAGGATCTCAAAGGGGTTGATGTATCTTGGACTTAGATTTCCATTATTCCCAAATCATGACACTTTCATCCATGGATATATATTGTGTAATACCATGTATTCAACATCAAAATCAAGATCTCATCAAGGAATGTCATCATAGCTCTTCTGTCAACTCTTAAAAGCATTGATGTGCTAATGAATGGTCACAAAATGTTTTGCCATTTCCTTGACCATTTTAGGACCTAGAATTTTATATTCCCCAACTCCATCCAAAAAATGCACGTTTTTTTTCACTTCTTCCCATAAAGGGATTCATATTGAACCATTTGGATACTTTATTGGAAATTGTTATTGAATGATAACTTGACTAGAAGAATATGTTGATCCCATCCACTTTTTAAGTCAATTGTTCATGCTCTCAACATGTCCTCCAGGGTTTGGATAGTCTTCTCAGATTGGCCATCTGTTTGGGGTGATATGACATTCTATTGTTTAACTCATTGTTTATACCATGTTTTATACATTTCATGAACATGGAAGTAAATGTCCAATCACGGTCAGATACAATCAACAATGGTACTCCATGAAGCCTCACCATTTCATTGATGTATATGTGTGAAAGTTAATGTAGTGAGAAATCCCCTCAAATCAAAATGAAGTGTATAGTATTTGTATGATGATACACTACAACCCATATTGTATTATTCACTCTTGATGTATTTAGAAGACTAGTAAAAAATTCAATTGTGATGTTTTTTCATTTCGATATATGTATGGGCAATGGATATATCATACTCTTGGGGTTTCCCTTATCGATTTCACTTGCTGTCATATAATAACTCTTTATGTATACTCTCTGATATCCTTTATATTGTCCAAGAAATAGTGTTCTCAGAGATCTAGATAAATATTTGAGCTTCTTGGGTGAATGAAGTAGGTTGATCTTTGTGTATCATCCAATTGAAAATTCATTAACATATGATTTTTTGGTACACATTGTCATGACCTAAATTTCACAACTCTTTCTTTTTTAACATTGAACTATAATTAATTACCATTCCATATAGCTTCTGCATTATTCTAAATTCCCACAAAATTTCTTTTCTCATCCTTTATATTCTCTATAGAAGATGATTGAGCAATAATTTGTGAAATGATTGATGTTTTTCTTCCTTTAGGATTCCCATTTCCATCTTTTCTAAATCAATAAATATTAGATCCCTATCTATTATAATAAATGATTGAATTGGTGGATCATTTATACATTTATTACCCCCTAATTTATTCACTTTAATGGTATTGTAGTGGTTTGAGTAGCCATAGTACTTGATCAGATCAAACTATATTCATTGGCACGTATTCATCTCTTTACATGTGAATATATACGTGAGGATTTTTTGATCTGTATATATTTTACACTTCTCCCCAAAGAGATAATGCTAACATATTTTAAAATAAAATATTATTCTATCCAACTCCCGATCATGTGTTGGGAAGTTCCTTTCATGAACCTTCATCTTCTAGATGAATACACTAGGAGTCTTTAATTTTTCATTAACACATAGCCCAATCCCTTCTCTGAAAAATTGTTGAACATCTTGAAATGTTCTCCACTCATGAGTAGTGTGAGAACATGAGTAGTAATAAGACTCATTTTCATCTCCCTAATGATCTATTCGCATTCATCATTTTAATAAATATTTAATTCCTTATGCGTTAGCTTGGTTTGAGTGTTAAAAAACCATGAGAAATTTTTTAAAAATCAATGACAGAACCCATATAAACCATGGAAAATATGGATATCTATCAGATATATTAGCCTCATCCATCCTTAAATTTCTTCTTCTTTTTATGGGTCCACCAATATACCATTGCTTGTGATGATATTCCATAAGAATGAGACTTCCTTCAACCAGAACACACATTTTTTGTACTAGGCATAAATCCTCTCCATTCAAAATATCTTAGCATAGTGCTTATATACTCCTCATGCTCCTCCTGACATTTGAATTATATTATAATATCATCTAAAATGACTACCAAATATTTTCTGAGGTAATCCCTAAAGACTCTATTCATCAAGTATATTATTATTTATAGAGAATTATTGACTGTGAATGGAATTATAATAAATTCATAGTGCTCGTACATTATAAAAATAGTAGTCTTGGGGACATCCACCTTCTTCATCCTAACAGGGTAATATACCAGCCACAAATCCACCTTGGAGAATTATTGTTCTCCACATATCCTATCAAACAAGTTGTCAATCTGAGGTATAAGAAATTTCTTCTTTATCGTGCTCTTGGGGAGATCGTGGTATTAATTAAAAAGGTGCATTGACCTATCCATATTCTTGATGAAGAGGACTGGTGCACCCTAGGGTAAAGCCCTTTGGAGTTTGAAACCATTATCTAGATTCTCCCATAGTAATATTATTAGCTCCTCAAGTTCCAAAAAAACCATTCTATATGGAGTCTTGGATAATTGTAACACCCCTTGTATAAGATTGATTAAAATTTAAACCTCTCAGCTAGGAGGTAGACCAAGAAATTACTCCGGAATAAAATCATAATATTCCCTCAAAATAGGCATGTCTTCAAGGATGATTATTTCTATAGACTCAATCATTTGATCCAGATATGCTTTCTCATTGGGAAATAATTTCTATTCTTGAGATGTTGGTGCTTATAAAGATTCATCCTCTCCTTGTACTTGTATAGAATCGGTGGTCAATTCACAATATGGAGAGTGATTTCCTTCATTGGCTGATTTATATTGGATCTATATAGTGAATTCCAATCCATACCCAAAATTGAAAAAAATAAACCAAAGTGATTACGAAGACGTCCACTCGGATTTTCATCCCACAAATTGTGATAGGGGGAGATATATACATGGGATGAGATAATTTCCCCATTTTTCATTTTCATAGAAAGATATTCTTCCATGCTTTTTGGTGGTGTTTGAAAATTTCTACTAAACATTAGTGATATGTATTAATGCGTATAACTAGAATCAAAATATGTTTTTCACTATTATTTAATTAATAACATGTGTTCCAACCACCACTTCATTGTTCGGATCCAGCTTAGAAGTTGTGACGGAAAAAGCTCTTCCATACTACCTTGGAGGTTGTTGGATATCTATGAAAACCTTTATCATAGTTCATTGATTTTCAATGTTCTTTGTTTCCTTGTAGTTGAAGCAATGAAAAATGCATTGAGGGTTTACTAGAGTATTCCTTATTTCATCACATTAGTCCGTTTTTTCGTGTCGGGAATCACTACATAGGTTCCCTTCCTTCAAGAACATAATGCATTTACTCACCCCTTAGGTAATTTTTGGGGTGCTTCTTTTGAATGCTTTGATTGGTGGGATTTTGAAATTTCTTGGCACCATTATATTTCTCCATCGGTCAGCCAGAACTAAACTTCAAGTTACTCTTATTATCCCTATGATAAAATTTAGATTCTTGGATCGTCAGTTCGAATTCAAGGGTACATAATACAATTTCATCATAGCTTTCAAAGTAATAGAATACTAGGGATTTTTTTATACTAGGTTTGAGACCAAAAATGAAGTAGTGAACCTTTAATTAAGGAGAAATGAAAAATATGGAGGCACATCATGCATGTATTTTGAAGTTTTCCTCATACCCCCCAATAGATTTATCATATTTGTTCTTGAGGTCAAGGTAATCCCTTTCTATTTTAGGATAGACAGTGAGAGGAAAATATTTATTGATTTTTTTAGAATTCCTTACAACCCATCACATTGATCTCTTCCTCAGTATTCATATTCTAGATTAATTTATACCGTTGATCACCTTGTCCCTCTTTACGGTGAACTACCACTAGAAACATCTCTAGTTTAAATCATTGAAGGATGTAGAAGATCTTCTCAATGAAGTTGATCAATTTTTCTGTGACTAAGGGATCAGACAGTCTATTGAAAGTTGAAGGACTTTTCACATAATGTTCTCAATTATTGCTTGTTATTTCTTAGGAGGATTTTGGAGATCCTACTAATCTAAGGTTCTATTCAGAACTTGAGTTAGATGATAGATTATCATCACACATATTGGGATTCCCACTCCCATCGAGTTGGATATTTCATTAGAGTAGTTATCACATTTCTCATTACATTGAATATTTATCTGACTCATCATATTTCCTACCATTGTCTGGAATAACATTAAAATTATTGAAAGATTATTTTTAAACTACTAAACAGATATATAGGAATTTAATTACATTAAAGTGATAAATTATAAGTTACATTAATTTCTTTAACATAGGAATTTCTAGGTTTTAATCTATGTTATCCATGATTTATTTCCTAAAATATACCCTCATTAGATTATTTTTCCCTTAATAATGGTTTATAACAATTTATTAACTTACCAAAACATATCCCTTCGGAGTTTCAAACTAGGTGAATAGTAAGGACCACTATCAGGTACTAGTCCACATTGAGTCAAGCCTGATGCACCTTGTCATAGTTATTACTCATAGGTACATCTATGCTAGAACCGTATCCACTTGTAGTAATCAGATCATGAAGTATTTTCTTGATAAAATACTTACTCTATACTTGAAAAACATTTATTTATCATTTCTTGTACTTTATCCTATCCCAAATTCTTTTTCTAGATATTTCCAATCCTAAAGGAAAAAAATAACTAAACATTTCTTTTGATACTAACTATAACAACCCTTCTCTTTATTACACATTAATTCATGATTTATTACCTAAATGTAAAAAAAATACAACCTAAATGATCAATAATTGTATTGTATTTTAGAATTAGGTACATATGATAACGCCATTAACATGGGATACAAAAATATTATTGAAATATTATGTAACATGCTTCTAAAATTACATGTCTTATAAAATTTCATGGGATAACTCGTGAATATACATAAGAAGGGGGTAATCTATAAATCTTAGTAACATAATAAACATGGAATAACATTTATATTGTGATACATGTTAAACAATAGGAATATCAATGGGTTATAAAATGATTTATAATCATAAACATGAACAATATGTCATGATATTTAATGATAATCATAAGGGAATCATGGAAAATACGGCAACAAATTAAAACACTTCATCACAATCATAGCTTAAGGATAACTACCATGATATCATGATAGAAAAAATCCCAGAAATTAATCGGTTTAATTCTATATCAATACATAATGTTTCATGGTACTAAGAATTTCCCAATGCATTGCAACACTATATAATTTTGGGTGCACTCGTCACATTCATTTCACTCTATCTAATGTGTGCCACATATATCATACAACATGTATTCATTAATCATCATATTTTATTCCAAGATAATAGAGTGGGGAGTAGCAAAAATGTAATTCTCAAGTATAATATTTAAATGTGTATAAATTTGGACCCCTTTGATAGGAAACAAGTATGGTATTCACTACACAATTGTTTTGGTATGGAAAATCATGATGAAATCCCACCAATAGAATAGTGTCACATAAAATTTCATAAAATGGGATGATGAGGGAGGAAGGGATATATAATAAGTTGAACAATGAATGAGAATTAATGGTGACATGTAAAGACAAATCCCAACATTAGTAATTGGAAATATAAGGCAAACGATAATAAATAATTTTAATAAAGAAGAGAAGTTGAGGATCTCTTACTTATGTGTGTTGCTCCAAAAGAATGGGAGGATACTTTTGAGAGCATTTGGTAGCCTTCAGAGGATTCTAGAGAGGTTATGTTAGAGTAATAATGTACTCGAAGTATTTTTAGTGATGATAAATGTGATTTTGGGTGGGTTTATATTTTAAAAGTGTGTGGACTTTGGTATTATTTTCCAAAATAGGTTTTGGACCATATATAAATAAAAAAAAACCAAAAACCTTAACGTGGGGTTTTCACTTTATTTCATCCAAATAGGCGTGTTTTTAATTATTTAATTATTCCAATGGTATAAATTAATTGTGTAATTTACTTTTTTATATGGAGGTGAGTCATACTCTTGAAGAAATGATATTAAAACATTAAAACATATTAATGGTTTTTCAGTATTCATAATGTTCATATAAAAATAATCAAATAAACTTAAAATCTAATTATTTTAAATAGAAAACATATATTTGGAATTTATTACATTTTATAGTATTTATTACATCACATTTGTCTCATTATGATGTTATAATACACAAAGTATATTTAAACATTATTTAATTTTTACTTGAAAATATTATTGTATCATAAAATTAGTAAACATTCACTATAGAATAATTTTTAAATTCTAATTAAAAGTAATAATCTTTTTAATCTATATAATTTTCTTAATATTTTCTTCACGTTTAAAATAATAATTGATATTTATTCAAAATACTAGTTTTTAATGATATTAGTTTTCAAACACATATAAAAATTAAATTTTAATACATAAATGTTTTTTATCATTTATATTTAGTAAATATTATTTAATGATAATATTTTATTAAAAAATTATTTATTTGAAAAATCTATTATTTTTTCAAAATAAACTCCATAATTAAATTTTAATACCATTGTATCAAAAAAAAGTAATTTATAAAGTAAAAAAATAGGTTGAAAAATAAATTCATTATTCTATAAAAAATAATTAACATAATAATATTGATAAGTTCTTGATAAAAATAATCTTAAAAAAAATAATCTCTATGGGTATGGTGTGTGATGGTGAGACTTTCATGGGGTGGTTCAGGGAACATGGCTTGGGCCATGTTCTCCATGTGCTTGAACTTTTCCCATAAATAGTTTTGCTAATGATTAAGTTATTGGATCTCAGTTTGTTATTTGTCAAGGGAAAATTATAGTGATTATATCTCCATTAGGATTTCGGAAGAATGGGCTTCATAGGGTATGATTCTACTAGTAGAGTCCATCACATCCTTTGACCGTGTTAATTGGATTTGTTAAAAACCTATATTTATACAAATGTTGTGGTCATTGTTCAATATCTATATTATCAATGGTCATTATTATTAAGGTGATTAAAATAATATAGGATATAAAAAATGGAATAAGTGAATTTTTTTCTATAATGATAATATATAATAACACATTAAATTATATCATAGGGCGTATTTTTTTTTTTACAGTTTAAGTCATTACAACACATAGTTATGGGAATCAATTTTGTAAGAGGCTGACACTAGTGGGGTGAAATTATCTATGGTGAGGGTGCAGAATCATCCCATATTATAATAATTGGACTCTTAGTTTTATATGGGGGAAAAATAAATCTATCATCTTCACATACATACCAAATAAGAAATCCATTTTTGTTACATATGGTAAGACCGTAGTTTAACATCATTTGGTGTGGATGTTGGTTATGGATGTTTAATATTACACTGCTCTAATAGGGGATGTTAGTTGTTTAATGTCATAGATCTCAAAATATAGGGGTCTTTTCAAGTTTAAGGTCACACAACTCTATCCATAGGGGAGAACATACATCAATATTGAGACTTGTGTGGCATGAAAGTGAGATAGCATGATGTGAATGGAGGGTCCAAGGGACCTTCAACAACACAAAAATCAACAAACCAAACCTTGGGTCGAAATCATGAAATTGGGGAAGGAAGGGCCCCATAGTAAGTCATTGAAGGGGAATGGGCCAAAGATAAGATATTTGGGCATCACTAAATATCCCATGAGAATGTACATGAATCCAAACATAGTTTTGGAAATATGTTTTTAGAGGAGGCCGATGCGAGAATGGGGGATACCCACCTCAATGAGGATGTTGAATCTTATCATATTATGGTATTAAGAATCTGAAATTATATAGGGAAACAATGGAGTTTAAATTCATGTGCTGAGGACATTAGTTAGTGTCCATCGGATGTTTTTTATAAGGGGAATCCAATTTTAATATGGGCTAAGACTACATTTAACTTCATGTGAAGTGGCTATTGGTGACGCTTGAGAAATGAGCTACCCATTTTTTTCCTACTCATATTACGATATTAGGTACTCTTTCCCAACTAGTGGGTCAAGGTTAATCAATGGTTCTTATACCTGAAGAGGAGCCCATGCAACATTTTGGGTTATAACACAACAATTAAAGTATTTCTTTTGTAGTTAATCTATGTATTGGCCAAAAGATATAGTGTTTAGGCATCGCTACATATTTCATGAGGATGGTAATAAAGTCACACATTGTTTTGGGAAAGGATGTAGGCATAGTCTTATTCAATAAAAAAAGATGAATTAAACCATGTGAATAGGGGTGAATTCACATAGTTGGGGTCATAGTGCATAGACTAGGACTCCTAGTTTGAGATCATAGAGATTGGAACAATTGAAAATAGTTTATGGTCACAATGCGTGTACCAATGGTGGTTCTCCATAGATGTTTTTGTGGTGAAAAAGAGTTAAAACCTGACGTGAATGGAGACTTGGAGTCCCTTCACCGCACAAATAAATCATCAATCCGGTTGTACTCATTTTGTGTTCATAAGGCCTGGACCATTGGCAAAAGTTTAAATTATTGATTTTTGGACAATGGAAAATAGTTTAAAGACATGATGTTTGGACTATGTTTATTTTAAGGGAATTTTTGTGGCATGAATGAGGTAGAACCCAACATGAATGGAGAGAATATAGGCCCACATACCAAAAATGGTACCTGGAAACAAATGACACATATTTTTTGGTTTTAATGCCAAGAACATGAATAAAGTAGTGGGGTGTGTAGTTTAATTCCCTGATTCATGGACTATTATGTTGTTGGTATCAAGGGTACTTATGTGTTATGAAAGAGGTAAGACCCGACATGACTGAAGCCAAGGAGTCATGTGTACTACATGCATACCTCGAGATGAACTACACATAATTTAAGGTCATAATTCTAAGACTGTAAATATGTCAAAGGGACCAAAGAGTTACAAATTTGCAACCGAGACAATAAAAAAGCTTCTAGGAGTTTCTATATATCACATTAGGATAGAAATCATGACACATGATGTTCTAGAACACAGTGTGGTTAAATAATGAAACAAGTGGGGGAAATATTCTATGGTAATGGAATTTAGGAATTCGATGGTTTTCGTGGGGAAACCCATGTTTAGGGAATAGTGAAAGTCTATAGTTTAACATCATGTGTTGAGCATGTTGGTGTTTTTTCATCCCATGTTTTATATATGGGTATTTCTTATTTCATATGAGGTAAAATAAAATCTTATTATGATGAATCCAGGTTTTTTATATGGTAAGATAATAGTTTAATATCATATGATGAGGGCATAAGTCTTTGTAGGTTAAATTCATACACCTCAAATTATAGGGTATGAAAATAGTTTAATGTTATAATGCTTGGACTGACTGAAAACATTTTAAGGCTCTGTTCCAAAGACCATGGATTTTAGTTTAAGGAAATAAATATTTGACCATGGATTTTAGTTTAAGGTCATAAATGCATAAAACATGGAGCCCCGCATGTGAAGTAGTTCACAAGAAACTTTGTGTTGGTGGGAGGTGTGATACACTCTCTTTCCATGGTGATCAAATAGTATGCTCCATTAGAATATACCTTATGAGTGATGTAAGGTCATTACCAATTGGGATTTAATTTTGGTGGATTTTTTCTAGGTATCATTGGAATTGTAACGGAAAATATCATGTAACCATATAGGATAGAGCATAGTTGAACCTTTTTATGGAGCGCTCTTACTATCATGTATGGGTGCCTCTGAAGATTGTGAAAGGCCTAAAAAAAATTTTGTTTGATGGATTCCAACCCACCTATACAATCTTATTCCATTTTTTGGAATCTTTAGGTCATAGATAACTATTAAAAGTTATGGAAACTAAACCATCATGGTAATTACTACCATAGTTCCATAAACCCAAGAGTACGGGGTCATGTGGATGTTATTTTGAGTCGTTGTCTGATAGGCCCAAAAGGAATTGGGGAGGTTTTATGTCAAACATTTCTTCTTATATCAGAATTTTTTCTATAGGATGTTAGAGATGGTTTTATTAAATGCATGAATCTATCCATTATTTTACATACAGAATCAGAAAGTATGGTTAGACTGAATTTTGTAATTAGAAAATGATTTCCTTAGATCAGCAGATAGTTGGTGACGTTGTCGATGATAATAGCATGAGGAACTCCAAAAATGTGGATGATGTGGGAGCTCGTGAACTCTATCATAGACCATGTTTTGACATCCTTGAGGGGATTCTGTTCTACCCACATGGATTATAAATATTTTATGGTTATAATAAACATAAAATTGCGAGATGTTGTTGGTGGGTATGTCCCCATAACATTAGGTCCCTATACCAAAAAGGTATAATAATACATAGTGGTGTGGGGAATCCATCGTGGTTGATGCCCAAAATTTGATTGAACCAGACATTCATGAAAATTATTGATGACCTAAATATAGTCATAGACTTTGGGGGACAAGAATAGACTAACCTCCAAATCTAGTGGGATGTCTTCAATCCCTCTTTGTGGGTGCCACATGACTCGACATTGACTTCCTACATGATCCGGGAGATCTCATCTACTTGGAATTAATGGAAGATAATCCTACCAAACCCACATCTATTGGTAGTGTTCTTAATGAGGGTACAACTCTATAGTGTGTACTGCAATGCACACTAGTGAATTCACTCAAACATGGATCTATCTAATGAGAGAATTCCACACTAAAGATATCCTATGAATAGAGTTTTAAAAAGAATGTGTTTCCACAACTGCATGGAATATAAGGGTCCTATCATAGAAGTTTCGGTAGTGAGTTGTTTTACATGTTTCCTTGAATCATAATCTGGAAAGGATAGGGTGATGAACCATTAGTGTTCCAAATGTATTATCTTGTTATCCTAATCAAGTTTTTTTATATGATCGACCAGGATTTCCAATGCATTGGATCAACCATTCAACTACTATGGAACATGAGTCTGTTCCGACTATGAAGGAAATTGGTCCATCAGTAAATGCGCGTGTTCCATAATAGTAATGATCGATTTTTTGTTTCTGATAATATATTCAATATTGATCTATTTTTGACTACATTGGATTCTCCCTTCACATGCATGTAGGGGGACATCAATTTCGAGGTCCATATCGAGACCAGTAATGAGAGCATGATACTCTTCCTTGTTGTTGGTGAAACATTCTTGAAATTGTAATCAGTATGGAAGGATGGGATATATATGAGTGATTTTGAAAATAACCATAATTACTCGATTAAGCTTGGAATTATTGATAACCCTTCCAGTTAAGCTCTTGGACTCGCCATCGAAATGAATCTTCCAACATAGTACAACCTGGTCCACTAAGAGGATTGCAGAATCAAGGAAATAAACATCTAAGAGTATTTATTTAGGGGTTAGATGGGTTTCTAGAATGTTTTCAAATTCCTGACATTGATATCCTTCAATTGAATGAACCTGATTTCAAATAGATATAGGATCACTACCAAGTGTTCCAACCATCCAGTCAACATGTGGTGATTGGGAATGTATTTCTATCGGTCCACCTGGGAAACTAATTGAATCTCAAAATATTTTTGATCATTATATAACTTATGTACTATGAAAACCAGCGTGAAGTATCTTTTATCGATAGGAGATAACTCGTCTCCATTTCGAGGATCATGCAATATAGGTTGTACAAGATATTTTATCTAACCCTGTTGTTTTTCTAGATGAGAAGGGAACCAAGGGATCATTCCTAGGTGGTCATGTAGAGGGACACGGATTCCTTGAGATATGTTGCATCAGAATTGGATGTTGTAGCTGGTATTACTTGATATCCTCAAATGAGTTCAATCGCCCCTATCACACTTATAGGTGGAACCTTTATACATGATCCTTGGGAAAGGTCCTACAATTACTGAACCAATCTGTGATATGTTAGCATATATATGAAATGTTACCTTTGAGACCCCTTAGTTCTAAGCCATTTCTTGGGGGAGGCATTTGGATGATGGACTTGATATTATCTGGATCTAATTAGATACCCATAAATCTTATGACAAAGATAATAAATTTCCCAAAGGTATACTTAAACATAAAACTCTAGGGATTAATCTTCAAATTCTAAGAACAGAGGAAGTAAAACAATTTCTCAAGACCCTTTAGGTGGTATCAATGCTTCAGATATGTGACCACCATGTCATCTACATTGAATTACACCCACCTCCTTATTATTGGTTGGAAGATTTGGTGGATTTCCTTATGATACATATATCCTACATTATTTTGAGACAAATGGAATCACCTGATGGAAGAAAACCCCTTGTGGTATGATGAAGGTGACAAACTAATCATCCTTAGGGGACATCTAAATACAGTTTTCCTGAAATATCCATACAAAAAGGATAGGTCCTGGAACCTTATTATAGTATCAATAAATAACTTTGACACTTTAATGAAAAAATCCACCTTTGTATAGTGACACATAAGGGCCCAAAAATCGACATATACTTTGATCTACCTATTTCTCTTCCTGGCCGGGATGATGTTGGATAGACATTTGGGGTACTAAAAATCCATGATATGTTGTATTTGATAATATTATCAATCACAGTCTGGACCAAAACACAGTGAGATGGGTGCATCTTTTGGGGAAACTGCATAAACCCATGATGAATACATAGGAGGCGGATGCGGTGGATGGTGACTTGTGGGTATATACCTAGAATCTAATCATATATCCTGGTGAATACATTATAGTGATATTTCCAGAAGGATACATACTACTACTGTTTCATTGGAGACATGGTTTCACTTATAAACATTGGCCTCATATCATCCTAGGTACCAAGGATCACATAAATTACCTCATCAATGGTGGGGGATACACCCTCTTCAAATAAAGTAGGGGCATCTTAAAAATTATAATTTTCAATTAAGATAGAAGAATTAGATGGAGGATGCATCTCTTCCATGCCAAATGATTATGGGGAAACACTGGTTCCTACTTGTGTGGAAAAGAAATCCTCACTAAGAGGTACCCACTCAACTAAAACTTTGGCGATATAATTTTTCAATCCAATTCAATTCTGCCATTAACCCTGTAGTCAATTCATGAGTAGAAGGAAGTGATAGCGAGTCAGATTTCGTCGGGTCATCTCTACACTACTAAACATTAGGGAATTTCCTGAAATTGTTTCCTTATGGAAGAATTATTAGTAAATCACATGATTAGGTGATTTTAGTATCACTCAAGCTTGTCCAATATAATAGTACGAGGTAATCTTGATACATTCATTGTTTTTAGGTATGTATAAAACTTTTTTATTGAATACAATGAAACAACCTCCCATGTATGTAATTGGGGTCTCTAATTGATTAATCACAGAATGAATTAATTATCTATGTATACCCATAGCTTGGATATGGTTGTTGTCAAATAATTGGGAGAATTAATGTGCTCAATCCCTTTAGTTTGAACTTAATTAGCTTATATATTATAGTAGTTTACATTAAGATATAAAGATTCATAGGATTTGAAGGTGGACACATAAACTTGGATTAACCCCAAAAAACAAAAAAGGGAGTCTTTATGGAACTGGTGATATGAGGTGGGGACTACTGCATTAAAATGTAGCCAACACCTACCCATCAGTTCGTTGTCAGGTGTACCCTATGAGAATAACATGAATTCTCTAGTTGATATCAATCCCCCTAAATGGGTATTCTACCAAACCATTCCATTATGTTTATTGATTTCAATTATCATAACCCTAGGATGTTTGGTGGGGGGGAATTAGATCTTCTTCGATAAGTCCCATCTTATGGAGCATACATGTCAGAAAGAGATTAATATTGGAACCAATATCCACTAATCATTGGAAGATCCCCACACCATTTAAATGACACATAATTTATAGTGATCATATGTTCCCTTGCATGAGGGATCCATCATCATATTTTGAGAAAGAGATGATGGCTTGGAATTTCCCTTGCTCAGCCTCCTCTTCATAGTAGAACTTTGTGGAAACTACGTATACATCAAGTTGTAGTGTATTTTCAATGCATCTTTAAGGACCTTATAAATTTACTTCAAAAAATAGTGAGAAATTGGGATCTAAATCCTTGTGGGTACTCCAAAAAGGTTCATCGACGCATCACACCTTCATTCTAAGAGAAATATTTTTCCTACAGGGGGTCACTCCATGGTTGGGGGAACAATAGATGCTGCTAAATGAACCACTAGAGACTAACTAGAGCTGGAAATATTATGTTGTTGACTATATGACCTTCTCTAAACCACTGCCAATTGAATACTAGTTATATGAGTTCCAGTTCTCATTGTACATGGTTAATTGAGAAACAATCGAGGATGAGCTTCTCAAGAAACTTACATGGTCGGTTTTGGAGGTGTAAATGATGAAGTAGGATGGAAAGAAAATGTATACTGAGCTTTGTGCCAAACCCAAAACATGGTATTTGTAGCATGAATTAATTTGTTTGAGGCACTGAATAGAACATTTTGGCAGTTTTCATTTCCTCAACCTCTTCTTAGATGGCATCGGTCAAAGGAACATGTTGTTTTTTCATTGAATTACCCACTATTGGGAATCATGATGAGGTCTACTAGCTTGAAGACAATCATAGAGGCATAATCCTTAATATTTTATATAGTCTAGTATGGGATTAGGTATACCCTGGGAACATTTTCTAACCCAAGATGCATGATGTTGTTGAGGGAATGAGATGGATCCAACACTGGAGGAGGACTCTAATTTCTTATTGGTTTCCAGAACAAATTTTTTTGAGACATGGAAGGCTATGACCTAGATGTGAACATGGTGGATGGTGGGAGAAAGAAAAACCATAGTAAATTCTGTAATGGCTAGGAAAGCACAGATGATAGCATGGGAATGAGAAACTACCTTATATGGCAATCAGTCATCATATTTTTGTATCCCACGACTATGATCCTACTTCCATTAACCTGAGAACACATTGTCCTTTTTAGGTCCAAGGATACATGTACCCCCTACGTCGATACATTATCCATTTTTACCAAACCAGGATTCACTTGGTGTTAAAGACAATATTTTAATATATATAATTCCATGATTTTTTTTTCAAGGATCCTCTGGTATATGCAGTACTCAAGGTGGAAAATTAGTCGGACATTCATAGGCCAATTTCAATCAATAAAATAATTATTCCCTTTCTCTAGGAAAATTTTGAAACCAACTAGGACCTATGAATATATCAATAAATAGGTCTTGTTCCTTCTTTCCGAGAAGTTCCCTCTGGTATCCTGTCCTAGATGGGGGGGTAGATCCTTATTTACTTTTCTAGGATGATGTGGATGGAGAGTTGGTGCCGGGTAGTTCTATTTTGGGATATTTTTTCCTTATGGAACTAGACATTAAGATGATCCTTCAGAAATAGAAACAGAAACTACACTAAATAAAGATCATTTTCATGTGGAGTGGAAGTGGTCTATGCTTTTGTTTTTCATTTTGTTGGAGTGGAAAGTGACAATGGGAATAACTACTAAGTCTTTTTAGGGGATTCTTATAGTCATTGGGAATTATCAGAAAGATCCGAGAATCCAAATTGAAATTTCAAGGTGATGAGGTTAGGTTCCACCTCACCCTTAATGTTCCTCAAACACATCATTAGTAGTTTTTCTTAGGATAGTGACATGTCTAGTGAATATGTGGGTCCATTCCACCAAGAAAAAAATTATAATACTTAGTCATTGGGTATCTTCTTTCACTTGAAGAGGTTAATAATATAAACCACGCATGTGGTGGAGCTAAACCAGTAGATGAACTTCCTATGATGGTCATCCCAGCCATCGTTAGTCCCTATGGGTAGATGGTTGTACTGCAAGAACATAGGCCCTTCCACTATCGTAATGAAATAATGAATTTTAGTAGCCTCCTACTATACTGGGGTTCCCAAAATAGGTCGACAACATGAAATAAACTAAGGGAATTGTAGAAATGGGTTACTCATCCCATTTAATAGGGAAAAGATGGTATTTCAAAACTATAGTGGTTCTCATATGTTATCCACCCACAATGTGTTTGGATTTCCATCAGGTGGCATTGCTAACTACCATGATTCCTAGGCCTCTAAGAGAGATGTGGGATCTGATATGTAGTCACCTTGGAAATGATCTCTGTATATAAAATCATGTTGTAGGATCATCAACTTCAAGAGTGGTCTCATCAACTCAGAGAGTGGCAGAACCTAGATACCGATGAGTATAATTTCACTAATTGATCAGGATCATTGACTCATACCTCAGTAACTTTCTATAACTGCTATCATCTTCTAGGACTGGACACATGGGACCATTGAGATTTAGTAGAGGTGTTTGGCTGAGGATGACTGGTTTCCCTACTAGGGGAGAGATGGGGTCCCATTGGTAATTTTCATAATTTGGGCACCACCCAGTGATGAGGTCATTGATAAACCTTGTATACTCTTCATCCCAAAGAAGCAGGGAGGCTACTGTGGGATCTGTATCTTCATTCAGCATAACCTCAGATGGATCATAGGGATCAAAATTATCATTTAAATTATCAATATACCAATTAAGAGGGAAACATTCCTCATTAAGGGGATCTCTAAGGGCATGTGACTACCTCTGCCAGTGTGTGAAGACAATTTACGTAGGGTCTTTCCGGCACTGCATTTCCCCTGGAGGCAGATATTCCCTACCTTGCCATCCTTTGATTATGCTATCCATATGAATCTTAGGAATCTCAATTACAACCATGTTAACCATCATGGTAACTGGATTGGAAAATCTATCATTGGTCAACAATCGAGACTATCGTATGATTTGTCAGAAATAGAGAGCATCAAATTTTCCCCAGCCTCTAACATTCACATGTAATGATTCTTCTTCCATGACCAAGTAGAGCATAGTGATGCTCCTGATACATAATGTCTTTAAGGTTCTAGTGGTAACCTTTCAACTAAGGGTGTTAATCCATAGGTAATGTTACAATATGAACCCTTCGGTACTAATGGTCGATGGCCTCAAGGCCCTCTTACATTTCTGGGTAATTCAAATAATGATCGCAAAGGTAGTGAAACCCCACTAAGATAATCCTATTGAAACACACATCTTTTCCCCCTTCAGGGGACTTTGTGATGTTAATGCCAGAATATATAGGTTGATAGAACACCATAGACTCATGGGTGGTGGCTAGAGTCTCCCTGAGACCCTCATGATTATACAAAGTGTCCTTATGATGATTAGAACAATTATTGATTGGTGTAGGTCGAGATATGTGTTATTACATCGATATAGACTAGATGTAATACTATTTTATCAGGAGAGGAGTCCCAACAAGAGTTAAACATTTATTTCATGATGCAATCTCCCTTAGGGGTGGGTCAACCTCATCATCAAATCCTAAAAGGATGGGGTGTTTACCACGGCCTCATGTGTGAGGGTAGTGGTGTATATCCATGTGTTGGAAGTGTTCTCTCTATACGAAGGTGTCAAAAATGACCCTAAAATGTCTTTAATGTTTCAGGTGGAGGTGGATAAAATGGAAACTAGAGGAAATGTAGTTTGAATGTCCTCTACCTGTAAATACCTATGGAAGGACCTGGGGATCCAGTGGACCTCAGCTTCTAGGATCTTGAATCTCATTTTCCATTATCCTTCGTTAAACTATAGAATTTTAAATAGAATATCCATCAGTAATTCATCCATCTCCTCTAAATTAGAGAGATCAATGAGGTCAATTATGATATGGATATTTCTATGACTTCCCCTTTGACGATGTGTGTTCTCAATTTTAACTCAAAATGATTGTTTAGATCAGTGTATTTCTTTATATTGGGGATGACATTTATGATGGTTGGTTTTAGTGTGAGAGTTACATTTTATTATGTTTACAGGAGAATGGGGAGGACCTCCATGTTGAGATGTGGGAGCATAGGGAGGACCTTTGTACTGACTATTGATGGACCATGTAGGACCTCATGTTTGATCGGTAGGAGCACAGTGATACCCTCCATGTTGATTAATGATGAAGCTAGGAGGTACACTACACATGATAGTTTTGGAGTAGGGGGAACCTCCTCTTTGGCTGGTAGGAGCACGGGTAGGGCCTCTATGATAATAGGTGATGAAGCGGGCTGAGATCCTCTAAGGTTGGTGTCAGAGTTGGGAGGACCTCCTCTTTGGTATGTAACAACATGTGGATGACCTCTTTACAAGTTTTTGAAAGAGTTTCAATGACCTAAATAATGATTCTCCTCATTATGGGAAGGCCTGTAGTGGTTGTTTATGGTTTCAGTTGTTGAGATAGTCAAATCGGACTACTTATTAGGTTACTGGGATCTTGATCCCAATCGAGAAAAAATGTATCCCTATTCATCATTTGTAGAGATCTAGAGGGATGTGAAGATGGTAGAAGGTTCCACTAGAGAAATTAGAGATTCAAATTGTTAGAAAGTCTCCTAGTTCCACCCAAGGAGTCTACATCTTGTTCACCAAATTGGGGCCAAAAGAGCCGGGTTGAAGCCTACCTTCTCTTCGTCCTAAGAGACTAGTTGATCCTGCCATTGAAGAGGCATGTTGGGGGCCCGCCTAGGTAGATCCCAAATTTAAGTCACCACTATCAGGACTCGAACATCCCCTACCTACTTGAAATATTTGAGTGAGTTTTTGAAGTGCTCTGGGAGAGACACCCAAAGCATTTCATCTTCATAATGGGAGGTGGATTCCATGCCATGGCCCTCGGGGGAAGTAGTGTTGATGAGGTGTTGATGTCTCCAAGTCCATGTAGGATATGTCCATAATAGGATTGAATTGATTCCTCTCTTATTTTTGTATTAGGGTGTCAATAACCCTTCTATGGATGATCTCAAAGGGTTAGATGGGGTGTGGGTTCTTTATAGCCGATTTCATGGTGGAAATAATGATGGAGGTGTACTTATGTGATATTTGTACATCCTCATTTATCATGAACTGACACCTAAATGGGATTGGTTTTTAGTCTCTTATATCTTAATTCTTATTAATAATTTGGATTCATCCATCTGAACTAGTACAGAAAGAGTAAATCCAAATTCGCAAACAGCACTTAATCTTTTGATGTAGAGATGGATACACACTAAGGATGTCACATACCATGGGTTTCCAATGATGAATTCCCTAACATGTAAGTGATTTTCATGCTACTCCAAACATTTTCTTGGTGGGGACCTGGATCTGAATGTTTGAATCTAGTGACATGATAATAAATGGATTCCCTAAAACTAATAGTCTTTTTGGTTGATGAGAATAGTTTCATGTTTATTCTATATTGTCTTGATAAACTCAAATATCATTTTTTTATGAAAATGAGTACTATAGACTATGGATGAGATGCTCTTGGGTTCAAGGGGGCTTCCCTATGAATGTTTTAAAATAGACCCTGAACATTGATCCTCACACAGAATATCTTATGGATCATATCTGGATTTGTTTCCTTGGTCTTCCACGTCACTTGTATAAACAAATTTCCCAGTTTCGAATCTCTAGCCTTATTAGTCTTCCATTAAAAATCGAATTTAGAACAAGGATTCTTATAAGACCCTTTGTTTCTAGGGTTTGTGTTGAGGCTGATATTTCATAAGAAGTACCTTCCAAAACTAGGATACAAAATGGAAACTCTAGTTTCATTAAGGAAGTTATATGTGGAATTATATCTGATTACTGTATTGATTGTCTTAATATTGGGAACACCTCTAAGGATTATAGAAACAGGGCAGTACATCTTCAGGCTCATAAACTGACATGGTATGTAAAAGGTAAACATAATTTTTATTTTAAAGAATGTAATGATATACTTTCAGTTAGTGATGGTCCTTCTCGGGTTCATGATCTTGGAGAAATGAATAAAGCTAATGATAGGAATTATGAGTTTAAGAGTCAAGATATAGAATATAATGAAACTGTTTTGCAATTCGTGATTCACACTATAGAGACTAATGATCTTATGGGTTTTCTAGATGTAGTTCACATCGCACTAAAAGCCACCACCAATTCCCCAACCGTGGTAGGAGATAAGTATGAACCTTGTGAATCTGGAAATAAATCCTCCTGATGTTCCAGAAAAATTATATCTAGGTGAATAATATTTCTTCTACTCATGTCATCAAAAAGGAAAAAATCATTTGTGGACACATATGGGTTCATAACACCTCATAATAAGAAGACGAGGAAGATGAATGATTACTCTATAATAGAGAGAACCATTGTCAGTAGATACATTGGGAAATACACTAAAAATTTGAATCCTCCTCCACAAGTACATGTCATCAAGGATACCCACCACCCTTTGATAATGGAAATCATGATGATACTCGGATGCTTAAAATTATTATAGTTTAGTCAAGCGAGGACTTAAGGATGTAATTTATTTTTAAATCGAATAGAATGAAACTTTGAACATCCAATGATATCAAAAGTGGTAGATAACTACTCACGAATATTTGGTTATTAGAGAGTGCGTGGTTTCTAAAATTTTAGATGGTATTTGAATGTGACCCCAACCTTGACTACCTTCATCTCCCTTAGGAATATATTATGGCTCAGTGGTACAAGTCTCACATGTCGAAACTATTCATATTTTGAATAGATTTATGGCATGACATTACTTGTAGAGGATGGCCTAATAGGGTTTTCTCCCATTGTAGAGGATATCACTCATCTTGAGTTCTAGGTTTATGAAGTCTGTTCATTAAAATTTCAAATGAGATAGTCAAGATGGTCTGGTTCTTGGTCTTGCTTTGGCACAAGGAATTCATAAATAAACTTTCCAATGATTTTGATATTTTTTATATTGTCATTACATCTAATTTATTTGTGACGTGCAGGAATTTTCATGAAAAGGTTAGAAGGATTATCACCATTTTTGATGAATTTACAATTATCATTGATCTATTTTTGTTTTGTTAACATCAAGGAATGGGGGAGGGGGAAGATATTTTTTAATAAAGAACATTGTTTCTTACTTCTACCTTTTGAAATGCATATTGGAATGTGTTCATGAATTGGAGTTTTGATGTGGTTGAGTTTTGGGTGGTGTTGGGATGATTCTTTGGTGAGCCATTGTTCAATTCATTTTGTGCTCTCCCATTTCCTCATAGATATGATCTTAAGTTTTTTCTTTCCCTTGTCCTTTGTTTCATTGATTCTCTTTCTGTTACAAGACCATTGTACCTCATGTATTCATCTAACACATTTATTTTTATTTAATAAATTTTGGGGACATGGGTATACTCATGCTCCAAGCCATTCGGGTAATTATTATAAGGTGAATCAGTTTCCATGATGCATCAATGATTCATTACATTTATTAATAGTCTTAAATCTATTGGTGAGAGAGGACTAAATGATGGTAATATTACTGAGAAAATCATAGATATTATTACCAACGAATGGGAATCTGATACAAAAATTATTGATGAAACAATGAATGTTAGTATTATCATGTTGGATGCTATTACTGGATCTTAATGAAATATTAATGGAGACTCAAAATATATGCTGTGAAAATAGTGAAAAACTGGTGGTGTTTCATTTTATACAACATCTACCTTACATCCTAAATATAAATCTTCATAAAAAGTTTTTATATCTTCAGGAAAGAATAATGTGGTTATTTAATCCGAATCAGATATTTCTAATCAATCTAAATGTGATCTAACTAATGTTGCATTAGGATAAACAAGATAGTCGGTAATAAAAAAATTATTATCGATATAAGAAAGGAATTATTGATAATAATGATAAGAATTATTCTAAGGTAACTTGTTATGAGTGTCAAAAATATGGACATATCATATCATATTATCCATGGTTAAAAAGAAATTAAATGTTGGATAACAATTCTGATAGGAATCTGAAGAAGATTTATTAGTAAAAACAAAGAAAATTCCTTAATGAGAATGACTCTTGCAGTGCAGTTGGAGGGGATTACATGGAAGAATCTTCTAATAATAATAGTTCTAAATAATGGAGGATTGGTCTTCATGCCAAAATACTAAAATAAAATATTTTTCTTAAAGCTATGGTATGCAATGTTGAGAACCATACAAAATTAACTTTAAAAGAAAATTATCTTGAAGATGATAATGAGAAAATTATAAATATTTGGATGAAGAATCTTCCTCAAAAGAGGATAATAATTTTCCATCATAAAATGACGTTTCTCATTCTAGAGAAGTCCTTAAAAATGAAAATTTCAAGGTTATTAAAACCCTTCATTGTAAAATTCATGAATTTTTTCTAAACAAAATAAGTATCAGATCTTCTGAAATATCATGATAAAAAAATTTCAAAAAGAAACCATTTGAAAATAAATAAGAAAATAAATATCTGATATATATTTTTTACAAACTAGTTTTGAAAAACTCAATTCTGAAAACATTAATCAAGAGGATAATAATGTATTTGTAAAACTAAAATGTAAAATTTATTCTGTAAGAAAACTTTTGTCAAACTTTACTTCGGGAAAGTAAGGTTTTGAAAAAATGAATAAAAAATCAATCCTTATGGTACTATTTATATAATAGGGTGTACTCATAGAAAAAAAAATTTTAGTAAACATCCATTTTTCCTAAAAATTCTCCATTTTGTACTATGCTTCATTGTGTAATTCATTGGATAAATATTTTTCCCACGATAATGTTTAGTCCCTCGGTTTCCACAAAGCCCATTTTTCAAAAATAATGTCGATTCCAAATTTTTTATTTGCTCAAATTTATGGACCCAGAGAGGTTTGGGATCCAAATGTCTAATGTTTTTTTCTTCAAAATAAATAAAGTACCATCAATAATAATACATGGTATATGTATAGTTGATATTCTCAGAACATGACTGGTAATTTTGTTTTTGAAAAGATGTCACGACCCGCCATCACCAAGATGAGGGAAGGGACAGCGGATTGTCGGACCCTTCCATCCTCAAGTTGAAGGGGAGATAATGACCCCCTAAAACCTTTCATCAATAGATCTCATAGTGGGTACTAGCACCAATGGTATAGAATCACACAAAAAATGGAAGGCATTACCCTTTTTTTAGTAGGATTAGGAGATAAGATAGTAAATCCCAAACAACACCAAGGATGGAGGTAAAAGTAAATACAAAACAAACCATTCCCATATGCATGTTCCAAATGAGAGTATTACATAAGTACAAAAAAACTCCAAAGGAAAGTACCAAAGAAAAGAAAAACAACAACATCAACTGTCCCAATGTCCAAAATAGTACGGTCCCGCATGATCCCCGAAGTCATCATGGAATCCTAAAAGCAATATATATACGTAGGGTGAGTATATATGTATACTCAGTAGGTAAAACCAAAATATCTCGTGCACAAGTGGAAAGGAATTCTAATTCCCCATGAGAAAAGGAGATAACCATAGCACCTTGCAAGGAAACTATCCACCCAAACCTCACCAAGGAATGCTACCCAAATAATTCAATTCAAGTAATGTACTAGTGGTAAAACCTCAATGTTTGGGTACCCTTTCCCACTTTCCCAATGGTTATTGAAAAGATCATACACGTTAGACCTCTCCATCCATTCTCACCGCAGTCCCACTCGCATTCCCCACCCGCACACACTTTGTCTATCACAACGACACATCCATCCCACAAACACTTGGGCCATAAAAAAAACATAACCACACTTGCACACAACTGGGCCAGAACAACTACCACCATGCCCAAAGACACCTAGGCCTAAATAACTACTACCATTCCAAAAGACACCTAGGCCTCATCCCGAAGACACTTGGGAAACAACATTCCCGCACTCACCTGGGCTAACCACCACCACATACCTTTCCCAAAGAATCTATGTCTATAATGGACCATAAGCCATCACAACCTGCCTAAAGAATCTTGGGCTATTTGAGAAAGGTATCAGAAAAGGATCAAATAACCATCCACTCATAGGAGTGTTGGTGAAAACACCCTCCCCCACGTTATGGGGGGTGTTCAGCACAAGGTACTCAACTTTGGTGGGGTGTGAATAAGAAACATCTGAACTAAATTATACATATAGGTAAAAAATCACACATCCAAACCCAGGGGTTCCAAAACCAGCCCAAACATAAACACCCTCATTACTATTCATTCATAAGAAGAACCATAACCACAACAAAGTCACAACTCATACCTGAAAAAACAATTCCCATTGATCCCATTCTGGTTATCACATTCATGTTATTTAATTTATATAATTCTTCACTACTAAGAAACTAAAAAGAAAATCCACAAAACAATAAAGGATAAAACAACTAAACAATAATTTAAGAATTCACACCTGGTTCTCTTGTAAATTCACAAAAATAAAAGGGATATGTGAGAACCCTCGATGTATTGGAACCAAACCAAGCCCCAACATACAGGCCGACTTGACCTCATATCGAAAAACCAATGACTAAACAATAGTAGAGGATCCCAATCCCAACAACTTCACCCCACAAGTATTAAGTAGAACAACCACACATGCTAACAAAACAAAGCAATGGGGTTTCCAGATTCAATGAAACCATTCATTAAGGTCTTTCTATCTGTTTGTTTTTCCGTGGTGATCACACAAGGATTGTTGTTCACTGGACTTCCATTCAATCAACCAAGTTTACGTGATTAACCAATTTCTATGTTACAACCATGTAATCATCATTGAAGATAGGGATTCATTAGTGTGTAAGGAAGGACCACCAATAACCCCAATTGTTCATTAGACATATTCCCATACAAATCAAAACATTTAGAGGAAGATAAAAGAGTACAATAGTATCATAAAACAAACCCTTTAATTATTGTAAAACTATTTATTATATTCGTTAAGGTTCAGTTTCATCCATTCCCAAAGGAAACATTATCATACCCACCCCACATGATACACAATTAAGATAGGTGAAAGAAAAAAACCAACCTAAATTTTCAATGATTGAAGTTTATCTACACGTGCTAAGAACTGGAGATGCGCAACATGTAGGGGAGGAACTCCAAGGACTCTAAGAGTGAGCAAAAAATCTCTATCACAGGTGCACCACTTGACATGGAAAGTGGGGCTCCAAATTCACCAAGGAGAAGATTGAAACAAGGCAAGTAGAATAAAGAAAGAACTCTAGTGAGATAAAAAGGTGAGATCCTCGAGGTACGGGATATGAAAATATTCAATGGAATTAAATGTGAATCATTGTTTCACTATGCGGTTTGGTGGTTACACACGATGGAATTAATTCTCATTTAATAATTCTCATCGGATAGGTGTCCATAACTACTATGAGTTAAATTATTTCCTTTAAAGAGAGGAAAATGAATATAATAGGGGCGAAAATGGAGAGTACAGGAAAAAGGGTGTGACACCGAGGAAAATCCACATGTTTTAGAATGTCAAGAGACGCCCGACTCTTAAGGGATTATAGATATAATTTATGGGAATTAAATGGATTTAAAAGGTCTATTAAAACAATTTTACATCAAAAGATACGTTGTGGGAGTGGAAAATGTTGGAAACTGGAATGAGAATGAAGGTTGGGACACCGTTCAGGGAGACACCATAACGGTGCCACGGTCACGGTTCCACTATCAGCAGTTCCACCGTTTTGGTGGGCAACCATTATGGTGTGACCTTATGGTGCCACCATCACAGTTCCAACATAAGTGATGCAACCATTTTAGTGTGAAACTGTAACGGTGTGACCGTTATGGTGAGACCGTAACAGAGCCACTGTCACAATACCACCATTACAGTGCCACCGTAAGTAGTGTCACTGTTTTGGTGGAATCATTTGATGGAACTGAGTGTTTAGAAAACACATTAAGGGGATACTACCAAAGACATTAAATCAGATACCTTTCAAACTATTCTCACTCCCTAGAATCGAAACTAGACCAGAAGGAAAGAGCGAGGACCCAACAACCACCTGAAAATATACATCTCATGAGTAAACCCCCATGACATCTAGGAACACCTCTCCCTCAAATGACATCACAAACATGAAAATGTCAAAACACCCAGTCATATGGATTAGGGAGTCCCTAATTCCATGTATAGATACTATCTGCTTTGGGGGTACTGAAACATTGTCACATGTTTTACCGCATCCACATTAATGCATCTTCATTACGGATCAGGTCCCCCTCTCCCCACAGTCAAGACACTTCCCTAATATTCAAAGAATAAGTAAAACAAACCATATCATAGTTAACAAGGTCAAACACTTCATCAAGATCAAGTACAAAACAAAACAGAACAAAACTGAAAACATCTCTGGGTACTGGTAAAGCTTTTGTGCCTCCTATTCCCATGTACTCTCCACGTGGCCACCATGCCTCCATAACACACGAACCAAGGGAATGGTTCATCCATGAAGCACCTAATCCTCACGATATTAGATCATCACTGGTCTCTCTATAAATTGTGTGTCGTCCTCGATATCTACTTCAGCCCAGTCGAGGACATGTGAATCATCATGTAGATACCGACAAAGCTGGGACACATGGAAGACGTCGTCCTCCCTTTGTAGTGGCGGTGGTAGCGCCCGCTGATAAACAACTTTTTTGACCCGGCACAACACCTTTAAGTGTATGATGAACCTAAGAAAAAGCTTACTCCCCCTACTGAACCTCCATTTCCAACACTGAGGTGGGACCATCAAGAACACACAATACCCATCCTATAACTCCAAGGGCCTCCTCCTATGATCGACATACGATTCCTGACAGTCCTGAGCCACTTTACCCTTTTCTGTATAATCTAAAACTTATCCATCATGCTCTGCACCACTTTTGAGAAAATAACACCCACTTCCCCAAAATTTTTCCAGCACACGAGTGAGTGACACGACCTCCGATACAATGCTTCTAACGGAGCAATTCCAATGGTAGAGTGATATCTATTGTTGTAGGCGCACTCTAAAAGAGGAAAGTATCGCACACACGATCCCCCAAATCCCAAAACAGATGCCTGTAGAATATCCTCCAACCTCTAGATGGTCCACTATTTCTATCCATCTATCTGGCGATGGAATGTAGTGCAAAGGCATAGCTTGGTGCCAAAAGCACGTTGCAATCCTCTCCAGACCCGTATGGTAAACCGAGTATCCCGATCATAGACTTTGGACCTCCGAACCCCATGCAACTGCACCACCTCATCTACATACCTCTGTGCTAAGGCATAAAATGTTGTTGGCGCCAAAATATTGAACAAAGCAAAAGGACCCAAGATGTCCCCACGGACTTCCTCGCGAAGCCCCTTCGTGGAGTTCCCCATCACCGTGGTCGCTGCAAAGCAAAGAAGGCGGGAGGCTCCGCGAACGCATTTGACGTTCGTGAGCCCGCTGTGAAGCCAATAAGGCGGGAGGCTCCATGAACGCATTTTATGTTCATGATCTCAACATGAATTAAAGAAGGAGAGAGGCTCTGAGAATTCATTTGATATTCACAAACCCACCGCAAAGCGAAGGAGGCGGGATGCTCCCTGAACCCATTTGACGTTCACGAGTTCGCCGCAAAGCCACCGAGCCCCTCTTTGCGCCGTGTGAGCTCTGCTCCACGGTGCCCCTTGCCTATAAATACTGAGCTCCCCCTGAGCTCTCCGGATGGACAATCTGACCTTTAGGCTTCTCATCTCTCAAATCATGAAGCACTCTTCCGCTCGGTGAACCATGAGGTGTGTCAGGTACTTCTACTATGGGAAGTACCTCCCCATTGTCTCGTTTTGATCCCCTCTTCCGAGAGGGATGCCTTTCATGAAGCATAAGGGATTTCACGAAGGAAGGGGATCCCCAAGGGGACTTGGGTTGTCATAGAGCGTTTATGCTTCACGAAACACCCTTCAAGTACACTTGATCCATTTTCTAAGGCAGTATCATTGTAATTCACGAAGCACATTGCTTCCAGACATCCTACTTCGCGAGGCGCCTTTGCTCCACGAGGTTGTGCTCTACGAATGCCCTTCCACTTTGCGAAGCACCACCCATTTGCATCTATTCCCCATGCTAAGGCTAAGTCACACCACTTCACAAAGCACACCCCTTCTCATATGCCCTCCGCCATGAAGAGCAACCAATCTCCATAAGGCCCCTTCCTATGGACGCCTCTGCTTGGAAAATACTTTTCCCATACGACCCTCAAGGTTTTCACGATGCGACTTCAAGGTCCCCTAGAATATATTTCCCGTAGCGTTGTTGCGCCTAATGATTCTTCACATAGGCATGCTAATGGCTATTTCTTCTTCACATAGCCACGCTAACGTGGACCCTCACTGGTTCGTTCTGCGACCCCCCTTTATCACGACATTGTCGATGCATTCCATCCCACAATGAGCAGAGGGTACCTGTTATGTAAGTCCTAGGGCCGGGAAATGAACCCACCTCATCCGAGCGGCAGGACGTTAAACTGCTAAGCGCCTTCATCCTCAACACATGACGTTAAACTGTGACCTGGACCCAAGCCTTGCACGCAGGGTCCCCCCGCCTCTGAAATTCTCCACGCCATCTCGTCTCCCTGGGGATGGGATCACCTCTCACAAGAGATGATATCCTCCATTTTGGAGTGGCCTTTTCCCGTGGGGAAGGGCAGTTTCCTTGGTGTAAGACCCTAGCCTTCCTTCCAGGAGGCATCACCCCTTCCCCTCCTCACTTCCTCGGTGCCAAGTCCATCGAGGACGTGATAGGGAACGAAGCCCCTCCTCTCTTCCTGGGTTCCAAATCCCCCTCTCCCACTGCGTGTTTTCGCCTTTGGGTCACCACCTTGGAGTAAGTCCCAATCTCTCTCCCCCTGGGCCGCTCTACGCATAAGCCCCACTCCACAGCCCACAGATACATCTTTTCACGATGTGATCATTAGGTCCCTGCTGCCTCTTGTTTCTCACACCGAGCATGACTCACATGGTCTTAGAGTAAGCATTGACCATGACACCACCACGTCCCACATTATGTTAAATTCCCCACCCGAACTACGAGGACTTTGATCCATGTCAAGGCATGGTACATAGGAATCCTCCATGAGGTTCAAGCCCAAAAACCATTGGCCCCGACTATCTCCGTGTGGGTGCGCCAACCCTCGTTTACACCTTGGGCAGCCTAGAGTGTAAGCCCCACACCATCTTGAACTATGTGGTCTTTGATCCATGTCAATACATTGTACGTAGGAAGCCTCACGAGGTTCAATCCCACCACCACCTAGTCGCTCTGACCCCCTTCACGTCAGTTCACCGGCACCCACACCTCAACTATGAGGACTTTGATCCATGTCAAGGCATGGTACGTAGGAAGCCTCCTAGAGGTTCAATACCAACACCCATCAGACCAAGGTCAATCTTCTCATCGGTTATTTGATACACCAACCCGAACTACGGGAACTTTGATGCATGTCAAGGCATGGTACGTAGCAAGCCTCCCTGAGGTTCAAACCCAACACCCATCGGACCAAGGTCCAACTTGACGCCGGTTCTCCGATACACCACGCGAACTAAAATGAATTTGATCCATGTCAAGGGGTGGTATGTAGGAAGCATCCCCAAGGTTCAAGCCCAGCACCCATCAGACCAAGGTCCATCTTCACGTCGGTTCTCCGATACACCATCCCGAACTACGGGGACTTTGATCCATGTCAATGAATGGTACGTAGGAAGCCTCCCTGAGATTCAATCCCAACACCCATCGAATAAGGTCCATCTTCATGTCGGTTCTCCGACACACCATCCCAAATTAAGAAGTCTTTGATCCATGTCAAGGCATGGTATGTTGGAAGTCTCATCGAGGCTCAAGCCCAAAACCATCATTCTTCTTGATCCTTACTCAGGCCACCACATCCCGTTAAGATCACGCCACCTCATTACCCTCCATAGCATTCGGAAAGCCTTCCACATGCGAGACCCGATATCAGTGTTCCCTACGAGAGATTCCTCCATCTGATCCACTATAATCATTGCTCCGATCAATCTGATCTATCTCCACTGGATGTTAATCTTGTGGCATACCCCGTGTTAAACACTGGAAGCTAAGGAAAACCTCAGATACATTCGTATGGAATATGATTCCCCACGCTCAATGTGGGATTCCTTGGGCTTCTGCGACATAAAAAAGCCCTATAATATGAGACAGAAGAGAGACACACCAATCCATAGTATCCAGACATGCCAGTGATGCCCTAGCATGACTACTCCTCTAACCGAAGGTTACTTCCCAGACCAGACACCTTGGAATGTCCTGACCAAAGAAGTGTAATTATCCAGTGTCCATGAAGATATGGTGTCGGGAAGAGTTTCATGAACAATGTATTAAATCTATAAGGGAGACCCGAACTAGGTGATGAGTTCCAAGGAGGAATCCACGAAAGGAAGAACCGACATCCCATCATCCAATTTTAATCAAGGAGAAAATGTCCCTGAACAATGAGCGAATGCCTCCCGCCTTTGGAAAGCTGGAATGCGTGGTAACAAAAGTTGTGTCTATCACACTCATGCAGATAGATGTGCGCGCCTCAGCGAAAGCGTCAGAAACAGAAACGGTGAACCTGATGTGAAAATATTTTCCTCAATATGGAGATTAGTAATTCTCGGGGAATCCATTGATTGACGTGTCACAAGATCCATCTATCCATCACTGGGTCCCGGCAGAAAAATAACAGGCTTGGCGTGAAACTCACCAGAAGTTGGGGCAGTAGAATGTTGGGCATCCCTTTCTACGTTGTTGTCAGCGTGGATCCCTATGACAGGCCACAAAATACGGAATGGCGATGGGGCACTGGTTTTAGATTTCTTTTCCTAGTAGTGTTAATGAGTTAATCTCCCTACTTCCAGGAATCAGGTCACTGCCACAGGAACACAATCATTGCCTGCTCACCTTCGCTAAGGTAGGGGCAACGCCAGCACAACCCCTTCACATGGATCCACGGCTGCCGCAATGGCATCTGCATCCACAACCATGGGGTGCCCACACCCCATCTCCCCATCAAAAGTCAAACAATAGAGGGTGATTAATGACCTCGTACTTCGTTACGAAGAGGAGGTCATAATCCCAACCTGGGATATGGCCCTCCTGGACCTGGAGGCGTCCACACCCCTCCATCAACGCAGCCCCCGAGGGCTGCGCAGGGAGCCTCTGCTCCCCACCCCAACATTTAATCGTTTCAGGAGCCTGTCCCTAGAGCGCTTTGATGACTCCCTGCCTTACGCTGATGAGGTGGGTGACGTCCGACCCAGCCCGGTCAGAGTCTCAGCCCAGGGGCTCTCAGTGAGGGCCCCCACTTGGCCGCGTTGACTCCATCGCCTGGCCTTGTCGGAGGAGCATGAAACCTACGCACCCGCGCCACCAGCCCTGGCCTCGTCTGAGCCGACGCAAGCATTGGGCACGAGCTGACAACGCCTGCCAAGGGGAATCAACATTGACGGCTACTGTGGCCTGAGCCACCGCCAATGTGTATCATCAATTCCATACACACACTGAGCAGGGGCGCTTATATTCCCAACCAGGATCAAGGCCCCGACAGCCCCACGGGAAGGCCGGGTCGACTCTCCGGGTTGCAGGCATGAATGGGGGTCACCGCGAACCAACCTGTAGCAAGGCCACTTCATACAGAGGTGATCCCCGTACCAATACCACAGAGAGCGTGGATCCCCCCATCTTCGAGGCTTGACATGGAGGCCTACCTGTGCTACCCCCAATCTAAATGAAGGTCTGCCCCGCGGTAGTGACTTTTGGTACGTAAGCCTCTCTCGTGCCCATAAACTGGGTATGGAGCCCTTCCTCCTCCCCCCACCCGTCGATGTGGAGGCATTACCCATTTAGTCCCTCTCCAAAGTGGGGATCCTCCCTACATTCTCTCCACAACTGGTGAAGGTCATCCTCGCCCTGGCAGCCAGAGGGGTGAAGGCCATCCTCGTTCCACCCTCACCAAGCATGGTGGTCCTCCCCATGCTCCTGTCGGTGCTAGCGGAGGTGTTGCACGCTCTGGTGCTGCTCATGGAGGTCCTCCCCATGTCCCCTTTGAAATTTGTCCCGATTCTCCTCACACCTCCGTTGTCTCAAGTGGAAACCCTCTCCACACTAGCATCAGTTTGGCCGAATGACCACATGTCGGAAATCTGCCCTGTCCCGAGGATCCACCTAGGGGTAGGAGGGAGGGTCGTCGCCGCCACAAGAAGAATCCAGGGAAGGTTCGGATGGAGGTCAAACCGGTACGCTTCTTAGACTATGAAGCGGAGTGCGACTCAGCTCAAGAATCCTCCCCCTCGCTTTTCCAAGTCAAGGGCCGGGACAGGGATGAGGTGCATCCGCGTAGTTCTCCCAGAGTGCGAGGTCCATAAGATTCTCACTTCCCTCCACAGGTTTATCCAGGAAGATGAAAATCTGGCGACCCCACAGGTTACGGTAGTGCAGTCACCACCATCATCGCAGGAAGCACTTTCTACCTCCATAAGAGATCAAGGAGGGGATCAATGGAAGGAAAGCAGCAGTGTGACCCACCACAAGAAGCCCTGGCCCCTGATCTAGGAATGGTGGCTGTCATCCCCTCTTACCACAACATAGCAGCCAGGTCGCTCCACTCTCCGGAGGACAACCCTAGAATCAGTGGACAGTCAGCCCGTTCTCCTTATTCCCCACCGGCCAATTTATCCAGGTTACGTCATGGACAAGGAGAATGATATAGAGTTTCTCGATGGAGACTTACACCTTGAGGGTGTGCCGCCACTATTGGACCCATCGAGGAGGATTACTCATCAGTAAAGGAACTTCCTAGGTCTCCATGCTCCCACCGATTCATTGGTAGTCAGTCAGAATGACGGTACGGGAAAAGAGCATGTCGGAGTTGTCAAGCACTCTGACCCGTTCGCCTCAGTGCAGAAGACAGAGGAGGACCCTGAGAAGGCCATGTTGCACTAGCAACATGCTGAGTAAAAGAGGTTGGTTGACGAAATCTTGGCTGAACATGTGATAGAGTGACGACCCGGCTATGGTGATCCTAGGATGGGGCAGCAATGGCGGGAACAACTTCTCCCCGGCGTGATACCTCCGAGTAACCCTGGTCATACCACTCCTGCTGACAGGGATAAATCCAGAGATCACGGAAAGAGGGCGCGGTATGACTCACCAAACCCTCCTGAATGGTGCGACAATCCGAGGAATCTGGCTCTGGTTCCCCAATCTGCCCCGCAGGCCACTCCACCAGTCGCTCCACGAGGCACTGAACCCATTTACCGTGTCGAAGAGCCCGACAATGCACTAGTGGTTGGGGATCCCAGTCAAGATAGGGACCCCCGCCTGGATGATCCTATGGGGGCACTCATTTCCCACCTTTAGGCATTGGAAATGCGGCAGGTGGAAATCCCACCGGATGGCAAGCCATACCCTTCTTGGGTGGATGATATGCCGACAACTTAGGGTTTCAGGAATCCCACCTTCTCCCCCTTTAACGGGATGAGGGACCCGCCGCAGCTCCTGGCCCACTTCAATTAGACGTGTGGGCCCATTTTGGGGACTCTATCACAGTATGAGGTCACCAAGCTCTGATGTTTCATATAGACACAAGAGGGGTCGACATTCGTCTGGTACAACCAGCTCCCCATTGGATCCATGACCAGTTGGGAGGACCTTCACAGGCAGTTCCTCTACCAGATCACCTCTACCACCCAGAAGAATAGCATCGCAGACCTCTTCACGTGAAAACGATGGCTTGATTAGCGATTCATGGAATTTATAACATGGCAAAGGAACTCACATACTCCCTTGACATGCCACTGACTTAGGAAAAATTAATGACAACGTGCGTAGGAAATCCCAAGACGGAACTGGTTCCCTCCCTGATCACTCAGAACTATCTCAGAGGGTTCTGAGACTTCTCCGATAAGTCCCAGCTCCTCGAAGAAGCCCTACAACATGCCAGGTAGGCTCTTCTGTTGCCCCTACAATTCCAGCAAGGAGAGCTGCTAGATCCAAGCTCGCCACAGTGGGAAATTTAGAGGCCCCCAGGAAGCTAGAATTGAAACTAGTAGCACCGGCTCCATAGCCTCACAGAGGCCCTCCACCTTAGGTGTAGCCTCCAGCTCCACAGCGTCCTCAGAATCGACAGGCACCTCCACGTAATGTGCCGCCACCGCCCAGGCAGGACAATTAGGGTCCACCACCTCGGCAAGCCCCTCCAGCTCCTCGTCAAGGCCAGGATCTAAGGGCTCCCTATCTAGAAAGAAGACACCAGAACTACTCGTTCAGCGAGAATCAGGTTCTTGGTTACTTCCGTAGTGCCCTAGAGCAGGGGATTGTATGCTTTCCTGAGTGTATAAGGCCGGTAGAGGTGAATCTCACCGATCGCCCCAACTACTACCCATATCATCAGATTCTAGGGCACACCCTCAAGCGGTGCTATGTGTTTAAGGACTGGCTCCAAGACTAGGTCGATTACAACATAGTCATGTTGGGCCTAGCCCCGACACAAGTGGAGAGTGTCTTTGTGAGGCCAGAAAGCGGTAGCGACAATGAAGGTGAGTGGCAGCAGGTTCCTAGTCGCTGATCCCAGAAGTACAACGACTAGATGGCTCATAAAACAGTCGCTCGTGCCCATGGAATTATCTGTGCAAGCTTGAACCAGCCAGAAACTTCAGAAGTAGCCGCCACTACTTCTGCGTCGTTATCTCAGCCGACCTCTTCCTAGAAGAGTAAGCATCAGTGACACAAGAAGAAGCAACGCGCCCCACCAATGCCATCGTCATTCCACACTCTCGGCGACTTCATGCCCCCTAAGATGGGGATCCCTCCCAAGATCCGCGCAGTGGTGGATGATTCGTTATGTGACAGGAAAGGGTACACTTCGGTTAATAATGATGTGTTGGTAAACCCCTATATGACTCCCGATGAGGGGGGATGCCAGACGAACCTCCCCAACGTCCCCAGCCAACGTCAGCGTCAGCAGATCCGCGACTATATGGGTCATCGAGTCATATCAGTCGGCACCTCTAGTTAGGCCGTGCATGCCACTGAGACCAGACAACAGGCCCAGTGTAGAGCTCAGCATGCGCAGCCTCTTTATCTGGTGTCGTCAGGACCACCTCCACCACTGTTTGTGCTACTGGATCAGGCATAGTCGCCTCGGCTGCATCGCAACCAGCTTCTCCCCGCAACTAGTCAACCTAAGTTATTAAGACATTATCTGAAAGCTACTCTCCAGGCTTTGACTAGTGAGCAGTGGAACGTGCCCAGCACCAGCCAGCCGCTGATCCATCCAAAAGGGCCTTCCATGCTTCCAATTGCATAGCAGCCTCCTATAAGTAGAAGTTCACATCTGTCATGGAAGTATGATGTTATCAAGCATATCTCTGGCATCCCAGCATGGATTTCCATACATTAATCCCACCTCCTATCTTCAGACATGCGTGAGGCCCTCGCTGAGGCTTTAAAGATCCCCCTCCAGGTTTAGATGCAGGTGCCAGCTGCAGAAGCCTTTCACGCTGAAGCAGTTGAGACTATTGAATTCCAGGCCATCATTTCGTTCTCAGGATAGGATGAGGTCCCTCCCATACAGGGGAACATCCTCCCACTGTACATCATTGGCCAATTCAATGGCATGGAGCTTCGCCGCTGTCTCGTTGACACCGTCTCCGGGATAAAACTTATTCCAATGCGGACGCTGCGGAAGCTGGGTTTATCTAAGGATGATATGACTCCCTCCGATTTAAGGATCCATGGATGTGACAGGACATAGCAGACCCCGGTCGACATCATCCATTTAAATACCCAGTTCTATGGCCTAGTTTCCAGCACTGTGTTCATGGTTGTATCCTAGGACACCACGAACAATGCATTGATGGGAAGACCATGGATCCACCTGCACGCGGCGTCCCCCTCATCGTACCACCAATTCCTCATGTACAACCTTAATGGTTGAGTAGGAATACTCCAAGGTGATGCATCTCCTTTCGCCTCTTGTGAAGCACATTATCTGGACACTGACTATTATAAGAGCAACGATAAGAAGATTCTGGCAAGTGAGGTTGTGCCCGCCCCGGTCACAAGTGACCCTTGGGCAGGTCTAGATGACGCCTACGTCTTCCCAATCCATCGATTGGAGGCCATGACCCCTGACATGGGGAAATGCTTTGTCATCTCTGGTACAATAGAAAGGAATATTCCCAAGTCCAAGAAACGACAGAAAATCACCTCGTACTCCTACACAAACCAGGCTCAGGTGATCCTGGAACCTCCTACCCCTGTACAATATCGGGATGTCAGCCCCATAACGACGATAGTGCATCATACGTATCTATTCCACTGGGCTAGAATTAACCACCTAAATACAATGCACCACTATTGCTTTGATATCATAAAGCGTAGCCCCTTGGGCCGAATGCTAGATGGGATTGGATCGACTGCTTTCATCGGCATGGTCTCAGCAGGGCGTGAATCTCGTGATGCACTATCCACTACTGTCCAGGCTGGTACCAGGCTCCCGTCAGGTTCCTCTGACCAAGGGAAAGCTTCACCAACTATGAATACCTCCTCCGCAAGCAAAGGAGTGGATTTAGAGGATTCTCCCCCGACCATTGAAGAAACCGTCTCTGCCACGGTCAATGAACTGGTATGGGTGAACCTTAGACGTGAGGCAGATCCGGGACCCACATTGATCAGTGCCGCCATGTCCCTTGAGGAGCAGCAGTGGTACGAGGACTTATTTAAACAACACCGTGATGTGTTCACCTAGAGTTACGATGAGATGCTAGGACTAGATCCCCAGGTAGCCATCCACCACCTCGGTCTCCCGAAAAACAATCGCGGGTATAAGCAGCCTCCCAGAAAGATGCACCCTTCTCACGATGCCATGGTTGAGGCCAAAGTTGACAAGCTCATCAGAGCCAACTTTGTGAAGGAGGTCCAGTACCCCAAGTGGCTAGCCAACATCATGCCGATCAGGAAGAAGAACGAACATATCAGAGTCTGCATCGACTTCTGAGATCTCAACCGTCACTGTCTGAATGCCGATTTTCCCCTTCCGGTGACAGAATTTTTGATCGATGCTACAGCCAGGTTCCAAACCATCTCCTTCATGGATGGTTATTCTGGATATAATCAGATCCAAATGGCCCCCGAGGATGAGGATTCTACCTCTTTTACAGTGCCTCAAGGTACTTTATGTTACCAGGTTATGGCCTTCGGCCTGAAGAATGTAGGTGCCACCTATCAGAGGGCCACACATCTCATATTCAAACCGATCCTCAGGACGCTGGTAGAGTGATATGTGTATGATCTGGTTTTCAAATCTCATAAGTTCCAAGACCATCTCAAGGATCTTGATAAAGTGTTCGACTTCCTTCGTTCCCGCCACTTGAAGATGAACTCGTTGAAGTGTGCCTTCGGGGTCACCTCAAGAAAATTCCTTAGCTTTTTTGTCAAATACTGAGGCATCGAGATTGACCCAGAAAAGATCAAGTCCATCAGCCAGATGCCTCCCTTGAGCAATATCCAGGAGCTTCGAGGTCTCCAAGGCCACTTGGAATACATAAGCCGATTCATTGTGAATTTGGATGGAATGTGTAATCCCTTTTCCCGGCTCATGAAGAATGTATCTGCCTATTAATTGGACGAAGATTTCCAGGCCGCTTTCGAGGAAATCAAGCAGTATCTGCACCAGCCTCTGGTCTTGATGCCACCCATCTCCAGAAAGCTGCTGATCCTCTATGTCACATCCCCAGATTGATCTCTTGGTGCCCTTCTCTACCAGAATAACAATTAGGGGACATAGAATAGCCTCTACTACCTTAGTCGTATGCTCCTCGATACGGAGACCAGATACTCCCCCATTAAGAAGAGTTACCTTGCGCTCGTATTTTCTGTACAGAAGTTACGACATTACCTATAGCACCACGAGGTACAGCTGGTCTCTCGGGTAGACCTGATGAAGTACATTTACGTCGTCCCATGATGAATGGCCGACTAGCACTGTGGGCGGTGATCCTCCAGCAGTTTGACATCTGGTTCGTGCCTCAGAAGGCTATCAAGGGGCAGGCATTTGCAGACTTTCTAGCTACCCATCCAACCTCCGCAGATCAGTCCCTGGAGTTGGACATTCCCAATGAGGAAATCCTCTCAGTAGATCATGTCGTCCCATGTTTGAAGATGCATTTTGATGGTGCCTCCCAGAGCCCTACAGGTAGGAGGCTCAATGATCCTAGGCTCAAAATAGTACGCCTAGGCATCATCTTCATCACCTTGGCACAAGCCATCCTTCCGTACTCATTCCTATAGCCAGACGGCTGCACCAACAACAAAGAAGAGTGTTAATCCCTCATCATCAGTCTCGAGATAGCCCTTGAGATTGAAGTGCCTCATTTTCATGTGAAAGGGGACTCCGAGCTAGTCATCAAGCGAGTCAACGGAAACTAAGTTGTCAGGAAGCCAGAGCTTGCACCGTTGTTGGAGCGCACCCTCCATCTAATGGCCCTGTTCCCTTCTCGACCGAACATTACCCTTGTCCCTCAGTCACAGAATGGTCAAGCGGATGCTTTGGCCAGCCTAGCCGCATCGCTTATAGAGCTCAAGCAGGATGATCTGATTATACATGTGGCCCACAGGAGATTCATTGCCCCTGTCACCACAGAGGATGACAATGACCTGCGATTAAGCAACCTTACCGTCAGATACTCCACGACAGAATCGCTAGGCTCTTCAAATATAGTGGTTGAAGCGACTCACGACTGGAGAACCCCTTTTTTCAAGTATCTCCAAAATGGTTTCCTCTCGACTAATCGGGCCGAGCGTGAGCAAATCTGATGTCGCGCGCTGTAGTTTACACTCTAGAGTGGTCCCAGTCTTGAGAAGATCCTCTATAATCTCAGTTTCGATGGTGTTATCCTCCATTGAATCCATGGAGTCGAGATTCCATAGTTCATGCAAGAGGTTCATGCTGGTTCATGTGGTTCCCACCAGACTGGGTTGAAACTGTACCATCAAATCCGAATACTGGGGTAATTTTGTCCATCGATGATCCATGATTGTATCGAGGTTTCCAAGAGATGTCACATGTGCCATGTTCATGCTAACTTCCTGCATCAGATGCCTAAACCTCTCAACTCCACCAATTACTCTTGGCCATTTGCGGTGTGGGGACTCGATGTCGTGGGACCATATCCTCCAGCGACAGCTCCCAAGTTTTGGTTCTTCCTGACCGCCACAGATTTATTTTCCTAGTGGGAAGAGGCAATTCCACTCAAAGAGGTCAAGGATCGTTCCATCATTGACTTCATGAGCTCCAATATCTTCCACCGATTTAGATTTCTTCACGCCATCCTAACTGATAACGACACAAAATTCCAGGAAGCTGAGTTGAAGAAATTGTACGCCAAGTACAATATCCATTCGAACCATACCTCTTTCTATCACACACATGCAAATGGACAGATCCAGGTGTTCAAAAAAAAATCCTCTCTAACATTTTGCAGAAAGTGGTTGGCCAGAACAAGAAGATTTGGCCGGACAAGCTCCCCAATACACTCTGGGCCTATCGTACGACGACTCGCAATTCCACACAGGTAACCCCGTATTCCCTTGGTGTACGGAGTAGAGGCAGTCCTTCCTATCGAGATCTAGCTGCCTTCGTTATGCACTACGGTCTATGACCGGCAGACGCCAGATAAGGTAGCCGAAATTTGTCTGGCTAAATTGGATGCACTTAACGAGAGTAGGCACCATGCACTGGACAATCTGGAAAGGCACCAGAACAAGATGGCTATATCCTTCAACAAGAAGTTTCACCTCCGCTCTTTTCTGCAAGGCAACCTAGTATTGGCCCTCCGAGCACCATTTATCCCCGGTAGGAAACCACCAATGTTGGAGCCAAAATGGGATGGACCATACATATTCCACAGGGTTTACCCTAATGGACAATAATCCGTGGTGACCATGGATGGTGAGCTTATAAATCCTCCCACCAATGCCAAATTCCTCAATAAATACTTTTCATGATCCCCTTGGTCATGCACAACATTAAACTGGATGGTCCCGCATGACCATAAACTGCACGACGGTCCCGCATTACCCTAAACTGCATGATGGTCCCACATGACCTTAAACTGTCTAGTCCTACATGACTATAAACTCTGCATCGTCCTGCATGACGTTAAACTGCATCTTAAGAACTATGTGTGGCTTGATTCCCATCCTTGTGGGATACGTAGGAACGCACAGGCGTTTCATTTTGAGCCCATCCCCAACCACTTTTTTTTGACTCATCCCCCCATGTTTAGTTCTTTCGGAGGATCCTTGCATGATAAGGTCTTCCCAATCCCCACTCATACAAGGGTTATAATGGTCACACCATGTGCCCACACTCATTCTTCTATCCTCTCACATCCTCACTGTAAGATGTTTAACCGCATGGCCTTTAAGAACTATGTATGTCTGGATTCCCATTCTTATGGGATACATAGTAATGCCCGAACATTTCGTCTATTGGTCCATACCAAACACCATAATATTCCCACCAGGTCAAGATGTATGGAAAGTGTGCAATTTTTACCCAATTCACATCGATATAATCTCAATCCAGCCATACGTCCCTCTCCTTAGAGACGTTCGCCTCTTTTAGAGTCGGGTATAGATATACATCACCCACTCCACGACTGGGATTCCACCACCTTCCCCATCCGGAAGGGCCCATGAATGGTATGGATTCTAGGCCTAAGGGCTCTCTTACCACTTAGGGCCAACTCCCTCGAGGATGTTGAGCAATAAGCCGTTAAAAGTCCCGCATTTAGAATGTGTTCAGTGGTTGATGCTCATTTTTTGATCCCATTTTAGGCCACTATTGGGACGTTGTGTTTAGAACATGGTCAACAACTATCCAGGAACGTTAGGGAGACCCCAAGAGGTCCCAAACAACGATTGTATCAGTTCATTCTTCCCAGTTGTATCTCTAAGCGATGAACTCCCTCTGGGAGATGCCGACTATCAGGCCCCTTGGCCTCTCTCTTATGGGATTGTGCGGTGTCGTGTGGGATTATGTCCTCATTCACCTTGGGTTACTCAATGTGTCTTACACATCCCCAGATGACACCCCTTATCCCCTTGTCCTCACTACAAGACATTAAACTGCAAACCGGTCAGGCCTTCCTGACCGAGGCCCAGCCTCAGTCCCCTTGGCCATCTCGGGCCCCAACCCAGGCTCTCTCATGGGAGTGTATGATGTGGTGCGGGATTACATCCTCATTCACGTGAGTTTATTCACTATTCCTTACACCTACCTTGTATAGGGGTATCCTACTCCCCTCCTCATCCTGCACAACGTTAAACTGCATCTTGAGAACTATTTGTGGCTTGATTCCCATCCTTATGGGATACATAAGACCACCCGAATGTCAGGACTTCGGGTTCCGCCCCATCCCCCAGAAATCTACATTTCACCTTGGCCCCTTGGCCTACCCTTTTCCTAGATAGGGGGTATATGGCATGGTATGGGATTATGTCCTCCTTCGCGACGGGCTTGTAACGACCACGCCATGTACCTATCCCTACTGATCCACCCCATCGACCCTCTTCGGTGGTTCACCGATGTGCCTAAGGGAACTCTGGTTTAGTACCTGGAATGTCGGACACTACACGGACATGTTTCCACTCATTTTTCTGGATTTCTGTTCCCCTTCATTAGGTCTTCCATCACCATTCACATTCTATGGGACCCCTGAGTGGCATGGATGCTAGGCCTATGGGCTCTTCTACCATTACAGGCCAATGCCACCGAGGGTGGCAGACAACAAACCAATACAAATCCCGCGTTGCGAATATGGTCATCGTTCGATGCTCATTTTTTGTCCCACCTCAGGCTAATGTGATATGGATGTTGTGATTTGAACATGGTCAACAGTTATCCTCCATCTCCATGCCAAACCCATTAAGCCCAAAATATTGGTTTCATGATTCACATCCTTCTCCACCTTCTCATGTCCATGTAGATCCTCGAAACTCTTGATACTATTCCTCAGTGCGCATCTTCACGTTGGGGGTCCAAATTTGCGATAGGGACATCACTCGGGGTTCCACACTGATTTCCCTTTGGCATGCGTTCTAGGTAGTGAAGAAGATATATTCTTCCCTTATTTCCCACACTGAGTTTAACTTACTTGGGCTTAGGGATCGGGTTGAGGTTTGAATTTACTTGGAGGGTTTTTCCTCCTGTATAGTCCCTGTTCTAAGACCATAAACTAAGATCTCATCAAGAACTATGTATGGATTGATTCCCATTCTTACATGATATGTAGGACCGCCAAGACGTCTAGTTTTAGGGTCCAGCTCATTTGGGAGAAAGTCTCTCCTTCCCCTTTGCCATCTTACCTCTATGTAGACCCCTTGACCAAAGGTACCACTCTCTGAATTGTGTATGGTTTGATATGGGACCATGTCCCCATTCACATTAGGGATGTTTTATTGCACCGTACACATTCCCCGCCTAGCATCGTCTCTGTTACGTCTGCGCTGCACGATGTTAAAATGCATGCTTGGTTCTATCACACGACCCTAAACTGTGACATTATCGTCTAGGCCACATGATGAAAAAAGGCATTGCATTATGATGACCTCATCATAGAGGACATCACGTTGGTATAGGTCATTTAACAAAACATTTTTCATTGCCTGTATACATCTTGATGCTTGTGGTGATTCCAAGATCGAATAACCTAGGCCTGTCTCTTCACAAAATGAACACTCACCTTAATGTACAAACAAGATCTATCAAATTCCACTTCTCTGGGTGCGAGGACCATGCCCGCACTCCCATTTTTCCTTTGCAATGGTACCTCATCAAGACCCCCTCAAGAACTTCATGCAACTTGATCCCCATTCTCATGGGGTATGTAGGAACGCCTGTGCATTTTTCCTCAGGCCCAGATCGACTCTCGTTTTCGGTCCCTCGACCTAAAAACCCTCTGAGGAACACGTGGTGGTCGGAACCCCTGGTTCCCATTCACGTTGGGTATTTCTAGTAGCCTCGTCATGTCCCTCCCATGCTTCCTACCACCTATGGTCCGTGTTCTATGACCATAAACTAAGATCTCCCTATGGGAAAGGGCTTGACCCCCTTATATAATACGTCGCATTGTCGTATTTGGATGTGTTTGACAAAGAGCCTAAAATGTCGGATTTTCATGGAGACATCCCCCTCGTTCCATGAACAAGCTTCATAAGCTCGCTATTTGTATCCTCGTCCTCTTCCACATTTGAAGGGACCCCCTAATGGCCTGGTCTTATGACGCATTGGTACACCTACCATCCTGGACCAACACCCCTAAGGATCTCTGATGACATTTGCGACAGGTCCCTTGTTTCGAACATGGTCAATGGTCGACCCTCATTTGTTTGTCCCCATTCCCGGATAATGTGATATGGATGCTGTATTTCTGCCACGGTCAACAGTTATCCTCCATCGTCACACCACCATCATTGTGATCCAAATTTCGAGTGTCATGATTCACACATTTCTACTTCCTCATGTTCGAGTGGACTTCCAACATACTCGGCTTCACCTCTTCACGCATCTAGGTACGCTGCATGGATGAGTTAGCATCATTGGGCCTGTATTTACCGAGCATCCCTTTGACCTACCATGTCCCTTTCTGTTTCGGTAAATTCCCACCACTACTTCTTGTTTCCCACATCGAGCATGACTCACATGGGCTTAGTAGCATTGGTAGGATGTGTACCGCCACAACTAGGCTTCTCATCGTCCTGCATGACGTTAAAATGCATTCTCAGAACTACGTATCACTTGATTCCTATCCTCATGGGTTACATGGAGACACCCCAGTATTTTATTAGGGTATAGCCCTAGGAATCATAAATAATGTTCTTCCCCCTTTCCGGCCCCATTACTGCACCCCCTGTAGAGAACCGTACAACTGTAACTCCGCCCTGAACAAGTTTGGGATGCTCCAAGATGTCATTGGGAAGTAACATCTCCCTTGTCAGAGAGGCCCTGTCTGAAATAAAGAATTATTCACAATCAAACCGATGCACCCATCTAGCGTATTCCCACTACGGTGGCGTAATTTCGTTAGTGATGGATTCTATTTGAACTAACCATCACTCCATGTCCCACGCTTTGTGTGCCCCTTATTCAGACTCTATTCCACTTTCTTGTCTGGAGGAACCCCCTAACAGTTTGGATTCTCTGCCTATGGCCCGCCTACTGTCCTAGGCCAACATTCTAGAAGACTAATGGATGACATTTGTGATAGGTCTCGTGTTTCAAACATGGTCAATGGTCGACCCTCATTTTTCTATCCCCACTCAAGGCTAATACAATAAAAATACTATGTTTCAAATACAGTCAATAGTTATTCTTTATTGTCACGTCACCCCCACAATGTTCCGAATCCTTGGTATCGTGATTCACATTTCCCATTCCCATCTATTCGGATTAATTTCAGCGCCCCTGGCATTAAATTGTTCGTGCACAAGAGCACACCGAAAAAATGGAAATTCAACTGTTCTAAGAACTTCATTCTCCATCCAGGTCTCTCCCATTTCTTGGAAATCTACACCGGTTGTCCAAACCCTAGATTCCCGAAGCTTGGTTGGCACTCTTATGTTTGGGTGGGGTGATGAGGTGGATATACCTTGTTTCTCACATCAGGCCCGACCCACGTGAGCTTAGGGAATGGTCGCTGGACGTTCCGTGATCATCATAAAGATGCAATAAACCAATGTAAGTGATGAAACTTGTGCATGATGCGACATTCAAAAAATCAAAGCGTGAAACAACGTTTAAGATTTTGTAATAATTACAGTACCTGGGGGTCGACTCCCCCCAGGGATGGATTTACCACGTCGACGGAATGTTGTAGCTCCGCCACCCTCTGGCTGGTGGCGTTCAGGAGACGCTGCTGCTTGTTCACCTCCTGCTCCTCCTCGGTGGCGAGAGGGTGTAATTCATTGGCCGCAATCTAGGCCCACTCCATGTCGGCCCAGATGGTGATCAACTCCTCAGAAGATCACCCCAGGCCCTCTTCATTCTCTGTCAGTTGGGCCTTCAATCATGATATTAGCTCAAATTGCACCTTGAGGGAGGTCAGGTGCTCGTATTCCTGATCCTGCAGCCGCTGGACCACGTATACAGCCTTCTGGAGCCTCTTGATGTTTATCGCCTTCCTCCGCTAGCAGTATATGCCAAGGCCTCGGTCACACTACTGAATCTTTTCCTCCATAAGATCTCGGATGAGCATGTGAGGAAGTCGGGCATCCACTCCCCTAGCACATAGTTCGCGCAGGCATGAGCGAAGTCTGTCCATCTCATTCAACCATAGCTCTTGGGGGGTGGGGGTCATCTATGAAGTGCTTGACCAGCTTCCACGATCGGCTATAGACTATTTTGATATCCTCCTCGTCGAAGGCCGTCTAGTCCCAATAGAAACGATTGGCGGGCTCATATGCAGGGAATGCCCCTAGGAACTCCTCGTTTGGGTCCATGTCTGGAGTCGGATCGGGCGTGGGGGGGCCTGAATCATCTTGTTGATCCTCATCATCGGATCCCACGTCGATGATCTCAGGTGCAATCTCACTGGAACCCCCACTGGTGGTTGGGAGCGCTGCGGTTTGGTCAGGTTGGATGTTCACCTCCACGACCATCGGCATGCCCCTGGGAAGGGCACTACCAGAAGCCCCGACCAACTTCGCTATAGCAGTCCAGGCCAATTGAAGGACTGTACATGATAAGAAAGGTATGTGATAATCAGTTAACTTGGTCAAGGGATGAAAGTTTTGGATGAAGTAGACAAGACTTACAGTGGTAAAATATCTGGTTTCGCTCTTGGGATGATGTCTTCAGAACCCCAAGACGTGCCCCCCTATGTATAGTTGGAAGGTCTGGAGACTCTGGGGGAGCCGCCTCGACTGTCCCAGCCCCGCCACACACAGAAGATGATACAGCCACAGGTGTGGATCCCGAAGGTCCCGTGTCGGCACCCGTAGAGGGACGAGAACGAGGTCTACGCACAATGTCCTTCTGTACAGTACAGACACTGATAAGGAATCCAGAGTAACCTAAGGGAAGACTCTGGAGACGAAACTTGGGATTTTACCTGGACAGTCTCTGCGAAATCTTTGAGACTTGAGGACCGGTCGCCGACTTCACCCTCCTCCGGCAGACTCTCCCTACCCGCCTAATCTCCCCAGGAGGACTTGTCTGATTCATCCGGAAGGGGGAAGCGCTCTCTCAGCTCAGTGGTTGACAACTTTGGGGGAACCGTCCGATCCATCAGTACCCTCACCCGTTCTTTCATCAGGTGCAGTGCACCCCGGGAATGGATGAAGTCCTCCAGCTCAGTTATGTATTGCTCTACCTCCTCCTGGGATACTTCAAAGTTGTATCTAACAAAGATCATCCCCAACAAGCCCATCTCAAGGAGATTTAGGTGCTTCAACAACTCTGATGGGCCAAGGAATTTCCGGTTGACCTCCCAGATGTCCCAGGATTCTGGGAAGGCAGCATTATCTGGCATGTCAATGTGGCACAACCGTTTCCCAGGGGCCTGAGTGGAAATCCTGTGGAACTCTTTCGGTGGCCACCGCTCTTGATGACTCTGTTCCATTGGGACCACCGGCTCCACTTCCGATGCGGGACCCGCTGCTGCTACTCCCTCCTGAACTGGTGCAGGCGCCGCCGCTACAGCAGCCTCGCCACTACGGGATTCCCTTGTTGCCTTCCGGCCCCAGCCCCGAGGTAGGGGAGGCTCACCCTTACCTACAAGGAAGGTTTTCGGCTTCAGAATCTCCCCCGGGTAGGCCGCCTCCCAGCTATGGGAATATTCTTTTATCAGCCTAAGGACGGCTGTCGTCAGAGGAAATACATTCCGCATCTTCCCGTCCTCCTGTGAGAACATGCGCCACATCTGCCTCATTACACATGGGTGCTCCTCGTAGCGCACCCCCAAATAGACCTGTGGGGTCAGCCGCTAAAGGCACAAGAATTGCATAGCGAACCGGTGTGGGGTGTACGACTCGTAGAGGTGCTCGCGATCCACCCTGGCCACTAGGACTCCAGCTCGAAAGGCCAGGAGGTAGGCTCGGTGCTCTTCTATTCCCTGGACAATATCCAGGAAGGCCCTTGTCAGCAGTGGGAATGGGTGGAAATTGAATTTATCTATCCTCCACACCCAGTTTAGAACCGATGGTGCGGTCAGGTTGGTTGGAAAGCTCCCCGTGACGTTCAATATTGAGGGACGAAAGTTCAACCCCAGAGGTGATATGGGGTTCAGATACTCGTAGATCCCCCTAATGTGCGCCGCCGTCCACCCATATAGGAGGTGGAATGGCCCGCATACCCTCTGTGGACTTTTCCCCTCATTGATGTGCCATAGAAGTTTTTACAACTTGGCGAGCATCGGGATCACCCGGTTGACCACCCTCCTATCGCCAAATTGGATGCCATGATGAAAGTGCTTGGCCGCACTCCCATGTTTGTATCCCTCCCCGGCAGGATCCAACCACCGTTGGGGGCTGCAATGAATGCCTCTAGCCTGACTATTGGTCGTTGTTCAGTGTTGACACTGAACCCCCAGGTCTTCCACTGGCTATTCTCCAAGAGCCGCCAGTACGAGTTTTCCTTGCTCCGGGAGCCCTTCTGGAAAGTTTGAGGCCTCGCCAGGAACTGCCTGTTTTCTTGGAATTTCATGACCTTCTTAAACCAGCTCTTGAAGTGGACATCCCTCACGGCCTCCTTATACTCCCCTCGCACAAGCTCCATCAGTTCCATCACTAGGCGCGACATCTGCTCAGGGTCCTCCCACCCACCCATGGTTGGAAAGAATTCATCGTACATCACCCCCACTATTGGGACCCCTGAAATCTGATGCACGTCCCATAGGATGATTCCAACCCCCCCCCCCCCCCATGATGTATGTGAAAGGTATTGGTCCCCGGTGACCACCGGCTCAATAGCGCCAGCATAAAATGCTTTTGCTGGAAGATATGGACATGGGGATCCCAAGATTCCTCATATAGGCCCACTCTTCTCATCTCCACCCTGAAATCAACACATGAGGTTCCTACCTAGTAGGCCCCAGCCCTATCATCCATGAAATTGCCGCCATGGTGCAGATCTCATTCCTCGGACCACCCCTTCATCGGGCTCCCCAACGCCGCCTTAAGGATGGTTCAGTACAAGGGAGGGGAAGTCTCTGAATGCAATTCCCTACCGTCAACGTTGTTCATGTGATTTTATAGAAAGTTAGTGATGACAGGCGTGAAATCCTCCTCGACATGACCAACGGGTGCCCTAAACCATTGGTGCTAGCACGGCATGCTCCGGAACCAGTAGGCAGGATCATCCCTACTTGTTGTAGAGATGAAGACATCATCCCTCAGCCCAAAGCCGTACATAGGAAACCTCCTATATAGCAGATAGTTTTTTTGGCTCTCCAACAACATCTCCACCAAAGAACTATGTTCCGAGTGGCTTCGGACTAGCTCTCCAAGCCCCATGTTGTTCGCAATTTCATCCCTCCCAGCGAAATCCACAAGGACCCCCGAGGTAGCTTCTTGGTGGTCCATTCTATTCTGAAACCTGGACGTTTGGTTGGATAGTTCACGAAGATCGCTCGCGAAGTGAGTTCGCGAAGGCTGCTCATGAAGACTGTTCGCAGAAGCGCTGCCTCAGCATTCAAAACCATATCACAGCCTACAAACGCAGAGTCAAGGACTCGCTATGTGCCGCGAAACCTCGATTCACAGAGATCACTCGCGGAGTACGTAGAGCTTCGCGAATCGAGAGCACTATAAGACAAGATCACAGAGAAAGGAAAGGAAAAAAGAGATGGTAGACCCCCTATTTATAGGCAACAACCATTGGAGCTTCACGGCACGTCCTGGCCGCGCAGAGCTTCACTTTGCGTGCGGCCCACGCGTCCCCTGTCAGCCTCATGATCACTTCTCGTGAATCTACACCATGATTTTCTGAAGATTTTGGCAATTTCCATCAGACTTCAACCCTTGATCTTTCCACGGCTCCACGTTTGAGGGGGGGAATTTGATGGCGCCAAAATTTGGAAAAAAGAAAAAGGTCCCAAGAAGGTCGCACAAACTACCTCGTGAAGCCCCTTCTCAGAGTTCCCCAGCACCACGAATTCCATGAAGAAAAGAAGGCGGGAGGCTCCGCGAACGTATTTGACATTCGCAATCCCAACGTGAAGCCAAGAAGGAGGGCGGCTCCGCGAACACAATTGACATTTGTGCGCCTTCCACGAAGCAAAGAATATGGGCGGCTCCGCAGATGCATTTGATGTTCGTGAACCCACGGCGAAGCAAAGGAGGTGGGATGCTCCACGATCCCATTTGATGTTCGTGAGTTCGCCACGAAGCCACGAAGCCCCTCTTCGCATCGTGCTAGCTCCACTCCACAGCGCCCCTTGCCTATAAATACCGAGCTCCCCATGAGCTCTTTGGACGGACAATCCGACATTTCAGCTTCTCATCTCCTGAACCGCGAAGCACTCTTCCGCTCGGTGAACCATGTGCTGTTCGAGGTACTTCTACTTCGCGAAGTACCTCCCCATTGTCTCGTTTTGATCCCCTCTTCTGAGAGGGATGACCTTCGTGAAGCATAAGGGCTTTCGTGAAGGTATAAGATCTCAAAGGGGACTTGGGTTTTCGTAGAGAGTTTATGATTCACGAAACACCCTTCATGTACACTTGATCAATTTGCTAAGGCAGGATCACTGTACTTCACAAAGCACATTGCTAACCGACATCCTGCTTTGCAAGGAAACTTTTCTCCATGAGGCTGTGCTCCGTGAATGACTTTCCACTTCGCGAAGCACCTCCCATTTTCACCTTCTTCGCATGCTAAGTCTAAGGCACCCCACTTCGCGAAGCACACCCCTTCGCAAGTGCCCTCCACCACGCAGAGCAACCGAGCACCATAAGGCCCCTGCCTATGGACCCCTCTGCTTGGAAAATCCTTTTCTCATGAGACCCTCATGGTTTGCACGATGCGACTTCAAGGTCCCCTGGATGATACTTCCCATAGAATTGTTGTGCCTAAGGCTTCTTCACATAGGCACACTAATGGCTACTACTTTTTCGCATATCCACACTAATGTGGACCCCTCGGTGGTTCGTTCTGCGACCCCCCTCTTCCACGACATTGTCGATGCCTTCCCTCCCACAAAGAGAAGAGGGTACCAGTTATGTAAGTCTTAGGGGTGTGGAAAGAACCCACCTCATCTGAGCAGCAAGAAATTAAACTGCCAAGCACCTTCTTCCTCCACACATGATGTTAAATGGTGACCTGGCCCGGTGCCTCGCACACAGGGTCCCCCCGCCTCCATCATTCTCCATGCCCGTTCATCTCCACGTGGATGGGATCACCCCTCTCAGGGGATGATATCCCCATTCTTGGGGTGGATTTTGACGGAGGGGAAGGGAAGTCGCCTTGGTGTAAGCCCCGAGCCTTCCTTCCAGGAGGCAGCATGCCTTCCCCTCCTCACTTCCTCGGTGCCAAGTCCAGCGGAGGACGTGAAAGGGATCAAAGACCCACCTCTCTTCCTGGGTACCAAATCCCCCTCTCCCACTACGCTTTGTCACCTTTGGGCCTCCACCTTGGATTAAGTCCAAATCTTTATCCCCCTCGGCTACTCCATGAGAAAGCCCCACTCCACATCCCACAAACGCATCTTTCGCGACGTGATCGTCAGGTCCCTATTGACTCTTGTTTCTCACACCGAGCACGAATGACATGGGCTTAGAGTAAGCAGTGACCATGACACCACCCCCATCCCCCATGAAGTTAAACTACACACCCGAACTACGGGGACTTTGATCCATGTCCAGGCATGGTACATAGGAAACCTCCACGAGGTTCATTCCCAACAACCATTGGCCTCGACTATCTCCATGTCGGTGCGCCAACCCCCGTTAACACCTTGGAAAGCCTCGAGTGTAAGCCACACACCATCTTGAACTACGTGGTCTTTGATCCATGTCAAATCATGGTATGTAGGAAGCCTCGCGAGGTTCAAGCCCACAACCACCTGGTCGCTCCAACCACCTTCACGTCGGTTCACCGGCACCCACACCCGAACTACGAGGACATTGATCCATGTCATGGTGTGGTATGTAGGAAGCCTCTCTAAAGTTCAAACCCAACACCCATTAGACCAAGGTCCATTTTCACTTCGGTTCTCCGATACACAAATATGAACTACGGGGACTTTGATCCATGTCAAGGCGTGGTACGTAGGAATCCTACCTGAGGTTCAAGCCCAACACCCATCGGACCAAGGTCCATCATCACGTCGGTTCTCTAATACACCACCCGATCTACGGGGAATTTGATCCATTTCAAGGAGTGGTACGTAGGAAGCTTCCTTGAGGTTCAAACCCAACACCCATCGGACCAAGGTCTATCTTCGCTTCGGTTCTCTGATACACTATCCCGAACTACGTGGACTTTGATCCATGTAAAGGCATGGTACGTAGGAAGCCTCCCGGAGGTTCAACCCCAACACCCATCGGACCAAGGTCTATCTTCACATCGGTTCACCGACACACCATCCTGAACTACGAAGACTTTGATCCATGTAAAGGCATGGTACCTAGGAAGTCTCTTTGAGTCTCATGCCCAAATCCATCGTTCATCTTGATCCTTACCCGGGCCACCACATCCCAGTGAGATAACGCCACCTCATTACCCTCCATAGAATTTGGGAAGCTTCCCACATGCTGGCACTGATATCAGTGTTCCCTCCAATGGATTCCTCTTTCTGATCAACTATATTCAGTGTCCCGATCAGTTTGATCCATCTCCGCTGGACGTTAAACTTACAGCATACCCCGTGTTAAACACTGGAAGCTGAGGGACACCTTAGATACATGCCTATGGCATATGATTCCCCGCACTCAATGTGGTATTCCATAGTATTCTGCGCCCTTGAGAAGCCCTATAATAAGGGACAAAAGCGAGACACACCAATCCCTAGTGTCCAGACACGTCAGTGATGCCCCAGCATGACTACTCCCCTAAACAAAGGTTACTACACTGACCGGACCCCTTGGAATGTCCTGAAATAAGTAGTGTAATTAACTTATGTCCATGAAGATATGGAACTAGCAGGAGTTTCACGAACAACGTATTAAATCTATGAGGGAGACCCAGACTAGGCGATGAGTTCCGAGGAGGAATCCATGGAAGGAAGAACCGACATCTCATCATCCTTCTTTGATCATGGAGAAAACATCCCTGAACAAGGAGTGAATACCACCCGCCTTTGGAAAATGGGAATGTAGGGTAACAAAAGTCATGCATGTCGCACTCATGCCGATGGACGCACATGCCCTAGTGAAAGCGTCGGAAACAGCGGCACTCGACTCCTGGATTTCCAGGAAGTGAGCTGATTTTTTCAACTGGTCCACCAATACCCAGATAACATTGCAGCCTCCTTGACTCTGGGGTAGTCCTGTGAAGAAATCCATTTATATGTCATCCCACTTCCACTTGGGGACATCGAAAGGTTTCAACATACCTCTTGGGACGTGATGTTCAGCCTTCACCTGCCGACACACGAGGAAGTTTCCCACAAACCCTTCCACTATCTGCTTTAATTCGGGCCGCCAAAACGGACTCCTTATACCCCGATACATCTTGGAAACTCCTGGGTATACTGGCAGGGGTGAGTTGTGGAATTCACAAAGAACTCTTGAAAATTTCCATTGGGATGAACTAATTTCCACGAAACAACATATGATTCTACCCATCTTCTGAACATCCTTCTAGAGCATCAACCTGGCTAGCATGATCGCGCATTACTTGTGCCTATAAGTCCCCCCACTAAGACTCCTCCACCTGATGCAATAGAGAGGAATGCACTGTCATCTAAAACATAAAACCACTACTATCCTCCACATTTGCATCCAGGTGTAGGGCTATCAAATCTTCTATCTCTTTCCATGCATCATCTGATTCTCGAACCACATCCTTATATGACTTTATACTCAAGGCATGGTCCACTATGTTCCCCTTTCCGGAGGTGTAGGAGATTTCAAAGTCATAGTTCTGAAGGAACTCCATCCACCTCTATTTCCGCAAGTTCAAGTCTCACTGAGTGAAGATATACCTCAATCTCTTGTGATCCATGAAGATCAAAAAGTGCTCCCTGTTGAGGTAATTCCACCACAACTTTAGTGAAAACATGACCGCCGCAATCTCCAGATCATTGGGGGCATAGATACACTCATGGGGACGTAACTTCCTAGACCCATAAGAGATCACCCTGTGTTTTTCCATCAAAAACCACCACAAACCATGCCCTAAATCATCACAGAACACCTCAAATGTCACCCCTTATTCTAGAAACCTCAGCACTAGGGCACTAACCAAATTCCCCTTTAGATAACTAAAGGTTTACTCACATTGACAACTCCACACGAAATCCTGGTCTTTCTTGGTCAAGGCTATCAAAGGTGCTACAAGTAAGGAGAAGTTGGGTACAGATCTCCCGTAGTAACCTGCTAGGCCCAGGAAACTATGAACCCATGCCACATTATTGGGGACTTCCCAAGAAACAATTGCCTCAACTTTTGAAGGGTCCACCACTATTCCTTGATTGGACACAACATGTCAAGGGAAGTGTACATCTAGCATCCAGAACTTGCACTTGGAAAAATTCCCATAGAGCTGGTGCTATTAGAGGACCTCTAAAACTATCCTCAAAAGCTCGGCCTGATCATCCTATGATCTTGAGTAGATTTGGATGTTGTCAATAAACATGACTATGAACTGGTACAGATATCCACGAAAGAAGAAGTCCATGAGTCTCATGAACAAGTTTGATACATTCGTAACTCTGAAAGACAAGACCATGAACTCAAAGTTCCCATATCTGCACCTGAAAGTAGTTTTTGAGATATCGCCCTCTTTCACCCTCAACTGGTGATATCCTGACTATAGGTCGATCTTGGAGAACTTTCCTGTCACCTTAAACTGGTCAAAGAGGTTGTCAATCCTTGGAAGGGGTAACCGTTTTTGACTATTACCTGGTTCAGCCTCTAGTATTCTATACACATCCTAAGATCACTGCCTGCCTGATTTTCAAATAAGATTTGATCACCCCATGGTGACGCGCTTGGTTGAAAAAAACCCTTCTTCATCATATCGTCGATCTAAATCCACAAGTCATGCAACGCAGAAGGTTCCATCAGATAGGGGCCATAAAAATCTAGTAGACACTGGGTTGCAAGTCTATCCTGAAACCAACATCACGTCGAGGTGGTAGAGTCACCACCACTTCAGGGATGACTTACATGAACTCACTGATGATCCCTTGGACTTTTACCATCTTTATATCTACCACCTCTACTGAAAACTCGGATAACCAAGAAAGGAGGGGCTCCACTTGCCGGCTACCCTCCTGATAACCCTGCTTGCCGAAAAACGTAACACATCGGCCATACATATCTAAAAACATGACACTTATTCGGAAGTAGTTGATAAAATCACACATATATAACAACTATTTGATGCCTAAAATGACATCATATGGTTGCATATGTAGTAAAATATTGTCCCCAATGGACAGATGTGGCCCCAACAGCAGTATGCATCCTTAGAAAACATATGAAAATCTAGTCTGACCTCTGACTGGCGTACTCAAAACCAAGGGCATGAGAAATCTCTTTGCATCTTGACCCAGATCAAAGGCTAGACCATGTAAATTAAAGGAGTGATAAGCTCTTGAATCAATAAAGGAAGAAACATGAGTTTTGATCAAATAGATCGTAACTCAAATGACTTCTGGCCCTACAGGAACTGTTGCCTCTACGGTGTGCAACTTCCCACGCCCAGCTCCTTTGCCCCTCTATAGTGAGCCACCTCCTGGACCATGCCCTAGTCGAGGTCCCCGAAGGTCACCATGATACTGGAATCCTCATGCAACATCTTCTCTCGAAGGAGCGGGTGTCTACTATCCATGATGCTCCTACTGAAAAGGCCTTTCCAGAAACTGTTGTTACTGAGGTGGGTGCTGAACCTTCCCAGCCACACTGTACTTCACTCGGTAAGCACACAAATTTTGAAGATTCCAACGACTACCACATATGATGTACCTCAGTCCTGGGCCTAAAATGAATGGGAGAGGACCAGGAGACCAAAATAGGAACTGTTGGGGCATGCTTCCCACTGGCCGAAACCTGGAAGGGGCTAATACTAGAGGTGTGCGACTGAGGGCCTTACCCTTTGACAAGCCCAACTGGCACCCCTTATGCGACACACCTCCGAGTGTGTGCATCCTCTCCACAAATTCGTCCTTCCTATGAACCTCCAAGTATGTCGGTATAGCGAAGGGAGTAAGAGAAAACTGAAGATAAGGTCGGAGTGCCTCCTATACACATCTCGCTTGAGACACCTCATTTGGAAATAGGTCCATAGAAAAGTGAAGGAGGTCCATAACCATGATCCCAAACTCCCTCACTTACATGCTCCTCTGAATTCGGGAGAGTATCTCCTGCATCTTTTCTGCCATCATCGTGGAAGAGAGGAATTCCTCCAGGAATTCCCTATTGTTTTCAGTGCATGAAACATCAGCCTCCCTCTTCTCCCCAATATAGATAGTCCACCACCGACACACCACTCCTCGCATATAGCTTATGGATAGAGGAACCCAATACTTCATTGGAGCCTAGATCATGCTGAAAGATATCATGAGCTCCTCGAGCTACCTCTCTGTCTCTAGGTCTGAGATGCTACCTCGTACTTTCCGAGGGTCTTCCGTTGAAAGGAACGAAGCTTCCTCTGCCACTGGTCATCCTCCTCCTCTCTATCAGCACTCTGCTGATCAGCCAAATCAGCCTCTGGGGCCTCGATCACCCACACTACTCTTGTTCATCATCAGGGTTCCATAACTACATGATATACAATGGATTCCTAATCCTGAGTAGTGTTGAATGTTGCTTTTAAAATTTTCTTAAACTTTTAATTCATTTAAACTCCCAAAACACCCAGAACACACAATAACACAAGTCATTATGATGCATGTACCTTTCCTAGGGTGTGTACCCTGAAATTAGTGTAGCCTCACTTGGTCGATTGGTAGGTCTTGATTCCTTGCATCAGATCATGGGAGGGCCCTAAAATCTGGCTTCGTAGCCATTCTTCCCTGGCCTATTTCACGCACCTTGATTTCCTAACATTGTTTCCCTACCATCCCATGCAATCCTAACTATGCCAAACCCCGAACTCCATACTATCTCTCAACCTCGCCTCTGGTACCATTCTGTCATGACTGACCTTCACCAAGATGAGGGAAGGGACAAAAGATTTCTAGAACCTTCCTTCCTCAAATTGAAGGAGAGATAGTGACTACCGAAACCCACCTTTAATAGATGATGGAGTGGTGACTAGCACCTAGGGTATAGAATCTCACAAAAAATGGAAGGAGTTACCTTTTTTATTTAGTAGGATTGGTAGATAAGATAGTAATTCACAAACAACACCAAGTCCGGAGGTAAAAGTAAATCCAAGACAATCCATTCCTATATGCATGTTCTAAAGGTACGTTCTAGAGATTTATAATAAAACTCCAAAGGAATGTACAAAAGAAAAGAAAAACATCAACCACAACTGCCCCAACGTCTGAACTAGTACATTCACGCACGATCCCTGACATCCTCATGGAAACCTGAAATTAGTTTATATACGTAGGGTGAGTATATTGGTATACTCAGTAGGGAGAACCAAAAGCTATCGTGCACAAGTGGAGAGGCATTCTAATACCACGTGAGAAAAAGAGATAACAAGAGAACCTAGTAAGGAAACTATCCACCCAAACCTCACCAAGGAACTCTCCCTAAATAATGAAAGTCACGTAATGAAATAGTGATAACAAATAGAAATTTTGGTACCCCGCTCAACTTTCCCCCTCGTTATTGAAAACATCCTATGCGTCAGACGTCTCCCGCCTTTCTCACTGCAGTCCCACTCCCATACCCCGCCCTCACACACCTGGGATATCAGAACCCCATATCCTGCCCGTAGACACATGGGCCACAACAACCAAACATATCCACACTCTTATAAACCTGTCCCAGAGCAACTACCACCATGTACAAAGACACCTGGGCCTGAACAACTACCGCCAAGCCCGAAGGCACTCATATGAGTGTTGGAAAAAACCCCATTCCCCATGTAATGGGGGTTGTTTAGCATAAGGAACTCAACTTGGGTGGGGTGTGAATAAGAAATATAAGAAATAAATTATATATATAGGTAAATAGTAACTCATCCCAACCCGGAGGATCCAAAACCATCCTATACACAAACACCCTCATTATTATTCATTCATAAGAAGTACCATAGCCACAACCAAGTCACCAATAATTCCCAAAAAAAATTGCCATTGAACCCATTTTGGTTTTCACAATCAAGTGTTTCTATTAAAATAATTATTCACTATTGAGAAACTAATAGGCATAGCCAAAAACCAAGAAAGGAGAAAATAGAAAAACAACAATTTAAGCATTCACACCTGGTTCTATTGTAATGTCACAAAAACAAAAGGGACCCATGAGATCACTCGATGTACTGGAACCAAACAGAGCTCCATCATAAAGCCCCACTCGGCCTCGTATTCACAAACCAACAACTGCACAACAGTAGGGTATCCCAACCGCATGCACGTCACCTCATAAGCATCAAGCAGAACAACCACACATGTTACCAAAACAAAGCAAGGGGGTTTCTAGATTCAGGAACACCATTCATTAAGTTCATTCTTTCTGACTAGTTATCCATGGTGATTACACATGGATTTTTGTTCACTGGACATCCATTTAATCAACTGAGTTTACATGATTTATGAATTTTCATATTACAACCATTCAATAATCACAGAAGATAGGGGTTCATTAGTGCACAAGGAAAGACAACCAATGGCCACGTTTTTCAGTGGACATAAGCCCATACAAATCATAACATGTAGAGTAAGATAATAGAGTACAAAAACATCATCAAACACACCCCTTAATTCATTAAAAACCAATTATTATCTTCATAAAGGTTTAGTTTCATCCATCCTCGATGGAAACATTGTCATACCCACCCCACATGATACAGAGTCAATAGAGATGGAGAAAAAATCCTAGATGGATGATCAATGGTCGAAGTTTCTATCCACACGCCATGAACTGGGGATGCACAACTTGCAGGGGAGGAACTCCGAGGACTCCAAGAATGAGTAGAAGAGCTCCAACATAGGCGCACCACTTGCCTCATGAAGGGGGGCTCCAAACGCACCATGGAGAAGAAAGAAACCATCCATGAAGAAGAATGAAATAATTTTAGTGTGATGAAAAGTTGAGATCCTTGAGTTATAGGATATAAAAATCATAAATAACATTAAATATGGATCGTGGTTTCACCACACAGTTGATTGGTTACACGTAATGGAATTAATTTTCATTTAATAATTTTCATTGGATAGTTGGCCATAATATTTGAGAGTTAAAGAATTTCCTTTAAAACGAGGAAAACACACAAAACATGGGTGTAACTGTAAAGTATAGGAAAAAGGGTGTGACACCGAGGAAAAGAAATATGTTTTGGTATGTCAAGGGTCACCTGACTCTTGGGGGATTTTAAATATCATTTACGTCCTTTAAACAGCTTTGAAAGGGGTATTAAAACACTTTTACGTCAAAAGATATGTTGCAGGATTGGAAAAAGTTGGAAACTATAAAAATAATGAAGGGTCGAACACTATTCAGTGAGACACTGTAATGGTTCCACGGTCACAGTGCCACTGTAATCTGTTCCAGTGCTTCATTGTGCGACCATGACAGTGTGTCACTCACAGTGCCACCATCACGGTGCAACCATAAGCAGTGTCACCATTTCGTAATGTGACCCTCATGGTGTGACTGTCATCATGAGACTATAATGGTGCCACGGTCACGGTACCACCGTCACGGTGCCACCGTAAGTGGTGCCACTGTTTTGGTGGAACCGTTTAATGGAACCGAGTTTTTGGCAAACTCTTTAATGAGCCACTACCCGGGCCGTTACAAAATATCATCAAGATGAATGGTGGAATGTTTATTATTGGAGAGTATTTTCAAGGGGATATTATTAGTATAGGTTATATAGTTCTTCTTGGTAATGATTTATGATCAATTTTTCTATTTGTTAAAGGTCTTAAGTACAACCTTATAATCATATGTAAATTTTGTGATGAAGGTTACCTTGTGAATTTTAGAAAGGATAAATGTTTTATACACAATTCCATTGGTGAATTAATTATTTCTTCCCATCTGCATGAGAATGTTTATACACTAAACATAGAAAACCTTAGTAGCCAAGACATACCATGCCTTAGTGTAATGGAAGATCAATCATGGTAATGGGATATAATGTTAAGACATTGTATCCATAGAAACGTATCCCAAAAAACTATGAAAAAACTTTATAGAGATCTACTAGAGCATATATTTAATTATTAAAATGTTTTTTAACCCTGTCAATAAGGTATGAAAAATAATTTTATCTTTAAATCAATTATTGATGTCTAAACTACAAATTATATACAATTTGTGCACATGGACATATTTAGTCCTACACAGATTGGATGTACTAGAAGTAAATACTACATATATGTATTGGTTGATTATTACACTAGATATACATGGATCTATATTCTTGAAAATAAATTTCATGCCTTTTTCTAATTTAAAGCATTTGTACCCAGAGTTAAAAAATTGAAAACCCAACCCTTGAAAACTATTCATATCGGCCATGGTAGAGAATTTTTAAATTCTGATTTCGAAACATTTTTTGTAAGAAAGGTATAAAAAATTACATTTAATCACCTATAAATCCTCATCAAAATGGTGTTTTTGAATTAAGAAATTTCATTCTTCCAGAAATAATAAGAACCATGTTGAGTCGATACTCAATTGATAATCATTTTTGGGATGAAGCAGTTAGTACTAAATGTTATATAATAAATCATGTTTTGATAACACCTTTTTTTAATAAATCTTCTTATGAGTTATGGACTAATAGAAAACCAAAAGCTTCATACCTCAGTTCTTTTGGACCCATAGTATTCATCATAAATAAAAAAAGATAAATTACACAAATTATCACCCAAATTCGATGATGGAATATTTTTGAGTTATTCCACTACTTCTAAGGATTATAGAGTTTTTTACAAAAACTCTTGTAGTTTTAAAGAAATAGTACATGTTAAATTTGATGAAACTGACCCTTTTGTTTTCAAGAAACCCCAACCAACATCTTCCTTAGATGTGTTTTCAAAAACTGATTTCCAGCCTTTATAAGAAAATTTATTTTATAAGAAATATATAGAAGAAATAGTTTATGATTTTTCACTCAAGATGATTCTCTACCTTCTATTGATAAATAGGTTTTCAAAACCTAATTCATTTTATTCTATGGAATCATCCTAGAGATAATATCATTGGTGATATTAATAAACCTATTAGGACTAGATGTTCCTTATGGAATGAAACAGAACTTCTTTATTTTTCTTTCCTAATTTTAAACTAATAATCCTGATAAAGCTTTAGGTGATGAATATTGCAATAAGGCTATGAAGGATGAGTTAAAATATTCAAGAAAACAATGTATTGACCTTGGTTGAAATACCTAAAGAAAATTCATATAATTGGAGTAAAATGGGTTTTAAGAAAAAAAAATGTGATGAAAATGGTATAATTATTAGAAATAAATATGGACTTTTTCTATAGGATATAATCAAAAAAAGGAATAAAATATGAAAAATCATATTCACTGGTATCAGGATTAGATGTTATTTGTATTCTACAAGCCTTTTAGAATTTTTTTAATTTCAAAAAGAATTAAATGGATGAGAAGTGTTCTTTTCTCAATAGATATGTTCAAGAGAAAGTTGATGTTGAACAACACCCTATTTTGTGAAAATATAAAACATCCCAAATACATTTATAAACTTACCAAATATTTATATGGCCTTATGAAAGCCCCTAGAGCTTGGTATGATAGGTTAATAATATTTTTGTTATGAAAAATTACAAGGGAGTTATAGATCCTATACTTTTTATCCAATAAGTCAACAAAAATATTATGATTTGTCAAATATATTTTGATGATTTATATTTAGAACAAATAATAAAATATTTAAATGATTCCTTTTTAGATCTTATGAAGTCTGAGTTTGAGATGAGTATGATGGGTGATTTGATATTTTCTCTTAGTTTCCAAAATTTATCAGAAACCATAAGGTAATTATATATATCCACATAAGTATATACAATACCCTCTTAACAATTTTAGATATGACAATACTAAGAGTATTAATACTATCATTTTTAACTCAAATACACTTGATCTTGATGAGTCTAGAGAACTAGTTGATGCACCAACTTTTAGAGGTATAATATAAGCATAGTATACTAAACAACTAATCTACCAAACTTATTTTTTTTATGATTATTTTATAGATATAAATAAAATTTAATGGAATCCAATATTAAAGATATATAATGGATTTTGTTGATATATTATGGGAACAATTTATTTTGGGATTTTATGTTCTTCTAGAAAGGATTTTGATTTTTTTTCAAATGATATATTTGATTGTTATAGAATGGATAGATAATGTACTTCTAAAAAATTTCATTTCATAGGAGATTCATTAGTTTCTTAGTCTCGTAAAAAATAACACTTGGTAGCACTTTCCACTGTTAAATCTGAATACGTGGCAGATGGAAGTTGTTTTTCTCAACTGTTGTGTACGCAACATAGACTCAAAAACCATGGATGCATTTTAATAAAACTCAAATACTAATTGAAAATATTAGTTCCATTTCATTAAGTAAGAACCATTCCCATCACTCCCTTTTAAAAAAACATATATATTAGACATCTCTTTATTAGGTATCACCCAAATAAAGGAGATATCATTTTTCATATTATCAAAATGCACGAACAATATGTTGATATTAAAAAATGATTACACTCTATTAGATTTGAATACATTGAACATAATATGGGACTGATCAATATAAAGTGACAACTCATATCTACTTCCTTCTTACGATTCTCTTTTAATTATGTTACACCTTTCCATATGGGATTAAATACATTTTTTTCTTTCAAAAAAGTTTTTTTTTTCAAAACAATAATTCCCACATTTTTTTCATAATGGATTTTCAGAACTCATGCTTCCCTATACATTTTTTAGTGTTAAAAATTCTTAAAATTAATCATAGTTTTAGAAAATGTAATAATTTTTTTGGACTAATGTTTTATAAAAAATCTCAAATTCATAAAATATTTCCCTAATAAATTTTTATATCATAATAAATTTTTATTTAATAAAACTAGTTACGTTTTTTTTAAAATCCCTATATTTTTTATATTAAAAATATCATATTCAATACGGATAAAACTACAATAATCTAAGTAGTTCAAAAAACTCATTAAGAACATCATTATCATACTGATAAGTCTTTTCAACTATAAAAGTAATCATTATTATCTTATAATTTTTTTAATATTTCATTACATTTATTATCTTTTTTTGTTGTTACATTTTCATTTTGATTTCATAAAAATTTTATCATTTTTTATGTTTTTAATTGTATTTTATCCCAATATGATTATGTGTTTTAAAACCCCAGGATTTTATTTTCCTCAAACCTCCCTCAGATCAATCAAAATAATTATATTACATAAAATGAAATATCAACCATGGGATTATTTCAACAATATGAAATATCACTTATTTTCCCTATATAAATTTGGGGACCCCCATGTCACACATTGAATATTTTAGACACATTCCAACGAAGTGATGCTACCCTTAAAGATCTTATGTCCGATTAGTTGTCATCTCTTCATGTCAGAATCACCAGATTCTTCCACGAATACGATGCTTATGACTAAATATTTCAATGATTGGTTCATGTTCAAATAAATGTTAGTTAATAAATAATTATATGAAAAATATGACTCTTATTTTAAAATGATAATATAATTTCAAGTATGGAAATATATTTATAAAGATAATTTAAAAGATAATATCGATTAAGTTTATCTAGATCGTGTTTAATAGTTTTGTAATTCCGTTAATATTTTCAAATAAAATATGGAAAACAAAAGGTTTCTTCCATGATATATAAAAAAAATATAAAAATTGACTTATAAAAAGGATAAATGTTTTCTTAATATTTTATTGGATGAATATTCCTTTTTTAATTACCAAAAACTACAAGAAGAAAAAGGTTCTTTTAGTAAAGAAAAGGATGAGGATTATCTATTTGACCATTGGGAGAATGTTAGCAAAGATCATCACCTAATAGCAAACAGTCATATTTTTTCCTTATGGATGAAAGGTTTCTTAGTCCCAATAAAAGTATATTGTAACACCTAGAATGTTTCTAATATATTCATTTTTTAATACCTTGTGAATATGATAAAAGTAAAACTTATAAGTATCTTCTTTTAGATAATCAACAATATCATAAATGGAGCTATTAAATCTCAAATTTTAATAATTATAACTATCTTTTATAAGTAAATGCTGGAATCCCTAAAATATTTCAACATTGAAAATATGTCAATTCCAAAAAGGAAAAAAATTCTCTTCCTCATTGATGATACATTATAGAGAAATTGTTTTCTCTGGATTTTGAATCAAGGTTGTTTATTACTGCATCCGGAGATGAGCCATCTACGAAAGTTGAATAAGGTGTTGAGAATAATTAAAATAAAGTTGTGCTGGGTAGCCCAGATCAGTAACAAAATGATGAAACATTCTCTCGTAAAAATTTAAAAAACAAAATAATTCTCCAAGTGATGGAGAACAAGTTTGGAGAAATCAAAAGTTAGTAGAGAGGAAAGAAGAAGATCCTCAATTCAGACTTGATGTAGCTGAATCCTTTTCTATGAAATTTTATGGTTCCAATACTCAAGAAAAAATAAGTAAATGAAAAAATGAAAAATAAGAAGATATTGGAACCCCATTTATATGATAAACTATTGAGAAAAGTCAACGTATCCTAAAAAATAGTTGTTTTACCCCCCTCTCAATCCGATCAACCTATTCCCAATACTGTTTTGGATTTTCAAGACACCAAAGTTGTTCATGACGATGTTCATATCGCAACTAATAAAGGAAATATAAATTTGTTGATGAATCAATACCTCCTCGTGTTCAAGAAAAAGAATTGTTTTTGGTAGTTTCCAGTAAGGCCAATTTAAGAACAGAAGATAAACTCTATGAAGAGTTTTGAAAAAAAATTCGGGAATGTTCTGTAGAAAATGATGTGTTAGAAAAGAATGTTGAAGGAATTAAAGAAGGAGAAGAAATTGAAGAATATATTGTAAAAGAATAATTTGATGGTAATGAATATAAAAAAGTTGGAGGTAAAGAATAATAAGATGAATAAGAGGATGAAAATGAAATAAAGGAAGTATATGACGATGCATAGGATGTGGAAAAAGGATAAAATAAAAACATTGATAAAACATTTCAACCATCTGATAAACTTTCATTAAGAACATCACAAACATATTCTATATAGATTCCTTAAATTTAAATAGTCAAATATGATATTCCATAGAAAGAAAAAAAAATTGATTAGATAAAGATGTTGAATCATCATCCAAGAAGAATGAGAAATAATATAACTCAAAATCAGAAGAAAAAAATGTGTTGATATTGTTGATAATATCATTGATATTTATAATAGAAGGTTGGATGGACAAATGATTGAAAAATCTTTGTTAATGAAATTTGAGAAAGGAAAGAGAAAAAAAGTGTAAGTTAGAATCTCTCATCTCCAATTTATTAATATTGAGATATCTTATTCAGTGAATTCAATCACAATCCAAGGAAGTAATTATATTGTGCATGATATAAGGAGAAATAAAGTGTATATTCCTTACCTTCAATTTCTCTAATAAAACATTGATATGATTAATGAAAACTAAATTCAAAAATTGGAGTCTTTCAAACTATTATCTAAAATAATGGTTCAAAATAAGGTTGATCTAAGAATATTTTAGGAACATAGTTAATATCATAATAAGTCCTATAACAAACTTTGAAATGTTATCATAACGTGGATACAGATATTAAAGTGCATGAAGAATACTTTTATGAATAAATAAGTACATTGATGAATATGAAGAATTATTTAATTTCTTATCAAAAAATATGTCGTACATGGTGATGTATATTGATCAATTCAAGAAAATGGCCAATATTCAAACTCAAGAAGTAAAATAAATCATTGGGAAAATGAAATAATTGTCCATAATTATTTCAAGTTTTAATGTTTGTCTGAATTAAATCTCTATTTTGGAAAAATTGAATGAAGAATTTCCTAAGAAACTCTTGATAAAAGACGTGAAAAATCAAATTAATGATATAAGACTCAAAATTCAAGAAGAAAAAAGTGTTCCCAAGAACAGAATATAGCATTGATTGAGGAAGATAGAAATGACTTCAAGAATTTTAAGACCATAATGAGTTCCTTGAAAAAGAAATATTGAAATATTTTTCCTTTCAAAGTTTTGTTGTAATTTTTTCAGAACACTTTTTAAATGAATGATATTTTCATCCAAATCGGATTTTTTGATTTTCTTCCAATTTTGATTGGTTTAATTTTCTTTAAAATAATTGGATGATTAGGTAATTAATTATATTGTTTGGTATTATTTTTCTTCTAACCCTTTTTAGGTATTTTAGGACATTTCCTAATTCCTTTTTTTAAATCACAAGGGAGATAATTTTATAGAAGAATTAGATGATTTAATTAAGGGGGATAGGAAATTTCATAAATTGATTTATATAAATGAAAATAAATCCTATTAATTTAGAGAATAAAATAATTAGGGGGGATAATTTTCATAATTTGGTGGGGGCTATTCGTATTGAACACTGCATCCGGATGAGTTTTAAATCTCATGGGGAGATAAGTTTTTGATTAAATATCTAAATATGAAGTAATTTAACGAAAATGAAAATTATGTTCTTTAATGTTATTTTTCATTTAAGCCCTATGGTTTTTTCTTTACAAAATGGGGATATTGTTGGGTCAAATTCTTTTATTATGCCTTTTTAATTCCTTTTTTTTAATCAAAAACAATTTCTTAAATATATGAATTTGAAATTTTTATGTCCAAATTATTTTTTGAATGTTTTTTCATAAAACATAAGACTTTTACCATATATATAATTAGTTTTAAATAATTAATGAATATAAACTTCTTTTATTCCTTATTTATGGGGATGATAATCATTAGAATCATTAATTTCATCACAGATTTAAGTCATTCACTCTTTTCATCATACTAAAAAAGTCATTTAATCGGATTGATCTTAGAACTGATAAACATTGGATTCACACTCAGAAAAAATATTGAAATAAAACTCTATATGTAAAATCTTTATATTTAGAAATGTTTAAATTTTGAATTTGGAAAATTAATTTATATTGTAATGAAATAGTTTTTACACTATGATGGTGTTAGTCAATACAATATTGGACTATTAGATACAAAATAGACATTAAAGTGGAATGTCTCAAAGTAGTTGCAAGAAACTCGAAGAAATATGACAGTTGGGAAGAAAATATGACCATTGTGGATTTTCCTATAAATACCTAGTCATTAAAATAATTGTTATCAAACAAGTTTCAAATACTATACTAAAGTTTTTGTTTTACGAGTGCTATAAAAATTGTAAAAAGTGTGAAGACCTCATTTATAGAATTTTTTATTGTTTAGTGTCTTTTTATTTTAAAGGAGTCCATGTCTAGGATGTTTCCTTTAAATCTTTTTCAAAGTTTTTGCATCTGATTGTTTGAAAATGATCGAGATATTTGAAGGCTAAGAAAATAGATAATCTAATCATTATATTGATTGAGGGAACATGGTGATAGTGTGATTGAATCTGATCTATTGGATCAAGGGCTACCAAGGATTGGTTGACAGAGAACATGGTTTTCGTATCAACCTCCTTCCTTCATGAATAAAGATATACATTCTTGTAAGTAAAAAAACAGGGACCCCTTTAGGAGAGGTTTTGTGGATACCTTACTATTTAGGTTAAAAACAGATCAATTTTATAAATAGCTAAGTCATTATTCATGTTACTACTTGTCTGGCATGTTTCTTATAAGTTCTTCATTATATTATCCATGTATATTTTTGTTTTATTATAACAACATTAAATATGATAAATTAATTTTTTTTAATAATTGGATCTTCTATAAATCTAAGAAATACTATATTAATCGTATCTATCTTGAATACGATTTGTTTACTCAGATTAAATCATTTAATTTTTTTTATTTTTTCTCTCTAATATAATCATATCCACTATGAATACGGTATAAATAAATTCTTTATGATTGTAATAGTTTTACTCTTATATATCAAATCACTCTGATTATGATACTTTAATAATATAACTGAACCATGTACAATTCAATCTTTTTGTTAAAGAGGTTTTTGGATTGTATTAGTTTAAATCCTTTTATACAAATTTTTTTCATCTATGATTCAACCCAATGTAATAGAAACATCTAGAATAAAATATTTCAATTATAATCAATGAACTTCATATATACTGTTTGAGAATTATTACATCACAACATTTACTGATGACTCGATTAGATATGGTTATGTTTACTTGATGTGGTATAAGATTGATTCCTTTGATAATTTTAACTAATTCATGAATAATGTTGAGAGTCAACATGGAAAGAAGATAAAGAAGCATCGACCGAGTCAAGGTGGTGAATATATTAACCAAGAGCTCATTGAATTTGTATGAGAATTTAGGATTTTATCTAACTCAATCCACCTGACAAACCATAGTGGAATGGTGTTAGTGAAAGGAGGGATCATACCTTGTCATACATGGTAATGTTAGTGAGGATCCATTCAGATCTTCCATTATAATTTGCAGATATTCATTACAAATTGTGGAATACACACTAAATTGAGTTGCAAAAAAAGAAAAAAATATAACTACCTTCATGATATGGAGTGGAAAGAAACCTTTTTTCACATACTCATTTATGGGGTTTTCAGGTGTTTTTAAATTCCTACTTAGGAAACAAACTAGAACCCCAGTAAAAATAGTTTATCTTTATTGGGTATCTTGAGTAATCAACATGATACTACCTATACAATCGCTCAAAAATGAAATTTAGTGTCACTATACAAGTTATATTTCTTTTGAGGGATCAAATCCTCAAAAACAATTATCGGAATAACATTGACTTTGATGATGTTGATGCTCAAGATACAGAAAATTTGGTGTGAGAACTTATTCTACAGGTTCCAAAGGGAGAATTAGTTCTTGAAACAGAAGTGCAATATAAGAGTACTAGAGAGCTAATAGAACAAAAAAAAGATATGGATTTCTTGTAACTAAATATGGTGAATAATTATTTTTTGAAAATTATGTACCTCTCTCCTACAAAGAGGAAGTAGTGATCATATAATATTCAATATGGAACAAAGACATTAATTTTGAAATGAATTCCATGTATCAGAACCAAGTATGGGTTCTGGTGAATGAGCTTTTCAATTTATTAAATGTAGGATGAAATGGGTATTCAAGAGAAAACATGAAATATAATGTATGGTAAATACCTATAAAGAAAATCATGTGGTAACAGGTTTAAACAACATAAAAGAATTTTCAATTGTTAAACCATTTCACTAGTTACATTGTTTAAATCCATAATAATTATACCTATAATAGAATATTAGCATGAATATGAAATTTTATAGGTGGAAATATAAATATATTTATTTAATTTGATCCTTTATGAAGATGTCAACATGAAAAAACTTGAATGTTTAGAGACTATAGTTGAATCCAAAAGTATTTTCAACTTGTAGAGATCCATTTATGGACCGAATCTAGAAGCTAGGTCATTTAAAATTTGATTCGATGAAGATATGAAAGAATTTGGATTGATTAATAATGAATGTGATAAATGAGTTTACTATTGGTTTAATGGAAATAAGGACTTCATCCTTCTAGTATATATTGATGAAATATTAATTATTTGAAATGAAATAGCAGTATTATAGTATATTAAGGAATGGTTGAACATGTTTTTCTCCACAAAGGACTTAGGTGAAGCAACCTATGTTCTAGGGATCAATATAATTCATGATATATACAAGAGGCTGCTTGTTCTTAGTGAAAGTACATATGTTGATCAGATAAAAAAGTTATTTAGTATTGAACAATCCAATAGAGGATTGGTTTTAGTGTCACATGGTATATATATTTTTAATAAAATGTTCTCGAAAACACAATAGTAAAAAGAGATAATGAGTAATATATCATATTCGTTAGATATAGGATCAATCATGTTCAACATGTTATGCACTAGACTTGATGTTGCCTATGAATTGAGTATGGTAGGAAGATATCAAGATGACCTAAGAGAACAAAATCATTATGTTGTTATGGATATCCTTACATAAATGAGAAGAACAAAGGATATGATCATGGTGTATGTAGAAGATGAGGATCTAGTCATAGGGTTTGTATTGATTCAAGTTTTTAAATAGATAATAATGATATGAATTCACAGTCGGGATATGTTTTTTGTATCAATGGAGGAGCTGTAAGCTAGAAGGGTTCAAATTATCCAGATTTCACATATTCTATAATGGATTCTAAGTACATTCTAGCGCAATATGAAACCAAAGAATACATTTGTATAAATAACATTATCCCAGAGCTTTATGTGGTACATATATATAAATATCGTATCACATTGTATTGTGATAATGTTGTAGTAGTGGTTCGTGAAAAATAGCCAAGGTCAAGCTAACAAACAAATAACATACTCTGGATGTATCACCTCCTAAGAGATTTTTATCAATGGGGTGAATTTGTAGTAATTAGAGTTCCAATATAAGAAAACGTGATGGTCCCCTTGAATAAAGGCCAATCTCTATAGAAGCATGAGTATCATGTGAGAGCTATACGACTCAAGGTTGTTAGAAGATGGATCTAGTAAAAGTGGGAGTCTATTTGAGTTGGTACCCTAGAACCAAATTATGTGTACATTATGATAATTTGTATTCATTATTTTGAATATTTATAAACCTCTTATCAGATAACTATTTTTCTTTTTCATGACATATTATGTGATAATGTTCTAAGAGAAGCTATCACACTGAAAGGTCATAGTTGTTCCCCACTATAATGAGATCCTACAAGTGTCATGATAGTATTATTGAATATATGTCCTATAAAAAGATGTAATAATTTAAATGAAAAAATTGATACAAGATATCATGGGCAGAGACTCATCAGACATTGGGGCACATTCTCAGGGTGTATGCCCCTAGTAATATCTAGTGTGTGATATTTTGATAATGGCCCCTACCAGTTTGAAATCCACATTTATATGTGTCAATGGATTTTACTCTCTATAGACATGTTTATTGATCCTTATACATTAGTATTATTATTAATAAGTTTTATAATTCATGTACTTATATATAATGACAAAATCCATGATTACATATGTTTGTAGCGAGTTAGGATACGTTGGGTGTGTCATGAGTAATATTTTATTAATTATTAATGTGAGAAATGTATTAACCCTTTTATTCTTTAATATATTTTTATATCTTATTCCCTTTGATGGAAATGATACAGGCTAAATAAATTAGTGTCCATTATGTTCTATAGTAATGCTTGATTTCAAAAAAGTCAAAGAAAGAGACGTCTAGCTTATAGGTTGATGACACCAGCATGCAACCTGTTTGACTAAAGATAATATGATAAAAGGATTCTATTACAAAGTAAGTATCATTATGTGGTATTATATAATTGTTTAGTAAACTTATTTCTCTATGGTTTCCTTGGCATGTTGCTAGATGCTCACCTGGGAGTTTATGTTGCTTCACTGAATGCCACTAAGAATGATTCCTAGAGGGTCATAAACTAAGTGTATCAGGAATGTTAGATAATTAATACACTATTTATTATTATTTAACATGTTAAATAAATATTATTCCCACGCATTGTTTAAAAATTATTAATGTTTTCATGATCTGATATATTCGTTCCTCGGTTATTCAAGAGAATTTTACGTGAGCAGAATATTTAATAAATATTTAATTTCTATTTAGTGAATATAATATTTATTTATTCATTGAATAATAATGAAGTTATATTTATTTATTGACAAATATTTATTAATAAAAGAATGATAAATAATATGGAGGAATTACAGACCTATTTTAATGGTTCGTTGGGAAATAATATATAATGAATATTTTTTGAATAAATAATATTTAATTTTAATTCGCATGTTTAGTACATCCCAATAAAAAATATTATTATTATTATAGACATGATGTTTCATAGAGATTAAATCAATAATAAAGGAAACTTTCTCAATTATTTATTTATATCCCTAGCGGTATACAAACCTAATTATATTATTTTTTCCAACATATGAAATTAATTGTTTTCCACATTTTCATTCGAAGAGAGTCATATCAAACCTATGTGTTCTCCCTCTAGAAGATTTATCCGAAGAATGAAGAGATACCTGACACCCTATTTAATTATCAAGTCTAGAGATATCATGAGGAATTATTTTCAAGCAATTCATTGGGTGATTAAATGTGAACAATGTTGGGGATTTTATCTACCGTGCTAACACCTGGAGACTCCTATGGTCATATTCCAAAATTCATTGACCCTGCATGGATGACAAATTGAAGTAATCTAATCTTGATTTCTATATTTTATTACTATACATCATATATTTTTTGTTAGATATATCAAGGATGAAATAATTTCACATAATGTAATTCTTTTATTTTTAAATTAATTATAAATAATTTTTGATGATCTTACACTTTGGTTCTGTAATTTATCCTTTTTATATATTATTTGATTTTATTCTTTTGATCATGGAATTTATCATCATGTAAATATAATTTTAATCATCAATCATGAAAAAAATAAAATTTTGTTATTACCCATCCAATGCATTAATGTAACCTTCAATGTGTAACTATTCAGGCTTGGGATAACCCCTTGTGTACCCTCTTTCAAGCTGGGAATAACATCCCGTGTGCCCCCTTTTGGGCTTGAGATCACCACCTATTGACCCTTTAAGATCATGTAATATTAATAATTATGAAATTAATTATATATTGATATTTTTCCCACCCATCAAGTAATATATAAATTTTTGTACATTATGATTATAAAACATTAATTATATCAGAATATATGAAAAAATGGGTTTCATAAAAACAATTATCACAGAATATCCCATAGAAAAGGAATGGGTTTCATAAATATAAAATATCCAAATAACAAATAATTATGGTATCAATGGAACATGTTCCTATTAAATATTAGGTATCATCAATTTATTTTATCTTATATAGAAATTGATTCTGAAATATTACATGGAATATTTCTTGTAGAAAATATACTTTTAAATTGAAATAATTTATATACAATCTAATGCTCTTATGAATATTTTAAAAAAAGTTTCATTGAAAATAACATTGGAAACATATAAGGAAGGATTTAAATTATTGATCCATATTTATGGTTGGAAAATCTATTCATTTCATATATGTTAGAATAAATCTTCCATTCATGTTTTCTATAAAATCCAAATGAAGCTTTATTAGAAAATAAAAACAAGATTCTTTTCAAATTTTTTTAGAAAAGTTAAAAAAGGGTAAATATGACTTTAAATAATCATATTGGAATACTAAAACATTTTTGATGTTTTTTAGAAATCATGGATATGGGTGAAAAAGGGTTCTTATTCGAAGAGAGAAATAATATCACATTTCTTTAAAAATATTATTATAGAATCTTGAGTATATAAATAATGAAAAATGAAGGGAAAAAAGTATTTTCAATAAATAATACTTGGATTATAAAATAAAAAATATATATTCAGAACTAAGTCATTATATTTTAATATTAAAAAAAATAATCATAATCAATCCTTGTAAATAATGAGATTTTAACATCAAACCCATTCCACTTTGGTACCTTTAGAATCGTAATCCCCATGAAAGCATAACTTTAAATGAAATAATTAGTATCATGGGAATATATAATTTCATGATATCCCATACCAAATAATCTATTTACACACCTCATAAGGGAATATAGGTGAATAATATAACATAATTCCTCATGAATAAAAATGGAGGCCAAAATACATCACTGTAATCTTGACTTCTTTTTAATATATTTGAATCACCTCTTCTTTGGAGAACTTATCTATTTTTATAAATTAATCAACATTAGGATGGTTTTCTGATCAAATTAATGAATCTAGGATGTGTGATGGATTTATGGAAGATATTTTGATAGTTCATGGATGAACCAAAGTGTTTTGTTAGTGTACAATGAAGAGGTGAGGGGTGGCCTTTTTAATGTTGGGGAGAGGACACACATTTAATTTTGTAAATGAATAAAGTGTAACAAAAATTTGAAAAGGAAAATACTCAAAATGGGTAATTTTGGTGTATACTAAGTAATACAGTTTAAATATGTCCATAAAATAGGCTATGGATGAGTTTTAGGGTCATTTTACCCCATATCTATTCAGTTTAACCTCCCAGTAAACCCATTATCCCTAACCATAATAATTAATATTTACTATTTTTTGTATTAATTAAAAAATATTGATTTTTATATAATATTAATTATTATGCATCCAAATATGGAATCCATTTTTCTAAATTCAATTCCCATATGTGGAAAATTTTAATTTAAAATTAATTCCACATATGTGATGAAAATGCTATTTTGAAAACATAATTTTTCAAATGTTCAAAAAGTTTCAATATCAAAATTTAATATGAAACTTATTCAAATAACCTTAATTTTACTTATCAATATATAATTAAACTACTATTAATTTTAGTTAATTTTTAAACAATATGGATATTTTTAAATTTTTTAAATGAAAATGATTTTTTATTAAAAATCTGTATTTTTTACTATTCATATAAAAATTAATCCTTTAACAAATTTCTCACAAAATTTCTCAAATTAAATTTTTACAAGTAGATTTGAATTTTATTTTGTAAAATAAATTTTCTAAAATTGGAAGAAAATTATTTTTTTCACAAAGTGGTAAAAAGACATTTTTTAAGAAGTAATGTTTTCAGAAAATATAATGACATTACTAAAAACTATACAAGATTATAAAATATGTTTTATTACAGTATAACCAATTTACATATTATTTAAAAAAATATTCTTATTCGTACCTCTATGTTTAATTTCTTGGTTATAATAGTCCTATTCAAATATTAATATTAATAATATTTAGTGGTTTTTAAAAAATTAGTGATTCTTGTAATGAAAGATATCGAAGAAATTAAATTTATTCAAAAATTATATTTGAAAATATATAACGGTGTTATAGTTGACCCATTTATTCATTTTGTTTCTTCATATCTCTATAAATTGTTGATGGCATGATGTAAGAAATGAATGATGAAACCTTCACATGTATCTTGTACATAGCTTTCTCACGTTCAATCATGACCTGAGAAGGATGATAAGGAATATGGGATTTCATTACATAAAATAAGAATTCAAATGTTAGTGTAACATGAAATCACATATACCACCCATGAAATTTTTTTCTATTTAGAAAATTTTATTCATCTAATATTCATCGTAGTGTATTCGTGGTTATATTTATAATTTTTAATAATAAAAAACTAATATTATTTACAAATTACTTCTATTAATAATTATGAAATAATTATTCTCCGAATATTTTATTTGATCATAATGAGCCTCACTATTTGATTCAAAATATCTGGCTACTCATATATTCTAGCGATAAGGATCCATATTCCAATTTATATAACCTAGAAAGAGGCCTTATGAAAATATTTTAAGATATTTAGGTAGATTTTACCTGAAAAAATTGATTAACTCAGTTATCCTTGATCTCTTTATCAAACTCCCAAATCATGAAATAAGAAACTCATATTTCAACAACTCTTTCCTTCATGTTACACCAAGTCCTGCTAATACAATCAACTCATGATGCTAACTAGGTTATGTCAATCAAATACATTTATTATAACTCCCCAATAATTGAAAGTACAATGAATATGGTTAGAAAATAACTTTGAACCACAGATATTTTCTACCTCATATGATGCAAGATGTTTTCTTAAATAAATGTTTCATTGAGAGATTTTGTTTAATTTATGTGTAAATATACTATATTTTTTTCTTCACAAACTAGTTAAAATTATGTAGATTTTTAATAATTAATTTACTATGTTTGATAAAATAATTTACAAATATTCCATTCATTTCATTTTATGTTATCATCATTCTTAATTTATTTATCTTATGTGATTACATTTATAAACCCAAAACACCGATTATTCAAATAAAAAAAATAAAAATTCAGTGATCAAATAAAATATTTGATATATTTGTGAGTTTTTAGCTACATGCTAGTTTATTGAGTAGTGATAAGACAAACTTGAAGCTATGATAAATACCTCTCTAATCTTATATATAGCTTGAGTTATAGGATTTCCCCATTATATTATGTATCTCCTTGGTTAAATTCATTTTGGATATAGTCCTAAACTACCTCTTCTAGTCAGGAGATCCATAATTTAAAAATGTATACTAGTCATGAGAGAGCAGTGTTGGGGTTTAAGTTTATATAATACAAACCATGAAAACCCATTCTCATACATAATAAAGGAGGGGTTGAAAATATTCCAATTCCATCTTTTTCATTTATTAAAACTTTACCATGAACACAATAAATAAATAATTAAATTAATTAAATTCAGCATGTACACTGGTCAGTTAAGCACATGATCAATAATGAATTGTAATGATAGATAAATTTAATATTAATAACATTAATTTCAATTCATTCTTCTGAAAATACATTATTATACATAATACAATAATAATTTAATAATTAATTAATTCTTTATCTTAATATTCCATTATAACAATCATCGAGATATAATATGATTCCCTTCCTATATTGTTTTAAATAATTTATTTTATTTTAATATTAATTTTAAAATAATTTAGCATATAAGGTGTCCTTAGTATTGCACATGGGTGTACTTTTTATATGATATTAAATCCATTTGGGGTTTTAATACTTAAATGGCATGTATTATTACTCAATATGTAGTGTAATTTACATTGTATGTTATCCTTTATACGTGTTGTGTACTTGCATAAAACGTTTTCCAACATAGAATGTCATGATATATATGGAATGTATTTCCATGGTTTAAAACACAATGTATGTATGTGGTATATGAAAATATAATGCGCCATAATAATCCTAGTGTGTACCACTAGCTATGAATGTGAATTACAAAGTGTGTATGATAACCGTTACACATCATGTAGTGGAATATTTGACATGTCATGTAATTTCCAAAGCGTTTTGTCCCATATGACATGAAAAAATTCATTTAGCGTATACCTGATGTGGAAAATTAGCACACACTATGTTTACAACCAGTTACACATGGTATATTCATGTATCACTTTTATTTTCTCTATTTATTTACCTACACGACCATCCTAAAACCTCAGAGTATACCTTGGATTTTTTACACATGTTTCACGGCATGTGCATGAAATCTGCATGCCCTATTTTTGTTTTATATTTTGTTTCCTGGCTGGTACTCAATACCTCAAATGTAATGATATAGCTTATTGGAAACATGGATTTCCTTTCTTTATGCGGTGTCAAAATAATGTGTGGTTACATGATGTGTACACCTGCTACATGCCAGTTAATTCTAGGAAATTGTGTTGCATTTAAGCATTCAATATATGCAGTGACACTACATACTAAGACACATTGTAAAAATTGATTTAAAAACTTTTTCCCCTCTGTGATTTGACCAACGGATCACGATTTATAATTTACTACTACACACCATTTCTCTACTCCATGTAGCTAGTGACCATAGCACCCTTTTATAGGATATTTAATTGATCTTCATGTATATTCAACCTATTCTTGGCCATACATACATAGATTAACATGTTATCTCCTATTTTGGAATAATATTGAAAATATTTAAATGAAAACTAATAAATAAACAAATTAATTTAATCAAATAAATTAAAAATAATTATAAATTATAATGTGGCTAATCTAATACAACATCATGGTTCTGTGGTGCAAGGACAAAAGTGGGTGGCTTCCCATTTTTTGTTTCATAGTTGTTTGAATAAAATATATTTTAAGAATATTAAAAACACAACCCTAAAATACCTTAGAGGGGATCCTAGATTTTCAATTTATAATTAATTTAAAGTAATAATTACCAAAAATTAAATAATACCCTTTATATTTTTATAATCCATTTGTATTTTCATTGTGGTGGAGAATCAAAGTGAATATTCCACTATGTGTATCAACACATGCTTTAATAATATCTAGATGATGTTCTTGTTATTTCGAGTGTCGACATAAAGAAACCTAGTGCTTCATGCTTGTTGATCACAACAAGGATTTCTATTGTTCTCTATGTGTTTTTTGAGAGAGATGAGGATATATTATTATACTATTTCATGATAAAATTCTATGTAGATTTATTTATTCAGATCAAGTGTCTACTTATATAAAATGATATTACAATTATTTTTATACTGAGGGTCAAACAAATAATAATTTCATAATGGTCATTTATCAATTTTCTTTATTCATAGTAATACCCATGTAAAATAATATAAATAATAATATTATTTTTATAACATGTATTTATTTAAGTATCATTCCCTAAATAGAAAAATTCATATATAATTAAATGAAATAAAATAAATTATATCATTTCCATCAGTTAATTAACTTGGATCATTAATCATAAATTGAATTTAAACTAATGAATAAATAGTTGTTCTAATATTCATATAACTAAAAATATATTTATATTATGATATTCACTAAATTGGTGAATAAATAAATATTTCTTTGTTATCTTATGAATAAAAAATAAGAGAAAAATTTTAACTCACACCTACTAGAGTCAAATAACTTCTAATTAAATATTTTTGATCAAATATACATGATTAATTATTATAACACAGTCGATAAGAATAATTATACATTATATTAAATTAAATAGGATTTAATAATATTTTGGATACACTTAGTTTGTGAAAATTTAGGCCTCTTTCTCATTGGAATTATGTGAACATAACTAAACTTCATGATCAATGTCTAGAAACAAATCAAGGCACCTGTAAGGAGATAAGTAAATATTTTAATCATAATAACATTACTTTGTATACTACTCTATAATATAATCTATTTTTTCTATTGATACTCATCAAGTACTTTGAATATCTATGTTATCACCTTATACTATTGATTTCTCAATCATTAAAATTCTGAAATGACCTCATTGATGAACTATAATATCAATGGATTTGATAAAAATGCCTATTTCAATAAAATTTACTAACATATAATCTTTAGTTAACTTGGAATGAAAAAAAACTTTTCTTAAATTATTCAATTAATTCCACATCGTTTATGACACACTAAACATATGAACCCTTGTTTTGAGAATATGTCATCCTAGATTTCATCCATACACCAAAATATGAAATTCAGCATATAAATTAATAACAATATCAAATATATGGACCGGTACATATGTTCGTAGATAGAAATATCCAGTGACAGATAAACAAGAGGATTTTTTTGGGTTTGTCCTAATGGCCTCCAATCTAAGAGATCACCAAGTGTGAAATCCATGATAGAAATTTCCATGAACATATGATCCCCCTATCAAAAAATTGTAAAATATTTTTTGTTCCAAATGATAAATATGTTACCTAGACCATAAGACATAAGTTTAAGAATATTTTTATATAATCTATGGTTTCCCATTATAGAGGACAACTATTATAATATTTTTTAAATAAAAAATATTATAAAAAAAATATAACATTAATTTTATGAAAAATAAAGTTAATATGTGATAACTTTTTTATTAATAAACTAGAAATAAAAATTAACGTGTATGTTGGTTTTAGAAACCCAATTGAAATAGTGTAAACAATTCATTATAGTGTAAATTACTCTTAAATAATTTAGAAATTCAGTTATTATTCTGATGTATCAGCATAGTTAATCCCACACAGCCTCAAAAATTATTGTTTATTCTTATATAAAAAAATGTAATTTCTAAGATACTTTTTTGTAATTACACTTACCTTTCCCTCACAGCAAGACCCACATTCCTAATCATGATGAAATCTTTCTCTAAAAAACCATCAAACTTGTACCAATATTCTTAATCTTTCAACATCTGAAATGTATCAATTAAAAACAAATACCACATTACATCCATAAATTTCAATAGATCCAATCTTAATGGATACACAAAAGAATGTCATAGAAATCATATGGTTTGGAATATTGTCCTACCATGTCGCCATGATTTTCCAGAAATCTATACAAATAGATATCGTTGATATATAGAAGAATTAAATAGAGTAAAAATAATTGAAATATTATAGATTATAACATTAGAAAATATGGAATTAAAGTACTTGAAACACAAATATCTATCCCCTTTCTTCTATAATTGATGTTTATTATTCTATATGATTCTCATAACTCATGTTTCTCTATTCATTTAGGATAAAAAATCATAAAATTCATCAGGAGTTCTTTTATTAAGACATCATGAAGAGGGTAATGATGTTTAGGTATTTGAAAAAGATAATAGCTAGATATATTATTCCCATTTTAGGTACCCCCTCACTTAATAGATATAAATTATTGAATATAAATTTCACAAACCATTCAAAAGTAAATAATGTATTCCACGTATTACTTATATGTAAATACATACTTGATCCATCACATGAATTTTACTATATGGTTATACAAATAGAGCATGATATTTGAAAATATGAATAACTTATAAAAACATAGATCATAAAGATATGTACTATGAAATAAAACCACTAACATTGTTAACATTATATTATAAATTCATATGTTTTGATGAAGAATCATGGGAGTTGGAATATGGAAGTACCATAATTTGTTATCATTTAAGCAATAAAATTTCAATGAATAATTTTTTTAAGGGGGTGTAGTAACCAATATTTTAATATTTATTTTCCTTATATGACACCCTTATGTTTTGAAATTTAATTATGTCTTTTTAAAGAAATATAAAATCCTAAATGAATAAGAATTTATTTTTTTAATTTTTAATATAAAAATATAAAATAAAAAAATAATTAGTATATTAAAATAGTGATATATAAAACATAATCGTGAAATATATAAGAGATATATAAATATAATTAATTATAAAGACAACATGCTTGAAATATTATTCCTCATGGTATCTCTTCAAAATCAACTATTAACTATAACGTTAGAAAGAAAAGAAAATATTAAAACTATATAAGATATTTTGAGGAAGAAATGAGGGTATATAATGGATGTTTTTTTGAGAATAATGTAAGTTCGTGTATAGGAATAGAAAAAGGTAACGTGACAGTTGTATAGAATTTATGTATATTTAGATTTATGTTCACACACACACACACACACACACATATATATATCCATTGGGATCAAACTGATCTATATGATATGGTATTTTAAAATATGGTTAGTAATAGAATACATAATACTATTTCCTTTATTTCCTCCATTTCTAATTTTCATGGGGTATCACTGGGGTATGGATGTTGAAACAAAGAGGATGTGAGGCTGACCACTCCCACAAAAGGGGCTTGTTTTCAAGTCTTGGACTCTATTATATATTTATGTTATGTTTATAAAATCCATCAATGTAACAATAGTAGTTAATTTTACAAAAATTTCTGCCTTAACAATGTAAACTGTAATGCCCCGACCCAAGTTACCCAGAGTCGGTGCATTATTGGGTAACATTGGCACGATCACAAAAGATCAAGTCTCGAAATACCGATTAGTTTAGTAGCTTTGGAAACACTAGATACATTCATAAATTTTATATTACATCATAAAGTGAAAAACTACAATAAAATAGTCTCCATTTTCCACACTCATATCCCCTTTAGACTATCCCTGCAGGTCATTCCTAAAATACTTATTCACATCCTAGAAAATTGAAAACATTGAAATGGGTGAGCTCAGATGCTCAGTAAGGATAACAATATAGCGGAAGCTTTCATAAATAAACATAAACATTTAAAGAAATGTATGACTAAAACAAAAGCCTTATAAACATGAACTTCAACATAATATGGAAAAAGTAAAATGAGATAATGTCATTTACTTATTCACATGGATATTCTACAGGTCGAATAATCACATTCAATATCAATAACCACTTTCATAATGATGGAATGCGTAATGCCAGACTATCATAACCACGTAGCCAAGGCCTCTTGCCAAGACTACAAACAAGATTTTGTCAAGGCCTCGTGCCAATACACTAGTTTGTCTCATGATACCTACCGATGCATCGAGGAGCTATAGCGGGCTCCACTCGGCACTTATTATGTCCAATGCATTCCTCATATGAACAGGTTTAAACATATCAAAAACCATAACATAATCATATCACATAAAACATGCATAAAGGAAACATAACATTTCCACATTTCAATCACAAGATATAAATACAACACATAGATATAAAAAAACACATTCAAAACCATTTTCAATACCAAAATAAAAGAAAATTAAAACTTTGTAATTATTTTTCATTTAAAAAAATAATTATGGCTTGTAGAGGAAGCTGAAACTCATATAATGGTAATGGCGGTGGAGAAGTCGTTGTTTCCACATACGTATGACAAGTAAAACATTCCTTTTTGTAGTTTATTAAAACAAATCATATAAAAATAATCCTTTTTAATAAACATAAAAGTCAAAGGGGTTTATACACCGTATAGAAGAAATTTTTGTATAAAACAAAATATGCCTCAATGAATGGAGAATGAGACGAAGTCCCTTAGAAAGATCATTATTTTTAAATAAAATAGATCTATTATGTGTATTAAATATAAGTACACATAATTAAATTAAAAATACAAGATATGACATAATAAAATCATGACATAATTTGAAAGTAAGAGATTAACCCAAAGAACCGAAATTGGGATAATAAGTTCCCTTACCTCGGGTCCGACTTGACTCGATCGTTCTTTAACCTCCTGAATAATAAATTAGAGTTAATTTATAATTGATTAAGAACCCTTTTTAAGTTCATTATTTCTTTTATACCACTTATTACCATGTTATGAACATTATCTAATTATTTAAGTTAATAACGATCTTTTTGTCGATCTTTGGTACTTGAGTCAAAAATAAACTTCTTATAATTACAACTTGTTTATGTGGTAGAATATCCATTATTTCCAGAATTATATTGATGATTTAGATATCATACATATAATATATACATATATATATCTAGTATATACATTCATTCAAAATATTACGTAACATTTAGAGGTAAGAAATGAAATGCACCGTTCATGGAGACAGTAAGCCGTACGTACGCATGAACACTAGCATCATTTATATTTCATATTTAATGGAATGAAATCATAATGATATAAAGGTATATTATAATTCCAGTATAATATCATATATCATATCATTTACTTCATCCTTTATACATCCCACGTATGGAATTAACGATTCAAATCACTTTGAGGGGGCGGTAGTCTGTACTTCCTAAAATGAAATTATCGCGTTTACCCATAATGGAAATCGTAAAGGTATTCCATAAATTAAAAATACAGAATCATAATGAAAACAAAAAAATAATATATATCATATATAAAAATAGTGTCATCATAATGGCCACAATGAGAGGTGTTAAAAGAAGATTGAACAATCATCGTTTCGTGAGGTAGAAATTTGCCAACCACAAGAAAAGTATGTTCTTTAACCATTATACGAATGTGTGTGTAAGTGTAAATAAAAGCCTTCTCATAAAAACATCCTAGTATATTTAAGATACTGGTTTTGTTAAAAAATAAAGAAATAAAAATATTTTAAGGGGTTGGAGAAGCAAAATAAAACAAAATAACTTAAGAGAAGACATTACCTTAAAATCGGGTAACTCTTTTTGATTTGAGCCAAAGGCTTACTTGGGAAGACATCTTCCCAAAGTGAGTCTTCTAATAGTAAGGGAGGGAAGTTGAGAGAGTATTTGGGCAGAGTTTGGCCAAGCCAAATGTCTTGGAAGGTGTGAATAATGTGGTAGAGGTGGGGCCTTTTATAAGAGGAGAGGAGGGGCACTCTTGGAAAGTTTGAAATGTTACTTTATTATATAATGAGTTTCGGATTTTAAAGGTCCCACACTTATATATTTCAAGTATAAGGGGATAAGGGTTCGAAATATACTCATCCAATAGGGTTTTGACAAGTTTAAGCATATATTTTACATTATCTTTTCATTTTATTTAAATTGTTAGTTAATGAGGTAATCACTTCATCAACATGGTGTCATAAAAAATTTAATTTATTTATCATGATGTAAGAAATCTTTTTATATTTCCAATGAATATTTATAGTCGAAAAGGTAACTTATATAACCCTATTTAATAATTGTTTTAGTAAAACAACACATGTTTGGGACAATTTTATTTTTACTTTAAATAAAAAGTTATTAATGTCATTTTCTTACCCAAGTGGCTCCATGGGGTCCCCATGTTGACCCATGGATTGTCTTGGTCGGACATGACTCATCCAATAAGTGTAGGAAAAGTGTCAAGATAGTTTCATATTTTTATAATATCATTTTTACCTTAAATTTCACTAATTACCTTTAATCATGACTAATAGAACTTAAAAGTTACTATTCACTAAAAACTATTTTAATCCCATTAAACCACATATTACTTCCTAATGACAATGATGTATGTTGGATTTTGGAAATTCAAATCACAGAGGTGGTAAAATTTCATTTAAATGAAAAATCAGTTTTTTAACTACCACTTAGTGGTTTCACTATTCATCAAAAAATTGATGTTTTTGAAAACAACACCAAAAATTAACCCTAAGCTATATTTAATATTCCCAATTCAAAAATGATGTATATTTTATAAAATTCAAAACATATAAGTTGAATTAAATAATTTAATAATTAATTCTCGATGTCACAAGATATATCGTGTTTTTAAGAATTAATATCAATCAAAAGATTGAAAATTGTTTATGTCCAATTTCAAAGTGAAATTAATTCTAATGAACACCATTAGATAAAATGGTAAAAATATATTCTAATTATACTTTAAAACCACTCAATAGTATAATTTATCACTATAAATTATTTTTATTAAAAAAGTTGTTTTAAAGTATTTTTCACTATTCATAAAATAATTGGAAGTTCTCAGAAAAATACCAAAAATTAACATAGGGTAATTTAGATATTCCGAATTGAAAAAATGGAACCCATTTTGAAATATAAAATATATATAATTTCAAAAAGTTTTTATTACTATTCGTAATGACTATTTTGATTGGTTGCGGTGTGTTAGAATCTCGAACTTGCGTAAAATTCAAGCTATTGCATTATTGAAAGAGAAGCGTATCGTGGAAGCTCGGGGTGTTAAATTCTCCCCTCCTTCAATAAATTGCATCCTCGAAATTTGAAATTTTTCATTGAAAATAAAATGTTGAAAATAGAAAATACCTTTGTGGGAAACCCACATCAGAAAAAAGGTTAATAAAATTTAGCCTTAATAAGAGGGAAAGGGAAATGAAAAAGCCACCACCAAATTATGATCTTGATAAGGAGAACATTAGTGTAAATTAGAGACATATAATTTGAGGAAAAATGTAAATATTTGTAGGGAGTGATTGAGGTCATCAATCACAAAAAAATGTAAAATTGAGGGCCTCAAAGCCTTCAATCTATGTTGACTTAAAATATTATCAGTTCAACAAGACATAAGGTATTAAAATAAACCTTTTTTTAATATCCCTTTACTAAAGTTTAAGAATTAATTTATTCATAGAATATGAGATAGGTATATATATATTTATGCTTGACAAGTAGAGTTTCAAAATTCAACTAATTTCTACCACAAACTCTTCTTTCACACAAAAAGATAATAGAACTAAAAAATATTATATTTATCCTAATCGTACAAGGTGAAAAATATTAACACATAGCATTTACTTTGTTGTCATAAGACATAGAGAATTCCTTTTCAATCATGATAGCACACGAGACTATATCTTCGTATGTTGAGAAAGATTGTGATACTAAAGCTCGACAGAGAAATGGTTTTAACCCATCAAAGAAATTATCAATATTACTTCTTGGGTTATGTATATAATCTGCATCATGTCTTGCTAACCTTGTAAAGTTGGCCTCATACTTTGCGACATTCTCATCCTCCATCTGCCTCAGACTGAGAAATTGCCTTTCTATATCTGCTCGATGGTCATGTGGAAAGAATATTTCTAAAAAAAATCCCTAAACTTCATCCATTCCATACTTGATACTTCTTCATCTTACTTTGTGTTTTGAATCAGCGACCACCATTGATCGGCATCCCCAGTGAGGCGGTAAACTGCCATGTCAGCATTTTCCCTTTCGCTACTCCCCAAGGAATGGAATATTTTCTCTAATGAGTTTATCCATTTCTAAGCTACTAATGGATTTGTACCCCCATTAAATGTTGGTGGTTTCTGCCTCATGAAGGGATATAACATTGATCCTCCACGTTGTGGATCAGGGTGCTCTATACGAGTAAGGTTATTATTCATAACCTGAGTGAGTTGTCCTAGTATGGTGATAAGCTGATCAGCACCAGTGGTATCACCAACTCCATTATAATTATCTTGAGTAGGATGGAAATCCATACATAGAGTGCGTGCATTGATACAGTTTCCATTCTTTCCACTAGGCGCCATTTCTAAACAATGTCCTAAACTAGATTAGTTTATGAATTGCAATGAATAATTCCAAACTTGTAAAATACTTAATGTAAATTGAACTATTTATGGATATAATCCATAATTGTAGAAATGTTTTCTTTGAGGAATTATATACTCATAATTCCTTGATAATGGTTTCTAAAGAAAATGATAATTATCCGAAGCATATCCCCCGGGAGTATCATAACCAAGAGTGAAGCAAGGCCCATTGTCGTGCACCAGTTCCCATTTGAGTCTAGCTCAAAGCGGTGTTTTCAGGTTTTACCCCTAGGTACATCTGTGCCAGAGCCACCTCTACCTGCTCAAATCCAGACAGGGATGTATTGCTCGGAAAACTCCCAAAATCTCTATAATACCAAAATTCTAGGATGTTCTTCTATACTAATCCTCAAAGTCTATCTTTGGGCTATGTGCTATAATCAGAGTTTATCTAAATCTAGCTTCCAAGGATTGTACTAAACTGCCTCTGATACCAACTGCAACTCCCCGACCCCAGTTACCCAGAGTCGGTGCTTTATTGTGTAACATTGGCATGATCACAAAAGATCAAGTCTCGAAAGACTGATTAGTTTAGTAGCCTTGGAAACAACACATAAATTCATAAATGTTACATTACATCATAAAGTAAAAAACTACAATAACATAGTCTTTATTTTCCACACTCATATCCCCTTCAGACTATCCCTGCAGGTCATTCCTAAAATACTTCTTCACATCCTGGAAAAATTAAAACATTGAAAGGGGTGATCTCAGATACTCAGTAAGGATAATAATATAGCAGAATCTTTCATAAATAAACATAAACATTTATGGAAATGTACTACTAAAACAAAATCCTTTTAAACTTGAACATCAACATAATATGGAAAATGTAAAATGAGATAATTCCATTTACTTATTCTCATGGATATTCTACTGGTCGAATAATCACATGCAATATCAATAACCACATTCATAATGATATAATGCATAATGCCAGACTATCATAACCACATAGCCAAGGCCTCATGCCAAGACTAAAAATAATATTTTTTCAGGACCTCATGCCAAGACACTAGTTTGTCTCATGAGACCTGCCGATGCATCGAGGAGCTATAGCGGGCTCCACCCGTCACTTATTAAGTCTAATTCATTCCACATATGAACAGTTTTAAACATATCATAAACCGTAACATAATCGCATCACATAAAACATGCATAAAGGAAACATAACATTTCCACATTTCAATCACAAGATATAAATACAACACATTGATATAAAAAAACACTTTCAAAACCATTTTCAATACCAAAATAAAATAAAATTAAAACATTGTAATTATTTTTCATTTTCAAAAAAAGTTATGGCTTGTAAAGGAAGCCGAAACTCAAATAATGGTCACGGTGGTGGAGAAGTCGTTGTTGCCGCATACTTAGGAAAAGAAAAACATTCCTTTTTGTAGTTTAGTAAAACAAATCATATAAAAATTTTCCTTTTGAATAAACGTAAAAGTTAAAGGGGTTTATAGACCGTATAGAACAAATTTGTGTATAAAAAAATATGCCTCAATGAATGGAGATTGAGACGAAGTCCCTTACAAAGATCATTATTTTTAAATAAAATAGATCTATTATGTGTATTAACTATAAGTACACATAATGAAAGTACAAATACAAGATAGGACATAATAAAATCATGACATAATTTGAAAGTAGGATATTAACCCAAAGAACAGAAATTGGGTTAAGAAGTTCCCTTACCTTGTGTCCGACCTGACTCGATCATTCTTTAACCCCCTGAATAATTAACTAGAGTTAATTTATAATTGATTAAGAACCTTTTTCAAGTTCATTATTCCTTTTATATCACTTATTACCATGTTATTAACATTATGTATTTATTTAAGTTAATAACGGTCGTTTTGTCTATCTTTGGTACTTGAGTCAAAAATAAACTTCTTATAATTACAAGTTGTTTATGTGGTAGAATATCCATTATCTCCATAATTATATTCATGATGTAGATATCATATATATCATATATATATCCAGTATATACATTCATTCATAATATTATGTAACTTTTAGAGATAAGAAATGAAATGCACCGTTCATGGAGACGGTAAGCCGTACGTACGCATGAACGCTACTTTCATTTATATTTTGTATTTAATGGAATGAAATAATAATTATACAAATTTATATTATAATTCCAGTATAATATCATATATAATATCATTTACTCCATCCTTTATACATCCCACATATGTAATTAACGATTCAAATCACTTTGTGGGGGCGGTAGTCCGCACTTCATAAAATGAAATTATCGGGTTTACCCATAATGGAAATTGTAAAGGTATGCCATAAATGAAAAATACAGAATCATAAGGGAAAAAAACATAATATATATCATATATAAAAATATAGTCATCATAATGGCCACCATGAGAGGTGTTAAAAGAGGATTGAACAATCATCATTTCGTGAGGCAGAAATTTGCCAACCACAGAAACAATATGTTCTTTAACCATTAGACGAAGGTGTGTGTAAGTGTAAATCAAATACATCTCATAACAACATCCTATTATATTGAAGATACTTTTGTTTTTACAAAATAATGGAATAAAAAGAGGTTAAGGGGTTGGAGAATCAAAATAAAACAAAATAACATAAGAGAAGACATTACCTTAAAATCTGGTAACTCTTTTTGATTTGTGCCAAAGTCTTCCTTGGGAAGACTTCTGGCCAAAGTTAGGCTTCTAGGATTAAGGGAAGTAAGTTGAGAGAGTATTTGGGAAGATGTTGACCGTGCCAAATGGCTTGGAAGGTGTGAATAAGGTGGTAGAGGTTGGGGCATTTTATAAGAGGAGAGGAGGGGCACTCTTGGAAAGATTGAAATGTTACTTTATTATATAATGAGTTTCGGATTTTAAAGGTCCCACACTTATATATTTCAAGGATAATGTGATAAGGGTTCTAAATATACTCATCCAATAGGTTTTTCACATGTTTTAGTATTAAGGTTTACATTATCTTTTCATTTTATTTAAATCGCTATTTAATGAGGTAATCGTTGCATCATCATGGTGTCATAAAAATTTAATTTATTTTATGTATAAAAATTATAAAAAAACTATCATGATGTAGGAAATATTTTTATATTTCTAATGAATATTTATAGTCAAAAGTTTAACTTATATGACCTGATGTAATAATTGTTTTAGTAAAACAACACATATTTGTGACAATTTTATTTTTACTTTAAATAAAAAGTTATTAATGTCATTTTCGTACTCAAGTGGCTCAATGGGGTCCCCAAGTTGACACATGGATTTTCATGGTCGGCCATGACTCATCTGATAAATGTAGGACAAGTGTCAAGATATTTTCATATTTTTATAATATCATTTTTACCTTAAATTTCACTAATTACCTGTAATCGCGATTAATAGAACTTAAAATTTCTATTCACCAAAAATTATTTTAATCCCATTGAACCACATATTACTTCCTAATGACAATGATGTATGTTGGATTTTGGAAATTCAAATCACAGAGGTGGTAAAATTTTATTTAAATGAAAAATCCGTTTTTTAACTACCACTTAGTGGTTTCACTATTCATCAAAAATCGAAGTTTTTCTGAACAACACCAAAAATTAACCCTAACCTTTATTTGATATTCTTAATTCAAAAATGATGTCTATTTTAAAAAATTCAAAAAAATATAAGTTGAATTAAATAATTTGATAATTAATTCCCGCTGTCACAACAAATAGCATGTTTTTAAGAAAGAATATCAATCAAAAGATTGACAATTGTTTATATCCAATTTCAAAGTGAAATTAATTCTAATGAACACCATTGGATAGAATGGTAAAAATATATTATAATTATACTTTAAAACCACTCAATTTTATAATTTACCACTATAAATTATTTTGATTAAAAAATTTGTTTTTAAGTATTTTTCACTATTCATAAAAAATTAGAAGTTCTCAGAAAAATACCAAAAAATCAACATAGGCTAATTTCGATATTCCAAATCCAAAAATGAAGTCCATTTTGAAATATAAAATATATATAATTTCAAAAAGTGGGTATTACTATTCATAATGGCTATTTGGATTGGTCGCGGTGTGTTAGAATCTCGAACATGCGTACAATTCAAGCTATTGAATTATTGAAAGAGAAGCGTATCGTGGATGCTCGGGATGTTACATAAACACCTATTATTATTGGATTGATACACTCCAATGAACTGTAAATAAATATATCTGAATATTAATATTATAATTTCCAAATCATGAATAATTTCATGCGGATAATATCATGGTGTAAGTGTGGATACATTTTAATTTGATACAATATAATAAGGCACTATAAAGTTTAACATCATCCAGAATGGTTTTAAAGAAAAATTTTACAATTCAATGTAAAACTGGATAAATGAGGTGTTTATATCTATATAATATTTATGCACATATATCTTTCTATTAACTATATTATTACTATTGAACATGTACATTACATTCAGATTAAATGTATCTTTGGGATACTTATCGTTTATAGTAATGTTACCTGGGATCCAATGATTCTTAAAGGTTTATTTTGTAGATTAAGGTCTCCTAATAGGACATATATTTTGATTAGAGCTCCACGATAATAGCTTAACAGTGTATTATGCTACATAATGTCTCCCATGAATTTATAGTGGTTACGTTGGAGTATAATTATATCCATTAAGGAAGAAATATTTAATTCTAGTTTTTGACATATTTTTGGATGGATTAATCTTTTACCTATAATTTAATTATATCTAGAAATTACTAAGTGTTATAGACAAAATTTCTTTTCATCCAAGAAAATTTAATGGTTTTGAATTAAGGATTATAGTCTAATAGTAAGACTTTATAATAGAGTATAATTACTCCAAACAAGGCTTAGTGGTTTATGCTGGGGTTTAAGATCTCTCGTGAATACATGTAGTTACACTATATTTTGTCACCATCAAGGATGGATTATTGGTTTATTTATAGAGTTTTAATCCCTAATGTAAGGATTTAGGGTAAATTATAGTTTTTAAGGAATCATTAGAAATTTTTTAGTTACACTAGAATTTTTTGTTATCTAAGAAGGATATAGGATTTGAATATAGGGATTAAGCAATCCAATCAGGGATTAATGTTACAATGGATCTTTAGGTCATCTAAGAAGGAATGTAATGTAAAATGGGGCCTAAAATCTCATATAATTACATAAATTTACACTATAGTTTTATCTTACCTAGGATGGATTAATAATTTACTTTTTTTAATATATTTGATGGAAACTAAAGAATACACTCTAGAATTTTATTGTCTCAGGGGGATTGTGAATAAAAATAAGGGTTTATGTTTTCCTACGAATATTTATGGTCATGTTGATGTTTTTTTCGGTTTCCATGAATAAATAATAGGTTTAGTTTTTGTAGATGGAAAAGGTTTCATAATGCATGGATTGGGCCCCTAGAGGGCCTCCTATATATCCTCAATGAGGGAATGAAAACCCATATAGTTCAAAGACACAATTTAAATCTATTTCATAATACATTATATAATTTTTAATTTCATGTGATGAGGATTTAAAACATACATTTTAATTTCATAATTTTAGAATTTGTAATGTGGCTTCGATTGGAATGAAATAAGAACTATTGTGTATTTCAATTTAAGGTCCCATAAATTGGACCAGTGAGGAAAATGTTCTGAGGAGTTTTTTTATGTGAGAATTTTTAACAATATGATATTGTATTAAATATTAATTTATAGTAAGTTTAATTTTATATACTTATACATACAAAATTTCCTTAATAACTAAATTCATTAAATGATATTTCTAAAAGTGGTGATATTATCCTGGTATAGTATCCCATTTACAATATTATCATATATAATGATAAATACATAGTGTAAAGAATACTGGATCCACATAAGGTGGTAACCAATGTGAGAAAATTTATTATTTTTCCCACAGAGGCTACTAGATTGAAGAGATCTAGATAGATACTAGGAATAACAACAATAGGTGTTCAACCAAAAATGGTTTCCATGTATAGAAGAATAAAAACTAAATGTGTTGAAGTAGGGTCCAAGGTAATAGTTAATGTAATAGGGTATATAACAATCCCTAGAATGAAAAAAATGATTCCTTTTAATCTATATAATAATATTTGGTATTGATATATACAACAACTCCCAAGTGGAATAATTATTCTTGTTAAAAGGGTTATATTATTGACCATGACTTGAGATCCAATGAGATAATGAGGAATTATATAGTGGTTATATTTTTTAGTTTATTGAATATTAATATTAAAAATGTCAAATAATGAAACATTATTTTAATGGTCTTTGAGTATGATTCCCACCAAGAGGTATTAGTGTGTGGAAACGAGAGTCTATAGATGTATTCCAAAATGGGTACACAACTAAAAGGGGTAACATCATTTTGGATGAAAAAGGGGTATGTTTTTTCATATACTCTCAACATAGGGTATGCGGCTATGGATAATCCCATTGTTTGGTATATAGTCACTAATGATTATAGAATAGGGTATACATCTATATGGTTCAAATCTAGGGTATAAATTTTATATGAATAAAACATAGAAGCCCATCGATATGGGTTTATGCATTGATTAAACCACATTAAACGATCTTAAATTTATATGTTAAAGGGAGCCTCTAAATTAAGGCCACATTAGGTTCACTAGATCATATACGTCATGTGGGGAAAGGTTCATGAAAATTACTAACATAATCTAGTACTTTCATATCCCCCTATATTTAATAATGAGAGATAGTCCAAGACTCAAAGGAGTCACATGAATTATGTATGAATTGTGTCTCTTTAACACTGTATATAAATTTTTTTATCCCCATAATGAGGGATGAATTAATGTATTTATTGGTAATTTTGTCCATGGATTTACAATAAGGGAGTTTCATGTGGAATAAGTTTGTGAAAGGGAAGACACTATCACATGAACTAGTGAAAAGGGGACCACAATCACATAAACTTCTAAAGAGGGTCTTGTGGTAGTATATAATAGGATTTTCCTCAACTAGTCGCATTCACCGAATCATTAATTAAGTTCATATTAGAATTTAAGATGATAGATAATATACTTTTTTATGTGTCAAAAAACATATAAATAATGTAATATGGAAATTTTAAGGTTAAAATTGAGTCACTTATAGGTTGAATATAAATAGAACTAATAATACTGAAATTCATTTGGAAAAGAATAATTAATGACATCAAATTCTGTAAATATCCCCTATGAGGTTCACTTGTACAATATGGGGAAATTCTTTTCTTCGAAACTATTTCCTCCTAACTAAACACAAATTAAACATCATATATTTTTGTTTTTACAATATGTTGGAGAAGTTCAAGAAAGTATTTATCACTAAGAGATCCATGTTAATTGGGTCATTATATGGAAATACCACCATTTCTCATCTCTCCCTTATGAATTATGCAAAATTTCAAATGGTGTTATGTGAGTTCAAGCCATGGTGTTATCTAGATGTAATTATTAATGTTATAAAAGATTTTATTTTAAAAATATATTTTGTTTTCTGTGCTATGATAACAAGAATAATTTAGTATATAAATGAATAATAATCAATTTTTTAAAATATATAATTAGAATTCATTGAATAATTAATGGATAATAATAAATAAAAATATAATAAATTATTAGGAAAATTATAGTTTTCTTTCTTAAAATAATCCCATATATTATGTGAATTTATGTAGATGATGAGTTTCACATACTTATAGCTTTCACATGATAAAGTGGATTTCTGTTTTAATCAGTATGTGAAAATTTGTAAAGGGTATATATATTTTCATAGTAAAAAAATTACTAATGTGGTTAATAATTAAATATTACAAAATAATATAATCCAAGGAAAATATGATTTCGAATCAATATTATAAATCTATAATAAACCTTCTTATATATTAAAATATAGAGGTGTAATATTATAAATATTGTAGATTCGATGTAACAAAGAAGAGAAATATCCCTAGAATAATACCTGGATCAAAACATTATTTAATTCATGTTCATGTGGTTTTGATTATAATTTATCTGGAGTAATTACTGTTTTATAATAAAAGTTAAAAGTAACTATAGGAATGGGATTTTAATCATATTAAAATGACATGTTATTTGTGTAGGCACAATGATAGTGGGGTGAATGAGAGTGAACCAATTTTATGGAATCCTTTTCTCTTTGAATTACCCCTTTTAATATTCAAAACATTATACATGGTCAAGTGAGTGGATCTAATAATGAATTAAAAACACAATATGCCCTGTGCAAAGAAGTAGATAAACAAGGCTCAACAATCACAATATTTTTACAAGGTTCACCTATAATGTGGGTGACTATATCATTGCTATGTTCAAATCGAGTCTAATTCACATGTGTTCCATTAATATGATAAAGTGAATACACATGGGAAACATATTTTCATTTAACCATAAGGATATATCATGAAAATACTATATTGTCCCCCAAAGGTTATTTATAGTGTCCTCCTGATGTATATAATGAAACTCCTTATCCTCACTAATGAATAAGACCATCATCATCTTTTACCTAATATGTAACTATATCCATCAATATGATCTTCTTTCTCAACAAATGTATTCTACGTTCAATATGTATTCTCTTATAATATCATGAAAGTGAACCTTCATAACACAACTCAATATTCAAAATGATCAAAAAATATAAGTACCAAGTTCCTTAATGTTGTATTCATCCACTTTCATTTCATATATAAAATAGATAAAATATTATTACAATTTATGTAGGATATTATTTTTTACCTTAATCTTATTCTTCTTCAAAATCCTTGATATAGAGAGTCAGTTATAGTGTGGACTGTACCTTTCTCTCTTATTCTTCATTCTTTTTCGTCTTCCCACTCGATTGTGTTTATGATATAAGGGTTTTATAGGTAGGTCATAAATTCTTTTTTGACGATGATATGGTCCATTTTAATAACTTTTTGTTGGATTCCTTTTACTTATCTTCTTATGTTTCTTCCACAATGTAAAGGATATAAACCTTTATTATTGACATGGATTATCAATTATTATCTTCTATATCACTCTCTTCTTATTCAAATTTGACGATAATGAGATATTCCGGATTATTCCTACACCATTATCCCTCACTCTTTCATAACATTCACTTCTTTATCCACTCCTTTATATTCACAATTCATAATTCATTCATATATCTTATGTACATAAATACCTCTTTTAGTGAACCTCTTTATTTTATTATATTTTTTTATTCCTTAAAAATAACCACATATGTTTGGTTTCCAAAATAATCAATCCATAATAAATTCATTACTAATATCATGGATCCCCCCCCCAATCCTCATATAATTTTCAATAACTACCCATAATCCTAAAATTTAATATTTTTCAAGAGTATCATTAAATAATACCCCAATAATGATATTTTTTTGTTATTTTCAAATATTAGTATTTGAAAATAAAGAATATTTATTAAGACACACTCTACCAAATATTTATTAAATTAATAACCGACATTCAAAAACTAGGGGGGGTTTATAACGTTGGTTATTATATAACCGTCGTGATAAACTGGGTGGGGGGGGGGGGTTTATCACATCAGTTATATAATAACTGACGTTATAAACACGTGCGGGGGGAGTTTAACATGTCATTTATTAAATAACCAATGTGTTAAACCCCTAAGAAATGGTTCATCACGTCGGTTTTTATATAACCGATATGCTAAACTAGTCCAGGGGGGTTTTTATCACGTCGGTTATTAAATAAACGACATGATAAACCATGCCACATGTTTTTATCACGTCGGTTATTAAAAAACCGATTTGATAAACCCTTCGTGATTTCTTTATAAAGTCTGTTATAAAATAACCGATGTGGAAGACAATTTTTTTTAAATCGAATGTAGTCCTCCGCTCTCCCCCAGAAACAACTAGAAACCAAATCAAGAATTCGTACCACAAAAACAGAAGGATATCAAAATAAGAACTAAAGAAAATTGAAGCATTTACATTGATAACATATAAAACATACCTCACTTGACATCCCCCATCACACCCCTGGACAGCACCCTAACCCATGGACAGCCCCAAACACACTGGGATAGCCCCAAACACCCCAGGACAACCCCCCCCCCCCACCCCCATGTATACCCTCCCACACCCTGGAAAACCCTCCCCCACCCCATTGGATCCCCCAACACACCCCTAATCTGCCCCGACCCCCTGGACATCCCCAAACACCTCGGGACAACCCCCCCCCCCAACCCTCCTGAAGAGCACCCCTCACCCCACTTGACAGCCCCCACCACACCCTTGGACTGCCCCCAACCCCCGGGATATCCCCAAACACCACGGTACAACCCCCCCACCCATGTATACCCCACCACACCCTAGACAGTCCTCCCCCACCCCATTGGAGCCCCCACCACACCCCTGGACTACCCCCGACCCCCTAGACAACCCCAAACACCCCGGGACAACCCCCCCCCCCCACCCTCCTGAATAGCACCCACTTACTCCACTTGACAGCCCCCACCACACCCCTGGACTACCCCCCCAACCCCCTGGATAGCCCAAAACACCACGGGATAACCCCCACCCTAATGTATACCCCCCCTACACCCTAGACTACCCCCCCCCCCACCCCATTGGAGCCCCCACCACAACCCTGGACTGCCCCTGACCCCATGGGCAGCCCCAAACACCCCTAGACAAGCCCCAACCCTCATGTATACCCTCCCACCCTTGGACATCACTTCCACAACCCTGGATAGCCCTCCCACACCCCTGAAACAGACCAAAAATTTACCAAAAACAAACTAGAACCCCCTCACCCCACTAGACTGCCCCCACTACACCCTTGGACACTCCCCCACACCCATGGACATCACCACCACCCCTGGACATCCCCCCACCCTCTTATAGACCCCCACCCCCTAGACAACACTCCCACATCCCTGGACAGCCCTCCCAGATCCTTGAAATAGACCAAAAAGTTACCAAAAACAGACCAGAACCCCCCCCCCCCCACCCACTAAACAACCCTCACCACACCCCTGGACTGCCCCCCATCCCCATGGACACCCTGGACCCCCCCCCCCCCACCCCGCCACTGGATAGCCCCCCTGGAAACCCCCCTCACCCCACAAGACACCCCCACACCCCAGGACACCGCCTGGATAGCCTCCCACTCCCCTGGATAGCCCTTCCACCCTCCTAGAAACGCTTCCAGCCCCCTGGACTACCCCCCCCCCCCCCCACCGGACATCCCTCCCAGACCCCTGGACACCCCCAAACCCCATTGAACACCACCCACACAATCCCTCCCCCCCAGACCAGAATCCATACCATAAAAACTATCATAAGTAGACCAAAACAAGAAGTAGAGAAAAATTAAACATTCACATATATAACATTCAAAACATACACTGTAAACTTCAAAAAAAAATAAATCCAACCTAAATGACTACCAAATACACAATTACAACGACAATATTCAAATTTACATTTTACATTACAAACAACGAAAATTTAATCAAACCTGTAAAATAATTTGACCACTCCACTTGTAAGTGTTTGATGTCTTCAGCAGTATAGGGTTGAGGGTCATCAAAATGCTAAAAATGAAAAAGGATAGTAGTTAACGTGTATAATGAATAAATTAAATTGAAATATTATGGTAAAGTTTAAGAAGAAATCTTACCAGGTCAAAATTCACAACTCTCCCAGTTGTTATTATTTCATACATAAATATTAACAAATAATATCTGCATTCGATGACACCTTGTTGTTCATGACAATTCAATTTGAATGAGTGTAAATTCAATATATTAGTTTTATGTTATAAATCCCAAAGTACAAATTATAAATGGATATTTACCATTGCATTTACATATTTGATATTTTCCCTCCTTTTCTTTTTATTTTTTCGAAAGTAGGCCCATGCCCTGTTAGAAAATAATACGAATAGGGTAAATTTAAAATACATTATAATATATAAAAATATTGAGATATTGAAAATTACTTTTCCAATATATTCTTAATACTTTCCTTCACATCATCATGGACAGAGCGTATCCAATAAAGTGCTTTCTCCCTTGGAAAAAAACCCCTAACATCCAATGATCACTGATAAAAGGAAATTTAAATTTAGTGGTTTTTTATATTAAAAGATAATTAAACCTTTGAGAGATATTTGTTTCATCCCTCTCAAAAAAAGGCATCATCCAACATTGTGTGACTATATTGTTTTCAAGTCTTTCAGCAATATAAAGCATTATTTGTTCCTCATCCAATGCACATGATTCAGGGGAAATCAATTGCAGGTCCATGAATCTATATACATCTGTCAAATCATTCCTATCAGAAATTTTATAAAGATACCTAATACAAAATAGACATAAGTATACATTTTTAATAAATATAACGCAGGGAAATGGTGTTAAGACTTACTGGGAAACAATTTGCACCACGTTGATGCCCAACTTATCTCCAGTAACAACCTCCATGATATCAGTTTTCATAATACCCACATTTATTGCACATCCACAAACATGAGATTCTATTGGAAACTCATAATGACCCAGCCAAAAAATTGAATATCTTGAGAATCTATCAAGACTACTAGAATCTGTATCTCATGTCATAGCCATTTTTCTTTGTTGTTGTCTGTACAGTATTTCTTTACCTTTGAAGTATTCCTGTAAAAATAAATTGAAAAATATTTTAGTTTTCAAATTATAAAACAAATTTAATAGAAAAATAAAATAAAATATATAACATTCATACCTCTATGGTAATGAGTTGAAGAAGTATGGATGGTCGAATTAAAAATTGGTCGATACTATGTCCAACTGTCGTAACCTCATCTGTAGGTAATGGTACCCGAGATGATCTATCTATAATATCATGTACAATGACCCTCTAATTCTCTAACTCTAATTGTTGATGATGAATTGTATCTCCTATACAATATATCAACCCATATTAAACTATATGATGTTGAGGATCATCAACATACAACTTGCAATAAGTAGGAAGATTCGGCAGAGGAGTAGGATAAAAAATGGGGTCCGTAGGCTGAGGTGGGAGAGTGGGAGCTACTGGAGGAGGTGGAGGATAAATAATGGGTTCTGTAGTGGGAGGTGGAGGAGTGGGAGCTGCAGTCTAAAATTGTCTTTGCATGTCTTCAAACATAGACGGTACCGACGCTCTAATCTTTTCCTCCATCGTCGCATTAATATTATGATCTTCAGCCTCCAAGGATTCTATTTTTTTATAAACCCCCTCAACGTTAGAAGTTGAAGAATGTGGAAAAACTTCTCCTACCGATACACCTACGGGATATCCTCTTATACAACCAGGATGTTCAGGATTTCCCAATGCTACAGATAAAATATCTTGCCTCCTAGTAGCTGTAAATATCCCCTATGAACTCTTCTCCTCAAGAGAGTCCTGTATTAATTAATTGAACATTTCTGTAATGATTGAAATTATATAAATAAAATAGTTAAATTAAATAAATTAAATAGATATCTTACAATCCTCTTAGCTACGATTCTTGATTCTTCCAAAATATATGGCCCTTTTTTGCCCTTCCGAGCTCTCTTCCATTTTTCATGTCTAGATGGAGGGGATGGAGGGGCCACCTCTCCAGAGCTTGAAGAATCAACTCTTAGTTGTTGAAATTTTTCCGCCATCATTTGTTCTTCCAAAAATGCATACCCTCCCTGAGATAAACTATGAGGGTATACATTTTTATATTGGATCTCCTGATGATATTTCCTTGTTTACTGCAAATTAAGAATAAGAAATCATTAAAAAAATGGTAATAAGATCATTTATATAGGAAAGCTTATAAAAGATTACATTGCCCTTACCAAAAATGACTATTTTCATCTACTTTCATAAAAATGTATTCATCTATAAAAGTATATATACAACATGTATTGCAATGAATCCTATGACCATAAATGAAATTAGATGAGAGGGTTGATTTGAAATCCCTCCATCTCCTGGCAGCCAACGATAAGCATTTCTTCCTGAATCCTCCAGTGTCAGGAATATCAAATGACATTTGATAAAGAAGAGGTTAAACATATTATATATACTAGAAAAATTTATTGAATAGTCAAATAATAGAAAAAGATCTTGCCAAAATCATCTCCCACTACTGAGAGATTATCGCTTTATCCACACTTCTCCAATCATCATACAGAATGCTTACTTTGCTCTTATCCTGAGTTGATACAAAAATCTTATAATCTTTTTCATTTGGACCTCTAGGAATATCATCATAATCAAAATCAAAAACTATCCTCTAATCCCGCGTACGGGCAAGTGATAATTTTGGTAAATGTGTGCACCCATGTTTACCAACCCTTGAACTCTTTGTCATAAGAGGAGCACATGAGGAAGATTGGAGAACATCAAGATGAGCATGTGAATGTTCCTCCACAGAGGTATGACCAATATGCTCATCTCCAGAATCATGTGGTCGATCAACTGAATGATCTGTCATTATCCTTCAAATAAAAAAAACAAACATTAGTTCACAAATATACAATTTCAAATATTTTAATACTACTCTAATCAGAAAATATAAAAGTGTACTAAGTTACGTAATAGTAAAAATTGGTAATGTGGTAATCATGTTAAACAATGGTAAAGATGGTAAAGATGGTAAACATGGTAATCATGGTAAACATGGTAAACATGGTATACCTGGTAAACATGGTAAAGTAATTTTCACTGAACAAAAATAATAGATATATAATTCATGTAATGGTAAACATGATAAAGTAAAATAAAAAAACATAAAACAAACAAAAACTTATACTTATTTTGTTTCCATTCCTGTTTTCATAAAGAAAAAACTTAAAATATCTAACATTTTATGAAAAAAATAAATGTAAACAAGAAATAAGCATATGTTACCTGTAATTTTAGGAAAGTACAAATGGATTGTTTTCCCAAATTCCTTCGCCTTGATCGTTCCTTATGGCACAAACCATGTCTTCAACATGCTCATCATTATGTTCTATTAATCATTCCATGGAAGTAGGGATCTCACATAAATTAGAATCTTCATCAAGTTCGTCCTCACCAACATATTGTTTTTCCCTTGTAAAATAACATCCCACTGCATATCTGATTGATCTAATACATAGAAAATTTATTTTGCATGTGTTTCCATTATAAAAGAATCAGTTGTGTCTTCCAATCTATTCAGATTAACAAGTGTCATTCCAAATTCATCAGGTCTGACACTTTTGTTACCGATAAACCATTTATAGTTAAAAACATGAACTTTAATATTAAAGTAATCAACCTCCCATATGTCTTCAATCACTCCATAATATGAACTTGATGCAGAAATTGGGTTTTTGTGCTTAGCACTCAAAAAATGCATTGCTTCTGCAAACACCAATACACCACAATTCTGAACTGCACTTCTATTCTCCTAAGCTTTCAGATGAAATGTATAGCCATTAATGTCATAACCGGACCATGTTATCACATATAAACATGGACCACCCACTATCCAGTTTAATGTCTCGGATACATCTAATCTAACAAGAAAGGACTTTTTAAACCATGACAAAAAAATTGTTCTGCTCATTCAAAATCCACATTTCTTTCTTCTTTGGACGAAATTGTTTCAACTCATTAATATGCAATGTGATATACGGTTGAGCATCAGCTATGTTATTCAAGATGTATGATTCTAACTTCTTCATCTGTTCAGCTGACAATGATTTGACTTTCAAGCCACGAATCCCCTTTCCCTCATTATTAACTCGTTCATGGAAAGATGGAGGAAAACCTATGGGTTGCATCGCAACTAAGTAGCTCGTACAAAACTCTACTACCTCCTCAGAAATATACTTTTCAATAATGGAGGCTTTAGGTTGATATGGATTTTTAACATACCCCTTTAATATTTTCATATACCTTTCAAAAGTATACATCCAACGAAGATATAAAGGTCCAAAAATCTTTATTTCTCAAACCAGATGAATCATTAAATGCACCGTTATATCAAATAAAGTTAGAAGAAAATACATTTTCAATTGAAAAAATATAATAATTGCATCTTTTTCCAAAATGTTCAAAGAATTCACATCAATCGCCTTATTACAAATTGAATTGAAAAAATAACACAACTTCATTATAGTCTTTCTGACACAGATGGGAAATATTGCACGCAATGCAACTGGTAGAATTTTTTTCATCATGATGTGACAATCATGTTATTTCATAACTATCAACTTCAAGTCCTTCAATGAGATAGATTTTTTTACATTTGAAAAATAACCTTGAGGCACTTTGATATCATGAAGACACTGAAAAAATATAATTTTCTCCCTCTTCGATAATGTATGACAAGTCGGGGGAAGAAATGTTCGACTTCCTTTAGGAGTGGGAGCTAACTCCAAACGTATTCCCATTGATAGTAAGTCTAATCTTGCATTCAACCCATCTTTTTTATTTCCTTTAATATCTAACAATGTTCCAATAAAACAATCAAAGATAGTATTCTCCATGTGAATGACATCAATATTATGCTTAACTTCATGATACCTCCAATATGGTAGCTCAAAATATATTTACCATTTCTTCCAAATATATCTATCATTACCCGATTTCTGTGTCATTCCCAATGTCACATCAAGGTTTTTCACCCTCTCAAGATACAGATCAGGGGATAAAGGTTTTGGAGCAGTATCAAATTCTTGTGAGCCATTGAATGCCTTTTTTAGTCTTCTATATGGGTGATCCATATGCAAAAACATTCGATGACCCATGTACACTATTTTCCTCTCATGATGCAATTGACAATATGACGTCTTTTGTTCGCAAATTGGACATGATTTATTCCCTTTAACACTATATCCAGAAAAATTTCCATATGCCGGGAAGTAATTTATAGTGAATAGAAGCACTGCATGCAGTTGAAAATATTTCATTTTATAAGAATCACACACCCTAATACCATCAACCCATAATAGTTTCAAATCATCAATCAACGGTGAAAATTAAACATCAATATCATTGTTGGGTTGCTTTAGACCAGATATCATTATACTCAACATGACATATTTGTGCTTCATACAAACTTCAAGAGAGAGGTTGTAAATTACCAATAAAACAGGCCATGAACTATGTGTGCTACTGAGGGTTCGGTATAGATTCATTCCATTTGTGCACAACCATAGTTTGAGATTTCTAATTTCATTTCCAAATGTAGAATATTGCACATCAATTTTCATCCACTGTGGACAATCAGCTGGATGAAGTATTTTTCCATCACATCCCTACTCATCAGCATGCCATCTTAACCTTTTTACATCATGTGAATTATCAAATAATTGTTTGAAACAGTGAATTATAGGAAGATACCAAAATTCCTTTGAAGGTATCTTTGTAATCTCGACATCAACCTGTGATTTTTCTTTCACCATACACTGTGATGTCCCACCTTTAGGACACTCTGATAGAAATTCATATTCCTTCCTATATATAATGCAGTCATTTGGATAGGCATGTATTTTCTTATATCCCAATCCCATCAGGCTTAATATTTTCTTTACCTTATAATGTGGATCTGGAAGATCGTTATCTTTTGGAAGAATGTATTTCATCAATTGTTGCAGCTCTGTAAAACTTCTATCACTCCATCCATGTTTCTCCTTCAGGTTAATCAATCTTAACTCCACCGAAAAAACCGTAAAATCTATACAACCATGATATAATGGTTTTCATCATCACCATATAGATGCACAACTTTCGGTTCTATCTCAATTTGTTTTGCTACAATATCACAAATCATTTCTTCAATTCCATCGGAGTTACCATCTTGCGAATCATCATCATCAGTGACATTCCGTCCAGTTTCACCATGCCAAATCCAAGGGATGTAACTCGAATTAAAACCATGACAAATACAATGATCTTTTATCTCTATACTTTTCAACTTCTTCATATTCAAACATTTCAGGAATAGACAGAAAAAAATGTCACTACTTAGAACATTTCGTTTATAAAATTCCAAAACGCCATCAACGCCTTCATCATATTCATTGTTCATTCGATGTGCTGTAATCCAACTTCGACTCATTATTACCTATAACAAATATAAAAAATATATATATTTTTAATATAAAAAATATATATATTTATATGAAAAAAATCATAATTTGAATGTAAAAAAATTTGGAAATATAAAACAAATCTATGCGTATTTAAAAAAATATGCTTGAATATTATTTTAAAAACAAAATATAGTTAGATATAACAGTTTTAAATTATATTGAATCAAAGAAACCCATGGGGCCTACAGTGGTTGATAGAAAATTGGGGAAAATGGAGTAAATCTAAGAATCATATCATATTTAAAATAAAAATTTAGATGGAGAAAATCACAATGTAAATCCAATCATCACAGCACAATCATCATGTCATAATCCCAGAAACTATGATGCAGTAGTCAATCCCAACTGACACTTATCCCCCTCCCCCTTGGACACCCCATGGACACAACCACACCCTTGGATATCCCCCAACCCCTCCTGGACACCCCCACCCTCTGGACAACCCCCACCCCTCTAGACAGCACCCCCACCCCTCCTAGACACCACCCCCACCCTCTACCACCTTGGACACCCCCCTGGACAGCACCCGACCCCTCTAGACAGCACCCCCACCCCTATTGGACACCACCCCCACCCCTACCCCCTTGGACACCCCCTGACACCCCCAACCCTCTAGACAGCCCCCACCCCCCTGGACACCACCCACCCCTCCAGACAGCACCCCCACCCCTCCTGGACACCACCCCCCACCCCCTACCCCCTTGGACACCCCCTGGACACCCCCAACCCTCTGGACATCCCCCACCCCCGGAAAACCCCCCAAACCCTCTGAACAGGCCCCCACCCCCATGGACAGCCCCCCACACCCACCCACCCCCTTGGACACCCCTCTGGACACCCCCAACCCTCTAGACATCCCCCCACCCCCTAGACAGCCCCCACCCCTCTAGACCACACCACCACCCCTCCTAGACACCACCCCCACCCCCTACCCCCTTGGACACCCCCAGGACACCCTCAACCCTCGGGACAGCCCCCACCCCCCGGACAACCCACAAAACCCTCTGGACAAGCCCCCACCCCCTTGGACAGCCCCCCCACACCCACCCACCCCCTTGGACACCCCGCTGGACACCGCCAACCCTCTGGACAACCCCCAACCCCCAGACAACCCCCAAAACCCTCTGGATAGGCCCCCACCTCCTTGGACATCCCCCCACACCCACCCACCCACCACCTTGGACACCCCCTGGACACCCCCAACCCTCTGAACTGCCCCCACCCCCCCGGACAACCCCCCAAATAATGGTTTACATATAAATACTAGGCATGGTGAACAACTAAAAACACATGCATTTAATATATATTTCAGTATGGAATAGATGGAATTAAATATTATTAAATATGGCTACTTAAATGATCGTATGATAATGAAAAATAACCATTGATATTCAACTAGTCAAATGATCACTAGTTTTCTCGATAACTAATATCAGAATGAGGTAATGGATAATTCCATAAATCTTAAAAATATTGTCAAGTCTTTGGCCAAGGCCTCAAAAAATTCTATGGTAAGCCCTCTGCAGAACCCAATTCTATTTGGAATCATGAGACATAGCGATGCATTGAAGGGCCATAGAGGTCAACAACCATTACATTATATGTCTAATAGATTCTCATATAAAAGAGGATAAACATAAGCAACAATAAAACATGAAATATCATTTCCCAATTCGTACATTTAATCAATAACCATTTTGTGCAGTAATATAGGTGAATGGGATCATTAGTTGTCAATGAAAACAAACATTACCATCAATGTCTGGCATTTGCAAAACAAAAAAAACTAAATAGAGGTAGGTGAGGCTTATGTGAAAATTGCGAGTCAGTCTAATAGATCTAGGGATGATAAATAAGATGATGATGGAAAAACGAGGTAAGAGGGCTTGAAATGAAAGAATCATACCTAGTTTAAACAAAAAAATCACAAAATGTAAATATAGACTATCCGGGAAAAAAACGAATGAAATAAAGTCGTGGGAGGCTTACCTGATTGTTGCGAGTTGAGATGATAGGTCCGAGGAAAGTAAAGATGACTAACGATAATGGAAAAAAGGTTTAACCCAACGATATCAATGATTCGATTAGGGTTTACCGCACGAGAGAGACGAGTCTCCAGACTATCGATCGAAAAAGCGAAAATGACAATCTACGGGGCTTGTTAATTTTTAAATTATTTATAATGTTGGTTACTTAATAACTGGCGTTATAAACTATTTTATTACATTTATAACGTTGGTTATTATAATAACTGACATATAAATGTATCGGATATGGATTTTTTTAGGTCGGTTATTTTATAACCGATGTAAAAAAATCTGTGTGTTGGTTTTTTACGTCGGTTATAGAATAACCGACGTAAAAAATACATCAAAATCACATTTTTTTAGGTCGTTTATTTTATAACCGACGTAAAAAATTCGTAGATAGCTCGTTTTTTACATCGGTTATCAAATAACTGACGTAAAAAACACCGCGCTTTGGTTTTTGATGTCGGTTAATTTATAATTGACGTAAAAAATGAACGTGCGCGATTTTTAACGTCGGTTATTTTAATAACCCACGTTAGAAATTTACTCACCGCATTTTTTACGTCGGTTATAAAATAACCTACGTAAAAAACCACGTTTCACAGATTATCACGTCGGTTATATATAACCGACGTCAAAAATGGTGATGTAAATAACGTTTTCTCTACTCTTGTTTATATTTTCAAGGATGTGAAGAAGTATTTTATGGTTGATCTGCAGGGATAGGCTAAGTATATAAGTGTGTTAAAAGGGGTGGAAATGTTGTTGATGATTTTATTTCATGATGTAATGTAAAACATATTAGTGTATCTAGTACTTCCATGGATACTAAAATGATTGGTCATTCGGGACATGATTCCTTCTATCATTCCAATGTTATGTAATAATGCACCGACTCTCGGTAACTGAGGTCAGGGTATTAAAGTTGGTATCATAGGATGTTTAGAGTAAAACTTGGAAACTGGACTTAGAAAAAATCTTATTAGAGAACACTTCCCTAAGGTAGTCTTTGAGGACTAGTAGAGAAGATATTCAAATAATTTTTGTACTGTATAGATTTTGTGATTTTTCCAAGCAATACATCTCTTTCTGGATACGAGGTGGTAGAGGTGTCTCTGGCACAGATGTACGAAGGGGTAAAACCTAAAAACACCGCTTTGAGCTAGACTTGAACGAGAAATGGTGCACGATAATGAGCCTTGTTGCACTCTTGGTTACAACACTATTGGGGGATATGTTTAGGATAATTCTAATTTTCTTTAAAAACCATTATGAAGGGTTTATGACTATAGACTTACTCAAAAAAAACATTTTTATGATTATGGATTATTTATGTAAACTATTCAATTTATGTTAACTGTTTTACATGTTTGGAATTATGTACTGCAATTCATAAGCTAATCTAGTGTATTCCATTATTTAGAAATGGCACATAATGGAAGAAATAGAAACCGTATCAACCCCTGTAATCCATGTTGGGAGATACCTCTTACCCAGGATAATTATAGTTGAGCTGGTGATGCAATTGGTGTTGGTCAGCTTATCACTATACTGGGACAAATCACTCAAGTTATGAATAATAACCTTACCCATATGGAGAACACCGATCCACAACGCGGAGGATCAATGTAAGACCGCTTCATGAAGAAAAAACCACAAAAATTCAATGGGAGTGGAAATCCATTAGTATTTGAGAAATGTATAAATTCCATAGAAAATATATTTCATTCTTTGGGTCGTAGCGAAAGGGAAAACATTTTCATGGTAGTTTATCACCTCATGGGAGATGCAAATTAATGGTGGTCATTAATCTGAAACGCAAAGGAAGATGAAGAAGTATCTAACATGGAATGGAGGGAGTTTAAATATATTTTCATAGAAAAATGTTTTCCTCGTGACCATCAAATGGATATGGAAAGACAATTTCTGAGTCTGAGGCAAATGGAGGATAAGAATCTCGCAAAGTATGTGACTAACTTTACAATGGTTTCAAGGCATGCAGCAAATTATATACGTAACCCAAGGAGTAAGATTGATCAATTCTTTAATGGGTTAAAAACACTTCTCCATCGAGCATTAGTCACACAATCCTTCTCATAATACGAAGATATTGTCTCATGCACTGTCATGATAGAAAATGAATTCTCTAAGTCTTACGACTTTAATGTAAAGTAAGAGAAAAATATATCGGATGAAAAATCTAGAAATAGAAATAAGTGGAAGAAGGGAAAAGTTGAATATGCTTCCTGCAGTAAATGTGGGAAGAAACACCCTGGTGCTTGCCTGAATGAAATGGGAGTCTGTTACAAGTGTGGTGAAAAAGGCCACCAAGCCCATGATTGCAAGGGGAATAAAGATGCTATCAATGTTGAATGATACAATTATAGAGAAAAGCGGCATTATGCAAATGATGTGTCTTAAGAGCCAAGGGAACATACCTCAGAAAAGGTAAAGGGGGAAAGGCCAAGATTATGTGATGGCTACTGCTAATGTTGAAGCTCCAAAAGACGTGGTGGTAGGTAATTTAGTGGTTTCCTCAAGTTTAGCTAATTTTTTATTTGATTCTGGAACATCGCATTGTTTCATGTCTTCCTAGTCTTCTAGGAAAATTAGATATCTTCAATTTGACTTAACAAGGGAGTTGGAAGTCAAAACTCTTGAGGGAAGTATCATGGAAACAACATTTTGTGAATCAGTTTCCATTAGGGAAAATAAATGTTCTTTATCTACTGATATAATCATCAAACCCATTACTGAATTTGACATAATCTCGGAATGGATTGGATTTCGGACCATGATGTGAAAATTTATTGTAAGAAGAAGGAGGTTATAATTTTTGATGATGATAAGGAGTACCTTATCCTTAGAGCAGAAATGTCACCACTTGATTCTTATCTAGATCCACCCCCCAGTAGCTATAGAAAATTAAATTATTGGGGAAGAAAAGAATGAAATAACTATAAGTGAGGAAAAGAATGTTTGAATAGAGGACATGCCTATTGTGCAAGAATATGTTGACGTGTCTCCATAGGATTTTCATGTACACCCTCCAGAATGAGAAATTGGGTTTTCCATGGATTTAATTCCATGTTCAAGGCCCATATCGAAGACCGGTTATGGAATGAACACTATGGAATTAGTGGAACTAAAGAAACAACTAGAGTAAACTGAGTAATAAGGGATATAGTCACCCTAGTGTTTCTCTATGGGGAGCCCCTGTCCTTTTGTTTAGAAAGAAAGATAGATATTTGAGGTTGTGAATTAAATATAGAGAGATCAATGCTATAATAATAAATAACAAGTATCTCATACCTCGCATTGATGATTTATTCGACCAACTTCATGGAGAACGATATTTTTCAAAGATTGACCTTTGATCTGGATATCATCAGCTGTGTGTGAAAAAAGGAATACATTTCGAAAAAACATTTCAAACCATGTAAGGGCATTAAAAATTTACAGTAATGCGTTTTGTATTGACAAATGCACCCTCTGTCTTTATGGATCTAATGAATATATTTTTCAAGAAATATCTTGATGAATTTATTATGGTATTTATTGATGATATATTGGTATACTAAAAAAGCTATGAAGATCATGAAAATTAGTTGTGCACTATTTTGAAAACCCTTAGAAGAAATGAATTATATGGGAAGTTTAGAAAGTGTGAATTCTGCCTTCAAGAGATTTCTTTTCTTGGCCATATTGTCTCTAAGAATGGAATATTTTTTGATCCTTCAAAGACCAAGGCAATCCATGAATGGCCAACACTATAGAGTATAACTGAGGTATGCGGTTTTGTTGGTTTAGCTGGTTATTATCGACATTTCGTCCAGAATTTTTCCCAGTTGGCTAACCCATCAACCAAGTTCACACGTAAAGGGGTTAAATTTGTTTGGACAAAAGAGTGTGAAGAATTTTTTGAAGAACTGAATAGAATATTAGTCAGTGATCCTATCTTGACTCTACCATTAGGGAACGATGGGTTTATTATTTATAGTGATGCTTCAATGAAAGGACTTGATTGTGTCCTTATGCAAGAAGATAGAGTTATTTCTTATGCATCACGACAGATAAACATTTATTAGCAAAACTATCCTACTCATGATATTTAGTTAGCAGTTGTAATCTTTGCTCTGAAAATATGGAGACACTATCTCTATGGTGAAAATGTGAGATTTATACTGATCATGAGAGTTTGAAATATATTTTCTCATAGAAAGAACTCAACATGAGGAAAATACAGTGGCTTTAACTACTCAAGGTTTATTATTTCACTATAACTACCACCAGATGATGGAAAATAAGGGTGAATATTCTTTGAGTAGAAAGGATCCTGGGGTTTTGAAGAGGATGAGAGTTGAAAAGGATCCTATATACATGGATCTAGTAAAGATGGATATGGGAATAAACATGGATGGTGAAACATCAATTCTTTTTCAAATGGTTTCCAAACCATCTTTACTAGAAAGGATAAAAAGTTCTCAGACTGATGATGAGGAATTTCAAAATAAAATTAAAGCTTTGAATGATGGGAGATTGAGTGACTTTATATATGAAGATGGAATTTTGAAATTTCGGAAGAGAATTTGTGTTCAAAACAAACCTTATCTAAAAAGGGAATTGTTGTATTATACTTATAGCTCCAATTTCTCTATACGCCCTAGGAGCACCAATATGTATAGACATTTGAAGGAACATTTTTTGTGGGACCACATGAATTGGGAGATTTCTGATTTTGTGTCAAGATGTATGGTTTTTCAACAAGTGAAATCAGGAAGTAAACAACCTATAGGATTCATGCAACCTTATACCATACTTGAGTGAAAATGGGATAATATTACGATGGACTTTTTCATGGGGCTACCAAAGACTCCTAGAAGGAATGATGCAATATGGGTCACTATTGATCATCTATTCCGAACATTTTCTTTCTATAAGAGATGATTTACCACTTGAAAATCAAGAAGAACTATATATTAATGAAGTTGTAAGATTCCATGGTGTACTCTTATCGATTGTTTCTGATCGTGATCCCTGTTTTACATTAAGCTTCTGGAAAAGTCTTCATAAGGCCCTAGATACTGAACTTTTTTTGAGCACTTCCTACCACCCTCAAACCGATGGACAATCATAATGGACTATTCAAACCTTAGAAGACATATAGAGATCTTGCTCACTTGACTTTCAAGGTATGTGGGATCAATATTTACCTCTGGTAGAATTTTCCTATAACAATAGCTTCCATTCAAGTATTCAGATGGCACCATATGAAGTGTTATATAGAAATAGATGTCGCACAACAACTTATTGGGATGATATTGGTGAAAGAAAACACGTAGGCCAAGAAATTAATAAGGAAACAATGGAAAAGGTGAAGGTTATCCAAACCCACATCAAAGCATCTCAAAGTAGGAAAAGGAGGAATGCCGATAACCGAATGAAGGATTTGTAATTTTCAATAGGAGATCATGTTTTCTTGAAGGTATATCCATGGAAGGGTGTTTTAAATTTTGTTAAGAAGGGTAAATTGAGTCCCAGGTACTTCGGACCTTTCGAAATTCTAAAATGAATTGGAGTTGTAGCTTATCATTTTGCAATTCCACAAAGTCTCTCCAAAGTTCATGATGTGTTCCACATATCACTGTTGAGAAAATACATGTCAGACCCAATGCATGTACTCACCTATGAGGAAATTGAACTGGAACCTGATCTGTCTTATTGTGAAGAGCCTATCAAAATTCATGATACAAGAGAACAAGTGCTGAGAAACCGGACAACTCATCTGGTAAAAGTTCTATGGAGAAACCATACGATGGAAGATGCAATGTGGGAACCAGAGGAAGTTATGATGAAGAACCACCTGAATCTTTTTGTGCAGTAGTATTATAGAAATTTTGAGGATGAGATTATTTAAAGGAGGGAAGAATTTAACACCCTATGGTTCCATGATACATTTCCCTTTGAATAATGCAATATCTTGCATGGTACGCAACTTCGAGATTCTAACAAACCGCAACCAATCAAACTAGCCATTATGAATAGTAATACCCACTATTTGAAATTTTATAAATTTTAATTTTCAAAATGGACTTCATTTTAGTATTCAGAATATCAAAATTATCTTAGGGTGAATTTTTGGTATTTTTCTGAAAACAATCAATTTTTGATGAATAGTGAAAACACTACATTATTGGTTAAAACTTACTTTTTATTTAAATAATTATTTATTTTATTTAAATTTATTTTTGGTCAAAATAAATACATAATACCTATATAAGTTCAATTTAATTCATTAGAGTCATTTTATAATAAGTTTAGATATATAAAATGTTTATTGAACCTTTTAACATCTTTTACCCACTATCTATGAACATTTGCAAATTTTCATAAAACATAATTTTACCACTTCTATAGGATTAGTTTCAAAAATCAGAGATATACGATTAATATTAGTATGTAAAATTTGGTTCAATAATATGAAAATGATTTTTGGCAAATAGAAACTTTTGACTTTTATTTATCACGGTTAAAAGTAAATAGGGAAATTAAGGGTAAAATGATATCATAATTACCAAAAAACATGTCCTATTTCTATGGGATAAGTATAATTAGACCATAAAAAATCATAGGAATAAAATATGATCCTCTCTGGTCCACATGGATTAGATTAAGACATTCATTATTATTTTATTTAAAGAAGAGTTAAAATAGTTAAATTCAATGTTTAATAACTAAACCATTTTTAATATAGGGTTACACACAATATAAATTCGACTATAAATACTCATTATAAATATAAAAAGATTTCCTATATAATGGTATTTTATTTATAATTTTTAGACATTAAATAATTTAATTTATTTTTGACACAATGAGGATGCAGTAATTTCCTTTTTAATGAAATATTAAACTAATTGATATTATAAATGTCCAAATAAAAGATAATTCAGAATTATGATGAATTAAAATAATTTTATAGGTTAATATGACATTTTAGGGTTTATTAAATATATATTATTCGATTTGATAAAGTATTAACAACATTCAAAAAAATCAAATACTAAATAGTGTCAAATTTAAAATAATTGAGTGTTTTAAACAAAATACTATATTATTAATTGATATAATATTCATAAAAATTTAAGGTTCGGCCAAAGGACATAGATAAAGGTTATATATATTAATAATGAACCACTTGGGGTTTTCAATTCAGTTTATTGTAAGATTATTAATCACATAATATAAAAATACAAAGAGACATGGTAAATGTCAAAATATTTAACAAAGAGTTAAATCTAAAAGATAAGATTAATATGGTGACCTAAACCTATCTAAAACCTATTCATTGGGAGGTTTTCGAACCCCCCCAGCCTTAGCCTCTAAATTAATCACTTTGGAACAATTTGAAAATGAGAATGATTTTATTATAAAATAATATTTCACGATTTTCCTAAATTGACCCTCACCTCTCTTATAAAAGGTCACTTCCCCTTATCTAAAAATCACACCTCAAAATCCATTTGGCTCGGCTAGACTCCTCCAAATATCCTCCAAAATTTTCTTCCATCATCTTATATTCCATCCTTTGGTGATAAAGCCATCCTAAAGAGCCCTTTTGATCAAATCAAAAGGAAGAACCCGAAGAAGAGGTAAATATTTCATCACCTCTTTCAAATTATTTTCTTCTTCCACTTCATATTTCTTTGTTTTTTCCATTCTAAAATAATAAATCCAGTATCTTATATGTACTGTGATGTTATTATAAAAATTTTACAACGAAATTCATTATTCTATCCATCATATGAATGACAAAGTCACCATACGTGCATACGTACAGCTTACCGTCTCCACGTTGTGGTGTTGTTTGTTATTCGAACACTTTATTATTTATATGGGTATAATAATGAGTATAACAAATATAAATAATAAATATAACATTTTATGGATTTTGTATATATTATATACCATCCAATTACATACGATTTCACCATTAATATAATGATATTGTCGCTTGTGCAAATGTATGGATTACCGTCTCCACGAATGCAATAAGATTCATTCCCCATCGTAATAATTCATGAATAAATTTCATTTTATGATTAAAAATAATTTTTTTGAACTAAATATCATTTGGGATATGAATAAAATACATCTTATCCATAAAAAACATGGCTTTCATTACTGAGCATATATAGGGAAATGGATCAGTTAACCCTTGTAACGATGATATTACTAAAATATTATTAACAATGAAATATTAGAGGACCATATATGATATAATATTTATGTATACAGTTTTTATATAATTTAATAACAATTATTTCACTATTATACAATAGTTTAACATACCCTCAAACAAGGAAAAGTTCAAGGTAAAGGTAAATTTCACAATCTCTTTATTATCTGAGGCTGTTTTTACCTAAGTATCTACTGGGACCTCTTTATCATCCACAACCGTGTTTTCTTAAATATGTATTTCAAAACATTATTAATATTTACTAGACAATGGGTTAATTTCATTTGGACCCTTATTTGACCTTATATTTTTTGAAAGGAATCTTTCTGTGGTTTTCCAAACAAGGTACTTTATGATCCTTTCGACAAAATTAAGTTGAGAATGTTTTTTTAACTTATATGGTGTGTGTGGATATTTTCTGCCATTATAACATCGTTGAAGCTTCTATTACAAGATTATAAGAATATTTTTAAAATCAATTTTTTCTTTTATAATTATATTACTTTTAATTGATTTCAAAATTGAAAGAGATATTTCTAAAAAAAGTTTTGATTTCAACTATGTCAACATCCTTTTGATGGATTTTAATCCTCATTGAAGTTGATTTATTATAACATAAATCTTCCATACTGTATTGATGGTTTTGTTCTATGTTTTCCTATGGATGTGTTATTCTTATACCATTCACAATATAGGAATAACGTATTTAAATTTCGTATGCTAGTTTTGATAAGAATGTTTATGTTATGTTTAAACCTTTTCATATGAGGAATGAATTGGACTTAGTATTTGACGGGTGGAGCCTGTTATAGCTCCTCAATGCATCAGAATGTCTAATGAGACAAACTAGTGTCTTGGAACAAGGCCTTGATAAAATCTTATTTTTAGTCTTGGCCCAATGGGCTTGACTATATGGTTATGAAGTCTGGCATTATGCATTCCATCATTATGAAAGTGGCTATTGATATTGCATGTGATTATTCGACTAGTAGAATATCCATGTGAATATGTAAATGGAATTATTTGATTTTATCTTTTCCATATAATTTGGAATTTTATGTTTAAAAGTCTTTTGTTTTAGTATTATAAATTGCCTTAAATGTTTATTCTAATTTCAGAAAGTTTCCATTATATTGTTATCCTTACTGAGCATCTAAGCTCACCCATTTCTATGTTTTATTCTTCCCAGGATGAGAAGAAGTATTTTATGGTTGACCTCTAGGGAAAGGATCATGATATAAGTGTGTTCAAAATGAGAGAAAATGTTGTTGATGTTTTTAATTCATGATTTAATGTAAAAATTATGAATATATCTTGTACTTACAAGGCCACTAAACATATCGGTCTTTCAGCACATGATTACCTGTATCATTCCAATGTTATGTAATAATGCACTGAATCTGGGTAACTAGGGTCAGGGTGTTACAATTACTATTCCTAATGAAATAATAAGGTCATGTTGAACAAAAATAGACCACATGATTTAAAATATAGAATTAATTTTTTATGATTATATTTATATAAGTGGAAATAATTAATTTGAGATTAAAAAGAAAAATGTTATAAAAATTGTTTCCAGAAAAATGTATTTCTAATCCCAAAAATTAAATTATACCAAAATTAGTTATAATGATGATTAATATGTAATTTAATTAGAATATTTAAAATAAAATTATACTTATGTTAATTTACGGTCAAATGAGACTTTTAAAATTATTTTATTTTATGAAAATAAATTACTATTTAAAAAATGATATTTTCCTCTATTCATTGAGAAAACTATCATTTCATAAAAGTAAAAAAAATTACCCATAGCTAATTTTCATATGATTATGTCCAAAATGATATTATTTCACTAAAACTAAATTTATATAATTTAGAAATTAAACTTTTCAATAAAATGTTATCATACACGAGATCAAAATTTAGTAAGAGTAAAACTATTTTTCTTTTTGATTGAAATTTTACATAATATTGATATAATGAATATAAATATATCAAATATAATTAGTGAATATTAATAAGGTATAAAATTTAATATTACATTTACCTTGGATGTTATACCCAACTTCATAAAACATTTGCATTTCATCATATAAATATATTTATGCCAAATACAATCTCAACATGATCAATACACTGAGGTTCTTTAGAGAGAAAAACATATATGTTTTTTTATCATCCAAGAAATTAAATTATTTTAAGATTAGTATTTTTTATATATATTGTTCATAATCCCTAAATTTTCTATAATTTAACTTCTTTAGTTTCCTGTAGTTATTACTTTTAATTGTTTTTTCCCTATGTGGAATCCTATTCTTTACATCAGTAATCATGGAACATTAATTCAATGGTGATTTCTCCTAATTTATCAACATCACATCCCATGATTGTAGATTTCATAGATAACCTATTAGAATCTGACAAGGTTATTTTTACCTTCCATATTGTTTCTCTTGAAACATAATGTAACCCCTTGCTGGTAAGTTCTCTATAATGTTTATTCTTTCTTCATAGATGTATTCCACCAAACCAATCCTTTTGTTTAATTATTGAATTGATTCTATTCATTATTATTGCATGATTATTCCGTCCTTGACGATTATATACTATATATTATGATCCATTATGTGTCATTTTCATCTGCACTATAAGTATCTCTTCATTTATATATCATCTTTCATAGTATTTTTCATGGGTGTTTTTTTAGCATTTTCAACTTACATTCACCCCAAGGAATACTCACTTTTACCTCATTTTTTCATTCTCATCACATGTAGTATTATTCCATTAATATCATGTGTTATATTATTAGTTGATGTATATCATCACACTTTATCATTGGGAACACTTTCATTTATATTTACTGGAAAATTTTCAATACATTCAATTCCCTTTATTTTGGGTTTATATTCATTCTTCTATGTACATTGTATCATCTTACAGTTTCTCCCCCTTAATGTATGACTCTTTTTTCACCAAAAAATAGGCATATTATGGTAATAATATGTACAATTTTGAAAAAAATTCTAGATATCCAAAAATGTAAAATAAACCTTCCTTTTATTAATGTGTTGTAATCTATCAAGATTGATAACCTTGTTAGTTTTATACTAAATGAGAAAAATTTAAAGAATTTGATTTACATTTATTACTCACATCCACCCTTGATAAAATGGTGGGTTTAATTTAATTATTCTATATTTAAATATATTCAAATTTTATATTACAATTTTCATTATCTGTTAAAATAGAATTAGAGAAAAATAACATTTTATAGAGAAATAGTAATAAACTTATTTGACCATTTAGTACATATATCTCTAGAAGATTTCAAGAACTTCTTCCAACAAGAATGATACTTTTAATATAAATTCCCTTTTCAAAAACCCACATGTAATAACTTATTCTATCAAGAGTTTGGGGAGATGTATCTTATTTCAATTATAGATTTATTATTTTTTTACTTTCAATTAATAAAAATTTAGGTTGAAAATAATTTTCTCAACATAAACTAATTTCAAAAAATTAAACCACTTTACATTTCACTTTCCCAATTTCACCTACATTTCATTTGAAAATAAATCATGAGGAATTATAATGTTATTTTCTTATTCAATATTTATGCTTTAATTGAGCATTCCTTTCAATAGTAATTTCTCTATGATATTATTTTAAATTATAAATTTTCTCTTCACATAATTTATTTTCCTTCTATTTCTCAAAAATTTTATTTTTAAATATGTCTTCAACTGGTGAGAATTTTCTAATACAGATCAGTGAAAAATATTATTTCATTGTAAAAAATTATAATGAGAGACTTACACATTTGAAACTTTCTATCAAATTCTTCATCCATTACATTAGCTTCCAACACAAACTATTTTTTCTCATCCTATGGACCTTTGATAAACTCTACATTATATGTGTCAAAATCATTATGGATATTTTTAAATAATCCTATATTTTATATTATAAATCACCATGTGATTGAATAAGAACATAATGTTCATATATTGACCTACATTTCATAAGAGGATACTTTTCAGCAGATATACCTGATAATTTATCACATTTATTATCTTAAACTAATTTTGAATCATATCTATTTTTTGACATTTGATATCATCATAATTTTATTCTTTTATATTATTATTCTTTATGGTTCTATAAAAAACCTTTATATATTCAATTATAGGGTACTCAAATGATTCTTCAATATAAACGTTATATATTAAATATAAAAATATGTAAATATATATTTTTGAACCAATCATAGGTAGATCCTTAATTAATACTAGTTGAAGTACCAAGGAATTGATCTAGTCATATAGAGAAATATGTGTGTGAATCAATGTGAACAAATTTTATTAAATTAATTTTCTCTTTCAATGACCCTTTTATTATTTGAACCTCTACACCTATTAGGGAGAATAGGTCAATTAATTAATTCATTACACAACACAACAGATTATAATTAGTAAATAAACATTAGAAATAGCACGTGGTGTTTTTATAAGGTTCACCCATGATGTTGGTGACTACATCCTTTTTAATTGATTTAGGTCCAAAATACATGTGTTACACTAATATGATAATGTTAATACATATAGGGATCTATCATCTTTTTCTCCTAATAATATATATTAAAATCATATACTATCACCCAAAATGTTCTTTATACTCACTCCCACTAGTTTATAATGAAAATATTAATACTAACTAATGAACAAGTTAATGTTTGTTTTTCTTATATGAAAAAGAATCAAGTAACAAGATCTTCTTCCTCAACAAAGGAATTAGACAAAAAATATATCTTCGATGAAAATATCTTGTATCATGACCTTATTCACTCAATTAGATAGTCATAATGATAAACTAAAATAATTAGAAGATAATTTCATGTTTTATTATTACTATTTGACATAATATCTTCAGGTATAATAATATAATTCAAATTTTAGTACACCATTGCTCTTAACTAGATCTTCCTCTTTTTTAAAATCCTCAACACAATGTATGTAATAGTGTCCACCTTATGCTACTCTCCACTTCATTGTAATTATTTTTCCTTAATTTATTCCTTTGTGATATAAGGGTATCATAGGTATCTCTTAACTTATCCTTTGATGATGATATGGTATATATTAATACAAAATCTTCATCCACATTATGAATCCCTTTTTCATATTCTTACTTTATGTATAAGACACTAAATTTTAGTAATACTTAAAATTATCATTAAGTATTATCTCTCCATATGATCAAAATGTATATGTAGATGACACAATACGAGGGAGGGTGAAATGTAGGTTTAAAATTTTTTTCTCCCTAGAGGTATTTAGTATAAAATATTTTAAACTAATTCAATTAAATAATACTATTAATGTATTAGAATTGTAATTGGACAAGTCCCTGGGTCTGATAGACAAGTTATCATAATCTATAGGTTACAATAAGTATTCCAAATTTTGTAATTGAAATAAATCATATTAATAGTATGAAAACAAATTTACCAGAGTAAGAAATATATGGATTTTAATCACAATGGTTACAATAAACTGAGTAAAATAATTAATGATTCTATCATAAATCGTATAAAATAGTATTTGGTAAATAAACTGATCATAATCATAGAAACTATAATTACAAATGTCATAATCATGAAATAGATTATAGAAATATTAAGATAACAAATGATTCAATTTCTATTACAATAAAACGGTTATGTAAATTAAGTAAATGAATACAATTATTTTAACCAAATGAGAAGGGTATCCAATAACCATGGAATGATGTCCGTTGATTTATACATTCAGTAAATTTTAATGTTACCTGCACTAGGGTAGTCCCTCAATATGATTTTAAGACTTTTTATCTTTATCCCTACAAGCCCTCGATCAAGAATTTGATCGACGCCTTTGACTTCCAAGCCTCAGATACCCTTGATATGTAAAAGATCAGCATAGCTGTCTTCCAATCTATGGAATCCCTCAATCATATTCCAAATTATTTTCATGGCACTAATCAATTCAAAACTCTTGAAATACCTATGTATAAAGAATGAGCACTTCACAACTTGTACTCTTCAGAGTTTTCACATTAGAATAAATTTGATAGATCTCTTGCAAAGTGTCTCTAATTCATCAAATTTTTGAATTTTTTTAAATTACCTTCTTTTTATAAGACAATGTCACAATGGTCATCTTGGATTCCAACATTCATATTTTCTCTAGAAAACCCAGAGGGACATGGATACCTGGAACTTGAACAGTCATCTTATAACTGAAACATCGACATTGGTTAAGAAATCATATCAAAATAGAATACACAACATCATAATGTTTTAATGGTTTTAAATTAATTATGATATTGTTTTTTGGTTGTGATAAAAAGAGTTTCAAAGGATCTAATGATTCTAATTAAGATAGTTAGTATGATTTTTATTATTACAATAATATTGTCTATATGAGAACCGAACAGTGTGTATGATAAAAAGTTTTATTCAGTGTTTTTGAATAAAATCATATCCGTTCTCTTTATCATAATCATGGAATGAATTATATCTACAAAAATCATGATTACAATTATTATCATCGATATATGAAAAAACATAATGATGAATGTAAAACCAAATCCTTAAATAAATTATGTTAAAACAAAATAGGGATTTATATAAAAAACAGTTTGGGATTTCCAAAACAAAATGAAAAGAAAATTAATAAGAATACGTTTTACTCAACAATATCCCCCATTTTTGAAATCAAAACCACTAGTTAAAAAAATAAAATATTATTAAGAAAAAAGATTATATTCCAAAGGGAAAATTTATACTTATCACCCTTTCAGTTTTAAAAACTATTCTAAATATTTCGTTGAATTTGACTAACTCCCCATTAGGATGATAATCCATAAGGATCATATTCTACATCCATTTAAAAAAATACTCCCCCTTACTAAAGGAATTATCCATATGCAATTCTTATTCTACCTTATCCAATTTTATGAGAATATCTCTCTTTTCAAATATATTATCCCCTATATTACTTATTCTCCCCCATTGCGATTTATAAAAAAGGAATAGAGAAAGTCTTATAATTCTTGAAATTGGGTTAGAAAAACAAAATATACAATGAAACTAAATAAATTGATCTTTTAGAATAAGTGAAACAATATTCATCCAAGAAGACATGGAAAATAGTCAGTCAAAAATTATTTATATGAAAAAACCATTTCATTGATGTTTTGAAAGGAATATAAGAAGATTTCAAAAAAATTATTCTCATTTTCCATTTTCTTCTTTAAAAGATCTTGGATAACTTTCTTAACTTTCCTGAAATCTTTCTTGTTTTATTTCAGTTTATCAGGAGACCTCGTATAAGACCTAAACACTTCTTCTGGTTTTGCAAAAAGCTGGTCTAGGGTAAGATTTTTTTTCTTGATATTTCACCTTTTCTTCCAGGGTTAGATGTTTTTCTTCCTATGAGTTGATCATCTGATCCTGAAGTGCAATTCAACCAGTCATCAAAATATTTCAATTTTTCAAATCAATTATCTTATCTTTTTAAAATATCATCTATGACAGTTCAGATTAAATATAATTAAGAGTGTAATAAATTTCATTGAAACCATCATATGGTATGAAATATTAACTTATTAAATCATTTACCTTTCGAGTGGTACAACTAATTAATTTGTTGAATTCAACATGTAGTTCATTCACTAGACTTCTAAAATAATCAATTAAATACTCATGAATCTTGATCTATTCTTCATACTTATGCAACCACATCACAAACTTATTTCAATCCTTTATATGATGATTTTTAATTTCAACACATATTTGAAAATCTTCATCAATATTGACCAGACTTTTCATAAGAATTATGATAGAGTCTGATCTTTAGTTTTGATTTTAAAAAAAATTATTCATTTCAATACTTGGAAAATAAGGAATTGTGTTTTAAATTATAATAATTTCTTGAACAGAATTACGGTCTCTTTTCAAATAGATAGTACTAACTGAATTAGTGTACTCTTCATAATTAGGAAGTTATTAACTATGAATTTTGGCATCTTCATTATCTGAATTTGGATTCTGATTGTCAAAAGATCTAGTTTCATCATTTTTTCCTAAGATACAATGAAAATCTCAGATTAATATTTTTGATTATTTTTATTTTAAGATTATTTTCATTATGACGATATCTAGCATGATGTGTCTTCTGAACACCTTACTATAATTCTATCAGAAAAATACCTATGATCGTGAATAACTTCATTTTCTTCGTTATGTTTTTCATCATTTCTTTATTTATTTTTCAATGTTTATTTTTGTTCTATTTCTTATTTATCATCTCTATCAACCACTTCTATGATATATTTATCCATGTATCTCATTTTAGAGTCCTATTTTTCTCCTAAAAACCTTTCTTGAGATTATTTTGGTGATGCTGATTCACTAACAATTTGTTTTCCTTTTACTTTTACTTGGATAATGGGAATGATGGAATCTTTTTGAACTATTATCATGGAAAAAATTACAACACTAGATTTTTCATCAATTTTCAAAACAATTAGAATATTAAGGATATTAGCCTTTACCTTTTCATTTTATTTTTCTTTTTAACTTCTTTAAGAGTTTCTTCGGTTTGGAGTTTTATAACAAGAGCTTTAGTATGATTAAGACTGTACTGTGAGTCTCCTTATTTACTTTCATCATAATCTTTTCTCCATTTCGATGCAATCTCATCATTTACTTACTTTTTTTTCATTGGATTTTAGGAAGACTCAAACTTTTATTTATTTTATTTCCCTAAAACAATAGACACTAATTGTTTTGGAATTCTATAGCTCCCTTGAACTATTACTTTTGGAGCATCAGTTTCAACATCTTTAACAATGTTCTTTGATTCATGAACAAAATGAAACATAAATATATTTACCGTATCATAACTAATCAAAGTAAATCTAATATTCCTTTGTACTAAATTGGACAGAATATTACAAAGCTTCAAGCTTTCTAAAATAAACTTACTCAAAATTGGTGGAAACATAACTAGTTAAGGCTTAATAACATAACATTTCAAATTGTTCACGATTAAAAAAATATAACCCATCAAATTCATCTTTCTAAAATTAATAATGTAATCCATAAAGATTTCATCCTATTTTTTTATGGTTTCTATATCACCACATAAAGGGATTAAAAAACCTTGCATCCAGAGGGTTGTAAGGTGATTGTGTGCTGAAATATGAGTAGTTTTCCTTTTGGTCTCATGATCATTAAAAATTCATTGTTTGAATATACTCTTAATTAATATTTCCTTTTAGTTTTGACACATGTGAGAAGGTAAAAATGAATCACCCTCTGATGGTATACCTAATAAGTTTGCCGCTTGTTTTCAAAACATGCTTATCTCTCTATGGTTGATAAAAAAAGATACTTTTAAATCCTCTTCAAATTTCACTGAATTATATAACATTATTACATCATCTATAATAATCACATCTTGATAGGTGTTGAGTATTTCAACACTGAATGATTCATTTTCCATAGAATTGAATAATTCTATTCATTTAAGAATCATAGTTATCAAAAAACATTATTTTGACTAAACATTCATGAAATAACTTCTTTTTTAAAAAAAATCTTTTAGAATATTTCGTTTCAGAGAATTTATTGATGATTTTGACATGACTACATTGATAATCAAATGAGTACGGAATCTTTTAGACATGGCTATTTGATGAGCAGTAGGGCATCGATGTAAAGTAGAGACTACCGGTATAGGATAGGGCAAGGGGTCCCTTTATATAGGTGAAGAAAATATTACCATTGAGATTCTAAAGCTCATATTTTATCTAGTTGATCTGGTGGTTGAGATAAAACAACTCTTCAGGTTTTTAATAAAAAACAAAAAAATGATCATATTCAATATGATTCATATAAATGTTTTAAATAAAAATGAAATACCAACCAAAAATTAATTGGAATTAAATGAAACGTAATGGAAATTAAACCTTTTTGAATCTTAGGAATGATTTTTTGGTTTCTATGGAATATTATTAAAAAGGTAATAAAACTTTTTAAAAAATGGAAACAAATTTTCAGTAAGAATATTTTTGAGTACGAAAAAAATGGGTACGAAATAAAATGGGTACAAAAATAATTTTATGTGTACAAAAATATTTTAATGTTAATAGTTAATAAAACAAAAAAAAAAATTGAGTATGAAGAAATCTATTATGGAAATATTTTTATTTCCAAACATTATGGTTAATAAAAACTTTGGTTATGGAATTTTTTGGTTACAAATTTTTTTTTCTGGGAACAAAATATTCTGAGTACAAAATTTTATGGGTACAAAAATTTCTAAGAATCAAAATTCCTGAGTATGAAAATTTCTATGTAATTTTTTTTATTTATGATAATTTTTTATAATGAAAAACTCTAGTATGAAAATTTCTGGTGTGAAATTTCTATGAAAAGGAAATAATAAAAACATTAATCCTAGGTATTCCCCCATTAAAATTGAGTAACATATCTAAGGATATGATTTAAACAAGAAGATTATATGAATGAATACATTCTCATGGTAATTTTTATCTTCTATTTAATATATTTAAGTATATTTGAAGGTAATGGTGTTGTGAAAATAGATGCAAGTTGTTATTTCCTTCCAAAAAAATTATAAAATTATATCTCCATTAAGTGTGTGGTCTCTAAGAATGTAATGCCTAAAATCTATTTGTTCTCACGTGAGTGATGTGAATGAATTTTTCTTAAAGCTATGTGACTACTATTATCACATAGTATTTGATTTTTAGTAAAACTCATTCCATAATAAGTGAGTGTGTGTTGCATCCACAACACTTGAGCACAAAAACATAATGCTACTATATATTCGTCTTTAAGATAAGAAATTTATACATTTTTTTGATTCATACAAGACTAAGAATATAATGAATCACTTAATAAATGAAAATTTATAGATGTTCTGTTTTAATACATTTTACAACAACCAAATTCAACATCCACAAAACTTATTAATTCAAAATATTTTCCAGAAGAATAGAGTAGTTTTAAATTCATGGTTCCCATTAACTAAAAAAAATATTTTTTATAGCTTTTAAATGGGATTTCTTTGGTTTTCTTGATACCTCCACATAAGAATACTGAATAACAGTAAGTCTAGATGACTGGAGGTTAATCATAGTAAGCTTCCTACCATCCCTCTAAAAGTTTTTTGATTTACTAGTTGTCTATCTTGAACAATTTAAAGATTATTATAGGTATCAATTGGAGTAATAATACTGTTAGTATTTTCATATCCATACTTTTTAAGAAGATAGTTAATATACTTATGTTGGGATATTTAAGTCCCTTCTCATTTTTTTAGAAGAATAAAAACCAAGAATGGATGGTAATGTAACGTCCTAGTTCCGGAAGCCGCCCGGAGGTGCCCCATACCTGGTTGGTCACATGGACTCAAGTGAGTTTCCCCGAATGCTAGAGGCTACCGACTAGCAATGAGGGCCTAGGGTGTGATAGTGGGGAAACTATTCCCTCATTGGCAGAGTAACACAATAGAAGTAAGCAAAAACTAAAATATCAGAAGCAGTAATAATCCATGAAAAATTAAACAGTGGAAGACTAGAAATAATAAACTGGAGCACACATACATTTGAATAATGCATGATACATATATCTTGGAAAGCATCCAAACAAATCACAATGCTGGAATACAAAACAGTACCAAACCAAAGTAAAAAAATAAAATAGATAAACACCTCCCCAGTATCGCAATCAAATGCTTGGTCCCATGCTCCCCATCTCCATAGTAATCAAGTACCTAAAGTAGAAGGGCGCTTTCCCTTATCTATACCTGCAACAATATAATCCGTTTGTCCCAAAAAGAATGGCCCAAATAGGTTGTCAGACTAAATCTCAGTAGGCAACCACCACAAGATCTATGCCTAACAATCAGTGAATATATGGTAGGTAACAAGTAAAAGGATGAAGTAACAATGAAGTACTCAGTAGTAAACAATCCACAGTTTCAATGCATTCAGTTTCATATACCAAACAACAACTAATAAAAGTAGGTAACCCTCTGGGTAGTACTCTCAGACAAACCCCTATGGTTCAACCAAAACTAGGATAGATATTCCCAAGCCTCTATGAAGAAGCAATCACCGTCAATTCCCCATATAGTCTTTCAGGAGTAACAACAGGTGCTTTGAGGAAAAACTAAATGTAAATTCCTCATGTGGCCTTGTAATGTATCTATAGACCCTCTGAGGGAGCACTCAATTTCAACCCTCCCTTTGGTCTCGTAGTGTGATATTTATAACAGACACTCATGGAAATCCCTCAGTATCAATTTCCCCTAATGTCTAACTACAATAGGTTCCCACAATCCCGTGTAAAGAAAACATGCACAAACGATGAACATAAGAAAAATTGAACCCCTGGGACTACTTGGATAACAATATACAACATATCAGTAAGTCAGATAATATAAAACACTCCATCCTACAATACTAAGAATGAAAAAAATAGCATCCTAAAAGGAAGAACTAGACCAACTGTCAAAATAAGCAACGAGGGAAAACCCTCCAAGTCATAGAAATTAACCCCACTCATATGAAATCAACATCTACTTAAGCATACAAGCATAGAAGAGAATTAAAAAGGCTAAGACCATAAATATGAAAAACCTCGTTCAAGGGTTTTTGGGAAATTTTTCACATAAAACTCAAAGACTATCTATGGAATGTCACAAACCACCTACCTTGATGTTGGGAGATCTCTATACATGAACCTCAAGCCTTGAATGACCCAAGAAAAAGTAGATATACAAAAACTCCTAAAACTTTCAATGGAGGATAACTTGAGAAAGTAGAGGAATCAGGAAATGAAGCTCCATAAGTAGGAAGAGATTACCGAGGAAATACCAATGCAATTTATGGAGGTTGAATTGGAGAACCGTTACTTTATCAGGGGCTTGGGGAAGAAACACAGTTGTATGGGTGCTCTCAGTCGAAGAAGTCAAAGAAGAAGATGTTTATGTTGATAAGATCCCACCCCAGTCCATTTAATGAAAAAATTAAATACACGGTGTGTACTTACCCTTACTAAGAAATGCTTTAGGTGGCCTCCAGGTCACCGCACAAGGTCGTGTGCAAGGCTGCTAGATGGCTAGCGCATGGCTACCCGTGGTAACCGAGTATACAGCGTGTACTGAAAAAGTTTCTAGAAATTATTCTATTTTATCAAAAACACCTGAAAAATAAAAACATATCTGAAAAGAAGATCCAGGTTCCTACAAACGTCCCCCCTTAAAGAAATTCGTCCCCAAATTTCCTTAGTAAGGAAGCATGGATAAAGAAACACTGAACAACTCTGGCCACTGAGATCGTACATCGACCTCCCTCTCCCAAGTCTCGTCATGTACTCACCTATGCTTCCATATCACCTATACCAGATGAACATACCAGCTAAAAAGAACCATCTTACTTTGATCGACAATCCAGATAGGATTCTCCTCGATCGAGGCATTCAAAGGTTGATAATAAATTTTGGAAAACACATTAGATGTTGTAAGTTAGTATTGTTTGAAAACAAAATGGTCATATTCATCAAATTGGACATGTATTATTTCTTCAATAGTAGAATAATTTTTAATAAAAAATCTATATTCCTTGAATGTAGTGGAATAGCCTAAAAATATGCGATCATCATATTTGGGTTCAAATTTGTGTAAATTAATTTTTGTATTCAAAATGAATATTTTTCATCTAAATACTTTGAAGAATGAAACATTCGGTTTTCAGTCAGTCCATAACTCATAAGGTGTTTTATTAAATAATGGTCAAATTAAAACGTCATTTATATTATAGTAATTAGTATTCACAGCTTTAGCCCAGAAATGTTTTGCAATAAAATATTTTCTCAACATGGTTCTTGTTATTTCTTAAGGAATAAGATTTTTTCATTTAACAAAACCATTCTTTTTAGAATTTATAGAAGTTGAAAAGTTATATGTAATTCTATTCTTACTACAAAAGGATTCAAAATCAGAATTTTAAAATTCTCTACCACAATCACTATGAATAGTTATCAATTGAAGGGTTTTTTGATTTTTGACTTTGGCGAAAAATGTTTAAAAATAAAAATAGACTTCAAATTTCATTGCTAGGAAATAGACCCATGTGTATCTTCTGTAATCTTAAAAAAACAAATACATAATAAATTCGTTTGATACATCCATTTTTGTAGGACCAAATAATTCAATTTTTACTAACTGTAAAGAATTAGTTGTTGAGACTTCAGTAATAGATTTAAATCTAGATTTATGTTGCTTTCCATATTGACAAGGGTAACAAAATTTTTTAGAATCAAATATTTCATTTAGTAGATCCTTTAAAAGTCTTTTATTTGATAATTTATATAATTTCCTATGGTTTCAATGTTCAAATATTAAATGTTATAACGTAGATTAATCTTCCATTTCTCAAAGGGAAGGTAATTCTAGGATCCTAAGATCTTCTAGTTTTAGTGTATAAACATTCTCATGCCAATGGGTAAAAATAATGCATTCATTCTTGGAGTTGTATACTTCTCATTTATCATTCCTAAAATTCACACGATAACCTTCATCACATAATTGATTTTTCTTATAAGGTTTTTCTTTTGACCTTTTTAAAATAAAACATTTAGAATCAAATCTTTTCCTTGAATAAAAATATTACCTATACCAATAATTGTTCATTGAACATTGTCTCTGAATATAACTCTTCTACCTTCATTTCATTAATATTTTTAAAAATAAATTGTTATTAATCAAATGACAGGAACATCCACTATCCATGTACTATGATTTTTTTGTATTTTTTTTCCTAAAAATAAAACGATTGGACTTTTGGAATCGAAAATTTCTTGGATCCAGAAATGTTAGAAAACAAAATATTTGGAATCCATATTTCTATAAAAACAATGGGCTTTATGGAACCCTAAATATTTAATTTTGTTTAGGTGAAAAAATTTATTCCAATGAACTCCACAATGAAATTTTGTTCAAAAGGGGGCATTTTCAGAAACAATGTAATTATTACCAAAAATTGGTTTTGAATGAGTATATCCCATTCATATACTATTACATTATGGATTAAGGTGTTTATACATTTTATCAAATGATTCCTTACCATGGTAAAATTGGATAAGAGTTTCTTTAAAGAAATTATTTTATGCATTAGTCTTGTAAATAAATTTTTATCCACATTGATATTAGTTCTAGAGTTGAGTATTTTTTTCAAAAGAATTTTTTTTAATAAATGATTTTTTTAAAATAATTAGAAAGCTTATAATTCTCAAAATTAACTTCATAATTGTTTTGAGAAATGGTAAAAATATCCATGTAATTATTATCATGATATTTAGAGTTATCTGATATTTTTGGTCATGGCATTCATTTGGTAATTTCATATCTCAATATCTTTATTCACTTTTGAATTTCCATTTTCAAGTAATTTTTCAAATAATGAAACTTCATCATATAAAGGTAAAGTATTATGATCACTGGAGGAATTGTATTCTTTTTTAGAAGATACATAATTATATTCATTTGGATAATTAACATTTAAATGCATATTTATATTAAAGAATCATAAGTTTTTTCATTAGCTCTAAAACATTAACTTTCAAAAGGTAGGCATGTATAGAGACCAATATTCATTTTATTTAAAATTTATTCTTTTGAAGAATTATCAGAATAATCACCTCCACTTGAACTTCATGATTCATTATATTTCAAATCATTCTAACCTTTTTTCATATAATAGTTTTTTATTTTAAGAGAATGTCATTACAATATATCACAATTAGGTCTAATATTCCATACCATCTTGCATTCATAACATGTAACTTCAGAATATTTCCTATCACCTTTATCCTTGTTAATATTTTTATATAAATATTCAAAATCATTCTTTCTAACTTTTTTATTAATCCATAATTAAAAATAGCTATTTCATTCATATACATTTCAAAATCACCAGAATTAGATTAAAAACTAACATTCTTCATTCCAGAAGACAAGATAATATTATCTAGTGTTAGAGAATAAATAGAATTTTTATTATAAGTTAAAGATACTCCACCATTCTTTTTCTTGACATTCTCAACATCTCTTTTCAATCTTCCTTCAAATTGTAAAATAGTTCTAATAAGATCCTCAAGAGTAATCTTTGTAATCTTCCATGACTCATCCACTGTTGTAGTCTTGAATTCCCATTGATTGGTCATAATATATATTATCTTTTCTAAATTATTTTTATGTTCTCATCCTTTCTATCCCACTGATTGTAAGCTATTGACTATAGTTAGGAATCTCTATTGAACATTTTTAACTGGTTCTCCATTAAAAAATTCAAAAGCATGATAGTCATCTCTAAGAATTTCTCTTCTAGTTTCAACATCCTTTGAGGTTCCAAAATGGGCAATTTATAATTTATTCCAGATATGATTTTCTACATCACACGATGATATATGACTATAGATATTTTTAGTCCTATAACACAATAAGTTATTTTTCACTTTTTAATTCAATTATTATTCCTATTTTTCTTGATTTTTGAATGTATTCACTACCTTATCAAGAATTCTGTAATGTGTAGTAAGTCGGAAAAAGTTATAAAATCCTGTATTGATTGCATACGTCTTCATTCTATCTCTCTAGTATTCGAAATTAGCTCCATAAAAAATTAGTGCTCTATTTGGACTAAAATTATTAATTCTAAAATCATTTAATCCTTTCATAATGAAAATAATACAATACTATTTCCAAAATACAGGTTAGTGTATAAATATTTATGAAAAAAAAATTATAACAAACCATGCAAAAGAAAAATAAATAAATACATTGGAATCCTCCTCTAATACCAAATGTGAGTATCGACATTATAGAGATTTTTCGATAATACCAATTTAAGGATAGAAATGTATATATTGATGAAATAATATAAGAGGGGGTGAATTTTATCTATAAAAAAAATTATACTTAGATTTATTTAGTTTAAATAAATTAAAACTAATTCAATTCACTAAACCTCTTAATGCATTAAATGAACAATCAGATAGGGACCAGGTACCAAGGGATATGGTATCATAATGAATAAGTTTCGATATGTATTCCATAGGTCATAATTGATGTAAATCATATTCACCGTAATAAAATTATTTAAACAAGGTAAAAAATATATGGATTGTAATCATAATGGTTATGATCAAAAGAGTGAAACAATTGCGATTTCCTCATAAATGGTATAAAATCATATTGGGTTAATGAAATGATCATAATCCTATAAATGTTATTTAAAAAGATATTAATCACAAAATAGATAATAGAAAAACTAATATAAAAGACTATTTACTTTCTATGACAATATAATAGTAAAGTAAAAAATGTAAATGAGTAAAATTCTTGTAACCCAAATTGAATAAAATCCAATAAACTTTGATAGAGGTCTCTTGATATATACATTCATACAATGCATTCTTACCCACACTAGAGTAAGCCCTCAATATGATGATCAACCTCTATCTTTCTATCCTTGTAACCCCTTGATTAATAAGGTGATCGACACCTATATCTTTCTTGCCTCAAAAGACCTAGATCCATAAAAGATTGTCACAACTGCCTTCCAATCCATGAAATCCCTTAATCATATTAAAAATGATAGGTATCACACTAAGAAAGTAAAAAACTCTTAAAATTCATTAGTATATTTAATGACTAGTTCTAAACATGTACTCTTTAGATTCTTAACAGAAAGTAACAATTTTATAGAGCTCTTGTATAGTGCCTCCAATTCATCAAAAGATTTGAGCTCAATTAAATGACTTGGTATTTATAGTCAAAATTCCCAATGGTCATCTTGTTTTCCAATTGTCAGTTTTTATCAAGAAATTTCAGAGGTACATAGACACTTGACGCTGTAATGTTCATCTTATAACTGACACTAGGAAATCATTTTAGAAATCATATTGAAATAAAATGCATGTCATCATTTTGTCTTAAATGATTTCAATTAATTATGTTATAGTTTTTGTGTTATGATAAAATGTGTTTGAAAGGATCTGACAATTCTCTTTATGAGAGTCAATATGATTTATATTGTTACAGTAATATTTTCAATACAAAAACTGAATAGTTTGTATGATAAAAAATTTTATTTGGTGTGTATGATAGATATCGTATCCAGGATCGTTATGATAATCATGGAATGACATATTTATATTAATCCCATGAGTAGAATTATTATCATATGTATATGAAAAACATATTGATGATAGGTAAGACAAACCCTTAAATAATGTGTGACAAATCAAAATATGGATCTGTTTAAAAAATGAGATATTGTAATTTCAAAAGCAAAAGGAATTGAAAAGTAATAATAATTAATTTTACTGAACAGTCTCTCACTCTATTATTATTCACCTTATTTAGACCAAATCCTTTTACACAAATTATTACATGACTTATAAATAAAAATTTCCATTAATTACAACAAAATGATCATAAAATCCTTATTTCATTAGAAGACTAGGTTAATAATATATAAAGGGAAACTAAAGATGGAATACTTATTTTATTCTCTATATTTATCTCCTAAAATCCATTAGATATCCTTATTGTATATAGGATGACTTGGGGAATACATGAAATAATGGGTTAAGCTAAAAATCCCAACAAGGTAATAAACATGATAAAAAAGAATAATATGTGAGTCAAACCTATAACATGATATCATAAAATTGAATTCACATGAGTAATCACATGGAAACCTAATGTAAAGAAAATGGTATCATAATATCATGTAATCATAGTAAAATGTGTTAAAAAAATTAAATATTAAATAAATAAATATCAAGGATAACTTCCTTGAATAAATCAAATGGTGAACAGAGTATAATAAAGGATAAGGATCATTCCCTAATCCTATAAATGATGGATAATGAGACTAAAACATTACCCATTGTATTGGATAGGTATATAATTTCACTCCCACCAATCATAATAATTTCATTCACATGAATATGCATGTCACATGAGGATATCAATCATATGTAATAAGAATAAGAGTAATCCATGGAAAGAAATGGATTTCATAATCTTATCTCTTAACAAAATAAAAAAAGATTCATTAAACAAACAATTTGAGAGATGGTTATAAGGCCTATATTACCCCATAAAAGGAAAGGTAAATAATCTAGGCATACCAGTTAGAGGAATATATTTTTAAATTATAATCGTTCCATAACATTAAATAGATAGAAAGTGAGTTAGATGGAGAATGTTCATAACTCGAAGAAAATGGTGTGTTAGAGAGATCCCTTACCTTGATCCTGATTTGTATCATGCATTCATTATATTACTAAATTATAAAATTATTTTAATTATTTAATTTCTTATGAAAATATTTCAAGTTTATTATTCCTTTTATTATAATTGTTACCATTTTTAATTACATGAGCTATTTATTTTACGTCACAAGTTTTAATGATAACTAACTCATATGTCCAAAATCACAATGTTTTGTGGAATGAGGTCAAATATATTATTAATTAATAATCTCTATAATTGTAAATATTAAATAATTATCATTTAATTATATAAATTATACTTTTTAAACCAACTATGAAATATTGTTATAAAAAATTAACTACATTTGAAACTTAGGGATGGTTGGTTGTACATACGCATGAGGTATGTTTCCATTTCCCAATGATAATGATTGAAAAATGGTAAGTTCAATTTTATATTTTAGGGGTTATAATTATAGAATTAGTATCATATTATTTCTTTAAATACCATTTCACATACCATCCATGCAATTTAATAAAAAATAAAATCACTTCGTGAGGCTTTAGTCTGTTGTACACACAAACGAAAATATCATTTATTCAATGGATGGTTAGGTAAGAATTTAAATGAAAAATTTAATTTCTAGAATTATTAATATGTAATTAATATCATATATGAACATAAAATTAATCTTTATTACCTTATATATAAATCTTAAGTGAAAAATTAATATCATCATTTTGCAAGGTGGTAGTTCATCGTACACATGGGTGACATTATCATAATTCCTACTGAATAAAATGTACAGAAGTATATATGATATTATTATTATTATTATTAGAGTATAATCATATCATAAATTTCATATATAATCATTATATAAATCATTATATCAATTCGTGAGAATAGGCTATGGAAAATGAGTCATGTCTGTTCACAAGGCTGTAATCCACCATACACAAGATCAACGACATCATTTCCCATTTGGGGGAGAAGTATATGGTTGTAGGTCATGATCATGAAATAAAAACATAGATGTATATAGAATATAATTAACTTATTATATCATCATTTATTAATAATATTTCAATTGGGTGTAAGAATAAATAAAACTATACCCTCGGTTAAGAACAAAACCTCCTTTTCCAAAAACCACTCTTGGTTTGCCCCAAAATCCTTACATGTTTGGATTTATGACCCAAAAAAATATTCTAGGATAATGGGCGAGAAGAATATATTATTTTTTTATTTCCACCCAAAATTGGGTTTTTATGTGTGTATAGGTGGGGGGATATAGTGAACTTTTATAGGTGGCTGAAAGGATACACATGGGATTTTTGAAAAGAAGGAATTTCACCCGTGTTTTTCTTATTCTAAAAGGACAAAAATGGATAATATTCAATACATTGAATATTTGATGTATAAATATGACCATATAAAAGGAATTAGACAATATTTATCCATTTTTACCCATAAATATTTAGTATAACCTCGTGTAAACCTTTTTTTACCTTAACCATAGTAAATAATTTTTTATTTTTTACTATACATTATTTTCAAAAATTGAGTTGAAATTAATAGAAAACATAAATCATACTAATTGTGAATATAGAGTTCATTTTTTAAAAATTTATCAAACATAATTTTAAGATGTAAATTTTAAAATAAACCGACAGAAATGTCAAAAAATATTTTTCCAAAAGAAAAATATTCAAAAGATGAAAAAAAACTAAAAATTCAATATACAATTGTATGTAATGAACTAATTTGGATTAATTAATATTTAATTGAACTACTGTTTATTTTAAAACCAGATTAAAATAATAGTTATTGAAAGTGTAGTAAAAGAAAAGGTTATTTTTTAAAAATAAATATGAAAAAAATTTGAAAAAAAATTATTTTAAATATTGTCTACAAAGAGTGACTGAACCACCTTTTAGAAAAATACTATTTTTAAAAAAATATTTATTTTGCTTTAAAATGGTTATTAGTTATATCCAATATATATATAACCATTGATTATATTTTATATGTGTTTAAACTATATTGTTTTTCAGAATTTAGTTATTATTATTCATACCTTCCAACTTAACATATAGGTTATAATAACCATGATTGAATAATAATATTTTAATAGAGTATCATGTTTTGTTTAACCCAAAATATGTGTGCATAAAAAGCTATTGAATATAATGAATTTATTTAAAATGAAAAGTATCATAAATTTTCTCTATGTTAACTTCTCTCCCCCTTAAATAAAGTTTCCCTCAAAATTTCATATTATATTATAATGTGAAAACAAGCCAGGGAAGTTTTGTTTCATTTCCTCATCTCGTTCCCACGTTGCATCCTAAAAATTGTCCTTTGTTCACTACACTTTGACTATGTCAGATGTCTTTTTTCATTGAACTTTGTCTCTACAATCCATAATCTCTATCAGATGCTCCCCATATGAATGGTATTTCTCAAATGGTACAACATCTTAATTTAGTACATGTGAGGGGGTTTCTATGCAATTAATCAACAGGGATACATGAAAAACATCTTGTGATTGAGATATGTTATGTGGGATTTATAGTTAGTGTGCCACCACTCTGATGCAATCAAGGATATCGATGGGGGTTACGTATATAGGACTAATATTTACCTTCTTCCCAAACATCATTAATTTATGAAAGTGCCCAGCCAGAGTATTGTATCACTGAGATGGGGAGGGGTGAATCAGAGATAATATTTATTCTTTTATGTTTCCATTAAATTGAAGCAACCTTCACCTCGTATTAGGGATTTCAATTCCCTATTGAGAAACAAATAAAAAAACATCCAAAGGAACACAAAGATTAAATTTTTTCACTATTCAATAAGATTAGCTGCATCCTTGGTAAGTTTTGAAAAATATCCAATACCATAAAATCAAATATGAAAAAAATACTTGGATTACAATGAATAGGATCTACCCTTTCACCCATGTATCCCTATGAAAAAATCCCACTAGTGTCTGTGCTCCCTCTTAGCACAATAAAGTAATACAATTATTTTGTAACAACTCATGTTACTTACACTTATTTTCAATTCCACAAATGTATTAAAATTGTAATACAATTCCACAATTCTAGACCCATAATAAAGGTAAGAACTACCTAGAAATTGTTATGAAACAATTTTCCCAATTCCTCTGAGTACAGTTCTTTCAAAACTAATCTCCCAGTCTGATTCATTCAATAAAAAACTCCCATTTTGGTTCTTTCAAAATAAAGAACCCATTCCAATTCATTCAAACAAATCCCTCATTCAGATACATAGTAAATAAAGATCCCCAATAGATTCTTTAAATAAAAGCTCCAAATCCAATTTTCGGAAAGTAAAAAACAGAGTAAAATTGGCACCACTTCAATTCTAAAATAAAATTTTCATACCGAAAAGAGTATGAATGAATCGAAAAAACACAGGGCAATTGTCAATCCGAACAGAATTTAACTCTCCTTATATCTAGAAACTCGGATCTTCTCTCTCCGTAAGTCACATAAGTACAATGTACATGTTTCCCTTTTATAGGTGGGAAAAACATGTTTAGGCAGGAATCCCAAAACACTTTCCCGCTTACTTAAATTCACCCAAATATGAATTTCTCCAAAAATCTTGGAGAAATTATGAGTTCATCAATGCTTCTCGATTCATCATGAATCTTCTAAAATATTCATCTATTCTTTTCCAGACTCCCATTTCAAATGTTAATATAATTACAATTGATGAGCAATACATGGGTCTCATTCTAATTCCCTTATACTGCATTCTTCAAAACAATGCTTGATACCATACCAATTTAATGTGTTTGAATAAATTCCCATATCTAATTGAGATACAATCACTCTTAAAATAAAGTCTCCCCTTGAAAATTCATTCATCTACCTCCACTTTAATTTTTGGCACTTGAACCTCATGATAAAACACATCATCACATTCAGAAACCATTGCTTGAATCATGACTACCTTCATGAATTTGAATTCATTAAGGATCAGCTTTAGCATCGTCAGACCTCAATTAGAATGTATTATAACTAGCCATTAATTTCTGCTAATTTATTTTGATATCAACCCAAGAAATATATTTTCTGAATACATATGGTCTGGATACTATTATACAGAATATGATAATATATGGTTATGTGCATTCAGGTTACGATCATTCTAGTTACGATCATGCTGGATATAAAAATCCTAGATACAATCATTTTGGTTACGATCATGTAGGATATGATCATTTTGGTTACAATCATGCTGGATATGATCATCCTGAATATGACCATTCCGGTAATGATCATACCAGATATGATCATCCTGGTTATGATAACGTTGGATTCGATCATCATAGATATGATCATTCTGGTTACAATCATGTATGATAAGATCATCCTGGATACAATCATTCTGGTTATGATCATGCTAGATACGATCATCCAAGTTATGATCATGCTGGATATGATAATCCTGGATATGATCATTCTGTTTATGATCATACTGGATATGATTCGTTTCTGATTGTTTTGAAAAACAACTTGAATACAAATATTTTTGAATTGGAAGTATCTATTTCACTTCTCATTCCTTCTATCATGCTGGAATCATGAGTTCTCACATCAACTCATGATTTGCATGAAATAAAAACTAGAAAATCATCGTCACAATTAACATTGGTGTGATTATATTCAAAACAATCCGAAAAAATGGTTTCCACAAAACAATGGGAAGTGATTTCCTTTCTTCATAAAATTCCTTGACCACAAAAATCATTAATAGAAAAAAACCATTGTAGGAAACAAGAAACATTAATAGAAAAAACCATGCTATCTAAAATAGTTATCATGAACTCCAATTTCGTTTCTTCATTCTTCATGGAAAACATATCGATTTATTTTCCTATAACCACTCCAACAAACAGTCAGAATGGTTGACACACTAAACAATGCTGAATTCACATCTTACCCACAACTCTCTCTTTTGTGAAATAGATTTATGAAACAAAACAATTATTTCCCTTGAAAAACAATCCAAAGGTAAAGTTAGAGGGGATAGAAACACATACCTCAACCATGAAGAGAAAGAGGCTGGAAAACTATGTTCAACCACATTTTTGAGAATGATTCATTCGATAAAGGTTTTGTGAAGATATCAGAAACATGTTCCAATGTTGGAACTTATAGTAGATTCAATTAATTCTTCTCCACATTCTTTTTGATAAAATTATATTTGATATCAATATGTTTTGAATGAGAATGTTGCACAAGATTCATGGTGAGATTGATTATACTTTGATTGTCACAACCCAAGAGCAAGGGTAACATCACTTCTATAAGTAAATCTTCTAATTCTGTTTTCATCCACATAAGTCGAGTAGCTGATTGATTAGTAGAAACATAATTAGCTTTATCCATACTAAAAGTTACTGAGTTTTGATTCATCTAATGAAAACTAACACAATTATTTCCCAAACAAATACACCACCATATGTAGATCTTATATCATCAACATTTCATACCCAATCTGCATCAAAATACCAAAATAAATCAATACTATCTGAGCTGTTATACCTGATTTGGAATTCTGTTATGCCTATGAAGTATTTGAGAATTATTTTTTAGAAATAAGATGTAATTCTCTCGAAGCAATTTGAAATATTTCACATAAGGTAACAACATAAAAATATAAGGTCTTGAGGCAGTCAAATACAATAGACTTCTAATCATCTTTCGATACTCTTTTAGATCTACTTTATTTACATCTCTATATTTACTCAGATTTGTTCCCACTGAAATGGGAATGGATAAAGGTTTTGAATTTTCCATTCAAAACCTCTTGAGAAGTTTTTTTCATACTTTTCTTGGTATAGGAAAATGCATTATTTATTTTTATAAAATTGTAACCCAAGATAGTATTTAATTTCTCCCTACATGGAAATTTCAAATACATTCTTCATTTCTTCTACAAATCTCTAACAGCTTCCATCATCATTCCCAGCAAATATAGTATCATCAACATAAAAAATTACAATGAGTGAATACTCTTAGCTTCCACTGATGTAAATATTCTTATCCACTCATTGTTAAAATTCATCTTTCTTAAGCATTTATCCAATTTGGAATACCATAACCCTAGAGCTTGTTTTAGGCCATACAATGGATTTTTCAATATTCACATATACCCTTCATCTTTTCTAATAAAATATCAACAGTTTTGTTCAATATAAACATCTTCTTCAAGATCACCATTTATGCATGCGGATTTAACATCCATTTAAAAGATCTTGGAGCCTCATTGTGAGGAAATAACAATAAATATTAAGATTTTTTCAAGTATTTCCACTAGAGAAAATGTTTAATCAAAATCAATACCCTCAATCTATCAATACCCTTTGTAAACGAATCTTGATTTGTTTCTTATAACTTCACCTTTTTCATTCAGCTTGTTCTGGAAAACCCATTTCGTGCCAATGATGTTTTTGTTTTTAGGTTTGGGTATAAGTTCCCACGTATTATTATTTTCAATATGGTCTAATTATTCATTCATCGATTGAACACATTCCGGATTATTAAAAGATTCATTCACATCATTCAGTTCCAACTTTGAATACAAAGATGTATGTGTAATGGAATTTGTTGTTATTATTGATTAACCATCTCATGGGGATCTCCAATAATATTTTTTTCTTCCACATGTTTCCTTAGCCTTGGATAAGTTATTTTTTTCTTCCTCATCACTATAAATTGATGAGTCAGATTCTTCACCATTATTTGAATTACAATTGTTTGTATCCTTATTAGAATTATCTTCATCAACTTGTTTAACATTATTTTCCTCCTAAACATGTTTCCCTTTCTCAGATACTTCATTCAATTTTACATCAACTAAATAAGAAATTCGTTTTGTTTTTTATTAAAGAATTTGTATCCTCTTCCTTTTAGGTAATATCCAAGAAAGATTTCATCCTCACTTTTTTGCTCAAACTTACTATAGTTTCCACCTTTCGTCTTTATAACATAGGGACATCTGAAAACTCTAATATTTTTCAAACATGTAGATTTTCCATAATATAATTCATAGGGATTCATGCCTGATTAAGCCCTATAGAAACAATGGTTCTGAATATAAACAGTTGTACTCATGGCTTTCCTCCAAATGCAATGAGAAATACTAGGCTCAAGTAAAATGGGTTTTCCAATTTCCACCAAGCTTCTATTATTTCTTTCAGCAACCCCATATTTTTGGGGAGTATATGGGGAGCTATACTCCTACAGAATTCTATGCTTATCAAGATAGTTTTAAAACACTTAACTTTTGTACTCACCACTATTATCAGTTCTCATCTTCTTCCCAGAATACTCACATTCTTTCTCAACTTTTCTTCTGAAACTTTTAGGAATTTTCAGAGCATCTGATTTGTGTTTCATGTACATAACACAAGTAATTCGAGTAAAATCATCCAGGAAATTAATGAATTACTTATCTTTATGTGTGTATTTTTTTCTCATTGTCCCACATATATTGTAATGGATCAGATCTAGGGGTTGTTTTCAACAAATATCAACTTCCTTATGCACATAATTTGTAATCTATACTTTCTAGAAAATAGTGCAACACCAATATCTACGCCTTGTAAAATCAAAAATGTCTTGAACATTGTCTCTTTTAAATAATTTCTCATGTTTCTATGACACATATGTCCAATATATTTATTCTATAACTGATTCTCTTCCACCATACTTATGTAACAAGTGTTTTTTGAATCACCAACCTAAAACAAGTTTCTATTTATATGTTTACCTCTTATAACAATCTTTCCATCTTCTTTACATTATTACAAAAATCCAACTTTCATGAAGATAACTTTTTTACCCTCATATAAATATTGTGAAACACTTTGTAGATAGTGTTTCATCCCATCAATATAATATGTTTTCTTAGATTTCATCTTTTCTTTTCCAAATGGATGACCAATCACGTTTTATTTTCAATGATTCATCATTTAAAAATGTCACCATAACTTCCTTAAAAATTTTTCACATCCTTCAAAAATTCCATGTCTCCTATCATGTGAGAAGAACACCAACTATAAAGTATCCAGGTTCATTCTCCTTTTATGGATTTTAAGGAAGTTTCAATAATAAGCACCTTTTCTCCATTCCTTTCATTATTCACCTTAGGATTTTTAGAATTGAGATTCTTTTGCTGAACTGGTAACAAAAAAAGAAATCATTTTTCAATGTGTCTAAGTTTTTCCCATATTTCACAAATTTTTTACTGGGTTTGGAAGTTATTCTCAATCTTCACCTCATTCCTTTCATATTTCTTCATGAAACCCTTCTTATTTTTCTTTCATTGAAGATATTGAATCCCACTCAATCTCGTCCCTTAAAAACCTATGGGATAATATTAATTTTGTTGATTGAACCAACATATACTTGTTGTGTGCCCGAATCCACTATATTATAAGCAATACCCATAGAAATAGTTTTTTCCTTAGAAACCTCCATACTGATCAGAATTGTGAATTTGTTTCTCAGCCACCTTATTCAGTTTTTTTCTGATTCACCAACCTTTTGTTTATCAATCAGATTCCTTCTTTTCTTTTCTGAATTATTGGAACTACAATTATTGGAAACATTTCTAGATTTAGAATGATTCAAAACATTCCCAACCTTGTAGGTCTTGGCAACATACAGAACATTCTGAGATGTCTTCATTTAAAAAACAATTGCATTCTTCTTATTGCCCTTTGAAGGTATCTTTTGTTGAACCTTCTCAAGTTTCTCATTATGAGAAAATTCACCAACATCAATGATAGAGTATTGGAAACATATACATTTCTTTTCATCTTTAGAGAGTTTTTGTTTGATATGTTCCAACTCTTCTTCTTTTACTTTCAACTTCACCTATAAATTCTCAATAAAATTATTTTCGTTTTCAAGAGACTTCTCCAAATCATCAATCTCTTTAATCATATTTTCTTTATCACCAGAAAAACATTCTTGGTTTCTTGAGAATTAATATGCTATATTTTTTTTAGATTTTAAAGCCTTATGATTTTTCTCATACATTCTTTCAACTCTTCTTTTAGATTCATTTCATGTCAAGTTTCTTTTTCTTCATAACTACTTCTTAACAATTATTCATCACTCACTATTGAAATGAACGTATTTCCACTAACAAACTCAATGGATTTTTCAGATTCAATATTACTATCTTTTTATTCTTCATCTTTGGACAAGAAACTTCTTCTTTTTGATCTGAAGAATTTATTTTCTTTTCCTTTGTCTCCCTTTTTATTCCACGATCTTCTTCTCTTTCATTCTTCAATATCACTATCCTCTTCTTTATTTCTTCAAGGAAAATTAGTCGTAATGTGACCAAAACCTCCAATTTCAAAACATTTCAGGGGAAGTTTTCCTTTGTATTTATTTATACCACCTTTCACATTGTTAGAAAACAATGATAGTATTTCATTGAGATTTTTACATACCTCATTTTCAGAGTCATAATCACAAGCTTCATCTTCAATAACAATATTCTTTGACTTTTTCCTCTTCGCATCCTTGAAAGAAATTTCACTATAAACCTTTTTTTTCTCTTCATAACATTCTTTATTCTATATTTCATAGGTTATAAGAGTGCTTTATAAATCATCAAGAGACCACATTTTAGGATCTTAGTCTTTAAGTGAAGAAACTTTGACATCAAATTTTTTAGGTAGGATTCTTAATATTTTTTCAACAACTGTAGAGTCATTCAACTTTTCAATAAGACATATAACAGTACTAACAATGTCATTCACCATGGTAAAGATATTCCAAACAAATTCATGCTCACCCATCTTCAAATATTCAAACTTCAATCTTCATATTTTTAACTTTTCCTTCTTCACTTTTGTATTTCCTTCGTATATGTTTTTTAACTTATCCTATATACATTTAGCTATGGAAACACCTGTCACTCTCAAGAATTAAATTTTAGAATGTGATGATAATATATAATTCTTGGACCATCCATCATTATCAAGAAACTTCATGTCATTAGTTGTAAGTGGACCACTATCATCAATGGGAGGAAACTCAACTATTGCAACTTCAATAACATCATAAATAATTGACATAAGATATGGAAAAAATCTATCTTTCCATATATGATAGTTATTTCCATTAAAACCTAGAATACAATTACTATTCACATAGCTCGTGTTCTCCATCAGCAAAGAATAGAGAAGGAAACCTTCGCTATGATACCATTTGAAAGTTCCCAACCAGAGTATTGTATCACTGGGAGGGGGAGGGGTGAATCAGTTATAATGTTTTTCTTTTATGTTTCTTTTCAATTGAACAACCTTCTCCTTCTATTAAGGATTTCAATTCCATGTTGAGAAAAAAAATAAACACACATCCAAAGGAACACAAAGATTTACAAGGTTCGTTATTCAATAAGAATAGTTACATCCCTGGTATGGTTTGACAATTATCCAATACCATACTATCGACTAAGAAAACAATCCTTGGATTACAACGAGTATGATGTACCCTTTAACTCACGTAGAACAATGAAACAATCCAACTAGTTCGTGTGCTCCATCTTAGAATAATAGAGTAATACCATTGTTTGGTAACAAATAATGTTACGTGTGCTTCGTTTCAATTAAAAAAATGTATTCAAATTGTAATCCAATACATAAATTACTTATCTATAAGAATGTTAAGAACTACCTAGACTTTTTTTATGAAACATTTAGTATGATTCCTCTTATGATTCTTTTAAAAAACGCTCCTAGTCTGATTCTTTCAATACAAAGCTCACATTTAGATTCATTCAAAACAAAGATCTCATTCCGATTATTTCAAAACGAATCTCCCATTCATATTCTTTAAAAACAATTATCTCAGTTGGATTCATACAAAAAAAACTCCCAATCCAATTTTCAGATAGAAAACAATTGAGTAGAATCTTCACCACTTCAATTCCCGAATAAATTTTTCATAGCGAATATTGTATGAATGAATCTGCACCACCCAAGGAAATTATCAACTCGAATAGAATTGAACTATCCTTCTCTCTAGAAACCCGGAGATTCTCTTTTGACATGTCACACAATTACAATGTACTTGTTTCCATTTTTTAGGTGGCCAGAACAAGTTTAAGTGGGAATCTCAAAACACTTTCCCACTGACTTAAATTCACCCATATTTGAATTTATCATAAAATCTTAGAGCAACTATGACTTCGTCAGTGATACTTGATTCTTCTCGAATCTTCTGCAATCATCATCTCTTCTTCTCTAGACTCCCATTTCAAATGTCAATACAATTACAATTGATGAGCAATACATGGGTGGGAATATGATTCTATCCTACTGATTTATTCAAAACAATGATTCATACCACACCAAGTGAATGTGTCTAATGAAATTCCCTCCTCCACCTAAGATACAATCACTCATTTAAACTAAATTATCCCCCTTGAAAATTTATTCATCTATCTCCACCTTCTTTTCTTATATCTTGACCCTCTTGATAAAACTCGTCATCACATTCAAAACCCAGTGCTTGAACCATGAATACCATCATGAATTTGAAATCATTGAGGATCACATTCAGCATCATCTTACTTTAATTGGAAATTATTATAACTATCCATTCATCCCGAATTCTTTTTTTCATATTTACCCAAGCATGATCTTTTCTGAATAAAATGGAATGGATACTATTATCCTGAATACAATAATATCTGGTTATGATCATTATGGTTACAGTCATTTTGGTTACAATCATGCTGGATACAATCATCCCAGATACGATCATTTTGGTTACGATCATGCTGGATACAATAATTCTGGTTATGATCATGCTGGATACAATCATCCTAGATATGATCATTATGGGTATGATCATGCTGGATACGATCATACTTGTTATGATCATGCTAGATACGATCATCTTGGATACGAACATTCTAGTTACGATCATTCTAGATAAGATCATCCTGGATATGATCATTCTAGTTATGATCATGCTGGATACAATCATCCTGGTTACGATCATGGTTGATACAATCATCCTGGATACGATCATTCTAGTTACGATCATACTGGATACAATTATTTTCCAATTTTTTTGAAAAACAATCTGAATACAATTCTTTTCCAATTGGTAACATCTCTTTCACTCATCCTTTCTTCAATCAAGATTGCTTCACAAGTTCTCACATCAACTCATGATTTATATGAAATACAATCAAAAATAGCATCTTCACAATTAATATGGGTCTGATTCTTTACAAAACCAACCCAAAGCAATTGTTTCCACAAAATAATTTGAAGTGATCCCCTTTCTTTAAAAAACATACCTTCACAACATAAGAAAACACTTGAAATCTTCATCACCATTATCATCAACTTGGTCCCAACAATTTATTCCCAAATAAAATTCAAAGAAACACCTTATCACCAATAAAAATCTGTATGACTCATCAAAAGTTTTCTTCATAGATTTTAATTCAACTTTTCATGGATTTCATGTTAAAGAGAATGGTTTGGAAATTAATTGTCATCTCTTGGGAAAGCTCAAGTCCCATAATCTACTACTCTCCAACATCATCCCATCATGTCTTAATCTAACACTACTTCTCTATAAAACCTCATTAATTTTTAATTTAAATATTGAATGGATGTTGTTTTTTATGGGAACTCTATTTAGAGAAGGTATTGATCCTAACATTCTTGGAAATCCGTTGAACAAGACATCAATATATCATCATGATTTTTGATGGTTCTCTTGGGAAGACTATCTATTTGAGTGTGATAAGTTCTACAAAAACTGAGTTTTGTATCAAATTCATACTGAAATATTCTCTAGAATAATGACGTCAACATTTCATCTCGATCAGATACAATATTGTGTAGAACTGCATGAAATCATATTAATTCCCCTATGTGTATCATAAGTAGTTTTTAAAGAGAAATTTCTTTATCGATATCAATTTAATTTTTTCACTTTGTAAGATGACCAAATACTACCCAAATGGATTTATTTCTTTTAGGTATCTTGGGGTGTCCTATAATGAAATACAAGTCTATGTTTTCCCATTTCCTTACTGGTATGGAAAATAGTTTCATCATACCATTTGTCTTTTATAACTCATCATTGACTTGTTGGAATACCAAGAATCGAGATAAAAATTTTATAATCTCCCTCTTCATGTTATCCTATTAGAAGATATTATTCAAATATATATATATATCTTAGTGAATTCTAGATGAATAGAGAATAATGATAAATACACAGAATCTAGAATATCCAATATCATTTTTGGTCATGATGGGACACATATCTAAGTTAGAAACCTTACTATTCCTATTTTAGTAAACTTGATCTTTGAAATATTCACTAAAATTTTCTATAGCACCTCATAATATTTTTGGGGCTCTTTAATCCTATCAATACTTGATGGTTCATTAGTTATTTGAGGGAATTATTATGAATATCCATTTCATATTCCCATATCCAAACTTTATAATTTTATGCATATAGTATGCTGCTTAATTATCATCATTGATAAAATCATTAAATCCTTTATACTTAGAGAAATGACCACTTTATTTTCTTTCACATGATTGTAATGGATTGAGTGGTTATAGTCCTTGATTAGATTTAACTATGTTTACTTGAACAAGTTATGTTCCTACAATGTGAATATATATGTTAGGATCTTTATATATATATATATGTAGAGACCTGAAACTTGACATACATGGACACTGCATTACTTTATCGGAATACTTAATACATAACAAAAAAACAGACACACAAGGACCGTAATAGTTTAGTGTCTTTGGAAACTCGGAATATAAACATCTAATCATGTTGAAATATCTTCAACATCTCCCATAACGATCTTCCCATTTTTGTTTCCTTACCTAAAACCTTTCTTTATTTCATAGGGAAAATAAAACATAAAAAGGGTGATCTCAAATGCTCAGTAAGGGCAGTCATAGTGAACGTAAAATAATCCATAAACATTTGATAGCAAAAACTTGAACATGAAATCTAAACATTAAAACCTTGAGCAAAGACATAAATATTGGAAGTACTTAAGGCATATATCATAAAGGAACATCAATCACGATAAAATAGAATGAGAATAAAACATGTAATTGTGGAAACCATTCATCACTTGTTATGATTTCTATAGTATCCAAGGCATTGCTGCCAAGACCATCTTAGTGGACAAAGTCCGTTTCTGAATCGAGTTCACTCCTCGTTTCAGTCCTGTAACACTGAACCTGATTAACTAACCATTTCATCCATGTCTATCTCATGAGATATAAATCTTTACCCAATTCATTGTAGGTATATATAGGTACCACCCATCTCATAATGAAATCATTATTACTTGTGCCACAAAATAAACTTAAACCATTCATCATAACCCAAATAATAAAATTGGTTTCATAAACATCATTCCATCATTACATAATCCATATAAAACAAATGGAAATTTCATCATAAGAAAATTGAACCATGTAAATCATAGAGACATTAAACTTGAAACATACAGATATCAAATAATGTCATCTTAGATGGAAAATGGTTTTGATAAAACATTTGAAATGACTTCTTGATAAAAATATCCTTCCTCAAAATGATTTTCTTTTCAAAAAATGCCATGAACTTTTAAAATAAAATTATTTTGTTGAAAATATTCATAAAATAATGTAGAGTAAGTTTCATGAAAATGAGGCGTTATTAAATCGTAAAAATCCATTCACGTCGTATAAGTTAAAAATAACATTCTCCTCGTACTTTTGTTGGAAAAGTCAAAAAGTACCTCATATGGTAAAAAAAGATTCCTTGCATACCATGTAGTAAATTCAAAAATGGTTAAAAAGGACTTTAAACATACATGAAAACACTTTTATAAAACATGGACATGGATGATAGAAATTATCCCAATAAATACTTACGAATAATCAATCTCGGATAAAAATGAGATTTGCAAAATTATCCCTTACCTTAGGACTGATATTCTTCATATGGATCTGAACCTTCTGTATATTGATTTAAATAATGTCATTGAAATATTAAATAATCATATTAATTGTTATTATATCATATATGTTTCACTTATGACTTTATATTACCCGTTCTTTTGTAAATTCCATGTTAAAGCAGCATTTTGGGAAAAATCATTTCATTTATCGTATGTGTTTCGACTTGTCGTTCTTGATTTTATTACTTATATCCTGATTGACATAATTCCAGAATGTAAACAATGATTTATATATAAAATATATTCATCATATACATATATATTATAGATCGATAAAAGGAATGAAATACATGGTTCATGGAGACGGTAGGCCGTACGTACGCATGAATGTTGTTTTAGTTTCCTTATTGAATTGAATGAAACTAAATACATGACATACATATATATATATACAAAAATACAGTAGCATTATTATTTTATATATTTCATTATTATTCATTATATAAACATTATAATCATTCATGTATGGTTAACATGGAGAATGAATCTAATCGCGTCATGGAGACGGTAATCCGTACGTACGCACGAGCGATGATATCGTTCCCATAATTATTGAATATAATTGGAGTGGATGGTATAATATATCAGAATCATTATGATATTAAAATAAACATATATAGTTATTCTTTACACCATTATACCCATCCATGTAAGGTGTTGGTAGAAAAACAGATTACACCACGGCGTGGAGACTGTATTCCGTACGTACGCACGTGCGGTGATTTTGTTTTCTGTAGGATGGGTAGAAGGTGAAATAGGGTTGTTTCATATTTATAATAACATATAATTATATGATGGATACTGATTTTATTACTTAATAATGAAACAACTAAAGAAGAGGGAGTAGAAGAAGAATGGAACTTGAAGAAAACGGTAGAAGGTATTACCTCTTTCTCAAAGTGCCTCAATTAAACTTTCTCGTAGGGCGCTAAAATTGGTCTTTGAAGAAGACCAGGACCTCAATGATGTTTCTAGGGAAGTGGAGGAGATAATTGGTCAGGGGTTGGGTGGGATTGAAGGCTCAAATTAGTGTGAGGAGGAGAGGGAGGAGGTTCCCTTTTATAAGGGAGGAGAGGGGCACCTTTGGAAATATAAGAAATATTAGTTTATATTAAATCCCAACCTCACTTGAAAACATCCAAAATGACTCATATAAGAAGCTTAGATGGAACATGGTTTTAATATCATCAAACAAAAAAATTTAGACATGTTAGTAATTTATTTTAAACAACATCAACATGATTTATCCTTATTTATCAATTTAATTTTATTTGTGGTAATAATATTCTAAATTTTAAATTATTATAAATAATTACATATGTGTTTTTAATTTTCCATAATTTGACACTTTATGACATTTTAGACCATATAAATTTTAATTGATAAGTTTTAAATATTTTTTTGATTTTTAAACAATTTTATAATATGTTATGTTTATAAAATAACAATAGTGTCAATTTTTAAATTTTCAATTATTTAAATTCAAATAAACAATATTCAGAAGATATGTTCGAACTAAAAGATTTAACAGATTCATAAAATGACATATATATCTATAAAATTAGTGGATCACATTAAATAGTTCATATATTATTTATTTTAATATTTTTAAAACCATTTATTTGATATTTATCTTAATAAAATAATTTCAATATCACTATTATGTCACCATTAATGATAATTATTTAAACCATAAAAATTATAAATAAATTCATATGATGTAGATAATTTTATTATCTTTCTCAAGACTATTAATATCCGAAGTTGCATTAATTTTATCACTAAATTAAATTTATTATACTTATAGGATTTAAGAAAGTGAAACGTTGTCACTTTCTTTTGTTTTAATAATAATTAAATTATTTTCATGGGAAAGGTCCATTAAATGAATGTAATCCTACCCTTAGGTAATATGGGTCGACTTTTAGTCATCAAATAGGATTTTTGTAGGTGTTAGGGTAATTTTATAATCTTATATTTACCCTTAATTACCCGATTTACCTTTCACTATGGTAAATAAAATTTACCATAGTTACTATTCATAATGCCCAAAAATAAAAAGTAGCCTATTAACATAATGTGGACCCACTGATTCCAAGTATGGAATCCATTTCTCAAAATTCAAAACACATATGTTGTAGTAATTAATTTAAAATTAATCATGTTGTTAAGAAAGCGGGTTTTAGAAGTTAAAACATTGCCAAAGATTGAAATGTTTTTAACTACGAATTCAATGTGAAATTAATGATACTGACATATATTATATTAAATGGTAAAAATATATTATATTTATACTTTAAAACCATTCAATATTATAATTTAACCATATACATTATCTCAATAAAGAAAGTAGTTTTTAATTAAAAATTAGCTATTTTTACTATTCATCAAAATATGAAAGTTATCAAAAAAATATTAAAAATTTATCCAAAGTAAATTTTTATATCCTGATTCCAAAGAAGAATTTTATTTTGTCAAATTTAACTTATAAACATGTCAAAACTAGATTTAATGTCGGTGCTCCATCAAAAGGCGGCAAAACTGCATTTTTTTTAATATTTATTTTACCTGAAAAATTTATTTTGTTCACTTACCATGTTCTTGAAAATGTGTAAGATGAATAATAATGTTATAAAATTCAAAATGTTGTTAATACTATTCATAACGGCTAGTTTGTGATAATATTATAACCATATATCTTTGTTTAGTGAAACCCGGTATTGTGTACCACACACGCTGTCGAGGAAGGTCGTGATTGCGTGTAATGCAAGCCAAGTCAGGGTTGCATGTTGTGAAAGAATCCTTTGTTGTTTTGTATAACAGAATCCAACCATATTTCATTTATACATTGAATATATATATATATATACACTCAATGTTGCGTAGAATGACTATTATAAAACGAACTTGAAATTGTGTGTAACACAATCTAAGAATAGTGTTGCGTATACTTCAAGCCAATACAGTGTGGCATATAGCACAAGATAATCTTGTTGTAGAATAAAACACATGACATCAAATAAATTAAAAGGATTACTTATCATAAAATATCAGGTTTTTACATTCTACCCCCCTTAAAATGAATTTTGCCCTCGAAATTCGTCGGGGTTATACATGGTTTTCTACTTGAAAGTTTCTTTAATTTCAACACAAATCGTAAAATGAAATACCAAAACTTACCTTTTTCAAAAATAAAGTATGAAATGTAACGGTTACCCAAATTAACTCATCACTGGGTTTCCACGTAGGAGAACATAGGTGAAAAGATGGATATGGAAGAAAAATCTAACCATCAAGTTCTGATGGAGAGTGGTAGAGAACATGGATATGAAAAAGCCAACAATCACAAAGCCATAGATTTTTTATGATCTAAGGTACCATCTAATTTATCATATATGAGGGAACTAGGATAACATTTTTGGTTTTGAAGATCATTTCCCTAAATTTGATGAATTAAAAGAAATACTTACATGCTTTTGTTCAATCTCACTATTTTTCGTGCCTTGATCAATTTACACTTCATCTATTAATGAAATAAAGTTTAATTTGTTATTTGTGAAGTGTTAGCAGATCATGTGATAGAATGACGGGTCATTCCATCTGTCTCAAACAAAAGGTTCGCAAAATTTATTAAATATACAAATGTCGATTAATCGTATATGGTTCCTAAAATTGACTTATACTTCATATCTCATACCACATAAAAAATTAAAACTAATTTATACTAACCAGGGACATCATGTAGGCTAGTGGTAGGTGATAAAGGCATATCGCACATCGGTTGTGGGTTCGATTCCCACAGCTTTGTCCAACGCGATGGGCTGTCGCCCATCCTGCAGGTTGTCCTTTTTCTAAAACTACATTACTATAACATCCCATCAATAATATCGAAAAAAGTTCTATCCTTAAACAATACTAACTTATGTCCAACAAAATCCATTCCAGTCTTTAGGCTTATCTAAAATACTTCGGTCCAAGCTCATAGTATAAAGAAAATGATTACTTGAAATGTCACAGAACAATCACATGAATGCCATCATTTATCCCCCACATATCATAAGATATATCTTGTTGGTCAAATTACAAACATGTGAATACCTTAATCATGTATTCTCTTGAAGAATGAATACCCATTGAACCTTAGTGAAAACATGAATGTCGTTAAATTTTAACACTTTCCACATAACAAAATCCCAAAAATTCTATATACTCAAACCATAATATCACTTAGTCCTTATATCAGTCATGAGCTCATGATTACTATCATATTATTTTCTCCTTATCCCTTCATTATGTGCATTTCATCTACTTTCCAAAAATATTTCAATCACTTTTTCATGGTTACCAATACCATATAATTATAGAAAACCAATACATAGATATTCCAAAATTCCATAATACCATAAATGAGATTCCATGATTCTATTTTGAAATCCCATTACATAAACACTTAATCATTACACAACTTCATTTTCATACTCAACATCACAAATAGTGATCACATGAGACTTCCCTTTATCCTTTTCCTTAAGAGGTTGCTCACGTTGATCATCATTAACCCATGGATTAGGGAATTTATTAGCATAATTCCCCATTTCCTTGCACTTGAAGTATTGTAGTGTTGGTGGAGAGTTCTCTGTAGTCTTTTCTCTATTTACATCATTAGCAACCTTTTCCCCATTAATTCGAAAATAATCTAATCAATGACCTTCTTTTCCACACTTAAAACATTTTCTAGTACCTTTTAGGAAATCCCTACCATGCTTCTTTTCACACTTTGAGCATAAAGAAACATTCATCTTCTTTTCACCGTTGTTATGAGATTTCTCCTTGAACTCCATATTTTGTTTCTTGTCAAAACCATGAGATGGATATGTTACACCAACTTCCAGTTCTACCTTGATAGCACAATGCACAATTTATTCATAGCTACTGAAGTCTCTTATAGCTAATTCCCTTCAAAGACTTGGTTTTAAGCAACTTAGAAATCAATCAACCTTACTTTCAGGTTGGATGATAAATCTATATGCATACCTTGAAATTCATGTAAAATTCGCTTCGTATATACCAACAAATTCATCATCCTTCTTCTTAAGCTCAAGAAACTCCTTTTCCATCTTTGTTGGAGGAATCCGCGGGAAGTACTTACTGAAAAACAAGTTCTTGAACGCGTCCCATTCCATAGACTCAATTTCATCTCTTTTACTTATATTCTTGATAAGATTCCACCATTGATCAGCATCACCTTCCAAACGATATACTGCTAAGATGAAATTATCATTCTCAGAACATAGTAGAACTGAAAATATCGTTTCAGTTGTACTGATCCATTTTTCAGCCACTAAGGTATCAGAAGAGCCGCTGAATGAAGGTGGACGCTGCCTCATGAAGGATTCAACAGAATGTTGCTCCTTTCTCTGCACATTTTAAAGTCCAGAATGATTCATAGCTTGTGTAAGTATTGAAATAATATTGTGCACTCCATCTCCCATGACATTGGATTGGCCAGGAGGACAATCATTGCATTGTCCATTACATTGATCAGCACGGTTCCTTTGAGTTCTACCCATCATCTAAAACCCAAAAATAATTGTGTGAGAGGCAAATACCATGCTAGGGAAAACAACACAATAAAGGGGGAGTACCTTCAATATCTAACATCTTAGGTTTAATTCTATGATCGTTAGCACAATTCTAGGACTATAACCTATACGTATAATTAAACTAGGGACATCCCAAGACATACCTTATAAATATCTATAGGGATATCACTAAAGTTTTCGAATCCTAGTTTCCAAAGGTTAACTAAACCTTTCCTCAGATACCAACTGTAGAGACCCGAAACTTGACGTACATGGACATTACATTACTTTTGAGAAAAACATAATACATAACAAAAAACGGACACACATGGACCGTAATAGTTTAGTGTCTTTGGAAACTCATAATATAAACATCTAAACATGTTGAAAGATCTTCAACATATCCCATAACAATATTCCCCTTTTTGTTTCCTTACCTAAAACCTTTCTTTATTTCCTGGGGAAAATAAAACATAAAAAGGGTGAGCTCAAATTATTAGTAAGGGAAATCATAGAGAACATAAAACAATCCATAAACAATTGAAAGAATAAACTTGAACATGAAATCTAAACATTAAAACCTTGAGAAAATACATAAATCTTGACAGTCCGTAAGGAATATATCATAAAGGAACATCAATCATGATAAAATAGAATGGGAATAAAACATGTAATTGTGACAACCATTCAGCACTCATTATGATTTCCATAGTAGCCAAGGCATTGCTTCCAAGACCATCTTAGTGGACAAAGTCCCTTTCTAAATCGAGTTCACTCCTCGTTGCAGTCCGGTAACACTGAACCAAATTAACTTACCATTCCATCCATGTATATCTCATGAGATATAAATCTTTACCCAATTCATTGGAGGGAGATAAAGGTCCCACCCATCTCATAATGAAATCATTCTTACTTGTGACACAAAATAAACTTATAACAATCATCATAACCCAAAGAATAAAATCGGTTTCATAAACATCATCCCATCATTTCATAATCCATATAAAACAAATGGACATTTCATCATAAAAAAATTGAACCATGTAAATCATAGAGACATTAAACTTGAAACATACACATATGAAATAATGTCATCTTATATGGGAAATGGTTTTGATAAAACATTTGAAATGAATTCTTAAGGAAAATATCATTTCTTCATCAAAATAATTTTCTTTTAAAAAAATGCCATGAACTTTTAAAATAAAACTATTTTGATGAAAATAGTCATAAGATCATGTAGAGAAAGCTTCATGAAAATGAGGCGTTATGAAACTGTAAAAATCCGTTCACGCCGTATAAGTTAAAAATAACATTCTCCTCGTACTTTTGTATGAAAAGTCAAAAAGTACCTCATATGGTAAAAAAATATTCCTTACATACCATGTAGTAAAAGTAAAAAATGGTTAAAAAGGACTTTAAACATACATTAAAACACTTTTATAAAACATGGACATGGATGATAGAAATAACCCCAGTAAATACATACGTATAAGCAATCTCGGATAAAAATGAGATTTGCAAAATTATCCCTTACCTTAGGTCCGATATTCTTTGTATGGATCTGAACCTCCTGTATATTGATTTAAATAATGTCATTGACATATTACATAATCATATTCATTATTATGATATCATATATGTTTCACTTATGACTTTATATTACCCATTCTTTTGTAAATTCCATGTTAAAGCAGCGTTTTGGGAAAAACCATTTCATTTATCGTATGTGTTTCGACTTGTCGTTCTTGATATTATTACTTATATCCTGATTTACATAATTCCATAATGTAAAACATGATTTATATATAAAATATATTCATCATATACATATATATTATAGATTAATAAAAGGAATGAAATACACGGTTCATGGAGACGGTAGGTCGTACGTACGCATGAACGTTGTTTTAGTTTCCTTATTAAATTGAATGAAACTAAATACATGACATACATATATATATATATATACATAAATCCAGTAGCATTTTTATTTTATATATTTCATTATTATTCATTATATAAACTTTATAATCATTCATGTATGGTTAACATGGAGAATGAATCTCATCGCGTCGTGGAGACAGTAATCCGTACCTACGCACGAGCGATGATATCATTCCCATAATTATTGAATAGAATTGGAGTGGATGGTATAATATATCATAATCAGTATGATGTTATAATAACCATATATAGATATTCTTTACACCATTATACCCATCCATGTAAGGTGTTGGTGGAAAAACAGATTACACCACGGCGTGGAGACGTATTCCGTACGTACGCACGCGCAGTGATTTTTTTTTCCATAGGATGGATAGAAGGTGAAATGGGGTTGTTTAATATTTATAATAACATATCAGTATATTCGGGATATTGATGTTATTATTTCATAATGAAACAACTAAATAAGAGGGAGTAGAAGAATAATGGAACTTGAAGAAAATGGTAGAAGGTATTACCTCTTTCTCGAAGTGCCTCCTTTAAACTTTCTCTTAGGGCACTAAAATTGGTCTATAAAGAAGATCAGGACATCTAGGATGTTTCTATGGAATTTTAGAAGATAATTTGTCAGGGTTTGGCCGAGCGTGAAGGCTCAAATTGGTTTTAGGAGGAGAGGGAGGATGTGCCCTTTTATAAGGGAGGAGAGGGGCACCTTTGGAAATATAAGAATTATTAGTTTATATTAAATCCCAAATCCACTTAAATACTTCCAAAATGACTCATATCCAAAGATTATATGATATAGGGTTGTAATAGAATCAACCAATAAAATTTATACATGCTAGGAATTTATTTGAAACATTATCAACTTGATTTATCCTTATTTATCAATTTAATTTTATTTGTGGTAATAATATAATAAATTTTAAAATATTATAAATAATTACATATGTGCTGTAAATTTTCCATAATTTGACACTATATGGAATTTTAGACCATATAAATTTTAATTTATAATTTTTTAATATTTGTGTGATTTTTAAACAATTTTATAATATGTTATTTTTATAAAATAAAAATAGTGTCAATTTTGACATTATTCATTTATTTTAATTTAAATAAACAATATAAAGAATATATGTTCGAACTAAAAAATTTAATACATTCATAACATGTCATATGTATCTATAAAATTAGTGGATCACATTAAATAGTTTATATAATATTTATTTTAATATTTTTAATACCATTTATTAGATATTTCTCTTAATAAACAAATTTCAACATCACTATTATGTCACCTTTAATGATAATTATATAATCCTTAAAAATTCTAAATAAATTCATATGATGTAGATAAGGTGTTTAGATTTCTGGAGACTATTTATATCCGATGTTTCATTATGTTTATCACTAAATTAAAATTATTATACTTATAAGATTTAAGAATGTGAAATGGTGTCACTTTCTTTGGTTTTAATAATAATTAAATTATTTTCATGGAAAAAAGTCCATTAAGTGAATATAATCCGACCCTTGTGTGATATGTTTCGACCTTTAGTCATCCAATAGGATTTTTTCAGGTGTTAGGGTAATTTTATAATCTTATATATACCCTTAATTACATAATTTACCTTTAACTATGGTAAATAAAATTTACCGTAGTTACTATTCATAATGCCCGACAATACAAAGTAGCCTATTAACATAATTTGGACCCAATGATTCCAAATATGGAATCCATTTTTCAAAATTTAAAACACAGAAGTTACAGTAATTAATTTAAAATTAATCCCGTTGTTAAGAAAACATGTTTTAGAAGTTAAAACATTGTCAAAGATTGAAATGTTTTTATCTATGAATTCAATGTGAAATTAATGCTATTGACATATATTATATTAAATGGTAAGAATATATTATATTTATACTTTAAAACAATTAAATATTATAGTCTAACCATATAAATTATCTCCATGAAAAAAGTTGTTTTTAATTAAAAATTAGCATATTTTTACTATTCATCAAAATATGAAAGTTATCAGAAAAATATCAAAAATTTATCCAAAGTAAATTTTTATATCCTGGTTCCAAATAAGAATTTTATTTTGTCAAATTTAACATATAAACATTTCAAAAACAATATTTAATGTGGGTGTGCCATCAAAATGCGGCAAAACTGTATTTTTTAAAAAATACTTATTTTACGCGAAAAATTTATTTTGTTCTCTTACCATGTACTAGAAAATGTGTAAGATTAATAATAATGTTATAAAATTCAAAATGTAGTTAATAATATTTATAATGGCTAGTTCGTGATAATATTATAACCATATATCGTTGTTTAGTGAAACCTGGCATTGCGTACAACACACGCTATCGAGGAAGGTCACGATTGTGTGTAATGCAAGCCAAGTCAGGGTTGCGTGTTGTGAAAGAATCCTTCATTGTTTCTTATAACAGAATGCAACCATATTTCATTTATACATTGAGTATATATATATATATATTTATATACACTAAATGTTGTGTAGAATGACTATTATAAAACGAACTTGAAATTGTGTGTAACACAATCTAAGAATAGTGTTGCGTATACTTCAAGCTAATACAGTGTAGCGTATAGTACAAGATAATCTTGTTGTATCATAAAACACATGACAACAAATAAATTAAAAATAATACTTATCATAAAATATCAGGTTGTTACAATATATATATTCGATTCTTCTCCCCATTGAGATAATTTTTCTTGATCTTAAACACAAAGACCACTACAACCAACTGTAGATCATGTGCTGGATAGTTATTATCATTACTTTTAACTTCCTTGAGTTGTTGGTTATAACCATATAATTATTTATTAGTATATATTAAACCCCTTATTTGAGGAATCATTTTATACCACAAAAATATATTGATTTGATGACTTCATAAGTACCGGTGTAGTGAGAAGCCTCTTTTTCAACTCCTTAAATCCCTCTTCACAATCACTATTACATTAAAGCTTTAATCACTTTATTTTTCTCTTGGTTAGTGGTTTTCAAAATCCTGAAATGTTATAACAAAATCATCTGTAATACCCAGCTAGTCTACGAAGACTATAGATTTCAATTACAAAAACTGGCCTAGGCCAGTCCCTGATTTCTTTTTTCTGAGAAGGGTTAATAGATTTCCCTTTACAGGTGATTTTATTCCTCAATAATGATTTAGCTTTAATTCAAAACTCATTTATACATTACTTCGTATATATCATTTCCTTCATCAATTCCTTTAGCATATTATTCAAATTCATCTCTTGATCCTCCTTTCTCTTGGATTATATAAGAATATCAACTATAAAGACTGCCATAAAATTTTCAAGGTATTATAAAAAGAAAATTTTCATTATATCTATAAATATTGATGGAGAATTAGTGATTTTGAAAGGATTCACTATGAACACATAGTATCCATACCTTTTTCGAAAGGCAGTTTTGGGAATATCTTCCATATTCACCCTTAATTGGTGATATCATAACTAATGGTACACATTAAATAAATACTAATCCCTACATAATTTGTGGAACATATATTCATTCCTTGGTATGGGATACATTTTCATTATCAATGATTTTTTTGAGCTCAAGATAATAAATTTGAATATTATTTGAACCATCCATGTTCTTGGAAAAGAGGACTGGTGCACCCCATGTGAATCACTTGATTATATAAGCCCTTTATATAGATTCTCATATATTTTCTTCTTTAGCTCCATATTTTCAACAATGGTCATTCAATATAGAGTCGTAGATATTGGTAATGTTCCAGGTATAAGGTTGATTGAATATTAAACCTCTTAGTTAGAAGGAAGTCCAATATACTATTTGATAAATACATCAGCATAATCCCTTGCAATGGTAATGTCTTCAAGTATGATCCTTTACATAGTCAAATAATTTGAGTAAGATATTGATGATGAGAGGGTAAAAGTATTCATGCTTTAGATAATGTTACCAAAGGAGATTTATCATCCTCTAAGCAATTTTAAAGAATGAGAGGGTGATTCTTGATACCACGGGTGATTGACTTATCTCAAAATATTACTTTGGATATGTATAAATAATTTCATTATATATTTATAATTGCATAGAATTATTCTAATGTATGTATCACAAGGTTTCTCAGGATGTTTATCCCACAAATTTTGAAAAGATATGTGTTATATTTTTGGGATTATTGATCTGTTTTCTATCATAACTAATAACTCATCTTCCATGTTTCAAGGTGGTTCATGAATAGTAATAATAAAAGTGCATGATATTAATGTATTCATAGAACCATAATCAGAGATTGCATTTTCAATTCAAGAATGACTAACTATCATTCCTTCCACCACTTCATTTTTCAGATCTAACTCCACAATTGTGATGTAATATGCTCTCTCATTCTCTCTAGTCCTTGGATGATTTTTTTCATCGGTTGCCATCAAAAACCCTTAGCATAGTTCATTGGTTCACATAGTGTCATTATTCCATCCAATTGTAACATTGGACAACAGGATTATTATTGGTTTTAGAATTCATTTATTCCATCAAATTTGTGGGCTTATCCCATAGGTAATCACTGGTTAGTTTTCCTTCCTTCTCACAAATGAAGTACTTCGAGTTCCACGTCAATCAATTTCCAGTATATTTTATCCCACACTTTTTACAAGTGGGATGTTGCACTATCATTCCATTGTTATATTTCTCCATCAAACCACTATAGTAAAACTAAATTTTCCACTTATTATCCCTATGAGAGGTTTTATATTTTATAAGCCCATCTAAAAAATGAGGGACATCTTTTAATTTCATCATATATTTTGAAGACTCTAATTTCCAAATATTTTTGCAGATATTGATTTAACCCAGCCAAGGTGTGGTAAAAATTACTTTCTAGGTATATGAAAAACATTGAGGCATATAATGAAAGTCTCATGGTGTTTGTTTGTAGGTCCTGAAGGATTCATCATCATTTTTTTTATGGATAAGGAAATCCCAATCAATTTTTTGTCAAACAATGTAAGGGAAATATTTATAAAAAAAATCTAGAATTTCTTACAATCCATCTCTTTGATATCATCCTCAAGATTAGTATTTTTTTTCAACATCCACCACTGATTGGACCCCCATATGATAAATATCCAGTGAAAAACTCTATTTATCAAATAATTAAAGGATATAAAAGATATTTTAAATGGATTTGCTCCATTATTCTATAATTAATGGACCATATGATCTATTGAGTGTTGGAGGCCTTTGAAATGTTAAGATTTTAATTGAAACTATCTCTTTCCCATGGGGATTTATATGTTCCCATTGATTCAAAACATTATTTAGGTAAGAAGTTATTTTCATGAAGATCTTAAACCCTTCGTTCATTAGGTTGGGCATCATATTTGGGATGTCATTTGGTTGACCGTCAAACATTTTGTTGAATCATTTTCTCCTGTTCCATGAAAATTGATGGAAAAAGGTATAATTATAGATGATTAGTTTTAAAGTATTAAACACATATACAAGAAACCATTAAAATTAAAGGGAGAATTAAAATTTTTAATATATTACTTAAGTTATTAATTTATCAGCTTAAATCAGAGATATCCATGATCTATTTTCTAATATTTCATCTTATGGGAATATTTATTCCATTAATAATGGCTCATAAAGTGTTTGTGAACTTTAAATACACGTCCCCATGAATGTGAAAAACTGGGTGCATGATAATTACCATTATCAAGTATTAGGTTAAAGTCAAGTCAATCCCAATATGAATATTTTAGATTTATCACTACTAGGTGAATCTACTATAGAACCATGTGTGATTTTTCTATCTAGATAGGGATGTAATTTCATAGAAACCACTCACTATATACTTCACTAAAATTCCAAGATATTTTATTATACATAGTCTTATCCTTAAACATATCCTGGAAATTAACAGTAGGGTTTTATTAAAATTATCCCATCATATTTTCCAAAGGATAACTAAAAATTTCCATTGAGACCAACTATGGAGCCCCAATAATTTTAAACATATAATTATATGATTTCTTAATATAAATATCCATTTATTACGATGCATGGATGATAAAATATTAGTTTCTTTGTAATACTGGATTTATAATACATAAAAGTAAACAAAATCTTTGAATATTTATTTTATTTTCCATGTGAGTTAGAAAAATATATTTAATATCGTAATCTTCAAAATATAGACAATGGAATACATAAATGAAATGGGTGATCCAAAAATCCCATTAATGGAATAAAAATGATAATGATGCATAATATGTTATTCAAAGGTAAAATATTATATCGTATAATATAATTAATGTGAGTATTAACATGGAAACATAATGTAAAGATAATCGTATCATAAGATCATGGAATTATAGAAAATGTGGAAGCAACATAAAACGTTACATTAAAATTGTAAAGGATATGTACCAAGATAACATCACTTCATGGACAGAGTCATATAATTGATTTGGTTTACTCTGTAATCACATACATGAAGTCTCATGACACTAAAACATTCTGAAATTAATTTTTCTGATATTTTATTCCTGGACCACCCATCAATTTCACTTAATTCAAATGTATATGAATTCCATTTAATTATATCAGTCGTTAGGCATAAACATAAGAATTTCCCATGAAAATAAATGGGATTTATAATCATTTCTCATAACATAATAAAAATTTACTCATTAAATAATGAATTAAAGATATTTTTATATGGAATGTGTTACCCCATAAATATAAGGGAGAATAATTTAGGTATTCAAGTGAGATATATATATATAAATTTATATCCATTCTATAATATTAAATAGAGATAAATTGTGTTATAGATATAATTATCATAACCCAAAGAAAAGGGTGCATTATAATGATCCCTTATCATGAGCCTAATTTGTCTCATTATTTATTTATATTCCATAATAATAAACTGATATTAATTATTTATATGATTATGAAATAGTTTTTCTTTATTATTCCTTAATTAAAATTTTACCATATTCAATTATTTAACAAAATAAGTTTACATCGGGTTTTTTAAGTATAAATAGATCATATGACTAAAATCACTTTGGAATGTTGAATAATGTCAAATAGATTTTTAATTAATTATATAAAGAATGGTAAATAGGACATAATAATTATTTTTATACATAAATCTTTCTTTTATAACATACATGAAATATGATTATTGAAAATAAACTATTTTAAAATCATGGTGATGGTAGGTCATACATATGCATGAGTAACATTTCCATTTTTCTAAGATCATGATGTAAAGACATAATGTGTTGCATTGTATTTCAGTAAAGATAATTATAACATAAATATAGTATTATTTCTTTAAATACCCTTACACATAAAATTAATTTTATGTGGAAATGAATTTCATATCTTTGTGAGGCAATAGTCTTCCATACACAAAAATGATGTTATAATTAATTTAATGGATTCTATGTTAAGAAATTATATGATATATTAATTTCATAGAATTATTATGTTTTAATTAATATCATATAACAAAATTAAATTAATTCTTATCACCTTCCATGTAACGCAAATGTGAAAAATGAATCATATCTCTTGGTAGGGTGGTAGTCTAGTGTACACACGAGCGATGTCACCACATTTACTATAAAATAAAGAGTAAGAATGTTTAAATCATTTTACAATTAGATAAGCATAATTATATCCTGAATATCATATATAATAATTATATTCAAAATTATATCAATCCATAAGACGTTGTTATGGAAAAAAAATTACTTCAGTTGGCAAGGTTGTAGTCCTCCGTACACATTATCAATTATTTTATTTCCCATTTTAGGGAGGATGATATGGTCTATTTCATAAAATTTACATAAAAAATAATAGTATATGTATTATAATAAGGTTATTATTTCATCATGTTTTAATAATACTATATGAAGTTACAATAAGAAATAAAATAAAATACTTGGTTAAGGATGTTACCTCTTCTTTGGGCTATGTCATTTAGCTTAAAAAAATCCTTCCAAGGATGTATTATTGGAAAAAATAGTGATTATAAGATGAGGTTAGGGAAGAAGGTAAGATATTTGGATATTTATTTTATGAAACAATGGGCTTCTAATGTTTTTAAAGGAAATGTGTTGGGGTATTTTACAAGTGGGGGAGAGGACATGCTTAGATGTTTTCAAAAAAAATAATTTTACACCCGTTGTTTTGATAAAAATTGATCCAAAATGAACCTTGTTCTAACCTTAGAGGATATAAGTTTTAAATATGTCCAATAATAGTAACTATAGATGTTTTAGGTCATTTTTTACCATTATCATTTTATTTTAATCCCTAGGTACAAATTGTTTTTACCTTAACCATAGTAAATTGTTTTTAATATTTTAGAATTCATTATGATCAAAGATTATGTTGAACATATTAGAAAATATATATTTTTATGAATAATTATTTTAAAAAACTATTCTCAAGGACATGGAAGAAGTTAAATTAAATTAAATCCTACGAACATGTTAAAAAATAGGTTTCTAAAAGAAACACTTTCAAAAGATGAAAAAGTTTTGAAAACAAAATTCATAACAAAATATTGATTATAATGACCTAATTTGAATAAATTAATATATTATTGAACTAATTTTAATTTTAAAACAAAATTAGAATAAAATATGCCTTTTAAAACATTAAATTAAAATTAAGTTTGTAAAGAAAATATATATTTTTCAACATTCATTGAAAAATGAAACCATTTAGTAAAATACCAAAAAATCAAAATGAAATTATTTTGATATTATGATTTAAAAATGTAAGTTCATTTTCCTAAAATAAATTTTACAAAATTATTATATAATATTATTAAATTATGTGTACAAATCATGACTTACCACCTTTTAGAAATTCCTATTTTTTAGAAATGTTTTTTTTTATTTAAAGAAGTTAGTTTTTTATTTATAATAATAATATTACGATTTAATTTATTTTATTCATGTATAAACCATATAATTTTTAATAATTTAGTTTGTCATATTCATATAATAAATGTTAATGGCGAGGTTACAATGTCTATTTTTAAATAATAATATTTTAATAGAGTAATGTGTTTTGTTCAAACCCAATGTTGCATGCAGCGAAAGCACTAAAAGTGATTGAATTTATTTAAATTGAAATATTTCCTAAAGTATGATGGTGTTATAAAACCTCAATGATTCTGAAATATTTATGAGGATATCTTCGTTTACCTCTATCACTCTTCCACAAATTTATCTTCTTATTTCACTCCATTATATTCTCAATATTGAATTAATTATCACAATTAAATAGGTATGTAATCCTAACTTAGTTTCACCTATTTATTCTAGTATATTTATTTTATCCCTTTAATATAGCCACATGTGTTTACTCTCAATGATCCTCAATACGTAAAAAACTCTAAACTCATATCAGGGTTCTTACCTCTTGATAGTCAACTAATTTTCTATATATACCCATGATTATCTAATTTAAAACTAATAAATAGTATTTTAATGGTATATAAACGAATTGATATCAATTTATGATTTTTAAAATATTTTTATTTCAAATTATATAATAACAATTCAATGATAATTTCAATAATATTTATTTAATTTCATCTTAAACTCTTTATAAATATTAAACTTCATTTCTCATTCAAACTTCTACAAACATTGTGTATATTTTCCATTTTAAAGGTTTCATATATATTACACCCTTGTGGTATAATGATTCTACTCTAGGAATGAGATTCTTTAAAAATGATCTTAAACCAACATTTATCTTTATATCATCATGATCATTATATAATTGATTATAGGAATAAGTTTCTTATATATTCCAATCTCCAGATTGTTTTATTTTTAATAATAGTGTAAACTCGGATAATAAATAATATCTCATCCATATCACATCAACAAGATAAACTTTTTCTTACATATCACCAAGAATGTATTGGGTATGATTTGATACAAAGATATTATTATATAATTGATATCATGTATAACATTTAATGTCAAATCTATTCATTTGATTATCTTATGTATTAAGTAGAGAATCCTTTGTATGATATAAAAAAACTTACAAATCATATGCAATAAATAATTTTTCACACATCTGGGAAAACTCTTGATTTATCTTCTATATACACAAGGAGATTTTTTATATTTGTATGAAAAATATTACATACCATATGAAAGATTTTATATATAAAATTAATTTTTTTTATTTTCATACATATATTCAAGAGGAAATTACATATTTAAGTGAAAACTTGAACATTTCAAATATTCTATTTTTAGAGATATTGCATATTCATTTTTCAACTAATCTCTTCCATCTCATAATTCTAGAACTTCTTTTATTGATTTTGAAACCTCTCCAAACCTATTTAGTGGATATCTGAATACTCAAACTAATCTACAAATATACTCAAACGACTTTGAGAATTTATTAAATATTCTCAAAACTATTTATAATAATTCAAAACATATTTTGATGTATATAAACACTCTTACCCATTATTTATTTAATTCTACGCTGACTCAATAAAGTAGATTTATTTTTCTTCACAAATCCTTAATAATAAAAATTAATTATAAAATATAATCATCACATACCCCATATTATTTTATATACTTAATAATCACCCCTTTGAAGTACTCATATCATGTGTATTTCATTACTCAACGAACATAAGGGGGAATATAATTAATTTCATCCAACTCTATACAATTCACTCAGAAGATCTTAAAGCTTCTCAATATCCATCTTCTCAAACTCATAATCATATTAGAGTAAAAAATTATTTAATAATATAATATCACCGCCTATCACTTGATCAATATAGGTCTATCTCTATGTCACCAAATAGTTAATTAGCTTCTTCAATGAACTAGTTTTTCACATTACTCCAAACATCAACTTCTTCTTTATACAATGTTTATCTTCCACATAAATGGATCTCCATTATAAAATGGGTGAAAATAAATCAAATAATCAAGTGGAACTCAAATATGTATCTCACCCTCCTATTTCTCACTTATGAATAGATCTCCAATAGCCAATACAATACACACAATCCATTTGTAACATCAAAAATTATATCAAGAATAATGAATTAAATAACATAGTAAATTTTAATTAATAATTTTTTATCATAAGAGTTAGGTATAAATGAATACTTATTCAATTATACATTCTATTAATATTAAACTAATGTATTCCCATTAATATTAAATGATCAACTCAATAATTTCAATGCAGAAATTTTTTTAAAATAACGAGACTCTCAAACTCATTTATTGTTCACGATTAAAACACAAGTGATATAATTCACATGTTATAATTTTAATTTTAAAAATATTAACAATGTTCGTTAAAACAAGAATAATAATTATGGATAATAAAATATAAAAATGAAATCACAACAAAAATATGATTAATACTTAAAAAATAAATAAAAATATAACCTTTTAATCATAACAATGTCAAGGTGACTTTGTACTCCCATGTTATGATAATTACACATGAAATAATTTTGAATAATAGTATTAGGAAAATACTAACAAAAACCTTTATTTTAATTAAATAAAATAAATATAAAAGTTATTTCTCAAATTGTCATGTAATTCTTCCTATATAATTTTACCCTATGTTTATCTATAATTCCTTCATCTTTTTATATAAAATTAATATCATATTTATAGAGATTTTTATATCAAATAAAATATGATATGATATTCTTGAAAATACGGATCATTCAACCTATATTTATTCTATCATAAATTGACAATAAGAATATTAAAATCTCCCTAAATTTTCATATATTAAGTCTTATATTAGAAATTACCCTACATGAAGAGGATTGAGTGCTTGTCTTCTCTCTCGTGAAACCTAGGGTTTACTATTTTCAATCTCGCTGAGCAACTCAAATATTCATAGATCTTTGGGATGGTAAGCTTTGATCCAGAATGGGAGAACTATTGTGAAGGGCATGGATTAGCAGCACAAAAAGTTCAAACTCTTCCAGTTGAAAGACCCAAGGGGATTTCATTTCTCGAAGCTCTGAAATGCACTAATATGAAAAATATGAACTCATAAAAGCATTCACTTTTCAATAAATTGGACGATAGATGCTTTTCTATCGAATTCGATCCGTATACTCTGTAACAAAGAACATAAATGTGTATGTACTCTATTATGGGTCGTATCTCTTATAACAAAGGTGATCATCCATGGTCGTCCCCAGAACTCAAATCGAGGATAGAAAACATTTGGGGTTTTACAAACTAGAAACTTGTCCATATTGGATGAGGATATTTCCGCATCTTTCTAAATTTGTCGGCCGATTCGGATCAGGTGTGGAAGTTAGGAAACATTCAACTAAATCCTAGTTTTCTTAGAGTTTCATAATGGGTCTTTTCCTACAACCCACATACAATTTGGAATATGATGGCCCATGTCTGGGTGAGGCTACATGGTCCAAACTACTTCTTATGACATCCAAAGATCCTTACTGACCCCACCTCCTGCTTTGGAACACCTATAAAGATTGATCAAAGAAACCTCAATGTTGAGCTTAGCATCTATGCAAGAGTTACGGTAGAGGTGAACATGGAATCTAAGTTGTAGGACACTATCTACTTCATTGAGAATTAATACAAGGCAGAGGTCAAGCTAGAATATGAGCACAGACCACCGTTTTGTGAGCTTTGTGAAATCGTTGGACATTCCTTGTTGAATTGTAGAGTCATGAAAAGTCAGGTTGAACAACCAAGGGAAGATGATTAGACATAGGTTTGGATGAAAATGAAATACAAAGTTGTGGTCCTTGAGAAAGCTGATGCACCAAAGAAAAAAGTTGAAATATGGGTCAAGAAAGCACCACATGTGGGGGAGACCTCGGGTAAAAACTTGGTTGTTTTGGTGGAGGAGGAAGAAAACACTGACATTGAGCAAGACATCATGGAGGAGTTTGAAAAGTCAGTTCTGGACACTTTTGAGGAATCTCAATACGCTCTGATTTTTGAGGATCCAGGCATATCCAACCCTCTAGATGCTAATTAGAATAACCCAACTTGCATGGAGGATTCAAAAAGGAATGCAGGTGCTAACCTGTCAGCAAATGTGGTCCCTATTTTACCTCCTAAGATTGTAGAATTTGACTCGGGATTGGATTCTTGAAATCACCCAAAGGAATCTTATGGTTTGGTGCAGGTCATGGATACCACATAGGTATCTTTACAAGCTCAGGATAACCAGCCTCTAGAGCTAAGAAGGGGCATCCCACTGGCAACACACTTTAAATCCAATGCTTCTAGAATCACTCAATGTACTGAAATCAAATGTACTTCTAATGAATATTCACTTTCCTCTAAGAGTAAGAAGGAAAAAAAATCCAGTCCAACCTCAACTCAAAACATTAGAAGATCAAATTGGAGGAAGGGCTCGGGTGGCACTAAAAAAGGGAGTTTTAACTCCAAACGCAGGTTCTAATGACTATCTTCTTTTGGAATTGTCAGGGTATTTCTAACCCTGACACCTCTACTATTTTGAAAAGATTTATTATTACTCACAATCCCAAAATTTTCCTATTTGTGTGCCTAAAATCACTTTATCTTCAAAATATATTCTTCTTTGTTCTTATGGTAATAATTTTCTAGGTGCTTGCAAAGAGGGTACTTCTATTGAGTCTCTTTGTATTTTTTATCATTCCTCCTTGGAATCGATTTGTGCTTTTAAAATTACTAAGAAACTTTTTACCTGTGAATTTATCTATGATGGTTTACATGATTATTGCACTATGATATATGCTAAGAATAGATACCAAGATCATAGACCCCTATGGCATGACCTAAGTGTTTTAGCTAACAAAATTCCAGATCATCAGTTTGTGATTGGGGATTTCAATTCAATTCTCACCTCCAGTGAAACAATTGGACCGTCTCACTCTTCAATCTCCTCTAGAGAGTTTAGAGCATTGATTTAGGATTGTAATATTATTGATATTAATCTTACTTGAGCTATGTACACTTGTTATATAAGGAATTACAACATGGTGGTTGCTAGTAAGCTTGATAGGGCCTTCACTAATAACTACTCCCTTGATAAATGGGACTCCATTTTGAGTATCAATTTGGCTGAACTTAACTTGGATCATCATACCATTCTGTTCACTCTCTCAATAAAAATATTTAAGCTCAACCTCCCTTTCAAATTTCATAATGCTTGGAGTGTGGATCCTGATTGTGGTAACATCATAAAAAGCTCTTGGGAAAGTAAAATAAAAAAAAGATACTTTTTCATGTCTCGGTAAATTAAAACATCTGAAGAAATGTCTTAAGTGTTGGTGTAGACTAAAGCATAAACAACATGACAATGATATTTTGTCCCTTTAAAAGGAACTTATTCAAATCCAAAATTCCAATACCATTTCTGATTTCACTTTGGATCCTCAACATGAACTCAATAAATCTATTAAGCTCAACTCACTTCTTATGCTTAAAGATAACATTCTTAATAAAATTTTCAAAACCAAATGGCTTTCGAATGGAGATAGTAATACGAAATTCTGTAACACACTTCAAAGAATTAGGAAATTCTGTAGACCTCTTTCCTTTCTCCGAGACGAAGATTCTATCATTGACTCTGAGGAGGTCATTGTGAATCATGTGGTCTCGTATTTTCATAATTTGTTCAATGGTCCGGATTTTAACAAGGATCTCTTTCTTGATATAATTCCAACCCTGGTGACTAAGGATGACAATGAATTTCTCTCAAGTTTCCCTCTTGAGCATGAAATCAAGGACATGGTATTTAGCCTTAATCATAATTGTTCCCTAGTTCCTGATGGCTTCAATAATTTCTTCTTTCATCAATAATGGGAGATCATTTTGTGGGATGTCTGCAAACTTGTTAAAACTTTCATCTCCACTGGTGATCTTCCTCATGGTATTAATGCTCAATTTCTTACTTTAATTACTAAAGTGGACAATGCCTCTGAGATTCATCTTTATCATCCAATTTATCTTATCAATACTCTTTGTAAAAGTATTTCTAAAATTATTACTAATAGAATTTCTACCATTTGAAATAAAATTGTTTCTTTTAATCAATTTGGTTTTATCAAATGTAGGACTATTCAAGACTATATCTGTCTTGCCTCTAAATGCACTAAAACCCTAAATAAATCCATAAGAGGTGGTAATGTTGCAATCAAGATTGACATTAGGAAATCTTTTGATACCATTTATTGGAGTTTAATTTTCAATGTTCTCAAGCCTTTTGGTTTCAATCATTCTTTTATCAATATGATTAAATCCTTATTTAATTCGGTATTTATCTCTGTTCTTGTCAACGGTTCCCCTAAGGAATTCTTTAAATGCAACATGGGTGTTAGAAAATGGGATCCTCTCTCTTCTATTATTTTTTCTATTTCTGAATATTATTTAATCAAACTACCCACTCATCTTGTGGAACAAAAAAAGATAAAACCTATTCAGGTTTCTAAGAACATAAACGTGCCCACCCATCTTTTATTTTCTGATGACATCATTATGTTCCTTCAAGGAGATAAAAGGAATAACTGGAGTCTTAAAAGTTCCTTGTCCCATCACGATGATGTCTCAGGACAATCTATATGCTGGAACAAATCTTTTGTGTTCTTTGGAAAAAACTTTTCTGCCAACAGAAAAGGTAATATCATTAATTATTTAGGAATTAAGGAAGGCTCCTTCCCTTTCACCTATCATGGAGTGCCTTTCTTTTGAGGTAGGTCAAAATCTAGTTACTTCACAAACATTGTGGATAAAATCATCAATCATCTCTCCTGTTGGAAAGTTATGTCCATATATATGGCTGGAAGAATTTGTCTTGTGAAATCCTCAATTGTTTTCAAAATGGTTTACTCGATGATGGCTTTCAATTGGCCTACTAGCTTACATAAAAAACTAATGTTTTCACTAAAAACATTGTTTTTACTGGTAGCTTGCATCAAAGAAATCTTGTGACCATTCCATGGAACACTTTTTGTTATCCCTTAGATAAGGGGGGCCTGGGAATTAAAAAATTAGTCTTTTTAATGATGCCCTTCAGGATAGTCTCACTTGGAGGTTACTTCACAACAACTCTGACTCCACTGCTTTTCTCTATAAAATATTCATCTCTAAACTTAAGAATGGGAATTTGAATTATATCTATTTTTCCATCTAGTAGTCTATTAGACAATCCATTACCAACATTATCAGAAACTCTAGATGCATGGTCAGCTCTAATTCTTCCATGAATTTCTTTCTTGATAACTGGACTGGTGCGCCTTTAATTAACATGTTTACTGCCATTGAGAATCCGGTGACCCCAAATCCTCTATAAGGGATGTGCTTAACTCTCACATAATTTACCTCCCTAATAACATCTGTAATATCATTGACAACAATCTCTATTCGAAATTTGATGATTTCGTCATATGGGAGCATGCTCATAATGGTTTTCTTGATTCCATGATTTTTTACAATCATACCTTCCTTTCCTTTGATTAGAGTGTTAGTTGGTTGAAATATTTTAGAAATCCATGGATTAAGACCTCAGGAATTACTCTTATTTGGCATCTTATGCATAACAGAGTCCGCACTAGAGTTTGTCTACAATCTTTTGGCATCCAACATTGCTCAAAATGTCACCTTTTCAACTAACATAGAGAAGATTATAATCATCTATTTTTTTCTTGTGCTATAGCTTCATCTCCTTAGAATTATGTGTTTGCCATATTTGGTTATAGATGGTTACTTATTGAATCAATTAACTCCCAACTGCAGTGTTGTGTTGACTTTTATGCCTCTCACCAAATCAAGAATCATTTTTTTTGGCTGATGTGGTTGAGCTTCTCCACATGATCTAGTATGATAGAAATGTTATTCTGAATAATACTTTCTCATCTAGGATTATTTCTTGTCAGAAATGAATTCTCATTTCCATTTTGTATGCTATCGCGATTCAAAACATGTTTTGTTACAACTCCGTTGGAGATTTTGAGATCCTACACCGTTTTTTGATTTTTGTTCTCTATAGGCCGCCTAGACGGGCATTTCAGTTATTTTAGCAAGATCTGCTTCCTAGATGGATCAAAGTGAATTTTGATGGCGCTTCCATAGGCAACCGGGGAGCGTCAATTGGTGGTGTTATCTTCAAAGACTTTCATGGTCATTTCCATGGCTATTTCTTTGGAGTTTTTTGTATGACCTCGTCACTAGAAGCTGAGATACTGGGTGTCATCCATGAGGTTGACTTTTCCCAAAAAAACAATGGAACAATATTTGTATTTAAAGTGATTCATCCACTATTGTCAAGGTTACTTGGAAAGTGTTGGTGCACCTTACATGGCCTCTCGCTACACATTGGATGAGTTGTCTTGCCTCACTCATGGAAATCAACTACATCATCACCCATGCCTTCTGTAAAGAAAATATGGTTTCTGATGCTCTTGAAAAAAGGGGAGTCAACCGGGATATTAGTTGTAAGGATGATCTACCTGGAAATTTTCTTCCTTTTTATGAGAAATACTGTAATAAAGTTCCATCTTTCAGACTCATGTAGCCCCTTTTTTCAATAAATTGTGCCTTGGTCTCTGAATGAGGCACCACCTTCATAATAAAAATTTATAAGAAAAACAATGTGTTTTTTGAATATTTTTTAACCATTTATAAATATCTAAAATATTAAATTTTATCCATATATAGATGGATACTGATTATCTCCCATTTATTTTCCATTCTCTAAATCCTTAATAACCATTAAATCTTTTTGAAGTGATGTTTTTTAATAAATAACAAGATCTTATCCTTTTTAGTATATTCCTTCTAATCATTATAGAAAAGGACCAAAGAAATTTTATGTGCCAGAAAAACTTAATTTTCAATCAAATCCCATGTTAGTAACCCTTTTTTATAAAGAACAAATTTTAAATGACTAGGGTCACCATATGTAGTTTCATGGATATTGATTATATGATATCCTTGTTGGCGCCAAAAATATGGCCCGAAAGGAAGGAACGAAAAAGACAGCTGGCGTGCTGCATCGCGAAGCACAGCCGCGAAGCACAGCCGCGAAGCCCCTCCGCGAAGCGCGCCAACCCTGGCGGCGCCGCGAAGCACCAGAGGCGGTGATCCTCCGCGAGCGCGTTTGACGTTCGCGAGCCGCCGCGAAGCACCAGAGGCGGTGATCCTCCGCGAGCGCGTTTGACGTTCGCGAGCGCGCCGCGAAGCTCCAGAGGCGGCGCGCGAGCCCTGCTTCGCGGCGCCCCTTCCCTATAAATACTCGACTCCCCCTGAGTCCCCGAGACGGACAATCCGACCTTTCGGCTTCTCCTCTCCCGAATCGTGAAGCAAGCTTTGCCCCGGGAATCATGAGCTTCGCGAGGTATTTCTACTTCGCGAGACGACTCTGATTTGTTTCGTCCTGAGCCCCTCTTCCGAGAGGGATGCCCTTCGCGAAGCCCAAGGGCGTTCGCAAAGGAAGGGGATTCCCAAGGGAACCCGGGCAGCCGCGGAGCACTCGTGCTTCGCGAAACACCCAACCCATGCTAGTAATCCCTATGCCAAGGCAGGATAACTATGCATCGCGAAGCACTTTGCTTGGTAGGACCCTGCTTCGCGAACCACTCCTTCGCGAGGCAGTGCTCCGCGAACACTGTTCCACTTCGCGAAGCACCTCCCACTTCCACCTATGCCCCATGCTAAGGCCAAGGCACCCCACTTCGCAAAGCACACTCCTCTGCTTAGCGATTCCTCCTTCCGTGCGACCCTCCAGGTTTGCACGATGTGATTTCAAAGTCCCATGGACAACACCTCCCGTAGCGTTGCTTCGCCCAATGCTCCTTCGCATAGGCACGCTAACGGCTATTGCTTCTTCGCATAGCCACGCTAACGTGGACCCCTCGATGGTTCCTCCCGCGACCCCCCTTTACCATGGCGTTACCGACACCTTCCCTTCCCCAAGGACCAGAGGGTACCGGTTATGTAAGCCCTAGGGGTGTGGAGTGAACCCACCTCGTCCGAGCTGCAGGACGTTAAACTGCCAAGCACCGCGTCCTCAACACATGACGTTAAACTGTGACCCAACCTCGTCTCCCTCACGAAGGGTCCCCCCCAGCTCGAGCATTCATTACACCGCTCGTCTCCACGGGAATGGAACTCTTCCGCACATGGAATGAGATCCTCCTTGTCGGAGTGGTGTATGTTCGCAGGGGAAGGGTCGCCTCAGAGCGTAAATCCCTAACCTTTGGTACGGATGATTGCACCCGTGCATCTCGGTACTTCCCCACTACCAAGGTCAGTGGAGGACGTGATAGGGAACGAGGCACCTCCCATTGTCGGACCAAGGTCCATCTTCCCCGCGCTTTGTCGCGCCATGGGCCTCCATCCTGGAGTAAGTCCCAACACCGTGGGCCGCTCAACGCGTAAGCCCCATTTCGCTTCTCACGGACGCACCCTTCGCGACGTGATCGTCAGGTCCTTGCAACCTCTTGTTTCTCACACCGAGCATGGCTCACGTGGGCTTAGAGTGAGCACCGACCCTGACAAAACAATCCGAACTACGAGGACTTTGATCCGTGTCAAGGCATGGTACGTAGGAAGCCTCTACGAGGTTCAAGCCCACCATCAGTGGACCAAGGTCTACTCCCCATCCGAACTACGAGGACTTTGATCCGTGTCAAGGCATGGTACGTAGGAAGCCTCTACGGGGTTCAAGCCCACCATCAGCGGACCAAGGTCTGCTTTCACGTCGGTTTACCGACAAACCCCCCATCTGAACTACGAGGTCTTTGATCCATGTCAAGGCATGGTACGTAGGAAGCCTCTACGAGGTTCAAGCCCACCCGTCTTTCACGTCGGGTCTCACCCCCGTCCAGTATGACGTTAAACTACATCCCGGTCCAGTGGTAAGCCATTGCGACCAAACCACCTGAACTACGTGGTCTTTGATCCATGTCAAGGCATGGTACGTAGGAAGCCTCCACGAGGTTCAAGCCCAACAATAGTGGATCAAGGTCCCTCACTTATGTCGGCTCACCGACACCCACCACCCGTCGTTTATTCACGTCAGGGTTCATTACCGTCCCGCATGACGCTAAACTGTATCATTTGAACTACGAGGACTTTGATCCATGTCAAGGCATGGTACGCAGGAATCCTCCCAGAGGTTCAAGCCCAACCCCCACCGGACCAAGGTCCACCCTCATGTAGGTACGCTGACGATGCCCATCGGACCAAGGTCCACCATCACGTCGGTTTACCGGCACCATCCCGAACTACGCGGACTTTGATTCCCTGCCACGGGGATACGTAGGAAGCCTCTTCAAGGATCAAGCCCAACTTCGTCGTCACCACCCCTGCGATGGTCCCATTCCATTCTCAACCGTCTCCGCGAGACGTTAAACTCGCGACCTACCTCGTGGTAAACATGAGATGCCTGAGGAAAACCTCGGATGGAACGCTTTTGGCGTAACCGTCTTTGCTAGACGTTAATCTTGCAAAACATACCCTGTGTTGAACACGGGAAGCTGAGGAAAACCTCAGGTACGTGTCTATGACATGTAACCCCCCGCGCTCGATGTGGGATGCCTCGGGTTTCCACGCCCTCGAGAAGCCTTGTGATCAAGGACAACAGACAGACATGCCAGGCACCCCAGCATCCAGACACGCTACTGATGCCTCAAACGTGATTACTCCCCTGACCGAAGGTTGCTGCCCTGACTGGCCCCTTTGGAATGTCCCGACAGAAGCAGCGTAATTAACCAGCGTCCATGGAAACATGGCACTGGGAAGAGTTTCACGAACTACGTATTAAATCTATAAGGGAGACCCGGACTAGGTGACGAATTCTGAGGAGGAATCCACAGGAGGAAGAACCAACATCCCATCATCCCGTTTCGATCAAGGAGCAGACGTACCTGAACAAGGAACGAATGCCGCCCGCCTTTGGAAAGCGGGAATGCGGGGCAACAAAGCCGCGCGTCCCCCTCCTCCGCGGACGGATGCGCGCGCGCCCCGGCGAAAGCGTCGGAAACAGAAATGGTGAACCCGACGTGAAATTCTTCTCCTCAGCATGGAGATTAGTAGCGTTCGAGACACCGGTAGATTGACGTGTCACCGGATCCAGGTATCCGGTGCCTGGCCCCGCCAAGCAAATGGCGGGCCTGTCGTGGAACTCACCGGAAGTCGGGGTAGTAGAACGTGGGGCGCTCCGCTCTGCAGCGTGTTGGCGTGGATCCTTCTCACAGACATGGGGATGGAAGAATGCTGGGGCACTGGCTGTCAATCACTTTCCTCTCAGTACTGATGAGTTGATCCCTTCATTTGTCAGGAATCAGGTTGCCATGCAGTCACCATCCGCTCCTCGCCCGCGCAGGGGCAGGGGCAACACCACTACGGCCACCCCACATGACGCCACTACCGCCACGACGGCTGGCACGTCGCGGGAGGCGGGACGTCCACGTCCCCTTTCCCCATCAGAGGTCATCCAACGAAGGGTGATCAACAGCCTCGTGCGCAGGTATGAGGAACAAGGGGTCATCCCGACCAGGGATATGGCCCGTTTAGACCTGGAGGCTTCCAGGCCCCGCCGTCAACGCCGCCCTAACAGGCCGCGCAGGGAGCCCCCGCTCCCCACCCAGACATTCAATCGTTTCGGGAGCCTATCCCCGGAACACCTTGACGACTCTTCGCCTTATGCTGAAGAGGCAGGTGTTGTCCGGCTCAGTCCGCTCAGGGCCCTGACCCGGGACTCCCAGGCGAGAGCTCCCGTCCGGCCACGTCACAGCCGCCGTCCGGCCCCGCAGGAAGAACAGGCAGACTACGTCCCTGCACCACCTGCACCGGCCCGCCTGACCCGACGTCAGCGCCGGGCCCGGGCTGAGGACGCTCGCCTAGCCGCGTCCACGTCGACAGCTACAGTGGCCCGAGCCACCGCCGACGTACATTACGAGGCCCCCGCCTACATTAAGCAGGGGCACCCCTTCGCCCAACCAGGATCGAGACCCCAACCGCCCTGCGGGCAGGCCGGGTTGACTCTTCGGGTTGCAGGCCCAAGTAGTGATCGCCGCGAGCTAACCCGCGGTGATGCAGGTCCTCCCCGTACCACTACTCCACAGAGCGTGGGCCTTCCCCGCTCCGAGGTTCGTCGTGGAGGCATGCCTCATGCCGCCCCCATCCTGCAGGAAGACCTGCCCCGGGGCAGTGATGCTCAGCGCGGAAACATTTCCCGCGCCCGCTGTACAGGGTATGAAGCCCATCCGTCTGAAGGCACCGTCCATCCGGTCCTTCGACGTGGGGGTCCCCCCTACGTCCTCTCTGCGACTGACGAAGGTCCTCCTCGCCCCAGCAATTCGAGGAGTGAAGGTCAGCCTCGCTCCACTCGCATCGACCGTGGGGGCCGTCCCCATGCTCCTGCCGGTTCCAACAGAGGCCCCGCCCACGTGGGTACTGTTCATGGAGGTCCTCCCCATGTACCCTTTGATATTTGCCCTGGTGCCCCTCGCACCCCGGCTGTCTCAAGTGGGGGCCCTCTCCGCCACGTCGCTAGCGCCGCCCCAGGGCTGCCTGATAGGGGTCAACCCTGTCCCGAAGAGCCACCTAGGGGCAGAAGAGCGGGTCGTCGCCGCCACGGGAAGAATCTTGGGAAGGTCCAGGGGGGGATCAAACCTGCCCGCTTCTCCGATTCGGAAGCGGAATGCGATTCAGCGATGGAACCTTCTCCCAGCTCCTCCGTATCAAGGACTGGGGCAGGAACCAGACGCGTCAGCCTCGTTCTCCCCGAATTTGAGGTCCATCGGATTCCCGTCTCTCTCCGCAGGTACATCCAGGAGGAAGAAATCCTGGGAATTCCGCAGGTTTCGACCGCGCAGTCACCGCCACCGTCGCCCGAAGCGCCCTCTTCCTCTACCCGGGATCCCGAGGAGCTGTTTTGGGGGTCAACGGTGGTAGAGCCATGACATGACCGGACACCGGTAACGGCGATTCCCGTACCCGAAGTAGCGGCTATTAGCCCGTCCTATCGTGACATCGTGGTCAGGTCACCTTGCTCTTCAGAGGAAGGCCCAGAGTACGGTGGCCAGTCTGCTCGCTTGCCGTATTCTCCGCCGCCGAGTTTGCTATCCCAGAGGTCCGCCTCGGTGCCGCTACCGGTCCCTCAGCCGCCCCCGGTTGATGAGTGGGGAAATGTAGGGCCGAACTCCGAGGATGAACCCAGGAGCTTCTGGAGTATTCTTGCAGCGGACTATTTCCCAGAGAAGTTCTGGCCCGCGGCAGCATTGAATTTCCGCATACCCGAGTCGCTTACCCCTGAAGAAGTGGGATGCCTTTGTCGGACCCTGTGGGCGACGCACTTCCGCCTCCGTTGGGAACGGGTAGTGTACCCCAGGAGTCGGGAGCACTTCGAGGAGATTGGCAAACAGTGCCGCCTGATTGATGCAGCGGTGCTCCTTGTGGCCCAGCACCCCGAGTCGCCCGGTCATCAGGGTGCCCTCCAACGAAGATGCGTTCAGAGTTTCAAGGCACTCCGCAAGATTGTCAGGGAAGCTACCCCCCATGTGCAAGTCCGTGGTTGGGGGCGCTATGCCGCTCTCCTCTTCGACCCTATTCTACGACAGCCTGATTCGCTATGCGACATTGAGGATATGCCCTCAAGAGGGGTCACAGTCCACATGGCCGACGTTGTGGATAAGGAAGATGAGCTTGAGTTCCTTGATGGGGACTTACCACCCGAGTGCGTACCGCCACTACTCGACCCATCAGGGAGAGTCACCCGTCATCAAAGGAACCTGCTAGGCCTCCCTGTACCCACCGAGTCACTGGCGCTCGGTTGAAGCACTGGCAAGGGTAAGGAGCACGTCGGAATAGCCAAGCACTCCGACCCGTCCGCCTCCGTGCAGAAAACGGACGAAGATCCTGAGAAAGCCACGTTGCGCCAGCAGCTTGCTGAACAGAAGAGGCTGGTCGACGAACTTTTGGCTGAACGCGCCGCAGAGCGACGACCCGACTATGGTAATCCCAGGCCGGGACAGCAGGGGCAGGAACAATTCCCCCCCGGTGAGATGCCTCCGGGCAACCCTGATCATGCTACTGCCGCGGACAGGGCGGAAGCCGGAACGTACGGCAAGAGGGCGCGATACGTCTCGCCAAACCCCCCTGAGCGACGGGGCAATCTGAAGAATCCAACCCGGGTTCCCCCGGCCGCCCGACAGGTCATTCAGCCAATTGACCCGCGGGCAGCAGAAGCCGTCTACCGCGTTGAAGAACCTGGCAATGCGCTTGTGGTTAGGGATCCCCGTCAAGACAGGGACCCCCACCCGGAGGACCTTATTGCGGCACTCACAGCCCGCCTCGAGGCGTTGGAGACACGGCAGGTGGCGGTCCCACCCGATGGCAAGCCTTATCCCGCGTGGGTGGATGATATGCCCGCGCCTCCGGGTTTTGGGAACCCCACTTTCTCGCCTTTTAACGGGACAGGGGACCCACCCCACCACTTGGCTCATTTCTCTTCCAGGTGTGGCCCCATGTTGGGGACCCCGGCTCAGCAAGAAGCCGCTAAGCTCGGATGTTTTGTACAGACGTTGGAAGGTCCGGCATTCATCTGGTACAGCCAGCTCCCCATCGGATCAGTGACCGGTTGGGAAGATCTTCGCCGGCAGTTCTTGTACCAGTTCAGCTCCACCACGCGGAAGACCAGCATCGCGGACCTCTTTAAGTTCAAACAGAGGCCTGATGAGCGGGTTGCGGACTTCATCGCCCGGTGGAAAGGACTTACGTATTCTCTCGATATGCCACTGACTCAGGAGCAATTACTGACGATGTGTGTGGGGAACGTAAAGACAGAGCTGGTACCCTCCTTGATTACCCAGAATTACCCTGGGGGGTTCAGAGATTTCTCGGATAAGGCCCAGCGCCTCGAGGAGGCCCTGCAACAGGCTAGTCAGGCACGTTTGCTGCCCCCAATGATCCCAGCCAGGAGGGCCGCCAGGGCTGAACCCGCCGCAGTGGCTCAAATAGAAGCCCCGAGGCAGCTGGAATTGCTACCGGCGGTACCACCCCCGCAACCCCGCAGAGGTCCTCCACCTCAAGCACAGGCTCCTGCCCAGCAGCGACCGCCTCAGAACCGACAGGTACCCCCGCGCAACGCGCCACCGCCACCTAGGCGAGACAACCAGGCGCCGCCCCCTCGGCAGGCCCCTCCGGTCCCTCGACAGGATCAGGCCCCCAGGGCTCCTTACCCGGAAAGAAAATACCATACCTATTCGTTCAACGAAAATCAGGTCCCTGGTTACTTCCGAAGTGCTCTGGAGCAAGGGATTGTGCGTCTGCCTGAGTGCAGGAGACCGGCAGAGGCACATCTCACTGATCACCCCAACTACTGCCCTTATCATCGGATCCTGGGGCACACCCTCAAGCGATGCTATGTGTTTAAAGACTGGCTTCAGGACCAGGTCAACAACAACATAGTCAAGCTGGGCCCAGCGCCAGCGCAGGTGGCAGGCGTCTTTGCGGGATCAGAAATCGGCAGTGACAGCGAGGGTGAGTGGCAGCAGGTCCCTAGCCGCGGGTCCCAGAAATACGACAACTGGATGGCTCGAAAAACTGTTGTCCGTGCCCAGGGTATCATCCGGGCACGCCTGAAGCAGCCGGAACCTTCAGAAGAAGCAGTCGGTGCCTCAGCATCGTCCTCACAGTCGACCTCTACCCAAAAGGGCAAGCAGCGGCGACGTAAGAAGAAGCAACGTGCACCGCCAGTGCCGTCGTCATCCCGCACTCTTGGCGACTTTATGCCTCCTGAAATGGGCATTCCCCCCAGAATCCGCCCAGCGGTGGATGACTCTTCGAGTGATAGTCAAGGGTACGCTTCGGTTAACACTGTGGAGCTGGTAAAGCCCTATATGCCCCCCGATGAGGGGGAACCCCAGGAAGACCGCCCCAATGTTTCCGGCCGACGTCAACGTCGGCGGAATCGCAATCGCGCCGGTCACCGAGGTATGTCAGCAGGCACTTGTGACCAAGCCGTGCACGCTACCGAGACGAGGCAGCAGGCTCAGCGCAGATCTCAGCACGCGCAGACCCATTCAGCACCCTCGGCTCTACCTCCACCGCCATTCGTGTTGCTGGATCAGGGAGAGCCGCCTCGTTCGTATCACAGCCAGTCTCGCCCGGCGACGGGCCAGCTCCCGCTGTTCGACCTTAGCCCGGCGACTACTCCCCAGGCTTCTACTAGCAGGCAGCAGGATGTACCCAGTGCTAGCCGACCGCCAGTTCAACCAGCAGGACCCGCTATGCCTCCAAATGCCGAAAAACCCCCTGTAAGCAGAGGTTCGCGTTTGGCACGCAAGTATGATGTCCTAAAGCACTTAGCCGGCATTCCGGCGAGGCTTTCCATCCTTGAGGCCCTGCGCTTGTCATCCGAGATGCGCGAGGCACTTGCCGAGGCCCTAAGGAGCCCCCTCCAGTTCGAGACGGAAGTGGCAGCCGCGGAGGCCTTCCATACCGAGACGATTGAAAACGCCGAATGTCAGGCGGTTATCTCGTTCTCTGGTGAAGACGAAGACCCTCCTATACAGGGGCACATTCGCCCACTGTATGTCACTGGCCACTTTAACGGTGTGGAAGTCCGCCGCTGCCTCGTTGACACGGGTTCTGGAATCAATCTAATTCCGACCCGGACGTTGCGAAAACTGGGTTTGTCTGAAGGTGATTTGACTCCCTCTGACCTCAGGATTCAGGGGTACGACAGGACAGAGAAAACCCCGGTCGGCAAGATCCGCCTGAAGACCCAGTTCGGTGGCTTAATTGCCAGCACCGAGTTCATGGTTGTTTCTCAGGACACCGCCTACAACGCACTGATGGGTAGGCCATGGCTCCACCTGCATGCTGCGGTCCCCTCATCGTATCACCAGTGCCTTAAGTACTCGCTCAACGGTCGAGTAGGCGTGATCCAAGGAGACGCGTCCCCCTTTGCTTTTTGTGAGGCCCGCTATCTGGATGCGGGTTATTACAAAAGCAAAGACAAGCAGATCCTGGTCAGCGAGGATGAGCCCGCTCCAATCGCAAGTAATCCCTGGGCGAGCATGGACGACGCCTACATCCTCCCGATCCACCGGTTGGAAGCCACGACCCCCGACATGGGACAATGTTTTGTTGTTTCGGGTACGCAAGGAAGGCATGTTCCCGCGTCCAAGCGACGGCGGAGAATCACCTCATACTCCTACACCAACCAGGCTCGGGTCATCCCGGAATCTCCTACCCCTGTACGGTACCGGGATGTCAGGCTCATGACAACAGCGGTGCGCCATACGTGTCTATTTCGCCGGGATGGAATCAACCGACTCTGGCCGACACGTCACCACTGCTTTGATATCGTCAAGCGTGGCCCCTTAGGCCGAAGGCCGGATGGGATAGGGTCAAATGCATTCATTGCTATGGTCTCCACGACGAGTGAGTCTCCTGATGTGATGACTGCTGCTGCCCAAGCCGGCACCAGCTGCCCCTCGGGTTTTGAGAGCCCAGAAGCACCTTCCGTCACGGGAAGTCCCCCCCCCCCCGGCTGGGGAGGAAGACTTGGAGGATGCTCCCCCAGCCTTTGAAGAAGGCGTCTCTACCACGGTTGATGAGCTGGTGCAGGTGAACCTTGGCAGCGAGGCAGATCCAAGACCCACATTGATCAGTGCGGCCATGTCCCTCGAGGAGCGACAGCAGTATGTAGACTTCCTCAAACAGCACCGCGATGTGTTTGCCTGGAGTTACGATGAGATGCCAGGACTGGATCCCCAAGTGGCCGTCCACCGTCTGGGCCTCCCGGTAAAACATCGTGGGTTTAAGCAGCCTCCCAGGAAAATGCACCCTTCCCATGGCGCTATGGTTGAGGCTGAAGTTGATAATCTAATCAAGGCCAACTTCGTCAAAGAGGTCCAGTACCCCAAATGGCTCGCCAACATTGTGCCAGTCAGGAAGAAGAATGGGCAGATTAGAGTCTGCATCGACTTCCGCGATCTCAATCGCCACTGCCCAAAGGATGACTTCCCACTTCCAGTGACGGAGCTGTTGATTGACGCCACGGCCGGGTTCCAAGCCCTCTCATTTATGGACGGATATTCCGGGTATAACCAGATCCGGATGGCCCCCGAAGATGAGGAGTCCACTGCCTTCAGGGCTCCCCAGGGTACCTTTTGCTACCGGGTAATTCCATTCGGTTTAAAAAATGCAGGTGCCACTTATCAGAGGGCTATGCATCGCATATTCAAACCGATCCTCGGGACATTGGTGGAATGCTACGTGGATGACCTTGTAGTCAAATCATATCAGCGCCAGGACCATCTCAAAGACCTTGAGAAAGTGTTCGGTTTCCTCCGTTCCCGTCACCTGAAGATGAACCCGCTGAAGTGTGCCTTCGGGGTCACCTCCGGGAAGTTTCTGGGCTTTGTTGTCAGATACCGAGGTATCGAGATCGACCCGGAGAAGATCAAGGCCATCAGCCAAATGCCTCCCCCGAGCAACATTCGGGAGCTTCGAGGCCTGCAAGGCCACTTAGCCTATATACGCCGATTCATTGCGAACCTGGCCGGCAAGTGTAAGCCCTTTTCTCGGCTCATGAAGAAAGGCGCTGCCTACGAATGGGATGAGGAGTGTCGGATCGCCTTCGAGGAAATCAAGCAGTATCTGCTCCAACCTCCGGTCTTGATGCCACCCGTCTCTGGAAAGCCGCTGGTCCTTTACGTGACCGCCCTGGAAAGATCCCTCGGCGCGCTGCTCGCCCAGAAGAATAACGAGGGCACTGAGAACAGTCTCTACTATCTCAGTCGCATGCTTCTCGATACGGAGGTCAGATATTCCCTTATCGAAAAGAGCTGCCTTGCGCTCGTCTTCGCCGTGCAGAAGTTGCGACACTACCTGCAACACCACGAGGTGCAATTGATCTCTCGGGTGGATCCGCTGAAGTACATCCTGAACCGCCCCATGCTGACTGGCCGACTAGCGCGGTGGGCAGTAATTCTCCAGCAGTTTGACATCAGGTTTGTGCCTCAGAAGGCCGTTAAGGGACAGGCGTTGGCAGACTTTTTAGCTGCCCATCCAACCTCCGCGGATCAATCCCTGGACCTGGATTTCCCCGATGAGACGATTCTCTCGGTCGATCACGCTGTCCCGTGTTGGCAAATGCATTTCGACGGCGCCTCCCGGAGCCCCACTGGTAGAAGGCTCAACGACCCCAAGCTCAACAGAGTGGGTCTGGGTATTGTTTTCATTACCCCGACGCAAGCCGTCCTGCCGTACTCTTTCCTGCTGTCAGAAGGTTGTACGAACAACGAGGCAGAGTACCAAGCTCTCATCACCGGCCTCGAGTTGGCCCTCGAGATCCATGTACCCCATCTACATGTGAAAGGAGATTCTGAGCTGGTAATCAAACAGGTTAATGGCGACTACGTCGTCAGGAAGCCAGAGCTTGCACCGTTGCTGGAGTACACCCTCCTCCTGATGGCCCAGTTCTCTTCTCGGCCAGAGGTTACCCATGTCCCGCGGTCGCAGAACGGTCAAGCGGATGCCCTAGCTGGCTTAGCCGCGTCGCTCGCAGAACCCGAGCAAGATGATTTGGTCATACACGTGGCCCACCGGAGAGTCATTGCTCCCGTCACCCAAGAGGACCGTGATAGCCTGCGGGTAAGTCATCTCACCGCCGGACCCTCCGTATCGGAAGTCCCGGGTTCGTCGGATGCAGTGGTTGAAACGACCCCCGATTGGAGAGCACCTTTTGTCGAGTATCTCCAAAATGGTCAGCTCCCGGACAACCGGGCCGAGCGCGAGCGAATTCGACGCCGCGCGCTTCAATTTACCCTCCAGAGTGGCCCCAGTCTTGAGCAGACCCTCTATAAACGGAGTTTTGATGGTGTCCTCCTCCGTTGCATCCAAGGAGTAGAGATACCTCAAGTTATGCAAGAGGTTCACGCCGGTTCCTGTGGCGCCCATCAAGCTGGGCCGAAGCTGTCCCATCAAATCCGGAGGCTAGGGTACTTCTGGCCCTCCATGATCCACGATTGTATTGGATACGCCAAGAGATGCCACGCGTGCCAAGTGCACGCCAACTTCTTGCATCGGCCGCCAGAACCCCTCCACCCCACCAAGTACTCTTGGCCATTTGCGGTATGGGGACTCGATGTAGTGGGACCGTACCCGCCGGCAACAGCCCGCCAGTGTAGGTTCATCCTGACTGCTACAGATTTCTTCTCCAAGTGGGCAGAAGTAGTTCCGATCAAAGAGGTCAAGGCCCGTTCCGTCGTTGACTTTGTGAGCTCCAACATCATCCACCGGTTTGGGGTCCCTCACGCCGTCCTCACTGACAACGGCACCAACTTCCGAGCAGCTGAATTGAAGAAATTGTACGCTAAGTACGACATCCGGTCAAACCATACCTCCCGCTACCACGCACAGGCAAATGGACAGATCGAGGCGTTCAACAAGACCCTCTCTAACATTCTGCAGAAGATGGTTGGTCAGAATAAGAAGAGTTGGCCGAACAAGCTCCCCAACGCCCTCTGGGCTTACCGGACGACGACTCGCAACTCTACCCAGGTGACCCCATATTCCCTGGTGTATGGAGCTGAGGCCGTCCTACCCATTGAGATCCAGCTGCCGTCGCTACGCACGACCGTTTATGATCACCAGACATCAGATGAGGTAGCCGAGATCCGTCTAGCTGAGCTAGAGGCACTGGACGAGAACCGGCTTCGTGCCCTGCACAATCTGGAAAGGCATCAGGACAAGATGGCAAGAGCTTTTGACAAGAAGGTTCGTTTCCGCTCTTTTCTACAAGGTGACCTGGTGCTGGCCCTGCGAGCGCCAATGATTCCCGGAAGGAAGCCGCTGTTGGGACCAGGTTGAATGAAGATGAAAGTTTGAAGAGTTAGCTTTTCCAGAGTGTTGTATTTTGTTGTCAAAGGCGATAAATCAATTCACTGTGTAGAAGGATCATAAATCAGACGATGCCTTGCTGGTATGTATTTCACACAAATCATGAGTTAGGAGAACTTGTGATGCAAGCCTTATGAAGGAAAGGGGGAGAAATGATGATGCCAGTCAGATAATATTTTGATTGGAAGGGATGATGCTGATGGAAGATAGGAAAGATTCAGTTCCCATTGCAACTATGACGATGCTTAAGCTGATCTATCAAAGGATAAATATCACGATAGTGGGATTCGTGATAAGAGCAGAAGAATGGATATGGGAAGCAGTAAAGAGATAAAATGACAAAGCAATAGACAATCTGGGGATGGCAGAAAAGAACAGTTTAAGGTGGCGCCGTTTTCCAGTGTTTGCCAAATTTTAGGGCCTGAAAAACGGGAGATGAAGAAATCTGCTTGGCAATGGATGTTGCGCTAAAGATGGTTTATACGTGCAAAAGAGTTATTCAAGGTCAGAACTATGAAAAATGACAAAGGAATGGAGTGCGCGGAAATTTAGGCACGTTTCGTGCAAAAATAAAGTGGTGCGCGCAATATCTGCGGGATGCGCGAAATAGTAGCGGGTTGCGCGAAAAATCTGCGGGTTGCGCGAAATATTGGCATGGTGCGCGAAATTGGGGAATGAAGTTTTCGCGTAAATGATGATTCGAGATCAGAAGATCAAAAATTGGCAAAGGCATTAAATGCGCGAAATATTGGAGTAGTGCGCGAAATCTGAGGTCGCAGGAAAGATTGGGTTTGCGCGCCATATAGAACACGGTGCGGAATTTTGCGCGCAATTGGTGCTTCAGGCTTAGAAGGATGAAAAATGCCAAAGGCATGAGGTGCGCGAAATATTGAAACATGGCGCGAAATATGAAGTTTCATTAAAGAGTTTTTACGCGCATGGAGGAGGTTTTACGCGCAGGAAGTGGTTTTTATGCGCAAGGTCAAAAATGCCTATAAATATGAGGTGAACCCCTCTCATTATTTGCAGCTCGACACTTAGAAGAAATCTCGAGCTCTGGTGCGCGTAAATTATACGCTAAGTGAGTTGCGCGAAAAGAGGAAAAGTTGCGCGTAAAAGGAAAGTTGCGCGAAAACGTTTTTCGCGCCAAAGGGGAATTTTACGCGCAAGTCATTTGAATTGCGCGCAAGGCACCCTAAAGGCTGCGCGAAATATTTGGGGTCTTCGCACGTATTCAGTTGTGCACGAGAGAGTTCTTACCGGCTTCTGGGTAAGAAAGTGAAGATTTGTACTTCAGAGAATACATCTGTTTAATTGTAAAGAAGCACTGAAACATTGTGTTATCCTATTTGTGCTAAGAGGGAGCACACGCACTATTGGATTGTTTTCAAAGTGCTACACGAGTGTAAGGGTATATCCTACTCGTTGTATTCCACATCAAAGGATTGTTTTCTAGTGGATTGTGTGGTACTGGATTATTTCCGTACCATACCAAGGACGTAGCTACTCTTGTTGAGTAGTGAACCTTGTAAATCTTGTGTTCCTGTGGATGTGTGTGTTCAGCAGAGAAGAAACTCTTTAACAGGAGGCGAAGGTTGTTTCAAAAAGGGGAAACTTAAAAAGAAAAAGATATCACTGATTCACCCCTCCCCCTCTCAGTGATACTTGGATCCTGATTGGGAACTTCAATTGGTATCAGAGGGAGGTTGCCCTTCGTTTACTCTTTGCTGAATTGTTTGAAGAGAAGTTGTGATGGAAAATCTAAATTGCGTGAACAGTAAGGGGATTCCAATCTTCGATGGAAAGAACTATCACATCTGGAAGGACAGAATGATGCCGTATCTTATGTCTCTTGGATATGAAGTTCTTGAAACTACAACAGATGGATTTCCTGATATTGATGACAAGGTCCCTCTTACTCCTGTCGATAAGAAGAATCTTGAGAATGATGGAAGAGCTAAAAATGCATTGCTCTCATCACTTTCTGAGAGTGAGTTTTTAAGAGTGAAAGGTGTCACTACTGCTAAAGGCATCTGGGATAAGCTAATGAATATCTATGAAGGAAATACAAAAGTGAAGAAGGCAAAACTACAAATCTGGAGGCTGAAGTATGAAGACTTGAAAATGGGAGAATCTGAATCTGTTGGGGAATTCTTTACCAGAGTTAATGACATTTTCAGTACAATCAGATGTCTTGGTGAAAAGTTAGAAGATGATACAGTTGTTGAAAAGATCCTGAGAATTCTGCCTGACAAATTTGATGCTAAAGTTTCTTCACTAGAAGACAGAGATCCGGAAACATTATCTCTTGATGATTTGCACAGTACTCTCATCACTTATGAGATGAGAAGAGAGAAGACCATGAAGAGCAAAGCAAAAACTGATAGAGAAATGTCTTTCAGGGCAGAAAAGAAAGAGAAGTCGAAGAAAATTCTTATTAATGAAGAAGCTGGTGAATCCAACTCTGAAAATGAGGTATGTAAAAATTTTGATGAAATTCTATCCTTGTTTTCTAAAAATGTTAAAAGAGGCACAGGGAAATACAAAGGGAAACTCCCTTTGAAATGTTTTGAATGTGGAGCAGTTGGCCACTTTGCGGCTAATTGCCCTCAAAAGGGGAAAGATGCCGACAGTGATGAAGAAGACAGAGGACCAAGAAGGTCATGGAAGAAACAGGATCGAAAAGATAAATATTCTGGTAGAAGTCAGAATAAAAAGTTCTTTAAATCAAAAAGAAGAAGCTTTTTGTCAAATGATAAGGAAGATGATGATAGCGAGACTGAATCAGAAAAATCTGCTACTGAAAAAACTAGAGAGAGTACCTTTTTTGCAACAGTGAATAATGATGATTATGAGAGTAGTAGTACTGAAGAAGAAGAGACTCAACTTGAACAATATCTGAAAGAAGAGCTGAAGGAATGTTTGAGGAAGATCAGAAAACTGGAGAAAGAAAACAACAAGTTAGTAAAAGAAAATTCCACATTAAACAATCAAGAAGGTTTTACAGATGATAAAATCATGATGAAAAAGGAGATTGATGATCTGAAAAATTCTCTTAAGAATACAAAGAATCGTAATGATCATCTTGAAGTGAAGTTGAAGGCAAAAGAAGAAGAGTTGGAACTTGTCCAACAAAAACTGCATAAAGCTAAAGAAATGAATATCAGTTCCAAAAATTCTGTCTCAGAAGTAGGGGAATGTTCCAGTAAGAATGAACCAAAAAGGGATCTACAAAACCTACCTTCAAAGGTTGAAATGAAAGACAAAACTGGTTCTGATAAGAACAAGGCTGGAAAGACAAAGTATGTGGTCAAAATCAGCAATGCAGAAAAATCAGAAGTGCATAAAAATCTTGAGTCAAGAAAAGCTTCTAATACTTCTGGTACAGCTGAATCTGAGCTGAAGAAGAGAGTTACAAATGAAAATATGATGGTTTTTGAGAAGCGTGTTCACAACTCCATTCAGTCTAAAAGTTTCAGAGGTAAATATTCTTTCTATGGATACTGCTGGTATTGTGGTGTATTCGGACACATGGAAAGTATGTGTTGGTTTAACCAACAACATTACAACTATTCCAAAAGATTTGAAGGACAAGGATTGAGGGGGAGCCAACGCTTTCAAAATAGAAGATCTCCAAATAAGTTTCAGAAGAAATCTGAGAAGACTGGTGTGAAAGTTGGGAACAGATTCCAACCACTGGAAACTTATTGTGAAAGATGTGATCAACCTGGACATCTTGCTAAGGGCTGCCTTAGTGTGTTACCAGAGCAACAAAAGTTTGTTAATAATCCTCAGAAGACAGAGTTTTTAAAATACAAAAGGGACAAACATGATAAGTCTGAAAAGAAATAATGCATGGTTCTCTGGCCAGAACACATTGATTTGGCTAGGAAATTGGAAGAAGCAAAACAGAAAGTGGAGGAAAAGGAAGAACAAAAAGCACTTGTTGTTGAAACAGCTTTGAAGGCTACCAAAGGAGAACGTCCATGGATTCTTGATAGTGGATGTTCATCTCATATGACAGGAGACTTAAAGCTGTTGAAGAATGTGAAAGACTTTAAAGAAGGAACTGTGACATTTGGAAATGATGAATCTCTAAGGATCAAAGGTGTTGGATCAGCCATCATTGGAAAAGAAAAGATGAAATCTAGAAAAACACTATATGTTGATGGACTGAAACACAACCTGCTCAGTGTGTCACAACTCTGTGATGAGGGCAACAAAGTGATCTTCAGAAAAGATGGATTTGTTGTAAAAAGAGAAAATGATGGAAACATAGTTACAAGGGGCCAGCGTACAAGAGGGAATTTGTTCCAAGTTGGGGATGGACAGAACTCTTGTTACATGAGTGTGGTGGATGAAAATAAATTATGGCATAAAAGGCTGGGTCATATGTGTCAGAGAAATATGTGCAAGTTGTCAAAGCGAGAAAGTGTTCGGGACATGCCTGATTTATCAAGAGAAAGAGATTGGTGCTGCACTATTTGTGAGAAAGGGAAGATTGCTAATTCTATGCACAAGAGAGTTGAAATTCGCTCAAAAAGACCCTTAGAACTCATACACTCAGATATATGTGGGCCAATGAGCAAGCAATCTTCAAATGGAGATAAGTACTTCATTACTTTCATTGATGACTTTACTCGCATTACTTGTGTTATGTACATGAGACATAAGTCAGATGCTCTAACAATGTTTAAGAGTTTCAGAAGGAAAGCAGAGAAAGAATGTGAGTATTCAGTGAAGAAGTTGAGAACTGATAATGGTGGTGAGTATAAGAATGAAGAGTTTGAAAGTTATCTTGAGAAACATGGAATTCGGCATGAGTTTAGTTCACCATACACACCTCAACAAAATGGTGTGGCTGAAAGAAAGAATCGAAGTCTGGTGGAAATGGGGAGAACTATGTTACTTGAACATGGTCTCTCTCATTATTATTGGAGGCAAGCCATGAGCACTGCTGTGTATATTCAGAACCGGTGTTTCTATAGGCCAAACTCAGATATGACTCCATATGAAATGTTCTATGGAAAAACTCCAAGTCTGAAACACTTGAGAGTCTTTGGGAGTCCATGTATTATAAAGAAGAAAGGTGGAAATCTGGGAAAGTTCGAGCAAAGAGGAGATGACGGAATTTTTCTTGGCTATGCTCCAGAAGGAAGAGGATATAGATGACTCAACAAAGAAACAGGAAGAATTATTGATTCTTCAGATGTAAAAGTTGTGGAAAGTGCTGAGAAAGAAAAGCAGTCATATGTTGATGTGGAAGTCGAGCGGGATAGAGAAGATTTTGTTAACAATTCTGATAATGCTTCAGAATTTGTTCATCCTACTCAAGAAGAGGAATCTGACTCAGAAATATCAAGTGATGAGGATGAAGTTCAAACAACTCATCCTAGGTTGAGGAAACAAGTGGAGGCTCAGAACATTATTGGAGACAAAAATCAAAGGGTTCAAACAAGAAGAACAACAAATGCTATATCACATACTTCTCTTTATTCGAAAGTTGAACCGAATGATGTAAATGAAGCATTTGAGCATCCAGAATGGGTTCATGCTATGAATGAAGAGCTTGATCAGATAGAGAAGAACAATACTTGGGAACTTGTGCCCAAGCCGGACAACAAGAACATTATTGGTACAAAGTGGGTTTTTCGAAACAAGCTGAATGAAGAAGGTAATGTAATAAGAAACAAGGCAAGATTGGTCTGCAAAGGGTATTCACAAATTGAAGGCATTGACTTTGATGAAACCTTTGCTCCAGTAGCTCGATTAGAAACAATCAGAATATTTCTTGCCATTGCTGCACAACGAGGTTACAAAATCTTTCAAATGGATGTAAAATCTGCATTCTTGAATGGTGATCTTGACGAGGAAGTTTACATTGATCAACCTTGTGGATTTGTTATTGGGAAAGATGAAAGCTATGTGTGCAGGTTGAAGAAGGCTCTGTATGGGCTAAAACAGGCTCCGAGAGCATGGTATTCTAAATTAGATACTTGCTTGAAGAAGATGAACTTTAAGAAAGGGAGAGTTGACAGCAATCTCTACATCAAGAAATGTCAGGAGTTTTCACTGATCGTTATTGTTTATGTCGATGATATTATATTTGCTGGAAATAATGAAAGATCATGTGAAAAATTTGCTGAGGAGATGAAGAAGTTATTTGAGATGTCCATGCTAGGTGAAATGAAGTACTTTCTTGGGTTACAAATTTCACAGAAGAAGAATCATGTTTTTCTATCTCAAGAAAAGTATGCTAAGGAACTTCTGAAGAAGTTTGGCATGGAAAATTCGAAACCAGTTTCCACACCGATTTCAGTGGGAACCAAGTTGTCTAAAGATGGAGAAGGAAAGGAAGTTGATCAGAAAGAGTTTCGAAAACTGATTGGAAGTCTGCTATATTTGACGGCCTCAAGACCCGACATCGTCTATGCTGTTACTTTATGTGCGAGATTTCAGAGTGCTCCTAAAGAATCACATTTGATTGCTGGAAAAAGAATTCTCAGATATATCAAAGGCACAACAAACTTTGGAATCCGGTATGACGGCTCTGAAAATATTGATCTATTTGGGTATTCTGATGCTGATTGGGCAGGAAATGTTGATGATCGAAGATCCACATCTGGTGGAGTATTCTTTCTAGGAAAAAGCTGTGTTAGTTGGCATACCAAGAAACAGAATTCAGTAACTCTTAGCACAGCTAAGGCTGAGTATGTTGCTGCTACTCAAGCTGCAACTCAACTAATGTGGATGAAGACTCAGCTGGAAGATCTACTTGTTGAAGTAAAGCTACCATTGCTCTTGGGTTGTGATAATCAGAGTGCAATCAATCTTACAAGAAATCCAGTACAACATTCTCGTTCAAAACACATTGATATAAAGTACCACTTCATCAAAGAGCAGGTTGAAAAGAATGAACTGAGGCTGGAGTATGTTCCTACATCTGAACAAATTGCTGATATATTTACAAAACCGTTACCGAAGGAACCATTTGCAAAGTTGAGGTTGAACATGGGTGTCCAACCTCCTTCTCATCAAGGTTAAGGTACATGCTTCTGTCCCCTCTCTCGTCTTAGCTTTGGATAGTGTTGTCAAGGGGGAGAATTGTTTCATAAATCTATCCATAAGGAAGAATGTATTAAGGGAGAGTTGTGGGTAAGCTGTGAATTCAGCATGTATGTGAGTGAACTATTCTAACTATTTGTTGGAGTGGTTGTAGGAAACAAAGTTGTTTTACAGGAAAGTTGAAGAAGTGAAGAATGCTATTGCAAGATGTTCTGAAGAAGGATGAGGAGGTATGTTCATGAGATTTCACAGTCACTGCTTTTGGACAGCATGGTTTTGGCTGTCAATAAATCTTGTTTCCTACAATGAGTTAGCTCACGTAGGCTTAGAATTGTTGATAAGTAATCCATTGCAAAAGGTTTCAAAATTCAGTGATTTATGAATCTTTGTTGACAACAAAATCCAAAGGGGGAGATTGTTGGGACCAGGTTGAATGAAGATGAAAGTTTGAAGAGTTAGCTTTTGCAGAGTGTTGTATTTTGTTGTCAAAGGCGATAAATCAATTCACTGTGTAGAAGGATCATAAATCAGACGATGCCTTGCTGGTATGTATTTCACACAAATCATGAGTTAGGAGAACTTGTGATGCAAGCCTTATGAAGGAAAGGGGGAGAAATGATGATGCCAGTCAGATAATATTTTGATTGGAAGGGATGATGCTGCTGGAAGATAGGAAAGATTCAGTTCCCATTGCAACTATGACGATGCTTAAGCTGATCTATCAAAGGATAAATATCACGATAGTGGGATTCGTGATAAGAGCAGAAGAATGGATATGGGAAGCAGTAAAGAGATAAAATGGCAAAGCAATAGACAATCTGGGGATGGCAGAAAAGAACAGTTTAAGGTGGCGCCGTTTTCCAGTGTTTGCCAAATTTTAGGGCCTGAAAAACGGGAGATGAAGAAATCTGCTTGGCAATGGATGTTGCGCTAAAGATGGTTTATACGTGCAAAAGAGTTATTCAAGGTTAGAACTATGAAAAATGACAAAGGAATGGAGTGCGCGGAAATTTAGGCACGTTTCGTGCAAAAATAAAGTGGTGCGCACAATATCTGCGGGATGCGCGAAATAGTAGCGGGTTGCGCGAAAAATCTGCGGGTTGCGCGAAATATTGGCATGGTGCACGAAATTGGGGAATGAAGTTTTCGCGTAAATGATGATTCGAGATCAGAAGATCAAAAATTGGCAAAGGCATTAAATGCGCGAAATATTGGAGTAGTGCGCGAAATCTGAGGTCGCAGGAAAGATTGGGTTTGCGCGCCATATAGAACACGGTGCGGAATTTTGCGCGCAATTGGTGCTTCAGGCTTAGAAGGATGAAAAATGCCAAAGGCATGAGGTGCGCGAAATATTGAAACATGGCGCGAAATATGAAGTTTCATTAAAGAGTTTTTACGCGCATGGAGGAGGTTTTACGCGCAGGAAGTGGTTTTTATGCGCAAGGTCAAAAATGCCTATAAATATGAGGTGAACCCCTCTCATTATTTGCAGCTCGACACTTAGAAGAAATCTCGAGCTCTGGTGCGCGTAAATTATACGCTAAGTGAGTTGCGCGAAAAGAGGAAAAGTTGCGCGTAAAAGGAAAGTTGCGCGAAAACGTTTTTCGCGCCAAAGGGGAATTTTACGCGCAAGTCATTTGAATTGCGCGCAAGGCACCCTAAAGGCTGCACGAAATATTTGGGGTCTTCGCACGTATTCAGTTGTGCACGAGAGAGTTCTTACCGGCTTCTGGGTAAGAAAGTGAAGATTTGTACTTCAGAGAATACATCTGTTTAATTGTAAAGAAGCACTGAAACATTGTGTTATCCTATTTGTGCTAAGAGGGAGCACACGCACTATTGGATTGTTTTCAAAGTGCTACACGAGTGTAAGGGTATATCCTACTCGTTGTATTCCACATCAAAGGATTGTTTTCTAGTGGATTGTGTGGTACTGGATTATTTCCGTACCATACCAAGGACGTAGCTACTCTTGTTGAGTAGTGAACCTTGTAAATCTTGTGTTCCTGTGGATGTGTGTGTTCAGCAGGGAAGAAACTCTTTAACAGGAGGCGAAGGTTGTTTCAAAAAGGGGAAACTTAAAAAGAAAAAGATATCACTGATTCACCCCCTCCCCCTCTCAGTGATACTTGGATCCTGATTGGGAACTTCAGCCGCCCAAGTTAGAACCCAAATGGGAAGGGCCTTATATCATCCATAAGGTTTACCCCAATGGAGCTTACTCCTTGGTGACCACAGATGGAGAGCGTGTAACCCCTCCCACCAATGCCAGATTCCTCAAGCGATACTTCGCCTAGGGCAAAAGATGGTCCCACATGACCCTAAACTGCGAGATGGTCCCGCATGACCCTAAACTGCGAGATGGTCCCGCATGACCCTAAACTGCGAGATGGTCCGGCATGACCCTAAACTGCGAGATGGTCCCGCATGACCCTAAACTGCGAGATGGTCCCGCATGACCCTAAACTGCGAGATGGTCCCGCATGACCCTAAACTGCGAGATGGTCCCGCATGACCCTAAACTGCGAGATGGTCCCGCATGACCCTAAACTGCGAGATGGTCCCGCATGACCCTAAACTGCGAGATGGTCCCGCATGACCCTAAACTGCGAGATGGTCCCGCATGACCCTAAACTGCGAGATGGTCCCGCATGACCCTAAACTGCGAGATGGTCCCGCATGACCCTAAACTGCGAGATGGTCCCGCATGACCCTAAACTGCGAGATGGTCCCGCATGACCCTAAACTGCGAGATGGTCCCGCATGACCCTAAACTGCGAGATGGTCCCGCATGACCCTAAACTGCAACTTGGTCCCGCATGACCCTAAACTGCGAGATGGTCCCGCATGACCCTAAACTGCGAGATGGTCCTGCATGACCCTAAACTGCAACTTGGTCCCGCATGACCTTAAACTGTATCTCCGTCCTCACTGCAAGACGTTAAACTACAAGTCAGTCAGTTCTTCCTGACCGAGGCTCAGCCTCAGGCCCCTCGGCCTCTTTGGGCCCCTGGCCCCGTCTCCACCGAGGTCTGGCCCCAGGCCCCCCTCGTTTCTCTCCGACTTACCCTCTTACGGGATTGTACGGTACAGTGTAGGACTACGTTCTCACGTTGAGATCATGACCATGCCGCACACATCCCCGAACGAGATACCCCTCGTCCCGCATGACGTTAAACTGCATGTGAAGAACTACGTACGGCTTGATTCTCATCTTTATGGGATACGTAGGAACGCTCGGACGCCTCGTCTTGAGCCCAGCCCCAAGCTTCTCTCTTCCACTATTCCCCCTGGGAATGGTCTCCTTGGAGGATCTTTGTGTAGCAGGGCGTCGGCCTTCTTGGCCCCGCTCATGCAACACCACTCACGCAAAGATTGTAAAGGTCGCACCATGCGCCCACTCCCGTTCTTCTACCCTCCCACGTCCTCACCGCATGACGCTAAACTGCATGGCCTTCAAGAACTACGTATGGCTTGATTCTCATCCTTATGAGATACGTAGGAACGTCCAGACATTTCGTCTGTTGGCCCTGCCCAAAAGCCGAAATCTTCCCCTCGGGTTAAGACACGGCAGGGTGCACATTTTTTCCCCGACCCACGTCGAGCAAGCCTCGACCCGGCTGCACATTCCCCCCTGGAGGTGTTTGCCCCTTTCGTGGATGGATTCACACCCGGAGGGGCCCCCAAGAACGGCCTGGATACAAAGCCCAAGGGCTCTCCTACCGATACGGGCCAACGCCCCTGAGGGTTTCTCAAGCAACAAATTGAAACAAGTCCCGCGTTGCCAATTTGGTCAGCGGTCGACCCTCAATTGCTGCCCCCATGCGGGTCACCATAGGAACGCTGTGTTTCGACTATGGTCAACAGTGATTCATTCTGCCCCATCCTGAGGTGATAAACTTCCCCCAGGTGGTGCTAGTGATCGGGACCACAGCCCACGATTCCTCACCTGGAGTGTACGGTGTGGTGTGGGACTACGTCCTCATTCACGTCGGGATCATGTACCACGCCGTACAACCCCCCTTACGAGGCCCAGCCTCAGGCCCCTTGGCCTCCTTGGGCCCCTGGCCCCCCGTCCTCATGTAAGACGTTAAACTACAAACCAGTCAGGCCCTCCTAACTGATGCCTGATCTTGGGCCCCCTGGGCCTTTTCCCCTATTTCTCACCTGGAGTGTACGGTGTGGTGTGGGACTACGTCCTCATTCACGTCGGGATCATGTACCACGCCGTACAACTCCCCTTGCGAGGCTCAGCCTCAGGCCTCTTGGCCTCCTTGGGCCCCTGGCCCCCCGTCCTCATGTAAGACGTTAAACTACAAACCGGTCAGGCCCTCCTGACCGAGGCTCAGCCTCAGGCCCCTCGGCCTTTCTAGGCCGCGGCCCAGGACCTATCTTATAGGATTGTACGGTATGGTGTAGGACTACGTCCTCATTCACGTCGGTTTTTCGCCATACTATACACCTTGCTCAGGAGTATATTACTCCCCACCCAAGTCCCGCATGACGTTAAACTGCACTTCAAGAACTACGTGTGGCTTGATTCCCATCATAATGGGATACGTAGGACCACCTGGATGTCCAAAATCCGGGTCCAGCCCCATCTCTCGGGAATCCTCATCCCGTCTTGGCCCCTTGGCCCATCCTTCCTCCATGAAGAGATCATATGGTGCGGTGTGGGATTATGTCCTCATTTACGAGGGTCTTGTAGTGACCACGCCATGTTTCCCGCACCACTGAGCTGTTTCGTCGATCCCTCTTTCGGCTGTTCACCAATGTGCTTAAGAGTACTCTGGTTCATTACCTGGAATGCCAAGCTTTACTCGGACACGTCCGCGCCCGCTTTCCAGGCTTTGCGTATCCCCGCATCAGGGCTTTCACCATTTTTCACACCCGGAGGGACCCCCAAGTACAGCCTGGATACAAAAGCCCAAGGGCTCTCCTACCGATACGGGCCAACGCCCCCCAGGGTTTCGGACGACAAATCGATAAAATCCCGCGTTGCGAATATGGTCAGCGGTCGATGCTCGTTTGTTGCTCCCACCTCAGGCTAACGCGATACAGACGCTGTGTTTCCTTCATGGATAACAGTTTTCCTCTGTCGTCACGCCAACCCATTAAGCCCAAATGCCGGGTACACAATTCACACCCTTCATCACTTCATCGTGTCCAAGTAGAATTTCGGGACTCTTGGTACTTTTTCCCCCGTGCACGTCTGCGCGTTTGAGGAACAAGTTACATCAAAGGTGTCCTTCGGAACTCTCTGCTGACTCCCCTTTAATGGATGCCCCAAGTGTTGCAATGAGGGTCCCCCCCTTGTTTCCCACACCGAGTTTATCTCACGTGGGCTTAGGGATTGGGTTGACCTCTGTGCTTACTTGGGAGTTGTCACCATCCACGGTCCGAGCTCTAAGACCATAAACTAAGATTCTCATCTGGAACTACGTTCAAGACCCCTTGTCTCCGAACCCAGCTTGAGTTCAGCAAATTTACCCCTCTAATCCTGCCTTCAGGACCCTGATCACAGGACTGCGTGGCGCAGTGTGGGACTACGTCCTCATTCACGTCGGGTACGCAATAGTTGCACCACGCACGCCCCATTCTGAGGTTCAGTCCTCCTATCCCCTGTCCTGCATGACATTAAAAGGCACCCTTTCAGAACTACGTGTGGCTTGATTCCCATCATAATGGGATACGTAGGACCACCTGGATGTTTAAGATTCGGGTCCAGCCCCACCTCTGGGAGATATCCTGATTTCCTGGTCACCTAGACCATTTGGTCCATCCCTCTCCAGCGGGGGGCGCGTAGGTATGATACAAGGTTGTGGGCATCATGCCCCCCTTCCCCTGGGAATCTGCCATCTCTCGATCACCCTCAAGGTTGAGTCCCTTGGCTCCCCGCAGCGGTTCACCCATGTATTGAGAGTACTCTGGTCTAGGACCAAGAGTGTCAGATTCAACTTGGTCAAGTTCCTTCCACTTGTCAAGCTTCGTGTTCCCCTCTATTCGGACTTCCGTCATCTTTCACACCCGGAGGGACCCCCAAGAACGGCCTGGATACTACGCCCAAGGGCTCTCCTACCGATACGGGCCAACGCCCTCCAGGTTTACGGACAACAAATCGATAAAATCCCGCGTTGCGAATATGGTCAGCGGTCGATGCTCGTTTTGTTAGTCCTCATTTCAGGCTAACGCGACAGGATGCTGTGTTGCGAACATGGTCAGCAGTAATCCTCTGTCGTCACGCCAGCCCCTTCAGTCCTTGAATGTTGGTTGCATGATTCACATCATTTTCCACCCCATCATGTCCAGGTGGAATCTCGACACTTTTGGCGTTATCCCTCAGTGCACCTTTGCATGTTAGGGGGACAAAGCTGCAATCTGGCGTCCTTCGGGACTCCCTGGTCCGAGCTCTAAGACCATAAACTAAGACCCATTCGGGACTACGTTCACATTCCCATCCTCATGGGACACGTAGGACCGCCCAGACGCCCTGTCTCCGGGTACAACCCATTCAGGAAGCCAGTCTCTTCCCCTGTTTTACCTCCGGATGGCGTACAATTTGATGTGGGATCATGTCTCTGTCAAATGTGTTTTATAAACACTGCGCACATTTCCCGTCTAGCATCGTCTCTGCTACGTCTGCGCTGCATGACGATAAAATGCATGCTTGGTCCTGTCATACGACCCTAAACTGTGACATTATCGTCCTGGCCGCACGACGAAAAACGGCACCGCATTGTGGTGACCTCGCTGTAGAGGACATCACGTTGGGTACTAGCCACGCGCCATGCCATTTGTCAACGCCCATCACGGCTTGATTCTTGTGGCGACATCACTGACCTACAGTTCTAGGCCTGCCGCTCCACAAAAAAAAAACTCATTCACCTCAAAGAACAAACAAGATACATCAAATTCCGCTTCTTTTAGTGCAAGGGCCACGTCCGCACTTCCCCTTTCCCCTGGCACTGGTACCTTACCCTGCCACCTTCCAGAACTACGTATGGCTTGATTCTCATCCTTATGAGATACGTAGGAGCGCCCGGGTACTTCCCCGCGGGTCCAGCCTAACCCTTGAGTTCGGTCCCTCGACTCGAGCTCATTCACGTCAGGTTGTGATGTCATGCGTCCCCTGATCCCCTTTTTCCAATCCATGGTCCGAAGTCTATGACCATAAACTAAGATCTCCCCAAGGGAAAGGAATCTGCTCCCTCTCTAATACGTTTCGTTGACGTATTCAGATGTGTTTTGACAAAAAGCCCGAAGCATGGGATTTTCACAGGGACATTCCCCTCATCCCATGACCAAGCTTCGTGAGCTCACTATTTGGATCCTCATCCTCTTCCACATCCAAAAGGACCCTCGGACGACGTGGATACTAAGCTTAAGGGCTCTCCATGAATGCTGGACCTAAGGGCCCTACAATCGTTTCGGGCCAACGCCCCTGCGGATATTCGACAACATTTGTGACATGGTCCCGTGTTTCGAACATGGTCAACGGTCGACCCTCATTTGTTTGTCCCCATTTCAGGCTAACGCGATAGGATGCTGTGTTGCGAATATGGTCAGCAGTAGTCCTCTATCGCCACGCCGTCACCATCGTGATCCGAATCTCGAGCGTCATGATTCACACATTTCCACTCCTTCATGTCCAAGTAGAACTCCATCATACTCGGCTCTTTCTCTTCGCGCATCTAGATGCGCTGAATGATCATGTTAGTGTCATTGGGCCGGTAGTCACCGAGCATCCCTTTGCCCTCACCTGCCCCTCTCTGCGTCGGGAAATTCCCACCACTACTGCTTGTTTCCCACACCGAGCACGACTCACGTGGGCTTAGTAGTTTTGGCTGGATGTGTACCAACACAGTCAGGCTGCTCCTCGTCCTGCATGACGTTAAACTGCACTTTCAGAACTACGTATGGCTTGATTCCCATCGTCATGGGATACGTAGAGACACCCAGGCATTTCACCTAGGGTCCAGCCCCAGGAATCGCAAAATCCTATTCCTCCTCATTTCCAGCCCTCGCCAGAGAGGCCCTATCTGGAAGAAAGAATGATCCGGGATCAGACCGATGCGCCCATCTGGCGTACACCCACCACGGTGGTGTAACTACTGAAGTGTTGGATTCTGTTTGAACAAACCATCACTCCATATTCCACGCTTTGCGTGCCCCTTATTCGGACCCTCGTCTTCTTTCATGTCTGAAGGACCCCCTAACAGTAAGGATGTCTGACCTATGTTCCACCAACTGTCCTGGGCCAACGTCCCGAAAGATTAATCGACAACAAATTGATAAAATCCCGCGTTGCGAATACGGTCAGCGGTCGATGCTCATTTGTTGTCCCCGTTTCAGGCTAACGCAGTAAGGATACCGTTTCTCCGCCACGGCTAATGCGCCCCTGGTATTGCCCCAATCGTGCATACGAGCACATTGGATAAACGGTAATTCGGATATCCCGGAAGTTCCTCCTCCGATCAAGCCTTCCCCATCTTTCGAGAATCTGGGCTGGTTTGAGGGAATTGTCGTCAAACGTCCCGCAAACATTGTAGGGATGCAACAAGACAATTCAACAGTGGAAATCCTGCGTGCTACGGAACTCAAAACAAAGGAGAAAGGAAGAATTGAAGCACAAAAGTGTTAATAAAAGTTTCTTCGGGTTCGCTACAGTACTCGGGGGTTGACTTCCCCCATGGACGGGTTGACTCCGTCGAAAGAGCGTTGCAGCTCCGCCACCCGTTGACTTGCGGCGTCCAGAGCCTGTTGCCGCTGATTTAACTCCCGCTCCTCTTCAGCAGCGGCGGGGCGTAATCCGTCAACCCTGGCCCGGGCCCTTTCCACCTCGGCCTGGACGACAGCCATCCTTCCAGAGGTTTGCCCCATATGTTCCTCAGCCTCCTCTAGCTGAGCCTTTAAGTGTGAGACCAGCTCAGACTGCGCATTGAGAGTGGCTGAAAGCTCGTTGGCCCGGATCTGCATCTGTTGGGCCTCGCCTTCAGCCTCCTGGAGCTTCCTAATGTTGGTCGCCTTCCTCCTCTGCCATCCCACGCTCAGCCCACGATCATGCTCCCGGATCTTCTCAGCCATGAGGTCTCGGACGAGCGCGTGAGGGTGTTGGGCATCCACTCCCCCGGCACACAGCTCGCGCAACCGCGAGCGGAGCCTATCCATTTCGGCCAGCCATTGCACCTGGGGGGTGTCCCTGATAAAGCGCGTGATCAGCTTCCACGACCGGCGACGGACTATGCTGCTGTCTTCCTCATCAGAGGCCGTTTCGTCCCAATCCGCGCGGTCAGCAGGCTTGTACGCGGGATATGCCTGCAGGAATTCCTCAGCGGGATCCGCATCTGGTGTCGAGTCTGGTACGACGCCTGACGCCGGCGCAGGCACGACAGGACTGGGACTGACCGGTTGATCCTCTTCCTCGGAGTCCACCTCGATGACTTCAGGTATGGCCCTACTGGTGGTCCCACCAGTGATGGTGTGCACCGCAGCTGGAGGAGGTGAAGGGATTATCGTCACCATCACCGGCATGCCCCTGGGAGGGATGCCGCCAGACATCCCAACCAGCCTCGCTGCAGCAGCCCACGCCAGTCGGAGAACTGTATGACAGAAAGAGAGAAAGAGACATAAACGTTAGTTGGCATGGCCCACGTGTGGCAACGAAGAGACTGGTGAAGGAGACTTACGAAGATCAACCTCCGAACACTGCTCCCGGGCCGGTACCGACGGGACTCCAAGACGAGGCCCCCCGTATACTGTTGGAAGGCCCGGAGAGTCCGGAGGAGCCACCTCAAACCCCCCGGTTCCACCAGGTGCAGAACTGGACGCAGCCATAGGCGCGGGTTCTGAAGGCCCCGCATCGTCACCCGCCGAGGAGCGAGAACGAGGCCTACGAACAAGTTCCTCCTGCTTGACCCAAACATTGGTGAGAGGTCCGTATGGATTCAATAACAGATCGTAAGAAGAGAGGTTCGGAATGCTACCTCGAGAGCCTCCGCGGAGTCATCGGATTCTGAGCTTCGGTCTCCGACCTCGCCCTCCTCCAACGGGCTCCCTCCTCCCGCCTCATCCTACCGAGAAGAGCCCCCTGATTCCTCCGGCAAGGGGAAGCGCTCCCTCAGGTCGGCAGCCGATAGCTGTGGAGGGACCGTCTGATTCAACAGTACCCTCACCCGGTCTGTCATCGGGCGAGGGGCACCGCTGGAGTGGATGTAATCCTCCAGTTCGTTCAAGTATTGCTCCGCCTCTGCCGGAGACACCATGAATCCGGCCCGGACTGGGCCTATGCCCGGCAGTCTCATCCCGAGGCGATTCAGGTGGGCCCACACCTCAGATGGGCTGAGGAATTTCCGGTTGACGTCCCAGACGTCCCAAGCCTCCGGAAAGACAACATCTTCTGCCATGTCAATGTGACGCAGCCGCTTCCCCGGAGCCTGAGCGGATATCCGACGGAATCCCCTCAGTGGCCGCCCCTCTGGATGACCCTGCTCTCCCGGAACCACCGGATCCGCCGCTGCTGCCATGCCCTCGGCCGGTGCGGGTCCCTCTGCCACGGAAGCCCCGCTGCCGCGGGCGGCCCTAGCTGCCCTCCGACCCCGACCTCGAGATAAAGGAGGCCCACCGTCACCAACCCGGATCGTTGGCTGCTTCAGCATCTCCCCGGGATAAGCAGCCTCCCAGCTGATGGCGTACTCCTTCACTAAGCCGAAGGCGGCAGTGGGTGGAGGCAATGTGATCTGCATCCTTCCATCCTCACGTGTGAACATGAGCCACAGCTGCCTCATCACACACGGGTGCTCCTCGTGACGCACCTCCCAGTATACCTGCGGGGTCAGCCGCTGGAGGCACCGGAACTGCCTCGCAAAACGGTGCGGGGTGTATGGTTCACAGATTGGCTCACGATCTATCCGAGCGACCAAAACGCCGCCTCGGAAGGCCAGGAGGTAAGCCCGATGCTCCTCCGTTCCCCGTCCATCATCGGTAAGCCTTCCCGTCGGCAGTGGAAAGGGATGAAAGTTGAACTCGTCCGCCCTCCACACCCTATTCAGCACCATCGGAACGGCCAGTTTGAATGGGAAGCTCCCAACTGCGTTCAGGATGGAAGGGCGAAAGTCTGATCCCGGCGGCGAAATGGGGTTTGGATACTCGTAAATCCCCCTGATGTGCGCCGCGATCCACCCATACAGGAGGTGGAAGGGCCCGCATATTCTTGGCGGCTTCTTGCCCTCGCTGATACGTCGCAGCAATCTGTATAGCTTGGCGAGCATCGGGATCCCCAGGTTGATCCGCTGCCCCATGGCCAGCATCGATGCCATGATGAACGAGCTGGGCCGTACCCCCATGCTTGTATCTCTCACTGGTAGGATCCACCCACATATGAGGGCCGCGATGAACGCCGCCAGCCTAACTATTGGCTGTTGTTCGGTGCTGACGCTGAAGCCCCAAGTCTTCCATTGGCTGTCCTCCAAAACCCGCCAATACGAGTGCCCCTTACCCCGCTGGGCTGCCCTCGGACAAGTCCGAGGCCTTGGAGGGAACTCTCGATTCTCTGGAAAGTTCAGGAATCATTTGAACCATCTTCTGAAGTGGACGTCCCTCACTGCTTCCTTGTCATCCGCGGGGACAAACGCCATCAGCGCTGACGCCAGTCGCGGCATTTGCTCCGCATCTTCCCACACGCCAACGACGGGGAGGAACTCGTCGTACATGGCCCCCAAGATCGGGACCCCAGAAACCTGGTGGACATCCCACAGGCTGATGCCCACCTCCCCGTGATGCAGATGAAAAGTGTTGGTCCTGGACGACCATCTACTCAGCAGTTCCGGCATCAGCTGCTTTGGCTGGTAAATGTGGAACTGGGAGGCCCATGCCGCCTCGTACAATCCCACTCTCCTCAGCTCAGCCTCGAACTCCTCGCATGAGGCGCCTACCCAGTAGGCCCAGGCCCAGTCGTCGGTAAAATTGCCGCCCTGGCGCAGGTCCCACTCATCGGACCATCCCTTCTTCGGATCCTGCAGAGCCGCCTTCAGCATGGTGCGGTAGAGAGGAGGGGACGTCTCCGGTTGCAGTGGCCTCCCGTCAATGTCGTTCACATGATTGTAGAGACAATCGGCGGTGACGGGTGTGAAATCCTCCTGCGTGTGACCATCGGCCGCCCTGAACCATTGGTGTTGGCACGGTGTGCTCCTGAACCAACAAGCTGGTTCATCCCTTCCCGCCTCAGGGATGAAGACGTCATCCCTCAGCCCAAAGCCGTACAACGGCAGCTTTTTGCACTGTGGATAGTCCTTCTGACCTTCCGACAGCAGATCTGTCAGAGAAGTGTGGTCTGAATGGCTGCGAACCATTTCCCCCAAGCCCGGGCGGTTGGCCATCTCATCCCGGCGAGCAGCATCTGCAAGCACTTCCCGCACAGCTTCTTGATGAGCCATGTTAACTCTGGCCCTCGGAAAAGGATTCTTCCGGATGAATCGCGAAGCTCGGTCGCGAAGCTCGGTCGCGAAGATGGATTGCGAAGATCGGTCGCGAGATCAAACCGCGAAGTCCGGCCAAGGCAGGCACGCAAAGATTCGCTTGGCGCGGACGCAGAGTCAGAGACTCGCGGTTCGCCGCGAAGCTCGATTCGCGGAGAGCTGTCGCGGAGTACGCGGAGCTTCGCGAAACCGAGAGCGCAAGAAGACAAGGAAGGCGCGTAAAGACAAAAGAGGGCGGACCCCCTATTTATAGACGCCGACCCCGGAGCATCGCGGCGCGCCTCACCCGCGCGGAGCATCGCGGCGCGTCCGGATCTGCGGCCCCGACGAGCATCGCGGGCCTCCTTCGCGATGCCGCATCGCGAACCACCGACAGTTTTGGCGATCTTCCCTCAGACTTCGACCCTTCACCCTCCGCGGCTCCAAGTCTGAGGGGGGGCATTTGTTGGCGCCAAAAATATGGCCCGAAAGGAAGGAACGAAAAAGACAGCCGGCGTGCTGCATCGCGAAGCACAGCCGCGAAGCACAGCCGCGAAGCCCCTCCGCGAAGCGCCCCAACCCTGGCGGCGCCGCGAAGCACCAGAGGCGGTGATCCTCCGCGAGCGCGTTTGACGTTCGCGAGCCGCCGCGAAGCACCAGAGGCGGTGATCCTCCGCGAGCGCGTTTGACGTTCGCGAGCGCGCCGCGAAGCTCCAGAGGCGGCGCGCGAGCCCTGCTTCGCGGCGCCTCTTCCCTATAAATACTCGACTCCCCCTGAGTCCCCGAGACGGACAATCCGACCTTTCGGCTTCTCCTCTCCCGAATCGCGAAGCAAGCTTTGCCCCGGGAATCATGAGCTCCGCGAGGTATTTCTACTTCGCGAGACGACTCTGATTTGTTTCGTCCTGAGCCCCTCTTCCGAGAGGGATGCCCTTCGCGAAGCCCAAGGGCGTTCGCAAAAGAAGGGGATTCCCAAGGGAACCCGGGCAGCCGCGGAGCACTCGTGCTTCGCGAAACACCCAACCCATGCTAGTAATCCCTATGCCAAGGCAGGATAACTATGCATCGCGAAGCACTTTGCTTGGCAGGACCCTGCTTCGCGAACCACTCCTTCGCGAGGCAGTGCTCCGCGAACACTGTTCCACTTCGCGAAGCACCTCCCACTTCCACCTATGCCCCATGCTAAGGCCAAGGCACCCCACTTCGCAAAGCACACTCCTCTGCTTAGCGATTCCTCCTTCCGTGCGACCCTCCAGGTTTGCACGATGTGATTTCAAAGTCCCATGGACAACACCTCCCGTAGCGTTGCTTCGCCCAATGCTCCTTCGCATAGGCACGCTAACGGCTATTGCTTCTTCGCATAGCCACGCTAACGTGGACCCCTCGATGGTTCCTCCCGCGACCCCCCTTTACCATGGCCTTACCGACACCTTCCCTTCCCCAAGGACCAGAGGGTACCGGTTATGTAAGCCCTAGGGGTGTGGAGTGAACCCACCTCGTCCGAGCTGCAGGACGTTAAACTGCCAAGCACCGCGTCCTCAACACATGACGTTAAACTGTGACCCAACCTCGTCTCCCTCACGAAGGGTCCCCCCCAGCTCGAGCATTCATTACACCGCTCGTCTCCACGGGAATGGAACTCTTCCGCACATGGAATGAGATCCTCCTTGTCGGAGTGGTGTATGTTCGCAGGGGAAGGGTCGCCTCAGAGCGTAAATCCCTAACCTTTGGTACGGATGATTTCACCCGTGCATCTCGGTACTTCCCCACTACCAAGGTCAGTGGAGGACGTGATAGGGAACGAGGCACCTCCCATTGTCGGACCAAGGTCCATCTTCCCCGCGCTTTGTCGTGCCATGGGCCTCCATCCTGGAGTAAGTCCCAACACCGTGGGCCACTCAACGCATAAGCCCCATTTCGCTTCTCACGGACGCACCCTTCGCGACGTGATCGTCAGGTCCTTGCAACCTCTTGTTTCTCACACCGAGCATGGCTCACGTGGGCTTAGAGTGAGCACCGACCCTGACAAAACAATCCGAACTACGAGGACTTTGATCCGTGTCAAGGCATGGTACGTAGGAAGCCTCTACGAGGTTCAAGCCCACCATCAGTGGACCAAGGTCTACTCCCCATCCGAACTACGAGGACTTTGATCCGTGTCAAGGCATGGTACGTAGGAAGCCTCTACGGGGTTCAAGCCCACCATCAGCGGACCAAGGTCTGCTTTCACGTCGGTTTACCGACAAACCCCCCATCTGAACTACGAGGTCTTTGATCCATGTCAAGGCATGGTACGTAGGAAGCCTCTACGAGGTTCAAGCCCACCCGTCTTTCACGTCGGGTCTCACCCCCGTCCAGTATGACGTTAAACTACATCCCGGTCCAGTGGTAAGCCATTGCGACCAAACCACCTGAACTACGTGGTCTTTGATCCATGTCAAGGCATGGTACGTAGGAAGCCTCCACGAGGTTCAAGCCCAACAATAGTGGATCAAGGTCCCTCACTTATGTCGGCTCACCGACACCCACCACCCGTTGTTTATTCACGTCAGGGTTCATTACCGTCCCGCATGACGCTAAACTGTATCATTTGAACTACGAGGACTTTGATCCATGTCAAGGCATGGTACGCAGGAATCCTCCCAGAGGTTCAAGCCCAACCCCCACCAGACCAATGTCCACCCTCATGTAGGTACGCTGACGATGCCCATCGGACCAAGGTCCACCATCACGTCGGTTTACCGGCACCATCCCGAACTACGCGGACTTTGATTCCCTGCCACGGGGATACGTAGGAAGCCTCTTCAAGGCTCAAGCCCAACTTCGTCGTCACCACCCCTGCGATGGTCCCATTCCATTCTCAACCGTCTCCGCGAGACGTTAAACTCGCGACCTACCTCGTGGTAAACATGAGATGCCTGAGGAAAACCTCGGATGGAACGCTTTTGGCGTAACCGTCTTTGCTAGACGTTAATCTTGCAAAACATACCCTGTGTTGAACACGGGAAGCTGAGGAAAACCTCAGGTACGTGTCTATGACATGTAACCCCCCGTGCTCGATGTGGGATGCCTCGGGTTTCCACGCCCTCGAGAAGCCTTGTGATCAAGGACAACAGACAGACATGCCAGGCACCCCAGCATCCAGACACGCTACTGATGCCTCAAACGTGATTACTCCCCTGACCGAAGGTTGTTTCCCTGACTGGACCCTTTGGAATGTCCCGAAAGAAGCAGCGTAATTAACCAGCGTCCATGGAAACATGGCACTGGGAAGAGTTTCACGAACTACGTATTAAATCTATAAGGGAGACCCGGACTAGGTGACGAGTTCTGAGGAGGAATCCACAGGAGGAAGAACCGACATCCCATCATCCCGTTTCGATCAAGGAGCAGACGTACCTGAACAAGGAACGAATGCCGCCCGCCTTTGGAAAGCGGGAATGCGGGGCAACAAAGCCGCGCGTCCCCCTCCTCCGCGGACGGATGCGCGCGCGCCCCGGCGAAAGCGTCGGAAACAATCCTATGTAACATATTCATTAAAATTCCAATCAAATTGATATTTTCATATTCTTCTTGTTCTTCTTATTGTTCATATTATATAATTATTAGAATATAACCATAAAATGAATTATATTCAATTTTAATAGGTGTTTAATGGTTTCAGAATATGCTTTGTGCTATGAAAAAAATATTGGAATAGTGATGTGATTCTATAACATTTAACAATTTTGATTATTTTTGGATCTAATACTCTTGTCATTGATCACAATATTAAAATAATTTTTATGTAAAATATTATGATTGAAAAATGGAATGACACAAAAAAAATACCTAGAATCTATAAAAATGTCCTATCAATACTTTTTTTATAACACTTACATAAATTCTCTTTGGGAAAAAAATTGTCACCATTATTTCTTCTCTTGGTTATATTATATTGACCAAATAAAATATTTTATTCACCCAAATAAATGAGTTTTTTTGTCTTCCCTTGTATTTTTACTGGATTAATTATTCTATCTAATTTATAATGACTCATATATTCCATGTATTATCTTTGTATTTTAAAAGGAATTTTTTCAAGAATAGGTGTTGAGACAACAAGTGATTGTGAGGAACAATGAACCTGGAATAAATGTTTGAAAATTATTAAATATATTAATATATTTTTTGCATAATTTTCCTGAAAATATTTGGATTAACTCATGAGAGGAGGAAAAATATCATAAATATAAGGGGACCATTGATTTCAGGCGTGGGTTTTACCCTAGGTGTGATATAACCATTGTCGGTTGCATTGTCTGTGAAAAACTATTTCTGGTTATGAATTAAAAAAATAATTTTTACCCTCACACAGTTACATATATTTTTTTCAATTTAAACAATGTTATGTACAGTTTTCATGGTTATCCCAATAATACTAAAAATCTTAGAGGATCCATTGAGAGGGTGCATTAGAGGAGATCTTGGAGAATGAAAACTGAATGCGATCAAATCAAGGATCATTACACCATTGGGATTCATGGATATCACCAATTAAATCAGCACAAAATCTTTCTTCATTAGCTATTGTTTCAAATTATAGGTAGTCTTTCGATTTGTGATTTCCATTCCATTCCTTAATCCCATTCGAACAAGGGTCAATTCCCTAGAAAAACAATTTCACATTGACAGGTGATTTAAATTGATGGATTTATTTATTTTTCATTGTTTATATATCCATATTCTTTTAGTAATTATATAACTACAGGTCTAGGTATAACAAACATAGGACATGTTTAGTTCCTCACATCTTGTGGCTTATGGTTTTCTCCCATGTTTCTTCATGTGTTAATCATGCATATATACTTTGGCATGTGGTTCTACTATTACTCAGTATATTATTGTTACAGGATTATTATTCATAGAAACAGGTCAATTCCATGGATAAAACATTTAGTAAAGGTTTTGATTTTAGAAATGATGATGAAAGTGTGTGGTTTGGGGAGGAACGAGATCATATTAGTACTCTGGTTCCATTCTTCCCAATTTGGCCATGCGATGGCGACATATGGCTCGATGGTGACTTTTTCAAAGGAAATTCAAACATGAATATAAGTGTTCAATGACTGAAAGGGTGGGATGAAACCCAGTATTTGATTATCTGGTGATATTTAAGCACTAGTGATATGAATGAAAATGCAGAGAAATAACCTATGGGCCTAGAAAATATTGTGTTACATGGTTTGTAATCCAGCGTTACATGTCGTGTGGGAACCCCCTATATGGCTCTTGGGATTCTGTTTTGTGTTAAATATCACAATTCACGTGACACTTTCATAGACCATATACTTGTGCTCAGTATCTCGATGTGCATCTTGGATGATACATGGGAACATGTAGGATAGGTATGCTAACATGACATGGTGTACATGGTCACATATACAACAAAGTGTACATGGGTATGGAATGGCATACACGGGTTGGTACATGGAATGAAAAGTAGTACATATGCATGGGAATATAGGATAAATATGGTTTTAATAAATCTTTACACATTGTGTACTATTCCTTCAAGCCTTGTATATGAATATTTACATTCCATGTGAGGAAGCACCGCATAGGATGACTAGGGGTTGGAAGGACACATTGTGTACCCTCATTACATATTTTTACATCCTTTTTGGGGTTTTAGCCCTTAATTTTATTAATCTATTTCATTCTTGGTTGGGTGTGTTCCCTCGGCCCATTACATAAAGGGTACAACGTGGTATTACATCCACATCTCAGGATTTTGGTCTCCACTAGAGGATGAGTCTCTAAAAGTGATTATGGTGTCCCTCTTTGATACTAGAGTGTGATCATATATCATTTGTTAACCTATTAGAGGATTTTATTATCTATGTGACCTCCATATGTAGGTCATGGATCCTCCATCTAGTAGGTATTATCCGTAGGGTTCACAGAATCATCGACATACTATCCCTTATGTAGTGGTTAGATCCACATTGGGTTTACGGTATCCCCAAACATCCTGAGCATGATCCCCTATTTAATTATTTGGTTATTATGAAACAAATGATAATTCATGGATAGGGCCCAATGATCTTGATCTCTAGGTTGAGTTTCTCTAGAAGTTTCATTGCTCGTGGAGTGGATTCTCCCGACATGAGTTTTTCTTTGAAAAAACTCTTGTGGTTGAAAGTAAGTTGTGACCTCCCGGTGGAACAATTTCCTTTCCGAGTATATCTTGGTTTTATTTTTTTATGCATTGATTTTTTAAATCCATTCCATGAGGTTACTAATATTGATGCACTAGTTTTAGTTTTTTTGAGGTGTCTTACTGGGTATTGTTATACCCACTCATGCATGGGCTCTAAACGCCTGTGTCATGTATTATAAAGACAATGACCCATTTGAATGTGGAATAGGAGGATAGGGAGTAGGAGGAGAATATCATGAGCTTGACTGGCCAATGTGTTATTCAGGTGCTTGTAGTTGATAGTATTCCTCACCCTTGGAGTAGGTTAGACTCCCTATAATTATTGTATGGGTGTGTATTTTTCCCCATTTTCACTTTGATTACTTTACTGTCATACTCTATTTCTGAGATTAATGATTTATGCATTCATTTGTATCAATTTTTTTAGAAAATAGCATTATATGGTCAGGATATGTGTGCATGAGTATGGGTAAATTATTCTAATGCCTCCAATGTGTGGGAATATGCCTACTCAGTGCCGGTCTACAACCCGTGTCCTATTAAAGGTGAGATTGGGGTTGTCATGATTTGGACCCCAGTGGGTCGGGTTTTGACATAGTGGTATCAGGTCACTCAATTATACCTTAAGACTAGATTATTTGAGATTGTTTTAGTCCAACAATGTTTAAATATTTCAAGTCAATCTTCCAAGATAGGGACTCAAGTGTTGGTGCAACAGATGATGTATCCATGCACCAGGACTCTTATTACCTATATTTATACATGGTACATATAGAAATTGGTTTCCTGTAAAACATTGGTACATTAATCATTTAATAATGGGTTGACGTTTCTCTAACCTTCTTGAGTTATCACACCATATATACTCATTGATTGTGGTACTTCATGATAATATTCATGATTCCTCTAGGATGGTTGACATCTAGGATAATTATATGTTTTTGTAATAATGAGATGATGAGTGACAAGGTATAGGTTTAGGTACCCACTCATGAGATTCTATTTCTTCTCTAGGTGGGCACTAAGAAGTGCTACCTCTCTTGAGAAACACGTGGATCCTTTTAGGGATTGTGAATATGATCATCTGAGTATTGAAAAGTCAATAGCTCCAGTAGGGTAAGATGATTATACATACATTCTTGGAATGATATATGAGGTCCTTTGATAGGGATCATTGTGGTGATTCCATGAGTTATATGCTCATATTCTAGAGGTTTGACTTGAGTTAGTGGTAAGAGTTTTCAACATGTGTGGATTCTGACTGATCAGATGGTTGCATGTACAACCCATTTTTTATCAGTATTTGGCTCGAATAAAATGGGAGGATGACATGCCTATACCAAGTACGCATTGTGAGTTCTATAGTCAGACATTCCAAAGGTTACATGGTGGGCCAAACCCCATTATCTGGTGGTGGAGGATGGGTATGAGCCTCTGGTGTGCATGTCCCTCTTTGGCTGGACCCCTCCCTATATTAGTTCATGCAGTGAGAATTTTCTTGGATAAAGTGGGGCCATTGATATAGACATGTTTTGTGGTTGTCAATCCACTAATGTTTATCAAAAATCCCTAGTTGTGGTAAATAGGTGGTATAGGTGAAGACTTTGATCTGAGTGGTAGGACCTCAAAACATCTTTGAGTACTATTTATGTTATGAAATGTGTATTTACTGCCCTAATTTTGATTTTCACATTTATTTATTAGCCACTTTTTCCAGAGTGTATCCCATGTTCAATACCTAATGATACTAGTGGATCCTTTTTGCTTAACCCTTTTGTTAGAGGCTCCTACAGAGAGCATTAGAGATTTCATGATTCTATTGATTGGGGGACCTAACTGTAGTTGGTGATTGAGATCCTTGCATGTATTATCTTTATAGTTTCAGTGAAGGACTACATATTTTTTCTTATATTGTATTGGTTGCCTATTATCCACACTCAGTTGTGTCTACCAGTGAGGGTAGATGTAATTTAAGATAATTAGGATAGTGTTTTCCTCATTTGATAAGAAGTGATCAAAGGTAGATAATGATGGGATCATGTGTGAGATATTATGACCAAATTAATATTAGTTGGATAGTGACACCTTTGGAATTTCATATGTTATGCATGAATGGCCTGAATTCCTTATTTAGTATAGCATATGCTATGAGTTTTAGTTCGTATGATGGTGGAGGAGTATGTTGGATTCCTTCATGAGGATGTGTATGTTTTTTCCTCATCATTTAGAGTTGGATTTCTATATAGAATTTCACTAAATATGACCTCATATCCATTCTAGAATATTGGATGACCCCATGTAGCTATGAGAGCTGGAGGTGTTGTTGGAGGAGTTAGCATAGTAGGGTCTTTGTAAGACCATGTGTGTGGTCCTGGGTAACCCTCTATTTTTCTCTTGAGATGTGGATTTGAATTGAGGTAATGTTTGGATTACCGATTCTTAAAACATGCGAACATGAAAAAAAAATATACACTAATGAGGATGAAAAATATCTTTTATCAGTTGGGAGGGAGGAAATTGTTCTTAAAGATAGACCTTAGGTCATACTATCATGAGTTGTGATTGTGTGATGAAGATATACTGGAGACAAAAATTAGATTTCTCTATGGTCTCTATGAGTATATGGTGATTCCATTCGGTATGAAAAATATCCCAGTAGTGTTCATGGGAATATTTAATTGGATATTTTAGCCTTTCTTAGACCAGTTTAGGATGGTCTGCATCGAAATTATACAAGTTTGTTCACTGTTTAAGGAGGAGAACACATGACAGTTGAGGATAGTCCCACACACACATGGAGAGAACATTGTTTATGGTATTCTCTAGAAGTATAATTTATGTATTCAAGAGGTACACTTACTATAAAATTTCTTCTTAGAGGTAGTAGTGGAAGTGGACTCGACAAAGGCTGAGGGAGGACTTTCATGGGACCACCCAAAAGTGTTACTGATGTGTGGAGTTTCCATGGATTGGTAGGGTATTATTATAGGTTTGTACAAAATTTATATAGAGTGTATGAAAAATTGACATCATTAAACCAAAAGGAGTATCATTTTGTGTGGACGAAAAGGTTCATGTAGTGTTTTCAGAGGTTGAGGAAGAGGTTGATGAGTGATCCCATTTTTGATTGACATTGAAGGGTTTTGAGTACATAGTGTTCTACAATGAAATAGGGATAACGTTTGGTTGTGTTCTTATGCATAGACCGGTGATGATTTCTTATGGTTCCCAACAATTGAGACCACATGAGAAGAACAATGTGACCCACAATATTGAGTTATTAGTGTTAGTATTTGTATTGAAGATGTGGTGACACTACCTAAAGGACGAGTAGTTTATCATCTACTTTGACCAAAGGAGTATAATGTATATCTTCCCTCATAAGGATCTAATGTTGAGAAATATTAGATTCCTATAGTTCCTCCAGGACTATGACATTGACATTGTATGTACATCCATGAAGGGGAATGTGGCGGTGGACACTCTCAATAGAAGAAATTGTTCCCAGTTATTTCCAGGAGAATTAGGAAAGTTATCCTCATTTTAGTTATCTTTAATGGACCTTGATGGGGCTTCATATCTATAGTAAATGTTTATTAACTCCACCCACACCCACCCCTCCTTATACATCGAGTCAGGGAGGTAGCTTGGGGATACCGATAGTGAGACCCTACATACTCAAATATCCACTAGACGTGTTCCAAATATATTTTCTAAATATGGGGATCAGTACTTATTTTCAAATGAAGCATAATGGTACTAGTAAATGTTTTAGAGGATGTTATAATATTATTTCATACATCTTAGTGTGTGGTACATCCAGGTGTGGAAAAGATGTACGAAGACCTACGATGTGAGTTTTGGGGGAAATTTCAGACCTCCAACAAGTTTTTCACAAACACTCCATGATGAAAATGTTTACGTCATTCTTAGGTTAAAAAACACACTCTAATATCTACAGTGCATTCATATTCTTGATCTGAACCTTTGTTCGACATTTATTCCCCTTTATCAATAAAATGTCCATGTGTGATATTAATATATTTAATATATTTCAAACATTTAATCTGGATTATCAGGCCATGGAATCACATGTCGTCTCAGGGACTGGTCTCAAAAATATTCTATATAATGTCCAAAAAATAATAATAATAAAATCCCAAGTTGTTAAATTATCCCCACCTCAGTTATTTGTTTCAAAAAATAGAAAACACTACCCAAGAAGATGAATGTACGAGGTTTGCATCTGGGCCTCCTACTCCTTGGTACTCTCTTGAAGATTATTGTTCTTCCACTAAAGACATGCTAGGAGAATTTATTGCCCATAAAGGATTATCTGCAGTAAATTAGAAACCTCCATTGTGTACTTAACAAAGGAATATCCATCATCGATGTTCAGATCACCCTGGTCAATTACATTTGACGGGTCATGCAACTACCACCTCAGCTGAAACCCACAGAAGATTTCGTGTACCTGGTCTAACTACCATGGTATAGCTATGTGGTATGTCATCACGCCAAATCTACCTAATGTCTTAAAAGGTCCAATTAATCTCATAGATATATTTCTGCCCCAACCAAATCTTTGGAATACACATCAAGGTAACACCCTAAAGAACATATGGACTCCCTCCTCAAAATCGAGAGGTCTCTATCATTAGCCAGCAAAGTATTTAGATGGATTTGTTATATCCTTATATTCTCCAAGATGATCTATATATTCTTTGTAGTACCTTGTATCATGTTTACACTCATGATATCCAACTAACCTTGATCAGTCCAACAATGTTGTGATATGAAGGGTCCCCCATAAATGGACTCAAATAAATCTATACCAATGGTGTAATGGTAACATTTATTATGAATAAACTCCACCAGGGGTAGATGATCCTCCCAAATATATAAAAAGTCCAAAATGAAAGCCTGCAGCATGTCCTCCAATACCTAAATAGTCTAGTCAGTCATCTCATCAGTATTTAAAAGAAACATTATACTCATGTGAAACTTGGCTTCAAAGTCCTCCTGGAATCATCTTGATAATAATGACATGAAGCAAGTTCCATTATCTGAAGTGATATTCATAGTTACTCCATGGAGATAGACTATCTTATTCACATACAAGAATCCCAAAATCTCCAATGAACTATTCTCCCAAATGGATAGGAAATGGGGTGACTCGGTTAGTTAGTCTATGATCACCTAGATGGCATCATATCCCCTAGACATATTTGGTAACATTGTAAAAAATTCTATAGATATTATATTCAACATATAATCAATAACTTTTAGGGGGTTGATAAACCTATAAGAACCTAGTTCTTATAATTATCCTGTAAACAAGTAATTCATCTAGAGACAAAATCAAAAACTCTCTTATTCATTCGTGTCTCACCGAATAGATATCCAAGGTCAAGGTATATATTTTATACTCCTTGATGCACCACCAAAGAATATGTATGAAACATTATGAGAACATCATCCTAAAATGTTTTTTTTTTCATGATTTCCTGAGGTTCTAACCTTGACGTGGATTATAAAGACCTTTTCTGGGTGTAAAGTATTCTCAGATATTCATTATCCCTTTTGAAATAATGGGTAGAGTTTTTATTGTGTATCACCACTTAGATCTACTTCCATAGTTGTAATGGGTACACAATTCCATCTATGTGTCTCAACTAAGGATTAAGTGTTGGACATGTCACATGTTATCGACTTTGTGAGATGGACATCAATGATGGATCTACCTTTCATGAGTAACTAGTGGAGACAAAATATTGGAAGGAGATGATTATTTTTGGGAGATATATTCACCTAGTATGTGTTTGGTTGTACCAAGGTAATCGTAAGAATAACACATGGGAGTGGGAAACCTAGATACGAGCACAATACAATCATCTTCTTGGGTATGTTTTTCTTGTTTGGGGATAAAAAATCATAAGGTGGGGAGAATTTAATGTCTCCAATTTTATTTGAATTATTGTTGGATATTATATGGAATATTTTTGAGACCAACCACTAAGAAAACCTGTTATTTCTAAGCATGATGATCCTAGATTAATTGTTTGAAATATATTAAATTTATTAATTTCAAACATGTGCAGTTTTCCTAAAAAAGTGAAATAACACCTGAATGAAGTCCATGATCAAATATATGAGGGAACCATTGATATAAAAGTGTGGGTTTTATCCTAAGCATGGCATAACCTTTTTTAGTGTGAAGGATTTTTGATTACGTTGTCATAAAGACAAATTAACGAATTAACAAAATGAATATATGTTTATCTCTCATTGATGAATCAACCAATATATTCCAATCTTTAAACACTATTATGGATAATTTGTGGGCTTATCTACATAACCCCTTAAATTTGGGAGGACCCATTAAGAGAGATAGTTGGAGGAGATCTTGGGGAACGATAACGAATCATGATCAGATTAAGGATCCATTCACCATCAGAGTGTGTGGATCTCATTCATGATAGAAACAAAGAAACGTTCCTCATCAATAACTGATAAAATCTACAGGAAGTAAATTGATTTTTTAAGTAAATTTTTTCTTTAATATAGGTCCAATGTGGATAAATTCCAAGAACAAGAATTGATTCCTAGATCAAAAGTGAATTTAAATGGATGGATTCATTTATTGTTAATTGTTTATCTACAAATATTCAGTTATCAATTATATGAAATTGGATCGAGGAAAAATAAAAAAAGGTTTAGGTTCATTCCTAAAATATTTTGGATTATGGTTTTCTTATTTTTTTTAACGCATGTTCATCAGAGAAATTTATTTTATACCATAGTTCTATGATTACCCTATATTTTATCATTTTTTGTTCATTCATCAAGGAAATGGTTCAACACCACAGATACATATTGTGATGGGGGATGTGATTTGAGGATCGACAATGATGGTGCATGATTTGAGGAGGGATGAGAATAGATTGTGGATAGGTTTCTATTCTTCCAAATTTTGATGTTCTATGGAAATGGATGGCTTGAAGAATGTTTTTTTCGAGGAGATATGAATCCAGATCTTGATGATCGATGATGGAAAGGGCCGAATGACCCCTAGTCTATGATTATCATGTGAGATTATGGCTCTAGTGACACTGTGCATGACATATAAGAAGAACCTATGGATTTGGGAAATCCCACATTGCACGACATGTAATATATCATTACACAACATGTGGGACCCCCTTTTCAGTGCTATGATTTCCGTAGTGAGTTAAATATCACATGAAATGTGACAATTTTACATGCTATGTGGCTTGTGATCATTGGCTCAGTGTATGTCTCGATTTATACCAGGGCATAGACTGGCCAGGTACACAGACATGACTAGAGTACATTGCTAGTTGTATATGGATGCGGACACAACCAATGTAAAAGAGAATTTCCAAGTTTAGATGAGTTAGTACATAGAAATTTATTTCATTACAATATCACACTCATTATAAATGGACAAGGTGTTAGGAAATCTCTAAACACCATGTACTATTCATACAAATTTTTTGTATGTATATTTACATGTCATGTCAGAAATCATCACACAAGAAGACTAAGGGTTGGTTGGACATGATATGTACCTCTATTGCACCCCATGTACACCTTTTTATGGTGTTTATAGCCTTTAGTTTCTTCATTATAGACCAGAATTTGTTGTGTGTGTTCCCTTGGTTCAGTCCCTCAAGGGTATGGTGCAGTATTACACCCACATCTCATTATTTTTATCCCCTCTATAGGATGAGTCTTGGATAGAGTTCATGGTGTCCATTCATGTGACTGGAGTGTGATCCTCTATTATATGTTTACCCTAGGTTTGATTTTTGGAATTTGTGTGACCACTTGAGAAGGGTATTGATCTTACATAAAGAAGGTCATATTGGTATTGTTCATATTACCATCATGATATGATCCCCTACATAGTAGGTTGATCCAGATCGGGTTCCTAGTGTCCCATAATATTCCTAGGAATGACCCCCTATCTGGGTATCCAGGTATTCTAAGACCATTGATCATTAATTTTTGGGGCGCAATGATCATGAGCTGTTAGATGAGTGTCTTTGGTAATGGCATGGATCATGGAGTGGATTCTCCTAGAATTAGAATTTTTATTAAGCATAATCATGAGGCCTAAAGATGGGTGTGACTACCTAGTGGTGCAGTGTCATTCCATAATATATATAGGTTTCATATTATTATGCACTTATTATTATACCCTTATAGTGAGATCAATACCCCTGATTCAAAATTTTTAGTGTTTTATGTATTTCCTTTTGGGTATTGTTATGCTCACCTCTATATGGGATCTTCACACATATTTCAGGTTTTATATAGACAAAGTCCTATTTGATGGTGTCCTGGGAGGAAAGGAGCATGTGGAGCATAAATTCAGATACACAGACCAAGCTGTTTTGTGGGTTTTTTAATTTTATCATAGTCATCGCCCTTGGATAATGTTGGAAACTTTATAGCTTTTGTTTGGGCTTGTATTTTTCCCCTATTTCACTTTCATTTTTTAACTATTGTACTCTTTTTGTGTTATAATAGATGTATACATGAATTGGTTTCAGTTGATTTATATTTCAGTATTGTATGGGCTTGGATATGTGTGTGTGCATGTAGGTACATTAGGCTAATGACTCCCATATGTGGGATATACTAACTCAAGTATGATCACAAACCCCTAGCCTATTGGAGGAAGGCATCAGGTATTCACAGTTCAGACTTCAATGGGTACGTTCGTGATAGTAATGGCTTTTATTTTCCATTGAAAATACTCCGTGTTAGAGACTAGACAAATATTTAAACCTTATATTTATAAAAAATTATAATATAATGGGGGAGAGGTTATATATATATCTTAATAATAATATTAATAAAAAATTTAATTTACAAAATTATAAAATATAAATAAATAATATAAATCTATACTTTATATTATGTTAATAAAACAATACGATACATGCAATTTCACTCATCAATTACCCACAAATTTAACACTTTATTGAAATTTTTCATATACCTTAACATCACCCTCATGAATACCCATAAAAATAAATTAAAAATATCCCATTTAATAATGATATAGTAATAATAAATTATAATTTAAAATTTTAATCTCACTTTGAAATTTTGATCAACCCATCAAATTTCATGTGAATGTCCTAGTTAGTCATATCACTATGAAAAGATGATTTAAATCGATGAGTCTAAAATTTCAAAATTTCCTTTATCGAAATGAAAATATGTTATTTACTAAGAATCAAAACTCTCAAGTAAAAAACATATCCCTAGCTGAGTCCAAAGAATAAATAATAGGAACAAACACATAAGTCATTATAATGTTTATCATCAAAGAGATAGAATAATCCTTATTGTGTCTGATTGTTATCATGTTCTCTGAAATTTCCACTATAATATATTTTATGAATAAAAGCTGTTAGGTTAGTTAGTATCTCAAGACTCATGATTCCTAGAAATATATTACCGCAAATAGATTCAATTGTTTCCCAATATTTCCAATGTAAATAATCAAAACTAGATTATAGGGTTATTCATTGGATATGGGTTTATTTATCAATATATGAGAGTCTATCCACATTGATCTAACAATATAATATCCTGAATACATAGTTCACCTTATTTTCCTTCATAATATGCCTTGTACATAAACTCAAAAGAACAGAGTCTGCTCAAATAAAAACTTTTAGAACCATTTCATGGTGTGAAACTTATTCTTATCATAGAAACACCCCTATAGAATCAATTAAGAATACTTGTAAAATTATCACCTCTGGTTCAATCACTCAAATATATTCTACTACTAAACTTGAAAAACATGGGTATGGAGATTTTTCTCATATGACACAAACATATCTTTAAGAACATATAAATATTCTTCTATACTCAATCTCACACTCTTGTACACCTATACTCAGTAGAAAGATAATATTTTATTCTTCCATCTCTTCCAAATTGAAAAAATTCAAGATATACAAAAATATCTCAAACCAAGAGAACAAAATCACTTAATTTGTTTTCAGTAATAAAAATAGGAATACTGAGAATAATTTTTATCCTATCATCCAAAATCATGGTTATAAAATTACCATTTATGTTTCCCTGTGATTTTAAATGGGTTTCCCACCATCCCATTCACATTGGACGTATTCTAATATGTAACATTACAAAACTACCCTTTCTCTCATTGTATTGAAAAACTAGCATCTTTGAAAATCTATACAGAACTCATCAATAATTAAAATCATTCAATCTTCAAAACACTCAATACATATCACATAAAATTCTATAAGCACAAGTACCAAGAAGAACTGTACTCATTGAAAAAAGAATATTTCTCAAATCAAATACTTTGGGAAAGTGAACTTTATAATCTCTTATAATTTCTAAAATATTCTCATCATGAATCACTAAAAAATTTGAAAATGATTATTAAAATAAGGTTCATAAATGAATCCTCACTATTATCATTTTAATTATTATAAAACATAGGGGAAAAATTAGTTCTTCCTAATATTACTATCCAAAAATTTGTTCTTATTATTCATGGTATGGGGACTATAGATTCATCATGTACCTTTAATCATAAGTTAATTTTGATTTTTTTTATCATTGTAGTATGTCTTTGGTAATGTCTTATTTGGTATTCTTTAAAAACACAAGTCCAAGAATTCAATTTTTAATAAACAGAAAATCTAAAAAATTATTAATATTTGATTATTATGTAGCTTTAGTTAATAATTAAATATAAATAATTGTTTTTACATAGTATTATTAATGTGTACACAAATGGATATTATCCTTATCCATAGTATGATCCTTATGCAAATAACCCATGATATTTACTCTAATTAAAATTAGTGTTTAGATAATGAATGATCCTTACACATGTCAAAATTCATTATTATAACGTATAGAATAAATGGAGAAATATCCTTATGTGGATATAGGATTCATCATTATATACGTATAGATTTTCATTTTTTCAAAATTCTCTATGATTAAATGATGTCATCATAGCATGCGTCCTTGTATTGAATAGGGAATGACCCTTATTAAAATTTTCATTGTTTACCAATTTTTTGCTTGAGCTCACAAATTTCATAATTCATTATTTTTGTTTAGAACCACATCTGAAACATCATAAATAATGAAAATCACCCAAAAACACTTCAATTAATCGGTGGAAAATAATAAAACAAAAAATAGGTCTCCAATAATTCATCCATGCTATAGGGTTTATAAATTTCCACAATTATATTTGATGCCAACCATTTTAAAAGCCTTTATAAACAAACTCAAACTCATCAAAATTTTTAATAAACTCAATATAGAGTAATTAAATCATATATTATCTCTAATGAGATGCATCTTGACACTACACCATTGAATAATGTAGTGTTTTTTAGGAAATTATCTCCCTCAACGAAAAAAACATTTCCCATGTGATTAAATTAATTATCACTTATAATCTCCATAAACTAATAAATAATTCTCCCCCTTTTTTAAAATAATCATAGATATATATATAGAAATATTTATATACTAATCCTATTAAAATATTAACCCCCATTGAAAAATATGTAATAATTCTTTCACATTTCATTTATCCTTTGAAAACACAATCCAAATATTTGTAGAGGAAACACTTCCACAAATTTTTAAGTGAGAGGGGAAGGATGAACATGAATTTTTTCCCTTAAATCGAAAAATATAACCTTTAAAAATTCTTCAATGAATATATATATAAATATTTCTTTGGATCCTATAAACTCATGATTCAGATCATGTTCTGCCACTTTCTCCTTGATGAAATGGTATGTATGATTAGTTTTCTTCAATCTCGACTGCTGAAATGGATTCTTGGAAATATCTATAACACATTTATTATCACCATAAATGTACAGTGGATACATGACCTTATGTCCTAGTTCAGATATTTTATCCTACATCCATATCATTTGAGGACAATAATGGGTGGCTATAATGTCCTCGGATTGAACTATACTTAATCAAGCTAGATATTTCGTTATGTGAAACAATAACATACAAAATTCACCAGGGAATAATGTTCCACCATAAGTGGACTTCTTTCCAACAAAATCCCCAACCCAGTTAGCATATGTAAATTCATGTAACATAAAATTAGAACTATTTTTATATAATATGACAAATACCAATTTTATTTTGATATATATCAGAATACATTTGGTTTCAAACATGTGATATTCTATAGGATTACATTGAAATCAATCAAAAAATATTATAAAAACTCAATTCCTAGTTTAGAAGATATAATGTAATGCGGTCTTCCGATAAATTTCCTCCAATCCCTTTGATTCACACACATATAAACATTATATTTGATCAATTTAGTACTGATTGATCTATGATTTGAAATACCATTTTATTACTAAAATCAATTAATATTTAACAAATATCTGGAATATTTTTATTAGGGTTGAAAAATATGATGACCCCCTTGTATCATTTGTAATCCCATAAAATAAAACATATCACATGATATAGACATATCCAAATTCTTCTTCATTTCCCCCAAAAATTCATCACAAAGATAATTTTTATCAGCTTAAAAAATAATATCATTAACATGTACTATGACAATGAGAGTACCTATGAACAAATCCTTCATAGAGATATTAATATATACTTATCCTTTTTCGAAATTCATGCCTCTCAAACATCTATCCATCTTGGAATACCATTCTATTGTGTCATATTTTATTTCTTATAGAGCATTCTTAAGAATTTACACCATGATTCCATCTTTATCAGGATGAACCCCTTTTTTTCCAATATAAACTTCTTGAAGATCACATTTATGAAATTTGGATTTCATGTGAATTTTATAAATTCTATAACTTTTGTTACAATCCAATACCAAGAAAATCCTCATGGTAACAAGTTTAAACACTAGTAAAAGGGTTTCATAAAATTCAACAAATACAATTTTATAATACTTCCTTCAAACCTATATTATATTATTTATTATGAATTCACCATTCCCATTCATGTTTTTCTAAAAACCCACTTGATGACTATAATTATTTTATTCTTAGGCCTTGATTCCAACTCCCAAGTAGAGTTTATCACTATTTTCCATATTTCTAAATCGTAGATATAGATCATTATGCATGTCCAATTTCCTATAAAATTGTTTAAATTTCATCTTGATATTGACTGGATAATGATATTTTTTATTATGTAAACATGAGGGGGTATGAAAATATAGGAAAATAAGGAGGAAAAAAGTATTTTAGACCAAGGGAATCCTCAAGGATGGGTTTTTATAGTATATAGAGAGTAATCATAAGATAAAATATATAATAATGGGATCAACTTGATCTCCATTGGAATAAATAATATTGGAAAACATATTACCCTCACCCCAATTATGAAGAATTTCTATATTAGATTGAAGAATTATAAGATACTTCCTAATAATATAAATAATTCTATAATAAAATGACCTTGTATAATTTAATAATTAAACCAAAATGGAAAAATATGAATCAACATAAGATAAATAGATATTACTAGAATTGAAAAATTGATATCATTAGACATTAAAGGTCCTTCATCTTTGATGGAGGATACCGCTCTAGAGAAGGAAAAGAAGTAAAGTATGATTGGGCCTTTATATTCACTAAAAATGCCTCCTCCATGAATGATCCAATGAGTACACGACCCCTAAGTATTGATTTTAAACCCTTAGTTTGGAGAAGTTCAAGACACCTAGGATCTCATGTTCATCAAAATATCTAAGGCCATGCCTACTCCATGAGATATTTGAGACCTAGATTTAAGAGATAAAACCACCATCATGTATAAATAATATTGGGAAGAGACCTCATAAAAGAGTCTAAATTTAATTTAAGACTCATTATTGAAAAATATTTAGTGTTAAAAAAATTTCATGTGTCCAATTACACTGAGATTCTAGCTGTGATATGTCCACTTTTTTCCATGGGAATTTAACTTATCACATATAAGGAAATTGAAACTATATTCGAGGAATTTGTTAGAAGAGTAATAATTGTGATTTTTTCTCCGAGTAATCCATAGATGTATTACACCAAATCACTGTAAAAATATATCTTGATGAAATTTTGTATTAACATTAACATAGCATATTCATTTTGAGAAAAGTTAGATTCTCTTATTCTAAACTATGAAATACACATTAGGATCTAGATTCTAGAGTCTCTAAACAAAGAAATTGAGTTTAATAGAGAGGTTCATTCACCATATTTTACTTCCCAATGAGTTAGAGATCTATTGTTCATGAAATATATTTTTAATGTAAGAGGAAGTAATGTATCATTGATTTTTAAGATTGAATATGAAATAATATGGGCCATTAGTCAAGTTAATAGTACAAACCATATCATTCTGATCATCATTAAGGTTATCCTCCAAGAACCAAGGATAAGAAAAATATTGTCTAAATCTAAGGTCTACAGTAGGGAATACAAAGAAAAATTGATAATATCCAGCCCAATGTTTAGTCCATAAATCAATTTCACCTCTACCAATAACCCATTGAGACTTATAATTATTTAAATGTCTGTAATTTTGTAATCCATGGTAGATATCGGAGCCTATAGTGTTTATAGAACATTTTATAAGATAATTAGCATACATCCACCTTATAAACAATGAAAACATGGATCTTCCAGAGATAAACAACCAATAACGTTTGGATTTCATAAAGTTAATTGTTTCATTGATGCTTCTATGATTAATGCATCATTCATAAATTGGCTAAACCAATATAACCTAGTTAGTCCAGTGATATCTCTCTTCCTCATGTCAATCCCAAATGAAACTGTTAATTATTTCATTAATATTCTATATAATAGTATTTTGATCCCTAAAAAATATAGTGAATTTATAGGGATGGATGAAAAAAACTATTGACTAGACTTATCTAGTCCTTAAAATAAATGAAATCTACTATTTAGATTATTTGTAATCCCGATGATTCATTAAATAATACCTTCAAAATTATGAACTTGAATTCTTCTATTAAAAAGTGTATCAACCAAGTATTCCATTGGAAAATTACTCATAGAAATACCAAGCCTTTCATATAAAATATTATAATGGAACTTAGTGAAGGATTTATAGATGTAGATGTTTCTTTTGTTAAGATTTTTGAACATCCCAATCCTTCTACTATAATAATCCATAGTTATCTTATAGTTTTTAATTGAATTGATACCAATATTGATAAAGAAGAGGATTACATCAGCCATGAATAAATTTTATATTCCCTTAAAATGATACCATCCTCTACATGGGATAATCATACCACTAGATTTGTCATCATTATGATTCTTACTGTGATCGTCCCTTGAAAAAATAAAAAGTCTTATAGAAATAAGATAACATTGTGAAAAAACCCATCATAGGCTAAAAAATATATTTTCCCATTATTTATATTTTGAACCAGGGTGAATATAAGAATAAAAATGAAATATCACATATGTATTCATAAAAACCAATATCCCTCAACCCCTTGAAAGGAAATTCCAACTTTATTTTATAATAATCTTTTAAAACATCAATCATAATGAAAATGTTATATTACAAAACATGTCCATCAAGATATAATATAATTTCATGCTCTAAACCAATAACTCCTTTAATATTTATTCCACTGATACATTTTATTTTTTTTATCATAAATTTAAAGGCCCAAGTGCTGAGATAATACTTTTTAATTATTTAAACAAAATTTTGTATGAATCATACAATGGATAATGGGATATAACTATATAAACCAATTTGGATTAATTATTTTTGAATGCTTATTGGGTTGTAATAAACCACAAAATATTTCTGAAATAAACATCATTAGAATATAGATAGTTAAAAACCTCTCTCAATGCATGACCAAGTCCTAAAAAATTAGAGAAATAATAAATAGTAAGTGGACTAATGACATTAATGTCACAATGATTTTTGTCTTATTTAGGAGTTATATTGAGAACTACCAAAAACATTCTCCCTTAAACAAGCTTGGAAATATGGTATGTTTCTATTACCCACACATATCCATAGGGTTCATATACATATTATTGGTCACACATTCATCTTCTAGTAAAACCTATAAAAAATATTTCAATTATGGGTATGAAGTATAATTATATAATCATTCTATTTTTACTTCATATTTCATTCATTTTAGATAATTTCGTATTGATTTCAGTCAGTGTTAACTTTAGAATGAGGTTTAATATTTTTTTAGTTAATGATGTCTTATATTAATATCTTAATTTTTTTCTAGAGAATATACCCAGGATGTCCGTACATGGGTTTCAACCAATAGGGGTGAAACATATCATTGAAGGAACTATTTTCCATTGATATATATGATTAAAAGATGATTTTTGTCACAACACACCAAGTATTGGATTTTCAGAAGCATAGGTGTTTTATTAGAAAGATAGTGTGATAAGTGATTAACAATAGACTTAAAGTATTTTGAAATGGTATTGATATTACTCAGGTAATTATCCTACATACTCCATTTCCTTCTACAGAAACTTTTATTATTATACCAAGTAAAATATTCTTCAATGATTCCTATATCAATTATGTTTTTTAGGGAAAGAAAATATTGGAAATATCTAAAAAAAATACTTGAGTAAATACCCCATCAATACTTCTATGATTGGTCAAAAATAATATTAAATTCACAAACTAATAACTACTCTATAGACCCAGTATTGAAAGAATATAATTATTTCCAAAGAATTTATCTATTTATTACCAAATATTTTTCATATATGATAGAAATAAATAAATAAATTCAAATTTTTTTATACCATTATAATGATTTTATGACGAAAAACATAAATGAAGTCCACAAGAACTTGATCATCAAAGAATGGATATATGTGAGTGTTTATGGATGTTAATGCATGTGATGAGATAAATGTAGTTCTAAGAATAATTTTTAATGGAATAGGCCTTGTTCTTGGGTTACAAAATCTATAAGAGAAAACTTTTCATTATTTTATTGACTTTTGAAGATAATTTATCTTTTTTGGGTATCTAATTCCCCTTTTATTTCATATTATCACCGAGATCATAATGAATATTGGAGTGTGTGATTCTATTATTAGATATATTTATTAATCAATATACAATATCTTTGAAATTTTCCATAGAATGAGTAAATATATTTCTTGGAGTTTGCGGAATATATTTATTATTGTTCTTCCATGATAAGGTTGTGGGTGTCTTAAGTAGATCATCATCCATAGATTTGAGGATACTAAATGAATTAAAATTCATAAATAGGTTATCCTTCATCTTGGGGGAAGATAAAACCTATAATTAAAAATTTCCTTGAAATTCCATTGAAACTATGTAAGAGGGAGCACACAACTGAGGAGGTTATACCAAAGCATCTAAAGGAGAGGAGATATCATTTTGGACCATAGGTTTCATCGCATTAGAATCCATTATCAAGACTTCTAGAAATGAAGTCCATAGCGAGGATGTCGAGGGGGTCTTCAGGGGGTTTGTAGTAATCTCATGGATGGAATGATAAATCAAACAATAAAGGAATGGAATAATTTTTGGAGATGTCTAGAGTTGATCATCAAAATCTAGCAAAGGGGTGGGAGGACATCATGTTAGAGGAGATGATGTATCCCTTGAATCTGACCATTCCTCTTTAAATCCTAATCCTATATCTCAAATATCTAGTGATGGGATATCAAAACAAACTCTATGTTTGGGTGACTTCATATGATTGGTATCACAATCCTATATATGAGGATGAAGAGGAGATTCACACTTCCTACACATGAAAAATTAGTTCCCTTGGATATTCCATATGGACCAAAATTTAAACAATCATGAGAAAATAATCATTTATTAGATTCCAGATATGTTATAAAATGGATGAAGATATAATGGGGAAGTGGGTTTCATGATCTGACACATCCGGGATTTCCTAAGCTATGGCAAGCTAGGTGTAACAACTCCAAGCCCACCTCCAATAGGATAGGGCATAGTAGCCATCGTCAATAAGGTATAACTAAAATGGGATACCTTTTCCTTATGTAATGTACATAGGCACTCAATCATGTCTATGAAAAAATTAAAAAAACTAAAATATAGACTACAACATATAGAGTATGACCATGCATGAAATAAACACTAGGGAATATAACACAATAGTATAATCTACTATAATTGGGAAAAACATGACCAACCATAAATGGATTACCTACCTAAAAACTATACTAAATTGAAACTTAGGAGTTCCTGTCTCCTGATCACAACGTCTGACCCCAGTACTCATTCAATGAACCAAGTATCACTAAACTCCACTAATGCCACCTTTGAATTATGTGTCATTTTTTTAGACACAACATATGTGGGAAAATCCCATAGAGGGGTCATTATATAAATACCATGTATGACACCCCAAAATCCCCAAGGGGAACAATATATATACAATAGAAGTTATCTAAACACTTAGAAAGAGGGAAACTAAAACCAGTTACATATATAAATTCTCATAAAGAAACACAAATGAGAGAGAAATTGGATCTCCATCTCACAGACCGACTGAATTCAATGGGTATGCCTACTAATCTAAAATCCAATCTATAATTCCATAATGACACTGAACCTCACAAGAATCATTGTTTAAGAACCTATTTCTTGATGTTGTGCTCCATATAAGAGGGAGCCACATTTCTAGTGGAGGACCAACTCCCCACCAAATCATAGATATATGGGAGTACTACTCCCTAGATATAGTACCCATATCCTGTAATGGTATGTGTAGTAATTAATCTACTTATATAAGTAGTATGGGGGACTCATGCCTTCGTGTGACCTAGGAGTACAAACCCTAACTTCACTCTGATGATCCTTCAATAATCACAGCCACCACCAAGCATCACCCAATCATGTGTAACACTTTTATCACCATAAATAACATCTGGAATTCCATAATAAATACTACTATCACATTCTACATGTAAAAGCACTCAGAATAGGCTACCAGTGGGCCAAAATATATGTCCCAAATAAAGAAATATGATATGAAGAGGCTTCTTGGAGAACTACACAATGGGTATGGGGCTTCGCATGGTGTGTGACCTTTACTTGTCAACTGAGAATTTTATACCCTACAAAAAACCTATAAATCATCTTCATACAACATGGTGTGTCCATATAGGCACATGAGGTGTATGTCCACTCGAGGTCCTGGGTGTGTACACCAGGCACACAGATCGGATGGGCATGTACCACCACACTGCATATCCATGTGTGCACAAGGAAGGTCAACCAACTTGGGATATCTGGGTGTGTATAGCTAGAACATGGATTAGCTACCCGGGTATGGTCATACGGCATGTGGACCCATCCACACAGAGTGTGATCCTTAAATTATTTCAGACCCTAGCCACCTCAAAAAGCAAAGAACACTATTTGTGTTCTTCTGTACTATATGGTGTGTAGTTGGATTTTCCTTATAATTTCATCTCCTTCACACTAATTTAAAGTCATCATTCTTTTCATATAATACCACCATTTTACCACCCAAAATCAAAGGTAAACTCATTCAGTAATCAATTCCAAGACTTTGATGATATGAAAATAGAAAACTATTCATGACATGGGAATATATTCTCTCTCTTTTCATTTATTTCCACTCTAGATACCAAATTCAAGAAGTAATAATCGGTTACCCACAATACATTTCAATCCATATTGAATCCATCAATCCATATATCTTTTTAACTACCAACATGAATTTGGGGTTTTGATCATGCTCAAACATGCCCAATCAATATTGGAACACAACCCCTATAGACCAACATTGAAGAACACAAAGAACGGTGGGGAGAAATAAAAATAACCAAAGTGTATTTACCATTCTATAATTTGATATCAACCAAAGATTATAGATTTTTGTATCCAATAGTGATATCATAGCATAACAAAATATAACTTTATTTAAACCATTCAATTTATCCATATAGAATCATATGTTGAATATATCTTCATAGATCAAATATTTATATAATTAAATCCATGTTTCTCATATAGAATATGGTCTAAATCCACAAATAAAATTCCCTACCTTGATGTGGGATCAATTTTTTTGAGATGGATGTTTTCACCTGTGTTAAAGAATATCTACTACATTCACTTCCTGACTCTTGATCCACCTTGATATGATCATCGTTGTTCTTTGATCCTAATCTAGAAACATATAATAAGAGTCCTCCTCTAAAATTCTCCCAGGGTTATACAACTAACCTTTGAGATTTTTCATAAAATAATATTTATATGGGGAGGATTAGGTCACATCATTTGAGAAAAATAAAAAAAATTATTTATTTTACTAAACCACCTTACAATGGCTTATTTCCTTATAATTTGTGACATCGATAAACCTTAGGTCACACCATGTAAAAACCCGACTTTCTAGATTCAATCATGGTATCAGATTTCCAATATGATATTTCTAGAAATGGGGAAAACATTAACTCTAAAATTCTGCACGTGCATGAATTAAAACGAATTAATATTTTTAATATAATAATTCCAAGGTTCAAAAACACCAAAACACCATTTCAAAATTGAGGATAAATCCAAATTTATACTTAAAATATTCAAAGGACTAGATTTAAAAAATAAAATTCAGTACATTATCCTCTTATTTTAATGATTTTCTCCTTGAAGATAACAATATAAATAAAAAATTGGTGGTACTGATCTTGCATTCAACTCTCAAAATCCCTAGATCTCTCTCTCACACTCTCATACTACCAAATCACACAAACCAATGGTGTGGTCCATCCATATGTGATCCTCTCTTATAAATCCTTTATAATCATTAAGTACCCCGCATAGGTGGATCCATCCTCGATTTCAAGATTTCCCAAGTCAATAATATCTATGGTTTGTGCATGTATATCCTCAACTGTGACACAAGGAAGACATCATGCACTTAGTGCAACATCATGGGAAAGGATAAATGTAATGTAACCGCAACAACCCTCTATAAGATTTCAAAAATACCAATGACCCATAGGGAAAACTTCCCCTAGCTAAAGTATTAGATTCCTCATATTGGGGAGACTCTAAAGAAAACATGGTATCCTTGCTTAATCTCCAAGGGCTATTGATGTTGATCTACATAATATTTTTCCTACATTGGGCTCTCCTCATATGAACATATATCATGTTATCATCTTCCTTTATCACCTACCCCATCTCTCTCACAAAACAAAATTTCTCACCAATATTAGTCCAACACAAGTGTAACTTGCAAGGTATCCCATAACAGTCCTCAAAATATTTCATGCCAATAGTAGGGTGATAACTGTAATTATAATAAAATTATCACAATGGAAAGTGATCATATGAACTATGGATAATGTATTACATAAAATATCTCAGCATTTCCTCCAAAACCTATATATTTTTCTCAGTTTGGCCATATTTATGGGGCTAGAATGATGTAATAATCAAAAAATTGGTCTCAAAATCCTCCAAAAGGCCGCTCCATAAATTTTATGTGAACTAAGCATCATGGTAATTAAAAATCATCAAGGATACCCCATGAATCCAAATGATCTAAAAAATGTAAAACTACCCCAAAATCTCAACAAAACTCTACTCTCAAATGTCATGGAAGTGTTCCGACTTGGAAAGTTAGTTAGAATTTACCCAGATAGCATTTTGGCCTCTCACTCTCTGTAGAGTCCCCATTACAAAGTCCATGGGTATTCCATCCCATTTCTACTCTGGGATCTCAAGAGGAAATTTCATTCCTATTGTTACCAATTTATCAGACATAATTTTCTTACATGTTAGAAATAAAGAGATGAACTTAGAAATGCTACATCTCACACCATCCAACACAAACTGCAGTTAAAGTTACTTGTACATATTTTCCAAAATGGTATGTATAGCCAAAGGTGAAGTGGGAAGGTCCCTCATCACCTCCTCATGAAAAATTATTGGAACCACTGTGTCTCCCTAAAAAAGTATTACAAGATCCCCTCTTTCATAAAATTTAGCTAGTGCATCTTTTGAGAAAATCTAGTCAAGTATAACCTCACAGTCGATTTATGCCAACTGATACTCTCTCACACACTAAAGAAGTGGAGGATACACTACCATAGGCATAAGATAACTTGTTCCCCCCTCCTCCATTAGGTTCATCAGCAATAAACGCAACCACTCTGTCATCTCCACCGAAAAAAGTTGATTGTAATTCCTGCTAAGGGAATCTTCCACCACATTACCCTTTCTATGAGTATCGACTCTATCTAAGTAATATTCCTACAGGAACACCAACAAAAACCTTTGTGTCAGGTTAATATCTCACAGAGTGATGATGTACCTTTAACTATGGTGTTCTATGTAGACAACAATATGATCACCCAGAAGATAGTGCTTTCTTGTCTTAAATGTAAAGACTACCACTACCAACTCTAGGTTGTGAGTCATGTAGTTCTACTCATGGGGTGTCAACAACCTCAACCCACATATAATCACTTCCCACCTCTTCATCAATTCAAAACCAATCCAAAATCCAAAGGAATCTAAAAACTATACATACTTAATGACCTCCTGAAGTAGTCTTGATACATGACCATTTGTTAGTCTTAGCCCCATCTCCTTGAAGGATCTCTAACACAGATTAGTACAGAAATTTATTTGACATTTTCATGTAATGGAATTCAAATGGGCTGTAATCCTAGGTAATTCTTCCATTAACCACTTGTAATTCACTAACAATTCATGGAATCCCCAAACCTTTGACCGTCTCATGGGTGTCTCCCATGAAGAAACCACAACAATCATTGTCATGTCCATATCTAAATCATTATTAGAGACAAAACTCCCAAAAAAGTATTTCTCATGAATATAAAACTTGTTCTTGGATAGGTTAACATAAATATAGTTCAACGAAACTATGTATAGTACCATCCTCAAGTTCTCTTCAGGATCCTTCTCTACCATATAGTACATCTATATCTTATCAAGGAATACAACCACAAATTGGTCTACAAATAGCTCCAATATATGGTTTATATGTTCAATAATCATAGTGGTGAAATTCATTACACTGAATATCATCACTAGAAACTCATAGTGCTCATAGATAAACTATAATTCCATCTTTGGAATATCATCCCCACTAAACCTCAATAGCTGGTAGTGGAAACAAAGATTGATATTTGAGAACCAACTCACACCACTCAACTGGTTGAAGAGGTAATAAATCTTTTTAAATTGGTATCTATTTTTTATCTTCAACTGGTTTAGGTTATTATTATCAACATATATCCCCAATATCTTATCCATGATTTTTATAAATAACATTCGTCCACCTTAGGGGGAAACACTAGGTCTGAGGAAACCCTTATCTTGAAGGTCCTATTACTAAAACATCATATCCAAGAGCTCAGTAAGGGCCATATGATATAATAAAAATATATCAATACAATCTCAGGGAGAAATTAAATTTATATTTCTATATCCAACTATGGTGGTTGTCCCAAAATGTATGCAGGGATGAAACCCATGTAAACTTTCACTACAGATGGAATCCAGATACCTGAAGAGCCAGTTGCTCCAGGGACCAAACATTCTAACTTAAGGGTAATGGGTTACAAAATCCGAGTCGTATAGTCCACTCACTCATCCATGTGATCTCTCTCACCTTGAATGGATAATATTGTCCAATTTTTCTGAAGGTATCTAACTCATATACGATGAATGTAAACCTGTTCCTGAACCATGGACAACCACTTCATTCCTAAGATGTCATCATAAGGTTTCATTTTTATAACTACTAGGTCCCATGAGAAACACAATCCACATAGTGTTTTTTCTCACTGTTGTTAGAAATTATATATCAATGAATCTCTCCCTATAAGAACCTATAGCCTTTGTTTTTTGGATAAAGTCTAATATGGAAGCTTCATCTCTCCAAAAAAGGATAAAAATATGAATAACTAACTCAATTATGTGTCTACATGTATTGGTAAATGAGTATAAAAGAAACATATTGTACCTTGAATAATCTCATGTATAGTTTCTCATGACCCTCCATAGTGTGAAACTACCCATATCTTCGACTGCCATCTCTATGAACCTGGTGTGGGCTTCTTAATGGTGGTGGTTAAAGTCTCTCATTAAAAATTTCTCGTCTAAAAGTCTGGATCCTCTATGAAATCCCTAATTTACATATCAACACATTTATGTCTGAGATTGACAGTGACTCTTCTACTAGTACCTCGATCATTTATGCATGTTACCTATTATAGAAGACTCAACCACATGATTCTCATCACAAGCTCAAACCACCCTAAATCTCTCTTCTAGGAAGCTCCCAGTCAAAGGATCTTTTTCTATCACCCTATTATGTTGTTGATGTCACAAAGAGACTATGTGGGAATGAATTTCTCTATGGAGACTCTACATAAACAATGATTCCTAGAAGAAATTGTCTCACGCAATTTCAAGGAGTAACACATGAGGTTAGTGAACCTTGAAGCATGATTTCAAAATATAAACTTACCCTTCTACAACACATGAATCCCTTCAATATACATGGACTGTAAGCATGAGAGGTAATACTCCTTGTAAACTATATACTATAAATATTACCATCAGAGTTTTGTCTCATTATGGGTTTGTGTCTCAAGACTCTAAGGCCCTACTACTCTATTTAGAAGGTTTTAAGTGAGAAAAATTGTCTAATATTCCAAGGTCTGAACAAGCCTAAAGACTCATATCACTAAATCAAGACAGTCTTATGCTTCTCACGAGACCAAATCTCCATGGACCCTTAGAGGTATCTAAAACTAAAACATTAATAGATTTTTTAACGTACATGCATTTTCATCCTATATATTTGGGACTAGCCAATGCTTGAATGGTGGGGGAATTGATCCCTACTAACTTGTATAAAACACCTCAGGGGATGGCCCCTAAACTAAGGCCTTTTCACTCAACAAATCATTTTCACATTCCTAAATTGGTAACATGGTTTTCTTTCATTATAGAGGAATCTTAAAAGTGACTGATAAATACTGTGGTTCTATAATAATAAATATATATGGGGATATGAAGCAAGAAGGATATTCAATGGAATTCAAAAATATATTATGCATGTACCATTTTTTCCCTACAATTGATGCCTTAGTATGTCAATTCAAAAATTACGTAGTCAAATTCTTAGTGAATGGATACATCATCTGCCATAATATTATTAGGTTACATGGACTAAAATACATGCTCATGGAACTTTGAACTTGTTTCCATAAGTTCCCTAACCAATACTTAACATGTGTACCACTCCAACATCATCCTGGGGATGAACTACATTGATACCACTCTATCCCAACCCGACCCACTAGGGTCCGACTAGCCTATGAAAATCAAGGAGTGACAACCCAATGCTTGTCACCCTTAATCTTGGGTTTTAAGAATAGAACTGAGAAGGCATAACTATAATGGGAGGCCTTTACCTAATGTACCTGTATCCACAAACCTAATCATCTCCATTAAAAGGTATATAGGAATTAAACAAGGACTGTAATATTTATAGTATAATCATTCTTGTAATAAACTCATGGGAATACATCAGAGTACTGAATTATAAAACAATATGTAGGGGAAACTATATTGACAACAAAACATTGAGTCCCAAAAAAAATAGAATAATGGAAAACTGAAGAGTTCTTAGATACTAATATATTCATCGAATCACCATACATAGTTCATGCACAAAACAGTCACGAAGATCCATTGATGTCACCTCTGATCTATTTTTTAAATGCATAACACATGATATGTGTAGGAATTTACCATATAGGGGTGAGTATGTACATACCCAAAAGGAATCATAAAAACACAAAGGAAGAAATAGATAGATACAATAGAAGAAAAAAAACCCATATTAAAAGGAAAATGAATACCCAATACATATATATATGTTCATATAGAAATCCGGACAAGAGAGATAGGGGATCTCTGTCACACCCAGGTTTTTTCTCTTTTATTTTCATGTCTTGGTTTTTATTCGGTTCATTGAAAATCCCGATCATTTTCTGAAGTGTTGGATGAGATTAATTTTTCATTTTGAACTACCATATATGTATAATCACTCTAATTTGGGTTCCACATTGCTTGTTTATATGTTTTTGGAGATAGGGTGGTTACTTCATGATTTGGGCCAACCGTGAGCACATTTCCAGTTTTGAAAACAAAATATTATTCTTTTATAACTCCTTAGTTTTTAAAAAAATTTCACCCATTCCACTTCATAAAATTCTTCCACTGATATATTCAAACCACCATATCCTTTTGGACCCCTTAATAATTCATGATCATTGTTAATTTAGGTTACTTATTTTGGTATTGGGCCAGCCCATGGGCCCATTTTCAGTTTAAAAAAATAATAATTTGATTCCTTTATATCTTATTCCTTTTTTAATATTTTTCATTGATTATACCTCCCACCCAAATCCAAAATACATATACTCACCCAAATATCAAGTTTACCACTTCGGATCTCATTAAGATAGCATAGTTGGTCAAAAGGTCTTTGGTTTCCTCAAATTGTACAGAATTGAGAAGGTAAATGATTTCATCCATAAATCATTCCATTAGTACTCTTTTTCCAAACAAATCATCTTTAACTAGTTCTTCCAGATATTATAAGACTCTCCAAGATGTTTCAAGCCATTATCATTTCTCTAGGGTTGCAGATCTAATGTAAGACAAAGAGTTTTCTAGGTGGAAAGGTGAGATTCCTTCTCCTTTCTCCTTCATCGTCCTCCTACTTTCATTATTTATTGGTTTTATATAGTTACGTAGTCATTATAGACCTATGGTTATGTTATAACATGATTGTTTATGGGTTTTCTATTCTTTTAGGTGTTGTATTTATAGTTTTAGGGTTTATAAACCCACAGTGGGTGATTTTGGGTGGGCGTTTCCAGTACGCCAAGGATTTGAGGTAGGATATCCCCTTCACCTGCCTTCATCATTCAAGTTTCATCATTTTAATATTTTACTAAACTGATATATATGTTTATTATTTATTTTAAGCCATTGTATAATTTTCTTGGTGTGAAAAGTGGTTGTTTAATCCTTGTTTTGTGAAAGGTAGTGTTGTTTTGTCCTTAAAGTGATTAACAAGTGTTTGTATAAATGTTCTGTTATCTTTTGATACTATTTTGTGAGGTTTATAATCTGGTTTATGGTATTTTGAACATGTTAAATTATCTTTAATAAATATGGCATTAAATTGGTGTTTTATTCCTTTTCACGTACTTAAAATAAGTTGTTTTGTTTAAAAAGGGCATGTCATGTGTTTGGTAGATTGCCCGGTTGGCTTTTATGTGTGATTTGTGATTTAAAATTTATTAGTGTGGATTTATAAATTAATTTTAATAATGATAAATGGTATTTTTGGGTCCTTATAGGTCTTTCTAATTTTTATTTGGTTTTACAAATAAGTGGGTTTTGGTTTACAACATGTTTTGGCCCGAGTTTTCGAAAAATGGCTCGTTTCACATCCATATGAAAAAGGTTATGTTTTGAATATATAACCTGTGTGTTTTAAGGGATTTATGAATGTTTTTTTCTTCTGTAAATTGTGTTTATACACCTCCTTAATAAATTGGAAATGCATACCCTGGTCAAATGTTAGTTTTGAGAAAGGCTTAAAGGCCTATTTTTCATTTTTTTGTAAAAATGGTTTCCATGTGTATTTCCTGTTCTATATTTGTGGCCATTCTATTTTCCATGAAATAGATTTATTAATTGATTTTGGGGCTTCCAAATCTAGGTTGTTATGTTATTTATGGTTTCTATTCATAAAAAAAGTGTTTTTGAACGAGTTTTAGGTGCAAAGCCTTAATACACTCCTTGAAATTGTTTTATGAAAATTTTCACTAGTTTATTGAATCGTGAAAGAAATGTGAAGAAATATTGTGGGATGATTGTGTTTTATGTTTTGGGAGTGGAATTTGGATGGTAAATGTTTATTTGATAATATGTGCAACTTGATTGAGCACCAAAGGGAATCCCAGGTATCTAGGTGGGCGTACATGTACTAGTATGCTAGTGATTCCGTGGGGTTTGGCCCATGTTTCACGTAGCGAGCTTGGCGATGACAGCACTAACTAAAATATGATGATGATGTTGTTGGGGGACCACTTGGTTATAGGTATTCTCTCTACTAGTGGCTCGTGTGCATGAGAACAAATATTTATTATGGTTACTTTCACCGAGATATGAGGTCCTCGGGCTCACAACTAACAAGTGACTAGGGGTGTTCCCGTGACTTATGCTCATTGGTTATTTTGTACTCACCATCATCATATGGTTTGTTTGGTAGGTAAATTCAGTAGCATGTGTGATTTATTTAAAAGCTTTAATTCTTTAAAGCATCCCTCTTGAAAACTATTTTCATTTTTATGTTTCACCTCTTTGAAAAATTGTTACTAGAATTATTGTTTATAAAACATGAAAGTTTTGTCTGATAATTATTATAGCATGGAACCTCATTTGAAAAACATACTTTTATATCTTGTACTTAAAAATTTAAATTTATGTTTCCTCTATTTTAACGGAAGTGCATTGGGAATATAATATCGGGCTATCCTACTGAGTTTTAATACTCATGCCTATAGTCTTCTTTTGTTTCTAGTCATTGTGCAGGTTTCAGCTTGAGTTCAATCGCCTTCAGGGATGTGTGATCATTGTGTTGGAGAGTGACCAGTGGGGTCACATAAAGTTATTTTGTTATAATGTTTGGTCTTTTGAGTTGTCGGTTTAGTTGTACTTTTAGTTTCTTATACAAATAATGTTCAGTTCAATTTTCATATAAATGTATTTTGAGCTCTCTATTTCTTTCCGTTGCTTGTTTGATTGTTTATATTTGGGCGAAATCGTTCCCATGTGTACTCTTTTGATGCCCTCGGTGTTTTTCTCCATCCTGAGAGGATTGGGAACGCCTCTTGGGACTTGTCACTGGCTAGCCTAGGTTATCGGTTCAGGGTTGACTCGGGCTGGTTCGTGACAATCTCCATCTTATAGCCCATCCAAAGTTGATGAGTCTTCATATAACACCAAAATTCCATCACTGATGCCTAGTATCACACAAAAACATTCATGAATCTATGTGGAAGTTCCTTCTAATCACCACTACACTCCACCACCAAGGGAGCCACAACTATAGTGGTGGAACTTCTCCATACCTAATTTCAAACATGGGGGAGTACCACTGTATATATAGAGGACTTGAACTATACTCTAGTATAGGGGAGTATCGAATCTAGATATGAAATAAGTATAGGTGACACATCCCATGGTTGAATGGGGGAGTACCAACATATAAATAACTCCAATGATTCTTACCTATTTGCTTCCATCATCAAGCATCGTATGAAGAATAATAATTCTTTAGAACAACTCACATCATATCTCATATGCCATAAGAAAGGTATCCCTCACATTCTACATAGAAAAATGTTCTGGTTAGGCTATACACAGTGTTGGGGAAAAATTTCTTAAGGTAACATTACAATGTTTTTGTGTTTATTATGTTTGTTGAAAAAGAATATTTCCATGATAATTTGTGGAGTTCCAGTATGATTTTTGACAAGATGTGTTGAAAAGGATACAAAACATAGGCATATAATCTAATGAAATTATTTTGAAAGTTTGATGTACAAGGTAGTCTAACTTATAGTGTTTTCCAAATTTTTGTGGTCCAACATTTGGAGTAATGAAACATCTGTTTTTAAAAAATGATGGATTTATATGTAAATGTAAAGGTTTCAGGAAAAGGTGAAGGTGTTTTGAAAAAATATATAGAAGTGAAGGTCAGGGTTGGTCGCATCGACATACGCAATAGTTAGTGATTCGAATATTTTTTGAAAGTTCATATAATTATGATTTGTTAAACACAGTGATTGTTATGAAATCCCATAAACTGGTGATGCATTTTTGTGAAGGTGGTGAGCGTCACACTAAAGGTGACATCAAATTGATGAATTTCATCGCCTAAGGAATGTTGCGTGCATAGGAGAAGGCACTCAAGGTATTTTCATCAAGGTTTGTTTGTTTCTATATATAAAAATTTATGCCTATAATTTGAGTAAAATAACACAAAGAGAATATCATATTTCAGAATGAGGTAAGATCCATGTGAATTAGTTACATTCGCATAGACATCTGTTATGAATTGAAGAGGAATTGTTTCTACCTGACCATGGGAGGCTCACAAAAACTGAAATGTTGTATAAAAGTGGATTTTTCATGACAATAAAAAAGTTTCATGGAAACTGTTAGCTTTATGATGAGATAAATAGTTTCATGAAAGTTAATGGTTCATAAATAAACATAAGAGTTTCTTGAATGTTGGTATAGTTTCATGTAAGTCTTACAAAGGCTACACAAAAGCTAAAGATGTGTGAACCAATAATTATTTTCATAGAGTTTCTATGGTAAAGTTTTATTCATCAGTTAAATTATTGCTGAGATTTATGAGGATCCAAATGAGGTATAAATAATATTTATTCAAGTGATCAATAGAATAAGATTCTGAAGGAGTACTAATCACACATCAGTTGAGAGAGAAGTGTTGTTTTAGATTGTGATTATTTTAAAACCAAGAGGGATAGTGAGTCCACCCATAACTCTATAATAATTGTTCACTTTAGTGGATTTTTTGTAAAGGAACATTTATTTTGTATTATCCTTATACGTTTCCCAGTGCATGTGATCCTAGGTAAATTGGTTTGACCCCTCCTTGCTTTTATTTTTCATCATACATTACTATGAGAATGAGAGAGGGGAGTGTTTTGTTTAATGAAAAAACAATATCTGAAGGGTAAGTTGTTTTAATCTGCCATATGCTGACTCAACCCCCCCCCCCAAGGGTATTTAACCTAGTCTCTGTAACTCAAATTCCACTATCCGAGTCCCAAAGTAGATATTAGAGGAAGATGATTGTGGGATAAGTACGTGGTGCATAAGGGGGTCCACATGGCATGTGACCATGCCTCGCCACATTAGAATGTTCTTCCCTATAAATATATTGGAGAGAAATTGCATACCAAAGGACATGTTTATGTAGTAACACATGATGTATATCCACCCAGGAGAGTAGGCGTGTACACCTGACACATGGCATGGCTAGCCATGTACAATCACATGGAATGTCCATGTGAGAACAAAACGTGTCTGACTACCTGGGGTGTTGGGGTGTGTATTGATTGAACGTAGCTTGGATACCTGAGTAAGGTCACACGGTAAGTGGTCATGGACACATGGTGGGTCTTTATCTACTCAGTAGAAACCCTAGAAGCCATGAAAACTGATGGACATGGTGTGTGTTCTTCCTTACTACAAGGTGTATAGTCAGGTTTTCCATATAATATTATATCCTACATGTAGATTTCAAATTCACCTTTTATGCCTTAAATCTTTCTATTTATACACCCTAAATTGATGTTAAATGAGTCTACCCATTCGTTCCTAGCATTTGATGACCAGAAATTATAAAATCATTCACTAAATGAGAATATTTCTTACCTCCCATAGTATGTTTCATCTTTAGATTTGAAATCCAATAAGAAGTAACCCACTACCTGAAATAAATTTTGATCCCTTCACAAACAATCAATCCACAATTGTTTTCATGAAATTGAATAGAATTTGGGTGTTCGATCACATTTGAACCCTCCCTATAAATGTCGAACTACAAATCTCGTAGGCCAATGGTGAAGAACAAGAATAACAGTGGGGATAAATGAATATAAACAATATAGATCTACCTTTGGATGTTGAGATCAATGACAAAAATTATAGAATGACCGGTATATGGGTGATATCATGGAATATAAAATATAAATTTATTTAAACAATTAAATTTATCCATATGATCTAATGAGAATATAAAATTAATGAAGATAAAATAAGTTGATAATTAAATTCATTGTTAGAAAATCAGTTAGTGTGTAAATCTGTATATAGAATTCCCTACCTTTATATAGGATTAATCGTTGGTGAAGGATGTGTTTTCTATAGATGAATTAGATTTGTAGAATTCACTACCTGTATCTCAATCCATCTTGATCAAATCATCATCATTCCCCAAACCCAATATTCCAATGAAGAAAAATCCCCATCTTCTCAAATCGTCCTAGGATTGTGTGTATATGAAGATAAATCATCCGTAAAAGATTATTTATAGAGTTAGGAATAAGTTAGGTTATTTAACTAAAATAAATAAATTATTTCTTTCTTTATTTAAACCCCCCATCCAATAGCTACCGTAATCCAATCACCTAACATCCTCAAACATTAGATCACACCTTGGGTAAAACCCATGTTATAGATTTAACTATGGTCTAGGATTTCCCATATGATGTCTACAATAATTGTTAAAACATTTAAGAGGAAACGTTGGGTTCTTGTGCATTAATAAATATGAATATTTTTAATATATTAATTCTAGGGTTCTAAGAGACCCAAAAACTATGCCAACTTGGACGATAAATCTAGATATATACACATAAATATTTGAAGGATTAAATCTTCAAAATTATGTTTGTTATTGTAGGGTATATAGATCAATATCAATGAATATCATCATGGAAAAGGTGTGTTACATCATTAGAGTGGCTTCATCCACGGAAAGAAAGATCCCAATCACTGATACATTTGACAATTGTTGTGTTGTCCCACACAAAGCAATGTCCTGGTTAATAGATCCATAGAATATCTAGTGAGGAGTCATATCACATATAACCATCCATCAACCATCAAAAGGGAAGGAATATCTGCATTTAATAGGATACATAGTCTATAACCCACGACCGAATGAAATATATTTCTAAGAATATGTTCATACATAAAGATTTATGGTTTAAGAATGAAATAGATTCTAGCTTAGTCATATTCTATGAGTGGAAAAAAATATTATATTTAGAGAGTCCACTTATGGTAGGTTGTATCCACATCAATTCCACCTATAAAAAGAGAGAGTGTTAGTCATCTATCCACTAACAAATGATCCTTTGGGTTTGTTTCCACCAATGGAATGGGAGGAATAGTTGAAAGTTAGGGGGTGGAGATTCACCTAAATAAATCAAATTAAATGTACTATTTGTAACTTGGCATAAAGAAAGATGTGAAGGGGTCATCACTTTTTATCACATCGGAACCGAAGGAATGTGGGAATAACACTTTGTTCCCCATGTCTAAACCTACCAATTTTTTGGATAGGTGCATCATTTTAGCTAAAAATATTACCAAAATAAACATATTTCTTCAGCCTTTAATTTAATTGACTCTGATCCCAATCTTCTACTTCATCACTAGTCACATCCAATCCACTATCAACCACAACATTCTCACTTCTAAATTATTCTTCAAAAACTTTTTCTAGGAACTTCATGTTTATTACTCCAACAGTTTCAACATTAGCCTCATTAAATTAACCTATTCAATATTGAATTTATATTATTTTAGCATCAGAATATCATATCATACTATGTCATTTTTTTAAAAAATAATCATCACCACTTAAATTTTAAAGATAATCTTAAAATGTTTCTTCATTTTACCCTTATTCAAACATTCCTAGATTTATGATATTTATCTTCATTTAATAAGGGCTTAGAAATACATTGAATTATTTTCTAGTTGTTTTTTAATGGTTATAAAATTCATATGGAATATTTTGAATATCATTTCTCAATATTTATATTTTTTATTTTGTACATCAATGCATCCTACTTCTCTCTTGAGGAAATTTGAAATCTTCTATTCATTTAGCATAATTCATCCCATTTCCACATTGATTGTTCCTTTCCTCCTAGTCACACCATTTTTTTGGTTTATAGTGCATTATAAAAAGTTTTTATCCCGTGAATTTAAATAAACCTATCAAAATTATCAGATGTGTAATCATTTACATTTTCAGACGTCATCCTCTTGATATCAAAACCATGTTATTTATCAACCAATCTTTCAAAAGTTTTAAACTATTGATCCTTTAATTTTTGTTTCATACAAATAAAATTATTCATATACATGTAGTCATTAATTAATTTTGTGAAACAAATATCACCCTTAGATGAATTTTTCATCATAGGATGACACACGTCTAAATATATGTGTTCTAATAGACTATTGGATTGAATATCCACATTAATGTGTGTCCCTTGAATCATATTTTATTTAGTAATGTAGCATGGATTTATTCTATATAGATTTTTATTTTTGGAAGGTATATCACCAAATCATGTTTGGAAATATTTTTTATCTTTCTCTCTCCATGATGTTTATGTCTTATTTGTCAGAGATCAACATTGTCTTTGGCACTCAAAATACATGGATTGAATATGTTACCAATTTAAAACATGTTCCAACTTATTATATCACCAATAGTAATTATTTTTTCATCCATATAATTTATAATGAATATTTTAAAAAAAAATTATTCATTTCCCTCATCACAAATTTTTGTAACATTGAGTATGCAATGTTTTATCCTTTAAAAAACAAAACATATTTTTATTTTTCCATTTTGAATCAATTTTAGTAGTTTATACACCTTTAATACTCAAGGAAAATTTATTTGTAAATTAAATATCTCATTATTAATGTGGTTCAATGAATTTCATAATTTTCATGTCTCTAGGGTTGTGTTAAGAGCACCCACTGTAAAGAATCATTAGTATTCATATCATGATTTCTATCAATACAAGTTCTACTATTTATGATATCTATTTTTGATTTTTATTATAAACTTATATCCCTTTTTCATTATAGGATAATTGTTTATGAAACATCTCTACACAATTCCTTGGTCTCTCTCATCTATGAAAAACATTCATTAATCTCCCGAACATGTTCTTAGTAGGAAAACTTATTCAAAAATATTTAACATCATTTTTCTATGGAGACTCATTCTTTTTCAATATAGTTTTGATCCACCTTGATTCATGCCTTCCCTAATGTATGGGAATGTGATACCATTATCTTTAATCCTTGTAACAAAAAATACCAAATCACTAATAGTAACCACATAATATGAATCTTCTGTTAAAGATATAATTATACCCAGAAAACTACATTCCATATTATTGCCTTTGTTTTGTAGGTCTAACTGGATTTTTCTTTTTATTAAAGGAGGTATATTTTGGGAGAATTATTCTTTATTCACTATATGTATAAGAGAGTTTCTTATTATATTTTTTAATCAATAATTCTAGAGTTTTCAAATTAGGACCAACACTATTAAGGTAAATGAATTAAGATATTTAAGGAATTTCAAGTAGAGGTTTTACCAAAATTGATATACTAAAAATCTCAGCTATTGTGTATTATTGAGACTTGAATTCAACATATTTTTTGAATAATTAATTTACCTTTTGAAATTAATATTTGACTTTAAGAATATTCTATTCTATATTACACATTTATTATTTTTTGAAATAGATATTTACTTCATGATAATTTATAATATTTTCATTCTTAATAGCTTTTGCCTTGAATATCATGAGTTATAAAATAAATTTAATATCTATTTTGAGTGATTATTCACTTTCCTCATCTTTATTTTCATCATATTTCTTTTAGGTTTTAACTTCATTCTTTAACATTATGTCATTATCAAGACAAGACCCTAAATGAAATCTAATCATGTGATACATATTTGTTTCTTACCCACCTTAATCCTCACGTATTGATAATGTTTCATACATTTCCACATATTCTAAAAAATTCATAATTTTATCTGGTGGTTTATTCTATAACTGTCTTATAGAGGAAGTGTCGTCCACTTCCTCTTTACTCATCAAATATATTCCCTTTCTTCTTGGGAATTTATTCTTAAGGTCGCAATACTTTTTCACTACACTAAATCTATTCCACATTTATTTTTATAGTTATTCATATTAATCATATTTATCAAATACATAGTTTCTAATATTAGAAAAAAGGATTGAATAGTGTCTAAGGCCTCTATAATTTAAATTTTTAATAGAAGTTTCCCATTTTATTTACCCTATAATTCTTTAAAATTTATAGATATTAGGGACATGATTATGATTCTATCATTATATATATAATTATCATCAAACTCGCCAAAATTTTTAGTATCATATTATTTCAATTTCAGCAATCTCATGGATTTAAAATCATTATTTTTTAAATCCAGAAATTATATCTTAGAGTAATAAAAATCTCGATATCTTTTATAACATATAACACTGAGCATTATGAAAATTTTGAAATGCTATAAATATTAATATTTAAACGTGATCATTATAAAATAGGTGTTAAATTTCTGGTCTGAGTATAAATAAAAAAATTAGGAAATTATGTATAGTGATTTTATATAATGAAAATTTATATTTTATTTTATAATAAATAAGTACTCAATTTTCAATGAATTTATTTTCTACTTCAAAAATACGTTTTCTTTAAAAAATGGCTTTTATTATTTTTTGAGAGAGAATTTTATAATAACATTTTACACTAATTTGATATTGTATTTGTTAAAAATGGATAACATTTTTTAAATACATATGCCAAAATTATCTAATTGTGAAATTTTGTTATTTTTATAAAATTAATTATTTTTCAATGAATAATGATAAACATATATTTTTTAGAAAACGATCATCTCTTTTGATGTATTTTTGTAGTAACTGATTTTTCAATTTTTTACAAAATTCCATTTTATATTTTTATTTAAAAATGATGCAAATAATGTTAATGAAATAAGAAAACCATTATTTTGATATAAACACACCTTTATATTTAAAATGCATTTATCTATAAAACTGGTTTTTTTCCTGTTTTATGGGATTATTTTTAGGCTAATTCATTTCAGTTATAGGAATATAATTTGATAAGAAAGATTCTAAAGTTGAAATAAAAAGTTTCAAATTTGGTAAATAGTTCTCTTTTATTTTTTTTCAATATGATTAGTAACATTGTAAAAATATTATCACCCTAGCAATGGTAAAACAGGTAAAATGAGATTAAAGTTATTTGAGAAGACTATAAAATCTTCTAAAAACATGACTTTATTTCATTGGGTGATTTTTTATAATAATCATCCAGAATTAAAATTTTTTTCAAATTTTTTGACACATTCCTTTTATGATGACAGTAGTATTATTTTAAGTAAATAATAAAAAAATGTCACTCTATTAGCTTTAATATCTCAAAATTTTTTATAGGGATAAAATGAGGTTTAGTCTAGATATAACTAGTTATTTGAAATATGATTTTTTATGAAGTCAGTTTATTTTTAATATTTAGTCATGGATTAACTATGTTAAATTATTATGAATTGATTATTTAGCGCATATTCAAATAACAGAAAAAGAAAATTATTAATTTTTAAAAAATTAAATGGAATACAATATTGATGATTTATTATGTTACATAAATTTTTTATTTAACTATAAAATATTAGTGATATAATAAAATTAGTTATTTTAATTACATTTATATCTTGTTTTCTTTAACATCAATCATTGTTAATAGTCCCAAACATACATCTAATGGTATCTTATATTAGATAATATTTTAGAAAATGATTTCAAATTCATGAAAATATTACATTCATCTAATGGAATTTTATATGGTCTTTAATATCGAGCATTTTCTGCTTATTTTTATCATTTACTTTTATTGTAAATTTATTGACCACTAAATTGTAAATAATATTGATGGTGTAATAATCATCAAAAGGGTTAGTGGGGGGAGGGGGTAAAACATAGAGATATGGGTTAAAAAACACCTAAACTTGAATAAATTTTATTATAGGAGAGGATGGTGACTAATTATCATCCTAGATTCTAAATATATAAACCTGGTTATACATTCACATGAAAAATAAATTATTATATTTAATTATTTTAAGTAATTCCATGTGTTTCCTTTGCTTCACTATAAAAGAAAGTCACCCTACCCCTCTTACTCGCAACATATTGAGCAACTTATCTCAACCAAACCCTACCAAAACCTCTTCCAGAAATCAAATTAAATGTCCCCTAGGTATTGGTTTATTCAAAACACAATCCCCAGTGTCTTTAAGTTTAAATTCTTTGTTTTTCTCTAAAAGAGGAGAAAATCATTTTAACCGATCTCTTTCATATCGTATCTTCATTTACATCTGTAAATTCAATCATAAGCATTTCAGGATAATAAAATATATATCTCCCATACACAAATATGTTATTATGTTGATTTTAAAACCATTACGCATATATCATTCCATATAATGGAGAATAAAATAGTCATTCGTATGTACGCATGAACTACCACCAGCATAGAGCGATCTGATTCATTTTCAATCACCATATTTCATGGTTGGTTGTTATAAAGTATATAATGATTATTAGTGTTCTTCATGACTAATTATATTTTTTATTATATGATATGATCTACGTTATTACATTCTGATCCATTGGAAAATGATAGTGTCACTTATACATATGTGTGGACAGCGACCTCCATAAAGTGACGTGATTCATTTTTTATTTCCATTTTACATAGATGATAATAAAGATATATTTAATGAATATTTATGATATTTAAAATAAAATTTCTATTTTTAAAGGGTAATTGTTTTAAACATTTCTAGTTATCATATATGGAAATGTAGAAACACTACCCAATGTACCGACATATTACTGTTTCCGTGAAGTGATGTAATTAATTTTTCATCAGTAATTTATATGAATAGTTATAAATTTTTAAATGAAAAAATATTATACTTGTTTCATGGTTAATATTTTATATATTGTGAAACCATGAGCAATATTCAAGTACTAGAACCATCAAAACAAAACATGCATGGAAAACTGGCCAATTTTCACAAAAAAAATCTTTTTATGTAAGAATTATTAATCATGGATAATTGGAAATTATAATAGAATATTATATAGAAGTTCATGAATAAATATAGTTCTGTTATATATTTATAATAAATCTATTTTTATTACACTATAGTTTTGAACATGTACAATGAAATACAAGACTTAAGGTCTGTGTTTTTAATCGAATTTTTATTTCGATGAGGCTAATGTCAAATTCATAACTTTTTTTATTTTGTGCGGTGTAAATAAAACCCTTGAAAGAATTTTATAAAACATATCATGAAAATTATGGTTATTTAAAAATCCATATATGATTCTCTCTTTCATGAGATTTTTATTTGATTATAACTAAAGGAGAAAGGGTTTTTCTTACAATATCATTTCCTCCAGGATGTCTATGATAAATTTATATTGAGTGTGGATAAAATATAGATTTCATAATTTTATCCTTGGAATATAAATTTTATTATTTTTGAGTTTTTATTCATATTTTTAAGGTGTTTTTGGAGTCATAGGACCCCAAAATTAATATATTGCAAATATTATTACTATTAAATCATGTTCATGAAACTTTCTGAAATTAATGGGTTTTCAATTGTTTCAAAAAAAGAATGGAAGAACAGAAAATATGGCTATTTTTAAAACATTGATTTTACCCAAGAAACTACATAAGTTTGGTCATCATTGAATGTTCTATGGTAGGAAGACATATATGGGTTTATTAAATAAATTAAATTATTTAATTTATTTAATTTAATAAATGCCTAACCAAGCCCTGCCACCTATTAATAAATATTTATGGAAAATTCATAGTGTTAGTCACATAACCTAGGGAGATTCGACAGTAGGAACAATTTCCCCCATTGGTATTGAGTAATTCTAGATCACGGATCTATTAAGAATGGTCAATGAGATTTGTGGGATAAAGGGTGGATACAAGAGAATACTCAATGAAATTTCTAAATAATTTTATCTTCACTAACAATCATCACATTATTGATATATGGTTCATTATTTTTTGTATTTATACCCTTTTGTTATTTATTTTTGATACTGGATTGATTATTTAATTAATTTCAGGAAATTCTTTCATCTCATAAACCAAAAATTTAAATAGATTTATTGATCTTAGTTAATTATTTTCTATCACCCGTGTTTTATGCCACTTTTGGTTTCCATGATTATGTTTTTTGATAGAATCACATTTTACATTGATAAAATCAATATTATATTATACCTCTCTCATCTATATTATTCATGATCATTGTATTATCCATGGGTAAAAAATTTGACATTTCCCAACCGATTCAAGTGTTATTGAACCTCTACATTCATGTTGGATTCATAAATGATGGAATTCATAAAAGATAACAGTTAGGTAACAGGAATCTAGATTTCCAACCCTTGAAGATTGGGAAACGATTATCATAGGCATTATCATGATATTTTAGTACATTATTCAAGTCAATAATGAAAATTGTTGAAGATTCTATAGCGCCAGCAAGAATATAAGAATATACCACAATTGGGGTGAAATATCAGTATACACAGTGTTTAGTTTAGAAGAACACACAGTATATATTAAATATCTCATGAAGGCAAGGATTTAAACCCACAATAAATATCACACTCTGTTTGGTTGAATCAAAAGTCATGTTACCATTTTTGGGTATCCAAGCCATGTACTGATGGTACACCTTCATGAAGACCATGTGGCCTACACACCATGTATCTTTGCCACACCCCATGTACCACTACTAGAGTAGTGAAATAACATTCAAGGATGAAAAAAATATGGACCCCAGGTGGTGCCACACACCATGTCACTCATATAAAATTTCATGTATATTGGATTTTAAATAATGAGTGCATCATTGGGATACCAGTAGGATTTGGATTCAGAATACACCACACGTACCCAAAAAAAACACATTTTGTAACCTACAATGGATATTTTACATTGCATATATCTTTCATTAGAACATGAACTTGGTCCTATGATAAGCCTACTCTAAGAATAATTATACATGGGACATAATTTTGTCCTTTATTTTGGAATGAGAGATACGATGCAAGGTGATATTATTAGGGACATTCCTCAAGTGGTGATATTCCCATGGCATTGATCATATTTGATCAACTGAGAAATATCAGGGTTGGTACTCTACTAAGTAATTAAGGAATGAGATACCCCATATCCTATACATGTATAATGTAATTACCTGACCCTAGATTCCTAGAGTTAGTGCATTATTTTAATACATTGGCATGATTACAAGGAATCAAGTCCCAAAAGACTGATCAGTTTAGCGGTCTTGTAAAATAAATTATATACATGAACACTACATTACACATTCTAACATACAAAAACAATAATCCTTGGAGAACTCCATTATTCCCTTAGCTTAACCATGCATCTCAAACATAAAACACTTCATGGTATCCTAGTAAAATAGAACATGAGAAATGGGTGAGATCAGATACTCAATAAGGGTAAATAATTTAGCAGAAGATAACTCAAACAACATGTGTGGTGAATAATTGAAAACACGTTCCTTTACAAATAATAAACATGAACACTTTATGGTAGAAATATGAGTTGAATAAATAATGACACAATAAAACATAGTCATGGGTATTATACTAGTTGAATAACCACAAGAACCATCAATATTATTTTTATAATGAGGTAATGTATAATTCCAAACATTATGAAACATTTTGTAAAGGCCTCAACCAGGACATCTTAAAATGATTAAGGCCTCAGCCAGAACCATATATAAAATTGGTAATTTCCTCATCCATTTCCACATCTAATTGTCTCATGAGGCCTACTGATTAATCGAGGATCTATAGCAGGCTCCACCCATCAGTTACTATTTCCAATACATTCCTCATATGAAAAGGATGAAACATAACATAAATATTCGAATTAGAACTATCATACGAAATTTCAATACTTTATCTATAAACCATGAATGGTATAATAATAATACATCCATAATAAAACATATCACAAAACCTTCAATTCAATATCAAATATTTGTATCATAATAAATCAACTTCAATCAAGGTTAAAATCCATCAAAGGATGTTGACATAGATGAAAATGATTTATAAAACTCTTTGAGGGAAATATCATTTTTTCATGAAAACATTTAAAAGACACACAATTTAAAAAGGGATATATTTAAAGACATTTTTGAATAAAAGTGTCCCATACCACTTTGAAACTTTTTAATGGAATTAAAATTTTAAAAACATTCATGTCTGTACAATTAAATCCTTAAAAAACCATTTTGAAAACATAGACTTTAATGACAATGATTGAGATTAATAAAAATTTTAAACATTTAAAATAATGTTTTAATAAAGGAATCCCTTAAAATAATCCCATTTTAAATTCTCATATGAAACATGTACATGGATAATAAATATGTCCTAGAAAAAACATACCCATAAACAATCTCAAATAAAAATGAGATTGATGAATTAACCCTTACCTTTCACTTTCCTTTGGTCAAGGGTACGTTTAACGTCCTATATAATGACCATAGTATGTTATTAAATTATACCAGAACCATATTGATATTTATTATATCATAATTTATTCATTTATGACTTTATACTACCCATTTAATAATGATATCCAGGTTAAATTAACCTTTTGGGTAATAATCGCTTTCTTTATCGCATGTGTTTTAACTTGTTATTCTTGATCGCATCATTTAGATACTGATTTAAATGATTCCATAATATAAAAAATCATTTATATATCATATATATTTAGAATATAAGTATTTATAATAGATGTATATATGAAATTGAACGCATCGTTTATGGAGACGGTTGGCCGTATGTACACATAAACATTGTTTCCGTTTACGCATCGTATTAAACAGAAGTAAGTGAATAAGATATATGTAAGTACATACACATATAAATAAATATATATATATATATCTATTAGAATTATTTTTTCATATATTTCATACTTATTAATAATATATTTTTTTATAATCATCATCGAATGGTGAATATGGAAATGAATCCCATCGCATCATGGAGACGACAATCAAAACGTATGCACGAGCGACAATATCATTCTTTTGATATTAAAATCATATATAATTGGATGGTATATAATATATAAAGAATCATTAACATGTTATTTTTTTAGTTACATCAATTATACACCATTATTATATCCCTCCAATGCAATAATGTATTGAATAACAACTACACCACGACGTGGAGACGGTAAACCGTATGTACACACATTTGTTGACATGTTATTAATAGGATGGATAGAGTAATGAATATGGTTACACAATATTTATAATAACATCACAATATATTGAAGATACTGGTGTTATTGTTTTACAATGGAAACAACCAGGAAAGAATAAGTGGAAAGAGAAAAGAACTTGAAAGAGGTGATGAAATATTTACCTCTTCTTCGGGTTCTTCCATTTGATTTGATCAAAAGGGCTCAATGGGTTATCTTTATGACCAAAATAAGGCCTCTTGGATGAAGGGAGGATAGTTGAAAAGACATTTTGGCTGGGTTTATCTGAGTCAAATGGCTTTGAAGGTGTGAATTTGAGAGAAGGGTGAGTTCCCTTTTATAACAGGGGTGAGGGGCACCTTAAAAAAAGATTCAAATATTATTTTATAATAAAATTTTAATCAGATTATAATTGCTCCAAATTGATATATTTAGATGATAAAGTAGGGATGGGTCTAAATCCTTTCAACCAATAGGTTTTAGACAAGTTTAGGTTACCATTTTAACCTTATTCTTTATATTTAACTCTAAGTTAAATAATTTATCTTTTACCACGTCTTCTTGTATTCTTACACTATATGGTTAATAAACGTTCTATAAACATCCAAGAGAACCTCAACTGGTTCATTAATGACATATATAATATTATTTAAGCCCTTTTTCCTATCCTTATATTTTTAGAAATATTATATCAACCAATAATATAGTATTTGTTTTAAAAATTAATTTATGTCAATTTTGACACTATTTGGTATTTTGTTTTTATGAAAGTCATAACAACATTATCACTTTACCTTATCACATCGAACAAAATTTATCTAATCAACCATAACATGTCATATTAACCTATAAAATTAGTGTAATTCCTCAAAATCCCCAAATTACATTTATTTTGATATCTATAATATCCATTATTTTGATCTTTCATTAATAAGGTAATTACTACATCATCATTGTGTCATAAATAAATTAAATTATTTAATGTATAAAAAATATAAATAAAATACCATTATTTCGGAAATATTTTTATCTTTCTAATGAATATTTATAGTCTAATTTATCTTATGTATAAGCCTATATTAAAATATTTTAGTTATTAAAACTTAAATTTAACACTTTCAACTCTTCTTTAAATTAAAAAATAATAAATGTCCTAATCTAATCCAAGTGGACCTAAAGGGTCATATTTTATTCCTAAGGTTTTTTAGGTCTAATTACACATATCCAATAGAATTAGGACATGTGTTAGGGTAATAATAATATCATTTTTACGTTTAATTACCCGATTTACTTTTAACCATGGTAAATAAAAGTAAAAATTTACTATTCACCAGATATTATTTTTATCTTATTGAACCATATTTAAATTACTAATATCAATCGTGTCTCTTAGATTTTGGAAATTCAATTCATATATGCAGTAAAATTACGTTTTATGAATATTTGCAAATGCTCATAGGAGGTGGGTAAATGACGGTAAAAAGTTCAATAAAATTTTTATATATCTCAATTTATTATAAAATGACTTGAATTAATTAAATTGAAATTATATAGTTATTATTTATCTCTTTTTACCTCAAAATAAATTTAAATAAAATAAAAAATTATATAAATAAAAAGACGGTTTTAAACAATAACTCAATGTTTTTCACTATTCATTAAAAATTGAAAGTTTTCTGAAAAATACCAAAAATTCACCCTAAGATAATTTTGATATTCCGAATTCAAAAATGAAGTATATTATAAAAAATTGAAAGCATAGAAGTTGAATTTATTAATTTAAATTTTATTCCCATTGTCAAAACAAAAAATGGGTTTTTTAAAAAGTAAAAACTATCAAAAGATTGACATGTGTTTATGCCAAATTTAATTGTGAAATTACTCATAATGACAAATATTGTATTAAATGATATAAATATATTCTATTTAAAATTACGGCCCATTCAAATGTATAATTGTAAACCAAAAATTATTTTGATTAAAAAAGTTGTTTTCAGTTAAAATTTTGTTATTTTCACTATTCACCCAAATATGAAAGTTATCGGAAATACACCAAAAATTTATCAAAACTAAATTTTTGAGGTCTCGATTTTAAATAAGAAGCTTATTTTGTCAAATTTAATATATTAAAGTGTCCAATATTGTATTTAAAAAGGGTTCTCCATTAAATGGCAATATTATTTCATTTTTTTAAAAATACTTCTTTTATTTGAAAAAAATTAATTTGTTCTTATTTTATGTATAAGAAACAAATAATATGGATGTTAAAATTATATATAGTTTATAAGATTCAAAATGTAGTTAATACTATTTATAACAGCTTTTTTTTAATGGCTAGTTTGGTAATGTTTTGGTGCGCTTGAACTCGATGTTGCATGTAACGCAAGCTATTAAATTACTTTAATGGGATAACATACTATGAGATCTTGGGGTGTTACATTCTCCACTAATTAAATAAATTTCTTCCTTACAATTTTATATTGTTCTTTGAAAATAAAAGGTTAAAAATAGAGAAATACCTTTGCAGAAAACCCAAATCGGAAATTGGGTTAACAAAATTTACTCCTAATAAGAGGGGAAAAAATGAAAACGTTTCCACCAAATTGTGATCTCGATTATGAGAACATTGGTGGAAATTAGAGACACATAATTGTAGTAAAATGTAAATATTTATAGGGAGTGATTTAGGTCATCAATCACAAACAATTGTAAAATTGAGGGCCTCAAATCCATCAATCTATGATGATTTAAAATGTCATCGGTTCAACAAAACATAATATATTAGGATAACAAACTTTTGGTTTTAAGATCCATTCCCTAACGTTTAAGAATTAATTTACCCATATAATAAGAGGGAAAAAATTATATATATATATATATATATATATACTTGACAAGTATAGTTTCATCCTTCAACTAATTCCTACCACAAACTCATCATTCACTCCAAAAGATTTTAAAAAAAATTCTATTTATCCTAATCGTATAAGGTTCCAAAAAATAATGAATTTAAAATTCACTTATCAGACCCTTCAAAAAAAGGACCTACATTATACAATCCAGAGACTTCATGTAGTCTAGTGGTAGGCAATAAATCCCAATCGCACTATGGTTGTGGGTTCGATTCCCGCAACTTTTTCTGATGTGACAGGTTGTCACACTGTATGCTTGTTGTCCTTTTTATAAAAATCCAAAAATAACATTAACAATAGTATCCAATTTTAAACGTAATCCATTCCTACCTTTAAACTTATCCAAAATACTTCTATCCAAACTCGCGGACCAAAATTTGTAAGGAAGTTAAACATAATGAAGATCCTTTTCTCCACGTAATAACATGTGAACACCTTCATAATGTATTATTTTAAAACATGGTAACACCGTAAATTATGATAAAACCTTATTTATTACATTCATGCTCCCTTATCCTTTATATAATACTAGATATATTCCTTATATCCAATATTTTGAATATTCCCACAATGATGAAATAAAAAAACTACTAATCAGTTCCAAGGAAGTCAAGAATATCCAATATAATTTATCCAAATCAACCATCTCTTATTCCAAAATCACTACCTCATTGTCAATACCATACTAATGATTACCTTTCCTTCAACCATTTATTTTACAAAAAGTGTAGCTTAATATTAAGTCACTTTTCTTAGAATCATATGTTATCAAATCCTCAATAAAATAGTACTGGAGTACAATCCTTATTTATCACCATAATTCTTATAACCAATATATTTTTGATACAACACTCAAATGAAATAATTCTATAATAACAACAAAATAACACTAGTCATTCCTCTTCACTTTAGGCAGTATCATAACATGATTTTTATCCAATAGCATTATTTGTGGTATACTCTGATGACTGGGACATTGATTTGTGTAGTGGCCCAATGTCTTGCATATGAAGCATTTCACATTTGAACCTTTTTTCTTACCCTTTCAATCACATACTTAGTGTCTTTTTTCTCCACACATATAACCAATTCACATTCCCTTCAACCATTTACGAAGGTGATTCTTTCCACATTTATCATATATGGGAAAATCCTTCTTTCCCATCTTCCCTTTATACATATTTCTCACTACCATCCTTTTCTTCTTTTTCTTCACTTCAAAGCCATAGGACTCAGAGAATTATTTACATATCTTATTAACACATGATATTATTTATTTATATGTTGAGAATACATGGGATAATAGTTACCTTCTTAATGTTTTCTTAATAACATGAATGATATGATCCTACTTACTCTTTGGATCATACGTATTGATGTAGTTCTCATTCCTTCTACTAGTCTCCATTTATATATAATGCAATACACTAGGTCAGTTTATGAATCACAAAGAATAATTAAAAACTTGAAAAATACCTAACATAAATTGAACATTTTATGGATATAATCCATAATCATAAAAAATATTTTCTTTTATGAGGTATATACTCATAAATTCTTCATATTGATTTGTAAAAAAATGAGAATTATCCTAAGCATATCCCCTGGGAGTGTCGTTACCAAGAGTGCAGCAAGCCCCATTTTCGTGCACCCGTTCCCGTTCATGTCTAGCTCAAAGCAGTGTTTTCAAGTTTTACCTCTTTGTATATATGTGCCAGAGCTGCCTCTACCTGCTCGTATCAAGATAAGGATGTATTTTCTTGAAAAACTCACAAAATATCAACATTACCAAAATTCTAGGATGTTCTTCTATACTAATCAAAAAATTATATCTTAGGGTAATGTGCTCTAATCAGAGTTTATCTAAATCTAGTTTCCATGGTTATTGCTAAACATCCTTTGATACCAACTATGACTCCCCGACCCAAGATTCCCAGATTTGGTGATTTATTTTAATACATTGGAATTGATTACTGGGAATCAAGTCTCTAAATACCGATCAGTTTTGCAGTCTTGGAAAATAGATTATATACATGAAATTTACTTTACACTTTCTAACATACATCAAAAAAACAATCCATATAGAACTCCATTGTTCCCTTAGCTTAACCCTACATCTCAATCATAAAACACTTCTTGGTATCCTGGGAAAATAAAACATAAGAAAGTTGTGAGTTCAGATGCTCAGTAAGGGTAAATAATTTAGTTGAAGATAACATAAACAATAGGCATGGTGAATAATTAAAAACACATGCCTTTAGAAATAATAAACACGAAAAATTTATGGCATAAATATGAGGTGAGTAAATAATTCCATAATAAAACATAGTAAAGGGTATTATACTAGTCGAATAACCACAAAAACCATCAATATTATTTTCATAATTAGGGAATGTATAATGCCAGACATTCTAAAACATTTTTTTCAAGGCCTCAGCCAAGACGTCTAAAAATTGTTAAGGCCTCTCCCAGAACCATATATCAAATTGGGAATGGACTCAGCCATTTCCACATAAAATTATCTCATGAATCATACCGATGCATCGTGGAGCTATATTGGGATCCACCCATCACTTAATATGTCCAATACATTCCTCATATGAAATGGTTGAAACATAACATAAACATTCAAATTAGAACAAGCATAAAAAATGTCAATACATTAACCATAAACCATGAATGGTATAAAAATAACACATCCACTGTCAAACATATCACAAAACCTTAAATACAATATGGAAGATTTTTATTATAATAAATCAACTTCAAACAAGTTTAAAATTCATCAAAGGATGTTGACAAAGATAAAAAATGATTTGTAAAACTCTTTGAGTGAAATACACCATTTTCATGAAAACATTCAAAAGTCACACAATTTATAAAGGAAGATATATATAGATATTTTTTAATAAAATTGTCCCATACCACTTTGAAACTTTTGAATGGAATTGACATTTTAAAAACATTCATGTCTATATAAATAAATCCTTAAAATCCATTTTGAAAACATAGACATTAATGAGAATGATTTAGAAGAATAAATATTTAAAACATTTAAAATGTTGTTTTGATAAAGAAATCCCTTAAAATAATCCCATTGAAAACTCTTTTATGAAACAAGGATATGGATAATTATTATTTCTCAGTAAAAACTTACCCATAAACAATCTCGAATATTAATGAGATTGAGGAATTAACTCTTACCTTGCACTTTACTTTGGTTGAGGGTACGTTTAATGTCATGTATAATGACCATGCAATGTTATTAAATTATACCAGAAACATATACATATGTATTATATCATAAATTATTCATTTATGACTTTATACAACCCATTTAATAATGATTTTCATGTTAAATTAACATTTTGTGTAATAACCACTTTCTTTATCATATGTGTTTTACCTTGTTATTCTTGATCCTATCATTTAGATCCTGATTTAAATCATTCCACAATATAAACCTTAATTTATATATCATATATATTTAGATTATAAATATTTATCATAAATTTATATATGAAATGTAAGGCACCATTTATAGAGACGGTAGGCCGTACGTATGCATAAATGTTGTTTCCATTTTCACATCTTATTAAACGAAAGTAACTGAATAAGATATATGTAAGTACATAAATACATACATATATATATCTCCAGTAGCATTATTATGTCATATATTTCATACATATTAATAATATATATTTTTTATAATCATCGTTGAATGGTGAACATGGAAATGAATCCCATCGCATCGTGGAGACGGTAATCTGTACGTACGCACGAGCAGCAATATCATTCTTTTTATTTTAAAATCGTATTTAATTGGATGTTATATCATATATAAATAATAATTAACATGTTATATGTATTATTTACATCAATTATACATCATTATTATAACCATCCAATATAATAATTTATTGAATAACAACTACACCACGAAGTGGAGACGGTAATTCATACGTACGCACGAATAGTGAAATGTTATTAATTGGATGGATAGAATAATGAATATGGTAGTACCATATTTATACTAACATCAAATTATATATATGATACTAGAGTTATTGTTTTACAATGGAAACAACAAGGAAAGAAGAAGTGGAAAAAGAAAATAACTTGAAAGAGGTGATGAATTATTTACATATTCTTCGGGTTCTTCCTTTTGATTTGATCAAAAGGGATCCATAGGATTGCATTCTGACCAAAATAAGGCCTCTAGGATGATGGGGGAATCGTTTAGAGGATATTTGGGTAGGGTTATATGAGTCAAATGGCTTTTATGGTGTTAATTTGAGATAAGGGGGAGTTCCCTTTTATAAGAGGGGTGAGGGCACCTTAAGAAAAGATTGAAATATTATTTTATAAAAAAATAATATTCGGTTTATAATGGCTCCAAAGTGATTTATTTAGAAGATAAGCGGGTATGTGTAGAAATCCTCTAATCCAATAGGTTTTAAGCAATTTTAGGTTACCATTTTAACCTTGTATTTTAGATTTAACTCTAAGTTAAATAATTTGACTTTTATCGTGTCTTCTTGTATTCTTACACTATATGGTTAATAAACATACTATAAAAATCAAAGAGAACATAAAGTGGTTCATTAATGACATATATAATTTTATTTAAGCCTTATGGATGAACCTTATATTTTTATAAATATTATATCAACCAATAATATAATATTATTTAAAAAATTAATTTAATCCAATTTTGACACTATTTGGTATTTTGTTTTTGTAAAAGCCATAAAAACCTTATCACTTCGAAAAAAAATTGTCTAATCAACCCTAACATGTCATGTTAAGCTATGAAATTAGTTTAATTCATCAAAATTCTCAAATTACATTTGTTTTGGTATTTATAATATCAATTATTTTGATATTTCATTAATAAGGTAATTACATCATCATCATTATGTAATAAATAAATTAATTTATATAATGTCTAAAAATTATAAATAAAATACCATTATGTAGTAAATATTTTTATCTTTCTAATGAATATTTATAGTCTAATTAACTTATGTATAACCCTATATTAATATGTTTTAGTTATGAAAACTTGAATTTAACACTTTTAACTCCTCCTTAAATTAAATAATAATAAATGTCCTAATCTAATATATATATACATAAAGGTTCATATTTTATTCATAAGATTTTTTTGGGTCTAATTACACTTATCCAATAGAATTATGACATGTTTTAGGGTAATAATAATATCATTTTTACCTTTGATTACCCTATTTAGTTTTAACCGTGGTAAATAAGTCTAAACATAATATTCACCAAAAATTATTTTTATCTTATTGATCCAAATTTTACTTACTTATATCAACCTTGTATCTTGGATGTTTGAAATTAAATTCACAGAAGTGGTAAAATTATGTTTTATGAAAATTTTCAAATCCTCCTAGGAGGTGAGTAAAAGACGGTAAAAAGTTCAATATAATTCTTATATATCTAAACATATTATAAAATGAATACAATGAATTAGATTGAAAATATATAGGTATTATGTAAATATTTTGACCAAATATAAACTTAAATTAAATAAATAATTATTAAAATAAAAAGTCAGTTTTAAACAAACACTCAGTGTTTTTCACTATTTATCAAAAATTTAATGTTTTCAGAAAAATACCAAAAATTCACCCTAAGCTAAATTTGATATTAAAAATTAAAAAATTAAGTATATTTTACCAAATTCAAAACATTAAATTTTCATTTATTAATATAAAATTAATTCATGTTGTGGAAACAACAAATAATGGGTTTTTAAAAAAGAAAAAACTATCAAAAGATGGACTTGTGTTTATGTCAAATTTAAATGTGAAATTACTTATGATGACCAAAATTGTATTAAATGATAAAAATATAATCTAATTATACTTTGAAACCATTCAAATTTTTAATTTTACCCTATAAATTATTTTGATTAAAAAATTGGTTTTCAGTTAAAATTTCGCAATTTTCACTATTCACCCAAATATGAAAGTTATCAGAAAAACACAAAAAAAAATTAACAAAACAAATTTTTTAAGTCCCTATTCTAAATTAGAATTTTATTTTTTCAAATTTAATATATTAAAGTGTCAAATTTTGGATTTAAAATGGGTTCACCACTAAAAGGCAGAAATATTGCATTTTTTGAAAAATACTTCTTTAATATGAAAAAATTAATTTCTTCTTATATTATGTCTAGGAAATAAATAAAATGGATGTTGAAATTATATAGAGTAAAAAATATTCAAGATTCATTTAATACTATTTATAACTTCTTTTTTTTAATGGTTAGTTTTGTAATGTTGTGGTGCGCTCGAACTCCATGTTACGGGTAACACAACCTATTAAATTACTTTAATGAGATAATGTACTATGAGAAATTGGTGTGTTAAATTTAATAGTTACTCCCCAAAACAAAATAGGGTGTTATTCCTTTATCAATGGAGTGGTACTCCCCCATTATCCAGCTTCGTTGGTGAGTGGGTCTTCCACATGAGTTATTTCTTCCTCAGTCATAGAGTATAGTGGCAAGGATTAGGCCCCAAATTTTGGATCATGGGAGGATACTAATGGTGTTTAGAATTGGAGATGGTAGATTTGGAGATGTTGGCCTACATTTCATCCTTATCTGGTTCTATACTTTGATATACATATCCTTTTTTGTATGGGGTTTCTATATGAGCATATCTGGTGTTGAGTTTATCTTCCCTCGTTAAATTTTTTATTGTTTAGGATGTTTTTATTTTATTTTATTTAATACCTATTTTTTATTTTGGAATCCTAATGATTATACATATACTCACCCATATATGGTATTTTCCCATATGTTTGGTTACTTATGTAGACAATAGATGGATTGGAATTTACTTTGGTGGACCTATTATTAGTGGAGAAAAATAGTACCATGAGGTGATGAACATGTTCGATGGTTACATTGGGATATTTTCATATGTTCTATCTTATATATATACAATTTCATTTGTTTTAATGTGGAAACATCCTTTATAATTGATTCAATATTTATTTCCCCCTTATATATATGTATTACCTTGTTATACAATTATGTTTTTCCTAGAGGATATTTCATGTATTGTTTAATCTCTAGAGGTTATAGTTTTTTTATATCTCTAAAGTATTAAACAGATATGGATGTGTGTGTGTACGTATATTAGGATTAGTCCTTCTATTTAAATAATATTCCTTCTTGGTACGAGTCTGCAGCCCTGTCCTATTCTAGGTGTACATGGGGTGTCAGTCTCGAAATACTTTCAGCCCAGGAGGGGTCCTTGTGGGTCAGATTATAACATAGTGTTATTAAAGGTGGTAAATACCAGGTTTTGTAATTTGAGTTATCATTTTCTTGAATATTGGTTTGGTAACATTTTGAAATGGTGTTGATGTTCCTTGGGTATGGCTCTCACGCCAAAGTACATAGTGATGGTATGGTGGATGATGTACCCATATACATGGTTTTTGACTACCATTTTGTTGAATTTACATGTTGAGGTTTCGGTTGGGGGGAATCCAATTTTACATCCATTGTATAGGATTGGTTCTTATTAGTTCGATGTCCTTTCTGAGTTATCTCCCAATATATGCACATATTACTATGTTCTGTATTGTTAATTTTTAATATGCTTTTGAGATATGGTCATGAATAAGACTATTTGAGTGATGATGCCTCAATACATAGACCTATAATTGATTCATTACGTCTAAGTGAGAATAGAGTTGTTTTTCACCTGATGGTTAGTGCATGTATCCCCATCTAGTGGGTTAGGTTGATGATCATATTCATGTTGACTGAATGACGGCTTCAACATGTGAATTAGATAAGTTGATCAATATTAGCATAATATGTGAGTTTTATTGATAGATACTAATCATGTTATATGTTTATATAGACCCTTGATAATTAGAGGCTTGGAATATGTTAGTTTTTCATTTTTTCATGATTCTACAGACTCCAACATATTAGATAGTTGTGCTCGCAACCAGTATTATTCATAGATAACTAGAGAACTTTTGGGGTCTGTTCATTTACATCATAGTTGTCACAACAATATATTGGTAAGAGATGAGAATCAATATAAAGGGGAGTACTTTTGAGTGACTCAATGGGTAACTGAGGACTAGCGAGAGAAATTGAATTGAGTTTTTCAAGTGGGGGATCCTTACTGGTTAGATGGTGGTCTCAACAGTTAATCTCCTTCAAGGAAACATAGGAAATGTGTGGATCCTTATGATGGTGTCTTATGTTCCTTAAATTATTAAAGCAAGAGGGGAACTACCCCACTAAGCAACATGATTTTTTGATGTGTTTTAATGCTTTGTGGGAGAATTAGTGTTTCCTGAAGTGGCTAGTATTGAGGTGTGAAGGATTGGTTGTTTTGAGTTGTGTGTTTGGGGATGTTTTTGATGTCCTAATGTATTGGTGAGAACTCTAGTTATTTTAAATTAGTTTTAATGGTAATGGATAACAATGAGTGGAGGATTATAACATGGGGGTTTTGAGAGTGATATGAGCCACAACATGTGTCTTCTCTACTTTGGTTATAATTTTGGTGGACATATATGTGGGCCACTTCATCCCTACCATATCCCTTATTCGACACCCAAAGTGTCCAATTCATCCTTTTTTATTAAACCTTGAATTTAGTATCCTATACTAAGGATGTTTGAAAGCATGAAATTCTATTATAATAGTGGATGGTAGTATGAATTGAATCATGGATGAGAGAGCTTCATGTGATATCTTTTAATTGTGTCAATGATGACCAATGATTTTTATCCCATTATGGAATGGTTTTGTGCTATTGTATACCAATTTTGACAATTACCAGTGAGGTTTTCAGTGTGGCAGAGTGAGAGGGATGATTTTTTCCTTCAATGGTGAAAGGGAATCTTAAGAAAAGTATGTTGGTATCATATGTTGGGTATAAAATAGATTTATCATTAGTATGATATTATGAACCGTGGATACGTAGAAACTACGAGCTCTCAGTTCCCTATAGTGGTGAAGGAGTATGAGTATATATTCTTAGATAATGTTTCAAGTATACCTCCACATCAAGAGATAGAATTATGCTTTGAATCTCACATTGGGACCACACTAATGTCTTTTACATCATATCAAATGGACACTACTGAGCTCCAGGAGATGTGGGTGAAGTGAGAATATGAGTATTGGAAGTATTTACCATAACTAGTGTGTCCCCTTGAGTGGTTCCAGATATTTTTATGAAAATACATATTGGATCTTATTTCATTATGTCGTTTACCATTTCCAAAATCAAGTGACAATCAATGAAAAAGTAGTATTTTCCAAGGATCAAAGACCTATTCGACTAGTTGAATGGTGTGAGATAGTTCTCAATGTTTGATACCATGTCCAGATAACATTAGTTGATATTTCATGATGATGAATTTCTAAATATGGTATTTTGATGTCGCTAGGGGAATTATAAGTTCCTAGTGATTTCCTTAGGTTTGACTAATTCGTCATCCATGTTCATGGAACTTATAATCAAAATCTTCCATATCTTCTTAGATGGGTTAATGGTTGTCATTATCAATGACATTATCATTTACTATATGATTGAAAATAATAATACAATGTATTTGAAGATATTTTTAACACCCTGAGTTTTTATGAATTACTTTTTTCCAAAAAAAATTAAAATTATCTGTTGGCTTTCATTGCACGCTACACCAAGTAAATATATATTTATACAAAATAGAAAGATAACCATTAACTACCATAAAAAATTATTCTAACATACTTCACATGAAACAATAATTTTTTTACATTTTTGTACAAAATACTAAGTCCCTTCAGTAGCTTTCATTATATGAAAGATTGATTTTTACTGAATTACTAAATACTATTAATATTATTATATTATATGAAAATTTTTTCCAAGACATTTAAATGGAGGATGGGAAAAATATTATCTAAATTAGGAAAATATGTTTTATCTGTTTTTATAAAATGAATTATTTGGTAACCAAATAATTATAAATTAATGTAAGAAGCATTTGAAAATAAAGAAATTCCTTTTCTGGAATACCAAAATTGTCTATGAATAAACATGTTTTAACACATTAAATTAAAAAAAATATTTTATGAATTATTTTAATGAAATATATATATTATATATTAAATAAACTATTAAACATTCATCATATATAGTTTTTATATAATAGATTATAATAAATTCTACTTTCTATATAAAAAGATTTATTTTTCAAAAAGATAGTTTTACCACTTTTTAGGAAGAACACATTTTAAAAATAATTTTTGATAATTTTATAAATTAAGTATTAAAAAATAAAATTAATTTTATAAATTGGAACATAAAAATTATCTTAGGGTAACTTTTTGTAATTATTTTGAAAAGATTCATTTTTTAAAGATTAGTGAAAAATACTAAATATTAATTGGAATCTTCCTTATTTTTTGAATTATTTATAGAGTTAAATAATATATTATATTCTTTTTAAAGTTAAATTAGATCAATTATAAATCTAATAAACAAATTTGGGTCCTTGGAATCAATTTTATATTGAAATTTCATACAAAAACATAATAAAATTTTAATCATTTCCACTTTACAAACATTCTTTCTCATCCGGTCTCAAGAATTAATTTTAAATAATATTAATCCAATTATGTTAATAGAATTGGAAAAAATGGATTCAATATTTTGAATAAAAATAATTTATGTTATTTAAGAAGTAAAACATAAATATTTATTATAATGATTAGTGAAAATAGTTAAAATTAATTATTGTGATTTGGCCTAAAACAAACAAGAGCCTCATCTTGGTTGGTGAGTACTCAGCAAGTGAATCCAAGGTACAAAAGATCAAATCCATGGGAAGACATATTTCTAGTTTACTACTGAAGTACTATTGTAGGAACTGTAGAAGGCACTATAGCAGGTACTATTCGATACTATAACAACTAAAACTATTCATCTTTTTGGGCTTTTGGGCCACTAGTTTGATCATGTAGTCCTCAAAGGCTTCCAGGACACCCATAAATTTTGGGGAAGTAAGTATTTTGGGCCACCTATAGGAATTAATGCCACATCAAAGCCTTTGGGCCACCTCAAGGCCTTCGAAAACAATGATACTGTGCTTAAATGGACCTGGCAGACTCTATAAGGTTCAGGCACTAGATGAGGGTTCAGAGAAAGGCACATTCACTAGAGTATACCTAACATGCTTGGAATAATTAAAGGTTACGTAGATGGACATTAGGACCATCCTATTCATGAATGGGATGCCTATCCAAACTGCCATGTGAAGTTTGACAGCTAACATCATGATTTAAACACTAGGGAGGAGCAGTTCCGAATAGTTATAGTCTGGATCATATATTCTAAGACCCTTAGGTCATGTATTGTCACAAAGAATAAATTCCATTTAATGGTTCCCCATAAACTCTTAAAAGGGGGATTATCAAAAAATCAGTATAAAAACAAGGCCTTCGGGCCACTCATAGTAATTAATGCTAAAACGGGGTTTTGCGCATTACAAGTGTTTGTATTAAAAATAATTTTACGCAAAAATATAAATTTTATTGAATAAATTGGGGTCAATATTTATAATAATTGGGTCTAATTTATCGAATACATATATTTTTAATTATAATATTAATATATGAATTACATTTGTAAATAAAAATATTCAAGTCACTATGGTAAAAACTATGAAGCGAAAATTTAGTAAACATAATGAATATGGAATAACATGATAATAATTGAATTTAATTTCTTTGGTGATTGTATTTATTGAATTTTTAATGCATACCCACATTTTTTTCGAATTTTTAGTCACATGAGGTAAAGTATACCTTCATATATTGAACACTTTTGGGTATTTACAAGAATGTTACCCCTCCTCCATTATGAAAGTGCATTCACTATTCCCACTTATTCACACCTCTCAAGACATTTGGATCAATAAAACCCTCAAAAAATCACTTTCCAATGTACCAAATCTCATCCTAGATTCCAAAATTTGGGAATAAATCCAACTGATGAAGTCCTTTGGTGCAATCGAAAACGAGTTACCTAAATAAGAGGTAACATTCATTAATGAATGTTTTTATTTTGTTTATTTCTCAAACCCATGTAATTAGTTATATATCATAATTATATAATATCATCAATATATTACATATATTGAGACATTTTTTGTTAAGTTTATTTTTGAAAACCATAAACGCTTCCATATAATTGGTTACAAAATCATCGTCTGTGTGTATGGTGCACTACTACCTCACAAACTGATATCATTCGTATTACCATTACAAATGTTCAAGGTTGTAAATAATGATGGAAAATATTTATATATTCTTTTTATTAATTTTATTATTTTTTTATGATAATAGGATTATTATATAATATATAACATCATTTCGTCCATTTTTTGGGAATACGGTATCGTCGTCTATATGTACGACAGACTACCACCTCTCGAAGTGATGTTATTCATTCATACTTTATATGGATTGTATTAAGGATGGGATTAATATAAATATGTGATATATATTAAATAAAAATTGTAATTTAATTATAATATATATATAACTCGTATAAGTTTATTTCTTTCAATGTGACACGAAAATAAAGACAACTCTCATGTGTATGTATGACATAGCGTCTCCCTGAACTGCTGTATTTCATTTCTATCACTAAATTTTATGGATTAATATAAATAAACATATACTGATTATATATATGATATTGGTATAATATTTATCATTCGGGATATTGAGAAATCATGATCTATGTAAGACTACCAAGAATAAAAAATCCAATACATGTATGAAGAATAATAAGGTTATTACCCAAAATATAAATTTTACATGGAATTGTTTATAAACAGATAATATAATGTCATATTTAAATAATATATGTTGTTATATAAACCTTTTTATATGTTTCTGTGATGTAAGGATAATAAAATTATATTTATTATAATGGAGGTTTGAACAAGAACGTTGAGATTCAAGACATATGGTAAGGGATTTACGTCTCAGTTTTTACTTTTGTGAGGAATATGTTATACTCACCGACTATTTTTTATATGTGGTGTATATATAGCCCATGAATATAATTTATAATTATTATAATTATTATTTTTACTTTACACATCTATTTTAGTATTTTTCTTTCATTGGGTTAGAGTTTCAATGTTACCAAATTGGTTAGATATTTTTGCCTCAATTTTCCTTCTTTGAGAAATGTGTTATATTATGAACCTATATTATTTTAGAAGGTATAAATACTTTTCCGTTTACATGTTATATCATGTATTTCATTTTTTTATGATATTAAAAAATTCATGTAATATAATTCTCTCATGGTCATTTTTATTCAATTTTACCAAAGTGGAAAGAGTTTATTGCTATAATATCATCATTTATCATGATTACTTATGATTATCCTTCTATATATGAAATACATTGATCCATAACTCACAATGTATCATGAAATTTATTTAAATTTTATTATTCATGATATTTTCATGTAATTTTACCATTTGTAAGACATTATTACATCCGATAATTAGGAAATTGTTTTTAAAAAAATATTACCTTATCTCTTTCTTCCGTCAAGAAATATATTTCATTCAAAAAACTAGTTTTCTAAAAATGGTTTAAAATATTTTTTTAAATGACTGTTTAAGTAAATTTCAATGAAAATTATTTTAGAAATGTATTATGTTTTTAAAAGTTTTTATAATGGTTTTATAAACATATTTATATGTTTTAAATGATATTTTCATAGGAAACGTTCTTCAAATAGATTTATGTTATAAAAATAATTTAAGAATGTGGAATGAATATTTTCCTCATTAAATTTTTTAAATGTTTTTTAAAACTTTCTTTAGATGTTTTAAATGTTTTTTTAAAAGAAAATGGTTTCATGTCTATAAGGATATACATATAATTAATTTTATGACCATAATGTTATGTGTGGACTAACTTACATGTCCAAAAAGTTATGTGTGAACTTGATTTCACTAGGACAAAGTTATGAATGGAAATGGTTTCATGTCCATTTTTTTATGCAAGGGATTCATTTAATGTTCTCAATTTAATAATTAAACATGTTTCTATTTAATCATGTTCACAATATAATATGCTTATGTTTTTTCACAAGTTTATGTCTTATGTCGGTGTTATTATATCAAAACTCATGTTCTATTACTTCATTATGATTCATGTCTTATGAACTGACAATATGTTTTCCATGACTCTTGATTATGGTGTTTGATGTAAAGGGTATGATCTTCCAATGTTATGATTATTTTCTCATACCCTTATGTTCATGTTTTTGTTACATATCTCTTTAATTTACCCTTACTAATAATCTGATCAAAAAATTTATTTTATTTTCTTTCCCTGTGTTTTAAAGAAATTTTTTATATAGGAATACTAAATGGGAATATATTTATGTGATACATTTAATATCTTTCACTAAGTTAGAAGATTTTATTCTATGTTTTAAATGAAACTAAACTATTAGGGTCCCCAGTCAAGTACTTTTTTAATGAGCATAATATTCATAAAAAAATGCAATAATAATGTTTTAGAATCCTAAGTCACAATAGATGGTATCAATGGAAAGGTTTAGTAAAACTTTGGAAACTAGTATGGGAAATATTTAGTGAGTTACATAGGAATATTTTCCATGATATTTATAGGGATTTCTCTAAGGATAATTCTAAGGATGAGTGCAAGATTATGAAGGTTTCCTAAAATTTCAATAAAGGACCGAGAGAGAGGCTTACAAGAAATTAAATCCTTTTCGAGATAGTATAAGTTGTTATGTATCTACCACATATGTACATAGGGGTAAAAATTCAAAAAACAGTATATTGAACTAGACTCTATTAGGAACAGCTTTACAACAATTGGTAGTGATGCACAACTTGGTTTGATAGTCCCAAGGGATATGATTTGGAAATTAAAAAAAATCACTAAAAACCATCCTGAAGTATTTAAATTGATGATGAAAATGAATGACCATGTATATCATATATTAAATATTGTTTCATGATTTATACTTCATATAAAGGATTTTGAATGATTATATTGTTCCCCACTAAGATTAATATTTCTCACACAATTCTTTTGGTATTAATCGATGGCCATAAGTAGAATAAATCATATTGACATTTGATGTGGTGGAAAATTTAGGACCTATGAGAATAAAAATTGGATGATGATGGGAGAGATAGATATTGTTGTCATACTAAATCAGTTATCACGATATATGATTAAAAATTTGAACTTTAGTGAGATTCATGACATATAAAATAAGAGAGAGATGGAATTTTATGAGATTTCACATGATAATGAACATATAGGAATGAATAATCCTCTTCATACATGTCATGAAGGTGGGATGAAAAACCTGATGAAATATATCAAATAGAAGGGAAGATGTTTTCTGTGTAAAATAAATTGTCATAGAGTGCCAAATTGTTGAGGAGTTCAATCTATTTTCTTTGTAGAACATGGGAATTACCCAACTCAATGACCTATCCAAATAATTATATTCAATAACATAGAAGGACACATTCTATTCCAATTATTGATTTAGAAGGATTGAAGTATTTATGTATTTGGATTCATGAATTGCGAATTGGGAAATATATAAGGATGGTTTAGTATATATTTTTTGTTTTGTATTAGAAAGAACATGATGAATGATTATAATGGACTTGGAAAGAGATTTAATGGAAATGTAATATTTGGATTAGGGAATGATAATTCACAGTAGTTTCCTAAATTTGATAAAATTGTGTTTAGTTTTGATAATGAGATGATGACTATGAATAAATTAAATTAGAGAGTACTGGTAACCATGTAATAGACTTATTATTTTTTGATAGATTTGTTTATTCTATAATGGATTTAGTATACAGTATTTTCAGATTAATGGATTATATACAACTATATGTGTTCTAAGTTAGGAATGAATAAGCATGTATGGTTTTATAGTAATCTAGGATATTTCAATGTTTCAAGAGAATATGTGGTGAGGGCATTAAAATGTTGGGTATGTTTCAATCGGGTGATACATTATGGTATATGGGAGGTTATTATTGAGATAATTTTGAGAAATTTAGTTACATGCTTTCTAAAGTGTTAAATTTTCATATTTCAAATGGTTAAATGGTTATCCATTTATGAAATTTTTTATGTTGAAATTTGAATGAGGTTTTAGAGATTAATGTATTATTTCTATATATGAATAGTTATGCATATTGGATAACCTATACAGACCATTTTCTTATAATGATAACTAAAGATATATGGAATAAAATATTATTCTATTTATGTATCTTATGATCCATTAATGCTTTAGACACACAAAAATCACCATTATTTCATGCAGTAAGATGTGAAGTGTAAATTGATAAAGGCATAATCAAGGGTGAGATTTTTCATATGAAATGGAATGAAATAAAGAAATTATATCTTCTTATAAATTTTTTTTAACATTAGTAAAAGTATCCTAAAAAATGTTATCCTAGTACCATCATTTTTAATGAATCAAATAGTCCCTTATATCATCCTAGATTTATGGTTTTTTATCATTAAAATTTTATGGATCAACAACTTTATTATGATCAGTGATATTTGTAAATGTTTATAATTATTTTCAATATACTTCTAAATCCATGTTTCTATATCCCACCTATGTTCTCATATGTGGAGACCATGTTATGAGTTACTTTGGGTAACCGTTATGTTTCCAAAATTCCTTTTTAAAATAAATTTTAGTATTTATTTTAAAATGTGGGTTTCTATGAAGTGATCTTTCAAGTATTGATCCTTTTATGTCCTAGAATAATTTCAAGGGTGAAATTTCTTTGGGGGGGGGATAATGCAACACCCTTATTTTTATGTTTTTTTAATGAAATAAAATTATTTGATGTTATGTGTTACACACTAGATTTTTTTAACCACAAAACAAGTTAATATGAAACTAATAACAACATTTGGATTATCTTGCAGATCATGCAATAATATGTTTGGCTTGTGTTACAAAAATAATGACTTCCCTTGGTATCTTGTGTTACACATAAGGTCAGGTTTTACCAAACTTCAATAAGCTATTAATATTATTATTTAATATGTTATCATCTAGACATTGGAATTATTTTTATGAAAACAATTAACTAAATTATGAGAATATAGATTCTAAATGCTTATAAAATGAATTATTTGGTAAAATAATTTATTAGAAATTAAGGTAAGAATTATTTGAAAATAATGAAATTCCTTTTCTAAAAAAAATATTTTTTCTATGAACAGATACATTTATTCCCAATAAAAACACATTTTAAGAATGTTTTTAATGAAATATAATATTATATATTCAATAAACTATTTAAAATTCATCATATGTGTTTTACTGAAAAGGGATAAGAATAAATCCAATTTTATGCATAAAAAATAAGGAATTTAGTAAAAGGTAGTTTTACCAACTTTTAATGGTAGACTTAATTTAAAAATAATTTTTTAATCTTTTATAAATTATTTTTTACAAGAAAATTTTCATTTCTGAACTATTAATGCCAAAATTATCATAGGATGAAACTTCATAATATTTCTAAGCAGACTCATTTTTTAATTAATATTGAAAAATACAAAGTTTTAATTGAAATCTACCTTTTTATTACAGATATTTAAATAGTTAAATTATATATTAAATTGGTTTTAAGGTAAAATTAGATCAATAATAAATATATTAATCCTATTTAGGTAATTTTAATCAATTTCACCCTGAAATTATATATACAAACACAGTAATATTTTGAACATTTTCCCTTTAAAGAGTCACTTTCTCATTCCATCTATGGGCTTAATCATAAATTAAATTCTTCCAAATATTTTAATAGAATTCGAAAATTATATTAAATATTTTCAATATTAATAATTTATATTTTCTAATAAGTTAAAATTAAAATTTTACCAAAATTATTTCTAAAAACCATTGAAATTAATTAAAATGATTATGGTTAAAATAGTGTTCTGCACATTACATGCTTTTGTATTAAAATTAATTTTACACACACATAAGATTTTTATATAATGAATTGGAAATTATATTTATAATAATTGGGTTTAAATTATGTAATAATGATAATTTTATATATAATATTAGTGGTTATATTACAAATTTAAATAAACATTTATGTGTCACCTTCGTAAAACTAAAAATATGAAAATGAGTAAACATGACGAATAAAGAGTAACTTGATTATAAATGTATTTATTTTGTATGGTGGAGGTAAATTTCAACCAATAAATTGATTCCCAAAATTATTTTTTAATTTTCGTGGCATGTGAGGTAAGGGTGACCTACCAATAGGTAATGCATTTAGGAATTTACAAGAAGGCCACTCCTCCTCCATTATAAAATAGAATTCACCCTCCCCACTTATTCACACCTATCAAGAAATTTTTATCGACCAAAACCTACAAAAATAACTTCCCTAACTCCCTAATCTAATCTTGTAAACCGTAATACTGGAATAAATCAAAAATATTATGTCCTTTTGAGAAAACCAATAAGATATCCTCAAAGAAGAGGTAATGTTCATCAAAAAACATTTTTGTTTTATTTCTTCTACAAACACCTCTACTTATTTTTATATCATGATTATATAATAGAGTAATTATCTTATTTATACTTAGATGTTTTAATGTTATTATTATGACCTAAAAACACACACACTTCCATCAAATGGGTTATGAAATCATCGTTTGTGTGTTTGATGAACTACCACCTTGTGAACCGATGTTGTCACTTTTTCCATCACCACCATTCAAGGATGGGTAAAACGATGAATGATTTATATATATATGATATTTATGATGTTATTACTAATATTAAATTTATATATAACCCATAACTTCATGATTTCCATTTTTGGGAATACAATAATGTCCTTTGGGTATGGCGGACATCCACCTCGCGAAGCAATGTGATTCATTCATACTTTACATAAAATGTATTAAGGATGGGTCTAATAGAAATATTTTGTTTATATGATGTAAAAAATATAATATAATGATAATATCTATAAACAAACACACACACACACACAGATATATATATATATATATCATTTATTATTCTTTCTTTCAATATTATAAGAAAATGGAAACAACATTCATAAGTATGTACGACATTTCGGCTCCATGAACGGTGTAATTAATTTCTTATCAAAATATTTTATGAGTTACTCTAAATACATATATTATGAATATATATGATATGTATATCATTTTTATCTTTATATATTTTATTAAATAATTATCTAATTATCAGTACCAAGAATAACTAGTCAAAACATGTATGAATAAACAATTCATTTATTACCCAAAACATAACATCAACATGGGATTGTAAATAAAAGGGTAATATAATATCATAAATAAATAATAAATGGAATTATATATTTTTTAATTCTTATGTGATATATTTATAATAAACATATACTAATTATACAGGATGAATGAATAAGTACAGTGAGAGTCAAGGCTTATGGTAAGGGATTTATGTCTCTCTTTTTTACATTTTTTGAGACACATGATATATTCACCACATATTTATTTTATGCGGTGTATATACTAATCATAAATGTAATTTATGATTATTATTATTAAAAAAATTATTTACACATCTAGTTTAGGATATCAATTCATGGTGTTATAGTTTCAAATTTTCAAAAGTTGAAAGTGATTTTTCCCTCAATTTTCTTTCTTTGAGACAGATGTTATGTTATGCACCTATATTATATTATGAAGTGTATATACTTACCTTTTAAATTTTTATATCATTAATATCATTAATTTAAATGATATTTTATGATTCTTGTAAGGTTATTGTTTTATGGGGATTTTGATTCAAATTTACCAATGTGGTAAGTGTTTATTAATAAAATCTAATAGTTTATCAGGATTGTTTGTGATTATTATTCAATTAATTAAATATTATGATACAACACTAAATAAATCTCTTTAATATTATTATACTCCGAGTATTCCTGATATATTCACCTAATGGTATCAGTTTTTCCAATCATGGTTATTAAATATAATTAAAAAGAGTTTTTATGAAAATTTGACCTTATCTCTCTATTCAATTAAGAATATATTTTATTAAAAACAAATATTTTCTAGAAATTTTCTTAAAAATGTTTTAAATTGTTATTTTATGATCATTTTCAAGTAAAATTATTTAAAAAAAATAAGTTTTTACAATGATTTAAAATCAGATTCACATAATCATTTATAAATTTCCAAGAATATTTTCAAGGAAAAAGGTTTTCAAAATGTTTTATATTTTAAAATATAAACATAATTTTTAAAGGATATTTTCCTCAAAAATGTTTGAAATGATTTTTAAAGATCAAATCATGACATTTTAAAGTAGAATTATAAGAAACGGGTTTTTAAAATGTTTTATTTTCATTAATAAATTCCCCAAGTGATCATTAATAATACTTCTCTATTTAAGTTGAGCTCTTCTATTATAGATTATTATTTAATGGGGAAATGATCAAAGGAAATAATTATTATTCCCTATTTTAATGGTTTATTCTTAAGATGACAATTTTTTTATAAGTCATATTTCCCTTCAATGGGTTATACAAGGAGGAAACATTTATGAATCTCACTTCTCTTGAACGGATATTATATGATAAAATTATAATGAAACTTTTCTTTTTTCCATAGGCTATGATATAAAGAAATGATTGTGAAATTAATATCTTTTTACTACTCATGATACATTGAATGTTTTATTATCTTTTGGAATATTTGTGTATGATTTCATTATGTGATGGGTGGAACCTATATCTACCTCCAATGAATTGGGTAATGATTTATATATCATGAGATAGACATGAATAGAATCAAGAGTAAACCCTATTTAGTAAGGAACTTTATCTGCAAAGATGGTCTTGGGAGTGAACCTTTTCTATTAAGTTGGTTTGGGGTGTCAACCCATTCCACTATGATATCCTTGGCATTCATTCTTGACTACTAAGATGATCATGGGAATTAACACTAACTACTAAGATGTTATGAATGGATGTGTATTCATGTACATATTTCTATTCATAGACTTTATTTAATTTCAATAATGTTATTTTTAGACCTTATTACATCTCCATAAAGTTATGAATGAATCAGATTTCATATTCACAATGTTATTCATGGACTAGGTTTCATGTCCATATGTTTATGCAAGGGCCTAATTTATTTTACATAATGTAATTAGTGTACTTGTTTCTATTTTAACATGTTCAAAATGTTATATGATTGTTTTTTTCACAATTATAATGACCTTATACTTTTACATATGGTATGACATGATTTTATACATAACTATCAATTAAATACAAAACAAGGATATAAAATTATAGTGTATTTAGAAGAATAGGTACATAGTATGAAAACATGAAACTAAAATAAAACATTATTTTATTAATCTACATAATTAACTCATAACTCTATTTTAGATACTATATCTGTAGGGGATAAAATGGGGAATACATAAATAAAAGGGATGAGCTAAAAATCCATATACTTGAATAAAAATAGGAATAAATCATATCACATGAGTTTGACGGAATAACATGATAATATAAAAGGAATGGATCATGAATAAACTTGTGGAAAAATAATTCATTGAACATGGAATAAATATAATTATGGAAATATTGGAATGTAAGAGAAATATATAGCATGAAATAAACATGATTCAAAGCTAACAACTAAGACTATATCACATGGTGGACAAAGTCCCATAATAGATTATGTTTACTCTCTAATCCCATAAATAATGTCACATGGGACTATAAATTGCCCAATTAATTTGATTGATATCTAGGCACTCCCATAAAAACATGTTCATTCATATTTTTCCCCATTTGTAATTAAATATAAGGAATAACATAACAGTTACCCAAGGAATGAAATGGGTTACGTATTCATGTTTTTATGCATAAAAAGGGTGTATCAAAGTCACATCCATGAAAGAATGAGCTTAATCATTTCTAGAAAATCATAAAGTACCAAAAATAAGAATAGATAATTAATGATGATGTACAAATGAAGTGAATACATCAAAACAAATTTTTTATGAAACTTTATAAATGATCATCATTAGTGTGGTTTAAATGAAATTATTAAGGATTATTTAATGAGTAAAAATGCACAATTGTTTTCTATAAAACTATTAATGAACTAAAATTGCTTTCCATGAAAAAATGAGAGATACTATAAAATTATTGATGTATTAAAATAGTTTATTGGGTTTATTTGAAAAAGGGTATTAAATGTTGAAGTTCCCTTTAATCGATCATTCTTGCTAGGAGGAATTGAAAAGGGAACCTTTTGAAACATGTTATTCATCATCAATAAAGGTTTAATTGAGATACATAAATATGTTTGGTAAATATAAATAGAATATTATATATTTATATTATAATAATTTAAAATTACTTTTGGGAAAAGAGAGAAAAAGAGTGACCCCATGGTAATTTGGATGTTCGGAGAGATATCTTACCTTATGTCTGAATGATTTCTGCACAAGCACTTAATATCCTAGATAATCAAATTTGATTAATTAATTACACAATTCAAAAACTATTATAAATTTATTTTATTTATTATAATTTTATCAAATTAACTTATGGTCATTTCCAAGGGTAATAAGGTTAAATGTCGTCGTTTCGGAAGTGTTTCTTTCATGGTTTCATGGTCGGGTTTCATATATTTATTTATGGAATTTATTGTAAAATGGGAATAATTATTTGATTGTGAAATTATATGGTAATAATGAAATTATATAATTCTAAATGGTCTTGTATATAATTTTGTTTTATGGTATGGGGATAATTCATTTAATAAAACATTAATGATAAATGTTTAGTTTATTTTGGCCATTTTTTTGACCATCACGAACAGATTTTGTTTTATTTAATATTATTCCGATAAATTACTTCCAAATCAAAATAAAATTTATAATATACATAATAAAATCCATTTTAACCGTAATTATGGTGGTATGACACATCATGAAGGCAATAATGGAAAATAAAACTCATCATCCACATAGACGACAAACTAACATGTCACATAAATGTTTTTAATGTTTAGAATAAAAGGATACTAAATTGGATTAGAAATAATAAAATAGTAGTATGTATGTTATACTGGAGTTTTCATGCCACATTGGATAGGTTATGTGAGGAGAGGATAATAAAATAAAATAAATTTAAAAGAATGATTGAGGATTTCACCTCTTGAATGTCGTCTCCTAGAGAACCTCTTTAAGGCACATGGTTGTGGTCATTTGGTAGGACTAGAAACACTATAAATTGGGTAATAGTAATTGGAATTTAATGAGTAAATATTGAAAATCTACAAGTCATAGAATGTTTTAGGAGAAGGACGAGTGAGGGATGGTATTTATAGGGGAGGAGGGGAGTGTTTCTTATTCTTATATTCATTGGATTATTATTTTCCCTTTTTAGTATCAATAGTGTTGATTAACATGACTAAATACAATAAATAGGTATGTAGAGTTCTAGATAATGGGTTCTTACATCATCTATTACTAAAAAATTCTTGTATTTATCATATATTGTAAATTACTATATTTCACTATTCACCAAAAATTTAACTATTTTAGAAATAATCCAAAACTATTCCCTAATTGTTTTGATGAATAGATTTAAAAAATATACTTAATTTTAGGAAAATAATATCATAAATATGAGAAATTTAATTTTTAAGTGAAATCATCATTTATTCAAAAAATATCGATTATAATCGATTTTATGACCATTTTAAAATTTAATTAATACCTCATAAAATTATCTTCTTGTAATAATACAACAAAAAACTAATTTATGTGTTTATTTTATTAATATAAATTTTCTTTTGAGTCATTATATTAATTATAAAATTGTATATAAACATTTACATTTTACAAAAATATTAACACTTAATTTATCATTTTAAAACCATTTATTTACTTATACCAATATATCATATTTTCATTTATAAGATAACATAATTTTATTTATAATTTCATAGGTGAGTTTAATATTCTAATGGCTAGATTACTATTCCTAATGGACAGATTACTATTCATACAGTCATATTACTATTCCAACTGTCAGGTTACTATTCCAATGGTATAGGTTCTTTAATTTATATAAATACAAATTTTTTCATTTATTCATCATTAACATTAATATTATATTTTGGTAACATATTTTCATTTTCAAAATGAATATTATATTATTAACATTATTTTTTATTTCTGTAGATTTTTTCATGAGTGTGGTCATTCAACAGGATCAAGAAGATCTAAATATTCTAATTCCTAATATTTTATTTTATATTTATTATCCCACTATAATATTTTAAATTTTTATTAGTTTTTTATAACTAAATTATAATGTTTTTATTGGGATCTCTATGTGATGTATGATCTTAATGAAATAATTATAAGAACGAAAATTTTATTGATTAAATTATGGGTTGTTACATTTATCCCCCATTATGAACTTTTAACCTAGAAATTTCATTTTACATACAAAGGTGAGAATATGTGAGGGTACTTATCCATCATCACTTCCTCTAGTTCTCGTGTTTCTTCTTCGTACTTATGATTCCTCAATAGTACATTGACCAGGTGAGTATTCTTGTTCCATATAAATTTATCTCTATGGTGCAAGATCTTTACCAGCTTTTCCTCATTAGAGAGATAATTTTACAGTTTTCCCAAAACTGAGTTATGTACATGTGATGGATCTAGAATGTACTTATTTAATAGTAATACAAGGAATACATAATTTTCAAGAGACATGGATGTTGGGAGATCATGTCGATGTTGAATAGCTCTGACATGATCATGAATCTTGAAGGGTCCGATGTACCTAGGACTTATCTTTCCAATCTCCCAAAATCTCATGACACTCTTACATGGTGATACTTAGGCGAATAACTTGTTACCTACCTCAGAATCTAGGTCCAATTGATGATTATCAGTATAGCTCTTATGAAGACTTTGGGTAACCCAAATATATTGTTGCGTGGTCTTCAAATTTTCTTCCATTTCCTTGGACATTTCAGGTCCTGGGTACTTATGTTCTCCAACTTCATCTACTATTCTACATTTCTTCCCATAAAGGGATCCATATAGATCTATTAAAATTATTTTGTGGAAATTGTTATCACAAGAGAAAATAACATGTGGAAGACATTGATCCCATCCTCCTTTGAAGTCTGTTGATTATACTCTCAACATGTATGTTAGTGTATGAATAGTCCTCTAAGATTGGCCATCAGTTTGGAGGTGATATTTCATACTGATGTTTAGACCGTCTTTTAGAGCATGTTGAAGACTTTTCCATAATTTTGAGGTAAAACTATGATCATGATTAGAAATAATCGATAATGGTACTATTTATAGCCTCATCATTTCTTTGATGTATATTCATGAATGTTGGTCGAGTGATAAGTCCCATCGAATCAAAATAAACTGATCTTTCTTGGTAATATGATCCAAAATTATTTATATATTGTTATTTCTTGTGTATATCTTCAAAAGTGCAGTGAAAATGTCAATCGTGATGTTTTCTCATTTCTATAAAGGTATTGGTAATGGTTGCATCGTCCCCAAAGAATTTTTCATTTTATAATTCACTTTACAATAGACAAGGAACTTTGATCTATATTCAATTTTCTCTTTCATCGTATTGTCCCACTAACAGTTATCTCCAAGAGATCGATACTTCTTTATGTTCCTTGGGTTAATAGAGAAGGGTGAGCTATATGTATCACTCAAAATATTCTTCCTTTTATCTATATTGGATGGTACATAGAGACATTAACCTAATCTTATATCATCTTCATAATCAGTTTTTAACTTTAAGGATATTCCCTTTCTAATTTCTTTAATCATTTTCTGAATTTCCCCATCATCTCTTTGAGCATCATTTATCTTTTCTAAACTAGATGTTTGAGAAATAATTTGTTAATAGAATGATTATGTACCATACTTTATGATTATAATTTTCAACCTTTTAAATTATAAAAATATAAGATTCTTCTAAATTCTAATCATTGTTATAGTTATATGATGTTTTCCATATGGAGAATATTCCAATTTATTTTCATTACCAGGATGGTAGTGGATTGAGTAGTCATAATCCTTTATAAGATATGACCATTTTTTCCAGTGCATATTAATATGATTCTATCAATATATATATTTTAAGATCTTTTGATTAGTATATATCTCACACATCTCTCATAGTGATAGTGCCACCAGGTTTTCAATGAAAAGATCACAAATACTAATTCCAGATCATTCGTGGGATATTGTTTCTTGTGAACATTAAAATTTATTAAGGCGCATGGTATCACTATAGATTTTTTATGTAGTACATAGCTAATACCTTATTTGAAGCATCTATTTATAACAAGAATTATTCCCCACTTGTCAGTAGTGTAAGTACTAGTGCAATTATAAGATTCTTTTTCTACTCATTGAAGTAGTTTTTTCATTCACCAGTCTATGAAAAATTTTATCCCTTCCGAATCAGCTTCGTTACTGTGTTTTAAAATCAGGAGAATTTACTAAAAAAATAATCAAAAATACCTAGATAGACTATGGAAACCATGGATCTATATTATAGATACTGGTCTGGGAAACTACCCAATTTACATTATTTTAGACGGGCCCACAATTAATCCTTTGCTGATGGTAATACACCCTGAAAATTATAAACCCTTCATGCAAAACTCACTTTTACTCTACTTTTCCTATAGCTTCTCACTTCACAATGTATTTATCATAGTATTCTGAATCTCCCCATGTTCCTCCTTTCTTTTGGAGTATATATGAATATCATCTATAAAGATAACCCTGAATTTTTTGAGGTAATCTACATAGAATCTATTAATCAAGTCCATGAAAATTTCTTCTTCATCAGTGAGTCTTAATTGAATCACTATGAACACATAGTTTACATACCACATTCTAAAGGAATAATTAAGAATATCTTCATTCTAGACCTTTAATTGTTGATATCATGTTTGAAGTTCATCCTTAAATAAATACATGTCCCTGATTAATTGATTAGACAAGTCATCTATCCATGGTAGAGGATAATTGTTCGCAGTCATTATTTTTTTTATCTCACATTAATAATTTTAGAGGTGCATTGATCCATTTTTCTTCATGATGATGAGGACTGGCACACCCCATAGTGAAGCAATAGGGCATATAAAACTATTTACCAGATTCTCGTGTAACTACATCTTCAGTTCTTCCAATTTAATGGGTTCTATTCTATAAGGATTATTGATATCAAATGAAATCTAGGTATAAGAACAATTTATATATTGACCTACCATTCAAGAGGAAGGCCATGAAACACTTCAGGGAAAACATCATTCTAATCCCTCACAATGGGCATGTCATCGAGCATGAACCTCTCCTCTATATCAATCATTTAATCTAGATATTTTTTCTCGTAAGGCCATAATATCCACAATTGAGACAATGATTATGAAAAAGAATCATCTTCCATATTGCACTTGTAGATACCCAAAGCTTGACGTACATGGACATTACTTTACTTTTTCTGAATACTTAGTACATAACAAAAACAGATACACAAGGACTGTAATAGTTTAGTGTCTTTGGAAACTCAGAATATAATCTTCTAATCATGGTGAAAGATCTTCAACATCTCCCATAATGATCTTCCCCCTTTTTTTTACCTAAAACCTTTCCTTCTATCCTGGAGAAAAGAAAACATAAAAGGGGTGAGCTCAAATGCCCAGTAAGGGTAAACATAGAGAACATAAAACAATCCAGAATCATTTGAATGCAAAAACTTGAACATAAAATCTAAACATCAAAATCTTGAGCAAAGAGATTAAACTTGGAAGTACGTAAGGCATATATCATAAGGGAACATAAATCATGATAAAATATTATGGGAATAAAACATGTAATTTTGGCATCCATTAAGCACATGTAATGATTTCCATAGTAGCCAAGGCATTGCAACCAAGACCATCTCAGTGGACAAAGTCCCTTTCTGAATCGAGTTCACTCCTCATTCCAGTTCTGTAATATAGAACCAGATTATCTTATCATTCTAGCCATGTCTATCTCATGAGATATAAATCTCTACCCAATTCATTGAAGTGAGATATAGGTCCCACCGATCTCATAATGAAATCATTCTTACTTGTGCCACAAAATAAACATTCATAACCCAGTAAATAAAATGGGTTTCATAAACATCATCCCATCATCACATAATCTATATAAAACAAATGGATATCATTTCATAATAATAAAATTGAAACCATTTAAATCATAGAGACATGGTATTTGAAACATACACATATGAAATAATGTCATCTTAGATGAAAAATGGTTTTGATAAAACACTTGAAATGAATTCTTGAGGAAAATATCCTTTTTTCTTCAAAATCATTCTCTTTTCACAAAAATGTTATGAAATTTTAAAAGAAATGGATTTTTTTGAAAATAGTCATGAAATATTTTGGAGGAAGCTTCATGGAAATAAGTCTTTATAAAACCGTAAACATATGTTCACACCGTATAAGTTAAAAAAACATTATTCTCGTACTTTTGCTGGAAAATCCAAAAAATACCTTGTAACGTAAACAAAAGAAAGATTCCTTACATACCATGTAGTAAAAGTCAAAAATGGGTAAAAATGAATTTAAACATACATGAAAACATTTTTAGAAAACAGGGACATGGATGATAAATATAACCCCAATAAATACTTATGAATAAGCAATCTCGGATAAAAATGAGATTGCAAAATTATCCCTTACCATAGGTCTGATATGCTTCGTACATATCCAAACCTACTGTATAATGATTTAAATAATGTCATTGACTTTTTAAAGAATCGTATTCATTGTTATTATATCATATATGGTTCACTTATGACTTTATATTACCCTTTGTTTTGTAAATTCATGTTAAAGTAGCGTTTTGGGTAAAATCGTTTCATTTGTCGTTCGTGTTTTAAATTGTAATTATTCTTATGATTACATAGATCATGATTGCATACATCCAGAATGTAAAACATGATTCATATATAATATATATTTAGAATATAAATATATATAATGGATCGGTAAATGGAAAGAAATACACCGTTCATGGAGACGGTTGGTCGTACGTACGCATGAACGTTGTTTTCGTTTCCTTGTTGAATTGAATGGATTTAAGTAGATGACATAAATATATATATATATATATATATACATAAATCCAGTAGCATTATTATGTCATATATTTCATGATTACTTATTATATATACTTTATAATCATTCTTTAATGGTTATCACGGAAAGTGAATCTCACCGCGTCATGGAGACAGTATTCCGTACGTACGCACGAGCGATGATATCATTCCCATGATCGTTGAATTGTATTAAAGTGTATGTATAATATTACAGAATAAATATCACTTTAAAATAATCATATATATTCAGTACTTTCACCATTATACCCATCCAAGTAAGGTGGTGGTGGAAAATAGATTAAACCATGACGTGGAGATGGTATTCCGTATGTACGCACGCGCGGTGATTTCGTTTTCCGTAGGATGGGTAGATGGTGAGATATGTTTGTTTCATAAATATAATAACATATCAGTATATGATTGATACTGGTGTTATTACTTGATAATGAAACAACTAATTAAGAATAAGTGGAAGAAGAAATAAAGTTGAATGAATCGGTAACGGACATTACCTCTTCTTTGAAGAGCCTCTTTGAGACCTCCTCCTAGGGCACTAAAATTGGTCTTTGAAGAAGGCCAGGACCTCTAGGATGTTTCTAGGGAAGTGGATAAGAAAATTTGGCAGGGTTTGGCCGATCATGAAGGATCAAAGTGGTGTGAGGAAGAGAGGGAGGAGGTGCCCTTTTATAAGGGAGGAGAGGGGAACCTTTGGAAAAATAAAAAATATTATTTTATTATAAAGTCATATTCAGTTTTTAATAGATCACAATTGATTTATTTCAATTCTAATGTGGGTATGGGTCGAAAGCCTCTCATACAATAGAATTTAGACAATTTTAGGTATCAATGTTAACCTTATCATTTAGATTTAACTTTATGTTAAATAATTTTTCTTTTACCGTGTCTTCTTGTTTTCTTACACTATAAGGTTAATAAACATACAATAACAAGCCAAAAGAACCCCAAGTTTATTATTATTAATATATATAACCTTATGAAAATAATTTGGCCGAAACTCAGATTTTTAGTAATAAAATAACAATTAATAATATAATAGTTTTTGAACAAACGATTTTATGTCAATTTTGACACTATTTGGTAATTGATTTTTGTGAAAATTATAACAGAATTATTAGTTTGCAAAAAGGTAACTAAATCAATAATAACATGTCTTATTAACCTATAAAATTATTGTAATTCATAAAAAGTCTCAAATTACATTTATTGGGGTATTTATAACATCAATTGTGTCAATATTTCATTAATAAGATAATTAGTTCATCATCATTGTTTCATAAATAAATTAAATTATTTAATGTCTGAAAATTATAAATAAAATACCATTATGTAGTAAATATCTTCAGATTTCTAATGAATATTTATAGTCGAATATATCTTATGTATAACCCTATATTAAAAATGATTTACTTATTAAACTTTGATTTTAACTATTTTAACCCTTCTTTAAATAAATTAATATTAAATGTCCTAATATAATCCAAGTGGGCCTAAATGGTCATATTTTATTCCTAAGGTTGTTATTTATCAAATTAAACTTATCCAATAGAATTAGGACATGTTTCAGGGTAATAAATATTATTTTTATCCTTAATTATCCTATTTACTTTTAATCGTGGTAAATAAAAGTAAAAAGTTACTATTCACCAAAAATTATTTCCATCTCATTGAACCACATTTTAGTCCTTGATATTAACCGTGTCTCTCATATTTTTGAAATTTAATTCACATAAATGTTAAAATTAATTGAAATAAAAAAAAGACAGTTTTTTAACTACCACTAAGTGGTTTCACTATTCATCGAAAATTAAAGTTTTTCAGAAAAATACCAAAAATTCAGCCTAAGGATTATTTGATATTCCAAATTCAAAATATATGTCTTTTTTTAAAAATTCATAACATATAGGTGGCATTAATTGATTTAAAATTTAATTCCCGTTATCAAAACAAATATTGTGTTTTTATGAAACAAAAACAATCAAAAGATTGATACTTGTTTATATCAAATTTCAATGTGAAATTAATTCCAATGAACCACATTGTATTAAATGGTAAAAATATATTCTAATTACACTTTAAAACCAATTAAAAAGATAATCTAACCATATAAATTATTGCGATGAAAAAAGTTGTTTTTAATTAAAATATAGCGTGTTTTGACTATTCATTAAAATATGAAAGTTATCAGAATAATATGAAACATTTATCCAAAGTAAATTTTTATATCCTGATTTCAAAGAAGAATTTAATTTTGTCAAATTGAACTTATAGACATGTCAAAAACAAGATTTAAGGTGGGTGCTTCATCAAAAGGCGGGAAGACAGCAATTTTTTAAAAATACATATTTTACACGAAACATTTATTTTGTTCTCATACCATATTCTAGAAAATGTGTAAGATAAATAATAATGTTATAAAATTCAAAATGTAGTTAATACTATTCATAACGGCAAGTCCATAATTATATTATAACAATATATCGTTGTTTACTAAAACCTGGTATTGCGTACAACACAAGCTATCGAGGAAGGTCGCGATTGCGTGTAATGCAAGCCAAGGCAGGGTTGCGTGTTGTGAAAGACTCCTCCATTGATTCATATAACAGAATCCAACCATATTTCATTTATACATTGAATATATATGTATACACTCAATGTTTCAAAGAATAACTACTATCAAAATTGTGTGTAACATGATCCAAGAATAGTGTTGTGTATACAGCAAGCTCATACAGTGTTGCATATAGCGCAAAGAAATCTTGTTCTAGATTACAACACAAGACATCAATGAAATTAAAAGAATAGTTTTCATAAAATCTCAGGGTGTTACATTCTACCCCCTTAAAATGAATTTTTCCCTCGAAATTTGTCGGGGTTATAAATCGTTTACTATTTATAGAAACCCACATCATAAAAAGGAATACTAAAACATAATTTTAAAAACTAAATTATGAAATGTAACGATTACCCAAAGAAACTCATCACTGGGTTTCCATATAGGAAAACATAGGTTAAAATAGGGATATGGAAGAAAAATAGAACCATCATGTTCTTATGGAGAGTGGTAGAGAACATGGCTATGAAAAAGCCATCAATCACAAAGCCATAGATTTGTGATGATCTAAGGTACCATCTGATTAATCGGATATAAGGGAACTATGATAACATTTCTGGTTTTCAAGATCATTTCCCTAAAGTTGATGACATTTGAATTAGAAGAAATACTTTCATGATTTTGGTACAGTCTCACCGTTGGTCGTTCTTTGGACAATTTCCACTTCATCTCTTAAAGAAATGAAGTTGAATTTGTCATTCGTGAAGTGTTAGCAGATCATGTGATAGAATGATGGGTCATTCCATCTGTCTCAAAAAAAAGGTTAATTAAGTTATACATAAGTCCATCTATAGTGAGATTAATAAAATATGGTTCCTAAAATGGACTTATACTTCATATATCATACTGCTTAATATAATAAAACTAGTTTCTACTAAACAGGGACTTCCTATAGGCCAGTGGTAAGCGATAAAGGCCAGTCGCACTTCGGTTGTGGGTTCGATTCCAACAGCCTTGTCCGACGCGATGGGCTGTCTCCCATACTGCAGTTTGTCCTTTTTCTAAAACTACATTACTATAACATCCTATCAATAATGTTGAACAAACTTCTATTGTTAAAGAATACTAACTTATGTCCAACATAATCCATTCCAATATTTGGGATTATCTATAATACTGTAGTCCACTCTCATATTATAGTGAAAATGATTACATGACATTTCATATAGAAAGCATGTTAATACCATTGTTGATCCCCATATATCATAAGATATGTCTTTTTGGTCACATTCCAAACATTCGAAGGCCTTAATCATGTATTCTCTTGAAAAATGAATACCCATTGAACCTTAGTGAAAACATGAGTGCAGTTAAAAGTTAACACTTTCCACATACCAAAATCTTAAAAATTCTATATACTCAACCCATGATATCACTTAGTCTTATATCAATCATGAGCTCATGAATACTGTCAAACATTTTATTTTCTCCTTATCCCCTCATTATGAACATATCATCTGATTTCCAAAATATTTGAATCACATTCCATGGTTACCGGTACCATAAAATTATTGAAAACCACAATAGACTAATACAAAAACATTATAATACACCATAAAAGTACCTCAACAACATTATTCTTGAATACCAATGCATAAACACTTCAATCCATCCTCTTCAATGATTTTCCTGGAATAAGTGATTCCTTGATTTAGAAGTAACTTTTTAGGTCTGGGCATTGAGTTTGGTAATGCCCATGTTCTCCACAAATAAGACATTGACCTCCCTAACAGTTTGTCACTATATGACACTTTTCTCCACACAGATAACATATGTCCCTCCATTTGAGGTATTCCTCAAGGTTCTTCTTCCCTTCTTTAGAAATCTCAATCTTCTTTTATTTATTCTCCTCAACATGCAAACATGCATATAATTTTATCTTCCTCTTATTTGATAAATTAGGAATACCACTAAATTTCACCTTGTTAATCATATATCGCGATGGCTGGTTTGGAATAATCACAATATCTTCCTCTCTAGGCATTACACAATTTTATTGCTCATAGTCACCAATTTGTCCATTCGATTCAATGTTAACTGAATTCCTTCTGGTTCCCTCCATTGACTAAAACACAAAAAGAATTCTGTGAGGGGAAAAAATAATACAAGGAAAATAACATAATCAAGGGGGATTACCTTCGACATCTAACATCTTAGGTTTAATTCTAATATCGTTACTGTAATTCTAGGACTATAACCTATACTTATACTTAACCTTAGGGACATCCTTAGAAATACCTTAGAAATATTTCTAGGGATCTCATTATAGTTTTTGCATCCTTGTTTCCAAAGGTTGACTAAAACTTTCCTCTAATACCAACTATAGAGACCCAAAGTTTGACGTACATGGACATTACATTACTTTTTTGGAATACTTAGTACATAACAAAAACAGACACACAAGGACCATAATAGTTTAGTGTCTTTGGAAACTCAGAATATAATCTTCTAATCATCGTGAAAGATCTTCAACATCTCATATAAAGATCTTCCCCTTTTTTACCTAACACCTTTCTTTATATCCTGGGGAAAAGAAAACATAAAAGGGGTGAGCTCAAATTCCCAGTAAGGGTAAACATATAGAACATAAAACAATCCATAAACATTTGAATGAAAAAAACTTGAATATAAAATCTAAACATAAAAATCTTGAGAAAAGACATGAATCTTGGAAGTACGTAAGGCATATATCATAAAGGATCATCAATCATGATAAAATCGCATGGGAATAAAACATGTAATTGTGTAATCTATTAAGAACATGTAATTATTTCCATAGTAGCCAAGGTATTGCTGCCAAGACCATCTTAGTGGACAAAGTCCATTTCTGAATCGAGTTCACTCCTTGTTCCAGTCCTATAATACTGAAACGGATTATCTTACCATTCCAAGAATTTCTACCTCATGAGATATAAATCTTTACCCAATGCATTGGAGGGAGATATAGGTCTCACCCATCTCATAATGAAATCATTCTTACTTGTGCCACAAAATAAACATACATAGCCCAATAAATAAAATGGGTTTCATAAACATCATCCTATCATCACATAATACATATAAAAGAAATGGATATCATTTCATAATAAGAAAATTGAATCCATTTAAATCATAGAGACATGGTATTTGAAACATAAACAAATGAAATAATTTCATCTTAGATGAAAAATGGTTTTGATAAAACACTTGAAATGAATTCTTGAGAAAAATATCCTTTCTTCTTCAAAATCATTCTCTTTTCAAAAAAATGTTATGAAATTTTAAAAGAAAAGGATTTTGTTGAAAATACTCATGAAATATTATGGATGAAGCTTCATGAAAGTAAGGCTTTATAAAACCGTAAAAATCCGTTCACGCCGTATAAGTTAAAAAACATTCTTATCGTACTTTTGCCGGAAAAGTCAAAAAATACCTTGTAACATAAACAAAAGAAAGATTCCTTAAATACCATGTAGTAAAAGTCAAAAATTGTTAAAAAGGACTTTAAACATACATGAAACCATTTTTATAAAATAGGGATATGGATGATAAATATAACCCCAATTAATACTTACGAATAAACAATCTCGGATAAAAATGAGATTGAAAAATTATCCCTTACCTTAGGTCTGATATGCTTCATGCGTATACAAAACTCCTGTATAATGATTTAAATAATCTCATTGACTTATTAAAGAATCATATTCATTGTTATTATGTCATATATAGTTCACTTATGATTTTATATTACCCGTTCTCTTGTAAATTCATGTTAAAGTAGCGTTTTGAGTAAAATTGTTTCATTTGTCGTTTGTGTTTTAACTTGGAATTACCCATATGATTACTTAGATCATGATTACTTACATCCAGAATGTAAAACATGATTCATATATAATATATATTCAGAATATACATATATATAATGGATCGGTAAATGGAAAGAAATATACCGTTCATGGAGACGGTAGGCCATACATAAGCATGAACGCTGTTTTCGTTTCCTTATTGAATTGAATGGATTTAAGTATATGACATAAATATATATATACATAAATACAATCGAATTATTATGTCATATATTTCATTATTTCTTATTATATATACTTTATAATCATTCTTGAATGGTTATCATGGAATGTGAATCTTACCGCGCCGTGGAGACGGTATTCCGTACGTACGCACGAGCGATGATATCATTCCCATGATCGTGGAATTGTATTAAAGTGTATGTATAATATTACAGAATCAATATCACTTTACAGTAATCATATATATTCATTACTTTCACCATTATACCCATCCAAGTAAGGTGGTGGTGGAAAATAGATTACACCACAGCGTGGAGACGGTATTCCGTACGTACGCACGTGCGGTGATTTCATTTTCCGTAGGATGGATAGATGGTGAAATATGGTTGTTTAATACTTATAATGACATATCATTATATTATTTATACTGATTTTATTACTTGATAATGAAACAACTAAAGATGAAGAAGGGGAAGAAGAAATAAAGTTGAAAGAATCGGTAACGGACATTACCTCTTCTTTGAAGCGCCTCTTTGAGACCTCCTCTTAGTGAAATACAATTGGTCTTTGAAGAAGACCAGGACCTCTATAATGTTTCTATGGAAGTGGAGAAGAGAATTTGTCAGGGGTTGGCCGAGCTTGAAGGCTCAAAGTAGTGTGAGGAAGAGAGGGAGGAGATTCCCTTTTATAAGGGAGGAGAGGGGCACCTTCGGAAAACCTAAAAATATTATTTTTTTATAAAGTCATATTCGGTTTTTAATAGCAAAAAATTGATTTATTTCGAATCTAAGGTGGGTATGGGTCGCAATCCTCTCATGAAATATAATTTAGACAAGTTTAGGTATATATATTAACCTTATCATTTAGATTTAACTTTAAGTTAAATAATTTTTCTTTTGTAGTGTCTTCTTGTTTTCTTACACTATAAGGTTAATAAACTTTCTATAACAAGCCAAAAGAACCCAAAGTTTTTTATTATTAATATATATAACCTTATATAAGTCATTTGGCCGAACCTTATATTTTTAAGAATAAAATAAAAATTAATAATATAATAGTTTTTTAAAAAACTATTTCATGTCTATATTGACACTATTTGGTAATTGGTATTTGTGAAACTTATAACAGAATGATTGGTTCGAAAAACGTTAACTAAATAAATACTAACATATCCTATTAACCTATAAAATTATTTGAATTCATAAAAAGTCTAAAATTACATTTATTTGGGTATTTATAACATCAATTATGTCAATATTTCATTAATAAGATAATTACTGTATCATCATTGTGTCAGAAATAAATTAAATTATTTAATGTCTAAAAAATATAAATAAAATACCATTATGTATAAAATATCTTTATATTTATAATGAATATTTATAGTCGAATTTATCTTATGTATAACCCTATATTAAAAATGATTTACTTATTAAACATTGATTTTAACTATTTTAACTCTTCTTTAAATAAATTAATATTAAATGTCCTAAAGTAATCCAAGTGGGCCTAAATGGTCATATTTTACTCCTAAGGTTGTTTTTAGTCGAATTACACTTATCCAATAAAATTAGGACATGTTTCAGGGTAATAATAATATCATATTTACTCTTAATTATCCTATTTACTTTTAACCATGGTAAATTCACCGAAAATTATTTTCATCTCATTGAAACACATTTTAGTCCTTGATATTAACCGTGTCTCTCGGATTTTTGAAATTTAATTCACAGAAGTGGTAAAATTTAATTAAAATTAAAAAAGTTAGTTTTTTAACTACCACTATGTGGTTTCACTATTCATCAAAAATTGAAGTTTTTTCGAAAACTACCAAAAATTAAGCCTAAGAATTAATCGATATTCTGAATTCAAAATTTATGTCTATTTTTTCAAATTAATAACATATAAGTGGAATTAATTAATTTTAAATTAAATTCTCGTTATCAAAACAAATAGCGTGTTTTTAAGAAACAAAAACAATCAAAAGATTGATACTTGTTTATATCAAATTTCAAAATGAAATTAATTCCAATGAACAACATTGTATTAAATAGAAAAAATATATTCTAATTAAAATTTAAAACCAATTAAAAATATAATCTAACCATATAAATTATTGTGATGAAAAAATTTGTTTTTAATTAAAATATACCGTGTTTTTACTATTCATTAAAATAGGAAATTTATCAGAATAATATGAAAATTTTATCCAAAGTAAATTTTTATATCCAGATTTCAAAAAAGAATTTTATTTTATCAAATTGAACTTATATACATGTCAAAAACAAGATTTAAGGTGGGTGCGTCATCAAAAGGCGGGAAAACTGCAATTTTTTAAAAATACATATTTTACACGAAAAATTTATTTTGTTCTCATACCATATTCTAGAAAATGTGTAAGATGAATAATAATGTTATAAAATTCAAAATGTAGTTAATTCTATTCATAAAGGAATGTCTATAATAATATTATAACAATATATCTTTGTTTACTGAAACCTGGTATTGCGTACAACACACGCTATCGAGGAAGGTCGTGATTGTGTGTAATGTAAGCCAAGGAAGGATTGTGTATTTTGGAAGACTCCTCCATTGTTTCATGTAACAGAATCCAAACATATTTCATATATACATTGAATATATTTATATATATACACTCAATGTTTCTTAGAATAACTACTATAAAAATTGTGTGTAACATGATCCAAGAATAGTGTTGTGTATACTGTAAGCTCATACAGTGTTGCATATAGCGCAACACAATCTTGTTGTTGCTTACAACACAAGACATCAATGAAATTAAAAGAATATTTTTCATAAAAGATCTGGGTGTTACAACACTTTTATAGAATGAGGGGATTCCTTGATATGTGAATTGTGATATCCCTTTCACAATATTTGATGTTGGATATGTATAAAGATCACATATCCATTTCAAATATAGCATAAAACTCCACTAAAGGAAGAAAGAAGAGATATTTTGGGATGTTATTTACAAAAAAATAACCTAGTATGAGTTTTATACATTAGATATTGTAATTTCCCCATATATTTTTCTCACACATAACTCAACCTTCATATTTTGAGATGGTATTTGAATAGATCAACTACCATTGTTATATTTGAATGAATTCATAAAATCAGAATCAAATAGTAATTTATCTATTAACGAATGAATAAGTAGTGTACCTTTCACCATGTCATTATCGGGATCCACATCATTTGTAGTGATATAATATACCCTTCATTTCTACCATGGAGGTTTTTATTGTTGGTTTACTCCTAAAACCCCCATCTCTGGTCATTGAATCGCATAATTCCATTGTTTTTTGAAGTTAAAACACTTTAATATGGACTGGGTGATGATCTAATACTTCCATTATTTTTCTACTTTTTTGGTATTATTCATATCGCTTCCTCAATAATTATCCTGATGCGCCTCTCTTCCAAATTTGATGCAACTCCCATTTCCTTTTAGATTGTTCCAGGGATTATTCTTCCCATGGTTTTGACATGTGGGATGTCATGTTTTTGTTCCATCATGAGATTTATCTTTTTTTCACCCATATTGGGCTTCATTTTCCTCTTTTTATATCCAATACTATTAGACCACTGAGAGTATCCAATCTCTATCTAAATCATTAAGGAACATTATAAAATCTCTTCGTAACTGTCAAAGTCTGGAATTATTATTAATTATCAAACACATAGCTCTAATCCACAATATAAGTGATCCGTATTGATTACAATTTTAATGAAAATCTATGGGCTTTTCATGAAATCCTTGTAATGTTTGACTCATTTTCCATGATAATTCACCTTCATTTTTTCTTCAGTATATGCAACTCACTCTCTATTATAAGATATAGAGTTTAGGTAAAATATTTATTGAAAAATAATTTCTTGAATCATTCCTAATCCATGGAATCAATTTCCTCAATATATTTTTTTGGTATGACTAATTTACACCACTAATCATCTTCCCCATCAAAATGATAGACATTGAGTATGAATTTATTATCTTTTGAGCGTTGAAGGAGAGAGAATAACTTCTCAGTTGAGTTAATTCATTATTTCTAAATGAGGGAATCAAAAGATTCACTAAAGATAAGAGGATTCTTCATATAAATTATTCGAACAATACATTGTCTTTTTTAGGAGGATGGAGTTCCACATTATTCAATTTATTATTCATAAATTGATCCAGTTGAGCCAACACTTTCATTATGTTATGAGATACTATTCCAATCAAATTTGGAATACCATTAGGGAAATAATCACAATTCATATGACATTTGTTGTTGGGATGAGTTATCTTATATCCCACCATTGACATAGAAAAATAAATAAAATAAAATTATGGGGATTTAATACTTAGTTATTGAGCATATAAAAGGAAACGAAAATCTTGGAGGGAATAACATATAAATAAAAATTATATCCCAACATATTATTCCATAATTTTAAACATAGGTTATTCATAGTGATATAATTACCCCTAGTGTTATTAATAAATATTTTTATTCCTAACACCCAAATAAACATGATCTTTTTCTGATATAAAGTACATTGACCCAAGCCTTTTATACATGTTGTTACAAGATTTTAAGCATAATTATGCATGAAATAAAAACCAATTATCTAAAATTATATTTACATTATAATACTATGTATATGATAGGAAAATAAGAAAATAGAGTAAAAATAAATTTTATTAATCCCTATAATGAACCCATAACTCCCATATATCTAGTAAATATTCATAGGATAAACTATACAATACATAATAAAAAGGGGTGAGCTAAAAATCATTATAATCGAATAATTAAGGGAATAAAGCATAACACATGAGTTTGTAGGCGTATCATGATAACATAAAGGGCATAGATAATGAATAAACATGTGGAAGCATAACATATAGAAAATGGAATCATATGCTCATGGAGATATTAGACTGTTGTAAGAGAAATTAACATGACAAAAAAGTCAGTCAAAGATATATACTAAGACTATCTCCCATGGTGGAAAAAGTCCCATAATGGATTTTATTTATGACCTAATCTGATACGTGACATCTCAAGAGACTACAAATTACTCAATACATTAGAGAGAGATATCAGTGCACCCTTAATTATATGTTCATGCATATGTATTCCTCATAGAGAACCAAACATAAGGAATAAACATTATGGTTACCCATGGAAAGAAATGTTTTTTTAATCATCTCATAATGAATAACTAAAGGGTGTTTCAAAATGGTATCCATGAAATAAGGGATTAAATAATTTATTGAAAATAATAAATTAAAAAATTAGTCTATATCAATAATATTTATGTCCAACTGAATTAAATAAATGAAAATAGTGTTCATGAAATTTTAGAAATGAGCCACTTTAGTGCGGTTTATTGGAAAAGATTAAAGAGTATTTAAATAGGTAAAAAAGGATTTTTTTTAAACCAAAAATGAATTAAAATATTTTTTCCAGATAAGAATGTTATATTTCATAAAAATTTTGTTTCCATAAAATAATTTTTGGAGTGTACTTGAAAATTTGTATGAAATGGAGAAGTTCCCTTTAATCGGGCTTGTTTATCAAGAGGAATTGGGAAGGGAACCATATAAAACATGTTATATCCCTTAAAAGATAGATTAATTGAGATTAATTCATATTTTGAGTATTTAAACACAAAATATTAGTGAATTATATAATAATATTTTAGAATTACATTAGTACAAAGAAAGATAAAGCATAACCCAAAGGTAATTTGGAGGTTCGGTGAAATCCATTGCCTTATGTATGAATGTGTTCTGCACTTGAACTTAATGCCATCGATAATAAAATTTCATTCTTCAATTAATTAATTAAGAAAATATTAAACATGTTTTTTATTTATTATAATTTTATTTAGTTAAATTGTGGTAAATTTTATGAGTTATAACATATAATTTCGTCATTTTGGATGTGTTTTTTTCATGGCTTCATGGTTGATTTTAGTGTATTTAATTATGGAATCCCTTATGAAATTGGAATAATTATCAAAGAATGAAATTATATGATAGTAATTAAAATAAATATATTTAAATGGTCATATATATCATTTATTTGGTCTGAATATGATTCATTTTATAAATCATTAATGACAAATGTTTAATTGTTTTTCCAGTTTTCCCTACTATCATAATCTAATTTCATTTTATTTAATATTATGTCTATAAATTATTTGAAAAACAATGAAACAAGTTATAATATAATTATTAAAATATATTTCAAAAATAATAATTATTTTTTGTTTGGCCATTAAGGTGGTAATAAAAAACCTGTTATCCATGAAAATGACGAATCGATAGGTCACAGATGATGTTTTTATTTTTGGAATAAAATGAGAAGATATGAGATTGGATTATTGATATTATAGTAAAAATATAACATTATGTTATCTAGAAAATACTATATTATTCATGATACTTTGGATAAAAGAGGTTGATATAGGATAAGAAAATAAAATAAAATTAAAAGAGAAGGATTATGGATTTTTATCATGAATTTCGTCTCCTAGAAAACCACAATAAGAAACATGGATGTGGAATTTTTGTAGGAAAATAAGAAATAAATTGTATAGAAGAGGTTTGGTAAGTTAATTGCGTAGTTTATTGATAGTATACATGGCTTAGAAGGTTTGAGGATAAGGGGTGGTGAGGGGTAATATTTATAGGGGTGGAGATGGGTGTTTTTTGTTAATATATTTATTAGTTTATTATTTTAGGTCAATACTGTCAATCGTGTTGATTCCCATGAATATATAAATTAAATAGTAAAATTTATTTCGAGATAATGGGTTTCTAAAACATCCATACATCAAATATTACTCAAAATTCCATATATGTAGCTTATACCATAAATTACACTATTTCACTATTCATTAAAAATTTAACTATTTGTGAAAAATCCCAAAAATTTTCCCTAAGAGTTTTTCAGCATGTAGTTTTAAAAAATTGTCTTCATTTTATGTGTATAATATTTTAAATATGTGAAATTTAATTTTTAAATGAAACCATCATTTTTTTGTGAAATATCGATAATAATCTAATTTATGACACTTTGAAAAAATTAATTAAGGTCCCACTCATTATTATGTTTCCCTTATCCATGTTATAAATAAATATTTTAAGTAGGAGTATTAAATGAGATGTTCTTCAGGGGGAATATTTTGGAACATTCCCCAAATTATAATATTGTGTTCCAAGTTTCCAAATACCCTAAACTATTACGGACTTCGAGCATGCAGTTTTGTAATGTGTTGGATATTCATATAAAATGAATTAATATACATGTATGAGAAGTATGGGTTTCTATAAAAATCAGATGATTACTTTATGAGAACCGGATATATGGTAATATCTGGAAGTGGTTTTCTTGAATTCGAGAGGTACACTTTCTGGATGGAATATCTTTGTATTTTGTAGCAATGGCCCTAGAAATTATTGATATGGTACTCATGTTAAAGAAACCTAAGTCCATCTTAAAGGTGTGGAGTTTTCTCAGTTTTCAAAGTAATATCAGAGGTAGAAAAATTTCTAGGTTTAGGATTCATTTGAGAACCTATATTTGTAAATTGAAGCCATTTTCATGGACTAAGAAGTGTGAAAGAGCCTTCGAGGAGATAAGGTATTGGTTGACTAGTTCCCCTGTGTTGAGACTAATGGAGTAGGGTGTCAAGTTTGTAGTGTTTTTTATGCCTCCAGATCATGGATTAAATTTATTTTGATTCATATATAGGATGTGATTTCTTGATTAATATAGTAGACACCCCACAAATAGAACATCATGACCCCTGACATGGTGTTTTCAGTGGTATTCTTCACCTTAAAGATACAGATAATTTACCTTCAGTGTGGGAATTTTGTTATTTTCTCAAACCACCGAGGTATCAAGTATATCTTTACCTAGAGAGACCTTTCATATGAAAGAGGAATTTTATAGAGTTCCTCTATGAATATGTCATCAAGATAGTATAAAAACCCTCGAAGGGTGATGTCGTGGAAGATTCTCTTAGAAGGAAACCATGTTCTCACTTGATAGAGTAGGCATCAAATAAATTGGCCTTATCGCAGCTAACCCTGTAAGGGGAGATGGGGGAATCAAGTCTTTTAATTAGGGTTTTTGACTCCACAACCTCTTCATCATGTGATACAGGCTCAATTGGGTGACATTGATTGTAAATATCTTCATTACTAAATATTTTTATGAGATGAACCAGTTTACTTATTTGAAGGTACAGAACATGTTGTCATTTTCTAGGAATGAACAGTATTTCAAATCACATTGCATGGGGAGGTTTTGAGGGATCTTTATAAAATCCCATATAGGTACATCTGGGTTTGTAAAAAATGCACTGAGACCTTTACTAAGAGTTTTTATGGTATATAAAATAGAAGTTTTTTTCCAAGAATGTTCCTTGATGTCATACATATCAGTAGGTAAATGCTAAACATCATATACCAACAGGTTTGAATCAATATATTGAGATCCCAAAATGGAAGTGGGATGACATATCAATGGATTTTTTTAGTGGGATTCCATGTATAATGGGAGGCCAACACATTTTATGGGTGATTTTTTATCGACATACACACCATAAAACTTCTTTTCCATATGACTGTAATTTTACATGATATTTTTGACTATTTTTATGTATGGAATACTATTATACTTCACTATTTCATGAATATCATATTTTTTCATAATGATCATTTCACATCATGATTTTGGATATGATTGAAGGAGGATTTTGAGACCCATTAACAGATGAGCATGGTGTTTCACCCCCATATAGATGTCTAGTATGAGAAAACCTTCCATATTTTGGAAGATATGATCAGATCTTGCATGTTGTTCTTTAGATTGATATGGGAGGATCACGTACCATTTTTTGTGTACCTCCAATAACATCAATCACTCTAATTTCTTCATAGAACCATTCGAGGCACTATGAGGGAGTACCTATAAGTCACCCTGGTGTTGTTCTATGATTAGCATGACATCCCATGTTAGGCCAGAACCAGGGTTTCCTATGATGGGGAAGGTTTATGTGAATTTTGAGCATGTACAGATAGCTCAGAGATAGAAAAAACATTACATAGATTATATTTTTAGGCCTTTGGTTTTTTAGGAGAGATACAATGTTTTCTTAAGAGTCTCCCCATGACATGGATTTTAGAGGTTTGGTCAAATTAGAAATGTATCCTCGATGCTAATCGGTCCATTTGAAATTTTGTGTATGGTTATTTATTTTTCATACTTTTTTGCCTTACCCTCATAGTTGGACCATATTTATAACATATTTAATGTTTCTCAACTTAGGATATATATTTATAACCCACAACACATTATTGACTAGGGAGGGTTGGACATTGAGGATGTAGCTAAATTCTAAAAGAACTGAATGGTGATCATGGATTTTCATGATAGAATCCTATAAGGGAATAACATTCATACGGTTCATGTGATTTTCAGTATGGGAATGTAAAGGATAGATCCTAGGAGCATGAGAACCAAGTGTGGGATTGGTACCCACACCCTTGTCTTTAATTTGTTATTTTCGGGTAAAAATTCTTCAAGGTGGGGAGAATGTAACAACTCCATTTTTCATAATTTTATCATTTGAATATTTCTTTAAGTATCATGGTATTTTTCCTCAGATTTTACATTATGTGTTTGGTGTCTCATGACCCAAGAATTAGTATACAAAAAATAATATTAATATTAAATCATTTTTGAATATGTTTTAAAAATTAATGGGGTGTCTATTATTTGGAACAACATATGAAAAATATGAGACTTTTTTTTCTTGGAGAACATTTTGTATACCCAAGGTATGACATAAGGATTGTAAACTTTCGGCATTCCATGTAGGGAAGTATTTTTAAGGTTTGTTAAATAACTTAAATTGTTTAATTTTTTTAATTTTTTTATTGCTCGCCCTATCCCTATCATTAATAAATATTTCATTATCAAAAATACCCATGTATAGCTACATAACCCTGGAACATTGTAATTCGTAAAGGGATATAAATATTGTAATTGATGAACTTGGGGTCATGGATATATGATGATGTATTGGGGAGATTCAAAGGAAAACTACTGAACACATTGGAATCTTCAACAATATCTCTGGGGAATGGGTTATTCGGCAATTATTGATCAATTCTTGAGGTAGGTATCTTTATTTTCTGGATTTTCACCCTTGTGTCCTTTATTGTTAAGAATTTATTGTTCACATGTTTTACACCACTTTTTGATTTAAATATTATGATCATTTTTTGGAATCACAGTAACCAATTATAATATTAATTTGGTATTGTGACTCACCCATAACTATTTGTTTGGTTCCTCATCATTGATCATTGGGTTAGATATTCAACCTTTATAATTGATTCAGGTATTTCTGAGCTTTTGCATTAATTATGGATTCATGATTTACCAGAGTTTTGACAGTGTTTTAATGGAACAATAAAATATGTTGGATTGTGGTTGTTGTTCCTGGGATCGTGACACCATTTTCGGGATGTCAGTTATGCCCAATCATGATTTGGTTGTGAAAATCCCAATCACTTGAAACTAAAGGATTTCAATTCATGATTGAATCTATTACCCAATGATATCAGTTGTTTAGGTGAGTCAAATGTGATACTAGTGGTGTATTTATTGGAACCTTTGAGAAGTGAGGAACACATCATGTTTTGTTTGAATTCCCAATTTACACCGAATGTAGTTCGAAATAACACACAATTTATGTTGTGGATCTCATGATGGATTTGATTTCATCCCACTATAAATATCACAAACGGAGTGGAAAATCCATATGACGTGTATCCTTGGATGAGTATCCAAGACATGTACTAGTGGTACTCGCTTAGGAAAAATTTGTGGCTTATACACAACGTATAAGTTCCACACCCCATAAATACCTACACGGTCAATGAAACTATATTTAGTGGGGAAAACACTATAGACCTATGGTGGTCTCACATTAAATGACAACCTTATGAAACACAATGTACGCAAACTTTTACGTGCAAAGTAAAGTGACAAGATACGACCACACATCGACTTCGTAGAACACCCCATTTACCCCAGATGAACACACTCTATACTCCCTTCATAATCATATACATTAAATACATCCTTATTTGGGACATAGATTTGGCCCCATGTGTATCAAAATCCAAGTATAATTATGTATTTTATTTAATGGTGGCCATTTTTTTCATCAGAGATTTGATAACAGGTTACACAAGTGGGACACTTCTTCCATCATTGCTTAGCAGATTGAAATGATCAATTTTGATCATCAGATATATAATACGATCAATACACCCCTTGATCACAAGGGTGTGTGTTCCCATATATCATATACTTGTTTATTTTATACTCCCCCAAAATATAGAGGGATTGGGTCCTTGGTATATAGAGTGGTACTCCCCCGTCATCGAGCTCTGACGGGAAGCGGGTCCTCTACATGAGTGAGTTCACCATCACCTATGGAGCCCATTAGCAAGGAGAGGGACCTCCATTATGGTACTTTTGAGGATTTTTGTTGTGAGTATAATTATATATAGGACCATTTTATATACAAGTAGAGTCATCACCATTAGCTGTTGGTGGATTTTGAGACACCTATCCTTTTCTAATGGGGGATTCAGTATGAGAATATGTGATGTTAGGTTTCTTTACCCTCTTTGATATATATACTGAGTTAACATTTTTTTTATTTTTTATAACTTTGGATTTAATGATTCATATTAGTTATATTAATACTCACGCTAATATGGTATTTTACCTCAATTTTGTTGTATTATGAAGTTGATAGATATATTTTCATTGTATTTTTTGGACCAAATATCGGTGTAGCATGGTATTTCCAAGAAGCATTTACTCTGTTCGGTGGTCATTATAGGTGATTTTGAAATGGGAAAAAAATTTATTACCCTTTTCTATTTATTGTGTGTTATGTACCTCCATTATATTTTTTGGGAATGTATTATTCTCTTAATTCATTTATATTACCTTACTACACTTTGATAATTTACAAGAGGGTATCACTAGCATTGTTTAATAATTATAGGTTTCAGTTTTATTATATCATTGCATGGTTTTTTGGAGATAAACATGGTAATATGTACATAGGTACATTATTCTAAGGCCTTCCATTTTAGTGACTTTCCTTTTCAGTGTTATTTATTAGCCCCTGACATAGTGAAGCTGGGATAGGGGTGTTACTCTCAACATACAACCAGCCTAGGTGGGGTCCCAATTTGTTGGGTCATGATAAAGAAACATTTAATAGATCCATTTATATAAACCAAATATATTTTATTTTACTCTGGCTATTCCAGGAAGTCTCATAAATCAATTCCATTTTTCTCTCTTTGGTACTTAAAAGGATGAAGAAAATGTTTATTATGAAAATTCGACCATTTTTTCACTTTAGTCGATGATATTTTTATTTAATGTTCATACTCTTAAAAAAAATTATGAATGTTCTTAAATTAAACTAAAATTATTGAAAATTTAATTTTTCGCTACATTTGAATTTTTTTACAATGGTTTAGAAAGGAATATTTTTAGAAAAAATTATGAAACACTCTATTTTTACTTTTTAAAAAAAATGAAGGTATTATTTAAACATAAACAACATGAATGTATTTTCTCACCATCACGACCATTCGTTTATATTAATATTACATTACATTTTTCAATGGTTATTTTCAAATAAATTTCATTTCACACCATTCATCGAAATTTTAGTTAAAATGTTATCAATAGAAAAGAAAAGTTTCTCAAGTTTTCATAGAAATGTTTGATTGGTATTTTAAAGTTATTTTTATCTATATAAAAATCCTTTTAAATTTATTATTCTTCAATAAGGATAAGATGTAATTATACCATATTTATTATTTCTCTAGAAGGACTATTGATTTTTTATGATGTCTTAACCCCATTTCTTTTCTATGGGTTATGCTATAATGAAATAGTTAATGTTTTATGATCTTGTGGAATACTATTGTAGGGTTTATATTATATGATGGTTAGGTATATTATATACCTCCAATTCATTGATTAAAGACATATATCTCATTAGGAAATTATGGGAAAGGATTTTATGTTCTTAATCCAATATGGGAAACTAATAGAGTTTTCTATCCTGCTATGATATGGGAAATATGTGGTGATTCTTGATCCATAATTATATCAAAAACAGCTATTGATTCCTAATATATTATGATATTATGGTCTCAGTAGTTAACCCTAAAATATTATATATTTTTTATTACAATAATGGTGCAAGCCTCTAATGACACGTTGATAGGATTATGATTTGAACTCATAGTCCATGATTGATTTTTTTATGATTCTACAATATTATGAAATATTAATGTTTTATGTCGTGACTCTTTATTATGATATATGAATTAGTGTGTATGATTTTATATTGATATTAACATGATCTCATAAACATATTCTCATGATATTATTACATGTGGTCATTGGATGATATCTCCCAGATTTACCCCTGCTAAATTTATGAGCCCACCCCTTCCTATGTTTTCATTATTACATTGGTTATAAAGAAGTATAATAGGTATAATGAGTCTATAAGGGTACCTCATGTAAATAAATATGATATATATTATGAATATTATAATTAAATATGATTTTTATGTATGTAGTCTCTAAGTAAACTTATCCTTTCTGAATCTTGGCCATGTTTATTTAGGGGATATATTGAATATTCATTAAAAAGTTATAATATATGTTTATCTTATACTTGGGTCACTATTTTTGTAACCAGGGTAGGGTTTAATTATTTTTAGAGATTATATTATGAGTAATATGGGGATAAAACGTAAAACAACCTATGTTTAACTTAATGTGGTATAGGATGAACGTTTTGTGTCATATGTGGTTATAAACATGTTATTATTTTGAACATATTTTGAATACTTTTCCCAATTACATGATTTATTATTATGATTACTCTTTATGGAATTATTATTTTTTAGTCAATGGATGGATCCTGGAGGAATCGTGGTAAAACTAATGTTTATGGAAAATGCTTTTTTTGTCTTAATTAGTAGCCAGATGAAATGGGAGTTGGAATGATAAACTTTTTGATTATGCCTAATATTTTATCTTATTATATGATGAACATCCTTAACTTGGTTGAGTATATAAACATGCCTAATGAGAGAAAACTATATTTTCATGGGATTTCGGTTGTTGAATATTATAGAGGAAAGATGTTATATCATTATATATGTTTACAATGTCGAAAGAAACACCCAAGTAAATTTCTCAAAGTGATGATAATTTTTTTTAAAATATTGGCATACAATAAGTATTTACTGATGAAAATTGAAGTGTTTTATGGATGGAAATGAATTTCATACTAAGGTGTCATTTATAGTTCAATGTATTTTGTGTGTGGAACTTTGTAGTTTTCAAATTAAATTCCCGAATTCAAGGGTTATCTCATAGACCAAGGAAGGGACTAAGCTATTTTAATAATAAAATTGTAATTATTGAAGTATTTTTGCATTGGTATCAGAGAATTATATAGATTAATTATTTTATCAATGATATTTTTATTATAGTATTCATGAAACATCTAAGGACTATAATGTAGTGTATTTTCTTTGGTAATTTTCAAGCATATATTGATTCATATTGGAAACCTAGAAAAGTGACATAATGTTAATTGGGTATTTTTTTGAAAACACATGAATGGGGGATAGAAAACCCTCAATATGTACATTATGTTGAGATAATAAGGTTTATTTTTCAAAAATAGATTATTTATATTGATAAAGTAAATTGGATAGTCGGTGTATAGTTAATTTTTTTGTAATAAAATATGATTTTAGTATAACTTTATGGTGTTTTATATTATTTATAGAAAATATTAAAATACTATGGAAATTATATGATTAGGGAATATACCTATTTCATATATGGGGTTATGAGTGATTTGGATTTCATTGTGAAGTTGTTCATGGAAAAATATAGGATCAAATTATTTTAATTATTATGTTCTAACATTAAAAAGGCAGAGCTTTAAGATTTTATGGATAGATATTTAGATAATGGTTTCCATTGAACTTTTTTTGTTATTATTGAGGATTTGGAGATTAAAATTTCTTTTTATGTAGGTTTATACATATGGGATATTATCTTATAGTTTGATAACCATTCTAGTTTTTTATTAATATATAATGATATGAGGAATCACTTATTATCAATTTTTAGATCATTTGATTTTTTGAAAGTTATTTTTTGAACTTCATGCAAGAATAAAAATCAACTTGAATATTCATTTCATGGAGTAAGAGATGAGATAGATATGAAAAAAAAATTCAATGATCAACCACAGGATAAAATTTAAATTTTTTAATGGAATGAAAAAAAATAAGTATATATTGTTTGTGTTCTATATCATGATATAATAATAATCCCTCTTCTCTATGAAAAGGATATAAAAATAAAAATGTTATCATATTTTCTTCATTTATAATAACTTAATGGTATTCTTTATCCTCTATATATTTATGTTTTTGTAGCCATTAACATTTTTATGACCATGTTCTCTATCAATATATATTATTCATTGGCCGTTATGGGTAATGAACCAATATAATGGAAAAAATCATTGAATATAACCAAAATAATACATATAAACAGAGTACAAATAGGTTGAAAGAGATACAAAAAAATACTTATGAACAATTCCAATTAGTCTAAACAATAAAATTATGAAAAGAAAATACCAACATGATTCCATGTGTCTAACTATCACCTGCAGTCCATCCCACTGCGAAGAAAAAAACGAAAAGAGAGACCAACATGCTATATGATGTCCTTCCATTTCCATAGGTCCTGAAAAATCAGATCTACACATACCCAATGGAAAACGTAGTGTGTGAGCACAAACCCCAGTAGGATACCACTAAAGAATCTATACTCGTTTAAATATCAATAATACATATGTTATATCCTTCAAATCAACAACATTTTTACAAAACAAATTCATATACATCAAAGTCATGCATAAACAAAAAAATAGATAAATTAAACTTGTGAGATAATATACGTAAAACATAACACAATGTGATAAATAAACTATTAATAATAATGCACACCATTTGGGCCCTAGACAATAGAATATGTACTAGAAATGAAACATTTTGTATCTAACTGATATGAATTCCTTCCATATTATATCAATATCAAAAAATTACCCCTAGTGGCACCACACACACCATGGTTACCTATTCCCCTTTCCCTATGTACCCAAGGATCCAAATGTGCAATTGTTTTTCCAAAATCAATTTCAAACCATTCTCACATTTAGAAAAAACCCCTTTTATTGAATGTAAATTCATTTCAACAAAAACATATATCAATTCATGAATTAGAAACAATTCCATAGGTCCACATACCTAAAGAATGACGAAACCTTATCCATCTTTGACAATAGATATTAACAAACCTTGTATTGGACTTCCAAAGGAATGGAATGAAAAGAATTTGCAAAGGATCAATATCAAACACTAATCGATTTTGAATCTAAAATACAAACACACCCAACATGATAGATTCTCTAAAGGAAATTAAAATATTATCGAATTACATAACCGAGAAGATAAATTGAACCAACTATCATGATAAATCATTCGATTTGGGATCTGAAATGAGCATAGATACCTAGTATTTTCTGTGATTGCTCCTTAGTTGAGAGAGAAAGGTCTTGTGGAAGAATAAAATATCAATCAAACATGAAACTCCCTAAAACACAAACCATGAGAATTACATGACATGTAATCCTATTTTACATCGTATAATCTATGAAACAGAAACGATCTAAAAAACATTATCTTGGGTTAATGATCTCGATTTTATAATTACACGATGAGAAACCATTACACGGTGTGTAAAACTCTCACTGCCATATCCATTTTTATACAATATTCCCAGTGACCATTACATGAGATTAATTCCCGTTACAAGACATGAAAATTTTCATCTCCTAGTTCTCTACCTATTTTCCTACCTAAAGCCATCCAATACCATCCTAAGGTTCCTTAATCTTAAGAATAACCCTTAAAAACCATTTACACATCTACTCATACTCCATTAATTCTATCAAATATACAACCCTAAAATTTAATTCATTTTCCATATAAATTGACCTATATCCTCATATGTCACAAAACTCACCCAAACAATTAAGATAAAATAAACATGACCAAGGGAGAACCTAAAAAAGTATAATGAGATATTGCATTATATTTATCCTCCGTATCCATATTTTTTTCCCAACAATGTTCTTTTTATCTAGGTACCTGATTATTTGTTACTTTAGATTACCTTTCTATTTCCTTTTTTACTTTTTAAAAATCAAATTTTATAGTCCCTTTTTACAATGTGGGTATTTTATAAAGGGATTTTATAATATAAAAAATCTTTTTCATTTCAAGATAATATGTTTTATCTTCTCCTCCCTAGAATAGATTTAAAAATAAAATTTTTAAAGACTTCTATCTGTAAGGAAATAAAATTATGGGAACACAATTTCACTTAGGGTGCATAATTTAAAACCCAAAAAATATAGTTTAAAAGAATACCATACTCCATTTATTTCATAACAAAGAACACCAATCTTTAAATCGATTGTGATATAAGATAAATATTAATATTTAAATGTATTCATTATAACCAATCGGTTAAATCAAAGGTATAAATTTGAATTACATCATTATGAAAATTATTTATAAAGTTTCTATACAATGATAATTTTTTTTATTAATTCATAATAAATATGTACTCATTTTCTTTAATTCCATTTTATGCTAGAAAAATATATTTTCCCTAGAAATATTTTCTCTTTCATTTTTTGATAGAATTTAATAATTAATTTATACCAATTTTAGAAATTTTATTTGATAAACAATTTATAATTTTTAAAATCACTGTATAAAAAATATCATAGGGTGATATTTTTTTATTTTTATAAAATGATTTATTTTTCAATGAATAGTGAAAGTGCGGATTTTATAGAAAACTATCCTATCTTTTCATGTATTTTTAAAGTCCCATTATATTTTATATTGGTTTTAAAATATCAATAATTTTATTTGGATAAACATAATACAATTAATGTAATTTAAATGAATATTATGCTTGATTTTGATATAAAAAATTTAAATATTCAAAACATATTTTCTTAGAAAACTATTTTCCATCATTTTTTGCAGGTTAATTTTCATTGAAATTTCTTCCAATTATAGGAATTGAAATTGATAAAATGAATATTTTTTTTGAAATCAGATGTTTGAAAATAATTAAATATATATCATTTATTTTTTTCATTATGAATAGTAACCTTTTCAAAAATGTTGTAATTAGGGTAGGGGTAAAATAAGTAAAATAGGATTAAAACTATGGTATAATAATATAAAATTACCCAAATAATTGAAATTATTTATTTAGAACATTTTTCTTAACCATAATCATACATATTTCTTAATATTTTCAATTTTTTAACACTTTCATTGGATAATTACCTTAAAATTATTTTATGTATAGAATGCAAAAAATGTCACCCTCCTTTTTATAATAAATATAATATTTTTTCACATGGATAAAAAGAGGTATTATTAAATTATAAATTGTTATCCGAAATATGGATATATTTCTTTATCAGGGTAATAAAATTTTAATATTTATTGATCGAATAATTACTATAAATTCTTAAGCTAAATTGACAAGGTTATTGTTAAAGCAATATAAAAATAAAATATGTAATTTAAAAATATTAAAAGTAATAAAAAATGGATGAATTATTATATTTCAATAATTTTTAGTTAAATATAACTTATTAGTTATGTGTTATAATTTTATATTTTAATTCCATTACTATATTTTTGTCTTTAAATTCAAACTATGTGAATAGTCTTGGAAATAAATTTGATGGAATCTTTTGTTACATAAAACTTTATTAAATGATTTAAATACCTAAATATATTATATTTAGTGAATTTGATGGTATATGATCTACCAATGTATCAGTTTTACCCTTATGGTTTACTTTTCCATTTATAATAACTTTCTTGATATAGCAACCCAAGCCTATTACATATAACATTTCTTGATTTTAAGAATAATTAATCATCAGAGTACAAGCCAATGATCGTTAAGTCTAGTGTCATGGAAGACTAGGTACATATAACCTAAAACATATGGCGAAAAAACATCTTTATTTAATCTCCATAATGATATCCTAACATCTTTTGAGCCCTTACATCTGCATAGGGTACCCTAGGGAAACACATGAACAAAGGAATGAGTTATAAATGCCCAGTAAGTGAATGAACATAAGGATACATCTGAAGCTCATGAGTTAAGAGGCATGAAATAATGATATTCAAAGCATGAAACTTATAAAATCATTTAATATATGCATGGGGTCTTATAAACAAAGAATCATATAAATGTGGTAGAATCATAAATCATATCTTTAGTATGGGTCAAGGCTAACCGCCAATCTCATTTCTGATTTCAGTACGGGTCAAGGCTAACCGCCAATCCCGTTTCACATCGCATCTTATGAGACTTATCCTTACCCAATGCATTGGAGTGATATCTGGGTTCACCCATCTCAACATATTCAGGAATATTATTTCCAAATAAATAATCTTTCCACATAAATAATCATACATAATCAACCATACATAAATTGGGTACCACAATCATGACATAAAACATATCAAATGGGAGTATCATGAAAGTGTCCATGAAAGGAAGGGTTTAGAATATACATGGACACTCACAGGGTAAAATAGGCATAATAAATGGTAAGTGGTGTCAAATATAACTTACCACATATAAAAAATGTATTTTAGAAACATTAGCATTAAAACATTTTTGTGCAGTTTTAAGGAAAACACTCTAGAGATTTTCAAATAGAAAAGACGACATTCTTTTATATAAAACCAGAATTTAACCAAGAAGGATTTCATAATAAAAATACTTATTTTATAAATATAATGGGGTTTTAAAACATAGGATAGAGTTCACTTGAACTTTGGGTAAAAATTGGGAAGTTCCCTTAAAACAGGTTGGCTTATCGGAAAGTTCTAAGGAGGGAATCTTTCAAAATCATGTATATCCCCTAAAAAATGCGATGAAAGGGTCTTGATATAATAATATTGTAAAACTAACCCAAATTCATTATATTCACATATATATATAAGATAAAACCATTTTTAAAGAAGGATAAGGCAACCTGAAAGAACAAAGAAGGTTCGGGTAGAATTCGTTACGATTTTATCGGCATGGTGTCGGGTGTGACCAAGAGGGATTTATGAGAGAGAAATGGGGTTTCTCATCACTTATAAATATAGAAGGAAGTATGGGTAAGGTTCTTAAACATACCCCATCATTTTCTTGTACGCATTTAAAGGCATTGTATAGAGGAGAATCTTGATTAAGAGAGAAAAGGAGATGATCCCTTACCTCAAACCCGGTGGTGTTCTCCACTTGTTATTAATGACCTGAAAAAACAAATTAGGATTATTCATTCATAAGTCCAGAAAATATTCTATATTTAATTGATTTATTATAACACTTTTTGTTTCATTCAAATCCTTTTTGATTAGTTATAAGGTTTAATTTCATTGTTCGGGCTCGTTTGTTTACTTGGATTTAAAAGATCAGTTCACTTATATTCAAGTTTAGATTATAAGCAAGTTAAAAGTGGTTGTCCATAATTTAAGTTACATTATTTAGTTAATATCAATTATATTACATGTTTTTAATTTTAATTAGGTTACTTATAGTGATGTTGAATTATTACGTATATAACCTTAGTGATAACTGTTTTTGTTATTCGGTGAGTTTGATTACAAAGAATGTTTTTTTCATTATAAATTAATTCCATTTGTACTAAAAGATTACAGAACCAAAAATAAAATAGATTACATATATAATAATCTAGTTCAACCATAACACAAATGGTTTCATGACCAGAATTAAATATAATAATAGAAATTGTTAAATTGTAGTCCTTGAATGTGCTAAATTAGCACATCTCAAACGGTGATGTCATTTATTTCAAATAAGGTAGGGGAAAGGGAGAAGATAATGAAATATACCACTATCATGAATAAATTCCATTACATGTATGTTACTGGATTTATCATACTTTTATGGTGAAGGGAGGTGAGGAAATAGAATAAAAAAGAAAAGAACTTAAAAGAAAAGAAGAAATTTCGAAAGAGGAATTTACCACTTGGGAATTCCTCCTTTTGAGAACCTATTATGAGGAGAGGTTTTGGTATTTTGAGGAGTCTAAGAGATTTTGGACGTGGTGGAGGACCTTCGGGAGAGGTTTGGGCTGAATTTAGAGAAGGCTTGGAGCTTGAGAGGAGTGGAGAGAAGTGGGAGTGAAGGGGGGGTTTTAGAGTGGAGGAGAGGAGGGATTTCATGATATTATAATCATTAATTTATTATTCTTTCCCAGGACAAGGAATAGTAAGTATTCCATGACCAATAATAGTAAATTGGTCATGTAAATTCGAACCATGGGTGATGACATCAGCCATGATTCTAGGGATAGTTTATTTATCTTATAATGTACATATATGGTAAATTACCGTATTTTACTATTCATCAAAAATTCAAGTATTTCAGAAACATCTCAAAAAATTCACCGTAACCATTTTTCAACGTTTAGAATCAAAAAATGAAGTCCATTTTTCAAAAATAATTTTATAAATATGATTATTTTAATATTTAATTAAAATAATAATTTATTATCAAAACCAGTTTTAAAACATTCATTAACTCATTCTAAAATAAAGGTATATTGTATTTATAACTTGAATATTATTTTTATTCCACCATAGGTGAGGTTACTATTCCATAGAGTATATCACTACTCATAAGGGTATGTTACAATTCATTATGTTAGGTGACAATTCATCAAAAATTATATTTTTCTTATCGGACTCCACAAAAAATCTTGAACACAACCGTGTATGTCAGATTTTCAAAATTCCATACACAGAAGTGACAAACTTATGTTTAAAGGTCCCTTATCACTTAGTAGTTCATTATTATGTGATTTTATGGCATATTTATAAGAAGGAAATTTCCATTAAAAAAATTGGGTCATTACATTCTTCCCACCTTAAGAAATTTTTCCCTCAAACTTTCATTTTACATACTCTGCCGAAAACAGGTCCGGGTACTTTTACTTCATTGATTCCTTCAATTCCCATGTTGCTTCCTCAATCTTATGGTTCCTACACAACACTTTGAAAATATGGGTTTTCTTTTTGCGTAGAAACTTATCTCTCTGATCCATAATCTTTACTAGCTGCTCCTCATAGGAGAGATCATCTTCCAACTACACCACCTCTGAGTTTAGTACATGTGAGGGATCAGGTATGTACTTCCTCAAGAGTGATACGTGGAAAACATCATGAACTCGATCCATATTCGATAAGAGTGCAAGAATATAGGCCATGTCTCCTATGTGGTCAAGGATCTCAAAGGGGCCCATATACCTTGGGATTAACATCCCTTTATTCCCGAATCGCATGACTCTCTTCCATGGAGATATTTGATGGAAGACTTTTTCTCCAACGTCGAACTCCAAGTCCCTTCAACTGTTGTCAGCATAGCTTTTTCCGACTTTGAGCAGCTTTGATGTTTTTCTGGATGATTGAACCTTCTATGTCATCTCTTGAACAAGAACAGGTCCAAGTATCTTTCTTTCACCAACTTCATCCCAACAGGTTGGAGTTCTACATCACTTTTCATTCACAGCTTCATATGGAGCCATCTGAATACCTGAGTGGAAGCTATTGTTGTATGAGAACCCAACCAATGGGAGATTCCGATCCCATCACCCATTAAATTCTATAGAGTAGTATCTAAGCATATCTTCAAGCGTCTGAATAGTTCTTTGATACTGGCCATCAATTTGGGGGTGATAGGTCGTGTTGAAATTTAATTCAGTACTCAAAGAATATTGAAGGCTCTTCCAGAATTTAGAGGTGAACCGTGGATCACGGTCAATGACAATTGAGAGTGGAACACTATTCAATATCACCACCTCCTTCACAAATATCTTTTCAAGTTGTTCAAGTGAGGGATCTTCCCAAATAGCGATGAAATGGGATGTCTTGGTGTGTCGGTCAACCACAACCCATATTGCATTATTTCCCTTCGACGTCTACGGGAGACCCGTGACAAAGTCCATAGTAACATTTTCCCATTTCCACATTGGAATTGGCAGTGGATGCATCGTACCTTTGGACTTTTGTCGCTCATCTTTAACTTTCTGACATACCAAGCACCTTGATATATATTTTGCAATCTCCTTCTTCATGTTATCCCACCAGAAGTGTTATCATAGATCACAGTAAATTTTTGTACTCCCAGGATTGATAGAGAAGGTCGAGCTATGTGCATCATTAAATAGCTCCTTCATTATCTATGGATAATATGGTACACATAATCGTCTCCCAAATCTTACAACTCCTTCCTCATCAATTTTGAAATCGGAGGATTTCCCATTTTTAACAGCTTCCACCCTTTTCGGAATTTCCACATCCTTTCTTTGAGAAACCTTTATTTTCTCCATGTGGGATGGTTGAGAAATAATTTGAGAAAGGATTGATGATTTTCCTCCCTTATTGATTCCCATGTCCATCCTTTGCAAATCTAAGAAGATCAGATCCTTTTCAATTCTCATCATTGATAAAGATGCAGGATCCTTTCTACTTAGAGCATCCTCCACCTTGTTTGACTTACCGGGATGGTAGTGGATTGAGTAGTCATAATCCTTGATGAGCTCTATCCATATTTTTTGGCGCATATTAAGATCATTCTATGTGAATATATATTTGAGACTCTTGTGGTCAATATATATCTCACATTTTTTCCCATAGAGATAATGCCTCTAGATTTTCAACGGAAAGATCACAGCTGCCAACTCCAAATCATGTGTGCGATAGTTTTGCTCATGGATTTTCAGATGCCTTGAGACATAGGCTATCACTTTATCATTTTGCATTATCACACATCCTAAGACTTTCTCAGAAGAATCACTATACACCACAAAGAGTTCTCCACTTGAAGGGAGTGTGAGTACTGGAGTAGTGATAAGCCTCTTTTTCAACTCCTTGAAACAGTCTTCATACTCATGTGTCTAGAAGAACATTACTCCCTTATATTTCAGCTTAGTCATTGGGTTTAAAAATCATGAAAAGTTCTTCATGAATCGCCGATAATACCCAGCTAGACCTAAAAAGCTGCGGATTTCTATTACAGAAGTTGGCCTCGGCCACTCTTCAATTGCCTTCATCATGGAAGGGTCCATAGATATCCTTTTCCTGGTGATAACATGCCTAAATAATGATAATTCCTCTATCCAGAACTCACATTTACTGTACTTTTCATACAACTTCTCTCTTCTCTAAGAATTTAACACAGTTTCCAAATACTCCTCATGTTCCTCCTTGCTCTAAGAGTATATCAGAATATCATCAATAAAGACCACCACAAATTTGTTGAGGTAATATCTAAATACTATATTCATTAAATCCATGAAAATTTCTAGAGAATTAGTGAGTCCGAAGGGAATCATTATGAACTCATAGTGTCCATGCCTCGTTCGAAAGGCATTCTTGGGAATATCTTCTGTCCTCACCTTTACTTGGTGATATCCTGACCGAAGGTCCACCTTAGAGAAATAACTAGCCCCATGAAGCTGATCGAACAAGTCATCTATTCGTGGAAGGGAATACTTGTTCTTTATTGTGATTTTATTGAGCTCACTATAATCAATGCAGAGGCGCATTGATCCATCCTTCTTCTGGACGAAGAATATTGGAGCACCCCACCGTGAAACACTTGGGTGTATAAAACCCTTCTTCATATTCTCTTGTAACTGCTTCTTCAGCTCTTCTAGCTCTACGGTGGCCATTCTATAAGGTGTCTTTGAGATAGGCAGATATCTAGGGATAGGTTCAATTGAGAACTCAACCTCTCAGTCAGGGGGAAGACCATGCAACTCTTCAAGGAATACATCAGTGTAATCCCTCACGATGGGCATGTCTTCAAGCATGATTCTCTCCTTTGTCTCAATCATTTGAGCTAGGTATGCATGCTCATAAGGAATCAATATCCAAAATTGAGATAAATATTCTAAAGGAGACTCATCTTCCTCCTTGCACTTGTAAATAATCAAAGTATGCTTCGGGATGTGAAAAATTATCTCCATTTCCCAGCAATTGATGTTGGCCTTGTAGAATGATAGCCAATCCATGCCCAACATAGTGTCAAACTCCACTAAAGGAAGTATGAAAATATTTTTTGGGAGGTTCAGTCCACACACATTAACTGGGGAGGACTTATAAACCATGGATGCAATAATTTCCCCATTCGATGTTCTCACAGATTACTTTTCCTCCAAATTTTGAGGTGGGGTTTGAATAGTTCTACTAAACTTTCAAGATATGAAAGAATGCGTAGAACTAGAATCAAATAGTATGTTCACTATTCCTGAATGAATAACTAGTATACTTACCACCACATCATTTTCCGGCTCCAACTCTGTAGTAGAGATAGCATAATCCCTTCCTTGTTGCCTTGGAGGTTGTTGCTGTTGCCTCTAACAACCCTCGGCATAGGGAAATTGTTCGCATAATGCCCAAGATCCATGAAGTTAAAACACCGCACTCTAGGCTGAGTGTTGATCTGAACCTTCTATTCTTCTTCAATATTATCGGGATTTTATATATCCCTTCAGCAGTTCTTGTCCAGATGACCAAACATTCCGCATTTGAAGCAATTCTTGGTTCCCTTCAGACAGTTACCAGGATGCTTCTTCCCACAATTTTTGCAAAGGTGAAAGTTAGGATTCTTTCCATCATGGTATTTGTTTGATGGAACAACCATGTTTTTTCCATTTTACGCTTCTTGTCACTAGGTCCATGAGATCACTGAGAGTCTACAATCTCTATTTCATCCTTGAGGGCAAAACGGACAATCTCTTCATAACTGTCAAAGTCTCGAATAGACAACACTTTTCTTAGATCCGGTTTTAGTCCACTAAAGAAGCGATCCACCTTTCATTATATGTTAATGACAATGCCAGAGGTGTACCTTACAGGCCTTATAAATTTAGCCTCATACACCCCGATGGACTCATCTTCCTTCTGCTTGAGTCCGAGGAACTCTCTTTCCATCTTGAGATGGAGGGTTCAAGGAAAATATTTGTTGAAAAACATCCTCTTGAATTCCTCCCAATATATGGAATCAATTCTCTCTTGGGACTTTGTATTCTTGATCAGTGTCCACCACTGATCAGCTTCCTCATCAAAACGATAGACTTCTAGTACACCTTTCTCTTCTTTCGAGCACTGGAGGACAGAGAAAATCCTTTCAATGGAGTTAATACATTGTTCTGCGAGGAGGGGATCAGAAGACCCACTAAACATGGGAGGCCTTTGTTGCGTGAAGGATTCTATGGCAACTTGATCTTTCCTTAGAGGATGGTGATGTTCCACTTGATTCAAGTTATTATTCATAACTCAAGCCCGCTGAGCAAGTACTTCCATGAAGTTTTGAGCACCCGCTTATGTCACCTCAGTCATGTCATTAGGGCAATCATTGCATTGCCTATCACATTGGTTGTTGGAAAGTGTTCTTCTATTTCCTGTCATTAACTACGAAAAAGAACGTATAATTAGAGGTCTTGAATACTTATCTATTTATAATAAAAATGAAACTTTGAACATTAAAGGATAAACATATAAAGAAGAAGTACATCCTAACTTGCGATTCCTTAGGTTTATATCCAGGTTATCCTCGATCTATTTCTTAACCTATATTATCATGGGCTTTTTTGTCCATTAATAATGGTTTTTACTAAGCTCATGAATCTACTAATGCTTATCCCTCGGATGTGTCGTAACCAAGAGTGCAGCAAGGACCATTGTCATGCACTATTTCTCGTTCGAGTCTAACTCAAAGCGGTGTTTTTGGGTTTTACCCCTAGATACATTTATGCCAGAGTGGCCTCTATCTGCTCATATCCAGACAGGGATGTATTTTCTTGACAAACCACTTACTCTATAATCACCAAAATTTAGGACGGTTTCCTTATACATAGTCTCATCCTTAAGGTTCACACTAAGGTGATATATTCCTAATATCCAAAAATAACTAGACCATCCTCTGATTCCAACTATAGAGACCCGATCCTATTACATATAACATTTCATGATTTTAATCATAATTAATCATCAGAGTACAAGCCAAGGATCATTAAGTCTAGTGTCTTGGAACACTAGGTACATATAACATAAAACATAGGGATAAAAAAACTTCTTTATTTAATCTCCATAATGAGCTCCTGACTTCCATTGAGCCCTTACATCTGCATAGGGTACCCTAGGGAACACATGAACAAAAGGAGGAGCTAAAAATGCCCAGTAAGGGAATTAACATAAGGATACATCTCAAGCACATGAGTTAAGAGGCACAGAATAATGATATTCAAAGCATGAAACACATAAAATAATTTAATATAATCATGGGATCTTATAAACATAGAATCATATAAATGTGGCAGAATCATAAACATATCTTTAGTATGGGTCAAGGCTAACCGCCAATCCCGTTTCCCATTTCTGTACAAGTCAAGGCTAACCGCCAATCTCGTTTCACATCTTATCTCATGAGACTTATCCTTACCCAATGCATTGGAGAACTATTTGGGTGCACTCATCTCAAAATATTCATGAATATTCTTGCCACATAAATAATATTTCCACATAAATAATCATACATAATCAACCATACATAAACATAAGGTTACCCATGGAAAGAATTGGGTACCACAATCATGACATAAAACATATCGAATGGGTGTATCATGAAAGTGTCCAAGAAAGGAAGGTTTTAGAACATACATGGACATTAATATGGTAAAATAGGCATATAGCATGGTAAGTGGTGTAAAATGTAATAACCTCATATAAAAAATGTATTTTACAAACATTACCCTTAAAACATTTTTTTGTTGTTTTAAGGAAAACACTCTAGAGATTTTCAAATAGAAAAGAGAACATTATTTTATATAAGAAAAGAATTTAACCAATAATGTTTTCATAATACAAATTCTGATTTTCTAAATACAATTTTGTTTTAAAACATAGGATAGAGTGCACTTGAAATTTGGGTAAAAATTGGGAAGTCCCCTTAAAACATGTTGGCTTATCAGAAAGTTCTAAGAAGGGAATCTTTCAAAATAATGTATATACTTGAAAGAATATGATCAGTGGGTCTTGATATAAGAATCTTGTACAAATAACTAGAAGTCATAACAATCTCATAGATATATAAGATAACACCATTTTGAATGAAGGATAAGGCAATCCGAAAGAACAAAGAAGGTTCAGGTAGGATTCGTTACAATTTTATCGGCATGGTGTTGGGTGTGACCAAGAGGGATTGATGAGAGAGAAATGGGGTTTCTCGTAACTTATAAATCCAGAAAGAATTTTCGGGAGGTTTCTTAAACAAACCCCAACATTTTCTAGTACACATTTAAAGGCATAGTATAGAGGACAATCTTGATTAAGAGAAAAAAGGAGAGGATCCCTTACCTCAAAACCGGCGGTGTTCTCCACTTGTTATTAATGACATGAATAAAAAAATTAGGATTATTAATTCATAATTAAAGAAACTATTATATATGTAATTTATTTATTATAAACCTTTTTAGTTCATTCAAATCCTTTTTGATTAGTTATATGGTTTAATTTCATTGTTCGGGATCGTTTGTTTACTTGGCTTTAAAAGATATGTTCACTAATATTCAAGTTTGGATTATAGGCATGATGAAATTGGTTGTCCAGAATTGAAGTTACATTATTTAGTTCATATCCATTAGATTAAATGGTTTTAATTTTAATTAGGTTACTTAGAGTGATGTATAATTATTACGTATATAACCTTAGTGATAATTGTTTTTGTTATTCGGTGGGTTTGATTACAAAGAATGAGTTTTTCAATATAACTTAATTCCATTTGTACTAAAAGATTACAGAACCAAAAATAGGATATATTACGTATATAATAATCTGGTTCAATAATAACAATAATGGTATCATGGCAAGAATTAATGATAATAATAGAAATTGATAAACTGTTGTCCTTGAATATGCCAAGTTAGCACATCTCAAACGGTGCTTTCATTTCTTTTGAATAAAAGAGTGGGTAAAGGGAGAAGATAATGAAATATAACACAAGCATGAAGACATTACATTACATGTATGTTACTATATTTATCATAATATTATGGTTAAGGTAGGTGAGGAATGAAAATAAAAAAGACTGGAACTTAAAAGAAAATAAGAAATTTGGAAAGAGGAATTTACCTCTTGAGAATTCATCCTTTTAAGAACTTCTTAAGGGGAGAGGTTTTGGTATTTTGAGGAGGCTGAGAGATTTGGGACGTGGGGGAGGAACTTGTGGAGAGGTTTGGGAAGAATTTAGAGAAGGATTGGATCTTGAGAGGAGTGGAGAGAAGAGGGAGTGAAGGGGGTTTTATAGTGGAGGAGAGGAGGGATTTCAGGATATTATAATCATTAATTTATTATTTCTTCCCAAGACAAGGAATAGTGAGTATTCCATGACCAAGAATAGTAAATGGTTCAGGTAAATTCGAACCATGGGTGGTGACATCAGCCATGATGCTAGGAATAGTTTATTTATCTTATAATGTACATAAATGGTAAATTATCGTATTTTACTATTCATCAAAAATTCAAGTATTTCAGAAAAATCTCAAAAATTCAACCTAACCATTTTTCAACATCTAGAATCTAAAAATGAAGTCCATTTTTTAAAAATAATTTTCTAAATGTGATTATTTTAATATTTATTTAAAATAATAATTTATTATCAAAACTAGTTTTAAAACTTTCATTAACTCATTCTAAAATATAGGTATATTGTACTTCCAACCTGAATATTATTTTTATAACACCATAGGTGAGGTTACTATTCATTAGGGTATATCACTATTCATAAGGGTATGTTATTGTTCATTAGTGTAGGTTACTATTGACCAAAAATTATGTTTTTCTTATCAAACTCCAAAAAACATCTTGAACGCAACCGTGTATGTCAGATTTTTAAAATTCCAAACACATAAGTGGCCATATTATGTTTAAAGGTCACTTATCACTTAGTAGTTCATTATTATGTGATTTTATGGCATATTTATAAGAAGGAAATTTCCATTAAGAACATTTGGTCATTACACTTGACCTCTAATTCTAGAAAAAACATTGATATTACAGTAATCATAAAAAGCATTAACTAGGGGTTAAAACTATGATATGGGGGATAAAACATCACCTAAAAATTTCTAAATTTTATTGTATGATAAATCATACATTTCAAATATATCAGATTTTTACCACTTTAAAATGAAAATTTTTAATTAAATTTAAATATTTTAAGTAATTCTATGTGTGTCCTTTACTTCGCTTTAAAAGGACCCCTCCATTAATGTCATCCACACACCTCCTTGAGCCACATAGATCAACCAAAATATTACAAAAACTCTTCCCAACATCCTTATCTATGTTTTGGAGGTATTTTTATCTTCTAAATACCATCCCTATAGACTAACTGCAAATAATTTTTTTTCATTTTCTAAAGGCCGGTTTAAGGGTTGTCGGTACCCATTGCACCAGTTCACCACTTCCAATTCACCACTTCAAAACATCCGGAACCAATTCACATTTCAAATTTCAAAATCAAGAAAACCATATAGCTAACCTCGATCTGCATGCCGTCAAGCCGAACACATGTCCATTCACCATCGAGGTGTTCATGACCTCGAGACGCGCACCTTCCATCAGACCAATCAAATTCACCTTAAAGACATCGTCGTTCATCGCCGGTGAGAACCCCTCCGGCATCACTGCGACATAATCACAGACTCATCCAAGACATCATCTGCCCCATGATCAATGAATCGTCGGCGAGACACACCGGGACAACGACATACCACCACCTTCATCACATCCCATCAGAGATATAAAACCTAAAATAAACCAATCGTCATCAACATCATGAGCCATGAACCACCAAAACGCCTGATCTGCGACCTCTCAAACTACATCCTGCCACAAAGCGAACAACCTTATCCGCATCAACCAGAACGCCGAGGAGCTTCACTATCGTCCATCATCACCCCATACAAAAAAAATCAACTCTGCAACTAAACCCCTTTGCAAAAAATCATCAAGAAATAGTAAAAAGAAGAACTTGACCCAAAAAAAGCGAAGAAGAACCAAGCTCAAAGCCAGATCCAGATCCCCTCGCCACCATCCCGAACGCCCGTAGAGGCCACGCCCAACCATCCATTGCACGCATTCGAGGAAGAATCAGCTCCTTCAACCCACGGAATCTGGGATTCGATCTCTGGAAAACTGCATTGACGTGGAACCCTATCCATATAGTGGAATCGAGCAAGGAGGACGACAAATTAAATGCACTGCCGAAGCGACCGATCCAAGGAAGCAGCCGTCACGAATAGTGGACAAATTGATGAAGAACATAGCCTGATCGGGACAAGAGAGGGAGGTGGTGACGGGTGAGAAACTCTAGTGCTACGAAGCCCCTTATGGGCTCATCCCCTCATCCTCTCGTACATGAATTACTATGATGCTCATGGTCAGACCATCCCTATGGTCCTTAATAAAAAATCAATATGAGTTATCTCAAAGATGGATAATTATGTTAACTGATCACTTTCATTTTAATTCATTTCTTACCTCATTCAACTCTATCCTAACAATTAAAATTAAATAAAATCAATATATTAAATATACTAAGATATTATTGTATTATTATAATGGTCAGAGGAGGGGGAAATAATTGAAAACCTAGAAAATTCCATACGGGGAGACTCGAAACCGATACAGTCCAAATGTATCCACATGACAAAACCCACTATGATGTGCCCATGGGGATAAAAAGGTAGTATTATATTGATTTCATTTCCTTTTTATATCTTCTATTCTATCATGTATAGAATGAAACCATTGTTTGTGCTTTTGTGTAGACTACCACCTCTACATAGTGATATGATATATTTTCCCTAACAATATTTTCTGGTTGGTTGTTATGATTTATTTAATATTTATATATGATAATTAAAAAATAAGTATTCTTTAGTAATTATAATATATTTTTTACCTTTTTACACAATCATCCACTACAAAACAATAATTTTTCTCATGCGTACATGTTGACTACCACCTCCACGAGGCGATGTGAGTCATTTTTCATTTATGTTCTATGTTACTGATAATAAGAATATATTTAATAAATATATATAATATTTCAAATACTATTATTATTTAATAAATTTGAATAATTGTATACATTTCATTTTTTTATCTATTAAAAAGGGAAAACATCTATCATTTATAGGTATTGATTACTTCCTCCCCGAAGTGATGTTATTCATTTTCCATCACCACATTATAATAATTACAATAAAAGATTATATAATGAATTAATAAGATAATTAATTAATTATTAGTATTTTATTTATTAAAAAACAAAGAAAATAATGAAGGTATCCAAACCATTGAACTGATACATGGATGGAAAATAGACCTTTTTCACCGAAATATTTATTAGAATGAAGAAATGTTAACAAAAGGATAATTTGAAATTATAAGGGAATGGTACGCAGTAATAAATGTATGTATATGGTTCTTAAAAATATCTATAATAAATATATATTTATTATTAGAGAGTTTTTAATGTGTATGATGCACAACATGACTTATGATATGGGTTTCACATCATACTTTTATTTCGGTGAGACATATACCACATTCCCCATTTATTTCATTTGTTGTTTGTGTATATAATAATCATAAATGTATTATTTATGATTATAATTAAAATTATGGGAATTTAAACAACCATATAATTTTCACTATTTCATGATTTTTTCAGATATTATTAAAAAAAATAAGGTTTTATGTTACAATCTCATTTCTTTTTTGGGATTAACTATTTTAAATTTTGATTTAGGTAAATTTTATTGAAATTATCCATTAAACCCTATATATTTATTCTGTTCTATTTATTCATATATTTTTCATGTATTAGTTATATTTTTACATCATTGGTACTTGAACTGATTGAGTTAAAAATTTTAAACAAAAGCTAACCTTATTTCCTCTTCGGTTGATGAATATTTTATTCGATGTCCATATACTTAGAAATTGTTTTACGCATGTTATTAACTATACATGGAATATTTAAGAAGGTAATATTCACTAAATTTCACTATATTTTAAATGCTTTAAAATTTTATTTTTTATTTTTTTTGAACTAATCATTTTTGACATTTTACAAAAGTGTGAAAGGAATATTTCTTATAAAATATATGACATTAATGGATTTCCCACCTTCATTATTATTATTTGATTTAAAGATTATTGTTTTAGTTTACTTGGTTATTTTCAAAGGTGTAATTTTTTCCAATATTCTATCATTTTTAGTTAAAATGATAACAAAGGAATAAGTTGTTTTTTTAGGCTTTCAAAGTAATGTTCTACTGAACTTTTAAAGGTATTTTTCAACTATATAAACATCATTTTATGATTTTAATGTACTATCCAAGATAATATCTATTGATACTGTATTTATTCTCTATATGGATGGGTTATGGTTATATGATGATGAAATATTTAAGAAGCACATTTCTTTTTTATGAGATATACTATGACGAAATGATGAATGTTGTATGATCTAGTAGAACACATATATATAGTTTTCATTATGTGGTGGTTCATCCCATTATATCCCTCAAATGAATTGGGCAATGACTTATATCTCATGTGATTGTTTTGAGAAATTATTTTATGTGCTTAATCCACTATATGAAATAGGTAGTTATTCCTAATCCACTATGATATGGGAAACATGTTTTGATGTATGATTCTATATTATATAAGAAAATGGATGATATTTTTGGTCCACTATGATATAATGTTCTTGGTAGTTAACCTTTTCATATGATCTACTCTTTATGACTATGATAGTGCCACATTATTATGAAATATTTATATACTTTTTATTTGAACTCATGGATCATGATTGATTTTTTAATTATTCCCCAATCATGTGACATACTAATGTTTTATTCCATGACTCAATATTATGATCTAAGACTTGTTGGAAATGATTTTATATTGATAATAACATGTTATTATTCCCATTATCTGAATGATATTTTGATATATTATCATTGATGGATATCTTCCTATTTTACTCTTAATGAGAATCTGATCCCAAAACATCATATGTTTTAAATTTCCCTAGGTTATAGAGAAGTATACTATGTATGATGAGTATACAAGGGTTCCATATATAAATAAATATTTTAGATATTATTAATATTATACATGAATATGATTTTTATAAATATAGTCTTAAATTATATTATCCTTTTATGACTCTCAGGCATATTTATTTTGGACATATATATAAAATACTCATCGAAACATTATAATATATGCCAATATTTTTATTAGGATGCTATAATTTCATATTTAATTTCCCTATTAAAGGAAGTCGTATTGATTATTTCATAGAAAATTATTATATTATGTGACTCATCATATGATATATCTGCCCTAAATTCAATATATTATATTTATTGATCAAATAGGTTAGAAAAATACCCCATGTATTTCGTAAAAATAACCGAATCATCTAATTTTTCACCATGCCATAAATGTTATATACTATCTCATTTTTTGTATTGATGTAATGGTCAATCTATTCCTCCTCATGCATCATTATATCAATATGATTATCTAAATTTTTTTCGTATCTTCATTTAATTTTACATTTACTTTCATAAAAGATTTCATGTTTATCACAATTCTCTTTAGTAGTTTGTAATCTCATAACTTTGGTAAACACCATCTCATGGACAAGAATTGAAATTCGATTACTATCATTTCCATATACATCAAGGTTTAATTTATAAAAAAATTAATTCTCTCACCCATTTGAAGTGGTGGAAATCATATAGTGGTTGCATCAAGAACTTCATGGATGAATTGTAATAAATTTTGAGGCATTTATTTCTAATCATGGAAATTATTTAAACCAAATATGGGAATTCCTTTACTAACTAGATTTTTGATATTTTCCATCCTTCAGAAAGAGATAATATGACATAGTATTCCATTGAATCTGATACCAATTCAAATTCCTTTCTGGTAAAATGGAGAAACTAAGATAGGTAAAATCAGTGAAGCCTTATTTTTACAACTTCTTTATTAGAAATAAACATTTTTTGATAATTAATATATAACCATAATTTAAATAAACATCATCCTCATCCAAGTGAAATTAGTGATAAATAATAACATGGAACATATATTTATTTACATTTTTTGAGCTCAATATGAGACTATACTCCCTAATATCACCAGTTTTTATGCCATGCTATATATTTTTATTAATATATTTTTCAATATAATTTTCTTGTATATTATTATCTTGGAACCCTTGTTTCCAAATAATACACTATCTCACATAGATTCATTTTTCTCCTAAAATTAATAATGTGAACAAACAACACCAAATGTGAATGTTCATATTTGGAAATTGGATGCTTCAACAATATATGAGATACTCTCTTTTTTTAATAGAAATATAATATCAATAATACATCACTCATGTTATTCAAGAATAACAATATTATAATCAACCCAGTTAATAAAATATAAAGAACTTAGTTTGATCAACTCACTACTTATAGAAGCCTTTTATGTACTACGTATTCTTCTTCACTTAGGCTCATCCTTATAAACTGGTTTATGTATAGTTTTTAAATGTTCACCTTATATTCTGATTCTCATACATATTCTTCTTCTCAACTCTAAATGATTAGGTATGTATTTTTTTTTATGTACACAATATTTTACTCAGACACTTCTACTACTTCTCTACTCTATGTCACACTCCTACACACCTATGTATAGTAGTGAGATAATATATTTTTAATCTCACTCACTCAAATTTATAATATCCTTGTTACATCCAAATATCTCTAACCAACAATCATTTACATTAAATAAATATTAATTACTGAGAAAACATTTTATCCTTATAAAAAAATATAAAATGTATATTTTTTATTCGCAATGATTTTGTATATATTTCTCATGAAATCCATAATTTGGTTCAACATTTCATAAGAAACATTCCGAAACTACCCCTTTCTGATCATCTTCCCTAACCAGCATCTTTTAAAAAATAAATAGAACACAAAATGAATGAAACTCACTCAATCCTAAAAATACTAAAAAAAATCACTTGAACATTTACATGAAAATTTACCTAGAAAACCTACAATCATGGAAGGAATAGTGTTTATCATGTGATCTTATCTCGCAAAACCATCTTCATAATCTCTTAGTATTTTGAAAAAAATTATTAAATCGCGGGATTATTTTCAACTGCTTATGGGAATGAGTATTATCATAGAAATGTCACTTTTGAGATCTACATTACTATTGAAAGGAGATAAAATATTTTATTTTTTCTCAAACATTTATTGTTGACCATGTTCTTATTCTTCATGATGAGGGGACCATATATTCTTCATGTTGCTTAAATCAAAAATTCATTACAATGATTTTATTATTGTGGAATGGTTTTGGAATCATCTAATTTTATGTTATTTTAATTGAATAATTTTTAGAATTCAGTTTTCACTCAATATAACACATCAAAAATTATAAACTATTGATTCTTTACTTGCTTCATTTCATGTTTTTATAAAATTAATGATGTTTATATAACACTATTTGTGTAACACAAAGAGATTTCTGATCTTTTTTTCAAATAAAATAAATTTATTTGATATATTTCTATTTTCTCTACAACAAGTTAAACTTTTTTTATATAATACAACAATTTAATATTTCACTACGTGAAATATCATTTTACCATACATTACATGCAACATAACGTTTCAACAAAACAACATTTTATTATCATTATTTGTTAAGTGATATTGTTATAACCTAACTGTTAAATTTATTAATAAAAATGTTAATAAATAATTTGAAAATATTATTATTATTTATTAACATGAATAATAAATATTTATAATGAAATTTATAATTTTTGGTAAAGTCTATATGTTTTGGAAAATACTTTTTTCTCAAAAGAACTGTTTTTTAATGTCCTTTTTTAAAAAATAATAAATATAATTTTAAACACTTTTAGAAATTTAATTTGATAAAATAAAATCCCTTTTTTAATTAATAATGTCTCAATTAACTTATGATTATGTTTTTGGATTTTTTTGGAAATATTTAATTTTTTGATGAATAGTGAAACTATTGAATTTAAATTGAAAACTATTTTTTCATATATCTTAATAATATAGTTAAATTATATTTTTATTTGGTTTTAAAGTATTAGTAGTTCACTTTTACATAAATTAATCTAATTTCTTAACTTGAGGCCAATTTCACATTTAAATTTGATATAAAAACATTTCTAACTTTTAAACATTTTTTGTTTAAAACCCCGCTTCATGATACATCTGTAGGATTAATTTTAAATTAATTTCTGACAACAATTTTATTACAATTCAGAAAATTAATTCAATATTTTGAATCTTAATAATTAATAATTTATAATAAGTTAAAATTATTTTTTTTACAAATGTGATTAGTGAATGTAATTAAAATTAATTACTGTATTTAATTTAAAATTGTGTTTACTTGGTGGTTAAACATTAATTTATGGGGGGAAATAAGCTAGAAACATGTCCAAAAACCATTAATTTGATATATTTAGACTATTTACCCTCATATCTCATATATAGACAACTAGTTTTTTAACATGATTTAAGGGAGATCTCTCAATAGGGTTTACCTTATTTATTTGCAAGAATGTCACTCCTCCTCCACTATAAAAAAGGGAACTCACCCACCACCACACTCACATAATCACATCTCTCAAGACCTTTGGCATCGAAAAATAATACCAAAATATCCTCTCAAATTAACTCCCTCCATCCTATATGAATAACTTTAGGTATAAATCCAACCAAGGAATCCCTTTGGTGCAAACGTAAATACGTTATCCAAAGAAGAGGTAATATCCTTCAATAATAAATTTTATTTTATTTATTTCCCCACCACCTCAATAATTCTGATTACATCATTATATAATAACATAATTAACCTCAATATAATATGTTTTTTATGTTAAAGATACAACCTAATATCACAAACACTTCTATCAAATGGGATATCCAGTTATCATGCATGTTTATGGTGGACTACCGCCTCATAGACCGAAGTTGTTCATTCATCAATTGATAACATTGAAGGTTGGTAATAATGATGGAATTTGTGTTTTTATATTATATATTTTATATTTATGGTGTATTAATTCTTATACTATTATTATATGACACATTCATTTACTTTTTCCATTTTTTTAAATATGATAACATCATTTGTGGATCTGTGGACTACTGCCTCCTCAAAGTGAAGTGATTAATCCACGATTTATATAGAATGTATACTCAATTGTTTTAATATAAATATGTGATACATATTAAATAACACTGAAAATTTAATTATAATATATTTATATATATCATTGACTCTTATTTCTATCAAAAACACGACAAAACAATGAAAAAAAGATAAGGTGTACATACGGCCTGCCATCTACATGAATGATGTAATTCACTTAATATTAAAATCTTTTTAATATTATTATAAATACATATATACAGAACATATATTATACTTATATAAAATTTTAAATTATGTAAATAAGGAAATCCTGATCTTTGTTAGAGGGCTAATAATGACAAGTCAAAATATGTACAAAAATCAAAGCATTTATTACAAGAAATGTAACATCAACATGGAATTGTTAATAAATGGGTAATATAAAGTCATAAGTAAATAATATATGGAATTTTATATATGAATATGTTTCTCTTATATATCTATAATAAACTTATATTTATTATACAAAAAATATTGAATGAGCACGACAATAGTCAAGACATAAGGTAAGTGGACTTATATTCTCACTTTTATTTCTATGAGACTTATGTCGTATTCCCCATTCATTTAATTTTTGTTGGTTATGTAATTAAAATTTATATATTATATGATTATTTATTTAAAATTATATTTATTTACAAATATATTTTATTATATTTATTTCATGGGGTTTTACAGTTAAATTATTTATTCATTGATAGGGTAGTTTTGTCTAAATTTTCATTCTTTGAGACACATGTGTTGTTATGCACCTAAATTCTTTTATGTGGTATATATAATTCTTGTTCACATGTTATATCATGTATATACTTATCTTAATGATATTTTAAGACTTATATATTTCCATTATCTCATGTGGATTATGATTCAATGTAACCAAAGTGGTACGAGTTTATTGCTACAGTCTCATCTTTTATAAGGATTGTATATGATTATGATTGCATTAAATAAATATTATGACACATATCTACATAATTATAATGATTTTCATATAGAATGGTTTTTTTTAAAATATATATATATTCATACCATTTTTACACTCTTTGGAACTCAAGATAATTTGTATTTGGTTTTTATGAAAACGCAACGGTATTTCTCTCTTCGGTCGAAAATGTGTTTTATTAAAAAAAATTGGTTTTCAAAAGATAATTAAAAAAATAAAAATAAAAAAAAATTATTTTAAGTTAATTTCTAGGGAAAACATATTTCAAAATGTTTTATTCTTTTCAACGATTCCTTTTATATTTTGAAATCTGTTTTCAGAGAAACGGTTTCCAAAAATGTTTTATATTTTATAAAGTGTTTTCAAAGAAGAATGGATATTATCTTCAAGAAACTTTTTTAAAAAGTATATTTAAAAATTATTTCCCATATAAGGTCAAAATCCATTGGTTTTACGCATTACCTTTTTAGAATATGGTCCAAGGGTTGCACCAATATTTTTTCCCTTAATGGTTTTTGTTATGATTCCACTATGTTTATGAAATATTTTTTTATTTCCTTGGTTATATATTTATGAAACCCATATATCATTAATTTTTTATACGTTTATAGAAACCTTTTATCATAAAAGTGTTATATTATTATAAAAATCACTACTTTTCATGTGTATTTATTGGGAAAATTGATTACAAAACCAATATATTTTATGATATTTCAGATATGATTACATTTTTATCATACCCATTTCATTTCATGGATTACAATATGATTTTGTTATGATCTTGTTGAACATGTATGTATGATTTCATTATGAGATAGTTTTGACACATATCTCCCTATAATTTATTGGGAAAATATTTATATCTCATGAGATAAACATTTTTGTAATGGGGAATGAACTCGGTTTTGTAAAAGATATTGTTTGCTAAGATTGTTTTGGGAGTGAACTTTTACTATTAGGATGGTCAAGGGAGTGAACCATGAATACCAAGATAGGTTGGAGAGTGATCAAATTACACTAATATGAGACTCTAATTAAGCCTTTACTACTATGGAAATCATTTTATATGCTTATGTGTCTGACGTATTTCCATGTATTATTCATATGTTCTGCTTTCATGGATTATTCTCTTGATTCCCTTATGATTCATGTCTTATGAAATGAAAATATTTATGAATTTATTCATATTTATGATATTTTATATGAATATTATGATCTTCTAATGTAATGATCATATTTCCATACACTTATACTCATGATTGTGCTTACACATATCCCCCTTTTACCCTTAAGGAGCATCTGAGATCACCCATTTTATATATCCTTTCTCAAGTTACAAAGATATAAATTATGTGTGATGTGTATAATAATGGTTATGGTCATTAAGAACATATTCTGTGATAATGTATCTAACTTATGTACTATTGTTAATATTTCTATGTTTCCAAACTCACTAAACTAATATGGTATTTCAGTGTCTATTTTTGAAATGTAATAAGTATTCCAAAAAAATGATGTAATGTTTATGTATGAGAAGAGAGTGTCACTGTAGTTGGTATTCGAGAAGTTTTTTATTTGAAATTTAGAAACTAGGATGAGAAAAACATAGTGAGATCCCAACCATCATTTCTCTTAGGATAAGTCAAAATATGAGTCACACTATATAGAAAATTTCCTAGAATTTTCATTAAGGATACAATGAGTGGTTTCCAAGAAAGAAATCACTATTTTGATACTACATGTGGATATGTATGTTGAACATATGTACATAGGGGTAAAAATAATGAAAACATAGCCTTGAGATAGACTTGATCAGGAAAAAATGCATGAAAATTGTCCTTATTACATTCTCAATTTGACACTGATGGGGGGTAGGATTTATAAATTCACGAAAACATCAAAAATACTCCTGAACAATTTAAAAAAAAGTTGTCTATGAAAAACCTAGGATTAAACTAATTTTTCATAGTTTAAATAAGTTATCATAATTTATAAATCCTATAAGTGGGTTTTCAGAATTATGTTTTCCCCAAAATGATAAGTGTATCTTACTCTATGCCTTTTAGATTTATTTAATGGGTGGAACCTAAAGAATATATATAAATACATAATGTGATGGAAGATTAAATGATTGTTCTCTTGAGAATCTAAATTCCATGTTAGTTGTAAGTAAAAACCTCATTGATATTCTCACATAGGTTTCTCAAGAAATGAATCATACTGAACATATAAATGGGTAAATGAGGGTACAACTTTATATTAGGTCCTCCATAAGGCAATGTCTACCTTGTTTAATTGGGTCTTTTTTATCCACTAGTTTCTAAAAAATGTGTCAGTACAACTGAAAATATATTGTCCATTCAGTAGTGTTCAAAACATGAGAAATAAATTCATGTGGCTTATCATTTAAAAGGTGAATCAGAATAGTTAGGGACTCAGTTAAAAAAATATAAGGAAACAAGATGAAATTGAATTCATGGATTGGTATGAGTTCAATAACTTGTTTTTAAATTAGTATATCCCTTGTATTCTTCATAAAAATTTAGAGGAAGTGTTTCTTGAGTTAAATAAAAGGTATGATGAATATGTTTCTACCAGTGAGGATAATCTTATATGAATTGTAAGTTATGATTCAGGTATTATCATACAACAGGAAAGTAAAATTGATAGGTTCTTCAATAGCTTAAAGATAAGTCTTAGAAGGGTGTTATCCAAAAGATACTTTAGTAAATGTGAATATATTGTGCATTTGGCAATAAAGGATGAAATGGAGGTTGGGGTTACATATCAATATGATGGTTTTGATAAGAAAAGGAATATAGAGTTTGAAGGAAAAAATAAAACCCATGGATAAAAGAAGTTGATCCTTCCTTTATTCTCTATGTGTGTGAAGAATATTGGAGAATTTTATAAGTGGTGTAATAAATGGTTTCAATGAATAGGGGAAGGTCATTGTGCATTTCATTTCTAAAGTGATGCGAAGAAGTTAACTAACAATGATAATGGAGGGAAAGATACATTGAATGCACCTCCCCCACTTCAGTGCTATTGGTGTAATGATAATGAAAATTATGATAACTAGTACCCGAACAAGAATTTTAATGATGATGATCAACATCAACAACATCATAAGTTAAGTGAAAAGGGGAAACCTCATACGATCATGCTTTCTGACGAGAGGAAGACAATGATGTGGTGAAAGGTACACCTATATCCACTCTATAACTAATAATGTCATATTTAATTATGGATCAACCCAATCTTTCATATCAAGATAATTTTATAAGAGTATTAAGATCCAAACTAGTTGATTGGATATGGAATTTTTAGCACAAACCCCTAATGGTACGGTGATTTCATCTCAAGCATATGATTTCTAGTCGGTTGACTTTTGTGGTAATGTGCTTCCTACAAATATTTCCATTCTTATTTAGGTTGAATTTGATGTCATAATAGGAATGGATTTTCATTTTATTCATAACTCCCATGTACATTGTTGAGGAATGGTAGTCGCATTTGATATTTCAAACCAACCTATGGGTTTCTGTCAATGTGATGATAAGTATGAACCACCTATAGAGATTATATCATGTGTATGAGTGATTATTACCATTCAAAGAGTTGTTATCTCAAATATTTTGAGAGAAAATTGACATACACTACTACAATACTGACCTTTATCTACACAAGAAATTTCCTTTATCAGTGCTCGAAAATTGCTGACTACATGAGTGACGTTAAAATCCCATGTCTTTTATAATAATTGATAAAGGAACAATTTATCATCTCTTTAATTTAGTTCCACTAAAGAAACAATTTATATGTTCTTATAAATGTACTGATAAAGGTCTTTTTATCAGTACGATTAAAATTAATGATAAAGGACATTTTATCAGCCCCTTTAAAAGCACTGATAAAGGGCCATACTATAGTGTGCTACAACAGCGCACTGCAACACTACTACAATGTTCTGTAATAGCAGACAATCCATCAAACATTAACTTTTTATTATTATTTCAAGATGGGAAAATCCCTACACAGATCAAAACTAAGGAGGTCTAAAGTATTGGAGACCCAATGCATCTTCCCTAAAAAAGTTACCACATGCATGTGGAAGAGACCCCAGCAAGGAAAACAAAATATTACAATCACCATTAGTAATTCATGAGGTGAGGAAGTCAGCCACCAAGTTCCCCTCTCCCCATGTGTGACTAATAATCACCTATGGATCCAATAGATGTTTGCACTTACGAATGATGTAGACAATGGTCCAAGGGATTTAGAACTTCCCCTGCAGTAAACCATGGAGGATAGATGAATCGGTCTCGATCAATTCTAACTTAATGTTGTGTGAGTGACAAAGCTCAATACCTTTTAGCATCGCTGAATCTTCCGCCATGAGAGAGTCTCCCACTCCAAATCCATCACTGAAGGCCATAATAACTTCCCCTTGGGGATCACGAACCACTCCCATGCCCCCTCATAAAACCAGACACACAAGACCTGTCCACGTTCAGCTTCAACCCACTGCTCGGAGGATTCCACTTCACCCATCTGCCTCGCCTATTAGCATCATGTAAGGTGCGAGGAGAAGAATTACCTGCCAGGAAAACTCTCAGTGTAGGAATATTCATCCATCCTTTGATTAGAGAAACCAATTCGACTGCGATGCACCTGGTTCTATCCATCATGGCCAGACGCGAACAGGACGTGTCCCCGTGACGGCTTTGGTTTCGGGTATTCCAGATGCTCCAACAGCCCACAACAAGCAACACTACCCGCACCTTCTTCTATGAAGTGTTATCTTCAGAACCCAAGAACCAATGTTAAAGAAATGTGGCAAGTGTGGCTGCCCGACTTCCCCACCCGAAAGCCTCGCCCAGGTAACTCCTGACTGTAGTTGCCCAGTCACTGGAAAAGAATAGATGATCGACTGATTCCTCCTTGGAAGCAATACAGCAAAGCCATTTAGATTCCAATGAGATACATTTGTTCCTCACTTGTTCGTCTGTTGGGATAGCGTTGTTCCACAGAAGTCAAACAATAAAGATGTATTTCACCGGAAGGTCGCCGTACCAAACCGTTCCACTCCATCGGTCGGTAATGCCATGGGCCAAAGACACCGAGCGGTATCCCTTAGCAGAGAAGGCACCTGAAGCTGACCCCGTAAAGATGAGCATGTTCGGTTCCTCGATCTAGGTGATGTCGTCAAACACCTTCAGTTGGTTGGGTGTGAGGATGGTCTGAATAAATGGCCTGAAATTGCTTGCCTGTGAAAATGAGATCATCGGGGCCGGACAGCCTGGGAACCCCAGCGGTGAACCAACCCAGTTTTCCTTCCAAAAATTAATTTTCCCACAACCCACAAGCCACCTGGAATTCATGCGGAGTACAGGTAAATGTTTAGAAATCATGATCCACAGTTGCGATAAAGTCCCTCTGCCACTGTCCATCTGTTTTCCATAGCGATTATTGATAAATCATTCCCACATCGATTTTTTTTCCAGAAAATCCCATGAATGTTTAGCTTGCATGCCCAATATTTCCCCTTTGAAACTTCAGATATTAATACCACCATCAAAAATCTCCCTATCCATCCTGTCCCATGAAGTCCATTGAAGTCTGCCTTCATTGTGTGAGTCCCATATGAAGCCTATCAGCAACTTTTCATTATTGTTCAGCACTGCCTTTGGAGCATTAATCACTGATAGCACATGCATGGGGATCGAGGAAAAGACACAATTAACCAACATGATGCTCCCCCCAAAAGACAAGAATCAGTTCTTCCAATTTGTAATACGGGTTCTAATTTTCCCAACTAGACCATCAAATTGGTGAATCTGAACCCTTCCTAGTGCAATAGGAGCTCCTAAATATTCCATTGAAAAGAATTTTTATTCATGCCCAGTGCATCCATAATCTTTTCCCCCTATTTTCTGAACACCATTTCGAGATAAACATGCTACTTTTATCTCTATTGATGGTCTGTCCACTCCACCTGACGTAAGTTTCCATTACCCTGTTAAATTCTCTAATGGTATGCCTATTACCATTCAATAAAATAGCATGTCATCAGCAAAAAAGATATGTGAAATACCGTTGGTATTGGATCTACAACGGTAAGGGTGGAGGATTCCACTAAGATATTTCCCCTCTATATATCTGCTAAGGACATCCTTCACCAAACTGAATAGGCTGGGAGAGAGGGGATCTCCCTGTCACAGTCCATGGTTGGGCTTGAAAACCCCACACTACTTTCCCATGAAATAAATAGCCAACCAGGGAGAGCTGAAAATTCTATACAATAAGTCCACAGCCCCTCTGGAAAATCCCAAATTCCCCAACACTTTAAGGATAAAGCTCCATTCCATTTTATTATAGCCTTTGTGCATATCCACTTTAATCACCACATTGGATCTGGGCGACTTGATGTAGATATCCCCCATTAATTCATGTACCTTGGTGATGGCCGATTGAGTAGATCTCCCTTTGATAAAACCTTGTTTGTTTTCAGAGACCCATTGGGGAAGATGAACTGCTAGCCTTCTATTGAGAATGCTTGCAAGGATCTTGAATGGGAAGTTACACATACTAATTGGTCTATATTGATTGAGCGAAGAAGGATATTTCAATTTTGGAATGAGAATAAGTGTCGACGCGCAAGACACCCTAGGTAGGTGTCCCCCTCTAAAAAAGTCTTGGATGGCCTCAATGACCTATCCTTTAACCAACTCCCAAAAAACTAATGTAGAAGGATCCTGGAAATCCATCTGTCCCAGGGGCACTTTCAGCATTAAGGGCCTTAACTACCTCTAAAATCTCATCAACATCTAGCAGTTTTCCAAAGCTAGATTCACCTCACTGGACACCACCCTGTACAAGAATCTAAACAAGTCAGTTTGTTCAAACAGATAGCCTTCCTGCATAGATGTGTTAGGATCATCCAGCAACAATTTGAAATAATCAAAGGCCATACCTCCCACGACCTCAATATCTTGGGTAAAAGACCCATCACCCAATAGGATATTGGGAATAGTTGCACGCCTCATTTCTTTGATGCAGGTTTGAAAAAAGTCTGTGTTTCTATCCCCCTCTCTATGCCAAGTAGCTTGGGATTTTTCTCGGACAGCTCTTTCTTTCTCCAAGAGTAGGACAACAAGGAGGTTTTTCTTTTCAACAAGAGTGCCAAAGTTGTCCTCATCCCATGAATCCTCCAGCCTTCTCTCAAGCTTCTCAATTTCATCTTTAATCTCTTCTAAATTTGTCGAAAATTTGGGTCTGTTGATGAACCAATGCTTCAAGTCTTCCTTGAGCCTTCGTAGTTTACTATGAAAACCCATCCAACGCCTATCTTGCATGGGCTTCGCCCAAGACGAAAGCACCACTGAGTGAAAACTGCTGTCTGATTTCCATTGATTAGAATAGAAAAACCACTGGTTGTTCACCGAACCTTGCTCCAGCTTGATAAGAAGGGGATCATGGTCTGATAAAGATCTCACAAGGTGTTCCACCCTTTCATTCGGAAAAGAGGAGATTGCTTAAAGATTAAAAAAATGCCGATCTAATCTGCACCAAGTGTGGTGATTCCCTCGCTGGTTGTTGCACCACGTAAATTTACTAAAATTGATGTCAATTTAAAATAAATTAATTGAAAGGGATTATTTTACTAAAATTGAGGTCAATTTAAAATAAAAATACATACTTGGAGACATTCCGATCACACTGTGCATCATATTGATGTGCGACTAATTCCAATATGTTTCAAATGTCTTTTGGATCCTTTTTCTAATGTATCAAAACATTATGATTGTGTTTTCTTGGTTTCGAGTACATCAATCATCTTTTATTCTAAAACATCATTTTAAACTTGAAAAAAGTAATTTTGACCCATTTTGATCACATCGTGTATTAATTTGACATGAAATGTATTCCTACATGTTATAAATGTACTATGAACTATTTTCATAAATTATTAAGAAAATTCTATCATGTTGCATCGGTTTTAAGTGAGTTACACTTTTTTGAACTAAAATATAGATTTTTATGTGATAATGGACACTTTGAGTCATACTGGGAGCATCATGTATCATATTGAGGTGAGGATGATTCCTACACAATACATAAGACTTATGGATAATTTTCATAAAGTGTTAAAAAAATCCAACTGTGTTTTATTGGTTTTGATTTGGACAATATTTAATTTTACTAAAATTGATGAAACGTTTAAATAAAAAGACTCAATTTGAGTCCTATTGGTCACACCGTATGTCAGATTGAGGTGTGGCTTATTCTTAAACGTCCAAAATGACTTATAGATCATTTTCCTAATGTTTCAAAAAATATGAATGTGTTTTCTGGGATTTGTGTACATCACTTCTCTTTTCACTAAAATTTCATTACAAAATTGAAACACAATCATTGAATCATACCAGTCACACTATGTATCAGATTGACGGGTTTCTATTTCATACACATCATAAATGACTTATGGGTCAATATACTAAAGTATTTAAACAATGTGGATGAATTTAATTGGTTAAAAAAAGACACACATTGAGTCCTACCGATCACACTATGCATTGGATTAAGATGATGCCAATTCCTACACATCCCAAATTATATATGAATTATTGTCCTAAATTTTCAAAACAATCTGAATGTGTTTTCTCTTTTTTGAGTATGCCACATGCCTTTTTTTTATAATATGTCATTTTAAAATTGAAACATGTACTTGGAATCATATTGATCAGATTGTGTATCAGATTAAGGAATAAATGATTCCTACACATCAAAAATGAATTATGGACCATTTTCCTAAAGTATTTTTACAATGTGAATTCACTTAATTGGTTTTGAGTAGGTTAGTATAAATTTTTAATTAAATTGAAGAAAATTTTGAATACAAGGATGCACATTGATCCATACCGTTCACACCGCACTTTAGATTGTGGTGAGACTAATTACTACACATCCCAAATGACTTGTGTATTTTTTTATAATGTTTCAAAACAATTGGAATGTGTTTTCATAGTTTTGAGTATGTCATGTGTCTTTTTTAATAAAATGTCATTTTAAAAATAAAACATGAAATTTGACTCATAGAGATAACATTATATATCAGATTGATGTTTTAGTGATTAATACACATCAAAAATGACATATGTGTCACTTTATTAAATTATGTAAATAATGTGAATGAATTTTCTCATTTTTGAGTTGTTCAGTTGGCCTTTTTTTCTAAAATTAATGTCAATTTTTAATAAAATCACGTACTTGGAGTCATACCAATTAGAACGTGCATCGTATTAAGGTCTGTCTGATTAATGCACATCTTAAAGAACATATACATTATTTTAACAAAGTATCAAAACAATATGTTTTTGTTTTGTTTTGAGTAGGCCGGTATATTTTTTTATTACTAAAATTGGTGTCAATTTTAAATAAAGACACAATTAGAGTTATACCAATCACACCATACATCAGAATAAGTTGTGGTGAATTCAGAAAAATCACAAATGACATATGGATATTATTCATAAATTATCAAAACAATCAGAATGTGTTAGATTATATTTGAGTACATCACTTGTCTTTATTACTAAAATTTCACTTTAAAAAAGAAACACACTATTTGACTCATATGGATCACATCATGTATCTTTGTGATGTGAGAATGATTCAAACATGTCCAAAGTTATTTAGGAATTGATTCCCTAAATTTTCAAAAAAATCAGAGTATGTTTGCTCACTTTTTAGTGAGTGACACTTTTAATGTTAAATATCAATTTTAAACTGATAACAGAAACATTAAGCCATATCAGGCACATCATGTATCAGGTTGGGGTGTGGCTAATTTTTCCATGTCACAAATGACTTATGTATCATTTTATTAAAGTATCAAATAAATATGAATATTTTTTTATCAGTTTTGAGTATGTCGGTTGTATTTTTTACTAAAATAAATGACAATTTTAAATAAAAATATGATCTTGGAGTCATACTAGTCACATAATGTGTCAGATTGAAGTTAAAATGATTTCTACATGTCCCAAAGTCTCAAAAAAATCCTAAAAATCAATGTTACAATTATTTCTATTGAATTTTATTATTGAACTACCAACACTGCGTTAACATATTAAAAAAACACATAAACTCGAAAATAGAATCCTCCTGTATAAGAAAAAAAATTATTATGAGTAATAATAAAAATGAATAAATAAACCATAAATTTGAAATAATACATTAATTATAAGGAAAATTATATTACTATGAAAATATCAATATTACCTTTGTGATTGAGAAATGGAGTAATGTTGATGGAAAGTGATAAATTTCAACACTTCAAGGGTAAAATGTTTTGAGGTAGAAGATTTCTATGGAAATTTTTTTGTAGAAAGGGATGAATGATAGATAGGGAACCCTAACTCGAACAAAATAATCCACCTATATAAGAAAATAGTTTTTATGTGAGTATTACTAAAGGTAAATAAATTAAACATAAATATGACAAAATATAGTAATTCTATGGACAATGATTTTACTATAAAAAACTCAATATTACCTCTATGATTGTGTAGAGATAGAATCGTTGATCTTCCTCCCTGGGTAATAAGGTTAACTTGAATTAAAGTGACAAATACACCACTATTGGAGTGAAATGTATATGAGGGATAAGAAGTCTATGGATGTTTTGGTGCAAAAAGGCGTGGAATATGGATAGATCACCCCCACCTTGAAAAAAGAATCCATTTGAATAAGAAAAAAATTATTATGTGAGTAATACTTAATTAAAATAAATTAAACATAAATATGAAAAAATACATTAATTCTATAGACAATGATTTTGTTGTACAAAAATCAAGATTACCACTATGATTGAGTAGAGACAACATTGTTTCTCTTTATGCAAAGCCAGTGGAGGTAACTTGAAATAATGTGATAAATGCACCATAGAAGGGGTGAAAATGATTTTAAGGAGAAGAATATTGTGGATGTTTTGGTGAAAAAGGCATGAAAGATAAATAGAGCACCCAAACTCAAAAACAATAATCTACCTATATAATAAAAAATTATTATGAAATTAATTATAAAAAAATAAATTAAAAATAAATATGAAACTATACATTAATTTTATGGAAGTTGATTTTACTGAGGAAACATCAATACTAACTCTGTGATTGATCAAAGACAACATAATTTCTCTTCTTATAGTGTCATGAAATATGTATAGAAATCTTATAAAATAAAAAAAAAACTATGCAAGGAATAATGAAAATTAAATCAACATTCCATTAAATAATTTTTCATTAAAACAGATATATTTAATTATAAAATTACCTTTACATATTTCCAAAGGGTTTCCTTTATTATAGTTTGTTCTTTTTTGGGATTGGTAATATAATCGTGGGTCGAATACATTGGCTGCATGAGTAGTCAAACATTTAATTTATATAATTTGAATGTTTTGGAGAACATATAATATTATGAGGAAGAAAATATATATTAAAAAACACTTTTACCTTCTCAATGAACCCTATATAGTTTTTTATGGTATAAAATATTTGGTCCAACTATCGAGAATCCAAATCCACTCTTTGTGGTCCCCTCCAACATATAATAAATTGTCTACATTGGGACTGACATGAACCAACTATATATCTTAGTGAAATGGTCATCCTACATTGAATTTCCATCTTAATCAACATTTTTTTAGTTTTACATAGGAATATTACCCAATTATTGTCTATTGGATCAGAAACATAAAATAATTTCACTACTTGTGATTCCATTATAAATAGCTCATCATTTTCCACTTCTATACTAGTATTTACCTCTAAAAATACCATTTCATCAAGTTTCACTCCATTGATATTGTCAACCAATTTGAAACGGTAAATAGACACTTGAAATGTTGTATAATCTAACTCATATATTTTTTTGATAATTCCAAAATATGAAATATTTTCAGAAATTGGATTTCTATCATTGTAACTAGACATGTGCATCGCTTCATCCACAAGCATAACACCACTTTTTTTCATCGTACTGATATTATTGGGTTATTTTGTATAGAATGTATAACCATTGATTACAAAAACATTGTATGTTATAACATTTTCATTTGGACCTCTGGCTATCCATTAAAGCTTTTTGGCAATTGAATTTGTATTTTTGGATAACTCCTTATAAATTTGATCATTGAACCATCCTATGAACTATATATTATCTTTATTTGATATCCATACATCATCCCATGATTAATTCAAATCTCAAAGAATTTATTTTTTGGATTCAATTTGTGGATCAACATCTTCAATGTTTTTTAATATGTAAATATGTGATTTATCCTGCTATATTAGTTTAATTATTACAACGTCTCTTATAAAAATCCCTTCTCCCATAATGTGTTCACAATGAAAAGAGTTCAGGAGATAGATTCTTTCAAAATATGATAGGTAATCTGTACAGAACTCAATGTCTTCTTCAACAATGTATCATTCTATAGTACAACATTCTGTCTGACTTTGATTCTTCAATTTTACTTTCAAAATATTTGTATATCATTCAATGGGTTACATCCATCTATAATTGATCAGACCACATTTTTGAACCTTTTGGTCCAATTGAACCATTATATGGACCATTATATCAAAGAATGATGGTGGGAAGAACATCTTTAATTCACATAATATGACTACAATCTCTTTTTTCATGATGGGAAACTTAACCAGGTCTACAGCATTACTGCATATGGATATGAAAATGAAGATGATTCTAGTTAATGTTTGTCATACAGTTTTAGGAAAAATTCAATAGAAAGAAACATGCATTATATCTTTTATCAAAACACGACAGTCGAGTGATTTTAGTCCTTGTAACATTAAATTATTCATTGACATGACATTCATTATATTTGATTAATACAATTGTAGAACTTATTCACTAGTAAAAAAAATGAAAACTTGCAGTTTTCCACTTTGGATAGAGTGTAATCTTATAGAGGAAGAAATATCTAAATTTTACCATTCATCGGTTCCAACACATCCCTTGCCCCATTCCAATCAAATACAACCTATACTTGATTCCATATAATATTTTTTAGGAACATTTAGCAATGTGCTAATAACACTATCAAATAAATTTTGTTCTATATTCATGATGTCATTAAAATGTCTTACATACAAAAAAATACAATACAGTAATTCAAATAAAACTGATATCTTCTTCCTACCTGATTTTGTAAGGTATTTCAAAAATGGTTTAACAAAAATAGTGTTGATGTTTTTTAGTTTTTTTGTATAGTTTATATCCCATTACTAGAGATAGTTTTCAACCATGTTCGATAGTCCCATCGAATGCTATCATCTAGGATCGATATTTATGTCATTGAGGTAAAAAAATTAATTTCCTAAAAACACATTCTTCGAGGAATGTCTCAACAAAACCGAGCATGTGAATTTTTTACAAATGGGACACCCCAAAATTCCTTTAATGATATAGCCTGACAAACTTCCATAAGCAGGGATGTCATTAATCATTTGGTACAATATGACCTTCAATGTGAATTCTTCACTTCTATGAGAATAATAAACTTTAGCACATGTATCCCACATCAATTTCAGATCATTGATCAATAGATATAAATACACATCAATATCATTACTGGGTTGCTTTTGTCCAGATATAAGAAGAGACAACATAATTTATTTTTGCTTTATGAATAACCATGGTGGAAAGTTATAATTTAGAAACATGACGAGCAATGTACTTTGAGTACTACTCTATACACCAAAAAGATTTATTCCATCTATAAATAATGCAAGAAGAATTATTCTCAACTTATTTATAAATTCATGAAACCCATAATCAATTTTCATTCAATGATGATGTTGGCGCCAAAATTCGAGACAAAGCAGAGGCCCCAAAGAAGGTCCCAAAGAACTGCCTCGTGAAGCCCCTTCATGGAGTGCCCCATACCTGCTATTTTCCTTCGCGAATCAATGAGGCGGGCCTCTCTGTGAACACATTTTACATTCGTGATCCCACCGCGAAGTAATGATGCGGGATTCTCCACCTTACAGTTAATGTTCGTGATCCGGTCGTGAAGCCACCCCTTCCTTCTTCGCATTGCGTGAGCTCCGCTCTGCGGCTCCTCTTGCCTATAAATACCGAGATCCCTTCGAGCCCAAAGGACAGACAGTCAGACCTTTCGACTTCCTGGATTCCAAATCGCGATGCATCCTTCTGCTTTTCGAACCATGAGCTGTGCGAGGTACTTCTGCTCCACGAAGTGCCTCCCCTTTGTCTCGTCTTGATACCCTCTTCCGAGAGGTATTCCTTTCGTGAAGCCTAAGGGTATTTGTGATGTAATAGGATCCTCAAGGGGACCCAAGTCATCGCAGAGCATTTATGCTTCGCAAAACACCTTTCATGTACACCAAATCCACATGCTAAGGCAGGGCCAATGTACTTCGCGAAGCCCATTGCTTCCCGACACCTTGATTCGCGAGGCACCTTTGCTCTGTGAGGTCGTGCTCCATGAATTCCTATCCTCTTCGTGAAGCACCTCCCATATGCACCTCCACCCCACGATAAGGCTAAGGAACCACACTTTTCAAAGCACACCCGTTCACAAGTTCCCTCCGCCACGCGAAGAAACAGAGCTTCACAAGGCCCCTGCCTATAGACCCCTCTACTTGGAAATTACTTTTCTCGTGAGACCCTCCAGGTTTGCACGATTTAAATCCAAAGTCCCCTCGATGATACCGCCCGTTGCGTTGCTTCACCTAATTATTCATCGCATAGGCATGCTAATGACTATTTCTTCTTCCCATAGACATGCTAACGTCGACCCCTCGATGGTTCTCTTGGTGACACCCCCTCACTATGGAATTGCTGGTACCTTCCCTCCAACAAGGAGTAAAGGGTACCAGTTATATAAGTCCTAGGGGTGTGGAGCACACCCACCTCGTCCGAGTGGTAGAATGATAAACTTCCAATCACCATCATCATTAACACATGACGTTAAACTATGACATAGCCCCATGCCTCGCACGCGGGGTGCCCCAACCTTGGACATTCTTCACACCCCCTGGTCTCAAGAGGGGATGATATCCTCCTTATAGGAGTGGCGTTTTCTATAGGGGAAGGGCATACACCTTGGCGTAAGCCCCTAGTATTCCTTCCAGAAGGAAGCATATCATCTCTGATCCTCCTTTCATTTTCAATCCCCAAGGCTAGTGGAGGGAATGATGGGGAATGAGGCTCCTATTTTCTTCGGTCCCAAGTCCCTCTCCTGCTACACTTTGTTGCCATCGGGCCTCTATCTCGGAGTAAGTCCCAATATGTCTATCCCTGGGCCACTCCACATGTAATCCCCACTCCACATCCCACAGATGCACATTTTGCTACGTGATCATCAGGTCTCTGCTGCCTCTTGTTTCTCACACCGAGAACAACTCACATGGGTTTAGAGTAAGCACCGACCCTAACATCTTCACCTTGGGAAGCCTAGAGTGTAATACCCATGCCCCTTACCAAACTACAAGGGCATTTATCCAAGTCAATTCATGGTACATAGGATGCCTCATGAGGTTCAATCCCACCACCACCCAGTCGTTCCGACCCCCTTCAAGTAGGTTCACCTTCGTCCCTCATGACGTTAAACTATATTCATCACCACTAGAACAACAAATACTTTGATCCGTGTTAAGAAATGGTATGTAGGAAGCCTCACGAGGTTCAAGCCCACCACCAAGTTGTTCTGACCATCGGTTCACCAACACCTTGGGCAGCCTAAAGTTTAATCCTCATGCCCCTTCCTGAACTATGAGGACTTTGATCCATTTCAAGGCATGGTACGTAGGAAGCCTCCACGGGGTTCTAGCCCAACAACCATTGGCCCCGACCATCTCCATGTCAGTGTGCCAAGACCCCTTTCATGAACTACGAGGTCTTTGATCCATGTCAAGTCATGGTACATAGGAAGCCTCCACATGGTTCAAGCCCAACACCCATCGGACCCCAGGTCCATCTTCACATCATTTCACTGACCCTACCCATCCTGAACTACATGGAACTTTATCCATGTCAAGGAATGGTACATAGGAAGCCTCCCTGAGGTTCAATCCTACCACCACTTGGTCATTCCAACCCCCTTCACATTGGTTCTCCCCCATCCCGCAGGATGTTAAACTGTATTCACCCTCTGAACTACATGGTTCTTGATTCCCCACCATGGGGATACGTAGGAAGTCTCTTCAAGGATCAAGCCCAAAGCCATCTTCCATCCTGATTCTTACCTAGGACACTACATCTCAATGAGATCATGCCACCCCACTCCCCGTTCTATTTTACAGCATTCGGGAGGCCTCCCACGTAATGGCCCCAATATCGGTGTTCCCTCTATGGGGTTCCTTCATCTGATCCACTCTAGTCAGTGTTCTAATCAGCCCAATCTGTCTTCATTGGATGTTAAACTTGAGGCATACCCTATGTTAAACATAAGAATCTTAGGAAACCCTCATATACATGCCCATGGAATATGATTCACCATGTTTGATGTGGGATGCCTCGGGCTTCCGAGCCCTTGATAGACCCTATAATAATGGAAAAAAGACAGACACGCCAATTCCCCAGTGTCCAGACACGCTAGTGATGCCCCAACGTGACTACTCCCCTAACTGAAGGTTGCTGCCCTGACTGGAACCCATGGAATTTCCTGACAGGAGCAGTGTAATTAACTGGCGTGCATGAAGATATGGCACCAGGAAGAGTTTCGTGGACAATGTATTAAATCTATGAGGGAGACCCATACTAGGTGACGAGTTCCAAGGAGGAATCTACATAAGGAAGAACTAACATCCCATCATCCCATTTCGACAAGGAGAAGACTTCTTGGAATGAGGAACGGATGTCGCCCACCTTTGGAAAGTGAGAATGTGGGGTAACAAAGTCGCGCATGTTGTACTCAAGCAGACGGACGCACGCGCCCTGGGGAAAACATCAGAAATAGAAATGTTGAACCTGATGTGAAGATATTCTCTTCAATATGGAGATTAGTTGTGCTCAGGGCATCAATGGATTTACAGGTCACCTGATCTAGCTATCTGGCGCCGGGTCCTGCCAATCAAATAGCGGACCTGGTGTGAAACTCACCAGATGTTGGGGCAGTAGGATGTTGAACTTCCCGTTCTGCAATGTTGTCAGCGTGGATCCCTCTTACCAGTCAAGAAAGACGGGATGGTGTTGGGGAATTGGTCATTGATTCCTTTTTCCTTTCATCACAAACGAGATCATATCTCGGCATTTCAGGAATCAGGTTCCTACCACAGGAACGCGATAACCACCCTCCCGACTACGTAGGGGCAGAGGAAATGCCCGCATAGTCACTCCGCGTGGCTTCACCGCTTCTGCAATGGATTCTGCGTTCATGACAGTGGGGCGCCCATGCCCCATCTTCCCATCAGAAGTTATCCGATGAAGGGTAATTAACGACCTCGTACGTCGTTATGAGGAGGAGGGCATAATCCAAACCCATGATATGGCATGAATGGACCTGGAGGTGTTCAGGCCCCACTGCTAACACCACCCATGAGGGCCACGCTGGGAGCCACTGCTCCCCACCCCAACATTCAATCATTTCAGGAGCCTGCCCCCAGAGCGTTTGACAACTCCCTGCCTTATGCTGATGAGGTGGGTGACGTCCGGCCCAGCCCGGTCAGCATCTCAATTCAGGTGCTCTTAGCAAGGGCCCCCACCAGTCTGTGTCAGCACCACTGCCCGACCTTGCTGGAGGAGCAGGTAGGCTATGCACCTTCACACCTAGCACCAGCTCGCCAGATCCGACGCCAGTGTCGGGCATGAGCTGAGGACGCCCGCCAGGCAGCGTCAACATTGGCGGCTACTGTGGCCTAAGCCACCTCCAATGCATATCATTAAGTACCTACACACACTATGTAGGGGCCCTTATACTCCCATCCCGGATCAAGGCCCCAACCACCCCATGGTCAGGCTGTGTGAACTATCTTGGTCACAAGCACGAGCAGGAGACCCCGTGAACCAACCCACAGCGATGCCACCTTGTACGGAGGTCCTCTTCGTACCACTATCACCGAGAGCATGGGTCTTCCCTAATTCAAGGCTCGACATGGAGGTCTGCCCCATGCTACCCCCAATCTGAATGAAGGTCCGCCCCATAGCAGTGACGTTCAGTACGGAAGCCTCTCTTGTGCCCATCACACTGAGTATGGAATCCTTTCCCCTACCCCAGACCGTAGATATGGAGACGTTACCCATCTGGTCTCTCTCCAACATGGGGATCCTATCTATGTCCTCTCCATAGCTAGATAAGGCCCTCCTCGCATCATCAACAAAAGGGGTGAAGACCAGCCTCGCTCAACCCAAACCAAGAATAGAGCCCCCCCCCCCCACCCCCATGCTCCCGCTGGTTCCGGTGGAGGTTTTGCCCGCCCTGGCGTTATTCATGGAGGTCCTCCCCATGTCCCCTTAGACATTCTTCCTGGTGCTCTTCGCACCTCGGCTGTCTCATATGGAAACACTATCCACCCTAGAATGAGTGTGGTCTAAGGACCCCAAGTTAGGAATTAGCCCTGTCCTGAGGGGCCACCCTAAGGTAGGAAGGTGGGTCGTCGCCACCACAAGAAGAATTCTGGGAAATCCCGGATGGAGATAAAACTAGTCCACTTCTCAAACTCTGAAGCGGAGTAAGAATCAGCTCAAGAGACCTCCCCACGCTCATCCGAGTCTAGGATCGGGGCAGGGACGAGGCGTATCAGCCTGGTGCTCCCAGAATGTGAGGTCCACAGGATTCTCGCCTCCCTCCATAGGTTTATCCAGGATGACGAAAATCTGGAAACCCCACATGTTACAGTCGTGGAGTCACCACCTTCATCGCCGGAAGCGCTCTCTACCTCCACAATAGATCATGGAGAGATATTCTGGGGACCAATGGTGGTCGAGAAACAGCGCAAACCAGCACTAGAATCCCTGGCCCCTAAGCAAGGAACGGTGTACGTTAGCCCGTCCTATCATGACGTAGTGTCCAAGTCAGTACATTCCTCAGAGGACAGCCTGAGAATCGGTGGCCAGTCAGCCCGTTAGCCATATTCTCCATCGGAAAACCTGCCATCCCCGCGGTCTGCCTCAGTACCACTACCAATTCCTCATCCACAACCAGTTGGCGAGTGGAGCAATCAGGGGCCACACCATGAATTTAAGCCGAGGAGCTTTTGGAGAATCCTTGCAGCGGACCACTTCCCTGATAAGTTATGGCTCGCAGCAGCATAGTATTTCTGCATACCAGAGTCCCTCACCCCGGTGGAAGTTGAATTCTTCTGCTACACCCTCTAGGTGAAGAATTTTAGCCTCCGTCATTAGAACGTGGTTTACCCAAGGAGCCAAGCGAATTTTAAGACATCAGGGAGCAGTTCCATCTAGTCAATCTGGCCGCACTCCCTATGGCCCATCACCCCGAGTCATTAGGCTGTCGTTAGGCCCTCCAGTAGCAATGCATTCAGAGTATCAAGTTACTCTGCCAAATTATTAGGGAGGCTACCCCCACGTGCAAATATGTGGTTGGGGGCAGTACGCTGCCCTCCTCTTCAGTCCTTTCCAGCGCCAGCCTGACTTGCTATGCGATATTGAGGACATGTCCCAAGGAAGGGTAACGGTCCACATGGCTGACATAGTGGACAAAGAAGATGACCTGAAGTTTCTCGATGGAGACTTACCCCCTGGGGGTGTGCCACCACTCTTGGACCCATTGGGAAGGATTACGCATCAGCAAAGGAACCTCCTAGGTCTCCCTGTCCCCACCGAGGCAATAGTACTCATCCAGAATGCTGGTAAGGGAAAAGAGAATGTCGGAGCTGTCAAGCACTCTGACCCTTCCACCTCATTGCAGAAGATGGAGGAGGACCCCGAGAAGGACAAGTTGCACCTAAAACTTGCGGAGCATAAGAGGTTGGTGGAAAAACTCTTGGATGAACGCACTGTAGAGCGATGACCCAACTATGGTGATCCTAGGTGGGGGTAGCAGGGGTAGGAACAACTACCCCTCGATGAGATGCCCCCAGGAAACCCCGATCATACTGCTCCTGTAGACTGGGCTGAAGCTAGAGCTCACAGCAAGAGGGCATGGTACATCTCACCAAACCCTCCCGAATGACGCAGAAATCCGAGGAATCTGGCCCAAGTTCCCCCAACTGCCCCACAGGCTACTCCACGAGTCGCTCCACGAGTTGCTAAACCCATCTACCATGTCGAAGAGCCTGAAAACCCACTCATGGTTAGGGACCCCATTTAAGACAGGGATCCCCACCCGGATGATACTATGGTGGCACTCATATCCCGCCTTGAGGCTTTGGAAACGTGGCAGGTGGGAATCCTACCAGATGGCAAGCCATACCCGGCATGGGTGGATGATATGTTGGCACCCCCAGGATTCGGGAACCCCACCTTCTCCACCATTAATGGGACGGGGGACCTGCAATCACACCTGGACCACTTAAACTCAAGCTTTGGGCCTATGTTGGGGACCCCAGCATAGCATAAGGCCACCAAGATCCACTGGTTTTTTAGGAAGTGTTGGGGTCAGCATTCGTCTGGTATAGCCAACTCCCCATAGGATCTGTGACTTGTTGGGAGGACCTTCACAAGCAGTTCCTTTACCAGTTTATCTCTACCACCCAGAAGACCAGCATCGCAGTCCTCTTCAAATTCAAGCAAAGGCCAGATAAGTGAGTCACAAACTTTATCACCCGATGGAAGGGGCTCACGTACTCCCTCAACATGCCACTGACTCAGGAGAAATTATTGACGATGTGTGTAGAGAACGCCAAGACGGAACTAGTTCCTACTCTGATCACTCCGAACTATCCCAGAGGGATCCGTGACTTCTCAGATAAGGGCCAGTGCCTTGAAGAAGCTCTACAACAGGCCATTCAAGCATGTCTGCTACCCCCCTATAATCCCATCAAGGAGAGCCACTAGAGTTGAGCCTGCCACAGTGACCCAAATAGAATCCCCCAGAAAGGTGGAGTTACTACCAGTGGAAACATCCCTGCAGACTTGTTGAGCTCCTCCCCATCAGGCATAACCTCCGAATCCGCAATGTCCTCAGAATCGGAAGGAGCCCTCACGTAATGCGTCGCCACCGCCCATGCGGGACAGTCAATGTCCACCTCCTTGACAAATCCCTCCAACTCCTCATCAGGGCTAGGCTCCAAGGGCTCTCTATCCAGAAAAGAAGACACCAGACTTACTCATTTATCGAGAATCAGGTCCCCGGTTACTTCCGTAGCGCACTAGAGCAAGGGATTGTACACTTTTCTGAGTGCAGAAGGCCAGTAGAGGAGAATCTCACTGATCTCCCCAACTACTGCCCCTATCATAGAATTCTGGGGAACACCCTCATACAGTGCTATGTGTTTAAGGATTGACTCCATGACCAGGTTGATAACAACATAGTCAGGCTGGGCCCAGCCCCGGCACAAGTAGCGGGTGTCATTGCAAGTCCAGGAGGTCGTAGCGACAGCGAAGGCAAGTGGCAGCAGGTCCCCAGCCATGGATCTCAGAAGTACGACGACTAGATGTCTCCTAAGATGGTTTCTCATTCCCATGGAATCATTCGGGCATGCCTGAATCGGGAAAAGCCTTTAGAAGATGTGACCACCACTTTTGCATCATCATCTCAACAGACCTCTTCCCATAAGAGCAAGCATCGGTGGCAGAAGAAGAAGAAACGTGCCCCTCCAATGACATTGTCGTCTCGAACTCTCGGTGACTTCATGCCCCCCGAGATGGGGATTCCTACCACGATCTACCTAGTGGTGGTTGACTCGTCAAGTGATGTTCAGGGTTACGCTTTTGTTAATACCATCGAGTTAGTAAACCCCTATATGACTCTAGATGAAGGGGAGCACCAAGCAAATATCCCCAACTTCCCAAGCCAACTCCAACGTCAGAAAATCCGCGACTATATAGGTCGTCAAGGAACATCAGTCGGCACCTCCATTCAGGTTGTGCATGCCGTCGAGACCAAACAGCAGGCCCAGGGCAGAGCTCATCACTCGCAGCCTCTTTTTCGGGTGTTGTCAGGACCGCATCCAACACCGTTTATGCTACTGGATTAGGAAGAGCTACTTCGGCCATGCCACTACCAGCTTCTCCCCGCTACAGGACAACCTCAGTTGTTCATACTCATCTGGTAGAAACTCTTCAGGCTTCTACTTGTTGGCAGCGGGATATGCCCAGCTCCATCCAGTTGTCGGTTTAGCCAGCAGGGCCCGCCATGTCTCCAATCGTAGAGAAGCTTCCTGTAAGCAGAAGTTCGCACCTAGCACAGAAGTACGATGTCCTCAAGCACCTTTCTGCCATCCCAGTGAGTCTTTCCATCCTTGAAGCCCTTTGCTTGTCGCCAGATATGCGTGAAGCACTTGTCGAAGCATTAATGAGTCCCCTCCATTTTGAGATGGAGATAGCAGTTGCAGAAGCCTTTCATGCTGAACCAGTTGAGAATGCTGAACTCTAGGCCATCATCTCGTTCTCGGGAGAAGATGAAGGCTACCCCATACATGGGCACATCCTCCCACTGTATATCACCGGCCAATTTAACAGTGTTGAGGTTCGCCGCTGTCTCGTTGACACAGACTCTGGGATCAACCTTATCCCGATGCAGACACTGCGGAAGCTGGGGTTATTCGAGGATGACATGACTCCCTCTAATTTAAGGATCCATGAATATGACAGGACAGGGAAGACCCCAGTCGGCAGGATCTATTTGAAACCCAGTTCGGTGGCCTATTTACCAGTACCGAATTTATGGTCATCTCCCAAGACACCACGTATAATGAATTGATGGGCAGACCATGGCTCCATCTGCACGCGGTGGTCCTTCATCATATCATGAATGCCTCATGTACTCCCTTAATGGTAGAGTAGGAATACTCCAAGTTGATTCATCTTCTTTTTCCTCTTGTCGAGCCTGTTATCTGGACACTTACTATTATGAGAGTAAAGATAAGAAGATTCTGGAAAGTGAGGTTCAGCCCGCCATGGTCACAAGTGACCCTTGGGCAGGTCTGTATAACGTTTACGTCTTCACAATCCATCAATTGGAGGTCAGGACCCCTGACATGGGGAAATTCTTTGTTGTCTCTGGTATAATAGGAAGGCATATTTCCAAGCCCAAGTGATGACATAAAATCACCTCGTACTCATACACAAACTAGGCTCAGGTGATCATGGGACCTCCTACCTCCATACTATACCGGGATGTCCACCCCATGGCAAAGGAATTACGTCATACATGTCTGTTTCGTCGGGCTGGGATTAACCGGATCAAGCTGATGCACTACTATTACTTTTATATCATCAAGTGTGGCCCCTTGGGCTAAAGGCCTGATTGGATTGGATCAACTGCCTTTATTTCCATGGTCTCAGCTGCGCATGAATCTCCTGATGTGCTGTCCACTACTGTCCAGGCTAGTACCGGCCTTCCGTTAGGTTACTCCGACCAAGGGGAGGCCTCACCCACTAGGAATACCTCCTCTTCAATAGAAGAATAGTATTTGGAGGATGCACCCCCCCCCCCACCTTTGAAGAAGGTGTCTCTGCCATGGTCGATGAACTGGTACACTTGAACCTTGGTAGCGAGGAAAATCTGAGACCCACATTGATCTGTGCTTCCATGTCCCTCGAGGAGCAGTAGAGGTACATGGACTTTCTTAAAAAGCACCATGATGTATTCGCCTGAAATTATGATGAGATGCCAGGGCTAGATCCTCAGGTAGTCATCCACTACCACGGTCTCTTGACAAACCATCGTGGGTTCAAGCAGCCTCCCAGAAAGATGTGCCCTTCTCACAGTGCCATGGTCAGGGCCGAAGTTGACAAGCTCATTAGGGACAACATCGTCAAGGAGATCCAGTACCCCAAGTGGCTAGCCAAAATCGTGCCAGTCAAGAAGAATAACGGGAAAATTAGAGTCTGTATCGACTGCCAGGATCTCAACCGTCACTATCCGAAGGATGATTTTCTCCTTCCTATGACAGAATTGTTGATCGATGCTACGGCCGAGTTCCAAGCCCTCTCCTTCATGGATGGTTACTCTGGCTATAATTAGATATGGATGGCCCCTGAGGATGAAGAGTACATCGCTTTTAGGGTGCCCCAAGGTACATTCTGTTACCAGGTTATGCCCTTCGGCCTAAAGAATGTCGATGACACATATCAACTTACCATGGGTTGCATATTCAATCCAATCCTCGGGACATTGGTGGAATTCTATGCGGATGATCTAGTGGTAAAATCTCACCAGCTCCAGGACAATATCAAGGACCTTGAGAAAGTGTTCTGCTTCCTCTGCTCCTGCCACTTGAAAATGAACCTGTTGAAGTGTGATTTCGGGGTCACTTCTGGGAAGTTTCTTGGATTTGATGTCAGGTACTGAGGAATCGAGATTGACCCAGAGAAGATCAGGGTATTCAGACAGACACCTCCCCTAAGAAATATCCGAGAGATTCGAGGTTTCCAAGGCCACTTAGCCTACATATGCCGATTCATTGCCAATCTGGCTAGAAAGTGTTATCCCTTTTCTCGGCTAATGAAGAAAGGCTCTTCCTACTAATGGGAGGAAGAGTTTCAGACCGCCTTTGATGAAATCAAGCAGTACTTGCTCCAGTCTCCGGTCTTGATGCCACCTGTATCCGGGAAGCTGTTAATCCTATATGTGACGACCTTGGAATGATCTCTCATGGCCTTCTCTCCCAGAAGAACAACGAGGGGATAGAGAATAGTATCTACTGCCTTAGTCGCATGCTTCTCAATACAGAGACTAGATAATCCCCCATCGAGAAGAGTTTACTTGCCCTCGTATTTTCTGTGGAGAAGTTGTGACATTACCTGCAGCACCATGTGGTACAGCTGGTCTCTTGGGTAGACCCGATGAAGTACATTCTGAATCGCCCCATGTTGATCGGCCATCTAGCACGGTGGATGGTAATCCTCCAGTAGTTCAATGTCAGGTTTGTCCCCCATAAGGCTATCAAGGGGCAGGCATTGGCAGACTATCTAGCTACCCATCCAACCTCCGCAGGCGAGTCCCTGGACCTGGATTTTCCTGATGAGGCAATCCTCTCAGTCGATCAAGTTATCCCATGTTGGAAAATTCAATTTGATGGTTCCTCCTGGAGCCCCACCGGAAGGAGGCTCGATGATCCTAGGATCAACAGATTAGGCATGGGTATCATCTTTATTTCCCCGGCGCAAGCCATTATGCCATACTCATTCCTATTATCAAAAGGTTTCACCAATAATGAATTAGAGTATCAGGAACTTATCACTGGCCTCGATCTGGCTCTCGAGATTGATGTTCCCCATTTTCATGTGAAAGGGGATTCCGAGCTAGTCATCAAGAAAGTAAATGGTGGCTATGTTGTTAGAAAGCCAGAGCTCGCAGCATGTTGGAGCACACCCTCCATATAATATCCCAGTTCCATTCTCAACTTGAGGTTACCCATGTTCCTCGGTCACAGAATGGTCGAGCAGACGCTTTGGATAGCTTAGTTGCATCACTTGCAGAGCCCGGGTAGGATGATCTGATTATAGTTGTGGTACACCGGAGGGTCATTGCCCCCGTCACCCCAGAGGATGACGATGGCATGCAAGTGAGCCATCTTACTATCAGATCCTCCATGTCAGGACTGCTAGGATCTTCAGATGCAGGGGTTGATGTGACTCCCGACTAGAGATCCCCTTTTTTCAAGTATCTCCAAAATGGTTGCCTCCCAGCTGATCGGGTTGATTGTGAGCGAATCTAACGCCACGCGCTGTAGTTTACTCTCTAGAGCGATCCCAGCCTTGAGCCAATCCTCTATAAGAGCAAGTTTGATGGTGTTCTCCGATGTTGCATTCAGGGGGTTGAGATTCCATAGGTCAAGCAAGAGGTTCATGCCGGTTCCTGTGGTGCCCATCAGGCTTGGCCAAAGCTGTCCCATTAAGTCCAGAGACTGGGGTACTTCTGGCCCTCAATGATCCATGATTGTATTGAGTTCTACAAGAGATGTCATGAGTTCCATGTTCATGCTAACTTTCCACATCAGCCGCCAGAACCTCTCTACTCCACAAATTATTCTTGGCCATTTGCGGTGTGGGGACTTGATGTTGTAAGACCATACCCACCGGCGATATCTCTCCAATGAAGATTCATTCTGACCACTATGGATCTCTTTTCCAAGTGGGTAAAGGCAATTCCTCTCAAGGAAGTCAAGGCATGTTCTATCATTGACTTCATGAGTTCCAATATCATCCACCAGTTTGGAGTCCCTCACGCTTTCCTCACCGATAACAGCACTAACCTTCGAGCTGCCCAGCTAAAGAAATTGTACACCAAGTAAAATATTCGTTCAAACCATACCTCCCGATATCACGTGCAGGCAAATGGAAAGATCGAGGCATTCAGCAAAACCCTCTCTATCATTTTACAGAAAATGGTTGGCCAGAACAAGAAGAGTTGGCCAGAAAATCTCCCCAAAGCCCTCTAGGATTATCAAGATACGACTAGAAATTCCACCTAAGGGACCCTATATTCCATGGTGTTCGGGGCTGAGGTCGTTCTACCAATCGAGATCCATATTCCTTCGTTTTGCACCGCCGTCTATTACCAGCAAACACTAGATAATCTGGCCAAAATCTGTCTAGACGAATTGGAAGCACTTGATGAAAATAGGCTTTGTGCCCTATACAATCTAGAAAGGCATTAGAATAAGATGGATAGAACCTTCAATAAGAATGTTTTCATCTGCTCTTTTCAGCAAGGAAACCTGGTATTGTCCCTTCGAGCACCAATGATCCCTGGCAGGAAACCGCCCAAGTTGGAGCCCAAATGGGAAGGACCTTACATAGTCCATAGGTTTACCCCAATAGAGCATACTCCCTGGTAACAATGGATGGTGAGCATATAACTCCTCCAACCAATTCCAAGTTCCTCAAGAAATACTTTTCCTGAGCCTAATGGTCTTGCACGACTTTAAACTGGATAGTCCCACATGACCCTATTATTGCACGACGGTCCCGCATGGCCTTGAAATGTTCAGTCCAATACGAATTTAAACTGTGCATCGTCCTGCATGACGTTAAACTGCATATTGAGAACTATGTATTGATTGATTCCCATCCTTATGGGATACATAGGAATGCTTAGACACCTCATTTTGAGCCCAGCCCCAAACTCTTCTTCTTAACTATCCCCCTGGGTATAGTTCTCTCGGAGGATCCTCGCATGATATGGTGTTGGCTTCCTTATCCCCAATCATACCAAGATTTTAATGGTCGCACCATATGCCCATTACCCATTCATCTATCCTCCCACATCTTCACTACACGGCGTTAAACTGCATGGCCTTCAAGAACTATGTATGGCTTGATTCCCATCCTTATGGGATACGTAGGAACACCCAGACATTTCGTCTGTTGGACCAGCCCAAATGCCAGAATCATCCCCCCGGGTCAAGACATATGGTGGGGGTGCAAACCATTTCCACAATTCACGTCGATCTATCCTCCATCCGGCCATACGTCTCGCTCCCTAGAGACGTTCGCCTCTTTTAGTGATGGGCACAGCTATGCTTCACCGACTCCTTTGATTGGGACTCCATCACCTTCCACATCCAGAAGGGCCCTGAATAGTATGGATGATAGGCCTAAGGTCTCTCTTACCATTTTGGGCCAACACCCTCGAGGATGTCGAGCAACAAGCCGATACAAGTCCAGCATTTTGAATATTGTCAGCGGTCAATACTCATTTGTTTCTCCCATTTCAGGTCACTATAGGGACGTTGTGTTTTGAACATGGTCAATAGTTGTCCTAGATCAACAGGACCGCCCCCAAGATGTCCCAAACATCAAGTGTAGTGGTTCATTCTACCCCCTTGTATCTCCCAGCGAAGAACTCCCTCCGGGGGATGCCAACTATCAGGCCCCGTTTGATGGAGAGAGCCGAGACTGACTCCTTGTTTCTCACACCAAGCACTACTCACGTGGTCTTAGGAGTTGTGAGGAGGAAGTAATCGTACAAGAGGGTGTATGTACTTCCCATATAAGGCCCAGCCTCATGCCTCTTGACCTTTTCAGGCCCTCAGCCTGGGTTCTCTCTTCTGGGATTGTATGGCGTGGTATGGGATTATGTTCACATTCATGTTGGGTTTCTCACCATATCGTACACATCCCCAGATCAGACACCTTATCCCATATTCATCTTCAATGAAATAAGTTAAACTACAGACTGATTGGGCCTTCTCGACTGAGGCCCAGCCTCAGGCCTGTTTCGGTGCAGATGTGCGTTGGGTTACGTTGTTCCGCCAGGACGCGTTCGCGCGTGCACCCGTCGACCCGAGGGGATGGGCGCGCGGCTTGTGGTCCCGCAGTCCCGATTTCCAAGGGCGGGCGGCATCCGTCCCTTATTCAGGGGCGTCTGCTCCTTGATCGAAACCGGGATGATGGGATGTCGGCTCCTCCTTCCGTGGGCGTCTCCTCGGAACTCGTCGCCTAATCCGGGTCTCCCTCATAGATTTAAGAATGTTCGTGAATCTCGTTCCCAGCGCCATATCTGCATGGACACCGGTTAATTACGCTGCTCCCGCCCGGACGCTCCAAGGAGTCCGGTCGGGGCAGCAACCTGCGGTGAGGAGACCGGGTGGCTCCGGGTGTTGGGGGCGTGTCTTAGCACTGCGACTCTGCATGTCTGCCTTCCGTCCCTAATAGGGCTTCTCGAAGGCGTGATGGCCTGAGGCATCCCGCACTGGGTGCGGGGAACTGTGTTACCTGAGGTTTTCCTCAGCTTCCCATGTTTAACACGGGGTATGCCGCGAGTTTAACGTCCAGCGATGACGGCATCGGACTGATCAACACGAGGAGTGGATCAGATGACAGAACCCCTTGCGGGGAACCTCCGACGCTGGGGCCAGCACATGGGCGGCTTCCCGAGTGAAGTGGAGTGGAATGAAATGGCATGACCCCACCGGGATGTGGCGGCCCGAGTAAGGATCATGGTGGATGATGGAGTGAAGAGCTTGGACCCCGTAGGGGCTTCCTACGTACCGCGCGGTAGCGCGGATCAATGTCAGCGTAGTTCGGATATGCAGTTTAACGTCATGTTGGACGTCGGCAAGCCGACTCACGAAGAGATCGAGGCCGCCGGGCAGAGGATTGAACCGAACCACCTCGCACAGAGGGGGATGGAACGGCTGGGTGGATCACAATTTTACCTCATGCCGGACGTTGGCAAGCCGACTCACGAAGAGATCGAGGCGGTGGGGAAGCACAATGGAGATACACACGTGCAGTCCCCCACAGAGCGGATTCATAGGTGAATCGACGCAAGTGTGAACCCAGGAGGGGTCCACTGATGGACGAACCGACGTAAATATGACCGGGACGACCAGGTGGCGGGCTTGAACCTCGGAGAGGCTTCCTACGTACCCTGTTTAGAAGACAGGGATCAAAGTCCACGTAGTTCGTTCTGTTTGTAACACTCTACCCCCGTGGGCGAAGGCCATTCCAATTCCGACATCCCTGCAGAGACGAGCGGGTGGGGGCCACATCCAAACCGGGAGGACCCTGCGTGCGGGGCACGGGATCGGGTGATGCGGACGGTTTAACGTCTTGCCGGACGAAGTACAGTTTAACGTCATGTAGGACGTATGCAGTTTAACGTCGTGCAGGACGTGGTGCAGTTTAGCGTCATGCAGGACGAATAGCGTACAGTTTAACGTCTTGTAGCTGAGACGAATGCAGTTTAGCGTCGTGCGGGACGTGGCACAGTTTAACGTCATGTTGGACGTATGCAGTTTAACGTCGTACAGGACGTGGTGCAGTTTAGTGTCATGCAGGACGAATAGCGTACAGTTTAACGTCTTGTAGCTGAGACGAATGCAGTTTAGCGTCGTGCGGGACGTGGCACAGTTTAACGTCATGTTGGACGTATGCAGTTTAACGTTGTGCAGGACGTGGTGCAGTTTAGCGTCATGTAGGATGAATAGCGTACAGTTTAACGTCTTGTAGCTGAGACGAATGCAGTTTAGCGTCGTGCGGGACGTGCCACAGTTTAACGTCATGTTGGACGTATGCAGTTTAACGTCGTGCAGGACGTGGTGCAGTTTAGCATCATGCAGGACGAATAGCATACAGTTTAACGTCTTGTAGCTGAGACGAATGCAGTTTAGCGTTGTGCGGGACGTGGCACAGTTTAACTTCATGTTGGACGTATGCAGTTTAAAGTCGTGCAGGACGTGGTGCAGTTTAGCGTCATGCAGGACGAATAGCGTACAGTTTAACGTCTTGTAGCTGAGACGAATGCAGTTTAGCGTCGTGCGGGACGTGGCACAGTTTAACGTCATGTTGGACGTATGCAGTTTAACGTCGTGCAGGATGTTGAAGCCGCCGATAGGTCCGTGTCACTTCGCGCAAGCCTAAGGGGGCTGCACGGGAAGAAGACGTACGGTGCGGGCACCCGGGATGAGGGTCATCGGGCGCCACGCAGGCGGGTACCCAAAGGGGGTCAAAGGGGGCGACCCTGGCGGTTTGCGCGCAAAAGAGGAGCTTTGCGCGCAATACCGCGGGTCGACGCGCAAAATGGGTGGGCTGGCGCACAATTGGGCCAGCGCTTTGCGCGCGGAAGGTAGAGATTGCGCGCACCGGGCTTCGGATAGCGCGCGGGGGCAACGGCTCATTCTTTAATCGAATGGCCACTTTGAAAAAGGGGGGGGGGGTGCGCGCAATCGGACCGGATTGTGCGCACCTCGAGGGAAATTGCGCGCAAGAGGCTTCTTTTGCGCGCGAAGGCCTTAGGGTGAAGAATTATTCAAAGGAAAGGGGCCCAAGGGATTGCGCGCGAAGGCGAACCCCGAGGCTTTCTTGCGCGAAAGAAAAGAGGTTACCTGAAGATCGGCATTGCGCGCGGAAGGGGTTGGATTGCACGCACGAGAGACCTTTCGAATTCTGGCAACCTCCAAAACGTCGGGGGTTGCCTTATATTTATAGGCAACCCCGGGCGCGGAATTCCCTTCTCGGGCGCGGAATTCGCTTCGCAAGCGCGGAATTCCCTTCGCGGGCGCAGAATCCGGACCTGGTGCGCAAGGGAGTCGCGGGAGCTCGGGGCGCGCAAAATTGTGCGCCGGCCCTGCAGATTGCGCGCATCCCGGGAGGATTGCGCGCCGCGCCTCAACTTTGCGCGCGGGACTCTAAAATTCCGCGCAAGACCTCCGGGCCCTCCGGAACAGGTTTCTGACTCCAAATATCACTTCGCTTTCCGCATCCGGAACTTCGTTTGGGGATCAACGGACTTTTTCGGCGTCTACAAAAGCCCCCCCTCGGAATCTGATCGGCGAGAGGTCGCAACGATCGGGTTCCGAGGGAGACGCCGGAATGCCGAAGTCCTGGGCGGCGCGGGACTTAGGCGCGCAAAAAGGGGCGTCGGGCGCGCAATTCTCGGTCACGCAATCGCGCGTCCCGCGCGGCGCGGAATCCCGGCCTCATCTATAAATAGGGGTCCAGGGTCCCGCGTTCCGTACACAGGACTTCCGCGCGATAAGCTCCAATGCTCTCGTGCGTGAAATTGCCTTTTCCGGCGCGAAATTCGCCCGATCGGCGCGCAAAACCGTCCGTATTTCGCCCTGTCTTTACGCAAAAACCCGGAACTTTACGCGCCATTCTTCCCGATTGCGCGCCGTCCACTTGGATTGCCCGCCAACCTTCAAACTTTTCTACAAGCCTCGTCCAATCCCGCACGCTTCATCCCTTTACCCGCACGACTCCCGGAGCTCCTGAGATGGCCGCGAATCAAGGAAATGAGGGGGATGCCGCCATTCGCAGAGCAGAGATGGCGGCGAACGCGGAGGTTTATGGAGCCAAGGAGATTGTTTCCAACAATCAATCCTTGTTCGACTTGCTGACGCCGGCCCAGAAGACATATCCACTGTCCGACAACCTGCCGCTCTGGAACTTCGGCATCCTAGATGAGGTCCTGGTGCCAGGGTTCGAGGTTGATGCCCCACGGACCTGGGTGACTCGGGAGGACGAGCTTCCCCGCTATAACATCACCAACAATGGGCATCCTGCCAGGGAGACCAGACACTTGGATGTCTATGTCCTGAACCCGAGGACGCGAACCATCATCGGAAGTGAGCCTACTGCGGAGAACTCTCCAGCCCTCTACTCGAGCATATATCGCCAGAGTGTCACCGACGACACCAAGGGCTGGCTGAAGGACTGGGACTTGCGGTCTGGGGGCAATTTCACCAGTGAGTGGGCCTGGGCGTTCTGGGTACGCCACACTTGCGACCACTTCGCGGAGGAGCTGCGGTACATCGGCCTGTTTGAGGCGGTGTGGACGTCGCAGTTCCACTTTTACCAGCAGTCCGAGCTCGGGCCGGAGCTGTTCACCCGCTGGTCCACGGATACCAACACCTTCCATCTTCACCATGGGGAGGTTGGCATCGGTCTCTGGGACATCCACTGAATCGGAGGTATCCCGCTGGAGGGTTACCAATACGATGAGTTCCTGCCACCGAAGAACACCCGGGAAGACAGGTCACGGACTCCCATTCTGACCTGGCATCTTCTTGACCTGGCTACGCAGCGGCTCGGGATCAAGGACTTACAGAAGGACATAGCCTACAAGGAGTGGTTCGGCCAGTTCTTGGAGCATGACCCAGCGGTCAAGATGCCAGGCAGGGGGAAGCGGTGCCCGACCGCGGCTCAGAGGAGCCGGAACGGGTCGTACTGGCGGGTCCTGGAGACGGGTGACTACCGCTCATGGGGGTACCACGTCATCGAGGCCCGGGACCCAAATGTCTGGTACGCAGCGTTCCTGGCCGCCTTTCTGAGTGGGTGGCTCCTGACAGTGCGGGACGCGAGAATGGGCGTTCGCCCGGCGACACTGGCGATGGCGGGCGCTATGGCCGCCAACAAAAGATACAACCTCGGGGTCCCAGTACTGGCGAAGCTGTATTCCATCCTGGGATGCATCTCGCGAGGGGGGTCGCCACGAAGGATCTATGGGCCCTTCCAATTCCTCCACGGCTGGGTGGCTGCTCACCTTGGTGGGTACACGTTTCCGAACGCCATCATTCCTCCGGGCAACGGCCTGCGACCCTCCCAGCTGAACATTGCGGAGGTCGCTCCGATGACCCTAAGTGAGGAGGGCGTGAGGATTCGGATTGGAAATCATGCCAATTTCAACTTCAGCCCCTTCCCCACTCCCGTTGGCCAAATGATCGACAACGAGCAGGGTCCGCTGGAGCAGCACGAGTACTTCTTGAACATGCGGGGCGGGGTGCTCGTGGCTCGGATTGACGGGAAGGTGATCTGCGAGCCTTACGTGCCAACCCGATTCGCCAGGCAGTTCGGGTGCCTTCAACGGATGCCGAAGAGGGTATTCACTGCTGTCCGGGAGGAGACGAACCCTGGCGTCCTTCGCCAAATGTGGCTGATGTTCGCCGCCTTTGGCTCTGGCGACGTCATCACTCTCCCTCCTACCGGGGTTGACGCAGGCTTGGCAACCGAGTACGCCGAACACTGGGCCATCGCGTACCCCGAGGGGCTTCTACGGAAGCCAGTTCGGCGGCTCGAGGTCACCCGTGCGGAGACCGGGCATCAAGGAAGGAGGCGAGGCGCCGCCACACAGGGGAGAACGGAGGCGCGCCAAGCAGCGGAGCCGGCGCGATCAGGGACTTCGGCGGCGGGTACATCGCATGCTGCCGCTACGACCTCGGCGCCCAGAGAGGGGGCGCGTGCGGTGGTCGAAGAGCGGCCTGGGAAGCAGGTAAGGCGTCTACTCGAACCCTCCCACGATGCAGTCTTCCCGGCGTTGTGGTCGGCCTGGATGACCCTGCGGCAGTCACTGGGGACCGACGTCATCTGGCGAAAGATACTCAGAGAAGGAATCTATCTGCCAGAGGTCGGGCGCCTCCAGATCGCCGACAGGGTGGACTTCAACCGGAAGTATGCGTATCTGACGGCCTTGGACGAGTACGCGCGCCAACGTGGTCAGCGTGCGGAGCCATCCCTTCTGGTGAAGGTGATGCTCGGTCTAGAACCCGCTCCAGAACAGATGCCGCCGGGAGAAGATGACAGTAACGACTCCGAGGAAGAGGAGGAGACGGGGGAGGATGAAGGCTCCGAGGGAAGGTCCCATCGGGGGAGCCCGCGGGAGAGCGGCGAGGTGGCCGGCTCTGACAATGTTGATGTCACTGAGCTCCTCGAGGTCCGCTTCTATCCCTACTCAACCTGCTTCATCCATTCTCTTATGCAGCATCTAACCCATTTCTCCACCTTTCTCAGGAGCACACGGATGTTGGTCAGGCGTCCTCAGCGGGAGTAGGAGAGGCGCCAGCAGGACATGGCGGGGGCCAGGCACCCATCATCGAATTGACAAGCGCGGAAGGGTCCCCTGCTGCAATTGTTCCTGCGGCGGCCGGGATAGCGGAAGATGACACTCTGAACTCCCGTAAGTCTCCTTACTTTACTGCTGGTGCTTGCCGTTAATGATTCGTGACTAACCACGGCATGCCCTGCGCAGTGATCTCGGGACTGGAGGCCCGTCGGGCTACCGAATCCGGGCCATCTATGAGTGGACCAGTGGCAGACATGCCGCCTGCTCCGGAACAGACTTCCCAAACCGAGCCAGCCCCACCAACTGCTGATCAGGGGGCTACAGACGTCGGCGGTGCTGCCGTCAGAGAGAGGTCGGGGGCTGACGAGGGTGTCAACGCCACTGGGGCGGGAGAAGAAGGTCGCCAAGATGTTGGGGAACCTATCCCCCGTGAGGACATCCCAGGTGCGGACCCTGCAGCGGACCTGCTGGCTGCCTTCCCTGCCTACCGGCCTGCCGACCCCGAGGAGATGGATGACTCGGACGCGGAGGCGGTCGAGGAGAGCCGGATAGCACGCCGAAGGGGGTGGAAGTGCATCCAGCGCTTCCTCAAGTGAGACCCCTCGGAGTGGCTGGGGCGCATGGGGTCACTCCAAACCTGGCTGCGCTTCCTGTGTGCCGGGGGAGCTGATGCTCAACGCCTCCATCTGACGGTCCGTGATTTCATGGCCGAAAAGATGCGCGAGAGCCGCCGGCGTGCCGACGTCGCACAATGTCGGGACATGTCGGAGACCACGCGGGCGCTCCTCGCGGCAGAGCAGGAAGTCTGGCGCCTCGAAGGGCAGGCGGCAGAGAAGGAGGCCTTCGTCGCAGCGTGCACTGAGCTTGTGGAGCAACTAACGGCCCAGCTGATCGACGCCCAGGTACAGCTGACGGAGGCGGGCCAACAGATGGTCACAATTCAAGTCGAGCGGGAGCATGCACAGGCCAGAATCGACGAACTGCGTGTTGCGACCGCCGACGAGGAGAGGGCACGCAGAGAGCGAGAAGCAGCTCTGGAGGCCGCCAGCCAAAGGGTAGCGGCATTAGAAAGACTTATCCAGCACGCTAATCCCTAGGGGCTTTGTTTTTCCATTCCCAAAACATTTGCTTCCGCTACTCAATATTTCGATCCATTTGTATGAATCACCATATTTATCTGCATCTTTTGGCTTAACATGCACATGCTCAACCACAATCCATTGTCTCGCGGGAGCGTTAACCAAGCTTCAGGCATCCAAAATTGGGCCTGGATTTCTAGAGAAAATAGGGAGGTCATTCTTAGGAAAGTAGACCTCAAGCCTAATCAATTTATCATCCCCCCAACTTGTTCTGACACACGAGCGGGACAACGCTAGGGGCGTTGAGATTTTATCTGAACATAGGAAAATGAGAAAGGGTGAATCGCGTGTCCCGAATTCAGAAATCCACAACGGTTGGCCTTCCAGGAAATGCCCAATACGGCAAGCGAACAATGGATCAATCGACCATACTACTGCGATAGACGGACCGGAGGTCATCATCCATATTGCAGGAGGCGGATCACATGTCAAAAACATCAATGCCACTTTGGGGGTTCCTTCAGGCACAAGGGTGGAAATCCAGATCAACAGGGCATGCGAAGCGTGGGGCGAAGTGACGATTTGTTCGGATAGAATCCAACGCTCTCAAAATTGCGCCACCGTGGGGAAAGCGTATTAGGCGGATGCACTAATCTGGCCGTGAATCACCCCAATTCTCAGACAGAACCTCTTTGACGGGGAAACTGTCACTTCCCATCATTGTGATGGGGCATCCCGAGCTGAATCGGGGAGAATATCACAACTGCACCACTCTACCCGAAGTCAGGCCAGACGGCCGGAGACGAGGAGGGGCGAGACTTAGCGATCCCTGAGGCTGGACCCAAGTCGGAATGCCCGTCGTGTTCCTACGTACTCCATCAGGCTGTAGATCAAGCCACATGTAGTTCTGAGAGTGCAGTTTAACGTCATGCAGGACGTAGAATCCCATTTGGAGAGATCTTAGTTTAGGGTCGTAGAGCTCGGACCATAGGGGTAGATCTTAGTTTAAGGTCTTAGAGCTCGGACCATAGGGCTAGATCTTAGTTTAAGGTCTTAGAGCTCGGACCATAGGAGGAGATCATAGTTTAAGGTCTTAGAGCTCGGACCATAAGGGGAGATCTTAGTTTAAGGTCTTAGAGCTCGGACCATAAGGGGAGATCTTAGTTTAAGGTCTTAGAGCTTGGACCATAAGGGGAGATCTTAGTTTAAGGTCTTAGAGCTTGGACCATAAGGGGAGATCTTAGTTTAAGGTCTTAGAGCTTGGACCATACGGCTAGATCTTAGTTTAAGGTCTTAGAGCTTGGACCATAAGAACCTCAAAGTACGCCGCATCGTGGTCCTATCTCCTGGATATGCGAAGATGCACTGAGGGATAGTGTCAAGAGTGTCGAGATTTCGCCTGGTCAGAAGGGGAGGTGGAAAATTTGATGTGAATCATGCGGCCATTCACTCAAGGAATGGGGGCACCGGTGTAACGACATGGGAGTACTGCCGACCGTGGCGGAAAAGCAGCATCAATATTGCACTAACCGTTGATGGAATGAGGCAGCAAATGAGCATCGACCGCTCAATCGCAGGATTCATATCGATTTGCTGCCCGAGGCCGTTGGGGGCACCAGCCCGAGTCGGTGGGAGAGCACTGAGGCATTGTGTCCAAACCGTTCATGGGGGCTCCACCCAGGGCGTAGGTGATGAGTCCGAATGAAAGGGAGCATGAAGCCTGAAAATGGAAAGAACCTGACCAAGCTGAACCTGACCCTCCTGGCAATAAACCAGAGTACTCTTGACACCAGTGGACCGCTGCAAGGGGTCGAGGGACACGCCTTGAGAGTGGCCTGAAGGCGGCGGATTCCCCAGAGAAGGGGGAATCCCTAAGAGGTGGGGGAATGGACCCGAAGTTTCAAACATCCGGGCGTTCCTACGTATCCCATAAGGATGGGAATCAAGCCATACGTAGTTCTTGAAGCGCGGCGCAACACAATCGGGCACCGGCGCGGGGAAGGGTGCGGGTCTGACCCTCGCACACAGAAGAAGCGGTATTTGATATTTCTTGTTTGTCCTTAAAGATGGATGGTTTTTCTTTGTGCAGCGACATGCCTGTGATTAAGGAACCCCTGGCGTCGCCACAATAATCAAGCCAGGAAAGGCATTGATGAATGGCGTGGCAATTAACCAGCGCCCAATGTGAGTGTCCCCTGAGGAGAACATCACGATGCAGTGCCGTTTCTCGTCGGGCGGCCAAGACGATCACAGTTTACGGTCATGTGGTAGGACCAGACAACATAGTTTAAGGTCGTGTGGTTCGGACCATGGAGGAATCCGCGTATTGCGATATGGCAGACTCAGCGGAGGTGGGAACATACCCAGCCCTACGGTCACGCACGATTCCAGGAGAAGGATCCTGGGATAGGGGCCTGCGTATGTCCACCACCCGAGGGGCAGAGATGCTAGCCTCCAGATATACTGGGCCCAGAACGCGATTGTTCGGGCGACTCCTTCCTCCTTATGGGGACGAGGGTCCAGCTACACATGGCCCTTAGGGAGGACATCGGCGTATATCTTTGGTGCTCAGATCGTGGGAGCCTCGACAGACACCATTACCCTGGTTGGCCTGCCTAATGTGTAAAGGTGTACTGAAGGTCAGTATGAAGAGAGTGTCGAGATTCCACTACAACGCACAAAGGCGGAGTGTGATGAGGACCGCGCAACCAATGTTCGGAGCCTAAAAGAGCCGACATGGCGATCAAGGATGTCACTGACCATATTCGCAACACAACATCCGATCGCGTCAGCCTAGAACGGGGCAAGCAAACGAGCATCAACCGCTCAATCGCAGGATTCATATCGATTTGCGGCCCAGGACCCGCCGGTAAATCAACCCGGAGCGGTAGGAGAGCACTGAGGCATCGTACCCAAACCGCTAACGAAGATCCCTTTGAGTGAAGGCCCGAACAAGAGGAAGTGCGAGGCCCGACAAGCAACACAGGACTTGTCGGGATTGAATCCGACACCACGGGTCATAGACCGAAGTACCCAAAACATGTTAACAGATCGCCGGAGAGGGTCGGAGGACTCACCCTGAGAGCAACCAAAAGACAGCAGATCCCTGTGATCAACCAAAAGACAGGGTTGGACCTGAAACACAAGCGTCCAGGCGGTCCTACGTATCCCATAAGGATGGGAATCAAGCCGCACGTAGTTCTTGAAGTGCAGTTTAACCTCATGCAGGACGATGAGAGAGAAAAGAGGGGGGAGCAGAAGGCATCCCCGAACGTGGGGGGCATACAGCATGGCGAGCAAACCGACGTGAATGAGGGCGTAGCCCCGCGTCCACACCATACGCCACATACCCAGAGGCAACTGGGCCAAGGGCCCGAGGTGGGATGGAAATTTCCGAAGGATGTGGCTGGGCCTGAAACATGAATGTTCAGGCGGTCCTACGTATCCCATAAGGATGGGAATCAAGCCGCACGTAGTTCTCGAGGGGCAGTTTAACGTCATGTAGGACGAATGCTGAACAGTTTAACGTCTTGTAGCTCGGACGTAGTACAGTTTAACGTCGTGTTGGACGAATGCCAAACAGTTTAACGTCTTGTAGCTTGGACGAGGTACAGTTTAACGTCATGTTGGATGAAACACTTGGCAGTTTAACGTCTTGCAGCGCGGACGATATGCTAGGCAGTTTAACGTCGTGCAGCTTGGACGTAGTACAGTTTAGCGTCATGCGGGACGAATGCTGAACAGTTTAACGTCTTGTAGCTTGGACGAAGTACAGTTTAACGTCATGTTGGACGAAACACTTGGCAGTTTAACGTCTTGCAGCGCGGACGATATGCTAGGCAGTTTAACGTCGTGCAGCTTGGACGTAGTGCAGTTTAGCGTCATACAGGACGAATGCTGAATAGTTTAACGTCTTGTAGCTTGGACGAAGTACAGTTTAACGTCATGTTGGACGAAACACTTGGCAGTTTAACGTCTTGCAGCGCGGACGATATGCTAGGCAGTTTAACGTCGTGCATCTTGGACGTAGTGCAGTTTAGCGTCATGCGGGACGAATGTACACTCAGGAAAAGTACTGCTTGAGGAACCTAGCGTTGGTGGGAGGAGTAACACGCTCACCATCCATAGTCGCTAGGGAGTACGCGCCACTGGGATAGACCTTGTGGACGACAAGAGGTCCCTCCCACTTGGGCTCCAACTTGGGTGGCTTCCTGCCGGGGATCATTGGCGCTCTTAGGGCTAGCACTAGGTCACCCTGCAGGAAGGAGCGGAGGCGAACCTTCTTATTGAAAGCACGAGCCATTCTGCTTTGGTGCCTCTCCAAGTTGTGCAAGGCGCGAAGTCTATTCTCATCCAGTGCTTCCAACTCGACTAGACGGGCTTCAGCAGCTCTGTCTGGTGCTTGCTGGTCGTAGACCGCAGTGCGCAAGGACGGTAACTGGATCTCGATGGGCAGGACGACCTCAGCTCCATACACCAGGGAATAAGGGGTCATCTGGGTGGAAATGCGAGTCATCGTCCGATAAGCCCAGAGGGCGTTGGGGAGCTTGTCCGGACAACTCTTCTTGTTCTGACCAACCATCTTTGGCAGAATGTTAGAGAGGGTCTTGTTAAATGCCTCGATCTGTCCATTCGCCTGCGCATGATAGCGAGATGTATGGTTCGAGCGAATGTTGTACTTGGCGTACAACTTTTTCAACTCAGCTGCTCGGAAATTGGCTCCGTTATCCGTGAGGATAGCGTGAGGCACCCCAAATCAATGAATGATGTTGGAGGTCACGAAGTCAGCGATCGAACAGGATTTGACCTCTCTGAGCGGAATCGCCTCTGCCCATTTGGAGAAGAAGTCCATGGCGGTCAGAATGAACCGGCACTGGCGAGCCGTCGCCGGTGGGTAAGGTCCCACAACGTCCATCCCCCAGACTGCAAAGGGCCAAGAATACCTGGTGGTATGGAGAGGCTCCGGCGGCCGATGCACAAAGTTCACATGAACCTGGCACGCATGGCACCTCCTGGCATACTCGATGCAGTCATGGATCATGGAGGGCCAGAAGTATCCCAACCTCCGAATCTGGTGGGACAGCTTCGGCCCAGTCTGATGGGCACCGCATGAACCAGCATGAACCTCCTGCATGACTCATGGGATCTCAACTCCCTAAAGGCAATGGAGGAGAACACCATCAAATCCGCGTCTGTAGAGGATCTGCTCCAGGCCGGGACTACTCTGGAGGACAAACTGTGATCCGCAGCGTCGAACTCGCTCGCGCTCGGCCCGATCCGATGGGAGAATTCCATGTTGGAGGTACTCAACCAAAGGCGTCCTCCAATCAGGGGCTGATTCGACTGCCATATCTGGGGTACTCGGGGATCCGGGAACAGGGGAAACCGTGGTGAGATTACTTACCAACGGGCCGCGATCTCCCTCCGGGATAACGGGAGCGATGAGCATGCGGTGCGTCACGCGGATGATCAGGTCGTCCTGTTCAGGCTCTGCAAGTGACTCAGCAAGGCTGGCCAAAGCATCTTCTCGACCGTTCTGCGACCGGGGAATATGGACAATTTCTGGCCGAGAAGGGAACCGGGCCATCAGAAGGAGGGTGCACTCCAGCAATGGCACAAGTTCCGGCTTCCTGACAACATAGTCGCCATTGATCTGCTTAACAACTAGCTCGGAGTCCCCTTTCACGCACAGATGGGGCACGCCGATCTCGAGAGCTAACTCGAGGCCGGTGATGAGGGCATGGTATTCCGCCTCATTATTGGTACAGCCCTCTGACAACAGGAAAGAGTATGACAGCACGGCTTGCTCTGGGGTAATGAAGACGATACCCAAGCCCACTCTGTTGAGCTTAGGATTATCAAGTCTTCTACCGGTGGGGCTCCGGGAGGCACCGTCAAAGTGCATCTGCCAGCATGGACTGGCTCGATCAACCGAGAGGATGGCCTCATCAGGAAAGCCTAGATCCAGCGGCTGATCCGCGGAGGTTGGGTGAGCAGCCAGAAAGTCTGCCAATGCTTGCCCTTTGATGGCCTTCTGAGACACATACCTGATATCGAACTGCTGGAGAATCACAGCCCACCGCGCTAGACAGCCAGTCAACATAGGCCGGCTCAGGATATATTTCAACGGGTCTACCCGAGAAACCAACTGTATCTCATGGTGCTGCAAGTAGTGCCGTAATTTCTGTACGGCAAATACGAGCGCCAGGCAGCTCTTCTCAATGGGGGAATACCTAACTTCCGCATCTAGGAGCATGTGACTGATGTAATAGAGGCTATTCTCTATTCCCTCGTTGTTCTTCTGGGTGAGAAGGGCACCCAGGGACCGTTCCAGGGCGGTCACATAGAGGACCAGCGGCTTCCCGGATACAGGCGGCATCAGAACCGGAGGTTGCAGCAGGTACTGCTTGATTTTCTCGAAAGCGGTCTGACACTCTTTATCCCATACATAGGTGGAACCTTTCTTCATGAGCCGGGAAAAGGGCTTACACTTGCCGTCCAGATTCGCGATGAATCGGCGTATATAGGCTAAGTGGCCTTGGAACCCTTGCAGTTCCCAGATGTAACCTGGGGGAGGCATCTGTCTAATCGCCCTGATCTTCTCTGGGTAGATCTCAATACCCCGGTATCTTACCACAAATCCAAGGAACTTTCCGGAGGTGACCCCGAAGGCACACTTCAACGGGTTCATCTTCAGGCAGCGAGACCGGAGGAAGCCGAACACTTTCTCAAGATCTTTGAGATGGTCCTGACGCTGGCGCGATTTGACTACCAAGTCGTCGACATAGCATTCCACCAGTGTGCCGAGGATTGTCTTGAATATGTGGTGCATCGCCCGTTGATAGGTGGCACCTGCATTCTTCAGGCCGAAGGGCATGACCCGGTAACAAAAGGTACCTTGGGGGGCCCTGAAGGCAGTGAACTCCTCATCCTCAGGGGCCATCCGGACTTGGTTGTATCCAGAGTATCCATCCATAAAGGAGAGGGCTTGGAACCCTGCCGTGGCGTCAATCAACAGCTCTGTCACTGGAAGGGGAAAATCATCCTTCGGACAGTGGCGGTTGAGATCGCGGAAGTCGATGCAGACTCTGATCTGCCCGTTCTTCTTCCTGACCGGCACAATGTTGGCCAGCCATTTGGGGTACTGGACTTCCCTCACGAAGTTGGCTTTGATAAGCTTGTCAACTTCGGCCTCAACCATGGCACCGTGGAATGGGTGCATCTTCCTGGGAGGCTGCTTGAACCCGCGATGGTTCGCCGGGAGACCAAGGCGGTGGACGGCTACCTGAGGATCTAGCCCCGGCATCTCGTCATAGCCCCAAGCGAACACATCACGGTGCTGCCTGAGAAAGTCCACGTACTGTTGCCGCTCCTCAGAGGGCATGGCGGCACTAACCAATGTGGGTCTTGGATCTGCTTCGGTTCCAAGGTTCACTTGTACTAACTCATCGACCGTGGCGGGGACGCCCTCCTCAAAGGCTGGGGGTGCATCTTCCACGTCCTCTCCACTCGGGGAGGGATCGTCCACGGGAGAGACTGCGTTGGCAACTGCATTGGGGCTACCAGATCCTGCTGGGCCGCTGGTGCTGGCACGGGCGGTCGCGGTCATCTCATCAGGAGACTCACAAGCCGTCGAGACCGTGGCTACGTCCAACCGATGGATCGGGAGGACGTAAGCGTCATCCAAACTTGCCCAGGGATCACTTGCAACAGCGACAGGCTCGACCTCACCTGCCAGGATCTGCTTATCCTTGCTCTTGTAATAGTCCGCGTCCAGATAGCGGGCTTCACATGAGGCAAAAGGAGAGGCATCTCCCTGAAGCACGCCTACTCGACCATTAAGGGAGTATTTGAGGCATTAGTGGTATGATGAGGGAACCGCCACATGAAGGTGGAGCCATGGCCTACCCATCAATGCGTTATATGCAGTGTCCTGAGAGACCACCATGAATTCGGTGTTGGCAACCAAGTCACCGAACTGGGTCTTCAAACGTATCTTGCCGACCGGAGTTTGCTCATTGCGGTCGTACCCCTGGATCCTGAGGTCGGAGGGGATCAAGTCATCCTCAGACAACCCCAATCTCCGGAGCGTCCGAGTTGGAATCAGGTTAATCCCAGACCCCGTGTCGACAAGACAGCGTCGGACTTCAAGGCCATTGAACTGGCCGGTAACATACAACGGACGAATGTGCCCCTGTATAGGGGGGTCTTCATCCTTACCAGAGAACGAGATAACTGCCTGGCATTCGGCGTCCTCGATCGTTTCGGCGTGAAAGGCCTCTGCAGCCGCAACCTCTGTCTCAAACTGGAGGGGGCTCTTCAGGGCTTCAGCGAGTGCCTCGCGCATCTTAGATGACATGCGTAGAGCCTCAAGGATGGAGAGTCTCGCTGGGATGTCGGCCAAGTGCTTCAGGACATCATACTTTTTTGCCAAGCGCGAGCCCCTGGTTGCCGGAGGTTGCTCTGCGGTTGGAAGCATGACGGGCCTTGCCGGTTGGACCGGCGGCCGACTGGTGCTCGGCGCATCTCGCTGTTCATTGGTTGAAGCCCGGGAAATGGTCACCGTACTGGGGTCAGGAGGCCGGGATGGACTCGTGGCAGGACGGAGCTAATTGCGACGCGGCTGAGGCGGTTCTGCCTGGTCCCACACCACAAACAGTGGCGGAGGCGAATCCGTCATCCCCGGATGGGGGGCCTGCACACGCTGAGCTCGGTTTTGAGCCTTCTGCCTAGTCTCAGTGGCGTGCACGACCTGGCTGGAGGTACCAACTGCTGTGCCCCGGCGACTCCTGTTGTTGCGGCTCCTCCGACGGTGGTGACGACCGGGGACACTAGGGAGGTCCACCTGGTTTTCTTCAACGTCGGGAACCGAAAAGGGATTTACCAGCTCGATGGTATTAACCGAAGCGTACCCAATACTATCATCGGATGAATCATTCACCACGGGGCGGATCCGAGGAGGGATCCCCATCTCTGGGGGCATGAAATCACCGAGAGTGCGGGATAGTGGCGGAACTGGCGGGGCGCGCTCTTCCTTCTTGCGCCGCTGCCGTTTGCTCTTCTTGGAAGAGGCGGGCTGGGATGACGATGCCGAAGCAGCACCCGCAGATTCTGGGGGCTCAGGCTGATTCAAGCGCGCACGGATGATTCCATGGGCGCGAATGATCGTCTTGCGGGCCATCCAGTTTTTATACTTCTGGGACCCGCGGTCGGAGACCAGCTGCCATTCGTCCTCATCGCCGCTATCGTCATCTGATCCCACGAACATGCCCGCCACTTGTGCTGGAGTTGGGCCCAACCTGATTACATTGTTGTTAATCTGGTCTTGGAGCCAATCCTTAAACACATAGCACCGCTGGATGGTGTGTCCCAGGGCCCGATGGTAGGGGCAGTAGAGGGGGTTATCCGTGAGATGTGCCTCCTCTGGCCTCCAACACTCAGGCAGTCGCACAATCCTCTGCTCCAGGGCGCTCCGGAAATAACCGGGAACCTGATCCTTGTGAAATGAGTAAGTCAGGTGTCGCGGGCCCTTGGGAGCACGGTCCTGACGAGGGGCTGGAGGGGCCTTCCGAGGAGGTGGACCCTGATTATCTCACCTGGGATGTGGCGGTACATTACGCAGAGGGGCCGGCCGGTTCTGAGGCTGCCGCTGCTGGGCCGGGAACTGAGCCCGTGGAGGCGGATTCCTATGAGGCTGTGGAGCTGGCCTCACCGGCAGCAGCTCCAACGGCCCGGGAGCCTCTATCTGGGCAACAGCAGCGGGTTCAGCCCTGCTGGCTCTCCTTTCAGGAATCATAGGAGGCAGCGGGTGTGCCTGACTGGCCTGTTGCAGGGCTTCCTCAAGACGTTGAGCTTTGTCTGAGAAGTCCCTGAACCCTCCGGGGTAATTCTGAGTGATCAAGGAAGGGACCAGCTCGGTCTTGACGTTCCCGACGCACATTGTCAGCAACTGCTCCTGAGTCAATGGCATGTCAAGGGAATATGTGAGACCCTTCCATCGGGCGACGAAGTCCGCGACTCGCTCATCAGGCCTATGCTTGCACTTGAAGAGGTCTGCGATACTCGTCTTCCGGGTCGTGGAACTGAACTGGTAGAGGAATTGTCTACGAAGGTCCTCCCAGCTAGTTATTGACCCGACGGGGAGCTGGCTGTACCAGACAAATGCTGGCCCTTCCGGTGTCTGGACAAAGCAGCGAAGCTTAGCGGCCTCTTGCTGCGCCGGAGTCCCCAACATAGGCCCGCACCTCGAGTTGAAATGGTCCAAATGTTGTGGCGGATCTCCAGTCCCGTTGAATGGGGCAAAAGTGGGATTCCCGAATCCCGGAGGCGCCGTCATGTCATCCACCCATGCTGGGTATGGCTTGTCGTCCGGTGGGATTGCCACTTGCCGAGTCTCCAAGGCTTCCAAGCGGGCAATGAGTGCCGCCATCGGATCGTCCGGACATGGGTTCCAGTCCTGACGAGGATCTCTAACCACGAGCGCATTGCATGGCCCTTCAATCGGGTCGTCGACCGGGTCGTCGAACTCGGCAGCTCGTGGGATGGCGGGCGGAGCGGCCCTTGGGGCAGCAGGAGGAATCCGAGCGGGGTCTCTCAGGTAGTCACGCCGCTCAGGAGGGTGGGGTGAAACATACCGCGCCCTCTTTCCATAGGCGATGGCCTCTCTCCTGTCGGCGAACACGGCATAATCACGGTTGCCCGGGAGAGCCTCATTGAGGGGTGGTTGTTCCTGTCCCTGCTGTCCTGGCCTAGGATCACCGTAGTCAGGCCGCTGCTCTGCAGCGCGCTCGGCGAGGAGCTGGTCAACTAGCTTCTTCTGCTCGGCGAGCTGTTGACGTAGCATAGCCTTCTCAGGATCCTCATCTGCCCTCTACGTGGAGGCATACGGGTCGGCGGGCTTTATAGCCTCGCCGTGCTCTTTACCTTTGCTGACGTTTCGGCTCAACGTCAGTGCTTCAGTGGGTGCGGGGAGTCCCAGGAGGTTCCTCTGATGACGAGTAACTCTCACCGATGGATCCAACAACGGATTGTCTTCGGGGAGAGAGCCCCCGTCGAGAAGTTCCAAACCGTTCCCCTCTCCCGACAGGTCAGCCATATTGACCGTTTCCGTCCCTGGGGATATACCCTCAGGGCCACCCAGTGAATCGGGCTGTCGGCGAATCGCCCTGAAGCGTAGGGCAGCGTACTGCCCCCATCCACAGATATACACGTGGGGAGTGGCTTCCTCGATAACCTTGCGGAGTACTTGAAAACACTCAACGCATCGTTGTTGGAGGGCCTCGTGGTGCTCAAATGACCCGGGGTGCCGAACCGCGGGGAGCGTGGCCAGGTCAATTTGACGGCACTGCTCACCAATATCCTCCAGGTGTGCTAGGCTCCCGGGATATGGCATTTATAGGCAGTGAAGATGGGAGTGAGTCTCCCGGAGAGTTCGGCGGAAGCATTCGAACTCATCCGGGGTGAGCGATTCGGGTGCATCAAAGTCCGGTCCTGCGACTGGCCAAAACATCTCAGGGAAGTGGCCCTCTGCAAGGACGGTCCAGAAGATCCACGACTCAAACTCGGGACTCAGGTCTCCTTGGTCCTCTTCAACGACTGGGAATGGACGGGGAACCGGTAGTGGTGCCGAGGCGGGCCGCCGGGCCGACGGGCTGGCCGGCGGTGAATACGGCGAGCAGGCCGATTGGCCTCCATGTCCCGGGACGCCCTCTGAGGGTGGCGGTGCCCCAGCTACCACATCACGATAGGACGGGCCGGCGAGCGAACATCCCGCCGTAGCGTCGGTGCTCGCCGGGGGTGCACTAGATCGTGGTTCGACCGTCGGTCCCCAGAAAAGGTCTTCGGCTTCTCCGATCGAGGCAGAAGGCGCTTCCAGAGGGGCCGGTACCAACCGCAAGTTTGATCCTTGGTGGTCTACCAGGCCCTCGCTACTCCGGATATACCTTCGGAGAGAAGCGGGGATCATGTCGATCTCGCTCTCGGGAAGTACGAGGCTGACGTGCCGCATTCCTACCCCTGCCCCTGACTGGCGGGATTGGGGGGAGGGCTCTGTCGCCGAATCATACTCCGCCTCTGTATCAGAGAAATGAACCGGTCGGATCTCTGTCCAGAATTCCGTAACATTCTTCCCTCGGCGTCGACGCCTCGTCCTCCTGCCCCTGGGTGGTTCTTTGGGGCATGTCTGATCTCTATCCTGGCACCCTCCGGCCGCACTGGTGCTGGGGCCAAGAGGACTGGAAACCAAGGTGCGAGGAGCACCGGGACAGATATCAAAGGGGACACGGGGAGAGATGATTCCGGGCAGGCCTCCGGGCCGGGATCGGAAGGAGGGGTGACCCATGCCTCTTGGATCGGCCACACGGAGTAGATCCTGTTGGTGAATAGCGCTACTGCGAGGTGGTCCGCGGTGGCTATTGTCGGTACCAGCAACCGGGAAAGTGAACCCAACCTGCCTTAGGGGCGGTCGGGGCCTCGATCCAGGTCGGGCATAAAAGTGCCCCCGCTCAGGATGCGCAGGGGCCTGGTGACTGGAGCCAGCAGTGGCTTGAGCAAACGCGGCCGCTGTTGCTAGGGCCCCAAGGTGGGAATCCTCTTCCGCTCGTGCCCGACGTTGGCGTCGAGACAGACGAGTCGGGATGAGCGGCGCGGGCAGGTGGAGAGCCTATTCCTCGACTTGAGGGGCCTGGCGGCGGTGTCGCCGTGGCCTGGCGGGAGCCCTTATCGTGGATCCCTGGAGCGGACCTCGGATAGGGTCGTCCCGGGCATCTTCCACTTCATCCGCATAGGGGAAGGAGTTGTCGGAGCGCTCCGGGGATAAGCTCCCAAAGCGGTTGGACGTCACGGTAGGCAGCGGTGCCTCCCTGCGCGGCCCTCGGGGGCGGCGTTGGCGGCGCGGTGCAGCTCCCTCGAGGTCTAGGCGAGCCATGTCCCTGGTGGGGATGACTCCCTCTTCCTCATATCTCCGCACCAAGCTGTTGATCACCCTTCTTTGGATGACCTCCGAGGGTGAGAGAGGGCGTGGTTGTCCCGCAATTGCGACTGCTGGGACAGCAGTGGAACGGGCGGGACCGCGCGGAGTAGCCGCGTCGGCGTTTCCCCTACCCTTGCGCCAGTGGGCGGGCGGCGATCGGGCACTGGATTGGGAGACCTGATTTCTGAAATCAGGGAGAAGAACCCATTAACACTGACAGGAAAAGGAATCGACAACCAACCATTAGTGCCACGACGCCTTCCGTGGGGGGGACCCAGGCCATCGACGTCGCGAGACGGAGTGCCCGATTTCCCTTCCCCAGCCCCTGGTGGGTAAAACTGAATGCTCGGTCGAGCAGCATGCTGGTCTTCCAACACCTCTGAAAGCCATCGGTCTTCGTATTGAGGAGAAGAGATTCACGTCGGGTTCACCTTTTTTCTGTTTCGGTGCGGTTGTGCGTCAGGTTACGCTGTTCCGCCAGGACGCGTTCGCGCGTGCACCCGTCGACCCGAGGGGATGGGCGCGCGGCTTGTGGTCCCGCAGTCCCGCTTTCCAAGGGCGGGCGGCATCCGTCCCTTATTTAGGGGCGTCTGCTCCTTGATCGAAACCGGGATGATGGGATGTCGGCTCCTCCTTCCGTGGACGTCTCCTTGGAACTCGTCGCCTAATCCGGGTCTCCCTCATAGATTTAAGAATGTTCGTGAATCACGTTCCCAGCGCCATATCTGCATGGACACCGGTTAATTACGCTGCTCCCGCCCGGACGCTCCAAGGAGTCCGGTCGGGGCAGCAACCTGCGGTGAGGAGACCGGGTGGCTCCGGGTGTTGGGGGCGTGTCTTAGCACTGCGACTCTGCATGTCTGCCTTCCGTCCCTAATAGGGCTTCTCGAAGGCGTGATGGCCTGAGGCATCCCGCACTGGGTGCGGGGAACTGTGTTACCTGGGGTTTTCCTCAGCTTCCCATGTTTTACACGGGGTATGCCGCGAGTTTAACGTCCAGCGGGGACGGCATCAGACTGATCAACACGAGGAGTGGATCAGATGACAGAACCCCTTGCGGGGAACCTCCGACGCTGGGGCCAGCACATGGGCGGCTTCCAGAGTGAAGTGGAGTGGAATGAAATGGCATGACCCCACCGGGATGTGGCGGCCCGGGTAAGGATCATGGTGGATGATGGAGTGAAGAGCTTGGACCCCGTAGGGGCTTCCTACGTACCGCGCGGTAGCGTAGATCAAAGTCAGCGTAGTTCGGATATGCAGTTTAACGTCATGCTGGACGTCGGCAAGCCGACTCACGAAGAGATCGAGGCCGCCGGGCGGAGGATTGAACCGAACCACCTCGCACAGAGGGGGATGGAACGGCCGGGTGGATCACAGTTTTACGTCATGCCGGACGTTGGCAAGACGACTCACGAAGAGATCGAGGCGGTGGGGAAGCACAATGGAGATACACACGTGCAGTCCCCCACAGAGCGGATTCATAGGTGAATCGATGCAAGTGTGAACCCAGGAGGGGTCCACTGATGGACGAACCGACGTAAATACGACCGGGACGACCAGGTGGCGGGCTTGAACCTCAGAGAGGCTTCCTACGTACCCTGTTTAGAAGACAGGGATCAAAGTCCACGTAGTTCGTTCTGTTTGTAACACTCTACCCCCATGGGCGAAGGCCATTCCAATTCTGACATCCCTGCAGAGACGAGCGGGTGGGGGCCACATCCAAACCGGGAGGACCCTGCATGCGGGGCACGGGATCGGGTGATGCGGACGGTTTAACGTCTTGCCGGACGAAGTACAGTTTAACGTCATGTAGGACGTATGGAGTTTAACGTCGTGCAGGACGTGGTGCAGTTTAGCGTCATGCAGGACGAATAGCGTACAGTTTAACGTCTTGTAGCTGAGACGAATGCAGTTTAGCGTCGTGCGGGACGTGGCACAGTTTAACGTCATGTTGGACGTATGTAGTTTAACGTCGTGCAGGACGTGGTGCAGTTTAGCGTCATGCAGGACGAATAGCGTACAGTTTAACGTCTTGTAGCTGAGACGAATGCAGTTTAGCGTCGTGCGGGACGTGGCACAGTTTAACGTCATGTTGGACGTATGCAGTTTAACGTCGTGCAGGACGTGGTGCAGTTTAGCGTCATGCAGGACGAATAGCGTACAGTTTAACGTCTTGTAGCTGAGACGAATGCAGTTTAGCGTCGTGCGGGACGTGGCACAGTTTAACGTCATGTTGGACGTATGCAGTTTAACGTCGTGCAGGACGTGGTGCAGTTTAGCGTCATGCAGGACGAATAGCGTACAGTTTAACGTCTTGTAGCTGAGACGAATGCAGTTTAGCGTCGTGCGGGACGTGGCACAGTTTAACATCATGTTGGACGTATGCAGTTTAACGTCGTGCAGGACGTTGAAGCCGCCGATAGGTCCGTGTCACTTCGCGCAAGCCTAAGGCGGCTGCACGGGAAGACGACGTACGGTGCGGGCACCCGGGATGAGGGTCATCGGGCGCCACGCAGGCGGGTACCCAAAGGGGGTCAAAGGGGGATACCCTGGCGGTTTGCGTGCAAAAGAGGAGCTTTGCACGCAATACCGCGGGTCGGCGCGCAAAATGGGCGGGCTGGCGCACAATTGGGCCAGCGCTTTGCGCGCGGAAGGTAGAGATTGCGCGCACCGGGCTTCGGATATCGCGCGGGGGCAACGGCTCATTCTTTAATCGAATGGCCACTTTGAAAAGGGGGGGGGGTGCGCACAATCGGACCGGATTGCGCGCACCCCGAGGGCAATTGCGCGCAAGAGGCTTCTTTTGTGCGCGAAGGCCTTAGGGTGAAGAATTATTCAAAGGAAAGGGGCCCAAGGGATTGCGCGCGAAGGAGAACCCCGAGGCTTTCTTGCGCGAAAGAAAAGAGGTTACCTGAAGATCGGCATTGCGCGCGGAAGGGGTTGGATTGCGCGCACGAGAGACCTTTCGAATTTTGGCAACCTCCAAAAGGTCGGGGGTCGCCTTATATTTATAGGCAACCCCGGGCGCGGAATTCCCTTCTCGGGCGCGGAATTTGCTTCGCAAGCGTGGAATTCCCTTCGCGGGCGCAGAATCCGGACCCGGCGCGCAAGGGAGTCGCGGGAGCTCGGGGCGCGCAAAATTGTGCGCCGGCCCTGCAGATTGCGCGCATCCCGGGAGGATTGCGCGCCGCGCCTCAACTTTGCGCGCGGGACTCTAAAATTCCGTGCAAGACCTCCGGGCCCTCCGGAACAGGCTTCTGACTCCAAATATCACTTCGCTTTCCGCATCCGGAAATTCGTTTGGGGATCAACGGACTTTTCCGGCGTCTACAAGGCCCCTTGGCCTTTTCAGGCCCACTGCCCAGGTTCTCTCTTTTGGGAGTGTGCGGTGTGGTATGAGATTGTGTCCCCATTCACATTAGGTTATTATCCATGTCGTACACCTACCTCATTAGGGTATCTTACCCATGGGTGTATTCAAGAACTATGTGTGGATTTATTCCCATCCTCATGGGATACGTAGGACCACCCGAATGTCTAGACATCGGGTCCAACCTGATCTCCTGAAAAATGTCCATTTCACCTTGGACCCTTGGCCTACCCTTCCCTGGGGAGGGGAGTATATTGTGTGGAATGGGATTATGTCCTCTTTCACATTGGTCTTGTAACAACCATGCCATGTACCTCTCCCTCGTGATCACCCCCATCGACCCTATTTGGTGGTTCATCAATGTGCCTAAGGGTACTCTAGTTTAGTACCTTGAATGCCAGATTCTGTTCGGACATGTTTCCACCTGCTTTTCAGGATTTTTGTTCCCCTTCATTAGGGATTCCATCACCTTTCACACCCTAAAGGGCCCCTGAATGGCACATATTCTAGGACTAAGGGCCCTCCAACCATTACGGGCCAACCTCCTCGAGGGTCGTGGACAACAATCCCATACAAATCCCACGGTGCGAATATGGTCAGCGGTCGATGCTCATTTTTTACTCCGATTTCAGGCTAACGCGATATGCGTACTGTGTTTTGAACACGGTCAAAATTTATCCTCCATCGCCACGTCGTCCCCTTTAAGCCCAAAATGTCAGTTACATGATTCACATCCTTCTCCACCTCATCATGTCCAAGTAGAACTTCAAAACTCATGGCACTATTCCTCAGTGTGCATCTGCATGTTAAGAGGACCAAAGCCACGATAGGGGCATCAATCATGGCTCTGTACCGATTTCCCTTTGGCGTGCATTCCAGGTATTGTAATAGACATATTCCATCCTTGTTTTCCACGCCGAGTTTAACTCACGTGGGCTTAGAAATCAGGTTGAGGTCTGCTCTTGCATGGAGGGTTTTCCCTCCTATATGGTTTGAGCTCTAAGTCCATAAACTAAGATCTCGTTCAGAACTACGTACATCTTAATTCCCATCCTCATGGGATACGTAAAACCAGCCGAGCATATCGCCTTCGGGTCCAGCCCCAGGAATCTGAAATCCTTCCCTCTATTTCGTCTCGTGGCTCTAACACTCCAAGAAACAAGTTGTGTAGAGTGTACCCCATGGGTCCTCGCCCACATCAAGTTTTAAAAGAACGTACCATGTGCCTCCCATGTTTTCTCACATCCATGGTTAGAGCTCTAAGACTATAAACTAAGATCTCGTCTAGAATATGTATGGCTTGATTCCCATCCTTATGGGATATGTAGGACCACCCAGACGTCTCGTTTTGGGGTCCCGCTTAGTTGGGATCTAGTTTCTCCTTCCCCTTTCCCTCTTACCTCTATGTATTCCCCTCGACATCAGGCTCCTTTCTCAGAATTTCATACAATGTAGTGTAGGATTATTTCCTCATTCACATCGAGTACGTTGTACCACGTTGTGCACATCCCTTCATGTCCATGCCGTAGGAATTTAAACTATGCTTCCTGGTCCTATCACATGACCCTAAACTGTGACATTATTGTCCTGGCCGCATGACGAAAAAACAGCACTGCATCATGATGTCTCACTCAAGGGGACACCATGTTTGGTATTGGTCACGTGCCATACCATTTTTCAACTCCTGCTACGACTTGATTTTTGTGGCGATGTCGGGGCATGTTACCCTAGGCCTATTTCTTTACCAAAAAAACACTCACCTTAAAGGAAAAACAAGATTATCAAATATTGCTTCTCTTGCTGTGAGGGCCATGCCCAAAATCCCCCTTTTGTCCCTGGCACGAGTACCTTGTCGTGCCACCTCAAGAACTACGTGCAGCTTGATCCCCATCCTCATGGGGTACGTAGGAATACCTGTGCACTTGGCCTCAGGCCCATCTCAACCCTTGTTTTCAGTCCCTCGACCTAAAACATCTCCAAGTAACACGTGGTGGTCAGAACCCTTGGTTCTCATTCATGATGGGTTTTTGTAATTACCCCACCATGTGTCTCCCGCGTTTCCTACCATCTATGTTCTGAGTTCTACAACCCTAAACAAAGATCTCCCTATGGGAAGGGACTCAACTCTCTATATCTAATACATCTCATTGTCATATTTAGATGTCTTAGACAAAGATCCCAAAGTGTGGAATTTTCATGGGGACATTCCCCTCATTCCATTTACAAGCATCGTGAGCTCTCTATTTGGATCCTCATCCTCTTCCAAATCCAAGGGGACACAAGGATGGCATGGATTTTATGCCTAACGGCTCTCCTACTATTTCGAGCCAATATCCCTAAGGATCTCGGACAATATTTGTGACAGGTCCCGTGTTTCGAACATGATCAACGGTCTACCCTCATTTGTTTGTACCCATTCTAGGCTAATGCGATGTGGATGTTGTGTTTCTTCCATGGTCAACAGTTATCCTCCATCGTCATTCCACCATCATTGTGGTTCAGATTTTGAACATCATGATTCACACATTTCCACTTCCTCATGGTCAACTGGAATTCCGACATACTCAGATTTACCTCTTCGTGCATCTAGGTGCGCTACATGGACGTGTTAGCATTGTTGGGCTGGTATTTTCAGAGTGTCCCTTTTCCCTAACATGTTCCTGCCCATGTTTGGAATTCCCACCACTACTTCTTGTTTTCTACATCGAGTACGACTCACGTGGGCTTAGTAGTTTTGGTAGGATGTGCACTGACGCAGCCAGGCACCTCATCATTTCACATGAAGTTAAACTATGCTTCCAGAACTACATGTGGATTGATTCCCATCCTCATGGGATACGTAGGGACACCATGGTATTTTTTATAGGGTCTAGCCCCATGAATCATAAGTCTTTTCCCTCCTCATTTATAGCCCCCTGGCCTGACCCCTTGTGGGGAACTGTGAAATTGCAACTCTGCCCTAAACAAGTTCGGGATGCCCCAAGCTGACATTGGGAAGCGACGGATCCCTCACCAGAGAGTCCCTATCTGAAAGAAAGAATGATCCATGATCAAACTGATGCGTCCATCCAATTTGATTCCACCATGGTGGTGTAATTTAAAGAGTATTGGATTATTTTCGAACAAACCCTCACTCCACATCCCACGCTTTGTGTTCCCCTTATTTGGACCCTCATCCTATTTCACATCTGGAGGAACCACTTTACACTATGGATGTTCGGCCTATGGCCCACCTATTCTCCTGGGCCAACATTTTGGAAGGCTAACATATGAAATTTTGAGTTTGGTCTTGTGTTTGGAACATGGTCAAAGGTTGACCCTCATTTTCTATCCCTACTCCAGGCTAATGCAATAAGAATGATATGTTTTGAATGTGGTCAACAGTTACTCTTTATTGTCACACCACCCCTACAATGTTTCGAATCCGGGGAATCGTGATTCAAACCTCCCATTCCCATCAGTTCGGATCGATTTCAGCACCCCTGGCGTTACCCCATTTGTACACAAGAGCACACTAAGAAGACGGTAATTTGGCTGTTCTGAGAGATTAATTCTCTAGTCAGGTCTCTCCCATATCCTCTCAAAAATCCTGACCAGTTGTCCAAATCCCGGATGCCCGAATCTTGGTTTGCACTTGTACATTTGGATGGGGTGATGAGGTGGTCATCCCTTGTTTCTCACATCGGGCATGACCCATGTGAGCTTAGGGAATAGTCTCCAGATGCTCTGTGAACATCATAAGGATGCAATAAACCAATGTAAATAGAATAACTCATGCATGCTATGACATTTAAAAAATCAATGCTTGAATGTTCGTTTAAGGGATTGTAATCATTACAGTACCTGGGGTTTCACTCCCCCCAAGGACAGATTGACCTTGTCAAAGGCACGTTGCAGCTCTGCCACCCTCTGGATGGTAGAGTCCAGAAGTTGCTACCTCCTGTTCACCTCCCGCTCCTCCTCGACAGCGAGAGGTAGTAGTTCACCGGCCGCAACCCGAGCCCGCTCCACGCCAGTTTGGATAAAGGACATCTCTTAAAAGGCTTGCTTCATGCCCCCTTCAGTCTATGTCAACTAGGATTTTAGCCGTGAGATGAGCCCTGATTGTGCATCGAGAGAAGTGGAATACTCATCTTTATGGGCATGAAACCGTTCAAACTCATTTTCTGTCTCCCAGAGCCTCTTGATGTTCACCACATTCCTCCACTACCAGCCTACAATGAGGCCACCGTCATACTCCCAAATCTTTTCCACCATACGATCTCGGATGAGCATGTGAGGGTGCTTGGAATCCAATCCCCTGATGCACAGTTTGCATAGTCATGAATGAAGTCTGTCCATCTCAACCAACCATAGGGCTTGGGGGTGTCATTGATGAAGCATGTGATCAGCTTCCACGATCGGCGGAAGACTATTATTTTGTCCTCCTCGTCAGAGGACATCTCATCCCAGTTGGTGAAATTGGCAGGCTCGTATGTAGGGAATGCCCCCAGGAACTCCTCATCCGGGTCCACATCTAGCATTGGATCAGGCGTGGCAGGGCTTGGAATATTTGGTTGATCCTCATCATCAGATCCCACCTCAATAATCTCAGGCACAGCCCCACTAGCATTCCTGCCAGTGATCGAGAGCATTGCAGTTCGGTCAGGTTAGATTTCCACCTCCATGACCATTATCATGCCTCTGGGAAGGGCGCTACCAGAAGCCCCGACTAAATTCGTTGCAGCATCCCAGGCCAATTGAAGGACTGTACATGCCAAAAGGGGGATGTGAATGTTAGTTAACATGATCAGGGGATGGAAGTTTTAGATTTGGTGGGGAAGACTTACAGAGGTTAAATACCTGGTCTCGGTCTCAGACTGATGTCGTCGAAACCCCGAGGCGACGCCCCCCATATATGGTTTGCAGGTCTGCAGACTCTGGGGGAGACGCCTCGACTGTCCCAGCCCCACGAGACACGGAAGTTGATGCAGCCACGGGTATGGATATCGAAGGTCCAACATCATCACCCACTGAGGGGTGGGAACAAGGTATATGCACACGGTCCTCCTGCACTGTGCAGATGCTCATTAAGAATCCAGAGTAACCTAAGGGCAGACTCTGAAGAAGGAACGAGGGATTGTACCTCGAGGGCCTCCACAAAATCTTCATGATCTGAGGACTGATATCCGACTTCACCATCCTCTAGTGGACTCTATCTACCAGACACGTCTCACCATGTGGACTCGTCTGATTCTTCCGATAGAGGGAAGCGCTCCCTCAGGTCAGCAGCTAACAGTTCCAGAGGGACCGTACGACCCAGCAGCACCCGGACTCAGTCTGTAATCGGGTGCAGGGCACCTAGAAAGTGGATGAAGTCTTCCAACTCGGTTATGTATTGCTCTGCCTCCACAAGGGATACTGTAAATCTGGCCCTAATAGGGCCAATCCCCAACAAGTCCATTACGAGGCTGTTAAGGTGCTGCCATAACTCGGATGGGCCGAGGAATTGTCGATTGACTTCCCAAATGTCTCAAGCCTCCAAGAAGACAACATTCTCTGTCATGTCAATATGGCATATCCATTTCCTTGGGGCCTGAGTAGAAATCATGAAGAATCCTCTCAGTGCCCGCCCCTCTAGATGACTTAGTTCTCTAAGGACAACCGGCTTCGCTGCCACTGCTGGATCCGCTACCACTGCTCCCCCTTAAACTGGTGTGGGCGTTGTTGCTACAGTAGCCCCACCACTACGGGATTCCCTTATCGCCTTCCAGACTCGGCCCCGAGATCGGGGAAGCTCACCCTCACCAACCAGGACGGTTGGTCGCTTCAGCATCTCCCCTTGATAGGCCGCCTCCCAGCTCTGGGAATATTCTTTTACCATCCCAAGGATGGCAGTTGGTGAAGGTAATACATTCCACATATTCCCATATTCCTGAGTGAACATGAGCCACATCTGCCTCATCAGACACGGGTTCTCCTCATAGCGCACCCCCGGGTAGACCTGCGGGGCCAGCTACTACAGGCACTGGAATTTCCATGGAAACCGGTGTGGGGTGTATGGCTTGCAGAGACACTCGTGGTCCACCCTGGCCAACATGACTCCACCTAGAAAGTCCAACGGATAGGCCAAATGCTCTTCTGTCCCTCGGCCATCATTAGTTAATGCCCCTGTCGGCAACAGTAATGGGTGAAAATATAATTCCTCCACCCTCTACACCTGATTCAGAACCAATGGTATGGTCAGCTTGGTCAGAAATCTCCCTGTGGTGTTCAAGATAGAGGGATAAGAAGTTTGACCCTAGAGACGAGATGGGGTTAGTATACTCATAGATCCCCCTGATGTGCGCTGCCATCCACCCATACAAGAGATGGAACGGCCCGCATACCCTCTATGGCATTTTCCCCTCGCTGATGTGCCACAATATTCTGTACAACCTGGCGAGCATCGGGATCCCTAGGTTGACCCGCCCTCCTGTCACCAATGTGGAAGCCATGATGAAAGTACATGGCCACACTCCCATGTTAGTATCCCTCACCGGAAGGATCCAACCACAGATGAGAGCTACGATGAATGCTGCCAGCTTGACTATTGCATGTTGTTCAGTGCTAACACTGAACCCCCAGGTCTTCCACAAGCTATTCTCCAACAGCTACCAATATGAGTTTTTCGTACTTCAGACCCCCTTTGGGAATGTTCGAGGTCTCACTGGGAACTACCTATTTTTTAGGAAATTTAGTAATTTCTTGAACCACCGCCTGAAGTGGACATCCCTCACGGCCTCCTTGTCCTCCCCGGGCACGAGCTCCATCAATGCCATCATCAGACGTGGCATCTGCTCCGGATCCTCCCACTCACCCATAGCCGTAAGGAATTATTCATATATCGCCCCTAGTATCGGGACCCCGAGATCTAATGAACATCCCATAGGTTGATGCCGACTTCCCCATGATGCAGGTGGAAGGTATTGGTTGTCGGTGACCACCAGCTCAACAGCTCCTGTATTAGCTGCTTCGGCTGGTAGATGTGAAACTGGGAAGCCCAGGCTGCCTCATATAGGCCCACTCTTCTCAGCTCCACTCTGAACTCCTCCCATGAGGCACCTACCCAGTAGGCCCAGGCCCAATCGTCCATAATGTTTCCACCCTGGCGCAGGTCCCATTCCTCGGATCACCCCTTCTTCAGGCTCCCTAGCGCTGCCTTGGGGATGGTTCGGTATAGAGGAGGGGAGGTCTCTGGATATAGTGCCATCCCATCGACATAGTTCAGATAATTTGATAATCAGTCGGTAATTATAGGCATGAAGTCCTCCCGAGCATGACCATCGGGCGCCCTGAACCATCAGTGTTGACACGGTGTGCTCCGAAACCAGTAAGCCGGCTCGTCTCTACCTGCTTCAGGGATGAATACGTCATCCCTCAGCTCGTATCCATACAAGGGAAACCTCCTAGACAATGGGTAGTTCTTCTGGATCTCTGACAGCAGCACCACCAATGAACTATGGTCCCAGTGGCTCCGAACTAACTCTTCTTTCCCCAGATTGTTTGCCATTTCATCCCTCTGGGTGGCATTTGCAAGGACCCCCTAGGGACCTTCTTGGTGGTCCATTTGGTTCTGAAACTTGGAAGTTTTCTTGGTTGGTTCCCGAAGATCATTCTCCAAGCGCGTTCGCGAATTCCGCTCGCGAAGACTGTTTGCAGGGCGCTTCGTAGGCATTCAAAGCCAAATTGCGGAGCACAAATGCAGAGTCAAGGAGTCGATGTGCACCGCGAAGACTCGATTCATAGAGGACAGTCGCAGATTACGTAAAGCTTCATGAATTGAGAGCGCACGAATACAAAAGCGTGGAGAAGGTAAAGGACAAAAGAGATGGCACACCACCTATTTATAGGCGATGACCTTTGGAGCTTCAGGGAGCATTTAGTTCGCACGGAGCTTCGTGGTGCGTTCGGCCGACATGTCCCCTATCCGCCACGCAAGCCTTATTCTTGAGTTAGACCCACGAATGATAGAAGATTTTGACGATTTACCTCAGACTTCGACCCTTGATATCTCTGTGGCTCCATGTCTGAGGGGGGGAATTTGTTGGAACCATAATTTGGGACAAAGCAGAGGCCCCAAAGAAGGTCCCAAAGACCTACCTCACGAATCCCCATTGCAGAGTGCCCCCTACCCGCTATTTTTCACTGCGAAGCAATGAGGCGGGCTGCTCTGCCAATGCATTTGACATTCTTGAGCCCGCCACAAAGCAACAAGACGGGACGCTCCGCGCACCAGTTGATGTTCGCGATCCCTTAACGATGCCACCCCTTCCCTCTTCATGTCGCGTGAGCTCCGCTCCGTGGTGCCTCTTGCCTATAAATACCAGGCTCCCCCTAAGACCAAAGGATGGAAAATTAGACCTTTTGAGTTCCCAGTTCCCAAATTGTGAAGCATCCTTCTGCTCTGCAAACCATGAGCTATGTGAGGTATTTCTGCTCTACGAAGTGCCTCCTCCTTGTCTCGTCTAGATCCCCTCTTCCAAGAGGGATGCCTTTCATGAAGCCTAAGGGTCTTTGCAAAGGAAGGGGATCCCCAAGGGGACCCAGGTCATCGCGGAGCATTTATGCTTCATGAAACATTGTTCATGTACACATGATCAACATGTTAAGGCAGGGTCAATGTACTTCATGAAGCACATTGCTTCCTGCCACCATGCTTCGTGAGGCACCATTGCTATGTGAAGTCGTGCTCTGTGAATTCCTGTCCACCTCGCGAAGCACCTCCCATATGCACCTCCACCCCATTCTAAAACTAAGGCACCCACTTTGCGAAGCACACCCCTTCGCAAGTGCACTCCGCCACATGAAGAAACAAAGCATCACAAGGACCTTGCCTATGGACCCCTCTGCTTGGAAATTACTTTTCCCGTGTGACCCTCCAGGTTGTCACGATGTGACTCCAAAGACCCATGGACGATACCGCCCGTGGCGTTGCTTTTCCAAATGCTTCTTCACATAGGCATGGTAATGGCTATTGTTTCTTCGCATAACCATGCTAATGTGGACCCCTCGATGGTTCCCTCCGCGACACCCCCTCACTAAGGCATTGTCAGTGCCTTACCTCCCATAAGGAGAAGAGGGTACCGGTTATGTAAGTCCTAGGGGTGTGAAGCACACCCACCTAGTCCGAGCTGTAGGACATTAAACTGCCAAGCACCATCATTCTCAGCACATGACATTAAACTGTGACCTCACCTCATGCATCGCCTGTGGGGTGCCCCCAACATGGACATTCTCCATGCCCCCTTGTCTCCACAGAGTATGATATCCTCCTTATGGGAGTGGTGTTTTCCGTAGGGGAAGGGAAACCACCTTGGCGTAAGCCCCTAGTTTTCCTTCCAGGAGGCAGTATAGCATCCCTACTCCTCCTTTCATATTTGGTCCCCAATGCCAGCAGAGGGCATGATGGGGAACAGGGCTCCTCTTTTCTTTGGTCCCAAGTCCCTCTCTTGCTGTGATTTTTCGCTATCGAGACTACATCCCGGAGAAGTCCCAATATATGTCTCCCTGGGCCACTCCACGCATAAGCCCCACTCCACATCCCACGGATGCACCTTTTGCGATGTGATCATCATGTCTATGATGCCTCTTGTTTCTCACACTGAGCACGACTCATGTGGGTTTAGAGTAAGCACCGACCCTGGCATCCTCACCTTGGGTGGCCTAGAGAGTAAGCCCCACGCCCCTTCCTGAACTACGATGACTTTGATCCATGTCATGGAATGGTATGTAGGAAGCCTCAAGAGGTTGAATCCCACCACCACCCAGTCGTTCTGACCCCCTTCACATCAGTTCACCTCCTTCCCGCATGACGTTAAACTATATTCCTCTCCACCCGAACTATGAGGACTTTGATCCATGTCAAGACATGGTATGTAGGAAGCCTCATGAGGTTCAATCCCACCACCCGGTTGTTCTGACCTTCAGTTCACCAACACCTTCGACATCCTATAGTGTAAGCCCCACGCCCCTTCTTGAACTACGAGGACTTTGATCCATGTTAAGGCATAGTACGTAGGAATCCTCCACAAGGTTCAAGCCTAACTACCATTGTCCCCGACCATCTCCGTGTCGGTGTGACAAGACCCCTTTCATGAACTACGAGGTCTGTGATCCATATCAAGTCATGTTGCATAGGAAGCCTCCATGAGGTTCAATCCCAACACCCATCGGACCCCAGGTCCATCTTCACGTCAGTTCGCCGACACTCCCTATACTGGACTATGTGGACTTTGATCCATGTCAAGGCATGGTACGTAGGAAGCCTCCATGAGGTTAAATCCCACCACCTGGTCATTCTGACCCCCTTCACGACAGTTCCCCTCCGTCCATCAAGACGTTAAACTGTATTCACCATCTGAACTATGTGGTATTTGATTCCCCACCATGGGGATACGTAGGAAGTCTCTACAAGGCTCAATCCCAAAGCCATCGTCTATCTTGATTCTTACCCAGTCCACCACATCCTGTTGTGATCATGCCACCCCACTTCCCATTCCTTTTAACAACATTTTGGATGCCGCCCACGTGATGGCCGCAATATCGATGTTCCCTCCAGGGGGTTCCTCCGTCTGATCCACTCTAGTCGGTGTTCTGATCAGCCCGATCGGTCTCTGCTGAACATTAAACTTTCAGCATACCCTGTATTAAACATAGGAAGATGAAAAAAACCTCAGATAAATTCCCATGGCCTAGGATTTCCCGCGTTGGATGTGGGATTCCTCGGGCTTCCGCACCCTTGAGAAGCCCTATAATAAGGGATAGAAGAAAGACATGTCATTTCCCCAGCGTTCAGACATGCCAGTGATGCCCCAACATGACTACTCCCCTAACCGAAGGTTGCTACCCTGACCGAACCCCTTGGAATGTCCTAAAAGAAGCAACGTAATTAACTGGTGTCCATGAAGATATGGCGCTAGGAAGAGTTTCACGAACAACGTATTAAATCTATGAGGGAGACCTGAACTAGGTGATGAGTTCTGAGGAGGAATCTATGGAAGGAAGAACTGATATCCCATCATCCTGTTTCTATCAATGGGTAGATGTCCCTGAATAAGGAACAGATGTCGTCCACCTTTGTAAAGTGGGAATGCGGCGTAACAAAGTCATTCTTTTCACACTCAAGAAGATGGGTGCGTGCCCTAGTGAAAGCTTTAGAAACAGAGGAGAACCATATATATGTCATAGGTTCTCATATTTAATTATTATATATGCATTCCATGTTAATTATCTCGTGGTTTTCTCATTTCCATATAGTCTTCTAAACTATTCTATGAATGGAATTCACTATAGAGATTTCAAAGTACTTGATTCATTTTTCTTGTATATATCTACACCAAACATAGCGCATTTTATGAGTGATTCATTTCCTTGCAAAACAATAGGAAATAATTTGGAAAATCATGTATTTTTTAGAGATCATTCTCATTGAATGTAACATTATATAGCATTATATTTTCTTCATGGCTGTTCGTTTTCTTCTGGTAGCATATCTTTTAGATGACCAAGTGGTTTTGTAAATATGGTGTCACTCTATCCACTACTATCTTTTATATTATATAACTTCAATACAGCTGACGATGTTATTTATTTAGTACAACTAGTATATAATGGTTTCTTGGAATATCTATTTATGTATTCAATCTACTTTGGACAATAATGAAGGTCATCTTCAATTTACATTTTCATTTCTTCTATGTGATCTCTATCATCTTTTACAAATGTATTTAGGTCAAATGATTCATAAAACGTAGTATCATCCACATCGATGACCACATTAAGTTTTCCCCAAGTTTAGTACAACATTTATAGCTTTGATCTATTCTATGACAAATCAAATTTTCTTCCATCTTGTACAGACTAATGTTTCTTGAATATTAACAACATAAACACAGATATAGGATTTTATAAGGATTATATGTATTCTCTCTTGCAATCATTATGAACACTTTTACTCTATATTCATATTTTTCAGTCAAATTATTAGTGTGAATCCATTTTTGGTTTATATCCATCCTATTGGGTTCATTGAATATTAATTTTTTAAAATATATAAATAAATACACATAATATTTTCATTAACAAAAGGGAATTTTATAGAAAATTCTAATAAAGGAAACTCAATATTTGATTATTTCAAAAAAAATCAGTATGTTGAAGGAAATGGGTAATTGAATTTAAGAAAAGGATTACTTCACATCAAGTCATTCATAAATCTCCTAAACAAAAGAAAATATAATATAGGCAATTGAGGAGTCATAAGGAACTAAAATGTGATAAATAAGAATAATTATCTCCCATTCAAAAACTAGTTCAATGGTTTCATGGATTGAGGAATAACGCTAATGATAAAAGGGAGACAACTAACATAATTTTTTTGTATTTTCTGTTCATTTGGAAAGAAAGGAACAAATCTTGGCTGTAGAGGATTAATACATCGATGAAGAGAAATATGGAACATTTCTACTAGAATATCTAAGCACCTAGATATTTCGAATCCAACAATAATGGCTGTTTGGATTTGTAAAAATAGTGGGGGATATAATATAATCTGTAATAACATCATAATCAGTAATAATAAAAATGTAATAAATATTATTATATTTTTTAGATAATGGAATGTTACTTTGCCCACTAATGGGTGATCTTCTTTTCTTTCGAGTCCTCCATGAATTTGTGAACTCACCCACCTTCTTGTACATGTTATAACTTTTTTCTTAATAAATTTCAAGGCCATGCCTCATCTTTCTAAAAAAACAATATATAGTAAATTATTATTGAAGTAGTACAGAAACTAACACACTATATTATTCTAGGAATATAAGTTAATTCTTTGGAATCCCCAATAACTGATTATCAACGACCACTACTGGAAAAAGACCTTATACCAACGGTTTGGAGGACCGTTGGCAAGTAAGCCGTGACAATAGGTCTATACCAACTGTTTTGTGAAAACCGTTGGTATAAGTAATATGAAAACCTATACCAACGGTTCTCAAAACCGTTGGTATATGTATTTCAAAAAAAAACATCCGGTGGGATTTGATCCCAGGTCCTCTAGTTTATAATTGAATGACTTAACCACTAACCTAACATGACTTTTGTGAACATAATTTCATAAATATATATATGTATTGTTATAATAATTTTAAATTTTTATTTATATAATGTTCTCGGTAAGAAGATTCGATTAAAAATCGAAGGACCTATACCAACGGTTTGGCCAAAACCATTGGTATAGGTCATATAGGTCCCCCCTATACCAACAGTTTGTCCAAAACCGTTGGTATAGGTCCAAATTAATGAACTATACCAACGGTTTGGCCAAAACCATTGGTAAAAGTCATATTTCTAGTAGTGGACATAGAGGGAGTGATAATGAAAAGGATGCCTATAGAAAGAACAAGGGGATGCATCATATTTATGATGAATCATGTTATTACATATGACTTTGATACGAAAATTATGAATAAGTACATGGATGGATACACTATGTTGAATCATCTCAAAGAATATGATAATAAGAGGGAGATAAAGGCATATAATAAATGTTATTATCACTAAAATTTATAGGTGTAAACTGGAAGATGGATAGTGTTATAACCCTAGATTGAATTACTCAAACAACACTAGGTTAGATCATCATATGGCCTCTAACACACCTCAATGTCACTATTGGATGGTTTTAAATTTGGGTGTCAAATATCATAAATGGGAGGTGGTCCCCCCAATAGAAACAATTAGTAATAGAGGCCGAACAAAATTCTATGATAACCATTAGGGTTAATGGACATGGATACCCAAATTCATCATTATAGGATATAGGCATATCATCTAGACAATGAACTATGGAAATAATTGATGCAGTTGATATATAGAAACACATACAAGTCACATATAAAAACTCACTCATAGACTGTAAGAAATAAAAAATACATGAATACCTGATATTCTAACATAACATAAACTAAAAAACCATAATTATTCAAAAAGTGATGTCTTGATGTGATAAAACCTCATGTGCTTAACTGGGGATGGCTCCTTTGAATATGATCTATATGAAAACTAAGGACCATTTTGAATTATAATAGGAACTTGATCATATTATACATAGAACCAATAAGGAAACATACATCTCTCCACTAACATGGTTCTTGAAAATAGCATCTAAACATGCATGTCTACTGAGGTTTCCATGAAATGTGTCAATATATATATAACCATTAGGGAACCAAAAATTTGCCTCAAATAATTAGTCAATAAGAAAGAATATATATGAAATTTTCTACATATTTATATACATATATTAAAAAACTATTTAGTAAGATGATATAAAACATTGTAGTAAAACAACAATGAATAAATCCAAGGTTCAATGTCAGATATAACTAGTAGCCCTATATATCGAGAGAGTCTATACATAGGTAGTCAATTAAACAATGAATCCTAGACAAATATTTCTATTCATAATATAAAATCAAAATATTATATAATCACTCGACCACAAATAAGGACATCATTGATGAAAAAATCAAAATCGAAAACAAAAATACATAAAAAATATCTGAAGGCCTAGCTCGCTTTGTTGAAGAAAATATGATACCCTTTTCAAAACCCCTAACTATAATAAAACACCGAATGTTGGATGAGGTGTTCGAGAAACTAGAGATAGTTCAGTGGCGTGATTTGAGATTCAATTCACTGAGGATGGGCATCGATAGTGGGTGGATTCTGCAGAAATCCTTTGATATCTCAATGGGTTCGCAAATGATTGGGGTTTTTTAAATAGAACTGTGCACTTTAACAACACTTTTGTAGTATAGATAAAGGTAGGTCTTTATTAGTGCTAAAAAACCTTGATAAAATCAATCATTATCAACGCTAAAGTTATAAAAAAGATAAATATTATTTTTATCAACACTTTGTTTAGTGTTGATTAATCCTCATCCTTATCAACTTGAAAAAAGTGATGATAAAGATGCTTTTATCAACGCTTATTACTTAAGTGCTGATAAAGGATTTATAATTATAATTATAAATATAAAAAAAATTAATATTCACATATACTTAATAAATATATATAAATATAAATTTACTAAATATATTCCTTCTTAAATATATTTATTATAATTTTATAATTATTTATTAATAATTATAGTAATAATTTTTTAAAAAAATTAAAATCATTATATATATTAAGATAATTATACATATATATATTTTATAAATATATATAAATATAGAAAATATAAAAATTATTTATGTAAATTTATGATAAAATTAATAATTATTTAAATATGTATAATTATTTATTTATAATTATATAAATACTTCTAAAATATATATATTTATAATTATAATTGTATAATTATATAAATATAGTAAATGTAAATTTATAATTTTTTATTTATATATAGTTTTTTACAAATATTTTTTTCACATTATTAATGAATATCTAATTTTAAGTGCATGCATGTACGTTTAAAATATTTGAAATTTAATAAATTAAGAATCAGTACACTTTAACAATACTGAATAGGTGGATAATTTTTGTGTGTGTGCATTATATATAAATATACATTATTTATGTATATGTGAAATCAATACAATACAAATTTGATTTATGTTAAATTGAAAAATCAATTGATATTCAATTATATATTGAGTACTATGGAATTTCTCAATATGTTTCTTCCATATTAATTTATAATTATAAACCATTATTCAATAAATAAATGAACATTTAATGTAAAGAAAACAAATATTTTTTATATATAAATCATATTTATATACATTAATATATATATCTACATACTTAATATATAAAATTTAGCAACATTAATAACTGTAATCATCTATTTAGTTAATTTTTTTAATATTTAATAATATGTAATCAACTTGTTAATTTTTGTCAGTAATTATTTTATTAATAAAAATTGACATATTTTTGTAATAAAATCATTTTTTATTTTTTATTTAATTAATTATATCAATTTATTTATTCAAACTATTATCATTGCTAAAAAAGTGTTGATGAAATAAGTTTTTATGAGCACTAAAAATAAAGTGTCGATACAGTGTACCCTTTATGAGCATTATAAATAAATCACTGATAAAAGATACACTTTATCAACACTAAAAATAAAGCACTGATAAAGGATTCCATTTATCAACGCTAAAAAGGTGATGATAAAAGGTTAAATTTATCAGTGTTGATAAATATACCATTTATTAGTGTTGATAAATATTCCATTTATCAGTGCTGATAAATTTGTCCTTTATTAGCATTTTTTTCTAGTAGTGATAAATATTGATGTTGTTAAAGTCCTGTTTTGTAGTAGTTATATATAATATGCATATCATTCATAAACTTTTGAATGTATTTCTAAAAGAGTTTCTTGTCCTTCCACTAAATCATGGTGTTGAGTTTTTAATAGAACTCATACCACGTTCCACACCAATTTTAATGACTCCCTATAGAATGGTCCCAGTTGAGTTGGATGAATTAAAGAAGCGGCACCAAGAAAACATTGATAAGGGATTCATTCGGCCAAGTGTTTCACCTTAGAGTTAACTTGTTATTTTTGTGAAAATAAATATGGATCAATGAGAGTCTATATTGATTAATGAGATTTGAACAAGATCATGATCAATAAAAAGTATCATCGTCCCCAAATTTATGTCTTGTTTGATCCACTGCACACAGCTCAATACTTTTCCAAGATTGACCTTCGTTTTGGATACCATCAATTGAGGCTCAAGAAGGATGATATACCCAAAAATATTTGTATAAGTTATGGGCACAATGAATATATAATGGCTCCTTTTTCTCTTAATAATTCATCTACTATCTTTATGTATTTTATGAATAGTGTCTTTAGAGGTCACCTCGAGCAGTTAATGGTAGTATTTATATTTGATATTCTTATCGATTAAAAGAGTAAGGAAGAGAAGGAATACAACTCGATAATTATACTAAAGATCCAAAAGAAGGAGAAACTATATAAAAAATTTAAAAATTCCTATTTTTGGTGAAAATAGGTTTTATTTTTATGTTACATAATCTCAAGAGTGGGTATAATAGTATATGCATCAATGACCAAAGCAATTGTATGTTATCCCAAACCAATAGTAGTGACTGAGTTCCATATTTTTCTTGGTTTAGATAGATATTATTAATGTTTATTGGATATTTTTTTATGAGTAATTAATCCAATGAACAAGTTGACTCATAAGGGTTCCAAGATCCTCTGGAAATATAAATGTGAGAAAATTTTGAAGGAACTGAAGTTAAGGTTAGTCAGTGCACCTGTGCTTATATTACCCTATCGTGGAGAAGGATTTGTAATCAATAATTATGAATCCAAGAAGAAATTTGGATGTGTACTTATATAGAATAACATGGTTATATCAGGTGCCTCATGAAAAATGATGATTAATGAGAAAAATTAACTAACTCGTGATTTTTAGTTAGCAGAGTTATTTTTATCATTAACGATTAAGAGGCATTATCTTTATAGAGAAATTGGTGACATATATACCAATCATAAAATATTGAAGTATAAATTAAAAAATAAGGAGTTGAACATTATCTCCAGAATATAGTTTTAGCATATAAAGGATTATGACTAATCAAAGCATTACCACCTTGTGAATGTGAACATGGTGGTAGATTCATTGAGTGAAAAGGACCATGCCAGCTTATCCATGATGAGGATACAAAAGATCAAATATTTTTAGTTTTTTATAATATGGATCTAGAAATAATAAAGGATAAATATAATATATTTCTCAAATTAATTTTTAACACTCTATCCTATTTACGATTAAAGATGTGGAAAAAGAACAAGTAGATCAGAAAAATAAAGTTAACAGTTTCATTAATTATAACATTAATCAGGATTGAATGACATGGTTCAGTAATCATGTATGTGTTCCATCCATACCATATTTTAATAATGATTTATTAGAGGAATCTAATAGTTCTTAATTATATACTCATCCTGGATGTACAAAGATGTATAGATACCTGAAATAATTCTTCTGGTGGGATGGAATGAAGAGATATATAATAGATTTTGTCTCTCGGCGATTGGTATGCCAATAAGTTAAGGATGAAAGACAAAATTCTAAGGATATTTTTGAATCCCTTACCCATACCAGAATGAAAATGGGAGAACATCACTATATATTTTCTCATTGGACTCCCAAAACCCAATAAAAGGAATAATTTTATATGGGTTGTACTTGATCACCTTACTAAGTCATAACACTTAATCACTATCATAGAATACTTTTCTTTGGATAAGCTATCCAGGATATACATTAAGTGGTTAGGTTTCATGGAGTACCACATTCCATTATATCTAATCATTATATGAGGTTTACCTCAAAGGCTATTGTGATGTCTTCCGCAAGACCATGATAAAGAATTGAGTTGCAACATTGTTTATCTTCCCTGAAAAGGTTTTCAGTTTCAAAGAAAAATTCAAACTCTATAGGATATGTTGAGATCTTTTTCATTGGATTTAAAATTAGGTTGTGATCAACACCTTCGTCTAGTTGAGTTTATCTACAACAATATCATTTACTCAATAATTCATATGAATCCTTATGAAGACCTCTATGGAAAGAAATGTAGAGCTCGAACATTTTATAATGATGTTGGAGAAATAAATCTATTAGGTCCAGAGATAGCTGATGAAATAGTCATGAAGGATAGAACCATTTAATAACATATCAAGGTAGAAAAAATTAAATTGAAAAGTTATTCTAATAACCATCGACATTATTTGGAATTTGATGTTGGTGAGAAGGGGTTTATATGAATCTATTCTGGGAAGAAGGTTATGAGATTCGGGATGAAATGAAATATAATATCTTGGTATATTGGTCCCTTTGATATTCATGATCGTATCGGAATGGTATCCTATAAATTGGAACTTTATTCAAATATCTATCAATTCAATGATGTGTTTAATGTTTCTCTTAAGAGTAATTTAATGCCTAACCCTTCATATGTACTGAATTAAGAGGTCATACCAATGGAGCAGGATCATTATTATATGGAACAACCTATTGAAATTCTGGATTGTAAAGAGAATGGTCTACCAAACAAGACCACTAACCTGATTAAATATTTGAGGTGAAATCTATAAGGCCCCGACATTAAACATTACATAATCTTGTGTTAACTCAAGAATTCAAATTTAGGATCTTTCTTGGTTTATATTTTTAGAGAATTAAGCCATAACTATTACATTACATCTCAAATATTACAAAGTAGAAACTTAAACTATATTTTTTTTCAAAAAAATAAAACTACTTAAACAAAAAAAGATTTATTATCTTGATATAAATATTATTGAATTATTCCTTTCCCTTACCCTTCCTTATACCCTATGAAAAATATTCAGAAACATGGGATGTGTATAAAAAGCTCAGTAAGGGATATAAAATAAGGGAGGAAAAAATTAGTCCCTGAACACATAAAAATCAATGATATCATAATTTTCTGTCAGAAAAAATAAGCTCTTACAAACCTCATGAAATCATACGATTTAATAAAAACTCATAGAAATCATAAATCATAAAGGTAACTTTTGGAATCTATAACACACTTACATTGTATCTTTCCTAGCTACACATGGTGTTAAATTTAGAAAACCTATCACAGTATATTCCCTAAATATCATAGGAGAATCAATAATGTTTACTTCCATCACATTACCCAATGCATTGAAGAGCTATCTAGGGATCACCCACCCTATGTTTATCATGGAACCGCCTATATACATAAACAATTCCACAGAACTGTAACATAATCATAACATATAAAACAAACATAATTGAAAGATAACATTTCCACATTACAATGAAAATATATAATTTCACGATATTGACATAATCAATGCATTATAAAAAAATTTTCAATACCAAAATATGTTTCAAGGGTATATGGAATTTAGTTTCTTTTTAGAAACATTACGGCTTGTTAAGGATGCCAAATATCAAATAATGCTCGTGGCAGCAGAAATGTTATTGTCGTCATGTACATTAAAAAGAAATGTTACCTTTGTCATTTAGTAAAACTCTTTGTAAATCAAAGATTCCTTTTGAAAACCATTGAATGAAATTAAATGTCAAAAGGGTTGAGTATACACTATATAAAAGAAAGTCGTGGATAAACAAAAATATGCTTCAATAAAAGGATGTTGAGATGATGTCCCTTATCCTGAGTCCGACTTATCTCGTCAGTTATTTATATTTCTTAATAATAAACTTAGGTTAATTTATACATGCTTCAGAAACCTTTTCAAATTTATTATTTATTTTATATTACTTATCATCATGTCATTAAAATTACAGAGTTATTTAAGTTTACATCATTCATTTTGTGGATATTCTGTACTTTAGTTGAAGAGGAACATGTTCGATGTAAATTGTCCATGTAGTCAAATTTCTATCATCACGAGAATATTTTTAATGATTTATGTATCATATATATTTACTATATATTTATTTATATCCAATATATATATATATATTTAGAATATTCCATAACATTTGGTGTAACGCCCCGACCCTAGTTACCCAGAGTCGGTGCATTATTACATAACATTGGCATGATCACAAGAAAGATCAAATCTCGAAAGACCGATTGGTTTAGTAGCCTTGGAAATACTAGATATATTCATATGTTTTACATTACATCATAAAATGAAAAACTAATACAACAACATAATGTTTCCACAATACACACTATTAACCCCTCATAAAATCCCTGCAGGTCATTCATAACTTACTTCTTCACATCCTGGGAAAAATAAAACATAGAAAAGGGGTGAGCTCAAATGCCCAGTAAGGATAACAATATAGCGGAACATTCAAAAATAAGCATAAACATTTAAGGCAATGAATTACTAAAACAAAAGCCTTTTAAACATGAACTTTCAACATGGTATGGCATAAATAAAATGAAATAATGCCATTTACTTATTCACATGGATATTCTACTAATCGAATAATCACATGAAAAAATCAATAACCACTTTCATAATGTTGGAATGCATAATGCTAAACGTTAATTTCTTTGTCTAGGCCTCATCCCAAGACCTAGGGGTTACTTCTAACCGGAACCCAACCCGGAGTGCCTCTAATAACCGGACACCAACCCGGAGTGCCTCTAATAACCGGACACCAACCCGGAGTGCCTCTAATAACCGGACACCAACCCGGAGTGCCTCAAATAACCGGACACCAACCCGGAGGGCATACTTTTACCAGTCCCTAACCTGGAGGGCTTACTTTAACCAGTCCCCAACCTGGAGGGGTTACTTTTACTGGTCCCCAACCCGGAACATACTTGTTTAGCACATTCATCTGAAGAAAAGTTTGAAATATAACATAAACATTCGGATTAAAACTAGCATACGAAATGTCAATAGTTTCACCATAAAATATGAATGGTATAAAATAGCACATCCACAGTCAAACATATCACAAAACCTTCAATACAATATAGAAGTTTTGTATTATAATAAATCAACTTCAAATAAGCGTAAAATCCATTAAAGGATGTTGACATAGATGAAATCAAAACACTTTTTAGAGAAATATCTCTTTATATTTTTGAAATCATCTAAGAACCATATAAAATAAAACATTTTCTTGAAAATATTCTTGTAAGCTTGTAAGGAAAGCTTTGACGATTTTATAATGGCGGAAAATAACCGCACCCGCCGTATAAGTTAAAAAAAACATTCTTATCTTAATTCTGTCGAAAAGGTTAAAAAGGACCTTGTTTTGAAAATGAAGGAAAGATTCCTTTATAAACCTCTTACAAAAAGTCAAACAAGGGTATAAATTAATTTAACCCATATTCTTGTAAATAATAAATATGTTTTGAAATACATTTCGAAGAAACATGGATGTGGATGATAAAGAAATCCCAGTAGATTATTACGTATAAACAACCTCGGATAATGCAGAGATTGTGAAATAACCCTTACCTTGTACATTTCCTTGGTTGTGGTAGGTTAACCTCCTGTATAATGGTGAAATAATTGTTATTAAATTATACAAGAATCATATACATTAATATGATATCATATATGATCTTTTAATATTGATTTGATAATAATATCTTAGTATTATCGTTGTTTCTGGTGTTAACTTACTTGTTTTCTTTCATATGTTTTGTTACGTAAGACATGTTTGTAAAGGATAGGTTGTATATTATTCATATCCAGAATGATATCAAGTCCTTAAACATCATTTTTAAATCATAAAATGATAATTACGCTTTAATGGTTACGATGGAGAATGAATCTCATCGCGTTCGTGGAGACGGTAGTCCGTACGTACGCACGAGCGACAATATCATTCTTTTGATATTAAAATAATATATAAATGGATGGTATATCATATATACAGAATCATTAACATGTTATATTTATTATTTACATGAGTTACACATCATTATTATACCCATCCAAATAATATTATATTGAATAACAATTACACCACGACGTGGAGACGGTAAGCCGTACGTACGCACGTATGGTGACATGTTATTCAAGGGGTGGATAGAATACTGAATATGATTGTACCATATTTATAATAACATCACAGTATATGTGAGATACTGGAGTTATTATTTCAGAATGGTAAGAACAAAGGAAGAAGAAGTGGAAGAAGAAATGAACTTAGAAAAGGGTGGTGAAATCATTACCTCTTCTTCGGGTTCTTCCTTTTGATTTGATCAAAAGGGCTCCTTAGGTTGGCTTTCTGATCAAACTAAGGCCTCTAGGTTGTATTGAGGGATGTTGGGAGAGTATTTGGGCAGAGTTTGGCCGAACCAAAAGGCTTTGAAGGTGTGAAGAAATGAGAAGGAGGAGTGCCCTTTTATAAGAGGGGTGAGGGGCACCTTTGGAAAAGCTAGAAATATTAATTTATAATAAATTCATATTCGGTTTCTAAAGGCTCCAAAGTTGACTATTCAAATGATGAGGTGGGGATAGGTCGAAAGCAACTCATCCAATAGAATTTAGACAGGTTTGGGTACTTATATTAACCTTATCTTTAAGTATTAACTCTAAGTTAATTAGTTTCACTTTTACAATGTCTCTTTGTATTTTATATATTATGGTTAATAAACTTACTATATACATCCAAGAGACCCCCAAGTGGTCCATTAATGATTAACCTATCATGATATAAGTCTCTTGGCCGAACCTTAGATTTTTAGGAATTTAATATCAATTAATAATATAATATTTGTTTTAAGAATTCTTTTATGTCAATTTTGACACTATTCATTAGTTGATTTTTGTGAAACTCATAACAGATTTATTACTTCGAACAAAGTCAATTAAATCAATCCTAATATATCATATTATCCTAGAAAATTAGTTTAATTCATTAAAAGTTTCATATTATATTTATTTGGGTATTTATAATATCACTTATTTTAATTTTTCACTATTATAGTAATTACTGCATCATCATTGTGTCATAAATACAATAAATTATTTAATGTCTAAAAATTATAAGTAAAATATCATTATGTAGGAAATCTTTTTAGCTTTCTAATGAATATTTATAATCGAAAATCCAACATGTATAACCCTATGTAAAAATTGTTCTTCTAAAAGATGTAAGCTTATGCCATTTTTATTTTTATTTTAACTTTATTAATATAAAGTGTCCCTACCACATACAAGTGGCTCCAAGGGGTCCCCAAATTGACCCAAGGATGCTCATGGTCGGGTATGTGTCCACCAATAAGTTTAGGACACGTTTTAGGGTAATTTTGTATTATTATAATATTATTTTTTAACCCTTATTTACCGGATTTACCCTTTAACCATGGTAAATAAAATATTTACCGCAGTAATTATTCAAAATGTCTAAAAATAAAAGTTACCTATTTACACAATTTGAACATCCTGATTCCAAATATGGAATCCATTTTTCTAAATTCAAAACACAGAAGTGGCAGAAATTAATTTAAAATTAATTCCCGCTGTCAAAACAAAAAGCGTGTTTTTAAGAGATAATAACTATCAAAAGATTGACACTTGTTTATGTTTGGTTTAATTGTAAAATTATGTCCAATGACCAAAATTATATTAAATGGTAAAAATATATTCTAAATATACTTTAAAACCACTAAAATTCATAATTTATCACTATTAATTATTTTGATTAAAAAAGTTGTTTTTAATTAAAATTTAGTAATTTTCACTATTCATCAAAATATGAAAGTTATCCGAAAAGTACCAAAATTTCACCTTAGGCTAAATTCGATATTCCGAATCCAAAAATGAAGTCCATTTTCAAATATAAAATATATATAATTTCAAAAAGTAGTTATTACTATTCATAACGGCTAGTTTAATTGGTTGTTAGAACTCGGTGTTGCGTACAACACACGCTATCACATTATTCAAAGAGAAGCGTACCGTAGAAGCTTGGGATGTTTCATTTTAAATTTTTGATGTCCCCATTTAGTCAAAAAGTTTAAAATATAGTATTTAAAAAGGGTTCACTATTAAAGTTGATAAAAGTGCAATACTGAAAATGAATTTGTTCTTGCATTATATCTAAGAAACTCATAATATGGATTCTAAAATTATAAGGATTATATAAAAATTAAAATTTATCTAATACTATTCATAACCTCTTTTGAACGGCTTGTTTGGTAAGTCATGGTGTGCTTGAACTTGGTGTTGCATGTAGTGAAAGTTATTGAATTATTTTGAAGAACTAACACACTATGAAATCTTGGGGTGTTACATTCTCCCCTCCTTCAATAAATTGCGTCCTCGCAATTTGAAATTGTTCTTCGAAAATAAAAGGTTGAAAGTAGATAATATATTTGTGGGAAACCCCACATCGGAAATTGGGTTACTAAAATTTAGTCTTAATATGAGGAAAAGAGAAATGAAAGGGTCACCACCAAATTATGATCTCGATTAGGAGAACATTGGTGGCAATTAGAGACATATAATTGGAGGAAAAACGTAAATATTTATAGGTAGTGATTGAGGTCATCAATCACAAACAAGTATAAAATTGAGGTACTTAAACTCATCAATCTATGATGATTTGAAATACCATCGGTTCAACAAAACATAGGGTATTAGGATAACACATTTTTGACGTTTCAAAATATCTTAGTTGAAATCCCACATCGAAAAATGAATTAATGAGGTCTCTATTTAAAATAAAGAGTCGAAAGTATGAAGATTACCGAAAATAACACATACTAGGGTTCCATGTAGGAAAATATGTATATGGAAGAAAAATCTAACCATCAATTATCTGATGGAGAGTGGTAGAGAACATGGCTATAAAAAGGCCAACAATCCCAAAGCCATAAATTAGTGATGATTTAAGGTACCATCTAGGAAAACATTTTTGTTCAAAGTTGCTTTTCTTAATATTGAGGAATTTATTTATGAGATTGGCTAAGATCATAAGGAGATATACTTACTTTATAATTAGAGTTTTATCCATTAATAAATTTCTACCACAAACTCATCTTTCACTCTAAAAGATAATAGAATGTAAAAAAAAATTCTATTTACACTATTCGTATAGGGTTCCAAAATAAACGAATTTATAATTCATCTACATGATCTTTTAATAAAAACTACATTATTTAATCCAGGACATCTCATGTTCCAGTGGTAGGTGATACACCCTTGTCGCCCTTCGGTTGCGGGTTCAAGTCTCGCAGCCTTACCGGACGCGACGGGTTGCCGCCCGACCTCCGGGTTGTCCTTTTATAGAAATCCAAAATAATCCAAACTAGAACTATCCAAAATACTTCTGTCCAAACTCACAGTCTAACTTTTATAAGGAAGGTAAACATAATATAGATCCTTTTTACCCCGTAATTGCATATGAATACCTTCATCATGTATTACTATATTCCTTATTGGTTACATTCATGCTCCCTTATTCCATATAGAATGCTGGATATACTTCATCAATCCAAAAATGTTTTAAACCCCAACAATAATGGAATATACAAATCATTAATCAGCTTCAAGGTAGTCAATAATATCCAATATAATTTATCCAAATCAATCATGTATTATTCTAAAATCACTAACTCAGTATCAGAACCATATTATGGTTTATCTTTCTCTCAACCATATATTTTCCAAACATTTAACCTGCTACTGAGTCACTTTTCTTTGTTCCACACCATCTCAAGTCCTTAATGAAATAGTACTGCAGTACAATCCTTATATACTCCATAATTATTATAACAAGTACATTGTTGATACAACACTCAATTGACATAATCAACATAAGAACTCTAATCATTCTTCTTCATATGTGGTAGTATCATAACTTGATTATTATCCAATAGCATCATTTGAGGCATAGACTGATGACTGGAACATAGGTTCGCGTAGTGTCCAAACTCCTTGCAAATGAAGCATTGTACATTTGAAACCATTTTCTTACCCTTGCAGTCACGTACTTTGTGCCCTTTTCCTCCACACTTATAACAAACTCCCATTCCTTTTAGGCAAGTTCCAGGGTGTTTCTTTCCACAGTTACCACATATGGGAAAATTCTTCTTTTCCCTCTTCCCTTTATCCATTTTTCTCTCTTCCATCATTTTCTTCTCTTGCTTCCCTTCAAAGCCATAGGACTCAGTAAACTCTTTACTTATCTTATCAACACATGACATTATTTCTTCATATGATGATAATACATGGGAGACTATTTCTCTTATCAATTCTAGCTTAAGACCATGAAAGATATGATCCTTCCTTCTCTTTGGATCATGTGCATTTCTGGAGTTCTCATTCCTTCTACTGGGCGCCATTTCTAAACAATGGCATAAACTAGATCAGTTTATGAATCAAAATACATAATCCCATACTTATAAAACACTAAACATAAATTGAACTATCTATGGATATAATCCATAATCATAAACATGTTTCCTTTGAGGAAGTATATACTCATAAACCCTTCATAATGATTTGTAAAGAAAATGAGAGTTATCCTAAGCATATCCCCCGGGAGTGTCGTAACCAAGAGTGCAGCAAGGCCCGTTGTCGTGCACCAGTTCCCGTTCGAGTCTAGCTCAAAGCGGTGTTTTCGGGTTTTACCCCTAGGTACATCTGTGCCAGAGCCGCCTCTACCTGCTCGTATCCAGACAGGGATGTATTGCTCGGATAACTCACAAAATCTCTACAATACCAAAATTCTAGGAAGTTCTTCTATACTAATCCTCAAAGTTCATCTTAGGTCTACGTGCTCTAATCAGAGTTTATCTAAATCTAGCTTCCAAGGTTTGTACTAAACTTCCTCTGATACCAACTGTAACGCCCCGACCCTAGTTACCCAGAGTCGGTGCATTATTACATAACATTGGCATGATCACAAGAAAGATCAAATCTCGAAAGACCGATTGGTTTAGTAGCCTTGGAAATACTAGATATATTCATATGTTTTACATTACATCATAAAATGAAAAACTAATACAACAACATAATGTTTCCACAATACACACTATTAACCCCTCATAAAATCCCTGCAGGTCATTCATAACTTACTTCTTCACATCCTGGGAAAAATAAAACATAGAAAAGGGGTGATCTCAAATGCCCAGTAAGGATAACAATATAGCGGAACATTCAAAAATAAGCATAAACATTTAAGGCAATGAATTACTAAAACAAAAGCCTTTTAAACATGAACTTTCAACATGGTATGGCATAAATAAAATGAAATAATGCCATTTACTTATTCACATGGATATTCTACTAATCGAATAATCACATGAAAAAATCAATAACCACTTTCATAATGTTGGAATGCATAATGCTAAACGTTAATTTCTTTGTCTAGGCCTCATCCCAAGACCTAGGGGTTACTTCTAACCGGAACCCAACCCGGAGTGCCTCTAATAACCGGACACCAACCCGGAGTGCCTCTAATAACCGGACACCAACCCGGAGTGCCTCTAATAACCGGACACCAACCCGGAGTGCCTCAAATAACCGGACACCAACCCGGAGGGCATACTTTTACCAGTCCCTAACCTGGAGGGCTTACTTTAACCAGTCCCCAACCTGGAGGGGTTACTTTTACTGGTCCCCAACCCGGAACATACTTGTTTAGCACATTCATCTGAAGAAAAGTTTGAAATATAACATAAACATTCGGATTAAAACTAGCATACGAAATGTCAATAGTTTCACCATAAAATATGAATGGTATAAAATAGCACATCCACAGTCAAACATATCACAAAACCTTCAATACAATATAGAAGTTTTGTATTATAATAAATCAACTTCAAATAAGCGTAAAATCCATTAAAGGATGTTGACATAGATGAAATCAAAACACTTTTTAGAGAAATATCTCTTTATATTTTTGAAATCATCTAAGAACCATATAAAATAAAACATTTTCTTGAAAATATTCTTGTAAGCTTGTAAGGAAAGCTTTGACGATTTTATAATGGCAGAAAATAACCGCACCCGCCGTATAAGTTAAAAAAAACATTCTTATCTTAATTCTGTCGAAAAGGTTAAAAAGGACCTTGTTTTGAAAATGAAGGAAAGATTCCTTTATAAACCTCTTACAAAAAGTCAAACAAGGGTATAAATTAATTTAACCCATATTCTTGTAAATAATAAATATGTTTTGAAATACATTTCGAAGAAACATGGATGTGGATGATAAAGAAATCCCAGTAGATTATTACGTATAAACAACCTCGGATAATGCAGAGATTGTGAAATAACCCTTACCTTGTACTTTTCCTTGGTTGTGGTAGGTTAACCTCCTGTATAATGGTGAAATAATTGTTATTAAATTATACAAGAATCATATACATTAATATGATATCATATATGATCTTTTAATATTGATTTGATAATAATATCTTAGTATTATCGTTGTTTCTGGTGTTAACTTACTTGTTTTCTTTCATATGTTTTGTTACGTAAGACATGTTTGTAAAGGATAGGTTGTATATTATTCATATCCAGAATGATATCAAGTCCTTAAACATCATTTTTAAATCATAAAATGATAATTACGCTTTAATGGTTACGATGGAGAATGAATCTCATCGCGTTCGTGGAGACGGTAGTCCGTACGTACGCACGAGCGACAATATCATTCTTTTGATATTAAAATAATATATAAATGGATGGTATATCATATATACAGAATCATTAACATGTTATATTTATTATTTACATGAGTTACACATCATTATTATACCCATCCAAATAATATTATATTGAATAACAATTACACCACGACGTGGAGACGGTAAGCCGTACGTACGCACGTATGGTGACATGTTATTCAAGGGGTGGATAGAATACTGAATATGATTGTACCATATTTATAATAACATCACAGTATATGTGAGATACTGGAGTTATTATTTCAGAATGGTAAGAACAAAGGAAGAAGAAGTGGAAGAAGAAATGAACTTAGAAAAGGGTGGTGAAATCATTACCTCTTCTTCGGGTTCTTCCTTTTGATTTGATCAAAAGGGCTCCTTAGGTTGGATTTCTGATCAAACTAAGGCCTCTAGGTTGTATTGAGGGATGTTGGGAGAGTATTTGGGCAGAGTTTGGCCGAACCAAAAGGCTTTGAAGGTGTGAAGAAATGAGAAGGAGGAGTGCCCTTTTATAAGAGGGGTGAGGGGCACCTTTGGAAAAGCTAGAAATATTAATTTATAATAAATTCATATTCGGTTTCTAAAGGCTCCAAAGTTTACTATTCAAATGATGAGGTGGGGATAGGTCGAAAGCAACTCATCCAATAGAATTTAGACAGGTTTGGGTACTTATATTAACCTTATCTTTAAGTATTAACTCTAAGTTAATTAGTTTCACTTTTACAATGTCTCTTTGTATTTTATATATTATGGTTAATAAACTTACTATATACATCCAAGAGACCCCCAAGTGGTCCATTAATGATTAACCTATCATGATATAAGTCTCTTGGCCGAACCTTAGATTTTTAGGAATTTAATATCAATTAATAATATAATATTTGTTTTAAGAATTCTTTTATGTCAATTTTGACACTATTCATTAGTTGATTTTTGTGAAACTCATAACAGATTTATTACTTCGAACAAAGTCAATTAAATCAATCCTAATATATCATATTATCCTAGAAAATTAGTTTAATTCATTAAAAGTTTCATATTATATTTATTTGGGTATTTATAATATCACTTATTTTAATTTTTCACTATTATAGTAATTACTGCATCATCATTGTGTCATAAATACAATAAATTATTTAATGTCTAAAAATTATAAGTAAAATATCATTATGTAGGAAATCTTTTTAGCTTTCTAATGAATATTTATAATCGAAAATCCAACATGTATAACCCTATGTAAAAATTGTTCTTCTAAAAGATGTAAGCTTATGCCATTTTTATTTTTATTTTAACTTTATTAATATAAAGTGTCCCTACCACATACAAGTGGCTCCAAGGGGTCCCCAAATTGACCCAAGGATGCTCATGGTCGGGTATGTGTCCACCAATAAGGTTAGGACACGTTTTAGGGTAATTTTGTATTATTATAATATTATTTTTTAACCCTTATTTACCGGATTTACCCTTTAACCATGGTAAATAAAATATTTACCGCAGTAATTATTCAAAATGTCTAAAAATAAAAGTTACCTATTTACACAATTTGAACATCCTGATTCCAAATATGGAATCCATTTTTCTAAATTCAAAACACAGAAGTGGCAGAAATTAATTTAAAATTAATTCCCGCTGTCAAAACAAAAAGCGTGTTTTTAAGAGATAATAACTATCAAAAGATTGACACTTGTTTATGTTTGGTTTAATTGTAAAATTATGTCCAATGACCAAAATTATATTAAATGGTAAAAATATATTCTAAATATACTTTAAAACCACTAAAATTCATAATTTATCACTATTAATTATTTTGATTAAAAAAGTTGTTTTTAATTAAAATTTAGTAATTTTCACTATTCATCAAAATATGAAAGTTATCCGAAAAGTACCAAAATTTCACCTTAGGCTAAATTCGATATTCCGAATCCAAAAATGAAGTCCATTTTCAAATATAAAATATATATAATTTCAAAAAGTAGTTATTACTATTCATAACGGCTAGTTTAATTGGTTGTTAGAACTCGGTGTTGCGTACAACACACGCTATCACATTATTCAAAGAGAAGCGTACCGTAGAAGCTTGGGATGTTTCATTTTAAATTTTTGATGTCCCCATTTAGTCAAAAAGTTTAAAATATAGTATTTAAAAAGGGTTCACTATTAAAGTTGATAAAAGTGCAATACTGAAAATGAATTTGTTCTTGCATTATATCTAAGAAACTCATAATATGGATTCTAAAATTATAAGGATTATATAAAAATTAAAATTTATCTAATACTATTCATAACCTCTTTTGAACGTCTTGTTTGGTAAGTCATGGTGTGCTTGAACTTGGTGTTGCATGTAGTGAAAGTTATTGAATTATTTTGAAGAACTAACACACTATGAAATCTTGGGGTGTTACATTTGGAGATAAGATATGAAATTCACCGTTCATGGAGATGGTAAGCCATACGTACACATGGACAATACTTTCCTTAATTTGTCATATTTAAATGAATGAAAACTAAATGATACATAGGTATATTATAATTCCAGTATAATATAATATTGTATATACATTACCTAATTTCATTAACACCATCATTTATATGTTCCATGTATGGCATGAATGATTCATATCACTTTGAGGGGATGGTAGTCTGCACTTCCTCAATTGAAATTATCATATTTAAACATTATGGAATGAATAAAGGTATGATTTTAATAAAATTAAAAAATCATAGTGACAATATAAATATAATATATATCATATATAAATAGTGTTCCATCCTAATGGCCACTATGAGAGGTGGGAGGTGAAAACTGAACAATCATCATTTTGTGAGGCAATAGTTCATCGTACTCAAAAATAGTATGTATGTTTACATTAGATGAAGGTATGTATAAGTGTATTTAGAATCATTATCATAAAAAATATTATTATATTGAATATACTATTTTTTTTATCTAATCAATGATTAAGAAGATCATATGGAGATTATAAAGAAAATAATGGAAAGGAACTTGAGAGAAGATGTAACAACACGATATTTTTTGATAAGTATTCTTTTAAATTTATTTGATGTCATGTGTTTTAGGCTACAAAAAGATTATCTTGTGATGAACGCCACACTGTATTAGCTTGAAGTATACACAACACTATTCTTAGATTGTGTTACACACAATTTCAAGTTAGTTTTATAATAGCCATTCTACGCAACATTGAGTATATATATATATATACATATATATTCAATGTATAAATGATATATGGTTGGATTTTGTTATATGAAACAATGAAGGATTCATTCACAACACGCAATCCTGACATGGCTTGCATTACACGCAATTGTGACCTTCCTCGATAGCGTGTGTTGTACGCAATACCGGGTTTCACTAAACAACGATATATGGTTATAATATTATCACGAACTAGCTGTTATGAATAGTATTAACTACATTTTGAATTTTATAACATTAATATTCATCTTACACATTTTCTAGAACATGGTAAGAGAACAAAATAATTTTTTTGGGTAAAATAAGTATTTTTCAAAACATTCAGCTCCCGCCTTTTGATGGGGCACCCACATTAAATCTAGTTTTTGACATGTTTATAAGTTCAATTTGACAAAATAAAATTATTCTTTGGAATCATGATATAAAAATTTACTTTGGATAAATTTTTGATATTTTTCGGATAACTTTCATATTTTGATGAATAGTAAAAATACGATAATTTTTAATTAAAAAAAAAAATTCATTGAGAGAATTTATATGGTTAAATTATAATATTTAATGGTTTTAAAGTATAAATAGAATATATTTTTACCATTTAATATAATATATGTTAATAGAATTAATTTTACATTGAATTCATATGTAAAAACATTTCAATCGTTGGCAGTGTTTTAACTTCTAAAACCCATTTTCTTAACAACGGGATTAATTTTAAATTAATTACTTAAACTTATGTAATTTTAATTTTGAAAAATGGATTAAATATTTGGAATCAGTGGGTACAAATTATGTTAATAGGCTACTTTTTATATTTGGGCATTATGAATAGTAACTACGATAAATTTTATTTACCATAGTTAAAGGTAAATCTGGTAATTAAGGATAAATATAAGATTATAAAATTAGAATAACACCTGAAAAATCCTATTGGATGACTACATGTCGACCCATATCACCTAATTGTCAGATTAGATTCATTTAATGGACTTCTTTCCATGAAAAGATTTTAACTATTATTAAAACCAAAGAAAGTGACAACATGTCACTTTCTTAAGTGTTATAAGTATAATAATTTTATTTTAATGATAAACTTAATGTAACTTTAGATATAAATAGTATCCAGAAAGATAATAAATTTATCTATGTCATATTAATTTATTTATATTTTTTAGGGATTATAAAATTATAATTAAAGGTGACGTAATAGTGATGTTGAAATTATTTTATTAAGAGAAATATCAAATAAATGGTTTTAAAAATATTAAAATAAATCATATATGACCTATTTAATGTTCTAAACTAATTTTCTAGATAAATATGACATGTTATGAATCTATTAAAGCTTTTAGTTCGAACATATCTTCAGTATATTGTTTATTTAAATTCAAATAAATGAATAATGTCAAAATTGACACTATTGTTATTTTATAAAAATAACAGATTATAAAATTGTTTTAAAATCACAAATTAATTTAAAAATTATAAATTAAAATTTATATGGTCGAAAATGTCATAAAGTGTCAAATTATTGAAAATTAAAAACACGTATGTAATTATTTATAATAATTTAAAATTTATAATATTATTACCACAAATGATAAATAAGGATAAATCAAGTTGATAATGTTTAAAATAAATCCCTAGCATGTATAAACTTTATTGGTCGATGGGATTACAACCCTATAACATATAATATTTGGATATGAGTCATTTTGGAAGTTTTTAAGTGGGGTTGGGAATTAATATAAACTAATATTTCTTATATTTCCAAAGGTTCCCCTCTCCTCCCTTATAAAAGGGCACCTCCTCCCTCTCCTCCTCACACAAATTTGAGCCTTCAAGCTCGGCCAAACCCTGGAAAAATCTCTTCTCCACTACCCTAGAAACATCATAGAGGTCCTGGGCTTCTTAAAAGGCCAATGTTAGTGCCCTAAGAGAATGTTTAAAGGAGGCACTTCGAGAAAGAGGTAATACCTTCTATCGTTTTCTTCAAGTTCCATTCTTCTTCTACTCCCTATTATTTAGTTGTTTCATTATGAAGTAATATCATAAGTATCCATCATATACTGATATGTTATTATAAATATGAAACAACCCTATTTCACCTTCTATCCATCCTACGGAAAACAAAATCACCGTGCATGCGTACGTACGGAATACCGTCTCCACGCCGTGGTGTAATCTGTTTTCCACCAACACCTTACATGGATGGATATAATGGTGTAAAGAATAACTATATATGGTTATTATGATATCATACTGATTCTGATATATTATACCATCCACTCCAATTCTATTCAATAATTATGGGAACAATATCATCGCTCGTGCGTACGTACGGATTACCGTCTCCACGACGCGATGAGATTCATTATCCATATTAACCATACATGAATGATTATAAAGTTTTTATAATGAATAATAATAAAATATATGAAATAATAATGCTACTGGATTTATGTAGATATATATATATATTTATGTCATCTATTTAGTTTCATTCAAATCAATAAGGAAACGAAAACAGCGTTCATGCGTACGTACGGCCTACCGTCTCCATGGACGGTGTATTTCATTCCTTTTATCAATCTATAATATATATTTATATGATGAATATATAATATATATAAATAATTTTTAACATTCTGTAATTATGTAAATCAGGATATAAGTAATGATATCAAGAACGACAAGTCGAAACACATAAGATAAATGAAATGATTTTACCCAAAACGCTGCTTTAACATGGAATTTACAAAATAACGGGTAATATAAAGTCATAAGTGAAACATATATGATATCATAACAAAAAATATGATTCTGTAATAATTCAATGACATTATTTAAATCAATATACAGGAGGTTCGGATCCATACGAAGAATATCGGACCTAAGGTAAGGGATAATTTTGCAAATCTCATTTTTATCCGAAATTGCTTATTTGTAAGTATTTACTAGGGTTATTTCTATCATCCAAGTCCATGTTTTATAAAAGTATTTTCATGTATGTTTAATGTCCTTTTTAACCATTTTTGACTTTTACTACATGGTATGTAAGGTATCTTTTTTTACTATACGATGTACTTTTTGACTTTTCTGACAAAAGTACGAGGAGAATGTTATTTTTAACTTATATGGCATGAATGGATTTTTACGGTTTCATAACTCCTCATTTTCATGAAGCTTACTCAACATGATTTTATGACTATTTTCAACATAATACTTATATTTTAAAAGTGCATGGTATTTTTTGAAAAGAAAATTATTTTGACAAAGAAAGGATATTTTCCTCAAGAATTCATTTCAAAGGTTTTATCAAAACCATTTTCCATATAAGATGACATTATTTCATATGTGTATGTTTAAAGTTTAATGTCTCTATGATTTACATGGTTCTCTTTTATTATGATTAAATTTCCATTTGTTTTATATGGATTATGAAATGATGGGATGATGTTTATGAAACCCATTTTATTCATTGGGTTATGATGAATGTTTTAAGTTTATTTTGTGCCACAAGTAAGAATGATTTCATTATGAAATTGGTAGGACCTATATCTCCCCCCCAATGCATTGGGTAAAGATTTTTATATCCTGAGATAGACATGGCTCAAACGGTAAGTTAATCTGGTTCAATGTTATAGTACTGAAACGAGGAGTGAACTCGATTCAGAAAGGGACTTTGTCCACTAAGATGGTCTTGGCAGCAATGCCTTGGCTAATATGGAAATCATAACAAGTGCTGAATGGTTTCCAAAATTACATGTTTTATTCCCATGCTATTTTATCATGATTGATGTTCCTTTATGATATATTCCTTATATACTTCCAAGATTTATGTTTTTTCTCAAGGTTTTAATGTTTAGATTTCATGTTCAACTTTTTGCTTTAAATGTTTATGGATTGTTTTATGTTCTCTATGTTTGCCCTTACAGAGCATTTGAGATCACCCTTTTAATGTTTTATTTTCCCCAAGAAATAAATAAAGGTTTTAGGTAAGGAAACAAAAAGGGGAAGATCGTTATGAGAGATGTTGAAGATCTTTCAACATGATTAGATGTTTATATTCCGAGTTTCCAATGACACTAAACTATTATGGTCCTTTTCTGTCTGTTTTTTGTTAGGTATGATGTATTTCAAAAAATTAATGTAATGTCCATGTACGTCAGGTTTTGGGTCTCTACAGTTGGTATCAGAGGAAAGGATTAGTTAACCTTTGGAAACTAGGATTCGAAAACTTTAGTGAGATCCCTAGAGATATTTCTATGGTATGTCTTGGGATGTCCCTAAGGTTAAGTATATGTATAGGTTATAGTCCTAGAATTGCGCTAACGATCTTAGAATTAAACTTAAGATGTTAGATATTGAAGGTACTCCCCCTTTATTATTTTTTCCCTAGCATGGTATATGACTCTCACACTATTATTTTTGGGTTTTAGACGATGGCTGGAACCCGAAGGAACCATGTTGATCAATGTAATGGACAATGCAATGATTGTCCTCCTGACCAATCCAATGTCATGGAAGATGTAGTGAAAAATCCTATTTCTATACTTATACAAGCTGTTAATCATTCTAGACTTCAAAATGAGCAGAGAAAGGAGCAACATTCTGTTGAATCCTTCATGAGGCAGCGTCCACCTTCATTCAGCGGGTCTTCTGATCCTTTAGTGGATGAAGAATGGATCATTACTACTGAAAAGATATTTTCAGTTCTACAATGTTCTGAGCATGATAAAGTCATCTTAGCAGTATATCATTTGGATGGTGATTCTGATCAATGGTGGAATATTATCAAGAATACGAGGCAAAGAGATAAAATTGAGTCCATGGAATGGGACGAGTTAAAGAACTTGTTTTTCAGTAATTACTTCCCTCGTATTCTTCGAACAAAGATGGAAAAGGATTTTCTTGAGCTTAAGCTGAAGCATAATGAATCTGTTGGTATATACAAAGCGAATTTTACAAGACTTACAAGGTATGCATCTGGCTTTATCATCCAACCTGAAAGTAATGTTGATCGATTTTTCAGTGGCTTAAAACCAAGTCTTCAAAGGGCATTAGCTATAAGAGACTTCAGTAGCTATGATGAAATTGTGCTTTGTTCTATCAAGGTAGAACTAGAAGTTGGTGTAACATATCCATCTCATTGTTTTGACAAGAAACGAAAGATGGAGTTCAAGGAGAAATCTCAGAACAATGGTGAAAAGAAGATGAATGTTTCTTTATTCTCAAAGTGTGGAAAGAAGCATGGTGGAGATTGCCTAAAAAGTACTAGAAAATGTTGTAAGTGTGGAAAAGAAGGTCATCGAGTAGTTTATTGTCGAAGTAATAGGAAAAAGGTTGCTAATGATGTGAATAGAGAAAAGACTACAGAGAACTCTCCGCCAACACTTCAATGATTCAAGTGAAAGGAAATGGGGCATTATGCTAATAAATTCCCTAATCCACGGGTTAATGATGATCAACGTGAGAAACCACTTAAGGAAAAGGATAAAGGGAAGCCTCATGTGATCACTATTTGTGATGTTGAGTATGAAAATTAAGTTGTGTAATGATTAACTGTTTATGTAATGGGATTTAAAAATAGTATCATGGAATCTCATTTATTGTATTGTGGAATTTTGGAATATCTATGTATTGGTTTTACATAATCATATGTTACCGGTAACCATGAAAAAGTGATTGAAATATTTATGGAAAGTAGATGAAATGTGCATAATTAAGGGATAAGGAGAAAATAATATGATAGTAATCATGAGCTCATGACTGATATAAGGACTAAGTGATATTATGGTTTGAGTATATAGAATTTTTGGGATTTTGGCATGTGGAAAGTGTTAAAATTTAACAACATTCATGTTTTCAGTAAGGTTCAATGGGTATTCATTCTTTAGGAGAATAAATGGTTAAGGTATTCACATGTTTGTAATTTGACCAACAAGATATATCTTATGATATATGGGGGGTAAATGATGGCATTCACGTGATTGTTATGTGACATTTCAAGTAATCATTTTCTTTATACTATGAGCTTAGACCGAAGTATTTTAGATAAGCCTAAAGATTGGAATGGATAATGTTGGACATAAGTTAGTATTGATTAAGGATAGAACTTTTTTCCATATTATTTATGAGATGTTATAGTAATGTAGTTTTAGAAAAAGGAAAACCTGTAGGATGGACGACAGCCCATCACGTCAGACAAGGCTATGGGAATCAAACCCACAACCGATGTGTGATATGCCTTTATCGCCTACCACTGGCCTACAGGATGTCCCAGGTAAGTATAAATTAGTTTTAATTTTTTGAAGTGGTATGAGATATGAAGTATAAGTCCATTTTAGGAACCATATATGATTAATTTACTTATGTATATTTAATAACGTTTTCTAACCTTTTGTTTGAGACAGAGGGAATGACCCGTCATTCTATCACATGATCTTCTAACACTTCACGAATAACAAATTGAACTTCATTTCTTTAAGAGATGAAGTGGAAATTGTTCAAGGCACGAAAAATAGTGAGATTGAACCAAAATCATGTAAGTATTTCTTTTAATTCACCAAATTTAGGGAAATGATCTTCAAAACCAAAAATTTTGTCCTAGTTCCCGCATATCCGATGAATCTGATGGTACCTTAGATCATCACAAATCTATGGCTTTGTGATTGTTGGCTTTTTCATAGCCATGTTCTCTACCACTCTCCATCAGAACATGATGGTTAGATTTTTCTTCCATATCCATATTTTCACCTATGTTCTCCTACGTGGAAACCCAGTGATGAGTTAATTTGGGTAACCTTTACATTTCATACTTTAGTTTTTTCAATTTAAGTTTTGGTATTTCATTTTTAGATGTGTGTTTCAATTAATGAAACTTCCAAGTTGAAAACCATGTATAACCCCGACGAATTTCGAGGGCGAAATTCATTTTAAGGGGGGTAGAATGTAACAACCCGATATTTTATGATAAGTATTCTTTTTAATTTATTTGATGTCATGAGTTTTATGCTACAACAAGATTATCTTCTGCTATACGCCACACTGTATTAGCTTGAAGTATACACAACACTATTCTTATATTGTGTTACACACAATTTCAGGTTCGTTTTATAATAGTCATTCTACGCAACATTGAGTGTATATATATATATATTCAATGTATAGATGAAATATGGTTGGATTCAGTTATACAAAACAACGAAGGATTCTTGCACAATACACAACCCTGACTTGGCTTGCATTACACGCAATCACGACCTTCCTCGATAGCGTGTGTTGTACGCAATACCGGGTTTCACTAAACAACGATATATGGTTATAATATTATCACGAACTAGCCGTTATGAATAGTATTAACTACATTTTGAATTTTATAACATTATTATTCATCTTTGACATTTTCTAGAACATGGTAAGAAAACAAAATAAATTTTTCGGGTAAAATAAGTATTTTTCAAAAAATGTAGTTTTGCCGCCTTTAGATGGTGCACCTACATTAAATCTAGTTTTTGACATTTTTATAAGTTCAATTTGACAAAATATAATTCTTCTTTGGAATCGGGATATAAAAATTTACTTTGGATAAATTTTTTATATTTTTCTGATAGCATTCATATTTTGATGAATAGTAAAAAACACAAATTTTTAATTAAAAACAACTTATTTCATTTAGATAATTTACATGGTTAAATTATAATATTGAATGGTTTTAAAGTATAAATATAATATATTTTTACCATTTAATATAATATATGTTAATAGCATTAATTTCACATTGAATTCATAGGTAAAAACTTTTCAATCTTTGGCAATGTTTTAACTTCTAAAACCCATTTTCGTAACAACGAGATTAATTTTAAATTAATTTCTGAAACTTTTGTGTTTTGAATTTTAAAAATTGGATTCAATATTTGGAATCAGTGGGTTCAAATTATGTTAATAGGCTACTTTTTATTATTGGGCATTATGAATAGTAACTACGGTAAATTTTATTTACCATAGTTAAAGGTAAATTGGATAACTAAGGGTAAATATAAGATTATAACATTACCCTAACACCTGATAAAATCCTATTTGATGACTATAAGTCGACCCATATCACCTAAGGGTAATATTATATTCATTTAACAGACTTGCTTCCATGAAAATAATTTAATTATTATTAAAACCAAAGAAAGTGACAACATGACACTTTCTTAAATCTTATAAGTATAATAATTTTAATTTAGTGATAAACTTAATGAAACTTCGGATATAAATTGTCTCCAGAAATCTAATAAAATTATATACATCATATGAATTTATTTAGAATTTTTAGGGAATAAATAATTATCATTAAAGGTGACATAATAGTGATGTTGAAATTATTTTATTAAGAGAAATATCAAATAAATGGTTTTAAAAATATTAAAATAAAAGATATAGGAACTATTTCATGTCCTCCACTAATTCTATAGATATATATGACATGTTGTGAATCTATTAAATATTTTAGTTCGATTATATTTTCTATATATTCTTTATTTAAATTAAAATAAATGAATAATGTCAAAATTGACACTATTGTTATTTTATAAAAATAACATATTATAAAATTGTTTAAAAATCACAAAAATATTTAAAAATTATAAATTCAAATTTATATGGTTGAAAATGTCATAAAGTGTCAAATTATGGAAAATTCACAACACATATGTAATTATTTATTATAATTTAAAATTTATAATATTATTACCAAAAATAAAATTAAATTGATAAATAAGGATAAATCAAGTTGATAATTTTTAAAATAAATTCCTAACATGTATAAATATTATTGGTTGATAAGATTACAACCCTATATCATCTAATATTTGTATATCAGTCATTTTGGAAGTTTTTAAGTGGGGTTGGTATTTAATATAATCTAATATTTTTTATATTTCTAAAGGTGACCCTCTCCTCCCTTATAAAAGGGCACCTCCTCCCTCTCCTCCTCACACCAATTTGAGCCTTCAAGCTCGGAAAACCCCTACTGAATTCTCTTCTCCACTTCCCTAGAAACATCCTAGAGGTCCTGGTATTCATCAAAGACCAATTTTAGTGCCCTAAGAGAATGTTTCAAGGAGGCACTTCGAGAAAGAGGTGATACCTCTACCGTTTTCTTCAAGTCCCATTCTTCTTCTACTCTCTCTTCTTTAGTTGTTTCATTATGAAGTAATAACATCAGTATCCCTCATATACTGATATGTTATTATAAATATGAAACAACCATATTTCACCTTCTATCCATCCTACGGAAAACAAAATCATCGCGTGTGCGTATGTATGGAATACCGTCTCTACGCCGTGGTGTAATCTGTTTTTCCACCAACACCTTACATGGATGGGTATAATGGTGTAAAGAATAACTATATATGGTTATTATAACATCATACTGATTCTGATATATTATACCATCCACTCCAATTCTATTCAATAATTATGGGAACAATATCATCGCTCGTGCGTACGTACCGATTACCGTCTCCACGACGCGATTAGATTAATTCTCCATGTTAACCATACATGAATGATTATAAAGTTTATATAATGAATAATAATTAAATATATAAAATAATAATTCTACTGGATTCATGTATATATATATATGTATGTCATCTATTTTGTTTCATTCAATTCAATAAGGAAACGAAAACAGTATTCATGCGTACGTACTGCCTACCGTCTCCATGAACGGTGTATTTCATTCCTTTTATCGATATATAATATATATGTATACGATGAATATATATTATATATAAATCATTTTTTACATTATGTAATTATGTAAATAAGGATATAAGTAATAATATCAAGAACGACAAGTCGAAACACATACGATAAATGAAATGATTTTACCCAAAACGCTGCTTTAACATGGAATTTACAAAAGAATGTGTAATATAAAGTCATAATTGAAACATATATGATATAATAACAATGAATATGATTATTTAATAAGTCAATGACATTATTTAAATCAATATACAGGAGGATAGGATCCATACAAAGCATATCGGACCTAAGGTAAGGGATAATGTTTCAAATCTCATTTTTATCCGAGATTGCTTATTCGTAAGTATTTACTGGGGTTATTTCTATCATCCATGTCCATGTTTTATAAAAGTGTTTTCATGTATTTTTAAAGTCCTTTTTAACCATTTTTCACTTTTACTATATGGTTTGTAAGGAATCTTTTTTTTACCATACGAGGTTCTTTTTGACTTTTCCGACAAAAGTACGAGGAGAATGTTATTTTTAACTTATACGACGTGAACGGATTTTTACGGTTTCATAACACCATATTTTCATAAAGATTACTCTACAAGATTTTATGAATATTTTCAACAAAATAATTTTATTTTAAAAGTGCATTTCATTTTTTGAAAAAAAAAATGATTATGACGAAGAAAGGATATTTTCCTCAAAAATTCATTTCAAATGTTTTATCAAAACCATTTTCCATCTAAGATGACATTATTTCATATGTGTATGTTTCAAGTTTAATGTCTCTATGATTTACATGGTTCACTTTTCTTATGATGAAATGTCCATTTGTTTTATATGGATTATGAAATGATGGGATGATGTTTATGAAACCCATTTTATTCTTTGGGTTATGATAAATGTTTTAAGTTTATTTGTGGAACAAGTAAGAATGATTTCATTATGAGATTGGTGGGACCTATATTTCCCTCTAATGCATTGGGTAAAGATTTATATCTCATGAGATATACATTGCTAGAACGGTAAGTTAATCCGGTTAAGTGTTACAGGACTGAAACGAGGAGTGAACTCGATTTAGAAAGGGACTTTGTCCACTAAGATGGCTTTGGAAGCAATGCCTTGGCTACTATGGAAATCATAACAAGTGCTGAATGGTTGCCACAATTACATGTTTTATTCCCATGCTATTTTATCATGATTGATGTTCCTTTATGATATATGCCTTACGTACTTCCAAGATTTATGTCTTTGCTCAAGGTTTTAATGTTTAGATTTCATGTTCATGTTTTTGCTTTCAAATGTTTATGGATTGTTTTATGTTCTCTATGTTTTCCCTTACAGAGCATTTGAGCTCACCCTTTCTATGTTTTATTTTCCCCAAGATATAAAAAAAGGTTTTAGGTAAGGAAACAAAAAGGGGAAGATCGTTATGGGAGATGTTGAATATATTTTAACATGATTAGATGGTTATATTCTGAGTTTCCAAAGACACTAAAAAATTACGGTCCTTGTGTGTCTATTTTCTGTTATGTATTAATTATTCTGAAAAAGTAATGTAATGTCCATGTACGTCAAGTTTTGGGTCTCTACAGAATACGTTACCTCAAAATCGGGTAATTTCATTTGATTTTAGCCAAAAGGCTTTCTCCACCAATCCATTTTTTTATTTCATTGAATAAGCCACTTTTAAGGAAAAGTGGAAACCTATAGAAAAGCCACAAAATACACATTACATATTTCAAAATTCAAATTATCAAACAAAACCATCCACATCGCACCACAATCCTTCATAACACCCTGATTCAAAATTGAAAGGAGAGCCATTATCACCGCCTCACTATGCACACCATTACACAACACCTATTTCAGGTTTAAAAATATAGGCCATCATCACTCCTCGAGCCAACCGCCGCATGATCCAACCGTAATCGAAACCACCTCCTCAGAAACTAGCAAGCCGGAAACCAGCTCGAACACCGAAAGCACGCACATCGCCATCAATAACCACTATAGAGACACCGTCTTTGACCACTGAAGACACAATTAGAATCACACAAAAAACAATCCGACAAGCATCCCAGACAAGACAAAAACTTCACCGAGAAGGAAGAAAACACCCAATAAAGAAGAAAATATAGAAACTTCACTGCAAGAAGGCGATTCCTTGCATGGAACCATCGCCAAAGTGACTCGCACATTGGAGCGCTGCCATCCGTCGAACCACACACCCAAAACCCCTTCATTACCACCACACCCAGTCCACCTTAGAGAGGCGCAGAGGATCGAGAGATCAGAGCAGGGAAAGGGTGGATGAGGGCTCCATATGCCCATTGTCGATGAGGCTGAAAAATCAGATCCAACAAAACAAAACAAAGCAGACTCATGAAATTCTTGAAAACTATCAACCACCAAACCACAAATCACAAAACCTCAATGTATCCACTGCTACAAATCCGACATGGAGATTTGCCAAGGATTGTGAGGTCAGAGTAGCAGATTAGCGACCAAAGTCTTTAACACTACATTTAACAAATCAGCAGAACCACCAATGAAAGATTGTGATGACGGAGAGGCCACCGCTGATGACGAAACCATAGGGCAAAACACGCGTGATTCAGGGAAGCCGCGAAAGAGGAAAGGGGGAAGATCCTGTGAAGAAGCCGCCTGACGTGGTAGGAAGAAGGCAGGGAAGGAGAATAGAGGGGGAGAAAGGAAGAAAGGGAGAAGGACGACACTCAGATGCACTGCCGGACCCGCAGCGAACTGAAACCCTAGGCGAAACCGAGAGTGGGAGGAGGAACCCTGGTGAGAAAGGATCCATTAGTGAAAGTTCCAAAAGGCTTTATTGAATTGACTTCTGAACAAGGTAAGTCTTCTAGGAGGAAGGGGGTTTCAGGAGATTATTTGATAAGAATTTGGACTAACCAAGGGGCTTGAGAAGGGTGAGTAAGTTTATAGAGGCGATTCCCTTTTATAAGAGGGAGGAAAGGCATTTTAGGAATTTCTTAAAATATTATTTTATTATAAAGTGATTCTCAGTTTTAAATGGTCCCAACCCCATTTATTTCTATGATACGATGATTTTGGGTAAAAAAACTCTCAACCAATTAATTTAGACAAGTTTAGTTCACAAAAGTAACCTTATCTTTTAGCTTTAACCCTTAGTTAAAAACATTAACTCATACCATGTCTTCTTGCGTTTTGAAATATATGGAAACTATATTTACTATAAAATTTCAATAGAACCATAAGTGGATAATTAATGACAATTTCAACGTTATATGATTCATTTGGCCTAATATAATATTTTCATAACTGTTATATCATATAATAAAATAATTTTTTTAATAACTCGTTTATGTCAATTTTGACACAATAAAGTAATTGATTTTTGTTAATGTCATAACAACTTGATTTTTTTCGAAAAAATAAATTAAATCAAATATAATATTTCAATATAATCCATAAAATTCCTGGATGTCATTAATATATTCAAATTACATTTATTTTAATATTTAGAATATAATTTATTTGAATATTTCATTAATGAAGCAATCATTATGTCATCATTGTCTCATAATTAAATTTTTTATATAATGTATAAGACATATAAATAAAATACCACGATGTAGGAAATTTTATTATCTTTCTAGAAGATATCTGTTATATTGACCCATAAAAAAAATTGAGTAAATGATACATGTTTATGTTATATTTCTCTTTACATTAAATTTATTCTTATAAAATGTCATTTTCACACCCAAAAGGCTCCCAAATGCCAAATGTTCAACCTAATGAAGATATTGGTCTAAAATATATCATAAAATAATATTAGTAAACTTTTAGGGTAGTTATATATTATTATAATATTATTTTTTACCCTTATTTAACAGATTTACTCTTCAACCATGGTAAATAAAAATAATTACTCAAGTTTCTATTCATAACATGCAAAAATAAAAAAGTACCTGTTTACATGATTCAAACATTATGATTAAAAATATGGAATCCATTTTTTCAAATTTAATACACCAAATTTTCATAATTTAATTCAATGTTAATTCCCATTGTCAAAAAAAGCGTATTTTTTAGAAGTAAAACCTATCAATGATTTACATGTGTTTATGTCTAATTAAAATTTTAAATTACATAAAATTTCCATCATTGGATTAAATTATGAAAAATTAATCTAATTATACTTTAAAACCAATTAAAATGAAAATATAACTACATAAATAAATAGGACAAAATTGAAGTTTTGAATTAAAATGCAGTTTTTTAATTATTCATTAAAAATGAACTTTACCAGAAAAATACAAAAAATTAACCAACCTAAAATTTGATGTGCCACTTCTATATAATAATTTTAGTCTGTCAAATATTACATATAAAAGTGAAAAAAATTATATAAAAATGGTTCTCAATCAAAAGGCCACAAAATGACCTTTTAATAATATTAGAGTATTTCATGCATAGAATCAGATTCATTTTTATTTTAAGCCTCTAATTTTGTTCTGGATAAATGTAAAAAAAATTATCAAAAAAATTATTCTTAATGTAGTTATTTTGGTTCATTACCTTCATTATAATGGCCAGGCGTTAACTACCATTTAAAATTATATTATTATTATCTTATTTTTTTGGTATAACTCAATGTTGTGTGCAACGTAAGACTTCAGAGAAACCCATTGTTGGGTGTTGAGTAAACCATTGGAAAAATCATCCCCTTAAAGTAAAATTAATATCTCATTCAAAAATATCTATACAAATGAGAAAATATTGTTGTATAAATAACTAGGATCCTATATCATCCCCAATTTTTGAAATTTCTTCCGCACAATTTTATTTACTTATCAAATAAGTGAGGGTATTTATCCCTCATATCATTTTTAGATTCCCATGTCACCTCTTCAACTATATTGTTATTTCACAAATCCTTTACCTAATTAATTAAATTATTCTTAAACACATTATCTCTACAGTTAATAATCTACACAGGTTGTTTTTCATATGAAATATTCTCTTCCAACTGAACTACCTCTGGACTCAAAACATGACATGGATCTGGCATAAACTTTATCAATATTAAAACATAAAAAATTGTACCTGGGATAAACTTGGAGGAAAATCGACTATATAATCAACTGATCCAACATTCTTAAGGATTCCATAGGGTCCAATGAGCCTCAGACCCAGCTTTCCCTTTTTACCAAATCACATCACACATTTACATGGAGAAACTCTATGAAAGACATGACCATCTACCTCAAAAGAAAGATCCTTCATATGGTTATCCGCATTACTTTTCTTCCTAATATAAGCTATTCTCATATGCTTCAGAATCAACTAGACTTTTTTATTCCATCTATTATACCAATTCTGGTCCCATGAACATCCTTTCACCTATTTCATCCCAAAAAGCTGGAGTTCGACCCCACTTTCCATATAATTCTTCAAATGGTTCCATCTGTATAGTAGAATGAAAACTTTTATTTTAGGAAAACTCAACCAAAGAATGATGATGGTCCCAACTCCTGTGGTAATCCATTGAACAAGCACATGTCATATATTCCAATGTCTGAATACTTCATTCTGACTGCCCATCTTATTTCAGATGAAAATCGATACTAAAATTTAATTATGTACCCAATGAATTTTGATGGCCCTTCCAAAATATAGAATTTAACCTGGGATCATGATCAGATACAATAGAGAGTGGAAATCTAGGTAATCTTACTATCTATTTAATATATAATCACGAAAGTTTATGTAGAGATAGGGTATCACGAATAGAATGAAAATGAGAAGATTTAGTTAATCGATCAACAACAACCCAGATGGAATTGTTACCTCGAGAAGCTTTGATAATCCCACTATGAGATCCCGGGATATATTTTCCCATTTCCACTCTAGCACTGGTAAATGATGAAGCATCTCTTTCAGTATCTTCCTCTCTGCTTTAACATGTTGAAAAATCAAACATCTCAGGGTAATTTCATCAATATCACTTTTCATTCCATCTCAATAGTTATACTATCAAAGATCTATATACATATTTGTATTGATAGTATGAACTCTAAATGAAGAATTATGAGATTCAAACAACAACTCTTTCTTCAACTATGAATCATAAGACAAACATAATATCTTTCCAAATCTCAAAACATAGTGTTTATCAATTTAAAGTTTTGGTAACTTACCCTTTAGAACCAATTTCACCTTTTTCTGCAACTCATTGCCTTCTTCATGCATTTTCTTAATTCTGTATGATAGAGATAATTGAACTGAATCCTGAAACAAAATAAGGAATTTCCATCACCAACAAATTTCATGAAAAACATCATAAAATCATTAATCAAAGGGTCACATTCCAAACACAACGAATTTAATGTGGAATTAAATTTCTTTCTGAAATCATTAACCACTTTTTTTTTCTTACATGGTAATGAATCGTTTAATCATGAACCTTGATTAAATCTAGTCATATCGTCTGTCTCTTTTTTAATGCATTCTAGTGAATATATACTTTAAACATTTGTGAACAGAATATATTTCACATTTTACACCATATAGGCAATGCCTCCATATTTTTAAAGTAAAAAATACAGAAACTAAATCCAAATCAGGTGTATTGTAATTTAAATCAAGGGTTTTCAACTAATGTAAAGCATAAGAAATTACCAGATCATTCTGAATTAGGAAACAACCATGTCCTTTCAATGAAGAATCATTATTGATGACAAATTCACCATTTTTGGAAGGTTGAGCCAAAACTAGAGCATTTAGAAATCTTCTATTAATTTTATGAAAAAATTCATCACATTATTTTGTCTAGATGAATTTAACACCTTTTCGAGTCAACTTATTTAGTGGGATTGAAAACCATCAAAAATACTCAACAAAAATCTAGTAAAAACCTTCTAAACTAAGTAAATTATGAATCTCAGTTATGTTTGTGTGTCTTGTCCATTATTCAACAACTTTTGTTTTAGTAGGATCAATAGTTATGTCATATTTAGAGACAAGGTGACCAAGGAATGAAATTTATTGTAACTAATACTCACACCTACTGAATTTATCATATAGTTTCTTTTCTTTTAATGTTTTAAAGATAACCCTTAAATGACTTTTATGATCCTTTTTACATTTAGAATATACCAAAATATAATCAATAAACACAACTGCAATCTTATCCAAGAACTCATGTAAAATTCTATTCATAAGATCCATGAATACATTAGGTGCATTGGATAACCCAAAAGTCATAACTACAAATTCATAATGGCCATATCTTGTATGAAATGTAGTCTTCACAATGTCTTCTCAGTTTATATACAACTTATGGTACCAAAACTTCATGTCAATGTTTAAAAAATGTTGATCTCCCTGGAGCTGGTAAAACAGATCATAAAAATGAGGCAAAGGATACTTTTTCTTAACTGTGATGTTGTTCAAGGCTCTATAATCAATTTAATGTCTCCTTGAACAATTTTTCTTTTTAAAAAACAAGAGAGAAGAACCCCATGGTGATATGCTAGGTTAAATGATACCTTTGTCTAATAACTCCTACAAATGCTTCATTAACTATAAAAGTTCAATTTGATCCATTCGATAAGGGGGTTTTGAAATTGGCTGAGTATCTCGAACTAATTCAATAGTAAATTCAACTTCTCGATCTGGTATTATTCTAGGAAACTCATCAGGAAAAATATCAAGATACTCAATGAACACTAGCACATCATTAATCTAAACAGTTCCATTATTTTAAAAAATATGGGTAATATAACATTCATGTCTATATTTTAATAGTCTCCCAGCTTCTAGATATGTTATAAAAAGTAAGGGTTCATTATTAGAAACAAACTGAAATTCTTTCTAAAAAGAAACATATTTAGATCTACATTCATTCTTATCATGCTAAAAGGAAAACCAATACAAACCCAAAATAAAATCAAACTCTACCAGAGGAAAAATAATAAGGTTTTTAGGTATATTCTTTCCACACACAAGTACATGAAGGTTATTATAATTTCTTTTTGTCTCAAAATTTCCTCTATGTGTTTTTAACACAAGTTCATGATTTATATCCTAAGATGTAATTCCCAATTAACTAATAACTTTATCAGAAATGAAAGAATGTTTAGACCCAGAATCAAACAACACATTGGAATAATATGAATAAACAAAAAATATACTTGATACTACATTATTTGATGGCCCAACAGCGGTATGAGGTATTTGAAAAGGATTTAACCACCCCTTTTATCTTGAATTCCGAATTCTTTCCGTCAATTGAGTTCTTTTTTAGACACTCATTTTCATAATGACCAATTTCATTTCACTTAAAAAATTTCACTTACTATAAATCAGATTTTATATTACCACTACCCTGATCTTTTTAGTGAAATTACGTGCCTTATTCCCATTTTACCAAATCAGAAGCACTTACCGAAATTCAGAAGGCATTTCCCAGTGTGATTTTTACCATAATATTCACAAACTGTAAACTTGTTTTCTTACCATCATACTTTTTTGAAGACATCTTCAATTTAATCATCCACATTGACATCTTATTTCGTTGTTTGTCAAAGCACACATGATCATCGACAAACTGCATTTCCACCTTCTCTGCACATCGAACAAGTTTTTCATATCTTTTTAACTCATGGAAAGCTAATGCCCTTTGACACTTTGTATTTAATCATAAGTAAAAATGATTTATTTTAATATCAAGATCCCATATGAAATTTAGATAATACCTTTCCAGTCATGTGAATTTTTCATTATAAGCTACCACTAAGTCATTCTCCTGCCACAATTCCAAGAATTGTTTCTTTATCCTATGTTGATCAACCTTAGGAAAATATTTTTCATGTAACATACCTTTCAATTTATCCCAATCAAGAGCATCAATCTCCAAAATAACCCTTATATTTTTTACCATCAACCACCACTGATCGGATTCAGCTTCAAAACAGTAAATATCAAGACTAACCTTTCAATTTTCAGAACACCCCATTACATCTAAATCCTTTTCTAGTGCTTTCATCCACCCTTCAACTATCACATGGTCATATTATCCTCTAAATTATGGTAGATGTTACCTAATTAAATGCACCACTATAGAAATGTTCCTTTTTGGTTGATCTGGGTGATCTCATGCTTGGATACCACCACCATTTATAGCCTAAGTCAAATATGCCATCATTGCAACAAACTATTCAGTTCTGATTCTGACCATTTTTTGTTTTTGATTTGGTATGTTTTTTCCCTCTTGATGTCCTCCTTTTATAGCTACCCTTTTTCCTCTTTCGAAAAATATTCTAAAAATAGACATATCTTTAGATGAAGCAACATGGTAATTTTCAAATTTTATATCATTTTAATCATACCATAAGGTAAAAATAATTTGTGGATATTCATTTAACAATATCCTAACTCCTAAAGATGTTTAAACTGGCCTGTGATACCAACTATAAGGCCTCATCCTTAAAAATTACATATTCTCGAGATAACTCAAGAATTCACATTAAAGATCTTTTTGGGATAAGTTTTTTAGATAATTAGGCTATAATTATTACATTACATCTCAAATATTATAAAGTATAATCTTATAATCTATACAATTTGTTTCATAAAAATACAACTCCTTAAATATTTTTTTTGATATAAATCTTCTTGAATTCAAACTTTCTCTTACCATTCCTTATAACTTGTGAAAAAATTTACAAAAACATGGGATGAGTATAAAAAACTCAGGAAGGGATATAAAATAATGGAAGAAAACATTACTCCATGAATACATACAAATCAATGAAGTCATACTTTTCAATATTAAAACACAATATATTTAACATACCTCATGAAATCATAAGATTAATGAATAACACATAGAAATCATTAATCATAAAGGTATCTTTTGGCATCTATAACAGACATACATTATAACTCTCACAACTATATAGGGAGTTACATTTGGAATACCCGTCATAGTATATTTCCTTAATCTCTTAAGAGAAACATTAATGTTTACCTCTATTACATTACCCAATGAATTAGAGAGCTATTTCTTGATCACCCACCCTTGAATTATCATGAAACCACTCGTATACGTAAAAAATTCCCAAGAACCATTACATAATCATAACACATAAAACAATCATAAAGGAAAGAGAAAATTTCCACATTGAAATCACAATATATTATTTCAAGATATTGATACAATAAATTAATTCTCAAAAACATTTTAAATAAAAAAATACATAAAATGGGTTTATGTTATTTATTTTATTTTTAAAAACATTACATCTTGTTAAGGAAGCCAAATATCAAATAATTCCCGCGATGGTGGAATGGTCATTGTCACCAGGTACGTTAAAAAGAAACATTACCTTTTTCATTTAGTAAAAAACATCATAAAAAACATTCCTTTTGAAAAATGTTAAATGAAATTAAATTTTAAAGGGGTTAAGTATACACCATATAAAATAAAGTTGTGTATAAAACAAAATATCCCTCAATGAAAGGATATTGAGATGAAGTCCCTTACCTTGAGTCTGACTTGTCTCGTTCATTCTTTATATTCTGGAATAATTAATATTACTTAATTTATACATTCTTCGAAAAAAAATTTAGGTATATTATTCATTTTAGATTATTTATCATCATGTCATAAAAATTAGTTATTTATTTAAGTTCATATCGTTCGTTTTGTTGATATTTGGTACTTGAGTCGAAAATGAACATGTTTTGATATAAATTGCCCACGTAGTCAAAAGTCCATCATCACCATAATATTATTAAACATTTATATATCCTATATATCCTATATATATGTATATATATCCCGAATATATGTATTTAGAATAGTCCATAACATTTGAAGATAAGAAATGAAATTCATCGTTCATGGATACGTTAATCCATACGTACGCATGAACGCTACTTTCATTTCTTTTTCATATTTAAAGTAATGAAAACTGAATGATACATATGAAATTTATAATTCTAGTATAATATCATATTTTATATATTTTACATAAGTTCATTAACACCATCCTTTATACGTTCCATGTATGTCATGAACAAGTCATATCCATTTAAGTGGGTGATAGTCCGCACTTCCACAAATTAAATTATCATTTTTTCACATTATGAAAATAATGATGGTATGTAAGAAATAAAATTAAAAAAAATCATAGAGAAGATATAAATATAATATATATCATATATAAATATATTTCCATAATAATTTCCACCATGAGGGGTGGAAGGAGAAAATTTAAAAATCATCGTTTTGTAAAGTAGTAGTTCACCATACACAGAAACAGTATGTTCATATCCATTAGATAAAGGTGTGTGTAAGTGTATTTAGAATACATATCATAAAAACATCATAGTATATTTAGGAATAATGTTTTTTAATTTAAAATAATAATAATGATAGCATATGGAGTTGAGAAAAAAATAATGTAAATGAACTTGAAAGAAGACGTTACATCAAAATCAAGCACCTTCTTTTGATTTGATCCAAAAGGATTTCTCTAATTGACTTCTTCCCAAGTTAAATATTATTGGAGAGGGGGAGGGATATTGAAATCCTATTTGAGTAGAATATGGATGATCTAAGGGGATTTAGGGGTATGATTAAGTATATAGAGCTGATTACCTTTTATAAGAGTGTGGAGGGGCATTTTAGGAATGTCTTGAAATATTGCTTTATTATAAACTGATTATCAGTTTCAAATGCTAACAAAAATATTTTTTTTCAAAAATAAAATTCTTTTGGGAGGAAAAAACTCTCAAAAAATAGGTTTTATTCAAGTTTAGGTCACAAAATTAACCTTATATTTTAGCTTTAACCACTAGTTAAAAACATCAAATCTTATCATATCTTCATGCATTTTCAAAAGATATGGTATATTTACTATAAAATGTCAAGAGAACCATAAGTGTATAATTAATGAAATTTTTAAAATTATATGATTCAGTTTTATGAATAGTATATTTTTAGGAATTTTATATCATTTAATAAAATATTATTTCTTTAAAAAAACTCATTTATGTCAATTTTCACACTCTAATGTAATTGATTTTCTTTTAATTCATAAAAACTTGATTCCTTTGAGAAAAAATAAATTAACTAAAATATAATATGTCAATAGAATCCTAAAACTTCGTGTATGGCATCAAAATATTCAAATTACATTTATTTTTATATTTATAATATCATTTATTTGAATATTTCATTAATGAAGTAATCACTGCACCATCATTGTGTCAGGATTGAATTTATTTATTTAATGTCTAAAAATTAGAAATAAAATAAAATGAGGTAGGAAGTATTTTTATCTTTTTAATGACTATTTTTAGTCAAAGAGATCAGTTATATAACCCCATATAAAAACTATATAGTAAAAGATAAGTGTTTATATTATATTTCTCTTTACCTTAAATTAATTTTAATAAAATATCATTTTCACAGCAAAGTGCCTCCCAAATGTGAAGCGTTATTCCTAAGGATTCTCATTTTCATATATTTAACATCCAATTTGATTAGGAAATGTTTTAGTGTAGTTTTATATTATCATAATATTATTTTTTAACCTTATTTAACAATTACCCTCCAACTATGGTAAATAAAAATAATTACTGAAGTTATTATTCATAATGTTAAAAAATAAAAGGTACCTATTTACAAAATTTGATCCTTTGGAATCAAAATATTGAATCCATTTTTCCAAATTAAAATCACATAATTTTCAGAAATAAATTTAATGTTAATTCCCGTTGTCAAAATCAAAAAGCGTGTTTTTAAGAAGTAAAAACTACCAACTGATTGACATGTGTTTATAACCAATTAAATTGTAAAATTGCGTAAAATTACCATAATTGTATTAAATGATAAAAACATAATTCAATTATACTTTAAAACTAATTAAAAAATCAATTTAACTTTATAAATTATTTACATGAAAAGGAAGTTTGGAATTAAAATGTAGTATTGTTTACTATTCCTTAAAAAAATGAACTTTATGAGAAAATTGCCAAAAAATTTACCAAATTAAATTATGATGTTCTACTTCTATATAAGAAGTTTGTTTTTTCAAATAGTGTATATAAAAGTTTAAAAAATTGATTTAAAAATGGTTCGCCTTCAAAAAGTGGTAAAATAACCTTATAAAAATATTAGAGTATTTCTTGCTTAAAATCAAGTTCATTCTTATTTTAAGACTCTAAATGTTTTTTGATAAATGTAAAAACATTTAAAAAACATGTGTAATCATAATGAAGTTAGTTCTGTTCATTATTTCTAATACAACAACTATGTGTTAAATTTCATTTAAACTAATAATATTATTCTCTTATTTTTAAGTGTAACTAAATTTTTTGTGAAATATAAGATTTCTGAGAAACCCATTGTTGCATGTTGAGTACTCTATTAGACAAATAATCCCTTTAAAGTAAAAGTAATAACTTATTGATTAATAATATTAGAAATAAAAAATGTATATTCTATAAATACCTAGGATCCTACAAAATCTTTATTTATAGTAAGCTATGTTGGAATTTAAGTATATGATGAGGTAGACATATCCTCATTTTTTGTATTATAATGATTAATTTAAAGAGAGAAATTAATTTTTAGGGGGGTTAGAATGTAACACCCTAGTTTTTTATGAAACATTTTTTAAAATTAAAATTTAATTTAATTGATGTCTTACTTTGATAAATATGCCAAGTTAAACTCTTTATATATTCAATAAAAATTTCAGCTCATGATCCATGAAACATCGACTTAGTTAGCATTACATGAAACACAGAGTTTCTAAGAAAGAACATGTTATTTTTATTATTATTTAATCAATACAATTATAACACCGAACTTAGACATAATAATATGAATATGAATATAAATTTTTTAAAAACTACATATAATGGTTTCACATATATAAAACATATTTATAATTAAATATATAATTTTTAGTAAAATCTATATTTTTGAAAAAAAATACTATTTTCTCAAATGAACTGCTTTTTTGTCCTTTTATGACCAATAATAAAATAAATTTTAGACACATTTAGAAATTTAATTTTATAAAATAATATTTATTTTTAAATTCTTAATTTCAAAATTATATTTGGTTGAATTTTTTTTGATTTTTTTTGGAATATTTAATTTTGGGATGAATACTGAATAATACAGAATTTTAATTGAAAAATATTTTTTTCTAATTTATTCTTATAGAAAAATTGTGTTACCATTATTTTACTAAATTGTTATTTCTATTTTAAATTAATAAACCCAATTTAGGTCATTTTAACCAATTTCAAATTGAAATTGGACATAAAAACAATTCAAACCATTAATAATTTTTTAAAACAATCATTCACGACACATGTGTGGGATTAATTTTAAATTAATTTCGACCATGTATGTGACTAGAATTTAGAAAAATGGATACATATTTGGAATCAAAATGATTTATAATATCTAATAGGGTAAACATAATTTTTTACTAATGTTATTAGTGAATGTAATTAAAACTAATTATAGTTATTAAGGTAAAAATAAGTTTACTCAATGGTTAAACATTAATTTAAGGGGTAAAATTTCCTAAAATCATGCCCAAAATTCATTTTATAGAAATATTTCAACCAGTTAACCTATTTTATATAAAATTGAAAATAATTGGAGGCACATAATGTAAGGGATACCTGTCAATAATGTTTACCTTTTTATATTTACAAGAATGTCACTCCTCCTCCACTATAAAAAGGTCACTCAACCCCCTCACTTATTCACACCACTAAAGCCATTTATCATTGAAAAAACTTCCAAAATATCCTCACATATTCCATCCATATATCCAAGAATAATCCCTTTGGGTATAAATCTAACCAAGAATCTATTTGGTGAAAATAAAATGTATTTACCCGAAAAAATTGGTAGCATCCTTCAACATCTGCTTTTGTTTTATTTATTTCTCAAACCCAACAATTCATATTATTCCATCATTATAAAATAATATAAGTGTACTAAATATACTGAGATTTGTTTTAGTTAAGGTTATGAAAAACACCGACAGAAACTTCCATCAAAAGGGAGAAACAATCATCGTTTGTGTGTACGATAGACTACCACCTCACAAACTAACGTCGTTCGTTCTTCCATCGCTAGATTTCAAGGATGGGGATAATGATATAATTTATATTTTTGTATAATATATATATGATATTTATAATTTATTTATGGTTATTTATTTATTATATAACACATACCTTTATTATTTACATTTTTTAATTCAATAAATTCGTTTGTGGACGTGTGGACTATCACCACCTCAAAGTGAAGTGATTCATTCAATCTTTATATAGAATGGGTAGATGATTAGTTTAATATAAATTTGTGATATTTATATGATAAAAATTATACATTAATGATAATATATATATATATATATATATATATATCATTTTTTATTCACTTTTTCAAAAATAAGATAAGAAAATGAAAATAGTGTTCATCCGTACGTATAAACTACCGTCTCCATAAATGGTGTAATGAATTTTATACTAATATATTTTTTAGATTATTATAAATACATATTTAATAAATATTTAATACATTTATTTCATGGTTTAAATTATTTAAATAATGAAATCATGCTCTATATATGATTATGATGAATGACATGTCAAAACATGTATAAAAAACAAAGTTATTATTACCCAAAATGTAACAATAACATGGAATTGTTAATAAAAGGGTAATATAAATTAATATTTAAATCATATATGGAATTATATATATGAATATTTTTCTATTATATATGTAAAAGTAAATTATATTTATTATACGGGAGGCTTGAAGGAGTGAGAATAGATTCCAAACATAAGTTAATGGGATTTCTAGTCTCACTTTTATTTATACAAGACTTAAGGTAGTTTTTTCTAAATTTGCCTTCTTTAAGATACATCTTTTTTTATGCACCTATTTTAATTAATTATTTGTATATGATACCATTAGAAATTTTATATCATGAATATAATTATTTTAATTATATTTTAATCCTCATGTAACTAAATTTACTAATATGGATTAGGAATCAAAGTTACCAAAATGGTATGAGTTTATTGCTACAATCTAATTTTTTGTTGGGATTGTTTGTGATTCTTCTTCCATTATTGAACTATTATGATCCTTATATCAATAATACTCAGGATTTACATTTCCAATGTTTGTTCATTATATAGTCATGTATTTATACCATTTTTACACTCTTTGTTTGATAATATATATAAGAATATTTTTATAGAAAAATATGTCCTTACTTCTCTCTTCGGTCAGAAATCTATTTTATCCAAAAATCTGGTATTCAAAAAAAAATAAAATATGATTTTTTAAATTTTTTTAATATTAATTTCAGGGAAAATTTTTAAAAAAAAAAATTGGATTCAAATATTCTTTATATGTTTTCAAAACTATTTTCATATAAATGGTTTTTCAAAAAGAGTTCAGTTTTAAAAGGTGTTTTCAAATCAGAAAGGATATTTTCCTCACGATTTAAAAGGGGGATATTTAAATTTTATTTTCCATCTAATATAAAATCCATTAGTGTTACTCATTCATTTTCATTAATATAATAAACTGTTTCCATTCATATTATTTCTCAAAATGCATTATTTTTTGATAACATGATTTTTATGAAACTTGTTTTTGATTCATGGGTTATATGTTTATCAAACCTATTTCACATTCATGAGTTATATTTTTATTAAACATGATTATATTTCAAAGGTTATATTATAATTAAACCCTATTATTTTCATGGGTAATTATTTTATGAAATGTTTATGAAATGTTTTTCTTTTCCATAGGTTATGATATGATGACATGTTTATGATACCTATTTCATTTCATGGGTTTTGATATGATTGTTTATGATATTGTGGAATATGTATGTATGATTTAATTATGAAGTTTTTAGGACATATATCTCAATTGAATTCATTATTTAGATGTTTATATCTCATCTTATAGACATGGCTAGAACTGGGAGTGGACTTGGTTCAGTTAAGGACTTTATCCACTATGATGATCTTGGTAGTGGACCTTGTCCACTAATATGGTCATCGGAGTGAAACATGACTACCTATATTATTTAGGGAGTGATCCCATTACAAAAATATGGCCTGGTAATTTATCCTTTACAACCATGGAAATCATTTTATATAGTTATGTGTCAGCAAAAATTCCATGTCTTATTCCTATCTTTTGATTTCATAGACTATGCTCGTGATTACCTTATGATTAATGTATTTTGAAATTATAATATTTATAACATAATTCATATTTAGGATAATTTATATGAATTTTATGGTCTTATAGTATTACGATAATGTTCTCATACCCGTATGCTCATTATGCATACATTTCTCTTTTTTTACCCTTATTGAGCATCAAATATGACCCATTTTTTATGATTCTGTTACTCAAGTTATGAAGATATGTACTCTATAAGATGTGTATAAGAAGGTTTCTAGTTATGAATAACCTTGTGGGAGATAATGTTGCTCACTTATGTACTAGTGTTTATGTTTTCTTGTTTCTAAAGGCACTACACTAATACGGTCTTTGGGTGTATGTTTTTTAATGTAATAAGTATTCCAAAAATATGATGTACTGTTTATGTATGAGAAGTGAGTGTCACTATATTTTATGACTATATTTATTGATTGTATTAATATGTTGAGCATCATCCTTACACAATGAGAATATAATATTTACAATGACACATATTTGGTTTTACATATTTTATGATCCTTACACCTGTTAGAATTCATCTTTGAAAACTCTAGAATCGTGATTATTAATATAATGATCCTTGAATAGAATTAGGATCCATTATTATGCACATAAGTCATGTACATTTATTCAATGACTCTAGGATGAAATTTTTTGGACTCATCTATTTAACATTGCATTTAACAAGGAATGACCCTAGTAAAAATATCCAAACATAACCATCATTATACTTAAACTCAAAAATTATTGAAATCTATATTTATGTTCAGAATCACATCTATAACTTCTCAAAACATTTTAAATCACATAAAAAAACTTCAATCACCTAGTTTAAAACATATAAAACAAACAAAAAGTGTTCAATAATTCCTCTTAGCTATAGGTTTTCTCTCCAAGAAAACAAATGATTCATGCTTTTAACAATTCTTCCGAGGTTCAAATTAAATATAAACTTTAAATGATAATTCTAGTTTATAATTTTGAATTAAAATTTTTTTATATTTATTTATTCGGTTAATATTGAGAATATCACACAAAATACACATTTTTATTTATTTTTTATTTCATTTTTTCTTATTTGAATGAATATAAAGGAAGCATTTCCCTTTCACTATTAGAATCCCAAAATATCATCGTTATCCACACCATAAATCTCCTCCAAATTCAATTTTCATAATAAATACATGTAAGGGGAATTAATTTTATATGTAATTAAGTCCATGATTATCTCGAATGAGTGTTGAGCTAACAGTACACACTCTACTTGTGTACACGGTTAATACAACATAATACATGTAAATTATAAAGTCATTTATCTACAAGGGTAGTTTTTTGGATATGTGTGTTTTTTTATTTTTATTTAATAGTAAATTAGTAAAAGGAGTCTAACATAAATGTGTGTGTGAAGTTTATATCATGGAATAATATATTTTTGAAATAATAAAGAAGATTTAATTACTTAAAATCAATAAAATGATCACTTACATCAACTGGAATGGCTTGATAATATAGGAAAAATGAAAAATTAACATACTCCCCCTAAACTGACAAATATTACATGAATGTACAGTGAGAAACTACAATTACATTCCATATATTTCTCTCTTCGAACAACCAAATAACTGTTTAATAAAGGTTGAATCCCTCATAAGGATGCATATCATAACATAATTATGAAATTGAATTCTAGTATTTTAGTGGTGTTGTGTTTTTCCTCAATTGAAATAATCATGTATTACAATGTTGATTTTCAAGCCACACTAATTTAGTCAACCATGATTTACAACCCTTTCTTTATTTATAATTTCAAATTCCTTATTTTATACCCAATAATTCTTCTTTTACTCCTTTATAAGGATACTAAATTTTTCTACTCATTACTTATATAATAAATAATAAATTTAAAAGAGAGAATATTACATTAAAAAACACTTGTATCATATGAAATAAAAGAAAATATCAATTAAAATTAATTTCACATGGTTAATATTTCATTGTAGAATGAACACCAAATAATCTAAGTATCATAATTAAGGACATGAATGGGAAATCATTGATTTCCTCTTAAATTTTCATTTTCACTCCCCTCTAGATCACTATATACACCTCTTTCCTCAATTCATTTCCTAGGAAGTTTGATCATGGATTAAACATACTCTTATCTTCAATTTATATGCCTCTCAAGTACCTTGGGTGACTATACCCCTCTAATTCACAACTCTTCCCCCATTATTCCTCACTTATATAATTCATCCAAGATTATTTGTGATCTATACGCATTTTTCATACATCAAATCTCACTTACACATATATTTCCTTCCAACATAAGTTAATTAGTTTATACTCCCCAATACACCTCAACTCGTGATCAATCCAAATGGGGGTTATGGGGTTCCATTACATGATTTATTGGAATATTTTTTACAAGGAACTATTCTACTTATTAAATTCTTCCACTTGAACTTGAGATGATCACCACATTTCTCATTTTGATTATTTTATATTTTTAGTCATTTTAGATTTTGCGTGGATGTATTTTAGTCATGAAAGTGAAATGGTGACCATGGGTAGGTTGGGTGTTTCAACAATAAACCGAATCCTAAAATATGGCTAAGTCATATATTGAAATATGAATGAATCACTAGTAATTATGGAATGATATAAGTCTTCTAAGGGGTTAATATTTAGAAACTATGAGACATCATATGAGGTGATAATGCCATGGGAAGAAATAGGTGTGAGAAAATTTCTACATTGAGTTCATATTTTATGGTAGAATAATGTTATAAGAAGTAAGAACTAATTTTATTTTATTATAATCATTATGGAATATTAAAAATACCTTGTCATGGGATAAGAATTACTTGTATAACCACTATATCATAGTCACAAAAATAGGGCATCGTAGACCCGGTGATATATAATGGTTTTGGGGTGCAGTTGATATATATATTGAATCCTATTACACATATTATCACATGATACTTATTATAAATATATACAAAACACAACCCATGGATCTAGTGTTCTAGTGTCTTTAGGATACTAGGTTCATGTTACATCAATAATGAACTAAAATAATATATCCTTATTTTAATCTCAATAATTAGATCATATATCCCTTCTAGATAGTAAAATTTAATAATATGACCAATAGAATACTTAAATAGAATGGTTGACCTATAAATCCTAGTAATATAATAAGCATGATAATGATGCATAGAATATGATTTCAAATTACTAAAATGATATCATAAATATAAGCTCTCATGAATAAGAATAGTGGATAATAAAATAAATATTTGGGTAACATAATATAATTATAAGATAATTATCTAGAAAAATATAAAATATGAAATAATCATATGTAAAGTCTCACATCCATGATTACATAACGTAGACGATAAATCCCAACCATGGATTAGGTTTACTCCCTAATCACATACATATCATCTCATGAGATATTAACATTCTCTAATACATTGGAGATCTATCTAGGTTTACACATCCTAACTTATATATTCATATGCGTGATAAAAAAAATTAACAAGATGACGTAATCATAAGAATTACCCATGTAAATAAATGGGTTACATAATAATGTATTATAGAATAACTAAATGGAATATCATATTGGTTTCCCTGAAAGAAGGGAAAAAATAATTCTTGGATTTTTATTGGTTAAAAATAAACATATTCCAAGAATATTATTTTCCATGTAAAGTGAAGACTTGAAAAAATAGTGGTGATGTAATTATAGAAGTGTACCTCATAAGTAGGGTTTAAGGGAAAGTGTAATATTATTAAAAAATTCGAAAGAAAATATTTATTTCCATAAAACCAAAAATTAAATAAAAATGGTTTAAAAAAATTAAATTAAAAATTTTAGAAACCTTGGATTGTTTAACACTTTTTAAATACTGGTACTTGAAATGGGAAAAAACAAGGAAGTTCCATTTTGTCAGGTTTTCATAAAAAAATGGTATTGGCAAGGAAACCTTAAAATATGTATTTCCCCAATAGTAAAAGGTAATGATAACTAATTATATGTGTGAGTGTAATATATATACAAAATATTAAATAAATACTTTATAATAACATCACAATGAAGAGAGTTTTATAGGTAAAAGGCATAATCCAAATTAAAGGCGGGTGGATCAGATATTCCCTTAACATATAGTTGGATTCATTATATCATGATTTTAATTTACTTTATAATTATATAATTGATATATCATTTTTATTTCCACTTTCCCAAGGTTACTTGTTTCATGGTTAAAAGGTAAGATTAATTTCTGATTAATTATGAGTGTACTTATGGAATGGTTCCATGAATATATAAGTATAATGGTATGGATTTAATGTGACTATATAAGATCAAAAATTTCATATTATTCATTAGTATTCAAAAATATGTGTGATTTATAGGGTTTATTTGTTATTTTTATACACTTTATTCATTTAAGTTTGATTTATGACCATGATAAACTTATTGGGTTTCCTTTAATATTATGGATATATATCCATTAAATAATATGAAATAAAATATAATACACTTATTTGGATCATTTTAAACCATAATAAGTGAATTTATATTGTCCATGAAGGCAGTGGTAGGAAAAAGAAAAGTATGCGGTTTATGGAAGTGGTGAACCAACAATATTTGTAAAAACATTTTCATTTTAGAATGAATTGAGAATAGGTTGGATAATGGATATTACACTAAAACAATAAATTACAATATATTTATGATACTAGAGACATTATTTCTTGTTGTATGGATTTGTTTTGGAGGACGAGGAGGAATAAAGATTAAAAAGGCTAGTTGAGATTATATCCTTCTCTTTTGGATGTCTCCTCTTATGACCAACCCCCAGGATCCTTGGAATGAAATTTTTGTAATAGAAAACAACATGGATGTTTTTCAGAGGGTTGGCGGGAGATATGGTAAGTGATTAAGATATATCCAAGGCTTATAAGGTGGTTAGAAGAAGGGGTGGTGAGGGTGGTATTTATAAGGGGAGGGGAAGGGTGTTTAGAATATAATATTAAATACATTTGTTTCACAAGAATATCAATAGTGATTAGTCTTGTGAGTAAATACAATAACTATTAGATGCGAGTTTGAAATAATGAACACATACATCATTTGTGACTCATTTAAACATGTATTTAGCTTATAATGTTATGTATCATATTTTTATATATATCACTATTCGTAAAAAATTGAACTATTTTATAAAATTCCAAAACATTTCCTTCTTGTTTTTAGAGAAATATATTCAAAAATAGAAATCCTTTTTATGAAAACAATTATTAAATATAATCCTTATTTATATGAAAATCCCAATTTTAAAATTATAATTATTTTTCTTACCTGTTGAATAAAAAATTATGTTCTCTTAAATTTAAATTATCATTATTATGAAACATAATTTAAAATTATAATAAAATTTTATAAAAATATATTTTATTTGAAATTTTTATATTTATCATAAATTTTTTATTTTTTCCAAAAATACTAACACTTGCATTATCAATTTTAAAATGTTTATTTATTATCAAGATGATATAAATTTGTTATATATTCATTTTATAAGATACATAAATATGACATGAAAATTATATAGGTGTGGTTACAATTCAAATAGGTGGCTTACTATTCTTAATGGTCAGATTACTATTACAATAGTCAGATTTTTAATAGTTATATGGGTTCCATAACATCTATAAACACCCTATTTTATATTAATTAATCATTCATTTCTGTTTTCTCTCAAGGTTATATAAATTTTCCTTTATAAAAGGAATATTTGATTATTAATAGTCTATTTCATTTCTATATTTTTTTATGAGTTTGAAAATTCTAGGGGATCGAATGTACCCAAATTTTCATATTATAGTTATCTTATTTTCTATTTTTGGTCATATTGTAACACATTCAATTCTTACAGCTATATTTTTTCTTTATATGTAATTTTCTTTTCATTATAATAAATTATTTTTGGTTTTATCATGTGTTTCATGTAATTTATATAAAAAATGTTACTTACTAAGACACATTTATATAATTAGAAGATAAATTGTATAAATATATATAATTTTGGGTCATTAATTTCTTCCCCCTTAAGAAATTTAACCCTAAAAATTTCATTTAACCCTCTAGGATGAAAATAGTTAAGGGTGGTTATATTCCATTGCTTCCACTAGTTCATATGTTTCACTCTTGTAATTATTGTTTTTCTATAGTTATTTGACTAGGTGAGTATTCTAGTTGTGTAGAAAATTGAATCTATTTTCTAAGATCATCATTAGTTTCACCTCAAATGATAGATTGTGATCAAACTACACTACCTCTAGATTCAATACATGTGAGTGATCTGGTTTTCACTTCCCCAATATGGATACATGGAAATTAAAATGTACTTGAGATAGGTTTGAGGGATTTCTAGTCAATAAAATAAAACTGAAATGCAATCAATAATCTTTAAAGAATGATATATATAAGGCAAAGTTTTAAATTTTTCCCAAATATCATGAATCTATTCCATGGAGACATAGAGAGGAATAAATTATCTCTAACCTAAAACTTCAGGATGCTTCAATGGTTATCAGTAAAGTTATTTTGTCAACTTTGATATGTTTGGATGGTCAAATGAATGGTCTTAATATTTTCTACCATTTCTTTAGACATTTTAGGTCACAATATCCTATATTAATCAACTTCATCCCATCACATAAGTGTTCTACTTCTCGTACAATAAAGAGATTCATTTGAATCCATTTGAATGATTATGTGTATGATATTATTGTCTAAGATCCTGATGATAGGAAGATGTTGATCCCAATATCCATTAAAATTTATTGATTAGTATCTCAATATGTTCTAAGTTTTTGAGAAATTCCATTCATATTAGAAATAATTTTGTTGGTGATAATTCATAACAATGTTCAAGTTGGTGTTTAGATCATGGTAGATAATTTTATAGAACATGGAAATAAATCATCGATCATGGTCATATATAATACATAATGGTGTTCTATGAAGCCTTTCCAATTTTCGGATGTATATAATTATGATTCAATTAGGTTAGAAGTCTTCTTTAATTGAAATGAATTGATAATTCAACGTTCTTTTGTGAACATAGTTAGAGGATAGTTAACATTGGCATGGATTCATTCTATAGGGAGTGACCACTACCAAAGTATTCTACAAACACAAGGATAAAAAAACCCCTATGATCACGAACCATGAAACCACCCATCATTTAGTCTGTGATACATGATCAATCCATATTCATTTTTGGTCCATAGGGATGTTGAAACTAGCATACTCAGTGTCCCTTCTTGTTAGTGGATGTGGGATTATAACAAAATCAAGCCATATGGATCTATCTTATAGTAGGGGCATTATGCTAGTTCTTGAGAATCTGAACCATATCAGGTAGTAGGTTTTTTGTTTTAGAAATCCGATATTTCCTGGAACAAATAATCTCCCCATATCGAGATGAATACCTTTTAGGAAGATTCTCTAACATCCTGTAGCCATCACCACCACACATGCCTTCTTCTCTGGGACAATGACCCCTGCACCATGAAACCCACTGTCAATAAATATTATGTCTCAATGATCCAAGGAAAATAATACAGTAATTATGATGATGAATTCACATACCACACACACCCATTATCAAAAAATATATTTTCTAAGATCTCCTCCCAGCTTTTCATACAGCAGGAGCACCAGGACACCATGTTAATACCCATTCCTTTCACATTTTCATCACTATGTATTTCAAAATTTGTGATTATCCGCACATGAAATTTTTACTTCACAGGTATCTATTTCCACCATAGAGTAGAACACCTTGAATAATTTTGGTTTTTGTTCGATGAAACACTTGAAAAGTCCTTTGTAGAAAAATATCTTGAAGGGGAGGTTGTGAATACATACATTTTCTGATCGTTGTTGATATCTATCTATGAATAAGATTCCCATTGGTTTTTGTCTACAACCATTTTTCTAAATATTGAATACATGATTGCATGTCTGAAGGATATTTATGTGGAATGACAACCAAGAAAGTCGAGTTTGGTGCCAGCCCAATTATAATGCCAAAATGATATGTCACTGCTCCCCACGATCCATTTAGTATTTCATTGGAGAGTTAAAATATAGGGTAGAATCAAAGGACACTAGGAAGATGAGTGGACTCTAATCATCCCAACATTTTTATTCCATAAACATTCCCCATAAATGCTTCTCATATATCACCTCCCATGAAAGCTTTGCATGAATTCCTTGCAATGTGTCTCATACAATCCTTACATTAATTCATCCCACTTGTAAAGTTTTTTCCATCATTTCCCAGGATTCCCAATGTCTCTTACCAACTAAATCTTCCTCCCAAATGAAGGTATACATAAATTTATCTATATTTGATATCACACCTTCTCAGACCCCTATTAATGATAGGGCATGAATGAGTATGGATGAGATTATGTTTTCACTAATTTTTTCTTTTCTCCAAACAAAAGAAATCGATTTTTCTAGTTCAAAACACAACCTGTGATCTTTCCAAAAATGTGTTCAAAGTGTTGAATTTGCAACCTACCTAGGGATAAAGGTGTACCAAGGTACTCAATTATATGGGTTCATATATTCATGTTAAAACTTATAGATAGGGATATGACCCTCCTCTCTAAACACCAGATTGATATGTGGAAGCTACGCTTAGCCTGATTTATTATTTGTCCACTCTAATGACAATAGTCACTAAGGACCATATTTATTCCACAAACATATATATTATTAACATTCAGTAATATGATCATATCATCTATGAACATGAGGTGTGATATGAAATTAGAAGGATTCTTAAACTAATAAGGTAGGATAATAACCCCCAAATGGTTTTGTTGATGAGGTAAATTAATAAATCATGGGTGATGATGAAGATACTTAGTGATATGGGATATCCTTGTATTAGACCTTGAGAATCCTTGAATAATACAAGATATTTCACAATAAAGTAGGTTGTGAGACACGAGGAGCTAAATTATCTGAAAATTAAATTATATTCCCAAGGAGAGTGACACATACCTACAAGTATCTTGATGATAAATTTCCATTCAATTTTGTCATAGGCCTTGTGCATGTCGAGCATTATTTCTAGGTTATGTCCATGAACCTTGAAATTTAGATCACTTACCACCTCCTAATCTAGAGCAATGTCCCATTGTATATATCTCTCTTTCACAAAACCATGTTGTTCATCAGATATCCATCGAAGAAGAAGAGTATATATACATATGAAAATTATTCTAGCTAACACCCTATATGAGAAATTTCACATCCTTATTGGTCTATAATGTCGGAGAGGAGAGGGTTCCTTGATTCGGGGAATCATTAAAAAATCAGATTCATTGGATACTCTTTGGATGATTCCCTTAGAAGATGTCTGGTATGGATTACACTAGGTCACTTTTGATCTAATTACATAACACCCTATTAAATGAACATGGAAAGCCACTCAGTCCCAAAGTAGACTCCGGGTTAACACTCATCATTGCATCATATATTTATTTCTCATCAATGAAAACTTCAATAAGTTTTTTTTCTAGGCTAGAGACACTATTCATAATTACTTCCATGATCTTCTAAATCCCCCTCGGGTAGCCTTTAAGAATGTGTGGATTAGGACCAAGGAATGTTCTTTTATGCAAGACTCTTCTATTCCCCTAACAATGTTCTGGTCATCAGAAAAGGTCTCATTATCTATCCTGATATTGGTTCTGATGGTAGACCACTTTTCCTTGATACATGCATGAAAATACACTAAGTTCCTATCACCCTAAAAAATCTATTTTATTCTCACTTTTTCACACACCTATCATTCTTTCCGTAATAATGTTTTCACAAGAATAAACTTCTTTTTGGACACCTCTCCAAATAGTTCATCATCCCAATCATTTTATAATCTAGATTCAAGTCTCTCATTTTCTTTCTTCACTGTATCCATGTCATTAGAACATTGAGGTTTCTTATTGATCCATTTCAGAAGATAAAATTTGAGATGGATTAGTCGGCTGTGAAACCATATCCAACTACATCATAGAATAGTCATGATCCAAAATACACTAACAAAATTTTGGCACCCTGAATTGTTTTTCCACATTTCAGAAAAGTTGCACTACTATCTTCATGCCTTCATGGATGATAAGTAAACCAACATATAAGAATGGTCAGATATCCACAGACCAGCTGGTTAACCTTGGTATTAGGATAACCTAAAACTACATAGATAATATCAAGGCTTATGTTATGTCAACACCAGGTACATAGACTCCTTATCTAGTTGTTTAACCACATAAATTGATCCCCAATGTACCACATATCCCTAAAACCTTTTACTGCCATCAATTTAATAAAATTAAAATTGGGATTTTTATGGAAGTATCCTCTCCCTTTATTTTCATTTGGATCCATGAAAATATTTAAATCCCCTCCAACAAGCCTCCAAATCAAAATCAATCATATAACAATACAAGGTTGCTCTAGTATGTGTATCATAGCTACCATAAACGAAATTGAAGAACATGTCTTGATTACCTTTCATGAAATTGGTGGTGATAAACTGATCTGATACCAATTCTAGTACCACATATATAATAAAGTTTCCAATGATCCATATATTCTAATATTTTGGCTCGATAAGCATTCAATAACACATTATTATTCATTTTTCATACTCACCTATTTCGGAAGAGTATTACTTAAGTTTCAATAATAGAAATAGATATATCTTATTATTCTATACCTCACTTGTAATAAAATATATTTTAACTGGGGAACCCAAACCTTGGGTGTTCCAAATATTTAGATAAATCATTGAATGGGAGGATGCCTAGTTTTGGCCCAAGGAAGCTTAGGCTCATTATTCTGGGAAGATGGTTATTGAAGATTATGTTTGGATTGTGATATAGATCATGTTGTAACATGTTTTGAAGAAGGGGGAAATTCTAGGGGGGGTGATATCTCCATGGTAGTGGTATTATTCTTGTTAGATAAAGGTATTTGACCTTGTAATGAATTGAAAATATGACCTAAACCTGAGGGGGAATACCCATCTTATGGTGGAAGGATAGGAAGAGGATTATTTAATTGATACAATGCTTTCATGGGATGATGAGGAAAGATATATGAAGGTATTGTGTAAACCTGATCTGGTGATGAAACTATTAGTGTATCTTCATGGTAAGGGGCCTCCATACATGAAGGGCCTGGTAAAAAAGGAGGACTCATAAAGAATCCTTGGATGACCTACTTACCATTATTGTGCCACAGAAGATTAGCAAGAGGATAAAAGAACCCAATAGAAACTGATAAGGATGATGTCTCCCTATATGGCACCAAGGCAAGGCCTGGGTCTTTTTCATCAGACACAAGATGAAAATAAAAGATATTTAGCACTTTGAATCCATGGACCACCTAGAGAGGGGGATGAAAAAGGATACACATATATAGAATCTTAAAATTTTCTATTTTAAAAAGGATGTTCAAAATAAAAACTATTAAATAAGGGTACAAATGCCATCATTGAGACTCCCAAATGTGAACTCCAAACTTTTAGAAGCCCAGATGAGAACTCTAAATATGTATTTCATAGGTATCAAAACATATTCTTTATTTCTGGGTAGATAGATAATGTCAAGATATGTTCATCCTTCAAGAACTCCTTATTTATTTCAGTATTTATGGTAAACATATTAATGACCCTAATATTATAACGCATTTTTCTCCAATTTCTTTATATTGAGGATTTATAGTTTCTTATAGAATCCACCATCTTTTTTGATTCTACATCTCACATTGTTTCATCAACTATCTTCTCCAAAATAGATGGTTAAGAAATAATTTATGCTATGCAAGTTTTTGTTCCTTATTTTATTATTTCAATTTCCATCTTTTTAATTTATAAAAATATTGGATCATTATCAATTATCTCTAATAAAAACGATATAGTATCATTTATACTTTGATAATTTTATACTTTATTTTCCTTTTCATGATTGTAATGGGTTGATCAGTCATAGTCCTTGATCATATCTAATTATCTTCACTGGAAGATATTAAGATCTTTCTATGTGAAAATATATTTTGAGGATTTATGATTCATATACGTTTCACAATTCTCCCCATAGAGATATTTACACTTAATCTCTAATTTCAAGATCACTACAAATACCTCTGGATCATGATTCAGATAGTTAAACTCATGAAATTTCAACTACATTGATACATAATATATCAATTCTATATTTTAAATAAATACATATCCCAAGACCTTATTTTAATCATCGTTGTATTCCAAAAATTGTTCCCCACTTGTGGGTAGTGCGAGTACTGGTGCAATGAAAATACTCGTTTTTAAATCATTTAATCTTCTATTTCATTGGACTACACAAACATCACTCCCTTCTATGTTATCTTAGTCAGTGGGTTTGAAAATCATGATAGTTTTCTAAACAAAAATTGATAGTACACAGATATTCCATGGAATCTATAGATCTCTATCATAATTATGGTTCTTGAACACTCATCAATCGTATATCTCTTCAATGTATCAAAGGATATCCATTTTGTGTTGATAACATGCCCCAATAAGGGTACTTAATTTATCTAAAGATCACATTTACAATACTTTTCAAATATCTTATCCTTTGTCAATGTCTTTAACATAGTACTTAAATACTCCACATGATCCTCCATGCTTGTATTATATCAAAATAACATCTTTTAAACTACCAAAAATATGTGGATGTAATCTCTAAATACTCTATTTATTACGTCCGTGAACATTTTTCTAGAATTAGTGAGTTTAAATGGATACCATATGAACACATAGCATCCATTGCATCTTAGAAAGGTATTCCTGGAAATATTTTTCTTATTCACCTTGAATTGGTGATATTCTAAATAAAGGTTTGCCTTTGAGAAGTATTGTGCCCACCACAAAAAATCTAACAAGTAATCAATCCATAAAAGTGGATAGTTATTCTTTATCGTTATCATTTGGAGTTTATAATAATTAATGGAGAGGCACGTTGACTGGTCATTCTTGTTGATGAAGAGGACTGGTTTGGCTCATGGTGAATCACTTGAGCTTATAAAACACTTTTACAAATTCTCTTATAATTTTTTTTCATTTCTTCCAAATCCATGGTGGAAATCATCTATGAATCGAGCATATGGGAATAGATCTAGAATAAGATAAATTGATAACTAAACCACATAGTCAGGTGGATGACAAGGTAAATCTTCAGGGTATACATCAGTATAATCCCACAAAATGGGTGTGTCTACAAGCATGATTCTTTCCTTTGACGCAATCATGTAAGATAACTATGCTCACTCATAAGAGAATAATATCCATTATTAAGGAGAATATTTCAAAGGTGATTCATCCTCATCCGTACAGTAGTATGAAATTAGATGATGACTTTTTATACTGATTTTTATTTCCCTCTCCATGTATTTATTGCTGAATTTATATGAGGATAACCATCACCTTCCCATTATAGAATCAAACTCCACTAAATTAATCATGATGAATTTTTTGGGAGAATAAGTTCACAAACAATGACTGGGAGAAGTTATATACATGGGGTGAAATAATTTTCCCATTTATTATTATCATGGATAAATAAACATCCATGTTTTTATTTATTGTTTTAATAGTTCCTCTAAACATTCATGATATGAAAAAAAAGAACCAAAATAAAATAATTTGTTTCATTCCTAATTGAATAACTAGTGTACTTATCACCACTTCATTATCAGGGTAAACTTTAGAAGTAGTTATTGAATAATTCCTTTGTTACTCTATAAGACATAGTAGTTTTAGTATTAGGTAACTGACTCACATAATATTCTCATTCCTGGAATTTTAAAAACTATAATATTAGTTGATTGTTGATCTGAGGTTTATATTATTTTATCACATTAGTGGGATTAATATTATCCCTAATCCATTGATTATCTTTATTCCAGTCTTTTATATTCTTTATGAATATCATTAATCTATTGAGATAGTTTTTGGGATTCCTCTTCTTATAATTTTTATACATGAGAAGTTGGGTTTTCATTCCTCTATAAGATTTATCCAGTGATCATCCCAAATTAAACTTATTTTTATAATTTTAATCTCTAGCCTAGTGAGGCCACTGGGAATTACCAATATTTATCTAGACATTAAAGGAATAATGGGTAATATATTTTTATCTATCAAATTATTAAATCCCCAAATCATTTTTTGTAAAATCAACTTTAATTCAATAAAGAATAATTTCACCATACTTTTAGTTTCAATGAAAAATACAAAGGCATATTGTGTAAGCCTTTGGAATTTTACCCATAATCCCCAATAGATTCATCTTATTTTTATTTATTCCAAGGAACTTTCTATCCATTATTCTATAAATGATATTATTTATTTACCTTTATTTCATTCCATCCATCATAAAGTAGAAACATAACTCAAGTGTACATATAAATTATCACATGAAAAAAGTGATGTAATAGTTTTTTTCACCACATAATAATAATGGTTATAAATCAGAATATAGTTAATATATATTATATTTTTATAATTAATAATTTTTTTAAAATTTAAAAATTGTGATCAATTTTTAAGGACCAAAACTGTTATACTAAAACATAAATGAAAAACAAAGAAGAAAATGCCATAAATGAGGAATTTAATAGATAGTTGTTAATTAAAGGGTGTTTAAGTGATATACGAATAAAATATAAGACATTTAATGTATTAAAATTATTCATTAATATAATTATAATAAATATAAATTTATTATATAGTTCTTTTGTGTGCTTATGAATCATGTCGGATATAAGGTAATGGATTCTTAGTCTCAGACATGAATTCCTTCATTTATCATTATATTATACCTAATTTTTTCATTTTCATAGTGAAAAAGATTCACCATTATCATATTTTATCATGATTCACATATATTAAATTATGTCAAATATTTTATTCCATGTCTATTCACTCATGTTTTTTTGAAAAAAATTATTACAAAAGTTTTAAGGCTTCACATCTAAATTTTATATCAGTGAGATGTGTTTGATGTTATTAAACTATTTATGTTTTTTAGGTGTATATATTACTCATTTGACATGTTATATCATTCATACATCTTAATTCATGTTATTTAATGTTGTTATTTAAATTACTTCAACCAAGGGGTTTTGATTTGAATGTTACAAAAATGGTAAGGGTTTACCATCTCAAATTGTTTTATTTGGTTCATATGTTAGGTTATATATCTATATTAATTTATAAGGTCTGTCTAATAACACTTTTACATTTTACATAATGAATATAATTGTGCTAAATATATTTAATATTTCTTTTTATGTTATTCCTTTCAGGGGAATTATGTATCAAAAGTTACCAAAGAAGTAAGAGTTTTACGTTAAAATTTCATTTTAAGAGATTTTTCAATGACTAAATTTATGAGAATGAATTTATATGATATATATCTCAAAAATTTGATATTTTTATTATAATCAAGTCATTTTTTGAAATTATAAGTTTTAATTTTGTTTTCCTCTCTTTTTTTGTACTCGAGATACCGAAATAACATTTTTAAGAAAAATCACATTATTTCTCCCTTTATTCCGAAATATTTTCTACGTTGTTCGTACTTTAAAATTTTTACCAAAAATGTAAAAGTAATATTTTCTTATATACACTGCATGAATGGATTTTCCCACCATTATATATTCCATCTTATTTTTATTATTATTAAAAAATATCCATGGATATTTTCAAAAAATATTTTTTTAATTATAATATTGAAAATTTAAAATTTTAAATATGTTATTTGAAAATGAAAATAATTTTCTCTTGAAGAAATATTTTAGTTATTTTTTAAATGGTATTTTCATCTATTACAAAATCCTTTGGTTTTTCTTATGCTTTATAGTGGTTATGATCCAATGTTACCATCATTATAATTTCCTTAGTTGGTTTGTGATTGCGATGATGAAATAATGATGAAATATATTTGGTATTCATATGTTATTCTTTGATGTAATGATAAATGTTTCTATTACATTATGGAATACATATGATTGGATTATGATTATTTAATCTATCATAAACTAGCCCCAATACCCTAGTAACTCAATAACAGAGATGGTCCTAACATAACCCAAAAGGCATTCCCTATCCCCATGGGTCGGTGACTAGAACCTAGCATCATACAACATACAAGTGGGAATGATGTCTGCCACATGAATGATGAGCCAAAAAAAATAAGACAATATGAATATAAAAAGAAAAGTCCATTATAAGTAAGTTATTGGAATTAAAAACGGAATAAATCTATAGTACTAAAATCCAATGTACTAAATAGGAAAACAACCCCAAGGTTCCTATGGCCACAACTCACCACGTACAAATGTCAACAGTTGGATCCACCTCCAAGAGATCCCGTCCCTTTTCTCAAGACTAGAATGAGAAAGTCTACAGACACTGAAAGGAAATGGTACAGTGTGGACCAAAGCCCATTAGGATACTACCAAATATTCTATAACAGATTCCAAATATAGATTATCCAAAGAAAAGCTTTCAATTTTTTTTAAAATAAATATTTCTAACAATTCAAAGGAATACTTAAACAAAACATGCAACACATTTTCAAAATAATGGAAAATACACTCAAAGAACATGCTTTGCTTTCCAAGAGATGAAATATTCATAAAACAATGTCTTAAAAAAATATTAATATAAAATAGTTTATATAAATCCAGTATGCATGTAAAGCATTTCTAAAAAACATTGGCATGGATTTATCTCTCAAATATAAATAAACAAGTGAGCAATATAGTCATATAGAAAAAGATCTGATATTATTAACCAGTTATAGGATTCTACACCCTCTATGTGAACTCATAAAAATGTGTATACACACATCCCTATGATACTATCCAATGGAGACTTGTCACCAATCCGTCAGGGATGTGACCTCACATGATGGGTAAACTATTGTATACCTGCATAAAATATGATCAGTCCCAGTCTTTCATTTTAAAATTTTCAATTTCATTCCATTTATACTCTGAACAAGTTTTATTCAAAAACATTCCTTTTTCACAAGATAAAACCATTGGGTTTCTATCGAATCATCTTAATCAATTCGCGTGTTTGAAATTCAATCAAAACTAATTATATCCTTTTCAACATTATTTTTCCTTATTAAATTTAACCATTCAATTTAAAACATTTCCATAAAATCCACAATTTAATTCAACAATTTAAATTAGACAATTTCCATAACCCCACCCCAATTCAGAGGAATTTGGTGTTTTCCAAAAAAAATTCCAAAACCATTTAAAATCGTCTAATTAATTGGAATTGGGTTTTTATCAAATAAATTAAAATAATGTTTAACAAATTGAATTTAAATATGAAATTGAAATAAACCAGGAATTTTGATGTTAATCAATTTGGCATGTCGGGACAGAACCAACTTCCTCTTTCACGAAGAACAACACTCGCAATGACCCTCGCCAACAAGAGAGAAGGTGATGGAGTCCTCGAAACTATCCCTATGAGTGGGATCTAGCAATAAAATACATGGATACATCAATCCATAGATGATCCATCAAAAAATAAAAGAGATATAAGTAATTAAACTAGAATAATGAGGGAAAAGCCTTACTCGGGAATCACACTGCATGCGAAGAAACGATCCAAAACCGATCCAATCAAACTCAAAGGAGGGGTGCCTCTAAAAACTACATAGGGAGAGAATATGGTTGAGATCTAAGAGGTCTAGGAAAAAAAGTCCAAGTTGAACTTCAAAAAAATTAATTGAGGATGGGTGTGGGTCGAGACACAACATATACCCAAGGTTCACAATGTGTAGGCCATGCTAGGAAAGTATGCCAAAAAACCATCACCTCAGGTTGAAAAACAACTTTTAATCCCTACACGATGTGTACCTTAAATAAACGATGTGTACCATAACACAACATGATCTCCCATTTCATTGCATGAAATCAGTACCAGTAACATGACATATACTTTATGTACATGGTGTGTACCTATTCTTCAGTCTGTAGTAAACCTGTAAAAATCACATAAAATGATTTTTTAACCGAAATTGAATTTCGAAAAGGTGGAAATCATACCTAATCATGGAAAAATGATGTTACATACTGGGTTGTTTTGTTGTGAACAAATGAAGGATGGTTATTTTATAAACCACTTATTGGTGAAAACATTATAATCCAAGGATGGGTGGGTTCATTATATTCCTCTAATGCATTGTGTAAAGATGAGAGATATGAAAAACTTCAATTATATTATAGAATTAATAATATTTGAAGATAAAATGTAGCCAACTTGTTAAATGTTACTCCTAAAATAATGTTTAAAATATAAAGGTAGTCATTTCCATTATAGTACTTTAATAAAATGTAGCCTTAAGAGTGAACTGTCAGTAAGGAAGTGACATTATACACTTATATGAATGGAAAAAACATATGTATTATGATTATGATATGTTCTCATGCTTAAAGAATGATTATGGATAATTCTACCCTCTTATGTCTTCTATATTTTGATTGATAAAACATAATTCCATAATTAATCACTAAATATAATTACCTGATTGGGTATAGTTATTGAATGTTTTGATCATGCCCTCACACCCATATTCTTATCTTTTCAACTTTTTAGGATTATTGATTGATATCTCCAATATTTACTCTTACTAAGAATATGAGTTCACCCTTTCATATATTTCATTTACTTAGTTTTTTATGAAAGGTTTTAAATATTTTATGTCTAAGAAGGGTGATATTTTTGAAACAATTAATGGACAATGATGCAGATATTTTATATACATGTATTTTATGTATCCATGATTCCATATAAAATAAACTTTTATGGTTATAGTATTTAACTTATTGATATGTAATTACAATTAATCTAAAATTATGTAAGAGTTATGTATGTATTTTTGGGGTAATTATATTTAGTATCAGATTAAGGTTTCACTATTTTTTGGAAACTAGGAAGAGAAAAAATTAGTGATAACTCTTAGGATAATCCTAAGTATATGAGAACATCCAAAATTAGGGTAAATAAATGAGTATGGTCTTCCATTAAAAAAATATATTTTTGTATAATAGAAAGTTTGTACTTTTTTATAATTAATGGACCAAAGGGTAACAATTAATAATGGTGTGGATTAGGTATAAACTCGATCATCACTAGTGCATGACGGGTGAGCCTAATACTTCACACATGGATAGAACTCATATGGGATATGTTTTGGTTAATTCCTTTTTTTGTATGAACCATTATAAAGGATTTTAATAGATAATGTCCAAGTGTGGCCTAGTTTATTACTAAGGTGACTTAGGTTGAAAATAATGTTTCATTGTTTAGGCATCCTATGAATGATTTTTCATGACTAGATGATTACTCATAATCTTTTCACACACTATGATTTAATTATTTGTTAATGTGTTGGTATAGGATGAATCATGTTAGTTCTGAATATGATGGATAATTCAATGATTTTCCTCGTAAGAACCCAAATGAAATTGGATATGGAATATGAAATCTCTTGATTATTACTAACAATATATATAAATATATAATTAAAAACATGAACATAGGTGATTTTCCAAGTGAAAATAATAATAGAAAAATTGTGCTTTGTGATGATCTTGGGGGAATAAAGATTCATCTTTTATATGTCATGAATGTGGGAAAATCACGGAGATAAATTTCCCAAAATAATGATTAGAATTTTCATGTGTACAAAAGAAGAAAATATAGAAAGTAATTTTTGAGGAAAAACAAAGAGTTCAATGGAGGGAAATAATGCACATCCCAATGCATTTTTTTAGGTTAATTTATTTTATTCAGAGAACATGGCTAATATATTAGCCAATTTCATTATATAAGGTCTAAATCCTAGAATAAAGAAGGTTATATCCCATGAAAAATGTTTATCAAGAATAATTTATGTGTTTTTAAGTTGGTATTTTAGAATTATACTGTAGAAGTTATTTTCAATAATATTATAGTAATAAAAATCATGAAGCACCTAAGGATTATTCCAAAGTTATTTTTTAAGTATTTTCATTCATATTTTGAATATAATTGATAACCTTGAAATGGTGATTTTTATTATTGTGGTATTTTTTTGGAAAACATATGATTCATTGTTAAATAATCCTCAATATATTCTGGAGTTTGAGATGATAATTTCATCGAGAAATAAAGAGTTTATTGATGTTGACAATGTAAATAGGATAGTATTGGTGGCCATGAAATTTATTAGTGATTTTATAAAATAGTAGTTTATGTTATATTTAATTAAATTTATCACATTTTTTGATTTATGGAATAAATTTGATAGTCTATTATTTTATTTAAGGAATAAGGATATATATAATTTTTGGAATCATTTTTTCTTATCATTGAGGATTTATAGCGATTCATGTTATTTGGATAATGGATTTGCATATATATTATTGAGGTGTTAACATGTTTGATATGTGACATTATGATCTACATTAGGTTTTTTGGTGAGTAAATGTATGTTGGTTTTTTTAAATTTAGTTAACATTCTGAATAAATTTTGGGGTCTTGAATTTGGTTAGACAGATTTTGGAGGAGTCTTATGGTTAATAGTTTATGGAATGGTTTAGGCTTGAATTTGTTTGTTATGGTTGAGGTTTTAAATATTAATGTATCATTTTATCATATAATTATTTATCCACATTGAATAAAATGGGATAACAATTTTGTTTTTGATAATTATATAGAGAAATAATGAATATCCTTTCATTATTTTATAGAACATGGGATTTATTAAAAGTTTTTTCCAATGTTTTGGGCATGAAAAAATCATATATAAAGTTCATTTCTTGGAGTATAATACAATATGGAAGTGGAAATTGATCAAAACACAACCAAAGTATGAAATTTTGATTATGAAATAGATAGAAATCAAGCAATCATATTTTCTAGTATTCCATGGTAATATAATTCTTTAACTCTTGGGAAAAGGTCCTTCAAAATTAAAATGTTTACCTATTGTAGTTAATTCGGATTAATTGATGTTCACTTTCATCCATAATTGATTTATGATTTTGTGGTCATTAACATTCCTTAGTCTAGTTTCTTTGTTACTCTCTATTATTATTTGGACATTTTCATTCTCCTCTATATACATTTTTTCACTTCTCATTATTTTTATCATTATTTGAGAACCTGATTATATATTGTTTAAGGTAACCTTTATGTTTCCCACTTCCACTCTTAAAAGGTTGTTTCATTTTCCCTTGGTGTGATATGGGTTTTCAATAAAAATATTAAAATATTAAAACATTTATTACCAAGATAAAAATTGAAAGGTCATAATTTATTTAACATAGTATATATAACAACCAAATATTTTAGAATTAATTTTTATTTAAATAAACTATTGTCGAATAGCTTTCATGACATGTAACATCAAGCCTAAAATGAATCATGATATTTTATAACATAGAAATTAAATTCAATGTTATGAAAAGGAATAACCAAATTAAAAAATATATAATTATATTTTTTAAAAAATCAAATTTATTGATCAATGCCTAAAAAAGTACTAATTTTCTAGTAATGTCCTTTTATTCTTCAAAAATATGTTTTCTTCAGAAATTTTTAATATTTCCTTTTTAAAACTAAAATTATTATTAATGTATATAATTTTTAGAAACATTTTTAATGGAATGAATGTTATATTTTCATTTATCATGTTAATATTAGCTTAGGGTAAATTTTTTGGATTTATCTAAAAGTATTTATTTTTCAGTGCATAATTTAAAACACCAATTCATGTAAACACTATCATTACTTTTCATGTAAAAGATAAATTATGTTTTTAATTTAATAATAAATTAATATAATACTACCTAAATTAGAAATTGTCTAATTAATTACATATGAATCATCATTATAATTTATTTTGGTATAAGTTAATTATTGGGAGTAAGAACGCATTTTTATAAAATAATTTTATTTATGCGTATAATGTGTTTTTATCATAATTAATTAAATTAGACCCTATTTTTTAATTTTTTAATGAAATGTTATTATATATTCATTAAAATATTTTAAAATTCATTTTATGGTTTTTATAAGGAAATGAATGGAAGTAAATTAGTTTTTTATGCTTAAATTCATTTTTAAACATCTTATCATTACGGTTTGTACGCTTATTTAAAATTAAATTCTTCCAAATATAGATATTGAATATAATAAAATATATTCCATATTTGGATTCATCATAAATAATATATTTTTATATGTTAAACTAAATTATTGGTTATAAAACATGGTTCAATTATATATGCACACTACATGGAAAATGGCCCAAGGAATCGACCCCGCAATCACCACCCCACACCCCATCCCCCCTGCCAACCTATCCATCCTTTGGGGGCACTAAAGTTTTAGTTATATTGTAAAAATTGTAGAATTTGTTTTCCACATTTAAGGATAAAATAGGTTTAGCGAGGGTAACCAATAAGAAAAGGGTAAGATTGGAATCCACACTTGTATAATCATTATTTTTTTTAAGATATATCAACCTTATATTACCATACCTTCAAATTATTGGAAAATTGGATCCAATTTCACTTTAAAGAGTCCACATATCACTGAAATCTTTTACGAAATTACATGTGTTTCCATCCCCTTGTTATTAAATGGGCACATCTTCACCCCCATTGTACACGCCATTTGATCCTTCTAGCTTACATAATTCGTACTCCAATTTATTTTAGAATATTTCCCTTAATAATATATCTTTTTTTATTATTATAACAGAAATTATTCAAGGATTTAGGTGTAAGCCAAAGGGGGTCTCTCCATTAAGTGTTATATATCTTAACCAATAACATTCAAATTTTTTTCTACTTACGCCTTCAACAAACATGTTTTATCCAAAAAACATCATTAATATATTATAATAAATATATTTATATTTTATTTTGATTATTGGAAAACCATTTTCCACCCCTTCTCAATCTAGTGGGAAATAAATGTATCACTTGTGGGTAATTGTAGACTACTGTCTCCACATAGAAATAAATTTAATTTTCCATCACATATTTTATTGGTTTCATTAATGATGTATTTAATTTGTATTTATATGTATATTAATTTTATAACATAATTATTATTTTATAATTATAATATCTTTTTTACATTCTTACCTTCTGATCCATTGGTAAATGATGACATCTCTCGTCTGTACGTATGGACAACTACAACCATGAAGCGATGTGATTTTTTTGTTATATATAGTTTACAGGGATAGAAATAAGGATATATTTAATGAGAAAATATTATATTTCTGATATAATAATTATTTTTAAGAGTAAAATTATAATTTACCTTTATTCTGTTTCATCCAACAAAAAGTAAAAACATCACCTGTGTGTACGTGAAGATTACTATCTCTATAAATTGATGTAACTCATTTTACATCGATAATTAATATGGATTGTTATATATGTGTATATAATATATATATATCATATTTATATCATGATTAAAATTATAGATATAGAAGAACCATGATCAATGTTGAAGGACCATAGCTACGAAATTAAAACATACATGAAAAACGAAGTAGTTAACACCTGAAGTGATGAATTTAACAGAGAATTAATAAAAAAAGAGTGTTGAAGTGATATAAGTAGATAATATATGTTTTTACATCCATTAATTTTATTATTTCATAAACTAAAATAAATATGAATTTAATATACATGAGGGTATAACTCTTAAGAATCAAGTCATATAAGTTAATGGATTCTTTGTCTAAAATTTGAATTATTTGAGACATGTTTTTGTTATACTACATATTTTAATTTTAATGGTGGAGATAATTTATAATTATAATTTTTTATAATTATTCCATTATATTTTATGATTTTTATTATTTTGTTACATGTTTATTCTCTTACAGGGTTTTGAAAAAAAATTAAAAAAGAAATAAGGGTTCTTCATCTAAATTTTTTTCGTTGTGACATGTTTGATGTTATCAAACTATTTTTGTTTTTGAGAATTATATACATAATATTTAACATTTTACATAATATATCATTATTAATTCATGGTATTTAAATTTATTATTAAAATTACTTCATCCATGGTTTTTTGATTTGAAAGTTACAAAAGAGGTATGGGTTTACCCCCTCGTATTGCAATCTTTGGGAATAATGTTATATTATAGACCTATCATATTTTATGTCGTGTATCTAAATACTATTCGATATGATTTTTCCTAAATTTAATTATATTTATACAATTTAAAATTTCATTTTATTTTGCTTCATTCATGATAATTATGACTCAAAAGTTACCAAATTCTTAAGGGTGTTACATTACAATATCATTTTAACAGGGATTGTTTATGTATAAATTTATAATGAAAACGTTATAGGATATATAACTCATTAATATTAAATTTTAATCATCCACTAGTTATTTTATTAAATTACATGATTTCCTTTCATTTTTCTATATTTATGTAATAATGTGTTTAAAAGAATTTTTTTAAGAAAAAAAGACATTATTTCTTTCTCTAGTTGAGAATATTTTCACCCTTGTATATATTTTCCTTAAAAAATTCAATATTTTTTACTATTCTAAAATTATTTGTTAAATTAATTTTTACCTACATTTTACTGCATATATTTTTTTCAATTCAATATTCCTTTCCTTTTCTGAAAAAGTTACCTTTTATTTTTTATTTAAAATATGAAAGGAATATGTGATTTGATGTACCCTATATAAATAGTGTTTCTCATCATCATATATTCTCTTTAATTTGAAGCTTCTTTAACATGATTCATTATTTATTTTCATAGAAAATGTTTTTCTATAATATTTTGAAAATTTTTAGATTTTAAATATGAGATTTGAAAATGAAAAGGGTTTTCTCCTCAATAAAATTTTCAAAGTTTTTTAAATGTTTTTTAAACTATAAAAACATTATTTTATGTTTATTAGAATTTATTGGAGATATAATCCAATGTTACTAACTTTATTATTTCTCTGTATGGTTTATTATTATGGTGATAAAATATTTATGAACCTTGTTTTCTCTCTATTGGATAATATTTTATTTAATGAAATTTTTTTACTAATAATATGTAATATATTTGAAATTATTTTGATTATATGGAAATTTGGTATTTTTTAAACTATGTACACATTGTTAGGATATAAACCAAGTATGTTTCGAACCATTATATCCCTCCAAGGCATTGGTTTATGATGACAAAAATGTGAAACTCATAATAGATGATGGACTTAATAAACTCCTAAGAGAAAATAATGTTACAAGATGGATGTTACTCCTAAGAGAATGTTTGAAATAAATTGGTGTATAGTTCTATTATGGAAAATTGTCCACAATTAATGTATTGAGTGTGAAAAATGACTATGTGGGTTATTTTCATTGATTATATTAATTCTAAGAAATTATATATTTTGTTTTTGATATGTTATCTTAACTTATGATTAATTGTGGGTGATTCTGCACTCTTATGTCCTGTATTTTAATTGAAAAACATTTATTCCATGATTGATGATTAAATATCGTAAACTGATTGTGTATGATTATTGTATGTTTTTATCACATTATTATACCCTTATTATTATCATATGAACTCTTTTTATTGTTGATTTATATATTCTATTTTACTCGTAATGTGATATCACAGTTTCTTATGTTTCCTTTCTTACTGTTATGATGAAATGTTTTAAGTATCATATGTTTAAGAAGGGTTATAGTTGTGGAGAACTTTGTGGGTGATGATATAGATCATTTATGTACCAGTTCTTTATGAATCTATGTTTCAAAATACATTAAACAATTATGGTTCTGGAATGGATATTATTGATATATAATAAATATTCTCGTAAAATGATGTAATATTTATGTATTTAAAGTTGGGGTCACTACAAAATGATGTAAAGTCCTAGTGTGTTTTGGAGTCTAAGATCATATTACATCAAAATTGAACTAAAATAAATGATCTTTATATTGGTCACCATAAATATCTCATAAATCATTTTGAGCTTCTAAAACATCACAATATAGTTTAGGGAATTCATAAAGAAAAGGGGTTAGTTATATAGCCTAGTAAGAGAACAAGATTGATAATAAATTATAATATATGATTCAAAATTTGTAACATGATATCATAAAATTAAATACAGTTGAATAATAATATTCGATAATGACACAATGAATATTTCATCATATGATCATGATAATAAAGGAATGTGGATACCACAAAAATCATGACATAAACATAAGTCAATGATCACTTCCATGACAACATAACATGGTGGACATAGTCCCATAATATATTAAGTTTAATCTATACTCTCATACATATCAACTCATTATGTATACACATTACCATATTTATTGTAGAACTATCTTGGTTCAACCATCATAACATGTTCATGCATTTGAGTGCCAAAAAAGGAAATAAAAAAATGTGTGAACATAAGAATTTCCCAAGGAATGAAATTGGTTACCTAATCATGTCTTATAGTATAACGAGATGAAATATCATAATGGTTTCCAAGAAGGAAGTTATTATAACATTATTCTACATTCATTGTGGAAAAATATGTATAGACCATAAAAAATTATACCCAATTTAATTGAAGATGTGAAAAAGGAGTAGAGAAGTATCATTGGGAATATACCCCTTAAGTGATGTTTTAATGAAAAGTGTAAAGTGTCTTTAAATATGAGAAGGAGATTAGTAATTTCCTTAAACCATTAAATTGACTAAAAATGGATTCTCATAATAAAATGAGAAATTTTAGAAACCATCATTGGTTTAAAACCTTTTATATTTGGGTGCTTTAAATGGGGTAAGAAGCAAGGAAATTTTCCTTAGTCGGGTATACTTAATGAATGACATTGAGAGGGAAACCTTAAAAACATTTATTTCTCAAACAATGAATAGTAATAATAATTAGACATATATATATGAGTGGAACATATATATATAATATTAATGAAATTTTTGAGAATAATAGTGTGATGAAGTAATTTTTATAAATAAATTTTTTGATCTAAAATAAAGGAGGGTGGTTCAAAAGTTCCTTTACCTCGTGTCTGGATTCATTCTAAAATTTCACTTAAACTCATGAATAGTAAAAATAGATTTATTAGAAAATTTTATTTAGAAACATAATAAAATAATATTTAATTTTTCATCAATATTCTATATTAGTTTAGATTCATTTAATTCATATATTATTTCAATTTCTAATGACCCGAGGTTGTTCATTTCATGGTTCTATTGTCATATTAATTTAACAGAAATTATTATAATTCTAATATAAAGGTTCCATAACTCTATAAGTTTAATTTTCTAGAGTTATTTCTCTTCTATAAGTTCAAAAGTTTCTTAGTATCCAATAGTATTTATAAGTAGACATAGTTTATAGGGTATAGTTGTTATTTCTATATGTTTAGTTCATTTATAAGGGTTTTCCAGCCATGATAAAATTATTTTGTATAATTTAATATTATTGCTATATATTTATAACATAATTGGAATTAAAATAATATATATATATATATACCAATAATTTTAAACCATAATAATTGAGTTCTGAGAAGTTGTTAAGGTAGTAGTGGGAATTAATAAAGTGTATTTGTTTAAGGAAATAGTAAACCTCTATATTGTGAGAAATATTTTTGTTTTGGAATGAAATGAAAATAGGTTGGATTATTAATATAACATTTAAAAATAAATTAAATTATATATATGATACAATAATGATTATGTCTTATTGGATGTGATTTTTTAGAGGATAAAACGGAAGAAATATTAAAAAGATCGTTTGAGAGTATTACCTTCCCCTTTGGATGTCTCCTCTTATGCCACCCCTTAAGGACCCTTGTAAATGATTTTTTGTATGACCAAAACTCTATGTATATGGGTAGGGGTGTTAAGAGATGAATTGGATGATTTTGAGATATCTCCAAGGCTTATAATGTTTGAGGAGAATGGGTGTTGAGAGGTGGTATTTATAACAGTAGTAAAAGGGTATTTTTGAATATAATATTCATTAAATTCTTATTTGTTTTCAATAAAATATATTGTGATGAATATTTTTACTATGTATAGTAATTACTTCATGTGAGGTTGAATTAACAACAACTTTCATTATCCATGACTCATTTAATCATGTATTTAGCTTATAATTTTAAATGCCATATTTTTCCATACATTACTTTTCAAATAAAATTAAACCTATAATTTTTTCAAAATGTAGATTAAAAAAATAAATTCTGTTTTTCTAAAAATAAATATCAAGATATGAGAAGATTAATTTTTAGATAACATCCTTATTTATTTGAAAAAAATCCAATTTTATTATTTTGATCAATTTTTTTACCCCTTGAAAAATGTTTAATGGTCTCATTAAATTATATTATCATTTTAATAAAACTAAATATCAATTTATAAAATATTTTTATTAAATGAATTTTATTTCAAATATATATAATTATCATAATACAAATATTTTTTTGTAAAAATACGTAAACATATTTTACCATTTTTTAAATAAATATTTATCTAGAAGATGATATAATTTTATTATATTTTAATTTCATAACATACCTACATATTATTTTACCATTGTGTAGGTGAAGTTAATATTCCATAAAGTTAGTTTCTATTATTAATGGTCATATTACTATTCCAATGGTCATGTTAATAAAAATCATATGGGTTACCACCCTTCTATAAATATTATACCCTAAATTCTTCATTCACTTCTACTTTATCTCAATGTTATATATATTTTCATTTTCCAATTTATTATTACATTTATTTTATTTGAGTTTATTTTCATAGTGTTTTCTAGGACTAAGATCATTATAGTGAATAAAGAAATCCAAATTTTTGTATTATACTTATCTTATTTTCTATTTTTTGTACCATTATAAATGTTTCTATTATTATTAATATATTTATTTTATAAATTTAATATTCAAGTCAATATAATAAATTGTTATTGGTTATAACATGTTGTTCATGTGCATTATATAATACTAAAATACTAATTATGAAAGATTTATATAATCATAAGAGAAATTTTGTTGATAAAATTCTTGGTTGTTATAGTGGAAGTGATTGGGAACATTCACATCAATGGGTTTTCATTGAATTTCATGGATAAATCCTCAGAGCATGACAAGTGAACCCATAAAATATTCAAAGAGATGATATTTAACATAAAATTTATAATAAATGTATTTTTATAGTAATTCCCTCTGAATGGAATTATTTATTTTTTGATGATTTAGTTATCATCTCTTGTCATACAATCATTTTGACATTGGATCTATCACGAACCACGCAGGGATGCCATCAAGCCCGAAATCGGGCCCAGTTCGAGGTAAGGCCCGAAGGGATTTCATGATCCCCATGGGCTAGCAACTAGTTTCAGGAATCAGAATAATCCAATGTGAATGATTTAACCCAATAAACAACCAGGATCAAAGTTTCCCAAGATTGAACGCGAAATAAAAAACCAACAACTAAACATCACTAAATATACAAATAATCCAAATACAAATATTGATGAAAAAACGTAACTCAACAAAAAACTAAGACTAAACCATGCAACATGATATCCACAAGACCTCTTGGTTGCCACCAACCAAAAGACCAACCTACTCCAAAGGAAAACCAAACCAAAAAACCTGAACCTATAAAACAGCTCAGGACTACCAAAACTGAGTGGAACAAGTAGAGTGTGAGATTAAACATCTTAGTGGTAATCACCGCATAGTCCAAGAATTTTATTTCTAAAAATAGTCCACAAAAACTGGGTTGAAATAAATTTATAAAATAAGATTTTAAAAAATTTCAAGTAAGTAAACCTATCATTTGACTTATTACCTATTGATAATAAGACATAAAAAATTCTTTTTCAAATAGAGTTTCACATTCTAAAACACCATTTATAATCCCAATACTAAAAGTGGAAATCCACCTAGGTTAGAAAACATCATGCTTAAAATAAAGGAAAAAATACATGTATTAATGATAAAGAATATAAAACAAGAAAGGATAACATCAAAATAATAATCTGGAATAAATAGAAAATACATATAGTAATCATGGGAACTTCCTAATCATATCTATTGAAAATCCTTAGACATACTCTGTTCGGAATCACCTGCTAAAATATAGTGTATCTCCACAGTGAATAACCAATTTTACATTATAAATTATTCAATCTAGTGGCACATCCCTCCTAGACTCTCATAAAATCTAGGGGTACAAACACATCTAACTCGATGTTGAATAGCCACCATCACTTTACCACATATATGATACCCTAGAATCCCATTATAATAGTACATAATGATTTGGGATTTCCTCGAATATATGGTCCAATGAAACTCCCCTACCATATTTATTTCCTAACTTAAACACCAACACCACATATGCGAAGGCCATCTCTTTGGGGAATTCTCCATAGAGGTTACCATCATGAAACAATCTGTTCACGAGTATCAACAGGGCTACCACATCATTTACATTTCAAAAATAACTTTCTCATTATTTTTTAAATTACCAATTGTGCCTCACACTACATTGGTTTTAAACCCATTTTCCAAATGCCTTATAACATTCCCACTCGGCCAATACATCACATGAGTTCCAAAACAAATTTCCATTACATGACAAGGTTCCAATTAGGCATTCACATCAGGTCACATTAAAACAATCCTTTCAAAGACAAAACTATGTGACAACTGGACCTTTAAAATATCCACTCCAAATATATTTATATATCTATTTTCACACCATCCCCAAAGTAAAAAAAACACCACATTTATATTCACAATGCCAAACAAGGATTTATATTTCAAATCCAAAACACTTACAAAGTCGAAGTGAAAACATGAAACAACATGAGAGGTTTCAAATGGGCCTTTAACATTTTAGAAACCGTGACACATCAAAAAATTCAAAATGAATCATATCACATTTTAGTTACCAAGTGTTTTAATGTCCCAAAATATCCTTTTTGACATTCATTCATCAAGACATATCTTAAAAAATCCCAAACAGACCAAGTATTCTGTAACACATTTGAAATCACATTTAATGTCACACGAAGAACCAACACACCATTTATAAATTAAGGAACCATTTTTTAATTAAAAAAACGAAATTAAGGATAAGCCTTTGGAAAACCATGGATCATTGATGAACTAATTTTCATAAAAGTTCTAAATAAGCCTCCATTAACAATTATGAAACCCAAAATTCCAAATAGAATCCAACACATTGTTTACCAATCAAACAACCCATAGAAATTCATTTAATAATTCCCAAACAAAGATTCATTAACAGTATTAAATAATCCATGAAACCACCCAATAACCGTTTTTATAGAAACATTACTTGATTTCAGACCAATGCAACAAGCCACACATGTGTGTCACAACATAAAAGTCACAAATTTCTACGTAAAATTTTAAACTCAAAATCCAACCACAATACCAAAACAAAACCATGGGTATATAACACACAAAACACCAAGTTTCATTATAAAAACTAAATTTGTGTTTTATAAAAATCCTTGCATGCATATGAATGTAGGAATAATTAATGAAACCCTTTAGAAAACATTTCTCACTCATTTACCATCATGAAAATAACAAAAAAGAGTTATCATAACACTCTAAAAGTAGGATTATAACATTTTTCAATCCTTAAAGGATAACTCAAGCATCAATAGATTGTTGTGGAAAGGAAATGGATAGAGACACCAACCTCAATGACGTGTGAATGAAACCAAAATCTAGATCAATTAATATCCTAGAAAAAGATACAATCCTCACACCCAAACATCCAAGAAAAACATCCCACACATCAACCCTAACCCTTAGGGTTCAGCCAAGATTAAACACAACCAATAGAAACCAAGAACATGAGAGAAAAGGAAGAGGAGAAGATGAAATTGACCAAAAACTCTAATAATCATACAAAAGAACCTTCAAGAAGATTCAATGGAGTAAGGAGGGCATGGATGGGGGGATCTTGAAGACCCCTATGGTGCACCTTGGTGAAATGGGGGAGAGAAATACCAAATCTGGGATAATATTTTGGAGGGTAAAAGAGGTAATTTTGAACTTTAAATAACCTAGACAGGTTACACGATTAGACAGCATAATTTTCTAAATCGTGCGGAAACCATGCATCTCTCACTGTCTTAGAGGAACAATCGACATGGTTAGTCCCCATGGTTTCAAAAAAACTGCACCAACCATGTGATCGTTACTTTCTAAAATGAACATTTCTAGAGAGTTTCCTCTAAGAGGGCGTGTGGTTTCCCCAAATTGTGTGCCACCAAAAATTAAGAACCATATCTCCAAATCACAAAAATTAAAACTAGTAACTCAACCTAAACCCTATCAAAAAGAACAAAATAAAAGAATAAAATTAAATAATGGAAATTCCAAGATTGGGGTGTGACAATTATCCCCCCACAAACTCTTTCCTTCACTTGAAAGTCACATAGTGACATGAGGAACAAGGATCAATAAAAATCTTGAATTAATATGAACGATACAAAAAACCTCAAGGTGAAAATTAACTAAAAAATTCAAACCTTGTCAGATCTAAGATAAACCACATTGGGATGAACCATGAAATATAAAAGGGTTCTCCCCACCACAATAACCCAACTAACACCTTGCCATGACTTCAGACCTGCCCAAAATGGGAACTCCCAACATGAACAAAACCAAACCTCTCTACACAAGCTGAATAACACCACCATCAAAACTGATAATTATCAATAATGATAGCATGGGCCAACCAACATAGGAATTATCAATACGAACCCAAAACCTCCCACACAAAAAGGGAAATTAAACAAAAGACGTTGAGATCAAAAACCAAACCAATCCATAATTAATAATTTCCACAAGTTCCAAGAATGAACCATATGAACACAACTGGAAATTATATCCCATCCACAAAAAGAGGATAAACACACGAGAAAGATAAAAAGTAATTGAATAATGACACCCAAAATACACAACCATAGAAATTCAAATGGATGGAAGCTCCAACCACTTAAAATAGAAGAAGAAACAATCAATATAAGAAAAAGATACAATAGAGAAACATCAACTGTATCCCCCCCAACACTAGAGACATAATCTAGGAAAATGTTCAATACACCCTCAGTTGTTCCTTACTATATAAAAAGCATCACTTCTGGGCCTATGGCAAGAGACATGATAAATTGAAGCATCTGCTACCCCGTAGCCAATAAACAACACCCTCTGGTCGAGATTCCTTCTTTAGGAAATACTTCTTAAAAAAGTTCTCTAGATGAACCAAATCGACACATCAATGACATGGCTTCAGAGGATTATAGTAAGAATTCTTGGAATTCCCAAACTGACTGCACTAAAATCTCATAAGATAATGGTCCAAAGAGAGGGATCCTAAAACTGAAAAAAGTGGGTTTTCAGAATTAGGTTCCTATGGGACACACCTCTCACTAGATGGGGAACCTTCATGAACATAAATAATTACATGATTTCAAAATGCCTATGCTATAGGAATAAAATAAGCTTAGAAAACATTATCAACCAACATGTTCGATTGAATATCTTTGGAGGAGAGGGATCACTCATTGATATTTGTATGAAGACCCCAAATGAAAAGAAAATATTTCAGTAGATCCAATGATTCTACCTTTAGAGAAAATGAGACAAGCTTATTAAAGTAGTCAATATTGTCCTTCAATGTCCAGCGACCTTGTTTAATACTCATGAACTCTTCTAATTTCTTTATCTTCACCTCTTATGGAACAATCCATTATAAGAAAGTTGCCTTGAACACCTCCCATGTCATCCCATATTGTAGTGATTATGGAGAAATAAAATTACATTGATCCCAATATGTACCTTTAAACAAACCTAGAATAGCACGCACTCTCATAGCATTAAGAGTTAATAAAGATATAAATATGATATCAACTTTCTCAATCCATTAAAATTCCTCTAATAGTCATTGATGACTACGGAAAATTGGAAACAAATAAGAGAAAACAGAAATAGGCCAAGACGCATTAGAAATTTTTGGACTTTTTGAGGTGTAATATTCTGAACAGAAGAATCACACATAAAAAAAATCAACATCAACCCAAAACAAAACCAAAAATAACATCTCAATCTGAAAAATAGGCTCATAAGACCAATGAAATGATGATACTCGCAACTTACTCATTCCATTAAACTACCACTAATAGATATCAATCACCATAGAGAATAGGAAAAATGAGAGAAATTGGATACTATGCAAGAATAATTAGAAAATTTGGGAACCTTTTTTGGGTGGAATATTATAAATAGGAAGAAACATAGAACACATATTGAAATGAACCTAAAACTTAACAAAAAAGAGCATCAAAATCCAAAAAAACAAGTTCATAAGCCAAACATCACAAACAAAAACCAAAATCCTCTTTTCAAAAACTACTATTTTTCTCCAATTTCCAAAAATGTCTTCCTTAAAGGTAACTATCCAAATATTGAAATATATTTACAATTCCCAAAAACACTTTACAACTCAAAAACCATTTTGGAAAAACCAATCCATAACATTGAATTCAAATACTCACCCATTTAATTATATGATCCATCACATATGTGTCCATCCCACTTCCACTTATATAGTCCTTGAACACATGCCAACATTAAAATTCCATACACATCAATGCATATGTAAACATACATAATGAATAATAAGGGTTATACATATCACTTGTAAAAATAATTTTCATTTTAAAAACTATTTTCCACACTAAAGACCATTTTTTTCTTGGAAACCCACTCATACCAATGAAAAAAAAACTCAGACCAAACTATAGGAATGATGATCTAGTAATCATGCCTTACCTAATGACATGGTTAGTGAACCATTCCATAAAAAAGTACTACCCACTATGAGTTCCTTTATCCATGAACATGCATTCTATATGGGTCAATATTTTGTGTGACATCACAATATGACACCATCTCACCCCCATTATCATTCCTCATCCATTCCCAAAAACACAAAATAGAAGACTCAAATCTCAAACTACACATGGAATCTCGAGGATTAGAGCAAGAAAGGTTTCATAACGTCCTTCTTGTACCTACCTCTCATGTCATGAAAATCTCAATTTTTAATCTACCAAACACCCTAAATAATAAGGGCCTCCTATGATATCATATTTTCATGAACCATGTCAGATTCCATCAAACCTAACCTATGGCCAATTCCAAGACAATGCCTAAAGGTAATTCATGATCCCCACGAGATGAAAACAAGTGTCGGATCTCAAAATAATCTGATGGGAATGATTTAGACCAATAAAAATCTGTGATCAGAATATCCAAAAACTAAACATGTAACAAAAAACAACAGAACATCAATAAATATAAAACTAATATAAACACAAACCAATATTGAACAGACATAAACTCAATAAAAAACTAAAAACCAAACCAGGAAATTAAATCTTCACATGACCTCTGGGTAACCACTAACTTTAAGACCAACCTTCTCTAAAGGAAAACATAAACAAAAAATCGAACCTACAAAACAAATCATTCCTACCAACATATATTCAAACAAGTAGGGTGTGAACTTAATATATTAGTAGTTTATTGCTAAATATTCCATGAATTTACTTTCCCAAAATAGTCCAATAATACTAAATTGAAATACATTTCGAAAATAGGATTTTCAATCAATTATATCAAGTAAACCTAGATTTACACAAATTACACTTTTAAAACTACATACGTAGCATTTCTTTTCAATGATAGTTTAACAATTAAAAATCTTGTTTATAGTCCCAATATCAAAATTCAAAACCAACCCAGGTGAGCAAATATCATGATGAAAATAATTGAAACAATTCCTATTCTGAAGAAGTGGAATATAGAAAAGGCATGGATAAAATCCAAACAAGCATCAGAAATAAAAAAACCTATAGATGGTAACCATGGGAACTTCCTAAATATATCTATAGGAAGTCCCCAGATGTACTTGTTTTGGAATCACCTTCTTGACATATGGTGCATCTCCTTAGTCAATTTCTAACTAGCCACTCAAAACTATCCAATCAAGTGGATGTCCCACCAAGTCTCTCGGAAAATCCAAGGGGTACCAATCAATCTAACTCAAGGTCAAAAAGCAACCATCACTCAACCCACTAGATGACATCAAGTAATCCCTTGATAATAGTACATGGTGAATGGGAAGGTCCTCCCACACATGGTTCAATGAAAACCCACAACCACCATACGTTCCTAACCCAAATACCGATACCACCTAGGTGATGCCCTATTTTTGGGGAATCCTCTATATAGGTTCCCATATCATAACAAGTCATTCACAATAGAGAATTGGTAATCTTCATCATTTGAGTTTCAAAAAAAAAATTTCTCAATCATTTTTAAATACAAACTAAACCTCAAACTACCCAGGTTTTCAACCCATTTTCCAAATACATTTAAATATATCCACCCAGACTATACATCACATGAGTTCCAAAACCAACTTCCATTAAATTAAAATGTTCCAATCGGGCCTTCATATATCACCCTAATGATTTAAAAATAAATTTAACATATAATGTAACACATGCAACACTCAGTCTATGTGAAACAACACTTTTTTATTATTTAAATGGGATGGTTGTAACCTAGACATTAAACATAATTTTTCCACTTCTGTGATATGAATTTTGGAAAACAGACATACATAGTTACAAAAAGTATGATATTTATAGTTTGATAGGATCAACTTACATTTTTGCTGAATAGTATCCTGACCTTAGGAATAGTAATATGACCCTTATGAATAGTAAATCGGCTTAATGAATAGTAACCACATCCATGAAAGTATAAATAAAATATAGGTACCTTATAATTTAATGCATGAAATAATTATATCATAGAATAAGTAAGTGAATATTTTAAAAATTATTAATTACGTGTTGGTATTTTTGGGGGTCAAAAATCCTTAATTACCGTTTTATAATTATTAAAATTATTTAATAGAAAATAAATTTTAATAAAATGGATTTATTAATAAATTTTTATTTTAATTTTATTTTAGGATAATTTTATGGGACTTTATTTAATTTTTGAAAGTGTTATAAAATCAATTATAAATTAAAAATCTGTATATTTTCAGTAAATGATGAATTTAATTAAAAATTAAATTTCTCATAATTAGAAAATTATTTTCAAAAAATGGAGTTCATTTTTTAATTATAAACATTAAAAAAGGTTATAGTGATTTTTTTGATGTTTTTCTAAAATACTTAAATTTTAGGTGAATATTAAAATATTATAATTTAGGATAAATAATAAATAAACGAATTATGGAGTCCTAAATGGTGTATGGATGATGTAAAAACCCATGGTTCGAAATAAAATACACTTCTTACAGTATATAGTTACAAAAATCAACACAATTGTTCTTTTGAGTAAAATAATTAAATAATGAATAAAATAATGAGAAATCACACCACTCCTCCACTACAAATACCACCCTCACCCCCTCTTCTCCTCACACCTCTACGATTTTGAGCCTTGTAAAATAACTACCCAATACTTTTCCCAATATTCTAACACATGTCCATAAGCTCTTGGTCTCACCAAATTACCAAAATCGATCACCTAAAAGAGATTCTCAATTAGGGTTATTCAGGAGGTAAAATCCTCTTCCTTTTCCTTTTATTTTCTTTTCAAGTTATTTATATTATTATTCCCTCATAACATCCTCTATATATATGATCATGATAACTATATTTCTTATATACTATAATTATATCTTGTCTATGTAATATCCATCATTAATCTCTTTATTTTCCCTCATTTTTTTGGAAAAATGAAATCATCATCCAGGAGGTGGTGATTCACAACCTTTATGGGCGATGATTTTTCATTCTTCAAATTATTCTTCAAGGCTGGTCATGATGCCATTTTTATAGATAAAACATACTATAATATATTTATTGTGACCTATTAATTGTTCTAGAATATTATATTTACATTATTCTAATTTATACAATAAAACTAGTTCATGATGATCGAAAACCCACCGTAATAAACTAAATGATTATCACTAAATCTCTTATGTAATGATTCCTCCGCTTACTATATAAAAATATGATATATATATATATAACCATTAAAACTTTTTTATGCTCATTAATAACATGTAATTCCAATTCTACAGAATTATTCAAATTCTATAAAAACTCCATTACTTATAAACTGGTGAACACATCATGAAAACCAAGAGAACAAATTCTCCCAGAAGATGAAATTTAACACTATAACTCATTAATAAAGACATAAATGAACTTAATAAAACTATAATGAATCAAATACTTATATAAAATTTTATTAATTAATTAATTAGTCTATTTAATTTGATTATCCTGGATGTTAAGGTCAATTGCAGAACTCATTCATGCATAAAGTAGGGGTTTTTATCTCAACATCCATTTTCTTTCTAGTTAATATTGTTCAATCATTATCCCGATAAAATTCATACTTATTCTTATGTACTCATCATATATTCCTTATTAATATTCTATTTATATGTACCAATCATAATAATTATTTCTTTTATGGTGATTTACATATTTTAAAAAGATCTTTCCCAAATTCTTCCCAATAAACAAGTCCGATTTAAGGGAACATCTCAAATTCATACCTGTTTTGAAGTGCACTATATAATAAATCTTAAGAAACCATTATTTTTATAATAAAAATCATTTTATAATGAAAAAAACTATTGTATTTTACATCTGGCTTCAAACAATTATTTATCCAAAAGATCACTTCTTTGTAAAGTAAAAGATTATTTCTCTTAAGAATTACTTGATGATTTTGTAAGAGAGTTTTCAGTTATTTCAACACACTTGTTGAATTTTATGTTTAATTAGGATTAATATTTTTTGATATCATATACCATATTGTATTGAATGGTTAATTATTTGTTTGACTTTGGATGTGGTATCTCGATACCATTCACCATATTACTCTGAATGGTTAGTGTTTATGTTTAATGATGGGAAAAGTTATTTACAATTCCTATGTTAGTTTCAATAAAAAATTATATATTGATTATATTTTACCCCTTTCATATGAATAATTTATTGTAATTAGAATGTATCGGGTGGGGCCTTCTATTTCCGTTCAGTGTATCGGTGGATATCCTGAGACAAACTAGTTTGAATTTTTACCTGTTTTGTATGGTATTTGCATGAGGCCTTGAAACTAGAGTTATGATGTCCTTCATTATGCATTCCATAATAATAAAACTAGTAATTTATAGTCCATGTGATTATTTTACACGTATAATATCATTGGTTATGTTTTTTTATGGAATTATTTAATTTACTTTTATTCCTAGAATATTATTATGAAGATTACGTTTTAATGGAATGTATACCTTTATTTATTCACTATGATTTATTACTTATTATTACACTTTATTACTTACCCTTACTGAGCATCTAATCTCCCCCTTTCTTATGTTTATTTTTCCCTATGATTCCAAGATGAATTCTATGAATTACATGCAATGATAATTTATAAGAATTTGAGAATTTCCAAAGGCGTTTCTATGATGCATAAAATTTCAATTTGTAATTATGAAGTTATATATATATCTGGTTTTCCAAATCCACTAATAATATTTGGTCCATTGGGATGTATCTTCCTTATTTATATGCCAATGTAATAAAACAATGCACCAACTCTGGGTAATTGGGGTCCGGGTGTTACACTTCACATGATGTCACTTTTAAAACATCCTTCCAAAGAAAACACAATGTGACAACTAGGCATTTAAAATTTCCAATCCAAATACATTTACAAATCCATTTCCACACCATTCCTAAATTCAATATAAAACACCACTTTTAGATGCAAAGTTCCAAATGGTTATTTGAATTTCAAATCCAAAACTCTTACGAAGCCATTGTGAAAACATAAAACAACACAATATGTGTCAAATGGGACTTTAACATTTTAGAAACCAATCCACGTCACAAAATTCCAAATGGATGTTACATAATTTTAGTTAAAAAATTATATCTAAAGTACAAAATGAACCTTTGTTCCGATCATTCATAAATACATATCTTAAAAAATTCAAATGTTCCAAACATTCAAAAACACAATTGAAACCAAATTAAAAGACACCTGAAGAACCAAACCACCATTTATAAATCAAGTTACCATTTTGGAAGGAGAGAAATTAAAGGAAGGACTTGTCTTTGAAAAAAAAGGTTCATGGATGACCTCATTTTCTTCAAAGTGCCAAACAGGCCTTAGGAACCCATTAAGAAACTAAACATTCTCAATAGAATCCAAAACATCTTTTAAAAATAAAAAACCTTATATAAATTCATTTTAGGATTCATATACCAACATTCAATAAAATTATTCAAGAATCCATGAAACCACCCAAGAACCCTTTTTAAAGAAACATCACTTTCTTTCAAGCCAACACAACAATCCACACAGGTGTGTCACAACATAAAAGTAAAAAGATTTTACTTACAACTTGGGACTCATAATAAAACCACATTAACAAAACCTAACCAAGGGAAAACACCACCAAAAATAGTCAATTCACTTTAAAACCCCTATTTGTATTTTACCAAGCACATTACATTCATTTAAAAATAGGCATATTTCAAGAAACCCTTGGGAAACCATTTTTTACTCATTTTCCATTATGAAAATACCAAAAAATCATGATATCACTCCACAAGTAGGGTTATCACATTGTTAAATCATGAAAGGGAGGATCAAGAATCAATAGAATGTTCTAGAAATGAAATGTACAGAAACACCTACCTCAACGATTTGTGAATGCAATTAATATCTAGATGAAGGAATAACCATGCTTGACTAACAATACGCACACCCTAACATCTATTACAAACAACACACAAGTCAAACCTAACTCTTTGGGTTTGCCCCATATGAAACCCTACTAAGAGAAACCAATATTTCAAAAGAGAAAAAACTGAAGAAGAGGAAATCAACCAAGAACTCAAAAAATATTATCATGGATTTTTTATAAATATTAAATAGTGGATGGAAAGAAGGGGAGATCTTAGAGGTCTCCATGGTGTGCGTAGGTTGAATAAGGGAGATAAATCATTTATTGGGGTTAAAACAGTAGAGGGGTAAAGAGTTAATTTCCAACTTTTATTGACTGTGATATGTTCTATAGTTAGCCCGTACATTTTTTCAAACCATGCACTAACCGTGAATCCTTAACATTCCAAGAGATATAAGCTACTCAGTTATCCCACATGGTTTGGTAAACTGTGTGCCAACTGTGTGGTCTCCACTATTCAAAATGATCATTTTCCATATGGTTTCCTAGGGAAGGGCACATGGTTTCCCCAAACCGTACGCCACTTACTATCAAGAACAAAATCTGTAAGAAACAAAATTGAAATTGAGAGATAAAATTTACCCCGATCTAAAATAACTGAAGAAAATAATAATAATAAATAATGGTAATTCCATTATCGGGGTGTGACAGAATCTAAGGATAAATTCCTCTAATAGTATCCACATGTGCTCTACGAATCCTGGAACATCATCATTGGATCTTTAGGTACCATTGTGGAAAATCCAAACCACTTGAATCATTCTTTATTAATCACAACATGAATCATTACGCACATTAAATTCTCTCACATATTATTTTGAACCTTGAGAGGGATTTAGTGAATGGTTGTATCTCATTTATTAAGAGTATTCTTAGTAATTTATCTCTATAGTTCAATTTAACTCTCAAGAGAATCTGTTATGCACATAATTATCTATATTCCTTGAAATAATATAAGCATGTTTATATATCTTGGTTATATAATTATTTATTCAACAAGGTCCCATAACCAATCTCTTTATCCTAAATAAAACCCCACACTGAATAATAATATTATTATTATTACTATTACCTGGACCTTATTATAACATGCGTCTATTTAAATTTCATTTGTCAATTAAATAATTTTTTACTAATTTAAATAAAATTAAATAAAATTTATCATTTCACCTGGACCTTTAACTCAGCTGGTGAATCCTCCATAACATTTATATAACCTTCAACAAGAACTATTTATTCATATAAATAAATGTACTTGTAATAATTGTTAAATAAATAACAAAATATTAAAATCAACAACTATAATGTAAATATTTACTTAATATTTACGTAAACGAATAAATAATTTTTTGTTACCTTGAAAATAAACAAAAGGTAATTATATATTATATATTCATGTAATTATTAGTTACCCTGTGAATAAATATTTATTTAATATTCAAATCATATATATATATATATATTCTTATGAATAATATTTAATTGAATTAATATGATCAATAGAGCAAAAATAATTATTAAACCACATTTTTTTAATAATCCTTATTCAAAAATAAAATACAAATATAATTTTTATTGAGATTCTGGATACACATTGTGTGTGTCCATTTAGTCCTGTTTCTTAGCATTAATAAGAAAAATATCATAAAATTCAACTTTAATATCTAGGAACATTTTAAAGAACCCATAGATAAAGAATTTAATTTCATAATGACAATAACCTACTAACAGACGCTCACTTTCTAATATAATCCATATGCCTCGCTATCTCATAAAGAAGGTTGAATACTTCATTTCCTAAATTAGAGGACCTAGTCACACATCTATAGATGGGAATATTGAATGACACATATAACAACTGTAATTCCAAATGGTGCATTTGTTCGCATAACCTCTTCTCATGGATATAACCAAGTAGAAACCTCATGAGAAGATGTATCAAAATCTTATGATCTTCAAAAACCAAATATCCTCCATCATCAAGGACTTATTAGATAGATTTCATCCATTTATAAATTATATATTCTATAGTTTTGTAATTTCAATTTAAGGTTTTCATCATATCATTGAACAATTATTACCTTTTGATGTGGTTAATACCCTAAGAACATTATCCAATAAATGTTACAAAAAATAACACTCATCGTGTGATAATATATTTATTAATATTCATGTATTTAAATATAATGTCAATGAAATGTAAAAATTTTATTCAGTTTTAGTGAACCAACTCCAAAAATATTGATATATCATTACAAAATATACATTCATAATATCAAAGCATTCCATGTCATTGTAGAATATATTTGATCGTCCTTTGGATCCCACCAACTGTCCAACAAATATGATAATATTGTAAGTGGTGAAATGTATTATAGATAGACATAATATTTCAATCACAATTCATTTTAGTTTAGGGGTAGTGTCATGGAATTTCTTTCTTCTGATATCATAATTCCTTCTAAAATTGGTTATCAAAGTATACAACATAACACTTTAATTGAATACAATTTGTAGGAAAACATTAAAAATAACTTTTAATAATCTATTATACATTTGAAAACATGATTTTATTATAAAATTAAACAAAATAATTTTTTTAGTAAATGATAAATGATATAATTTTAATAAATAATCAAATAATAAAATATTAAATATTAAAAATAAAAAATCAGAAAATTTACAAAATTTATAATTCAAATATTATAACTTAATAAAAAAGTACGCAATCAATAATCCCCCAAAGATATCTATTGGGGTAGGGTATGGGGTTTGAGGTGTGGGGTGCTGGTCGTGGGGTCGAGTCCCCATACGATTTCTTATTTTATCATGCACATATATATAAACCCACCTATAAAGACTTAATAAATGCATAATAGTATGTGAAATGTTGATAAAAATTTAGAATCAATAATGTTAAAGAAACCTATAATTTTGAATTAAATTTATTGATCTCATAAATGTTAATATAAAACCCAAAATTGATGGAATCAATTAAATACATGGTATGTTTCAATAAATGTTCTCAAAATTCATCCAAAAATGATGGAAAATTGTATAATTTTTCACAAATCAATATATCTATACTTAAACCATTATTTTCATATAGTATAAACCTAAACCTTATCATAATGAAAATCACACAATTACAATTATAAATATCATAATTATTTATACATTAAATAATGTGTGTAATGGACCAAATCCTTATAACTCGTTCCAATACAAGTTTATGAGGTTATTGTTTCTTGGAGGAATCCTTGTGATGGATCTGTCGAATTAATGAGATAAATATGTGGTTGTAGGATAATTTTACAAAGTAAATAATAGTTCATAACATGAGTGTATAGTTCATTTTCCTAATAGGAACTCGTGGATTGAAAATGGACATTTATAGGGTGTGATTCAGTACATGAATTATAGGTTCATGACCTGTAAGGATGAAGGATCAGCATCAATGAATATTTCCTAAAAAATTGATAAAGTGAAAATGAAGTTCCCAACATTAATTGATCTTGGTTTATTGGATCTTGGTGATTCATTTTTTGATAGGTCTTAAAACTCAATCCATACACAATGTGAATTACCCATCCCCACCCTAAACCTATGTTCGGTAGTGTTTGTATAAATCTATTCTCATCCTCTATTTTTATAACCCCCAAATTAATCTTGAACCCTATGTTACAAAATGATCTCTCTCATAGTGTTTTGAATCTCATCTAAAAGGGATTGATCCCCATCTTCTTGTGTTTGATCTATGGTAATCTGATGTGAGTTTTACCTCTTTCTTTTATAGTTTCTTCTAGGATCAATTTTGCTGCCAAAAATTCTATATTTCCATACCATGGTGATTATATAACATGTTATTATGAAGGTATTTTGATTCCTTTTAGCATAATTTTTCCTTTATAGCCTAAGAGGGATGTAGAATCCTTGTGGGAGAGGTTATCAAAGTTTTACATTATTCTTATATTCTTGTTAGATAATAGTCAAAGCTTAATGGCAGGGGATTCATTGATTCTCCTATTATTTTATGTGAAGTCATAATTTTATCATTATTTATCTCTTTGGGTAATGGTGGAATTAAATGTAATAAAGATGAAATCTGATTAATGAATGAATCGTGGTTTGGGATATAGCGATCGTATGTGTTTACACTATAATAATGGTTTGCCTCTTGTTTTTATAGATACTATGATATTTATGTTTATGTTATAGTTTTTGTTTCTATTTTTGTTATGGTTACTTTGTTGGTTTATTCAAAAATTATCCATGATTGATATGATGGATATGGATATAGAACTTAATACCAATAATGTTTGTTGGTTAAATAATTAAATTTTCATTTCTATATAAAAATTTTCTTTCTTATAATTCCATTTAAATAAAATTTATGCTTGATGAATATTTAAATGATATAATTCTACAAAATGGTAATTTAATCTGAAGAGTAATGTGAAAATGGAAATGCATGTTGTGTGAAATAATAAAGATGAATGTCTTAATTGAAAATATTATTCCATATAGTTTCATGAAACTGTAATTTTTGATTTGAAGAATGTATAAACAATTTATATATTTTAATAGAAAATTCATTGGGCTTCAAATTTTTGTATCTACTAATAATTGAATATGTAAATACAACATGGTATCAAATCTGTTATTTATTAATGATAAATTTTTGGGGTTTATTGATCCCATTTTCTTATGAAGGTTGAATTCCTTGGTTTTATGGCTTAGTTATCCTAAAAAAAATTGTTTATGTACTTCATTGTGTGTTTTATTTGGATGAAATCCTTTCTATGTGATGTGTGTGAGGCTAGTATGGTTGATGGTTTTATGATATAATGGAGGGGAGGCTTAGGTTTGTTATATCAGTTGGTCCCTAAGATGACTAGATGTTTGGAAATATGCATGGTACTGTAATGGATGGAAGCAGGATTGGTGGAATGGGTAAAAGCTAGGATTTCCCATTTTTTGATAAAATTTGTGATGCTTTCATGTTAATGAATCAGATAAATAGGATGGTTTTCATGGTTTCTTGTTTCTAAATTCATTTCAATGCTACATGATACATCTGGTTGTGCATTGTTTTTTCATATCTTTTTATGGTACTATAGGATGAGTCCTAGAGTACCTAGAAATATAGAATTATAACTAATAAAAAAAATTATAACTCATAGGGTTAGTGTTTGATTGGAATGCTAATGATAAATCTTAAGGAACCAAGAAATATATTGTTTGATTCCTTGAGCGAATAATTATTAGTTTGTTATTAATGTAAATAGGAAATAGAATAATATTATTAAATGGATATGGAATTAATTAATATTGTGAAATTTTTAATGTAATCAATTTATTAAATAAATTAGTTTGAATTTTTTCCCCTTATAGGATATCTAGTCTTTTTTGTGGTAGTCGGGTTTCTGAGTGATGCCAACCGCTGTTGAGCCTAAGACTATGTTGATTCCCATAGTTTGGTTATGAGCTATATATCTTATATGTTATGGGTTTTCATACACATCCCAACCCATGTTGGAAAGGAGACTGACACCCATTGTACTCTTAAGGAGGGTTTTCCAAACATTCATGTTGGAGGGGAATGGATGACTAACGACCCCCTCATTCCCCACTCACTTCTCCTGGTGGTTTTATTTTCTAGTATGAATGGTGGTTTTCATTCCCTATATATATGGGTATATAAGGTTGTAATGGATTTTGGTTATTTTTGACACAGGTATCTCTAGATAGATTATCGTAAGGATTATTATTAGTATTTTGTATATGGGATGTGATTTCTTGAAATATAATACTTGATATATAGGTTATGGTGTCTCCCAAAACCTACTCGGTTCTAGATCATTAATATAGGATTATGAGATCATGTGACACATATATTGCATGGTATGTGGATAGATGTTGTGATTTATCAGATGCATGTTATGATATAGTTCCCAGGTGACTACCAGCATACATACTTTTTGGAGACAGATGGATCAAGATAAACGACATTGGGGAAGAGTGGAAAACTAGTGGGTAAGTGGTAGCATGATAACATCCTTTGATTTTATAATATATTATTTTCTTTAATGAGATACTCAGTGGAAGTTACAGGGTGTGCCTTGAAACTAAGCATACTTGGTTAGGTGATGAGTTAGCTCCACTTGTTGTTAACTGGGATTTTGTATGCTTTCTTTATCTATTGCATGAGAGGATCTAAGGAGGATCATACTAAGTATAAATGCTATTCACACCAACATATATATAAAAATATATAAAAAATTTTTCTTATTAGTAGGATTATTTGGTTATCAGGATAAAATCTTCTAGATTATGGGTTGTTTAAGAGTTGTTTGATATTTTTTGGTCACTATCAAGGATTTACACATTGGTACATGCAGTTTATCTTGTTGTTGTTCAGTTGTATGACATTACCTGCCTGTATTGGGATCTCTTAACTTTTTTATGATCAAGATTTGTTGGGTGTTTCAATCTTATCTCTCATTTCTGATGTTATTTTATGGGTTAACTACTCCAAATTTTGTATATGATATACCCATGGTGCTTAATAAAACCACATAATATATTAGAGGTAGGATTCAAGAATCATTATATCCCATCTCAAATTTTCATCATAGAAGAGGTAACTTTGGTGGGGGTCAAATAATATTGTTATCAAAGTTTCAAGTTGGGATGGGGTTTAGAGGTAAGAAATGTGAGGACTGAATTGGTTGGTAGGGAAACAATGTTAGTTTATCTTAATGTGTGATGTAAAATAGACATAACATCTATGATATGATTATTTGGGGGCCCCATGATCCATTGTGAATAAAATTAAATTTACTAATTTATGTTATAGTGGTAGTAGGTTAGTGACCTAGGAAAGGATCTTTCAACATTCTTCTTTCTGTATATGTTTGAAATGGGTTGTCATTGGGATTAGATTGATCTTTAATTAACTAATTAATCTTAATATTCTATATTTTTGGTTTATTATTCCTTAATTGTTTGTTGTTTTTAGGTAAATCTCTAGATCAATGACCTCATTATTTTTACACTGAAGATATTCAGCCAGATTTTCTAATTGATCACTTTAGGATTGAGGTTGACGAATATAAAGAAAGTTGGAGTACTCTCTAATAGTTTTTCACTAGAGTATAAGTACATATATGGGATCCATTATAGACTTAGTGAAAAAAACTAGTTAGTGAAGGTAAATAGATCCTTTTGTTTGATCTATTCTTGAAAAGAGTACTATGTTTTACTAGCATTGAGGATTTAATGTGTAGTATCTAACAAGTGGTTATTCCTATTCCTTAGGCTTCATGAGGAGTTAATTTTCTCATGGGATATGTTTTGATACTAGTTTTTAGAAGAGTTTATTTATTCACCCACAAATTCGTCTAGTTTCCATAAGATTCTTTCCTTTCAATAGGGAATTGTTAGAGTGTGAGAGTTTGGAATCCATTACCATAACCTTATGTGATATACATAAAAACTATTAATTAATGAGGAGGGTATGGAGAGGAATTTATAGGAGGAATTAATTATAGATCTCTTGTGATATTTTACCTTACTTATGTTATCTACATATCTTGACAAGCTAGATAAAGTCATGGTTTTGGAGAGTATGTTTTCAAGGACCCCATCATCATGATAAGAGGTTTGTTTGGGCTCTCCACATAATAATATTATAGATTTAGGTTCCTGGTTTTCTTGAAAAAAGAGATTTCTTATAGCCATGGGTAGTTATTGGACCTCATCATCTCATTACTTTGGGGGTGATGCTTATAAGGCCCCATCCAGGGGATCATTTCATTTTTTATTGTCAAGTATGTGGTTATAAATGGTGAGAGTGCCTGATTAATCAGAGTATACAGAATGTGGTGGGTGATCCACATCAGGTTTTATTGTAGTGATAGTTTCAAATGAGGAAACATTAGTAGGGTTCTCCATCTTTAAATTTTTATAGGGGATATAGGGTAGGACAAGGATAGAAATGTAATTCTCCTTGTCTATATAGAGTTGATAATTTATATGGAATTGGTTACCATTGGGGTCAGAGAAGTCATAGAGTATGTCATGGTATATTATAAACACTAGAGTTTTCAACACCAAGTGAGATATTTATCATTTGAGGTACCCTATTCATGTTTTCTACTTGGGTGCATGCTTCACTTGATTCATTAACTTTACACACTTTTATATCACATGCCTTAGTCCAGGATTTGGGACTTTAGGTTAGAATATTTTTTGTGACCCTGGAATTGACAACACAAATTATAGGTTGATATTATCTATATGATTTATGTTGAAACTATGTGCTAGTTATAGGTATGCATTGATCTTGGGGAGAATTACTATTCTTACATATACAACCATATGACATCATCATTGGTATGGGTTGTTTGTATCTAGTTTAGGATATCATGGATTTCTCTTAGAAGAATATTTAGTTCTATGATACTAAAGGATAATATATCATCTTCATTGGTGAGTGATACACTTGTATGGGTTATAGGAAATCTTTGTACTTGTCCTCACCGAGGTTTAAGATAAATATTAGTTCTTTATATTTTAATTCTATGGTCTTTCCCAATGATTATGATGAATACTCTAATGTCTTTTTTGAATAGGTTTTTTCATTCCCACAGGATGGGGGATCAAATTTAGTATAGATACATTATGGATCACTTATCTAATATTAGTGTATACACATAGGAAGGAACCTTATGAATTAATATAACATCAAGTATAGACCAATGATATTTTTTAGGGAGGTTTCTTGGTTGACTGTTTCACATAATGGTGCTTGAGTTCAATTAATAACTAATTATAGTTGTAGTCTACGTATGTGTGTTTATTATCATTGATTTAATTAGGTGATAGTAAATAATAACTATATTATTTGACGGAATGATGATTTATTGGATTATCTAAAAGGTTATAGTTAGTTCTTGTAGATTAACTTGTGATTCAGATATCAATCATTGAGTAAAATATAGGGATATATCAAAGACCATTATCCAATGACATTATAGAAATTATGAGTTCATTAAGATATTGTTAGGAGTGATGAATGATATATCTATGTTCATGGTATTTATAAACACAATTTTCGTAATAGTTTCTAGATCATTTCATATTGGTTTTCATTAATTACACCCTTGTGTACTCTACATTTGAGGAGGAGCACACTGAGCATCAATGGGTAGTTTTGGGAGTTCTTCATCATCATCAGTTATTTTGGAAGCTATCCAAGTGTGATTTATAGGCTCGGAATGGTCATTTTATGGGTAAAGTATTTTCATAATTTTTTTATCTATGGATAATTCAAAGGTTTAGGTGGTAATTTCTTAGCCATCCCCCAAGACATTTTCATACGTTTGGAGTTTCCACAGTCTTACAGGTTATGTTGGGAGATCTATTTCCATCATCACTTGGATTTTGAATCCTATGACAGGATTTCAGAAAAAGAATTATGTGTTATATTGGATTAACCAATTTCATAAATCCTTTTGGTATCTAATAGTGATTTTAGTCAGCACTCATGTTATTTATTTTCTGGAATATGAATTTCAATTTGATGTTTTTTGGGGATGCATCACACATTGGCTGGGTAGTGTCCTTGTGATATAGAGGGAAGTTTTTTCTTATTTGTATAAGATGTTAAGGCCATGTGAACATAACTATTCCACCCCTGATGTCAAGTTATAATCATTTTTGTTTCCCAAGAATTCTTGGTAACATTACCTCATTAGTGAATCCATTGTTGTTTTCTTTCATCCCTAGATCCCGACGTATGTCATCTCCCAACATGACAAAAACATAAATTAATGATGGTGGATGGAATTATTACAATACAATGAATTAAATATTTCATATACATTAGGAAATGGTAATTTGTTAGTTTAAGAGCTGAGTATGAAGACCCATAGTGATGTTTAATATAATCTTGAGATTCTTGAAGAGTGATAGAAGACATATCCATGATGCATCATGATATGGGAGATTTTTTGGTAGAGAATACCTTATTTATATTATAGTGCAAGAATAATTGGTGAATTAGGTGTATAAGTCCCAACTCAATGATTTTGAGCTGGGGATATGGAGAGACAAAGTTTTTTATGGTGATTCCCTTAATCAATGGTTAAAGGATGATGAAGAATGGGTGTTGTTCTGTTGTTTGATTTTATTCACTTCAGTGACGTGCAAGGTGGATATTCAGGGGTTCCATAGATAAACCATGTTGGTACATCCTAGAATTAATAATATTTTACACTCTCTAAGTGGTCATGTTTGGTGTCATAAGTTGAATCATTTAGTTACATAGTTTGTGTCTCAATGGTTGTTTTATATATGGTGAAGGTTGAACACCATGTTCCTGATGGTTTTATCCAACCATTATATGTTCTTAAAAAGAGGTGGGATGACATATCTAAGGACACATTCACCAGTTTAACTTGAAAATATGGATTCTATGATTCTATAAGTGTGATATTGGAATGTTTTAATATGTTTTTCCACTATTTAGTAGATAGGGAGTTGAGCATAGTGGGTGTTTTTTTAGGAAATACTTAGAGGAGGTGATGATGCTTGTTATAATATTTAGTATGATCATCTTTGATCATGACACTTGTTTTACCTTGAGGGTGTATAGAGGTATTCATTGTACTTTTGGCTAATAGTATTCCCATAGCACTACATTTCATCTACTAAAAATGTAAAGATAATACAGACTATCAATACTCAATAATACATTTCACACACTTGTGTACTTTATTTTGGAGTTTCATGGATGATGATCCTACCTTTAGTTTATTTTTAATTAAATAATAGTTTTCACTCCATCACTAGTATAGAACCATTTAAATATTTTTATGTCCAACCATTATATTCTCTATTGTGTTTTATAGGGGTCATAGAGTCATCAATTATCTACAAAGAACTAGTAAAAATCACAACAAAGATGGTTCCAGATATTTTCAAGAGGATGAATGTATTAGAGCATCATCACAAGTCAAATGTTAATAATATGAGGATAAAACTATATTTCAATGTTGGAGATCATGTTTTATTGAAGAAAACTTTTCATCAGGGGAAGTGAGGGATTAATTGGGAGAGTAAGATTTTTCCTCAATTTGTTGGGGATTTCATGTTGTTGGATATTGTTAGTGCCATTACATATCTGATAGCACTTCCACCACAAATAAACAAGATACATGATGTCTTCCCTATGTCATAGTTTCTCTATTATCCTCATGATAGATCTCAAATCAAAAATTTCTGTGACATAAATGTTTATTATGAAAAAACATTAGAGGAGTAGCCTATGGAGTATCAGTATCTCTAAAAGAATGTGTTGTGTGGGTTTTTCATTCCTTTGGTTCACGTTATTTAGTGGCACAAAGTCATGGACGAGAGAATCTATGACCATGACATGGAACTATTTTCTTTGTATCAAGAGTATTTTGATTCATATAAATTATTTTGAATCTATGTTTTAATGATATTGTAAACCATTATCTAGATTATTAGATTTTTTTACCCTCTTTTTAAAATGATTGTGGCCTTTCTCTTATATGAGAGGTATATCCCAAGAGGGAGACATTGGGATTTTTCTTTTAGTATTTTGAATATTTTAACCTTATTCCTCTATGTGAGGTGGTTTTGCCTCAGGGGTTTTGATATTCTTGAGATTTATCTCATGGGGTGTCTATTTAAAATCCCCCTTCTATTTCCATGTCTTGGATTTTGGTTTTAATTCTCAAGGAAGAGAATTGATGGAGAGTTATATGATCTAAGGGAATAAATAATTTTATTCCACTCATTTGTGTGTTTTTTAGGTCTTCTGCTCATTTCTGAAGCCTATGAAATGTTAAATGGATTTTGGGAGTTAAAGATCTATAATCATGAGATGCTTACGATGTGAATTTTATTTCAATACATGAGTGTGCAGTTTACATCTCGAATAATAATCCAAAACCTGAGAAACATAGTTTTTAGTGTGTGATTTTAGATGTGAACAATAGGTTTATGACATTTAAGGATGAAGAATCATCTTGGATGAGTATATCCAACAAAACAAATAATTTGAAAATGGGTTTCTTGGCATTAATTGATCCATATTGATTAGATCAAGGGGATTCAATTTTTGGCAGGTCATAAAACTTGAGCCATTCATGTTTTGAGTGACCCATTCACAATATTATTTTTCATCTATAGTGAGCCTATAAATCATATCAACCCAATGTTTTTATAAAAAAGCATTAATTCTATTGAACTATATGATAACATAATATCTCTCTCATGGAATTTTTAAGAACATTGAAAATGGATTGATCCTTGACATCGTGTGTTCAATCTATGGTGATCCAAGGTGAGTTTTCCCTCTTTCTCTTATAGATTCTTCTCTAATTAATTTTTTCACTCACAATATATATTTCCATGATATTTCAGATGATATACTTTATTATTATGGTGGTATTTTTATGTTGGTGGAAGTGGTTGTGACATGACATCCTTGGAGGGATGTAGAATACTTGTCTGAGAGGTTATATGAGTTCTGTGTTGGTTGCTCATTATTTTATATAAACATTTAAAGAATTAAGCTTAGGGATTTGTTACTTCTCATTTTGTTAATTTGAATTTGTAATTTTATCATTCTTTATCTCATTTAATAATGTTTTAATTAACTATAATGAATATTAAAAAAGATTAAATAATGAATCTTGGTTTGAGTTATAGTGATCACATGTGTTTCCACTGTGATAATGTTTTACCACTTACTTTTCTAGATACTATGTAATATATGTTTGTTAAATTATTTATCATTTTTTATTATATATTTAACAGATTTGTTTATTCTATAGTTTAAAATGCTTTATATGATGAAAGTAGTTTAATAATGAAAAGTTAGAAATGTTTTTTTAAATAATTCAATAGGAATTTTTTAATAAAATAATCCTTCCTTGTAATTTGATAGAAATAAAATTGTTAACTGATTCATGTTTCAATGATGTAATTCTTCATTATGTTCATTGTATAAGCAGAATAACATGAATCTAGAAATTCATATGGTTTGAAATATTAATCTGCCATGTCTTAATTAAACATTTTATGCCCTATGGTGTTACAAAACAATATATTAATCTTAGAAGAATGTTTATATAATTTATAAATTTTAATAGTTGGTTCCTTAGGTTTATTATATTTTTATCTTTTGAAAATTGAATCAGATAATAAAATATAGTAATGAACTGAATGCTTGTTAATGATAAATGGTTCAGGTTGATTGATCCTATTTTCATATAAAGGATGAATGCATAGGTTTTAGGGGCTAGTAACACTAATAGTTGATTTTTTCTGTCCTTGTGTGCTTTCTATAGATGTGATCCTTGTTCTGAAACTTGGGGTGAGTTGGGATGGATTGTGGTTTGATGAGACATGGGTGTGGAGGCCTAGGTTTGGAAAAACAGTTGGTGCCTGAGATGGTAGGATGTTTGGTGATATGCATGGTGGTGTTGCAGATGACACTGGGACTAATGGAATGAATCAAAACTAGGATTTCACATTATAATTATATTGTTAAGGGTGATTTCCTATAAATGAATATGATAAATTGAATGGTTGTCTATGTTTATTTTTTTTCTAAATTCTATTCCACACTATACAATTAAAATGGTTGTGATGATTTTTTATCTATTTTATGGATTCTTAGGATGAGTCTTGGATTACCCATGTTTATGTAAAGATTATAAATAATAATTTTTTAACTCACAGGATTGGTAACTTACTAGAATAATGATGAAAAATCTTGAGGAACAATTAAATCTGTTTGTTTTTTCTTGGAGGGAATGTGTCTCGGTTGGTGGTTGTTTAAAAGTGGAAATATAAATATATTAATATAAAATTCTGAATTAGATATTTTTTTGATTTTTTTGTACTTACAGGATATATAGTCCTTATATTTGGGAATTGGGTGTCTATGTGATTATATATGTTGTTTATCCTAAAACTTGGTTGATTCACCTTGTGTGGTATTGAGCTATATATCTTATATGTGGTGTGTTTTCATATGCTACCACATCCATGTAGGTAGGGATACTCACACTCAATGGACTCTATGAGGGGTGTTTCCTTAACATATAGGTTATCAATGAATGGATGAAAAACTGCCCACACTTTCCATCATTTCTTCTCTTAGAAGTTTTATGTGCTCTTATTCACAATTGTTATCTTTCCCTATATATATATATATATGTGGATGTAATGTATTATGGTTATTTCAATAACATATATCTCAAGATATAGTATAATAAGGATTGTTATAGGAAGGTTTTTAATGTGCTATTATGTCTTGATTAATAATACATGACATACAGGTTGTAGTGGCTCCCATAACCTACTCAGCCACTATCGGGTGATGTGGAATGGTGTGATGAGATGATATGATTCACGGGGTATGTGGTATGTCATTAGATGATGTGATGTACAAATTCATGCTATGATATATCTTCCCATTTCTCTCTAAGAAGACTTACTTTTTGGATAAATATTTCTCAATACATGCATTGTTGTGGAAGACTGGGATACTAGTTGGGAAGTGGAAGTGGGGTAATAGACATGTGCCTATCATGGGGTATGAAAAATTTATTTCCTAAGTAAAAATTTATTACAGTGTGTAACCTAGGTTGTCTACATATAGGAGTCAACAAAAATCAAGGTGTCACCTAAATTTGAGAAAAACATTGTGGTTATTTTGAAATTTTATATGTTTTAAATGAAAGAATGTAATTAAAAACAATGGTTGAACAATAATGGATAAAGATAGTGATGGAGAAAGGGTAGGATCACCTTTTAAAATTTCATCAAAGTCATAAAGACCATTCCCCCTCTCATCCTATCGAATGATAAATAAATGACTCCTTGATCGAGTTACAAATCATCATTAGTTAATGAATTGAAATGGAACACACTCTTATATGCATTGATGATAATAAAAATTTCCAAAAAATCAAGGAAGGTCCTAATCAATAATTTTTGATCCTTAGAAATCTAAAAATGATTCATTACTTCCACACACATTCCAATTATTTCTATACACTTTCCTCACAACACAATCTGATCGATTGATACAAATTGCACTAGGAATAGGGAATTTAATGTTTTTCATCCAAAACTAAAAAATAATAATAAAAATAAACCCAAAATAAAATCGCATTTAGATAATTGGACATCACTAAATATAGATATCATATAATAGAAAAATAGATTTCTACATTTAAGCACAAGACTCATACATTACAAAAGGAAAACTCTCCCTTCCCCGATCACTCAGCAGTTTTACCCCCCCCCCCCTCTGTGAAGGGTAATAGAAATGAAAGGGGAATAAGTGAGAATTATATATCTAATAAAAGAGCAATTACACAAACCAATAGGCTTAAAATTCACCATTACAACCCCTCCTTCTCCCTCTTTAACAATGTCCTTCAATGGAAGTGGACACACATCTTTATTAGCTTGAGGGGTGGATTCCTTTCCCTCCAAATTCAATCCTTAGAAAGTTTGAGTTCACTCCTCATAGATAATGGATGAATCTTGGGATGTTTTATTCATAAATGTTGTGTCACTATTTATTTTTCATGATTCCAAAAAATCTTATTATATTTGAACAAGTTTTCAGAAAACAAATTCTCAAATTAATGATGAATACGTTTTCATCTCGATGAGACTGCTCAACTACCTCTACATTGAAACATGAAATGGATTCCTTAATTAAAAAATTTATTCATGAAATATACATTAAAGATGAGAAAAGGATTCCTCTTTCCAATACAGCTTTAATCACATCATTTGGTGTAATTTAGGTTATGATATACTTCAATAACTTATGTGGGTCCATTCTGCTACCTAAAAAAATGGTTCATTTGATTGATTTTTCTGGTCCTATGTGTATTAAATAGGATCTAGCTTCAGAAGTAAAAGTTGAATCTGACAAGAAATTAAATATTATAGAACAAAGAATCACTCAATTTGGTTTAAAAATATAAAATATATACCTAAAATATAGATGATCCATAAAACGGCTAAATTTCTAAAATTAAATAATGTTTAAAATTAAGCCCACATTCACCTTAAATACTAAATTGATGCAAATTAGCTCATATTAATTAATTGGAAGTCATTTAATCATCAAAAAATAGTTGAAAAGTAATTAAAATATTAACTCTATCAATTCCCCCACACATAGCTCTTAGACTCTGGGACAAGTTAGCATCAATATCAAATCAAATCAAATTCAAAACACAAGCTCATAAGATCCACCACATTAATACCAATTAACAAAATATTGCATGCCTCATTAAAAACCATTATTTAAATTTATCAATCTAGAAAATTTGATATATTTATTCTTCATTTCTCCTCCCACGCACACAAGACACCTACCTGACTAGAATTTTCTCTAATCTCAGAAATGTTAATTTTGAACAAATATTTTGTCTTCCAAACCAATGTAGGAATCACTATAGAATTGATAATTTCCTACGTATCCACCTAATGTGAGTCAAGGACACATGTTTATCATTAGTAATTTTTATGTTTTTTATATGGCTTCCAGTTGGTAGGATTTAGATTGTAAAAATTTTATATCCAAATTATGAGGGATTACCTCTTTTGAACTAAAAGTGTAAGATTATAATTTTCACTCAAGAAAGACATCTTCATCACTCCACTTTATAGAAAACAATCTCCATAATCCCAAGAAATTAAGGAATGTTCATGACATTAATTATTTTAGTAGAAAAAATTTCAATCTTCTCAAATATAATTTTTATGAAAGCTCTAAAAAGGCACAACTTTCTTTCTCCCTTGGAATTTCTATAAAAGAACAATTTCTCTTATCATGAAATCGCCAAAAAAGTTATAGAATTCAACAAAATTATTTTTTTCAGAATTAAAATATTTTCTTCCACAATTTATTTTCCTCCCAAAGTGGCACCAAATGTGGTATCACAACACAAGTCAGGTCTCCCATACTTAAGTTCGACTAGATCATGCAGTTTTAGTTAAAGAGCAAGTTCGATAGTGAAAATTGGCTTTTAATGTGGCAAACCTAAGAGGATATTCATGGATTATAAGGGATACAAGGAATAAATGTACAATTTGTGATATAATGAAAATTATTCCCTTGAAAAGGGGTCTTTAAAACCAAAAAAAAATCCTCAATCATTTAAAACACAAGTACTTCAAACCCTCTAATTTTGACAACAATAAATAAAATTCTCGCAAAATAAATCATGGTTTTGTTCTCTCAATAAGTGAGGTGAATGAAAATAATTTGAAAAAAATTGTTCATAAGCCTCATGGGAATTTGATTTAAATTATAAAGTCAGTGAGATCTGTCATGGGATTCAAAAATCAACGTACTTTTCATGAAATTTTCAAAGTTTTGAACATTACATAAAGTCAATTTCATCATTTATTTAAGCTTAGTTTCATGGAATAAATTGTTTCACTCAATAACAAGGGTGTTAAATAAGAAAGGATAATAATTTCAACTCATAATTTTTAAAATAATGACAAAATTTGTGAAATAAACACACAACCATTTGAAAAACACACCTTTTTTTATTTGAAAAACAAATAGTAAATGAAAATCCAAAATACAAAAGGTTCTCTCCACCACATTTAAATGTTTCAGTGTCATCGATGCATTCAATTGGATTTGACATGTAAGTATATTTGAAATTGTATCACATCAAGCAATAAAGTGTAAAAGGGAGGTATGACCTGATGACTGTTATTTATAAACACTACTAAAAACTGGCATTTAATAACTCCAGAATTTATCGACGCTAGAAAGAAGTGCATGTAAATGGAATCTTTATTAGTGATATAGAAACACTGATAAATTTCACATATTATTAGTGCTGGTAAAGGGTACCCTTTATCATCACTATATTTGTAGTCCTCATAAAGGAGTCCTTTTATCATCACTTTTTTAGCACTAATAACAGTCTGAATAAATAAAATGAAATCATGAAATAAATACAAAATAAATATGAGTATATTAAAAAAATAAAATATTATTAATTATATAATTATTTATAAAAATGAATAAATTGATTATACTATATATTAATTATAAATATTAATAAATATAACATATTAAATATATATATACAAAAAATGAAAATTAAACAAATTAAAATTATAAATAAGTAAATTGAGAAAAATATTAAACATTTTATTAATTAGATGATTATAAATAATGTTAATAAATATTATATATTATATTTATAGATTTATATATTAATGTATATGAATATGATTTATATATTACAAAATTTATGCACTTTGTATAAAGTAGTCATATATTTATTAAATAATGATTTATAATTAAAAATTAATATGAATTTAAAATACTAAGTAATTGCATTGAGAAATGGACATATAATTGAATGTCATTTTATTTTTTAATTTAAGATAGATAAAACTTTTATTATATTGATTTCGCATATACGTAATTAATAACTTTTTATATACAATTTACACACACACAACTTATCAATTTTTTTCAATATTATTAAAGGGCGCTTATTTTAAATTTATTCAATTTCACTGTTTTTTAACAAGCATGAATATAATATTAGATATACAATAATAATTTTAAAAACAAATTGTTAAAAAAATTATAAAAAAATATATTTAAAAATGTACATACTATATTTATAAAATTATATTTTTATATTTTTAAATAAATGAATATTTCATTTAAAATAATTTATATAACGATAAATAAATAATTATTTTTTAAATAAATAACTATTAAATTAATAATAAATTTTGTTAAATACTAAATATATTTACTATATTTGTATTTATATATATTTATTAAATATATATATATAATTATAAAAATATATATAATGACATAAATATTTTTTCTTAAAAATATGTATATAATTACAAATAAATAACTATATATTTAAAGAATTAGAAAATTATAATAAAAATATTTAAATATGGAATATATTTACTATATTTATATTTATTTTTATTTATTAAGTATATATATATTTACAAAAGTAAATAATTTGTAATTATAATTATAAATCATTTATCATGGCTTAAGTAATGAGCATTGATATAAATAATCTTTGTCATCACTTTCTTTAGCACTGATAATGATAAGGCCATATCAGCACTAAAAAAGCACAGATAATAGTCATTTTATTGGGCACTAAAAATTTACCGTTGATAAAGACCTACCTTTATCAGAACTAAAAACCCTGATAAATAGGCCTTTTATTAGTCCATAAATAATAAGCGTTGATAACATGACTCTTTATCAATGCTTTTTTAAAATCTAGGATAAAGTGTCCTGATCTATTTTAAAAAACCTACCCTATTGTGAACCCATCACGATATCAGAAGCTTTCGGTGGAAGACATCCATGTTTTCCTCTCCTCCTTAGTGAATCAAATATCAAATCACACAAACCAACTCGAGTCCCACATACCCAATACCTCCAATTGAATGAACATCGTCTGGTATCCAGTGTTCAGTTGTAGTTAGGGTTTTCTAAGAAAACATTGAGATCTAGATCTGAGGGTCTCCAATTTTCTTCAACATAGAGAGGTAGGCCTATATTTTCTTATGTAGGTTCCAATTCTCATTCTGTATTTTTCGTTTGGAGATCTAGATACAAGGGTTTTCGAATTTTCTTTTGTAGGTTCCAATTTTCTTTCTCTATTAGTGATCTAGTTTTTGTATTTTTTTTATTTTTTTTATGATATGTGTTTTTCTTGAATATTCTTTTGAATATTCATATTTGGTATTTTTAAATTGTTGTTTTGCATCAATTTTCTTTTATGTTCTCATTTATACCCCATTTTTCTATGCAATCTTAATTTTAACGTTGTTTTGAAATCTTGGTAAATCACCTATGGTCTGCAGATAAACCAATTAAATAAATATTTATTACAATGTATAGACAATGTATGTTATGCTTATAAAACCTTAAACAAATGATATAATTGATTTATCAAAAAAATTAGTTTGATAATGGTGTGAAGTAGCTATATATTCTGATTTTATGCAATTCATGTAAGAGAATTTATTTATTTAAATTCTGTATTAATATACTGGTTTAAGATTTTTTCCTTAAAAATTTATTGTCTCATAATTATGTTGTTTCTATTTTATGAGAAATATTAGTAAGGGTGATTGCATATTTGATTATTTTCAATGGATCTATATTTTCAAAATTAGTAGGGTGATGTATTTATTTTACTATGCTGTGATATTCTGATGTACGAGTTACATATATTATTATCAATTTAGTTTTCCTTTATAAATATATATATATATATATATATATATATATCCTTCTATCTATTTATTTGTTTTTTGAGAACATATAAAGTAAGGGTACTTTTATAATAATTTATTCACAAATTATGGTTCTGGATTTCCAAATTAAGAAGGGATTATATTTTTTTCATTAAACATTATTTTTAAATAATCATTTGTTTTGAAATTATGTGTATTATAAATTTCATGATATATATATATTTAAATTTATATGGGATATACATTGCAAGGGTTGGTGTGTTTTTCTCATTTTTAGATATATTGTTGATATTTATTATTTCATTATGCCAACATATTTATGGACCCCCTAGAATCTCATGGATGGGTCAATGTCCATTAGATGGCCTCCCTAGAATCCTTAGGTTTCTACATCAATTGTTATGATAAATAGAATGTAAGTTTTAAAATTCTATATATTAGAAATTGTTTTTCTGTAGTCATTTTTTTAGGTCTACATGTATTGGTTCCAACCATATGAATCTCTAATTACTATACGTGTATATGAAATAAATCTTTATTTATTAATTTTTTTTATCAATACAGTTTTATGTCTTCAAGTTGATTGAATGAGAGTTTATTATTCTTGTTTATCATATTTGGTTTTCTTGTTACTCATTAATTATCTATAATATGTTTTCATTTGTTTACAAGATTTAATAAATAATTAATGATTCATTTTAATAGAGGTATTACTAGTCTTAGTTAGAGTTTTTAAAGTATTAAAATTCATATTTTTCCAGTAAATATAGAATTCATAGAGGTTCCAGAGATTCATATATCATAAAATGTCCCCACATAGACCCCTTTAATCACATAAAATAACTTTATGCCCCCAAAATCACACCATCAAAAGGATAAGATTTAATAACTAGTTCTAATGGTGTAATTCTCACAAATTGGTGATATTTACCATTTTAGAGAATTGAATGAAGTATAATTCTCATCCTCATCAACTTCATCTTCTGAATAGTTATTATTGATTTTTTTTCCTTGAGACTCATCCCCCATCACTTTTATGTTTCTTGTACTACTCTGAGTAATAGTAATTCCATGGATGACTACTGCTTAGAATATTTCAACTATCATAGGTTCATTTTCATAAGAGATGGTGGATGTGGGTCAAAAAAAATTAAACTATAAATATTTGGTATATATGCTAATGAGGATGATTGTTGTCTATAAAATTATCCTTTGAATGAAATCATAAGATTACTCTGACCATAGTGGAGAGGTTATCCTCATCCTCCTCACTCATTGATTGATTATTCAGAGAGATATTTTTGCCTTTTTTATCATTATTCATGTTTTTCCATTTTCATATCCCAATGGTCAAAAATGGTTTCACGGTAAAATAATTATCCATATAATTAATTTATTGTTTCATACTTATGTTTAATTTATTTTGTTATAGTATTACTCATATAATTATTATTTTCTTGACAAAGTGGATTATTTTCTTCTAGCCGACAACTAAGATAATGAAAACACATAAATCTTTGAAGAATGCATACAACCATTAAGAAAAGGTGAATTCCTAATAATTATTTAATTAAATTTCTCATCATTTTATCTACTATTTGTATGTTAATTTATTTATTGTTTTTATATAATACTTATTTTTTCATATATCATTTGGAAAGTAATATTTTTCTTTCAACAATCAAGAATATGCCAAAAAAGAGATAAAATGATTCTTTCTAACAATGATATCACGCTTTCTATTTATATTGCCTTTTTTGTCAAACTGCCGACACTGTATATTGATTTGATATTATTAGCCAATAAAATTTTATCATTGTAAAAATCATCCACTCTTATGACATTCAACAATGAGAAAAAGTTTTTTTTCTAAGAACATCGAGTCAATTTTCAGTGTTGGAAGTTAGACATATAAAGAAAATGCAAGCATAGTAACATAGGTATTTAGGATTATTTTGAGACTTTAGGATGTGTAGGAATCAGTCACACCTCAATCTGGAACATGGTAAGACTGGTATGACTCTAAGTGCTTATTTTTATTAAATTGACATTAATTTTAGTAGAAAAAACTAGAATACTCAAAAATTGGGAAAAATATTCTTATTGTTTTGAAATTTTAAATAAATGATCCATAAGTCATTTGAGATGTGTATGAATCAATTGCACCTCAATTCAATTCATGGTGTGAACGTTATGACTCAATGTGTTTATTATTAGTTTATAATTGACAGTTTAGTTCAAAAAAATGTCACTCTCTGAAAATAAAGAAAATGTTCTTGGATTTTTTTTATACAGTAATATAACAATTCATATGTCATCTGTGACATGTAGGAATCTGTCTGAAGTCAAACTGATATATGATGTGTTTAGTATAGGTCAAAGTGAATGTTTCCAATTTAAAAAGACATTTTAGTAAAAAAAAGTGACATAATCCAAACCAAGAAAAAATAGTATTATTTTGATAGACTAGGGAAGCAATAAATAAGTCATTTGAGACATGTATGAATCATACTTAACTTAATCTGGTGCACAGTGTGACCAGTATGACTCCAAGTGCTTCTTTTAATTAAAAAGTGACATCAATTTTAATAAAAAGGAAAACTGAACTACTCAAAACTAATAAAATACATTAATATTGTTTGGAAACATTAAATAAACTATCCAAATGTCATTTTTGAAAAGTATGAAGAAGACACACCTCAATCTGATGTACGGCGTGCCTGATATGACTCAATGTGTCTGTAATCAATTTAAAATCGACAGTTTAGTTCAACAAATAAAACTCACTGAAAACTGAGAAAATGTCCACAGATTTTATAAATAATATAATAGATCAATTCATATGTAATTTCTAACGTGTATCCATTTTTTCATTAAAAAACGTCACACGATGTGATCGTTATGTTTCAAAGTGCATGTTTCTAGTTTAAAATGACATTTTAGTAAAAAAGGTAAGTGACGTACTGAAAACAGAGTCAACACATTCAAAATATTTTGATAATTTATGAAAATGATCCAAAATTCATTTGGGATGTTTAATAATTATCCTCACCTAAATATAACAAATTGTGTGACCGATATGACTCAAAGTGTGTCTTTCTATTTTAAATTGACATTTACTTTATTAAAAAGGACAACTCACCTACCTAAAACCGATAAAATGCATTCGTATTGTCTTGATAATTTAGAAAAATTATCCAAAACTCATTTTTGATCTATAAGAATCAGTCTCGCCATAATCTGATACACAGTGTGTCCAATATCATTTTCAAAATCATCATATTTGTTCAAAAAGTGTAACTCAATAAAAACCATGAAAACACACACATATTGTCTTTAAAATTTAGGAAAATGATTAATAAGTCATTTCTAATGTGTAAAAATTTGTATCATTCCAAACTGACGCATGATATGACTGGTATGAGTTAAATTTCTTGTTTCTAGTTTAAAATGACATTTTAGTAAAAAAGACATGTGACGTATTCAAAACTAAGAAAACACATTTGTATCATTTGATACTTTAATAAAATGACCCATTTTTCATTTGAGACATGTAAGAATCCTCTTCACTTCAATCTGAATCATGTTGTGACCGGTATAATGCCAAGTTCATTTTTTCAATATATAAGTATCGTTTTAAATTAAAATGTGCATCACATTGCAAAAATCGAGAAAATAAGACAATATTTATTTCTCTTTATTTAAATTCTATATTCATACTTTATTTTCTATAATTTTACATACTCACACCAATGTTTTTTATATAATTATTATTATTTAGTTTTAATTTTGTGAAAAAAAATCACGAATGATATTTAGATAATCTAGAACTAATAAATTATAATTAGTAGACTTTCCTCAATGATAAGTGTAAAAAACTTTATCATGGAAGCAACATTGAAAAATGAAATATTAGATAGATTTTTAATTCTAACATAATGATTTATTTTTCTACACCTTTTTTATATTATATATACACTATTTATATACCCACATTCTCTACAAGGATTAACAACTTCAAAATGAGTTTTCTAGATTATTAAATTATTCTGAATAATTTCCATATCAATTTAATATTTAAAATTAAAATATAAAACGTTTCGCTTACAAAAACTCATCAACTCACCCTTGTAAGGTTTCTTAATAAAATATTATATAAATAATCCAACCATTTTATTTTTAATAAATTTATTTAGAATATTATTTTAAATTCAAGGAATGATGAAAATAAAAATTAACATCTTTCTATGGTTATTATATTAATATGTTTCAAGTGGGTATTCATTTCCCACTATAATTAACCTAAACTATATATCTATTGGAAAAAACTATGGGTGGTTTCTAGAAGAAAACTAATAAAATTCAAAATCATGTATGGAGTTCCTCCAAATAACACATTATTTTTAGCCTTTAATTAAGATTCCTTAGTCAATCAACCCCATTCTGATGGGGGATATGTCTTCCTAACCTGGAACGACCATATATTAGATGGTCCACTACTATTTGGTGTGAGCACTTATATTTTTTCATTCATGTCCTTTTTATAGTATCCAAAAAACTAAAATTCCCCATTCTTCTCTTGGATATTCGTAAGCCAGTTGAAATGAAAAACATATTCAACACCCATTTTTATAATAAGAATTTTTGAAATTATATAGGGATGGTGGTAATGAGATATGGGTATCCATTTCAAGCGTATCATGATATTTAAAACCTCAGTCCATTTTATTCATGGCCTATTCTTCTTCGTAGTTTATTTGATCATCATCTTCTATGTGTATCTCACTGCACTACAATAATGAGAATTTGGGGTTACCTCATATTCAATCCATCATAGTGAAAAATAGATATCTAAAATTACCACATATACTAAAAATATTTTTCAGTTGATCTATTCACTAGAGAATGTCCATATTAGAAAAAAAATTAGTGTCATGCAATGAAATACTAAAAGTTAGTGTAAATAATTATAATCCTAAAAAATAACCAATAAATATTACCATCTTGAGAAAATAATTAATTATAGGAAAATATAAAAATAAAACATGTGTTTTGTCATTTTCATATATTTTTTTATATTTTTTATTTTGTTTTTTCGGAAAAAAACATGTAAAAATAATGGATTATCCCTAAAGAATGTTCCAAAAAGTGCTTAATAGAAATTTTTATTTCACACTATACAATTATAAGGTCAATGAAACACAATAAACATTACATACCATGTAATTTCTCCACTAGGATATGTTTATGGATAAATGTGTAACATATTGATTGTTTAATGAGAAACTAGTAAACTGAGAGTGATGTGAATGTGTATATCATGTCAATACCATAAAATATATTTTTTATAGTACATAGGACACTTACTTACCTAAAATTTAATATTGGGACACTTAATTCCACTTAAGTGTCTTTTTTTAAGGAAAATGAAAAATCATTAATCACTACAAAAAATCACATGTAGTTCATGACCGTAAAATGAGAAACAACCATTACATTACTTGTATTTTCCAATTGGGAAAACCAAATGATATCTTCTTAAATTCATAGGTCTCTATATGGATTCATTTCAATCCCTAATCATGAGAATAATGTATTATGGTTCGGCAGTGTCATGTGTTTCCACTATATCAAGAATTAAGGATTATAGTGTGTGTTATAAACCTAGACATATATTGTTTGTCAAGATGCACCTACCTACCTATTTTTTCCAATGGACACTACAATAATACTTAATATGTGGTGGCTACTCATGTGTGGTAAACATTTTACCTAATTCAAAATCTTCTTTATAACTTATCACATTCCGTAATTTAATCCCTAATATCTATTGGGATATAAATGGATTTTTTACACTATACCTGATAAAGAAAAACCTCATGAATTGAAAAAATATAAGCAAGATATTAGAACACAATAGTTTTTCAAGGTTTAGACCTAATTTGACAACCCTACTGATGGTCTTGTTCAAATCCTACTATGGAATTGATTCTCAATTAATATTTGAATCACCAAATATAGTGAGTGGCTAGGGATTATTTATAAACTATACTCAAACAATATTACACATGTGTCATTATCTATATAAAAAATGTGAACTATTCTTCTAATATAAATTCTTTATACTCTTACCCCATGATTACATCAACATATTCTTCTGCTTAACATAGATCCTCACTATGTATTTGGTGAAACTTCACCAACAATATCAAAACTTCTGCCACAACATAGTTTGGATGTTGATGCCTTAATATAAACAAGAAAAACACATGAAACCTGCTATCTGATACTATAAAACATTTACTTATTCAGAATATGTAGCTAAACACTCACCTTAAATATTCTTCTTGTAAAATCATCGAAGTATGATTCATAGAATATTGAAATATCAAAACTCACTCAAAATCATCTTGCGGAACTCCTTCTTTTTTATTCCAATTTTAGACCCAGTTGGTTTCACAGGATCAGTTATATTATTCTTCCTTAATAAAAGTTACAAAAACTCTTCTTATTTCTCCTCCATCAAGAGATTATCAATTCTCTTGGATTTTACTTCTTTTTATTAGATCACTATGTTCACTCATCATTCTCCCTACTTTTACTATATAATCTATTACTTCTATTTCTATTATGTAATTCATGATCTTCTTATCCTCTCATGTGCATGGGAGGCAATATTAATTTATACTTTAATGTTCAATATCCAGAAATGGAATTTATATAGAAAAGTAGCCTCTATCTCAAAAGAAGTATTATAAAATAACTAGTTTTAGATTCCAATTATCCCTTGTATTTATTTATTTAATTAAAACTATATTCTATAAATACCTTTAATTAATATGCCTCTTGTTTTTTAAAATCAACCAAATATATGTTTTCTTTTGTTCTACAGCTGGCTCACGACTTATTGTTTCTCAAGACTCTCTATTGTCAAATCTATGCTTCAATATCCATAGTTATATGAAATTTATTCAACGCACATATCTGGAGGCTTTCTACTCAGACTTATATAATGAAATCATAGCATGAATTTTGTATAGAACTCAGGTTGATTCTGTACTCAACAATATCAACCCAGCACTCATCATTCATTATTATTCTTTACCATATTACTTCATAAATGAAATATGATCTAACGAATGGGTTGATCCTTTATGATGTTAATTTTTAATATTTTTAAAAACCAAATAAATTGGTTTTAGTATAGTTGATGATGAACACATTCTTCATGATGTCATATTTATCAATCTTAGCTCAGATATTAGTAGCAAATAATTTTATTTCTTAAGATACATTTGATTTATGATACTATTGTCCTTAAATATCACAAAAAGAATCATCCCATTTTAATTCTTTGGAAGCTCGAAATTATAAAAACTTTATTTTTAACAAATATATTTTCCTTACAGGATTGATAGGATATTTTCCTTTTCCTCAAAAAGAAGTGTATTTAAAAAATATTATATAATAAATCTTCATATGTGTAGTACCAAATTTAATAATTCACATGTAAATTGTACCAAGTATATGAACATTCTCTCTAAAATTATTTAAGGGATCAATGAATACCATAATGTATTACACAGGCTCAAATGTATTATAGCTACAAAAAATGACTTATAAACTTCTCAAATCTTCTACGTAGCCAATAAATATCTTACTCCCTATTGGAATTTCATTCACCATATAACTTTCCATTGTGAAATTCTATGAAACTGAAATTTTATATGAGAAATAGAAAATATCAATCAATCAACTCATGTAATATAATTAACATACGTGTATGATAAATCTCTTACACACAACACATATCTCATCTAAATATATCAAATTAATTTTCCATTTTTATATCTCAAAAATATACATCATATTGAAAAACATATCTTACATGTAGGAAATATAACATATGAACTAGGTAGAATTTGTTATGTAAAGATCAAATTTATTACACATAGGGTAAATTACTTCTCCATTCAACCAATTTTCATCATGGGAATACTAATTCCGTATATTCATCATATAGAATTTGAACCTCTTAAAATAATCTCTATGACATATCAACCATCTCAAATCAAATCAAAATAACTCAAAATAATTGTGGTACTTATTAGAATAATTCCCAACCCATTATAGCTTGTTCTGAATGCCTGTAAAATATTAAATAATCAAGATAAGGTATTTCCATGAACTACTCTTACTTATCTACTCTAGATTCACTCCACCCTTTATAAAAATATAATCTAATAAATATTCAACACTTAACATAACAACTGAAATATTATACATTCAATGGATGGATGCCCCAACTTCATCTAGCTCTTCCTATAGGATTTGAACCTATTGCATCCATTCTAATTAAAAATAGTAAAGTTTTCATATTCTATTTTAGCAGCCATATCATCCTTCAAATCCTCATTTCTTGTAAACAATAGTAGACAAGACGTATCCACCTTTAGTCCTTTCTATTTACTTGAGGACCAACACCCAAATAATTTGATGTGTTAATTAAATTAATCAGCCCAACCAGTTATCCTAAAGACCTTTGTTCTTCTCTTTTACCATGTAAACACAATAAATAAATCTTTCTCTTAGTACATGGATGGATACTCTCTCTTTCACTCAAGGCATATCATTTATATTCATTACAATAAAAAATCATAATTGAAAAAAAAATACTACCGAAAACCTTTAGGAACTTCAATCTCCCCTTTGTGTTTATTTTAAATTTCAAATAATCTCCATTATTCAATGTAATTATTATTCCCCAAATTAAAATTAAATTAAAAAGGGAACTTTCTGCTTCCCATAATTGACATAGATGGTAAAATAATTTTTTTCCTTCCCTACATTTATGATATTATGGGAAATTTATTCTCATTGCCACAAAACATTTTTAATTTTTAGAAACTCATCTTCTCTCCCATTTGATTCCATCTATTTTCTATGTTCTTAAATATTTCCATGATAGAATATTTCTACCACATTTCCTTAGAAATGTGTCATATACCAACCATCGATAATTATTTTTTGGTTATCCTGGAATAGAAAAAAATAGTGGTTTATTTAGTCAACAAGGTTTTCGATTTACTCACTTCATTGTGGTACCAACTCAATATTTTACTATATAAGGTATTATCAAATAGATTTAAAAAAGATATTGAAATACATGCACTCACATGGGAACACACCATAAACAACATTCAAGTGCATGGTATATGACCCACATTTAGGTTAGATAGGCTTAATACTCTTCTTCTTTCTCACTACATATTGCAACAAATCCTCATAGTTCTTCTTCTTTGAGAGCTTCATAGATTTGTCTTCTTGAAATTAGTTTTTTCAATGGAACTACAATCTATTATATTCATCTCTTATACTACATTAGTGACTCATTCCTAATTTTATATTTCATCCTCCTTAATATTATCTTATTCTCTCATGCATGGGAGGCTATATTAATTACTTATTTCAGTTTCAATATACATAAATGGAATTCACCTAAACAAAACAGTTTATTTCCCAAAATAAGTATTATAAAATAACCATTTGTGGAATCCCTTGATTTTCATTATACACTTTTATTAACTCAAACAATATTCCACATATACTCTTAGTTAATAAACGTATTATACTTCAATCATGAAAAAATATATGTTTTATTTTTTTTACTACTAGATTGGGTCTACTTATTCCTTAAGACACTCTTATTATAAATAATTAATTTAATATAAAATTTTGTATGATATTATTACAACACAAATATCTTGTAATGGGGAACTCATTCTTGTTATATGAGTTCATAACAATAATTTGATTCAAAATTCTATTTAAGTCTATACATAGTTGTAATACCTCAGAACCCTTATTTATTACTTATTATCAACCAAGTTACTTCATCAATGGCCTATTATTTAATAAACATGTCATGAATAAAGGAATTTTCAATTAAATTATTCTTGAAAAATAGATAAATTCATTTCATCACATTTGACATTATAGACATTATTCATTCATTGACCTTATTCATTATTGGATGAAAAACTATAAATTCATATTTTTCTTCCTTGAATCACATTCAATTTGACATGTTTTTATCTTTGAATATCGAACTTGGAATCATCCCATTTTAATTCATCAAAATATCTTAATTCTAAAATTCCTATTTCTAAAAAATCAAAATACTCTATAGATTTTGTTGGATATTTTTCATTTCCTTAATACCCTGTTGAATGCCACAAATTTCATTTAATGAAACTTCATATGTGTTGGGCCAAATTTACTAATTCATGAGAAAATTCTCTTACAAATGGGAATATTCCCTCTAAGATGTCATTTGGAATAGTATTTTCCAAAATATATTAAACACAAATATTTTACACCAACTCAAACGTTTTACAACCATATAGAATATCTTATGGCCTTCCCAAATAACTTATCCGGTTGATAAGCCTCTTACGTTTTTCTAAAATTTCATACACTGTAAGAATTTACTCTATAAAATTTTATCAAAATTAAATTTAATATGAGAAAAGGAAATATCATATGGGTGGATAATATAATTCAACATACGTATTTATATGATAAATCACCAATTCATTAAAAAAATATCATCTTGGTATATTAGATCAATTTTTCCTTTTTTTAGTTTAAAAAATATACTATGCATAGAAGAAATTATTTTATGCATTATGTAATTGGATTATGTTCTAGCTAGAATTTAATCCATGTGGATGAAATTTATTATGCGTAGGATAAATTATTTTTTATTTATAAATTTTTTTGCATCATTATATTGGTTCACTCATAAGTAATTAAACCTAGTTGGCCACACAACCTCAAGTGAGACTCCCTATAAACCATAGACTTCCTACTAGAAGATAAAATCTATAATGTTTTGGTGGGAGGACTATAACATCATGATCATATTTGGGAAAAGTGGTGTGAAATAAAAATAAGTATTGAAATCCATATAATAAATAAATTTTTGAAACATGTATCATACTGATAAAATAAATAAGCAGGAACATAGTCAATATCATGTAGAAAATGATGTGCATGTCATGTGATATATAAAAAGGGATATACATGGGATACAGAGGTATGGGAATATACAATATTCTATACAAAAATTTCAAAAAGGGAAAAATAAATTTAATCTATAACAACTATAATAAGCTCAATCCTCTGTTCCCATACTCCATCCTAATTAGACCATCAAGTATCCAAACCCAAAGGCTTCCCGTTGTCCCTACCTGCATCCATAAGTTTTGTTCAGATACCAACTAGTGTCCCAAATAAGGTGTGAGATATACTTAGTAGGCCACCACCTATGGTTCCTAGTAGATCCATCCAGTGCATATAAAATGAGCAGTCATCATGTATAATAATGTAAGTGGGAATATAAATTCTAAACGTATCATCCCTAGTTCTTAAAGGACACCATACAAACACTAACTTCTTCGGCCTAATGCTGGATATCTCTGAACATGAGTTAATATGTGTATTTATATATTCTTTATAAACATACTAAGATTTATTTCCATATATATATATATATAATAATACTATTCAGGACCTGAGGCGTAACTTATGGGTCCATGGATATTAGTATGAGTATCATAGAATTTCATTGAATGTCATGCTCGAGTGTCATAATTCATATGGGTTTCCATTCCCATGTATCACAAAATGGGATTCCATGCTTAGTTATTTCATTTAATTATGGACTCCAACCCCATATATCACATTTCATTTGGTACACAATTCCTAGTTATCACATATACATGGGACTCCATTCCCATATATCACATTTACATGGGACTCAATTACCATATATCACATTCCATATGGGATTTCATCCTTGTATATCACAAATTAATGGGATTTCATTCCCTAGAATCATATGTATGTGGGTATCCATGCCTGAGTGTCACATGTATATGGGATTCCTTGAAAGAGTATCATAAATATATAGGATGTCAAGCCCATAAATAACATTTATTAAATAAGGTCTACTCAAACTTTAATACAATATGAAGGATAATTTCTAAATTCATAAAACACACCATTTTACTAAGAGAAATATCCCTTATTCAAAATATAGTCACATGAAGTGGTCATACCACTCAATTTATTTTAATTCAAGGGAGTCTTTTAATTTAGGCATCCATCCATGACCAAAGAGAAGGTGGTTTGTTCATATGAACATTTAATAATTCAAGTTAATTGAAAACGTACATCCTATGGGATAACACTTGTCGAGGTGGGGGCCCCCAACAATAAAAAAGTGTATATTGGGCATTTCTAACAATGGTAATAAATTATATAAAGGAAAATTATAATTTTAAAGAAATATATATAAATTAAAGTGTGTAGCATGATGATGCATGTTATAAAACAACTCTGCATCAAGGTTAAAGTACTATACCACTTAACATAGGCTGGTAGATGAACCCTAATCTATTTTTAGCTTCATATTTGATATAGAATGGGAGAAATCGGAAAAATAGACAAATTCCATAAAAATATGGAATAATTACCCACACAAAAAACAACACTAAAGATGGTGACGTAAATAAATAAAGGAATGTACTAGATTGAATATTTTATCAATATTAATCCACCATTAAATAAGTCGATAAAATCATATCATGGATGAATAAGAAGGATCGAAGCCTAAGGAAAGGGAAAGAAGGAACATCCCCCCTGGTTGGATGCTAGAGAATATAAAGGGGGAATAAAAATTTTAATTTTTTAATGTGAAAAGTGTATAATTGCCTTTTTACCAATTTTTTAATGGGTCGCATGGTTTTTCATCATGGTTTCCCTGACTATGATCCTAAAAATTTAGTTATATTAGTTATGTGGCACTGTGGGTGTGGATATGGTCCTATAGTTTGGGAAAACCATGTGGTCCCATCCATCCACTGAAATCTCCACACATTAGCACAGCTTGAGGTGAAAATTTATAACTTATTTTGTTCCCCTTTGAAGATTAATATAGAACCTTCATGGTTGAGTCTCACAGTTAGCAATAATCATATGAAAACCATGCACCTTGGTATTCCTTTTAAAAATTTGGAGCATCGGGTTCTGAATGAGCAACATACGCTCCTTAACTAGTCATTAGACTCTCAAAAACACTACATGAATAAAATTATTGGTTTTGAACAATAAATTATGAATCCATGACTATTCAAAAAAGTAGGGATGTTATAAACTCCCATACTTAATAAAATTCATCCTTGAGTTTCCTTTTAATGTGGTAAAGCATCATCCATGAAAAGTTCCATCAACTGAGCACATGCATCAACTTCTCTCTCCTAGGTTTTATCCCATACACAGCTATCCTAACATTCCACCCATATCAAAGAATCTATCCTTCCTTATAGATCCTTAAATATCCTAACAAAAAAAATATTTTTCTACTTAAAGGGTGAATCTAACTCTATATAAATATCCTTTAAATAAAATTATTGAGATTGTTTGTAATAATAATGGTGAATCTAAAACAATATAATTCATCGGTCATGGTTTGGTACGGATGAGGTAAATCCAACTAATTAGAGAATGGATCGTATCTCTCCATGATCTCAACGTGCCTGACATAATGATGTGACAGATTTCCCTATCCATGAATCCATCTATGACTCAAACTAGGAGAAAATTATAGAATGACCCAATGTCCCACCTCAAAAACTAGATGCTGGTGTCAATAATCTATATAAGTCTTCCTCCATAACTTAGTTGTTTACATATGCCTCTGAATAAGATGCACCTAATATTTGGTCTACTAAACGAGATGAGGTCCTAGTAACACTACATCGTATACCTCTAACCAGAACAATGATGAATGGAATGACATACTATACTAGGACTCATAAGGATCCACCAAAACAATTTCTTAAAATCTATTATTGTAGGAAAAAGCAAAGAGTTGTAGGTGTTTTTAAAATGAAACAACAAAATTAAAGATTCATTCGTGGTAAGTGTCCTCTAAAACTCTTATTGCATGCTCATACTGACCGTCAGTATGATGGTGGAATTCCATAATTAGAAGCACATGTGAACTTGGTGCCTTCTACAACTCCAACTATAATTACGATGAAAACAAAGAATCTCTCTCAGATATGGTATAATAGGGAACATTTTGAAGGTGTAAAATCTCTTGAATTTAAATCCTTCTAAGATCATCTATTAAAAAGTTGTCCTTGATTGGTAGAAAGTTTATAACCATAGTCATCCTATAAAAGATCACCCATACCATATCACTGCCTCAAGGGGATCTCAGTGATACTGTTGCAAAATCCATAGGGATTTCATCCTATTTTCATTCTTGAATAGGAAAATGGTTGTATAAGTCTAGTAGGCCATTGGTTTTCTACCATCACCTTCTCACATGGGGAACACTATGTGATGAATCCTACAATATTCTTCTTCATACCTGGACACCAATACAGATGGCGTACATCTCAATAGATCTTGGTATGCCCAGGGTGCACTACCCGAACAATGGAATGGGATTCCCACATCAATTATTCCAATATTTCTAGAGGAACCAAAATATTTCCATGATTGTGCATGATCTCATCCATATTGATAATCCAACAATGTAGTGGGTCCTTACCCAATATGCTCCCCTAATGGACTAGACCCTTGGGATCTGAAATAGGTCTCATCCTTACCCATTCAATAATGGAGGATTTTATTTCCAAAGATATAAGGATCTGTTTCATATGATTCCCATGGACCACTATGTTTGTCTTTGATAATAGTTACATCAACATCCTCTCACAGAAGGGCTCATACAATGAATTTTTATGAGTATTCTAGATTAGTTCATTAATAATAAAAATTCAATTCCCGTGATTATATTGATGCTCAAAATCAATGAACTAGAGGTATTCAACCCACCTCCACATCTTGATATTCAAATCACTATATGTGGAAATGTATTTAAGACTTTTTTGGTCTATGCAAATGATTAATGAATCTCCTAATAGATAATTCAACTAATATAAAAAGGCATGAACCACAGCATCCAACTCGAGGTCATGCATATTGTAATTATGATCATGAGGAATCATCTGGGGGACTTATATGCTAGAACGTAATCTCTCTACATCATAAATTTTCCAATCCCTATTATTGATGCAACATAATAAAATGGGTAGATTCTTATTTAATATATAATAATTAGGAATAGTTTTTAATTTATTCTTCCTTTAATTTCTCTAAAGGATGAATCCCTTGATTTATACCATAATGAAATCACACCCTTATTAGTCATTCATGTTAGTGGTTCTTTAAGGAATAATAATTCATGAATAAAATTCATGTAATATCTAGTCTATCCTATCAAACTCTGTACATAAAAGATGTTATTACGATATTACTAGGAAAAAAATATCTCTCACCATCTCTAGGTCATCTAATACTATTATTTATGAGATAATTTTATCCAAAAAGTGAACGTTATTGATCCATAAATTTCATTTGGTGATATCAACATAAAGCTAATACTCTCTTAGTGTATTATTCAGAATCCAAGATTTCTTGTTGGGTCATGTTGAATATGAGAAAACAACAAAATATAATCCATGAAGTCACCATGATATAATTTTCAAATTAAATACATCCATGACCAAGTCACCTTTCTCATCATTTTTTTAAATACTTACACTATTGTATTAGGTTTTTTTCAAAAATCACAAACCAAAAACACCCCTTTTTCCTAAGAAATAACTAATTTTATTGAACTCTTATTTGGAGACAACCTAGGATTACCACTAGTACTATATTTATTCTGGGAATTAATTATATTTTGAAACATCAAAAAAAGGTGAATTTTAATCCATAATCAGGATATCATTATCATCCCTAACATGAACCTCGGCTAGCCTTTTGAAAGTGTAATTCCTCATAATTACTCTCTCATATGGAAAATGAAATGAATCATCATAGTCTGTCACCCATGTCCCAAATGAAGCAATGAAATATTGGATCAATCCATTCCTATTTTATATTATAAGGTTCATATAACTAATTCTATATGTATACATTTAATAATTCTCCCTCTGTACATTTAAATTATTTTTATGGGTACTTTCCAAATCATAATGCCAACACAACGAACCATCATCCTTTGAGATATTCTTGTTTTGGAACGTTATTCTTTTCCGCTTCCTATAACTCTTTTTTACAGTGGTATATTATCCTCCTTACATATTTTATACATTACTAGTAGATATTTTAATCTTCTTATAATGAATTTCATCATTTAGGATCTGGTCTTGGATGACTGTAAACATCAAATCATCCTTTCCTAAAGAATTGCTCTCAAGGGTCACCGTTACATCCCAATATTCTAGGACTGACGTAAATAATAATAATTCACCTTTTAAATCTCTAAATTTCTTCTCTACTAACACCATCAATATTCAGATCACATAAAAGTAATTAATGTGATTAGTTAATAACATCCCTTCTAACATGTTGATTTGAAATAGTCTCCTTAATAAGGAGACCTTGTTAATATCCATTAGGTTTTCATACATGTCATTAAGAGAATTCATGATTTCCAATGTATTTTTATCCTCCAAGATGTTTAACACCGCATTCTAGGCCAGAAAACTAAAAAAACAACCCTAATGGATTATTTTTAGACTCTCCCATTATTCATCTATCATCGCATCCCTCTTGACACAAATCAATAAAATATCAACATACGTCTATATAATTCATTTATAGACTTGTGTTTTCTCTTGTATGTTTTTTCAATATTTCTAGGAATATTTATGGAGTCAGACACTGATTGGGTGTTGAATTCCAAGGGCCTGAGAGCCTAAATATTAATATAATTACTATATTATATCACACACATAGTTTTTATAGAAATTAGGTTTTACACCTGAGTGGATTTTTGAATTGGAAGTTTGATATTGTGGTTGAGTTCAAAATATAGATTTTACCCTTGGTGTGGCATAAGATTTGTTGGTGACAAGTCCCCAGTTGAGGGAGGGAATTAGTGGGCATGTTAATGACATATTAGTTTATTTAAAAATAAATAAACTAATTTATACCCCCTAGGTTCAAAATGAATAAGTAAGGGGTTAGGATTATCATATTCATGATGAATGAGTTGAGGTAGATCCGAGGGAGGGGTGTCATTGTCGGAAACAGTTTTTTATGATGATCATCATCAGATTGTAGTGAATAAATTCTAGGCATCGTATTGGACCCGACGCTTTAGCGTTTCTCCATGTGGTAGGTGATTTATGAAATTTACATATTGATCACAATTTAGGAATTTTTAAGAGGTTTTAGATCCCTATTATTATTTCTATAAGTCCCTTAGGCATATATATATATATATATGGGTTTTATGTTTAAATTCCAGGTTTTCGAGGGATTGTTGGGATATCAAGTTCAAAAATACCAATCACATGGAGTGTAGTAAAAGAGCACACACCATGTATTCTTCCTATTTGAGGAATTTCAACTTTGGGGACCAAACATCATGTACTTGGGGAACATTCCATGCAATGAGGCCAGATCATGCATCCAAGGACATGGGTAGACATGCTATGCCAGGAGACATTACTTAGTGGTGGTTTAAGGTTGCATACATGGGCATAGGCTCTTGTACACTCGAACAACCAAGGATACATGGTTGGGTTGATATAGTAGGAAAATTTCATATACCAAGGAAAAATTCCATGTAAGGAGAAAACATCATCAAATCCATGTGCAATCGTGGACACACCAATGGGATTGAAAAAGGTTACATGCCATGTGAAATTGGGTACACACCATGTATTCACCTTATTCATGATAAGTGCTGAGAGGGTAAATGGCCATGTGATAGTTTTAATAGAGACACCATGTAATATGATAACACATCTTGTACTCACATTATTGACTTCTCTTTCAATGATTTCTTTCTTCATGACCTATATTGATGCCCACGAGTAGCCTCTCTTGAGTAGTTTTTCACATAGTTTGCGATAGTGGCCAGGGTTTTGGAATTAGAGATATGATGAAAGGTGACTCTAGTAGGATACTTATTTCATAATCATATGGACCATTATCAGTTTTTTTCGGTCCATTGTTTTATTTCTATAATGGTACAATGTTTTATTATTTCCTCGGTATAGGATTGTGATGCCCTCTATAAGATGAATTTGGATAGAGACTGTGTATCATTGTAGGAGGCTAAGGTGGGATCCTCTAACATATCTTCTTCCATAGGTGGGGTATTTGGTATAATCAAGACCATTATCTAGAGGTCAGTAATACCATACCTATTAGGTTATCCAAGTAGGATTTTTGGTATCTTCATCTATATGATCCCCTACATAGAGGGTCATTTCTATAGGGTTTGTGGATTCATCATATATAAGATCCCCTACTAGGGTGATAGATCATTATTCTTTAATTGTTATCTCCTAGTGATCTATATTAAGATTCCCTATTAGTATATCATGGTTATGAGTCTTGGTAGGGTGTGTGGTGTCCCCCAGCAGTCCTGGGTCTGTTCCCCTATCTGACCATTGAGATATCTGAGGCACCAAACTAGGTTTGTGGTGTCTCATAGCTGTCTGAGAAGTGACCCCCTTTCATTGAGTAAATTTATTCTAATATATTGTAGTTTCATGGATTCCCCCATGATACATGGGAGAGATTCCCTATCTTTGTTTTGATATCCTCTTAGTTCCATCAGGACTTTCTTCATGGTGAGACTAGATGAGTATGTTCTCTCAGATGTATTCCATCATTGATGATGGGTATGTGTCATCATCAAAGTGATACCCAAAAACTGAGATATCTCGGATTAGTGGCATTATGTATGGCATGGATCATAGAGTGATATCCTCCAATCAAGTGTTTTCTTTGAGACTCGATTAGACTTTTGTAGCTGGAAGTGAGGTTCATACCTCTCGAGACTTGGAGTCTCATACGAGTATATCTGGGTTATTCTAAGAGACCATAAAGTTATATATCATATCATATTTAACATACCATGTGTTAATGAGATTACTATTCATGTATTGTCATGGAATGGTCTATATATAGTTTCCAATACTCTCTCACTTGGGTTCTCCTCTAGCTTGGGATCAAGCAGACTGTAGCCTTTCAATTTATCCTTTTTTATGTTGTGATTTTTTATGCTTATGGGGTATTTTTATACTCTACCAATGGTCTTGGGAGTTTTTCCACTTTTTTTGAGTTATGTTATTCTAGGTTCTAGTAGGGTTCATGAAGTCCCCCATGAGACATGGGAGAGATCCCCAAGCTTAGTATTGATATTCTCTTGGTTCCATCATGACTTTATTCATTCAGAGACCCAATGATCATGTTCTATCCAATGTATTCCATCTAGGATGGTGGGTATGTTACGTCTACTTAGATATTCCCAATGATTGAGATCTCTTGGATTAGTGATATTTGGGGTGGTAGGGCTCACGGAGTGATATTTCTCGATTGAGTGTTGCCTTTGAGCCTCCAGTGGAATCTTATAGTTGGATGTTAGGTTGGGACCTATTGAGACTTGGAGTCTAATATGAGTATATTTTGATAATTCTAGGAGACCTTAGGGTTATGTATCATTTAATTATTAACATACCATGTGGCGATGATATGACTATCCCTGTGTAGTCAATGAATGGTCAAGATGGAGTTTCCTCTACTCTCTCGTGTGGGTTCTCCTCTGGATTGGGGTTGAGTGGGTTGTTTCCTTTCAGTTTCAGATTTTCATTTTGAGCTATTATGGTTCCTATTGGGTATTGTTATGATCACCCCAACATGGAATATACTCCACATGTCAATTATTATGGAGATAACATTTCTATTGATGGAGTCCTAGGAGGAATTGGAGTAGACAAATCATAGTGAGGTCGATGGAATGAAGTGTGTATCAGTGGATTCATTTGATAGAATTCCCCTCCTACTAAGAAGGTTGGACGATTTGATTAGATTCTGGTGGGTTTTTATTTTTTTCCTTTTCAAGACTTCTGTAATTTTTGTGTACAATGTTTTTGAGATATATGTACTCATACATTTTAGTATCATTTTTTATATTCTCACTATATGGTTTCTTGTAGATGGATGTGTGTTCGTGAATATAGATACCAAAGGCTAAGGCCTCCTATGTGTGTGATATGTCTACTTGGAACTGGTCACTATCCCTTGTCCTATTGGAGGTGGGATTTGGGTAGTCACAATTGTCTAATCGCTAGCTAGGTAGACCCCGTTGGGTTAGGTCATGAGAAAGTGGTATCAGAGCAGTTCCTTCCCAGGACCAGAGATAATAATTTTCTAGTTGTGTGCTTGGTTAGAGATTTATGGTTATTGTGTTAAAATGTATCATGTTCATATTTTAGGCTAGGGAATCAATTGTTTGTGAGATTTACAATGTATCTATTCACTAAGACTCTAATAACATGTTTTTTTTACTCGATACATGTAGAAAATAGTTGTAGGGAAACATTGATACATGCATCATATAGGATTGGGTTGTAGTTTCCATGTTCTTCTTGAGTCATCTCACTGGATATAATATTGATCATAGTGCATCTTGATTCTATCTCAATAATCCACCATATTGAATGATATTTGCGGTTACATGGTGAGATTTTGATGATGATCCACCCAAATATGAGGCTTCGGTGCAGGGTTCAATATATGAGGTAGTATCTCTAGGTGGTTTCCAATCAAGCCACCAACCATTGGGAATCAGGTTGTGCTGGTTTTTTAGGATGAGGATGATCAAAGGCAGACTGCACTACATGAGTTCCAAATTAATATTCCTCCACAGAATCAAGGAGATATAGAACCTATGGAACCTTATGATTGGATTGAGCCAGTCACATGTGTTTTCTGCCTTGTAAGGACATCTCTCGATTATATGGTGGTCCAATCAATGAGTTTTCTTTAGGGATCCACCAGCTGATGGTGGAGTCTGGTGATGGAAACCCATAATGGTATGATTCTCAGTTGGACAGAGTTTGAGTGTCTCTTTGGGGATGATTTTTAACCATCCATGTTGTGATCAGTGCCTATCAATGATATTCTATAGCTTCACCAGGTTATCATAACTATGGAAGAGTATTCAATGATGTTTAGAAACATTTTTTGATGCACAAAAAATATGTCTTAAGATCCATTTTTTCTACGAACAGACCTTCAAATAGGGATTATTATAAGATATTAGGTTTTAAGTGTTATTTATATAAATTACCACTTATCCTAGAGTGATTTAATGGTCTGTAGTAGGGTAGAGATTTCTAGCTGGGAAGACTCCAACCCTTAGTGTTGGGAAAAAAGGATTTGGGTCCTCAGGGGATGGTAGATAATGGAAGGCTCATAGATTAAGGTGTACGAGAAACTTTAGGAAATGATTTGAGGATAGGGTGTTTGTAGCTTAGGGATATCATGTCAATTCTAATCATTCATGAGAATGTAATTTTTCCCTATGAAGGACCAAGACTTCTTGCATTAGAATATCTCAACTACCTTGATACTAGGATGGATATAGTTGATGGACCATCCTAGAAGATAAAACTTTAGGAGTATGGATTTTCACATGATGACAGACATGTTAGATGAGCGAAGAGATATGTAGGAGGTGTAAAGTAGTTTGATCTGTTTCCACCACCACTATAAGGTGGTCAACTCTATGATCATGGAGCTAGAGGATGGGGGAAAGGATGGTTACGAGGTGTGGAATCCTATTAACATGAGTATCCAAGGATGATTATGGGTATTATCTACGTAATTTCTATTTTTTCATTAGTATTGTTAGAAACTGGTTTGACATACCTATTTCTTATCGCTTCATCCTCACGACTTATCTAGGGTGATTTGGGGAATTAGTAGAGACTTGTGATGGTGTTTTTTAGAATGTATTCACACTCAATATAAAGAGGGACACTTTCCCCATCAATACATTTTCTTATGAAATGATAAAAAAAACTATTTAGGTGAGTCATTTATTCCTAAAGCAGTTAGTGTTGAGGTGTGGTGGATGAGTTACATTAACTTGTTTGTTTAGGGATATTTGGTGTGTTGAGATGTAAGTGTCGGCCCTAGTTAGGGTGAACAAGTGGGAAGGGGAAATGAAGAGCTTCAGACATAAGGGTATTCTAGTATGCAAACTTGAGTGTGGTTTGAGGTACATCATGTATCCTTAATATTCCACCCACAATTGTAAAAAGTCCATAGACACTTTTCCCTCTGTGTAGCCCCTATTTGAGTCCAAAAAATATAATTGTAGATTGTTCTGTCATCCTTTATTCTTGGTGACTCTGATAGAGAGGATCAGGGATCATGTTTTTCTCTTAGAAGTGTGACTTGACTCTTGATGGGAGGGCCTCACATAAGATCTTTTTTTAGTGGGAGTGAGACCCTATTATGCATCTCTAAGTTTGGATTGGTTATATAACATCCACAATTAGATGGTTCCCACTAGTATATTTGGTAGAGTTTTAGTCATGTGAGATGGATTAATACTCCTTAATAGATGAGTGATTGCAGACTGAGTAGGATGAGCTCATGTTAAGGCAGACATAGTCGACTTTTATCAGAAGGCTTTATGACCCTTGGATCAATGCTATTATGAGATTTTGGGTAACTTTTGTGGTGGTGGTGGTGAGGAAACCATCATGAGGATATGTTGGTTTTGATCCCCAATGAGGGTTAAATTCTACATAGACAGGCACCCAGGGACAACCCCAATGTTTATGCCAGCATATTGTTGGACTCCTGTGGAGCATGATGAGTTGTGGTGCAGTTGGAGGTTTGTAGAAGAAGGGTCTAGTAATACCAATTTTATACAATAGGGAAAGCCTATGTTTTCCTAAAATACAGATTAGAGAGTCATGGGATGGGTCTATCATTGTTTATGTATTGGATCATTGGAGACTTATTCACAAGTCATCTTCTCAGTTTCAGGTTTTCATCTAAGATAATTGTTGAAAATTACAGACATTATATCATAGTACCACATTCACGGGTAGATTTTATAGTGACAGGTCTAAATTTGAAAGTCCAACTTCTTGTGATATATCTATTTAGACATGGGATATATTGTGGACCTGGTAGAGGTTGTCTTTGTGCTATATTAAGAACCACCCAATGGTGTGGCCATAACTATGGATGCTCATAACAAGGGTCTATGACCACTATTTTTGAGTGAGGTAATTAACCATTTGACATATTACTATTCATCCCTTGTGTGTGAGAATGATGTGAAATGTCTCCAATTGATGGTTGTTAACCCTCCAATTTTACAGTGTGGTAAGGAGTTACAGCTATGAGATCATATTTTTGAGGTAATGAAAGACCATATATCCAATGGTTATATTCTTGATGGTTTTTATAAAGGAGGGGAGTACATAAACCTTTTGAGGTTTAATGTTGATACCAATCACACTGTGATATGAGGTGCTAAAGAGGTTTCTTTCCCTCAATATTAAACCCTAGAGAGGGGTGGTTGGTCCATGTAGACCGAACTGTTCAGGTGCTGGAGAAAATGATATGGGTTTTCATGGTGGTGTAGTATATTTGTTTCTCCAGAATCATTATAGCACCATTTGAGGCCATGTTTAGAAGGATATGTATGTCACCTCTGTACTAGTAAATGTAATTGGGAGAAAAAAATTTGGGCCGAAATTTAGTTATAGTAATGGATGTTGAGGGTTTAGTTCATCCAAACATTGATGAGGACTACCGGGATATGTTAGTATCTAAATAGGGTTAGTAAGGTTGTGTGTCGCTAGTATCTATGATCATTAGTACACATGGATCTTAGTGTTTATCCACTACTTATAAATGAGGATAAAGTTTCATGACTTGTTTCATGATGTTTACCAAGTTTAGGCTAGAGGGTCAGTGTGGAGTATCTTTTTCAGGTACCCGACTGGGTTTGGATTCTGACCAGAGAGGACCCTTCTTGAGCATGTGCTTCCCCTAAGTTTATATTTATTGACTTCATGGGAACCCTCTAAATAGCCCATTGGTATAGTATACCTAGTTGAGAGATGAGTTTTACCCCCTTATGCCCAGGATTTTTATATTTGGGATGATATACCAGAAGGTGGAGAGAGTGTAACATCTTTGGTTTCTCCTTGTATGATTTTGTAATATTTCTAGGAATTTTTTCAATGTTAGGTGTTGCATCTTCATTGAATTCTAGGCTCAGGAGAGCCTCAATTTGGATATAAATAATATATTATATCATTCACATGTGCTATTATTATATAAATGTGGTTTAAATCCCAATATATGTTTTTTATTGGAAATATGAAACCGTGTATGAGTTCAAAATACATGTTTTATCCAAGGTATGAGTTTGGTACCTATTTGAGGGAGAGTGTGGGAAGGCGTGTTGATGATATATTAGTTTATTTTGAAAATAAATAAACTAATATATCCCCCCCTAGGTTTTATGTATAAAAAGAAGGGGGAGTTTTCCATTGTGTGAAGGATGAACTTTTGTGGAATATAGGGAGAGGAGGTGCCATTAGACCCTGTTTTTTATGCTTATTGTCTTTGGATTGTGGTACAACAACATCCGAGAATCACGTTGGACCTGAAAATTCATTATTCCACCACTAGGTAGTCAAATATAAGATCATTACTCCTTGATCCCCATTTATACATTTTTTATGTTTTTTGATCCCTATTACAACTACTAGAGATCCCATGAGGGAAGATCTATTGGTTATAGGTGGAAATTTGGGGTTTTTGAGTGGCTCGTAGTGTAACGCCCAAACCCCAGTTGCCTAGAGTCGGTGCATTATTTAATTAAATTGGAATGATTATAATAAATTTTTAATCTAATGGATAGAGTAGTTTAGTAGTTTTGAAAAACTAGATACATATATGAGTTCAACATTACAACGTGAAATGAAATACAACATATAAGTTTCATTGGGAACACCCAAAACTATACATTTATCCGTGAAGGTTATTCATAATAAACTACTTCATGTCCTGAGAAAATGAAACATAAGAAAGGGGTGATCTTAGATGATCAATAAGGGTAAGGAATACAGCAGAAGATATCATAAACATAAACATTAGGCATGGTGAACAGGTAAAAACACATGCCTTTAAAAATAAACATGATCACAATACGGTAGGAATAAGAGATAAATAAATAATTCCATAATAAATTATAATCATGGGTATTATAATAGTTGAATAACCACTTGAAATATCAATTAATATTTTCATAATGATGGAATTCATACTTTAAGACATCATAACCACACTGTGAGGGCCTTGTTCCAAAGTCATAAATATCCATTTTGTCAAGGCCTCTTGCCAAGACCACAGTTTGTCTCATTAGACTTACCGATGAACTTAAGAGCTGTAGAGGCCCCCATGTGAGACTTACTATGTAATATTCATGCCTATAATGAATAGGGATAAATATAAATAGAATATACATTCATATTGAAATTAATATATGAAATTTAAATAACATTCCTCCTACATTAAACATAAACACTAACAATTCGGTGTAAATTGGGGAATGGTATCAAGATAAAACATCCACATTAAAACTAATAATAAACCCTTAAAAAACATATTTCAGATGATATCATTAGATATAAACATCTATGAAATAAAATATTCATCAAATGATGTTGACATTAATAAAGATACATTTAAATGAGACCATTGAGAAATTGATGGGGAAATAATCCTTAAGCATTTCAAAATGTCTAATACCACCTTGAAACATTCAAATCATAATCCCTTAGAATATCATGAGAATAATGAGACTCTTGATATTATATAGAAATGGGTATTAAATACACTAAATTCAAGGAATAGGTGGTAAACAAGGCATATATCTCATCAAAGATAAAGTGAAGTGAGAAAAATCTATTTTACTTTGGAAAGAAGAGTTCTTTAGAAAAATCAATTGGTTCAGTCATAAATATGGTTTTAAATAGGTATATTCTGGAGAACAAAAGTTAGGACATTGAGATTACAATTTAGTCATAAATTATATCCCAATAAACTAAAACCGTGTAAAAAGTGTTTTTAAATACGCTTTATAATTAAAACGTTTTAGTGCAGTTTAAAGAATTCATTAAAGATAATTTAAAGATCAAAGGCATGTTCTCATTAATAAAACAATAGATGAACCAAAATAGATTTTTTAAGTTAAAATTTTTTATTTTAGAAAGATAAATATGGATTAAAATAGAATATAGAGTGAAATTCAAAATAGGTAAGAATTCGAGATGTTCGTTGAATCTGGCTTGCATTTTAGAATAATTTATAAAATATTCTTTTAAAACATGTATCTACTAAAAAATAATGAAGGAATGTGATTAGTACACATATTTAGAACATTCACACAGAATTTATGAAGCGTAAATATGAATAAATAATAATTTCTTTTAGGTTATTAGTGAATAAAAGTAACCTAAATGAAAATGGTGGTTCGGGTAGAAAAAACATAAAACATTGTAATCAATTGAATAGTATGACCCAAAATTAATAATATTTAAATTATACATTAAATATCATTAAAATAAATATATTAATCATATTAAACATCAATGGTAAGTATACAAACACCATAAACATGTTGTATTAGTGAATACATAATATCTCACCAAAATGGAAGTGAGAGGAAGAAACCCTTACCTTAAGTTTGAAGGTGTTCTCCCCTTGATCATAATGACCTGAATAATAGAATTTAGGTACATTAATTAATAATTACAGAACCTACTATTCATTTAATTTATTTATTATAACCTTATAAAGTTTATTCATGGCCTTCTATGATGGGTTAAGATGTTCAATTTCATTGTTCGGGTTTGTTTGTTTCATGATAGGTGTACTTATATACATGAATGATGAATCATGTAAAATGAGGATGGTTGTCTAGAATTGATGTTATTTTTTATTAGAGAACATCTTGAAGGTTAAATAGTTTTAAATTTATTTTTATTACTTGGTGTGAAGATTAATCATTATATAAATTTTTTAATGATAACTATTTCGGTTAATTGATGGTTTTTTGAACACAATGAACTCATTTTTCATTATAAATAAAAACCATGCTTACAAAAAGATTATAGAACCATAGATGGAACATAATATTATAGTTTGGTTCAACCATAAGAGTTTTTTTATGACTATTATTGAATATGGTAATACAAATTAAGAACCCATCATCCTTGAATGTGGTAAATTAACATATCTGGGTTGGTGTTTTTTTACTACTGGCATAAAAGATGGGTAAAAGAGAGATGATAACAATTTATTACATCATCATAAAAAAATTAAAGTACTTGTATGGTACTATATTTTTCATAACAGTTTGATGAGTGTAGGTGAGGATGGAAAAGAAAACAATGAACTTGAAAAGAATGTAAAATAATTGAAAAGAGGAATTTACCTCTTGAATTAATATTCTTTGGGAGGATCTTTAGGGGAGTGGATTCGGTATTTTTCTAAGAACAAGGTAATATGGACGTGGGGGAGGAGATTTGGAGGATATTTGAGTTTAAGTTTTACAAATAACAAGGCTTGATAGGAGTGAAGAGAAGATGGGAGTGTGGGTGGTTTGTATAGTGGAGGATAGGAGGGTTTTCTTAATATTTTAATCAGTAGTTTACTATTTTTCATTAAGAAAATAAATAGCGGTGATTACATGTCAGAAACAAGTAATATGTTAATTTGAGTATGAACCAATGGCAATTTACATATTCCATTACTCAAGCATCATGTAGAAAATCATTTATTTAGCATATTTTATAATTTATCAAATTTTACTATTCACCAAAAATTCCAGTATTTTAGAAAAATCCCAAAAATTCACCCAAACCATTTCTTCAATGTTTAAAACCCATAAATGAACTCCATTTTAAGAAAATATTTTTCTATATATGAGAAATTTAATTTTTAATTAATATTATTATTTACTTGAAAAATATAATTTTAAAACCAAAACTATTTTTACAATACCCTAAAAAATTGTCTAATGTGTTTTTAAATTCTTATTAAATCATATTACAACAAAACATTATTTAAGAACACATTTTATGAAAATTAATTTTATTTTAAATAAATTTATTAATTTAAAATTTTAATTAAATATTTATTACTCACAAAAAATCAACAATTAATTATTAATTTACAAAATATTCTATTTCATTTATATAGTGCTTAAATTTTATTCATAATTATATGGGTGAGGTTACTATTTATAACGGTAAATTACTATTCGTATGTGTCATGTTACTATTCATAAGGGTATGCGACTATTCAGAAGGGTAAGTTACTATTCACTAAAAATTATGTTGATTCTATTAGATTCAAAATATCATACTGAACGCTACTGTGTATGTCTTTTTTTTTGAAATTCAACAAACATAAGAGGAAAAATTAATTTTATTGTCTAGGTTATAAAAAAGTGTTGTTTCATAAGGACTTAATGTTTCATGCATTATATATTAAATTGATTTGTAAATCCTTGGGGTGTTATATTAATGGTGAATATATTCAAAGAACTATTTAGTATTTATCAAAATAATTATAATATCCAATATATATATTGTTCCTATTCATTTAAAATATTTAATTAACAAATATTTAAGAAAAAATGTACTTTTTAATTAAATAATTAAATATATATATTAAAATATTATATTATACAAAATAATACCGCAAAATAGAATTTATGTTTAGAACATTAATAAATTTAAAGGTTATAAATTTGCAATATAATTATTTATAAGTTTTATTTTTGTTAATTAAAACACGTAATTAATCTATTTTATTTAAAACTAAAAAAATATTAATGGGGTGTTACATTCTCCCCTCATTACAAAAGTTCCATCCTCGAAATTTTGAAATTGAATTTCGAAAATTAATGGTTGATACTTGAAAATTCCCTTGTGGGAAACCTGCATCAGAAACATAGTTAAAGTACCCTCTTAATAAATGGGAATAGGAAAATGCATCAATTACTTCAAAACTATGCATTATAATATGATAACATGGTCATTGAAGAATAATCAACCCATCCTGTTTTGATAGAAAGTGATAATGAACATTCTAAGATAAAATATCATTACCACAAAACCATAGAATCATGTTTTGAAAAATATGATGATAGGAAAACATTTTTGGTTTAAAACTCTTTTCCTAGAGTTGAGGAATTATTACACTCTATAAGAGTATAAATATATATTTCTATTACATAAACACAATCTTATCCTTTTTTGTGACTTGAACTATCGATACATCATCTCTTAGCACAGGTTGCATCATATGGTGACATTAAACTCTAAATCCTCATACAATGGTCAACTTAAAACATTTCAAAAATGGTTTAACCTTACAAAAGATCACGATCGAACACTTTAGAATCATTCCCATATTCATCCTTACAATATCCATGTACATGGGGTCCTTAGAAATCCAAATTTTTGGTAGAACTCCATGATCCATCCTACTAAATGCATTGTCTACCTTATTTTACTTTAATCAACATGAAGCATTCATAAATTTTAACATTCCAAAAATGTGTATATCTTTATCATGTATTCTATTAAAATATGGTAATAAGTAAAATTACCATAAAACCTTATTGGAACCCTAAACTCGTCCTTACACATGCTATTGGATATATTCAATATATCCATAAATGTTGTAAACTACATCAATGATAGCATATACCATGTGTAGACAACTCAATAATCGGTTTTAAGGTAGTGAGTACTTATCTAAATCAATCATTTCTTCATCATTATCTTAATCATCAGAAATATTTTTAGGGTTTTCTTTTTCTCATCCATATAATTTTCAAAGACATTAACTTTAAACTGAGTAACTTATACTTGGTACAATTCACCATACAAACAAAAATTCTTAATGAAATAGTATTGCAGTACAATCCTCAAATATTCCCTACTTCATATAACTAGTACATTGCTGATAAAATATTTAAATGACATTATTCTCGGTGAGGCATAATAATCATTCCACTTCATCTGAAGAAGTATCATGACATGATCATTATCCAGTAACATCATTTGGGTCATCTTCTTTTGACACATGGGGAATTTATTCACATAGTGTCCCACTTCCATTCAACTGAATCACTATACATTGAAACCCATGTTCATGCCCTTTAAATCATGAAATTTGTGGCACTTTTATCCACACATGTAACAAAATCCTTTCACTTTTCATAAGTCTCCAAAGTTTTTCCTTACACAATTACCACATATTGGAAAACTACCCTTTTATTCTTCCCTTTATACATTCTTTCCTCTTCCACATTTTTATTCTGTTGTTTCCTTTCAAAGCCATAGAACTCAAATGATTCCTTATATACCTTGTTAACACATGATATTATCTCCTCATATAATGAGGATACTTTGGAGACTATATTCTTTATAAATGATGGCTTAAGAGCATAAGATATATGATCAATCATACTCTTTGCATCATGTGAATTGTTGATGTTATCATTTTCTGCTAGGCTTTATTTTCTAATCAATAGCATATACTAAATTAGATCATAAAATTATGAACACTATATAACCCTAATCATGGTATAGTAAAAAAACAACAATTTATGCATCCCAAATCCTAAAACCATATACTTTGGATACTTTAGAGGCATAAATCATTTATAATTTCTTGTAAAGAAAATTTAAATTATCCTAAGCATATACCTAGGGAGTGTCAAAATGGGTGCATAGAAAGGCCCATTTTTGTACCAGGTTACCCCGGGTCAATCCTGAAACCCCTTATCAGAGTTGTTACTCCCCGGTTCATCTGTGCTAGAACCACATCCACTTGTATTATCTAGACAAACATTTATATTCTAGGAAGATCCAAATAATATATTCCTTACCAAATTTATATATTGTTCTTGTATGTATATCATCAAGTCTATATTGGGGGGTTTTCCCTAATATAACTTTATAAATCTAGATTCTATGTTTTCAACTGAACTTCCTCGGATACCAACATTAATACCCCGACCCTATTTTCCCAGAGTTGGGGTATTATATAATTACATTATAATGCTTAAAATAAAATCATATCCTCAAGGACCGAGTAGTTTTGGAAAACCAAATACATACATAAGTTCAACATTATTACTTGAAATTAAATAGAACATATAATTTTTATTCAAAACATCCAAAACTAAAATTTTATCCCTATAGGTTATTCATAATACACATATTCATGTCTTGAGAAAATAAAACATAAGAAAGGGGTGAGCTCATATGATCAATAAGGGTAAGTAATAATGTGGAAGAATTCATAAACACAAACATTAGGCATTGTGAATAACTAAAAACACATGCCTTTAAAAATAAACATGATCACATTAGGGTAGAAATAATAGATAAATAAATAATTCCATAAAAAATCATAATAATGGGTATTCTACTAGTCATATAACCACATTAACTATAAATTACTAGTTTCATAATGAGGTAATTCATCCTACAGGAAATCATAACCATACCATTAGGGCTTCATTCCAAATCAATAAATATCCATTTTGTCCAGGCCTCGTGCTAAGACTATATTTTGTCTCATTAGACCTACCGATGAACCGAGGGGATATAGAGGCCCCAAACCAAGACTTACTAAGTAAAATTCATTCCCCTTATGAAAGGGGATAAAAATAAATAACATTTACATTCATTTTGAAACTAACATATGAAATTTAAATAACTTTCCCCATACATTAAACATAAACACTAACCATTCAACATAAATTGGTGAATAGTATCAAGATAGAACATCCACATTCAAACTAATCATAAACCCTTAGAACAATATTTTAGATGATATAATAATATATAAACCTCTATGAAATAAAATATTCATTAATGTATAATGAAAAAAAACAAATATACTTTTAAATGAGACCATTGAGAAATTCTTGAGAAAATAATTTTTAAACATTCCAAAGTGTCCCATAGCACCTTGAAAAATTCAAATCATAATACTTTAGAATATCATGAGAATAAGGAGATTCATGAAATGGTATATCAAGATGAAATAAACACACCACATGCAAGGAATAAGTGGTGAACAAGCCATATATGTCATAAAAGTTAAAGTGGGGTGAGAAAAATCTATTTAACTTTGGTAAGAACATTTCTTTTGGAATATCATTTTTATTTCTCATAAATCTGGTTTTAAACATTTATATCCTCAAAAATATAATGTAAGGACATTTAGATTACATTTTAGGCATTAATAATGTCCCACTAAAGTGAAATCCTTTAAAAATTTCTTTTTAAGAAGCATTAGAATTAAAACATTTTAGTGTGTTTTAAAGAATTTGTTAAAGAGATTTTAAAGTGAAAAGGTATGTTTTCTTTCATAAAACCAGAAATAAAGAAATATCATTATCATGTAAGATTTTTTTATTTAATAATGTTAAATATGTCTTAAAATGGATTATATAGTGAACATTTATTAAGGTACGAATTTGAGAAGTTACTTGAATCGGGTTTGCATTTTGGAAGAAGTTTTTAAATATTCTTTTAAAACATGTAACTACCCATAAAATAATGAAGAATTATGAGTTGTATACATATATATATAATTAAAACATAATTTATTAAGATTATATAAGAATAAATAATAATTTCATTGAGGTTATTATAAAATAAAATCAACCCGAATGAAAATAGAGGTTTGGGTAGAAAATACTTAAAACATTGTAATCAATTGAATCATATTCCCCAATGTTAAAAATCATAAAATGATAAATTTAATATAATTAAAATAAATAGATTCATGATATTAAACATCAATTTATAGTATACATACACCATACAAAACTAGTAATAGTGAATACAGAATATCTCACAAAAAAGGATGTGATATGAAGAAACCCTAACCCTAAGTCTGAATGTGTCTCCACTTGATCTTAATGACCTGAATAATTATATTTAGGTTCATTAATTAATAATTCGAGAACCTAATATTCAATTAATTGGTTTATTATAACCTTATTAAGATCATTCATGGACTTTTTGATGGGTTGTGTGGTTCAATTTCATTGTTCGGGTCTGTTTGTTTCATGATCAATGTACTTATATAAATGAATAGATAATCGTGTAAAATTAGGAATGGTGACCATAATTAAAGTTAGTGTTATTATTGAAAATACATAAGGTTACATGGTTATAAATTTCATTTGGTTACTTTGATTGATTATGAATCCTTATATTAATTATTCAATGATAACTATCTTGGTTAATCAGCGGTTTTTGAACATAATGAACTCATTTATATTTATAAATAAAAACCAAGTGTGAAAAAAATATTATAGAAACAAAGATGAGAAATAATAGATATATTATAGTCTTGTTCATCCAAAATAATGGTTTCATGTCCAGAATTGAAGACAGTGATATAAATTGAATACCCATCATCCTTGAATGTGGTAAATTAGCACATCTCTGATGGTGTTTTTTACTAATAGCATGAATGAAGTTTAAAAGAGAGATGACAATAACATATTACATCATCATAACAAAATTAAATGAAATTTAAGGTACTGGAGTTTTCACAATAATTGGATGAGTATATGTGTGGATAGAAAAGGAAACCAAGGAACTTGAAAAGAAATTAAAAGAATTGAAAAAAATATTTTACCTCTTGAATTAATCTTCCCTGAGATCCTATTTTGGGGAGAGGATTTATTCTTTTTATGAGAAAAATGTCTGATGGAAGTGGGGGTAGATATTGGTAGGATATTTGACAAGAATTTAGGCAAGTAACAATGCTTTAGATGAGTAAAGATAAGAGAGGAGTGTGGGTGGTTTTTATAGTGGAGGAGAGGAGGGTTTTCTTAATATAATAATCATTAGTTTATAATTTCTCCATAAGACCAGAAATAGTGATGATTAATTGACCAAAAATAGAAATATGTGAATGTGAGTTCAAACCAATGTCCATTTACATCATATATGACTTAATATTGATGCAAAAAAACATTTATCTATCATATTTTATAATTTATCGAATTTCACTATTCCCCAAAAATTCAAGTATTTCAAAACAATCCCACAAATTCACCCAAACCATTTTTGGATGTGTAGAATCCAAAATTTAACTCTAGTTTATGAAATTAATTTTCTAAATATGATAAAATTTATTTTTAATTTAAATCAACATTTACTTGCAAAATAGAGTTTTAAAACCAAAACTAATTTTATAATGCCCTGAAAAAATATCTAAGGTCTTATTAAATTATCATAAAGTCATAGAAGCAAAAAAAAATTACGAGAAAATTTTATTTAAATTAATTTTGTTTTAAATAAATTTATCAATTTAAAATTGTAATTAAATATTAATTGCTCACAAAAATACCAACACTTGATTATTAATTTAAAAAATATTCTATTTCATTTGAAAGGTGCCTAAATTTTATTTATACATACATGGGTGATGTAACTATTCATAAGGTACATTACTATTCATATGGGTCATTTTACTATTCATAAGGGTATGTCACTATTCATAAGGTAAGTTACTATTCAAGAAATACTTTGTTGATTCCAAATGACTCCAAATATCATACTAAACTCAACTATGTATGTCTGTTTTTCAAAATTCAATACATAGTTGTGGAAAAATTATGTTTATTAGCTAGGTTATAACAAAATTTTGTTTTGTGGGGACTTAGTGTTTCATGAATTATATATTAAATTTATTTTTAAATCCATGGGGTGAAATATTAATAGTGAATATATTCATAGCATGATTTAGTATTTATCAAAATAATTATAATAAACAGTATATATTGTTCCTATTCAGTTAAAATATTTTTGCCATCCAAACATTTTTTTCCATTTTCAAAATCCGGTTTATGGGTTCCCGGTACCCCGCTACATGAGTCCAAAAAGCCACATAAACCAAAACATACAAACACCAAAAACACTAACCATGCGTAAGAAACCACAAAATAGGGCACAAGGACATCATAAAAGATGAACAAAAACACCCAGGATTACCTTGATCGTCCTCCGGTGCGACCATCGACACCGACCCAAATCCTCCCGTTGGAAAATTCCAGAGGAATTCACCCATCCTTCAAGCGATGGAATGGACCAAGGATCCATCCTCGAGGGCGTTAATAAAATATATAATGAGGATGGCCATCTCCTGATACCATTAGCACCCTGACCACAGACAAACCAAAATAAAACCCACCAACAACTTTAAAGACAAAGTGAGAGGCAAACCAAATCAGTCTGGGGGCGATGCTTCATAAGAAAAGGAAAAGTTACCAAAACATAACCTTAGCCTATTATTTCTTTCCTCACTATAAAGATTCCAATTCATTAGCCATACCTTAGCATCAGGGTCTTCCCCAATAACGTCTTCAAAACAGTCCGCCATTTTATCGCATGTATGGATATATTCTTCTTTGTTGATTTTCCGATCATTGAAGCCTCTCGTTAGGATCAAATCCTGTTTCTCAATCCACTTATCCTTCTCGTTGTTGACCACCACTCTTAAAATATTCATTTACAATATATAGTAATACAAAATAGTATTTCTTTTTAGAACATTAATTAATTTCAAATCTATAAATTTGAAATATAATTATTTATAATTTTTATATTTGTTAATTAAGACACATACTTAATTGAATTTATTTAAAACTATAAAAAAAATTATTGGGGGTGTTACACATAGGGATTTCCTTAATAAAAATCCCAATCACACGATGTGTAATGAAGGATCACACAATGTGTGTTCTTCCCATTTGTGGATAATTAACATTGGGGACTATAGGTTGTGTATTGGAGGAACATGATGTATAGTGAGATGAGGCCATATGGCTTAGAAAATGGGAAATAATTCCATTTTGGGAGACCTTTCTGTGTGGTATTTTATGGATGGTTATATGGTCACGAGATCTTTTGCATTGGTGTTGCCAAGGACATGCACTTGGGTCAGACCAAGAGAAACGTGTTTTGTACCAAGGGTAAACGTTCTTTGTGGATACATGGACAATTAGGCTATGTAAAGGTGAGGACATGCCCATGGGTTTGGATGAGGTCACACTAGGGATGTAAACGAGATTGAGTACTTGAGAGCTACTTAGGATCATCTCGACAGATACTCGAACTCGAGATTTTTTTTTTCGAGTCATGCTCGAGCTTGAGCTACTCGTGTACTTAATCCAATTGAGTTAGAGTACTCAAACAACATAATCCAGTAGATCAAGATCCTAATCGAGTATCTCATTTTTTAATATAGGGTTTTTATTCTCTATAAATGTGTTTAATTTTGAGATCGAGCTTCTGATATCGAGTAAAAATTCGAGCTCGTTCTCAAATTTGAGCTATATTTTTTAGTTAAAATTCTAAAAAGGTATCCTAATAGAATCATGTAGAGCCTAATTGAGTGGCTGATTGAGCTCAAATAGAGCTTGATGTCTATATTCAGTCAAGAAATCAATACTAATTCAAGCACCAAGCCAAGATCAAGCACTGACTTCATGTACCAAACTCAAGCTCAAGTACTGAGATACTCAGCTCTGCCCAACTTGATTACACACCTAGGTCACACGCCTTATAACATGGAGTATAAGATGTGTATTCACCTTATACACATTGAGTACCAAGAGGGTAAGTGGACAGGGGATGGTTTTGAGAGACTTATTTTTTACTATGGGTACACACAATGTACACCCCTTAGATACTTCTACCTCATATATATCCATGTTTAGGACTCATATAGAGGCCTGTGAGTATCCTCTCCCAAGTAGTTTTCTATGTATAATGTGATGGTGGACATGGTTTTGATGTTAGAGATGCGATGTGATGTGACATTAGAGGGATTATTCATTCAACATCGTGTGGACAAGTGTTTATTGAGTGGTGTCCCTTGGTCCCTTTCTACGAGGGTACTATATGTTAATATGTACTCAGTGTAGGATTGTGATCTCCTCTAAAGGATGAGTTCAAAGGGAGTTCGAGTATCCCTTCAGGAGGCTAGGGTGGGATCCTCTATCATATCATCTTCCTAAGGTGGGATTTTCGGTATCTTGAGGACCATCGTCTAAAGTGTAGTGATCCCCTATCTAGCAGGTTTTCCCAGTAGGGTTTGTGGTATCATTTTCTATACAGTCCCCTACATTATAGGCGGTTTTTGTTGGGTACAAGGCATCATTGTCTATAGGATCTCGTACATAGAAGATAGATCTGAATTGGGTGTTTAGTATCTCTTAATGGTACTGGTTAATATCCCATATCTATGTATCATGGTTCTGAGTATCAGTAGGGTTTTTGGTGTCCACCAGTAGTCCTGGGTGTAGTATCTTATCTGAGCATTAAGATCTCTGGAGTTCCATACTAGGTTTATGATGTCTCCCAGTAGTCCTAGAAGTGTTCCCCTATCAATGGTCTTTTATCTTATGGGTTCCAATAGGGTTCATGAATTACTTCCTGAGACATGGGAAAGATCCCCTAGTTGAGTGTCAAGATCCACTAGATTTTGGAGGGACTTTCTTCTTGGTAATACCCAACAAGTGTGTTTTCTCAGATGTCCTCTATATAGGATGGCAGGATGTCCTATCATTATAGAGATGCCCAATGAGTGATATCACTTGGATGAGTTGTTGAGTCAATAAGGTTTTCTTTATGACTTTTCTATTCCTTCATACTTGGGGGGAGATTGTTAAGTCAATAAGGTTTCCTTATGACTTTACCATTCCTTCTTGTTTTGAAAATCACAAACACATTATCTCAAGGAAAATATCTTTTTACCCTATGTTTAAGGAAAAATTTTCTTTCCCAATGAAATTTATCCTAAACATGCCTTCATTGTTCATATCATAAATTTTATAAATGTAAAATTTTTGTTGTACCCAAAACCTCTGAATCTTATAAATACATAGATATGGAGCATTCTGTTTTTCGATTCGAATTCTCAGAACTCTAGTTACAAACTCTTCTGAGTTCTAACTCTGAATTCTGAATACAAATTCTGATTACGAACTCTTATGAATACTGACTCTGAATTATTGTTATGAATTCTTCTGAGTTCTGACACCGAATTCAGGTTACGAATTCTTATGAGTTCTGATTCTGAATTCTAATGAACTCAGACTCTGAACTTTGTAAGTTTAGATTCTAAATTCTCATGAATTCTGACTCTGAACTTTGTAAGTTCAGATTTATAATTCTCATGAATTCTGACTCCGAACATTGTATGTTCAGGTTCCAAATTCTTTTGAATCCAGATTCCAAATTTTCTTGAAATTCAGACTCCGAAATTCTATAGATTTGTTGGTCTGAATTCCTAGAAAATAGGATATTAATATCCTTGTATTATAGATTCCAAATTAATTTTTTGTTAGACTCCAGACATTCATTTTCTTACATTCCGAATATTGGATTTTGGTTATGTAACCATGTTTTTGCTTACACTTGTTTTTTATAAAATGATGTCGTGCTTTCAGTTACTAACCAATCGTTGTTTGAGTAACACGTGTATAGGTCCCTCTGAAATTCAAGGGAAAATATGACTGTTGGAGGAGGGAGCTAACCGTTGAAGCTGTTCCTATAAATAGGTGATCATTTGAAAGAGCTCACAACAAGTCGATCAATCTAGAGATTACATGCTGCTGAAGTGATTTCAAGAGAGAGAGGCTTTACTACTTAGTGGGTACTGAACTTCTTGTTCATATTTTCTTTGTGCAACTCCAATTGTTGTTGTGTACAATCGAGGGTATCTGGGGATAGGAAGATATAGGTTTCAACTACCTTGAATTTGAGGGCTTTCTCGCCGAGGAATACAGAGGTGTCGACTACCTTAAAGTTGAGGGCTTTTGGGAATAACAAGACAGACTCCAATCTTCGTATCGAGGGCTTACCCTGGTGTGGGTAAGATATAATTTCTTGAAATTGTAAATCAAGGGACCATTATCTAAGGTTGTTGGATACCCTTCTCTTTGGTTTAAAATATTTACTACTTGTTACTTGTTTTGTTACAAGTTTTCCGCTGTATTTATATTGTTGAAGAATGCATAATTGTCTTATAATTCCTTATAATTGTACTTTGATTTAGTGAGATTCTATACTCTTTAAGGTAAAATCTTCATCATCGTAAACTCTCATTAAGTTTCATTTTCCAGAACCATCTTTCGAGATTCACATTCTCGGAATCATATTTCCAGAATCAAGAAAGTGTGTAGAACTAGAGGTTTTGTTAATTACCTTGTTTAACCTTGTTAAACATAACGATCTTTAAAAGTTCCAAAGGAATTTTTAAAAGTATAAAATTCACCCCCCCCCCATTGTATTTTTAACATCTTTAGGTACTTGATACAATATCTCTTTTATTTTGATCCTACATTTGGTATTATAGAGTATATCATACTCACATACCATCTCAACAATTGGTATTAGAGTATTGGTTCAATCTGAATTAATCTCATGATTAGATTCAGAAGATAATTCATCTCATTCTTTTCCAGAATCAGTTTTTCAGACTCATAAAGTTTGGATTCATTTTTTCTTAGAGATACTCTTGTTCTATATTTTATTTTCTTAATAATATTTTCCTTACTTTTATTACTAACAAGTTTTTGTGGAAAGAAACCTTTCCTTAAGATGGAAGGAATAAATTTTGGTTCCATAGACAATCTCAATCCAATAAGACCGCCTATTTTTTATGGAAATGATTACGAATATTGGAGAGATCGCGTGAAGACATTCATTATCAATACTAGTGTTGAAAATTTTTTTATGCTTACTGGAGGATATAAAATCCCTAAAACGGAAGTTAGTACCTACACCAATCAAGAAAAGCATGAATATCAACTGAATTATAAGGTATGCAATACATTTCATTGCTCCATGAATAGAAATATATATAGCCAAATTTCATCTTGTGAAAAAGAAAATTGTATTTGGAAGAAACTCAAAGTTACTCACTTTCGAACTTCCAATGTTATTGAAACTAGAAGATCCATTCTCAGAGTGGAATATCATGGTTTTTTCTTTCCTTATAGAGAACCTATATGTAATGTTCAATAGAGATTCCTGACTATTGTGAATAGTTTACAATCCATGGGTGAGAAAAGATTATATGATGAAGCTCTTGTTGATAAGATCATAGAAATCATGCCAAATGACTGGGAATCGAAGAGGACTGTTATTGATGAGAAGAGAAAGGTTCTCTGATTTCCCTTGATGAATTGTTTGGAACTCTTCTTCAACATGAAACTAGAATGAAGAGAGATTCTGATAACATAAAGAAGAAGAATGGGAATGGCAGTGTCACTTTTACTATAACTTCAAATCATATGAAAGCTAAGACTCCTGAGCGAATTACCAGATCCAAATCTATGAAGGTTGTTATCCAATCTGAATCTAGTGGAAGTGAATCTTCAGAAAATGAGTTAGAAAATCTTACTTGGAGAATGAACAAGATATCTAGTCCGAGAAACTTTCAATCCAGATACAAGAAGAAAAAAAGGAAATATAAGAAAGATTTAGAAGTTACATGTTATGAATGCAAGAGAGATGGACATATAATACCTGATTGTCCTATGCCTAAAAGAAAAGAAAGAATAGAAAAGAATTCTAAGAGAAATAGAAAGAAGTATAACAAGGCTGAATCTAAGAAAGTGTTGAAAGCTAATGACACCTGGAGTGCCAGTGGTGGTGACTCTTCAGATGAATCTTCAGATTATGAATCTTCTAGACAAATGAATCAGAGTCTAATATCTAGACTACCTATTGATAATCATTTCTTAATGGATAAGGAACACAATGTTGAATCAATGTCCAATGTTTCATTAAATTCTAATTATAGTAATGATAAATATTATAACTCTTCGGATGAAGAATATTCTTCTGATGAAGATAATACTTTACCTACCTATGAAGAATTTTCTAGGTGTGCTAAACTCCTTGAGATTGTGAATTCAAAACTCATGAAAAAGCATGATAAGGAAAACTCTAGGAATTCTATTCTTAATAATGAAATATCAGATCTTTCTAAAGATCTTCATAAGAAAAATGTTGATTTTGAAAATATTTCAAAAAATATTGAGGAAGTAAATTCTGAGAAGAATAAACTTTCTAAGGATCTAGAAAACGTAATTTCTAAGAAAAATGTTTTCGAGCCTAACTCTAGTTCAAAATAAAATGTTTTAGAAGAAAAGAACTTGGTTATCAAACTCAAATCTGAAATCTTTTCCTTGAGGAAGTTTTTTTCAAACATTACCTTAGTTAAGGAAAATTTTGATTAAAATTATTCTCAAATCCGACCTCTAAGGAATAGTTCTATTTTTGGTTATACAAGTTCTAAACCGGTTTTTAGTAACAATTGTTTTGTTCCTCAAAGTGATCCATTCTGTACAAAGTGCTAGTGTGGTGGGCATTGGGCAAAAAATTATTCCCTAAAAAAACTCAGTCTTTAGGATTTCATAAAGCCTACATTTCTAAGAAAATGTGGGTGCCTAAAATTTTTCTTTTTGAAATTTTCGGATCCAAGAAAGATTGGGTTTCAAAAGTCCAACTCTTTTGTTTTCAAGAAAATAGAGAAATTACCAACAGCAATACATGGTAAATGGATAGTGGATGTTCTCTGCATATGACTGGTAACAAAAACTACTTTGAAAACATTATCAAGACGAAATGAGGGAAAGTAACATTCAGAGATAATGCTCAGGGAGAAATTATTGGTATAGGTAACATTGTTCTTCTTGGAAAAACATGGATTTCAAATGTTTTATTTGTTAAGGGCATTAAGAACAATCTCATTAGCATACATCAATTATGTGATGAAGGTTACCTTGTGAATTTTAGGAATGACAAGTGATTAGTACACAATTTCAAGGAAGAGTTTATTCTTTCTTCTCATAAGAAAGAGAATGTTTACACACTAAAATTAGAAGACCTTAGTAGCCAAGATCTACCTTGCCTTAGTGCAATGGAAGATCATTCTTGGTTATTGAATATAAGGTTAGGACATTGTAACCTTAGGAACTTATGCAAACTTTATAAGAAAAGATTAGTTAAGGATCTATCAGAGCTTAGATTTGATTCTTCAAAAGTTTCTGACCTTTGTCAATATGGAAAGAAACATAAATCAAGTTTTAAATTAGTCGGTGAAGTCTCAACTACTGATTCATTACAGTTAGTGCATATGGATCTTTTTGGTCCTACACAAACTGGAAGCATTGGAGGCAAGTAATATGTATTTGTTTTAGTTTATGATTACACTAGATTTACGTGGGTCTATTTTCTAGAAAAGAAGTCTGAAGATTTTTCTTATTTCAAAAGTTTTAGGACCCATGTAAAAATTTAGAAAAACCTTCCATTGAAAACTATTCATAGTGATCATGGTGGAGAATATCAGAATTCTGATTTGGAAACTTTTTGTAGTAGAAAATGCATTACTAATGACTTCTCAGCACACAAAACACCTCAACAAAATGGTGTTGTTGAAAGAAGAAATATAATTTTTCAAGAGATAACTAGAACGATGTTGAGTGAGTATTCTGTAGCCAAACATTTTTGGGTTGAAGCTGTAAGTACTACTTATTATAGTATAAATCGAGTTTTGATTAGACCTTTTCTTAATAAAACTTCTTATGAGTTATGGAATGGTAGAAATCCTAGACTTTTCAACTACAAGGATTTTGGTTCCAAGGTATTCATTTTGAATACTAAAGATAATCTTCATAAATTCAAACCAAAATCTGATGAAGGAATTTTCATGGGCTACTCCACAACTTTTAAGGCTTATAGAGTTTTCAACAAAAACACTTGAATTGTTGAAGAGACAGTACATGTCAAATTTGATGAAACCGATCCTTTTGTTTTTAAACAACCCCGACCTTCATCCTCGGATGTGTTTTCGAAAACAGATTATCAACCTTTGTTAGAAGATCGTTATGATAAGGAAAATGCCCAAGAAAATTTTTATGAAGCATTTACCCTAGAATATTTCTTACCCTATGTTGATGAACAGGTTTTACAAAACCCAATTTAGTTGTTTCATAAGAATCATCCTAGTGATAGTATCTTTGGGGATGTGAATCAACCAGTAAGGACAATAAGTTCATTAATAAATGAAATAGAACATCTAACATTTCTTTCCCAATTAGAACCAAAAATCACTGATGAATCTTTAGGTGATGATGACTAGATTAAATCCATGCAAGATGAACTAAAGGAATTAGAAATGAATAAAGTCTGGATCTTGGTTGAAAGACCTAAGGAAACTTCTGTTATTGGAGTAAAATGGGTCATCAGAAATAAGTGTGATGAAAATTGAATCATTGTAAGAAATAAATCTAGATTTGTTTCTAATGGCTATAATCAACAAGAGGGAATAAACTATGAAGAAACATATACTCCAGTATCTAGACTTGAATCTATTAATATTTTACTTGCCTTTGCAGCATTATTCAATTTCAAACTTTTTCAAATCGATGTGAAATGTGATTTATTTAGCAGTTAGTTCAAGAGGATGTTTTTGTTAAACAACCTCTAGGTTTTGAATTACAAAACATCATGATCACATTTTTAGACTTAACAAACCTTTGTATAGACTTAAGAAAGCCCCTCGAGTTTGTTATGATAGACTTACAAGATTTTTGATTAAAAATAATTATTTTAAGGGAAATGAAGATCCAACCCTTTTTATAAAGAATGATAAGAAATTTTATTTTATTTTTCAATTTTTTTTGATGACATTATATTTGGTTCAAATCAGTAATCTTTAACTGATTCCTTTTAGATTTAATGAAATCTGAGTTTGAAATGAGTATGATAGGTGAGTTAACATTTTTCCTCGGTTTTCAAATCTCTCAAAAACCGGAAGATATCTATATATACCAACATAAGTATATTAATGACATTCTTAAAAAGTATGTATATGACAACACTAAAAGTATAAGTACTCTCATTGGTACCTCAAATACACTTGATCTTGATAAAGCTGGGAAACCAGTAGATCAAACATCTTTTAGAGATATGATAAGAAGTTTACTTTACTTGACACCTAGTCATCCAAACTTAATGTTTCCAGTATGATTATGTGCAAGATATAAATCCAATCCTAAGGGATCCCATTTAAAGGCAGAGAAAATATTTTTTCGCTACTTAAAGGAAACCATGGATTTAGGACTCTTTTATACTTATGGAAATGATTTTGTTTTGAAACATTTTTCAGATGCTGACTTTGGTGGATGTAGAGTGGTTAGAAAGAGTACATCCGGAACTTTTAATTTCTTAAGAGATTCATTGTTTTCTTGGTCATGTAAGAATCAACACTCAGTATCACTTTCCACTGCTGAAGCTGAATATTTAGCAGCTGGAAGTTGTTGTGCTCAAGTGTTGTGGATGCAACACAAACTCACAGACTATCATATGAGTTTTACCAAAACCCAATTTTTTTTGATAATACAAGTGCTATTGCCCTTAGTAAAAACCATGCACATCACTCTCATGAAAAACACATAGATATTAGGCATCACTTTATTAGGTATCACACACAAAAATGAGATATAATTCTTCAATTTATCGGAACGGAAGATCAACTTGATAATATTTTCACAAAATCATTACCCTCTAATAGATTTGAATACATTAAAAAGAAGTTAGGAATGATAACCGTAAGGTAATATTACTTGTTAACTTCATGTTGAGTCAATCTCCTTACATTAATAAACTGATTTTCCTAGAAGGGTGCATTTTTCATAAGTTTTTCATATTTGTTCGTAATTATGTTTTTCAAATTTCCGTAATGAAGTTTTCCAAAATTTTCGTAATGGAGTTTTTCAAAATTTTCGTAATGGAGTTTTTCAAAATTTCCATAATGGAGTTTTTCAAAATTCTTCGTAATGAAGATTTGCTAAGTTTTTTTTATAATGGGTGTTTTCGTAGTCAGTTTTTTAAAAAAATATTTTTTGTAGTCTAGTTTTTTTTTGGAATCTAAAGTTCTTCAAGAAGGATTTTTTTCCTCAATACAAATAATTTTCCTGGCAATCCGAAAGGTATGATTCTTTATTGAGTTTCTGTAATGACCTTTTTCTTGCTGGTAGTTTCTTTTGTTTCTTTTAAAATTTCTTGGATTCTAGTTTCCTTAAATCCGAATGTTTTCCTTTAAATACCTCAAAAGATCAGATCCTACCAAATTTTCCTTGCAGCTATCATTTCAACCATCAGATCTGATCAGAGATGGTATGTGATTATGATATACTCTATAATACCAAATGTAGGATCGAAATAAAAGAGATACAATATGTAGTATCTAATAATGCTCAAAATACAAGAGGGGGTGAATTGTATACTTTAAAAAATTCCTTTGGAACTTTTAATGATGGTTAAGTTTAACAAGGTTAAACAAGGGAATTCACAAAACCTCTAGTTCTATACATTTTCTTGATTCCAGAAATATGATTTCAAGAATGAAATTTCAAAAAGATGGATCCTGAAAATGAAACGTAATGAATGTTTACAAGTACAAAGATTCTACCTTAAAGGGTATAGAATCTTACTAAATCAAAGTACAATTATAAGGAAGTATAAGATAGTTATACTTTCCTCGACAATATAAATGCGGCAAAAAATGTGTAACGAAACAAGTTACAAGTAATAAATCTTTTAACCCAAAGAGAAGGGTATCCAACAACCTTGGATAAAGGTTCCTTGATTTATACTTTAAAGAAAGTTTGTGTTACCTACACGAGGGTAATCCCTTGATACGAAGATCGGAGTCTGTCTTGCTATCCCTGCAAGCCCTCAACTTCAAGGTAGTTGGCTCATCTGTCTTCCTCAGAAAGGAATCCATCAACATCAAGGAAGTTGGCACCTCTTTATTATAATCCCTGGAATCCCTTTATTGTACACATCAACAATCGAAGTCATACAAAGAAAATCTGAACAAGAATTTCAGTACGCACTAAGCAATAAAGCATCTCTCTCTAGAAATCACTTTAGAAGCAAGTAATCTCTAGATTGATCAACTTGTTGTGAGCTCTTTAAAATGATCTCCTATTTATAGGCACGGATTCAACGGTCATCTCCCTCCTCCAACAGTCATATTTTCCCTTGAATTTCATAGGGACCTGTACACGTGTCATTCAAACAACAGTTGGTTAGTAACTAAAAGCATGACATCGTTTTATAACAAAACAAGTGTAAGCAAAAACATGGTTACACAACCAAAATCCAATATTTGAAATTTAAGAAAATTAAAGTTCGGATTCTAACCAAAAATTAATTCGGAATCTATAAAACATGGATATTGGGATTCTATTTTCTTGGAATTCAGAACCTAAACTCTACAGAATTACAGAGTTTGAATTCAATGAAATTCGGAATCTGGATTCACAATAATTTGGATCCTAAACTTACAAAGTTCACAGTCAAGAATTCATGATAATTCGGAGTTTAAAATTACAAAGTTTGGAGTTAGAATTCATGAGAATTTGGAATCTGAACTTATGAAGTTTGGATTCTGAATTCATGAGAATTCGGAATCAGAACTCATATGAATTCATAACCTGAATTTGGTATTATAACTCAGAAGAATTCGTAATAAGAATTCATAGTTAGTATTCATAAGAGTTCTTATTAAGTATTCTTATTCAGGATTTGGATTCAGAACTCAGAAGAGTTCATAACCAGAATTCTGAGAATTCGGATCCCAAAACAGAATGCTTCATATCTAGGTATTTATAGGATTCCAAGGTTTTGGTTACAAACCGGATTTTACACTTAGAAAAATTATGATATGAACAATGAAAACATGGTAAGGATAAATTTTCTTAGGGAAGAAAATTTTTACTTATAGAATAAAAACACAGGGTAAAAAATAGATTTGCCTTGAGATAAGGTGTTTGTGATTTTCAAAACAAGAAGTAACGGTAAAAACATAGGGAAACCTTAATGACTTAACAATCTCCCCCAAGTATAAAGGAATGTAAAAAGTCATAAGTAAAACCTTATTGACTCAAAAATATCCCCCTTTTTGGAAAGCACAAACATCCTTATGAAAAAGAGTAAAAGGACTTAGAAAATATCTTTCTATATTTTTAAAATAAAACTTATCTCCCTTTTCACATTGGAAAAGATGAAAATATGACCGTTTGAGGAGGGAGCTGACCGTTGAAGTCGTGCCTATAAATAGGAGCTCATTTGAAAGAGCTCACAACAAGTTGATCAATCTATATATTGCATGCTGCTGAAGTGATTTCTAGAGAGAGAGTATTTATTGCTTAGTGCATACTGAACTTCTTGTTCAGGTTTTCATTGTGCAACTCTGATTATTTTTGTGTACAATCGAGGGCTTCTGGGGATAGGAAGACAGAGGTTCCGACTACCTTGAAATTGAGGGCTTCCTTATTGAGGAAGATAGAGGTACTGACTACCTTGAAGTTGAGGGCTTGCAGTGATAGCAAGACAGACTCCAATCTTTGTATCGAGGGCTTACCCTGGTGTGGGTAAGATATAATTTCTTGAAAGTATAAATCAAGGGACCTTTATCTAATGTTGTTGGATACCCTTCTCTCTGGGTTAAAATAATTACAACTTGTTTCTTGTTTTGATACAAGTTTTCTACTGCATTTATATTGTTGAGGAAAGTATAACTGTCTTATACTTCCTTATACTTGTACTCTGATTTAGTGAGATTCTATTTTCTTTAAGTTAGAATCTTCATCATTGTAAACTCTCATTACATTTCATTATTCAGAACCATCTTTCTAGATTCACATTCTCAGAATCATATTTCCAGAATCAAGAAAGTGTGTAGAACTAAAGGTTTTGTGAATTACATTGTTTTACCTTGTTAAACATAACCATCTTTAAAAGTTAAAAAGAAGTTTTTAAAAGTATACAATTCACCCCCTCTTGTATTTTGAGAATCTTTATATACTTGATACAGTATCTCGTTTATTTCGATCCTACATTTGGTATTATAGTGTATATCATACTCACATACCATCTCAACATGAGTTCCTTCAGGGATAAAAGGGATTGTGGAGAGATATCTCTCAGGTGAGTGTTACCTTTGAGCCATGAGTAGAATCATGTCACTAGCTATGAGGTTCGGACCTCTTCAGACCTGGAGTCTTAGAAAATTATATCTATGTTATTTTGGTATACCTTATGGTTATGTATTATATCATGATTGATATACTAGGAGGTTATGATCTAACTAGTCATATATAGTAGAGGAATACTTGAGATTTATTTTCATATAATCTCTTACTTGGGTTTTCCTTTATCTTGGGTCGAGTAGGCTATTTCCTTTTAGTTTCTCCCATTAATTCTAGGTTTTTGGGGAACCTATTGATTATTATTATACTCAATCCTAGATGGGATATTCCCATAAATGTCATGTATTATAAATATGAATGGCCTTTTGATGAGGTCATATGAGGTCCGGGAGTAGGTATAGCATAGAGAGCTAGACAAACCAAGTTTTGTACCTATGGTTTCATTTGATAGGATTCCCCTCCTACTACGTGGTTTGGATGTTTTATTATGTTTATGGAGGGATTTTCTTTTTACCTTTTCAATTTTTAGTTCTTTTTTTACTATGTTTGTGGGATATAATTATGCATGCATTTTTTTTATTAGTTGTTTTATTATATTTATAATTTTTCATGGATATAGATGTGTGTTTGTTTAAAAATAAAAAAATCGAAGGCCCCCAATGTTTGTGATATTCTTACCCAGTGCTGGTTATCATCCCCTAGCGTATTGGAGGTGGGATTTGGTTGTCACACTCATCTCATCCATGGCTAGGTGGGCCCTATTGGGTCAGTTCATGACAATGAAATACCCTATCCTCATCTTCCAAAACCCAAAAAATATTCTATCAAAATTCTCTAGTTGGACGTCACTCTCATCAAATTTCATTCCTTTGGAAATTATGAATTCACACTACATCCATTCAATGTAGAGAGAGTGGTCATGAAATTCTTTTTGATTTTATCCTTCAAGGAAAATGATAAAATAATGATACTAAACTAAGATTTCAAACACCATAATTACGCCCTTTCTATCTAGAAACTCCAACTTGGCTATGATACAATTTTTTTGGTTCACAATTACCATCCAATAAAACCCCTATATGGTAAATCCAATGTAATAAATATTGTGAAACAAAGTCCCATAATGTGAACACACCCTATGATGTCCATAACATTGAAGGATAGTGTAATATATGTATTTTTACAATGATAATAAAAACCCTCTTATGATAAATTATAAATATCATAAGTGGAAAAAATGATTTCTTAGTGAAATAACTTTATAATGTGTTAAATATTGTGAATGAGAGAAAAATCTTTGTCCAAACATTGGAATGTTCTATGAAATATTTTTGGAGTTAGAAAATTAGTTATTATTAGATTCTAAAGCCCGTAATTCCATGAATAAGGATGAGTAAAAATCTTAAATATATTTTAGTATGTGCAGGTATTTTATTAAAAGTAATTTAATAACTCCAAATGGTGTGTTGTATTAGAAATATGAGATAATCATTATGTTTATAATGCATTGTTTAACCAAGATGTGGTATAAAATTTTCATGCGGCGAACGTTTGGAATGCTCTCTTGTGATAAAAACATTTTTTATATTTAATTAATTATTTAACCAATTTTTTTAATAATAAATAATTAATATCTATCATGTCGTTTATCATATAAGAAATCAGAGACCCCTATTGGATCCAAAATGGGGGGTTTTCCCTAGAGAGGGTATAACTTTTATTTACATCGAATGTTTGGTTGATTTTATATTATTGTTAAGTTACATAGTTTTCATAATAAATAATAATTATTATTTTATTTTAATTAAGTAATAAGAGTATTGTACTTTTTCCCCACCCAAATACATGGAAACAAGTGTTATTAACTCCGAATGAAACCAAAATCGTATAAATCATGATTATTTATGATTTAAAATAGGAAACACCATAATCACATGAATTATAACATTTCTAGTCAATTTAAAGTTGATATGGATCATTAAATGGGGTACTGAAGATTCCCTTTTTGAAAGGTGGAAAGGGTTTCATATGAGCCTATTTGCTTCTATTTTTTGGGGATTCTATTGACATCAGGCTATCCGAAAACTCCATTTGACATGATTGGTGAACTCTATTGATCCAATACGGGTCTATTGTCCAGTTTCATGCACTTCATCGACCCATTAATTTTTGGAATCCTCTTGTGCGCAGTGACCATGTACCCAGATTGGTTCTTCTTCTTATTCTTTCTATTCATTACTAATTCTTTTCTTATCTTCTTAAATCACATAAAGTGTTTAAATTTAAATTAATTAACAAACATAGATTTATCAAAGATAATCATGAAGTAAATTAAAAATGATTAATTACTCAAAAACATTAATGATAATTTGACCCGAAAAATATTTTATAAAATCTATCATGCTATAATTATGTAGATTAAAAAATAATATTTATTAATTTTATCAAATGATAATTTCTTGAAATTATAAAAGGTTTGTTATTATAGAATTTATCTCTAGATAAATGAAATGTTTTATTAAATGGTAATTGAATTTTCAATGTATATTTTAATATATATATATATATATATATATTCATAAAAATAATTGGGAATACCACATCAGTTCTCAATTTAATTTAGAGATATAAATTATCAAATGATTTTTATAATTATTTTTTGGAAATATTATTTCAACTACATGTGTTGATCTAAAACAATAATCCGTAGATTATCTAGGAGAGAGAAAATGTCATCGCATGTGATATTATTTCCTAGTGAAATTACAATAGTTATATTATTTAAGGATAATTTGAAACACATGCATTTTTTTGAAATGATAAATTACATTTGTCCAAAAAACATAATTATCATTACATTTTATATTTTAAATGTTTTTTTAAGAATGATAAATTACCATCAAATGAGATAATTTAGATAATAATTTATATATTATCCAAGAATAATTAATTATCATTGTATGTGATAATTTAGTTCATAATTTTAAAATTATCTAATAATTATGAATAATGATCACATATGAAAATTTAGATAATAATTTTATAATTTATATAGGAGAGATAAAATATCATCACTTGTTATATTTGAATTATAATTCTAAAATTATCCAAGAGAGAGTGTGTATCATCACATGTTATATTTTGTTTCCTTGTGAAAAAATAGACATTTTTTATTTTAGGAAAATATTGATATTCTTAAGTCATTGATGTGCAAACAACTTGAGTCTTTAACGACTCATCTTTAATGCGAATAATATAGCGAATAAGCCTTCCCAATTTGTGAGGTAGGAAGTTCCTTAACATCTTGGGCTCATGATTAGACTTGTTGGTTTGATGATTGTATTTTTTGACATTTAAATTTATCATGCTTGGTTGTAATAATATTTGAGTGTGTGTATAGCCCATAAAAACTGTTGTGACTCCCTATGTGATATAAGTGTAGCTTTTATCCATGTTTGACTATAATCACATGTTTTTGTGTATGCTATAATATAATCATGTTGATATATTATAACTTCTTGTGTGATCGCCCTGTATAAGTATTACCATGCCTTTTTGGTTGTTTGTGGTATTTGAGACAGTTGGGTCATCGTGATTAAAATGTTCCTTGATGGTAGAGAATGGTAAAATTTAACCATAAAGGGGAGGGACTTGAAAACATGGTAGAGGTATGAGGAAGTCATGGCATAGTGTCGAGGGTGTCTCAAGGATTCCTTGATGCCAAGTTTCATTCACCATGAGATAGCCTAGTGAAGTTATTAATATTTCCATGACTTATTATATACTCTATTTACTAATTTTATATGAAATTTGCATAATTTGTGTGAAATATTACTGTTTTAATATTAAGTATAATTTTTGGCCATTTTTAGAAGTAGTTCAATTGAGTCAGTTTACTATTTTATTTATAACTATCCCCCTAATAATCCAAATTGTGTGGTTATTGTTTTTTAGGATTTCTAATTTAAAATAAAACAATTCATTATGAGGGATCATGGGCCAATTATTCCATTTGAAGGCTCATATGGACCACACTAGAGGGCCTACAGAATCTGTGAAGAAATGGGACCAACCATGAATATTGAATTACTGAGCTCAATATAGAAGTTAAAATTCCTTCACTCTCCTAAAATGTTCTAGGGACAATGTGAGGAGTCTTGGATAAAAATTTCAAGGCCCAAATCCAAATACAAGGGTCCCAACTGATTCATTTGAACTCAATCCACCATTCTGGCCAGGAATTAAAATTAGTACAGTATTCATGACCTGTCTCCTGGTCTATTTATCAAATCAATCTAATATTTTTCAGTGTGAAATAGGAAATATAGGAGACCAAATTTATTGAAGAAAGAGTTCAGATTTTAAGGCATCTTCATATTCCAAAATCCATTCACATTTTGTCCATCGAAAAAGCATGGATTGAAATGGACAACTTAACGTTGTATAATCAAACCGCCATAACATTGGCTCCATAGGTCCAAATGACTCCACATTTATATATTAGTCGGCCAACATTACCATCTACAACTTTTAAGAAGTAGATATCTCTATATTTGGCTTTCTGAATGTCAAACTCATCATTCCAAGTTGAGGGACAGATTGAGAATGCCAACAGTCAACTTCCTTGTTCTATAAATGCATCCCCCTCCTCTCCTTAAAAAAGATTGGTATTTCAGAATAGAGGAGAACATATTGGTACGACCAAATTATTTCCAAGGGCTTGGGAGGACCTTCCATACTCATGTTTTCACTTTAGAGACCTTTCCTCCTCTCTTTGATTTCATTTACTTTTGTGTTCTTCATTTTTGTAATCTTGTAAGTCTCATTCTTTGTAATTCTGTTTTAATGAAAGTTTCTTCTTAAATATCTATTATTATAATCCACCTTCTATAGTTTAATATTAATGTTCTTAAAATTATTTAAATACAGTTGATTCCCCTTCCCTTCTTTTGCTTACTCATTCAATCTAAAGTCAGTATTTAATTCCCTTCATCGTTTGTGTGTGTGTTCGATGCACCACTCTTTTCTTATCCCTTTATTTTTCTTATCTTCTTAATTTATTATCATAATAATTATAACCAGATTACTAATATTTTAAATGGATGAGTAAATCTACCATTGGGGTGAGTTATAATTTGGGGATATTAAGTGATTGATAGTCTTTTCTTGATGAGTATTCTTTGTGTTAATATTGTGTATGTTGAACTTTATATGTCATGGATTAATGACATTTTTTGTTAAATATGTGGATTCCATGGATTATTGGAACCAAAAATACTATACCATAAACAAGTAATGGTAATTATTAGAACCCTAAGTTATGTTATGACTTGGATTAAAGCTTTAACACTTGGTAATTCCGATAAAAATCATCTTGTGAAGTGGGTATTAATTTAATGCAATATAAAGTAAAGCTCAAAGATATCATAAGCTTAAATCCCCAATAATGAACTCACCCCAATCTTTATCAATTTGTTAAATCAAAAATCATCTATAAATTATTTCATAATCTCTACAAACAACCCCCCCCCCCAATCAGAATACAATTAACTAAAAACAACCGACTATAAAAAAGTATCATCGCTGAGGATTTGACTCGAGTGCTGCTATACACATTAGCAGAGCACCAAAAACCTGACTAGTCGATAGGTGAAAATCAGCTGCACTTTCACCTAGTAAATGTGAGTAATAGTTATTCTCATCTGGATGATCCAGGTGGCATGGCCCACTTGAGGGATAGATGACACTGGGTATCACCTTCTCGACACTATAAGGGCGTCGTATAGGGGTTGGTTTGTTTATTCCAACTCATTCATATATCTCTTGGCATGGAGCTAAATTAGGTATGGTTGGGGGTTGTGGAATCTTGGTTACTACACCAACACTCGATTTTGGATGGTATGTTTATGTGCTTCTTGAATTTATTATTATCATGGAACATGCTTGTATACTTGAGAAATTCTATCTAAGGATACATTGGTGGTGTCCTAATTATTCTTGTACTCACACCCTACTTGGGTATTTCGATGTGCTTGTAGATTTCATGAGAGACACGGTGAAGGGAAAGGGCCCTATGGTGGATGGCTGAGAAAGTGGAGTCTGGAGCTAGGGTGGACCAGGATAGACACTAGTGGAATATACAGTTCTTTTATTTGTCATCTTTTTTCTTCTTTCTGTACATGCTTAAAATACTAAAATATTTTTTTTATCTAAATGACATTTATTTCATTTATTTTCTAAATTATTACTCTGATTATTTATTTATTTTAAATATTTATTATAGATCCTATGGAATGATACTGAGGGTATAGTCTCCCCAATGATGGAATTAGACCCTCACTACTAGTCGGCAACCACTTGTGTATGGGGTGGCACACATGTGGTTATATGGAATTTCATCTGGGACATAGGGGTTCGAGTTATGATGTTGAAAAATGGTATCCGAGAACACATGACATACTAACATGATTCTTCTCTTATGTAGGTTTTGTATAGGGTAGTCTGTAGTTAGGATGGTTGGGACTCAGTTAGGGGAACTATGTTAGTGCTTGGTCAGCACTGTATAGTGGACCTCTAGGTGGCCATTAAATGGGAACGTGTTTTTTTGTTACGATTGATTGACCATGGATGACACACAATATATTATATATGATTTATGAGATTTCATGAATGTTCATGCATCATGACTAGGAATATAGTTTCACATAACATATACACTACTTCAAAACATACCTTTAACAGTGCTAGAAATGTCCTTTATCAGTGCTATTAAAGCACTGACTATATGAGCGAGGTTAAAATCCGTGGTCTTTTTTTAGTAATGAAAAATCACTAATAAAGGGGTGATTTATCAATGATAATAAAATAGTATTTTATAATCACTTATAGAAGAACTGATAAATTATACCTTTATCGGCACTTTCTAAAGCACTGATAAAGGGACATACAGTAGTGTGTTGTAATAGCACACTACAACACCACTTTTTTATGTTGTAATAGCACACCACAACATTAGACACACCATATATCAACAAAAACATGTCCCACTAGAATATTTAAATGAAATGAAATTTACAAAACAAACACATGAAAAAAACACTAAATTATAAACATTTCAAACATTGCTTCATTCAATTACATAAATACAGATTATTACATATATTCAAAAATATCAATGTTCCTTTTAATCCTAACCCGACTAGTTTTATTACCAAACAAACCACTTCTGATCATGAAAAAGAACACACGTGTATAAGGAAAACAATTCTGATGTTACTAATAATATATATAAATAAATAAACATAAAGTGTTAATTTTACTAAAATTGATGTCAATATTAAATAAAAAAGGTGCATATGGAGTAATATTGGTCCCAACATGCATCAGATTGAGGTGAAGATGATTATTACAAATCAAAAATTACTTATGGATCATTTTCCTAAGTTATTTAAACAATTTGAATGTTTTTTCTTAGTTTTGAGTCGGTAAGTTGTCATTTTTACTATAATTGATGTCAATTTTAAATAAAAAACAGGCACATGGAGTCATATTGGTCACACTGTGTATCAGATTCAGGTGTGGAAGATTCATGAATGTCTCAAATCACTTATGGATCATTTTCTAAAAGTATCAAAATAATATGGATGTGTTTGTTTGGTTTTGAGTATGTTGTTTTTTTTTGCTAAAATTGATGTCAATTTGAAATAAAGATGCATTTAGAGTCATACTAGTCACACCATGCATCGGATTAAAGTGCGGCTAATTCTAACACGTTCTAAATCACATATAGATTGTTTTCCTAAGGTATCAAAACAATATGAATGTTTTTGTTCAATTTTGAGTACGTCACTTATATTTTTTACTAAAATTTCATCTTAAACTTAAAACACGCACTTTGACTCAAATAGATCACATCGTGTATCGGTTTGATGTGAGACCAATTCGTACATGTCATCAATGACTTATGAATTGATGCCTTTAATTTTCATTAAAATATAAATATGTTATCTACGATTTCAGTGAGTGTAACGTTTTAAAGTCAAATGATGATTTTAAACTCATAATGGAAGAATTGAGATAGTTGCCTTTTTTTACTAAAATTAATGTCAATTTAACAGAGAAAGAAGTACTTGGAGTCATACTGGTCACATCATGTGTTAGATTGAGGTTTTGTAATGGCCTAAACCACTTTGGTCTATTCCTTTTTGAAATCTAGTGTTTAGGGTGTTTTGGAAGGTCACGATGGCTTATTCCAACACTTTTCCAAATTTTCCAGTTTTGTGAATAGTGTTTCTAGGATGGTAGCTCATCCAACAGTGGCAGTATCTCATCTAATGGTGGTGGTATCTCATCTAATGGTGGTGGTAGCTCATCCAATAGTGGTGGTAGCTCATCCAATAGTGGTGGTTGCTCGTCCAACAGTGGCAATGACTCACCCTATGGTGACACTAGATCGTTCCAACGGTGGTGGTGACTTTTCCAATGGAGACAACAACTCATCCCATCGGCAATAGTAAATCATCCAACGGTCATGGTAGCTCATTTAAATGGTGGTGTTGAATTGTCCAACATTGACGGTACTCTTCCAACTGTGGCATAGACTCATCCAATAGTGATGGTACCTCATTCCAATAGAGACAGTGACTCGTCCAACGGTATTGGTAGCTCATCCCAATGGCTATAGTGACTCATCCAATGGGGACAGTAGCTCATTTCAATGATGGTGGTGACTTGTGAATAGTGTTTCCATCTTCATACAATTTCACTCCATTGACATTGTCTTTGATGTAAAACACATTCAAGGCCTTTTTTAAGGGATATATGGTCAATTCAAATACCATAACACCAATATTAATTTTTATAAGGGTCCAGGTTCCCTTGCTTAGTAAAAATGCATGAGCATGACCAAATCATCTTTTAATGGAAAATAAAAGAAGTATCTTAAATTGTTGCTCCGTTAAATATTCTAAAGTGCCATGGTATCTTACTCCTTTGACTTCCATCTTGTTCCCTATTGAGAGATGATTGAGACTTTACTTTTATACTATAAGAGTTGTGCATAGTGTTTTATCTTCATATCATGTTTTCCCTGGAGTTCTAAATAATGCATTCACACCCCCTGTTTTGGTGCAATAAGGAGGTGTCGATTAGTATTTGATATAAGGTATGTTCTACCTTGGTTTTCAGGGTTCATCGATCTATTTTCTCCCATTTCTCATTTTTCATGTAATGGAATGTGATCTTTGTGTGTGTAATGGAGGATTTTTGGTTTTTGGTTGGAATGGTGGTGTTAGGACATCCTCAGGTGGATGTAGTTTCTGCGGGAGAGGTAATCGTGATCTATTGAGTTGACTTGTTCTCATGTAAAGAACGTAAATAACCTTTTGAGGTAGGGGATTCATTTCTTCTCTAATCTATTTATGTGTAGTAGTATAGTTAGCATGATTTAAACCACTTAATCACAATTATATGGACCTAATAAATATTTTTACTAGATTATATAATTGGTATCAAATGCCTAGAGATGTTATTGCCTCTTTATTTTCTAGACAGTGTGATATCTATGATTTTCTTGTTTAGCAAGATGTTTTGATTGAAACAAGTAAAAAACATAAAGATGATATTTAATGATAATTAATTGGATAAATGTTTAAATAGGAATGATGATGAATCTGATTTTTGTTATTGTGATTTTATGATAATCAATGGGATGCAGTTATTCATGTTTCTTTGAATCGGTTAATTCCTGATGGAATAAGGAATCAATTGTGAGATATAGATAATTCCTTATAGGTTTATGAGTTACCATCTTTCTTTTAATGGCTAAGCACCTTCTTCTTTGGGAGCTATGAGTTCTTATTGTGTGTGAAGGTTGAATGCCTTGTTTAGGTCCAAGAGCCTAGTTGATATGTTGTTTGTTTCCTGCTACATGTGTTATGGTGTTAGCCTATGATGGATGAGCCTGGGGGGATATTGTGGTATCTAGGGGTAGTGAGGCCTAGTGGTTGTGGAATAATCTGACACCTAGAGTCGTGAGATGCATCGATTTGTACATGTGGGAGTGGGGGAGGACACTAGGGATGATGGAACGGGTTAAAGTTGGGCTTACATGTAGTTGTAAAAGTTCATTCTCATTGAATTTTTTGTATGTTTATCTTCTTTAATTTCCCCACTACTTGAAGAATATGGTCTTGATTAACCTCCTTCTAAAAAAGTTAGTATGTGTGGGGTATGCCTCTTGCATTCCATGTTTAGCTTCTCGAGGATAGATGGGTCTACACTCTAGTTATTGGTGGTGAAGACTCGATGAGAAGTCCTTCTACTCAATGTTTTGAGAACCTTGTTTTAAGTAGCATATATTGTTTTCTTAGAATACCTAGAATTATGGAAATTGTTAATGCTATAAAATAAATGAATAAATAATTTTAACCCATAGGGTTGTAGCTTTTTTGGATGTAATGTTGAGGTTGAAATTTAAATGAACTATGGAATCGGGTTGGTTATGCCTGGAGGGAATGGATAATGGTTTTAATGATAATAAAATGTAATGTGGAAATGATAATGGTTAATTAATGTTTAATGAATTAATTAACATATATTTAAAATGAATAAAAAGGGATAAAGTGCCTTTATATAGATCTTTTAGTCTTTGTATACTTATAGGATATCTTGTCTTTGCAGTGGAAGCTGAGAGTTCGAGAGACTTTAGCTGCAGGTGAATCTAAGACTATGTTATGCCCATAGTGTGGTTATAAGCTATATTATATCATGTACAATTTGTTTCTCTATATTTTATCCCACCCCAACAATTAGGGAAACTGACACCCCATAGATTCTTATCCCTAGGGGTGTTTTCCCCATCATTCTGCTGGGAGGATGGAACATCGACTAACCCCTCTGGCCCTGCTCTCTTCTCTTAGTAGTTACTTGTGTTGGTATGTACGAAAGATAGTTTTCCCTATATATGTGTGTAAATGGATGTAATGTCTTCTATTTATTTCACACACATGTATTCAGTATATAGTCTCCTATGGACTACTATAGGTATGACATATTTAGGTTGTGATGGCATGAGAATTCTTACTCTGTGTATGAACTGTAATGGCATGATGTATAATACCCGACATATGATGCATATTATTCAAGATGTTATAGATCCTAGAAAATACTTGGTTACTTTGGTTATGTGAACATGGTGGTGTGATGCACGAGGTGAATATTGATGCACAAGGCTTGTGTTGTGATGATTGCATAGGAGTCTTCGGGCTAGCCTTTTTGGAGAGAGATTCTTAGGACATACGAAGTTGGGGAAAAGTGAAAACCCAGTGGGGAAGTGTTTGAGGGGTACCCTTGAGATTCTTTATTATATTGTATACTCTTGATTGTGATACTTGGTGAGAGTATCCATAGTGATTCTAGGAACATAGTATACTTATTTATGTGATGAGTTAGTTTCACTTGTTGTTCACTATGTTTTTGCATGCTTTCTATAATTTTGCTTGAGAGGATTCATAGAGGATCATACTGAGTATATTCTTATACACACCCTATATTTATAAAAACAAATTTTCATGTCACTTAGAGCTAGTTGGATATCAGGCTGGTCACTACAATCTTGATGTTGTAGGAGTTGTTCAGTATTCGTGGTCACTACTTCTTTACATTCTTTTGGTACGTGCAATTTTCCATTTCAGTTGTAGGTGTTCTTTCTTGACATTATATATGTGAACTTCTGTTTCTATTATATTTCAGTCAGACTTGGAGTTGGTTGGTGTATGTATTATATCTTTCTTTATCATGTGCTCTCTTAGAGTGTAATGTCTCCCATTTGAGTGTTTGTTATAACCTCAATGCTAGTCTCCAACCCAGGGCCTACTAAATTCAGGGCTCGGGGGCCATTATCTCTCTTTTCACATTTTCAGCACAAGAGGGGTACACATTGTGAGGAGGGGTCATGAAATAGTGGTATCAAAGGGAGGTTCATGGATAGTTTGGAGTTTGTAGTTATGCGCTGGTGAAGATGCATGGGTTGGTATAGAAATGGTTTCAACCATGTTTAGAAAGTCCTATAAACACTGGAGACAAGATGATACAAAGGTATTTAGGGCCCCCTGTGATATGATGTATGGACCTTTAAGTGTACAATGGCTACAAGACGAGGAGATGTGCTTTATAGATCAAAGACATAAGAAAGAATCATGCAACATTCTTCTTTGTGCATGTGCTTGAATTGGCAGTACATCTTATTAGTTAACCTAAAATGAATAAAATAAACCAATTAATTAATGTTATATACTTTCATATTATAGGTTTAGGATCTCTAAATATTTTTTCTTTTACAAGTATGGATCCAGGTCGACATCCGTATTAGGTTCGCACAAAAAATGTTCTGTCGGTTGTGCCAGCCGATCCCCATAGAGTAGAAGATAATGACGATAACACATAGAGGAGCACTCTCAGAGAGTTTTATCACTAGATTTTGTAGAAGTATGAGACTTATAATTCAGATTCATTCATGGAGGACTGGTTGATAAGGTTGAGATAACTTTTATTTCCATCCATACTCAGAAGGAGTAATAGGTGTCATTGGTTGTGATGATGCGGCATGGAGTAGCGAGTTAGTGGTGGTTTTGATTCCACTAAGATCGTGTGATGTTAGCAGTGTCATGGGTGGAGTTCTGAGACTAGTATAGAGTCAAGCTTCTTTCTTCGATTGTGATGGCAGCTAATTTCTAGGAGCTCATTACCCTTTTATAGGGGATCTCTAGTGTGTGAGTGTTTGGAATCTATTTTCATTAACCTTTTCTGATATGATTTAGATGTGTTTCTAGAAGATGAGTCCAAGGTGAGGAATTTCTAGGAGGCTTTGAATCCAGATATCCAGTGCTATATCACTCTGTTTATGCTGAAAACATATCTTGAGGTGATGTAGAAGGAAGAGGTCATCATGAGGACATTATCTAGAACCAGATCATCATGAGTGGGGAATCATCATGATTCCTCACGAAGTAGAGTTTTGGTTTGGGCTTCCCAATTTTTAAGGAATAAGAGTTTCTGTTTAGTTGTTGGGTAGGTCCCAACCCTTCAGTATTTCATTTATCTAAGGATAGAGGCTCTCATACATATATAGAGTAATCATGCACTTTTTTTCTTATGGAGATAGAGGTCATTAACAATAAGAGTTCAAGACCTTTCTAAGCAGTCAATGTGTGTCAGGTGTTCTACATTAGATTCCTTCATTGATATAGTTCTCGCTAAGTTAGTAGTAGCACTTTGCACTAGATTTGGATTAGCATAGAGTATATGGGGAAAGCTAAGGATAGCCCTAGGATTCTCCCCATCCTCATAGAGTAGAGCACGACCTTGGTGGTGGTCATCATCAGGGTTAGAGAGGTTGTAGAGAAGGTTGTGGCCAGCTTCATGGATTAGTGTTGTCAGCGATGGGTGAGCTAGACATCATCCGAGGAACCCTTTGCTTGTTTTCTATTTATTTTTATTCCTTGATTGATTTAAGATTGACACACTCCTTCATATCACCTTTCATTTTCCATGCTTTGGTACTTGAGGTAGAGTAGATTCTAGATCCCTTGGTGTTGTCTATGCTAGTTGGAGGCCGAGATAACTTTTTTTTGAAGTATGTAGAGACTCTGAGCTAGTGTTGGGATGGCACCAATCTTGTGGAGATTTTATATGCTTAGAAATTAGACCATATGATGTCATCCTCAGCATGGATTGGTTGTGTTTGGTGCAGGCTATCATGGATTTATTCAGAAGGTAGGTGGTGTTCTTCAATGCTAATGGAGAGCCAGTAGTTTTTGTTGGCAAGAGAGACCCTTGGATGGTTCAGAGGTTTGTTCTTTCTTTTTTCATCCTTGATGGCTGAGCTGATGATGAGTTATTCAGAGGTACAAAATTTGGCATTTCCCATGGTCGTAGATGATTACCCCGATGTCTTTCCAAAAGAGGTTATAGAATTACCCCCTCGATGAGAGATCATGTTTGGGATCGAGCTACAACCAGACATGTATCTTATCTCAAGTTCTTTTTATTGTATGGTACCTTCTAAGTGGAAAGATATGTGTATACAGCTCAATGGTATATGGGGGTTTTTTTTCTTGGATGAGTTTGTCACCATGGGGTGCACCAGTTTTCTTCGTGAAGAAGGCTAACGGAAGTTTGTGGTTGTGTGTCGATATTCATCAATTGAACAATGTAACGGTGAAGAAAAAACTCCTCTTCTATGGATAGATGAATTTTTTTATCCACTGAATAGTGAAAGATGGTTCTCGATGATGGATTTGTGGTAAAAATACCATCAAATGCATGTGAAGGATGAGGATATCCTGCAGACTTCTTTTTTTTTTCATCGTGGGCATTATGAGTTTGTTTTATGGTTGTTTGGTGTGAAAAATGGTTCAACTATGTTCATGGGGTGGACAAAAGTTGTGTTTCATGAGTTCCTAGATAAGTTCATGGTGGTTTTCATTGATGACACAATCGTGTACTCTAGGTTTGAGGAGGAGCATGTAGAGAATCTACGTGCCATTTTAGTAGTTCTTCATCAACAGTAGCAACTTCGGAAGTTGTAAAAGTGTGAGTTTTGGGTGCAAGAATCTTGTTTATTGGGGAATGTTTTATCCCATCAGGGAGTTTAGGTGGATCTACCAATGATATAAGAATTTGTGTCTTGGGAATCTCCCAAGACAGTGGTAGAGGTGCAGAGTTTCCTTGGTCATGTAGGCTATTATAGGTGTTTCATTGCTGATTTCTCTCAGGTTGCGAATCCTTTGAAAAAATTGACCATAAAGAATCATGTGTTTGCATGGAATGATCAGTGTTTGTAAGATTTTGAGTATCTGAATAAGAATATGTTCAGTTCTTCGGTTCTTTGTATACCAACTTAAGGAGTAATTTTGGTGATTTTCTATGATTCCTCACTTCTCAGGATATGATGTTTTCTGATGGAGTAGAGATCAGTCATCTCTTATGTGTATCGATAGTTGAATCCCAATGAATGTAACTATTCCATCCACAATATTGAGTCATAGGTAGTGGTGTCTTCTCTAAATTTTTGGAGACATTACCTTATTGGAAGGAGTTTTGTGGTCTTCACTAATCAAAAGATCCTGATATATGTATTCTCTAAATGTGAATTGAACATGCACCATTTTCGGTAGATGGATTTCTTACAGGATTATGACATCAAAATTTTATAACACCTTGGAAGGGGAATGTTATATCCAACATATTAAACAGGAAGTCACGCAAAAATGATGTGGATGAATTTAGTGATTCCTATAGGGTGATGGAAGAAATTTTAGCATTGCATTTGGATGTGGAAGAAGTTGGGTGAGAGGTTGTCTTTTTTAGATGATGGTGTAGTCATCTCCAGTTTAGCATGTGGAGGAATCCCATTTGGGGGATCTTGATGTGTAGGTCTAGAGATATCGAGTTGTTTGTGGCGAGGCCCCTGATGGTTTGTTCGAGGATGAACAAAACTGGGTGTTGTTTTAGGGAAGACATTTCAATCCTTCGGAATTGCATGAGATGGTTCTTAGAGTGTTACATAGTTCAAACATAATGGTATATCCTGGAATGAAAAATATTTTCTGAGATTTGAAAAGTCATTTTTGTTTCCTGGGTTGAAGCATGCAGTTGCAGAGTTTTTTTCTTGATGTTTGGTCTGCCAAAAGGTGATGGTCAAGCAATGTGTTACCTGTGGGTTTCTCTAGCTGTTAGATGTTCCTCAGTGGAAGTGGGGGGAAATATTTATGGACATCATTACCAGTTTACCTTGAGTAAAGGTAGTATATGATTCTATATGTTTAGTAGTGGATCATTTGAGGAAATCAACCCACTTTATAATGATTAAGGAGTTGAGATCAATGGAGGTTTTATCGATGAAGTATCTGGAGGAGGTGTTGAGACTCCACAGATTCATGAGAATGATCATTTATAATTGAGACCCTTGTTTTACCTCGGGGGTGTGGAGAGGTCTCCAACATGCGTTCAGTTCTCAGTTATTCCTTCACACTACTTTCCATACATAGACAAATGGTCAGACACAATGAACTATCCAAATCCTTGAATGCATGTTGTTCTCTTGTGTCCTGGATTTTGTAGGTTCATGGATGAGGAACCTTCCCTTGGTAGAGTTCACTTACAAAAATAGTTTTCACTCCATCATCAGTATAAAGCTTCTTGAAGCCTTGTACAACTGACCATTTCATTCTCCGTTGTGATGGACTAGTGTTGTAAAATCCACAATTATCATGATATAACTAGTATAGAACATGATAGATATGGTTCAGTTGATTCGGGAATGGATGAAGGCAGTGAAATCATCAGAAATCCTATGTTGATCAAAGGAAGAGACCATTAGAGTTTGATGTTAGGGATCATGTGTTTCTGAATGTAACTCCCCATTGTGGGAAGAAAAGGTTTGGTTGTTGGAGTAACCTTTCTCCCCTATTTTCTGGGCCTTTCAAGGTGTTGTCTCATATTGGATCTATGGCATATCATTTCACACTTCCCCCATAGATGAGATAGATACACGATGTTTTTCATGTGTTGTAGCTTCTTCATTATCTTCATGATGACTCTCACATCATTGATTGGGGAGAGATTAATGTTGAAGATTATGAATCCTTTTAGAATAATTTTGTAGAGATCCATGACCACCAGGATATGTTGTTGTGTGAGTGGGTTATCCCCTTGGTTCATGTCTTGTGGTGGCACAATGGCATAAAGGATATTACTTGGGAAAGTGAGACATAGATACAATCTTGGTACCAAGATCTATTCTCTATAATCTATTTTCTTATAACATTGCATGTTTTGTTATTGTTAACCATTTCATTTATGATATGGCTTTATTTTGTTTATTATTGTGTCTTATTCACTTTTGAGAGGCATCTTCTCAAGAGAGTGTTTTATAGCTACTTGTGGTTTCCACGTGGTTTCACTTTGTTCCTTTGAGGAAGTGGTTGAGCACTTTTAGTGGAAAGAGCCTTAAGAGGTATCTAGAAGGGTGGTTGTTTAGACCCATTTTTCTGTTTCTTATCTAGACCAGTTTTGAATTCTTGAGGAAGAGAATGTTTTGAGAGGTATCTTATTTAATGGCCCAGACCACTCTGGTCCATTCCTTACTAAAATCTTGTGTTTCTGGTGTTCTAGGAGGCCAAGGTGGCTCATTCTAACACTTTACAAAATTTTACATGTTTCTGAACAGTTTTTTCAGGATGGTAGCTTGTCCAACTGTGGTGGTAACGCATCCATTGGTGGTGGTATCACATCCAATGGTGTCCATAAATCATCCAATGGCAGCGGTAGCTTGTCCACCAGTGGCGTTGACTTGTCCAACGATGAAAGTATCACATTCCAATGGTAGCAGCCACTCATCGAATAATGATAGTAGCTCGTCCCAACGATAATGGAAACTCATTAAATGGTGATGGATTCTCATTCCAATGGTGGTGGTGACTTGCCCAGTGGTGGTGGAGACTCATCTAATAGTGATGGTAGCTCATTCTAATGGTGGTGGAGACTCATGAGCAGTGTTTCCATCTTCCTACAATTCCACTCCTTTGATGTTTTCATTGATATAAAATATATTCAAGGCCTTATTTTAATGGAATTAAGGATGATTCAAATCAAATAAATCCTATATTAATATCCTTAGGGTTTGGGTTCCTTTACTTGTCAAAACACATGATCTTTCCAGATCCTCCTTTAATGGAAAATCTAACCAGTATCTTAATCCATAGCTATTAAATCTTCTAAATGGATGACATATATTCCTCCCCTATTTTCCATCTTGTTACTGAGTGCGATATGGTAAAACCTTTCCTTATTTCTGGTAGGATTCGTGCATTGTGTTGCAGCATCGGATCACATTTTACATTGTAACAGCCCAAGATTTTATGAAAAATATTCTTTTTAATTTCACTAATGTCTTGTGTTGTACGCTACACCAAAAGGAGCTTGCACAACACGCATCCTTGACTTTCCTTGCATTACACGCAATCACGACCTTCCTCGATAGCGTCTGTAGTACGCAATAACGAGTATCACTAAACAACAATATGCTATTAAAATATTATTAAAACTAGTCGTTATGAATAGTAATAACCACTTTTTGAAATTTTGTAAATTTTATTTTTCAAAATGGAATTCATTTTTGGATTCGTAATATCAAAATTAGTTTAGGGAGAAATTTTGGTGATTTTCGGATAACTTTCATATTTTAATGAATAGTGAAAATTACTAAATTTTAATTAAAAACAACTTTTTCAATCGAAATAATTAATAGTGATAAATTATTAATTTTAGTGGTTTTAAAGTATATTTAGAATATATTTTTACAATTCAATACAATTTTGGTCATTGGATGTAATTTCACATTTAAACCAGTTATAAACAAGTGTCAATCTTTTGATAGTTATTATCTCTTAAAAACACGCCTTTTGTTTTGACGATGGGAATTAATTTTTAAATTAATTAATGCAACTGATATGTTTTGAATTTGGTAAAATAGAAATCATTTTTGAGTTCATAATATCAAATATAGCTTAGGCCTAATTTTTGGTATTTTTCTGAAAACTTTCAATTCTTTATGAATAGTGAAACCACTAAGTGGTAGTTAAAAAACTGAATTTTTCATAAAACCTAATTTTACCGCTTCTGTGAGTGGAATTTCAAAAATTCGAGAGACACGATTGATGTCAGTAAGTAAAATGTGGTTCAATGAGATGAAAATAATTTTTGGTGAATAGTAACTTTTTACTTTTATTTACCACGGTTAAAAGTAAATAGGGTAATTAAGGGTAAAAATGATATTATTATTACCCTAACACATATCCAAATTCTATTGGATAAGTGTAATTCGACCAAAAAAGAGCTTAGGAATAAAATATGACCATTTAGGCCCACTTGGATTAGATTAGGACATTTATTATTATTTAATTCAAAGAAGTGTTAAAAGAGTTAAAATCAAAGTTTATTTACTACAACATTTTTAATATAGGGTTATACATAAGATAAATTCGATTGTAAATATTCATTAGAAATATAAAAGGATTTACTACATAATGGTATTTTATTTTTAATTTTTAGACATTAAATAATTTAATTTATTTATGACACAACGATGATGCAGTAATTATCTTATTAATGAAATATTGACATAATTGATGTTATAAATACTCAAATAAATATAATCTGAGACTTTTTATGACTTACACTAATTTTCTAGGTTAATATGACATGTTATTGTTGATTTAATTAACTTTGTTCGAACTTATCATTCTGTTATGATTTACACAAAAATCAATTACTAAATAGTGTCAAAATTGACATAAAATAGTTTTTAAAACAATTTTATATTATTAATTGTTATTTTATTCCTAAAAATCTAAGGTTCGGCCAAATGACTTAGATAAGGTTATATATATTAATAATAAACAATTTGGGGTTCTTTTGGCTTCTTATAGTAAGTTTATTAACCTTATAGTATAAGAACACAAGAAGACACGGTAAAAGTAAAATTATTTAACTTAATGTTAAATCTAAATGTTAAGGTTAAAATAGGAACCTAAACTTGTCTAAATTCTATTGGATGAGAGGATTTCGACCCATCCCCACCTTAGACTAGAAATAAATCAATTTGGAGATATTTAAAACCGAACTTGACTTTATAATAAAATAATAGTTTTAGTTATTCCAAAGGTGCCCCTCCCCTCCCTTTTAAAAGGACACCTCCTCCCTCTCTTCCTCACACAACTTTGAGCCTTCAAGCTCGACCAAACCCTGCCAAAATCTCTTCTCCACTTCCCTAGAAATATCCTAGAGGTTCTGTTCTTCCTCAAAGACCAATTTTAGTTCCCTAAGAGGAGGTCTCAAAGAGGCGCTTCAAAGAAGAGGTAATTTCCGTTACCGATTCTTTCACCTTTATTTCTTCTTCCACTTCTTCTTCTTAGGTTGTTTCACTATGAATTAATAACATCAGTATCACTCATATACTGATATGTTATTATAAGTATGAAACAGCCCTATTTCACCATCTATCCATCCTACAGAAAATGAAATCACCGCGCGTGCGTACGTACGGAATACCGTCTCCACGCCGTGGTGAAATCTATTTTCCACCTCCACCTTACTTGGATGGGTATAATGGTGTAAATAATAACTATATATTATTATTTTAAAGTGATATTGATACTGAAATAGTATACATACACTTCAACACAATTCTACGACCATGGGAACAATATCATCGCTCGTGCGTACGTACGGGCTACCCTCTCCACAACGCGATGAGATTCATTCTCCACATTAACCATTCATGAATGATTGTAAAGTATATATAATGAATAATAATGAAATATAAGACATGTTAAATCTACTGGATTTATTTATATATATATATGTATGTCATCTACTTACTTCCATTCAAGACAATAAGGAAAGGAAAACAACGTTCATGTGTACGTATGGACTACCGTCTCCATGAACGGTGTGTTTCATTTCATTTATCTATCTATTATATATATATATACTGAATATATATGATATATAAATCATGTTTTATATTCTGGAAGTAATTAAATCATGATATAAGTAATAATAATGTCAAGAACAACAAGTCCAAACACCTACGATAAATGAAACGATTTTACCCAAAACGCTCTTTAACATGAATTTACAAAAGAACGGGTAATATAAAGTCATAAGTGAACCATATATGATATAATAACAATGAATATGATTCTTTAATAAGTAAATAACATTATTTAAATCATTATACAGGAGGTTCGGACACTTACGAAGCAAATCGGACCTAAGGTAAGGGAAATATCACAATCTCATTTTTTTTTCCGAGGTTGTTTATACTTTAGTATTTACTGGGGTGTATTTTATCATCCAAATCCATGTTTCCTCAATATGTAATATTATTTTCATTCACCTAAAATTGTTTAAATCCTATTTTACCCTTCGGTGAGTTTTTAGTAAAAGATATGAAAGGAATCTTTTGTCGTTTTTCATACGATGTACTTTTTGACTTTTCCGAAAAAAGTACGAAGAATGTTTTTTAACTTATACGGCATGAATGGATTTTTAAATCATTATTTCCAAGAATATTACTTTAAAATTTTTCATGTTTATTTTTAATCAACTTCTATTAGTTTAAAATTGTATGACATGGTAAGAAAGGAAAATGTTTTTGAAGTAGAAAGGATATTTTCCTCAAGAATGGAGTTCAAGTGTTTCATCAAAATTATTTTCCATCTAAGATAATACAGGGTCTTGTTTCTATCCCTATTCTTACATTGATTTGATTATGTTGTGATGGAATTATTTTTATTAATTCCTTTATCTTATATGAATTTTTTTATGATGTCATGATGTTTAAGAATCCCATTTTTATTACATGGGTTATGAAATGATGTATGATTTATGATTTTGTGGCACACATAAGAATGGTATCATTATGAGATGGGTGGGACCTATATCTCCCTCTAATGCATTGGGTAATGATTTTATATCTCATGAGATAGACATGGCTGGAATGGTAGGTTATACCGGTTCAGTGAAACAGGACTGAAACGAGGGTGACTCGGTTCAGAAAGGGACTTTGTCCACTAAGATAGTCTTGGCAATGAGTCTTGACTAACAAGAAATGATTCTCTATGATTATGTGTGTATGCCACAAAGTTTCATGTTTTAAGTTATGATTATTGTGATTACATTTCACTACCATGATTTAACCCATGTTATGAAATTATGCTCTCTTTTGCAGGTTAAGACTTCCAAAATGTTATGTTCTTATGAATACGATGTGATTGATATTTCTTTTGTTTACCCTTACTGAGCATTTGAGCTCACCCTTTTATGTTTTCTATTCCCCAGGATATAAAGAAAGGTTTTAGGTAAAAAAAGGAAGATATTTATGGGAGATGTTGAAGATCTTTCACCACGATTAGAAGATTATATTCCGAGTTTCCAAAGACACTAAACTATTACGATCCTTGTGTGTGTGTTTTTGTTATGTACTAATTATTCCGCAAATGTAATGTAATGTCAATGTGCGTCAAGCTTCGGGTCTCTATAGTTGGTATCAAAGGAAAGGTTTAGTCAACCTTTGGAAACTAGGATGCGAAAATGTTAGTGAGATACCTAGAGATATTTTTAAGGTATGTCTAGGGATGTCCCTAAGGATAAGTATACATATAGGATATAGTCCTAGCACTATGGTAACGATCTTAGAATTTAACCTAAGATGTTAGATATTGAAGTTACTCCCCCTTTATTATGATTTTTGCATCTCACACTATTCTTTTTGTTTTTTAGACGATGGCTGGAACCCGAAGGAACCGTGTTGATCAATGCAATGGACAATGCAATGATTGCCCTCCTGAACAAACAAATGTTATGGGAGATGGAGTGCAAAATCTTATTGCTATACTTACACAAGCTATGAATAATTTTGGACTTCCAAATGAGCAGAGAAGGGAACAATATTCTATTGAGTCCTTCATGAGGAAATGCCCACCTTCTTTCAGTGGGTCTTCCGATCCACTTGTTGCTGAACAATGGATCAGTACCACTGAAAAGATATTTTCAGTTCTTCAATGTTCTGATCATGATAATGTCATCTTAGCAGTATATCGTTTGGAAGGTGAAGCTGATCAATGGTGGAATCTTATCAAGAATACGAGGCCAAGAGATGAAATTGAGTCCATGGAATGGGACGAGTTCAAGAACTTGTTTTTCAGTAAGTACTTCCCTCGTATTCTTCGAACAAAGATGGAAAAGGAGTTTCTTGAGATGAAGCAGAAGGATGATGAATCTGTTGGTATATACGAAGCGAATTTTACAAGACTTGCAAGGTATGCATCTGGCATTATCATCTAACCTGAAAGTAAAGTTGATCGATTTTTCAGTGGCTTAAAACCAAGTCTTCGAAGGGCATTAGCTATAAGAGACTTCAGTAGCTATGAAGAAATTGTGCGTTGTGCTATCAAGGTAGAAATGGAAGTTGGTGTTACATATCCATCTCATGGTTTTGACAAGAAACGAAAGATGGAGTTCAAGGAGAAATCTCAGAATAATGGTGAAAAGAAGATGAATGTTTCCTTATGCAAAAAGTGTGGAAAGAAGCATGGTGGAGATTGTCTTAAAGGGACTAGAAAATGTTTTAAGTGTGGAAAAGAAGGTCATAGAGCAGCTGAGTGTCGAAGTAATAGAAAAAGGGTTTCTAATGATGTGAATAAAGCAAACACTGCAGAGAACGCACCACCAACACATCAATGCTTCAAGTGCAAGGAAATGGGGCATTATGCTAATAAATGCCAAAATCTAAGGGTTAGTGATGATCGACATGAGCAGCCGCTTAAGGAAAAGGACAAAGGGAAGTCACATGCGATCACTATTGGCGATGTTGAATATGACAACGATGTGGTGGAATGATTAAGTGTTTATGTAATGGGATTCCAAAATAATGTTGTATCATAAAGTATTGGAATATTTATGTATTGGTCTAATGTGGTATTCAAAGTGATTGTGATATTTTTGGAAATAAGATGATATGCGCATAATGAAGGGAAAACGAGAAAACAAAATGTTTAACAGTATTCATGAGCTCATGATTGATATAAGGACTAAGTGATATCATGGTTTGAGTAAATAGAATTTTGAGTATTTTGGTATGTGGAAAGTGTTAACTTTTAATTGCATTCATGATTTCACTAAGGTTCAATGGGTATTCAATAGAGTACATGATTAATGCCTTTGAATGTTTGGAAAGTGTCCAACAAGACGTATTTTATGATATATGGGGATCAACGATGGTATTAAATATCTGGTAATCGTTTTCACTATATTATGAGAGTGGACTGAAGTATTATGGATAAGCCTAAAGATTGGAGTGGATTATGTTGGACATAAGTTAGTATTGTTTAAGGACCACTTGCAGGATGGGTGACAGCCCATCGCGTCGGACAAGGCCGTGGGAATCGAACCCACAACCGAAGTGCGACTGGCCTTTATCGCCTACCACTGGCCTACAGGAAGTCCCTGTTTAGTAGAAACTAGTTTTATTATATTAATCAGTTTAATATATGAATTATAAGTCCATTTTAGGAACCATATATGATTAATCTCACTATAGAATGACTTATGTATATTTAATAACTTTTGATAACCTTTTGTTTGAGACAGATGGAATGACCCATCATTCTATCACATGATCTGCTAACACTTCACGAATAACAAATTCAACTTAATTTATTTAAGATATGAAGTGGAAATTGTTCAAGGCACGAACAAAAGTGAGATTGTACCAAAATAAAGTAAGTATTTATTCTAATTCAAAATCATCAACTTTAGGGAAATGATCTTGAAAACCAAAAATGTTGTCCTAGTGCTCTTATATCTGATTAATCATATGGTACCTTAGATCGTCACAAATTTATGAATTTGTGATTGTTGGCTTTTCCATAGCCATGTTTTCTACCACTCTCCATCAGAACATGATGGTTAGATTTTTCTTCCATATCCATATTTTCACCTATGTGGAAACCCAGTGATTAGTTTATTTGGGTAACCGTTACGTTTCATACATTCATTTTTAAAGATTGGTTTTGGTATTCCTTTTTATGATGTGGGTTTCTATTAAAGAAACTTTCGAATAGTAAATCATTTATAACCCAGATGAATTTCGAGGGCGAAATTCATTTTTAAGGGGGGTAGAATGTAACAGGCCAAGATTTTATGAAAAATATTCTTTTTAATTTCACTAATGTCTTGTTTTGTACGCTACACCAAAAGGATCTTGTAAAACATGCATCCTTGACTTTCCTTTCATTACACGCAATCGCGACCTTCCTCGATAGCGTGTGTAGTATGCAATAACGAGTATCACTAAACAACAATATGCTATTAAAATATTATTAAAACTAGCCGTTATGAATAGTAATAACCACTTTTTGAAATTTTGTAAATTTTATTTTTCAAAATGGAATTCATTTTTGGATTCGTAATATCGAAATTATCTTAGGGTGAAATTTTGGTGATTTTCGGAAAACTTTCATATTTTGATGAATAGTGAAAATTACTAAATTTTAATTAAAAACAACTTTTTCAATCAAAATAATTAATAATGATAAATTATTAATTTGAGTGGTTTAAAAGTATATTTAGAATATATTTTTACACTTCAATACAATTTTGGTCATTGGATGTAATTTCACATTTAAACCAGTTATAAACAACTGTCAATCTTTTGATAGTTATTATCTCTTAAAAACACGCCTTTTGTTTTGACGACGGGAATTAATTTTTAAATTAATTAATGCAACTAATATGTTTTGAATTTGGTAAAATAGAAATCATTTTTGAGTTCATAATATCAAATATAGCTTAGGCCTAATTTTTGGTATTTTTCTGAAAACTTTCAATTTTTGATGAATAGTGAACCCACTAAGTGGTAGTTAAAAAAACTGAATTTTTCATAAAACCTAATTTTACCACTTCTGTGAGTGGAATTTCAAAAATCCAAGAGACACGGTTGATGTCAGTAAGTAAAATTTTGTTCAATGAGATGAAAATAATTTTTGGTGAATAGTAACTTTTTACTTTTATTTACCACGGATAAAAGTAAATTGGGTAATTAAGGGTAAAAATGATATTATTATTACCCTAACACATGTCCAAATTCTATTGGATAAGTTTAATTCAACCAAAAACAAGCTTAGGAATAAAATATGACCATTTAGGCCCACTTGGATTAGATTAGGACATTTATTATTATTTAATTCAAAGAAGAGTTAAAAGAGTTAAAATCAAAGTTTATTTACTAAAACATTTTTAATATAGGGTTATACATAAGATAAATTCGATTGTAAATATTCATTAGAAATATAAAAGGATTTACTAAATAATGGTATTTTATTTTGAATTTTTAGACATTAAATAATTTAATTTATTTGTGACACAACGATGATGCAGTAATTATCTTATTAATGAAATATTGACATAATTGATGTTATAAATACTCAAATAAATATAATTTGAGACTTTTTATGACTTATACTAATTTTCTAGTTTAATATGACATGTTATTGTTGATTTAATTAACTTTTTTCTAACTTATCATTCTGTTATGATTTTCACAAAAATCAATTACTAAATAGTGTCAAAATTGACATAAAATAGTTTTTAAAACAAATATTATATTATTAATTGTTATTTTATTCCTAAAAATCTATGGTTCGGCCAAATGACTTAGATAAGGTTATATATATTAATAATAAACAATTTGGGGTTCGTTTGGCTTCTTATAGTAAGTTTATTAACCTTATAGTATAAGAACACAAGAAGACACGGTAAAAGTAAAATTATTTAACTTAATGTTAAATCTAAATGATAAGGTTAAAATAGGAACATAAACTTGTATAAATTCTATTGGATGAAAGGATTTCGACCCATCCCCACCTTAGCCTCGAAATAAATCAATTTGGAGCTATTTAAAACCGAACTTGACTTTATAATAAAATAATAGTTTTAGTTATTCCAAAGGTGCCCCTCTCCTCCCTTATAAAAGGACACCTCCTCCCTCTCTTCCTCAAAAAGATTTGAGCCTTCAAGCCCGGCCAACCCCTGCCAAAATCTCTTCTCCACTTCCCTAGAAACATCCTAGAGGTTCTGGGCTTCCTCAAAGACCAATTTTAGTGCCCTAAGAGGAGGTCTCAAAGAGGCGCTTCAAAGAAGAGGTAATTTCCATTACCGATTCTTTCACCTTTATTTCTTCGTCCACTTATTCTTCTTAGGTTGTTTCATTATGAAGTAATAACATCAGTATCACTCATATACTGGTATGTTATTATAATTATGAAACAACCCTATTTCACCATCTATCCATCCTACGGAAAACGAAATCATCGTGCGTGCGTACGTACGGAATACCGTCTCCACGTCGTGGTGAAATCTATTTTCCACCACCACCTTACTTGGATGGGTATAATGGTGTAAATAATAACTATATATTTTTATATTAAATTGATATTGATACTGAAATAGTAAACAGACACTTCAACACAATTCTACGACCCTGGGAATGATACAATCGCTCGTGCGTACGTACGGACTACCGTCTCCATGACGCGATGAGATTCATTATCCACATTAACCATTAATGAATGATTATAAAGTATATATAATGAATAATAATGAAATAAATGACATGTTAAATATACTTTATTTATGTATATATATATATATGTATGTCATCTACTTACTTCCATTCAAGACAATAAGGAAAGGAAAACAGCGTTCATGTGTACGTACGGACTACCGTCTCCATGAACGGTCTGTTTCATTTCATTTATCTATATATTATATATATATATATATATACTGAATATATATGATATATAAATCATGTTTTATATTCTGGAAGTAAGTAAATCATGATATAAGTAATAATAATGTCAAGAACAACAAGTCCAAACACCTACGATAAATGAAACAATTTTACCCAAAACGCTCTTTAACATGAATTTACAAAAGAACGGGTAATATAAAGTCATAAGTGAACCATATATGATATAATAACAATGAATATGATTCTGTAATAAGTCAATAACATTATTTAAATCATTATACAGGAGGTTCGGACACTTACGAAGCAAATCGGTCCTAAGGTAAGGCAAATATCACAATCTCATTTTTTTCCGAGGTTGTTTATACATTTGTATTTACTAGGGTGTATTTTATCATCCACATCCATGTTTCCTCAATATGTAATATTATTTCCATTCACCTACAATTTTTTAAATCCTATTTTACCCTTCGGTGAGTTTTTAGTAAAAGATATGAAAGGAATCTTTTGTCATTTTTCGTACGATGTACTTTTTGACTTTTCCGACAAAAGTACGAAGAATGTTTTTTTAACTTATACAGCATGAATGGATTTTTAAATCATTATTTCCAAGTTGCTTACTTTAAATGTTTTCAAGTTTATTTTTAATCAAATTCTTTTAGTTTAAAATAGTATGACATGTTAAGAACGGAAAATGTTTTTGAAGTAGAACAGATATTTTCCTCAAGAATGGAGTTCAAGTGTTTTATCAAAATTATTTTCCATCTAAGATAATACAGGGTCTTGTTTCTATCCCTATTCTTACATTGATTTGATTATGTTGTGATGGAATTATTTTTAGTAATTCCTTTATCTTATATGAATTTTTTTATGATGTCATGATGTTTAAGAATCCCATTTTTATTACATGGGTTTTGAAATGATGTATGATTTATGATTTTGTGGCAAACATAAGAATGGTATCATTATGAGATGGGTGGGACCTATATCTCCCTCCAATGCATTGGGTAAAGATTTTATATCTCATTAGATAGACATGGCTGGAATGGTAGGTTATACCGGTTCAGTGAAACCGGACTGAAACGAGGGTGACTCGGTTCAGAAAGGGACTTTGTCCACTAAGATAGTCTTGGAAATGAGTCTTGACTAACAAGAAATGATTCTCTATGATTATGTGTGTATGCCACAAAGTTTCATGTTTTATGTTATGATTATTGTGATTACATTTCACTGCCATGATTTATCCCATGTTATGAAATTATGCTCTCTTTTGCAGGTTAAGATTTCCAAAATGTTATGTTCTTATGAATACGATGTGATTGATATTTCTTTTGTTTACCCTTACTGAGCATTTGAGCTCACCCTTTTATGTTTTCTATTCCCCGGGATATAAAGAAAGGTTTTAGGTAAAAAAAGGAAGATCTTTATGGGAGATGTTGAAGATCTTTCACCACGATTAGAAGATTATATTCCGAGTTTCCAAAGACACTAAACTATTACGATCCTTGTGTGTATGTTTTTGTTATATACTAATTATTCCGCGAATGTAATGTAATGTCAATGTACGTCAAGCTTCGGGTCTCTACATACATGGTGTTCTTCCTGCAACATGAATAGCTTCTATTTTTGTGCAACCAAGAGGTGTTGATCTGTCTTTGAAATAAGGAATTTTCTACCTCAGGTTTTTGGGTTCCTCAATCAGTTTTATCATGTTTCTCATTTCCATCTGATGGTATGTGATATCCATGTTTCTAATGAATCTTTCTATGTTTTTGGTTGGTAAAGTGGGGGCATAGCATCCTCAGGTGGATACAATTGTTGCACGAGAGGTGATCATGATCCGTTGAGTTGACATTTTCTCTTGTAAATAACGTCAATAACCTTTTGAGGTAGGGGATCCATTTCATCTCTGTTATATTTACGTGTAATAGTATAGTTATCATGATTTATCTGACTAGATCACACTGAAATTTCTATAATAAATATTTGAACTATATTAAAGAATTGGTATAAATTGACTAGAAATGTTATTTCCTCTTGATTTGATAGATAGTGTGATATCTATGATTTTCTTGCTTATCATTTTGTTTTGTTAGAAACTAGAAAATAACTAATGCTAGGATTAATTGATAATTGATTTTATAACTATTTAAAAAGTCACGTCGATTAATCTGGTTGTTGTTGTTGTGATTTGATGATAATCAAAGGGATGCAGTTATGTATGTTCAATTGATTTAGTTAATTCAAGATGTAATATGTAAATGGTATTTTAATAAATATAATTCCTTTTAGATTTCTGAGTTACCCTCTTTCTTGTAATGTCCAAACACCTTTTTCTTTGAGAGTTGTGAGTACTCATTTTGTGTGAAGGATGAATGCCTTGTTTTGGTCCAACAGCCCAGTTTCTATGTTGTTTGTTTCTTGATGCTTGTGTTATGGTGTGAGACTATGATGGTTGAGCCTCGGCGACTATTGTGGTATATGGGGGAAGGGTTCCCTAGTGGTTTTGGTAGCAGTTGATGCATAGAGTGGCGAGGTGCATTATGTTATGCATGTGGGAGTTAGGGATGACACCTGGGATGATGAAACAAGTTGATGTTGGGCTTAATTTTAGTTGTGAATGTGGATTTTTATTCGATCAATTGTTTTTTTAACTTCTTTACTTTCCCCACTGATTGAGGAGGATGGACTTTCTTACCCTCCTTACAAAAGTGGCAAAGACGTGTGGGGTATTCCACATGCTTTCTATGTTTAGATTCTCGAGGAAGGATGGGTCTACACTCCTGCTATAGGTGGTGAAGACTTGACGAGTAGTTCATAGATTAAAATGTTTTCTTAGAATTCATGGAATTATGAAATGTGGTAATGCTATTAAATAAATGAATAAAAAATGTTAACCCATGGGGTTGGAGCTTGTTGGGATGTAATGTTGAGGTTGCAATTTAAAGGAACTGTGGACTCAAATTTGATATGTCTAGATGGCATGGATCTTTGTTGTAATGATAATGAAATGTTTTATGGAAATGAAAATGATTAATTAATGTTTAAAGAATTATTTAATGTAGAGTGAAACTGACAAAAAAGGGATAAAGTAACTTCATATAGATCTTTAAATGGTTGAATGAATATAGGATATCTAGTCTTCGCAGTGGCAGTCAGGAGTCCGAGAGACGTTAGCGGAAGTTGAGTCTTATACAAGGTTATTCTCATTATATGGTTGTGAGCTATATTATATCTTGTACTATTTGTGTTTCTATACACTAACCCACCCCATTAGTTAGTGTGACCGAATTCCCATGGATTTTAAGCCATGGGTGTGTTTCCCCAAATTTCTGGTGGGAGGATGGATGGCTGACTACCCCTTTGGCCCCACTATTTTCTCTTGGTAATTAATTGTGTTGGTAGGAACATCAGTCAGTTATCCCCATATATATGGGTCGATGGAAATAATTTCTTCTGGTTATTTCACACACATCTGGATATAGTTTCCTACAAACTACTATAGGTGTGATGTAGCGACCCAATGTTTTTCAATGAAATTTATTTCTCATGATTATGTCATATAATCACATGAAATCACTACACAATTCACTAATAAGTACTATGTGACCTTTAAACATAATTTTGACCCTTCTATGTTTTGACTTTCGAATATTTCACACTAATGGTTGCAATCAGTAAGATGTTTGCAGTCTGATAAGACAAACTTAATTTTTGGTGAATAGTAACATACCCTTATGAATATTACTATTACCCTTATGAATAGTTATATTACATAATTAAAAGTAACCTTACATATGATGGTATATAAATATGATTTAAGTGAAATCATGATGTACCTATATTTTGGAATAAGTAAATAAATGTTTTTAAAACTAGTTTTTTAGAATAAATTATGATTTTAATTAAATATTAAATTAATCATATTAATAATATTATTTTTTAGAATTGGATTTCATTTTTGGGTTCTAAGCATTGAAAAATTACTAGGGTGAATTGTTCAGATTTATCTGAAATACATGAATTTTTTGTGAATTGTAAAATACGATAATTTACACTAAATGGTAAATACATGAATTATGATGTCATTAACTGATGTATGGATGATGTAAGACCATTATGTCATACTGAAGTGAAAATATTAAGGTTTTTTTTCAATAGAACCATTACAATTTCTTGCCTTATGAAAAATAATAATCTAATCATTAAAATAATAAGAAAACCCTCCTCCCCTCCACATTAAAAACCACCCACACTCCCCTCTTCACTTCACATATCTCAAGCCTTGTTAATTACTTAAATTCTGGAAAACTCTCACCCCAATATCCTCCCCCACGTCTATCATCCTTTATTCTCCACAAAATACCGAATCTTCTCCCCTTAATAGGTTCTCAAAGGAGATAAACTCAAGAGGTAAATTCCACTTTTTGATTCTTTTATTTTCTTCAAAGTTCATTTCTTTTTTTTCAATCCTTACCTCCCTTCACCCAAATGGAATGATAACTATATTAATATATATGTACTTTAATTTATTTTTAATTATGGTTTAATTCATTAATATAACTACTTTACCCTTATTTTATACGAAAGAAACGAAAACACAATCTGAGATGTGTGAATTTAGCACATTCAATGACGAAGGCTTATCAATTTATTTTACCATCCTATATTCTAGTAATTAAGCCATTTTTATGGTTGAACAAAAATATTATATATGTATATTTTTCATATGTTTTTTTCTAGAATCCTTTTTCACACTTGATGTAAAATAATAATTCAAAACAAGTTAACTATGGGAAAATTCGCCAAATTAATTCAAGTGATTATCATAAATGTTTTATATAATGATTCAACTTCACCACAAACACCCAAATTAAATTTTCAACCATGTAACCTTTTTATGTTCAATAATAATATAAACTTCAATTCGGTACAACCAACTTCATCATGCATGTTTATCCAAAGATTAATATAAGTTAACTTATTATTAAAACCAAGTAAGCAAACAGACCCGAACAATGAAATTGAACCTCATAACCAATCAAAATGGTTATAAATGAGAATAAAATGACTATAATAAATATTATACATATGTAATAGGTTCTCTAATTATTAATTAATGAACCAAATTTTACTATTCATGTCATTGATATCAAGTGGAGAACATCATCAGACATAACGTAAGGGATCCTCTCTATTTGACTTTTATTCAAGATTGTACTCTATGTTATTCCCTTTTATGTGTAATTACTAGTGATTGGGTATGATTAATAACCTCCCACATACTTTCATAATGATGTTTAAATGATTAGAAACCCTTTTCTTTCTCGTTAAACCATCTTAAGTACACACGATGCCATGGTGATATTTCGTAAGGGATTCAACCTGATCCTCTTTATTCCTTAGGGTTTATTTATCTTTGATTTTTCCTAAATGAGGTTATCTATTGTTTTATATTAATATTCTAAATGTTATGTTAATTTTAAAAACATATGTATCATGTTCCATTCATCATTATCTTTCAGGGATATACATGTTTTTAAGGGTTTCCCTCCTCAATACTTCCCGATAAGCAAATCTATTTTGAGGGAACTTCTTGAATTCTTACCTAATTTAAAGTGCACTATATATTCTATTTTGAGCCACATTTTTCTTTATAAATTAATTATTTTTAATGAGAAAACTTCTTGGTTCAATTATGTTTTTTATAAAGGTTTGTTCGCTTTTCTATTTTAAAGGCTCTATAGTATTTTCCTTAAAACCGTTCAAAAATGTTTTTATGCTAAACTTTCATGAATACTTTTCATAAATGTAGTAAATTATACTTTAAATCACATACCATGATATATTCCAATTTTCCATTATAAATTTACATGTATATTTAAGTTTGTTTCTTTTCTGGACACTTTTATGATACGATTATTTGTTACGCTTTATGACATGATTGTGGTAACCAATTCCTTCCATGGGTAACCCTTATGTTTATGTATGATTAATTATGTATGATTATTTATGTGGAAAACATATTTATGAAAAAGTTAATATGGTTTCACCAAGGTAGCGCTCCAATGCCTTGGATAAAGTTAAGTATCATGAGATGTTATGTGTGACTATCCGGGTGGTAAACCTTGTCTTGTGCTACTATGTGAAATGATCTTGGCGGTTAGATTTCACTCATACTAATGTCATGTTGTATGTTTCTTCCATATTTCTATGACTCAATGATTATAAGATTCCATGTTTATATGTTAAGGTTCCATATGTTACTTGCCTTTTTATATCATCAGGTCATTCCTTCTATTCGTTGTGTTAATGCTTTGTTCTTATGGTTATTACCTTACTATGATATTTTTCTCATCCCATTGTTCATATGTTCCCTAGGTTACACTATACGTATGTTTGAGTACAATGGAAGTTAGGGGCTCAATTTAAAGATTAAATAAAGAAGTTTTTTTTAGTCCCATGTTTTCTAGTTATACGTACCTTGTTCTCAAAGACACTAGAATTCACGATCCTTGGCTTATACATTGATGTATAATTATGATTAAAATCATGTAATGTTATGTGAAAATGATAGGGTTTCTATAGTTGGTATTATAGGATGGTCTAGTTATTTTGGATATTAGAAATTGAGAACTTAGTAAAAACTGTAAGGGTGAGTCGAAGTATAAGAAAAAATCCCTAAATTTTGGTAAGTATAGAGTAAGTGGTTTATCATGAAAGTGCATCTATGTCTAGTGAAAAACAGGTAGAAGTGGCTCTAGAATAGATGTACCAAGGAGTAAAAACTCCGACAAGGAGTTTCGGGCCTAACCTATGGTATCCTGGTGCACAACAACGGGCCTTGCTGCACTCTTGCTTTGACACTATTGGGAGATATGATTTGGTAAATTAATGATATTAGTACAAACCATTATTAATGGAATAAAAAATACCATAATAATATAAGTTATGAAATAGATCAAGGATGACCTAGATTTAAACCTAAGTAATCACAATTTAGGATATACTTATCATTTACGAGTTTTTTCTCTTATGTTAAAATTTTTCATTTTTATGATAAAATGTTAAGTATTCAAGCCCTCTGATTGTACATTCTACTTCTAAGTTAATGGTGGGAAATAGAATAACACATTCCAAAAATTAATGTGATAGAGAATGTGAATATTGCTCAAATTTTATTGTTGATATGATGGGAATGGGTGCTTAAAACGATATAACAGTACTTTTTTAGTAGGATCATGTTATGAATAATAACATGAATCATGTGGAACACCCTCCTCCTCCATGGAAAGGGAAATTTTCATAGAATACTTCATGCATAAATGGCCTCCCATGTTTAGTGGATCTTCAGATCCCCTCCTTGTGGAATAGTGGATTAACTTCATTGAAAAGATATTATATGTCCTCTAGTGCTCATAAGAAGAGAAAGTCATACTAGTGGACTATAATTTTTATGGGGAAACTGATCAGTGGTCGACACTAATCTTGAATAAGAATCCCCAAGAGTAAATTGATTCCATGGATTGGGATGAATTCAAGAGAATATTTTCAATAAATATTTTCACTGAACCCTCTATGTCAAGATGGAATGAGAGTTCCTCGGACTCAAGGAAAAGGAATATGAGTCCTTTGGGGTATATAAAGCAAACAATACAAGCCTTTAAATTTAAACCTTTTAATTTTGCATGAACATCGAAATCAAGGTGGATCACTTTTTTAACGGACTAAATCTGATTCTACAAAATGAATTGGAAATTGGAGACTTTGATAATTATGAGGAGATTGTATGTTGTTCCCTTAATGATGAAATGGAGATCGAAGACTCTTAGTGGAATCACGTTCCCTAAGAAAAAAATAGGAAAATGGAATCTTATATGGGTGGTCCTCAAAATAAATTTCATGATGGAAAGAAGCTCGATCATACCACATATTAAAATTGTGGGAAAAAGCATCATGGGAACTGTCTAAAGGGAATAAGGAATTGATTCAAATGTGCAATGTCGGGAATTAGTTCCAAGTACTGCTGATGGGATATGAAAAATACTGTTAATGTGTAATATGAAAAGAAGGTTCAGATCAACATGCATCCTTTAGCGGAGTGTTAAAACTGTAAGGATCATGGGAATTGTACAAACAATTTTCCTATGACGAGGGTTCTCAGAGGAAATCAACAACAACCTCCAAGGAAACAAGGAAGGTATTATTCAATCCCTACTGCTAAGGTGGATCTAGAAAATGATGTGGTGATAGGTATGTTGTTAATTCATTCATTAATAGTGAACGTACTACATGATTCTTGTTCAACGCATTCTTTCATATCTAGCAAGTTTAGAAGAACTATTCAAACACCACCTTATAATTTTGAGTATATGTTTTATATGAGAATAGTTAATGTGGAAATTATTGAATCCCACCTTCCAAGTAAATGTTTCTGGATTGAACCATGCAAGAAATCTTGTCATACTTCTTTTAGTGGAGTTCGATGTTATCTTGTTCATGGATTGGCTATCTTTATACAATGCCAACATCAATTATCAGGAAAGCAAGATCAGTCTTCATATCCCAAAGAATCTTCAAATTTATTACCAGTGTAAGGAGGAAGATGAATCTCCTTTAGAAGAAGTGTCTTAGGTGTGGATATTAATTCCTTATGATCAAGCATTTCTAGCTCAAATGGTTGAGATGAAGGAGATAATCATGCGTGAAGACATGCCCATCATGAGGGATTACACTGATGTATTCCCTGAAGAGTTTCTTGTTCTTCCTCCAAATAGATATGTTGATTTAATAATTGAACTTATTCATGGATCTTTTCCTATACAAAAAAACCATATAGAATGGCCATTATAGAACTGGAAGAGATGAAGAAGTAGTTACAGGAGAATCTACAGAAGGGTTTTATAAACCCAAGTGCTTCACCATGGGGTGTGACAGTCCTGTTCTTCTATAAGAAGGATTGTTTAATGCGCCTCGGAATTGATTATTGTGAGATTAATAAAATCACGACAAAGAACAAGTATCCCCTTCCTTGGATAGATGAATTGTTGGATCACCTTCGTGGGGACAGTTATTTAACTAAGGTGGACCTTCAGTTGAGATATCACCAATTAAAGGTGGGGAAGGAAGATATTCCCAAGACTGACTATTGAACGAGTTACGGACACTATGAGTTCATAGTGATTCCCTTCGGACTCACTAATTCTCTAGAAATTTTCATGGATATAATGAATAGAGTCTTTACATATTACCTCTCCAAATTTGTGGTAGTCTTTATTGATGGTATTTTGATATACTCAAAGAGTAATGAGGAACATGAAGAGCATTTGAATATTATGCTAAAGTCATTTAAAAGGGAGAATATATAAGAAATGTATAGTAAATGTAAGTTCTAGATGAGTAATTATCATTCTTGGGGAATGTTATCTCTAGCAAAGGGATATATGTGGACCCTTCCAATATAAAGGCGATGGAAGATTGGCCTTGGCCAACATATGTAATGGAGATCCGCAGCTTTCTAGGTCTAGCTGGGTATTATCGATGATTGGTGAATAATGTTTCTTGATTGTCAAAACCAATGACCAATATGACATGGAAGGGAGTAATGATTGTCTGAACTCAAGAATGTGAAGATTGTTTTAAAGAGTTAAAAACGAGTCTTATCATGACACCAGTACTCACACTCCCAAAACGTGGAGAACTCTTTGTGGTGTGCAGTGATTCTTCAAAGAATGGATTTGGTTGTGTGCTGATGAAAAATGATTAAGTGATAGCCTATGAATCAAGGTAGTGGAAAACCCGTGAGAAAAATTATCCTACACATGATCTGGAGTTGGAGATAGTGACCTTTGCATTACAAATCTGGCGACATTATCTCTATGGGTAGATGTGTGAGATATATACAGAACACAAGAGTCTCAAATATATATTCACACAAAAAGAGCTTAATATTTTCCAGAGAATATCGATACAGCTCATAAAAGATTATGACTGCTTAATCAACTACCATCCCTGTAAGGAAAATTAGGTTGTAGATACTCTAAGTAGAAAGGATCCTACATCTTTATCAATGATGAGAATTTAAAAGGATCTGATCTTATTATACTTTTAAAGGATGTACATGGGGATCGATAAGGTAGGAACATCATCATTCCTTTCTCGAATTATCGCTCAACCATCCCTCGAGGAGAAAATAAAGGATTCTCAATGAAAATATGTGGAAATTCAAAAAAGGGTAGAAGCTATCAAAGATAGGAAATCCTTCGATTTCAAAATTGACAAGGATGGGTTTTTAAGATTTGGGTCATGATTATGTGTACCATATGATCTAGAGATAAAGAATGATCTTTTGAACAACGCACATAGCTTGACCTTATCTTTTCACCTAGGAAGCACGAAGATGTATCGAGATCTCTGAGAGAACTTTTGGTGGGGAAATATTAAGAAGGATATTATAAAGTATACATAAAAGTGCCTAGTTTGTCAACAAGTAAAGGCTAAAAGATAGAAGTATAATGGGTGATGCATCCACTACCCATACCAACGTGGTAGTGGGAAAAACTTTCCATGGACATTGTCAGTGGACTTCCATGTATATCTAGAGAGAAAAATTCTATATGGGTCGTTGTGGATTGTCTTATGATGATATCTCACTTTATCACACATTGATTGGACTTCACATTAGATGAAATTATATAAATATATATCAAAGAAGTGGTAATTTTGTATGGAGTACTACTATCAATTGTATCAGATCATGATCTTAGATTCACCTCGAAGTTATGGAAAATTCTCTAACATTCTCTAAGCACTGAACTAAACTACAGTATGTCCTTTCATCCTCTAACTGATGGAAAATCTAACTGAACTATTCAGACACTGGAAGATATGTTGAGAGAATGTTCAATGGACTTCAAAGAAGGATGGGACCAACATCTTCCACTATTTGAATTCTCCTACAATAACAATTTCCAATCGACCATCTGAATGGAACCATATGAATCCCTTGATTGGAAAAGGTGCAGAACACTAGTGTGTTGTGATGAAGTCAGTGAGCGTAAGCTACTTGGACTTGAAATGGTCAATGAAATGGGGGAGAAGGTTAAAACCATTCAGTATAACATCACGAAAACCCAAATTCAACAAAAGAGTGATGTGTAAAATCATCGATGAGACCTTCAGATCAATGTTGGAGACATGGAATATCTATGAATATCTCCATGGAAGAATGTCATGAGGTTTGGGAAGAATGGAAATCTAATTCCAAGGTACATCATCCCCTTTGAGATCCTTGATCGAGTCAGAGTTGTGACCTATCGACTGACACTTACACCTACCATGTCTAATTTACATGATGTCTTCCATGCATCCCAATTAAAGAAGTACATAGAATATCCTTCCCATGTACTCTCTTCATAGGTGGTATAGTTGGAGGATGATTTTTCTTATGAGGAGAAGCCAATCAAAATCTTGGATCATATAGATAAAGTCCTATTCAACAGGAAAACTCACCTAGTAAAAATACTATGGTCGAACTATAAGTATGAAGAGGCAACATAGGAACTAGAGGAATCAATGAAGGAAAACCACATGCACCTGTTTATGGATTAGAATATAAAATGAATTTTCAAGGGAGAAATTTCTTAAGAGGGGAAGAATGTAATGACCCAATTTTTTTCAAGGGAAATTTACTTCGTATGATTATGTCATATAATCACATGAAATCACAAAACAATGAACTAATATGTACTATGTGACCTTTAAACATAATTTTTACACTTTTTTGTTTTGAATTTCGAAAATATGACATTAACGGTTGCAATCAGAAAGATGTTTGGAGTCTGATAAGAAAAAATTAATTTTTAGTGAATAGTAACATACCCTTTTGAATATTAATGTTACCCTTATGAATATTTATATAACCTAATGAATAGTAACCTTATTTATGATAGTATATATATAATATTTAAGTTAAATCATGGTGTACCTATATTTTGGAATAATTAAATTAATATTTTTAAAACTTGTTTTTTAGAATAAATTATGATTTTTATTAAATATAAAATTAATAATATTTAGAAAATTATTTGAGAAAATGGACTTCATTTTTGGATTCTACATGTCTAAAAATGGTTAGGGGAATGTTTTGTGATTTTTATGAAATACTAGCATTTTTGGTGAATAGTAATATACAAGAATTTACGATAAATGGTAAATACATGAATTATGATGTAATCAGCTGATGTATGGATATTATAATACCATTATCTCAAACTCACTTTCTCATATTACTATTTTTGTTCAAAATAATCCTTACTATTTCTTGTATTATGATAAAAATAAATTAATGATTAAAATATTAAGAAAACCCTCCTCCCCTCCACTATAAAAACCATCCACACTCCCCTCTTCTATTCACTCCTCTCAAGCCTTGTGCCTTACATATATTCTTCCCAAATATCTCCCCAATATCCTCCCCTACATATAGATACCTTTGGTCTCCTCAAAAGATTAAATCATCTCCCCTTAAGAGGTTCTCAAAGGAGATAATCTCAAGAGGTAAATTCCTCTTTTCGATTCTTTTATTTTCTTTCAAGTTTTTTCCTTTTCATTTTGCATTCCTCACCTCCCATCACCCATATGGTATGATAACTATAATAATATATATGTACTAGAATATTTTTATACTAATATGATAATTCATTATCATATCTCCTTTCCCCCTTATTGTATACGAATTAAAAGAAAACATTGTTTGAGATGTGTTAATTTATCACATTCAAGGACGAAAGTTTGTCAATTTCTTTTACTATCTTCTATTTTTTTCATGAAACCATTTTTATGGTTTAACCAGACTATTAAATATTTATTTTATCTTATGTGTTGTTATGGAATAATTTTTCACAATTGATGTAAAAAATAATACAAAACAAGTTAATTATGAGAAAAATAGCAAAATTAATTCAAGTGTTTATCATTAATGTTTTGTATAATGAGTCAACTTCACTCCAAGTAACCAAATTAGATTTTAATCCATGTAATCTTATGGATGATAAATAATTAAATATAACTTCAATTTTGGAAAACCACCTTCATTATACATTTTTATTCGAACATGAATATAAGTGTACTGATCATTAAATCCATGTAAGTAAACAGACCCAAACAATGAAATTGAACCTCCTAACCAATCAAAATGGTTAAAAATTTACATAAAAAAATTATAATAAATATTATAAAAATATAATAGTTTCTGTAATTATTAATTAATGATCCTAATTTTACTATTCAGGTCATTGATATCAAGTGCAGAACACCATCGAACATAAGTTATGGGATCCTCTATATTTCACTTTTATTTAAAATTGTTCTCTATGTTATTCCCTTTTATGTGTAATTACTAGTGATGGGGTATGATTACAAAACTCACCCATACTATTATAATGATGTTTAAATTATCTGGAACCCCTTTCTCTCAAATTAATCTTCGCTAAGTACACATGATACCATTCCGATATTTCGTAAGGGATTCAACCTGAACATCCTTTATTCCTTCAGGTTTCCTTATCATTCATTTTACCTAAATGAGGTTATATATTCCTATTATTTTAATATTATAAATTCAATTTTAATGTAAAAACTTATGTATCAAGATATATTCATCATTATCTTTTAGGGATATACATGTTTTAAGTGATCCCATCCTCAATACTTTCGGATAAGAAAACCTGTTTTGAGGGAACTTCCTGAATTCTTACCCGATTTCAACTGCACTTTGTATTTTGTTTTAGGCCACCATTTTCTTCATAAAATAGATATTATTATTTTTACAACCTTCCTATTTCACTTCTGGTTTTTTAGAAAGGATTTTTCCCTTTTCTATTTTAAAGGCTCTGCAGTATTAAACTTAAAAATGCTCAAAAATGTTTTTATTATAAAATTTCATGAATACATTTCTTACATGTGGTCACTTCTACTTGAAATAACATACCATGATACATGCCTATTTTACAATATGAATTTCCATGTATATTTTTATTCTTTCCTTTCATGGATACTTTTATGATATGACAATTTTTTAGGGTTTATAACATGATTATGGTACCCAATTCTTTCCATGGGAAACCCTTATGTTTATGTAATATTGATTATGTATGATTATTTATGTGGAAAATATATTAATGAAAAATTAATATGGGTGCACTCCAATAGTTCTCTAATGCGTTGGGTAAAGTTAAGTCTCATGAGATGTTATGTGTGACGGTCTTGGCAATTAGCCTTGGCATGCGCTATTATGTGAAACTGTCTTGGATTTTTGCCTTGACATGTACTAAATTCATGTTTTTTATTGTGGTAACATTTATATGATACCATGATTTTATGATTACATGTTAATATCATAAGTTTCCATATGTTACATGCCTTTTTATATCATCATGCCATTCCTTCTATTCCCTATGCTAATACTTTGTTCTTATAGTTGTTCCCTTACTATGATATTAAGCTCATCCCTCTGTTCATGTGTTCCCCAAGGTACCCTATGCAAATGTTTTAGAACAATGGATTTTAAGAGCTTAATTTGAAGATTAAATAAATATGTTTATTTAGTCAAAAGTTTTTTAGTTTTAGGTACCCTATATTTAAAGACACTATACTTCACAATCCTTGGATGGTACTCTACTGTATAATTATTCTTAAAATCATGTAATTTTTTTTAAAAAGGATAGAGTCACTATATGTGACGTGTATTGGCTGTGATTGATTGACGATCCTTACTCGGTGTATGGGTTATAATGTTTTGAGGTATAATACCCAATGTATGATACATGTTATGGGAGCTATGGGGATCCTAGAAACTACCTGGTTACCTTGGTTATGTGGAAATGGTGGTGCAATGCATGAGGTATGTGATAAAGCATGAGCTGTGTGGTGTGGTGCCTACCCAGGTGTCTTCGGGCCAACCTTTTTGAAGAGAGATGATTTGGATGTGCGACATTGGGGAATAGTGGAAAACCAGTGGGGAAGTGGTAGTAGGGTACCCTTGATATTATTTACTATAATATATACTATTATATATGATACATGGTGAGAGTATCCATGGTGAGGTTGGGAACATATTATAACTGCTTAGGTAAAGAGTTAGTTTTACTTTTTTCACTAGGATTTAGCATGATTTATTTAATTTTTCACTAGAGGCTCTATAGATGATCCTACTAAGTATACTATTATAATCACCCTATGATTAAATAAGTTATTTTTTAGTTCACATGGAGTAGGTTGGAGATCAGGATAGTTACTACTAGTTGGTTGTCGTAGGATCTATTCGGGATTCATGGTCACTGCTATTTTAATTTCTTTTGGTACTTGATGTTTTCCCTTTTAGTTGTAGTAGTTATTTAATGACAATACATATATGATCTTAGATTACTTTTATATTTTAATCAAGCATGAAGTTTCTTAGTGTCTTTCTTATCTCTCTCTTTTTCATGTGTTCTATTAGAGGGTAATGCCTTCCATATGTGTGTTTGTTATACCCTTGATGCTAGTCGCCAACCCTGGGCCTACTGTAGTTGAGACTTAGGGGTCATTATCTCTCTTTCTCATTTTCCACATAGGAAGGGTACACATTGTAGGTATGGGGTCTTGATAGGTTTGGTTTATTCTTATATGTCCCAAAGTCTCAAAACAATCATATCTATAAATGTTACCATTATTTCCATTGACTTACTTTTTCGAACTGCTAACATTACATGAGAAAATTTGAACAGACCACATCAACTAGAAAAAAAATCAATTGTGTAAAGAACCATTTATTTTTTGATTAATACTAAAAATTAATTAATTAAACATAAATATGAAACAATACATTAATATTATGGATAATTATTTTACTATTAAATCATCATGATTACCTATGTAATTAAGCATAGGTAGTGTCGTTGATCTTCCATAAAAAGTAGACGAGGTAACATAATGTGATAAATTCACCATTGTAGGGGTAAAAATGTTTTAAGGGAGAATAATCATGAATGTTGGAAAGATCACCCCTACATGAAAAAAGAATCTGCATGTATAAGAAAACAATTATTATTTGAGTAGTACTAATAATAAATAAATTAAACATAAATATTAAATCATATATTAATTCTATATTCAATGATTTTACTATGAAAACATCAAGGTCACCTCTGTAATTGAGCATAGGTAGTTTTGTTTCTCTTCCTGCAAATGTAGTATTGGATCCTTGAAATAAAGTGATAAATGCACCACTGTAGGGGTGAAATGGTTTTAAGGGAGAAGAAGCATGAATGTTTGATAGATCACTCCAACTAAAAAAAGAATCCACCTATATAATAAAACAATTATTATATGAGTAATACTAAAAATAAATAAATAAAACATAAATATGAAGAAATATATTAATTTTATGGACACTGATTTTACTGTGAAAATATCAATAATATCAATGTAATTGAGAAGAGGTAGTGTCGTTGCTCTTCCTAAAAAGGTAGTGTATGTTACTTGAAATAAATTGATAAATGCATCACTACAAGGTGAAAAGTTTTTAAGGGTGAAGTAGTGTGAACTTTGTACAGAGAACCCAAACTGAAACAAAATAATCCACATCTATAAGGAAAAAAATTATTATTAATTAATACTAAAAAGGAATAAATTAAGAAAAAATATGAAACAATACATTAATTATATATACAATTAATTTACTGTTAAAACATAAAGATTAACTCTATAATTGAGTAGATCCATTCTCATTTCTCTTCCTACAATGCTAGTGGTGGAAACATGAAAGAAAGTGATAAATTCACTACTGCAAGGGTGAAAAGTTTTTAAGGGAGAAGAAGCATGAATGATGGATAGAGCACCCCAACTAGAAATAAAAAAATCCACCTATATAAGAAAATATTTATTATTTGATTAATACTAAAAAGAAATGAATTAAATAAAAATATGAAATAATACATTAATTTTATAGACAATGATTTTATTGTGCAAACATCCTGATTAGATCTGTAATTGGGTAGAGGAAGAATAATTTCTATTCCTTGAAAGGCGGTGGATGTAACATGAAAGAAAGTGATAAATGAATCAATGTAAGGTGAAAATATTTTAAGGTAGAAGAATCACTCCAACTTGAACACAAGAATCAACCTATATAAGAAAATAATTACTATGTTAGTAATACTAAAAGGAAATAAACTAAACATAAAAATGAAATAGTACATTAATTATATGGAAAATTATTTTACTATGAAAACATCAAGATTTCATCTATAATTGAGAAAAGGAAGCATTATTTCTCTTCCTGAAAAGTAAATGGAGGTAACATGAATGAAAGTGATAAATGCACAACTTTAGGGGTTAAAAGATTTTTAGGGAGAAGAATCATGAAAGTATGAGAGAGCACCCCAACTCAAAAAAAATAATCCACTTATACAATAAAACATTTATTATGTGAGTAATACTAAAATTAAATAAATTAAACAAAAATAAGAAACAATACATTAATTTTTCTGTGGCCTTCCAACACCCATATATTCTTCTAAATCATGAAATGGTATTAAAGTACCATACAGATTTTAAAGGACTTGATTCATTTTTCTTGTATCAATTTGTGCCAAACACATGGCATTTTATGAGTGATTTATAGTCCTTGTGAAACAATATGAAATCATTTAGAAATGAATGAAGTTTTTAGAGATCATTATGATTGAGAGTAACATTCTTTTAGCATCATATGTCCATCATGGTAGTTCATTTTCTTCTAGTATCGTATCATTCAAGAGACAAAGTAGTTTTGTAAAGATGGCGTGACTCCATATGCTACCATCTTTAAAATTATATATCTTCAATATAGCTGTAAATGTTGTGTATTTAGTACAACCGGTATACAATGGTTTCTTGGAACAACTATTTAACTTCTCAAAAAAATTTGGAAAATCATAAAGGTCATCTTCAATTGTAATTGTCATTTCTTCCATGTGATCTCTATCATCTTTTACAGTTATTTTCATATCAAATGATTCAGAAACCATAGTATTATCCCAGTTAATCTACACATTCAGTTTTTCCCCATGTTTAGTCTAACATTTATTGATTTGATCTATTCTGTGACAAATAAAATGTTCTCCCAACTCTTCGAGAGTAATTTGTCTTGGATAACACAATACAAACATGGATAAAGGATTTTATAATAGTTGTATGCATGCTCTCTTGCGACCCTGATGAATTCTTTAACTCCATAATCATATTTTTCTATTAAATTATTAGCATGCATCCATTTACGGTTCATATCCATCCCGTTGGGTTCATAAAATATTAATTTTATTCCATATAAAAATGAATACACATAATATATTCATTACCAAAAGTGAATTTTATAGAAAATTATAATAAGTTAAACTCAACATTTGATTTTTTCAACGAACATTAGTATATTGAAGAAAATGGGTAATTGAATTTTTTAAAATAATTACTCCACATCAAATATTTCCTAAATACCCTAAAAAATGAAAATATAATATAGGAAATTAAGGAGTAATAAGAGACTCAAATAATATAAAAAAGAATAATAAACCCTCATTCAATCAACTAGATGATATAAAACTATATTGGGATAAGTGATGTAGCAACCTAAGGAATTATTACCATTAAAATTAGTGTTATATCACTATTTGAAAAGATCTCAAGACTCTTGGGATGTCAACTAAACACACCTACCCATCCCAAGGAAATTCAAGGTACTCTAATTGGATGAAAAATTAGAATTTACTAATGGGTTACATGAATAGAAAGTGTACATCAAACAAAAATATAGTTTTCTCATTCTATAATAAGGGAACAATGTTTGTAACTTGACAAAGGAGATGTATGAATATAATCATGAACTAAGAGATGGGTATTAAAGGTTAGATGAATTATTAATGAAACAATAATTTAATCATAATCATTACATAATAAATAATTTTATGGATATACTGAAAGAGTTTATAATTGTGGATGAAATAATATTAAGATGTCTAAGAGATGAATGATAATAATTTTTTACATTAACAATGACCAATGTATAAATGGTTATTATTATTGAGTTGGAATTTTCCTTAGATTATAGGTGACTCGTAGAATTCCTGACATATTTATTTCCTAATAAATATATGTGAGGTATTTGATTTATCGATTTCAAAAGGAATATTGAAAACCCATGTTGACACCCATTCAAAATTGTATAAAATTTTCAAATGCCGTGGATGGAATTTCTATATATATCATGGAGTGTGGGATATTCCTTATATTCCATCATTAATGATAGTAAAAAGGTTTGAAATAATATTTTATATATGTCATATAGCTAGGTATCAAAGTGAAACCATTAAAATCTACATATTATTAGTAAAATAAATACTCAAAATGGGGATAAATTCTTGAAAATAAATATTTTCGTGCAAGAAATTTTAATGTCTTATTGTGGTATATAGGTTTAAAAAATGTGGTATAACTCTAAAGGGGTAATCTCAAAAGGATATTTAACTGTAAATTATTGAGAGAGAGTTTTTAGGGAGATGATGAGAAATTATAATTTAGTTGGTAAATAGTACATATCATCAAGTTATAATATTTAATATATTATTATTAAAAGGATTTATAAATAATGTTGGACTAATCTAAAGAAGGAGAAAAATAAAATAGATTTTTTAAAAAGTGTAGAGTCGTATGAATATGGATTATTGAGAAAAGGTAAAACAAATTTATCAATATATGTAGTTTCCAAAAAAAGCCCAAGACAATTATATATCAATCACTCGAGCTAGTCCATGATAGTGTCTAAGGGAAATTCTTGGTCCCCCTCAGGCTGGCAACAAGCAGTAGGGAATGAAAAACAACAAAGTAGGAATTATTTTTCCAAAATAATAAATAAAATTCGTAGAAATAAAATTTAAATAAAAACTTCCATAATTCATCCATACAATGGATTCCCACATCAACCCATATAAGTAGAAAAAATAAGATATAAATCAGTATAATATAAAAGAATTTCCTAAAACTTACTTCAACTCCCCCAGACACAAAATCCCCCATTTCAATTTCTAAAATTTCACATGTATGGTATACCATTGATAAAATAATGAATGTTAATTTTGTATGATATCTTTGGGCGATAAATTTGGTAAATGAAAACAAAATAAAACAACCAAATAAACTCCATGTGACTCCATGTGTCACCATTGAGTCCAAAAATAATAAAATCTCCATAAGTGATAAAGAGTAGAATCAAAATTAAAATCTAAGAAAATTGAAGGGTTTCCTCACTAGCATACAATCACTTGACCTCAAATAACAACATCATAGAAGAAGAAATTTAAAACCAAACCAAAAAACCAAAATAGAATCAAAAGTCCTACCTCACTAGGTTGAAGAAATTTTGAAACCCTCTTTGAAAACCATAAATTCAATCAAACACCAGATGTCGGATGAGATGTTCGAGAAGAAGTTGAATGGTGTGATTCGAGTTTTGATTCACCAAGGAAGAGTGATTGTTGTGGGTGGCTTCCATGGAAAGATTATAATGTCATGACAGGTTTGTAGATGGTTAGGGTTTTTTAATTAGATCGGGGCACTTTTATCTACATTTTTTTAGCGTTGATAAAGGATGGTCTTTATCAGTGCTAAAAAAGTGCTGGCAAAATCAATCTTTATCAACGATAAAATTAAATCAGTTATAATTGTTAATTTTATAAGTGCTCTTTTTAGCACTGATAAAGCCATATCTTTATCAACATAAAAAAAAGCACTGATAAATTTGCTTTTATTATCGCTTATCAATTAAGTGCTGATAAAATATTTATTATTATAATTATAACTAAAAAATTATAAATACTTATATATAATTAATAAATATATATAAATATAAATATATTAAATATATTCCTTTTTAATTATATTTATTATAATTTTATAATTATAGATTTTTAATTATAGAGATATTTCTTAAAAACAATATTTATATTACTATAAATATTTATATAATTATAAATATAAATATTTAATAAATATATATAAATATAGAAAATATATTCATCATTCAAGTAAACTTATGGTAAATTTAATAATTATTTATTTATATATAATAATTTATTTATTATTATTTTAATACATTTTAAAAAAATAGGAATTTGTTTATAATTATAAATATATAAATCTATAAATATAGTAAATGCACATTTATAAATATTTTCTTACAAATATATTTTTAAAATTATTAATGAATATCTAATTTTAAGTGCATGCATATATGTTAAAAATGAGTGAAATTGAATAAATTAAGAATAAGTACACCTTAACAATGTTGAAAAAATGGATAACTTTTCTTTGTGTGCATTGTATATAAAAAATCACTAATTTCATATGTGTGAAATCAATATAACACAGATTTGATCTATATATGTTAAATTAAAAAAACACACGACATTCAATTGCATATCAAGTATTATTTTCCCCTAGGGGTGTAGCCTAGTGGTTACATATTTGAGGGGTCTCATGGGAGGTCTATGGATCGAGTCTACCCAAATACTTGTAGTTACAATAGTTTCTTTGCATCTTTGTAATCCCCCTCCCAAAACTGTTGTAATATCTCGAGTACTATGCCATTAGTCTATATATTTTTTATTTAAATTTATAATTATAACCCATTATTCGATTAGTATATGCCTATTTAATGTAAAGCGCATAAATTTATTATAATATATAAATCATATTTATATACATTAATATAAATATTTATATTTAATATATAAAATATAATAAAATTAATTATCATAACTCTCTAATTAATAAAATATTTAATATTTCATAAAGTAAAATCAATTTATTCATTATTTTAAATAGTTATTTAATTAATCAATTTTATAATATTTTTCATAGTAAACTCATTTTTATTTTTAATTAGTTTAATTATTTCATTTTATTTATTCATACTTTTATCAGTGATAAAAATAGCTGTTGAAAGAAATATTTATTAGTGCTAACAATAAAGCACCGAAAAATATTCCCTTTATCAGTGCAACAAAAAAATCACTAATAAAAGTAATGATTTATTAGTTATTTCCTTAGAACTGATAAATATATCATTTATCAGCATTTTCTTTGAGTGCTGATAAATACCATTGCTATTAAATGTGGGTTTTGTAGTCGTGATATCTATATGTAGTTGTGCTACATAGTAGTTCATTAATTAAATACCTTGATTTGGGATATCTATTTTGGGTAGTTTCTCTAGTGTGATATATCTATGTTTCATGTTATGTGATATGTCTTTATTGACATTATTTAGTTTAATATAACATGCTGATGTGTTGGTGTATATATGATGACTTTGACTAATGTGCAAGGAAACAGAAAAAGGGTTAGTTCTTGGAGGGTTATACCTTGGGTTGATAGTAGACTCTTGGGAAGGACTTTTAGATCCCATATATTGATTAGGGTTTATCATAATGACTTTTTCTCTTAATAAATGGTTTCCTTCACACTACTGAAGATGTCTCCTTGATATGGATATGTAACTACATAGAAGAAAGGAAAAATACGTCCGAAAAGGAAGAGGTTTCATCATTACTATTAGATTTGTATGAGAATGTAGTTGGGCCTTCTACCATACATTATCTATGGTATAGGAAGCACGGTCTCTTCAAACAGAGGCCTTTCACTTAGTGTTTGTCCACGGAATCATAGTTCATACCTATGGTCAGATATTAAATGATTTCTAACTCCAACATTCTTCATCCTTCCAAAACAGCAGAGGCTCTCTAGATGGTGAAGAATGAGTTGTGATTTTTTTGGGAATCTTCGACCTAGTATTGACTCTAATGGAATGACTCATTGTGATGAGATTGAGCTCATGTTGGGAGAGAAACATTTACAATGATTGTATCGTATGGTGCCAACCGAGTTGAAGGAGTACAAGGTTCAAATTGATGACTTGGAGAGAAGGGGATTCAAAAGGCCAATAACATCATCATGGGGTTCACCTATGTTTTTCTCCAAGAAGGCATATCATAGTATTTATATATGCATTGATTACTGAAAACCTTAACTAGGTTGCGGTAAATATACAATATCCATTTCACATGATCAATGATCTTTTCAATCATCTATAGGGATCCTATTTTTTCCCCAAGATTGAACTTTTATTGGGCTATCACCAATTATGGGTTAGAGGTGAGGAATTTACAAAGATGGTGTTTTGGAGCACATATGGGATGTAGGAGTACTTAGTGATGTAGCTCGGTATGACGAATAAACTTGTGGTGTTCACGGACCACAGGAACATAATCATCCCTCTATAGTTGGACTCATTCATCTTGGTATTCATCGACAATATCCTTCACTACTCGTCAACACCATAGAAATATTCTAGGAACATTGAGATAGTCTTGAGTATGCTTCGAGCACATAGGGTTTACGCCAAGATGTAGAAGTGTGAAATATAGATTAGAGAGGTGAAATTTCTATGAAATGTGGTGTATAAGATATGTATATCCTTAGACCCTGATAAAGTTGAAGAAGTCATGTCGAGGACACATCCCAGGAACTTGTTTGATATTAGGAGTTTTTTGGTTTTATCAAGATATTATCGATGATTTATCCCAGACTTCTCTCGACTTTCAGCACCCATGATAGTACCGAACAAGAAGGGAGTGAAGTTTAGTTATTAGACCAATGTGAGGAGGTTTTATTCAAGGTAAATAGATTTTTGATAATTTCTCTAGTATTGGAAATCCCTAAGGCTGAGATTGGTTATGAAATTTACTATGATGAATCTGGCATTGGTCTAGAAGCAGTGCTGATGAAAAGAAAGTAGGTAGTTGCCTATGGGTCTTTTCAGCTACAAATGTAAAGACACGAAATTTACATGTAAATTTTTTTTAATTAAATGGGAATTTTATGAGTCTGTGAAATTTTACGGCTCCTGATTCTGAGGCCTGGTGTGACAACAATCAACTTCTGATGTTTTTTTCGGGTACAAGCAGTAAACGTACGAGAGAGTTTTTATAACTTTTGAACCGGTGCTCGGAATTGAATTCTGAAAGGGTACTGTTGAACTCACAGCACCGGTATTCTCTTAAGAAGACTTTCACCTCGACTGTAGTGGGTCGAGAATAAAATATAGTTCTTGGGTTTTACATGAAAGATTAAAGTAAAAATAAATGTGTGTGAAACTTTATTTTTATTTTACCAACAACCATGTGGGTGTTGGGAGGTAGGACCCACTAGAACTATAACCTCCATGTGGAGGTTGGAAGTGGGGACCACCAGGCCATAACCTCTCATGATAGGTTATGGTGGTGGGGACCACCACGCCTCAACCTCCCATGTGAGGTCAATGTGGTGGGGACCACATGAGACTACATAACCTACCATTTTGAATAATAGGTGCAGGGACCACCTGACCCCTATTAATGAGAGGAGAGGAAAACCTCTCAACTCCCCTCATTAATGAGGGAGAGCCTCTTGACCTCCTCTAACTTTAATGTTGCCAAACCACCACCCTTAATACGCCAACCTACATAATTAATTTCCCCAATTTGAATATTGTGCCAACAATTAAATTGGGGAAATCATATCACTTTTGGTATTTGGGTAGAATATTGGGGAGAGGAGAGCTTGGGAGAAATAGAGTTCTCCAATGAAGAACCCCATCTCCCATCAAAGAAAGAAGAATGAAGAATGCCAGCAATGATCTTCTTCAACCTTAATCCTTGGATCCTACCAATGTGGGACGTCTTCAACTGACCTTCACTCCACATCGTCGTCAACGAGCCGACGCATGAGCTCGGGATTGGAAGTGTGCGGCGGACGCGATGAATGACGATCTCCTCCGTCTTCTTTCCTTTATTTCATCTTTAAACAATGAACAAAGGTAGGGGTTTAATTTCATTTAAATTTCCATGTTCTTCCTTTCTTCAAAATGAAGAACAAGGATGCTTTCTTTTTGCGAGTGGATTGTTGTGGTTTGTTCTAAATGACTAACTGCTATCACCCTAAACGCAGAGGGTGCGGGCCAAAATAACATGGCCTGACACCCTCTGTTGATCTCTTTTGTGATGTCATTTGGCATGGCGATGAAACAACAACGTAAAGAAGGCGGAAAAGACAAAGGTTGTGCTACCCTCAGCCTTCGTGACCTGCGTCGCGCCATGGTGTCCCGCACCGCCTCCGGCCGAATCGGCCCTGGTGGGGCCCCCACCGGCCTGACCGGCTGCCTCTCGGCCAGCCCAGACTCCCCTTGGCCGCCCTTCGGCCTGCCGCCAGCATGCCCGGCCGCCTCCTAGTCGAACCGGTGCCCTGGCTGAACCGCCAAGAAGCGCCCGCCTCCCGGCCAAACCATTGACATGGCAGCGCTGGCCTTCTGAGCTGGCCCATGGCCCCCCTCGCGGCACCCTGGTCGAACCGGCCACGCCCTCCGAGCCAAACCGCACTAGTTCGCACCCACACGGTGCTCCGGGCCGAACCGGTCCCATGCCCAGGCCAGACCGCCCTCGGGGCCTGCTGGGCTCGGCCTAGTGGGCTATGCCAAACCCAACGAGAGGGCCCACCTAATGGGCTAGGCCGGACCCAACGGGTCAGTCCCGGTCGACTAAAATCGGGTCGGCCCAGACAAAGTCAGTTCGGGTCAGTCCGACCAGGTCAGACCAGACCCAAACCTACTACCGACCCTTTACTTTCTTTGGTAATATCTTTGGCACCAGACGTCCGTTTGATGAATCGTAAGAGGTGCTGGTAATCTTGGAGATTGATGGTACCATTGAGTATACCCCACTAATTTTTGGGGTATAGTTGAGATATGGTCAGGTTGGATTGTGCATGAATCCAACCGGGCCCCCGGGACTAAAAGGCTAATAACTCACAGACCGGACGTCTGATTGATGCGTCGTCAATTGCGTTGAGACTCTTATGAAGAGGCGTACCTTTGGGATATTTCTTCATGGGAATACATGGAAGTTGATGTATCGACACTTGGATTGAGGATTGGACCCTCCCGGAATCAAGCGTGTTTGTGCATAAACCCCGTGGCTGGATGCTTTCTAACTACTGTTCCTAGATCCTATGTGGGTTCGACAGCTCTGACTACTGTTCCTGGATCCTGTGTGGATTTGACAGCTCTAACTAATGTTTCTGGATCCTGTGTGGGTTCGATAGTTCTGACTACTCTTCCTGGATCCTATGGGGGGTTCGACAGTTCTGACTATTGTTCCTGGATCCTATGTGGGTCTGACAGCTCTGACTACTGTTCTCGGATCCTGTGTGGGTTCGACAGTTTTGACTGCTTTTCTTGGATCCTGTGTGGGTTCGATAACTCTGAACACTATTCCTAGATCCTGTGTGGGTTCAACAGTTCTGACTGTTGTTCCGGGATCCTGTGTGGGTTTGACAGCTATGACTACTATTCCTGGATCGTGTGTGGGTTCAATAGTTTTGACTACTATTCCTGGATCCTGTGTGGGTTCGACAGTTCTGACTACTCTTCCTGGATCCTATGTGGGTTTGATAGCTCTGAATACTGTTCCTTGATCCTTTGTGGGTTTGAAAGCTCTGAATATTGTTCCTGGATCCTGTGTGGGTTTGACAGTTTGGATTTCTATAATAGGATCCTACATGGGTTCGACAGAATAGATGATTTAGTGGCTACATCTAATCATCTCTAACTCTCAGCCAAAGTTGTATACATGTGTGAGTTGAATCAGTAACTTTTTGTTTACCTCATGATTGAGATGGATTACTTGATAACGTAGGTATATGTATGAGAATATACCTAAGTGGGGTTATCTGTTGAATTACTACTTTATTATTTATCCTTGTTGGATTTTGTGAGACCTTGAGGGTCTCGGGGTCCCTATTGAGTATCATTATACTCAACCCTGCATGGGTTATGACCACACCTCATTGTTTAGGATTAAGATGAAGGAGAACGCTGACTAAGGCTGAGAGCCCCAGGACCGGACGGTACCCAGAGGTGGACCATACGGCGTGACAATACACGGAGGAGACAGACGAACCTGAGGTGCTGAGGAGGCGATCTGTACCTACCCTTCAGGTAGAAACCTCGGAGGATGACCCAGTGGCATCTTTTCTTTTCTTCAGTTCTACTTTCCATTTCCTTGTACTTTATAGTTGGGATTGTATTTCCGGTCCCCATTTTACTTTTCATCACACTCTTTTTATATAGTTTTACATAGTGTTTTCCTTCCAGCTCGTACTCTATTGTGTGCATTTTCAGGTTATAAAGGCAATGCCTTATCAGTTTTAGGGATTTATGCCTTTGGTGCTTGTCTCCTGGCCCTAGACGATGGAAGACAGGCTTGGGGTAGTCACGGCACGGGCCCCAGGGGATAGGTCATGACAAATTGCTATCAGAGGAGTCAGTTCTACTACAGAACTTAAGACTCTGATCTTTTCTATAAAGCGATTGTGTTAAGGGTATTGAGTGTGGTTTTCAGTTCAGGTAGTCCAGTGTTGGTGCAGCGGCCGACGTATCCATACACTAGGACCCTGACTTCTGATTTCTGACTCAGTGCAAGAAAACACTGATTATGTGTGTGTGTTTTGAAGAGTTTTCCTTGAATTCTTTGAGTCAACTCACTAGGTATAACTTTTTGATGGTGGAGCACCTGTTTCTTTTCAGGTTCCCTCCACCCATGCAGCCAGCTAGGGTTCTGAGAGTTGTACAAGATAGAAGCCCACCGAGCGACGAGGCCTCGATGTAGGTCCCTAACACAGCGGAGGCACCTGACATACCACTACCCGTTGGGACACCGATGCCACCGGCCCTAGAAGTAGAGAGTGCATGCCACCTGAGCACGTTGTACAAGTTCCAGCACTAGAGGTCACCCAGGTTTAGGGGTGAGATAGTCCAGCAGGTAGCTTAGGATTGGCTGGAGGCTGTGGTGATAGTCTTCAGACTGGTAGGAACACCAGTCGACCTTATGGTGATCCTTTCCATGAGTCTCCTTCAAGTAGTCATAGGAAGATGGTGGAGCCTGATGCTCCAGGTTCATGATGAGGGGAAACTTCTTTGAGTAGATTTCAAGAGCCTGTTTTGGGTGGATTTTGTCCCAGTCACCCTATGTGTTGTGATGATACAGGAGGTACTTCATCTGCAGAATGGTAGCATGACAGTGGCACAGTTCTCAGCGAGGTTCATCGACCTCTCGTGCTACTCCACAGATATGGTGTGGGACCCATTCTTCAGGGCATGAACCTTAGAGCAGGGGCTCAGGCGAGAGATCAGGGCTTTGATGATCTCATTCAGCATCCTGACCCAGGCGGGGGTGCTAGAGAGATCCCTCCTAGTTGATAGTTTCCTTACTGAGTATTCTCTAGTAGTGAGATCCACCACCAGTCGACACGTAGCGGGGTCTTCTACAGCAGGTAGTAGATAAATGTCACAGAGGTCCAAGCAGACCAGACCCATGGGTGGATGACCTTATGAATCAAGGTCAGTTGTGTGGGGAATAGGAGACAGAGCCAGACATACCAAGAGTGGGCCGTGTTACTCATGTGGTGGGCAGGTTTACATGGCTCGTGACTGTCTGACCCGTCATTCGGATGATCAGAATATGGTTGAGGGACCACCCAGGCAGAGTCATAGGTCCGATCGAGGCGGTCCGCAGAGAGAAGGAGGACGTGGCAGAGGAGTGGGTCCTATAGCTAGTGGTGGACGACGTATTGAGGTGTTACTGCCACCACCACCAGGAGGTCCACCCCGGCCGCAGGGAGTAGGTGTAAAGGAGCGAGCTCAGCTCTAGGCACCTGAGGCTTACGATCATAGCGCTATGGAGATGATTCAAGGTATGATATGTGTCTCCTCCACCATAGTTGCAGTTCTTATAGACTTGGGTTCCAGTCACTCTTTCATTTCCACTGCCCTCGTTCGGAGGTCGGAGATTATGACGGAGCCGTTGGCTCGATCCTTACAGCTAGAGACTCATACGAGAGCAGATTAGACAATTATGAACTGGTGCCGGTATTTTGTGCTTACTCTAGAAGGCGAGAGATTCCGCTGGGATCTCCTAGTAGTGGCATCGAGGCCTTACGACGTCATCTTGGGTATGGACTGGTTATCTACAGTCCATGCTCAGATAGACTGTATTAGGCGCAAAGTGTGGTGTTTCTGCACGTATGGGACCAGTTTTACCTTCACCGGCGAGAAGGGAGCCTTTACAGCACAAGACGGACTTACCCGAAGGAGGGTGCTGCCGATCACTCATCAGTTATCTAGCCTTACCATTGGAGCAGTTTATGTGGAGAGTCTGACTTATCCTGTAGTGGTGGACCAGTATACGGATGTATATCCTGATGATGTCCTAGGTCCACCTCCTCGTAGAGAGGTGGACTTCTAAATTGATTTGTACCCTAGGACGGAACTGATATCTACACGAGCATATCAGATGGCTCCATTAGAGCTTCGCGAGCTACGATTATAGCTAGAGGACTTGTAGGGGAAGGGATTCATTCGGCCCATTGTTTCTCCCTAGGCAGCCCCGATTATATTCTCCAAGAAGGCGGATGGGAGATTGAGGCTTTTTTTTACTACCGTCGCCTGAACTAGGTGACCCTGAAGAACAAGTACCCACTCTCGAGGATTGACGACCTCTTTGATCAACTGAAAGGAGAACGGTGGTTCTGGAAGATAAACCTCATATCGATTTATCACCAGCTCTGAGTTCGAGATAAATATGTGCATAAGACGACATTTAGATGTCGGTATGGCCACTAAGATTTCTTGGTTATGCCTTTCGACATAACCAATGCTTTAGCAGTGTTCATGGGACTCATTAATAGGATTTTCAGCCATACCTCAATCGCTTTGTCATAGTCTTCATCAACAATATTCTGATCTACTCGATTACTGAGGGGGAGCATGCCTACCATTTGCAGGTAGTACTAGACACAATCTGAGAGCACCAGCCTTATGGTAAGATGTCAAAGTGCCAGTTTTGGATCCGAGAGGTTCACTATTTGGGAAATGTCATATCGGAGGCTATTTTTTCAATGGATCTAATGAATATTGAGGCGGTACTTTCTTAGGAGACACCCAGTAGTGTGACGGAGGTACGGAGTTTTCTTGGGTTTGGTTGGTTACTACCGGAGATTTTTTCCAAACTTCTCTAGAGTTACAGCACCACTATCATCCTTGACGAAGAAGGGGCAACCCTTTGTGTGGTCAGGGAGATGCTAGAGGAGCATTCAGGAGTTGAGGCAGAGGCTGACTAGTGCCCCCCATCTTTAGGCTTCCAGAGGAAGGCTTAGGGTATGTAGTCTACTACGACACATTAGGGACTAGACTCGAGTGTTTCTTGATGCAGGAGAGAGCAGTGATCGCATATGGTTTTCAATAGCTGAGATAGCATGATAAGAACTATGCTACCCATGTCCTGGAGTTAGCAGTAGTGGTCTTCACCTTGAAGATGTGGCGACACTATCTAATAGGCGAGAATTTTACCGTGTACTTTGATCACCAGAGTCTCAGGTATATCTTCTCTTAGAAGGACTTGAACCGGAGATAGCGACATTTTCTTGAGTTCCTCCAGGACTATGACTTCAAGATAGTCTATACTCCTGGGAAGGTTAACATTGTTACAGATGCACTCAGCAGGAGGTCTGGTATACAGCTGTTCGGAAAATCAATAGAGTACCTAGCCACTTTGTAGATATCCTTTGTAGATAGAGATGGAGCAGCTTTGCTACAGTCTCTCACAGTTACACTCCACTCCTTCAGTGAGTCAGGGAGGCGCAACGTGGTGATGACGACTACGAGACACGACGTGCTCAGATATCCACAGGGCAGGCACCTAATGGATTTTCATAAGGTGGGGATCACGTCATCCTCTTCAGAAGATGTACTATGGTTCTAGTGTCACTTCAGGAGGAATTGTTTGGGGAGTTCCACACATCCCCTCTAGCAGTACATCCTGGAGTGGCGAAGATGTACCAAGATCTCTAGTGATAGCACTAGTGGTCGGGGATGAAGAAGGCAGTTGCAGAGTTTGTCTCTCGGTGCCCCACCTGTCAGCAAGTGAAGGCAGAGCACTAGGTACCAGCAGGAATGGCTCATCCTTCAGAGGTCCCATGGTGTAAGTGTGATGGGATATCCAAGGACTTTGTGACAGAACTTCCACGTACATCTATGGGTCACAACTCGATTTGGATGATCGTTGACTGACTCACCAAGTCGGCCCACTTCCTACTGATCAGATAGCAGGGTTCGGTAGAGATCTTGGGATGCCTCTATGTACAAGAGATTGTGTGGCTACATGGAGTAACTTTGAAGATTGTCTCTGATCGTGACACATTTTTTACATCCTGGATATGGAAGGGGTTGCACGAGGCTTCCGGGAGTAACTTCATTTGAGCATCACCTTCCATACTTAAATAGATAATCAGACTGAGCAGACCATTCAGACCCTTGAGGACATTTTGTGTGCTTGTCTCCTCGACTTAAGTCACAACGGGGAGGATCACTTACCTTTGGTGGAGTTTTCATACAACAATAGCTATCACTCCACCATTGGGAAGGCACATTTTGAGGCGGTATATGGGAGAGCTTACAGATCACCTTTGTGCAGGATGGACCCTCGGGATTCAGCACTAGTGGGACCAGAGATGGTATGAGGTACCACGGAAAAGGTTCATATCATCCAGGAGTGGATGAAGACTGCACAGAGTAGGCATAAGTCATATGCCGACAGGAGATGGAGACCTCTGGGGTTTGAGGATGGTGATCACGTCTTTCTACGGGTCTCACCTCAACGAGGCCTAAGTAGATTGGGCCGAGACGACAAGTTATCTCTAATATTAATAGGAACTTTTCAGGTCCTCAGTAGGTTTGGTGAGTTGGAATACCACTTAGCTATTCCCCCTCAGTTTCACCAGGTGCACGACGTCTTCCACGTATCCCAGCTGAGGAGATACGTGCATGACCCTTCCCAAATCATCAACCATGGTGAGATGGATATCAATGATGGGGTGACTTTTACAGAGGTTCCAGTAGAGATTGAGGATCGACAAAAGTGGGTCCTTCATGGACGGTTGATACCTCTCGTGCATGTTCATTGGCATCACAAGAACCTCCATTATAGCACATGGGAGCGGGAGGCTCAGATGTGTGCTCAGTACCCCCACTTTTTCCCATAGTTATGAGTTGTGTCATATGGGGATGTAGAGACCTGAGGTGGGGATAATGTAAAGACAGATAATTTACATGTATTTTTTTTAATTAAATATTGATTTTATGAGTCTGTGAAATTTTACGGCGTATGATTCCAAGGCCCGGTGTGCCTGGAATCGATTTCTGAAGTTTTGTTCGGTTACGTTCAGTAAACGTACGAGTGGGTTTTTATAACTTTTTAACCGGTGCTCGAAATTGAAATCCAAGGGCACTGTTGAACTTGTAGTGCTGGTATTCGCTTAAGAAGACTTTCACCTCGACGGCAGTGGGTCAAGAATAAAAGATAGTTTTTGGGTTTTATGAGATATATTAAAATAAAAATAAATGTGTGTGACACTTTATTTTTATTTTACCAACAACCATGTGGGTGTTAGGATGTAGGAACCACTGGAACTATAACCTCCATGTGGAGGTTAGAGGTGGGGACCACCCGGACATAACCTCTCATGAGAGGTTATGGTGGTGGGGACCACCACGCCTCAACCTCCCATGTAAGTTCAATGTGGTGGGGACCACCCAAGACCACATAACCTCCCATTTTGAATAATAGGGGCAGGGACCACTTGACCCCTATTAATGGGAGGAGAGGAAAACCTCTTAACTCCCCTTATTAATGAGGTAGAGCCTCTAGACCTCCTCTAACTTTAATGTTTCCAACGCACCACCCTTAATACGCCAACCTACATAATTAATTTCCCCAATTTGAATATTGTGCCAACAATTAAATTGGGGAAATCATATCAATTTTGTAATTTGGCTGGAATATTGGGGAGAGGAGAGCTTGGGAGAAATAGAGTTCTCTAACGAAGAACCTCATCTCCCAATGAAGAACGAAGAATGAAGAACACCAGCAACGATCCCCTTCAACCTTCATCATCAGATACTACCAACTTGGGACATCTTCAACCGACCTTCCCTCCACATCATCTTCAAAGAGCCGACGCACAAGCTCGGGATTATAAGTGTGTGGAAGATGTGATGAACGACGATCTCCTCCATCTTCTTTCCACGATTTCATCATCGAACTATGAACAAAGGTAGGGGTTTAATTTCATTTAAAGTTCCATGTTCTTCCTTTCTTCAAAACGAATAATGAGGATGCTTTCCATTTGCGGGTGGATTGTTGTGGTTCATTCTAAAGGGCGGATTTCTCTCACCCTAAATGCAGAGGGAGTGGGCCAAACTAACATGGCCTGACACCCTCTGTCGATCTCTTTTGTGATGACCATCGGCATGGCGTTGAAACAAAGAGGCGACGAAAATGGAAAAGACAAAGGTCGCGCTACCCATGGCCTCCGTGACCCGCGCCGCCCCGCGGTGTCCCGCACTTCCACCGACTGAACTGGCCCCATCCGAGCCCCTGCCAGCCGGCCCAGCTGCCTCCCGGCCGCCCGCCGGCCTGCCTGGCCGCCTCCCGGCAGAGCCGGCACGCTGGCCGAATGGCCAAGTCGTGCTGGCCCCCTGCCGAACTGGCACCTTGGTTGCGCCGGTCTTCCGAGCTGGCCCATGGCCCCCCTCGCGGCGCCCTGGCCAAACAGCCCTCGGCCGCGCCCTCCAGGCCAAGCCACGCTGGGCTACACCCTCGCGGCACTCTGGGCCGGACCGGTCCCAAACCCGGGCTGGACCGCCCTCGCGGCCGGCTGGGTGGGGCCCAGCGGGCTGGGCCAAACCCAACGAACCGGCCCACCAAGTAGGACAGTCCGGACACAACGGGTCAAGCAGGTTTGACCCGAATAGGGTCAGCCCAAACTATGTCGGGTCGTGTCGATCTGACCGGGTTGGACCGCACCCAGACCTACTACTGCCCCTTTACTTTCTTTGGTCATATCTTTGGTATCAGACGTCCGTTTGATGAACCGTCAATGGAACTAGTAATATTGGAGCTTGACAGTCCATTTTAGTATACCCCGCTGAAGTTTGGGGTATAGATGAGATACAGCCAGGTTGGATCATGCACGAATCCAATCGGGCCCCCTGGACTAAAAGGCCAATAACTCACAGACTGGGCGTCTGATTGACGCGCCGTCTGTTGAGTTGAGACTCCTATGACAAGGCAGACCTTTAGGATATTCCTCTGTGGGACTACATGGAAGATGATGTATCGACACTTGGCTTGAGGAGTGGACCATCCCAAAATCAAGCGTGCTTGTTCAGAAACCCTGTGGCTGGCTGCTTTCTGACTGTTTTCCTGGATCCTGTGTGGGTTCAACAGCTCTGAATACTGTTCCTGGATCATGTCTGGGTTCGACAACTCTGACTACTGTTCCTTTATCCTACATGGGTTTGAAAGCTCTGACTACTGTCCCTGGATCATGTGTGGGTTCGACAGTTCTGACTACTGTTCCTGGATCCTATGTGGGTTCGACAGCTCTGACTACTTTTCTTGGATCCTGTGTGGGTTCAACAGTTCTGACTACTATTCCTGGATCCTGTGTGGGTTTGACAGTTTTGACTACTGTTCCTGAATCCTATTTGGGATCGATATCTCTGACTATTCTTCCTGGATCCTGTGTGGGTTCGATAGTTCTAACGGCTGTTTCAGGATCCTTTGTGGGTTCGACAGCTCTGACTACTGCTCCTAGATCCTGTGTGGGTTCAAAAGTTTTGACTAATTTTCCTATATCCTGTGTGAGTTCGATAGTTCTAACTGCTTTTCCTGGATCTTGTGTGGGTTCGACAGCTCTGAATACTATTCCTGGATCCTGTGTGGGTTCAATAGTTCTGATTTATGTACCAAGATCCTATGTGGGTTCGACAGAATAGATGATTTAGTGTTTACATCTAATCATCTCTAACTCTCAACAAAAGTTGTATACCTGTGTGAGTTGAGTCAGTAAATTTTTGTTTTCCTTGTGATTGAGATGGATTAATTGATAACTTAGATATATGTAACGGAATATACCTAAGTGGGTTTATCTATTTAATTATTACTTTGTGATTTATCCTTGTTGGATTTTTTGAAACCTTGAGGGTATCAGGGTCCCTACTGATTATCATTATACTCACCCCTACACAGGCTATGCCCGCACCTCATTGTGTTGGATTCAGATGACAAACAGTGCTAACTGAGGCTAAGAGCACCAGGACTGGACGGTACCTGGAGGTGGACCATACAACGTGACGATACACAGAGGAGACAGACGAACCTGGAGTGATGAGGAGGAGATCTATACCTACCCTTTAGGTAGGAACCTCGGAGGATGACCCAGTGACATATTTTATTTTCTTCATTTGTATTTTCTATTTTCTTGTACTTTACAGTTGGTCTTGTATTTCCAGCCCCCATTTTACTTTTCATCGCCCTTTTGTTATACAGTTTTACTTAGCATTTTGCTTCCATCTCATACTCTGTTGTGTGTGTTTTTAGGTTTTAAAGCAATGCCTTTCCAGTTTTAGGGATTTACACCTTTGGTGCTAGTCACCAGCCCCTGGCCTATGGAAGGCGGGCTTGGGTTAGTCACGACATGGGCCCCGTGGGATGGGTTGTGACAAAAAATCCATGAAAATAACTACCGTACACATGACTTGGACTTGACAGCAGTGTTTCATGCTTTTAATTGTTGGAGAATCTATTTATTCAGAGAGAAATTTATTGCTTACATACGATACAATAGTCTTCGCTATATCTTCACACAAAAGGTCATGAACCTGAGACTGAGGTGCTTGGATGAGCATCTACAAGCATTTAATTATTTATATGCCTTTAGTATTTTGCAGTTAAGAGTGGATGGGTGATAGTAGTACTAGATAGAATGATCTCTGAGGAAGTACTCATTTTGCACTGTGTAGTTATGAATTCTTCGGTGAGGGTAGTACTTGGGTGGGTGACCTCATGGGATGTATTCATCTTGAAACATATGAGGATATCACACAAACCTTAATACACCATATCAAATTATAACTTTACAAGTTTTGTCTCCCGATGCCTTATGTTTCATAGAGTGAATTTAGAGCACCATCGTATTGGTGGGTTGTTGCAACCACTCATGATACAAATGTGGAAGTGGTAAGACATCACAAAAAACCTTGTAAAAGGTTACCCAGGATCCTAGGGATTCATGAAATAGTCTGGGTGATTATCAAATGGTTAATGAAGTTTCCTCACTTTTTACTGAATAGGTAAACTCACTCAGTGAAAGTGTTGGGACAACTCTATGTCTGAGAGATCATGTGACTTCATGGATTCCCATTGAGCATTGTTTTAGATAGATATTCACAATTTACATCCTAATATTTTACGGGCTTGAAGAATGCCCTAGGGACTTAGCTGAGATTGAGTACGGCATACCATCAATAGAACAAGGGATAGTCCGAGCAGACTATATGCATATTAGAGGATATGCTTCAATCTTACATTATTTATTTTGATGAATCATAGAATGAACACCCAGCCTTTTTTGAGTTTTCATAAAATAACAGTTATTGGTATTAGATTAATATGGAACATTATGAGGCTATTTATGGGAGACCATGCCACTCACTACTCTCTCAGCAACAGGTGGGAGAGGTTGCAGTTTTTATCCCCAATAAGGATCAAGATACCTCCAAGAAAGTAAAGTTGATACAAAAGTGATTGATCACCGGTCAGAGAATACATAGGTCATATGTCAACAGTAGGATGATAACCATGAATTTTTCTATAGGAGATCATGTTTTTAGGAGTGTTACTCCTCGATTAGAGCACATAGATTGGGGAATGTACGGAATGTTAGCACCACATTTTTTAGAACCTTTTTGATCACTTAGAAGATAGGGGAAGTGGAATGTCATATAAACCTCCATTCTCTCTACTGAGAGATGCACGACACCTTCCATATGTCATATATTTGGAGGTATATACCCTAACCTATACATGTTATTGATTGTAGGATGTTGAGAAAGAGATAGACACTTCTTATAGGGAGTGACTAGTGTAAATCATATATCGAAGCAAGAATGTGTTCTAAGGAAAGACAATACAACTATTCCGAATTCAGTGGCAGCATGGATTGATCGAGGAAGATATGTGGGTGCATGAGTCAGATGTTTGAGATCAGTGACCATAGCGATTCGTGAAAGACCACTAGAGTTACTTCACTAGGACGAGAAGTCTATAGAGGGGTAGAATTGAAATATCTAGATTTTTAAAATGGGAATAAAAACACTCTTTTCATCAATTATTAATATCATAAGTGGAGAAAATGATTTATCGGTGAAATAACAAAATAATGTGTTAAAGGTTTTACATGAGAGAGAAATCCCAGTCAATATTTTGGAATATTCAATGAAATACTCTTAGGGTCAAACACTGAGTTAGTGAGACATTTTGAGGCTCGTGAAGACTCGGTGAAGGTTGAGTAAAAATATTTAGTATATTTTATGATGTATGGGAAATTTAATAAAAAATTGAATAACTCAAAAAGGTGCATCGTATGAGAAATCAGAGTCCACATTTAGGTCTGAAATACATTTTTACCCTAGAAGAGGTATAACATTTGTAAGTGTCAGACGTTTGGATAGTTTGTTCATGGGATAAATGATTTTTATATTTAATTAATTATTTAATCCATTTTTAATATTAAATAATTAATATCTATCAAATGGTGCATCTTATGAGAAATATGAGTCCATTGTTTAATCTGGAATAGGGGGTTTACCCTAGATAGGGTAAAAAATTATTCGTAGTGACTATTTGGTCAATTCGCTATTATTATTAATTTACATATTTTTCATATTAAATTATTATTATTATTATTAATTATTTTAGTTATGTAATAAGAGTATTATTTATATTCCCCACCTAAATATGTGGAAAAACATTTTTTAATGCTGAATGAAATAGGAATCTTCGAAATTGTCCATTTTTTACGATTTAAAATAAAAAATGGCTTAATCACATGAATTTAAACCTTCTGTATTCAATATCAAGTTGAAACATATTACTAAATGGGGAATTGAAGTTTCCCTTGTTGAAACACAGAAGGGGTTTCATATGTACCAATTAGATTCTATTTTTTGGGGATTTTATCTAGATCACACTATCCGAAAACTCCATTGCACATGACTGGTAAAGTCTTTTGATCCAATACAGGTCTCTTGTATGGTTTCAAGCACCACATTAACCCATTAATTTTCAGATTCCTCCTAGGCATAGTGCCACTATACCTAATTTGGTTATTTTTTTAGTCAATATTAATTATTTTCCTATCTTCTCAAATCATCAAATGTTTTTTAATTTAAATAAAAAATATAAACATATATTTATCAAAGATAATCTTGAAATAAACTATCAATGGATAAGTACAAAAAATTATTTGTGATAATTATTTCAGAAAATAGTATTTTAAAATTAACATAATATGATTACACGGATTCAAAAAATGATAATTATTAATATTATAAAATGATTATTACTTGAAAATATCAAAGTTTAGTTATTGAAGAATATATCGCTTGGTAAATGCAATGTTTTATTAAATGATAATTGCATTGTTAAAGGATATTCTGGTATATATATGTGTGTGTGTGTGTGTGTGTGTGTGCATATATATATGTGTGTGTGTGTGTGTCTATATTAAAAAAAGAATAATTATGAAGAATACAACCTCTGTTCTCAAATTAATTTAGGGATATAACTTATAAAATGAGGTGTATAATTATTATTGGGAATAATTATTGCAATTTCATGTGTTGACATAAAACTATAATCAAGAGATTATCCAGGAGAGAGAACATGTCATCTCATAGGATGTTTTATTTCCTTATGAAATTACAGTAGTGAAGTTTTTGAAGGATAATTTTAAACATATGTGTTGTTTTGAAATGATAAATTACATTTATCTAGGAAAGATAATTATTGTCTCATGTGATAATTTAAATTGTTTTTCAAGAAAAATAAATTATAATGAATTTAGATAATTTTGATAATAATTTTGAAATTACCCATGAATGATTAATTATCATTATATGTGATAATTTACTTAATAATTCTAAAATTATCCAGGAAATATTAATTATCATCGCATGTGATAATTTAGCTATTAATTTTATAATTTATATAGGAGAGAGAAAATATCATCTCTTATGATATTTAAATGATAATTCTTAAATTATCTAAGAGAGAGAGTATATCATCATATTTTATATTTTATTTCATTGTAAAATAAAATAGACATTTATATAGTTCTAGGAAACTTTTGATATACCGCGATCATTGATGTGCTCACAACTAGAGGCTTTGATGGGTCACCTTTAACAATAATAAAACCACAAAGAGGTCTTCCAAATTTTTTAGCTAAGAAGATAATTACCATCTTAGGATCTCATTTACACTTATTTCTTTGATGGTTATAAGTATTTTCATTTAAATTGATCATGCTTGATTGTGATTGCATGTTAGTGTTTTTGTAGCCCATAAAAATTGTTGTGACTCCAGGAGTGATATAAGTGTAGCTTTTATCCGTGTTTGATTATGATCACATGTTGTTGTGTATGTTACTATACACTCATGTTGATATACTATTATTACCTATTTTCTCACCTAGTATATGTGTTACCGTGCCTTGTTGTCTTTTATTGGTATTTGAGACAGGTTGACCATCATCATTTATTTATTACATAGTGGGGAAAATGCTTGAATGTGAAAATTAAGACAAGGGACCTGAGAATGGGGTGAAGGTAAGAGGATTCCATGGAATTGTGTCAGGGGTGTGATCAATAACACCTTGATCCCATGTTCCATTCACCATGATATAGCCTAGTTGATATGATTACCAGTTATTCTCTTCTAGAGTATTTGGGTGACATGGTTCACTTGAGGGATAGATGAGGCATTGTATAACTTCCACGACATTGTGAGGACATTGTACATGGTCTAGTTTGTTTTTTCCAACTCATTCAGATTTATTCTGGCATAGAGTCTAAGTATGGCTGGGGGTTATGTAATCTTGTTTAGTATACTATTTATTGTTTTTTGGATTGTATGTTTAAGCACTTCATTCGTTTATTATTATCATGGTACCCACTTGTACACATAAGAACATCATTTTAAGGACACATTGGTGGTGTACTATTGAGACTTGTACTCACATCCTACTTGGGCATTTTGATGTGCATTAAGAGATCATGAGAGACCCTATGAATAGCATGGTCCCTGTGGTGGATGGTTTAGTAGGTGGATCAAGGAGCTAAGGCCAACCAGGACAGATACTGAAGGGCCTTGTAGTTCTTTTATTTATCATTTGTTTTCTTCTTTCTAGACAAGATTTCCACACTAGAAGCTTCTTTTATTTTCATGACATGTATGTCATTTATTTTTCACACAATTACTCTGATTATATATTATATTGTTATTAGTTATTATAGATCCTATAATGTGATACTGATGATATAGTATCCCCAATGATTGATTTTGACCCTCATTGTTAGTCGGTAGCCTCTTGAGTATGGGGAGGCACTCATGAGGTTATGTGGAATTTCCTCTCGGACCTAGTGGTTCGGGTTGATATGTTACAACTAGAACACCCAAGAGACGAAACTTTAACACAAAACCTTTGGCTGAGAGATTAAACAAGACTATTGAAAAAATTAAATGAAAGAAAAAAAATCAAAGGCATTAGAACAATATAGATGTGTGTGGTTCAAACATATATCCAAATCCATGGGGGTATTCTTCTTTGATTTTATTTAAGAGAATCAGAGGATGGTTAAAATTCACAAGACACTAAAATGAATGAATCGTACAACTATTAAATTGTAGGATCCATCTAGTGAATTTGGTAGTCTCCACCATTTATTCTTCACGGGATGGATTCTACATGAGCCTATTATTAAAGAAAAACCCTCTACTTGGTCAAATACATACACTAGCTCAAACTACTCTATTAGTGTATTGTTTCTACTTTCAAATATTTCACAGGATGACTCTAGATCAAATTTCCTTTTTCCTCACACTCCCAACTTCAGGTTGAATGTCACGACCCCCTTCCATCAAAGATGCCCCTCCTGAGCTGGCAATGGTGAAAAGGGGATAATGACCCCCCGAGTCCCACCTCTAGTAGGCCACAGGGTGGTGACTAGCACCAAGGGTATGAGGTTTCACAAATATGGGAGGCATTACCCTTTTAGTATTAAAGATTGGGAAATAGGATGAGTCAAACACCAAAATAAAGAGGAACAAGTAAAAGAAAATAAAACCCAAACCAGTCCCACATTCATGTTTAAACAATTTCGAACCAAGGTACAAGTACATGAAAGCTCAAAAAAGTACAATACCAAAAGAAAAAATAGTACAAAAACTGCAACAACTCCAACTGTCCTGACTAGTCGGGTCCCGCACAGCCCTAGTAGTCCTCCTGGAAACTTGAAAGAAAATGTAGGGTGAGCATACAAGTATACTCAGTAGGGAAACCTAAATATCTCGTACATAGGTGGGGAGACATCCTAATGTCCTGTGAGAACAACAGAAGAAACCAAAACCTAGCAAGGAATTCTATCCATCTAACCTCACCAGCCACACTCAACAAAAACACAAAACAACAAGTAGTAGTGTATAACAACAAGTACTGGGTACCCCGCACAATTTCCCACTACCTAGCTGCTCTTCCTAACGGACAACATCCTGACGCTACCAAACTCTTCCTACCTGCACACACCTGGGCCTCTCAAACCACATATCCCGCCCGCACACGCCTGGGCCTCACAAACCACATATCCTGCCTGCACACACCTAGGCCTCTCGAACCACATATCCCGCCCGCACACACCTGGGCCTCATCCCAAAGATTCTTGGGAACATTACACCTTCCCGAAGAGTCTTGAGCTGAAACCACCCTAATAAAAACCTACCTGAAGAGTCTTGGGTGTAAGGTCGCCTCAAGCCATCACAGCCTATGGAAGAAGGAGCAGGAAGAAGCTAGTAACTAAGGGGAAAACACCCTCTCCCATGAAATGGGAGTGTTCGGCACTAAGTGATCAACATGGGTGGGGTGTGAACAAACACAAAGATATAGATATATATATATATATATATACCAAACACACAGCCCAACCTATGGCTTGAAACAAAGAAACTGAGCACGTGCCTCATCACTGCTACTACAAAGCATGTATACAACAAACAATCCAAACCACATTTAGGTTTTCATGTTTCATCATTATTAGTTTATTAGTTCCTTAACTAATGGGCAAGTAACCACAACCAACCATATCAATCTTTCGTAAAACAAATCCCAGCGAACCACAAGCCAAGTTAGATAAAACACAAGCAACACAAAACCCACCTTTTTATCATCAGTCGATCTCCATTGATTATTCCTGTGATTAATTCATTATCATTCCCTCACAGTTCATTTATCAACATTACACTTTCTTTTAATAATCACAACCCATTACTACAGCCCTGTGGCCATTATAACAACATCTCCACAACTGTATCACAAAACAAGGCTGGTGCCATATCATTGTCCCTTTAATAGCATTTTCTGCAGCCCCGCTGCCCATTCTATCCGTAACAACCTAGGATTCACCCCCCTTTCACACACCACGTAACCAAGCCAACACCAACATGTTCATTATTCCATTTTGTTCAACCGGGGCGATCACACAAGGGTTACAGATTTTAATCAGCCAACTTTACGTGATTAACCAATTTCCACATTCCACAAAGTTTACACCCACAAAATAGTCTAGAAAGATAGGGAAACATTTAATTGTGCAAGAAAAGTCCCCAAACGACCGTGATTTTCAGTCAGCAGAAGCATATTCAATTTATGACATATCAATAGGATAAAAAAAGATAAATATAATAACTTTCCTCATCCCCGTTCTGTAAGCCAGTTATTATCTTTATTTATTGGTTCAACTGATTCTCACAGAAATAAGAGGATACCCACCCCACATGATGCACAAATTAGAGAGACGAAGGTAAAATCCCTACCTCAATAGTATCTGATCACAACGCTCCCCTGGATCAGCTTTAGAAGACATCCATCGACGTCCATCACTTCTGATAAACCCGGAAAAACTTCCTCGAGTGGAATCTGGGAAGGAAAGGTCGAAGGGAAAGAAATATATCCAATCTCAGAAGTTCCACCTCGTCGTTATGATCCTGTGGCCACTGACGGATTGTAAATCAGAGCTAGGATGAAGAATTTATGGAGGAAAGGATCTTTGGAGTCTCTCGGGAGAGCTCTGTTCGAAGGAGAGGGGAGGAGAGCAGTGATTTGAAAAGGAGGAGAGGCCCACTCCTTTTATAGAAAAGAAAAACTAAAGTAAACGGCATGTACTTGGACATTTCACATGGTCTCCACGCGGCTTCCAACATGGAATTCAACGTGGCACACGGCCGTTGACTAGTCAACACACGGTTTGAGGGTAACACGTACGCGGGGAGGAACTACACGGAATGTAGTATGGGCTACACGGCGTGTACTCATTTATTTCATGTGGTAAGGACACGGCCTCAACATGGCAAACGACCATTGACTGGTCAACACACGGTTTGAGGGTAACCCGTACGCGGGGAGGAACTACACGGCGTGTAGTATGGGCTACATGACGTGTACTCATTTATTTCACACAACAAAGACACGGATTCAACACGGGGTATACTCGGCAAGGTGGTACACTGCGTGTACTCACACTACATGGCGTATAGTTACAAAATTCTCAATGGTGTGGGAAAAGTCCATTCTACCCTCCAGAACACTTCATGACCCTCTTTTCGACAAAGGAAATGGTCGAAGAGGTCCGGTCCATTACATTAGATACCTCTTAAAACATTCTTGTCCCCGAGAATTCAGAAACCAACCTAGAGGAACCCAACAAGATACCTCTTAGGGCTCTCATTATAACAGGAACCCAACCACCAACCCTAATCATATGTGTTAGGAATTCCCTCTCCTATGTCAAGATATTATCCACTTTAGGCAGCACTGACTCGCCAGCACAGGTTTAAACGCATCCGCATTAATGTGTCTCGATTAAGAATTGGGTCTTCCGACTTCCATATATTAGGATTTTTTAACTTACACTGCCCCCAACACCGTACAACCAACACACTGCCCGAACACGTGGCTTGGGGAAATTTCTTTTCCCATGTCGAGATATTATCCGCTTTAGGTGGCACTGACTCACCTGCACGGGTTTACTCTCATCCTCATTAATGCGTCTCAATTAAGAATCAGGTTTTTCCCTTTCCCACACATCCGGACACATTACACACTTCCAGAGAACAAGGAAACAAAACGTCTCACAAAAAACCAGCCAAGCATTCCATATATCAAAGGTACATAGCATAACATCAAAACAAAGCTCAGAAGAACAAAGAAAAACACAAGTCAAAAAAATTTGGCTACTGAGCATGAATCTGAGCCTCTCGCTCCCAAGAGATCTCCTCGAGGCCACCATGCCTCCACAACACATGAACCAAGGCGATGGTTTGTCAATGGAGCACCTTCTTTTTATGATCCTCAATTCTGACTGGTCGTTCCTAGAAGGTCGCATCATCTCCCATATCTAACTCTCTGCAGTCGATAATGTGAGAGTCGTTATGTAAGTACCGACAAAGTTGGGAGACATGGAAGACGTCATGAACCTTCTCCAATTGAGGTGGCAGGGCCAGCTGATATGCCACCTCACCAACTCGCCTCAGCACCTCGAAAGGTCCGATGAACCTAAGGGAGAGATTACTCCCCATCCCAAACCTCCATTTCCCCCGTTGAGGGGAAACCTTCAAGAACACATGATCCCCCACCTCAAACTCCAAGGGACTCCTCCGACGATCATCATAAGACTTCTGTCGGCCTTGAGCCGCTTTAATCCTCTCACGCACAAGCTGGACTTTCTCTGTGGTGCTCTATACTACCTCTTGCCCAAAATCACCTGTATCTCCAACCTCTTCCCGGAAAATGGGTGAACAACATGGTATTCCATACAAAGCCTCAAACGACCCCATTTCAATAGTAGAGTGGAACCTGTTGTTGTAGGAAAACTCTACTAAAGGCAAGTGTCGCACCCATGATCCTCCGAAATCCAGAACGCATGCTCGTAGCATGTCCTCTAACGTCTGGATAGTCCGATATGTCTGCCCATTGGTCTGGGGGTGGAAAGAAGTGTTAAGGCATAGCTGGGTGACAAAAGCATGATGTAACCCCTTCAAGACTCGTGAGGTGAACCGACTATCCCGATCTGAGACGATAGTATTCGGAACTACATGCAAACGCACCACCTCATCTATGTACCTCTGTGCTAAGGTAATCACCGGGCCTGACTCCATAATTTCTAATAAGTGATCTAATTTCGTCATCCAATCCACCACTACCCAGATAGCATCATAACCACCCTGATATTTGGGTAATTCTATGACTAAGTCCATTGAGATTTCATCCCATTTCTACTCGGGGACATCTAAAGGATGCAACAAACCACTGGGAACACGGTGTTTAGCTTTTACTTGTTGACACACTAGGCACTTAGCTACAAACTCTGCCATTTCCTGTTTCACCCCGAGCCACCAAAACTATTCCCTCAGGCCTTGGTAAATTTTTGAAACTCCCGGATGCACCGCCAAGGCTGAGCTATGGAACTCACGGATAACTCCCTCACACATCGCCTCCAAAATAAACAACCTTCCCTGAAAAATCATCTGATGACGGCTATCCTCTGACCATCCTTCTGGAGTGTTTCCCTGATCAATACGATCTCGCATTACTTCCACCTCGGAGTCTCCCCACGAGAATCTTCCACCTACTGCATGGAGGACAGCACCATTATCTGAAACAAACAGCCTCTAACACCTTCTACACTTGCATCCAAGTGCAATGCAGCCAACTCTCCCATCGCTTTCCTAGAATCAGTGGATTCCTGAACCACTTCCTTATGTGACTTCCTACTCCCGGCATCAGCCACGACATTGCCCTTACATTCAGTGTAAGAGATCTTGAAGTAATAGTCTTGGAGAAACTCAACCCATCTTCACTGCCGTAAGATTAGGTCACGCTGGCAGAAGATATAACGTAAGATCTTGTGATCTGAGAAGACCCCAAAGCCCTCCCCAAAGAGGTAATGTCACCATAACTTCAGTGATATCACTACTGCTGCAAGATCTAGGTCATGGGTGGCATAGTTACGCTCGTGAGGGCACAACTTCCTAGAACCATAACAGATCACACCCTTCTTCTGCATCAGTACGCACCTCAAACCAACGCCAGAAGCATCACAAAATAACTCATACAACAACCCTTCCTCTGGAAACCTGAGTACTAGAGCACTGACCAACTTCTCCTTCAGGTAGTTAAAATCTTCCTAGCACTTTTCACTCCATAGGAAGACCTGGTTCTTCCTAGTCAAAGCTGTCAATGGAGCAGCAACTCGAGAGAAGTCCGAAACGAACCTCTGATAATAGCCTGCCAACCCCAGGAAACTATGAACTTCTGGCACACTCTTGGGTGTTGCCCATGAAACAACTAACTCCACCTTCGACGGGTCCACAGACACTCCATGCTGAGACACCACGTGCCCATGTAAGTGTACTTCTTGCATCAAGAACATACACTTCGATAATTTCCCATTAAGCTTGTGGTGTCTAAGGTCTTCCAAGACTGCCCTGAGATGCTCAACGTGCTCCTCATCTGATCTTGAGTAGATCCAGATGTCATCTATAAACACAAAGGTGAACCGGTCTAGAAACTCTCGGAAGACTAAGTTCATAAGTCCCATGAACACAACTGGTGAATTCGTAACTCCAAACGGCATCACTACAAACTCTAATCGCCCATACCTGCAACTGAAAGCCATCTTCAAGATGTTACTTTCCTTTACCCTCACCTGATGATATTCAGATCGTAGATCAATCTTAGAAAACCAACCTTCTCCCTTCATCTGGTCGAAGAGATCATCTATCCTTGGAAGGGTGCAACGGTTCTTGACTGTTACCTGATTCATCCTTCGGTAGTCTATGCATAGCCTGAGACCACTATCGGCCTTCTTCACGAACAAAACTGGAGCACCCCATGGAGACACGCTAGGTCAAACAAAACCCTTCTCTATCAGATCGCCAATCTGAATCTGCAACTCCTGCAACTCCGAAGGTGCCATCCGATAAGGGGCCATCAAAATCGGACGGGCACTAGGTTGTATGTCTATCCCAAACTCAACGTCACTTCGGGGGGTTAGAGTCCCAACATCCTCAGGAAAAATATTGAGGAACTCCTCAACAACATCTGGAACATCCACCATCTTTGTATCATCTGAAACCACTGATACCCCGCCTAGCAAGGAAAGGAGAGGCTTCACATGCCGGCATCCCACCTGATAGCTCCTCTTGTCAACAAAAGCTACACGCTTCCCATCCACGTCGGAAAATAAGACTCTTCTTCGGAAGCAGTCGATAATGGAACTAATAGAAAATAGCTAGTCGATGCCTAGGATGATATCGTATGACTGCATCTGTATCAAAAGAAGATCCCCACTAGATCGATGTAGTCCCAATGTCAACCCACATCCCCGGCAAAAACAAGATACGCTGGTCTGACCTCCAACTGGTTTACTCAGCACCATGGGTACAGAAAGTCTCTCTACATCTAGACCCAAAGCATGGTCCAGACCGGGTGCAACAAAGGAGTGTGAATCTTCTGAATCGAACAAAGTAGAAACAAGAGTGCTGAACAAACAAATCGTACATCGCACCACCTCTGGTCCTGCTAGAGCTGCCAACTCTGCTACGTGAAACTATCCACGCCTAGCTCCTTTGTATCTCTAATGTCGACCACCTCCCCGACCATGCCCTGGTCAAGGTCCTCGAGGAGCACCCTGAGGTGGCCTCCTCCTAAAAAGTCTGCCCTTTGAGGAGAAGGGTCTTGCTGCTGCTGAAAGGGCCTCGCCGGCAATTGGTGTTGCTGAGGCGGGCGCCGAACCTTCCCACCTCCACTGTACTGAGCTCGGGTCGAGCACCGACTCTGGATGTGCCCGAAACCTCCACAATAGAAGCACTTCGGTCCTGGGCTCGTGAAAAAGAGACTGGGACCCGAAGATTTGAACTGGAACTACTGGGGCCTGCACCCCACTAGCCTGAATCTAGAAGGTCATGTCGCAGGAGACCTGCTCCTAACTACCTTCCCCTTCAACGAGCAAAGCTTGATCCCCTCTCGTGGTGCACCTCCCTGAGAGTGCATCCTCTCTACAACCTCTGCCTTCTTCTGTACTGCCTAGTACGTCAGAAGGGTGAAGGGGGTGACAACATACTGGAGCGAAGGACAAAGCGCCTACTCCAAACATCTCACTCGAGACTCCTCATCCGGAAAGAGATTCGGAGCAAAGCATAGAAGATCCTTGAACTTGATCCCCAACTCTCGTACTGACATACTCCCCTGCTGGAGGGAGAGTAACTCCTGTCGCTTCTCCACATTGATCATAGAAGAAAGGAATTCCTCTCAGAATTCCTTCTCAAAGTCGGCCCATGGAACCTCTGCCGCTGTCCTCTCTCCGAGGTAGAGTGTCCACCACTGTCGTGCCACACCTCTCAGATGAATGACTGCTAGGGGAACCCAATACTCTCTCGGAGCGTGGATCAAAGTAAAAGTGATCCCTAACTCCACAAGCCACCCCTCCATCTCCATATCTGAAGTACTACCCACATACTTCTTGAGGGTTTTTCGTTGGAAAGAACGGACAGTCTTCTTCCACTGGCTATCTTCCTCCTCTCGGTCAATCCTCAACTGATCAACCGCCTAAATCTGCTGGGCCTCGGCTATCTGAGCCACCCAGGGACAACATACAGGTGCCATAGCTGTACAGTAAACAAAGATCGCCTAAGCCCAAGTAGCAATTAAATTCTTCAAGGATTCATTTTAACACTTTATTTCTTTCCCAAAACATCCAAATCAAGTAAAACACAATCATGATGATGCATGTACCTTCCCTAGGGTATCTACCCTATGATCAATGTAGTCTCACTTGGTCATTCGGTAGGCTCAGAGTCCTTGTATCGGATCACGGGGGGCCCTAAAATCTCATGTCCTAGCCGGTCTTCCCTGACCTATGTCACACACCAAGATCAGCGAACACTATCGCCCTACCATCCCATGCAATCCTCACTATGCCTAACTCCAGACTCCATCCTGTCTCTCAACCTCCTTTGATACCATTCTGTCAAGACTACCTTCCATCAAAGATGCCCCACCTAAGCTGGAAATGGTGAAAGGGAGATAATGACCCCCGAGTCCCGCCTCCAGTAGGCCCTGGGATGGAAACTAGCACCAAGGGTATGATTTTTCACAAATATGGGAGGCATTACCCTTTTTTTGTTTAAGATCGGGAAATAGGATGAGTCAAACACCAAAATAAAAACGAACAAGTAAAAGAAAATAAAACCCAAACCAATCCCACATGCATGTTTAAACAATTTTGAACCAAGGTATAAGTACAAGAATGCTCAAAAAATTACAATACCAAAAGAAACAAGAGTACAACAACTACAACAACTCCAACTGTCCTGGCTACTAGGGTCTCGCACGGACCTGGTATTCCTCCTGGAAACCTAAAAGTAAACGTAGGTTGAGAATACAAGTTTACTCAATAGGGAAACCCAAATCTCTCGTGCAAAGGTGGGGAGACATCCTAATGTCCTGTGAGAACAATAGAAGAAACCAAAACCTACTAAGGAATTCTATCCACCCAACCTCACCAGCCACGCTCACCAAAAACACAAAACAACAGGGAGTAGTATATAAGAACAAGTATTGGGTACCCCGCACCATTTCCCACTAGCTAGCTGCTCTTCCTAACGGCAAACGTCCTGACGCTACCACACTCTTCCCGCCCGCACACACCTGGACCTCTCAAACCACATATCCCACCCGCACACACCTGGGCCTCACAAACCACATATCCCGCCCGCACACACCTGGGCCTCTCGAACCACATATCCCGCCCGCACACACCTGGGCCTCATCCCGAAGATTCTTGGGAATAGTACACCTGCCCAAAGAGTCTTGGGATAAAACCACCCCTATCGAAACCTACCCAAAGAGTCTTTGTTGTAAGGTCACCTCAAGCCATCACAGCATATGGGAGAAGGAGAAGGAAGGAGCTAGTAACTAAGGGGAAAACACCCTCTCCAATGAAATGGGAGTGTTCGGCACTAAGTGCTCAACATGGGTGGGATGTGATAAAACACAAAGATACAGATATATATATATATATAAACCAAACACATAGCCCAACCAATGGCTTGAAACAGAGAAACTGAGCACCTTCCTCAGCACTACTACTACGAAGCATGCATACAAAAAACAATCTTAACCCCATTTAGGTTTTCATGTTTTAGTAGTATTAGTTTATTACTTCCTTAACTACTGGGAAAGTAACCATAACCAACCTTATCAATCGTTCGTAAAACATATCCCTTCCAACCAAAAGTCTAGTTAGATAAAACACAACCAACACAAAACCAACCTTTTTATCATCAGTCGATACCCATTGATTGTTCCCATGTTTAATTCATTGTCGCCCCCCCCCCCCCAGTTCATTTATCAATATTCCACATTCTTTTAATAATCACAACCCATTACTACAGCCCTACTGCCATTATAAAAACATCTCCACAACTGTATCACAAAACAAGGCGCGTGCCATATTATTGTCCCTTTAATAGTATTTTCCGCAGCCCCACTACCCATTCTATTCGTAAAAACCTAGTAATCACCCCCCTTTCACACACCACGTAACCAATCCAACACCCACAAGTTCATTATTTCATTTTGTTCAACCGGGGTGATCACACAAGGGTTCCAGATTTTAATCAGCCAACTTTACGTGATTAACCAATTTCCACATTCCACAAAGTTTCCACCAACAAAACAGTCTAGAAAGATAGGGCAACATTTAATTGCGCAAGAAAAGGCCCCCAAAGACCGTGATTTTCAGTAGGTAGAATCCTATTCAATTCATGACATATCAATTGGATAAAAAAAGATAAACATAAAAACTTTCCCCATCCCCGTTATGTAAGAAAGTTATTATCTTTATTTATTAGTTCAACTGTTTCTCACAGAAACAAGATAATACCCACCCAGCACAATGCACAATTTAGAGAGACGAAGGTAAAATCCCTACCTCAATAGGTTCTGATCACAACGCTCCCCCGGATCAGCTTTAGAAGACGTCCGTCGGCGTCCGTCACTTCTATTAAACCCGGAAAAAACTCCTCAGGTGGAAGCTAGGAAGGAAAGGTCAAAGGGAAAACAACAAGTCCAAGATTAGAAGTTCCGCCTCATTGTTATGATCCCGTGGCCGCTGACAGATCATAAATAGGAGCTCGAACAAAGAATTTATGGAAGAAAGGAGCTTTGGAGTCTCTCGGGAGAGCTCTGCTCGAAGGAGAGGGGAGGAGAGGAGTGATTTGAAAAGGAGGAGAGGACCCTTCCTTTTATAGGCAAGAAAAACTAAAGTACATGGTGTGTACTTTATAGTACACGACATGTACTTTATAGTACACGACGTGTACTTGGCCATTTCACACGTTCTCCATGCAGATTCTAACACGGCATTCAACGCGGCACACGGCTGTTGACTGGTCAACACACGGTTTGAGGGTAACGCATATGCGGGGAGGAACTACAAGGCATGTAGTATGGGCTACACGGAATGTACTCATTTATTTCACGCGGAAAGGACACGACCTCAACACGGCACATGGCTGTGGACTGGTCAACACACGATTTGAGGGTAACGCGTATGCGGTGAGGAACTACACGGCGTGTTGTATGGGCTACACGGCGTGTACTCATTTATTTCACACGGCAAAGACACAGCTTCAACATGGGGTATACCTGGCAAGGTGGTACATAGCATGTACTCACACTATACAGCGTGCAGTTACAAAATTCTGAAAGGTGTTGGAAAAGTACATTCTACCCTCAAGAACACTTCATGACCCTCTTTTCGACAAAGGAAAGGGTCGGAGAGGTCCGGGTCATTACATTGAATCATCTGACAACCTCAGTCCACATTACATTTGGTAATTTGGCATCTGGATGCATGTATTTATTGCTATCATGTCCTTCGTATATATCTGTACCAATATACATTAGTCTAATAAAACTTCTCCTTCTTTTATTTCAAATTTATTGGCCATAAAATGATTTTAACAACGAAAACCCAACATTATAAACAATAAGTGGCACCAAGATGATTAGATGTAACCCACACATTAGGGAAATACCTAATTTATTATCTATCATAGCCTTGAATATAAATTCACAACTATTATGTGTCATTTATTTTGTTAAAATATAACCATATTTTTTATTTTTTTAGAATTAAATTTATTTTCTATCTAGAAAACATAATAAAATAGTTTCCTCCATGATTCAATTAACTTTCCCGAAGATAATGGTTCTTGTGTAAACATTTATATATTTTCAAGTCACAAAATGAATACGCAAAGTACAAAAAATTAAATAAAAAATAAAGAAAGAAATGGGGAATGAAGAGCCTTCCCATATTCTAACAAATCCTAAATTCTTCTAAGCTCAAATCTTTCTCAAAAATGATATAAAAAATTCACACATTTGTATGAATTTTTTTTTGAAAAATGTATAAATTTTAACATTTAATGTAAATTTTATTATTTTCTATATTAATAAGTCATAGTATTAGGAAATTCCTAATTTCAATCCTATGGAGAAGTAATTAATCCCAAGATTAATACATCAATCTAAAAGTTTTTACATTAATGTTTGAGTGGATTAATTTTTTTTAAACTAAAATAAATAGTTGAATAAAGGAGAATTTTTTATTACATTTAAATTATTTTGATATAATATCTATATTCCTGAATTAATTGACATGGTAAATTCTAAAAAAATAATTATTATCATAAATATTTCATTATATAATCATTTATCTAGTATTCATTCCTAAACTATTTAACTAATTTACTCATTGGTACTTTATGGAATCAAGTAAACAAAGAAATGAAATAAACCCTTTTATATACATAATAACTAATTGTATATCAATGTTCATGAATGATACGTAGGATATCAAAGTCACATGTGATACAATATGTCTTAAAATTATTAAAAACAGTTATGAAAATTTGAATAATAATTAAAATTAATACCAAATATTTATCAAATTATAACAACTAAATCTATATTTTTTGTCAATATATTCCATATAAATTCTCTCAAAAAGTCTTTCTCTAATTATATCTTCTATTTCACAATAACATTCACTTGTATTTATAAATATTTTTCATCTGGAATAAACCATGACCATAAAATATTAAAAATACATACTTTTTATCATCCAATTATTAATATATAAATATTTTTATATCAATATACCAATTGAATATACTCATTTCCCTATATTTTTCAACTTTAAATATAAATAAGAAAATTAATATTTTGTGGATAAAAGTTTTCTTTTAATAGATATCTTCATTCTTGTCCTTTATCTTCCTCAAAATTTAAAAATTTCATCTCTTCAGGGTCTCTCTCGTGATTTAAATGTTTAATAACAATTATAATTCCCCAAACTATGTTTATAAAACAAAATGGAATGTCCTCCTCCATTAATGGTTCCAATAGTTATAATCAAATCATCCATGAATTATCCCTTGAGAACGTGTAATGCAATGATGTTCATATCTTCAATTATCTCCAGTGGTTGTAACTACTCAGTGTCAAGCTCCGAAGTAAAATCCCTAGAATCTTTAGATGATTTTTTATAATAATTGGTATGTTCTATTCCCTATGTAAATTTTCATTGAAATTACCTTTGAAATGAAATTTATTTCATCATCATTTTTATAGAATAACACTAAAATAGAACCATGTAATGAATTCATGGTGTTTTCATAATTTTTCATTTATCTTTGAATATATTCTATGATATGGGAAAAAATCTAAATAAAAAATATGACTCTCTGATGTTCAATTTCGGTTGTTATGAAAGTTACTAGAAAACACCACCCATTTTTTTAGTCCGGAGGAATGGAATTTATAATTTTCTAGACACCACCAACCACTGGAGGTAAAATTAAAGGGGTTTTGACACATTCTCTTTATTCATTTACAGTTCGTTTGGAAGAATGTATTTTGGTGGAAATAAATTATATGGAGTGATTTGAATCTATTTTATATAATTGGTGAGATTAAATTATAAAAATAAAAATAAATGGTGTATAAATATGGAGAAATCAGTTTCTCTCCAACTACAGGTTTTGAATCGCCCTAAAATTGGGATGATTCTGATAGAAATGATGGGGCTTTGAAGGTTTTCCTTGTAATTCTTCCAAATTTTCATTATCATTCTATATAAAACCACTTATGGTAAAATTTCCTCTTCAAGAAATGTTCCATAATTGTTCCCCTTTTAAGATGATGTTTCCTTCAAGTAGCTTGTCAAAAATAACAACAATAGGCCCTCTCTACTATTTCCTTTCTTTATCCACCACTATTATTTCTATTTCATCAACCCCTACTATTATTCCCATTTATATTCCCCTTCTACTTGTCTTAACCAGCCATCATTTCTGGTCCCCTGCTACTAAGATCTTGTTTATATTCCTTTAAAATTCATATATTTTTTAATGATATATTCATTTATAATAACTTATTTTAAAAGTATTGATTTATAATTATATCTTATTTCCTATTATTCTATAACAGTTTTCTTACCATTATATAATTTTTTTCCTATTTACATATTCGATACTGAATATTTATATAATGTATCATTTATTATATATGGGGATACATGGTCCTATAATATAGTTTCAAATATTTTTTTCATACATAAATTTAAATGTTTCTGCTCTGATTGAAACCATAGTTAATTGGTTTTGAGATATAAAAATTTTCATTTTATCATATTGATTAATGTAATGAATATGAAAATAGATATATATTCATTATATATTCTCTATGTAATGCACAAACCATTAGCTAAACATTATAGTTCCCAACATGTATTTCATTTAGGATTTTTAGATCGTGTTAATTTAATTATTTATTGAAAATTTCACACTTCTTGGCAAGGTAATTTTTTTTTGATTTTTGTTAATTATACGTCATATTGTGTCATAGGATTATCTTATGTAGTTTATATTTATTTTTTACTATTTTATTTGATTTATTTAATGTTTCCTTATCTTTTACTATAATAATATCATTATATTGTATGTTTTATATGATAAATTAACTAATATATTTGATTGTAATTGTTAAATTGTGATTTAAATTAAGAAAAATGATACACAAATTGTTTAAATAAAGATATCAGAGTTATATAGTTTATTATAAATTCATATATTTGTTTTACGATTATTTTTTTTAGAATTTTAATTAGGTTATGTTATAAAATATATCATTTATATAAATAAGTGAGATTATGGAAAATAATAATATTTTTTTAATTAAATATTCATATAATTTGTGAAGTGGTATATAATATTTTGATTCGCCAGTTATTAAAAGAAATTTATAATAGAATATTTATTTTAATATATAATATTGATGTTGTAAATATAATTTTATAAATTTTATTAAATAAATAAAATACATTATAGAGTTATCTGATAGTATTTTATACAAAATTTATGTTATAAATTTTATTAATGTTTTAATCCATCACTTTTAAATTTTAAATTACATGTTAGACAAATAAACTATCTATAAATTTATACAAATAGTATATTGTAATTTTATGTAAAAATATATTTAATATATATGTTTATATTTTTTAAATGGTTTGTGAAATTATGAAAACTAATATACGAATAGTATAAATAGTGAAATTGGAGTTATATAAGGTGTAATAGATTTTACAGTTTTATTACTAGGTTATATAATAAAATATATGAATAATAAAATTAATTTAAATTAAGTATAATATTAACGAATTATCTATAAAATAAATATTATTTTTATATTTGATATAAATATTAATATTATAATGTCAATTTTATAAAATACAATTAATTAATTAAAATATATTAAAATGATAAAATGATTATTTTTTTATGAAACATTAATTATTTATTTTATATAGGTTGGATTCCATTGTTTTTTAATTCCCAATTATATGTATATATATTAATAAGTTTTCATTAAGTTATTTTTTTGGGATATTCTTTTTAAAAAATAGTCATATTTTATCAATAAGATAGACCATTGAATAATAATTTGATTAAATGTGATGTATGTCGTAAGATAGATGTCATGGTACTTATCTTTTGTGTAGTATGTAACATCCTATCCTAGATCACTCTAAACAGTAATAGGACTGGTGAACTACATGACCTCTGGAACACCTCCTCATATACCAAAGGCTGCTGAATAGTAGCGAGGATCTACATGAATACAATAGGGAGATTGTACCCTCTATTTGAAGCTCAATATAAGTAAAAACAAAGAAAATAACATGAAAGATAGATCAAATAGACATCATAGATAAGACAGAAAGTTCCATAAAAATCACTCATAATAATGCTATAACAAATGGAGTATGCCATACATGTCATGAAAACCCCCCATGGGTGTGTTAGATACAAAAATAATAAAAGAAAAAATAAATTAAACTAAAGGTGTATCCTAAACTAGGATAAATTCATACCCAGTCCCAACATCTGTACTCCCTTATAGAATGTCATGATAATAATCAGTAAGAAACGAACATTCCCTAGACCAATACTAATGAAAAAATACTAGCGTTAACTTGTGTACTCATGTTCCATGGTGGTCTGGGCAGGGTTTCAATACGACTCAATAGTATACCCCTAATGGTTTCTAAAATCATATCCAATCAAAATCAAATATAGTGCATACTAATGTATGTAATATATTATTGTTAGAAAAAAATAAACAAGATAAAATAAAATAAAACACCCTTAAACGTTGGGTTTCATGATAACACCAAGGTCAAACATACCTACTTCAACTAGTTTTAGATCTCTCAAAGAACTTCATGATATCATTTCAAGCATAGTAACCACACAAAACACAGGTTCTTATTATGTAATTCCCAACCATGAATCATAATCTATAACATGGAATATAGTATCTCTTCCCAACACTCCCAAATATAATGTATTACCCTAAATATGGGTGCTCATCGTGGTGTCCCCAAACATAAATCATCATCCCTAAATACAGGCACTCATCCTGGAATTCACATAGAAACTAGGAACAGATACTAGAATTCCAAATCATCAATTATTGCATCGAATAAAGATGCTCATCCTAGAATTCACAAACATCAAGTATCGTATTGAATTTGAACACTCATCCATGAATACCCAAACATCATGAATCTCTTTGAACATATCCCTTACATTAGTTAATCATTTAATTTAAAAAACACTAATTTCATTTCACTATAATTAGTTGAAAGTATAAATTCATCATATTACACTCATTTTAATTTCATTAATAATTTACTTAATCTAAAACCAAGTAGGAGTCTCCAGAACACAACTCGTGAAATATAATTTATCATGGGATCACATAACCATTTTCCAATTAAGTTCTTATTTAAAAATATTTCATGTCATTTATACCAATCCCAAGAGGTCATCCTAAGAATTTCCTTTATGTAGTAGGTTTATTTATGAACCCATGGGGTCCAAGGTAAACTTGTCTCATTAATCATTTAAAAAACTAAACAATAAACCCTAGAGAGTTATATTAAAAAATTAAACAAAAACATACCCAAGAGTTAATAAGTATTTATTAAATATATTACTAGATAATAATCCAAATTCATCCAAGACACATTAACATATTACAAATGATTCTTCAAAAGAAACATGCCAAATCATTTATTTAACTTGGAAACTTATGGTTCTGACCCCATGGTTTTCAACAGGCTTTATCACACCCCTTATGCATCTCCTTTTTTGTCGTCTAACTAGTACGTAATGATATCCTACCTTATGGGTGTATCAATTCTTGAGTAAAGCTCATCCACTCTCTACATGTGGGACATGGTGGAGGCTCATTTAATTATTTGTATAATGTGTGATTTAATTATAACTCAAGACATTATCCTGATTGGTTGGTGCGACCAAACACATGAAATATACGATAAATAGGAAAGAATATTTGGGACAATTTAATTACCACCTATCTCATTCCGACAGAATCCCACTCATCTAGTATCAGGATTCTTTTGGTATAAAACTATAAAACTCAAGAAAGCTAAACAAATCCCTTAAAATATAGTGTATTAGCAAAAAAATTATTGAGATAATAATTTACATTGGATTAAATGAAGAAGTATTGGAAGGGGAGTTGTAGTAATACCTCATTCTATCCAACACTTCCAGTAGAAGAAGAAACAGACTTCGGGTGAAGGATTTCCACCATTATTGGCAAAGAAGAAGAACGCCCTTTGCGGCACTGCTACTGGTTGTGGGAGGGTACAATCCCTAGTGGGGATTTAAGGGTGTGTAATAGTGTACAATTGTGAGGGTAAGACTATTAAAAGTGTTCCCAAGAGTCCATTGGCTATCCGGTGATCCCTATCCCCATGCGGGGCTACTTCTCTTGGCCACTGACTAGCTGGTGGTGCTAGAACAACATTTTGTAACCCTGGATCTTCTCAGAATCCTCCTATAAAGCCTCAAACACACTTCATATTCCTTAAAACCCTCTATTAAGGAATGTGACATGATTCTAAACAATCATTATATCGGTATGTACATCATGAAGGGGTACTATACTACAATCTATCCACTATAACACAACACATCCGCAAGGTAAACTCTTGAGAATCACTGAGCCTCATCTCTTGAATCTAAAACATGTGTATGTCTAGTTAGATATGTTATAACAATGTAACCAGACCAATTATATAAGTATTCCTTACTTATAATGGAATTTCTCACTCAATGGACCTTATCAACACACCTCTCGATTAACCACTTGACCATATAACTATATAATCATTCTGAAACCATAGTTCCCATGTAGTTATTCTTCAACTCAATCAACAATCTGAAATTGAGCACCCGGTTCTAGTGTCTTTAACTCAAGGTTCATGAAATTTCACACATTTTCAATTTTCTTGTATTCCAACCTTCTATGGATTATTCTATCCCTTCTAGTAGCTCAAAAACAATCCAACACTCATTTTTCTCATACTAAGGCATTTCATTCATTAAGTGTTTTGTCACATTGTTCATCACTAGTTTTCCTAATAAATTAAAATTTATCGATTTTATACATTCTAGTTATAGTTCTTATCACACTATACCCCAAAAATATATACAGAACTGATCAATGGTAGTAACAATTCCTCATTACAAATTCTAAATGAATTTGAAGAGTCTCGTACAGAAGAATATGTTTCGAAAGAACCATACTTACCTTGACCAGTTTAGTTAAACCATCATACCACTACTATATTATCCAATAAAACATATTGGATGGGGTTTCCAGACAACCATATCTTGTTCCACATAAAAAAATAGAGCCTTGACTGTGTTGTCGGGCGCGTCAAATTAGATTTTTATTTTTAACAAGAATTTCTGTTATATAGAAACAATGCTAGGTCGTCTCTCAACAGAGCCTCGGATCATTAATTTAAAAATTTGGTTATGATTATGAAAGTAAAAAAAGGGATATGGGGTTTTATAATATTTGGGTTTGATGATTAAAGATGACAATATAAAGTGAAAGTGATAAAATAAAGTATAAGTAAACAAGATTAATTAAACGTGATCAACCTAGGGTACTCTTGTGATGCTCATCCTTCATTGATTCATGAGATAGAGTTATGATATTTTAATCCCTAGTTTGTAACAACTAGAACCACAATTTTACTGAGTTTATACAATGATACTTCCTAGGCTTTATTCAAAAACACACAATGATTCACCGGACACTGCTGATGATTAGGTTATTTGTGTTCAACTTCATAATTGAAACTCACCAAGGAAACACAAGATAAACTCGATGTGTTGTCCAGGTTTGTATGTTATTTCTTTTTAATTCCAAAAAATAAATGTACATGTCATTGACAGTGCTTATATGAGTTTAATTGAACAATATGAACCACACAAACAATGAAATTGAATGAGGGATGAAAAATGGATGGTCGTTGTGTGAAACATCACATTAAAGGGTACTCCCAAACATGATTATTTAAGTTTGAGTATAACATACCAGTTTATAAATCATTTAAATAAAAAGGTATGATGAAGAAAAACAACATAGAACGCGGAATTAAAAATATCATTCAACATAATAAAAACATGAAGCTCGGGATTACATCGTGTTCCTCACCGGGTGATCACAATGGGTTTAGAAATCCATGGGAGGGGAGGAAGAAGAAGATGTTGAAGTATACATTCCCGTAGCCTCCATAACATCTAGGGATAATGTGAAGAAACCATTGGAAATCCAAAATGGCACCACCTTTCCTCCTGGATGAGCTCCAAATTGGTGGGCCAAGGTGCCAATTTATAGGCAAAGTGGGAAGTGGTTTTGGGCACCCTGATTCCACGAATCCTCTTGGTCCCTGGTTTTGGCTGGTAATATAGTCATACATCACTTTGGACAAAACTAAAAAGTTGTTTCATGACACCATTTATACCTCCATGTCAGATTTGGCATCTATATATTGAATATATTAAGATATATGTCTAAACTACTGAGGCAAGGTTTTAACCCCATGAACATTCGTTTTGTGGGGCATATCAGTCTGTATGGGTAACTTAATGAACGAAATGGGATTCAGTTCCTTCATATGAAATGTAGAAAATTAAATTTTGGATCATTTGAAAACATTTCATCCCGTTTGAATTCATGGTTTAGTAGAGGAATTTGTTTTAGTCTATTGGTGTGCTTGGATCATGTGTAGATTAGCCCATTTTTCTTGGAATTCATCATAAGTCCTCAAAATCACCTCCACCTAAAATATAATTATCAAAACTAATAAAATTTACCCTTTTAACAATGTTAAACACAAAATAATTTACTCAAAAATGGGGTGAAAATATTTATTATACTTTAAATTTTCAATACAAAACCATCTTAATACATTGGTATAAGGGTGAAAGAAAACAATGAATCATGGAACTATCACACCCCCAAACCATAACATTTTCACTCCTAGGAAAATCATAATATCATAATCATGTCCCATTCCTAAATAAAAGGTGTGAAAACATACAAGATTCTTTTGAAATGTAATTCATCATGTCTAATTTATGGAATCAATTTTCTATCATTTTTCTTTTCTCACAATCAAATTAGTTCAAATTCATTTGTTCACCCCTGAAACCCGTCACAACATAACTCACCTAAAAAATTTCCCTCTTAACTCAAAGACCATATGAATGTTGATTTATTTTCTTTTCCCAGAGTTCATGTGATTTTACTATATTCTTTCCAAGATTCTCAGTTCTCTATCAGCAGAAACTAGTGTACTACTCAAGGGGACTTCCAACAGGTTGTTTTGGGGTTTAAGGGTTGGTGAGATTTAATGGTTAAAAATTTGAGGAAGTAGATGACTGTTTAATCTATTATGTACAAAAAATGTCAAAATTAAGAAATAGTTCACAATGATTGAACACACTCGACCCCTCACAGATTGTAATACCTCCAAATCACTATCCCCATTGTCTATTTGTGTGGGTCACAACCAAGCTGTGAATAATAATGAGTAAACATCATCCTTTCTTCATTTCATTCTTTTTTTCTATTTTTTTCAATGTACAGAGATTTTTTTAATATGTAGTTTTTTTAAGATAAATAGGGAAACATGTGTAAAACAATGATGTAATATGTCTTATGAACCCATTGCCCAAAGAAAATGTAGGCTCCCTTTATATCAACCCATAACAATGATTCTCTTCCTAGAATTCCCATGGAAACACCCTCTCTCCTACTCTTTTTAATAATAAAACAAGAATATAACCCAGATATGTGTAGGTAGGGATAAATTATCTTATAATGTGGCTACCTAACATCCATTTCATGGTCTTTGAGGCTTAAGAAGGATAAAATGAAAAGGTGGCCGAAAATAGAGGATAATTTTAAAAATGGATTTTTAATGAATGATTTCCTCTATCATGAATGTGTCATTCTTGAATCTTATAGCTTCAAATATAATCAAGGAAATTTCTAGTTTCTCTACATGTCCTGAGACTCTCAAGAAAGTTATTAAACAGAAGAATATGCAATAATGGTCTTAGAATGTCTCTCAGTTAAGGGATTAAAATATTGTTCAGTGCTAATGAGGCATGGGATTCAAAAATCCATTAAACACCTAAGAATGATTTGAAAATAAAAATTCTAGAAAAATATTTCACATAAATATTCATTTGAAAACCATTTTTCCAAAAACAATGGAATTTTCTGCACAATCCACTCAAGCATGAAAAATGATTTTGGATATTATTTTTAAGATCGATATTAATATAAAAAAACAAAAATAAATAAATCAAAAATTTAAAAATAGTTTTCTTTTTTAATTTTTTTTAATATTTTTTTGTTTTGTTTAATCCTAACTAGGACATGTCACCCACCCCCACTCCTAAAAGTTACATTGTCCTCAATGAAATTATTTTAAATAAATAGACAAGAAAAGAACGGTAGGTAGAAGGGAAATCCTGCTAATTGGTGTCATGTGTGGCATCTATCAGTTGCATTTCCTCCACGAGATGCTTTGGAAAATCCTCATAGAAGTGTTTGAGCCTATTCCCATTGATATTAATCCTTTATTCACTCTTCTCATGCAAAACCTAGGTAGAGCATTAGCCTAGAATTATACATGAGAACCTTCTCACCAATATGAAGCATCCTTTGATGAGTCGTGCTATCAAGGATAGCCTTTGACTTCTCTTTATAGATTTGGGAGTTCTCATATGCATCACATATAATTTCTTCCAACTCTTGAATTTGCAGCTTCCTATGATCATCTGCATCTGAATGATTCATATTACATTGTTTAATAGCCCAATATGAATAGTGTTGTACCTCAACTAGGAGGTGATAAGCCTTTCTAAACACAATTCTGTATGGTGACATTCTTATTGGGGTTTTAAAAGATGTATGATATTCCCAAAGTACATCATCAAAAAGAAAACTCCAATCATTCCTATTGGGTTGTATCATTTTTTCCAAGATTCTTTTAACTTACCGATTTGAAATTTATGCTTGTCCATTAGTTTGGGGGTGATATTAAATGAGGAATTTATGATCAACCTCATAAATATGAAAAAAAAAATCATGTTGTGATTGAAAAAATGTAAACCCTCATCACTAATGATGAATCTCGGTAAACCAAACCTACTAAAAATTTGGGACCTCACAAAGTCAACAACCACTCAAGATTCATCGGTCCTGGTGGAATTTTCTTCCACCCATTTAGATACATAGTCAATAGCCAATAATATGTAAAAATATCAAAATGAATTTGGAAAAGGCCCCATGAAGTGAATTGTCCATGAATAAACAATTTCATAGAATAACAAGGGTTATTGGGGCATTTCATTCCTCTTGGATATATTCCCTGTGAATTGAAAATGATTACATGACTTGAAAAATATATGGGAATCCATATACAATGTTGGCCAATAATTTCCTGATTCAAGGACTTTCGAGCTATATGTTGAGAGCCAAATTGTCCCCCACATGCCAAAGTGTGGAAGAAGGTCAAAATAGAGGTGAAATCATTCTCAGGGACACACTGATGAACAACATGGTCACCACAAATTCTCCACAAATATGGGTCATCCCAAAGGTACCATTAATAATCATGATTAAGTATCTAGGATTGTGAAGTGCTGAAATCATTGGGGACCATAGATGTTGTTAGAAAACTCACAATGTCCACATACCAGGGGTAAGGTCCACAACATCACAAAGGTACTCATGAGGGATTAATTCTCTAATGGGGAGGGTTGAGTCAACATGATTGTCCAATGGTGGGGGAATACTACTAATGTGGTCAGCTAACACAATTTCCACTCCTCTCTTATCTCTAATTTCAATGACAAATTCTTGTAGGAGGAGAATCCATCGAATGAGGCAGGGCTTACCTTTAAGTTTCTTTAGGAGGAAACGAAGGGTAGCATGATTACAAAAGACAACGATTTTTAACCCGATAAGATATGAACAAACTTTTTCCAAGGAAAACACAATAGAAAGAAGTTATTTTTCAGTGGGTGTGTAGTTTTCCTAGGCCGGATCCAGGGTACGTGAGGCATACACAATTACATGAGGAGACTTCTCAACCCTTTGTGACAAAACTACCCAAACTGCAAAGTTAAAGGCATCACACATAAGATCAAAGGGGGGATCCCACCTTGGTTGTTGGATGAAAATGGGTGATGTGAGACTCCTTTTTAGTGAATTGAAAGAATCCTTACATTTTTTATCAAACACAATCTCAAAATCTATTTGTAATAACCGGGGAAAGGGAACTCTGATCTTACTGACGTCTTTAATGAATTGGTAGTAAAAACCAGCATGACCAAAGAAATATCTCACCTCCCGAACCAATTTTTGATATAGAAGGATTTAAATTATTTAAAGTTTTTATTTATCCACTTGAGTTCCCTCTTTTGAAATAACATGCCAAAGAACTATCCCCCATTCAACCATAAAATGGAATTTCTCGTAATTTAATACAAGATCTGTTTCTATGCAACGTTGGAGGATAGAACCTAGGTGTGACAAGCAGTCATCAAAAGAAGTTCAATAAATTGTAAAATCATCCCTAATAACTTACAAGAAATTATCAAGGTACAATGAAAATATACTCATTATACAACACTGAAAAGTACCAGGATCATTACAAAGACCAAAAGGCATCCTTCTATATGAAAATCTGCCAAATGGATAGATAAATGTTGTCTATTATTGATCCTCAGGGGATATATGAATTTTAAAATAACCCAAATAGACATAAAGAAAAACATAGTGGGACCTACTATCCCATCATTCTAACATTTTTTCAATGAAAGTTAGAGGAAATTGGTCCTTTAACGTGGCATGATTCAGTCGATGGTTGTCAATACAGACTCGCCAACTATTTTTTCACACGTGTTAGAACCAATTCATTCCATTCATTTGGCACAGCTGTAATACCTATTTTTTAGGCCCAATTGGAACTAGGCTAACCCATTTACTCTCATATGTAGGATAAATGATCCCTGCAGCAAGTTATTTACTGACATCCAATTTTTCCACTTCTTGGAGAGTGGGATTCAACCGGCATTAAGATTGTCTTATGGGCATAGCCTCATCATCCAAAATAATATGGTTTATACAAATAGGTGGTCTAATCCAACAAATATCAGTCAATGCCCATCCTAACAATTTTTTACACTCTCTCAAAAGGTTGAGTAGTTTTTATTTCTACTGTGGAGAGAGATTATTGGAAATAATGATGAGAAATAGGTCAATACCCTCAAGGGACACATATTTTAAATTATAAGTGGTTTAATTTCAAACACCTGTGGTTTTTTTATTGAGGGACGGTGTTTAGGGGGGGTGAGGTCCATGAAACTGTCTATCTACTCATGTTTATTATCTATGGATAGAGAATCTATTGAAATGAGATTTTCAGAATCATCGATGGTCATGGGTACCTCAGAATGAACACACTCATCAATTGAAGCATAACATTTTCTCTTTTAAAACCCACACATCACTCAAAACATGAATCAAAACTCAAATCATCCAATGGTGAAGAAGAGGGAAATGAATCAGAGTATGTGTTGAGGAGAGAATTGTGTGAGTGTGCATCATTTAAGAGCACTTCCATTGATTAGATAAGAAGAGTGGAGTGCTCTTCAATAGGGTGTTTCATAGCCTCAAGGATGTTAAAACTTACCTTTTATCCACCAAACTCCATAAACAACATACCATTGTGAATATTGATGATCATATTTTCTGTCTTGAGGAATGGCCTCCCAAGTATGAGAGGGTAATGTCCTTGAGTTTAGGTATCCTCTCTCTAAGAAAGTAGAAGTCGATGGGGAAGATGAGATTCTTCACTTTTACAAGGATGTCCTTGACCACACTTGATGGGTGTGTTATGATCCAGTTGGAAAGTTGCACTATGATTCCTATTAGTTAAAGATCTCTACTCTATAGATATCTGTACATAGAGTAAGTAATTACATTAATTGACGCACCTAAATATAATATAGAATCTAAAAAGAATGTATCCCCTATGGTGAAAGGTATTCTGAAAGTTCCCCGATCCTTGCACTTGGTTGGAATTTTTGGTTGAATCAAGGCTAAGACATTTCTTCCCATGTTGACTCTCTCATTTCCTTTAAGTATCCTTCTACGGGGGTAAATCTCTTTAAGAAATTTGGCATATAAAGGGATTTGTTTAACTGCATCCAATAAAGGAATGTTAACTTGAACCTTTTTAAATATATCCATTATTTATTTATCAATGTCATTATCAAAATTCTTATTATATTTAGAGAGTATTTGGGGTAAAGGAAGAGGAATAGATTTTTCATGGTAATACTCAATGATAATTGGTTAACCCTTTTGGTTTTTCTTTTCTTCACTCTAATCATTTATGGTTGGAGAAAGAGTGTTTTCAAGAGGGGGACATACCTGTTGTGTAGAATCGGTATAAGGAGAAACTTCCTTACCACTATGAAGTGGAATTGCATATATATTACCTTTGTCCTTCATATTAGCAATGGGTTGGGATTGTAGTTGACTAGAACATTGCATCTAGATCTCACCGATAGTTTTTTCCAATTGTCCCACTATATTTCATGGGTCTTCAATAGTCGATTTTGTGGTCTGTTAGAATTGGGGGTTTTGGGATTCCATTTTCATTACCATTTCCTTGCGACTTCGTTCAGATTTGGGAGGAGAAGGATTGTTTTGAGATGTTGATGGATAAGTAGGTTACATACATTGGCCTTGTTGATACCAATTTTCCTTAGGGTAGCTTGAGTTTCCTTCTTATCAGTACTAGGGTTGTGCTTTCCACCTATGGTTTGGATTTGGATTGAATGGTTCTTTCGTGAAGGGAGGTGCTTGTTGGAATGGATTCCCTGGGAACAAAGTTGTACAAGACTTAGGTGAATCATGAATTTGTGGGAACTGTTCAGAAAAATGAGTATTGTCAAAAAAATACCACAATTTAATGGAATTAAAGAAGCGTGTGAGTTACCTAGTGCTTGAGATAATTTCTTTAGAAGGGTATGCATCTCATCCAGTTTTTATCTACCTTTTATTCTATGGATTAATGACTTACCTCATGACCTCCTCGAGTTGGTGCAATAGCCCGTGCAACAAATTATTGTGCATTTTTATCCATTTTGGCTCTTTAGTCACGAGCAGCGAAAGAAGTTTTATCAACTAGGGAACCCCCAGCTGAAAAATTCATCATTCCATGATCCACGGGGATATGTCCCTCATAGAATTATTGGATTAATTTTTGTTCACTAATCTAGTGGTGGGGGAATCTTGAGAAAAGTCTTTTGAATCTCTCCCAATATTCACAAAGGGTCTCTCCTTGTGATTTCTTAATTCAACATATTTCTTTTCTAATTGATGTAGTTTGGGAGGTATGGAATAAATTCTCTAGAAAGGGTCTTTTAAGGTCATTACTTCACCCAATTTTGGTATGTAGATAGTATATCTGGTCGTTGGCTACACCATCAAGGGAGAAAGGGAAGACCCTAAACATAATTAGGTCCTCATACATATTTTGGGGTTTCATGGTGGAGCACATTATGTGAAACTCTTTAAGATGTTTGTGAGGGTCTTCATAAGGAAGACCATGGAATTTGGGAAGTATGTGGATAAGGCCAGATCTTATATCAAAGTTAACTTATTCCTCAGGATATTGGATGTACGCAGGTTGGTACTCCATATCTAGGGTGGTCAGTTCTTTTAAGGTTCGATTATTTACATCCATGTTTCTTGTGTTTGATTAGGTTCAATTTTTGAGTGGCTTAGGACAACTTGAGGTTACACAAGGGGTTACTCACTGTTACTTGATTGACCTTCTCTAGATTCCTTGATTTTTGAGTGAAGTGTCTTTTCAATTTTTGGGTCAAATTCAAGCATTTTTTCTTTTCTAGATCTTGTCATGCAACAATGATGTCTAATTTGATTGATTGATTGATTGTCGTTTTTTTATTTTTTAAATTTTTTTTGGAGAATGAATGAAATAAAAAAACTTATGAATTGAAAATAGAAAATATAATATAATGTTATACTATAGAATTATTTATATAGATAGAAGAGAAAAAAAAGAGAACACAAAAAAACAAAAAAACGACAAAATCCCAAAACAAAAACAATCAAATAGGGGTGGGATATTGAAAGGAGTAATAATTATGAAGTAAAATAAATAAATAAAAAGATAAAGAAGAAAAAATTGATCTTTTCTCCCAGGAAACGGTGCGAAAATTTGATTTCATTGTTGATCACGTCAAATTAGATGTTTATTTTTAACTAGAAATTCTACGGTATACTAGCAATGCAAGGTCATCTCTTGATGGAGCCTCATATCATTAATTTCAGAATATGGTTCTGATTATGAAATTGTAATAGGGAAATGAGATTTTATAATACTTGGGTTTGATGATTAAAGATGACGATAGAAAATTAAAGTGATAAAACAAAGTAGAAGTATATAATATTAATTAAATATGATCAACCTGGGGTACTCTTAGGATGCTCATCCATCATCGCTTCATGAGATAGTGTTATGATATTTTAATCCCAGATTTTTAACACCTAGAACCAGAATTTAACTGAGTTTATACAAGGATACCTCCTAGGGTTTAGTCAAAAACACACAATTATTTACCAGACACCGTCGATTACTGGATGATTTGTGTTCGACTTCATAACCGAAACTCACCAAGGAAACGCACAAAGAACTCAATGTTCTTTCCATGTTTGTGTGTTATTTCTTTGTGATACCATGAAATAAATTAACATGGCCTTGATAGTCCTTATGTGAGTTCAATTGACCAATATGAACCACACAAACAACGTAATTGAATGAGAGAAGAAAAAAGGATGAACGGTGTGTGAAACATCAAATGAAAGGGTACCCCCAAACATGATCATTTGAGTTTGAGAATAAAATAACAGTATATAGATTAATTAAATAAAAAGCGATGACGAATAAAAACAATATAAAACCTGTAATTAAAAATATCCTTCAACATAATACAAAAATGAAGCTCGGGATTTCATCACGTTCCTCCTCAGGTGATCACAAGGGGTTTAGAAATCCATGGGAGGAGAGGAAGAAGAATATATTTATGCAGCACTTACCATTGCCTCCAAAACAACTAGGGATGATGGGAAGACACCTTTGGGACTCCAAAATGTCAGCACCTTTCCTCCTGGCCGAACTCCAAAATGGGGTGCCCAAGGTGCCAATTTATAGGCAAAGTGGGAAGTGGTTTTGGGCACCCTGATTTCACAAATCTTATTGGTCCATCATTTTTTCCAGAAAGATAGTCATAAATCACATTGGAAAAAACTATAATGATGTTTTCAGACACCTTATATACCTCCTTGTCAAATTTGGCAGCCAGATATTGAATATAATAAGAGATAAGGCTAACATAATGGGGAAAAGTTTTGACCCCGTTCACATTCATTTTATTGGACAGATCAATCTGTTTGGGCCTCTTAATGAAAGAATTGGTATTCAGTTACTTCTTATAAAATTTAGATCATTATATTTTGGATTATCTCACAACGTTTCATCCCATTTAAAGGCACAGTTTAGTAGAATCATGAATTTTAGTCCACTGGTGTGCTTGGATCATATGCAGATTGGCCCATTTTTCTTGGACTTCATAAAGGGTCCTCTAAATCACCTCCACCTACAATATAATTATCAAAACAAGTAACACTTCCCATGTTAATAGTGTTAAACATAAAAAATTTAATCAAACATGGGGTGATATTTTTTATTATACTTGTAATTTTCAATACAAAACTAATTTAATACTTTGGTATAAGGGTGAAATAAAACAGTGAATCATGGTATGATCAAACATCTACTAGACTCCCTGTCTCAACAATGTCAGGCTTCAATTTCTAGTACACTTATTAAATCAGCTGATCATGATGCCTTAATATTGAAGGCAAACTATGATTAACCAAGTTCACACATCGATGTTTGTCTGCAACACTCGGTGGGATTCCAACCTTGAATAACCAACAAATTGAAGTGAATTAATCATTCTACAACTTTATTATCAATGTAAAGAAAATAAAAATTACACTTGGATCACCAACATTGACTGGGCTTGTTATTTACACAATATGGAGTTTCTGCAAAACAACACATTTTTATTATAATTGTTTAAATGATTTATTTATTTATCAATTAAATATTGTAATATAAATAGTATCATGTATATTTTAAATGTTATTTATAATTTTTTCACATAAATAAAATATATTTATAATGAAATGTATAATTTTTGTTAAAATAGTTATATATTTAGAAAAGTTACTTTCATAAAAGAACAACTTTTCTGTCCTTTTGTGAACAATAATAAAATTAATTTTCGACACTCCTAAAAATTTATTTTTGAAAAATAGACTTCATTTTTAAATTTGGAATATCAAAATTATCGTAGAGTGGATTTTTTGTATTTTTCTAAAAACATTCAGTTTTTATGAATAGTGAAAAAATACTACATAGTACATAAAACAAACGTTTTTTATTTAAATAATTATTTTTAATTAAAAAATTTTCTTAAAGTAAAAATAGATAAATAATAAATATATTAGTCAAATTTAAGTCATTCGATTAATTTTTTTAATAATATTATATGTAAAAAAAATTATTGAACTTTTTAACGTCTTTTACCCACCTTCTAGGCACATTGTCAAATTTTCATAAAATGTAATTTTACCACTTTTGTGAATTGAATTTTAAAAATACAAGAGGCACGGTTGAAATTAGTAAGTAAAACTTGTTTCAATAGGATGAAAATAATTTTGTTGGAATAGTAACTTTTGAATTTTATTTACGAGAGTTAAAAGTAAATAAGATAATTAAAGGTAAAAATAATATTATTATAATATAAAATTAATGCAACACATGTCCTAATTCTCTTTGGATAAGTTTTGTTCACCAAAATCAACCTTAGGAAAAAACTATTATCCTTTTTTATTCACTTTGGTTAGATTAGGACATCTTTTTATTTTATTTAAAGAATAGTTAAAATTTTTAAATTCAAATTTTAATAAATAAACCATTTTTAATATAGAGTTATACATAAGATAAATTTATCTATAAATATTAATTAGAAATATAAAAATATTAACTACATCATAGTGTTTTAATTATAAATTTTAGACCTTAAATAATTAAATTTATTTATGACACAATGATGATGTAGTAATTACCTTATTAATGAATGACTAAAATAATTGATGTTATATATATTAAAATAAATTAAAATTTAAACTTTTGATTCCGTAAAAAAAATTTCTAGGTGACTAAGACATGTTAGGGTTAATTAAATGTAATTTTTTGGAATTAATAAAGTTTTTATGACTTTTGAAAAAAAACAGATACTAAATAATGTCAAAATTGAAATAAATGAGTTTTTAAAACAAATACTATTTTATTAAATGATATAATATCCTAAAAATATAAGATTCGTCCAAAGGACTTATATAAGGTTATATATGTCATTAATGAACCATTTTATGTTCTCTTGGCATTTTATAATAAGTTTATTAAACATTGAATAAATAAATACAAGAAGACATGGTAAATGTTAAAAGTATTTAACTAAGAGTTAAATCTAAATGATAAGGTAAATATGGGGACCTAAACATGTATAAAACCTATTTTTTGAGATTATTTAGACCCATCCCTACATTATCTCTTACATAAACTCATTTTTAACTATTAGAACCCAAAAATGATTTTATAATAAATTAATATATCAAGCTCTTCCTAAAGTGCCCCTCACCTCTCTTATAAAAGGGTACCTTCCCCTCTCTCAAATTTACACCTCCAAATCCATTTGAATCAGCCAAACCCTTCTCAAATCTCCTCAAAACTACCCTCAATTCAACCTAGAGGCCTTAAATTGATAATAAAGCCGACCTAAGGTTCCCTTTTGTTTAAATCAAAAGGAAGCACCCTGATGTACAGGTAATTATTTTATCACCTCTTCCAAAGTTCTTTTCTTATACTAATTATTGTTTGTTTGTTATTTTAATACTAAAATAATAACTCTAATACCTTCTAAATACTTATATTTTAATATAAATATGGCAACCATATTCATTATTCTATCCATATTATGATTGAAAAAGTCACCATATGTGCGTACGTACGGCTTACCGTCTCCACGTCGTGGTGTAGTTTTCTATTCAACACTTCATTATTTGGATGGGTATGATAATGAGTATAATTGATTTAAATAATAAATATAATATTTTAATAATTCTGTATATATAATATTCCATCTGATTACATATGATTTCACCATGAATTGAATGATATTGTCACTCGTGTGTACGTATGGCTTACCGTCTCCACGACGTGATGAGATTAATTTTCATGTTCACCATTCAATGATGATTATAAAAATACATATTATTAATAATTATTTAATATATGAAACAATAATTATACTAGAAATATATATATATATATATACATATATCTCTTTCACTTACTTCCGTTCAATACGATATGAAAACGGAAACAACATTTATGCGTGCATACGGCCTATCATCTCCATAAATGGTGTTTTCCATATCATATATATATCTGTTATACATATTTATATTCTGAATACATATGATACAATAATAATGTTTTATATTCTGGAATCAATTAAGTCATGATATAAGTGATACGATCAAGAATAACAAGTTGAAACACATACGATAAAGAAAGCAATTATTACTCGAAATGTTATTTTAACATGGAAATTATTATTAAATGGGGAGTATAAATTCATAAATAAATCAAGTATGATATCATAAATATGAATATGGTTTTGGTATAATTCAATAACATACTATGTTCATTATACAGGAGGTTATACATACCCTCTACCAAAGGAAAGTACTAGGTAAGGGTTAATTTTTCAATCTCATTATTATCTAAGATTGTTTATATATAAGTCTTTTTTGGGATATATTTATCATCCATTTCCATGTTTCATAAAAAAAATTTAGAAGGAATATTTTATGGTTTTATATAAGGATATATTTAACTAGATCACCATTTTAAATGTTTTAATGATTTATTTTTCTAAATATTTTTAATTAATGTCCATGTTTTCAAAATGATTTAAGGATTTATTTATATAGACATGATTGTTTTAAAATGTTAATTACATTAAAAAAATTCAAAGTAGTATGGGAAACTTTGATTCAAAAATATCTTTTAAATGAATTTGAAAATTTTGTGGCATTTAAATGATTTCATGAAAAAGGGATATTTCTCTCAAAGAGTTTTACTGATCAATCTCAACTATGTCAACATCCTTTAATAGATATTATTCTTGATTGAGGTTGATTTATTATAATACAATATTCCATATTGTATTGAATGATATATGATATTTTTTACTATGGATGTGCTGTTTTTATAAAATTCATGGTTTATGGTTTAATTGTTGACATTTCTTATGCTAGTTTTAATACAAATGTTTATGTTATATTTCAAAATTTTCATATGATGAATGCATTGGACTTCATATGTGATGGGAAGGGCCTACTATATCCCCTCGATGCATCAGTAGGTCTCATAAGACAAACTTGTGTCTTGGCACAAGGATTGAAAAAAATATATTTGCAGTCTTGGCATGAGGCCTTGACTATGTGGTTATGATGTCCGGCATTATGCATTCCCTCATTATGAAGTTAGTTATTATATGTGATTATTCTATAAAGAGAATATCCCTGAGCATGATTATATGATAATGATTGAATTATTTCTAGAATATTATGTTCATGTTTTATATTTAAAAGGATATTGTTTTTATTATACATATTGCCTTAAAAGTTTATAGCTTCCTCTAAATTATTTACCCTTACTGAGCATCTGAGCTCACCCATTTCTTATGTTTTATTTTCCCAGGATATCAAGAAGGGTGTTATGATTGATATGTAGGGTTAAGATAAGGGAATAATGGAGTTCTAGAAGGATTATTTATGTCATGTTTTATGTTAAAACGTATAATTTAATGTTCATGTATATAATCTATTTTCCACGACAGCTAAACTGATCGGTCCTTCGGGACATGATTCCTTATAATCATGCTAATGTATTAAAATAATGCACCAACTCTAGGCTTCTGGGGTCAAGGTGTTACAATTGTTTCAATGTTGCACAATTTGATCATGAGAGTATAGTCTCCCCACTTTTCCACCATGGACCCTCACTGCTAGTTGACAACCTCTAGCATATGGGGAGGCACTCTTGAGGCCACGTGTCCAATCGATTTTGGTTACTATTGAGTGAACTGGGTCTAAGGTTTCACATAAGGGCTCTTCTTATATGGCTGAGAGTTGATGAATCATTCCACTCTGGTGTTTGATGATGTAGGTTAAAGTTCACTTATGGATGTCGATAAAAGTGAAGCAGGTTATGTGATGTGTGATTTATTTTCATTTATTTAAATTTTTTATACATTAGTACATGTATGGATGTAAGTTAGACACACATTGGTCATGTACAACTATGTTCATACTCACGCCCTAAATGGGCCCCTCAAGAAGTGTTTAGAATTTATGGATTTGAGTGTATTAAATGGATATGGATCATGTTATGGATCTTAGTGGGTTTTGATGTGATAAGGGTGCATGGGTTGAATGGAACAGTTTTTTCAAAAATAGACCAGGCGGTTCCTCTATATCATACTAGAGTCTATTTTGTGTTTTTTCTTATGAACGTATATGATCAACCCACATGAGATCTTGAATGATTATTTATGATTGTTTGGTCATGTTTACTACATCTGATTTGTATATTTGGACTACATTAGAATCATTTTCGGAATTGTTTTATTTTTCATTCACTAAGTTTGTTTTATTACTTTTGCAGCGTTGTTTTATTATTATAATAATTATTATTATTATTATCTGCAGAGGTTATAGTCTCCCCACTATCAACCTATAGACCCTCACTTCTAGTTATAATCATTTGGCGTATGGGGAGGCACAACTAAGGCTATGTGGCACACTAGCTAGGAGCACTGGATTAGTGGATCCTCGGTTAGGATGTTACAAAGTGGCATCAGAGTAGTCTTTTTGGTGTTTCCTTACAGAATCAAAATCATAGATATGAATAAGTGGAAATAGTATTATCTAGTTTCTAATTGGTATTAAAGGTGGTATTTTTAAAACATTATGTGATTTGGGATATGGTAAACTAGATCATAGTAAAGTGTTAGAACTTGGGATAGAGGTTGTGTTGTGTGTCTGTAAAGGACTAGTATTAACTAACATCCATGTTACTAGGGAAAAATAAATTTTTGTTCTAATTTTCATGGTTACAGTTGAATTATTTGATTCTGATTATGATTTTTTTGATATTACTTGTTTTTGGACACTTTACCTAAGAGTCCAGAGAAGATCATTCATGTATCATGATAGGAACATAGGCTCACATGAAGTATGTTTGTACTTGTGATTTTTTCTTAGAACATAGAATAATGTGTTTATCAATTTAAAGTGTCAAAAACATGAAAATCCATGTTTTCATACATATCCTATTGTTATAATTATAATCATCCATCCCAGATATGTGGTTCTTGGTATGACTGGTATGTGATCCTATGTGTATAGGATATATGTGGCTAACTCTGATATGAGTATTCAGGGGGCCAGTAGGCTAGATGATATGTGATATGGGTGTGGTAGAGAAGTGTAATTGTGGCAAGATGAATTTTTTGTTATAACATTCTCTATGTGATATCTACACTTTAATTATATGTGTTGATCATGGTTTTGGTTCTCATAATGATTCATCCTAGATGGGATCTAGTGAAGCATTAGGGTGACAGGGATATGGTGTCACCAGATCATGCAAAGGATGAGGTCCCTAAGGGTATGGATGATAATGATCCTTAGGTGGTGGCTCTGAGGTTGGTGAGATAGCTACAGAGATTAGTAGAGATTGTTCCATGGTTGGATGAGTAGCTCAGGGATAGATTGGTGCCGATCATTCATAACATTGACGGTGGATCTTGAGTAGATATCAAAAATTTCTAATATATACTGTTTATTTTTTACTATTTATGTGTTTCAATGTCCATAAATATTGGTTTTAGTGCATTTCATAAATTGAACTTCATTTCACATCATTGTACAGTTCATGTCTAAAGTGTTTCAATTGGGACCAATGAATCGTCTTCATGGGGGTCAAAAGTTTTTACTTATTTCAATTTTAAATTTTCGGACATTATTGATCGATTTTTTTGGAAAATTTTGTCTTTTATAGTCTATATATCATTTATAAGGGAATATGTAAATTTTTGTCCATCAATTCATAACTTTCAGGAAAAAGAAGAATGGGCCTTAGGACCATCATGTAAATGTGGAGCACAAAAATCAATCCCAATAATGTTCACATTTTAACTACATATAGATACAATTATGGGGATCATTTAATTAAACTAGTTTTAGAGCTAATTTTTAATTTTTCAAGGAGATATAGGGATTCCAAGATAACATTTAATTAGTGGGATATATTCGAAGGCCCATAAAATCATACCACCATTTCGAGCATAAAATATAGATAGATGATCTGATTGGAATAAAATGTATTAAGATATTATATGACACCTCGATAAATGTATTTATTTTATAAAACCATAAAATATTACTCTATCTTAAATTCTATATTTTTACCCCAATAAGGGGGGTGAATCTTGTCATAATTTTCGTGTTAATTTTGAAAAGTGAAATTATTTTGATTTATCCCCCACCTTTTGACTATCCTAATTAATGGGGAAGGAATTGATTTATGGGGGATAAAACCTAGGATAATAATATTTCTATTTTAGGTGGTGGTTTTGAGGGAATTAGGTGATTAATATTTTTCATTCAATTTTAATTTTACTCTATCCTTTTGTAATCGCTTCTTCAATTTATTTCATGTAAGTTATTTGATTTTTTTTGTTTCTTAATAAATTTTCTCTGTATTTACCATTTATATTACTATTTATATATATATTTTATAGTTAAGTATGGTGTGAATCTATTAACATCATATTTTGTAAAATTCATCACACAATGGTGTAGTGATAGTTATTGCAATGTTTTTCTTCTTCAATTCTACCCTTATAAGTCTGCTTCCCGCTTCCATTGGTAGAATAGCATCAATGGTGGGATAACCCTATTATGGGTTGATCAAAGGGAGTATCAAGGATCTATAATGGTTTTTTATTTTATTCTCTTAAATTATTTAATCATTTCATTATTTTAATATTTCCATTTTATGAGTTATTTTCTTTCCCATCATCACCAACTTTAACAATGACACCTTTTGAGTGATAGTATGATTTAATTTCTTGGAGTGATTATTAATGTTATCCTATAAGTTAATTGGTGATTACTCTTGGAATTTATTTTAGATTAAATTAGTTAATGATGTAATGGAATTATTTCATTGTTTATATACATCTTGAATTTGTGATATGATATTATCTATGAAAACAAAAACATCCATTCAGGTCATAGTGACAACCTAGTATCAACCTATGTCCATTAATTATTTCCATTAAAATAATTAGCTGCTTAATTCATAAATTCAATCCATTCACTTAGTTACATTATTATTCATTTTTTCCAATTTCAATCAACACCAAAGTTGGAAACTTCATAGCCAAATCCTCTAAAGAATTTATGTATGTTTAGGTTTCTTTTTTGGTCATTGTGGATTTGATCCTTACCTATAATACAGAAACCACTTCTACCATTAGGCTAAATTTGGGTATCATCAAAAAAAATTCACCATTTTCGAGGAATCGAGTAAGTTATCTTAGGAATTCACATCCATTCCTCACAAAATTTCTCTATTCTCACCCCAAATCTCTTATCTTTTTTCCATTATATTTTGTGGGTCCTGTAAATCTAAATTCTAAATTTCTATCTAATCTAATGGAGTATCTTCATTATTACCCCATCTTAAAACCAGCATTGGATCAAATTGGAAATAAATATTGGGAATCATCTATCTTATGGAATTTATTTGATCAACCCTTTAATGAATACCCCACATCAAGTGACATGTACTGTAACATCCCAGGTTTTTATAGAATAATACATTTTTATATCTAAAAATATGTATGAATAAGATATTAGTTTTACATTAAAGGGGACTCTTTTTTTAATAGCGTACCTGACCCACAACAATAGGTTTCTTAGAAATCTTAAGTGGCACACAACATTAAGTTGTACCAAAAAATAATACAATAATATTATTATTATTTTAAATGGTAGTAAATTCCTAGACATTGTATTGGTGGGAATGAAATAAACTAACTAAAATATTATTAAACATTTTGGTAAAATGTTTTTAAATTTATACAATAAATTTTAGAGCCTTAAAATGAGAATGAATTCAATTTTAAGCATAAAATACTCTAATATTTTTTTAAAAGGTCATTTTACCACATTTTGATGGAGAACCCTTTTTAAATCAAGATTTTGTCACTTTTATATGTTCTCAGTGACAAAATAAACTTCTTATTTAGAATTAGGACATCAAAATTTACATTGGTTGAAAATTTGGTATTTTTCTGATAAAATATATATTTTAATGAATATTGAAAAACATTTCATTTTAATTCAAAATATCCTTTTCAACATATTTATTTTTAAAGTATTATTATTTTTTTAATTAGTATTAAAATTTAATTGGACAATTTTTTTATCATTCGATCCAATGTTGTTCATTGGATGTAATTTCAAATTGAAATTTGACAAAAACACATGTCAATCTTTTGATAGTTTTTACTTCTTAAAAACATGCTTTCTGGTTTTGACAACAGAAATTAATTTTAAATTATTTATGAAAATTATGTGTTTGGAATTTGAAGAAATTTATTCCATATTTGGAATCATATGGTCCAAATTGTGTAAATAGGTACATTTTTTTTGGATATTTTGATTAGTAACTTCAGTAATTATTTTTATTTACCATGGTTAAATGGTAAATCAGGTAAATAAGGGTAAATACTAATATTATAATAATATAAAACTACCCTAACATGTCTCCTAATACTATTTAATGAGCTATGTATGACCCCTATTATCCTTAGGTCAACTTTAGGACCCATGAAGCCACTTGGGTGTGACAATGACATGTTATAATAATTAATTTAATGTAAAGATAAATATAACATAAACATGTATCTTTTTATCAAGACAATTTTATGGTGGGGTCATATGACAGATATATTTGACAATATATATTCCTTATAAATCTAAAAGTATTTTATACATCATGGTATTTTATTTATAATTTTTTTAAATTAAATAAATAAATTTATTTATGACCCAATGATTACATTATTACTGATAGATTCTAATAAATTATATTATAAATATTATAATAAATTTAATTTGAACATTTTGATGCCATCCAATAATTTTATGGATGATTATGACATGTTATCTTTGATTTTAAGGTAGTTTATTCAAATGAATCAATTTTTTATGACTTTAACAATAATCAATTACTAAATAGTGCCAAAATTGGTATAAATGATTTTTGAAAACAAATACTATTTTATAAAATTATATAATAGTCATAAAAATATTTGTTTTTGATAAATGACATAGATAAAGTTAAAAATTTCATTAATGATCCCCTTGAGGTTCTATTGTAATTTTATAGTAACCATATTAACCATATAGTGTAAAAATAAAAGAAGACATGGTAAGAGTTAATTTATTTGGCTAAGGGTTAAACCCAAAAGATAAGGTTAAATTTGTGACCTAAACATGTCTAAAACCTATTAGTTGAGAGTATATAGATGCATCCTCATATTATAATCGAAATAAATAACTTTTTAACTATTATAATTTGAAAATCAATTTATTATAAAATAATATTTCATGACATTCCTAAATTTCCCCTCCTCCCTCTTATAAAGGGCCACCATCTCTATCGACATACTCACACCTCTAAAACCCCATGTATCACCCAAATTCTATTCAAATAACCTCTTAAAATCAATACCTTCCTCTTAATATCAATACCTTTGGAACAAGTGAACTCAAGGAAGCCTTTTGGATCAAATCAAAAGGAGTTACATGGTTTAGAGGTACCATCTTCTCTCAAGCTCCTTTCATTTATTTTTCTTCTCCAACCATATAACCCTTCTTTATAAAATAATTTTATAACAAAACCAGTATAATAAATATATTATGACGTTTTTAAGCTAATTGATTGACCTAAAATAATACAAAACTCAATCTAATGGATATTGAACATATTGTTTTTTATGTATGATGAACTACTGCATCACGAAACGATGACTGTTAAATTTTCTACTACCACCTCTCATGGAGGAAATTATGATGGGACTATATTTATATATGATATATATTATATTTATATTGACTCTATACTTTTTTAATTATTATTTAGAACATACCTTTATGCTTTCAATGTTGTGTAAATATGATAATTTCATTTGAGGAAGTGTGGACTACCGCCCCTCAAAGCGATGTGACTCGTTCCCTTTATACATTGAACATATAAATGATGATTTTATTTAACCTATAATAAATAACTGAAATAAATATAATAATTTTATTATAATATATATTTATATCATTTGATTATTTTTTTTTAATATGAAAAAGAAATGAATGTGGCTTTCAGGCATACGTACGGTCTATAATCTTCATGAATGGTGCATTTAATTTCTTGTCTCAAAATATTATGGATATTATAAATAAATATATAATAGATATATATGATATTGAAATCATGAATAAAAAATTTTAGATTATGGAATTTTGACTACATGGATAATTTACATCAAAAGAAGTTCATTTTTAAATAAAGTATTGAATATCGAAAAAATGACTGATATGAACTTAAATAATTATGTAATTTTTATAACATAGTAATAGGTTATATAAAAGGAATAATAAACATGAAAAGGTTATAAAGTAGGTATAAATTAACCTATGTATTTTATTCTGTACCATAACGATTATATGTGATGAGTCAAACTCAAGGTAAGGGACTTCATCTCAATCTCCTTTCATAAAGGCATATTTTGATAATATACACCTCATTATTTTAAATGGTGTATAATAAACCACGTTGAATTTTAATTTAATTCAACAGCTTTTAAAATGAATTGTTTTCTACAAAAAATTTTACTAAACAGCAAAATGAAATTTTTCTTTTAACATACACAACGACAATGACCTTTCTGCTGTCGTAACCATTATTTGATATTTGGCTTCCTCTGTAAGCCTTACTGTTTTTAAAAAGAAAATAAATCCCTTTTTCCATTTTTGGGTATTTTGGTATTGAAAATTGTTTTAGAAGTGGATATACTATTTCAATATCTTAAAATTATTTCTTGTGATTTCAAATGAAATTTTTTGATTTAAATGTTGATAATTGCAATCTTTTACATATTATGATTATATAATGGGATATGGAAATTTTATGGGTGGTTATGTGATAAACCAATGATTGGTGGTTATATGATAAAACACTGATGGGTGGTTCCGTGATAAACCAAGGATGGGTGGTTTTATTATAACCTCCAATGCATTAGGTTTGAAAGTCAGCAATATAGCAATTTCATTTAGTGATATGTGTGTAAGTCGACCGTACGGTTATTCCATTTAGAAATTCTTATGTCTCAAGATACATTTATATGTTATATGTTTTTTCTATGGTATTTATGGTAATATTTGGATTAAAAAATGGTTTATAAATGATCATATATTCAATGAAGTGTTTTTTCTACTTCTTAAAGGTGAAAATTATTACTTAATGATAATGTATTCATGGTTTACATGTTTTCTAAAGACTAAAAATTTTAATTCTTTATGTATACCTTAATAATATTTTTATAATCATCTTGTGTTTTGAAATGTTTTACACAAGAATTAAAGAAGAATAGAGTCAATTATGGGATCAAGGAAAATTCATACTATTTAAATAAGAAATGAATCCTATTTCTTTTTAAAAAGTTTCTGTAATATAAAAAAATGGATTTTGAGTATAGGTGTCTACATGTAATATTTATGTTTTTATGCATGATTTATGACCTAATTATATAAATCTATAATCCTAAAAAGATCATTTATGCGATTAAAACTAAAATTATTGACTTAACTCAAGATTTTGTATTGTTTAAGGTCGGGGCCTTATAGTTGGTATCAGTAGTTGGTTTAGATAACATTAAAGGTTATGGTGTTATTTAAGTATAAGTGAAAAATAGTATATAACCATAATGGTTAGCATATTAAAATATTCATTGTTATTTTAGAAAATTTGAATAAGTTTGAGATAACATTGACAAGTATATATTAGTGTGTATCTTCCTCATATGATAGTATATGATGATTTTACTGATATAATCATACTAATTTTTTTTTCTTTAGTAAATGGATAGATCTAGGAGGCACCAAAGTAACATTGGATGTAAAGGAAATTTTTGTGTCTTTCTAAATAATCAACCAAATGAAATAGGATCTATAATTAGAACACTTGTGGTTATTCTAAACCAACTATCTGAAGTCCTGATTGACCACTTGAACCTTAGTGATTTTTCTAAGGCATCATGTATACGAGAAACGAATTCCAATGAATGTTAAGGTAATAATCATAAAGGTAAGTATATTCAACAACCTATGTGGAAAGGATGTGGAAAGAAACACCTAGGTAATTATTTTAAAGGGATGAGATGATGTTATAGACGTGTCAATTATGGATATAAATTAATATCCTTCCATGTAAAAATGAAGCATTCAATGGACTCTAGGAAAGGGAATGAAGTTATTTACGAGTTATCAATTTAATGTTTTAAATGTTGGGAGTATGGTCATTGTAAAAATAGATGTATGACTGACTGAAAATTAAATTTTTATTCCAAAATCACTTTTGAGGAAAAAGTGGGAAACTAGAAAGACATCAAAGACTTAAAACACAACCATTCCTCTATGGGCCAATATCATCAAGAAAAAAAATCCAATTCACGATTAATGAAAACCTTTTCCCTAGAAATAAAAAAATATGATTATCAACCCCCTTCTCATCGATGCTCGGCTAGTAGTCTAGTGAAAGGATTCACAGGCACGCTACCGATGGAAAATGCCTTACATTGAGATATTACTTTTTGGGATTCAAAATGAAGGACATGAGATAAACATTGAGAATATAATATTTTATAGTTATTTGTGAATATTGTTTTCTCATTATGGGGATGATATATAAATAATATAGCTTTAGAGAAAAAACTACTCACATGAAGGTGATAGCCCATCACGTTGGACAAGGCCTTGGGGAACGAACCCACAACTGAAGTGCGATAAGGATTTATTTTCTAATAGTAGCCTACATAAAGTCCTTATTTAGTATGTATTTTCCTTTTATTTAAATGAGTTCATGGTGTATTAATAAGTTTATTTTGGGAAATTATGTTTTATTAAATAGATATACTTGGTCTTGGATAATGATTTGGGGATTAATTGATAAATGTTATTTTGGAATACACTCACTATTTTGGTCTCCCTTTATGACAATGTTAAACAGAATACTGTAGATATTTATTTTTTGGTTTAAAGTTTGAATTAATTTTTTTAAAAATACATGATTTAATTATGGACTTATGGTGATTTGGGTTATTTATGAAAATGTTGAACGTATCTTAGAGAATAAATGATTTTGAAATTAATTTTTTGTACGATCCATTAAGAATGGTTAATGTTATTTGGAGATAAATGTTAAAATCTATCTTGGAAGAATATGTTATCAAACCCTTCTCGCTTTTTATTTCCAAACATAGTTTGGATTTTTTTTGATGAATTATATGGACAATTATTTGGGGGATTTTTAATGTTGGACTTTGGGTATTACTGTTGAATTTTAGAGAATAAAAGTAGTCTTTTTTTCTAATAAATGATTATTCATTTTGGGGAATTATTCTATATTATTCTAATAATTTTGGTTTTGTGTGTTTATTAAAGATAAGATGATAATGTAGTTAAATTTTTTTGGATTATGTGATTCTCTAGAAGTTTCTTCTAGTTCTTTAGGTGTAATCAGGTCATCTGGAATAATCATTGTTTAGATAAATGATGAGTTTGTGGTAGAAATTTATTAAAGGATGCAATTATACTTCATAATTTTGTATATTTTCTTATGTTCTTAGTAAATCTCATAAATAATTTTCACAAATTAATGAAAATGGCCTAAAAACAATAACAAAGTCCATTTACTAATTCTAATTCAAAATTAAAGACCATTTAATTCATTATAAGTTTGTGGTTTTCTGATTGTTAACTTTCTCTAGATCATGTTTTATATCACTCTCCATCAGAACAAGATGGTATGTTTTTTTCCATATCCATGTTTTTTATACATGTAATCCTAATATTTTTTATCTTGGATGACCTTTGTACTTATATTTCATTCTTTTAAAGTTGTATAGTTATTGACTCCGTTTCTGATGTGGGCTTTTCAATGAAGTTTATGATCCAAATTTTAAAATTGTGAGGGTGTAATTTCCAAAAGGGGGGAATGATGTAACATCTCAAGTATTTATAGAATAATAAATTTTCATATCTAATAATTTTTAGGAATAATATAACAATTTTACGATAGATGGTATACTTTTTCCAATAGCGTACTCGATGCACAACAATAGGTTTCTTTGAAATCTTACATTTCACACAACATTGAGTTATACTGAAAAATAATATAATAATAACATTATTTTAAATTCTAGTTAACGGCTAACCATTTTATTATTAGTAATGAATATAACTAACTAATATATGATTACATATGTTTGTTAAATTCTTTACATTTATCCAATTAATTTTATAGGCTTAAAACGAGAATGAATCCATTTTCATGCAGAAAATTCTATAATATTTTATAAAAGGACATTTACCACCTTTTAATGGAGAACCCCTTTTTAATCTAGTATATGTCACTTTTATATGTTCTAATTGAAAAAATATAATTATTGTTTAGAATAGGGATATCAAAATTCACATTGGTTGAAATTTTGGTGTTTTTCTAATAAAATCCATATTTTAATGAACAGTAGAAAATGCTGTATTTTAATTCAAAACATCCATTTCATTTAATTTAATTATATAGTTACATTTTCCTTTAAATTGTTTTAAAAGTGTAATTGGATTATTTTTTCATCATTTAATCTTTTTTTTCATTTTAACTAACTTCACATTGAAATTGAACATAAACAGAAATCAATCTTATGGTAGTTCTTGCTTCCTTAAAACCTGCTTTCTAGTTTTGAAAACAGGAATTAATCTTAAATTAATTTCTTCCAATTCCGTGTTTTTAATTTTTAAAAATAGACTCCATATTTTCAATCAAGGGTTAAAAATTTTGAAAATATGTACCGATTTTTTCATTATGAATGGTAATTTCAGAAATTATTTTTATTTACCGTGGTTAAAGGGTAAATCAGGTAAATAATAGTAAAAAATAATAATAAAATATTATAAAAAACCCTAAAACATGTCATAATCATATTAGATGAGATATGGACGACCATGAAAATCCTTGGGTCTATTTTAGGACCCCATGGAGCCACTTGGGTGTGATAATTATAGGTTATAATAATTAATTTGATGTAAAGGCAAATATAACATAAACATGTATCTTTTTAATAAAACAATTTAAAGGTGGGGTTATATAAAGGATATATTTGACTATAAATATTCATTATAAATATAAAAATATCTTATACACAATTTTATTTTATTTATAATTTTTATATATTAAATAAATATATTTATGTATGACACAATTATGATGTTGTGATTACCTTATTAATGAATAATTAAAATAAATGATATTATAAATATTATAATAAACGTAAAATGAAAATTTTTATGCAATACACGAATTTCATGGATTATTGTGATGTGTTATATTTTTGTTAATTTATTTTTTAATAATTAATCAAGTATTTATGACTTTAACAAAAATTAATTACTAATAGTGTCAAAATTGACATAAATGATTCTTTTAAAGAAATTTTATCTAATTAAATGATATAATAGTCATTAAAATTATATATTAGGACAACTAACATAGATAATGTTAAAAAATATCATTAATTATTCAGTTGTGGTTCTCTTGGAATTTTATAGTAACCATAGTAACCATATAGTGTAAAAATACAAGAAGACATGGTAAGAGTTAATTTATTTAACTAAGGGTTAAAGGAAAAAAGATATGGTTAAATTTTTGACCTAACATTTTCTAAAATTTATTGGTTTATAGGATTTAGACCCATCATCATATTATCCTAGAAATATATCACTTTTTAACTATTATAATTCTAAAATAAATTTATAATTAAATATTCTTTCAAGGCATTCATAAAGTTCCCCTCCTCCCTCTTATAAAAGGCCACCACCTCTACCCACTTACTCATACCCTTAAAGCCCCTTGGGTCACCAAAAATATGATCAAATAAGCTCAAAAAATCCCTCACTACCTCCCAAAATACTTACCTTGGGTAGAAGGCAAATCAAGTAATCCTTTTGGGTCAAATAAAAATAAGTTTTCTGATTTAGAGGTAAGTCTTCTATCAAGATCCTTTCATTTATTTTCCTTCTACAACCCCCTAACCTCTATTTATTCCATTATTTTATAAAAAACCAGTATCCTAAATAAACTAAGTTTTTTTTGCTAATGGTTAGAACAAAACATACATGCAACTCTATCTAATGGGTATAGAACATATTGTTTTTGTGTATGCTGAACTACTACCTAACAAACCGATGATTGTTCAATTTTCTCAAACCACGTCTCATGATGTCTATTATGATGGAACAATATTTATATTTTATATATATTATATTTATATTGTTTCTATGATTCTGTAATTTAAATTTAGAACATACCTTTATTCTTTCTAGGTTGTCTAAATACGATAATTTCATTTGAGGAAGTGTGGACTACCACCCCCTCAAAGCGATGTGACTTGTTCCAGTTATACATGAAACCTATAAAGGATGGTTTTATTAAACCTATAATAAATAAATAAAATAAATATAAAACTTTTATTATAATATACATTTATATCATTTGATTATTATTCTTTTAATATGACAAAAAAATAAAGTAGCGTTCATGCGTACGTACGACCTACCATCTCCCGGAACGATGCATTTCATTTCTTATCTCCAAATATTTTGGATATTATAAATACAAATATACTTGATATATATGATATTCAAATCATGAATAATATTCTGTAGATGATTCAATTTTGACTACATGGACAATTTATAACAAAACAAGTTCATTGTCGACTCATGTACTGAATATCGACAAAACGGCCGATATGAACTTAAATAATTGTGAAATTAGTATAAAATGATAATAAGTGATATAAAAGGAATAATAAACCTGAAAAGGGTTATCAGGAAAGTATAAATCAACCTAATTTTATATTAAGGTACATATTGATTGTATGTGACTATTCAGACTCAATGTAAGGGACTTCTTCTCAATCTCCTTTCACTGAGGAATATTTTGATAATATACACCTTTTCTTAAAAGGTGAATAACAAAACACATTTAATTTTAATTTCATTCAATTATTTTACGAAGGAATATTTTTCTATGAATCGTTTCACTAAATGAAAAAAGGATTTTTTTTAACTGTATAAGGTGACCATGACCATTCTACCACCGTAAACGTTATTAGTTATTTGGCTTCCTCAATAATCCATAATGTTTTAAAAAAGAAAAAGAAATCCTTTATTCCCCATTTTGGGTTTTTTGTATTGAAAATGGTTTTGAAAGTATATTTGTCATTTCAATATCTTGAATTTATTTCTTGTCATTTCAAATAAAATTTTACGAGTTAAATGTTAATAATTGAAATCTTTTACGTGTTATGATTATATAATGGTATTTGGAAATTTGACTGGTGGTTATGTGATAAGACATATATGGGTAGTTTCATGATAAACCAAATATTGGTGGTTTCATGATAAAACAAGGATGGGAGGTATCATTATAACCTCCAATGCATTGGGTATGGAAGTTGGTCGTATGGTTATTCCATTTAGTGATATGTTAGAAAGTCGATTGTATGGTCATTACATTTACGTATGTTTATGTCCCAGGTTACCTTTAAATGTTATATGTTGGTTTATATGGGATTTATGGTAATCCTTTGGTTACAAAAATGGTATTCAATGAGATTATATACTGTGAAGTTTTTTTCAACCTCTTACAGGTGAAAAACATTATTTTGTGATAAAGTATTTATGGTTTACATGTTTTCACAAGACTGCAAATTTTCATTACTTATGTAACCCCTATGGAGATTTTATTCTCATATCATGTTTTCAAATATTTTACATAGGACTTAAAGAGATTAAAGGATGGTATCAAGAAAACTTAATGATGTTTAAACATGATATGAACCATGTTTCTTTTTAAAAGGTTTCTGTTTTTTGAAAAAAAAAATTGGATAGTGTGTAGAAGATTATACATGTAATATTTAAGTTGTTATGTATGATTTATGACTTAATTATCTAAATATCTAAACCTTAAAGGATCCTCGATGTGATTAAAAGTCAAATTATTTAATTAAGTCAATATTATGTAATGTTTAAGGCTGGGAACTTATATGTACAGCTATTTGGATGATGAATGTTTAAAGTATAAATTTCAATCCCTCTAAAGGATGTTTAAAGAGATAAACCCCAAAAATACCATGATGTCTAAAATATTATCTTTCCTAATCCCCAAAAACATCTTGATTAATTGTGTGAAAAATTTGATAAAAGGAATTAATATGTTTCATCCTTGAGAATACAACTAAAAAACATTGAAATAATTATGTGACCAATTCCCATTCAGCTTGTCCCTTAATCAAAATTGATAAAAGAATATTTTTACACAAAAACCACTCATGAAATAATAAAAGTTATTATTATTTCCAATAGTGGTAAGTATAATGAAAAATTTAATCAATTTATTCTCAAACAATCATAGGATTCAAAATTATATTAAAAAACTAAACGTCGTACTTAAGAATATTAGAAATCAAAGATAGAAAATTAATTGAATTTATGTCCTATCTAGAGTTATCCTAAGGAAGAAGTTGAAATTGTTGAAGGGTGTCTTACTCATAATGAAATTAATTTTCTTTATTAAAATGAGTTAAAACTTTATCCATGTCATTAATCTCTTTTAAATGGCACTAATAGTGATTGTTTTTAGATTTCCACAAGATGGAACATCGGGGGAAATTGTAAAATTTGATTCCGTACCCATTCCAGAAATGCATTTAGAAAATTTGGTGGCTGAAACTTCTATTCGAAGGGAACCAATTATATTGAGAAATTTTTGAAAATGAAACAATGTTCAATTATAATTCCCTATATATTCCTGAATGTTCTATCCATCCAGAGGTAAAATTCATGGTCCATGAATCCTCTATAAATTCATTTGTGATTGGGATAATCAAAACAATTTTTTCATCATTTAATCCTCTATTGAATCTAATAAAGTAAAAATAATCCTTGATGTCATTAGAAATATTAGAAAAGAAATTGGATGGGCCCTTTCTGATATTCATGGGATTATCCCATTCATTGGGACCTATATGATTTCCCCTGAATTAATTTCCAAACCTTTCCACCAAAACCAATTGAGTATTAATCCAAATATTTTACAATTAGTGAAAAATGGAAAAGATAAAATTTTCAAAGATTGTATTGGGTAATTTTGGGGGTCTAATATGAGATAATAACATTAAAATAAGCACTTCTTAGGAGGAAACCAAGCTTCTATGTTTTTTTTTATTTTTTGTATTTTGTATTTTTTTAATTATGGGAACCACCTTGGGGTTTCCAATGTGATCTAATGTCTCTGGTGTGAAAGAATTTTGAATATGCATAATTTTAATATTTCTAAATGAAACACATGAATTTTAATGTTCAAACCTAGCCATCAATAATCCTTGAGGAGTCTATTTGTGACCTGAAGCTAATGTGGTCAATTTCTTATTGAAGGGTCATCAAATTCAAACTGGGTTATTTTTTCCATGATTTCATTTCAAATTTCATGTCCCACTCTTTCTTATGAATTAAAATTTCTCTCTTCTCTTCTTATTCATAACTGAGGGTAGTTTCATTATAAGTTAGTGAGAGTGAAAATATATGAATTTGGGAAAACATTAGGAATTTATTGATAAATTATTTAAACCAGAACATGATAATACACATATAAATATTTGAAGATGAATGAAAAATAATTTGGAATTCCGTGATTATTATTTTAATACATTTTTATGTTCATAATCATTGTTACTCGAAATTGTAGTTGTCTGATGTGATCTTTTAATGTTTACATTTTCATCCTCATAATCAGAACGACATAATTCACATCCATTGGATTTTGGGTGTATGATTGAGTTCATGGGTCCCATTTATTAAAGCATAGGGTTTAGTGCCACTTTCATTTTAATTTGAGTATACAACAAAAAAATTGAAAAAAAATATACATAGAGAAATTGTTTTCCATGTGTGTGGCATTAGAAACATGGGGATTACGACTTCATTGTTTTATTTACTAGAGTTAGGATTTTCATATATATTTTATATCATGGAATTGAAAAAATGTGTGTAATTTGGCACTTGGGGATCACAACCCCGTAGATTTCATGCCTTGACATAGTCCTTTCATCTCTATTGTGGATCAAAAAAATAAGAAAAAACAAAAAATCCAATAAAAAAATAAAATAATAATAAAATTGGATTATCATGTTAAGTTTTAATGTGATTAAAACCTAGGGATTCCATTTAATTTTCCCTTTAATAATAAAATGGTCCCCATGCCTTTTGGGATGCACAACACATCATCGTGCTTAATTGAAATTGTATGAAATGTGATGATAAATTTGAAAAAAAATAATTTTATTGGAATTGGGATGTTCTTGTGAACCTATATTGTTTGAAATTATTTTGATAGGTGTCATGATTGTTTGGAATGATTTATTTTTTTGAGTATTATAAGTTATAATGTATTAGAAAGAGGGAATTCAATTTCATATTTTTGAGATATTATTTGCTTAGGACTAGGAAAATCATGTTAGGGGTTTGATTATCCACTAAAATATGATAATATTTATTGTTTATATTTTAATATTGATGTGTTTCAATTTCCATAAACACTATTTTTAGTGGATATCATAAATTGAACATCATTTAAAATCATTGTGCAATTCATGTCTAAAGTGTTTCATTTTGGCCCAATCAATCATATTATTGTGGATTAAAAGAATAATTATTTAAATTTTATATATTGGGTTATTATTTATGACCTTTTTGGAACATTTTTTCTTTTAGTATCCAAGGATGATTCATAAGGGAATATAGACATTTTTTCCATGAATTCAAAACATTCTGGACAAAGTAGAATGGGACTTAGGCACATCAAATAAAAGTGTATCTCCAAAATCTTTCCAAATAATGAAGAAATTTTAACTATAGATATATAATATGATGGTAATAATTTAATTAAAATATTTATAGAGTTAATTTGGATGTTTCCAAGGAGATATGTGGATCCAAATTTGACATTTAATTTTGGGGCCATATTTGAAGGCCCATAAAATCATCCCAACAATTCAGGAATAAAATATGAATGAATGATAAAATTGGAAAGATATTTTAAAAAAAACGATATTGGAAACATGAAAGAATATATTTATATTATATGACCATGAAATATTATTCCATTTTTCAATGATATATTTTCAAAACAATAAGGGGTTGAATCTGGACCTAATTTTTTGGTCAACATTGAAAAGTCCAATTCCCTTTGATTTCACACCAACATTTGAACTTATATAATTAATGGGGAAGGAATTGATTAATTGGGGATCTAAACTAGGATCATAATGTTTCTATTTAAGTTGGTGGTGGAGGTTTAATTAGGGTATTTTTGTTTTCCTTTTAATGGTAATGTTACGCTGTCCTTTTTTAATCACTTATTCAATTTCATTCATGTAGGTTGTCTGAATAAATATTGTTTCCTAATAAAATTTCTTATTATTAACCTTTTAATTTATTTATCATATCATGTTGACACATTTTCCTTATTAATTTAAGTTATTCACATCATATTTTATTAAATTCATTACACAATAGTGGAGTGGTTGTTATTTAAATGTTTTTCTTCTTCAATTAGTCCCTCGTAAGTCTACACCCCACTTCCATTGGTAGAATATAATCAATGGAGTGATAAACAACTTTTGGGTTGATCCAATGGAGTATCATGTATCTATATTGAATGTTATTTTATGATCTTCAATTCAATAATTAGTTCATTATTTTAAGATTTCCATTTTATGAGTAATTTTCTTTCAAATATTTTCTAACCTTAAAATGAAACATTTTGAGTGCTAGTATGATCAAATTCCTTAGAGTGATCATTAAAGTGATACTATAAGTGAATTGGTGACTATACTTCAATTCTTTTTGGGATTAAATTGGTGAATTATATGGTTGAATTATTTTATTGTTTAGATACATATTGAATTAGTGATATGGTATTATCTAAGAAGAAAAATACATCCATTCAATCACTTAAGACGACCTATGAACAACCCATGTCCTTTATTTGTTTCAATTTAAATAATTATGTATTTCATTCATTAATTAATTCCCTTCACATATGTGTGTTATTGTTATTTTATCCCAATTTCAATCAACAACATTGTTGGCCACTTTATAGCCAAATCCTCCATAGAATGTATGTATGTGTAGGTTTATTCTTATATCCCTTTGGATTTGATCCCTAAATATACTTCAATATCCTCTTATACATGTAGGGTAAATTTTTTTATCACTTGATCTCGTTGAGCGGAGCCATCCATAGTGTATTTGACATCATTATTTTAGTCGTAGAACCCACCTTGTTTCAAGTTGAGGGTGGACCACATGCAGTAATGTTTTCGATGGAGTCAATATAAACTATTTTAGATAAGATTGAGACACCCCCATAGTGGAGGGTGATGTTGTACACTTTTATTTTAAGTGGACTGAAAAATATATGGTGGGATTTAAAGTTACATGCATACTGTCATGAGGGACTAACGTGGATGAATATCAAGATTTTGATCTTCAAGAACTTATTCCCTGCGACATTGAGGTAGGTTTTAGATCATTATTTTATAAACATGACATAGGGAGACACATAATTCAAGGATTATTTTATTAGCTTCACATATCAATAACATTTTTCAAACACTCTATAATGAGATGAGGAATCAATGGTTATACAGTTTTAGGATAATTTGTGGAATTCCATCAGTGTACAAGTGAACATTTTTAGATTGACCTAATTCTTGGAGTAAATGAACCAAGCATTGATAGTTTGGGTACGATTCATGGATAATACCATACTAAGTTGGATGGTTGAATCTGGTGAGATGGGAATTGGTGCTCATGTTAGCTGGAAGTAGGTTCGAGAGGAGACCCTGTAGGGAAATCTGGTCAAAGACTCTAGAAGCCCATTGAGGAGTGGGTCGTCTATGGTATTCTTTTAGTGTGTAAATACAGGACATGTTCGAATTCATTAACATCGAATTGATTTTTTAGAACATATAGATAATTCTAGTCTATAGAGTTTCTTCCAAAAGAATTCTCCGACATGTGGGATTCAGATACTAGGTTAGACTTAGGTATTTGAGGTAAGACTGTGAGAATTATTAGGAGTGTGCAGCTAGGTTATGAATATACATAATAGGATGAGAGATACCAGGAATTGGGGTAGTGGATATTAGTAGTTACAACTCCCAATAAATAAAAATCATTAGATAGTTAGTCTTTAGGCTATTTACATGGGGCTGAGTTAACAGGTTCAAAGCAGGCTAGGGAGCTTATGATAGTTAGAGGTACAACACAAACAAGGTTGTGTTCTTTTTGTATTTTACATGATATAAAATTGTGTGTGAGGTTCACATGGTTGGTGAATTAACCTGGTTTGGTTTAATATGTGATCATTAATAAATTATGCATGATTGATAGGGTATGTCTTCACATCAAGGAACTTTTTGGAATTATATATAATGCATATCTTTTAGGCATCAGGTGTGATGTGAGCATTTATGGTCATCGACTATGATGTAGGACCTTATGAGTTCCATATATGACATGGATATAAAATAGTAATATGATGAGATGAAGGATTGATGTTATATGGTAGTTTAGACACATGTGTCCAGGGGATGGTTGTTTTGGAACCACAATAATGTTGGGGACTGGGTCAGGAAGCCTTTGAGTAAGTGATTCTTAAAGTGAAGAGAAATATAAGAGGAATTATCCTATTGAGTGTGTAACTAGAGTATTCCTTAGTGTGTAACTGATTTGGATATGTTTTATATCATGTCATTTTATAACAAATTGGGGAGCGAGATACTTGGGATGATTTGGTGCTCGGGTTAGCGTATGTCCAAATAATCAAGGGAGGAGTTTTTGCATGGGTGGGAGGTTGTAACATCTAAATCCATGTTAGATGTGATGATCATAAAAGGAGTAATTAAAACCTTTTATTTTAACGTTTATCTTGTTTTTTAGTGGTTAGAAGAAACTAGGGGAAGGTTTTGAGTGAAACTGTGCAGCCAGAGGCTGAAAAGACTGCAGCATCCAGCCATTCACGCCATGAACTTGTATTTCATAGTGTGAACATGCCAATTAGGGGATAATTTCCCTTGCATAAGTATTTGAATGCCTTAACTACAAGTTTATGTCATTATACAATTTGTCCATTAAAAAAGGGGGGAAAGAGGGAATTAAAAGAGGTGGTTCCATTCATCTAGGGAAGCAGTAGAGGCTCCATCTTCATCATTTTTAGGGATACATGAGGGATCTGACTTGTTTCTTAATGGTTTTAAAAAAATAATCATAGGAGGTGTCCCAATATAATGAAAACACCCCTTCTTTTATCTTATTTTATTTCCCCTGCTTCTTTTAAGTCATTTCGTCATTTATAGTGTTATGACATTTTTTTCCATATTTTTATCTTGATTTCTAATTCCACCAGCTGAAGCTGAATCATAGGTCGATCATCATTATGTATACATTTATGGTTTCAATTTAGGTGTTTCATATATTTATCCTGATTATTCATGTGTTATGAGATTCATGTTATATTGGAGTTAGTTTAGTGGTTCAGTTATGACTTATTTTATGCTTCTTTTATTTTCTATTGTCATTGGGTGGTGTAGAAGGGTACCTACATGTATATTTTTGTGATTTTGAGCCAATTATGGAATAATAGATGTTGAATTGGGTTTTGTAATTGGTTGTTTAGGTTGTTTTAGGTTATGTAAATTTATTTAAGTAAGCCTATGGATATGTTGATTCCATGGGAATATATTGGGCATGTCCTGTGAGACCTTGGGTAATGTTGATCGCTAGATTTGCTGGAAATATAAGTTCATTGATGTTTTATCCTATGGTTGTTAGAGATATCATCTCACCATTGATCGAAAAGAGTTCCATCAGGGTCATGTTCACATAGGATATAGGTCGAGTGAAGTGGTTTTGACCACTCCTTGTAGGTGGAGGCCTCTATAGATATTACAACCTAGCACATGGTGATGACCATCAGTTAAAGGAGGTGGAAACCATATAAGTCCAAAGTTGATTTTGTATGTTTACATAATATGGGGGATGAGGCTCAACATTATTCTAGGGCCTATGGGATGAGACTTTGGAAAGATGATTATGATCATGCCTTGGAATGTTTTCTTATTGGGCTGCTATGTTGATGATGATTTAATAAGTGAAAGTCCAATAGAGTTGTGATTTTTATATGGGTGTGTCGATGGGATTTAAAATTTACTCAATGTGTTTTTATGGAATCATAATAAGGAAATAACCTGTTTTGTATTTGGTATTTATTGGTATATGATGTCATGTGGTATGAAAATTGATGGGGGGACAAGGGTTCTTTCAGTGTTATAGAGAATGGATGCACCATTCCACTTTGGAGACCAAATTATATAAAAAATCCCTTGTGGATTCTTAGAACAAGAAAAGTAAGTTATGGGATGTGTGATTTTATTAGTTTTTTTATGTTTTTCATACACTGGTATATTTATGAATGTATGTTAGGAACACATTACTGGTGGCCTAAAGATTTTTATACTCACACCCTCCATAGGCTCCTTAGGATGAATGAAAAAATTATAGATTTGAGTGATGGAAAGGGATCATGCCCATGGTCTTGACCTTATAATGCTGAGTTTTACTGAGGTTTCATGGGTAAGATGGAATGATTTTTAGTATATGGATAAGTGGGTTCATTTTTAATGAATTGGAGTTTGTTTTTTGTTTTTTCTTACATACTTATACAATCTTCCCCAAGATTATCGTGCATTATGAACTTATAGAAATGTATAATTTATCTTATATGTTTAGTTGGGGTATTTTAGACTTTTTATAGACATTATATCATTTTTCTTTTGTTGATTTTTTTATTTATTTTAAAGTGTTGTATTATTATTATTATTTTTATTTTTATTTTTATCTGTATCACCAGATGATATTATATCCCTAATATCACCTAATAGACCCTCATTTCTAGTAGTCATCCTATGGCGCATAGGGATTCAAGACAAAGTCCATGTAGTACACCATTCAAGTGAATCAGTTCAGTGGCTCCCCAGTTTCAATGTTACAATCAGAGTATCCATAGTGGAGAACATGGTAGGAACCTTGACCAAGGAATTATATCTATAGTGGAATGGGTATCATGTGAAGTTATAGAATTGAAAGTTGTTGCTAGATGGCTCTAGTACAATTAGAAGCCTATTGGAGTTGGTTCCCTATAACCAATTTATATAGTAATTGATTACAAGTTTTCATTTTTAATGAATTTTTCTTATCACACTATTATAGTTCCTCTACATGAAATTTTTATGTGATAATGTCTTATAAATATATGTTTCTCTAAAATTCCATAGAAATTCCCTGCTATGATGAGTACCTAAAGGTGCGATGAAAATATTGTCAAGAAAATTTTATAAAATCGAATGATATTTTCTAATGAGACACATATGATAAAAGATAATAAAGGTAGTAGGACTAGAAGAAAATGAGACACCATCTCATGATGTTCATCCTTAACAATATCCAAGATATGAGGTATAAGAACATACCCTTCAATAATAAATCTATATTTCTATGTATCATTGGATGTTTCCATATGTAAACATTTTTATTCATCCTTATACTTTTATATTTTCATTATTAGATATCATGAATTGAACACTATGATGTATTCAAAAACAATATGATGTATGCTCACAGTGATGTTACATACGTTGGGTCCATAAAGTATGATATTTTATTAATGAATTGTATGAGAAATTATTTACCCATTTGGACCCTTAACATAAATTATTATCTCAGGATCTTTGATGGGAATGGAACTACCTTCAAAAATCCAAGTCCATGTTGTTCGGTGGGTGATTTCATTTCCATAAAGTTAAATAATGATACATTAAGCATATAAGTTGATGTCACCTACATGAAACATGATTGATTAGATATACAATGTTAAATGGATGAAATTACATGATAATTATTTTTAGAATGTTGGATATTGTTGTAGTAGGATCCTGGAATAGAAACAACATCGTATGAATGTATGACCAACTCAAATTTTAGTCATAAATCACCTGTACTCATTAATTTACTAGATCAAAACATAATTTACAATGAAAAATCATATTACTTTTCTAGATTAAAACTTCTAAACCAAAAGATAAGTATCTTCACATGTAATTTATAATTGATTTAGAAGCAGATATAGAATAACTTTAACTCATTATTTTGTCCTCATTATTCATTAGTGGAATAGATATCATCACACCATCATTGAAATGTAATATTCAAGTTTAAAATCCCTCTTGTGGTGATCCACACCTGCACCAAAATATCTAAATTATGTTGTAAAACCACCAGGCACTAGCACAACCAATCTTAATCACTCTCATTTTTTGTGGTTGATCACAGCCCAATTATTATCAAGATAGGAATTACACTTTATTTTCTATATCATTTTCATGAGAGAAGTGGATAAAATCAATCTTGATATATTAATATCTCTCTATGGATTAATGTAGTATCACTCTATCCATTATGAACACCAATTGTGATTTAAGAAATTGATATAATTGGATTTTTTTTGGAAGGTTTAGGGTTTCAAAATCATACACAAGCCCTTAACCTTAATTAAAATTATTAGTTTACCCCATGTCTATTAATAAGAATATGATTATTATTAATCACTTGAAATTAGAAATTTATTAAGAATATAATTAAGTATTATTTATTTCTAATTATACCATTAAGCGCAGTCTTCTTTAGATCATTTGCATTTATTGATTCTTGAATAATGACTATTTGATTAAATAAATTTCACTTTATTATTGTATGATAAATATAAAAAACATTACATTTTATAAACATAAAAACTAATATTTATTATTATATTTTACTCACTATTTTTTTTGAATAACCTTTCATTAAATTATGGATACAAACCAAACTAAATAAATCTTATTTATTCTAACATGTTAAATTCAATACTATAATTTAACTAATATTTAAACTTCATTTAGTGTGTTACCCTCTATGACTCTTTCTCATTTGAATTGGGAGTAAACACATAAATTCCAAATATAAAATTTTTCAACATGAAAAGAAATCCATAGATAAATAATTTGACATTGCGAAAATTTCCAACCACATATGAATGTTTAGCATTCAATTTAATCCCTTTATCACAGTATCTATAATCAAGTAATTTGAATTCTAGTGCCATCAACTTATATTATCGATCTATCATTCTTTGACATTCCAGAAATGAACTCTCCCAACTAAAGACCATGGACATGGATTTATTTAGGTAGTTCTATTCCATCTAAGGGCCTGAGATATTAATATTCATTATGTGAAAAAAGGGATAAATCTTTTCTAATATTATCCATCAATGTTATATCATTCCTGACACATCCAACATATCGTACATCTCTATTAAAATATGTCATCGTGGTTTTTTAGCAATACATCAAGTAAATGAGTCATAATATGCATTCATGATAATATTAATGTCTATAGATCAATAATTATGTCCACAAATGAGAACACCAATCGATACATGAAAAAAATATATTTCCTATTAACGGTCATGTTCTCATAACCTTCTATGTTGGAGATTACTAAGGATGAACAATATGGGAAGGTTCTTGTATGTCTTATGAGCCTCATACTATTGATATTCTATATTGTCTATGTCCATTCAGAATATATCATCTAACTATATAATAAGGTTAAAAAATAATGTCATGGAACCACAAGGTTATCATTATAGCAAGGAACTACTATGACCTTTCAGTAAAAATATATTCTAAGGAAATTATCACATACATATATTATGTCGAATAATAATAATGATTTTACAATAATACTTATTTAAAAATAAAAAATTTAATCATGTAGAAATACATGTTTTTTCTAGGGAACCAAATTTAGTAGACTCCCACTGGCACTAGCGCCAACTTACAAATGCATTCAGTCCAGTAGCTCTCAGATGATAATAATTCTTCTTCTAAGTCAAATACTCCATTAAGGGGTCCGCCATGTTTTCCTTCATGGATACTTTTCTCACTATAACTTCACATCATTGATAAAAGTACCATAATAGAGGAATCTTATGAAGTATGTTCTTTTTCTTTTGGTTTAGCCTTGGCTATTTAGAGAGGGAAAACACTATAGTGTTACCATGATAAACTATGACAGGGCCTTTACTGCCAGGCACAATGTTTAGATCTTTTAAAAAGTTTTGAAACTAAACTTCTTTCTTGTATTCATTAGAATATGTAATATTATTGAACTCTATTATAGAATTAGGAAAAACTAATTGATTTGAAATCTTATATGTCATATCTCCTCTATTCAGAAAAAAAAATATATAAACTATAACATAAAATCATTCTAATTTGTATAAAATATAGAATCTATGTAACCCCTCTTGTTTACCTATTCATCTACTCTACACACCAAGAACATATCCATAGTTCACCTCTGATACTTAAGGATATTCTTGTCAGAAGTCTACTATTATTCACCTGGATCTATTTTATATCTAAATAAGATGCTTAAATCATAGTCTACATAACCCCTCATACATAAAATTAAATACATTATTTATCCTATCACCAAAGCATATAAGATATTACTCATTATCTCACTTTCCTCTTGCATAATAGGACACAGTTATTGGAAATATTTATACCATGTTACACTGGAACCGATCCCAACATAGGTTGTTCCACAAAGGACCTCTTCAGTATCAGATCATTGTATATACCTTGACATAGTGTAATCAGACTCTTATATCTATCGTGACCAAGTTTGATCTTGATAATATAGGATTCTTCACCTAAGTACATTAGGGATATGAACTTGTTTAACCATACCTTAACCTCTTGTAAGGCTGGTATATCATATCTAATTTTTAATATTTCATCAACATATATTACTATAAAAAAATGTACTCCCACTAAATAACATATAAACACTTGGATCACATTCTTTCATAATCAAACTAAATTATTTTATGGCTTCTTCAAATTGAATATTCCATGATCTCGATACATTCATTAATCTTTAAATGGATCTCTATAACTTACATAACATCTTGGAATTAACTAGAGTCATAATCCCTTTTAGTTGTGTCATTTAAAAATCATATATAAGTTTATCATTAAGGATTTTATATTTAAAATCCATTTTCAAAATCTCATATTCAATGTAAACTACTATAGAAAACAATATTTTGATTTATTTAAACATGGAAATTCTGGAAAAGTTTTCTCATAGTAAATTCCTTAATGTTATCTAAAACCTTTAAACAAATGTCATGTTTTTTATGTATTTACTTTACCTTCCATGTACATATTTATCTATAATACCCATTTACTTCCAACAGTCTTTACATCAACTAGTGTATCAATCATAAATTGGACTTGGTTTTGATACATGTAATTTATTTTAGAATTCTTGACTTCTTGCCATCTTAAATTCTCTAAGCTCTCTAATGCCTCCATGTAGGATTTAGGATCATAATTATTAACCAATAATATGTCACCATCATTAGTGGATACACAATCGTATCTCTATGGTTCTCTTAGCTATTTTTACTCATACACAGTACTTGTGTTTTAGGAACATATTATTACACAGGGAGCTATGGAATCAGTTCCTATACGAACTCTTATATATATTGATAATTAATTTCATTGAATTAAATATTAATCCCACTATCCTCCCTTAGTATGTTCTCACTTATAATGAAAACAACATCCCTTGAAATAGTTACTTTCTTGTTTGAAGGGTTGTATAGTTAGTATCTCTTTATTTCCATAGGATACCCTAATAAGTTATTTCTAGTTCCTTGGGGTTATATTATATTTCTTGAGATAACTACTATTATTAATTAATTCATAACTTTTTATTTACTCCCTTTACTAATTTTTTATAAAGAGTTCATAATTGATGTGAAATAATGGGTTTTTAATATTAAATAAAATTTTTGAACATTATTTTTATTAATATTGTTTCGATTTAGTTTACTATTTTAATTATAATTATCTTAGTAAATATCAAAATTTTGTATTACTATTTTTTAGGGTTACAAAATAAATATTCTATGCATCATTCAACCAGATCATTGGCAAATTTGGCCATTTTAAAGGTCATATATACCACACAAGATGGCCCACCAAATCTGTTGAGAAAATTGGACCATCCTTGATGATTGAATTTATAGGATGAATAAAGAAGCTGAAATTTTATAAAAGTCCATAATATAGACTTAAATATCCAATTGAATAATAGATAATAATCTGAAATCCAAATTCACCAATAGGGAGCCCAACTGACACTTTGAAGTCTAGACCACAATTTTGTCTAGGAACAAAAAACTTCCCACCATTATTGAATCTTCTCCCAATACAATCATCCAATAGAGCTGATATTTTTGTCCATGAAATCCATGATATATGAGGATGAATTTGTATAATATGTTTTTTGTATTTTATTTCATCTTACTCAACTAAAATTCATTCGTATTTAGAATAATGTAAAATTATACAGAATAATAAATAGAATAATATTGTTTTGTGAAATAGCAATAAATTTGGATAAAACAGTCCAATGACCACAAAATTTAAATTTTTGTTATTAAGAAACAATAAATAAAAATTATAAGAAGAATATATCTTTATATTCATCTGTATGGATTACCAAATGTTTTATACAATGTGAGGGGATGATTTTGAATGTAAATAGTCCACCCCCTTGGGTTATAAATGCATCACCCTCTTCTTCTTACAAGGGGTGAGAATTTTAGAACTTAATAGGGAGATTTTACATGAGTAGAGCCTTTACAAGGGCCTAGGATTAATTTTCTTAATATTATTTCAACATGATATTCCTCTACTCCTCTCTTCATTTCATGTTTTTCCCTTATTTTCAATTGTAATCACTTAAGTTATTTTCAATTTATTTTGATTTTTAATTCATGTTTATTATTCATAATATATAATTTACATAAAACCAATGTTTTGTAATATTAATGTTCTGAAAATTGTTTAAATATAGTTTAGAATCATTCCTATATTTGTTTTCTCATTTAATCGAAAGTCTTTGTTTAATTCTCTTCATCGTTCTTGTGTGTGTTTGGTGCACAACTCTTTTCCTATCTCCTTATTTTTCTTATATTTTTGACTAATAACAATAAAAATTATAATAATATTATTAACCACCCAAATGGATTCATAAATCTCTCATTGGGGTGAGTCAAAATCTGGGGATGTTAAGTGTTTGAGTTCTTTTTCTCAATTAATATTATTTAGGTTAACATCATGTATGTTATACTTCAAATCTCATGGTTTCTTTATATGATTTGTTTATCATATGGATTCCATGGATTATTGAATCCATAAATACACTACCATAAATAATAATTGATTTATATTATAACCATATTTATGTTAATTCTGGGATTAAAGCCTCAATAATTGTGAATTTTACGCAAAATTGTCTTGTGAAGTGGGTGTTAATTTATAGAAATATATAGCAAAGTTCAATGATATAACAATCTTAACTCCCTAATAATAAACTCACCCCAATCATTGTAAAATTTTTAAATAAATATTTATTAATTAATCATTTCAACTATGATCTTCACACAAACCCCCCCATTAAATAAATGTTTAGAAAAACAATCACCTATAAAAAAATATCATAATCGAGGATTGAACCTGAGTGTCACTATACATATTTGTAGAGCACCAGACCTTTGAATGGTCAATTTGTGGCAATTGTATATGCTTCAAATGGAAACATTTCTAGATATTGGGTAACTAACATTTGATGGTTTTTTATTTGTGTAAAAAAATTCAAAAAAAAATAAAATAATAATATCTAAAAAACAAAAAGAAAATCCCACATTCCTCATCATTTGACAACATCTCTTAATGATCTATATCCTCCTAACAATCCATTATAATTGTTTGACTTAAAAATATATTGAACAATTTTCCCACATAGAAGGGATATTAGAAATATTTAAATCACCCAAGACCCATCCATTTCTCATCCAATTGTTCTAGATATGTCCAATCTTAGGGAAAAAATCTTAAAATAACTCGCTACCCCTTGTATGAATTAAAAACCCATTGGAATTCTATATCCAAATATTGAGGCTGATTTTGAACTCAAATCGGGTTTGATTCGTATTTTACGTCATTTTCATTGGATATACAGTTAGGATACACATCTTCACTTAAAAGAGTTCCAAGTGGTGTTCTCTACCATGAAACCTCAAGGGGTTTCTAAAGAAAAAAATGAAACATTGAGCATTCCCTTTCTCCATAGGTGACTCTTCCACGTTATATCTCTATTACCTCTCTCCTGGTTTCATAACCACATGTAATTTCATGAAGAGAATATTCATAGAGAAATTATTTCCAGATTATCGATATACTTCAATCTATAAGGAAAAAAGTTACATCTATAAATTCCCTAATGAATTACTCCATTAGTACTAGGAGAGGTTGAAAATGTTTGTGGAAGCCTTCCCGCACCCCCAAATACATGACAATCTATTGATACAATACCCTTATGAGGTTTTACTGGCTATAGAGTGAACTCTCATTGATTCCAAAAGTGGCGGTTCTCTTATTGGCAAAACACCTACAGCTGCACGAGATCTCATAAGAAACATTGTTGCGACCATATATTAATTCCATTCTCGAGTACATTCTCCAATTAAACATTTCCATGATAATCAATTCATATATCCCAATAAGATGAATGAGTGGATGAGTAAAATTCTAGGCCTTCTTCAACAACTATCACTGGATTCTAAATCCACAAACTCATATCCTCCACAATCAATATTCCATAGACCTATAAAAAACCATGGAATCTATAGCTCACAAGCTCATCCAACAAACACATTTCCATAGCTTCATGATGATCCATCTGATTCTTCTAGTCCAATGGAACTCAATGTATCATATGCTCTGTGGAAAAACAACCCTCAACTATCAAGTCATTTTATTATAAATTTGTACCACCTCTGATCTAATCCCTTCTCTTCTACTTATAACCATGATGTGAGGTATAGTAATCCCATTTCTCATACCCCTTAGTTAGCTCTTCAAAATCCAAACCAATTACAAAATGGTCAATGGTATGGTAACTTCCAACAATCGTATCCCATTATTCCTCAACCTCAAAATATAAATCCACCTCTTTCTCCTCCTAGATTCTACTATCCTGGTGATTCTACCAAATTCCCAAGACAATACAAGCCCTTTCCAAAGAATCCTGATCATGGAAATCTCAATTCGGGACATGCCTCTTCTTCTAAGCGGTCATGGGAAGGTGTTGTGGATGATCTTGCCTTCTTCACCCATTCTAGCCTCAAAAACATTGAAACCCAAATTGTCAACTTAAATCCCACCTAAGTCAAAAATAAAAAACAATTTTTTTATAACTCCCAACTCAACCATTTCCTAACCCCAAGGTTAATGTAAGTGTGATCTCACTTCTATAAAGGGAAAAAATTTCTGTACCTAATGATGGATCCTTAAAAGATATTTTGACTGTTGGGCTAGAAAATGAGAAGAAACCAAATCTCTAAAAAGAACTGAAATCAACTCCCTCGCCTCTTTACATTCCAGTAATGAACTGAATTCCTTTACCTCAAGCTATCTTCAAGCCAAGTAAGTCCATGTAACCCGATCATGAAATTCCTGAAAAGTTTAGATGTGTTGATGTCAACATTCACCTCTCATATTCTATAAAAAAATCCTTATGTTTGATAATATTCTGAAGTAATTTTTCACCCATAAGAGGAAACTTAAGACCATAAAAAATATTTCAAACTTTCATTCCATACCTATACAGTGAAAATATCCAGTTAAATTTACTATTCTATGACAAATTAGGATTTCAAACATTGATGATGCACTCATAGAGCTTGGAGAATCAATAAATTTCATTCCCAAATCCATATTCTATTACCTTGGTCTAGGTCCCTTTCACCCAACAAGTGTTTCCATCCAGTTATCCAATCAGAGCATATCCAATCCTAATGGTATAATTAAGGATGTCCATGTATGGTTTAATGATCTTATCTTCCTAGCTGATTTCTAGGTCCTTGACATGGATGGTGAGATAAACTCTTCTCAATCTCCCTTAATTCTAGGAATACCATTCCTCTTGATAGCTACATCAAAGATTTATGACCATTTGGATATCTTATCCATGGAATTTAGTGATGAACTAGTAAAGTTCTACATTTTTCAAGTCATTTCATACCTGTATGAGGATCACTATGTATTCTCAATCCATGCATCTAAGGAAAATTTGGAGAGAGGATTCACCGCCTTTTCATAATGTTCATCATGTTCTAATGAGAGAGAAGTTTGTGAAATTTTACCATGATTAACCAATTCTCAAATGGGGATGTTTTTCATTCACAAGCTCCATAAATATAAAGGATCATGAAAACTATTTTCAATATCATCTCAATTCTAATCTATATTGTTTCTACTTGTAAAATATTGAGGAAAATGAATCAAAACCAACTGAAGTCTCTTACTCCATTCCTAAGTTGTCTGTACCATCTGAAACCTCTTCATGCACACCTAAAATATGAATTCATTTTCCATAATCTCCCTTTTCCTGTCATTTTCTCTTCCAAATTTATTGTAATTGAGAAGTCAAAACTTTTTCAAGTGTTATAGAAAAAAATCCATAGTATGGAACCTATATGTCATTCCAAGAATCAACCATATTCCTTTAATGCACTAAATTACTCTATAAAAATCATCCAAACTAATCAAATAGCTAAAAATAAATCTTAATCCACTCATACTTTAGGTTGATAGGGATGATATTTCTAAGCTTCTACAAGCTGGTATTATCTATCCAGTTTCTGATAGTGAATATGCTACTCCAATTCAAGCGGTACCTATGAAGGGTGGGATAATGGTTGTCAGAAATAAACATTGATATGTGGTCACAACTCAAGTAAAAAACCAATAGCATGTGTACATAGATTATTAGAAATTGAATGTAAAAACCTAAAAAGATCACCAACCTATTCCTTTATTTGATCAAATTGTAGAATGATTAGCCAAAAAGTCACATTATTGGTTTATTTTTTATATAGAAGCTCCTTCCAAATCCCAATCGCACGTCAAGAATAATAAAATACTACATTCACTTATCCCATTGGAACATATCCATATAATAGAATTCCTTTTGGCCATTCAATGATTATGCAATATTCTAGAGGTGTATGTGAGTAAATTTTCTAAATTCACTATGCATTTCATGGAGGTATTCATGGTTGAATTTACCATTTATGGTGATTAATTTTAATCCTTCTTAAATTCAGTCACTCTGGTCCTATAAAAGTGTTTCCAATGTAAAATTATTTTATGTTTTAAAAAATTTCACATCTTGTTTGTGAATTATTTTTCTGTGGAATATAATTTCGCAAGAGGGTATTCAAGTCAATCCTTCAAAAATAGAGGAGATCCAATCACTTTGTAAACCCACATCATATTGAAACGTCTATTATTTCCTTGGTCATTAGAGTTTTATAATAAATCCATCCATAACAACAGTATGATTTCCCTCCCACTCACAGGGATACTCCAAAATGATGTTACATTCCATTTTGATGAGGCTTGCAAGAGATACTGCATTAATCTCAACACTATTTTTATATATGCACCAGTAATTTGACCCCCAAACTATTCCTTACCCTTAGAATTGATGGGTGATTCTTCTAATAGGGACATTGGTGATGTTCTTAGCCAACGAAGGTAAACTATTCCTCATGTAATCCCTAATGCCTCAAAAACATTGGATGAAACTCAATATCACTACACAGTAACTAAAAAGAAAGTTTTGGCTATGGTTTTTTCCTTGGATATATTCTAGACCTGTCTCTTAGGTGCATCAGGAATCATTTTTATAGACCATTTTTCTTTAAAGTTCTTACTTAAGATAAGTGAGTCCAAACCAAGGCTAATAAGGTAGATCAAAATGCTCCAAGAGTTTGACATTGTAATTAATGATAGACGTGGAGAAGAAAATCCTATGGAAAATAAAATGATTAGAATTTATAATTCTTTTGATTTTGAAATAATTGGTCTTTAATTTCCTGTCGAACACCCAGCATCTCTCAATACAAATTTACCATATTATTCTCTAATTTCAAATTACTTATTTACTAGTATTTTTCCAAATTTTTTATCAAAAAAACATAATTTGAATGTGAAAACTGATTTAAAATTTTATTTTTTGGAAGATAATAAACATTATAAATCTAAGGTGGAAATGGTAATTCATATATATATTGATGAAGATGAAAATTCCTCCATCATATAATTCTTCTATTCAATGCTTGGTGGTGGCCACTTTGGACTAAAATGGACATCTTGAATGGTACTTGAATAGGAATTCATCTAGCCTTCACTCTTCAAGGACCCACATGAGTCCTTCCAATCATTTTCTACTTGCCAAAAGTTTGGCACAATTTTGAAATAAAATTAAATTGTCCAAAATTCCTTAATCTTATATGATATCTTAAATTCCTGGGGCATAAATTTCATGGGACCATTCCCCCATCCAATGTATTCTCTTACATTCTTATTATAGTCAACTATGTTTCTAGGTGGGTTGAGGCTAAACCCATAGGAATGTATGATTCACATATTGTTAGTGATTTCTTACAAAATGACATGTCCCACCGATTTAGAACACCATGTGGCTTTATAAGTGACTTAGGAACTCATTTATGTAATCATACCATGGAATATATTCTAAAAAGAAATGGGGATGTAAATAAGACATCAACTGCACATCAACCTCAAATAAATGGCATGGCTGAAATTTCTAATAGAGAACTGAAAAGAGAGATTTATATAATTGCAAATCCCACCAAAACATATTGGCCTGAAAGACTTGGTGAAGCACTTTGGGATTATCATAATTCCAATAAAAACTCCATTCAGATGTCTCTATTTAGGTAATTTTTTAGTAAAGTGTGTCATTTATCTGTTTAAATCCAATATAAGTCATTTTGAGCTATCATAAAATGTAATTTTGATTGTGAGAAATCTGGTGAAGAGTGATTTTTACAGTTGAATGAACTAGAGGAGGTTCGACTTGATTCTTATGAGAATTTGAATCTCTATACAGAACAATCTAAGGCAATTCAAAACAATAACATCCTGTGAATGGTATTCCATGAAAGGATAAGGTTATGATCTTCAAATCTCGTTTTTGGATTCACCCATGTGAGCTTAGTACTTGTTGGGAAGTTCCTTTGGTTATTACAAATGTTTACCCATGTGGTGTTGTGTATGTTCAAGATCCCACTTCAAAAATTACATTCACTGTTAATGGACATCGGTTGAAGTATCACTATGGTAAGACACACATCTAGGGAACCATATTGACTTACATTGAATCCCAAACTACTACAGAAGACCCACCACTAAATGGAGACAACAACCCATCAAATCCAAACCAGGGGCACCTATTTCTGGTTAACACCTTTATATCTTTTACCTCCTTCTCTCTCTATCACTCTCTATTATTATTCCCCTATCATTAATTGTTTTACCAATTTATCCATTAAAACCCTTTTTCTCTTTCTCGTATCTATGGATGTGTATTTTAAAAACTAAAAGAAATTTAAAACAACAAAAAAACAAAAATATTAATAATTACTCACCATTAAATATTGAATTTTCCCCAACAATTTTTGGGTGTCAGAAATATTTTTTCATCTCAAAAATTTTATATTTTCATCATCAATCTAGATAAAGAGTTATTTTTCAAGAACAACAAATTTTGAATGCTCAATTTTTTATTTGGAAGATGATTCTTTCCTAACTTTGAGGAATAATGCCATATTTCATGCCAAGGTCACTTATGTCCAACTTTTCATATTGTGTGTTTTAACCACTGATTGTGAGTCTTGAGTTTATGGACCTTTGAGCATAATTTTATACCATGATGTGTATTAAAACGATAGAGAAATTTTATGAACTACGTGATAATTAAAATTGCCAAATAGCCTCATATTTACCTTACATTAATCCTCCTTTTGAAATCCACTTCAAGGCTATGAATAATTTTTTTTTCATACCGACCTTACAATCCCAATACCTTTTACCACCTAACATATACATGGATTTTCATTTCATAATTTATTGAAATTTAAGTGTGGGGGAATGGTTTTTATTTTGGGTATCCATTTCATGATTTTCAACGTGTTATCATATGCTTTGAGGGTAAGCATTATCTAAGTGTGGGGGAGAGGTTTTTTATTCGATTGGTTTTTTGAATGGATTAATGTTTATGTAATTTTTAACATGTTATAGAAAAATCTTAAAAATTAAGAAAAAAAAGAAAACAAGAATGGGTTGTGTCTTGGGTACGTAAAAAATCACTCTTCCTCAGCCATTGATATTTTATAACTGCTATAACTAGATTCATGAAGAGATCAAACACGGGTTGGGAGATGATTATCATACTTGATTCAATTTCAACTTTCAAAAAAAGAAAAAAAAATCAAAAAAATGATAAGACATATGTTATTATGAGATTTTTTTTTGTTTTGTAAATTTTTCAGCTATCATCCCCTTATAATTTTCTTCCTCTTTCGTGACTTCCTTCAAAAAATATTTACCTTTAAAATATGTTTTTCCATTTCATTTTTTGTTTCCTTTAAAAAATAATTGTGCATTGTTATCCCATGTTGGTGTTTGACACCTCTTTTACCCTATTTTGGTAATTATATTCCTAAAGTTCCATATCCACTATAAAATCCCTAAAAATCCCTCTTGATTCATTTTCACTTTAGTATGGAAAATTGAAGATGATATATCTTAAAAATTCTAGGGTTCTCACTTTTTGTTATTGAATTAGTGATCCTCCATAAAAAATATTTATCATCCTGAGAAAAGTAAATTATGAGAACCTACATTTTTCATTTCTAATTTTGATCCTGAAAATTTAATTTCATCTACAACATTATTTATATAATTCTTTTTATGGAATTTTTTATGGATTAGTGAACAAGTCTATACCCCCTGATTGGTGAAAACAAATTTTAATATTTGTTAGGTAGTGAAAATGATTTAGTTATGCTTTTATATTTTTTTTACAAGAGTACATGCATGGGACTATGTATGGGGTAGTTGATGTTATAAATTTATTCATAACATTATGTTTACTCCCTTAATTATTTTTTTATGAAAAGTTCATAGTTGGTGTGAAATACTAATGATTTAATATTAAATATAAGTCTTTAGCATTATTGTTATTAATCTAGATTCGAGTGATTTTACTATTGAAAGTATAACTCTCACCCTACATATCCAAATTGTGTTATTGTTGTTTTTTTAGGTTCAAAATTTAATATTATACTAAAATTTTAACTAGATATTTGGCCAATTAGTTCATTTTAAGGGTCATATGGACCACACAAGAAGGCCCACGAAATTTGTTGAGAAAACTAGACCAACCATGATGATTTATTTTCTAAGATTAATTCATAATACCAAATTTGATTAAACTCTATATTATATTCTTGAATATAAAAAATAATAATGGAAAAAACATTTATGTCCCAAATCCACGAATAGGGGGACCAACTGAATCTTTGATGTTAAATCCAATATTCTGTCTGGGCTATAAAAACATCCCGCCATTCTTGAATTTTCCCCCAATACAATGGACCAGTTGGGATGTGATTTTTTAGTATGAAATAAAAGAAATAGGTTACAGAATTTTTATATGAAATGGTTTTTATTTTATGGAATTTTCTTTTCCTAAAATGAATTCATATTTAAACCAAGGTAAAACTCAACAAAAAAATGGATAGAATACCATAGTTTAGAAAAATTTCCATAACTTTGTCTAAAAACTTCCTAGGGTCACTGAATTTTTATTATTGATAGTAAAAATTAATATATATATATATATATATATAATAGTAATAATATATCACTATATTCAGTAGTATGAATGGAAAATTGGTTATACAACTTGAAGGGAATATTAGGAATGCAAATAGTCCACCACATTAGGATATAAATGCATCCCCCTATTCTATTTACAAGGGATAAACATTTAAGAACATTAGAAGGATATTAGTAATGACTACATTATTTAAAAATACATTGGATTAATTTCCATTGATCTTGTTTCAACAACATATACCACTCTTCATCTTTTCTTTTCAAGTTTGTTTTCCCTTGTTTTCAATTGTAATCATGTATGTTGTTTTCAATTTCATTTGAATTTTAATGAATTTTTCATCTTAATAATATATAATTCATATCCAACATAATTTTTTAAATACTAATTTTATTACAAAATTTCAAATAAATTTGATAATCATTCTCTTCTTTTTATTTCCCATTCAATCAAATGTTCGTGTTTAATTCAATTCATCGATCTTATGTGTGTTTGGAAAAAAACTCTCTTCTTGTATCATTCTTAATCTTATATTTTTAACTAATTGCTATAAAAAGTTCAACCATATTATTAACCACCAAAATGGAAGAGTAAATCTCTCATTTGGGTGAGTCATAATTTTGTGATGTGATGTGATTAAGAAATTTTAATTGATTAATATTCATTAGGTTAACATCATGTATGTTAAATATAAAATTTCATGGTTTATTGACTTCTTTTTTCTAACATATATATTCCATAGGTTATTGGAATGATAAATACACTACCATAAACAAGAATTGATTGATATTATAACTATAGTTATGTTCATTCTTGGATTAAATCCTTAACACTTGAGAATTCCAGTCAAAATCATCTTATGAAGTGGGTGTTAATTTAAAAAAAATATTGAAAATATCATGGATAACACAACATTAAATACCTAATAATGATCTCACACCAATAATTATTAAATTTTTAAATCAATATTAATCATTTAATCATTTAATCTAATATCAGAAAACAGGCTCCCCATTAAAAATATTATCAAAAAACAATTGAATATAAGAAATGTACCATCACTGAGTATTCAACCTAAGTATCACTATACACATTAATAGTACACCCATACATTGAATGGTTGATATGTGACAATCGGTTGAACTTCACTAGCCTTATAAAAATCAACACAACCACATGATTTAGCTTGTGAAAAAAAGAATATTTTTACACTCCATAACTCAAAGGGAATATTATTTTCCAATTCAGGCTAGTAATCTTTAATGAATATCCCCAAAATGATAATGTAAGGATTGCATGAGTCACCATCGACCTTACCATTTCAAACATGATATAATTATTCCTCTTCACTAACACAATTCCACTATTGGGTATAAGGTGGACTTAGTTTAGTTAAAATACCAAACTCCCATAAAAGGTTGATAAATTCCTGGATAAGATATTCACCACATAAATTTAATCTATGTTTCTTTTATCTTATTACCAAACTAATTATCAATTTATTTAATGAAATCTTTGAAATTATCAATGGACAAAGACATGTACCTGATTAAGAATATATAACCACAGCTACTCAAGTAATCAGTAAAAGATATAATGTATGAGTATCCACATATAGACTCAACTTTAAAAGAACCACACACATTAGTGTGTACCAAATCAAGATTCTATGTGGCCATTTCACCTTGACCAAAAAATGGAGGTTTATCCATTTTAAATTTTAAACAAGCATAAAATCATTCAAGTGAACTATGCTCAAGATAGTTTATGTCAACATATTGATAAAGCATTGTGAAATGCTTATCAGATATGTGACCTAGACAGTCATTCCATAACTACGTATTATATCAGTCATGCATATTTTTTCTCTTATCAATTGAAAATATTTTTTTTTCATGATTTAACAAATAAAGGCCATTATTCATTTATTCCATACCATAACATATGATATCACTATAAAATGGGAATCCTTTATTTTCGATGCTGAAAATAAATCCTTCCATATCTAATAAATAAATTAAAATAATGTTCTTATAAATACTAGGAAAATAATAATAGTTCTTTAAAAGTAAAATCAGTTATTTGATAATTTGATATAGTAGTCTACAATGGCTAAATCAACCACTATCACTCCATTGGAATCACTTAAATCCACATTATATCTGTTAATATTTTGAAATCTTCATGATTGATGTATTTGGATACAAATGTGATCAACCAATATAGTATCCAATACCCAAATTTAATATATATAAATATTAAACTCAAGAAAAAATGAACATAAAACTTCCCCTTGCTTCTTTGGCTGGGAGAAATTCCTCTTCAAGTAGATCTACCATCCATGAGAAAAACATGCAACATAATGTTCCTTTCCTTGCATCTAGGTCTTCCTATTCAGTTCCTTTTACTTTTTTTGCCTTAATTTGATTTACCATAAGGAATGTAGGTTTGTCACTCCCCATGTATTTATCAATTTCGTGAATAATTTTAAGAGGTTATGATATAGTATTTTATCTATTTATCATATTATAATTGCCAATAAAACATGGGTTGTTTTTAAGTAATGAGGACTGAATGATATCTATGTGTATCTCATCAGGGATCTTAAAAACCAATATATACAGGCTCTCAATATAGCCAATCATTGTAACTACATTTTCCCCAACTAGCACCAGATCTCCCAAATTTCACCTTATTGTGAATTGTATATCCCATATCTCTCTGATATCTCCTTCTCTTGATAGTGATCCTTCATATGATAAATTATTCTATAAAAATCCATATCTTCATATTACATTATAATATCATTGTACATATTGGATATCATGAAAAATTGAACATACATAGTGTCATCCACATGTTTCAAATAGTGATATACTTCTTCCTCATTATCCTCTTTGTAAATTAACTAATTAAGTGTCTCTTCTAGTGTGTATAATATCTTTTTATGGTATAGTATAACATGCAAGAGCCTATACAATTCCTAGAAATTTTTAACAGTGAGAATGTTATCCTTATATTGAATGGATCGATGTGATATTATCAAATTCATTTGATATCCAATTTCTAAAAATTATGAGCATGTAATTTGTAGTTCCTCGGATTAAATAATTATATTAAAATTTTTAAATTTAATTAAATTCCATTAATATTCCACTATCATTAAAAGCCCAATATTCCCCACTATTAGTTTTTGAATATATTGTCACTTAGATATTTTAGTGGTGATTATCCATATCCCCTCCCTCATAACCCAGACATTGGCCTAAACATTTATTTGAAAATGTTTGGTTGACGTAACATTCCAATGACATTAACTTGTAATTCCTTGATCCCTTGAGTGGAATCCCTGATCCTGAAATCCAATTCTAATATTTCCTCAACCTTTTACACTTCATTACACTATTTCATGCATGGATAGTCAAACCATTATGTAAAAAATTTTATGGGAACCCAAAACATTAAGCTAAAATTTCAATGATAATTGAAAGCACACAAACAAGTGTTGGTCAAAAAAATTTACAATATGAAGTCAATTATAAATTATGTAGTGAATGAATAATCTATCATACTATTTTATTTTAAGGGATTTTTGTCCTTATGAGTGAAGACCATTTTTCCCTTTTACATTATTTTTTAATTTTATATGGATTTTACTTAAGTGATTAACCATGTATCATAAAACATTTAAACATAATCTGATTATACATTTTTCCTTCTTGCATGATTTTTAATTAATTTATTTCATGTTTTGTACCATCAACTTATATAAATAATTAACCATGAAACTAAAAGAAATAAAATACAAGAGGAAATATCATGAGATTATCTATCGGTTATTTTATTTATTGTATGGTAATTGGACCATCAATCCTAGGGGAAAACACACCTTGAATCTTAACATAGTTTATATTACAACATTCAACCTTTATACCAATGTATTTCCTTGATTGGTTTCAACTCAATTACTTAACTCATACCACCTCCTCTTAAATATCATCTACATATGTACACTTTTACTCACACATAGGTGAGAGGATCCAATATACTGCATAAAGGGGTTAACATAAGAGAAACAATGAAAAAATAGGCCCTTATATTATAATGAGGATTAGATTCCACACATTGCATCAAAAATAATTTATCCATACTAAATTAAAATAAATTGATCACATAAACAGAGTGGTATAATCTCATGATCATCCACACATTGATAAAAAAGAATATATTTTCAATATTGTTATATATTACTTTGATCATTTATTTATTTAAGATAATACTCCATAAATTATTCTAATTAATTCAATTTATCTTCATTCCATCCAACCATCCTTAACTTACCATAATCAATAATTTTATTGGAAATTAATTTAATTTAAAATTAATGTAGTACCCAATTTTAATTGGAGGAAACCTCATGTGTTCATAGAAAATTTAACATAGAATTAAATTTAATGTATAATTGTTAATCCTATTACATGGAATGTACCATCGAATGATTGAAACAAAAAACAAATAATCAATAAGTTTAATTAAAAATGTAATCATTCATTCCCCAAAAATTTGAGAACACTACTATCCAAAGACTAAACGGTGTTTACAAAAGTACATAGAATGTACTTTTAAACTTCCCATGTCCAATACATACACCATGGTTCTAGAAACATTTCTTACCATGGAACACCATGTGGTAGAAGGTGTGTAGTCTGAAATACACAACATGTGATCTCATTTTTTAAGGAATTTCCATCCCCGTTGCATGTATTCAATACACATAATTCTTGTGACATCCCATTTTCTAATCATTATGATAAATGGTAATAAACATTGTTTACAATTGTTACATGGTTTTTAGTTCTTCATAAATTGTGTATCCAATCCTAATATACATTCTTATCTGGTTTATTGAGATTGTAGATCCAATATTTTCCGATATAACCAGATAGAAATTGATAAAATTTAGAAAATTAAATAAATTTCATGTATATCATACATACACAATGTGTACTATTGTTATTTCCAAGCTAGACCTTTAGCATATTCAGATGGAGTTCCTCAGATGATTCTTCATTTTTAAACATTAAATGATTACTAGTTATGTTAGCGAGAATGAAGATATGGAAGATCTGAAGATGTTGGATATTAAAAAAATAGTTATAAGTAAGAAAATTCAAATTCATATAGTCAATGAATGAATAATAAATAATTATAAATTAAACATGTGACCGCTCTGACACCACTTTTAGGTTTCGAGTGCAGCGAAAGCTTCCTTTGAAGGTATATCCAACACAGATTTTAGTCTTAAATCATGTGTAATCATTTCATTATATTACCAAAACATCATGTTCAAGGAAAAATATATATTACTTGACAAGCCTAAAATTCTAGAAAAATAATTGAAGAATCCTTACATGTAATTTATAATTAATTCATAAGAAGATATGGAATTACATTAACACATAATCTTCTCTCCATTGATGATCGATGAAATAGATTTCATTGCACTATTATTGATTTGTAGGATCAATGTGAAGAATACATATAGTAGTTATCCCCATATGCACCACAGTCTCATAATGATGTTGTAGAGAAATCGGGTGCTAGCATGGCCCATCCTAATTGCTTGCATTGTTCGTGGTTGATCACAGCAGAATTATTCTCGAGAGAGGAAGAAATATTGATTCTATCTCTCATTGTATTGAGAGGATGGGAGGATATCACTCTATATCTATTGATCTTAATCTATGTCTTCATATAGTCTAACTCTATCTTTTGTGCACAATCATTGTTATTTAGAAGATAGATATCATTCGATATTTATTTTGGCATGTTTGGGGATGATAAATCACACACAAACCCCTATCTCTTATTATTATTAGTTTCCCCCATTTAAATTAATAATAATATTTTTATTTATCACATTAAATTAGAGAAGTATTAAGAACATAAATAAATATCATTTATTTCTAATTGGACCCTTAAGTTAAGTCCGCTCCCTCATCAACATTTACTGATTCTTGAACCATGCTCTTTGGACGAATCCACATAGAAATAAGATAATTTTGGCACAACATCCAACCTCCCACAAAGATTTATCATTTAACATAGTATCTTTATCATGATATCTCTAATCAAGAATGTTTCATACTGGTTCTATCAACATATATGCTCAATATATCTTACATTGAATTTTTTGAATTGAATTCACTCACCCAAACATTATCGCCTTGGATTTATGCAGGTGATTTCATTCAATCAACGGGAATGTGATATTAACTATCCTCAAGAGACAAAATAGGTAAATTGTTTCTTACATTATCCATTAATGATAAATCATTCTTAATGAACACAAAATATACTATTTCAGTGTAAATATATTCCATTTTATTTTTCATCAATAAGTCAAAGTAAATGAGTCATAATATCTAGTAATAACATTCATAATGTCTAAGGATCAATACACACATTCACAGATAGAAACATCCAATGAGACATTAAAATGTTAATGTCCAATTAATGGAAAAATTATCATAACTTCCTATTATGTAGATTACCTAGTAAGAACACCACAATAAGGAATACTAATGCCTTATGATCCTTCTACCCCCAATAGCTAGTATTTTCTCTATCCCTTCAGAAAATATCATTCTTCTAAAGAGAATGGTTCAAGAATTATGTATTGGAACCTCTAGGTTCTCATAATAGAGGGTAACTACTATAACCTTTTAGTGGGAAATATATTCTAAGGAAATTATCACCTAAAATTTTATGCCAAATAATAATAATGATTTGATAAGAAAATTCCATTAATATGAAAAACATGTAATCAAGAACTAAACATGTTGGTTCTAGGGAACTAACTCAAATAGTTGTGACATTAACTTCTTTATCTATGGGATCCTTGGTATTTTCCTTGATTATAACATTATATTTTGGTAGATAATCCTAATTACACTAAAATATGGTCTTTTAGGGTCACACACTTAGTGTATCCACAATCTATGTTAAATTCCTGTATTCAATTTAACATGAAAGAATAAGAAATATTTATTCAGGTATGGTTGATCACCATTATTTATTTAAAAGTTATTTAAATGTATAAGTGACATAAATAATAATATTATTTTTTATTTACAAGTTTATAAAATATAATAATTATTATATTTATTTTATTATAATGTAATGGAATTTATTGATTAAATAGTCATTATTCAAGGAGCGATAAATGGTGATGCTAAAAATCAAGTTGGGTCTATTGGTATGATTAGAAATAATATATATGATATTTATTTATATATTTTTAAATGTGTTTCACATGTTAATAAATTAATTATATTTATAATATTTTTATTTTTATTTTTATGTTTATTTTACATGGGTACAATTAAGAATTATAAATATGGTAAGGGTTTAATGTGTAATTTTCCAACCCTAAATCTACCATAATAAATATCTTATTATATCACATTCCAAAAAAAAAATTGTGGAACAGATAGAGTGAGGCTCTTAAAATACCAATAGATAGTTCAAGAGATCTATTGTTCCCTCCTACCCTCCTCTCTCAATCTAAAAAAAGTTCATCAAGAGTTATTTCTCTCTCTATAAGAATTTTTATGTGATAAACTATGAACAATGGAACCAATCACTATCAGTCATGCTATAAGCTGGTGATTCAATAAAATCATTACGGGATTTTGGTACATGTGTGGATTGCCACTATATGGATTCTTCACTTGGATCATACATTTCAATGATGTTGGGATAATATCTATTCGGCAAGATCATCAATAAAAGCGAAATTACAAGTTGAGGTAATTATATATATTCTTATAAATTAATTAATAATTATATGTTAAGATCCTATACTTCTATTTAAAGTGTTTTAATCTAGTCAATTAATCTATATATTTTATTGAACATGAATATTTTATCATGTTTTTAAGTGATTATACAAATATTAAGACTAAAATCAATGTTAGTCATACCATCAAATGACACTTCTTCCATGCCCAGAACCTACACTAGAAAAGGTATAATGTCAACATTTCAAAACCTTGAGATTGAATAGTGTATGTCATGTCTCTTTTCCTCCACCCCTAGTAGCTTGGATATCTTAAAAATAATGAAAAAATGGTGACAAATATTATCTATGAACAGTCTCTATGATCATCTGTCATAATTATCAATGATAATCTTCCCATGGGTTGTATTTTCTTAACAACATGTAAAATAGTCTCTAGAATACTAAATAGATAAATATTTAAATCATAAATAAATAATTCTAAAAAATCAAAATTAACCACTTAGTGTATCCCCATAATCATTCATATTAAGTGCCATCAAAATTACAACCATTTTAAGTTTTCATATTGGATCATTGAATATCTATTGTGCATAAATGATAATATAATTACCAAATTATATATCTTTATGATACTTTCTCATTAATTCATCCTAGTAATTCCACTTAACAATAAATTTTCCATGAAAAATATCTGTACAGTGCATCTTGATAAAAAAAATTCACTATATCGTATCCTCACAATAATAGTCAATGGTATGTTTCTGTAACATTTTTTATCGATTTTTAGCATAATTATTTGGAATCATGACCCATAAATCATTCAATATTTCCTCAAAACATTGAAATAACATCAAAAAAAATCATTAGAATTGATGAGTAATTTAAAAATTGATAAACCTGATAGAATGAATCCAATACCATCACAGAATATCGAAATAAAAAAACAAGTATGAAAAAGGGTATCAAATTGTAGTTTCTTTTGGATTGTAATTCATATATTATTTTATAATCCTTGAAATGATGCTTGAATCGCCATAAAATTCAGTTTATACTTTAGATAATTTTAATTTGGTGGCTGCATGTAAACATTTGATGAACCTTTCAATCTCCTTAAAATGTAACCTCGATTATGGATCAAAACGTTCGATATACAGTTGTTGTAAAGGTTACTCCATGCGTTTTATCTTCTAAATTCCAAATATCATAAATTCATGAACAACAAGTTGAATTTCTATATTTTTAATTAATACATAGTATTCATTGACTTCTAATAAATAGTTTACCTAAATATATAGTTTATTCATCCGAATATGTATTTATGCTTTTTTCTCCACACATAATATATCTTCCATAAATTATTACGTTATAAATTCTTCAGTATCCTACTAAATATGTAACATATTTCACTTACAAAAATATCAAATACACAACATATTTATAGTATAAAAATACAATACATTGTATTTTTTCATCTATATAATGCATAAGGTTTTATACTTAGGTATATTTCTGAAATATCCATACGTAATATCATTCATCACATACGTAAGGTATTTTCTATTTACTAATGATATGAAATATCATGGTCTTAGCTAAAAATCATAATATAAGAATTTTCATCTATGAATTTTGATTTCTTATATAACATTAAGATACACACTATATTCTTCTCAAATTTAATGATTTCTACACTATATAAGAATTTTATGACATTGATAAAATTATTCAACATAGAATAAACATCATTATTTTCTTTTATAAGCAGCGCAAGATTCAACCAAAAATTTCTTAATTCTATCCAACATGAAAAATGAGAATAATTAAATATAATAAATACAAAAATAATTAATAAATTAAAAAAGTGAGTGAGATTAATAATGTTCAAAACATAAATAGACTATCAAAAATATACTCAATGATCTTACCCTTTTTGATAATTAAAAAACTTGAAAACTCTCTCACCTTTTTATAGGGATAAAAAAATAAAATAGTAAAAAAATATCAACTAGTAAAAATATTTTTCCCCCTATATTTAACAATAGATATATTAAACAAGACATGCTTAAACTATATTTAATATGAAGACAAAACGTTCATCCTAAATAACAAAGTTAATAATTATAACTAAATAACCCCCCCCCCCCCAATAATAAAAACAAATGCAACAAGGGAATTGGATATAAACAATAAGAATATCTCCTAATGTTTGAACAATAAAATAGTAAATAATACTTCAATAATATACAATCATTCTAAAAAAGATATGAACATGAAAATTTTCATTTTCAAATAGATTTAAATGAATAGACGAAAACACAACCTTATACAATAGAAATATCGATAAATAACCCCCCAAACTCAAGAATATTAAAGATACCCAAAAATTAATAAATAAATAAAATCATTAAAATATAAACTTTAATATAATATTATCTATCTTGAATTGGAACACAATAAATATCCATCTTCTGAATAAATATTTTATAGACCAAAATTATATCTTTATTGAATAATCATATTTGTATATAAAAATCATTGAAACTATTGTTTTATAGATACTAATAGAACAACAAGGAGGCACAAAAAAAAATTGTTGACAATAATTGAATTATATACTGATATTAAAAAATTAAAAATAACTAATAGTTAAATTATTTTATTAAACCATATAATAAAATGTAAAAATCATGCTCATTATCCATAATAATAACTTTTAAAATAAAATCATTTCATTATATGTAATGATAAATTTATAAAGGGTATTCATGGAGACAATAATATAAATAATTTAACCATACATATACACTATTTTAGGTAAAATATGATTTGAATAAGAACCATTAGAAACTCACACTAGTGAAGGGTTATAAAATTTATCCTTGTAAGTAGCTTTTCACAAAAATTCATTCTTGTGACCATGCTATTGGAAAAATCATAAAGAACGATTATTTTCACAATGACCAAAAGGACCAAATACAAAACAATTAAATAAAAAATAACTTCCATTTTACTTTTCATGAATTAGGTATTGTACATATATGGTAGCATCCAATTATGTGGAATTTGGATGCTCATCCTAAAATTCAAAAACATCAAGTATCATGTGGAATCTGAATGCTCATTCAGGCATTCTCAAACATCAAGCAACCCTTTGATCATATCCCTTACTCTAATTAACCATTTAATTACAAAAACACATAGTTCCTTTAACTTACATTAGGCCAAAGTAAAAATTCAAGATATTATAGTCATTTCAATTTCATGACAAATTTATATAATATAAAACCAAGAAGTAGTCTCAAGAACACCACTCATGAAATATGATTTATAATGGGATCAGAAATTTTTTGTCTAATTAAATTTTTATTTCCCAATCTTTTGTGACATTTATAATCATTCTTTGAGGCCATCCTAGGAAACTCTTTCATGTATTAGGTTTATTTACTTACCCACATGGCCTAATGGCCACCATTCTCATTAGTCATTTAAAACAAGGTGTAATCCACCCTAGGAAATTCTATAAAAACATTCAATAGAAACATACCCAAATGTTCATAATTATTTAATTAAATATCTTCCTAGTTCATTATAAAAATTCATCCAATACACTTTAACTTATTTCTAACAATTATTAAATAAAAACATGAAAACAATTTATTAAACTTAGAGACTGATGGTTCTCATGCCATGGTTTTCATCCATCAGTAACACACCACCTCGAAATCATTATTTATTTTTCCAACTAGTACCCCAAGAGATTCTACCCTATAGTAAATTCTATTTTGGATAAAATACCATAAACGGTCTATATGTAGGTCATGGGGGATCCTAATTTAATAATTAGGGTATAATATATTTAAATATAATTTAGATCAATATCTTGGTTCTTTGGCGCAACCACACACATCACATATATTATAAAGAGGAAATACATTGTGGGATAAGGTAGTGAACTCCTACTTCATTCTTATAGAGTCCCAATTTTCTATTATTGGCCTTTAGTTTGGCCTAAAATGAATGAATCTAAGAAATTGGAATAAAACATCGAAATAGGGAACATTAGCTAAAATGAGAATGATACTTGTTGATACTGGATTAAATATATAATTTGATGAATATGGGTTGTAGTCTTACCATTATCTCTCTAATAGTTCAGATGGAATAAGAAATAGACCCAAAATATAGGAAATATGTCAATGTTGATGATGAAGAGGAAGGCCCCATTGGGGTGCTGCTACTGGTCGTGTGAGGGGCCAAACTCAAGTGAGGGTTTAAGGGGAGAACCAATGTAACATTTTGAGGATAAACCTATAAAAAAATCTTCCCAAGAGTCCACTAGATAGAATGTTATCCTAGTTCCCATACATGGCTACTTACCTTGGTCAATTACTAGTCGGTGATGTTGTTGTAACATGCTACAGCCCCGACTCTTCCAATACTTCTCCTGGAAATCTGTAATAATGTACATAATTACCTAAACACCATTATTAAGTCATTTTACATGAGGATCAAAAAAAATTTACTAGTACATACTTAAGTATAGTGTGGGATATTACAATCTCCTCAAATTATAACAACTCATCCTTGAGATGAATTCTCGAACATCATTGAACCACATCTCCTAAATCTAGAACACGCATCACACTAGTTACGTAAACGATAACCCTAAAAACAAATAAATTCAATCATTAGGCATTACTTCCAACTATATTTCTAACTTTGGGGGCCTTATAAACCTTTATCTCTATTAACCATCCATCCAAATAAATTTAACATCATTCTGAAACCATGGTTCCCCTGCACCCATTCATTAAATCCGCAAACAATACTCCACTAACCACCCAGTTCCAATGGGATTTAACTCACATTTAATTACATTTCTCACCATCACAAATTTCATGTATTATAACCTACTATGGGTATTTTCTAGTCCCTTCAGTTGTTCACAAACAATCCAACACTCATATTTCCATAACTAAGTAATTTCATTCATTAAAAGATGATCCACGGTCATCATCACTAGTTTTACTATTAAATGAAACTTTATATATTTTTGAAATTATATGTAAACATATCATCACCTCATACCCCAAACATATATAAAGAAATGATCAAAGGATGTTATAATTCCACATTCCCAATTTTGACTGAATCTGATGAGTCCCACACCCATGAACATGCTCCTAAAGAACTAACATTTCCTTGAAAAGGTCAATTTAACCCTAAAACCACCACCATAACTACCAATAATAAATATTAGATGTTATTTCCTACCTTACATATATTTTCATGCATAAAAATGAAAATTGAAACTCTTCTAGCCACCATGTATCAATAAATAATATCTTCAATTTCTAGTATACTTATTAATTCACCTGATCACATTGACTTAATATCAAAGCCATCCTATTATCATCCAAGAAATAACATAAACATTCTTCAATGACACTTATTCTGATTCCATGTTTGGGTCACCAACTGATTGAAGCCCATCCACCACGCTTCACCTTGAACATTGATGCACATATGACCCAAATTACTCTTGGATTACTAAAATTTAACCCATGACTAAATCTAGCATTTAAAATCTATCAAACACCACAACAGAGTTTACACTAGTTTCTCACTAAGGAATTCATATAAATTCAGATTCACCAGATGAATGGAACCTCAATGATAATGATCATCCGTGGTTCGTATTTCTCCCAACAATATTCCTTTCAACATGAATGTAGTAACAATATGACCCATAAGAAAATCCACACTATAGGAGCATACTCATCATCATATTATAGGACTAAAGGTTTGATATCCATTGTATGAGTCTCAAATGTCACTAAACACAACTGTCAGATGTGGTTGTCCTACTCAAACAAAAGCTCTATCATGAAATATCAAATTCCACCCATTCTTGACTCATGGATATTTCACCTATGTCATTCACCTAAACATAATTCCTAATGCATTTATTACCCATTAATGATCAATGATTAACTTCCCACTATTTTTCTTAACTTACACTACTCCTTGAGCATACCCTTAATAGGTTCCATTGAAACACCTGAATGCAACTCATCTTGGTCCATGTTCAAAACATTAATCTACCCCTTACGCCCCCATCATGTTATAAATTGGTCCAGTTTCACTACCATGAATTGATCCATCCATGATGTTTTTAATGTAAGATAAGTCATCTAGGATATCATCAGAAATCTATAGGCCACCATGTCGCATGAATCCACTTATTCTTATTCTCACATCACCCAAGAGTAACCACAATGAAAATATTACTATTGAACTATAAATCTCTGCTAAGCAGTCCAGAGCCAAATCAAATCATGACACAACCACCATTGCATTTCTCGAGCCTCGAGAATAGCTAAAAAGTTCTCATCAAAACTATATATGACATGTTTTACCATCACAAACCAGATGATCCCCTTGTGAATCCACCACATTACCATAAAAACCTAGGTATCACATGTTTCTTTTTGACCAATTCAAATAACTAACTCAAAATTAATTAAATTTTGCATCACCAAAACTAGTCTCATGGACCATTTTATATAACTCACCAAGTCTTCCCTCATGTCAATTCCATCCAAATACTTTAGAACCCTAGACACTATTAAAATTTAAATTTTACTTGTTCTAGGGGTTATCACATGATTTCATATCAACATGCATCACTCATAAACTAAAATAATTAAACAACCATCTCACCGTGCCCATAATGGTGTATAAATAATCGATAGGTTTGAGTACTTGATCGGTCCTTCCCTCAAAATCTGACTATGATATAAAAATATCAACACTTAGGGTAATTTTCATTTTGAGAGTATAGGTCATTTACAAAATGTTTACACCATACCCCACCATGGGTATTCTATTTATAAACCACCTCACTCTCGATATAGCTCATAACCACCAAGCTTATCCTGACCATATTAACATTCTCAAGTTATATCACATGCCTAACTACACATCCCTGAGGACCTCCCATGTTTCTTCCTCAAAACATTTTGTTCCAACATGTCTCACTGGTTCTAGGTCTATCATCCATGATTCTCATCAATCATCCCTCTGGAAACCACGCCAAGGATTAATTAGGGCTAGACATCTGAATGACCCTACCCATTCCAATGCTATCCCCAATACTAATTCACCCAAACATAAGTGATTCTATTAATAAAACAAGAGGCATGTAACAATCCCAAACCATATACTCGAAAAAACGTATTTTGAACCAATCATATATGCTGAAGCATCCACCTATTCCATATATATGTAATGTCACTAAAAAACTGCCTAAACCCTCTCATGGGTCACCCTAAAAGTTCAAAAGGCACCAACTCCTTAATCTGGTGTCACACCAAATAAGGACAGTAGAATCTAATGCATAGACCACACTTTCTATCTCTCATAGGCCATGACTCATAGTATGTCACTTTCCCTCATTCCAAGGTCACATGATATCTAAATTACCAATAACCTTCTACAATGTCTCTTAAACATGACTAAATCTTACTAACCCTACACATTATTGGGTTAGGAATGAACCGTAATACTACTAACAACCCCAACATTACATGTGTATCATGTTCATATGGGATAACACATAACATGGATTCTCTCACATCCCCTACCACCCACACCTAAGGTAAAACACCGACCACCAACTTGGACAATAGTATACATATAGGATTAATAATTTTACACTTTTCTGTTTTTTCTTTGACCATAATTTGCATAAAAAGGGAATCAGTAACAGGAAATGTCAACTACATGTTATAGAAAAAAAATCATTAAATGTTTCAATAAAATTTTTATTTAGATGGATTAACCTATTTATAAATGTATAGAATCATGTACTTTTTTTACTATTTACATTAATTATAAATTCTTACAGTTTAGGATTAGTTAAATGAAATTTCAATTACAAGTTATAGTGTAAACCTTTATATAAGTTATAATTGAAATTTTATTTAGATGGAACCTCATAAAAAGTTATCAATGTTATCACATAACAAGACTTGTATCCATTTATAATTATAGTTATGTAAGATACCACTGTAGACTTATATAAGATATCCCATATAAATGGTTGCAGATAAATTAAATGACCAAACCATGTCAGAGTCTAGGTTAACAATCACAAGCATTAAAATAATTTAAATGTGAACCCTACATGCCTATTATTATCCATGAACACACTCTATATCCATAACATCCAAGGGATAAATTCCTATTAATAAATAACCTCACAATCATGAAAATCACTCAAGGTGAAATCAAATCAATTGTAACAAACAAATTTTGAGAATAAAACATCTTATCCCTAGAGACTTGTGTTTCCACACTTGTGGTTTGTCCATTCCCGTTAATATCTCTTTTACCAACTCTCGTCATATTCCTATTTTAATGTCATCCAGCCTAATATAATAATAAAAAAGATCTGACGATACCCCTTTTTACATCCCTTCCTGGATCACTCTAAATAGTAATTGGACCGGTGTGCCACATGATCATAAGTGCACCTCCCAATACACTAAAGGATGCTGAATATAAGGTAGGGTCTACATGAATACTATGGGAAATAATACCCTCTAATTAGAGTGAAATAGTATTGGAAAATGGAAATATATTCTGATATGGATTAAATAAACATCACAAGTAAGGTGGAATGTGACACAAAATAAATCAATAATAAAAATTCTATAACAAATGGAATATGTCATACATGTCACCCAAATCACCCATGGGATGGTTAGATACAAGAATAATAAATTAAAAAATTAAACCTAACTAAAGGTTCATCCCCAACCAAACTCGATTTCAACCCAGTCCCATCGTCTGTGTTCCCTCCTATAATTCAATAAAAACGATCAGAAATTAATGACCATAACCTAAACCTATACCTACAAACAAATAATAGTGTCATATTAGTTACCCATGTTATATAGAGAACCAAGAAGGGTCTGAGTATGACTCAGTCAGCCACAACCAATAGTGTCTAGATGCATATCTAGTTTGATTCAATATAGTGCATGTTGATGTTTCTAATATAGAAGTGTAACATAGACAAATAAATAAAAAAGATAAAATAAAATAAAACATCCTTGATCTTTGTGCTCCAACAAAACACCTGAGTTGAATATACTTGATTCACCTGGCAATAGATGTCTCTAATCACATTAAAATATCATTCCAACCATAGTAACTATACAAAATCCAAGAGATCATCTTGGAATTTTCAACTATGAATCATAATCTATCACATGAAATCCAAGATCTCAACCCAGTATTCCTAAATTTCATGTATTAAACAGAATCTAGAAGATCATCCTGGTTTCCCCACGACTAAAAAAACTTCCTGGAATCCAGGTTCTCATCTTGGAATTCAAAACAAATATAGGTGTGCATCTTGGAATTCACAAACATCAAGTATCATGTTGAATTAAAATGATAATCCTCGCACCACTAAGAATAATTTATCACATGGAATCTAGATGCTCATCCCAATATTCCCAAACATCAAGTATAACATGTAATGCATATGCTCATCTGGACATTTATAAACATATTGAATCACATTGAATATCTCTCTTCAATAACCCATTTAATTTAAAAATAACATATTTACTTTTTTAATATCATTATGAAAAAGGCCAAATTAGGGATATTATACTGATTTCCATTCCATGAACAATTAATTTAATCAAAAACCATGGAGTCTCAATCATTCCAATCATGTAATCTTATTTATCATGTGGTCACATAACTTTTGTCTAATTAAATTTTAATTTCTCACGATTTCATGAAATTTGTAATCTGACAAAGTGGTCATCATATAATTATCCTTTATGTGTTATGTTTATTTACTAATCCACATATCCCAAGGGTTACCCTTCTCATTAGTCATTTAAAAAACTGGGCCAATCTACCATTGAAATTACTATGAAAACATTCAACCTAAACATACCCAATATTTCACATATTTTAATTAAACATCTTACTAATTCATTATCCAAATTCTTTTAAGAAACATTAACTTGTTATTAACAATTCTATAAAAAAAAGTGTAAAAAGACTTATTAAAATTATCAACATAATTTTTACATGAAAAGGATTTCAAACAACTCTACCAAAACACTTAGACATCCTCTTTTTAATTTTTCAACTAGTACTGAATGTGATCCTACCTCAAAGGTGGAAAAATTATTGATAAAATAGCATCCATCATCCATATGGGGGTCGATGAGGAGAATAATTTTATAATTAGAGTCACAAAATATTTAATTATAAATTAGGTCAAGGGACTAGTTCATTGGCATGACCAAACACATTATATATACTCTAAATAGGTGACACATTGTTGGATAACTTAAATACCACCATCCTCATTCCTATGGAGTCCCACATGTCTGATATCAGACTTTGGTTTGCCTCAAAATGGAAAGAAATGTAGAAATAAGAACTATTCCATGGAAATAGGGTGTATTAACTAAAATGAGTGACAAACCATATGAAAATAGATTAAATGACAAAATAAAGGAAGATGATTTATTTCATTACCTCTAGCTGACTAAAATGTAATAAGCATAAATGAACCTCAAATTAAAGAAAACCACCATGGTTGATGAAGATCTGGAAGATCCCTTTGGAGCACTATTATAGGTTATGGGATTATCTTAACCAAACTGAGTGTTCAAGGTGGAGGACCCATGTAAAATTATGGGGTTACCCCCCATTAAAAATATTCCTTGGTATCCATTGGCTTTCAAGTGAGTCCATGCCCCATGTGGGGCTATTTCCCTTGGCCACCAGCTAGTTGGTGGCCTTATACCTGCTAGCCAGTTTTACTATAATAACTTGTTGCATCCCTGGATCTTACTAATATCCTCCTCAAAAGCCTCTAAGTCTCTTATTATACCATAAACACTTACATTAAGGAAGGTTACAAGAGTATCAACAAACTTTTCATCGTTGATACTTTTGGAATTAGTTGTATATTACATTTTAGACTATTGGTATTCTCATAATGTGTATCATCATAAAAATTAATAGACCACCCCACAAATTATGTGAAATAATAAGTAGTTTGATTTGAACTCATGAATCATATTAAATTTGATCAATATTATTATATCATAATTCATATGGGGCCATAATAGTTTACATATTTTTGTTCTATACTCAAAATATCTAGAGGTACGAAACTGGAAAAAATTTCAACAGTAGAAGGACAAGTAGAAAATGTATTTATATTTTGTCATGTAATTTGAAATGTATAATTTTTTGCCTTTTTCATAGATATCCAATGAAACAACAAGTATACATTTTCATATATTTTTGGGAGTTATAATATCATTAGAAGATAAATTTTCTTTCTAACTTAACATATTAGAAGTTTCTCATACGATGTTTAATAGTTTATGATTCCAACCACATTTTAAGGTACATTTTAAGTATGTGGTAATTTTTTAAAATTTCAAATTTTATTTATATTTATAGATAATAAATTTATTTTAAATTTTATTAATTGATATGATTGTATTTTGGAATTTTATGGGTCACATGTTCATATCAATGATTCAAATAATGATGCACCAATATATTGTAAGATTTGGTGTCATGTGTCACAAATTAACCTAAGATGGGGCTCAAGCCTCTAGTACCCCAAGTCTGCCTCCATAGGCCAGGGGTGGCGACCAGGACTGAAGCATTATCTATCATGGGGAGGCAGTTTATTAAGTACTTGAACACACACACACAACGTTCTTGATGTAGAAGTGCACAAGGAAAGAGTAAAAGATGAAACATGGATAGAAAGTAAACCAATAATGTGTATCCTTTAGGGTGTATAAGAATAATATAGTAGAAAGTTAAAAGTAATGGAGAAAAATACATGCCCAACAAAAAATAGGTCCCAATTTGAATAAACTGGATATGTAAACTGTTGAGATATCCCATATCCTGAATTCAAAGATACAATCACTATACATAGTCCAAAGTACCAGGTATCCGTAATATTCACTAGGGTCATCGTTGACCAATCCTTCATTTGCATAAGACACAAAAAGTATTAGAAAATCCCATGAAGGGTGAGTATATACAATCCTATTAGGACACCCTAAATGTTGAATGGGGATCTGTAATAGGTGAAACATGAATAGAATGACGGTAGAAAATATGATGTAAGATACAATGAAAGGAATAGCTCAACCAAAACCATGATTTAATGTAACCTCATCCAGACATGAGGGGATCAACACTTTGATTAGATAAACTACACATTGATTCTTCTCCACCTATATTAGAATATTAGACTCATTGAACCTCAAGAAGCTAAACACGGAAAGCACATGGAATACCTCATGCATCTTTTCCTCTCATGGAAAAAGAGTAACCATGTACAAGGTGTGGATAAAAAATAATATATATATGTATATGTATATATATATATAATTAGTCAAAAGAATCCCAAATGAGATAGTAAGGGGATATCCATCTCACAGCTTAGACCAAGAAGAAGAGTAAACTCATCCATGCCCTTGTGGCTCAACATGGTGAGTAGATAAACAACACATCAAGTCTTTTCCCCTATAGAAGAAGATTAGACTCATCCAACTATGAGAAGATAAACATGGAAGGCATGTGGCATACCATACAAAACATTTCCTCTCATGAAAAGAGAGGATCCAATAGTTCCAAAGGTCCACCAATTATGCCTAGTATCTCACGCATCTTCCCAAAAGTAAATGTCCAAGTCAAGACACACCTCATCACTATGTCACACAGTCGAGTGGGAACAAACTCAAAGTTGAGGACCAAAACCCTAGTACATCTGGTGGATTCTACTCTGAAAATCACTATGGAACTCCACTTCCTAGATCTAATAGAGGGTACTACTCAGAAATTTCATCGGTGAAATCCACTGCCCATTTATACTGGAGGGCACCAGTAAATAATTGTTGAGGAACTCCATGACCTAAATCTGTCAGAGGGTACCACTCAGAAATCATAAAGGACTCCACTTCCCATATCTGATGGGGAAATCAATTAAATACACTACCCAGATCGACTGGAGGGTACCACTCGATAATCATTATGAACTCCACTACCTACCTCCACTAGAGGCTACTACTCGAAAATAGTATAAGAATCCACTACCTAGCTCTACTAGAGGGTTAGCATGTAAGGTTTTCAAGGAACTCCACTTCTCATCTCCACTGTAATTTACAACTTAGAAAGTGTTGAGGACTTTACTTCCAAGGTCAGTTGTAGGGTCAACTCAGAAATTCATCGAGGAACCCCAATACCCAACTCCATTTTAGGGTACCTCTAATAAAGCATTGAGGAATCCACTTAAAATCTCTATAGGAGGTTCATATAAGAAAATTCATTGAGTAGATTCACTACCAAAATCCACTCTATGGAAAAACCTAGAGATCAACAAGGACTCCACTTCCCAATATTACTAATGGGTCAACACGGAAATTCATCGAGGAAAACCACTACCCAGCTCCGCTGGAGTATACCACATAGAAATCATTGCATAAAGAGGCACTATGCTCGGAACATTCCACATCCTATCTTGAAGTCCACAATATGATGAACCATCACATTATACATGAAAAAAAACATAGTATAGGCTACTTTCCGTCCAAAATTTGAGTTTGAATGAAGGAGATATGAGAGGGTGAAGTCTCCTAAAAAGAGGTACAAAATATGTTGGGGACCCACACAGGGAGTGGTCCAACACTTCTACCTAGATTTTTCATTCTTATCACATGTATTTTTATCCATTTTGTATTGAATGGTTTGTAAGGGTACTACACAATGTGTCTCGGTGAAAAGCCCGATGAACACGCGGAGATCATCATCTGTCCTTGGGAAAAATGTAATTCCACTAACATGCCTATGAAAGTGGCCCCGTTTGGCCAAATAGATCATACCATTGTGATTATCTGGAAAACATTCTTGGGATTTTCTATTTACATACCAAAAAATATACACCCAATGACAATGTTTCATTTCACTACATCACGCAAGAACAATGCTTCGTGGGCTCAAGCCACGAGTCAAAAAAAGGTATCTAACATCAATCATACAATGAGCATCTCAGTTACCGGGCTAGACTGTCACTGGTGGTTCATCAATAAGATACCGTAAAAAGTTGTTACAACATTTATTTTATTATATGATAATAATAATAATATTTTATTATTATCTTTATTATATTGTCGAAATAAGTGAAGAGGGGTTAATTTACATGGTGGGAGGAAATCTCACACACCTACCTCCTTCCATCCACCCTTTCCTTTCGAAATATCATTATTATTATCAATAATATCAATAATAAATTAACATTAATTCATCCCTTTCAATTCAACATGTAGGTCATTCCCCCACCCTTATTCACACAGTGTGAAACTCCTATCCAAGGAACCTCTTTCATCTATTCTTCTTCTTTTTATTTATTAAATTAAAATAATTTTTTTTAATTATCCCCACATTTTATTCCAAAATAATCATTACTATTTAATATAATAATAATAATAATAAATCATTCTTTAATTTCATTAACTCATCAAAATTAATAATAAGAAGAATAAGAATACTAACACCCACCTCGTTGACCACGTCCAACCACATCATCAAAGATTCGAGCTGGGCTACCATCATGTCTACACTAAACAACCCTTATTGGGAGACTCCGTGCACAGCCACTACCCGAAATTGATCTCGTCACATCACACGTTGTCACCACGTGCCAACTAGGAAAATGGGGATCACCAATCTGATCTTGAACCACCTCTGATCACAATCCTGGACCCACAATGTTGAACTGATCCATTCATAAAACACCATCATTCTCATTTATCGATCTATCACCAAGCTATCTATCCACCTGTCATTTGTACTACTACCATGAATATGTGGGTTCGACCATGCCCTAACCTGCCCTGAAAATGTCGAATCGTGACCCCATGGTTCAATGATGAGTAATGCGAAGAATGATGGGGTAAAAGAATAAATAAAATATGTGATAAACATCATTGTTCAGGCATTCTTGGTCAAATATTTCATATCTAGAAAACTGTGGTGAGAAACATGGCATGGAAAAGAAATAAATTGAATGAATAATTTATTTTGATACACGAGCTCATGTAAATATTCTTTTAAATGATGATCAAGGAATCAAATTTGATCATGCTAAATCATTTAATCGAAAGGGGATAAGGCCATAATTTACAATTACTAACTCAAATATGGATTGATCATTGAGGAAAAATGCATCTTCTAGAAATGAAAGTGATCTGCTTTGTCTACAACCTATCGATTCACCTTGATCCTATCACCAGTCATCATCCGATCTCAATCTACAAATGAAGAAGGGATGGAAGCTCCTCCCAACAATCCCAGGGTTATGTGGATATCCCTGGATATTTTCCATAGTAGATTACGTATAGAGAAAAATGCTTTATGTAATCTAATTCAGAATAAAAAATAATATATTTACTTTATTTAAACACATCCAACATTAGATTTCTTTATCAGACATCTCGTGATGACCAAAATTATGTTACGCTTATGGTAAAATATATATTCTTAAATCAATGGTGGTATAGGATTTCCCATTCTAGTCCCCATTTTTTGGTTATTTTGGTGAGGTTTAATAATGAAATAAATTAGATAAATTAATTTATCTAATGCATCCACCAATGGTTTTCCCATCCAAACTTCTCGCACTAACCAATCTTAGGCCGGTCATAGAATGAGAACCATGCTATATATTCAACTGTTACCTTAGATTTATGATCATAGACTCTATTCAGGATATATTTAACATTTGTAGAAAAAAAATGCACACATAATATAAAATATATTTAATATTTTTATATAATTAATTTTGGGCTCTTTAGGCCTCAAAATCATGCATCGACTCAGTTCCTGGATTCGACAATATTCCTACGAATATTTCAAAGTCATACACAAAACAACCATGGTATCTAAATCATATTACCAATTAATTTTACTTTTATTACATGTATATTAGATTATTTGAATATTAATAACATTTTATTATATATTTTCCTTTGTTCTACATTAATTTATTATAATAATGTTTTAGGGTATATGTTTCATTGCTAATGTCATAAATGTTTGTTTCTATGATGAGAACCATGAAGTGCTATGATGGTATTCATAGATTTTGTTCTACGGTCATATAGTATTCTATCATGGGTCACATAGAACATGAATTTTAGTTGTAAGTACTCATAATAAGATGAGGATTCTTCTTATGAAGATCACACTCGGTAATCTCTAAGATGAGAGATTTTGAAAATATACCCACCATTAGAAATTTTAGGTATCATGGTGTCATCAGATATTCCTATCTATGGGCATGTGTAATGTCTCTTAGACATTAATAATATCATTGATACATGTCATGAATCAAACACTGATATTTACTAATAAAAAATATCTTTCCATATGTCGGTGTTAAGTGGGGAATGTTTGGTGCATCCCGAATAACATGTTATTAATGGATATGTCAAGGAAGAATTTGTCTCTTTTATCTTTATTGAAGCTTATATATTTTCCATTTTATTAAAACATGATCTTCACTTTAAATTCAATGGTCATGGTGAAATAATTTTTTCATTTTAGATAGTCAATATAAGGCATATTGAGCACATAGGTTGATGATGTGAATGTTGAACATGCTTGATGAGATATTGAGACCAAGGGATTTTATTACACAGTGAGTGTTCAAATGGTGTTGTCATCAATAAGGCATTAAGATATTTCCCTTGGGTCCTTGAACCATTTCTCTCTAAGTAATCTTGGGCTTTAGGTGAACCCTCCTAATTCTAAGAAGAACAATCCTATAGAGTTACACACTATTTTTTCTGTTCCTCTCGATTAAATTCTATTTGAATTTAATTAATTGAATAAATATTATTCTTAATACTTAAGAATAATATTTTTCACGTGTTATTAATCAAAAAAAATATTTAAGAATAACATCTTTTAAATTTTATTGGGTGTTAATTTAATTCTAAGTGAGTTCAAATAGATCAATACCATATAGGGTGAGAAATACTAATTTTCAAGATTGATAAATTATATATGTTAGTTTTTAGGTTGGATCATACCATAAATTAATATTATTATTATTATTATTATTATTATTATTATTTTTCATGGTGTTTATTAACGATTGAAATTATATTTAAGATCCAACATGTAATTAAATAATCATTTTTAACTCAAACCATAACTCAATAAAAAGATGGTTATTTCTATTGGGTGAAATATCAAAAATTTAGAATTGATCATTGTGCACAATGAACTTCTCCATCTCGAATTTTCCTCTTCTCTTCCTAAAAAGAATGAGAAAACCAAATTCAATAATGAAGGATCTTGGAGAGTTCAATATGAACAACATAGAAAAATTGTTTGATCATGTAATCTCATAAAAATCAATTGGTCTATACTAAAGATCAATGGACCACGTGTGAAACACCACTAGAGGGGTTTTACACATGAATCCTTATAGTGAAATGAAGGAAATAGGAATGGGTTTTTGGAATATCCACATCATCAATAAGGGGTGATCTTAATCCAAAGTATATCATTTCCTCTAGATCTAACTAAATTAATTATAAATTTATCATGAAATATACTCTCATGGGGTTTCTAGAAACTCCATATTAAAATAAATTTTAATATTAACCCCACCAAAGGTGATTCTGTTTCCCTTATAATATTCATGTGATATCAGAGTTGTCACGTTTTAGATTTATATTTATTAATTTCATTGTTTCTCCTTATTTAAAATCATGGTTGAATCTTTCATTTCATATTATTTGTTATCTAATCCAATTTAAATTAACATGCTTTTACATATTAACCATCTTTATCCAGTGTTTCATCTTCTTAAAGGTTTAAGAACAGATATATAATAATTATAGATTCTATTGGGATGTGCGAAATTTTTGGTCTATTGGATTGGGTTACAGGGCATGTAGCCAAAGTACATTCCATATACCCAATTACATTATATTGAGGCATGTCGTAGGATACAGGACATGACAAATAGTATCTACGCATGGTGCATTTATAGAAAACCACATGTCGATTGGGAAATTTTGGACCACATGCTATCAAATTGCCCAGTGTGTAGCTGGAACACATGTTGTGTATTCTTCATTGGTTAGGATCCAAATTTCTATAATTTGTGTGGTCAGTACACACCGTCAAATAATGTTATACTGACAAACCATAACATTAATGATATAAACGACATGTGTGCAGTATAAAAAACATTTATTTTATCATTTCCCACATCCAAAATACAAAATTACCCATTCTTGGAGTTATTGAGACACACGGTGCATACCTTTCCTATACATGTCATATAGTCGTTAAAGATGAACAGGCTGATTTCTTCGATGGGTTGCATGGTCACATGACATTATGACCACACAACTTGTATCTAGCTTGTACACAACATGTAGTCTAACCAAGATACGTGATTAATCTAAGAATTTTGTCCCAGACACATGGAAAGTGAGATAAATGGTGTGTGATGTCTTGAACATGGAATCCCTCCATTTTATTACTTAACTTTTCATTACATTGTACAAACAAAGGATCTTTTAAATTTTGGTTTCTTAAAAAAAGGTAAATAATACATGAAAACATAAAACATTATTCTTAAAACTTGAAAGGATTATTAATTGGTTCATCCTAATTAATTTTATAGTACCTCATAACTTGAGGAAATACTTTAATGTAATGGGTGATCATAAGGCCAAATAAGTGAACAAGAAAGGGAAACAGTTTAAATGTGATCTTGAGGAATATCAATAAGAACATGAGGAATATCATTGTGGAATGAGAAATAAAACATGAGGCATAACATAATAAAAATAATATGAATCATAACTTGGAAATGTGAATACAGAATTTAATTTAGACATTCATAAGCATGTCATCGAGGTTAATCAGTAAGGTGTCGTAAAAATTACCATGTTTATTCACTAAAGTATCATATAATATGTCATGTATAGAGATTAAATTCTTTACCCAATGAATTGGAATGATATCAGGGAATTACATTAATATTTATTATTTGATGTGATCTACATATATCACAATCAAAAATTTCATAAATAACCCATGGAGAATTAAAAAATTGGTTTTATATCAAAATCATGGTGTTTCAAAAGTGTTTTAATAAAATGATCATTAAGTAATTTTCATACCATGGAAAGGGAACAAGGGTTTCATGTATGGTAATAATATAATCAAATAAATAATTTTTATATATAGTTTAATAACATTGAAAAATAAATATGATTGGGTATTCACAAAAAGAAAAGCAAATATAATTTATCGAGGAGAAGAGGGAAATTTTGAGAAGTAAATTCAGAAAAACAATGGGTATAAAATGTGGTTTTGAAAAGGGGTTAAATGAGTGGGAAAAGGGTATCCCCTTGATGAAACCTAATTTGGTAGTAAGGGTATGTAAAAATGGAAATATTATAGAGTAGCAATAGCATTTAAAAGAACATTATGAGAATGTTTTCTTAAATGGAAAAGAAAAGAAGGATAATTCCTTTACCTTAAAAAGTAACTACTAAAACATGAGAATTGGGTCCTTGGGGGCTTCAGGAAACCTTGTCAGGACTCTATGAGAGGTAAAACTACCAGATATTTATTGACTATGGATTCTTACTGAAATTAAATGGATAAATGGATGGATATTTATAGAAAAAGTGGAGGATTGTGTTATTAATTTCCAAATGTCGTCCTTGGAATTCTAGGTTGTGGAAAATAAAAAACCATGGACATGCCCATTGTATTTCCACATTTTTTGAACACATGGGTCATATTTTATGACATTTTAATCCAAAAGAGTCAATCACCATTTTATATTACGTATTTAGGCATGGAAAAGTAATGTTTCCACAGAAATAACTTTTTTAATGTAAAAGATTCCAGTTTAGTATTTGGAAAATAAATTGTATGTTTGGAAATTGATTAAAATATATTAGAATAATTGATATTAATAAAATAAAATATTTTTAGTCATGTATTGTGGTTATATAATTATAACATCATTATTACAGAATTATGAATTCATTAAACATACCGATATACACAAACTACATTTTTACTATTCACAAAAAATAAAGTATTATCGAAAATTTTCATAAATTCACCATAACCTAATTTTTAACTGATGATTTCAAAAATGATATTTATTTTATCAGAATAATTCTATAAATATGTGAATTCTAACTTTTAAAAAAAATCCTTAACTATCAAAAATAATAGTGGATTAAAATGCATGGTAAATTTATGACACTTGAAAAGAATATTTTATCATTTATATGTGTATAATAGTATTTTTATCATACTAGTTAAATAAAATAAGTATTATTCATAATATTATATTTTATTATAAATATTTATATCGTTTTTGGAATGTAAAATTTTTCTTCGAAAAATCGGTTTATCAAATTCTATCTCAATTTTATTAAGAAAACTATTCTTAAAACGATATTGGTGGAAGAATGTTTTTTTATATAATGTAATTACACTTTAAGTAACTAAACTATCGACATATAAACCCCTATAACACCCACATATGACATAAGGTTATGATTTCTGATGGTGATAAATTCATGTGTTGTCTTGACTAACATTGCCCGAGTGGTAATTTCTACTAACATGAATTTCTCTCATAGGTGATTTTATTCTAGCTTCACCTATTGAGGAACAGATTGGAATTGGTTAGGAGAGAACCCCAATGATGCTACTTACCTCCCAAGCTCTAAAAATGGGATCCATATGACATTAATCTATAGTTTGAGGCCATCGTTTCTTATTTTTACAATAATTATTCTTTATCATTTCTACTTACAAATTATAACATAAAAATTATTACCCTGAGTATAGTTTCTAATTGATCTATTAACCAATGGTCATAATTGACCAATGATAAAATAATGGTTGAATCTATTTAGTCACATTTCCCTTTATATTTACTTCATTATTAATGAGAGATGGTTTTTCTGTGTATAAAATAATATAACACATATTTCATGAATAAATTATCATTCAAAAATATTGGGTCGTTACATTCTTCCCCCCTTAAAAAAATCCATCAAATAAATTTCATCATTGAAATTTAAAGTCGTTCTCTCGGCTGAGAATATGTGTAGGAGTTTATGACTCATTGTCTATTATAGAACCCATGTCACTTATTCATATTTATGGTTCCTATAAAACACTTTGTTGAGGTGGGTAGTAATTTTTCATAGAACCATATATCTACAGTCCAATATCTTTACAGGATTCTCCTCATAAGAGATATCATTTTCCAATTATACCACATCTAGATTTAGTACATGTGAAGGGTCGGGTATGTACCTCCTAAAGAGAGAATGTAAAATACATCATGAACTTGAGCTAGATTTGGTGGAAGTGCACGTTGACTGGTTGCTTCTCTTATGTGATCGATGATTTCATAGGGTCCAATGTACCTGGGGCCAAGCTTCCCTTTCTTCTAAAACAACATGACTCTTTTATAAGGTAATATTCGAAAAAACACTTTTTCACCAACACCAAACTCCATGTCCCTTTAACGGTTGTCCAAATAGATCTTATGCTGACTCTTAGAAGCCTTTATGTTTTTTTGGATGACATGGTCCTTTTATATCATACCTTGCAAAAGGTTAGGCCCAAGTATCTTTTTATCACCAGTTTTCTCCAACATGTATGATTTCTACATTACTTCCCATAGAGACCTTCATAGGGTGTCATTTGAATACTTGAATGGAATTTATTTTTTTATGAGAACTCAACTAAGGGTATATCTTGATCCCATCCACCTATAAATTCCATTGAGCATGTTCTCAACATTTCCTCAATTGTTTGAATGGTCCTTTCATATTGGCTATTAGTTTGAGGGTGATAGGACGTACTGAAATTCAATTTGATACCCAGAACATGTTGATGAATTCTTTGAAAAATTTATGTGAACCTTGGATCATGATCATAAATTATAGAAAGTGGTTCCAAATTCAACCTCACCACATCCATTAGGTAAATCTTTGAATGTTGTTCAAGAGATGAATCATCCTGAATAGTATTGAAATGGTCAGTGTAGGTGAGATGATCGACTATAACCAAAATCGCATTGTTTCATATGGATATTCTCAGGAGACCAGTGACAAAATCTATAGAGATATTATCCCATATTCATGTTGGTATAGGTAGTGGTTTTAATACCCATTTAGGAAGTTTTCTCTTTTAATTTTACTTTTTGACACACCAAGCACCTTACAGTGTAGTCATAAATATCTCTTTTAATATTATCCCATAAATAATGATCACAAAGGTCCCTAAACATTTTTCTGCTTCCAGGATGTATAGATAAAGTAGAGCTATGAGCTTCATCCATCATCTCCTTCTTTATTTCTAGAATAAATGGAACATATGATCTTGAATGAAATTTTACTAAACCTTCTTGTTCAATATTGAACTCAGGAAACTTCTCATTTTTCACATCCTCTATCTTATTATATAACAATGGATCTTCTATTTTAGATGTAATTATCTTATCAAGTAATGATGGTTGAGAAATCAATTGGGGTAGTGTTTATAGTGTCTCTTCCATTAATATTCCCATGTTTAGTTTTACTAGGTCTTTGATCAAAGGAACTCCTTAAATCCTCATCATTTCTAGCACAATAGGTTCTTTCAAACATAATACATCATGGACTTTATTTTCTCTTCCATTGTGATATTGAATTGAATCATTATAGTTTTTTAGATGTTCCAACCATCTCCTATGTTTCATGTTCAATTCCGTTTTCTGGAAAATATACTTCAAACATTGGTGGTCTTTATATATATCACTTTTATCCCCATAAATATAGTGCTTCCATATCATTAGAGAAAAACCCACAATGAGATCTAGTTTATGCATTGTATAATTATTCTCATAATTCTTTTATTATCGAGATGAATAAGTAATCACAAGGTAATTTTATATGAGGATACACCCAAGAAATTTTAGAGATGTATTGCTAAAAATAAAAGAATAATTCTCCAATAGAGGTTAGAGTTAGCATAGGTGCAGTAACCAATATCTTCTTTAGCTCTTGGAAAATTCCTTGACACTCATTTGCCAAAATGAAATTATCCCCTTTTTTATTTTACTTGGTTAGTTGTTTAGAATTTCATGAATATTTTTTCACACACCTCCTATAATATCCAGATAAACTATGGAAACTATGAATCTCAGTTACTATTGTTGGATGAGGCCACTCCTCCAGAACCTCTATCTTAAAAGGGTCAAATGAGCTTTTGTCATTGGTTACAATGTTCCCCAATTAGTCAACTTATTGTAAGCAAAATTTTCATTTGATGAATATTCCCAATAGGCTCTATATCCTTCTAGTTTTCAATATAACACTTATATGGTCCTCATTCTCCATATGAATTTTGGAAATTTATCATAATATCATCAATAAAATCTACCAAAATGTTATCAAGATAGTCCATAAATACTCTATTCACCAAATCTAGTAATATAGCAGGATAATTAGTCAAGATGAAGAGCATAAAAACAAAATCATCATGCTTATATCATGATCTGAATTTCTTATTTGGAATATATTATTTATTTACCCTCAATTAATGATGACCATATTGAAGATCAATCTTGGAGTATAATTGAGCCCTACGAAGCTGGTCAAATAAATCATCAATCTTTTGAAGGGTTACTTGTTTATCATTGTGATCTCGTTAAGTTCCCTATAATAAATGGATAGAAACATTGATCCATCCTTATTCTTTAGAAAGACAACATGTTCTCCCCAACGGGACACAATTGGTCGGATGAAAATCTTATTCAAAAAATCATGATGTTGTTTTTTTAATTCTTCCAGCTCCACATTTTCCATTATATATAAGGTATTTGATATTGGATTGGATACAGGTATGAGTTCAATGGAGCATTCTACGTCTTTTTCTAGGGGATTTCAATGTAACTCTTTAGGAAATATGTCAATGTATTCTTGAATTATGGGGACAATTTCTATTTATATACTTCCATTTCCTTCATCATCTTCACTGATCATTTCCATATAGAAATCTATTGGTGGTGCTTCTATACATAGCTCAAGTCAGTATATCTCTCCATTAAAAACAACTTTAGGATATCCATTCAAGGCTACTATGATTTTCTTTATTCTATAGTTGATCATAGTATTATACTTTGAGGTCCATTCCATACCTAATATAGTATTGAATTACAACATGTGAATGACTACTATATTTTCGATGATATTGTTCTCCCCAAAGTAAATACTATAGTTTCTATACATTGTTGATGCTTGTATAATCCCTCTAGGAGTCTTGGATGATAACACTACTTCTAGAAGTTTAGGGATTAATTCAATATTCTTTTCAATATTAGAGAAATTAAAGAAATGTGTAAAAGCTAAATCAAAAAAATTTATTGCTAGCTTTAGGAAAATAATGAGATTACTTGATACCACGTCATTTGGAGCTTAAACTTCATCCATAATGATAGAAAAAATCCAAACCTTGATCTCTTGGCCTCTAATGAGGTTGATGTTGATTCCCCCCAATTATCTTCTTAATTTGGAAATTGATTGGAAAAGTACCCAAGCTATCCAAACTTGAAGCATTGGACATCAAGTTCGGCCCATACAATCTTTTATTTATCGTTAGTGTTGAGAGGTTGAGGCTTCACATAACTATGATATTTATAAGCAATATGGTCATCTCTTCCACAATTTTAAAATTTACCAATCCTAATAAAAATATCCTCAAATTATTCTTACCACATTTCTTGCATGTGGGAAGTTTCACTTGATTTAATCCACTTACATGATCAATGTTCCTCCCAAAGCTTGGATCTATTGATATCATCTATTCATTCGATCTATGGGACCACTACATATCTCCAAAATTTAGTTCAACCTTCATATAACTCTATACTATATCCTCATAACTATCATGGTATCAATTGACTAGATTCTTCCATTTATGTGGTCTTAGTCTACTGAATAATCTTTCATCCTTTCTATTAGGATCCATGAAAAAGATATTAGCATAATGAAATAGACTTGTAATGTTCATATCATATCTTCCTATACATTAATTTTCCATTAGATTCATCTCTGTGAAATACTACTCCATTTTCACTTGCACCAAACGTGGGAAATATGTTTTGAAAAACGTTCCCCTAAACACTTACCACTCCATATTATCAATCTCTATTATTTGGTTCATGTTTTTAGTCAGTGTCAACCAATGATCATCTTTTAATCTAAGTAGTACATATCTAGGGTATATTGTTCCAAACAATGGAATATAGAAAATATATTTTCTATATAGATTATCCATTATTCAGTAATCAGTGGGTCAGTAGATCCACTGGAAGGAGGTGTTCATTGATGCATAAAGGACACAATGAAAAATAGTTCCCTTCAAGGTGAATCTATTCTCTTATCTTGATTCATGTTATTTATCATAACTCAAGTCATATAATTCATTATTTACATAAATATTTTTATTCCGTCTTCTATCAAAGGGCCAACAAGGCATGGTCTGTTTCATCCACCATTTACGCGGTTCCTCATATTTCCCAGCAGTTTCAAAAAGCTGAAAACCTTAGTTAGAAAAAAAAAATAATAATCATATAATTCTAAAGGATTTTTTATATCATAAAACACCATTCTTAAATATTTTATTCTTTAATAAAAATTACATTTTTTATAAATCCATCAGAATGGTTCGTAAAAATTATGTGATTAACCAAACATATTCCATGGGAGTTTCAAACCAGGAGTGTCGCAAGGTTCGTTATCATGCACAAGTTATAGTTCGAATCTATCTCAAAGTAGAGTTTTTGGTTGTTACTCCTATATACATATATGCTAGATCAATATCCACTTATTTATATCCTATTAGTTATTTATTTTCATAGAAACAAATTACTTAATATTTCACCAAATTACCATGATGTTTTCCTATATTTAAACATTTCTATAGGGTTCTTCCTAATGTTTCCAAATCAAATTTTTCACAAAAAACTAAAATATACTTTGATATAAACTATAGAATCCATCGTTTTTATTATATAAATTTTCATTACATTAAACAAATAGAGGATCATTTAATGTTCAGTTTCTTGGAAAAAAGGTACATAATATATGAAAACATAAAACATTATTCTAAACAACTTTAATGTCTTATTCATTAGTTAGTCCTAATTAATTTTACTACCTCTCGTAACCTGAGGACATACATCAATGGAACGTGAGAGAATAAGTCCCAGTAAGTGATTAAGCGTGGGAAACTATTTATATGTGATTTTGAGGAATATCAATAAGAACATGAGGAATATCAGTGTCACATGATCAAGAGAACATGAGGCATGAAATAATAAAATGACATGTATAATAACATAGAAGTGTGGATAAAACATTTAATTTAGACATTCATAAGCATATAACTAAGGTTAATCACCAAGTTTTCATAAAAATTACCAAGTTATTCACCAAGGTATCCTATAAAATTTCATCTCTAGGGATTAAATTGTTTACCCAATGCATTATATTACTATCAGGTTGCACCATTAAATTGTATTATTTAATATGATCCACATATATAATAAAAAAATCATAAATAACCTGTGGAGAATATAAAAAAAGTACATTATCAAAATCACAGCATTTAAAAAGTGCTTAGAAACATGATCATTATCCCATTTTTCAGCCCACATAAAGGGAGTGAGAGTTTAATTTATGTTAATAATAGAATAAAATAAATATTTTTCACATCAAGGTAAATAACCTTGGAAAATAATTAGGCGTTTTTATCCAAAAAATTAAAATTAGAGATAATTTATTGAGGTGAATATGGAAATTTTGAGAAGTAAATTCCATAGCATAACAGATATAAAAAGTGGTATTGATAAAGGTTAAAATGAGGGGTTAAAAGGGTCACACTTTGATAAAATATATTTTGGAATTAATGATATGATAAAAATGGTAATATGAGAGAGTAACCATAAAATTTAAAGGATATTTATGAAAATAGTTACCAAAATCAAAAATAAATAAAGGATAATTCCCTTAGCTGGAAAAGTAACTCCTAAAATATGAGGATTGGATCCTTGGGGGATTGAAGACACCTTAGGAGGACTAAATGAGAGATAAAAATTCTATTGATTTGTGGAGGATGGTTTTCTTGAGAAATTAAATGGATAAATGTGTCTTCATTTATAGAAAAGTGTAGGATTTGGTTATTAATTTCCAAATATATGCCTCATAAATATAGGTTTTGGAAAATGCAAAACCATGGGCTTTACCATGGTATTTTCCATTGGTTTTAGAAACATGGGTCATATATTATTCAATTTTAATCCACAAGAGGCAATAATAATTTTATATTACTTCTTTTGGTATTGAAATTTAATGCTTTCACAAAAATAAGGTTTTTAATGTTAAAGCTTCCATTTTAGACTTTTGAAAGTAAATTATAGGTTTTGAAATAGATAAAAATCTATTAAAATAATTTATATTAATAATGTGACAGATTTTGAGTCTTGGATTATGTTTATGTAATTATTAAATAATTATGAAATATTTATAAATGGAATCCTTATAAATAAGTGTTCAAACTACCCTCATTGGGGAACATACTTTTAATGTGGAGTTATTATGAAGGTTATGGGTTGACTTAACCATCTTACATGAAGATAATTATCCCTTCCTAGACTTGATGTAACTTAGAGTAAATTGTTGAGGAAATACAATTAAGGATTTCATGATTAGGTAGTCCACTTGACATATCAAGGAGTTAAAATCCCTTCGTTGTTAAATAACTACTTACCTATATACCTTCAAGTAGTTTTATTAACCCTCATTGGGGATATACGATGTGAAATATGGATAATTTTCACTAGAATTTTATGGAAACTACACATTCTTAATTTTATGGGGAGGTCTATTAAGACATGATAAAATATTGGGAGATTAAATAAAATTAATTATTATTATTTATCACATAATTATAAATAAATAAAGTACTAATAATCCAGTATTTTATAATTTCATAAAATAGAATGTTCTTTATCCACACTATCCATATGAACTATATTGGTTAAATACCTTCTCCTCACTAGTAGTAAATTCTAGGAGTGGTTCATACACCTTTGGGTTGTGCTACGCCATAAATGGATATCTTATATGCCATAATACTCAATGATGTTCAACCTTCCAATGAGGGAAGTGATGAATATTTCCTTGTATATGAAAAATATATGAATGACGTGATCAAAATTCAATTTTATTATGTTATCATATATGTCTAAGGAACTGATGATGTTTCGTGAAAATATGGACACTTATAGAATAATCAATCATCTTCATTGTATTTTCCTAGATAGAGCTAGCCAAGAATAGTTTGAGATATCCATGGATATTTTTTAGAGTTATCTTGGAGTTGGTACCCCAGATGGGCCGCATGTAGTCAAGACTATTGGCTATATTGAGATTCTAGAGGTTGTAGGGTTTAAACTCCATAAAAACTATCACTGATATCATTTTTTCATCACTCCCTCAATGATTCTCAAGCATTATATCAAATTTTAATATAAATAGCATAGAGATGTATCTCCCTGATGTACTTACTATTCGTCTCCAAGTAGTTGATGATATGAAGTGAAAAAAGCCTTTTGTCCTTATGCTGCACAAATAGAAAGGGGAAGAAAATATTCTTAATCCCAAAGCTTCATCACACCCTTCCATGAAGAGGAATATCAAGGGTAAAGTAATGTAATGGGATTTTGTTTATTTTTCATGTGGAGAGAAGGGCCAATGGAAGAAACAATGAACCCATCTAAAGAAGAAAAGTGATGGTTCTGGTTTATTTTTTATGAAGTGAAATTTATATGTTTCTAGAGTTTTGGAATTATATAGAGCTTATGGTTCTCACATATGTAGTCAAATATAGTAAACAAGTGTATTTGGAATGATTGACTTAGGGGAGGTAGATATACAAGTATCTAATGGAGATAAACTTACTAATGTTGCTATTGTAGAATATCACCTCACATTACTAATTGTAATGATCTTGGATTTGAAGGATTGTTATTTTTTCCATGTATTACAAAACTATTATTATTGTATATGTACTTGATACAAATGGATTTATTATATTTTTTAGAATGATTTTTTCTTATTTTATTAAGATAGAATTTATAATGGTAATTAACATTTAAATAATGATATTTATTTAATACATTACAGGAACCAAGTAATGGTAATCTATAATGAAACTACTTCATATGACACATACACCACATAACTTTGGCATCACCGACTAGGTTATGTAACCATAAGATATTTTAATATTTACACAAATATGGATATTTAGATTATTTTAAAATAAAACCACTTGATTTATGTCATTAATTTTTACAAGGAAAAATGAACAAATCCACATTTAGTGTAAATGATATAAGGGACAATGATCAATTGAATTAGTTCATAATGATGTTTGTGGACCATTTCTTATTGAACTAATGGGTGGGTACTAACACTTCATAACATTTATTGATGATTTTATGAGATATTGACTTGTCTACATGATGAGTTATAAGTGTGATTATTTTGATAAATTTTAAGAATATAATAATGATGATGAGAACTATCTTGGTAAAAATATTAAGATAATTTTCACATAACCTGGTGGATAATATCATAATAAAGGCATAATTGATTATTTATACGAGTTTGGGAATATATCTCAACTCACTACTCCTTATACACCTCAGTGTAATGGTATAAGTGAAAGGAGGAACCACAACTTATTATAGAAGGTGAGTTCAATGATGATTCATGAAAGTATTCAATTATCCTTTTGGGGATACATATTACAAACAGTGGCACAAATACTATGCCAAGTGCCAACTAAGGTGGAAGAAGGTATACCATTCCAATTGTAGAATTTAAATAAACTCATGTTTCCATACAAACATGTTTGGTGTATAAAAGTGTTTGTTAAGGCGTTTTCATGTAAAAAACTTGCAACATGAGGCAAAAAGTGTACCTTTTTATGATACCATAAAGAAATAAGGGGTTATTACCTATAAAACCCCTCAGAGAAAAAGTAAATAGTGGAAATACATGTCATATTCATTGAGAGGGATCACATATCTAAAAGAGATAGTGGGATAAAGATTGAATTCGATGAATTTGAGGCTTAATGTACAAAAGAGTTGTCATTGGAAGATATTCCAAAAATCCTCATGGAAGAAGAAATTGTTCGAGAGACACAAGTACCGTATAGGATTACAAGACAGGATAGAGAAACAAAAAGGTATGATATCAAGTCATCAAGGATAGTGACTCAATATTTGTTGATAATAGTGATCCTCTAACAAAAATGGAACAAGTAAGTGTCACATATGTTTCCATGTTGCAAGTAGCCATGATTTCTGAAATGGATTCTATGTACTAAAACAATGACTGGATTTTGTTAGATAATATAGTGGATGTGATGACTATTGGTTGTAAATGGGTATTTAAAAAATCATGACATCAATGGGAATGTTGATGCCTATAAATATTGAATGGTTTTAAAAGGGTTTAAATGGCATCAAGGACTTGACTACGACAAAACCTTTTCACTAGTCAATATTCTAAAATACATCATAAGTATAGTTTCCATTATAACCTTATATGATTATGAGATTTGGAAAATGGACTTAAAAAAATCTTTACGTAATGGAAAGATTTAGGAATTTTTCAACATGACAAAAACATAAGGGTTTGTGACACCAAATTATGCCAATAAGTTTGAAAGTTAAAAAGATCCATTTATGGATTAACGATAGAATCCAGGTCATAGAAAATTCTTTTCTATGAATCCATAATGGAATTTGGGCTCATAAATAATGAATGTAAGTTTTATATCTATAATCCATTTAGTGGACGTCATGTTGTTTTCTTTATAGTATATGTCGATGACTTATTACTTATTGGAAATGAAATACCATTCTTACAGTTTCTTAAATACGAGTTGAATAAATGCTTATCCATGAAGGGCTTAAGAGCGGAAGAATTTATTCTTGGGATCAATATCCATCAAGCCAGTTCAATGTGGCTTCTTGACATTAGTCAGGCTACATATATTTATAAGATAATGAAGAGGATCCCTATGGAACAATTCAGGAATATATATTTTCTAATTTCACATGAAATTCATCATTCTAAGAAATTATGTCCTAAAACATGAGGAAAGAAAGAATGGAAAGGATTCCATACACATCAATGATTGGTTAAGTCATATATGTTATGCTATGTATTTGTCTCTATGTAACCTATATAATAGGTTTGGTAGGAATATATCAGGATGACACTCGTAACCTCTATTGGATGGAAGTCAAAATAATCATTAAGTATCTAAGGCCTACTATGGATATGTTCCTAGTCTATATAGGATATGATAACTTGGTAAACATGGTATATGAAGATGATAGTATCCAAATAGATCAAGGTGATATAAAATTTCAAATGGGATACATCATCATTTGGAATGGAGGTTTTGTGAGATGGAAGATCTCAAAGAAGGATGTGGTCACATATTCTATAGTAGAGTTTGATTATAATGTGGGTTTGAGGTAGCTAATGAAGCAATTCAGATGTGAAACTTTTTTCAAGTTAATGATGTGGTACCTAGGATTAAATATCTTACCACACTCTATTATGATAATATTTCCATGGTGTCTCTTGAAAAAGATCCATGTCACATCAGTAGAAGTACATACTTTATAAATATCACCTCCTAATGTGTTTTTCTCGTAGAGGTGAAATTGTAGTTGGAAATATTTCTATGAAAGGAAATATGGAAAAATTATTAACTAAATCCTTGACTCACCAGAAACATGATTATTATGTGAGGTCTAGCAAACTAAAAGTCGTAGGCAGTTGGCTCTAGTACAAGTGGTAGTATGTTGGAGTTAGTGTCCTAGGACCAACTATTTGTACATTGATTACATATATATTTTATTATTTTAATACTAATAAAATCTTATTATATTTTTCATTTGTCTTCATGACATTAATATAATAATTTCCTTTGATATCTATCATATTAATAAGGTCACAACATTTCCTCGTTATGATGAGAACCTTGAATTTATATGATAATATTCATTAATATTGTTCTATAGTTAGATAACATTCTATCATGGGACACATAGAACATGATTTTCAAGTTTCATTACTCATAAGAAGATGAGTCTTATTCTAATGAAGTCCACACTTGGTAATCTCTAAGACATGAGATTATGAGAATAGACCTACCAGTATGAATTCCAGGTATTTTGGTGTCCTTGGATATTCCTATATGTGAGAACATGTAATGGTCTCTTGAAAATATGATTATAATTGATATGTGTCACGGCTCAAACACATTAATTAACTAACAATAATCATCATTGCATATTTTGGTGGAAAGTATGGTATGCTGGGTGAATCATGAATGACATGTATTAAGGGATAAGTTGGGGAATGATTTTTCCCTTCAATATTTATGGAAGATTATATCTTGGTCCTTTTATTGGATTATAACCTTTAAATTATATTCTACGTCAATGGTGAATAACATATCTATTTTAGGTAGTCAAATAAAGAAGAATCGATCACATAGGTTGATGACATGGATGAGCAACTTGCTTGATGATATATTGAGACAAAAGGACTATATTACACAGTTAGTGTTCATATGTGCATGTCGTCATTATGACATTAAGTTTTTTATCTAATCTTCATTAACCCATTTATAGACATTAATTTTTAACTTTAGGTGAACTCTCTTAACGCCAACAAGAATAAATTCTAAAGGGCCTTACACTATGTGTTTTTGTTGATATTGGTTAAGCTTTATTTAAATTTATATAATTGAATAAATATTATTATCGAGACTGAGGAATAATTTTATTCATGTATTATGAATTGAAAATATTTATTGATGAATAAATTATTTAATATATTTATTCAGGTGTTCAACAAATTCTAGAGGAGTTCAAATGAACCAACACCACATCGGGTGATAAATATTAATTTTCATGTTGGTTAAATGATATTACTTATTTCACAGGTTGGTGCATGCTATAAAATAATAATATTATTATTATTATGGTTCATGAGGTTTAGTAAATATTATAATATTATTTAAGGTGAATGTTGAACTTAAATAATTGTTTTTAATCTAATCCCAAGATCTATAAATAGGTGGTTATGTCTATTGAGTGAATTATCAAAAAAATGAGAATTGAGAATCATTGTGCATGATGGACTTCTCCCTATCGAATTTTCCTCCTCCCTTCCTCTCAAGAATGGTAGGAACACCTTCAAGCCTGAAGGATTATGGAGAGATCAAGGAAAACAATGCAAGACAACTGGTTCGCTTCACTAGTCCTTGGTAATCCTTTGGAATTATTTGAATATCAAAGGAGTATGTGAATTAGTAATAGAGATATTCTACACCTGAATCCATACAATGCAATGAAGGTAATCTGAAAGGGTTTTTTTGAAGATCATCATCATCAAAGAAGAAAGTCCCTAAGACAAATTATATTATTTATTCTAGATCTAAACAAATTTATTACAAATATATGTGAAATATCTTCTCATGGGGTTTTTGAAAACTAAATATTAAATGGAATTTTAATATTACACCCACTAAAGGCACTTCCACTATTCCTAGAACCATCATATTTCATGGTAGAAAAGGTTATTCAATACTCATCATACTATGTGTATGTTCATTTTATTTAAAGTTTTCTTATGAATTATATGGATAGTAGGGAACCACAATAGACTATAGAATTAATAAAAATTAACTATCTAGAGGAAACATTTATAAATACCAAGCGGTAATTTATGATGAACATAATGTTTACTTGTTTAAATGTCTAAATTATATTATTTTATATAATGAAATTTCTTATTTTAAATAGAGGATTTTCATCTCATTAGTGTGGGATATATGTTACAAAGATTATTTATACCACCTTATATAGGCATTCAATATCATTTTAAAGAGAACATGAATCATCCTCCAGAAAATGCACTATAGTTATTTAAATATTGACATGATTATTTGTTATTGTATTTGAGATAGATTTTGTAATTTTAATGAAATAAGATACTTCTTTCCACAATGAAATACCCCTAAAGGATTATCCAAACATATAAAATATAATTTCTACTAGATCCTTTGGTTTAGGATCTAGTATGCACACTTCAGTGGAGGAAAATGTGATACTAAAGGCAGATTCTCTAGTTCTTGATAAACCAAGATACTTTAATGAATTACTTAGTATATTTCCAAATATTTATGGGAAAGAGTTAACTGAAAAGGATAATAAATATATGTAGGTTTATAATGATCTTAATGATGATTTCTTTGAATAGATAGAGAAATAAGAATAAATCAAGTTATAAAAAAATAGTTTGTTCTTATTAATAACGATGATTATCTTATTATTGGGAATTAAATTATTTATAAAATTGTTGATGATTCCATGAACAATGAAAATTTGTATTATAAGTTTTCCATATGGTCCAAACCATTCTATTTTCAATTTGACTTGCTAGTATTTTGTTACACTATAAGTGTTTGGAACTGACATTATGTTAGGTTTTACATGTATTGTGTGTGTATTTTGTTGGTTTCAATTCATTGGATAGGGAATCAAAACACCATTGGGGAATTGAGTAGTGAATTAACCATTGCTATTCATACATTACTTTTTCATGTGTATTGGTCTGTCTGCCATGTTTTTTCCACTGTATTTTTGTTTGTTGTTTTCAATTACATGCTTAAACCTGGTTTTACATTGATCATATGATTTGAGTGGGGTGAGGGTATACGTTGTTTTTTTGTGTTCTTGTTTTATCACTAGGACTCATTGCACTATAATGGTAGTATCTTTCACTCCTGGATATATATAAGTTAGTCCCTATTCCTTTTCTATTTGTAGTGGATATGGTTGATTTCTTTCATGAAGTTGTTTATTTAAATTATTATATTCCTTGGAATTTATTCTTTTTAGGTAGAGTTTTTGGGAGAGGTAATGTGTTGGTTTTTTGGTGGAGTTGTGATAATAGGAAGTCTATTAACACTTGTGGTTTTGGATTTTTTTATTGTTTATGATGTAGTTTCTTCACAATGTTGATGGTGCAGTCTTTAAGATTTCATTCCAATTAACAATATTTAAGACTATTCAAATAAATTGTGTCCATTGATTCTCGATAGACATGGTGGTATGTATGTTGTTTATGGTGATAATTTTTGATATTTTTTTACATTCTTCATGTATACCATGAAATCCTCTATGAAACCTATCTCTATGTGTGTTTTTTTAAATACAATTTGGGTTCATTAAAAAAACATAATTTCTTTTATTTTATTTTAAAAAAATTCACCAAACATGATAAAAATAAATTATAATCATTTATTTTTTAATAGATTTTACATTAAAATAAAATAAAGATAAATAAAAAACATTTAATTTATTTTTTTTATGTTTTTTAAATTAGTAAATCATTTCCAAACTTACCTTGTTTGGTATGAGTAAAAACTTTTCAATAGAAATAGAATTAAATATCAATTTTAAATTTTTCTTAGGTGTGGTGTGAAAATCCAATGAAAATAATGACAATAAAATAATGAATAAAAATAAAATTAAAAAAATAATAAAATGTTTGGGCTGCCTCATCGGTGCCACTACTGGGATATCATTATCCTAAAATGGGAGAAAGAAAAATTTGAAAAAATAAAATGATTTGGAAACTATTTCACAATCTACATATGGAACCTAGGTGGGGAGGGTGGAACTATTGAAGATAGTTCCCTCCCTTTTATCTTGTTTTTTTAAATCTTTTTTTTGTTTACTTTTGTTTATATATATATATAAACAAATAAAAATAAAAACTTAAACAATATTTAACTATTTTATATTCGGTATTAAATTAAGTTCATCCTTCCAAAAAATACATTGTAAAATTCCATAGTCCACTCATTTTATAAGGTTGTGATACTCAACAACTTTTTCAAGTTTTATATGTGGGATTCAGACACAAAATATTCACACTTTAATAAAAAAAATACGTGATTTATAATAAAATATTAATGATAATAAATTATTAATCATGATAGAATTTCAAAAAATAGTTATTATTTGATAATTTAATAAATAGTAGCTAATAATGTTATAGTAATGATTATTAATAATGTATTTAATGTTTTTAAAACTATAATTATTTTTAAAAAATGTTTTTAAATTTTGTAATTAACACAAATAATAATATTGTGATAATAGGTCTGTAAATAGAATACTGTAGGTAATGACACGGGTAAGATCCCCACCAATGGTGGGGTGGAAGCCTGACAGATAAAGGTGGTGAGCAGAGGCTTCAAGGAATGACTGGTGATCTGATGGTAGGGGGTCCAATCAGATATCTATAGCATCTTGGTATTCCTCAGTGCAGCACGAATGAACCATTGATTGATTTAAATCTAAATTTAAAGGATAATTATTTGAAGCATCAAGATTTGACTTCATCCAACATTAGTACTATGTTAAAGAATGACTCTCTTCCAAACCATATTACCTCTTTGGCACTAATTCTATTCATGGGGATGGTGATGGTTCTATTGTAGCAGTCTGGGTGAAATAAGTCACCTCTTCTGTTCAGTAGGATATTGTATCTGCAACAAAGGAAAATCAGTTTTCTACTCCAACTGAATCATTTGGTGAATAAATTCATGTTTTTAGTGTGGATATCTTGATATATCAAGTTCAATCTCTACTTTTTGTTACTAAGTATTTAAGTACTGCATCAAGTGGTGATTTGGTTGTTGTTAATCATGTTAGTCCAACTATTGTGGAACATGAATGATCTAAATAAGAGATTGTTGGTTGGTAGGTTTGGGATATTGATGGAATTATTGCTACTTGTTTTTATCTCTTACTATAAAAAAGGGTCTTGGGGATAATCCATTCTTATTTACATGATTAGAAAACAATTCGTTTTTGTTAAAATAGACCCAAGTAAAAAACTTGTAACATATTTTAGCAAATTATTCTTCTCAAAAAACCTTCACTTGACCTCTAATTTGTATCCTAAATCCCTCGTAAGATTAAATTATCTCCCATATGGCTTTAGTAATCTTAAATTTAAAAATTAACATTAAATTCTCATAAATTTTCATCTAAGTGTTTTTCTGAGCCTCCATAAGCATTCTTGATTAGTATTGTGATTCCATACTACATTGTTTTCGATAACAAAGTAATTTTACTGATTCATTCCTTCATTTATGAGTTGAAACTGAATTGGTGGAGTGTTTCTGAATAATAGGTTTTATAATTTTTTAGTCCAATTATAAACATTTGGGATTGGATGGATACCAATATAAAATAGATATTGTTTAATTTGTGTTGATATATACTACAATTGGGATAAGATAATTAGATTAAGATATACTTATATAATGTTTTCCCTTATTTGGAAATAACCAAGAAGGATATAAAGATTATATGCATGAAATGAAAGTTAATTCCCATTTGAACCCTATTGTGCTCGGTTGAGATAATGCCTATAGAATTTATACATTGAACTTGTGGGATTAATGTGTGGAGTGACTAGTAACAAGTGTAGATATACCTTGAATTTTTTTCAAAGGTGAGGAATTTTTTATAGGGTTTCCTGATCTAATAATTTGGATAATATTAAAAATAATATAGAAAAATCACAATGTTCATAGGCTTAATAAAATTATTTCATTAATTAATGTTTGATATTATATACTGAGTTGGGATAAAATGAGATTATTGTGTGATAGTTACATTTCATGCATATATTTTTTATTTTTTATTCATTAATTCCATTGGTTAATTAATTATTAATTCCTTAATATTCATTGATTTTATATGTTTAATGGTAGGGAAGTAATTTGGATAAAAATTGAATAAAATTGTCAATTTTTTGGAGTACTAGAGCCTATAAATAATTTGACGAAGCAAACAAAAGGAAAGTTTTTTATAAAAAAAATGATGCCAATCTAGCTAGCCAGATGATATCAGGCCGACCGTACTAAAGTATCCAACCACACAGTAGTCATATCTATTCAGGCAGTGGATAGAGGAGAACAAAGGAGTGGGAAAATCATAGGTTGGTGTTTTCTAATGTAGAGAATAAAAATCACCGAGCGGGGTGAATCGATGACCCACTGATATAGGGAGGTGCCTAAGGGATTTTATGATCCATACTTACTAACCTCGTATATATTAAGAGTCTTCATCCCCATAGATCTTTTTATGTGGGACAATGCATTTTCGGGATACTATTCATTTTAAAAAAATGGTGTTGTTCAAATATCGTGTTTTTGTTTGCACAAAACCACTTCTATTATCCATTAACATCGATAAAGGAAGAAAAAACTTATCATTAGGATGCCTATACCCCCATGGATGAGGGATCTTGAGCTTGACTCTGATCCTATGAAGGTCATGGGCTCCATGCATGCACATGTGTATCTCGAATGAGAATCCATTCACTAATGTTGATGGGGATATTCCCCTGCATGAAAACAAAATCTCCAGCATGCTCGTGGAATCTTGAAAACCACAATTGAGAATGTAGTGGAAGAAGATAAATATTTTTTACTGCGTTCGAGGAGTTTGTGCCGTTAAAACTTTGTAACATTCATTAGATAGGTTTATATGTGTCTTTGGGAGAGTTCATATGAATCATTAGTGAGTGTGTAAGTATGATTTACTTTTCCAAATGTGGGAAAAACGTTCACATCAGGATGGAAGAGGGTTTTCCTAAAACATGATAACATTGGAGAAGATAATTGTTTGATTTCTCCTTGCATCATGTATGTTCTAGTTTGTGTCACAACTATACAAGTTATGGTGATGAGTTTTTGTAGATTTTGGATCATTACATGATGAATATTGGATGTGGTGGGGCCATGAATGCTCATGTATGAGGTATTGTAGATTAAGAGATTATCATGATACAATGTAAAAAATATGAGACATATATATAGTTCAACCAGTTTATCTCCCATCATTATATTAAAAATATATTTGGGAGAGTTTCACACATGGGTCCTTGCCAACATCTAAGGTATGTTAGAGGTTGATGAAAACAAGGACAGATACAAGAAAAGATAGATGTAGATATATTGAGATATCTTTAATGAATGTTGTCTATAAGTATAGGGTAGTGCTACAAACCTAATGCATCAAATTCTGGGATGCTTCTTCAGCAACTAATTCTAGAGGTTATTGTGGATATTCTTTAGGGTTTTTTCTCTCATGGATAATGTGATAAATTAGTTCTTTTGTTGGGTTTTGTGATATAAATGGGCTTTGTTTTAATAAATTATTTTCTTTTATGAAGTCTTGTAGAGGGTTCCTTTACATGATTGTTTATTTTCATTTCCCTTTTTATCCCTTTTTCATGACCATTATTTTGGGGGTAGGGAGTGTGACTTATCTCTCCTTTATATTGAGTATGACCATTGTCCTTAGGGAGAATTTTTTTTAGTGTGAGTTATAGAGTGTGTCTTCTACCATAACTATTGGGTTCATTTTATTCTATATTTAGATATGGTTTTGGGTTACCCAATATTTTTAGTAATCCAAAGTACCTTACCTTGAGAAAATGTGATCTTATAATTTGGAGAGTGTATACCCCATACTAAGGGATTCCATAGGACCTGATTTTGATGACTTTATGACTATTATAATCTAATTTCTACTTTGTTACTTCATGAACTAAAAATTGAACTCAGTACATCTCATCTTCACTTGGTTTCTTCTAGGTTAGAGTTGTGGTTTTATTTTATTTTGTAGTTTATTCAATTGAGTTATAGTTATTTTCACTCATCTCTATGGGTTCAACCACGAGACTTTTATTCATATAACACTCTTTAGTGTTCTAGTGTGTCTAGACTTGTGCTTATAAATTGCAAACAAGTTTTTCCATGGATGGGTGAGGTCACTTACCAACCCAAAAAAAAATTAACGCTATTTTGGGGCAAAAAGTAGGAAATACATTAGTTTAATAGTTAGTACAAATCCTTTTTCCTCCCACTTTTCTATTTTCTATTTTCAACATTGGTTTTTGTTTATTTTTTTCCTTTTTTTATTTTATGTTATTAGGTTTTTATGATTTTGGTTAAAGGATAAAGATAGCATGAGGACCCTTTTTCACATGGTTGTCTAAATTAAAAATGTGACACTACAAATTTATGTTCTCAAAAAGAAGATTCAAATCCAATCATGGGTTCTATGACCACACCCAAGGTAATATGAGCATATCCTCCACAACATGGAAAAAATGTTCATAGGAATTAAACTTTCAAGAAATCAAGGAAGAGTTTTATAACTCAAAAAAGGTACCCAAGGAGGAATCCATGATTAAGGTAGAACTTGATGAGAAATTAGATGGGGTACTGAAATCGAGGGTGGGACTTAGGTGGATCCCAATTATATGGAGAAGGTGGAAGAATAAGTGTCCTAGAATCAATAAGAAAAATAGTAATTGGAATATTAGAGGACAACTGCAGAAACAATAAGGGAAATCCTTGATGATTCGTAGGGGAAAAATAGAAGAAGATGAAAATACAGCCTTAGTAGAAGATAAGAAAAAAGATATGATATGTGCTAAAATTGAGAAGACTATTGAAGTTTTTGAAGAGTATAAATAAGAAGAGTTTTACCAATTTTGACAAACCATGAATAATTTTTTCATTAAATAAATATTTCTAGATTTTTGTTACTTCCTCCATAAATCACCAATTTGATTTCTCTAAAAATTAGAGAATAGGTACACCAGATGAATAACAACTTCTAACAAGGATCAATCCTTTCTGGGTTAATTTCTACCATTCTCCCATTAAGAAATAGAAAAGTATATTCCAACTTAATGAAAACAAATAAAACGGTTTTGGGATTCAACCATAGTTTTTAATTTCTTTTTAGGATCATAAATATTAATTAGTTTGGGAAATTGTGCTAGGAATTTATTTCAGGATATTGTCTAAATCCCAATAGTATTTTTGACCTTAAAAGCAAGGAAGTGTACTTTAAGTCGGATTTTTTTTCTTTTATAGGTCTATTATGATGAGAAGGTAACAATAAGAAAATATAGGTAAATAAATGATTCATGGGGAAATGGTATTAGTTCTTTAATGCTTTCAATTATTGATTTTCTACAATTTGAATTCTGTTTTTGGGTTTTAAAAAAGGAAAATTTCATGCTACACATTGATTTTTTCTTAATTTTTGTTCAATTATACAATAGTTATTGATGAATCCCATGATTTCATCTTATAAATATCATTGTTGACAAAATTGAATGATTAATATGGAGGATTAAATGATTAAAGATATGAATATGAGTATTAATTTGATAAATCATTATTTGGGGATATTGATTGACTTATGCGGATTAAATTTCCTTTCACGTGATTGATACGTTGATTTTTTGAAATTCATGTTGATTAGTTTGTTATTATTACACATTCCATGACTAATTTTCCTAATTTTATGTTTTCCATTCTAGGGAGATCTCTATATATTATTTTCTATATTATTTCTTATACCAATTTCATGATAAATACTTGGGGAGTGTACACATATGAGAACATTCATTGAATCTTATCGATGTTGTGATTGAACAAAGTCACATTAAAATGATGGTGGCATTTTTGATTCTATCCCTTATATCCTTTAAACCACCACAAACATTTATTCCATTATTTTAGGTCCATTTAATCCATCAATGAACTTGATAGGGGAGTCGCATTAGAAGTGAATTTTATGCTTTATACCCTTCCCTTGTTGTTTTCCATAATATTCAATGGATTACGTGTGGGTAAGAGGTTTTCTATAGTGTACAGGGGATTATTTATAATGAGGAGAGGATACGAGGTGTTTCATTAGGTGTTGGGGAAGACTCATGACTCGCCCTCATGGAGTTTCATTTTTTATGGTCCAAAAAAGTATGAGAAATTTATTAGTAAAAACATGATGGAAAAAGAGATATCATATTTGATAAATATTGAAGAATCCTAATTTGAAATAAAAATCATCAAAAAATAGGGTAATTATTTCATTGTTATTACTTGAAATGATTTGTAATCCTTTAATTTGAGTTTGAGATGTCTGGGGAGATTTCATACATTAAAGATTAGTTATTTTTCATTTAACTTGACTTCTGATTATCATGTAATGTGCTTTAGAGATAACCTCATTTGGAGCATAATTTCATTTAACACCATTACCTAACTACCATAATATTCACAATAATTCTATCCTTATTAAAAATTACTCTTGACTAATGGTGATATTTTTTATTATGGGGTTGAGATTTTAGATTTTTTACAAGCTTATAGTTAGGATCATTCACTTGTGGTATATGCATAGCTATAGTAATATTTACCACAAGTTACGAAAAGGATAAAAATTCAAATTAAGGTATATCCAAAATTAACATGCATGGTACTAATGTTATGAGAAAATTTTAATGTAATTTAGGAGAAACTTCATTATTTTCAAAGGGGGAGACTAAATTACATAATTATTTAGGTTTACTTGAAAAAATGAGATTTGAAGAGATATTTATTAGATGAATTTTGAAATATGATTTTCTCATTGGTAATAATATTTTTTTACTTTTACATTTAAATATTAGTATAATGTAATTCCCTTTGGGATTATGTTGAGATTTTATGCTTAAGGACAAAAAAAGTTAATGTGTGTGGGGATTGGATTGTTATATTTCATGTATTTATATTTATTTTAAAATTCATGAATTCCATTTCATAATTAATTATTTTTTCCATGATTTTCATTGATTTTAAATGTTTAATGGAAGGAAAATAATTAGGATAAAAATGTAATAAAATGAAGGATGTTGGAATTTCAGGCTCGTATGAAGGATTTTGAAAAATAAATAAAAAGAAAGTGCATTATAAAAAATAGGTTCCAACCTAGTCAGACATAAAATATCAAACTGATGAGGAAATTTGATGTGATGGGTGTTTTAATTTTTTTTATGGTTCTGGGTTTATATTATTTTGAAAAATGGGGTAAAATAGCAGAAATTCAAGTGGCGTGTTTTGTAAAAAAACACCAAATCCCCACCTAAAGTGGATATTTAGAAATTCATATTGCAAAGCGCCACTTGAAGTGACACTTTGTCCCAATGACACTTAAAGTGGAAATGATACTGCATTTTTATCAGCGCCACATCAAGTCGCATGGATAGATTTAGAGGTAATATTATTTGATCAACTTCAAGTGGTTCCTATGTTTTCACCCCCTATAAAAGGGTCTCCCCCACCCACACCATTCACTCTTATCCTCCCCCATCTCTCAAACTCCTCCTCCTACCATTACTCTACCCATGTAGATATTTTGATCCCAAGCATCATCACCTCTCTAAAAATTTGAGGTAATTTTTTTATTTGTTTAATATTATGATTTATTTATTTAGTTCATAGTTAATACATTTTATTTAGAAAAGGTTGATTTTTATTGTATTTGATTTATAAATAGTTCATAATTAATGTATTTTATGTAGAAATAGTATGTTTATTTTAATTTATGATAATTAATTTACTGATAATTAATTTTAATTAACAATTATTTAAAGAATCACTCTCCTGGATCGATAAGAAAAATTGAATTTTAATACTTTGCTTCAATGAGGGGAAGACCAACTTATAGGAACATGTACGTTCATGGGAATAGATGGCTTTCAATTTGAGTACCTCATTAAGATCAATCAAGACCAGGAGGTATCTACTATCCAATGGAAACTACATACACTATGTCCTTCCAAATACTTTTACTTTATCAGGGATGGACAGACTTTTCCCTTTATGATTTGATTTCCCTTTGTTTCTGTGTACTTGGTTTCCCACTTTTCCTTAAAAGTGCTTCCTTAAATAAAAATTTAAATTTAGTAGTAGTAAATAAAATAATGTAATTAGTAATTATTTAACTTTAATTAATAATAATTTAATTATAAATAGTTATTAATTAATTTTTTAGATCCTATAGCTTCTGAAGAAGAAATGATTCGAGGAGAGATGTGATCAATTGAGCATCACATATCATTTATGTAGAAATTCCTGGAGATGGCTCAGAAGCTCTCGCTGGATTTCCCCTCATGACTCTTAGGGCTTGAATTCACCACCTATGACTCTTGTTTCATTACGTTTTAGATCTGGTTCATCCTGGCATCTTTTGTTCTTGAATGGGAAAGAGCCTTCAAAGGTCGTGAAATTAAAGTGAAAATCCATGAATCCCTTACAATTGAAAGGCCTAATGGGATCTCTTTCCTTGAAGCGCTTAAAGGTACGAATGTTTACAAATCTTCCTCGCTAAAAGACTCTCTATGCAAGAAACTTGAAGATGGACAACTTGTAGCTGAGGCCAATCTTGAGGCCCTTTAACAGCTTTCTCCAATGTGTAAGTTATCAATTATTGGATGCACTTCATATATTAGAGGTGAAAAACCATGGTCCACATATGATCTCAATTCTAGGATTGCTCATGTCTGGGGTTTCTCTGATTGGAAACCGGTTCCAATTATAAGGTGCGATTTTCATATACTGTTACATTTCTTGGATGATCTTGACCAAGTATGGAAATTAGGAAACCAACATTTCAAACTCGGAGTCCTTAGAATCTTTAAATGGAATTAATCCTTCAATCCATATACCATTAAGAATAACTTGCCCCAAATATGGGTTAGATTGCATGGACTTAGTTAGTTCTTTTGGTACCCCAAGATCTTAAACGATACAGTTTCCTTCTTAGGTACTCCTCTCAAAATTGACAAGCATACATTAAATATTGAGATTGGATTATATAGCAGATGTTATGGTTGAGGTTGATCTTGACTCTAAACTCCTGGAGATTATTAATTTCAATGCAAAAGATTACAAAACAGAGGTTCGGATTGAGATTGAATGTAATCCACCATTCTGCGAGATTTGTAAGATTGTAGGATGCTCATTGATGAATTATAGAGTTATGAAAATCCAAGATTCCCATCCAAGGATTGATGGATGGACCTAATTTTGAATGGGTAAGAAGGACCAATGTATTGAATTTGAGAAACTCAAAACCTCTAATAAGACATATAAAGTCTGGGTTAAGAAGGCAATCCTTTTGGGAGATAATTCAGGTGCCACATGGGCTAATCTAGTGAAAGAAGAAGAGGAGGACTCTTCTAATCAAATCATTCTTAAGGAAATTTAAAATATTGTTATGGATGATTTTGAATAGCTACAAGATGCTAGTTTTTTTAAAGACACATGTGGTCTAAATTCTATAGATTCAAGTCTTATTAATTCAGGACATGCAGACCCATCCAATGGGAGTGTTCCCAGTACTTATTTGGTGATTAAAGATGGTTCATCTAAAGAGATGAATCAGTCTCTTCCTGCATGTTCTGGTCATATACCTGATAACATTATATCATTTGGTAAGGCATTGTCTGTGGAGAGAATCCCTATGCACTTGGTCCACAAGGCTGAAGTTGGCCATTCCTCCAAGGAACTTGTAGTCTTGGTTCCCATGGATGGTAATGCAGGAAACACTACAGAAACTATGATGGATTTATCTTGTGAGACCATGAGGGCAGTGATCACATAGCCATCTTCAGTTTCAAACACTGTTACCCACGCGGTTCCCTTGGATAATAACTCGACTATGGATTCCAAAACTAATAAGGCTTTATCTGATGAGACTGTTATATTAGTGAGCATGCAGTCTGCACCTATGGTTGATACTATCACTCATGTTACAAGTCCCTTAATGGATTCAAGGGGTAGTCCCATGGAATCCCCATTGAATGATAAAACACCTTAAACAAATCAGATTAATTCTAATATAGGTACTGCTAACAATTATATTATTTCTCCTATGAGTAAACAGGGAAAAAATCCAATCCAACCTCCTCGCAAAATGTCAGAAGATCAAAGATAAAAAATGTATCAGGTGGTTAAAAAAAGGGAGTTCTAGTCCCAAAACATGGTTCCAATGAATATTTTATTTTTGGAATTGTAAGAGAATTAGATACCCTAATACACTTACTATTATTAAAAAAATTATTATGACTCACAGACCTAAAATTTTATCTATTATTGAACCTAAAATCAAATTTTCTTTGAAATTTATGCATCATTGTTCTTATGGTTATAATTTTTAGGTGCTTATAAAGATGTTCTTGTTGTTGAAATGCTTTGGGTTTTTTACCATGTATCATTGCTGAATGTTAATGCTTTTAAAATATCTGAACAAATTTTTTATTTTTATTTTTTTTTAATGGCATGCATATTTTTTGTACCATGATTTATGCTAACAATAGATATAAGGATCGAATATCTCTTTATCATGATCTTTATGTTTAAGCTAACAACATTAAAGATCCCTAGTTTGTGACTGGTGACTTTAATGAGATTCTTACTTCCTGTGAGAAAATTGGCACGTCTCACTCTGCCATCTCTTCAATAGAATTTAGAACTTCAATTGAAGATTGTAATCTTGTCAAAATTAACCACATTGGTGCTAAGTTCACATGGTATAGAAGACACTACAACAGGGTATTTTCTAGTAAACTGGATAGATCTTTAACGAACACCCCTTCTCTAGAAAATTGGGATACCATATCTAGAGTAACCTTACCTAAACATGATTCAGAACATCACCCCATCCTTTTTAGTCTTTTCACACAAAGGAATAAATCCATTCATCCCTTCAGATTTAATAATGCTTGCTCTGCTGATCTAGAATGTTCAAACACTATAAAAAATTCTTGGGAGTCTATGAGATATCAAAATGATTCTTTTTCCTATATCACCAAGTTAAAACACCTCAAACCGTGCATTAAAGTTTGGTGTAATTATAAATCTAAAAAAAATTGAGAATGAAATATCTACTCTTGATAATGAACTTTTCCATATTCAAAATACTACTATAAACTCTAATTTATTTATGGACCCCCAACCTAAAATCAACACCTTGACGAAACATAACTCCCTTCTTGGTTTTAAAGACAACATACGCAAGAAAATTTTTAAAACTAAATGGCTTTTTATGTTGATAGAAAACCTAATTTATATAACCCTCTACAAAGAAACAGAAAAATTTGATGACCTATCACCTTACTTAGGGATGAAGACACCCTCTTTAAATCTGAGGAGGATATTTCTAGTCATGTTGTTTCTTACTTTGATAATATTTTCAATGGACCAAATGTCAACAAGGACCTCTTTCCTGATGTCATTCTGGTCATGGTGAATAAGGAAGACAATTCTTATCTCTTAAGTATCCCTCTTGATCATGAAATCAAAGACATTGTTTTTAGCCATAATCCTAATAGTGCCCCAGGTCCTGATGGTTTTAACAGTGGTTTATTCCAACATCACTGGGAGGTCATTCACATAGATGTTTGCAAACGTGTCAAATCCTTCTTTTTTAATGGTGTTCTTCTCTGTGGTCTTAACGCTCAATTTCTTTCTTTAATTACTAAATTGGATAATGCCTATGAGATTCACCTCTTCCGGTATATTTCTCTTATTAATTCACATTATAAAATAATTATTATGTTTCATGCTAATAGACTTGCTGCTATATATAATAAAATTATTTCTTGGAATCAAATTAGTTTCATTAAGGTAAGGTTTATTCAAGACTACATTTTCCTCACCTCGAAATGTACCATCTCCTTAAACAAATCTAACATAAGGAGAAATATTGTCATTAAACTTGATATTAGGAAAGATTTTGATACCATTGATTGGAGATTCATCTACAAATTACATCAGTCCTTTGGGTTTAACGATACTTTCATTAGTAGGATAAACTCTTTATTTAATCATATTCCATCTCTATCCTTGTCAATGGTTCCCCTAAGGAATATTTTAAACAAATTAGAAAAGTAAGAAAAGGTGATCCCTTATCTTCCATTCTATTTTCTATTGTCAAATATTACTTAAAGCAGATTTCTCACTCGCCTTGTAGATCAAAATAAACTTAAACCCATACATGCTTCTAGAAATCTAAATGTTCCTACTAGTCTATTATATTCCAATGAAATCATCATATTTTTTCAAGGGGGGAAATGAATATTCAAAGTTTAAAAACTGCTTTGTCCCATTATGAATAAATCTCTGATCAATCTATAAGCTGGAAAAAATCCTTTGTTTTCTTTGGAAATTTTTTTTCTTCTGCTGGAAAAAATAATATCATCAAAAATTTAGGTATAAAAGAAGGTTCCTTACCTTTTACCTATCTTGGAGTTCCCATTTTTTGGGGAAGGCCTAAATCCATTTACTTTTCCACTGTGGTTTACTAGGTTATAAATTAATTATCCTCCTAGAAGGGTAAATCTCTCTCTATGGCTGGCAGGATTTGTCTGGTGAAATATTCTATTGTCTAAAAAATGGTCTACTCACTAATGGTTTACAAATTCCATCCACGTCTCCTTAAGAAAATTAATGTTCACATCAAAAAAATGTTTGGACTGGTAATATTCTGAAAAGGAATCTTTTCACCATTCCCTGAGCTACTTGTTGCAAACCTTTAGAGATGGGTGGTATTGGCATAATAAAATATTAAATTATTCAATGATGTCATTCACGCTAGAGTCACTTGGAGGTTGATTCATAATAACTCTGACTCTATTTCCTTTCTTAAAAAAATTTTCCTTATGAATTTAAATAAGGGAAATTTGAATTACATTAACTCCTCCATCTGTCCATCCATTAGACATTCCGTTACCAACATCATGAAAAACTCTAGATGGATGGTTAACACTGATTCTTCAATGAATTTTTTGCTGGAAATCTTGACTGGCACCCCTCTAATATCAATGTTTCCTCATAATTCTCTTCCAAAAACCACCTACTATACTATAATGGATGGTATCCAATCTCATAACTTTAACATTCCTGATAAAATCATTCATATAATAGACAATTATTCTTACTCTAATTATGATGACTTCCTTATTTTGTATCATGCTCACAATGGTATCCTTGATTCCAAAAGTTTTTACAAGTACAATTTTCAAATTTTGATCTTAATTTTTGTTGGCTGAAATCCTTTGATAAACCATGTATTAAACCGCTTGAGATTTACTCTTTTTTGGTGTATTTCTCACAACGGTGTTCCAACTGAGGTTTGTCTTCAGTCTTTTGGAATCCAAAATTGCTCTAAGTGTCATTTTTTTCACCAACATAGAGAATATACTAACCATCAATTTCTATATTGTGCTACGGCCTTATCCATTTAGAATTATATTACTCACATTTTTTATTGCAGATGGTTACTTCTTGAGTCTATCAGCTCCAAATTAAAGTGTTGTGTCGTTCTCGAAACCTCTCGACAAATAAATAATCTCTTCATAACAATTGTTGCTGAGCATCTTCGTGTGATATGGTATGATAGAAATTCTATTATCCACAACAATTACTCATTCAATCTTAATGAAGGTCAGACAGGGATTCTCATTGCCATAAGGGATGCTGCCTCGATTCAAAAAGATTATTGTGAAAACATCGGTGTAGACTTTGATATTCTTCATAGACTTCAGATTAATGGTCTCTACAGACAACTGAGACACACTATTGAGGTGTTCTATCATGACCCACTCCCTGGATGGATCAAAGTGAATATTGACGGTGCCTCTAAAGGCAACCCGATACCTGCGGGTTGTTGTGCCTTTTTTAGAGATTTTCTTGTCCAGTGTCATAGATGCTTTTCTGGTAGCTACAGTACCGCTGCGTCTCTGGAAGAAAAAATGATGAGTGAGATCCTTTCCATTTATTTTTCCAAGAAAAAGGGTTGGAACAATATATGGATTGAAATTGATTCGACCACTATTGTTTGTGCTATTTGGAATGGTGTGGTGCACCTTTCTTGGTCGCTTACTACCTGTTGGATGAGCTGCCTTGCTTTGCTTCTGGAGATCAACTACATTGTCAATCATGTCTTTCGTGAAGTGAACATGGTTGCAGACGGTCTTGCTAACAAGGGAGTCAACCAGGATTTAACCTAGTGGGATGACCTACCTGTTGATCTTCTCCCTCTCTATGATAAAGATTATAATAAGATTCCTTACTTCATACTCATGTAACTTCTTTTCTTCTATTTAATAAATTTTATCTTGGTCTTCAACCAAGACACTAAATTCTTTAAAAAAAATTATTAATTAATTTAGTAATTATATGTAATTTTAAGTAGTTAACTATAATTACTAATTAATTAACTCTAATTAGGTAATTAATTAACTCTAATTTGGTAATTAATTAAATTTAATTGGGTAATTAATTAATTGTAATTAGGTAAATAATTTGTAATTAGCAACGACTTAATTTTAATAAATACTTGGTCAATTATAATTTATAATTAATTAATTTATTATGTAAATGTTTTTATTATAGTAGTTAAATAAAATTATTTTTTAAATAATTAAAATTAGATAATTGATTAATTTAATTAGTTAATTAATTATTTTAATTAGGTAATTAATTAATTTAACTTGGTAGTAAATTAATTGACTTTAATTAATAATTATATAAATGTAATTAGTAATTAATAACTAATTAATTTTTAAAAATACTTTGCTAATTATTATTAATTAATTGATTTAGTAATTAAATTTAATTTCTAAGTAGTTAACTATAGTTAGTTATTAATTAACTGTAATTTGGTAATTTATTAATGTGATTAGGTATTTAATTAATTGAAATTAGTTAATTAATTAATTTAATTAGGTAATTAATTAATTTTATTATGTAGTTAATTAATTGACTATAATTAGTAATTACATAAATGTAATTACTAATAAGAAACTAATTTATTTTAATAAATACTTGGTTAATTATAATTATTGACCAATTAATTTAGTAATTAAATTTAATTACTATGTAGTTAACTATAATTAGTAATTAATTAATTGTAATTAGGTAATTAAATAATTTTAATTTGTGGATTAATTAATTTTATTAGGGGATAATTAATTTTAATTAATTTAATTAGCTAAGTGATTATTTTAATTAGTGAAGAAATTATTTTAATTAGAGAAGCAATTATTTTAATTAGATAAGTAATTATTTAAATTAGTGAAGTAATTATTTTAATTAGAAAAGTAATTATATTAATTATTGAATTAATTATTTTAATTTGATAATTAATTATTTTAGTTTGAGAATTAATTATTTTATGAATTCCTTCCCTTGCATTACATTCTAGGAATGATAATGAATTTATTTTTTTGGTATAACTTTACATTGGGTTGTAATTGATATTATGATCTTGAATTTAGTTGTTGAAAATATTTTGTGCATATTAAGTGTTAGAGTTGTCATGAATTGAATTATCTCTTGAGTAAAGTATATCCGGGTAAATAGTATTTGGGCCAGACCACCTACATTCTTATAGGATTCCTTCGCTAGGAAAGTGGATGGGATTGGTAATCTGTCACTCTAGGCATACTCATGTAGAGTTTTTCAATTTCATATAACTCTATGATATTACATGTCATGTTCATGTAACTCATTCATATGATAAATGTTGATATGTATGAATATGTTTAACTTATTTTTTTGTGTAAGTAACACAAAATTTTCGGTTGTGTAAAGAGTTACACATCAATATGGTTTGAACATATTGATTTGGTGGAAGAATTAAGATTCCACCCTAAATTACTAGAAACATGCATGCATAAAGTGATTCTATGGTCATATTTATTCAAAAAATATGGTTTATTTTAGATAAAAAAATATGGTTTCCTATATTTATTGCAATGGTCAAATAATTGAGATAGAACAAGGATGTATTTATAGTATAAAACTAAAAGGTGTTGTAATGCTTTGAGGTTGTACAACATTGGAATATGTTTAAATGAAAGTTCATTGAAAGTTAAAACTGATGATGAATCAAGTGATAGAGTCTATCACATACATACATCTGCAATTTATATATAGGTTTTGGAATGTGGCATATCTGACAACTGATGATGAATAATGGGAACACATACTTTCATTGGTTAAGTATCAACCTATGAATAAAATGATGGAGTTTTATGTCACAATATCGATAGTGGAGGTTTAATAAATATTGGAATTTGGTACATCACAGCGTCATGATACTATGTCATCTCTTCCTGTTATAACACATCAGGAAGATCCAGTAGTAATGGAATTTGTTCTGTCATGTCCTTTGGGTGCAGTTTATATTGATAGTCCTCCACATACTTTAGATACATTGGTCAATGATTTTGAGGATGATGAAAATTTAGAATAAGAATATTAAGAGTAAGAAGAAGAGGAAGAAGAAGGGCATGCCGAAGAACAATATGTGCTTACTCATGTGAGGTTCAACTGACTATTGAACCATCATCCTCTATTGGCTTCATTGTTAAACAAAGGCATGAATCGCATGCTAGAATATGTTTGGTCAGTTATTACTCCTAGTACATAATTTCCAAGAATCGTTACGGTCACAAATCGAGTCTTAGATGAAGGTGTTATGTATATTTTATTAGAGTTTGAGAGAAAATATGTAATGAAAAATTTCATAAAACAATATCACATTGAAATATATTACTCATATTTTATATAACATAAAAAGAGGTATTATTTTGTAATCTATTGTGAAAAACATGATTTGAAGTATCAATTGCGTCTATGAGCTATAATTGATAACACTTTTCATAGTTGGAGGATCATTAAATTTACTCCACACACATGTTCAAACCCAATATTGTCACAAGAACACTCCTCGTTAGATGTTCAGTTCATTTCATATATTATTTTTGAAATGATTAAAGCATGTGAATATGTTCATGTCGTTCTTGTGGTAGAGAGAATCAAAGAGTATATTGGGTATAAAATCTCTTACTGGAAGGCATGGGAATCATGAAAAAATGTTATTATGAAAGTGTACACTGATTGGGACAACTCATATCGATTTTACCAGAACTTATGTAGATTTTACACCATAACAGTCATGTGATCTATCGGTTAAATACTACTAAATATGTTAACCAAAACAACCAAGTTGTTTATTCGATGGTTTTGTTTGTTAGATTTTTTTGGAAATTTTTACCAGGTGTGGTAGTTTTTAGGAATTTTATGTTGTTTAACAATATATGTGGAACATTTCTATATGGAAAGTATACATGATCATTATTAATTTTCACCATAAAATATATAAATCAATCCCCTCTACCATTGTCTTTTTCTATTGTGGAGAAGAAGAACTTCTCATCATAGAGCTTGTTTCCATCAGGTCATTGAGAGTTTGTTACAGACATAGAATATATTTTTCTTATTTCAGATCACCATCATGAAATCAAGGAGTTTGTAGAATCTGATAGTCTTTCCTAGAGACCACCTTATGCCCATGATTGATACTATATTAAAAAAAATTGCAAAAAAATTGTGAAAGAAGTTTAGGAATGAGTCGATAAAGAAAGAAATCTTAAAAGTTGGTATGAATGTCTTTTTTCCTTTTAAAAATCACTATCATAGTTATTTCCTTACGTTTTCATATTATTTATTGTTTGATAGAATATGAGCCTCAACAATAAAGGATGAAGGTGCGTTTTGAAGATATTAACATAGCTAATCTGGAAGTTTATGATTACATAATGTAAATTCCAAATCATAAATGGTCATTGGAATATGATGATGGGATGATATATGGTCATATGAAGACCGACATTATATAATGTATGAATGGATTTTTAAATAGAGTTCAGAAATTACCTATCATTAGTAAATAAGAATATTTTATTATATGTTACTCATAAGAGCTACATTTATAATATAATATTAGTATAATTTTTTAATACTTAATTATAGGTTTGGTTCAAGAGACCTTTTATTGTAGTGTAAATTATTTTATGGAATTAAAAAAGTAGTCTAAAGAGGCCCTGAAAAGAGGGATGTGCTATGGACATTGTTTCTAATGTGAGCTAGAGAGTTTTCTTCAGGAGGCTGAAACATATTGTGTTCCTTCATTTAATCATCCAGAACAATGATTTTAGGTCTTTATACGCGATCATGACATTCCTTATATATATTTTCATGTGTTATTTGTTTTATTGGAGAATTGTTACTGTGAATGTGGAAAATTTCAAGCATTGAGATATCCTTACCACCATGTGATCGCAGCATGAGCTTATGTACACTTATCTTGGGAGTAATTTTTTGATCTTGTTTATTAACTAGAGAGTATCAACGACTGTTATAGTACTCCATGGATTCCAATCAGTGAATATCATAATTATTGGTTATGTGATGGTGCACCCATGCTTCTACCGAACAAGACTAGGATTTCATGTAAAGAGAGGCCAAAGTCGACACATATTTAGAATGAGATGGATTGGCCTAGTTAACAGGCACCTGGATGGAGGAGAAACATATGATGCCAGGAAGGACATATAAAGACACATTTCCATAGACACATAGGAATATCATCTAATGTTTAAAAAAATTTATGTACTATATCAGTTACAGTAAAAAAAATTCCTTGTAATCATTTTTGTCATTTTCAACATTTTTACTTTTTTTTTCTTATTTGTATATTGTGTAACTTTAACAAAATGTACCTTTACATCATAATACATACTTATATTTAATTTATAAAATAATAGATATCAAAAATATATTTTATATTAAATTGTTAAATATAAATATTATAAATTTAATACAGTTATTAATATAATGAAACTATAACAATTATTCTTTCCAAAAACCTATATTTTAATTCTCAAACATAATAAACATTTTGTGATGGAGTGTTTTTTGTTTTTAAAATTTTTAATAATAAGTAAAAACACATAACATATATACAATTATTACTAGGGAAATTCAATTTAAATAAAGTTCCTACATTACTTGATAAGTTTCATACATCATGAAATTAATGTTTTACTATTAGTACATTCAGATGGAGCAGCCTTTGTAATTTTCCCAGTAGACTCAAGTTGTAACGACCCAAAATTTTATTGATGAAAATTCTTCTTGATCTAATTAAATGTCCTATTATGTAAAATGGTTATATAAAACATATAAACTTACTTGGTTTTATGTTTTTTTTTTTTGAAATACCATTAAAAATTGTGACCATTTCTAATATAGTCGTTGAACACTGACCACATGATTAGTATAAATATAGGGCTTTAACTAATCCAATTTACACAGACAAAGCAAGTGATGGCCTCTTCCAGTAGAATTTATCCATACATAGCCCATTTTTCAAAGCTCATAAAGGATCCAGTGTCACTAGGATTCGCTCTTGACCAAGCCCAAGCTGAGATTCAACACGTTATTCTTGAACAGAACCACCTATGGGAGAAGTTGAAGTTAATAGAGATTACCACCCAAGCGATGTTATCTGAGCCTCCCCAAGATTTTTTCACCATCGCACCCCTTACCCTTAGTTCTTATGCATGTGTTATAATGGTTTATGTAACAATACCCTAGCACTATGATTATGTACATTATTTTTGAATAACAAATATACATTCATTTTATCAATGTTACTTTGTAAATGGTTTTAAAGCACAAATAATATTTTTAGTTAATATTTAAATTCAATTATAAAACCTATTTTGATAAATTAATGAATTTTTAAATTAAATAATATTTTAATAAAATATTATTACTAAATTAAATTTTATTAAATATAAAAGATAGTATAATTTTTTATGAATACAATTGTAATTTTTATTAAGGTTTGAAAACTCTTTTTGTCAAAACGCATGAATTTTTTATAAATTTCGGTAATTATTTTAAAAGTAAAATTTGAAATATTTATAAAATTATTTAGATAAAATTATTATTTTTTTCGAATCAGGATGTCGAAATTACCCAACGGTGAATTTTTCGTAATTTTCTGAGATAGTCAAATTTTTGGGTTAAAATTTAATACCGTTTAAATATATAATATGTTTTACGACATCTTAATGACCGAATAATGATGTAATAAAATCATATAAATGATATTTTCAGACAATATATGTTTTAACTTTAAAATAATGTGACTTTAGGTTTGTTTTATTTATTTTGCAAAGCTTTAGTGGACCCTCCAAGACTTACAAAACATTTTAACATTTTAAAATGATTTCTTTGAGAGTGTGACTCACATCCACATAAGCAACCCTAATATTTTAATAAGTTTGATCACTGGACATATAAAATAATGTTTTCCCCTCCACTTTTGAAAACCCTTTGTCAAAAACCATGGGATGGTTGGAGGTTTTGAATAGTTTAATGTTTAGTGTCAAAAACCTAAATAATAAAGAATTCCCTCCCTTATCCTATATAAACCCACCCAATATCCCACTTCTCTTCACTAAAAACATTTTGATATCAACCAACCTCTGAAATCATCTCTATATAATATTTACAAGGCTCCTCAAGCTCTCAATAAGCCTCTCTCAATCCTCTCCCAAGTCTTTGGATCACACTTCCAAGTAAGGGATTTCGTCTTTTCTCTTTTTCATCAAAATTTATTTATGTTGATATACCATTTTATTTTCAATTACAAATGTTTGGGTATGATTTAAAACTTATCTCATACATACCTCCTTATTTTTTAATGATGATACACCCTTCTCTCTCTCATTAGTTCCTCTCATGTACATCCATTACCATGCTGAAATTCCATATAGGATTTTTCTCTCCTCGTTTAAATTCAAGAAATTCTTTTGAATTATGAATCTAAATTCCATTACATATGTTGGTAAATGTATCTATATTACCCCCTTACTTTCCATTTCATGTAAATATTATGAGACACCCATTTTCCTCTAATCAAATAGTTTTATGAATTCTTATGTCACACTGTTATGCTGCCGAAATTGCACTGTAATTTTCCAAGCCAAAGTCATTGGGTAGTGAATACCATGCCCATTTATCTATCAAGGAAATTCACCTTTATACACATTTAATTATTGATTATAGAGTTTCATGTATGAATTCCACATTCCTTTATCATTGAATAAATGATTAGGTTTAATGAATCCATGTTATATGATCCATGTACCACACTTATGCATGGAATGAAATGATTAAGAAGGGTGCGCCCTGATAGCGCTCTAATGTATTGGTAAAGAATAGTATCATGATATGTAAAGTTCAATGAGGGTTTACACATTATTCATGTCCAATGAGCCTTGTCTCGTGTTAATATCATGTTAAAAAAAATTCCACATTTCCATATTATGATAATCTTGCTATATCATGCATTTATGTTCATGTTTATCTTATGATCCATTGAGGTCCCTATTGCATAACATGTACCATATTCTTCATGTTATGCCTTGTTTACTCCCTTATAGGTCTTTATATCTCACCCTTTTCTTATTCACTTCCTCAGGTTATCCAATTCAATGCTAAGTACGAAGGAATGTGTGTCGTCATGTAAAATAAGTTTTCAATAGAGATGTGTATTTCAAGTTTTAAGTTGTTATGTAATGTTCCTAATCCCCAAAGTCACTAGAAAACTTTATATTCTATGTTAAATATCTGGAATATTTTATTTAATAACTTAAGTTTAATTGTGTAAGAAATATAAGGGTTGTTATAGTTGGTATCAGAGGACAGGTTTAGTTATTTTGGCGATTAGGATTAGAAAAACCTATTCAAAGCCTTAGGGATAAGACTAATTATAATAAATGAATACCTAAATTTTAGTGAGTATTTAGTAAGTGGTGCATAAAAAAATACATCCCTATCTGGATATGAGCTGATAGAGGAAGCTCTATCATAGATGTTTCTAGGGGTAAAACCTGAATATACTGCATTGAGCTAGACACGAACGGGAACTAATACCTGAAAACAGGCCTTGATGCACTCTTGGTTATGACACTCCCAGGGGATATGCTTTGGATATTCATAAGTTAATTATGAACCATTATTAATGGAATAAAAAATTCACCTAAGAATATATGTTGGGAAGTAGATCATGGATAATATATATTGAATCCTATAAATTTCTAAGAAAATGAAATAAATGTAATTTATAAGTTATCCCTTATTGTATTTGGATTACCCTTTTTATGTTTCCCATAACCTTCCTTTTATTCCATCCAATGGATGTTAATATGAGTACTTAGTCTAACAACCTGTGCGAAGATCAATGTGATGACTGTTTTAATGAGATTCCCAGTCCGATGGGAGCGGGAATCATAAACCTTTTCATGATACCCTCTATGTTAACTCATATTTTGAATAGAAACATGGGTTAAGTGGAAAATTCAACCCCCCCCCCCCCAATAATGGACAAGCCGCAATCCATAGCTTCATGAGACAAAGGCCTCCAACTTTTAATGGATCATCTGATCCCTCAATCATTGAAAAATGGATTAACTCCATTGAAAATATCTTCTCCATCCTTCAATGTTATGAACACTTGAAGGTACTTCTTACTGCTTGTCGTATGGAGGGTGAAGCTAATCAATTGTGGACATTGATCAAAAATATGAATCCTGATGAGAAGATTGAGGCGTTGGAATGGAATGATTCCTAAAAAATGTTTGTTCATAAATATTTTCCACACACCCTCCAACTTAAGATGGAAAGGGACTTACTTTCCGTCAAGTAAAAAAGGAGACGGATCCATCAGAGTGTACGAGGCCACCTTCATAATGCTTTCATGATACACCTCCAACTTTGTCATTACCCCTAAATGCAAGGTTTCCTGCTTCTTTGGTGTGCTAAAAACTATCCTACAAAAATCCCTAGTGATATGTGACTTCGAGAGATATGAGAAAATTGTCTGATGTGCCCTCAAAGTCAAAATGGAGATCAGAGAATATCAGAGGTTTCATGGTGTTAAAAATAGTAAGGTGGAATTTAGTTCTAGATTTTCGATGGATAAAACCAATTGTGCTAAGAAAATCCATCACCCCAGTTTCCAAAGGTGCTGAAAGATGAACCCTAGAAATTTCTTTAAGGGGATGAGAAAATGATTTAGGTGTGGGAGAGAAGGGCACCTGTCTATTAACTGCTGACAAGAAAAACCCGCTGCTACGAAAGAGGAGAGGAATGATCTATTCGACCCTCAATGCATTGTTCATTTCTTCAACTGCAATGAACCAGGGCACTTTGTAAACCAGTTCCCTAAGCCAAGGGTTTTTTTAGGAAACCGACAACCTCCAAGGTAGCAAGGGGGAGATTTTTCCATCACTACTGCTGAAGTGAACCCCGACAATGAAGAGGTGATAAGTACGCTAGTTATTCATTCAAGAATAGAGAATGTAATTTTCGATTCTAGTTCTACACATTATTTTATATCCTACAAGTTTAATATAACAATCTCAAAACCACAAATCATGTAAGAAAGGATGTCGGTGAGAATGGAAAATGGGGCAATCATTTTGTCCCATGAATATACTTCCTTCCTTGTCATAATTTGTGGATTGAACTTCCTAGAAAACCTCAACATACTCCCTCTAGTGTAATTTGATGAAACTCATGGCTTGGATTGGCTTTCATTATATAGAGCCAGCATAAATTTCTGTGAGAAGGAAATCACTCTATGTATAGTGAATCGACCCACGATTCTGTACAAGTGAAAGGTGGAGGATGAATCTTATTTAGCATCATCATATCAAGCATGGATATTAATGCCCTATGAGAAGTCATATCTTGATCAGATGATTAATTCTAAAGAAGAAACCATCCTTGATGATATTCCTATTTTGAGGGAATTCTCTGAAGTGTTTCTCGAGGAATTTCCTGGTCATCCTCCTAGAAGAGATGTTTAATTCTCAATTTATCTTATACTTAGGGATTTTCTGATATCCAAGTGTCCAAATAGAATAGTTGTTGTGGATCTTGAGGATCTAAAGAAACAATTACATGAGAATCTAGATAAAGCGTTTAAACGCCCAAGTTCTTCACCATGGGGTGCACCAGTCCTCTTCATCAAGAAGAAGGATGGGTTGATGCGCCTTTTCATTGATTACCATGAGCTCAAAAAATCATGATAAAGAACAAGTATCCTCTTCCCCGAATTGATGACTTGTTCAATTAGCTATGTGGAGCACAATACTTCTCCAAGGTGGATTTTCGGTCTGCATATTACCAAGTAAGGGTGAAGAAGGAGGATATCCCCAAGACTTATTTTCATACAAGGTATGGGCACTACGAATTCATAGTAATTCCTTTAAAAATCACTTATTCTCTAGCAATCTTCATGGACATGATGAATAGAGTCTTTAGATATTAGCTCAAAAAAATTGTGGTAGTTTTTATAGACGATATTATAATATACTCAAAACCCATGGAGGATCATGAGGAACATGTAAGCACTATACCATAGAACTTGCAAAAGGATAATATCTATGAAACGTATAGAAAGTGTGATTTATAGTTGAAGGAAGTCTCATTACTTGGTAATATCATCACAAGAAATGGGATATCTATGTATCCCTCCAAGATAGATGAAATTGAGGGATGGACGAGACCAACATCAGTGACGGATATCCATAGCTTCCTAGGGTTATTTGGATATTATCGCCAATTTGTGATAAATTTATCACTATTTTCAAACCCTCTTACCAAGATAACTCAGAAGGAAGTCAAGTTTTGTTGGAGTGATTAATTTGACGAAAGATTTAAGGAGTTGAAAAGAAGGATTATCACTGCACCCATGCTCACATTACAGACAAGTGTAGAACATTTTGTGGCATTTACTGATGCTTCAAAGAAGGGAATGGGCTATGTGTTGAAGAAAAATGACAAATTCATTGCCAATGCTTCAAGGAAATTGAATGTTCCTGAGGAAAACTATCCAAAACATGATCTGGAGTTGGCTATAATAATCATCACTTTGAAAATATTGGGGCATTACCTTTTTTGGGAGAAGTGTGAAATATATACGGATCAAAAAAGCCTCAAGTATATATTCACAAAGAATGAGTTGAATATATGCTAAATAAGATGGATAGAGCTGATCAAAGACTATGAATTCTCAGTACATTACCACCTCGGGAAAGTGAACAAGGTGGCAGATTCTCTAAGTAGAAAGGACCCAGTGATTCTATCATTAATGAGAATTTAAAAGGATCCAATATTCTTATATTTGATGAAGATAGAAATGGGAATCATAAAGAATGTAACATCATCAATTCTTTCACAAATGATTTCTCAAATGTATCTTTTGGAATGGTTGAAGGATTCTCCAAAGAATGGTGTGGGTATTCAGAAGAAAGTGGAAACTATCAAAAAATGGAAATCCTCATAGTTTAATGTTAATGAAGAAGGAATTGTGGAATTTGGGACAAGACTATGTGGTCCCTCAAATTTAGATTTAAAGAATGAACTTTTGGATGATGCACATAGTTCGTGTTTCTCCATTTAACCAAGAAACACACAGATGTATTGAGATCTCAGAGAGCATTATTGGTGGGATGACATGAATGAGGAGATCGCTGAGTATACATAAAAGTGCCTTGTAATTCCCTGACCCCAGTTACCTAGAGTCGGTGCATTATTACATAACATTGGCATGATTACAAGTAATCAAGTCCCGAATGACTGATCAGTTAGCAATCTTGGAAAATAGATTACATACATGAAGTTCAACATTACAACTTGAAAATAAAAACAATAGTAATTTATTCCATTAGAAATATCCAAGCCGCCTAGATTATGCCTGCAAGTCACTCATAACTAACTTATTCATATCTTGGGAAAATAAAACATAAGAAAGAGGTGAGCTTAGATGCTTAGTAAGGGTAAATAATTTAGCAGAAGCTATAAACTTTTAAAGCAAGATGTGTAATAAAAACAATAGCCTTTTAAACATAAACTTGAACATAATATAGAAAAAATAAATCAAATATTACTATATAAACATGCACAAGGATATTCTACCAGTATAATAATCACATGTAATAACTAATTTCATAATGAGGGAATGTGTTGTACCAGACTTTAATTTCTGTGTCAAGTCCTCGTTCTAGGACCTAGGGGCTAACTATAACCGGACCCCAACCTAGAGAGCCTCTGTAACCGGACTCCAACCTGGAGAGCCTCTGTAACTGGACTCCAACCCAGAGAGCCTCTTTAACCGGACTCCAACCCGGAGGGTCTGCTGTAACTAGACCCCAACCCATAGGGATTACTTTTATCATTCCCCTACCCAAAACATACTATTCCAATACATTCATCATAATAAAAGGTTGAAATATAACATAAACATTTGTATTAAAACTAGCATAAAAAATGTCAATACATTATCCATAAACCATGAATGGTATAAAAATAACACATCCACAGTCAAAAATATCACAAAACATTCAATACAATATGGAAGATTTGTATCATAATAAATCAACTTCAAACAAGTTTAAAATCCATTAAAGGATTTTGACATAGATAAAAATGATCAGTAAAATGCTTTGAGAGAAATACCCCTTTTCCATGAAATCATTTAAAATTTTCACAATTTATAAATGTAGTCATTTAAAAGGGATTTTTGAATCAAAGTGTCCCATACCACTTTGAATCTTTTTAAAATAATTATCATTTCAAAACATTCATGTCAATATAAATAAATCCTTAAAATCATTTTGAAAACATGGACATTAATTAAAAGGGTTTAGAAAGATAAATCTATAAAACATTTAAAATGATGATCTAGTTAAATATAACCTCCCATAAAACCTTAAAAGAATCCTTTTGAAATCATTTTTATAAAATATGAGTATCTATGATGAGTATGTCCCATAAAATACTTACACATGAACAATCTCGGATAATAATGAGATTGAGGAAATAACCCTTACCTCATTGTAATCAATTGAGTCGTATGAACAATACTCAATAACAACCAAATGAATCACGGAATATCATGAATATAAAGATAATCATGATAATATATATCAAATGGCAGTACACAATACACCACATGTAATAAATAAGTGGTGAACAGTGGAAATCTCACGGAATTAAAAGTGAGATAAGAAACCCCTTACTTTGCACTTTCCTTCAGTCAGGGGTACATTTAACCTCATGTATGAAGATCATAGTATGTTATTAAATTATACCAGAACCATATTAATATTTATGATATCATACATTATTCATTTATGACTTTATACTACCCATTTAATAATAATTTCCATGTTAAATTAACATTTTGGGTAATAATCGCTTTCTTTATCGTACGTGTTTTACCATGTTACTCTTGATTGTATCACTTAGATAATGATTTAGATAATTCCATAATATAAAACATGATTTATATATCATATATATATAGAATATAAATATTTATAATAGACATATATATTAAATGTAAAACACCGTTTATGGAGATGGTAGTCCGTATGTACGCATAAACATTGTTCTCGTTTTCATATCGTATTGAACGGAACAAAGTGAATAAGATATATGTAAGTACATATATATATATATATATAAATATATATACCTCCAGTATCATTATTATGTCATATATTACATACTTATTAATGATATATATTTTATAATCATCATTGAATGGTGAACGTGGAAATGAATCTTATCACGTCGTGGAGATGGTAATCCGTACGTACGCACAAGCGACAATATCATTATATTGATGGAAAAATTGTATGTAATTGGATGTTATATAATATATAAAGAATAATTAACATGTTATATTTATTATTTACATCAGTTATACTCATTATTATACCCATACAAATAATGAAGTGTTTGAATAACAAAGTACACCATGACGTGGATATGGTAATCCGTACGTACACACGTATGGTGACTCTGTAATTTAAATGATGGATAAAATAATGAATATAGTTTTAACATTTCTATAATAACATCACAGAATATAGAAGACACTGGATTTATTATTTTAGAATGGAAACAACAAAGAAAGAGGAAGTGGAAGAAAAAAAATAACTTGAAAGATGTGATGAAATATTTACCTCTTTTTCAGGTTCTTCCATTTGATTTGATCAAAAGGGCTCCTTAGGTTGGCTTTATGGCCAAATAAAGACCTCTTGGATTAAGGGAGGACTTTTGGGAGGATATTTGTGCAGTTTTTTTCTGAGCCAAATGGATTTGGAGGTTTTAATTTGAGAGAACGAAGAGTGCCCTTTTATAAGAGGGGTGAGGGAACTTTAGAAACATATTGAAATATTATTTTATAATAAAATCATTTTCAGTTTCTAATGGCTCCAAAATGATTTATTTAGAGTATAAGGTGGGTATGGGTCGAACACTACTCAACCAATAGGTTTTAGACAGGTTTTGGTTACTATATTAACCTCATCTTTTAGATTTAACTCTTATTTAATTAGTTTGATATTTACCATGTCTCTTTGTATTTTTATATTATATGATTAATAAACTTACAATAAACATCCAAGTGAACCTCAAGTGGTTAATTAATTACATATATAATATTATTTAATACCTTTTGCCGAACCTTAGATTTTTACGAATAGAATATCAATTAATAATATAATATTTGTTTTAAAAACTATTTTATGTCAATTTTGACACTATTTTCTATTTTGTTTTTGTTAAATTTATAAAAGTATTATTACTTATAAAAAATCATTTAATAAACCCTAAAATGTCATTTTAACCTTTAAAATTAGTTTAATTCATAAAAAGTCTCAAATTACAATTATTTGGATATTTATAATATCAATTATTTTAATATTTCATTAATATGGTAATTACTCCATCATCATTGTGTCATAAATAAATTAAATTATTTAATGTATAGATAATATAAATAAAATACCATTATGTATAAATTAGTTTTATCTTTCCAATGAATATTTATAGTCCAAAATATGACTTATATAACCTCATGTAAAAAATGATTTACTAAAAGCAATTTGTTTATGTCATTTTTGCCTTTACTTTAAATTAATTAAAATAAAGTGTCATTATCATTCATAAGTGGCTCCATAGAGTCCAAAAATAGACCCAAGGATGAAAATAGTTGTATATGACTCATCCAATAAGTTTAGGACAAGTGTTATGGTAATTTGGTATTATTATAATATTCTTTTTATCTTGAATTACCTTATTTACCTTTAGTCGTGGTAAATAAAAGCCAAAAGTTATTATTCACCAAAAATTATTTTCATCTTATTGTACCTAATTTTACTTACTGAGGTTAACCATGTCTCTTGGATTTTTAAAATTCAACTCATATAAATGGTAAAATTTTGTTTTATGCAAATTTTCAAATTCTCCTAAGAGGTGAGTAAAAGACGATAAAAAGTTCAATAAAATTTTTATATATCTAAATTTATTATAAATGACTCCAATGAATTACATTGAACATATATAGGTATTATGAATCTATTTTGAACTAAAATAAATTTAAATAAAACATATAATTATTTAAATAAAAAGTCGGTTTTAACCAATAACTCGGTGTTTTTCACTATTCATCAAAAATTGAAAGTTTTCAGAAAAATACAAAAATTTCACCATAAGATAATTTTGATATTCTTACTTAACAAATTAAGTCTATTTTACCAAATTAAAAACATAGAAGTTTCAATTATTAATTTAAAATTAATTCTCGTTGTCAAAACCAAAAAGCGTGTTTTTAAGAAATAATAACTAACAAAAGATTGATACTTGTTTATGTTCAATTTCAAAGTGAAATTATTTAAAATGAATAACATTGGATTAAATGGTAAAAATATAACCTATTTATACTTCCAATCCATTAAAATGAATAATTTAACACTACAAATTATTTTGATTAAAAAAGTGGTTTTCAGTTAAAATATAGTATTTTTCACTGTTCACCCAAATATGAAAGTTATCAGAAAAACACCAAACATTTATTGAAACTAAATTTGTATGTCCTTATTCTAAATAATAAGTTTATTTTATCCAATTGAATATATAAAAGTTTCAAATATTGGATTTAAAAAGGGTTCGCCATTAAAAGGCGGTAAAATTGCATTTTTTACAAAAATACTTCTTTTATCTGAAAAAAAGGAATTTTTTTTTCATTATGTATAAGAAACTCATAATATGGATTCTAAAATTATAAAGATTATATAAAGTTAAAAATTTTATTAATACTATTCATAACCTTTATTGAACGGCTAGTTTGGTAATTCGTGGTGTGTTTGAACTCGGTGTTGCATGTAGTGCAAGTTATTGAATTACTTTGAAGAAATAACGTTTTATGAAATCTTGGGGTGTTATATTATTCCCTCCTTCAATAAATTACATCCTCGCACTTTGAAATTGTTCTTAGAAAATAAAAGGTTGAAAATATAAAATACCTTTATGGGAAAACCCACATCAGAAATTGGGTTAATAAAATTTAGTCTTAATAAGAGGAAAAGGGGAATGAAAAAGTGACCACCAAATTATGATCTCGATTAGGAGAACATTAGTGGCAGTTAGAGACACATAATTGGAGGAAAAATGTAAATATTAATAGGAAGTGATTGAGGTCATCTATAGTACCCCCGGTTTCTGGTATGTAACCCTTACTTGATACTTTACTTGGTTTTAAAAGTTTTGGGTGATGTATGGGAGAATCGGGAGATCCTGGAGTGTGTTTGAAGCAAAGGGGAAGGCGCACGGGTGGTGCACGGTTTGTCAAACCGTGCTGCCAAATCGTGCATGTCTGGCTGAGGAGGAAGTGGCTTCTCCATGGTCGGCACATAGTTAAGGGAAACCGTGCGATGAGGCCATGCGTGAAGGTTGGCTGAGGTAGAAGCTAACGTATGGTTGGCACACGGTTTGTCAAATCGGGCAGACTAACCGTGTGGTCACTTAAAGTTAGATCCTAACATTATGGATCTAACTCGTTTGGCCTTTAATTTCCTTTTTTAAACCACCTATGTGGCCCTAACTCGGGATTACTCTCCCTTGAAGGTTGGAGGACTTCTCCCAGGCGTTCTGGAGGCGATTTGAAGGACTCTCTTGGAGAATCGAAGCCGGATTCTTAAGGTATGTGATCGTTCTTGATCGGTTTCTTAGATATACTTAGATCTACTTCTCCTCTTCTCTCATTTTCTTATATCTAGGCCTGTTATGGGTAGATCTAAGGGTTTGGATGCCAAATATGAAAATATTTGGTCTTGGTTGTGTTAGGAAAAGAGATCTAAGGAGGATTTTTGGAGTTTGACCTGGTGTTCTTGAGTGTTCTTTGTCCGTGGCTTGGTTTCACCCTTTTTGTTGAGGTAGGTGGCTTCACTCTCGATTCCTCTTTCTTAGAACTTTAAGGCTTAGTTTAAATTGATTTAAATTTCATGGTTTTGATTGTGAAATTGTGGTGCAAAGCATGTTATAAATCTTCTTTAGTGTTGATTTATGGGTTTTGATGAAATTGTGGAAATTGAATGAACAGTTTGTACAAAGTGTTTTGGTTTCTTGATTTTAAAATGGTGATTTTAAAATTTGGATTGGATGGATTTTGAAAATGGGTTGGGGAAAAAGGTTTTCAATAAAAAGGGTTGTTTTATTGAAATGGTTTTGGCATTGTTGAAATGGTGTGGTTGTTTGTGCATAATTGGTGTGTGTGTTCATATTGCATTTACGAGGCTTGGTTGAAATATGACCTTGTGCTCGGTGAAAAAAATTGTAATGGCACATGGGAAATAATTAACTTGTGAAGACTTGGTAGATCGACGAGAGACCGCTCATGAGTAAGGAACTGTCATAACGATGCATGCATGGTTGATTTCACGGGTTGTGAAATGGTTGGTTGTGTGGATTAGTAAAAAGAAATGGTTATGCCAAAAATGGAAATGTGAATTTGATTGGAAACCTTACTTGTATTCTTTTCTTGGAAAAGATGGTTTTTGGTTGGAAGAATGGTTTTGTTGAAAAAATGGTTTTGGATGCGAAACTTGTTATTTTATGAACTGTTTTAGAACTGTTTTATATAAATTGTTTCATGGAAATGTGTTAACATGTTTTATCCTGGAGGCATGGGTTGGGAAGTCATCGAGGAAATCCTACTGAGTTTCATTACTCACCCCCTGCTTTGGCATGATAGTGCTTTTGCAGATGTCATTTACTGGGATGTTGGCAAGGGAAAGGTGGCACACGTGTTTAGCACTACATTGTGATTCTTGAGCTATTTGGTAGAGTTGGAGCATGGAGCTTGTGGAGCCTTGGAGTCTTTGTTGTATTTGAGTCTTTCTGATTGACTTTCCGCTGTTTACTCTGATTTAGTGTTGGTTTCCGCTATTTCACTTTGGATGGTTTAATATGGAATAAATGGATGAACTATCTTTATTTTAAATCATTCATCATATAGTGGTTGCTTGGAGATGTTTATCTTGTTTTTATTGTTGTTGGTTGTTTCCGTTTTAAGGGTAAATCATCCCCCATGTGTTTTGAAACCCTTCGGCATTTATTTCCAGCCTTTGGCGCCTTGGGGATGTCTCTTAAGGCCAAGTAATGACTCGTTGAGCTCTCAATCCAATGAGAATTGGCGGGTCATTACAAATGGTATCAGTCTGGTTCTTCCTTTGAGGTACAAATGGTACCATCTTGTTGGGTCCTTGCCTAACAAGTGGTCATTGATGTTATTGGTCTTGGAGTTGAAATTCCTTCTTGTATATTCCTTGGGTTGGAATCTTAGAAAGGAGTAGGATTGTTGGAACTTGAAAGTTATAGCATAAAAGGACGTAGCTAACCCCTTTATGTTGAACTTCATGTTACCAGGGAGTTGGGTACATAAGTGTTTTGAGACACTTCAAGAATTTTGAAAATATCATTTTCATGGGTTTGACCAATGAGATGAGTGTGGCATGCATTGTAGAGGAATGACTTTCCACTAGGACTGCATAAATCATTTTGAGAAATGGATTATGGTTTGATGCAAAAGTGTGTTTTTTGAAAATTTTAAGCATATTTTCAAATGAAAGATTTTGAAAATATAATTGTTGATTTATTTTGAAAATAGATTGATTTTCAAAATAAAGAAAATATTTTTTTTAGAAATGGTTGAAAATCAATGTTGGGATAGTGGTGTAATAGAGATTGAAATGCTAAGCCTTCAGTTTCTAGGAAGTGAGACTAACAGCGTGCATTCTTTGTATAGAAAATGGCACCTGTTAGCCGTCATAGAAACCAAACGAAATAAGCTGCGGAGAATGTGGTTGCACCTGAGCCACAGGTTAACCAGCAGCTGGTCCAAAGTATAGTTCTAGCATTTCAGGCTATAGACACAGGGAATCGGAGGGATGAGTCAAGGCATGTAGACCATTCTGTATAATTCCAGAAGCAGAATCCACCCATCTTTTGGGGTGATTCTGAACCAGAAAAGGCGAAGGTGTGGTTAAGCCGAATGAATCGTATCTTCTATTTCATCGGCACACCAGTAGAGCTGAAAGTAAAGCTGGAAACGTATATGCTGGAGGATCTTGCATGACAATGGTGGGAGCTAGTGGTGCAGGCTAAGGTGGATCAAGACCTGAGCTGGGAAGAATTTGAGGAATTGTTTAATAAACAATTCTGTCCTCACACGTTCAAGATCCAGAGGACAACTAACTTTTTTATCCTGAAGCAGGAAAATCTCTATTTCATGGAGTATGCGGCTAAATTCATGAATTTAGTACGCTTTACACCAGAAGTTGTTTCAAGTGCATCGCTAAAGGAACGTATATTTGAATCAGGGTTGCAAAAGGAGATTCGCTCGAAGATATAGGTGCTCTGTATTACGGATTATACGGAAATGGTAAACAGAGAAAAAGTAGCAGAAAAAGACATCTCATGAGTTATGGGAGGAGGAGGTATGATGATACCCACGGGAACGGGTGGGAACTCTAATGTTGGGAACAAGTGGAAGAGGGACACCTATTTCCAAGGTGGGAGTGAAAATCAGAATCATACGGCTGGATCGGTAAATCTTCCTCCACGACCCATGATGAAAGTCGGGTGCTTTCAATGTGGCGTAATTGATCACATGAAACGAGAATGTCCAGCACCACCGAAATCATGTCACAATTGCAACAAGATGGGGCATCTTCAGTGATATTGTTGCAGTGCTCTGAGGTCGGGTACGCATGACACTACCCAGGCATCGCAAACATCCTATGCTTTGACAGGGCGAGGATAGCACAATCAGAGACCAACGGGTATGTTGCATTCTCTACCAATTCCATTGTGGAAATGGGATCAGATAGCAATGGATTTTGTTACAGGTCTTCCAAAAATGGTCAGGAAACATGATTCCATTTGGGTGATAGTGGATCATCTGACCAAGTCAGCCCATTTCATTCCTAATCGTAAAACTCATACGGTGGAAGATCTTTCAAAAATCTATATCAGAGAAGTGGTAAAGAGACATGTCATACTAGTTTCAATCATTTCAGACATAGATCTGAGGTTCACATCTTGTTTCTAGATATCCTTACAGAAATCCCTGGGAACTATGTTGAATATGAGTACAGCGTATCATCCTCAGATGGATGGACAATCCGAAAGGACAATACAGAAATTGGAAGATATGTTTTGGGATTGTGTAATGGACTTTGGTGGCTCGTGGGAAGCACATGTACCCTTAGTGGAGTTCTCATACAATAATAGTTATCAATCCTCGATACACATGGCTCCGTTTGAAGCAATGTATGGGCGTCCATGTCGCTCTCCACTATGCAGGGTGGAAATGGGTGAAACTTCACTAATTGGGCCGAGCCTTGTCCAAGAAACAACGGAGAAGATTCAGTTGATTAGAAAGATGATGGAGACAGCTCAGAGTCATCAGAAATCTTATGTAGATCACCGCCGAAGATCGTTGTCATTTTCAGTGAGTGATCATGTCTTTCTGATAATCTCTCCAAGGCTTGGACATTGTCGTTTTGGGAAGCAGGGAAAATTATCTCCTCGATATATTAGCCCTTTTGGGATACTGTAATGGGATAGTGAGGTGGAGTATCGGTTGGCATTACCACCACGGTTTAGTGTAGTGCATAATGTGTTCCATGTATCTCAGTTGAAGAAGTATCAACCCGATCCTGACCATGTGATCAGATGGGATCACGTTAACCTAGAGCCGGATTCTTCGTTGGTACATATCCCAGTGCAGATTGCGGATAGGAAGGATAAAGTCTTATGTGGAAAAAGCATCGGTCTAGTGCGGGTTTTGTGGCACCATGGTCAGATTCAGGAAGAGACTTGGGAATGCGAGAAATAAATGAAAGACCAGTGGCCAGAACTCTTTCAGGAAAGCGATGGTTTTCTACTTTCCGGGGACGAAAAGGCCAATGGTGGGGAGAATGTAGTACCCCCAATTTCTAGTATGTAACCCTTACTTGATACTTTTCTTTGTTTTAAAAGTTTTGGGTGACGTATGGGAGAATAGGGAGATCATGGAGTGTGTTTGAAGCAAAGGGGTAGGCGCACGGGTGTCGCTTGGTTTGTCAAACCGTGCGGCCAAACTGTGCATGTCTGGATGAGGAGGCAGTTGCTTCCGCACGGTCAGCACACGGTTAAGGGAAACCATATTATGAGGTCGTGCGTGAAGGTTGGTCGAGGCAGAAGCTAATGTACGGTTTGTGCACGGTTTGTCAAACCGTGCGGACTAACCGTGCAGTCACATAATGTTAGATCCTAAAATTGTGGATCTAACTCGTTTTGCCTTTAATTTCCTTGTTTAAACCACTTAAGCGGTCCTAACTCGAGATTACTCTCCCTTGAAGGTTGGAGGACTTCTCCCAGGCATTCCGGAGGCAATTCGAAGGGTTCTCTTGGCGAATCGAAGCCGGATTCTTAAGGTATGTGATCGTTCTTGATCGGTTTCTTAGATCTACTTAGATCTACTTCTCCTCTTCTCTATTTTTCTTAGATATACACCCATTATGGGTAGATCTAAGGGTTTAGATGCCAAATATGACAATATTTTGTCTTCGTTGTGTTAGGATAAGATATCTAAGGAGGATTTTTGGAGTTTCACCCAGTGTTCTGGAGTGTTCTTCGTCCGTGGCTTGGTTTCACCCTTTTTGCTGAGGTGGCTGGCTTCACTCTCGATTCCTCTTTCTTATAACTTGAAGGCTTAGTTCAAATTGATTTAAATTTCTTGGTTTTGATTGTGAAATTTTGGTGCAAATCATGTTATAAATCTTCTTTAGTGTTGATTTATGGGTTTTGATGAAATTGTGGAAATTGAATGAACGGTTTGTACAAAGTGTTTTGGTTTCTTGATTTTAAAATGGTGATTTTAAAATACGGATTGGCTAGATTTGTAAAATGAGTTGGGGAAAAATGTTTTCAATATAAAGGGTTGTTTTATTGAAATGGTTTTGGCATGGTTGAAATGGTGTGGTTTTTTTGGCATACTTGGTGTGTGTGTTCATATTGCATTTACGAGGCTTGGTTGAAATATGACCTTGTGATCGGTGCCAAATGTGTAATGGCACATGGGGAATAATTACCTTGTCACGACTTGGTAGATCGACAATAGACTGCTCATGAGTATGGAATTGTCATAACGATGCATGCATAGTTGATTTCACAGGTTGTGAAATGGTTGGTTGTGTGGATTTGTAAAATGAAATGCTTATGCCAAAAATGGAAATTTGAATTTGATTGGAAACCTTACTTGTTTTCTTTTCTTGGAAAAGATGGTTTTTGGATGGAAGAATGGTTTTGTTGGAAAAATGGTTTTGGATGTGAAACTTGTTATTTTATGAACTGCTTTGGAAATGTTTTATATAAATTATTTCATGGAAATGTGCTAACATGTTTTATCCTAGAGGCATGGGTTGGGAAGTCATCGGGGAAAACCTACTGAGTTTCATTACTCACCCCCTGCTTTGGAACGATGGTGCTTTTTCAGATATCATTTACCGTGATGTTGGCAAGGGAAAGGTGGCACACATGTTTAGAACTACTTCATGATTCTTGAGCAGTTTGGTAGAGTTGGAGCATGGAGCTTGTCGAGCCTTGGAGTCTTTGTTGTCTTTGAGTCTTGCCGATTGACTTTCCACTGTTTACTCTGATTTAGTGTTGGTTTCTGCTGTTGCACTTTTGTTGGTTTAATATGGAATTAATGGATGAACTATCATGGTTTTAAATCACGCATCATATAGTGGTTGCTTGGAGATGTTTATCTAGTTTTTGTTGTTTTTGGTTTTTCCGTTTTAAGGGTAAATCGTCCCCCATGTGTTTTGAAACCCTTTGGCATTTATTTCCAGCCTTTGGAACCTTAGGGATGTCTCTTAAGGCCAAGTAATGACTCATTGAGCTCTCAAGCCAATGAGAATTGGCGGGTCATTACATCATCAGTCACAAAAAATTGTAGAATTGAGAGCCTCAAAGCCATCAATCTATGATGATTTAAAATATTATCGGTTCAACAAAACATAAGGTATTTGGATAAAACATTTTTAGTTTTAAGATCTCTTACCTAAAGTTTCAGTATTAATTTCTTCATAGAATAAGAGAAGAAAAAAATATATACTTGACAAGTAGAGTTCCATCCTTTAACTAATTTCTACAACAAACTCATCTTTCACTCTAAAACATAATAGAACTTAGAAAAATATTCTATTTATCCTATTCGTATAGGGTTCCAAAAAATGAATTTATAATTCATCTACCAAACCTTTTAAAATAATAAATTATTCAATCTAGGACATCATGTGGGTCGGTGATAGGTGATTAACCCTTGTCGCCCTTCCGTTGCGGGATCAAGTCTCGCGGCCTTGCCGGACGCGACGGGTTGCCACCTGAGCTCCAGGTTGTCCTTTTTATGGAAATCCAAAAATAATCTCAAACTAGACTTATCCAAAATACTTCTGTCCAAACTCACAATCCAAAATTTATAAGGAAGGTGAACACAATGAAGCTGCTTTTTGCCATGTAATAACATGTGAACACCTTCATCATGTATTCTTTTAAAACACTGCAACATCCTGAATTACCATAAAACCTTATTAATTACATTCATGCTCCCTAATTCCATAAATAATACTAGATATACTCTTTCTATCCAAAAATGTTGTAAACTCCAACAATGATGGAATATACAAATCATTAATCAGTTTCAAGTTATTCAAGAATATCCAATATAATTTATCCAAATCAATCATCTCTTTTTTCAAAATCAATACCTTAGTATCAGGACCATATTAATGTTTTGTCTCTCCTTTAACCATGTATTTTACAAAAAAATTAACTTTCCATTGAGTCACTTTTCTTGGTTCCACAAAATCTCAAGTCCTTAATGAAATAGTACTGCAGTACAATCCTTATATACTGTATAATTCTTATAACATGTACATCATTAATACAATACTCAAATGACACAACACTTTAATAACAATGTAAGAAATCTAATCATTCCTCTTCATCTTCGGTAGTATCATAACTTTATTATTATCCAATAGCAGAATTTGGGGTATACTTTGATGATTTAGACATTGATTCACATAGTGTCCCAACTCCTTGCATATGAAGCATTGTACATTTGAAATTTTTTTCTTACCCTTGCAGTCATGTACTTGGTGTCCTTTTTCTCCACACTTAACAAACACCCATTCCCTTCAAGCATTTACCATAGTGATTCTTTCCACAGTTATCGCATATAGGAAAATCCTACTTTTCCCTCTTCCCTTTATCCAACTTTCTCTCTTCCATCATTTTCTTCTCTTGCTTCCCTTCAAAGCCATAGGACTCAGAAAATTCTTTACTTGTCTTATTAACACATGATACTATTTATTCATATATTGAGAATATATGGGAGACTATTTCCCTTCTAAATGTTGGCTTAATACCGTGAAAGATATGATCCTTCTTACTCTTTGGATCATACGTATTGCTGGAGTTCACATTCCTTCTACAGGGCATCATTTCTATATAATAGCATACACTAGGTCGGTTTATGAATTGCAATGAATAATTCCAAACTTGTAAAATACCTAACGTAAATTGAACAGTTTATGGACATAATCCATAATCATAAAAATATTTTCTTTGAAGAGGTATATACTCGTAAATCCTTCATAATGATTTGTAAAGAAAATGAGAATTATCCTAAGAATATCCCCCAGGAGTGTCGTAACCAAGAGTGCAGTAAGGCCCATTATCGTACACCAGTTCTCATTCGAGTCTAGCTCAAGGTAGTGTTTTCGGGTTTACCCTTAGGTACATTTGTGCCAGATCCGCCTCTACCTGCTCGTATCCAGACAGGGATGTATTTGCTTGAAAAACTCACAAAATCTCTACATTACCAAAATTCTAGGATGTTCTTCTATACTAATCCTCAAATTCTATCTTAGGGTAATGTTATCTAATCAGAGTTTATTTAAATCTAGTTTCCAAAGTTATTGATAAACTTCTTGTAATACCAAATGTAACGCCCTGACCCCAGTTACCTAGAGTTAGTGCATTATTACATAACATTGTCATGATTACAAGGAATCAAGTCCCGAAGGACCAATCAATTTAGTAATCTTGGAAAATAGATCACACACATGAAGTTCAACATTACAACTTGAAAAGAAAAACAACAATAATTTATTCCATTAGAAATTTCCAAGCCTCGTAGATTATCCCTGCAAGTCACTCATAACTAACTTCTATATATCATGGGAAAATAAAACATAAGAAAGGGGTGAGCTCAGATTCTCAGTAAGGGTAAATAATTTAGCAGAAACTATAAACTTTTAAGGAAATATGTGTAATAAAAGCAATAGCCATTTAAACATAAACTTGAACATAATGTGGAAAAAATAAATCAAACATTACCATATAAACATGCACATAGATATTATACTAGTTGAATAACTACATGTAATAAATAATTTCATAATGAGGGAATGTATTGTACCAGACTTTAATTTCTTTGTCAAGGACTCGTTTCAGGACATAGGGGATAACTGTAACCAGACACCAACCCGGAGATCCTCTGTAACAAGAATCCAACCCGGAGAGCCTCTGTAACCGGACTCCAACCCGGAGAGCCTCTATAATCGAACTCCAACTCGGAGGGTCTTCTTTAACTGGACCCCAACCCGAAGGGATTAATTTTACCGGTCCCCAACCTGGAACATACTAGTCCAATACATTCATCATAATTAAAAGTTGAAATATAACATAAATATTCGTATTAAAACTAACATACGAAATGTCAATACTTTATCGATAAACAATGAATGGTATAAAAATAACACATCCATAGTCAAACATATCACAAAATATTAAATACAATATAGAAGATTTGTATCATAATAAATCAACTTCAAAAAAGTTTAAAATTCATTAAAGGATGTTGACATAGGTGAAGATTATCAGTAAAATGCTTTGAGAGAAATACCCATTTTTCATGAAATCATTTAAAATTCTCACAATTTATAAAGGTAGTAATTTAAAAGGGATTTGAGAATCAAAATTTACCATACCACTTTGAAATTTATTAAATTAATTATCATTTCAAAACATTCATGTCCATATAAATAAATCCTTAAAATCATTTTGAAAACATGGACATTAATTAAAAGGGTTTAGAAAGATAAATCTTTAACTCATTTAAAATGATGATCTAGTTAAATTGACCCTCCCATAAAATCTTAAAATATTCCTTTTGAAATAATTTTTATAAAATATGGGTATCTATGATAATTATGTCCCATAAAATACTTACACATGAACAATCTTAGATAATAATGGGATTGAGGAAATAACCCTTACCTCGTTGTAATCAATCGAGTCGTATGAATAATAGTCAATAACCACCAAATGAATCACAGAATATCATGAATATAAATAGAATCATGATAATATATATCAAATGGCAGTACACAATACACCACATGCAATAAATAAGTTGTTAATAGTGGAAATCTCACAGAATTAAAAGTGAGATAAAAAACCCCTTACCTTGCACTTTCCTTTAGTCGATGGTACATTTAACCTCCTGTATGAAGACCGTAGTATGTCATTAAATTATACCAGAACCATATTAATATTTATTATATCATACATGATTCATTTATGACTTTATACTACCCATTTAATAATAATTTCCATGTTAAATTAACATTTCGGGCAATAATCGCTTTCTTTATCATGCGTGTTTTAACTTGTTACTCTTGAATGTATCACTTAGATCATGATTTTAATAATTCCAGAATATAAAACTTGATTTATATATCATATATATTTATAATATAAATATGTATAATATAAATATATATGAAATGGAAAACACCGTTTATGGAGACGGTAGTCTGTACATACGCATAAATGTTGTTTCTATTTTCATATCGTATTAAACGGAACTAAGTGAATAAGATATGTGTAAGTACATATATATATATATATATATTTATCTAGTATCATTATTATGTCATATATTACATACATATTAATGATATATATTTTATAATCATCGTTGAATGTTGAACGTGGAAATGAATCTTATCACGTCGTGGAGACGGTAATCCGTACGTACGCACGAGCGACAATATCATTATATTGATGGTGAAATCTTATGTAATAGGATGGTATATAATATATAAATAATCATTAACATGTTATATTTATTATTTATATCATTTATACTCATTATTATACCCATCCAAATAATGAAGTGTTTGAATAACAAACTACAACACAACGTGGAGACGGTAATCCCTACGTACGCACGTATGGTGACTTTGTCATTTATAGGATGGATAGAATAATTAATATGGTTTTAACATTTATATAATAACATCATAGTATATAGAAGATACTGGAGTTATTATTTTAGAATGGAAACAAAAAAGAAAGAGGAAGTGGAAGAAAAAAAAGAACATGAAAGATGTGATGAAATATTTACCTCTTTTTCGGGTTCTTCCTTTTGATTTGATCAAAAGGGATCCTTAAGTTGGCTTTAGGACAAAAGGAAGGCCTCTAGGATGAAGGGAGGAATTCTGGGAGGATATTTGGGCAGGGTTTGGCTGAGACAAATGGCTCTGATGGTGTGAATTGGAGATAAGGACGAGTTCCCTTTTATAAGAGGGGTGAGGGGCACCTTAGGAAAAGATTGAAATATTATTTTATAATGAAATCCTTTTCAGTTTATTGTGGCACAAAAATGATTTATTTAGAGTATAAGGTGGGGATGGGTCGCAAACTACTCAACCAAAAGGTTTTAGACAGGTTTGGGTCACTATATTAACCTCATCTTTTAGATTTAACTCTTAGTGAGTTAGTTTCACATTTACCATGTCTCTTTGTATTTTTATATTATATGGTTAATAAACTTACAATAAATATCCAAGCGAACCTCAAGTGGTTCATTTATGATATATATAATATTATTTAAGACCTTTTGATGGACCTTAGATTTTTAGGAATAGAATATCAATTAATAATATAATATTTGTTTTAAAAACTCTTTTATGTCAATTTTGAAACTATTTTCTATTTTGTTTTTGTTAAATTTATAACAGCATTATTACTTCGAAAAAAATTCATTTAATCAACCCTAATATGTCATGTTAACCTATAAAATTAGTGTAATTCATAAAAAGTCTCAAATTACATTTATTTGGATATTTATAATGTCAATAATTTTAATATTTCATTAATAGGGTAATTACAGCATCATCATTGTGTCATAAATAAATTACATTATTTAATGTCTAAATAATATAAATAAAATACTATTATGTAGGAAATCTTTTTATCTTTCCAATTAATATTTATAGTTGAAAATATGACTTATATAACCACATTTAAAAATTGATTTACTAAAAGCTATTTGTTTATGTCATTTTTGCCTTTACTTTTAATAAATTAAAATAAAGTATCATTATCATTCATAAGTGGCTCCATGGGGTCCCAAAATCGACCCAAGGATGCCAATGGTCGGCTATGACTCGTCCAATAATGTTAGGACAAGTGTTAAGGTAATTTTGTATTATTATAATATTCGTTTTACCTTGAATTAACCTATTTACCTTTAATCGCGGTAAATAAAAGTCAAAAAGTTACTATTCACAAAAAATTATTTTCATCTTATTGAATTTCATTTTACTTACTGAGGTTAACCGTGTCTCTCAGATTTTTAAAATTCAACTCACAGAAATGCTAAAATTAAGTTTTATGCAAATTTGTAAATTCTCCTAGGAGTTGGGTAAAAGACGGTAAAAAGTTCAATAAAATTTTTATATATCTAAACGTATTATAAAATGACTCCAATGAATTATATTGAATCTATATATGTATTATGTATCTATTTTGACCTAAAATAAATTTAAATAAAATAAATAATTATTTAAATAAAAAGTCGGTTTTAACCAATAACTCAGTGTTTTTCACTATTCGTCAAGAATTGAAAGTTTTCAGAAAAATACCAAAATTTCACCCTAAGATAATTTTGATATTATAAATTCAAAAACGAATTCTATTTTACCAAATTAAAAACATAGAATTTTCATTTATTAATTTAAAATTAATTCTTGTTATCAAAACCAAAAAGCGTGTTTTTAAGAAATAATGACTAACAAAAGATTGATATTTGTTTATGTTCAATTTAAATGTGAAATTATTTCCAATGAATAGAATTGAATTAAATGGTAAAAATATAATCTATTTATACTTCCAAACCATTAAAATGTATAATTTAACACTGGAAATTATTTTTATTAAAAAGGTTGTTTTCAGTTAAAATATAGTATTTTTCACTATTCACCCAAATATAAAAGTTATCATAAAAACACCAAAAATTTATTGAAACTAAATTATTATGTCCTGATTCTAAAGAATAAGTTTATTTTGTCCAATTGAATATATAAAAGTTTCAAATATTGGATTTAAAAATGGTTCACCATTAAATGCCGATAAAATTGCATTTTTTTAAAATACTTCTTTTATCTGAAAAAAATGAATTTGTTTTTTCATTATGTCTAAGAAACTCATAATATGGATTCTAAAATTATAAGGATTATATAAAGTTCAAAATTTAGTTAATACTATTCATAACCTCTTTTGAACGGCTAGTTTGGTAAGTCGTGGTGTGTTTGAACTCGGTGTTGCGTGTAGTGCAAGTTATTGAATTACTTTGAAGAAATAACGTACTATAAAATCTTGGGGTGTTACATGCCTGTTATGTCAGCATGTGAAGGCTGAGAGGCAGAAGCCTAAGGGAATGATGCAACCAATAACAATACCATAATAGAAATGGGAGAACATCACCATGGACTTTGTCACCAGACTTCCAAAGACATCCAAACAAAACAATGCTCTCTAGGTTGTTGTGGATCATCTTACAAAGACTTCAAACTTCATTCCAATTCGAGAGGATTTCTCATTAGATCAACTGAAATAGATATATATCAGAGAAGTTGTAAGACTTCATAGAGTACAATTATCTATTGTATCCAATTGAGATCCAAGATTCACCTCTATGTTCCGGAAGAGTCATCAACATTATCTGAATATTGAACTGAACATTAGTACTGCTTATCATCTTCAAAATGATGGCTAATTTGAGTGTACTATCCAAACACTTGAGTACATGTTAATAGAAGGCTCAATGGACTTCAAATGAGGATGGGATCAACATCTTCCTCTGGTTGAGTTCTCTTACAATAATAATTTCCACTCAAGCATCCAAATGGATCCTTATAAATCCCTTTAAGGGAAGAGGTGCAAAACACCGACATGTTGGGATAAAGTTGGGGATCAAAAACTCCTAGGTCCATAAATGTTCAACGAAATGGTGGAGAAGGTTAAGACTATCGAGCAGCACATTAAAGCTGCTTAGATTCGACAAAAGAGTTATGCTGAAAATCATCGATGAGACCTAGAGTTTGATGTTAGAGTCATGGAATACCTCTGCATATCACCGTGGAAGGGAGTAATGAGATTTGGGAATAGGGGACAGCTTAGTCCAAGTTAAATCATCCCTTTTGATATACATGCTTGAATTGGATCAGTGGAATATCGACTAGCACTCCCATTAAACCTATATCAAGTACGTGATGTATTCAGTGTATCACTCTTGAAAAAGTACATGTTGGAACCATGGTCGTTTTATGCATAAATTGAATTATGGTTTCTGTTTGTTTTCAATACTCAGTGGAATTTCAGAATGTGTGCGAGTAAAGTGATAATAAAGTTCAAGCAGACAACAGTATTGAAGGTGGCGTTGTTCTCCAGTGTTTGCCAAATTTTTGGACCTGAAAATTAGAAAATGAAGACATAGGTTGTTGGAAAGAGGAGGTGCGCGTGAAAAGAAAGTGGTGCTCAAAATAAGGGAGGCGTGCGCGAAAAAACAGTGGCGTGCACGGAAAACAGCGGCGTGCGCGGAAAACAGAGGCGTGCGCGAAAAATAGTGGTGTGCACGGAAAACAACGGCGTGCGTGAAAAACAGTGTTGTGCGCGAAAAATAGTGTGGTGCACAAAATAGTGGAGCGAGGTTTTTCGTGCAAATAGTGTTTCAGATTCATAATGTCGAAAAATGGCAAAGGCATGGGCTGTGCGAAAAATTTGGAGATGTGCACGAAAAACGATACCTGCTTGAAATATTACGCGCCAAATGAGAGGTTTTTCGCGCCATAGGGGGTTTTGCGCACGGGGTTCTGAGAAGCCTATAAATAAGATGTTACCCCCATCATTCCATATGGTTAATGACTTAGAGAATATCTGAGGTCTAATGTGCATAGAAGGTTCGCATAATGGGGTTGCATGAAAATGTTCAAGTTGCGTGAAAAGGGTTCAGCTACACGAAAATGAAGGCATTGCGCAAAAAAATTGAGGTTGCGCGAAAAAATCCGAGCTGCACGAAAGAGGTGTGGTTTATAAAGCTGCGAGTAAAGTAGGTCGTTGCGCAAAATATTTTCCGTGCAAAAATAAAGTATTTCACGCCAAAGCCAGATATTTCTCACAAAGGGTGGGAGTTGCGATAAATATTCAGTATAACCTGTTTGCACGTTCTGGTTATCTGGTTCAATGGTTCAGTGTGTTCAAGTGCATCATTTCTGGACTTCGATGAAAGCAGAGTCTCGTGCTAAGCAGAGGAAAATACTTCAATGCAAATCTATTGAAGAGACCTTCACATCTATAAATTGATTGGGACTTCACCAAAGGCAGTGAGTCAGGGGGAGTCAACAGGAGTGACCGGAGGGACGCAGTGAGCCATCCCTGAACTTTTGTAAAGGCAGTGTGCCTGGGACAGAGTGACTGTACTTAAACATTGTAATCCGAATCTAGTGAAGTTTAGTGGAATTAGGTACAACCGACAACCTATCGGTGTATGCTCCTTGGATGTAGCCCTTTGTGGTGAACCAAGTAAATGTTTTGTGTCAACTTTCAGTTTTCTTTTGTTTGATAGGTTTCACAAGTTCCTACCAATGTGGGAACAAGATCCACAACTTTAAAAAGAAAACGTTGACACCCTGATTCACCCCTCCCCTCTTAGGGTGTTCCGGGGTCTTTCAAGTTATATTAGTGGGAGGTTGACTGGTGTTTGATCTGTCATATTCTATTATGGACAATTCAGCCAATGTCAGCGGAGTCCCTCTCTTCGATGGAAGTAATTTCCAGATCTAAAAGAATAGAATGAGAACTAATCTAAGATATCTTGGAATGGAAGTCCTTTTTCTACTGTTCAAGGAATACAAGTCACTGATCCAACAGGTCTGGCTATGACTGATGCAGACAGAAAAATTCTTGATGCAGATGCTAAAGCATGAAATTCTCTCACAGTGGCTCTTTCTGATCTGATCTATCTAAACGTGATGAGCTGCACCTCAGAAAAATCCAAGTGGGATAAACTTGAAAATATTTATGAAGGAGATAGAAAAGTAAAGGAGGAAAAACTACAAGTCTTGCACAATGGGTTTGATGATCTGAAGATGCATCCAGATGAGAATGTAGACTCATTCTTCAATCGAATTACTTAATTGGTTGGAGCTATTCGAGGTCTAGGAGAAGAAATCAAAGTCATTGAAATTGTGAAGAAAATATTTAGAAGACTTCCACCCCTATACAATGCAAAGGTGTCAGCCCTTGAGGAAATATATATTTCCAATCTTTCTCTGGATGATCTAATGAGCAGCTTGGTAGCATATGAAATGAGAGTCAAACCAGAAGATGCTACAACTCGTGTGATCAAGGAAATGGAATTTAAGGCCATGGATAAACTAAAAATTTCAAAATATAGTAGCAGTGAAGATGACGAATAAAAAGAAATTCTTTCTCTCATTGTAAAGAAGTTCCAGAAGGAAAAAGGGGAATTCAAAGGGAAGTTACCTCTCATATGTTTTCATTGTGAAAAAGTTGGGCACATTGCCTCTCAGTGTTTAAGAAAGATTAATGATGAAGATAGTGAAGATGAAAACATCATGAAGCCTCGGAAAATGTTTTTCAAAAAGGGAGACTTCAAATATGGAAAGAAAATATAGAGGAAGAGTTTTTTCTGTGAAGAGGAAGATGATGATAATGAATTTTGTGAAGAATAATAACCCGAATTTAAAATAGGAAACCATGCTTCCATGATGGATACCATTGAAAAGTCAGAACCCTCGATCAATAAAGGCATATATAATCAGATTAATCCTAATAGTGATTAAAAGACTCAAATTAAGGATGCCTTTTCCAAGCATGAGAATAAATGTAAGAGATGCAATAAGTGGAAGAAAATGGTGGAAGAATCATCAGAATATGTTGATGAGCTTGAAGAAGAAATTGAATTACTAGAAGAACTAGTGAGAGTTCAGTATTCAATCCTTGAAAGCACAAATGATGTTGTGGAACTAAAGCTTAGAATTAAAGAACAAGCAAAGGTCATAAATGACCTTTCATCCAGACTGAAAGAGAAGTCCAAGACTGTTGAGGGACTTGAGGAAGAAGTTGTTACTTTTAGGAGTAAAATTGAATTTCAATCAACCACAAATGAGGGTAAGAAGAAAATTCATTTTGGAAGATTCTAAGATGCATAATTACTGAAAAGAGCCAAGTGTGGTTCAGATGGGGTTGGAAAAATATTGAGTGATCAAAGACCCTCTTGCATGGGAAAGAGTGGAATTGGCTGTGAAGCTGAGACATAAACTGCTGGAAGTGAAGAGAGACAAAAGAAAGACAAGATGAAAGATGGTCATGTTGAAACGTCGCCTGATGTGCTGAAAAAGAAACCCTCAATCCAAAATAAAAGAACTGAAAATTATCCTCAAACTTTCAGAAATGACAGGCAGTCCAACTATTCTCCCAAGGAAGAAGACATGAGGAGAAATTTGAGGGAGAATACATGTCCTCTCATAAAGTGTCAGTTCTGTGGCTATTTGGGTCATACCATGTCATATTGCAAAGAGGCAAGGAGCTACTTGAATGGGGAAGATTTGGGACGCCAACAAAGGAGACTAACTTCATATCCTCCATCTTAATGAAGAAAAAATTTCTATGGATATTTTTTTTGTTGTTCTAACGTTGGACATAAGGCTGTTAATTGAAGTTAGAGAAGGGACATGGACACCTTATACCGGAGTTCGAGACAAGTCAAATCTCATCAACAAGATGGTGTTTCTCTTACAAATAGGTTTTCTCCACTCGAAGAAGACTTCGATTATGAAGAACCAATGTACACAGATAAGATAATTGAAATTACATCAGTGCTCTATACTCAATCCAATGTCTCATGGAAAGAAAGGAAGAAAATTGAGAAATCCAACCTTGCATAGGTGGCCCTGAAAGCTACAAAAAGCAACAGTACCTGGATTCTAGATAGCGGTTGTTCATCGCATATGACAGGTAATGGTGGCCTATTAATGGATATCAAATGGAAGGTTGATGGTACAGTACGATTTGGTAATGATGGAGCTCTGAAAATAAAAGGCATTAGACGTACTGAATTAGCTAATGGAGAGCTAAAGAAGACTGAAGTCCTTTATGTAGATGTCCGACGTCATAATCTACTCAGTGTGAGTCAACTCTGTGACTCGGGACATATAGTTATGTTTAATCAGAAAGGTTGCACTATCAAGGGAAAGACAGGAAATTCACTTATGAAGGGATGCAGAATAGAAGAAACTTGTATCAGGTTGATAGTAAAGAAAATGTTTGTTACATGACTATTGAAGAAGAAAACCATTTGTGGCATCGGAGACTGGGACACATCAATCAACAAAACATGGAGAAAATATCAAAACTAAGGATTTTCGTGGACATTCCCAACCTGAAGCGTGAGCGTGAAAAGTCTTGTGATGCTTTCATCCATGGGAAGTTGGTCTATAGTTCATATTGGCCAAAGAAGAAAAGGGAATCTCGTCTTCTTGATCAAATTCATACAGATGTATGTGGGCTGATAAAAGTTGCTGGAACTCATGGAGAAAGGTACTTTGTCCTTTTCATATATGATTATAGTAGAATGGAATGTGTAATGGTTATTCACAGGAAACGACAAGTGCTTGACTGCATGAAAATATATCGGCGAATTACCGAGAATGATACTGGACGAAAAATCAATGTGTTGTGATCAGACAATGGAGGGGAATACACATATATTGAATTTGAAAATTACTTGGAGAAGAATGGGATACAACATGAGGTAGCTACTATGAGAACTCCACAAAAAATGGAGTTCTTGAACGTAGGAATCGACAGCTGAACAACATGGCATGAACTATACTGATTGAGAGTCGTATTCCATGACATTACTGGAAAGAGGCTATTCAAGCTGCAGTGTATATTCAAAATCAAACAGGATTTTATATGGGTGAGACGAAGACACCATATGAATTGTGGCATGGAAGGAAGCCCGCTTTGAAATACTTTCGTGTTTTTGGAAGTAAATGCATTATCAGGAACGAAGAAGGAAATCAAGGGAAGTGTGGTGACAATGCAGATGAAGGAATTTTCCTTGGATACTCAATGAACAGAAAATCCTACAAGTGTTTCAACAAGAGATTAGGAAGGATCGTGGAAAGCATTGATGTTAAGATCATTGAAGAGAAAACCACAAATGCTTCATGGATTTCATATGATGATGTGATAGAAAGTCAAGAAGAAACTGAACATGGATTAAATATAAATACAAGAATAGAGGAATATGGACAAAAAATTCAACAGTCACATCATGATGTTGACTTAGAAGAGGAATCTGAAGAGGAAAGCATGGCTGGAGAGAATGCAACTAAACCTCACAGGAGAAATCGAAGAGCTGAGATTGATCCATCTAACATAATTGGGGACATGAGTGCACCCACACAGACAAGGAGGATGAAGAATAACACACAATCTGTATTTATGTTAGCTATGGAGCCATCCTCATTTGAAGAAGCTGCCAAGGATAAATCTTGGGTGAAAGCCATGAATGAAGAGTTAGATCAGATTGACAAGAATCAGACATGGGATCTTGTCCAGAGACCCGATGGACACGATGTGATTGGTACAAAATGGATCTTCAAGAACAATTTTGATGATCATGGAAGTGTTATTAGAAACAAGGCATGACTGGTATGTAAAGGATACCCCCAGATTGAAGTTGTTGATGTTGAAGAAACATTTTCTCCAGTGTCTAGACTGGAGTCAATCAGGATTTTCCTTACCATGGCACTCCAAATAGGATATAAAGTATATCAAATGGATGTCAAGATAGCTTTTTTGAATTGTGTAATCGATGAAGAAGTCTACATTGAACAACCAGTGGGTTTTCTTCTTGGTGCTGATGAAACAAAGGTTTGGAAACTAAAGAAAGCTCTATATGGTTTGAAGCAGGCACCACGAGCATGGTATTCCTGGCTGGACTCTTATCTCAAGAAGCTGGAGTTCAAAAGAGTAGGAGTAGATCACAATCTATATGTGAAGAATTCTCCAAAATACCAGTTCATGGTTCTAGTCTATATTGATGACATTATATTTGGTGGCAGTAGGCAGAAATCAGTGGATGAATTTTCTAATCACATGAAATCAGAATTTGAAATGTCTATGATTGGGGAGCTCATATATTTCTTGGGGCTGCAGGTGACTCAAGAGAAAGAATACACTTTCGTTTCTCAAGAAAAGTTTGCAAGAGAGTTTCTGAATAAATTTCATATGAATGACTCCAAACCACTGTCAACTCTGATTGCAGTTGGAACCAAACTTGGAAAGCATGAGGATGGGACCTCTGTAGATCCCACCACGTACATGAGAATCATTGGGAGCCTACTGTACCTGACAGCGACACGACCGGATATTATCATTGTAACATGTCTAGCAGCCCTCTTTCAGAGTAATCCAAAGGAGTAACATATGGCGGCAGTGAAAAGAATCATAAGGTACATTCAAGGAACTCATAACTTTGGGTTATACTTTGTTGCAGGCAGGGACAGTGAATTATCAGCATTTTCTGATGGTGAATGGACTGGAGATGTAGTTGACAGAAAGTCCACCAGTGGTGGAGCATTCTATATTGGGAATAAATGTGTTGGCTGGTTGAGCAAGAAATAAGAAAGTACTTCTCTTAGTACTGCTGAAGCTGAGTATATATCCGCTACAAAGTCATGTACTCAATTTCTATAGATGAAGCAACAACTGGCAGATAATGGTGATGATGTGAAACAACCAATGGTGATTTGTTGTGATAACAAGAGCGCCATTGATCTTATGAAGAATCATGTTCATCATTCTCGTACAAAACATATTGAAATCAGGTATCACTTTATCAAAGAAAATGTTGAGAAAGGCGTGATTAGAATGGATCATGTGGCAACTGATGAGAAAGTGACTGATATCCTAACCAAGCCACTTTCAGCAGCTGTGTTTGAGAAGCATCGGTTGAACCTTGGTGTTCAGCCACCTCCCAGTGCATGAGGAGGTTTTGAAATACCCCTCTCCCCAGTTATGTTAACTTTTTTTAATCTTTTTCTAGATATGATGCAGGTTTATGGGGGAGATACTATCCAGGGGGTGTATTGAGATGTTCAATGAGCAAATACTGATCTTTGGGTTTATTGCCAATGGGGGAGAAGGAATAAATTCAGTCAGGACATGTTTGGTATCACGATGAGATTTTAGTTATAGGATAAGAAGGAATACATTGGACATGTAATAATGCTTCTGGGAAAATTTAAGAGAATTTCTTGGGCGTCATTGAGAATTCTAAAACACGGGATCCCAATTCATGCTTCCCCTCTTGTTTTCTACACCGAGCATTGATCACGTATACTTAGAGTGTTGGCTGAGTTGATTCTTCCATTTTTTGGTTTGCATATGGCTCGTGCTCTATTGAATTTATTTACTGATGGCCAACAAACCCAAAAGTGGAGATTGTTGGAACCATGGTATTTCTATGCATAGATTGGCGTATGGTTTGTGTTTTTTGTCAATCCTCAGTGGAAGTTCAGAATGTGTTCCAGTAAAGTGATAATACAGTTCAAGTAGACAACAGTATTGAAGGTGGCACTGTTCTCCAGTGTTTTCCATATTTTTTGACATAAAAATCAGAAAATTAAGACATAGGTTGTTGGCAAGAGGAGGTGCGCGCAAAAAAGAAGTGGTGCGTGAAATAAGGGAGGCGTGTGTGAAAAAACAACGGTGTGCACAGAAAACCGTGGCGTGCACGGAAAACAGCGGCGTGCGCGAAAAACAGTGGCGTGCACGGAAAACAGCGTGGTGCATGAAATAGTGGAGTGAAGTTTTTCACGCAAATAGTGTTTTGGATTCAGAACGTCGAAAAATGGAAAAGGCATGGGCTGCGCGAAAAATCTGTAGATGTGTGCGAAAAATGATACATGCACGAAATATTGCGCGCCAACTGAGAGGTTTTTCACGCCACAAGGGTTTTTGTGCGCGGGGGTCTAAGATACCTATAAATAAGAGGTGACCCCCGTCATTCTGTATGGTTGATGACTTAGAGAATATATGAGGTCTGATGCACATGAAAGGTTCGCGTAAAGGGGTTGCGCGAAAAATTTCAAGTTGCGTGAAAAGGGTTCAGCAGCACGAAAATGCAGGCATTGCGTGAAAAATTTGAGGTTCCGCAAAAAACTCCGAGCTGTATGAAAATGGTGTGGCGCGGAAAGATGCGCGTAAAGTAGGTTGTTGTGAGAAATATTTTCTGTGAAAAAAATAAATTATTTCGCGCCAAAGCTAGATATTTCGCGCAAAGGGTGGGAGTTGCGAGAAATCTTCATTATAACCTGTTTGCACGTTCTGGTTATCCGGTTCAGTGGTTCAGTGCGTTCAAGTGCATCATTTCCGGAATTCGATGCAAGTAGAGTCTCATGCTAAGCAGAGGCAAAGACTTCAATGCAAATCTATTGAAGAGACCTTCACGTCTATAAACTTATTGGGACTTCACCAAAGCCAGTGAGCAAGGGGGAGTCAAAGGGAGTGACTGGAGGGACGCAGTGAGTCATCCCTAAACCTTTTGTAAAGGCAGTGTTCTTGGGACAGAGTGATTGTACCTGAACATTGTAATCCGCAGCTACTGAGGTTTAGTGGAATTAGGTATGACCGACAACCTTTCGGCGTATGCTCCTTGGACATATCCCTTTGTGGTGAACCATGTAAAAGTGTTGTGTCAACTTCCAGCTTTCTTTTGTTTGACAGGTTTCACAAGTTCCTACCAACGTGGGAACAAGATCCACAACTTTAAAAAGAAAAAGTTGACACCTTGATTCACCCCTCCCCTCTCAGGGTGTTCTGAGGTCCTTCAATACAGACCTGCCCCATCTCATGTACTCAATCCAGAGGTGGTACCATTGGATAATGACCTCTCATATGAAGAGAAGCTGGTGAAGATCTTAGATCGTAGGGAAAAAGTTCTACGAAATAAGATGATGCCCCTTGTCAAGGTGTTGTGGCGAAACCACAAGATTGAAGAAGCAATGTGGGAATCAAAGGAGGTGATGAAGCAGAGTTACCGACATCTATTTTAGTGTGGGAAAAGGAAATTTCAAGGGTGATATTTCTTAACGGGGTATGATTGTAATGACCCAAAATTTTATTGATGAAAATTCCTCTTGATTTAATTAAATGTATTATTATGTAAAATGGTTATATAAAATATATGAACTTCCTTGGTTTTATGTTTTTTTATTTTAAAATACCGTTATGAATTGTTACCGTTTCTAATATAGACATTAAACAGTGACCACATGATTAGTATAAATATAGGGCTTTAACAAATCCAATTTACTCAGACAAAGGAAGCGATGGCCACATCCAGTAGAATTGCTCCATATGAAAACCATTTTCTGGAGCACGGAAAGGAGGTAGAATCACTGGGATTCACTCTTGAACAATCCCAAGCTGAGCTTCAACACGTTAAGCTTGAGCAGAACCGCCTACGAGAGAAGTGGAAATAAATAGAGATTATCACCCGAGCAATTTATCTAAGCCTCCCCAAGAGTCGGTCACCATCGGACACCATACCCTTAGGTCTTATGTGGGTGTTATAAGAGGTTATGTAAAAATACCCTAGCACTATGATTTTGTATATTATTTTTTATAAATAATATACATTCATTTTATAATTTTTACTTTGTAAATAGTTTTTAAATCACAAATAGTATTTTCAGTTAATAATTAAATTTAATTAAGAAATTTATTTTGATGAATTAATGGATTTTTGAATTAAATAATATTTTAATAAAATATTGTTACTAAATTAATTTTTATTAAATATAAATGATCGTATAATTTTTTATGAATACAATTTTAATTTTTATTATGGTTTGAAAGATGTTTTTGTTAAAACCCCTAAATTTTTTATAAATGTCAATATTTATTCTAAAAGTAAAAATTAACATATTTATATAATTGTTTAGATAAAATGAATATTATTTTTGGAATCAGGACATCAAAATTATCCAATGGGAATTTTTCATAATTTTCTGAGAAAGTCGAATTTTTCGGTAATAATTAAATTCTGTTTAAATATATAATGTGTTTTATGGCATCATAATGACCCAATACTGATGTAATAAAATAATATAAATGCTATTTTTTGACAATATATGTTTTAAATTTAAAATAATGTGATTTTAATTTTGTTAGATTTATTTTAAAAAGCTTTAGTGGACTCTCCAAGACATATAAAACATTTTAACATTTTTAAATGATTTTCTTGAGAGTGTGACTCACCTCCACATAAGCCAGACGAATATTTTAATAATTTCATCCATTTTACTTATGAAATAACGTTCTCCACTCCAATTTGGAAAAACCATTGGAAAAAACCATGGTATGGTTGATGGTTCTGAATTGTTTAATGTGTAGAGTCCAAAACCAAAATAATAAGGAATTACCTCCCTTTTCCTATATAAACCCACCCAAGCTCCCACTTCTCTTCACTAAAAACATTTAGAGCTCAACCAACCCCTACCCTAATATCTATATAATCCTCCCAAGGCCCCCAATCTCCCATGAAGCCTCTCTCAAGCCTCTCCCAAGCCTTTGGATCACACTTCCATTTAAGGGATTTCTTCCTTTCTCATTTTTGTCGAAATTTCATTATGTTGTTATACCATTTTATATTCAATTAAAAATGTGGGGGTATGATTTAAAACCTCCCTCATACTTCTCTATATATGTTTTAATGATGAGAGACCCATTTATCTGTCATTAATGCCTCTCATGTACACATGTTAGCATGCCAAAATTCCATAAGATATTTCCCTCTCCTCGTTTACATTAAAGCAATTCTTTTGTATTATGAATCTAAATTCCATTACATATTTTGGGACATGTATCTATTTGACCCTCTTACTGTACATTTCATTTAAATATGATGAGAAACCCCTTTCTCTATCATCAACCATTTTTATGAATTCTTATGTCACGCCATTATGCTGCAGAAATTACACCGTGATATTCCAAGCCAAAGTCATTGTGTAGTTAATACCATGCCCATTTCTCTATCAAGAAAAATCAACATTATGCACATTTACTTATTGATTATATAGTTTCATGTATTAATTCCACATTCCTTTATCATGAAATAAATGATGACGTTTAATGAATCCATGTTATATGATCCATGTGGCATACATATGCATGAAATGAAATGATTAGGAAGGGTGCACCCTGATAGTGCTCCAATGTGTTGGGTAAAGACTAGTATCATGATACATCAAGTAAAATAAGGGTTTACTCATTCTCCATGTGAAATGAGCCTTGGATCAGGCTAATATCATGTTAAATTTTTTTACCATATTTCCATGTTATGATAATCATGTTATATCATGCCTTTATGTTCATGTTTCTCTTATGATTCATTGATTTGCATATTGCCTAACATGTACTATATTCTTCTTGTTATGCCTTGTTTACTCCTTTAAAGGGCTTTATATATCACCCTTTTCTTATGAACATCCTCAGTTTATCCCATGCAATGCTAAGTACAATGGAATGTGTGTGGTCATGTAAATAAGTTTTCAATAAAGATGGGTATTTCATGTTTTAAGTTGTTATGTAATGTTCCTAAGCCCCAAAGTCACTAGACCTCTTGATCATATATATTTTATCAACTGAAGATTTTATGTAATAAATTAAGTTTAAGTGTGAAATATAGAGCAGGGTTTTTATATATGGTATGAGAGGGTAGGTTTAGTTATTTTGGGATTAAGATTAGAAAACCCTGGTGAAAGCCTTAGGGATATAACTAATTATAATAAAGACATCCCAAAATTTTGGTGAGTATTGAGTAAGAGGTTTATCAAGTTAATACATCTCTGTCAAGATACGTGCAGGTAGAGGCACCTCTAGAATAGATGTATCTAGGGGTAAAACCTGAGTACACAGCTTTGAGCTGGACTAGAACGGGAACTGGTACACAACAATGGGCATTATTGAACTCTTCAGTATGACACTCCCATGGGATATGCTTTGATAAATTCATAAGCTTAGTATGAACCATTAATAATTGAAAAAAAAAATCCCCTTATGAATATATGTTGGGAAGTAGATCATGGATAACATAGATTGAATCCTATAAATTCATAAGATAAAGAAATAAATTTAATTTATAAGTTATTGCTTTTTTTCTTTGGATTACACTTTATGTGTACCACTAACATTCCTTGTATTCCAGCCTATGGATGGTAATAGGAGGAATCGGGAAAATAACCATTGCGAAGATCAATGTGATGACTATTATAATGAGATGCCCAATCCGATGGGAGAGGGAATCACAAACATTGTCACGATACCCTATCAGTTAACTCACGTTTTGAATAGAAACATGGGTCAAGAGGAACGTTCACCCCCCCCCCCAAGAATGAACAAACTGCAATCAAGAGCTTCACGAGACAAAGGTATCCTACTTTCAATGGATCATTTGATCCCTCAATCACCGAAAAATAGATCAACTCTGTTGAGAAGATCTTCCCTATCCTACAATGTTCTAAACAAGAGAAGGTACTTCTGGATGCTTATCATATGGAGGGTAAATCTTATCAATGGTGGACATTGATAAAAAATAATAATCCTGAGGAGGAGCTCGAGGAATTGGAATGGAAGGATTTCTGAAAAATGTTTTTTGATAAATATTTTTCTTTCACCCTCCGACTTAAGATGGAAAGGGACTTCCTTTCCCTCAAGAAAAAAGACCAAGAATTCATCAAAGCATATGAAGAAAACTTCACAACGCTTGCATGATACGCCTTCAGCTTTGTCGTTACCCCCAAATGCAAGCTTTACCTCTTCTTTGGTGGGATAAAACCTAGCCTACCGAAATTCCTAGTTATCTGTGACTTCGAGAGCTAAGAGGAAATTTTCTGATGTGACCTCAAGGTTGAAATGAATATCGACGAATCTTAGGGGTATCGTGGGGATAAGAAGCGTAAGGTGGAATTTAGTTCTGGCATTTCGATGGATAAAACCAATGGTGCTAAGAAAATCCATAACCCCTCTTTCCAAAGGTGTGGAAAGAAGCACCCTGAAAATTTCTTGAAGGGGTGAGAAAATTCTTTAGGTGTGGAAGAGAAGAGAACCTGGCTATTAACTAATGACAAGAAAAACTAACTCCAATGGCATAGGAGAGGAGTGATCTGTTAGAACCTCAACGCATTGTTCATTGATTCAACTAAAAAGAACCAAGGAACTTTTCAAATCAGTTCCCTAAGCTAAGGGTTTTTAGAGGCAACCAACAACATCAAATACAGAAAGGGAAAGCTTTTTCCATCACTACAGCCGAAGTGAACCCCAACGACATAGTGGTGACATGTATGCTAGTTATTCATTCAATAATAGTGAATGTACTTTTTTATTTTGGTTCAGCACATTATTTTATATCCTGAAAGATTAGTCTAACAATACAAATAACACCAAAAATCATGGAAGTAAAGATGTCAGTGAGAATGGAAAATGGGGCAATTATTGCATCCCCTGAAAATAACTCCTCCCCTGTCATAATTTGTTAATTGAACTTCCCGAATAACCTAATCATACTCCCTATGGTGGAATTTGATGAAATTCTTGGCATTTATTGAATCTCCTTATATAGATCCAACATAAATTTCCATGAGAGGAAAATCACTCTCCATATGGTGAATCGACCCCTAATTCTGTACAAGTGAAAGGAGGAGGATGAATCTTCTTTAGCACCATCATCTCAAGCATGTATATTATTTCCCTATGATCACGTGTATATTTCTTAGATGATTGATTCTAAGGAAACAACCATCCTTAAAGATATGCCTATTGTGAGGGAATTTGCTGAATTGTTTCCCAAGGAATTGCCTAGTCTTCCTCCTAGAAGAGATGTTAAATTCTTAATTGATATTATACCTGGGGATTTTCTAATATACAAGAGTCCATCTAGAATAGTTTTTGTGGAGCTTGGGGAGATAAAGAAACAACTACAGGAGAATCTGGATAAATGGTTTATACACCAAAGTGCTTCACCATAGAGTACACTAGTTCTCTACATCGAGAAAAAGGATGGGTCGATGCGCCTTTGCATTGATTATCACGAGCTCGAAAAAATCACGATAAAGAACAAGTATCCTATGCCCCGAATTGATGACTTTTTCAATCATCTATGCGGAGCACAATACTTCTCCAAGGTGTATTTTCGGTATGGATATTACCAAGTAAGGGTGATGAAGGAGGATATCCCCAAGACTACGTTTTGTACAAGGTATGGGCACTATGAATTCATAGTAATGCCTTTCGGACTCAATAATTCTCAAAAAATGTTCATGAACTTGATGAATAGAGTCATTAGATATTACCTTGACAATTTTGTGGTAGTCTTTATAGACGATATTCAAATATACTCAAAAACTAAGGAGGAGCATGGGGAGCATCTAAGCAGTGTACTAGAGACCTTGTGAAAGGAGAATATCTATGAAAAGTACAAAAAGTGTGAGTTCTGGTTGAAGGAAGTCTTATTCTTGGGTCATATCATAACAAGAAATGGGATATCTATGGATCCCTCTAAGACATCTACAATTGAGGGATGGATGAGGCCATCATTGGTGACGGATATCCATAGATTATTGGGGTTATCTGGATATTATCACTGATTTGTGAGAAATTTCTCAAGATTTTAAAGCCCTCTTACCAAGCTAACTCGAAAGGGAGTCCTATTTTCTTGGAATGATGAATGCGAAGAGAGATTCAAGGAGTTGAGCAGGAGGCTTGTCACTGATCTTGTGCTCACATTGCAAACAAGTGGAGAACTATTTTTGGTATTTAGCGATTCTTCGAAGAAGGGCATGGGCTGTGTGTTGATGCAAAATGAAAACTTCATTGCCTATGCTTCAAAGCAATTGAATGTTCATGAGTAAAACTATCCAACACATGATCTGGAGTTAGATGCAGTAATATTCACTTTGAAAATTTTGTGGCATTACCTCTTTGGGGAGAAGTGTGAAATATATACAAATCACAAAAGGCTCAAGTATATATTCACATATAAAGAGTTTAATATGTGCCAATGAAGATGGATAGAGCTGATCAAAGACTATGACTGCTCAATCCATTACCAACCTGGGAAAGCGAATAGGGTGGAGAAACCAAAAGTTGGAAGAAGCAACATGGGAATCGGAGTAAGTGATGAAGTAGAGTTACCGACATCTATTTTAGTGTGGGAAAAGGTAACATTGAGGGTGGGATTTATTAAGGGGGGATAATTGTAATGATCCAAACTTTTATTGATGAAATTTCTTCTTGATCTAGTTAAATGTATTATTATATAAAATTGTTATATAAACAACTACAGGAGAATCTGGATAAATGGTTTTTAAAGCACAAATAGTATTTTTATTTAATATTTAAATTCATTTAAGAAATCTATTTTGTTGAATTAATGGATTTTTGAATTATATAATATTTTAATAAATTATTATTAATAAATTATTTTTTATTAAATATAAATGATCTTATAATTTTATATGAATAAAATTGTAATTTTTATTAAGGTTTGAAAGCTGTTTTTGTCAAAACCCATGAGTTTTCGATAAATGTCAGTCTTTATTTTAAATTTAAAAATTAAAATATTTATAAATATTTTTAGATAAAATGAATATTATTTTTGGAATCAAGACGTTGAAATTATCCAACAGTGAATTTTTCATAATTTTCTGAGAGTCGAATTTTTGGGTAAAAAATAAATATTGTTTAAATATATAATGTGTTTTATAACATCATAATGACCCAATAGTGATGTTATTAAAAAATATAAATGATTTTTTCGACCAATATCTATCTTACCTTTAAAATAATTTTATTTTAGGATTGATTTATTTATTTTATAATGCTTTATTGGACCCTCCAAGACATATAAAACATTTGAATATTTTAAAATGATTTCCCTGATAGTGTGACACACCTCCACATAAGCAAGCCTAATATTTTAATAATTCCATACATTTTCATTATAAAATAATTTTTTCTACTCCAATTTGGCAAAAACCATGGGCAAAACCATGGTATTTTTTTTGATTTTGATTAGTTTAGTGTGTAGTGTCCAAAACCTAAATAATAATGAATTCCCTCCCTTTTCTTATATAAACCCACCAAAGCTCCCACTTCTCTTCACTCAAAACTTTTGGAGCTCGGACAACCCCTTCCCTCCTCTATCTATAATCCTCCCAAGGTTCCCCAATCTCCCAATAAGCCTCTCTCAAGCCTCTCCCAAACCTTTGGATCACACATCCTCGTAATGGATTTCTTCCTTTCTCATTTTTGTCAAAATTTTGTTATGTTGTTATACCTTATTATTTTCAATTAAAAATGTTAGTGTGATTTTTCACCTACCCCATACATCCATCCTTATGTTTTAATGATGAGAGACCCATTTCTATCTCATTAATTCCTCCCTTGTACACCCATTACGATGCTGAAATTCTGTAAGGGATTTCACTCTCCTCATTTACATTTAATAAATTCTGTTATATTGTCAATATAAATTCCATTAAATATGTAGGGACATGTATCTATATGACCCTATTAATGTCCATTTTATGTAAATGTGATGAGACACCACTTTCTCTCTCCTAAACCATTTTTATGAATTCTTATGTCACGCAGTTATGCTGTCGAAATTGCACCACAATTTTCCAAGACAAAGTCATTGTGTAGTGAATACCATGACCATTTCTCTATAAAGAGTATTCACCTTTATTCACATTTATATATCGATTAAATAGTTTCATCTATGAATTTCACATTCTTTTATCATGGAATAAATGATTATGTTTAATGAATCCATGTTATATGGACCATGTGGCACACTTATGCATGAAATGAAATGATTAAGAAGGGTGCACCCTAATAGTGATCCAATGCATTGGGTAAAGACTAGTATCATGATACATCAAGTGCAATGAGAGTTTACTCATTCTCCATATGCAATTATCCTTGGATCATGTTAATATCATGTTAAATGTTGTTTCCACATTTCCATGTTATGATGATCATGCTATATCATGACTTTATGTTCATGTTTCTCTTATGCTCCATTAATATGCCTATTTCCTAACATGTACTCTATTCTTAATGTTATGACTTTTTTACTCCATTACTAGGCTTTATAGCTCACCCTTTTCTTATACCCTTTCTCAGGTTATCTCATGCAATGCTAAGTACGAAGGAATGTGTGTGGCCGTGTAAAATAATTTTTCAATAAAGATGTGTATTTCATGTTTTAGGTTGTTATGTAATGTTCCTAATCCCTAAAGACGCTAGACCTCTTGATCTTCTATGTTTTATCAACTGAATATTTTATGTAATAAATTATGATTATGTGTGAATAAAGATTTGGGTTTTTATACATGTTTTATACGATGTGTTGCTGAGAGGACCTGTTAGAATTATTATTGTTCATAGAGTACATCATTTTTATCACAATGTACCCCCCTCAATATTTTTTCCATACCTCAGATGTGATTGATTTTATGGAGTCTCTATGTTTGACTTCCAGACCATTGATCACCATTTGATTGTTACATTGTTTGAGATATGGAAGCCAGAGACACACACATTTCATCTCCCTAATGGGGAGATGACCATTACATTAGAGGATATCTCTTATAAACACAGTTTACCCATCCACAGACAGGCGGTTACGGGTTCCACTAGAGGTTACAAGTGTGCGGTCATATGGCGTCTACTAGGCATTGACTTTGTCGGAATACCATGATTCCTCCAGCATTCCCTCTTGTGCATGGGGTGGTTGGATGATCATTTCACCATTATTCATGATGATGTGGATGAGGATACACTTATTCAGCACACATGTGCATATATTTTGTGACTAATCAGAGGCATTTTCTGTGTCGACTACTCCACCACTTTGGTACACATGATATACCTCTCATTGTATGAGGATCTTGATCAGATGGATACATACTGTCGGGGGTCCCCTCTATTATCACATCTGTATAGATTCTTATATACAATGTTTTGCAACAATGCATAGAATATTGCAGGTTTTATGGTTTTGGTATAAATGTGGTCCAGTGAGCATTTTACAAGCATCGCTCCTTGAGCTGTCACACCACTTCCACTGCATCTATTTTGGAATTTTCCTCAGGGACTCTCATATGTTTACATCATTACTTTCAGTTATATATTAATTTTGTAATTATTATTTATAAAATTATCATATATTATTCTTTTTTAACTAGGTGGAATCAGTCTAAAAAATATGCACATACTCCGAAACATAGTGTGCATAGTTTTTGACAAATATTTGACATTATACCGCTAGCTGATGTAAGTTAAACATTAATTTTTTGTGGACAAATTTTTTTATTACTTTTTTAAGTTATTTCAATGTGACCTTAGTAACATTATCATGCTAATTTATGACTTATTTTTTGAGTTTACATTCCAGGTTTCATGGAATATGTATACAATTGTTTTTTATGCATCACTTCCACCATACTACATAGGTATGACTAGAGATCATGCTAAAATGGGCCACTCATCCAATTCCACATCATTGAGTGGCACTTTCCAGACTGGTCCATAAGTTAGTTAAGTTATATACAACATATCTGTATGGCACCATGACACCTGACATGTTACATTTGATTATGTTTACAGGTAGAAAGACAACAGATAGGCGGCAATATCAGGCACGTTTTATCGAGCACTAGGACATATGTTTCGAATATGATATCTTTCAATAAACATATCCTACTACACTCTATCATAGTTAGGTGATGAGGGGATTATTCATACTGTTGCCAACATCAAACAATCATACACCTTACACGTTAGGGGATTGGTATTTAGATGTTGGTATGTTTACTAAGATTTATTATATTTGATTAGCTAACTTTTGGAATTAATTTGAATGTTATTTCATTTTATGTAAGATGAAATTACTCATCTTTCACATATCACAAATACTCAATAGGATTTATCTTTTAGGCAGGATGTAGTTTACCCAGATGTGTTGGCTCTAAACTATCCTCTCCATTTCATACATGAGTGTTTTTATGTTGAGGAGCCATAGTTATATCCCGATATATATCCTCTAACTAAACCTCTTAGGGATGATGATTTCCTGACTATGAATGATGAGGAAGATAAAAAAACTCTACCACCACTAATTCCAGTCAGAATATAGAGGTGAGGACATCAGTATGGGTAGAGGCGACAACATAGATGTCCGAGAGAAGCTTTTGAAGATGTTGTTGTACCTTAGAGAGATTATCCTTCCCAGCTGACTGATGATATTTCACAATAGTAATATGATCATATTCAACATATTTCATCTATATAGAATATTTTGGACAATGAGTTGGTTGTGGTAATAGATCTTGTGGTGGCCCACTCTCCTGCCGACGAGGACTTCTTTAATATCCCACTTCATCCATTTTTAAGAGCTCCTGTGACATATGGATCCATAAATGATTTTGGGTCATCCTACACCAATGATGTTGGCATAGAACCATGAGGAGGCACTATAATCACCATAAGAGTAGGAACCCAAAAATATAGCTTGGACACCAAAGTGACACAAACATCGGGTGTGGAGTGGGTGTGAGGTTCAGAAATCGTGTTATGGTACTAGGGGGCATCGATGTTGATTTAATAGAATATAATTTTCATATATTAAAAAAAATTATTTACTATGATAAATGATTGTTGTTTTAGAAAAATAATAATATGTTTCCAAATTACATTTGATGAAATCAACGTCGATTCCCCCAGTATGAAAAAGTAGCATCTGAACCTCACTCCCACTCTGCGTCCAATGTTTGTGTTGCTTAGTGTCCTTGATGTATGTATAGTTTTCTCCTCTTTTGGTTCTTACGATACCTCCTCAGGGTGCTATGTAGAGGACTGGATGATATCATGTGTGGATGAAGGCACAAAATCCTATGTGGATCCATATGGCCCTGAAGCTCCTAAAAATGGACGAAGTGGTATATTGAAGAAGTCATCATTAGAATGAGAGGGGGCCACCACAAGATGTGTTACAACACCTAGTTCGTACTCCGATGTAGTATGTGGGGATGACATATGTGTAATATAAGAATATCCTTATTGTGAAAGATCTTTAGTCACCTGGGCAGGATCATCTCTCTACGGTGTGGCTGCATCTTCATGAGCCTCTCTCAGACATCTATGTAGTCACCTCGGCCATTGTTGATGTCATTGTATCAATTTTCTATCTAGTAGTGACAGTGTTTGTGGTAGTGCATCTTCCTTAGTAGGCATATAAGGGACATCATCATCCCCAGAAGCTTTAGCCGAAGGATATGGATCGAGATATAACTGTGGATCCTTATCATAGAAACTCTCACATATAAAATGGAGAGGATCGTTGAGATCCAACACATCTGGGTGAACTACATTGTACCTAAAAAATTCCTCCTCCTGATGATCTGTGATATGTGAAAGACAAAAAATGTAGTCTATCTTCCAATGAAATAACATTAAAATTAATACCAAATGTTATCTAAAAAAATATAATAAATCATAGTTAATATATCAACTGATTAATGTCAATCCCCTAACGTGTAAGGTGCATGATGGTGTGTCCTCAATACTAGTCTTGATAATCCCCCTGATCACCTAACTAATAGCATTGTTGGCGCCAAAAGATTGCACGAAAGGAAGGGACGAAAAAGATGTCCCGCATGCTGCCTCGCGAAGCACCGATGCGAAGCGCCCAAGCATCACGGTCCCGCGAAGCTCTGGAGGCGGTAACTCTCCACGAACGAATTTGACGTTCGTGAGCCCGTCGCGGAGCTCCGGAGGCTGTAACTCTCCACGAACGAATTTGACGTTCGTGAGCCCGCCGCGAAGCTCCGGAGGCGGTACCTCTCCACGAACGAATTTGATGTTCGCAAGCCCGCCGCGAAGCTCTGGAGGCGGTACCTCTCTGCGAACGAATTTGATGTTCGCGAGCCCGCCGCGAAGCACTTGAGGCGGCGCAAGAGTTTGGCTTCACGACGCCCCTTGCCTATAAATACTAGGCTCCCCCTGAGTCCAGGGGACGGACAATCCGACATTTCGGCTTCTCCTCTCTCGAGTCGCGAAGCACCCTTTGCCCCCGGGAATCATGAGCTCCGCGAGGTACTTCTACTTCGCGTGACGCCTTCGCTTTGTCTCGTTTTGAGCCCCTCTTCCGAGAGGGATGCCATTCGCAAAGCTCAAGGGAATTCGAGAAGGAGGGGGATTCCCAAGGGAACCCGGGCAGCCGCGGAGCGTTTATGCTTCACGAAACACCCAACCTGTACTAGTGACCCCTATGCTAAGGCAGGATCGCTACACATCGCGAAGCACACTGCTTCGCAGCACCCTGCTTCGCGAGGCACCTCTTCTTCACGAGGCAGTGCTCCACGAATACTGTTCTACTTCGCGAAGCACCCTCCACTCACACCTATGCCCCATGCTAAGGCCAAGTCACTCCGCTTCGCGAAGCACACTCCTTTTCTTGGTAATTCTGCTTCCTGTGCGGCCCTCCCGGTATGCACGATGTGATTTCAAAGTCCCACGGACAATACTACTCGTAGTGTTGCTTTGCCTAATGCTTCTTCGCATAGGCACGCTAACGGATATTGCTTATTTGCATAGCCACACTAACGTGGACCCTTCGATGGTTCGCTCTACAACCCCCCATTTCTTCGGCCTTACTGGTACCTTCCCTTCCCCAAGGAGCAAAGGGTACCGGTTATGTAAGTCCTAGGGGTGTGGAGTGAGCCCACCTCGTCTGAGCTGCAGGACGTTAAACTTCCAAGCACCACGTCCCCAACACATGACGTTAAACTGTGACCCGACCTCGTGCCTCGCTTGAAGGGTCCCCCCAGCTCGAACATTTTTTACGCCACTCGTCTCCATGGGAGTGGAATCACCCTTCCACAAGGGATGATATCCTCCTTATTGGAGCGGCGTATGTTCTCAGGAGAAGGGCGACCCTAGTTCCCCAACGGATGGCTACACCCCTGCATCTCCGTACTTCCCCACAACCAAGGTCAGTGGAGGGCGTGATAGGGAACGAGGCATCTCCCATCATTGGTCCCAAATCCCTCTCTCGCTGCTCTTTGTCGCACTTCGGGCCTCCATCATGGAGTAAGTCCCAGCACTAATGGGCCGCCTAACGCGTAAGTCCCTCTTCGCTTCTCACGGACGCACCCTTCGCGACGTGATCGTCAGGTCCTTGCTGTCTCTTGTTTCTCACACCGAGCATGACTCACGTGGGCTTAGAGTTGGCATTGGCCATGAAAATACTTCGTCCAGCATGACGTTAAACTGCATGCCCTCATCCATCATGACATTAAACTGTATGCCCTTGTCCCACATGACATTAAACTGCACAACCATTTGAAATACGAGGTCATTGATCCATGTCAAGGCGTGGTACGTAGGAAGCCTCCATGAGGTTCAAGCCCCCCTGTCATCCAATTCACGTCAAGTTCCACTTGCATCCAACATGACGTTAAACTGCATTCTAGTTCGACGGCAAGCCGTTGTCACCACCTGAACTACGAGGACTTTGATCTGTGTCAAGGCATGGTATGTAGGAAGCCTCCCTGAGGTTCAAGCCCAACAATCATTGGCCCAAACCGTCTCCTTGTCGGTGTAACGACCCAAAATTTTGAATAAATCTTGTTTCCTAATTTATGTGTTATTTTATTTTTATACTCAACAAAAATGTTTCATTTGATAACATGAGTATAATTAAAATTAGATCGTTGGGTTTTGACTGTTATATGACCATTGGTCAATATGACCACTGGAAACTAAACGTTTTGATTATTGTCTCTAAATACAAGTAATATTGGTTAATTATTATAGAAAGAAGATTTGATGGCCTCACCCAGTAGTCTTGGACCGATCGAAGCCCATCTAACAGAACTTGGGAAGGAGGTAGCACCACTGGGCTTTGCTCTGGACCAAACCCAAGTCGAACTTCATCGTGTGAAGCTAGAACGTAATCATCTTTGCGAGAAGTTCAAACTGATAGAAATTACTACTCATGCGATGTTGGCTGAGCCTCCCTCAGATTCTCTCACCTTAGCGCACCTTATACTTAGGTCCTATGCTGGTGTGATAAGGGGCTATGTTAGGATACTGTAACTGCCTTGTGTAATCCTTTGTTTTAAATAAAAATTGGGATTTCTTCTTATGATGATGTTTCTGAATTTTTAAATGTTCGGATAAATATAGTATGCATGTTTTTGATGAATTTTAGAAAAAGGGTATTTTAGAAATGTTTAGGTAAACCTTTAATAATTAAAAATGTGTAATGATTTTCAAAAAATGGTCTTCTACAATTATGTTCAGTATGATATTTAGAGTCTAATAAGATCAACTTTATTTTTGATGAATAGTAAATTATGAATAGTGATTTTATGATTAGGATTAGTAATGTGTCCAAATGGATTAGTAATCTCACCTAAAGAAGGTATTAATATAATCTAGGTACCTTGATTAAGTAATATGATTCAATAAAATGGTTAAATAACGGTTTCATAAATTATTATTCAAGTATTAGTTTTTTCGTGTGAATAGTGTTTTTTAATTAAAAATTAAATTAAAAATATTTAGAAAAATATTTTTATAAAATGGATTTCATTTTTGAACTCAGAGCATCGATATTATCTTAAGGTAATTTTTCGGGATTTTTCTGAAGAAAATGAATTTTCGGTGAATAGTGAATTTATTTAAAAAATAAATTAAAAATATTTAGAAAATTATTTTTATAAAATGGAGTTCATTTTTGAAATTAGATCATTGATATTTGGTTAATGTAAAATTTTGGGATTTTTCTGAGAAAGTTGAATTTTCAGTGAATAGTAAAAATACAATTTTAGGGTTTCGGTATGTTTAATGACATCATAACTGTGTCATGATGATGTCATGAGATATTCTAAGGGTTGGCCGACCAAAGGTGATGAATTATTGTATTGGGGGCCCCATGTGTCCTAACTTCATGGGAAATATCATGGGAGAGCACATGGTTTTGAGAAAACCACTTTTGAGGTGTCCCTTTGCCATTAATGCCTTGTCCCCTCACATTCCCTATAAATACCAAGCCATCCTTTCATCCATTTCGACTCCCCACTCTCCCCCAACGAAGTTCCAGTCTCATTACCTCCCAAGGAGTCCTCTCAAGGTGCCCCCAATCCCTCAAGGTCCCAACCTTTGAGTTTTAAGAGTTACGTTTTAAGGTAAGGGATCCGACCTCTCTCTTTCTTTTCAAGTGATCTCTTTTATATCATTTCTTTTATTCTCCATGTTATTATGTTGGAGGATGTTCTTTTATATTAATTATATTGTCCTTTTTATGTTCATATGATGATAGACCCCCTCTTACTCTCATCATTTCATTTTATGAAAGTTTAAGTGGCGTCGTTAGGCTGCCGAAATTTTTGTAACGGATTCTTTCTCCCTTCTCATTTTTCAAGATCTATTTTCATGTAAAGTATTTCAAGTTCCTTTTTATTTTATTGGGGTATTATATCTAAATTTATCATACTGATCTTTTATGATCATATGATGAGATACCCCATTTGATCTCTTCAATTCAGTATTTTGATGTTTTAAGTGGCGCCGTTAGGCTGCCGAATTTTTAAGTGGTTCTTTCAACTTTCTCATTTTTCAAAGTTCTAATTCCATGTCAAGTCTTGAAATGTTACTTTTTATTTTGTTGGGGCATGATCTCTAAATCTATCATACTGATCCTTTATGTTCATATGATGAGAGATCCCATTTGATCTCTTCAATTCAGTATTTTGAAGTTTAAAGTGGCGCCGTTAGGCTGCCGAATTTTAAGGGATTCTTTCACCCTTCTTGTTTTCAATATCTACTTTCATGTCAAGTCTTTCAAGTTTCTTTTTATTATGTTGGGGTATGATCTCTATATCTATCATACTGATCATTTATGTTCATATGATTAGAGACCCTATTTGATCTCGTCAATCCATTTTTGGAAGTTTTAAGTGACGCCGTTAGGCTGCCGAATTCTCATAAGAGAAAACTTATTTTTTGTCTTCCTTTCAAGTTCATCATTTAATATGGTATATCATTCAAATTTCATTACCGTGTTTTTAAATACTTTATATTCTGTTCCCCTACTGTTTTATGTATCATTTTTGAGTGGGTGACCCATGTCCCCTCTCTTTTCAATGTTTTCTAAAACCATGTATCATAGACGTAATGCTGCATAGTTTTCATCTCAAAATGCCTCTCTCTTTATCTCAAAATTATTTTATGTTATTAAGTGAATACTCAAAGCTCTTATTTCTACAGGGGTATTCAAATATATATCAAAATCTTCTATTTTAAATTCTGGGATTTACATACATGAAACCCGCTTTCCCTTTTCCGTGGGTTTAAAGTGGCATAAAGATCATGTCTTTAAAGCAGTTTTTAAAACGTTATGATTATGAAATGAAACCCATTTCTTTTGTGCTATATGGGTTGTTTATGAAATTATTGAAGATGATATATGTGGCTCACATTATAATAAAGACATTTCAAGGGTGCGCCCAGATAGCGCTCCAATGCATTGGGTAAAGACTTAATCTCTAGAGATGACTTTTAGACTGATAACTTGGTGAATAACCTTGGTAATTTTTAATGACACCATGGGGATGGACCTTGGTGAAACGAAATGATTGTCAATATTAAATGTTTCAGCACCATCTTCAAGTTATGAAAAATGTTATTTTTATTATGATATATCTCATGATTTCTTTCTCATGCCTTAAAATTCTTTTCATGACCTTATTGAAGTATCTCAAGTTCACATGTAAAATGTTTCTCTTGTTTCCCTTACTGGGCCTTCTGCTCACTCTTTCTTCTGATGTATGTCCCTAGGTTATGAGATGCAGTAATGAACCTAGGATGAACATGAGGAGAAGCCTTTCAAGTGTTTAAGAAGAATGTTTTATGTTTTCATGTTTTAAGTTCCTAGTTTCCAAGACACTAAATCTTAAAGATCCTCGGTTTTGTAAAATGTAATGAAAGTTTATGTGATAAAAAGGCGGGATGCTATAGTTGGTATCAAAGGATGGTTTAGTTATTTTTGGGAATTAGGATATGAAAACTTTAGGAAGAATCCTATAGAAAAGTTTATATATAAGAAATCTTCCTGGTATTTTGGTGAGTATTCAGTAATGGGTTGCCAAGCAAATACATCACTGTCTGGATACGAGCAGGTAGAGTTGGTTCTGGCATAGATGTACATAGGGGTAAAACCCGAAAACACCGCTTTGATCTAGACTCAAACGGGAACTGGTACACAACAACGGGCCTTTCTGCACTCTTGGTTACAACACTCCTAGGGGATATGCTTTGGTAAATTCATAAGCTTAGTATGAATCATTGTTAAAGGAACAAAGATAAAATAAAATAAAGATTCACATAAGAATATATGATCATGGATAACCTAGATGGGAACCTAGGGGATCACAAGTTAGGTTATACTTTTCTTCTACAAGTTATCCTTATATGCTTTAAGTTTCTTTTTATGATTATTAGCTAAGTATTTAAGCCCCTAATTATACCTTCTCTTCTTAGTTAATGGTGGGAAATAGAAGAACATGTCCCAAATACCAATGTGATAGGAAATGCGACGATTACCGTATTAATATGACAAAGATGAATAGGGGATTAAAAGATGATTATTATTTTGGAAGACGTTCACTATTTTGAGGACCCTATTTGATCGAGGTAAATATATTACTATGGTATTTTCATTGAGGAGTAAGGTTGACTTATATTTTGAGGAATCGATGAATTTAAGGTGGAATTATAGTAATTTAGGTTACTTATGGGAATGATTAACCTATCTTGGGTAAAATATGTTTAGGTTAGCTACTTTTGTTATAAGATGTTAGAAGTGGTTGATGTTGTTTGGAGATGAACAATGAAGTTTATTTTGGAAGACTATGTTATCAAATCCTTCTTGTATTTGGGTTTCAATCTTAGTTTGGTTTATTTTGAGGAATTTTAAGGACCGTTATTTATGGATTGGTCTATGATGAACTTTGGGTATTACCATGGAACTTTGAAGATTTAAAAGTAGTTTCCATTCCTATGGGATTCTTTCTTTTTGAAGAGTTGTTTTACCTTACCCTTTCTGTTTTTGGGATAATGTTTAAAGATAGAAGAAATAGATAGTTAATCTTTTTTGGATTATGTGATTCTCTAGAAGATGATTCTTGTGTTTCGATGAGACCAAGTAGTTTTGAATGCTCATCGTTTGGAGAAAAGATTAGTTTTGGTAGAAACTTATTAAAGGATGAAACTCTACATGAAGACAGGTATATTTTCTTATGTTTCTGTTCTATGTAGTAAATGAATTCCTCAAAATTATGAAAAGGAATGTAAAACAAAAACATTGTTGGTTTACGTTTCCTACTAGGTAATCAAAGACCGTTTGCACACATCATAAGTTAGGGATTTTCTTATGGTTAACTTTCTCCTAATCATGTTTTCTATCACTCTCCCTCAGAACTTGACCCATTTTTTTCTCCTCCATGTCCATGTTTTCCTACATGGAATCCTAGTGTGGGTTAACTCGGGTGACCTTTGTACTTCCCTTTCTTTCTTTCAAAGTAATAGTTTTACTGACTCCTTTTCCGATGTGGGACTTTCAATGAAATTTCAAAAACCAATTTTAAAAATTGTGAGGACGCAATTTATTAAGGGGGAAGATTGTAACGACCCGAAATTTTGAATAAATCTTGTTTCCTAATTTATGTGTTATTTTATTTTTATACTCAACTAAAATGATTCATTTGATAACATGAGTATAATTAAAATGAGACCGTTGGGTTTTGACTGTTATATGACCATTGGTCAATATGACCGTTGGAAACTAAACGTTTTGATTATTGTCTCTAAATACAAGTAATCTTGGTTAATTATTATAGAAAGAAGATTTGATGGTCTCACCCAGTAGTCTTGACCCATCGAATCCCATCTAACAGAACTTGGGAAGGAGGTAGCACCACTAGGCTTTGCTCTGGACCAAACCCAAGCCGAAAATCATCGTGTAAAGCTAGAACGGAATCGCCTTTGTGAGAAGTTAAAACTCATAGAAATTACTACTCGTGCGATGTTGGTCGAGCCTCCCTCAGATTCTCTCACCTTAGCACACCTTACACTTAGGTCCTATGCTGGTGTGATAAGGGGCTATGTTAGGAGACCGTAACTGCCTTGTGTAATAATTTGTTTTAAATAAAAATTGGGATTTCTTCTTATGATGATGTTTATGAATTTTCAAATGTCCGGATAAATATAGTATGCATATTTTTTATGAATTTTAGAAAAATGATATTTTAAAAATGTTTAGGTAAACCTTTAATAATTAAAAATGTGTAATGATTTTCAAAAAATGGTCTTCTACAATTATGTTCAGTACGAAATTTAGAGTCTAATAAGATCAACATGATTTCTGATGAATAGTAAATTATGAATAGTGATTTTATGATTAGGATTAGTAATGTGTCCAAATGGATTAGTAATCTCACCTAAAAAAATTATTAATATAATCTAGGCACCTTCATTAAGTAATGTGATTCAATAAAATGGTTAAATAACGGTTTCATAAATTATTATTCAAGTATTAGTTTTTTCAGGTGAATAGTGTTTTTTAATTAAAAATTAAATTAAAAATATTTAGAAAATTATTTTTATAAAATGGATTTCATTTTTGAACTGAGAGCATCGATATTATGTGAAGGTAATTTTTGGGGATTTTTCTGAAGAAAATGAATTTTCGGTGAATAGTGTATTTATTTAAAAAATAAATTAAAAATATTTAGAAAATTATTTTTATAAAATGGAGTTCATTTTTGAAATTAGAGCATTGATATTTGGTTAAGGTGAAATTTTGGGATTTTTCTGAGAAAGTTGAATTTTCAGTGAATAGTAAAAATACATTTTTTGGGTTTCGGTATGTTTAATGACATCATAACTGTATCATGATGATGTCATGAGATATTTTAAGGGTTTACCGACCAAAGGTGATGCATTATTGAATTGGGGGCCCCATGTGTCCTAACTTCATGGGAAATATCATGGGAGAGCACATGGTTTTGAGAAAACCACTTTTGAGGTGTCCTTTGGCCATTAATGGCTTGTCCCCTCACTTTCCCTATAAATACCAAGCCATCCTCTCATCCATTTCGACTCCCCACTCTCCCCCAACGAAGTTATGGTCTCATTACCTCTCAAGGAGTCCTCCCAAGGTGCCCCCAAGCCCTCAAGGTCCCAACCTTTGAGTTTTAAGAGTTACGTTTTAAGGTAAGGGATCTGACCTCTCTCTTTCTTTTCAAGTGATCTCTTTTATGTCATTTCTTTTATGATCCATATTCTTATGTTGGAGGATGTTCTTTTATATTCATTATAATTTCCTTTTTATGTTCATATGATGAGAGACCCCCTCTTAATCTCATCATTTCATTTTATGAATGTTTAAGTGGCACCGTTAGGCTGCCGAAATTTTTGTAACGGATTCTTTCTCCCTTCTCATTTTTCAAGATCTATTTTCATGTAAAGTATTTCAAGTTCCTTTTTATTTTTTTGGGGTATGATCTCTAAATTTATCATACTGATCTTTTATGACCATATGATGAGAGACCCCATTTGATCTCTTCAAATCAGTATTTTGATGTTTTAAGTGGCGCCGTTAGGCTGCCGAATTTTTAAGTGGTTCTTTCACCTTTCTCCTTTTTCAAATTTCTAATTCCATGTCAAGTCTTGCAATGTTACTTTTTATTTTTTTGGGGTATGATCTCTAAATCTATCATACTGATTCTATATGTTCATATGATTATAGACCCCATTTGATCTCTTCAATTCAGTATTTTGAAGTTTTAAGTGGCGTCGTTAGGCTGCCGAATTTTAAGGGATTCTTTCACCCTTCTCGTTTTCAAGATCTACTTTCATGTCAAGTATTTCAAGTTCCTTTCTATTATGTTGGGGTATTATCTCTATATCTATCATACTAATCATTTATTTTCATATGATGAGAGACCCTATTTGATCTCTTCAATCCATTTTTGGAAGTTTTAAGTGACGTCGTTAGGCTGCCGAATTCTCATAAGAGAAAACTTATTTTTTTGTCTTCCTTTCAAGTTCATCATTTAATATGGTATATCATTCAAATTTCATTACCGTGTTTTTAAATACTTTATATTCTGTTCCCCTACTGTTTTATGAATCATTTTTGAGTGGGTGACCCATGTCCCCTCTCTTTTCAATGTTTTCTAAAACCATGTATCATAGACGTTATGCTGCATAGTTTTCATCTCAAAATGCCTCTCTCTTTATCTCAAAATTATTTTATGTTATTAAGTGAATACTCAAAGCTCTTATTTCTACAGGGGTATTCAAATATATATCAAATCTTCTATTTTAAATTCTGGGATTTACATACATGAAACCCACTTTCCCTTTTCCATGGGTTTAAAGTGACATAAAGATCATGTCTTTAAAGTAGTTTTTAAAACGTTATGATTATGAAATGAAACCCATTTCTTTTGTGCTATATGGGTTGTTTATGAAATGATTGATGATGATATATGTGGATCACATGATAATAAAGACATTTCAAGGGTGCGCCTAGATAGCGCTCCAATGCATTGGGTAAAGACTTAGTCTCTAGAGATGACTTTTAGAATGATACCTTGGTGAATAACCTTGGTAATTTTTAATGACACCTTGGGGATGGACCTTGGTGAAACGAAATGATTGTCAATATTAAATGTTGCAGCCACATCTTCAAGTTATGAAAAATGTTATTTTTATTATGATATATCTCATGATTTCTTTCTCATGCCTTAAAATTCTTTTCATGACCTTATTGAAGTATCTCAAGTTCACATGTAAAATGTTTCTCTTGTTTCCCTTATTGGGCCTTCTGCTCACCCTTTCTTTTGATGTATGTCCCAAGGTTATGAGTTGCAGTAATGAACCTAGGATGAACATGAGGACAAGCCTTTCAAGTGTTTAAGAAGAATGTTTTATGTTTTCATGTTTTAAGTTCCTAGTTTCCAAGACACTAAACCTTAAAGATCCTTGGTTTTGTAAAATGTAATGAAAGTTTATGTGATAAAAAGGCGGGATGCTATAGTTGGAATCGAAGGATGGTTTAGTTATTTGTGGAAATTAGGATATGAAAACTTTAGGAATAATCCTATAGAAAAGTTTATATATAGGAAATCTTCCTGGTATTTCGGTGAGTATTGAGTAATGGGTTGCCAAGCAAATACATCCTTGTCTGGATATGAGCAGGTAGAGGTGGCTCTGGCACAAATGTACATAGGGGTAAAACCCGAAAACACCGCTTTGATCTAGACTCAAACGGGAACTGGTACACGACAACGGGCCTTGCTGCACTCTTGGTTACGACACTCCTGGGGGATATGCTTTGGTAAATTCATAAGCTTAGTATGAATCATTGTTAAAGGAACAAAGATAAAATAAAATAAAGATTCACATAAGAATATATGATCATGGATAACCTAGATGGGAACCTAGGGGATCACAAGTTAGGTTATACTTTTCTTCTACAAGTTATCCTTATATGTTTTAAGTTCCTTTTCATGATTATTAGCTAAGTATTTAAGCCCGTAATTATACCTTCTCTTCTTAGTTAATGGTGGGAAATGGAAGAACATGTCCCAACAACCAATGTGATAGGAAATGCGACGATTACCGTATTAATATGACAAAGATGATTAGGGTATTAAAAGATGATTATTATTTTGGAAGATATTCACTATTTTGGGGAACCTATATGATCGAGGTAAATAAATTACTATGGTATTTTCATTGAGGAGTAAGGTTGACTTATATTTTGAAGAATCGATGAATTTAAGGTGGACTTATAGTAATTTAGGTTACTTATGGGAATGATTAAACTATCTTGGGTAAAATATGTTTAGGTTAGCTACTTTTGTTATAAGATGTTAGGAGTGGTTGATGTTGTTTGGAGATGAACAATGAAGTTTATTTTGGAAGACTATGTTATCAAATCCTTCTTGTATTTGGGTTTCAATCTTAGTTTGGTTTATTTTGAGGAATTTTAAGGACCGTTATTTATGGAATGGTCTATGATGAACTTTGGGTATTACCATGGAACTTTGAAGATTTAAAAGTAGTTTTCATTCCTATGGGATTCTTTATTTTTGAAGAGTTGTCTTACCTTACCCTTTCTGTTTTTGGGATAATGTTTAAAGATAGAAGAAATAGATAGTTAATCTTTTTTGGATTATGTGATTCTCTAGAAGATGATTCTTGTGTTTTGATGAGACCAAGTAGTTTTGAATGCTCATCATTTGGAGAAAAGATTAGTTTTGGTAGAAACTTATTAAAGGATGAAACTCTACATGAAGACAGGTATATTTTCTTATGTTTCTGTTCTATGTAGTAAATGAATTCCTCAAAATTATGAAAAGGAATGTAAAACAGAAACATTGTTGGTTTACGTTTCCTACTAGGTAATCAAAGACCGTTTGCACACATCATAAGTTTGGGATTTTCTTATGGTTAACTTTCTCCTAATCATGTTTTCTATCACTCTCCCTCAGAACTTGACCCATTGTTTTCTCCTCCATGTCCATGTTTTCCTACATGGAATCCTAGTGTGGGTTAACTCGGGTGATCGTTGTACTTCCCTTTCTTTCTTTTAAAGTTATAGTTTTACTGACTCCTTTTCCGATGTGGGACTTTCAATGAAATTTCAAAACCCAATTTTAAAAATTGCGAGGACGCAATTTCTTAAGGGGGGAAGATTGTAACGACCCGAAATTTTGAATAAATCGTGTTTCCTAATTTATGTGTTATTTTATTTTTATACTCAACAAAAATGTTTCATTTGATAACATGAGTATAATTAAAATGAGACCGTTGGGTTTTGACTGTTATATGACCATTGTTCAGTATAACCGCTGGAAACTAAACGTTTTGATTATTGTCTCTAAATACAAGTAATCTTGGTTAATTATTATAGAAAGAAGATTCGATGGTCTCACCCAGTAGTCTTGGACCGATCGAAGCCCATCTAATAGAACTTGGGAAGGAGGTAGCACCACTGGGATTTTCTCTGGACCAAACCCAAGCCGAACTTCATCGTGTGAAGCTAGAACGGAATCGCCTTTGCGAGAAGTTCAAACTGATAGAAATTACTACTCGTGCGATGTTGGCCGAGCCTCCCTTAGATTCTCTCACCTTAGCACACCTTACACTTTGGTCCTATGCCGGTGTGATAAGGGGTTATGTTAGGAGACCGTAACTGCCTTGTGTAATCCTTTGTTTTAAATAAAAATTGGGATTTCTTCTTATGATGATGTTTATGAATTTTCAAATGTCTGGAAAAATATAGTATGCACATTTTTGATGAATTTTAGAAAAAGGATATTTTAAAAATGTTTAGGTAAACCTTTAATAATTAAAAATGTGTAATGATTTTCAAAAAATTGTCTTATACAATTATGTTCAGTACGAAATTTAGAGTCTAATAAGATCAACTTGATTTTTGATGAATAGTAAATTATGAATAGTGATTTTATGATTAGGATTAGTAATGTGTCCAAATGTATTAGTAATCTCACCTAAAGAAAGTATTGATATAATCTAGGCACCTTGATTAAGTAATATGATTCAATAAAATGGTTAAATAACGGTTTCATAAATTATTATTCAAGTATTAGTTTTTTCGGGTGAATAGTGTTTTTTAATTAAAAATTAAATTAAAAATATTTAGAAATTTATTTTTATAAAATGGATTTCATTTTTGAACTCAGAGCATCGATATTATGTTAAGGTAATTTTTGGGGATTTTTCTGAAGAAAATCAATTTTCGATGAATAGTGTATTTATTTAAAAAATAAATTAAAAATATTTAGAAAATTATTTTTATAAAATGGAGTTCATTTTTGAAATTATACCATGATATTTGGTTAAGGTGAAATTTTGGGATTTTTCTGAGAAAGTTGAATTTTCAATGAATAGTAAAAATACAGTTTTAGGGTTTCGGTATGTTTAATGACATCATAACTGTGTCATGATGATGTCATGAGATATTTTAAGGGTTGGCCAACCAAAGGTGATGAATTATTGTATTGGGGGCCCCATGTGGCCTAACTTCATGGGAAATATCATGGGAGAGCACATGGTTTTGAGAAAACCACTTTTGAGGTGTCCCTTGACCATTAATGCATTGTCCCCTCACTTTCCCTATAAATACCAAGTCATCCTCTCATCCATTTCGACTCCCCACTCTCCCCCAACTAAGTTCTGGTCTCATTACCTCTCAAGGAGTCCTCCCAAGGTGCCCCCAAGCCCTCAAGGTCCCAACCTTTGAGTTTTAAGAGTTACGTTTTAAGGTAAGGGATCTGACCTCTCTCTTTCTTTTCAAGTGATCTCTTTTATGTCATATCTTTTATGCTCCATGTTCTTATGTTGGAGGATGTTCTTTTATATTCATTATACTGTCCGTTTTATGTTCATATGATGAGATACCCCCTCTTACTCTCATCATTTCATTTTATGAAAGTTTAAGTGGCGCTGTTAGGCTGTCGAAATTTTTGTAACGGATTCTTTCTCCCTTCTCATTTTTCAAGATCTATTTTCATGTAAATTATTTCAAGTTCCTTTTTATTTTTTTGGGTTATGATCTCTAAATTTATCATACTGATCTTTTATGATCATATGATGAGAGACCCCATTTGATCTCTTCAATTCAGTATTTTGATGTTTTAAGTGGCGCCGTTAGGCTGCCAAATTTTTAAGTGGTTCTTTCACCTTTCTCCTTTTTCAAAGTTTTAAGTCCATGTCAAGTCTTGCAATGTAACTTTTTATTTTGTTGGGGTATGATCTCTAAATCTATCATACTGATCATTTATGTTCATATGATGAGAGACCCCATTTGATCTCTTCAATTCAGTATTTTCAAGTTTTAATTGGCGCTGTTAGGCTGCCGAATTTTAAGGGATTCTTTCACCCTTCTCGTTTTCAAGATCTACTTTCATGTCAAGTCTTTCAAGTTCCTTTTTATTATGTTGGGGTATGATATCTATATCTATCATACTGATCATTTATGTTCATATGATGAGAGACCCTATTTGATCTCGTCAATCCATTTTTTGGAAGTTTTAAGTGACGCCGTTAGGCTGCCGAATTCTCATAAGAGAAAACTTATTTTTTTTCTTCCTTTCAAGTTCATCATTTAATATGGTATATCATTCAAATTTCATTACCGTGTTTTTAAATAATTTATATTATGTTCCCCTACTATTTTATGTATCATTTTTGAGTGGGTGACCCATGTCTCCTCTCTTTTCAATGTTTTCTAAAACCATGTATCATAGACGTTATGCTGCATAGTTTTCATCTCAAAATGCCTCTCTCTTTATCTCAAAATTATTTTATGTTATTAATTGAATAATCAAATCTCTTATTTCTACAGGGGTATTCAAATATCTATCAAAATCTTCTATTATAAATTCTGGGATTTACATACATGAAACCCGCTTTCCCTTTTCCGTGGGTTTAAAGTGACATAAAGATCATGTCTTTAAAGCAATTTTTAAAACGTTATGATTATGAAATGAAACCCATTTCTTTTTTGCTATATGGGTTGTTTATAAAATTATTTATGATGATATATGTGGCTCACATGATAATAAAGACATGTCAAGGGTGCGCCCAGATAGCGCTCCAATGCATTGGGTAAAGACTTAGTCTCTAGAGATGACTTTTAGACTGATACCTTGGTGAATAACCTTGGTAATTTTTAATGACACCTTGGGGATGGAACTTAGTGAAATGAAATGATTGTCAATATTAAATGTTGCAGCCACATCTTCAAGTTATGAAAAATGTTATTTTTATTATGATATATCTCATGATTTCTTTCTCATGCCTTAAAATTCTTTTCATGACCTTATTGAAGTATCTCAAGTTCACATGTAAAATGTTTCTCTTGTTTCCCTTAATGGGCCTTCTGCTCACCCTTTCTTTTGATGTATGTCCCCAGGTTATGAGATGCAGTAATGAACCTAGGATGAACATGAGGACAAGCCTCTCAAGTGTTTAAGAAGAATGTTTTATGTTTTCATGTTTTAAGTTCCTAGTTTCCAAGACAGTAAACCTTAAAGATCCTCAGTTTTGTAAAATGTAATGAAAGTTTATGTGATAAAAAGGCGGGATGCTATAGTCGGTGTGCCAATCCCCCATTTTCAATCCGAACTACGAGGACTTTGATCCATGCCAAGGCATGGTACGTAGGAAGCCTCTCTGAGGTTCAAGCCCATCCCCCTTTGGACCAAGGTCCCTCCTTCTTCACGTCGGTTCGCCGACACCCACCATCCGAACTACGAGGACTTTGATCCATGTCAAGGCATGGTACGTAGGAAGCCTTCACGAGGTTCAATCCCACCACTAGCGGACCCCTGGGTCTACTTTCACGTCGGTTCACCGATGAAACCCCTTGAACTACGGGGTCTTTGATCCATGTCAAGGCATGGTACGTAGGAAGCCTCCCTGAGGTTCAAGCCCATCTCTCATTGGACCAAGGTCCACCTTCACGTCGGTTCGCTGAAAATTTTCATCATTTGAACTACGAGGTATTTGATCTATGTTAAGGCATGGTACGTAGGAAACCTCTACGAGGTTCAATCCCACCCCTCGTTGTTCATTCACGTCAAGGTTCATCTTCGTCCCGCACGACGTTAAACTGCATTCCGGTCCAGCAGCAAGTCGTTGTGACCAACATGAACTACGTGGTTTTTGATCCATGTCAAGGCATGGTACGAAGGAAGGCTCCACGAGGTCCAAGCCCACCACCACTAGGACCCCATGTTCCTCCTCATCCACGTCGGCCTTCCGGCGTCCAACCTGAACTATGTGGTCTTTGATCCATGTCAAGACATGGTACGTAGGAAGCCTCTCAGAGGTTCAAGCCCACCACCTGTTGGTCACTCCGACCTCCTTCACGTCGGTTCGCTGACGACACTATCCATCGAACCAAGGTCCACCTTCGCGTCGGTTCGCTAACGCATCAGACCAAGGTCCACCTTCATGATGGTTCGCTGGCATCATCCCAAACTACGTGGACTTTGATTCCTTGCCACGGGGATACGTAGGAGGTCTCTTCGAGGCTCAAGCCCAACTTCATCGTCGCCCTTGCGATGGTCCCTTTCAATTCCCCCCTCCACTTCATTCATCCATCCATCATCCACCCTGATTCTCGCCCGGACCATCATATCCCGGTGAGACCATGTCGGTCCGCTCCTCTTCACAGCCACCCATGGGCTGGTCCCGGTATTGTCACCCCTTCAAGGGAGTCCCCCAATCCGATCCATTCTAGCTAATGCTCTGATCAGACCGATCCGTCTCCGCTGGACGTTAAACTCGCGGCATGCCTTGTGTTAAACACAAGAAGCTGAGGGAAACCTCAGATATATGTCTATGGCATATAATTCCTCGCGCTCGATGTGGGATGCCTCGGGCTTTTATGCCCTCGAGAAGCCCTATGACAAGGGACAAAAGACAGACATGTCGGTTCCCCAGCATCCAGACACGCTACTAATGCCTCAACGTGACTACTCCCCCGACTGAAGGTTGATGCCCTGACCGGACCCTTTGGAATGTCCCGACAGAAGTAGTGTAATTAACTGGTGTCCATGAAGATATGGCACCGGGAATGAGATTCATGAACAACGTATTAAATCTATGAGGGAGACCCGGACTAGGTGATGAGTTCTGAGGAGGAATCCACGGAAGGAAGAACCGACATCCCATCATCCCGTTTCGATCAAGGAGCAGACGTCCCTGAATAAGGAGTGAATGCCGCCTGCCTTTGGAAAGCGGGAATGCGGGGCAACAGTGCAGCGCGTCCTCCTCCGTGGACGAACGGATGCACGCGCCCCGGCGAAAGCGTTGAAAATAAGCATGATATGGGATATCCGTATTGAAAGATACCATATTGGGCATGTGTGTCCCAAATATCGATATAATGTGCATCATACCGCTGCTAGTCTGTTGTTTGTCCACCTGTAAGCATAATCGAATATAACCCGTCAGGATGTCATGGATCCATGGAGGCATGTTGTATATAACCAAAATGGCTCATGAACCAGTCTGGATAGTGTCACTTAATGATGTGGAAGTGGATGAGGGGCACCACTACAGAACGATCTCCGATCATGGGTGTGCAGTATAGTGGAAGTGATCTGTAGAGAAACATGTATATGAAGTCCATAAAACCTGAAATGTAAACTCAAAAAATAATTCATAAATTATCATGATAATGTTACTAAGATTTCATTAGAATAACTTATAAAAGTAATAAAAAAATTGTCTGCGAAAAGGTAATGTTTATCTTACATTAGCTGGTCGTATGACATCAAATATCTATTGAAAACTATGCACACTATGTCTTAGAGTATGTGCATGCTTCTGAGACTGACTCCACCTAGTTAAATAAGAGTAAAATATTGTAATTTAAAACAAAAGATAACAAAGGTACAAGATAACTGAATGTAATGATTTAAATATACATGCATCCCCATGACATTACCGAAATAGCTACAGTGGAAGTGGCGCGCTAGCTCAAGGAGCAATGTGTGGAAAACGTACTCAGGCTCACATCTGTACGAAAACCATACAACCTGCAATATTTTTCACATCAGCATGAAAATTGGAATAGATACATGTGTATAGATGTGATAATATAGTGGAACCCCAACTATATATAGCCATCTGACCAAGCTCCTCAAGTAATGGGAGGTACATCATTTGTACCAAAGTGGTGGAGTAGTCGACACACAACATTCCTCCTACTAGTCACAAAATATATGCATGTGTGTGCTGAATAAGAGTCTCCTCGTCATCATCATCAGAAATGATGGAGAAATTCTCGTCAAGCCAACCCATATGCAGTAGGGAGCCCTGGAGGACATGAGGTATGTCGACGACGTCAATGCTTACTAGACACTGAACGATCGCACACCTTTCACCACTATTGACACCCATAACTGCATATTTTTGGATTGGTAAACTGATCATTTAGCCTAAATCCTCTAAATTAATGGTCATCTCCCCCTTATGGAGATGAAATATGTGTGTATCTAGCTTCAATATATCAACCAATGCAGCAATCAAGTGGTAATCAATTATCTTGAAGTCACACATAGCTATAAGATTTAGCATGTCTGAGGTATGGAAAAATGGATACTGGGGGTAAATCATGAAGAAGATTATGTGATATCCAAACAACAAGAAGTCTAACAGGTCCTCAAAGAAACACATTGTCTGACACGTGCATCTACTGGGAAGATAACAAAGGCTACTCCATTTGAATGTACGAATAGTGAAACATTAATTTCATGATGTATGAAATTTATCATGTAATGTATGAAATTTATTTAAATTCAATTTCCCAAGTAATAATTGTATATATGTTATGTGTTTGTGCTTCTGATTATAAATTTTAGAAATAGAAAAAAAAACTCCTTCATAAAATGTTTATTATGTTTGAGAATTAAAATATATCTTTTTGGAAAAAATAATTGTTATATTTTTATTATGTCTATAGTTTTATTAAATACATAAGCTTTATATTTTACAATGCAGTATAAAATATAGATTTTATATCCATTCTTTTATATATTAAATTTAAATATTTATTTTAATATATAGGTACATTTTTTAAAAGTTAAACTATATACAAATAAGAAAAATAGGATTAAAAATAGTGATAATAATAAAAATGATTACAAGTAAAAACTTTTACAGTAACTGATAGAATACATGAATCGTTTCAACCATTACATTATTGCCCTATGTGTCTAAGGAAACAGGTATTTGTAAGAATTTCCTATCGACATTTGTTGCACCTCCATCCAGGTTCCCGTTCATTGGGCCAATCCATCTCATTCCTAATACGAGTCAACACTGGCCTCCCTTTAGGTCAAATCCTAGTCTTGTTTGATAGAAGCGTGGGTGCATCATCAGATAACCAACAATTATGATATTTCCATATTGGCATCCACAAAGTCCTATAGTAGTCGTTGATACTCTCTAGTTGATAAACATGGTCAATGAAATGGTCCCAAGATAAGTGCACGTAAGCACATGCTTTGATCACTTGGTCGTAAGGATATCTCAATGCACGAAAGTTGTCACATTCAGATCAAAACATCATTAATAAAACAACTCTCAAATGACCATTTCTACAAGCTACAACATCACTGGGCTGAGCAACCTCAAATTGTTTCTTTGGATAATTAAATGGAGCAACTTGATAAGTTGCAGCCTCCTAAATAACTTTATCTAGCTTACGCTGGAAATGGTATCCATAGCATATCCCTCTAATTAGATTCTATTCAGCCTACATTCCTGATTCTAGAAAATAAATTACACTATGATATAAGGTCTCTTGTACCAAAACTGTAATTTAAATTTAAAACATTTTAATAATATTATATTATAATTGTAGTTCTTCTGAGAAACATATAATCAAATATTATTATTTACCTATGATAGGTAATTTCCAAACTCCCGTGAAAACTCCATTTATACATTCTATGATGTTGGTCATCATATGTCCATATCTCCTCCCATCATCATATTCCAATGACCATTTATTCTTTGAAATTGTTCATCGTGTAATCTTAAACTTCCAGATTAGCTTTGTGAATATCTTCAAGACGATCCTCCAACCTTTGTTGTTGAGGATTTTATGCTATCAAACATGAACTAATATAAACACATTAGGAAATAACTATGACAATTATTTTTAAAACAAAAATAACATATTCATGCCAATTTTTAATATTTATTTCTTGACTGAATTGTTCTTGAAATTATTTTGCAAATTGATGGAAATGTTTTGAATACAGTATTGATTATGGGAATAAGGTGCTCTCTAGGAAATACCCTCAAACTATACTGCCTCATTGATTGCATGATGGCAATCTGAAATAAGACAAATCTTGTCTATATCCATAACAAATTCTCAAAGATAGGCTAGAAAGAAGCTCCATGATGAGAAGTTTTCCTTTTCTACAATTAAAAATTCCAAAGTAAGAGGGGTTCAATTTCCATCTTAGATGGAGAAAATAAATAATGTTCATGTATACTTTCCGTATAGAAATATTTCATCAATATTTATAAACTACATGAAATGTCTATAAGCTAGCACATATGGTAAAAATGTCCAAAAAAATCTATCAAACACAACCATCGATTGATCAACTTGGTTTTGATGGTTAACATATTCAGTAGTATATAACAGATAGATCACTTGATTGTTGTGGCATAAAAGATCCATAAGTTGTGGTAAAACTCGATAAGAGTCATCCCAATCACCATACATATTCCCAATATCTTTTTTATTCCCCCATACCTTCTAGTAAGATATTTGATACTCAAAAAGTTGTTTGATTTGATCCACCACCAGAATAATAGGAATGTCTTGACGTGCTCTAATCATTTCAATAGTTATAGTTGAAACAGACTCAAAATATAATGAAGAGTGTTATTATGAAATGCTTGGGTTCACACATGTATGTGAAGTAAATCTAGTGATTCCCCAACTGTGAAACGTGTTATCAATTATAGCTCGTAAACACATTTGACAGTTCAAATAATATTTGTCAAAAGGAATCACGTAATACGACCTCTTTGACTCTTTAGAAACATATGAGTAATGTCTTTTAATGTGATATTATTTTATCACATTTTTCATTGCATATTTTCTCTCAAACTCTCTTACAATATATAGAACATCTTCATCCAACAACTGATTTTTGTCACCAATGATTCTTTGAATTTATGTACTATGAGTAATAGCTGACTAATTAAATTATGGAAAGCGATTCATGACTTCGGTTGACCATGAAGCCAATGGTGGAGGATGGTTCAATAGTCATTTGAATCTCACATGAGTGGGAATAAACTATTCCTCCACTTGCTCTTCATATTCTTCCACTTTCGCTTCATCTTCTTATTCTAAATTGTCATTATCCAAAAACATCATCGACCAACACATCTAAAGTACATTGAGTACTATCCATAGAAACTATTTCTAGAGGAAGTTAACGAACAACTACCATTGTTGATGGATCTTATTGATGTGTTATAGTAGGAGGATATGACATAGTATCATCACATTGTAATGTACCAACTTCCAATATCAATGGAACCTCCATTGTAGCTATAGTGACATATAATTCCATCATTTGACTATCAAGTTGTTACATAACTAATGAAAGTATGTGCTCTCATTCTTCATCATCAGTTACGAGATAGGTCACGTGCCACAATATACCTATAAACTACATATGTATGTATGTGATGGACTCTATCAGTTACGAGATAGGTCACGTGCGCTGATGCAAGAAGAAACATTATTTATGATACGTGGATGCCAGAGAACCAAACTATGTCAATGAATGAATACCCAGATCTGTGAATTATTATGATTTGGATTAAAAGGATTAAAACCAAGCTCCCATACAGAAAGCCAAAAGGCACTAGGATTGATATTGATTAATTGGCTTGTCCCCTTTAGAGAGGATCAGTCGACCTATTAATGAATATTGACACAGCTCAAGTATTTCCAGCAAAACAACTCGATCAAGAGAGATAAAAAATCTACCATGATCATTCACAATCAGATCATAGGAACTGCATGCCTTCCTCGATAAAATCTACGCAAAGGAGATGCCAATCTCTCTGGGGTTTGAGGAACTGACAAAATCATCCGAAGACTTACCTAATGCAGAAGCAGACTTATGGTTTAAGGAGCTCTGAACCCCAGCCCAATCCGTAGCGATCCGAGCATCATTAGGTTTTAGTGTCGAAACATCCACGCTTGGGACTTGAAGCAACGCATCAGCGACCCGCACTCCAGAAATAGGATCACGATCCCCAACCTCAGCTGAGGCAACATCGGTAGTCGTGAGATCTATCGAGAGTTCAGCAGGAATAGTCCTTAATATGGTCAACAACTACAGCACCAACAGCAAGCGAAATAAGGTTCGCAACATCCGCAGATGGCGTGAGACCATTCCAAACACAACAACATCTTGATCGGTAATTAATCAAATAATTATTCACTAATTTAAATAATTACTTTTCTAATAAAAGAATTACTACGATAATTTAAATAAATAATTCTATAATTAAAATAATTACTTCGCTAATTAAAATAATTTCTTCACTAATTAAAATAATTAATTTTCTAATTAGAGTAATTACACTCAACTAATCCCCTAATTAAAATTAATTAATTACCTCATTAAAATAAATTAATTACCTATTTACAATAAATAAATTATTAATTATTGTTAACTACTTAGTAATTACATTTAATTAATAATTTTTTTAGTTAATAGTTTCAATTAAACAAGTATTTATTAAAATAATTCAGCTGATAATTACTAATTACATCTATGTTATTACTAATTACAACCAATTAATTAACTACCTAATTAAATTAATTAATTACCTAATTACAATTAACCAGGTATTTATTACAATTAATTAGCTTCTAATTACTAATTACTAATTACATTATTGTAATTACTAGTTACAGTCAATTACTTAACCACCTAATTAAATAAAGTAATTACCTAATTAAATTAATTAAATGCCTACTTTAATTAATAAATTACTTAATTGCATTTAATTAATAACTAATTATAGTTAACTCCTTTGTAATTACATTTAGTTACTAAATTAATTATTTAATAATTACAATTAACAAAGTATTTGATAAAATTAATTAGCTTCTAATTACTACTTACATTTTGGTTAATCACTAATTACAACCAATTAATCAACTGCTTAATTAAATTAATTAATTACTAATTAAATTAATTAATTACCCAATTAAATATATTAATTAACTACTTACATTAATAAATTACCTAATTACAATTAATTAATAACTAATTATAGTTAACTACTTAGTAATTACATTCAATTACAAAATTAATTAATTAATAACTATAATTAACCTAGTATTTATTAAAATTAGTTTGTTGGTAATTACTAATTACATGTATGTAATTACTAAATATAGTCAATTATTTAACTACCTAAAAATATTAATTATTTACCCAATTAAATTAATTAATTTCTTAATTAAATAAATCAATTTCTTAATCACAATTAATTAAATACTAATTGTTTTAAATAATTACATAATTACACAATTCATTAATTAAATAATAATTTTATTAATTAATTACAATCAATTAAATACTAAATAATTTAATAAATTATGTATTAAAATTAATTAAATTAATTAATTAACTAATTACTAAATTAATTAATTACTGTTCTCCCTACATAACATCCCATGAGCATACATGTGCATCACCTCTCTCATCCTATTTTATTTTTTATACCTTATTCTACTTCACGCATGTATCAACGATCCCCTCAGAAACTTATATAATTCTCACATTAAATTCCAATCGCAAACCTTTAACTCTAACACCACTTGTTGGGGAGAATCTTGATTTGAGGCAGAAAATTGTTTTCCAAAGTATTGTGGGAATCCCAATGAAATATGACAGTGATATAAAGAAGAATAAATAAATTAGGACGCGTGATTTTTAATGTGAAAAAACTATCCCATGTAGAGGATTAAAAACTCACGGGGCAATTCCAAAAAATATCAACTATTAATCAAAGAATACAATGAATCCAAGTAATACCCAAACATGAAATAAAAATGAGAGAGTGTAGCAAACCTGTATGAAAACTAGAACCTGATAGGCCTCTTCCTTTGCTTTGAAAAACATACAGTCAATGCCATGTATTGAAAGACCAATATGTGACAAAATGTCATCCTTCTATCACCGAAATGTCACTACCTCAGAGATCTTCATCGAAACTTGTGTTAGCCTCGCACCTTTATGTGACACCTAAAGGATTTATCTCTCTTATGATCTCCCCATCATGATGTACCACTGATCATTAACTAATACATGTTACCCGATCACTGCTATGAGTAAGACTTTCGATACATGGCCCTGATCATTGATTGTGTCACTGCTACTCCACTAATGTTAAACACTAACACGCTGCACATGAAACTTCTAACACGGTAGCCCCTTCTTTCTCTCGGTGGACTACATTTTGAACACCTTGTGAAAACCCACTCTACACATACAATATAATCGTGTCGTCGTCGTGTCACATGGGCCACTGCAAAACTCACCAACCCCTTACCAATTCTATCTTTTTTTTCTATATTGTGTTGACACACCTTTAAAATATGTTACCACAACATCATAAATAGAAACCACGTCCATAATAATTAATTAACTAAGTCAACATCCTTTTTCTATCTATTAATACTGAGAATTAACTCTCCTTTAATGATTGGAGAAAATCCTAAATTAATGTTGAGATAAATCTCTCCATTAATAATTTTCTCTCTCATCAATCAATGTGATCAATCTCAACACTTATCTCCCAACATGCCATTGAATATGTGTTTGGGAGAGTTTCAGATGAGGTTCCTTGCCTATATTTAAGAGTGTTGGAGTTGGTGGTCTAGAACCAACTACTTTGTACTTTATTCATTAAATAAAAGCCTTATCACATCTTGATTGTTCTTCTGCGTGACATGTCATGTGATAATGTCCTAAGGACAGTTGTTGCATTAAAGGGTCGTAGCGGATCCCTTCTATGATGAGAACCTGAAAGTGTCATAACACTGTTCTTGAATGTATGTTCTATGGCCGAATGATATTATTTGAGAGACACAAATAATACCGGTCATTAGGGGTGAGGACTCATAAAAATTTGAGGCATATTCTCATGGTGTGCGCCCTTGGTAATATCCAGGAGGATATTATGAGAACGAGACCCACCAGTAGGAAATCTACATTTCATAGTGTCATTGGATGTTCCTATCTACGGACGTGTGTATTGATCCTTAGACTTTAAGATTATTATTAATGGGTATTACAACTCGCGCACTTAGATGTATTGACGAAAACTCTGACGACACACTGTTCGCGGCGAGGTAGGATACGTTGGGTGCGTCACGAGTAATACCGCATTAATAGATAATGCGAGAAAGGATTTGTCCCTTCCGTTCCATAACGGAAGTAGATATCTCAGGCCCTTTGATGGAATTGATATAGCCTAAATAAATCCATGGCCATGGTAAGGTATGGGCAAGTTCAATTCCAGGAAGTCAAAGAAAGAATAATCAAGCACATGGGTTTATGGTACTAGCATGCAACCCGCTTGATTGGAGATATCGAGACAAAGAGATTATATTACACGGTAAGCGTTCGTAGGAGGTAACACGTCATTGCGGCGTTAACTTCTTTCTCTATGGGTGCCTTGGCGTGTTGCTAGACGCTAACCTTGGACTTTAGGCAGGCTCAGCCTAATGCCACTAAGAAAGAGGCCTAGAGGGTCACACACTAAGTGTGTCCATGTATCTCAGTTAAATATTAATTTAACAAGTTAAATAAATATTATTCCCGAATGTGGTTTAATAATTATTTAAGGATGTCTGATCGCATTTATTTTGACACTAGTTATTCGAGAGAATATATTGTGGACAAAATAATATATTTATTAGCAAGTAATGCAGTTAAATTTATTTAAGAAATAAATAGTCATTACTCAAGGTCTAATAAATGTGGTGGAGAAAAAAAATGGAAAATAAAAGTACACGCCGTGTATATTAAATATACACGCTGTGTAGTTTTATGGAAAACAAGTACACGTCGTGTATTAATTATTACACGCCGTGTAGTTTTTTCAATTGGGATTTTGAGGATTTAATATTGTTTTATTAAATGATATTTATTATAATCAGCGTGGGTGCATGTCAAGGAATTAATAATTCGACATGGGGGTTTTCAATAAGTGTTAATGAAATAAATAAAACGTGTAACGCGTTTATTTATTGTCATAACTCTATTAACCTCAAACCTGATTATAAATATCCTCGCAACCCCAACATATTTTTTTTAGAGCCATTGTTGTGCACAATGGATTTGGAAATACTCTCAAGCCAATAGAGAATTCCATTTCCACCAAGAACGCCCTCAAGTTACGAGAGCAAGATCCTCCACCGGATCAAGGCGGTCGAAGGCGGACATCGCAGGCGAAGGTTCTTCCACGCTAGCACCCGGAGATCTCTTCGGCGACGTCCAGAGATACGTGACACACGTGTGGATCACCGCTAGAGGAATCCTACACTTGGATTCTACGACGCAATGACGGATCACTGAATCGTGACCGAACACATCAACGAAGAAAGAATTCCAACAAGGTAATTCTTATGCATTAATTAAATTAATTATAATCAACATATGATGATCCTCCTCAAGGGTTCCGGGACTCTTCTTTTCTTTTCATTCTTCGTTCTATTCCGAAGATTCGACGTTTTATATCGTGACGAATCTCGGATTGAACGTTGTTTAACGTTAAAATTAAAGTTAGGCAAACCCACCAACGCGCTTCTGCTGCGCCCGGACCCTACAAGTGGTATCAGAGTGGGTCATATCGTTGGTTATAATTATTTAGTTTTTTTTTGGTGATTTACGCATTTAATAATTTAGTTATTTCAATTCATGTTTAATCGTTCTGGAAATCTGAATATCGAGATCTATTCCTCCTCTCTCGTTTCTCGTTCACCTCACAGAAACAGATCTTTTCTTTTAATTTTGATTAAAATAAAATATAGGAACTCATCTGGAGGAGCTAAATGTTTCTGGCCGTATAACACCAGAATACACGGCGTGTATTCGGAAGAACACACCGTGTAGTCTAGGTTCAATGCATTGACTGATCTGCCAAATCAGGCCGTGTATTGGATTCTTTCTAAGAATTTAAGACACTGTGTGTTGACCAGAAACAGGTGGTACACGGTTTCCGGAATACATGCTGTGTGGTCCAATGAACACGGCGTGTAGTCCCTTCGGGTTAGGGTTGGGTCGTGTACTCCGTACATAGCCTGCCCAACTGGAAACCGTGTAACACGGAAACTACACGGCGTGTGTCCCACTATACACGCCGTGTACTCCGAAAATTTCCGAAGTACATTAACACGCCCTATCCCCGGGCGTGTACGTCGGATGGACGGTGAATAAAAAGTACATGCCGTGTAGTCGGAACTACATGCCGTGTACTCACCCAAATTACGCAGATTTATTAAAATTTATTATTATATTATACAAACCCTTGAGACGTGTACCATGGTGCAGGCGTAAAGCCGAGGCACAACACGTGATAGGTGTTTTATATATATGTGTTTAATTTAACATCTGCGTAATAAATGGGAATTCGCCGGGTTGCCTCCAAGGTACAAGTTGTGTACAATGATAATTTTAAATGAATTTATTTGTTTAAAATTATGATGGATGAGAATCTCACGGAAATTCAGAAAAGGGATTTAAGATAAAAGGATTGATTAATTAAAGATAATTAATTGATTCGAGCATGATTTATCTTAAACAAGAACGATTAAAGAATTGAATGCTAGTTTTATTTATGCATAAATATCGTTGCATGTATGGATGATCATGATCTAGACCGAGACCTTTGTATGTGAATGGTTTCTTTTAATTTGTTTATTTAAATTAAATTTGTTGTCCTGCGAGCCATCTCCTCATTAATATGTAGGGCCTGCGCGCCCAAGGATTCTTTTATGTAAAAACCCCCTTTTCCCCTCACCTGCGTGTGAGATAAATACATATGTAATTGATGGAGCTCCCAAGCTAATGGAGGCGGCTCAATTCAGGATCCATGATGAAACCAATCCAAGGAGATACAAAGGTGGACAGGTGGAAAGCTGTAAACACAAACCCGAAAGGTTCAAGGTGTTTCTCCCCTAGGTCTTGGGTTAGTTTATCAACCGCTAGATAAACTAACCAATAGAAAAGCTCATGATCATACCATTTATTTTATTTCCGTCAGTTGCATGGTTTATTTATTGTGGGTTTGTTGTCACGATCACACAATTAATGAATTAAACCAGCATACAAGATGGAACTAAAATAAAATTGGCTTATACGTAAATATTATCTTAGACATGGTTAATCACTTAAGTATATCCCACTTAATATTAACAAGAATGTAATCAAAGATAATAAAATGGAAATTTACGTATAAGGATAAAATCCCTCAAAATAAATATTAAGTCGGCATAGCCTTCCACAATCTTGGTTAGAATCGAACCATAGTTCAAAGTGCTTGACCAACCCTAGTTGGGGTGCTTTCAATTATCGGGGAATTCTAATTCAAGGTTTTGGGTTGACTTGACTTGGTTCGCAACAAGGTTTGACAGCCAGAGCAGGACTTGGTGTGACCAAGAGGCAAAGGTTGAGGAAATCCAAAAAGGATTTCAGGATTGGGGAATCCACTCAGCGGATCAAGGAACTGCGAGTTAATGTAGTTGGCATTTGGAATGCCTACCTAAAACCCTTCAAGTTGCTTGACCAACCCTAGTTGGGGTAATGCGAAGGGCAATATGGATCCTTGCCACTAGAATATTCACGCAATAGAATATTCCGAAGTCAATGGTGAGGGCTATTGGATTTCGATAAAATAGTGGGAGACTAATAAGTATTAATTTATTTATTTGTCTCATTTTTTATAATAAAGTACTAAACCTTTGCTTATCTTAAATTGTAGAAACGACAAGAAAATGACTTCAAACATATCATTACGCACCATACTCGAAAAAGAAAACCTTCTCACCGGCACCAATTTCCAAGAGTGGCAGAGGCGTTTACGCTTCGTCCTTCGCCATGAAAGGAAATTATATGTGCTGGATGAGCCTATTCCAGTTGCACCTGGGAAAGAGGCTAGTGATGAGGAATTATCTCTCTACATGAAACACATGGATGATGCCACAAATGTCCAGTGTTTTATGCTATCGTCCATGTCTAATGAGCTCTTGAAGCAACATGAAAACATGGATGTGTATAGCATGATGTCTCACCTTAAAGATCTCTACCAAGAGAAGGCGAGACAGGAGAGGTATGAGATCTCCAATGCTTTGTTTACCACGAAGCTTGGAGAGTTTATGCCAGCTGGGCCTCATGTGGTCAAGCTTATTGGCTACATTGAACGCTTGGACATCTTAGGGATTAAATTACCAGATGAGTTGCGTACAGATCTCATCCTATCATCATTGCCCAAGACCTTCTCTAGCTTCATTGTCAACTATAACATGAGTGGCAATGAGAAGAGTCTATCGGAGCTTCTGACCTTGATTCGCTAGGTAGATAAGGACATGGGGCGTGACAAACCCGCGGTCCTTATGGTGAACAACAAAAGGAAGGACAAGGAAAAGGGGCCAAAGACTTATAAACAGTCTGAAGCCCCCGAGCACCGTCCCTCCAAGAAGGGGAAGATCCAGAGGCAGGGCAAGGAACGTGAAGCAGTGTGTTTTGCATGTGGAAAGCAGGGCCACTGTAAGAGGAACTGCACCCAGAAGCGTGGGGATGCTAAAGGTGCGTTCGTTATCTAGTGCAATCTTTCTATTTCTACACATTGGGTATTAGATACAGCTTGTGGGGCTCACATCTGTATTCAAATGCAGGAACCAAGTAGATTTAGAAAGATCACCAGAGGAGAGGTGGATCTTCGAGCTGCCAATGGCGAAAGGCTGGCTGCGTTGGCTATTGACGACTATCACCTCTCATTGCCAACTGGCATGATTTTGGTTTTACAAAACTGTTATTTTGTTCCTAGTGTTACCAAGAACATAATTTCTGTATCTTGTTTGGATATGGATGGATTTATTTTCAAGTTTGGAAATAAGGATTGTCTCTTTTATAAGAACAACGTATGTTATGGTATGGCACATTTGAATAATGGTTTTTATGTATTAAATTACGAAAACCAAGTGTTGGCAATCGATAACGAAACAAACTCACATGACTCATACATCACCCAGTTATGGCATCACAGCCTTGGTCATGTGAATGAGAAGCACTTGACAATGCTATGCCAAGATGGCTATTTAGACTCTACTGAGCTAAAACCACTTGATAGATGTCACACTTGTTTACAAGGAAAAATGACCAAGCCACCTTTTGGTGGATAAGGTGAAAGGGCCACAAAGCTTCTAAGATTGGTACACACAGATGTGTGTGGACCATTTCCAGTAGAAGCTAGAGGTGGATATTCTTACTTTATTACTTTTACTGATGATTTGAGTAGATATGGCTATGTCTACTTAATGAGGTATAAGTCAGAGTCCTTAGAGAAATTTAAGGAATTCAAGAATGAAGTAGAGAATCAACTTGGTAAGAAGATAAAGAAGCTTCGATCGGATCGAGGTGGAGAATATCTGAACCAAGAGTTCATCGATCTTCTACGGGAGTCTAGGATTCTATCTCATCTCACTCCTCCTTATACACCATAGTTGAATGGTGTTAGTGAAAGGAAGAACCGCACCTTGTTGGACATGGTGAGGTCGATGATGAGTCATGCGGATCTTCCATTATCCTTTTGGGGATATGCATTACAAACTGCAGCATACACATTAAATCGAGTACCTACTAAGGTGGAAAATGGAATTCCATCCGAGTTATGGAATGGAAGGAAACCCACTTTGTCACACACATGTGTATGGGGATGCGAGGCGTTTGTTAAGGCCTTCTCAGGCAACAAACTAGCACCCCGGGTCATGAAGTGTATCTTTATAGGATATCCCAAGGAAACAAAAGGATATTACCTATATAACCCCCAAGATAAGAATGTGATTGTCGCCAGACAAGCCGTCTTTCTTGAGAGGGAGCACATCCTCAAGAAGGATAGTGGGAGAAATGTTGACTTCGACGAAGTTGATGCTCAAGATACACAAGAGTTGGTACAGGAACAAGTTCCACAGGTCCCCGTGGAAGAGGTTCCAGAAACACAAGTACTGCGTTGGAGCTCAAGAGAGGTAAGGGAACTAGAGAGATTTGGTTTCCTAGTCACCGAGGATGGTGAATCATTATTGTTGGACAATGATGAACCTCTCTCCTACAAGGAAGAAGTAGAAAGCTCAGAAGCTGGAAGATGGCTAGAAGCTATGAATTCTGAGATGGATTCCATGTATCAGAACCAAGTTTGGGTTCTGGTCGATGAGCCAGTTGATGTAAAGCCTGTTGGATGCAAATGGGTATTCAAAAGAAAGCTGGACATGGAAGGTCAAGTTAGCAGCTATAAAGCAAGGCTAGTGGCCAAAGGATTCAGACAGCGTCAAGGAATTGACTATGATGAAACCTTCTCGCCAGTTGCCATGTTTAAATCCATAAGAATCATACTTGCCATAGCAGCTTACCATGACTACGAGATTTGGCAGATGGATGTCAAAACAACATTCCTTAACGGGGAACCTCCAGGAAGATGTCTATATAACACAACCTGAAGGGTTTGTGACACCAGGTGAAGCCAAACGGGTTTGCAAGTTGCAGAAATCCATTTTTGGATTAAAGCAGGCATCCAGGTCATGGAACATTCGATTTGATGAAGCGATAAAGGAATTTGGTTTCATTAAGAATGAATGTGAGCCATGTGTTTATAAGAGGTTTAATGGGAATGCGGTCATCATCCTAGTGGTATATGTTGATGACATATTGCTTATTGGAAACGACATACCAGCCTTACAGTCAGTTAAGGACTGGTTGAACAAGTGTTTCTCCAGGAAGGACTTAGGAGAAGCAGCCTACATTCTAGGGATCAAGATCATTCGTGATAGATCCAAGAGGCTGCTTGGACTAACTCAGGGTACATACATTGACCAGATACTAAAGACATTTAGTATGGAAAAATCCAAGAGGGGATTGGTTCCAATGTCACATGGATTACATCTTTCTAAGAAAATGTGTCCCCAGACACAACAGGAGAAAGATAGGATGAGCAAGATCCCATACGCTTCGGCTATAGCATCCATCATGTATGCCATGTTATGTACCAAGCTTGATGTTGCCTATGCACTGAGCATGGTAGGCAGATATCAAGCAGATCCAGGAGAACAACATTGGACTGCTGTTAAGACTATCCTTAAGTATCTGAGAAGAACTAAGGATATGTTCCTAGTGTATGGAGGAGACAAGGATCTTGTCATCAGAGGGTATGCAAATGCTGGTTTTCAAACAGATCCGAATGATCTGAAGTCGCAATCTGGATATGTTTTCTGTCTCAATGGAGGAGCTGTGAGCTGGAAGAGTTCAAAGCAACCAGTTGTCGCCGATTCTACAGTGGAGTCCGAGTATATAGCAGCTTCTGATGCAGCCAAATAAACCGTTTGGATTCAGAAATTTCTCCAGGAGCTTGATGTGGTGCCTAGCAGTAAAGATCCCATTACATTGTATTGTGATAATACTACAGCGGTGGCTCTTGCAAAAGAACCAAGGTCACATCAACGGACAAAGCACATACTCTGGAAGTATCACCTCTTGAAGGATTTATATCAAAGGGGTGAAGTTGCAGTGAGCAGAGGGTCCATGGAAGAGAACGTGGCGGACCCCATGACTAAAGGCCTATCTCAGCAGAAGCATGAATATCATGTGAGAGCTAGCGGGTTAAAGGTTGTTAGCAGTTGGCTCTAGTCCAAGTGGGAGTCTGTTGGAGTTGGTGGTCTAGAACCAACTACTTTGTACTTTATTCATTAAATAAAAGCCTTATCACATCTTGATTGTTCTTCTGCGTGACATGTCATGTGATAATGTCCTAAGGACAGCTGTTGCATTAAAGGGTCGTAGCAGATCCCTGCTATGATGAGAACCTGAAAGTGCCATAACACTGTTCTTGAATGTATGTTCTATGGCCGGATGATATTATTTGAGGGACACAAATAATACAGGTCATTAGGGGTGAGGACTCATAAAACTTTGAGGCACCTTCTCATGGTGTGCGCCCTTGGTAATATCCAGGAGGATATTATGAGAACGAGACCCGCCAGTAAGAAATCCACATTTCATAGTGTCATTGGATGTTCCTATCTACGGACATGTGTATTGATCCTTAGACTTTAAGATTATTATTAATGGGTATTACAACTCGTGCACTTAGATGTATTGACGAAAACTGTGACGACACACTGTTCGCAGCGAGGTAGGATACGTTGGGTGCGTCACGAGTAATACCACATTAATAGATAATGCGAGAAAGGATTTGTCCCATCCGTTCCATAACGGAAGTAGATATCTCAGGCCCTTTGATGGAATTGATATAGCCTAAATAAATCCATGGCCATGGTAAGGTATGGGCAAGTTCAATTCCGGGAAGTCAAAGAAAGAATAATCAAGCACATGGGTTGATGGCACTAGCATGCAACCCGCTTGATTGGAGATATCGAGACAAAGGGATTATATTACACGGTAAGCGTTCGTAGGAGGTAACACGCCATTGCGGTGTTAACTTCTTTCTCTATGGGTGCCTTGGCGTGTTGCTAGACGCTAACCTTGGACTTTAGGCAGGCTCAGCCTAATGCCACTAAGAAAGAGGCCTAGAGGGTAACACACTATGTGTGTCCATGTATCTCAGTTAAATATTAATTTAACAAGTTAAATAAATATTATTCCCGAATGTGGTTTAATAATTATTTAAGGAGGTCTGATCGCATTTATTTTGACACTAGTTATTCGAGAGAATATATTGTGGACAAAATAATATATTTATTAGCAAGTAATGCAGTTAAATTTATTTAAGAAATAAATAGTCATTACTCAAGGTCTAATAAATGTGGTGGAGAAAAAAAATGGAAAATAAAAGTACACACCGTGTATATTAAATATACACGCTGTGTAGTTTTATAGAAAACAAGTACAAGCCGTGTATTAATTATTACACGCTGTGTAGTTTTTCCAATTGGGATTTTGAGGATTTAGTATTGTTTTATTAAATGATATTTATTATAATCAGTGTGGGTGCATGTCAAGAAATTAATAATTCGACATGGGGGTTTTCAATAAGAGTTAATGAAATAAATAAAATGCATAATGCGTTTATTTATTGTCATAACTCTATTAACCTCAAACCTGATTATAAATATCCTCGCAACCCCAACATATTTTTTTAGAGCCATTGTTGTGCACAAAGGATTTGGAAATACTCTCAAGCCAAGAGAGAATTCCCTTTCCACCAAGAACGCCCTCAAGTTACGAGAGCAAGATCCTCTACCGGATCAAGGCGGTCGAAGGCGGACATCGCAAGCGAAGGTTCTTCCGCGCTAGCACCTGGAGATCTCTTCGGCGATGTCCGGAGATACGTGACACATGTGTGGATCACCGCTAGAGGAATCCTACACTTGGATTCTACGACGCAACGACGGATCACTGAATCGTGACCGAACACATCAACGAAGAAAGAATTCCAACAAGGTAATTCTTATGCATTAATTAAATTAATTATAAACAACATATGATGATCCTCCTCAAGGGTTCCGGGACTCTTCTTTTCTTTTCGTTCTTCATTCTATTCCGAAGATTCGGCATTTTATATCGTGACGAATCTCGGATTGAACGTTGTTTAACATTAAAATTAAAGTTGGTCAAACCCACCAACGCGCTTCCGCTGCGCCCGGAACCTACAAGTGGTATCAGAGCTGGTCATATCGTTGGTTATAATTATTTAGTTTTTTGTTGGTGATTTACGCATTTAATAATTTAGTTATTTCAATTCATGTTTAATCGTTCTGGAAATCTGAATATCGAGATCTGTTCCTCCTCTCTCATTTCTCGTTCACCTCACAGAAACGGATTTTTTCTTTTAATTTTGATTAAAATAAAATAGAGGAACTCAACCGGAGGAGCCAAATGTTTCTGGCCGTATAACACCAGAATACACGGTGTGTATTCGGAAGTACACACCGTGTAGTCTAGGTTCAATGCATTGACTGATCCGCCAAATCAGGCCGTGTATTGGATTCTTTCTAAGAATTTAAGACACCGTGTGTTGACCAGAAACAGGTGGCACACGGTTTCCAGAATACATGTTGTGTGGTCCAATGAACACGGCATGTAGTCCCTTCGGGTTAGGGTTGGGTCGTGTACTCCGTACATAGCCTGCCCGGCTGGAAACCGTGTAACACGAAAACTACACGGCATGTGTCCCACTATACACGCCGTGTACTCCGAAAATTTCCGAAGTACATTAACACGCCCTATCCCCGGGTGTGTACTTCGGATGGATGGTGAAGAAAAAGTACACGCCGTGTAGTCGGAACTACACGCCGTGTACTCACCCAAATTATGCAGATTTATTAAAATTTATTATTATATTATACAAACCCTTGAGACGTGTACCATGGTGCAGGCGTAAAGCTGAGGCACAACACGTGATAGGTGTTTTATATATATGTGTTTAATTTAACATCTGCGTAATAAATGGGAATTCGCCGGGTTGCCTCCAAGGTACAAGTTGTGTACAAGGATAATTTTAAATTAATTTATTTGTTTAAAATTATGATGTATGAGAATCTCAAGGAAATTCAGAAAAGGGATTTAAGATAAAAGGATTGATTAATTAAAGATAATTAATTGATTCGAGCGTGATTTATCTTAAACAAGAACGATTAATGAATTGAATACTAGTTTTATTTATGCGTAAATATCGTTGCATGTATGGATTATCATGAGCTAGACCGGGACCTTTATATGTGAATGGTTTCTTTTAATTTATTTATTTAAATTAAATTTGTTGTCCTGCGAGCCATCTCCTCATTAATATGTAGGGCCTGCGCGCCCAAGGATTCTTTTATGTAAAAACCCCTTTTTCCCCTCACCTGCGTGTGAGATAAATACATATGTAATTGATGGAGCTCCCAAGCTAGTGTAGGCGGCTCAAGTCAGGATCCAAGATGAAACCAATCCATGGAGATACAAAGGTGGACAGGTGGAAAGCTGTAAACACGAACCCGAAAGGTTCAAGGTGTTTCTCCCCTAGGTCTTGGGTTATTTTATCAACCGCTTGATAAACTAACCAATAGAAAAGCTCATGATCATACCATTTATTTTATTTCTGTCAGTTGCATGGTTTATTTATTGTGGGTGTGTTGTCACGATCACACAATTAATGAATTAAACCAGCATGCAAGATGGAACTAAAATAAAATTGGCTTATACGTAAATATTATCTTAGACATGGTTAATCACTTAAGTATATCCCACTTAATATTAAAAATCATGTAATCAACAATAATAAAATTGAAATTTACGTATAAGGATAAAATCCCTCAAAATAAATATTAAGTCGGCATAGCCTTCCATAATCTTGGTTAGAATCGAACCATAGTTCAAAGTGCTTGACCAACCCTAGTTGGGGTGCTTTCAATTATCGAGGAATTCTAATTCAAGGTTTTGGGTTGACTTGACTTGGTTCTCATCAAGGGTTGACTGCCACAGCAGGACTTGGTGTGACCAAGAGGCAAAGGTTGAGGAAATCCAAAAAGGATTTCAGGATTGGGGAGTCCACTCAGAAGATCAAGGAACTGCGAGTTAATACAGTTGGCATTTGGAATGCCTACCTAAAACCCTTCAAGTTGCTTGACCAACCCTAGTTGGGGTAATGCGAAGGGCAATATGGATCCTTGCCACTAGAATATTCACGCAATAGAATATTCCGAAGTCAATGGTGAGGGCTATTGGATTTCGATAAAATAGTGGGAGACTAATAAGTATTAATTTATTTATTTGTCTCATTTTTTATAATAAAGTACTAAACCTTTGCTCATATTAAATTGTAGAAACGGCAAGAAAATGACTTCAAACATATCATTGTGCACCATACTCGAAAAATAAAACCTTCTCACCGGCACCAATTTCCAAGAGTGGCAGAGGCGTTTACACGTCGTCCTTCTCCATGAAAGGAAATTATATGTGCTGGAAGAGCCTATTCCAGTTGCGCCTGGGAAAGAGGCTAGTGATGAGGAATTATCTCTCTACATGAAACACATGGATGATGCCTCAGATGTCCAATGTTTCATGCTATCGGCCATGTCTAATGAGCTCTTGAAGCAACATGAAATCATGGATGCGTATAGCATGATGTCTTACCTTAAAGATCTCTACCAAGAGAAGGCGAGACAGGAGAGGTATGAGATCTCCAATGCTTTGTTTACCAAGAAGCTTGGAGAGTCTGCGCCAGCTGGGCTTCATGTGGTCAAGCTTATTGGCTACATTGAACGCTTGGACATCTTAGGGATTAAATTACCAGATGAGTTGCGTACAGATCTCATCCTATCATCATTGCCCAAGACCTTCTCTAGCTTCATTGTCAACTATAACATGAGCGGCAATGAGAAGAGTCTATCGGAGCTTCTGACCTTGATTCGCTAGGTAGATAAGGACATGGGGCGTGACAAACCCGCGGTCCTTATGGTGAACAAGAAAAGGAAGGACAAGGCAAAGGGGCCAAAGAATTATAAACGGTCTGAAGCCCCAGAGCACCGTCCCTCCAAGAAGGGGAAGATCCAGAGGCAGGGCAAGGAATGGGAAGCAGTGTGTTTTTCATGTGTCAAGCAGGGCCACTGGAAGAGGAACTGCACCCATAAGTGTGGGGATGCTAAAGGTGCATTCGTTATCTAGTGCAATCTTTCTATTTCTACAAATTGGGTATTAGATACAGCTTGTGGGGCTCACATCTATATTCAAATGCAGGAACCAAGTAGATTTAGAAAGATCGCCAGAGGAGAGGTGGATCTTTGAGCTACCAATGGCGCAAGGCTGGCTGCGTTGGCTATTGGCGACTATCACCTCTCATTGCCAACTGGCATGATTTTGGTTTTACAATACTGTTATTTTGTGCCTAGTGTTACCAAGAACATAATTTTTGTATCTTGTTTGGATATTGATGGATTTATTTTCAAGTTTGGAAATAAGGGTTGTCTCTTTTATAAGAACAACGTATGTCATGGTATGGCACATTTGAATAATGGTTTGTATGTATTAAATTACGAAAACCAAGTGTTGGCAATCGATAACGAAACAAACTCACATGACTCATACATCACCCAGTTATGGCATCACAGCCTTGGTCATGTGAATGAGAAGCGCTTGACAAAGCTCTGCCAAGATGGCTATTTAGACTCTACTGATCTAAAACCACTTGATAGATGTCACGCTTGTTTACAAGGAAAAATGACCAAGCCACCTTTTGGTGGATAAGGTGAAAGGGCCACAGAGCTTCTAGGATTGGTACACACAGATGTGTGTGGACCATTTCCAGTAGAAGCTAGAGGTGGATATTCTTACTTTATTATTTTTACTGATGATTTGAGTAGATATGTCTATGTCTACTTAATGAGGTGTAAGTCAGAGTCCTTAGAGAAATTTAAGGAATTCAAGAATGAAGTAGAGAATCTACTTGGTAAGAAGATAAAGAAGCTTCGATTGGATCGAGGTGGAGAATATCTGAACCAAGAGTTCATCGATCTTCTACGGGAGTCTGGGATTCTATCTCAGCTCACTCATCCTTATACAACTCAGTGGAATGGTGTTAGTGAAAGGAGGAACCACACCTTGTTGGACATAGTGAGGTCGATGATGAGTCATGTGGATCTTCCATTATCCTTTTGGGGATATGCATTACAAACTGCAACATAAAAATTAAACCGAGTACCAACTAAGGCGGCAAATGGAATTCCATCCGAGTTATGGAATGGAAGGAAACCCACTTTGTCACACACACGTGTATGGGGATGCGAGGCGTTTGTTAAGGCCTTCTCAGGCAACAAAATAGCACCCCGGGGCACGAAGTGTATCTTTATAGGATATCCCAAGGAAACAAAAGGATATTACCAATATAACCCTCAAGACAAGAAAGTGACTGTCGCCAGACAAGCCGTCTTTCTTGAGAGTGAGCACATCCTCAAGAAGGATAGTGGGAGCAAGATTGACTTCGACGAAGTTGATGCTCAAGATACACAGGAGTTGGTACAGGAACAAGTTCCACAGGTCCCCGTGGAAGAGGTTCCAGAAACACAAGTACTGTGTAGGAGCTCAAGAGAGGTAAGGGAACCAGAGAGATTTGGTTTCCTAGTCACCGAGGATGGTGAATCATTATTGTTGGACACTGATGAACCTCTCTCCTACAAGGAAGAAGTAGAAAGCTCAGAAGCTGCAAGATGGCTAGAAGCTATGAATTCTGAGATGGATTCCATGTATCAGAACCAATTTTGGGTTCTGGTCGATGAGCCAGTTGATGTAAAGCCTGTTGGATGCAAATGGGTATTCAAAAGAAAGCTGGACATGGAAGGTCAAGTTAGCACCTATAAAGCAAGTCTAGTGGCCAAAGGATTCAAACAGCGTCAAGGAATTGACTATGATGAAACCTTCTCGCCAGTTGCCATGTCTAAATCCATAAGAATCATACTTGCCATAGCATCTTACCATGACTACGAGATTTGGCAGATGGATGTCAAAACAGCATTCCTTAATGGGAACCTTCAGGAAGATCTCTATATAACACAACCAGAAGGGTTTGTGACACCAGGTGAAGCCAAACGGGTTTTCAAGTTGCAAAAATCCATTTGTGGATTAAAGCAGGCATCCATGTCATGGAACATTCGATTTGATGAAGCCATAAAGGAATTTGGTTTCATTAAGAATGAATGTGATCCATGTGTTTATAAGCGGTTTAATGGGAATGCAGTCATCATCCTAGTGGTATATGTTGATGAAATATTGCTTATTGGAAACGACGTACCAGCCTTACAGTCAGTTAAGGACTGGTTGAACAAGTGTTTCTCCATGAAGGACTTAGGAGAAGCAGCCTACATTCTAGGGATCAAGATCATTCGTGATAGATCCAAGAGGCTGCTTGGACTAAGTCAGGGTACATACATTGACCAGATACTAAAGAAATTTAGTATGGAAAAATCCAAGAGGGGATTGGTTCTAGTGCCACATGGCTTACATCTTTCTAAGAAAATGTGTCCCTAGACACAACAGGAGAAAGATTGGATGAGCAAGATCCCATACGCTTCGGCTATAGCATCCATCATGTATGCCATGTTATGTACCAGGCTTGATGTTGCCTATGCACTGAGCATGGTAGGCAGATATCAAGCAGATCCAGGAGAACAGCATTGGACTGCTGTTAAGACTATCCTTAAGTATCTGAGAAGAACTAAGGATATTTTCTTGGTGTATGGAGGAGACGAGGAGCTTGTCATCAGAGGGTATGCTAATGCTAGTTTTCAAACAGATCCGAATGATCTGAAGTCGCACTCTGGATATATTTTCTATCTCAATGGAGGAGCTGTGAGCTGGAAGAGTTCAAAGAAGCCAGTTGTCGCCGATTCTATAGTGGAGTCCGAGTATATAGAGGCTTCTGATGCAGCCAAAGAAGCCGTTTGGATTCGGAAATTTGTCCAGGAGCTTGATGTGGTGCCTAGCAGTAAAGATCCCATTACATTTTATTGTGATAATACTGCAGCGGTGGCTCTTGCAAAAGAACCAAGGTCACATCAACAGACAAAGCACATACTCCGGAAGTATCACCTCTTGAGGGATTTATATCAAAGGGGTGAAGTTACAGTGAGCAGAGTGTCCACGGAAGAGAATGTGGCGGACCCCATGACTAAAGGACTATCTCAGCAGAAGCATGAATATCATGTGAGAGCTAGCGGGTTAAAGGTTGTTAGAAATTGGCTCTAGTCCAAGTGGGAGTCTGTTGGAGTTGGTGGTCTAGAACCAACTACTTTGTACTTTATTCATTAAATAAAAGCCTTATCACATCTTGATTGTTCTTCTGCGTGACATGTCATGTGATAATGTCCTAAGGACAGCTGTTGCATTAAAGGGTCGTAGCAGATCCCTGCTATGATGAGAGCCTGAAAGTGCCATAACACTGTTCTTGAATGTATGTTCTATGGACGGATGATATTATTTGAGGGACACAAATAATACAGTTCATTAGGGGTGAGGACTCATAAAACTTTGAGGAACCTTCTCATGGTGTGCGCCCTTGGTAATATCCCGGAGGATATTATGAGAACGAGACCCGCCAGTAGGAAGTCCACATTTCATAGTGTCATTGGATGTTCCTATCTACGGACGTGTGTATTGATCCTTAGACTTTAAGATTATTATTAATGGGTATTACAACTCGCGCACTTAGATGTATTGATGAAAACTGTGACGACGCACTATTCACAGCGAGGTAGGATACGTTGGGTGCGTCATGAGTAATACCGCATTAATAGATAATGCGAGAAAGGATTTGTCCCTTCCGTTCCATAACGGAAGTAGATATCTCAGGCCATTTGATGGAATTGATATAGCCTAAATAAATCCATGGCCATGGTAAGGTATGGGAAAGTTCAATTCCGGGAAGTCAAAGAAAGAATAATCAAGCACATGGGTTGATGGCACTAGCATGAAACCCGCTTGATTGGAGATATCGAGACAAAGGGATTATATTACACGGTAAGCGTTCGTAGGAGGTAACACGTCATTGCGGCGTTAACTTCTTTCTCTATGGGTGCCTTGGCGTGTTGCTAGACGCTAACCTTGGACTTTAGGCAGGCTCAGCCTAATGCCACTAAGAAAGAGGCCTAGAGGGTCACACACTAAGTGTGTCCATGTATCTCAGTTAAATATTAATTTAACAAGTTAAATAAATATTTTTCCCGAATGTGGTTTAATAATTATTTAAGGATGTCTGATCGCATTTATTTTGACACTAGTTATTCGAGAGAATATATTTTGGACAGAATAATATATTTATTAGCGAGTAATGCAGTTAAATTTATTTAAGAAATAAATAGTCATTACTCAAGGTCTAATAAATGTGGTGGAGAAAAAAAATGGAAAATAAAAGTACACACCGTTTATATTAAATATACACGCTGTGTAGTTTTATGGAAAACAAGTACACGCCGTGTATTAATTATTACACGCCGTGTAGTTTTTCCAATTGGGATTTTGAGGATTTAATATTGTTTTATTAAATTATATTTATTATAATCAGCGTGGGTGCATGTCAAGGAATTAATAATTCGACATGGGGGTTTTCAATAAGAGTTAATGAAATCAATAAAACACGTAACACGTTTATTTATTATCATAACTCTATTAACCTCAAACCTGATTATAAATATCCTCGCAACCACAACATATTTTTTTAGAGCCATTGTTGTACACAACGGATTTGGAAATACTCTCACGCCAAGAGAGAATTCACTTTCCACTAAGAATGCTTTCAAGTTACGAGAGCAAGATTCTCCACCGGATCAAGGCGGTCGAAGGCGGACATCGCAAGCGAAGGTTCTTCCGCGCTAGCACCTGGAGATCTCTTCAGTGACGTCTGGAGATACGTGACACACGTGTGGATCACCGCTAGAGGAATCCTACACTTGGATTCTACGACGCAACGGCGGATCACCGAATCGTGACCGAACACATCAACGAAGAAATAATTCCAACAAGGTAATTCTTATGCATTAATTAAATTAATTATAATCAACATATGATGATCCTCCTCAAGGGTTCCAGGACTCTTCTTTTTTTTTTGTTATTTATTCTATTCTGAAGATTCGGCGTTTTATATCGTGACGAATCTCGGATTGAACGTTGTTTAACGTTAAAATTAAAGTTGGGCAAACCCACCAACGCGCTTCCGCTGTGCCCGGAACCTACAAAGAGAACATGGATTTCAATGAAAAAAAGAAGAGATAAAAGATAAGATAGATGGATAAATATTGAAATATCTAGAATAAATGATGCTTATAAATAAAGGGCAATGCTGCACACCCGAGGCATCGAATTTGAATGAGGTTCATTGGAAACTACATTATGAGATTGTTGTGTATGTACTAATGGGTTTGGTTTCTTTTTTATTCTCCACCTCTCATGTATAGCATGAGAGGTTGGTTCTTCCGGGGTTTGTGATGTAAAGGAGGATTGATTTAATAAAGTAGTTTCTTTTATGATATCTCCTGGAGGGTTCTTGCACCTGTTCATTAATTTTCTTTCCTTTATTTATTCCCGGCTACTGGAAATATGACGTATACCCACGATTTCAAACCGTGGGCTCCCAAGGTGTCGGGATAGTCCCAGAGCTATACCCACGGTTTAGGAAACCATGGGTATAGGTCTAGTCCACCAGGTCACACACCATGACACCGTGTCATTCACCTATACCCATGATTTTAAAACCATGGGTATAGCTTTGACAAAAAAAGCGGATGCATGATTCGATACCTGGACCACTCTTTTATTCGTACCATGCCTAACCACTAGCCCATATGTATTATTGGTTTATAAATATATATTTAATTATATATATTTATATAAACCATGGTTATAGGTAGAAAACAATGGGAATAGGTTTTCCCGCAAAAAAAAATTGTGCCCCGTGATTTTTTTTTCACGCCATAAGGCTAGAAAGCTATGCCCACAGTTTTTAAAACCGTGGGTATAGGTCTTCAAAAACCAACCCTATACCCACAGTTTCTGTTAAACCGTTGGTATAGGTCCTGAAAAACTACCCTATACCCATGGTTTTGGAAAACCGTGGGTAAAGGGGTATCTATACCAACGGTTTTGGAAAACTGTGGGTATAAGGGTATCTATACCCACAGTTTAGGTAAACCTGTGGGTATAGGTTCCCATATGATACCTATACCCACGAGTTTGGGTAAACTGTGGGTATAGGGGTGCCTATACCCATTTTGTTTCCAAAAACCGTGGGTATAACTCTATTTTCCAGTAGTGTATGTTCTTCACAACCCCTGGGTTTTAGGGAGAGGAAGTGTGATTCATCTATCTTTTCTATTGAGCATGACTATTGTCCTTGGTTAGATAGAGTTCTTTCTTGTGTTAGTTCTATAGTGTAGCTTCTTCCATGTCCATTTTGTTAGTTTCATTCTGAAATAAAATATAGTTTTAAGTAACATAATCTTTTTAGTAACCTAAAGTACTTAACAATAATAAAATGTGTTCTTAGAGAATAAAGATTGTCTACTCAGAATAGGGGATTCACTAGGATCTGATTTTGATGTCTTTTTGACTATCATCATCTATTTTTTAATTGGTTACTTCAAGAACATGTAATTGAAAATTCCTACTGCATCTCATCTTCAGTTGGTTTCTTCTAGGTTAGAGTAGTTGTTTCCTATTAAGTCGTAGTTATATCTATCAATTTATAGCTGTTTTCCTTGTCTTTATGGGTTTAACCCTTTGGGTTTTCATTCATATACTACTCTTTATTGGCCTAGTGTTTTTAAATATATTAATTTATAATTATAATTATAACTAAATATATACATTTTTAAATAATTATAAAATTAAAATAGATACATCTATTAAAATTTTATAAATATATATATGTATATAATTATATAAATAATTATGAATATGTTTATTTACAGTTATAATTAAATTATAATTAATATATTTATTATACTTAGAATGTTGTAAATATATATATAATTAAATAAACATATTTATAAATATATAAAAATATTTATAAATAAATACAAATGGTTATAATTATTATTTAAAATAAATATAGATATATTTAAATAATTATAAAATTAAAATAAATATATTAATTATATATATTAGTAAAATTATAAATATAATAAATATATTTCTTATAATTTTACAAATATATATATATATATATATTTATAATTATAACTATATATATATATATATTTATTAGAGTTTTTATTTACAAATAAATATATATTTAATTATAGTTATACTTATAAATAATTTTTTTATTTAAATAATTATAAAATTATAGAAAAATTATTATTCTTATAATGTTAAAAATATATATAATTAATGAAATATATCTATAAATATATACAAATAATTATAAATAAATAATTGTTTTTATAATTATAATTATAGATAAATACATATACATTTAAATAATTATAAAACTATAATAAATATATTAATTATATATATTAATAAAATTATAAATATAATAAATCTATTAGTTATAATTTAATAATTATTTTCATTAATAAATATATATTTATACTTATAACTATAACTAAAAGTGGGTGGTTGGGTATGTAATCCCTTGGGGGGGCTATGACCTGCCTTTCAGGCCTATGTGTGTGCGGTGTGTGTGTTTTTGATGTAATTGTACCCCCAAGTACCTAATATATATATTTTTAAATAAATATTACATATATTATTGTAATTATAAATAAATAATATTTATTTATACTTATAATTATAAATAAATATATATATATATATATTTAAATAATTATAAAATTATAATAAATTTATTTATTAGAATTATAATGTTATAAATATATATAATTAAATAAATATATTTATAAATATATAAAAATATTTATAAATAAATACAAATATTTATAAATATAATTCTAAATAAATATAGATATATTTAAATAAATAGAAAATTATAATAAATATAATAATTATATATATTTATAAAATTATATGTATAATAAATACAGTTCTTCTAATTTTATGATTATTCAAATAAATAAAAATATATTTATTTATAGTTATAATTATAAATAAATATATATTTATTTAAATAGTTATAAAATTATAATAAATATATTTATTATATATAATCTTATAAATATATATAATTAATATATTAATTACTTATATTTGTAAAATAATAAATATAATAAATACAGTTATAATAATTTATAATTATTTAAAAATATATATATATAATTTTTTTGTTATAAATATAAATAAATAAATAATTTTATTTTTTTATAATAAATATATTAAATATATATATATTCATTAAATATAATTATCAATATAATAAATATATTTATTATAAATTTATAATTATAAATAAAATATATTTTTCTATATAATATTTATAAATATATATTACTATATAAATATATTATATATATATAATTAAATAAATATTTATTTATTTATTTTTATAATTATAAATAAATAAACAATATTTATTACATATATAATTTTATAAATATATATAATAATGTAAATAAATGATTATCCTTATCAGTTCTTTTTTAATGTTGATAAAGATAGGTCTTTATGAGCACTGAAAAAACAATGAAAAACAATGTCTATCGATGCTAAAATTTTAGCACTGATAAAATTTCCTTTTATCAGGCTTTTTTAGTGCTAATAAAGGCTTATTTTTATCAGTACTAAAAAATCTCTAATAAAACATACCTTTATTATCACTTTTAAGTAGTGCCGAAAAAATCTTTACTTGTTTTTATAAATGATCCCTAATAGTCTACTTCTTCTCTCACACGTCTCAAGCTCTCATGGAAGTCGACCTCTACTGACACTGAACCCCTCATATGCCATTGCTGAACCCCACCTTGGCCCCCGCAAATCCCACCTCCACCGCCGAACCCCACCTCTGACATGGAACCCATCTTGGCCGCTGCAAACACTACCTCCATCTTGAAACCCACGTCTGCCTCTGAACCCCTCATCTCCCACCGCAAACTACTCATCCGCTTCCAAACAGTTCCTCTTCCACCATCGCTATCACTGCCGACCACTCCACTACCATCAATCCCTACCACTGTCACTGAAACCCCTTCATTCTAAGGTATCTCCCTTCCCATTCTTTCATATTTTGATGTCTATGGCTTGTAAACATCATCCTCACCATTGTTCGGGCTCCTCATGTTATAGAAGATTAGTTCCTCTTAATTATAGGGTATTTGTTTCTATGTAATACATTTTCTTGATATGTCTTGGATGTTTGAGTTTCATTAAAACCATTTCCTATCAAAACATAACTATATATTGTTCCATTGATGAGTTTCAAATGTTTTTCATGGAATTTATCATTTGGAACATAATATTCTCTATGGTTTTATGATTTAAATCTTAAAATTGTTTGTTTTAGAATGCCAAGTAAATATGTAAATTCCATAAGGGTCATTTTAAAATGAATATAAAATTTTAGAGGGTTGTTTAAAACCAGCATTGGTTTCTGAAGAAGTAGTTTTAAAAATAATAACTGAGGTTTGGTTTTTGAATGACCCTTCAAGGGGGATGATTCTTGATTTCAATGTGGTTTTTTGTGTTTTATGTGGTGTCCATGGGAGGTTTTCATTTCTAAATTATCTTTTGAAGTATTTTTTAAGTAAATATTTATTTAAATCTTAATTTTAAAACATGGTATCCCAAGATATATTTTTATGGATCATTTTTCACATCCAAAAATAAATTTAAATTGATTTTTTTCAAACCCTCAAAATTGATCCTCTTGTTTGGTATGTCTATTTTGGCCTTTTCCCTCAAAGGGATGTGATTGATTATTAATATGAAATGCATGATTCTTATCCACGTAAGTGAAAATGGTCTCTTTGTTGTGAGGGTGTTAGAGTTGATATTTGATTTACTACTTATATTATATTTATTCAAGTGATGATCATTAGCTTGTTATTTCTCACTTCCACTTTTTTTGGCTTTATGGGAACCCTAGGAATTATGAAATTGCTCGAGATGTATAATACACTAATTAGTTTACACTCTATCAAGTTTCCTCTAGTTGTATGGTTTTATTAGTATATTGAAGTGTCCCTAATGAGTATGTGTTGGAAATTCAGGTGGATTTTCTATTTTTTGGATTCAACATAGTCCAACTATTGGACTCATTATAGTTCGAGTACAAAGTGACGGAATAATTAAATTACATCTATGATTTTGATAGATTTCAAACAATAGAATTGGGACTAGGAAAGAGGGGTCTATAAAACAATTAGATTTATCATATAAAAGAGAAATTGGATGATAGTAAATGGTTCAAGGTGTCTCTAGCTGTAAATTTATTTCAATAATTAGAAGGATTAGATTTTAGTTTGATTTTCTCTCCTATTGTAAAGCATATAATGATTTAAATGATTCTTGTCTCTATTTCCACTGAAGTTTTATTTCTAGAAAAAATAGATGCCATGATTATATTTCATCATAGAGATTCTGAGGAAGAGATCTACACAGATCAATTAGATGGATTCTTTATAAATTAAATAGAAGGTTTGTTTCCCGTATCAAATAGAGTTTTTGTGGGCCTAAGTAGGAACCAAGATAGTGTAATTGTAATTTCAATGATTTAATGTTACAATTAATTTTCCTGAAGTGTAATGTAAATAATTTATACTAAATAAAGGTGTATTATGATGGGAGTTTTTTCATTTTACTTATTTAGGTAGAAGAATTTCTCTTAGTCGGACCAATGAAGGAAATTAAGGAAGAGCTGATGATTGATTTATCTAGAATATCCCAAATGATGAACATTGGTTCTGGAAACTGGATATTGGGGATAAATGTTAAAAATTACTTAAAAATATATATCTTTTTTCTAGACATAATTGGATTATATCCAGAAGGTGTTGAAAATATTCAGAATGAGCGTGTTAAAACCTGTGAGAACTACCTTAACTAGACATCTAAAACATTCAAAGGTGGAATCACCTAAAATAAATAATGAGATAAGGTTAATAGAAAAGGTCCTATATATAAACATTAGTTATAGCATGTATGATGTACATTAGGCAGTGTATAAGACTGGATATCATTTATGAGGTTTCTTTAGTTAAGAGATTAATGGTGAATCGAGTGAAGGAGAATTGAAAGGTTGTTAATTAGTTTTTTATATATTATTGTTTTAGTGGATCTAGAACTCTATTTCAAAATGGATGATATATTAAATGGGGTTTTTGATATAAACTTCAGAAGATATAAAGACTCTCTATATATCATTACTGACCAAGAGGAATCAGTGGTAATCAACGACATGATGTTTTAAAAATTATTTTTATGTTAATTTGATTTTAAAGTATGAGTTTAGGTGATTTGAAAGTGTTAAAAATGTGGTAAAATGTTGTTTTAATTTTAGAGTGGTGAGTTAACCATTGTGATCAATATTTAAAACAACTTTTTTATCCTTGGTTATTTTTTATAAGAATGTTTATTGTATTAATTTTGTTAAATAGTAATATTACCGAATCAAATAGGATGGATAGTAATAAATAATGGATATATGACAATCATTTGAAAAAATAGTATAAATATGGAGTGAAAGAGTTCACCAAGTTTACAAAATACCATTCATATGAACATTCTCAAATCCCTTGTCAGTGTTTACACTGTTGTTATTGAAGACTATTCAGTCTAGAGGAGTTGGAAGAACACTGGATCTATCACGGAATAGATCGAAGTTATAAATGTTGGAATAAACAAGGGGAAAACTCAAATGTAACTAATGGATGGGATAACGCTGCAATTTATGGATCATCAGATATGATTACATGTGTGGACTATAAAGAAGACTGTATCGAGGATGTGATTACATATGTGAATGATGAAGAAGATCATATTGAGGAAATGAATAGGACATTTGAAGAGGAACTTTGTGGTTTCCCAAAATTGTTTGATAAGTTAAAGAGTTGTGAAAAGATGCCATTGTATGTTGGTTGCACTAAATATACAACATTTCTGGTCATACTGAGGCTATGTAATTTTAATGTGGGAAATGGACAAAATGATGTCAGTTTTACAAAACTACATTATCTCATAAATGACATGATTCTAGAAGATAATGAACTCACAAGACCCACATATGTTTCCAAATGAATGCTACACTCGATGGGTATGATCTCTGAAAGAATACACGCCAGCCTGAATTATTTTATACTGCTTATTATGGAAAAACAATCACATACAAAATGCCAAAAGTGTAGAACTTATCAATAAAAGAAAGATGAGTATAGACCTATGAAATTTTTATGGTACTTTCTATTCATTCCAAGGTTTAGGTGCCTATGTGAAAGTGATGATACTGTAGAGAAATTGACCTGGCCCAAAGATACAAAAAATAAATATGGAAAAATAAATCACACAGAAGACTCTTCTAAGTGGAATAAAATTGATCATGAGTATTCTGAATACGGAAACAAGTCAAGAAACATTTATATCACATTATCTACAGATAGAGTGAATCCTTTTGGTTTTCAAAAAAAAACTCATAGTATATGTCCGATTATGTTGGTAAATTATAATTTTCCTCCCTGGTTATGTACGAAATGAAAATAAATCATGTTATATTTGTTTATATTAGAACCAAAACAACCAGGTAATGATATTGATGTTTATTTGGCTCCATTGATCAAGGATTTGAAATTATTGTGGGATTCAAGTATTATGTTGTATGCTACTTACAGTAGTGAAACTTTCACATTGTGTGACATGTTGTATGAGATAATAATTGAATTTCCTAATTAAGGAAATTTTTTAGGATATAACATTAAGGGATCTCAATGGTGTCCCATTTTATAATAAGGTACATAGTAAATTATGTTGAATCATTCTTCAAAAACTGTGTTTATAGGACATCACAGATTTTCACACCAATGACATAAGTACAAATATTGGATTACATAATTTTATGGATATTTAGATGAACATATATCATCGTATCCACTAATAGGTGACCAACTTTTTGATAAATTAAAATATGTGGAATCAAATTTTGCTAAACCATTTTCGAAAAACCTTACGAAACCCGGTTGGAAAAAGGGATTAGTTTTTTTATGAATTGTTATGCTGGAACTATATATATGTCAGTCCTCTTCATGATGTTATGCATGTTGAAAAGAATGTATGTGATATTTTCATCAACATGTTTCTAAATGAAACCAGAAAAAAAGATTGAATTAAGTCTACTTAGGACATGGTTCACATGGGAATATGATAATAGTCGGCACTAGTGATTGGTGAAAAAAGATCTTTTCTTCCTCCAACTTCTTATAGTTGTTCCAGGAAGGAGAGATATCAGTTTTCAACTTATTTAATGATTTAAAGGTTACATAGGGGTATTAATTGAATTTCAAGATCATCATGTCAATAACCGATTTAATGCTAAAGGGTATAAAATCACCTGACTTCCTTACATTGATGGAAGATCTAATTCCTATAGCTTTATGTTGAATTTCATCCCAATAATGTATATCATACATTAACCAAGATATATTTCTTCTTAAAATTTATTTATAGAAAATTTATAGATCCAATTAAATTGCTGACTATGGAAAGATAAATGGATGTCATATTATGTGAATTGAAAATTTTAGTCCAACCATCATTCATTAATATGATGTTTCATTTGGTGACACATATTTGACTAGGTGTTCTTGTACACTATAGACAGATGTACCCCCAATGAGTGGTATATGAATATTTTGAAAGGGTATATCAAAAATAAAATTCACCCAAACTATTGTACTGTGGAGTGATATATTATGGAGGAATAAATTGAATTATGTACCAAATACCTATCCTGTGTGGAAAGAATTAGTCTACTGAAATCGTGTTACATTGGGTGGCTTGTAGGTGAAGGAATTTCTAGATGATATGTTTTCAAAATAAATATTACAGATTGAGAGCAGGCCCACCTTTACGTTTTATATAACATTTTTGAGGATTCCCTATATGTTGAAACCCACAATGAAATTTTTAGTCATTTGAATCCATCATGGGATAAAAGATGCTTATCAAATACACATAATCAACTATATATAAGATGGTTTTTGGACCATATTTTTAAGGATTTAGATGAAAATCCGAATTCAATTTTAGAATGACTATGATGGATAGCCAGAGGACCAAGTGTGTATGTATTATCTTACACTGGGTATGTAATTAATGGTTATATATTTTATACAAATGAACATGATGAAGAAAATACCATGAAAAATAGTGGAGTTACACTTGTGGCTAAAGTGATTCATGTTTCATTTAATAAGGAAATAAATAAAATTTATAAAAATATGTCATATTATGGCATCATCAAACAAATACAGGTGTTAGATTATACAACATTCCAAATGCTGATTTTTCAATGCAAGTGGGATAATAATAGGAATGTTGTTAAAATAGATGAATTGGGATTCATGAAATTTGATTTCAATAAGGTAGGGTAAAAAGAAAAACCTTTTATAATAAAATCACATATATTACAATTATTTTATATTCCAAATACCACAAACTAAAAATAGTCAATTGTTCTTTTATCTAACAAAAACACTAAAGGTTATGATGAAAATTCAACTGAGGATAACCCTTTAATAGGGATTCCAAAATCATTTTTCATAAATCCCAGTGTAGATGGCATTTGTTTTGTCATAAGATACCACAATTATGGGATTTGGATAGTCAATAGAGGGTTAAAATCCCTACATCTTTTAAAAAATGATTTCAATAATTAGTTTTTTTGGAATATACATCTTGTTACTTAATGTTATTATCCATTCATTTATAATTATAAGAACTATAAATTATGTGTTAAACCAATTCAATAGATAATTACTTCTACATGTACTGAGGCTCCCAATCCTGAAGAACAACAGGTCTCTAAACCAGCAGTTGCTCACAGTGAAAAGGAACAACAACCTTTGGCACGTGTTGCTGCTCCCAATCATGTGGAACAATGAGTTTATCAATCTGTTGATGCTCCTAGTTCATAGGTACAATGACTATATGAACATGTCGATGCTACCACTCTATAGGAACATATTGATGATGTTGAATCTAAGGAAATGGTAGGTGACGAAGGGTCGACAATGCATAAAAAACAAGACCGCCGTAGTTTGACGGTGTTAGAAAAAATCATTAAGGAAAAAATCAAGGGCATCAAATATAAACATGGATGGAATGTGTGGGGCCAGAATGTTAACCCCAACAAGGAAATGTTCAATAGTTACATTAGAATTTTCACTCAGAAATGTGTGTCGATAGATGTAGATTCATGGAACTAAGTTGTGGATGGGCTTAAGACACTGATGTGTGAAGAAATTATGGTAACATTATGATAATATTTATTTATTTTACTAAGAAATAAAATAATGAAACATTGAATTAATCATCATCATTTCTTATAGAGTGCATTTATAGTGGATTACTCCGATAAAAAATATGTATTAATGCTCACTGGAAGGATTTACATATGCTTTTGCAAAATTCAAACTATAAATTATCATAATGATGCTGAAGGGAAAATAAAACACCGCACACCACTTATCTATGCCCACCTAATAACCCAAGAAGAGTGGGATTAATTTATTGGTCATCATGAATATGTGAATTTTCAATTACAGTGTGTCTAATAATACATTGTTTGATGATATATGGATTCATCACTTTGATTTTCACCTTTTTATTTATGAAATAGCAACTGAGTGATGGAAATAAGGAATATACATCAAAACCAATGCACCCTTACAGTAAAGAAAGTATGGGGAACACATCACATGAAAAAATTGGTATATATTTTAAATATACTATAAAAATTTAATGTGACATGAGACAAAAACATAATTATGTTCCTCTATTTATATACAAATTGATGACTCCAAATCCAAATCTGGTTCAATCCCACGCTATTCACTATGGAAGGAGGCACATGTAAGTAATGATGGGATACTAATAGATGAAAACATAGAAAAGTATGGTAAACATTTGTAAGTATGACAAATGAATTTTATTTTACATGAGGGTAGGGGTGAAATGAAATACCGGCTCAAAATCATATAAAGGATTGAAAAACCAATATAAAATATCTAATAAATCACATTTACCACGCTCTTTCTATATCTTCATTTACTATCATCGATGTTTCATGTGGATACAAAGTTAAAAAATGGTTGTAGTCCCATAGTTTATTTTGAGGAAAATATCTATGGAGAGGAAGTTCAAGACATAATTGTTGTTGAGAATGCTAGTGAAATCCTCAAATATGATTGGCTAGGAACCTCAGTTGTAAATGTATACATGAGGTATTTATTTCAGGATTTTATTTTAAAAAATCTAATATACTATGTTTATTATGAATAAATACATTTCACATTTTTGGAAGGAAAATATATCAAAAGTAATTGAAGGGATTTCCCCATAATTTTTTTGGACTTTTTAGTCCTCACATATCCTATACAGAATAACAAAAAATAGAATCTAATAAAAATGATTAAATAGGGGGATGCCAGGTCCAATCATTTGAAAGAATTTTTTAGATTTTAGACTCTTATTAATACCAACAATGAAGGGGTAAAACTCTACAATTTAATCATATCAAATATATTTTCATTTCGTTCATTACATATTCATTTTTGTGTTTCTAGGAAACATTTTATGCTCATTGTAGTCAATTTGGATACTCTAATGATTTATTTCCCAGATTCAATGCATTAATATCCAAAAAACCAAGAACAAATGGTGGATTTTTTCAATTTTTAATACAATATATAAAATATTTTAGAATAAAACATAATGCCATATAATTTACATTATGTTTAAATGAGGATTCTGTTATAATAGGGTGGTTCATCAATATCATAAAAATAAGGAATGAGGCCAAAGGATAAGCACGAGGACCATGAAAAGTTATATGGCTATACAAGTATCAGGGTACATATAATAATATTTCACTATTCAAACACATATCAAAACAAACTTCTTATTATTCTCAATGCTTCTGTAGTGTCTGAAAAAACAAATGGAAAAGATTTTTGTTATTATGTTTGTAAATATATGAGAGTGATCATATTCCATAAAAAAACTATCATCCCCAAAGAGGTATTTTTGAAGATAATTACTATTTAATTTAAAATAATTATTAATCCTTTGTGTATTTATATTTTTATAGTACTTCTATGACTGTTAAAAAGACTCATATTCACAAGATGATATATATTTTCTTAAAAATGAATGGGTAACATACCTGATGAAATGATATAAAAAATAGAATAAATATGTGACATATATATAATTAGTGGATTGGTTCATATTTATGAATAATTTACTTCTTTTTAGTATTATTCACATAATTATTCTTTTTCTTATACAACTGGATTCCATTTTTCGATTCGGGGTGATTTGTTCGAAGCTTCTCATGATCATTAGATATATGACTTCAAGGATGAAATTCAGAATTCAATGAGAAGGTAATTTTTAAATATAGTATATAATTCCTGATGATATTATATATTCCCTATTCCATTAACATAATCTAAGTTCTTCTTTTTAGTTAAAAGTGAAATTAATTTTAGTAAAAAATAAAATTGACATACTTCGAACTAAGAAAAAACATGATGATTGTTTTGATACATTAGTAAATTGATAAATAAGTCATTTGTGGTGTGTATGAATCATATTCACTTAAATATGATGCATGTTGTGGCCAGTATAACACAATTTTTATATTTTTATTTAAAATTGAAATTAATTTAAGTAAAAAGAACAAGGGAGATATTGAAAACCAAGAAAACACATTTAGATTATGATGATAATTTAGGAAAATTATTCATGAGTCATTTATAATTTCTAGGAGTCAACCACACCTCAATATGACACATGGTGTGAAAGGTATTACTCCAAGTATTTCTTTTTATTTAAAATTGACATTAATTTAAGTAAAAAGAACATGTGACGTACTGAAAACTGAGAAAAAACCTTTGAATTGTTTCGATACATTTGTTCAATGATCTATGAGTTATAACTAATTTTTAAGAATCATCCCCATATCAATCTGACACATGGTGTGACCGTTATGACTAAAAGTGTCTGTTATTCGTTTAAAATCAACATTTTAGTTCAAAATATGCCACTAACTAAAAACCAATAATATGTACTCCAATTGTCTTTATAATTTAGTACATCAATTTATAAATGTCTATGAAGTAGTTTTACATCAAACCAATGAACCATGTGACCTATATGACTCAAAATTCATGTTTCCTATTTGAAATGAAAATTTATAAAAAAAACACAATTGGAATACTGAAAACAGAGTAAAATAATTCAAATTGTTTTGATACTTTAGGACAATTATATATAAGTCATTTTTGATGTTTAGAAGGAAACTAAACATCAATAAGATTCATGGTGTGTTCGATATAACTCATATTGTGTCTATTTATTTAAAAATCACCTTAATTTAAGTAAAAAAGAACAATTGACATACTGAAAACATAGAAAACATAGTTATTTTTTATACCTTAGTATGATGACCCATGAGTCATTTGTGATGTGTAGTATTCAACCGTACCTCAATACGATTTGTGGTGTAACTAGTAGGACTCAAAGTGGGTCTTTTTATTTAAAATTAATATTAATTTTAGTAAAAAGAATAAGTGATATACTGAAAAACAAGAAAAAACATATACATATTTTTGATACTTTAAGAAAATATTCCATGAGACATATATGACATGTAGAAATAAACCACACCTCAATTTGATGCTTGGTGTGAACTGTAAGACTAAAAGTGTTCATTAGTAGTTTAAAATTGACATTTTAGTTCAAAAAGTGTCACTCACTAAAAACTTAGAAAATGTTATTCAATTGTCTTGATAATTTAGGACATCAATTCATAAGTCATTTGTGACGTATATGAAGCAGACTCATGCCAAATGGATGCATGATACAGCTGATATGACTCCAAATGTGTGTTTCCAATTTGAAATGACATTTTAGTAGAAATAGACAACTGGTATAAAGACCTAACCTTAAACATTACTTAATCTTGAGTTAATACAAGATTACACATTGAGGATCTTTTCAGGTTTAGAGTTTTAGAGAATCAGATCATAAAACTTGCATTACATTCCACATTTGAACAAAGTGGTTACATAAAAGATAGTATTCATTTTTTCCCCATAAACGGAAACATATTTAAAAATAAAACATGGATTCTTTCTTGACACTTCCTTGACACTATCATCATATCATGTACCTTTCCCTTGACCTATGAAAAACATTTCAAAAACTTGGGATGAGCATAAAAAGCTCAATAAGGGTTATAAAAATATATGGAAAGGAAACATGAGTACATGTACACGTAAGAATCAATGAAATCATACTTTACTCATAAAACATAAGCACTTTAACATACCTCATCAAATCATGAATAAAACATAGAAATCATAAGACATAAAGGTAACTTGAGGCATTCATAACATTCTTACGTAGGGAGTAACCCTCTTGGTTACGTTTGGAATACCCACCACAGTATATTCCCTAAATCTCTTTGGAGAAACCTTAACGTTTCACTCCTTTGCATTACCCAATGCATTGGAGATCTATATCAGGCTCACCCGCCCTTATTTTGTCACAGAACCACCCGTCTTCATAATAATGCCTAAGAACCTCAACATAATCGTATCACGTAAAACATGCATAAAGGAAACATAAAATTTCCACCTTTCAATCACAAGATATCAATACAACACATTGATATAAAAACATTATGAAAACCATTTTCAATACCAAAATAAAATAAAAGTAAAACATGGTATTTATTTTTCTTTTAAAAAAAGGTATGGCTTGTATAGGAAGCCGAAACTCAAATACTGGTCACGATGGCGGAGAAGTCGTTGTCGCTGCATACGTTTGACAAAAAAATTCCCTTTTGTTGTTTAGTAAATGCTTCATATAAAAAAAATATTCTTTTTGAATAAACGTAAAAGTCAAAGGGGTTTATACACCGTATAAACTAAAGTTGTCTATAAAACAAAATATTTCTCAATGAAAGGAGATTGAGACGAAGTCCCATACAAAGACCGTATCCTTGGATTAAGGATAAATCAATTACATAATTATGTGTGACAAACTAATACACCAAATATAAGTGGATATTAAGTGTAAAAAAATCATAGGTTATTCACACATATTCATAGAACGATATATTCAAGGAGTACAAGCTTATCCCAAAGAATCAATATTGGGTTAAGAAGTTCCCTTGCAAAAATTTGACAGCCTAACGACGTCACTACAAAATTCAGAAAATGAGTTGAGGAGAGATAAAAAGGGTATCTCATCACTTGGACATAAAATATAAATCAGTAAGGATATAGAATAACATATCCCAACATAATGTTATGTGAATTAAAAGACATAACAAAAGAAGTCTCTTAAAAAGAGGAGGGTGAAAGGTTCCCTTACCAACATGGGTCTCTTTCGAAACATAAACCCCGTGAAAGAAGGATAATACAACATTGATTTAAATACTCATAAATGAAAGTATATTACACAATGAGTAAAATAATGGGCAGTACATATACCACTCAAAGGAAATTGTGGAAAATGTAGCATAAATCCCACGGGAATAAAAGTGAGATGAAAAATCCCTTACGAAAACTCGGCAGCCTAACGGCACCACTTAAAACTTACAAAAATGGATTTATGAGATCAAATAGGGTCTCTCATAATATGACCATAAAAAGTACATTATGAGGAATATAAAAGAACATCCCCAAACATAATAAATATGAGCTTAAAAGAAATGACATAAAATAGAGTACTTAAAAAAAAGAGAAAGGTTAGATCTCTTACGAAAATTCGGCAACCTAACGGTGCCACTCAAAACTTCCAAAATAGATTGATGAGAGGAAATAGGGTCTCTAATCATATGAACAAAAGAAGTACAGTAGGAGTAATATAAAAGAACATACCAATCATAAGAAAGATGAGCTTAAAAGGAATGACATAAAAGAGTGTACTTAAAAAGAAAGAGAGGAGTAGGATCCCTTACCTGAAGTCCAACTTGTCTTGTTTGTTTCTTTATATTCCTGAATAATAAACTATGGTCAATTTATAATTTCCTAATGAACTCATTTAAAGATTATTATTCAGTTCATATCACATATTATAATTTTATAATAATTGTTTAATAATGTTAGTTCATATCAGACGTTTTTGCCGATGTTTGGTACATGAGTCAAAAATGAACTTGTTTGAAAAATGATTGTCCATGTAGTTATAAGTAAATAATTTCCATAATAGTATTAATGATTAAAATATCATATATATCAAGTACATATTCATTTTATACTATTCCATATCATTTGGAGATAAAAAATGAAAAGCACCGTTCATGGAGACGGTAGGCCGTACGTACGCATGAACGCTACTTTCATTTTTTCTTTATCATATTAACAGAATTAAAAATAAATGATATATATATATATATTATAATTCCAGTTTAATATGTATGTTATATAGGTCACATATGTTCATTAATTTCATTCTTTATACGTTCCATGTATTGCATGTACGAGTCACATCACTTGAGGGGGCGGTAGTCCACACTTCCTCATATGAAATTATTGCATTTACACAACATGAAAAGAATAAAGGTATGGTTTAAATATAAAATGAAGAAGCATATAGTAAAAATAAATACCATATATATCATATATAAAATACAGTGACATCATAATGGCCACCTTTAAAGGTGTTAAAAGAATATTGAACAATCGTCGTTTCGTGAGGCAGAAAATCGCCAACCACAGAAACAGTATGTTCTTTAACTATTAGACGAAGGTGTGTGTAAGTGTAGCTCGAATAATTCTTATAAAAACATCCTATTATATTGAAGATACTGTAGTTGTTACAAAAGAAATGAATAAAAAGATTTTAGGGGGTTGGAGAATCAAAATAAAACAAAAGGACACAAGTGAAGACATTACCATAAAATCGGGTAACTCCCTTTGGTTTGAGCTCAAAGGATTCCTTGGGAAGAATTATGCCAAAGTGAGGCTTCAATAAGTTATAGAGGGATGTGGAGAGACAAAATGGGCAGGGGTTGGCTGAGCCAAAGGCTTTGGAAGTGAGGGTAAGGAGGTAGAGGTGGGGGCCTTTTATAAGAGGAGAGGAGGGGCACTTTTGGAATGTAATGAAATGTTACTTTATTTTAGAATGATTTTCGGATTTTAATGGTCCCACATTGATGTGTTTCGAGGATAAGGTGATAAGGGTTCTAAATCCACTCATCTAATAGGTTTTGAACATGTTTAGGTCTTAGATTTTACATTATCTTTCCATTTTATTTAAATCTTTAAATAATGAGGTCATCGCTGCATCATCATGATGTCATAAATAATTTAATTTATTTAATGTCTAAAAATTATAAAAAAATACTATGATGTAGGAAATCTTTTTATCTTTCCAATTAATATTTATAGTCAAAATTCTGACTTTTATAACCCCATGTAAAAATTATTTTAGTAAAACATTTCATGTTTGTCTCATTTTCACTTTAACATTAAATAAAAAGGTATTTATGTCATTTTCCAACCAAAGTGGCTCCATGGGGTCCCCAAGTTGGCTCATGGATTTTCTTGGTTGGACATGACACATCCAATGAGAGTAGGACATGTTTCTAGGTCATTTCATTTTATTAAAACATTATTCTTACCTTAAACTACACTAATTACCTCTAATCGCGATTAAAAACTTAATAAGTTACTATTCACCAAAAAATTATTCTAATCCAATTGAACCACATTTTACTTATTAATGACAACCATTTATGTAGGATTTTTGAAATTAAAAACACAAATATGGAAAAATTTCATTTAAACGGAAAATCAGTTTTTATAAGTACCACTTAGTGGTGTCACTATTCATCAAAAATTGAAGTTTTTCAGAAAATTACCAAAAATTATCCCTAAGATATATTTGATATTACGAATTCAAAGATGATTTCTATTTTAAAAAATTAAAAAAATATATTTTTCATTAATTAATTTAATAATTAATTCCCGCTGTCAAAACAAATAGCGTGTTTTTATGAAATAAAATGTATCAAAAGATTGACACTAGTTTAAGTCCGATTTCAAAGTGAAATTAATTTCAATAACCACTATTGGATTAAATGGTAAAAATATCTTCTAATTTCACTTTAAAACCAATTCAAAAGATAATCTAATCATATAAATAAATTATATTAAAAAGAGATTTTGAATTAAAATACAACATTTTTCACTATTCATTAAAAATTGATCTTTTTCAGAAAAATACCAAAAATTTACACAAAGTAAATTTTGATGTCCTGATTCTAAAGAAGAATTTTATTTTGTCAAATATAACACATAAAATTGTAAAAAAGAGGATTTAAAAGAGGTTCTCCATCAAAAGGCGGTTAATCGACCTTTTAAATAATATTAGAATGTTTACACTTAAAATTGGATTCATTTGAATTTTTAATCCTCTAACATTTATTATAAAAAGTAAAAATATTTGACAAACATATATAATCATTTTGTAGTTAGTTATATTCATTCCTGCCATCACAACACCTAGGCGTTAACTACCATTTAAAATAATAATATTTTATTATTAGAGTGCAACGTAAGATTCCCAAGAAACTCGTTGTTGCGTATTGGGTACGCCATCGAGCATAACATCCCCTTTAAAGTAATATTAATATTTTATTCACAAATATGGATAAATATAAAAATTTCATATTCTTTATTTACCTGGGGTGTTACATCCTTCCACCCTTTTGGGAATTGCGTCCTCACAATTTTAAAATTCAGCTTGGAAACATCCTTGAAAGTCCCACATCGGAACAAGAGTCGGTAAAACAATCACTTTAAAATAAAGAAAGATAAGTACAGAGGTCACCCGAGTTAACCCACACTAGGATTCCATGTAGGAAAACATGGACATGGAAGAGAAAACATAGGGTCATGTTCTGATGGAGAGTGATAGAAAACATGTTTAGGAGAAAGTGACCACAAGAAAATCACAAACTTATGATGGGTTAAACAGTATTAGATTCCCCAGTAGGAAAAGTTAATAGGAAAATTTTTTGTTTTAAGTTACTTTTTATTGAGGAATTTATTCATAAGGAAACATAATCACTTATCATGTTGACTTCCAACTTTTATTAGATTCCTTACACAAACTCATATTTTCTCCAAAAGACGAGTATTTAGGAAGACTTGTTCACATTAAGAGTACTATAATAAACTTCTAGAGAATCACCTAATCCAAAAAAGAGAACTATATACTTCCCATGTCTTTAGACTTTAACCAAAACTGAAACCAAAAAGGTTAGTACAAGATCAGATAATCCAGAAAAGGATAACCCTTTATAAAAAGAAAATCTATTCTTAATCTCCAAAATTTGTCCAAAAAAACACAAAGTTCAACGAGGACCATTCGATAAACAATTTGTCCATAAAATTCTTCAAATTAAACCAAACTAAGATTGAAACCCAAATTTTTGAAGGATTTAATCACAAAGTCTTCCAAGGTACAAATTAACTTTTATCTCCAAATAACATCAGTTGCTCTTAAATTCTCATATTGAGAAATAATTAACCTAATCACATATCCTCCATGATAGGTTAATCATTTCCATAGATAATCCAAAATTAACTTACTCTTGATTCCTAAAATCATCTAACTAAAAAAAAATTAGTCAAACTAACTAGGGACTTCACGTAGTCTAGTGGTAGGCGATAAATACCAGTTGCACTTTTGTTGTGGGTTCGATTCCCGTAGCTTTGTCCGACGCGACAGGTTGTCACACGGTCTGCGTGTTGTCCTTTTTCCAAAACTATATAATTCTCAATTCATTCCCCAAAAAGAGATAAAATCATCAAAAATAACCATAACATAATTTAACCTTAATTTTATCTCATGCCTTTCACTTCCATCATAACATATAGTAACCCATAATTACCTCAAAAGTAAGGATCATATAAACCCAAATGGTTCTTTATAACTATGTCCACAAAAGAATAGCTAACTATTCCTTGAATAAAATTTTCATATATTAAACATAAGGGTTACACATACTATAAAATGTCTTCTAATGTAACCCCATCATCAAAAGAGATTAATAATATTAAGAATTTCACCATAACTCTTAAAGCTCGTATATGTTGACTTCTTACTCACTCAACATTCTTCATGATCCATTAACCATTCCTTTCCAACTTATTCTGAAATACTTCTTTCCTACAAACAAAATCATGAATCATATCCTAAGATTTCAAAATAGGAAAACAAAAGTTATGAAATAATCCATACCTTTGATTGGTCATTGTCAGTTTCTTCATCCTCAATCAGAATGGCATTATGTATTGTTAAAAGAATATTTGCACGATCTTGGTGATCCCATTCATGAAACTTCTTCATAGGACATGTGTTTTCATAATGACCATGCACACCACATTTAAAACATTCAATTGATCCCTCAGAAAGAAATTCTTTCCCTTTCCTCGAGTCAACTGGATGCTTCCTTTTTTCCATGGCAGGTTATTGCTTTATGACCTTCATTTCCACATCTATAGCATATTTTTGCCCCTTTGAAACATTTTCCTAGGTGATTCTTTCCACATCTTTGACACATAGGTTTTTGAACACACTTACCTTTATGATTTTTACCTGTAGTTCTGTAGGGATTTGTTTCACGCATATATGATTCCTTAGAGAAATCACCAAGGTTTAGGTGGTCAATCATGAATCCAGATAGTTGGTTGAGGATAAACATAAGAGTTCTCATTGCAGCTCCCTTATCATTCAGTTGCTTTCTCAAAAAACTATCAAAGTTTCCTTCACATCCACTGTTACTTTGGTGCCTGCTAGATCCAGCCATTTACTAAAACCAAAAAGGTCAGTGTGAGTATATCAACAAAACCATCATGTACTAATGAGGAAGATAAACACTAAGACATACTTACTCATTCACTTTATCCAAAACTAGGTATCTTTCTGAAATCCTAACCATTATGGTATTGTCACTTATGCTTAAAGAGTACCCTAACCTCTAAAGTTATCTAAACCGACCTTTGATACCAACTATAATGCCCCAGACTTAAACATTACTTAATCTTGAGTTAATAAAATATTACACATTTAGGATCTTTTCAGGTTTAGAGTTTTAGAGAATTAGATCATAAAACTTGCATTACATTCCACATTTGAACAAAATGGTTACATAAAAGATAGTATTCATTTTTTCCCATCAACGAAAACATATTTAAAAATAAAGTATGGATTCTTTCTTGAAACTTCCTTGACACTATCATCATATCATGTACCTTTCCCTTGACCTGTGAAAAACATTTCAAAAACTTGGGATGAGCATAAAAAGCTCAGTAAGGGTTATAAAAATATATGGAAAGGAAACATGAGTACATGTACACGTAAGAATCAATGAAATCATAATTTACTCATAAAACATAAGCACTTTAACATACCTCATAAAATCATGAATAAAACATAGAAATCATAAGACATAAAGGTAACTTGAGGCATTCATAACATTCTTATGTAGGGAGTAACCCTCTTGGTTACGTTTGGAATACCCACCACAGTATATTCCCTAAATCTCTTCGGATAAACCTTAACGTTTCACTCCTTCGCGTTACCCAATGCATTGGAGAGCTATATCAGGCTCACCCACCCTTAGTTTATCAAAGAACCACCCGTCTTCATAATAATTCCCAAGAACCTCAACATAATCATATCACATAAAACATGCGTAAAGGAAACATAACATTTCCACCTTTCAATCACAAGATATCAATACAACACATTGATATAAAAACATTATGAAAACCATTTTCAATACCAAAATAAAATAAAAGTAAAACATGGTATTTATTTTTCTTTAAAAAAAGGCATGGCCTGTAGAGGAAGCCGAAACTCAAATAATAGTCACGGCGGCGGAGAAGTCGTTGTCGCCGCATACGTATGACAAAAACATTCCCTTTTGTCATTTAGTAAACGCTTCGTATAAAAAAAGATTCCTTTTGAATAAACGTAAAAGTCAAAGGGGTTTATACACTGTATAAAATAAAGTTGTGTATAAAACAAAATATGCCTCAATTAAAGTAGATTGAGACGAAGTCCTATACAAAGAAGGTATCCTTGGATTAAGGATAAATCAATTACATAATTATGTGTGACAAACTAATACACCAAATATAAGTGAATATTAAGTGTAAAAAAATCAGAGGTTATTCACACATATTCATAGAAAGACATATTCAAGGAGTAAAAGCTTATCCCAAAGAATCAAAATTGGGTTAAGAAATTCCCTTGCAAAAATTTGACAGCCTAACAGCGTCACGACAAAATTCAGAAAATGAGTTGATGAGAGATAAAAAGGGTATCTCATAAATTGGACATAAAATATAAATCACTAAGGATATATAAGAACATATCCCAACATAATGTTATGTGAATTAAAAGACATAACAAAAGAATTCTCTTAAAAAGAGGAGGGTGAATGGTTCCCTTACCGACATGGGTCTCTTTCGAAACATACACCCCGTGAAAGAAGGAAAATACAACATTGATGTAAATACTCATAAATGAAAGTATATTACACAATGAGTAAAATAATGGGCAGTACATATACCACTCAAAGGAAATTGTGGCAAATGTAGCATAAATCCCACGGGAATAAAAGTGAGATGAAAAATCCCTTACGAAAACTCGGCAGCCTAACGACACCACCTAAAACTTCCAAAAATGGATTTATGAGATCAAATAGGGTCTCTCATAATATTAACATTAAAATTATAGTATGAGGAATATAAAATAACATCCCCAAACATAATAAATATGATCTTAAAAGAAATGACATAAAAGAGAGTACTTAAAAAGAAAGAGAGAGGTTAGATCTCTTACGAAAATTCGGCAACCTAATGACGCCACTCAAAACTTCCAAAATGGATTGATGAGAGGAAATAGGGTATCTAATCATATAAACATAATAAGTAAAGTACAAGTAATATAAAATAACATCCCAATCATAAGAAAGATGAGCTTAAAAGGAATGACACAAAAGAGTGTACTTAAAAAGAAAGAGACGAGTAGGATCCCTTACCTCAAGTCCAACTTGTCTTGTTCGTTTATTTATATTACTGAATAATAAACTTTGGTCAATTTATAATTTCCTAAGGACCTGATTTAAAGATTATTATTCAGTTCATATCACATATTATAATGTTATAATAATTTTTAATAATGTTAGTTCATATCCGATGTTTTTGCCGATGTTTGGTACATGAGTCAAAAATGAACTTGTTTGAAAAATGATTGTCCATGTAGTTATAAGTAAATAATTTCCAGAATAGTATTAATGATTAAAATATCATATATATCCAGTACATATTCATTTTATACTATTTCATATCATTTGGAGATAAAAAACGAAAAGCATTGTTCATGGAGACGGTAGGCCGTACGTACGCATGAATGCTACTTTCATTTTTTCTTTTTCATATTAACGGAATTAAAAATAAATGATATATATATATATTATAATTCCATTATAATATATATTTTATATAGTTCACATATGTTAATTAATTTCATTCTTTATACGTTCCATGTATTTCATGTACGAGTCACATCACTTGAGGGGGCGGTAGTCCACACTTCCTCATATGAAATTATAGCATTTACACAACATGAAAAGAATAAAGGTATGGTTTAAATATAAAATAAAGAAGCATATAGTAAACATAAATATCATATATATCATATATAAAATACAGTGACATCATAATGGCCACTTTTAAAGGTGTTAAAAGAATATTGAACAATCATCATTTCGTGAGGCAGAAAATCGCCAACCACAGAAATAGTATGTTTTTTAACCATTAGATGAAGGTGTGTGTAAGTTTAGCTCTAATCATTCTTATAAAAATTTCCTAGTATATTTTATATACTAGGTTTGTTACAAAATAAATGAATAAAAAGATTTTAGGGGGTTGGAGAAGCAAAATAAAACAAAAGGACACAAGTGAAGACATTACCTTAAAGTCGGGTAACTCCCTTTGGTTTGAGCTCAAAGGCTTCCTTGAGAATACTTCTGCCCAAAGTGAGGCTTCAAGGAGTTATAGAGGGATGTGGAGAGACACAATGGGTAGGGGTTAGCCGAGACAAAGGCTTTTGAAGTGTGGGTAAGGAGGTAGAGGTGGGGGCCTTTTATAAGAGGAGAGGAGGGGCACTTTTGGAAAGTAAAGAAATGTTACTTTATTTTAGAATGATTTTCGGATTTTAATGGTCCCACATTGATGTGTTTCGAGGATAAGGTGATAAGGGTTCGAAATCCACTCATACAATAGGTTTTGGACATGTGTAGGTCTTATATTTTACACTATATTTCCATTTTATTTAAATCGTTAAATAATGAGGTCATCGCTGCATCATCATGATGTCATAAATAATTTAATTTATTTAATGTCTAAAAATTATAAAAAAAATACTATGATGTAGGAAATCGTTTTCTATTTCCAATTAATATTTATAGTCAAAATTCTGACTTGTATAACCCCATGTAAAAATTGTTTTAGTAAAACATTTCATGTTTGTCTTATTTTCACTTTAACATTAAATAAAAAGGTATTTATGTCATTTTCCAACCAAAGTGGATCCATGGGTTCCCCAAGTTGACCCATGGATTTTCTTGGTCGGCCATGACACATCCAATGAGGGTAGGACATGTGTCTAGGTCATTTCATTTTATTAAAACATCATTCTTACCTTACACTACACTAATTACCTCTAATCGCGATTAAAAACTTAATAAGTTACTATTCACCAAAAAATTATTATAATCCCACTGAACAAACTTTTACTTCTTAATGACAACCATGTATGTCGTATTTTTGAAATTAAAAACACAAAGATGGAAAAATTTAATTTAAACGGAAAATCAGTTTTTATAAGTACCACTTAGTGGTTTCACTATTCATCAAAAATTGAAGTTTTTCAGAAAATTACCAAAAATTCACCCTAAGCTATATTTGATATTATGAATTAAAAAATGATGTATATTTTAAAAAATTAAAAACATATAAGTTGCATTAATTAATTTAAAAATTAATTCCCGCTGTCAAAACAAATAGCGTGTTTTTATGAAACAAAATGTATCAAAAGATTGACACTAGTTTAAGTCCGATTTCAAAGTGAAATTAATTTCAATGACCACTATTGGATTAAATGGTAAAAATATATTCTAATTTCACTTTAAAACCTATTCAAAAGATAATCTAGTAATATAAATAAATTTGATTAAAAAGAGGTTTTGAATTAAAATACAACATTTTTCACTATTCATTAAAAATTGATCTTTTTCGGAAAAATACCAAAAATTTACACAAAGTAAATTTTGATGTCCCGATTCTAAAGAAGAATTTTATTTTGTCAAATATAACACATAAAATTGTCAAAAAGTGGATTTAAAAGAGGTTCACCATCAAAAGGCGGTTAATCGACCTTTTAAAGAATATTAGAATGTTGACGCTTAAAATTGGATTCATTCGCATTTTTAATCCTCTAAAATTTATTGTAAAAAGTAAAAATATTTGAAAAACATATATAATCATTTTGTAGTTAGTTCTATTCATTCACGCTATCACAACAGCTAGGCGTTATCTACCATTTAAAATAATACTATTTTATTATCAGAGTGCAACGTAAGATTTCCAAGAAACTCGTTGTTGCGTATTGGGTATGCCATAGAGCATAGCGTCCCCTTTAAAGTAATATTAATATTTTATTCACAAATATGAATAAATATAAAAATGTCATATTCTTTATTTACCTGGGGTGTTACAACTGGCCAACTAAAAACTGATCAAACACATTCAGGTTGTTTTTATACTTTATGAAAATGATCCATGTGTCATTTTCAACGTTTAGAAGTCAACCAAACCTAAATACAATGCATAAAGTGACATGTATGACTATAAGTGTGTCTTTTTATTTAAATTTGACATTAATTTAAGAGAAAAGAAAAAGTGACATAATGAAAAATGAGAAACACACTTGGATTGATTTGATACATTAGGGAAATGATCCATAAGTCATTTTTGACATATAAAAATCAACCCGAACCCAATTGGATGCACGGTGTGACCGATATAACTAAAATTTTCATTATCAGTTTAAAATTGAATTTTTTGTTTAAAACGTATCACTCACTAGAAACACATAAAACATTCTTTGATTGTATTGGAAATTTAAGAAATTGATTCATAAACATGTATGAAGTAGTCTCACACAAAATCGATACACAATGTGATCGAAATTAATCAAAACACATGTTTCCAATTGGAAATGGAATTTTGGTAAAAAAACATAATGTCCATACTGAAAATGGAAAAAATACATTCTAATTGTTTTGAGAATTTAGGAAACTGATCAATAAGTCATTTTTAATGTGTAGGTGTCAACCAGACTTCAATACGACACATAGTGGGACTATTATGACTCCAAGTGCGTCTTTTCGTTTAAAATTGACATTAATTTAATAAAAATGAAAAATTGACATATTTTAAAATGTTAAAATTCATTTATATTGCTTTGGTACATTAGGATAATAATCCTTGAGTCATTTGTGTTGTATAGTAATAAACCCTACCTCAATCTGACACATGGTGTTACTAGTATGACTAAAAGTGAATGTTATCAGTTTAAAATTGACAATTCAGTTAAAAATGTTTCACTCAATGAGAAAAAAATAAAACATTCTCTTATTTTATTGATAATTTAGGACAGTGAGTAATAAATCATTTTTGTTGTATATGAAGCAGTCTCACATCAAACAGATGCATGATGCAATCGGTATGATACAAATTGCGTGTTTCCAGTTTGAAATGATATTTTAGTTAAAAAACAACTTTCAAATTGAAAACCAATAAAACACATTCAAAATTTTTTGATACTTAAGTACGACATTCCATGATTCATTTGTGACTTGTAGTCGTGAACCACACCTCAATACGATGCTCAGTGTAACCGATATGACTCCAAGTGTTTCTTTTTATTTAAAATTTACATTAATTTTAGTAAAAACTACACGTGACATACTAAAAATATAGAAAAAACATTCGGATTGATTTGATAATTTAGTAAAATGACTCATGAGTCATTTGTGATGTCTATGAATCATCCACAACTCAATCTAACTCATGGTGTGATAGTTATAACTCAAAATGTGTCTTTTTTATTAAATATTGACATTTTATTAATGTATTATTTCATATTAATATTTAATTTATTTCATTATGGTATTACTAACATAATATATGTTTTTTTTATATATTTAGAATATTTTTCTAGGGTTGATATTATTTGATCAGAAATTGATACAATGAGAATACATTTTTGATAGGGGATTATGGGAGTCAAAAGATGAAATATTAATGTTTTTAAATGTTTTTTTGGATAATTGTAAATATAATTATATTATTCATTATTTCAAATGTATAGAGCAGTGTTTCTATATATACCATGGGTGGAAAAAAAATTTAGTCATGGCATCACATTAAATGTATATATCATTAGTCGAAATTACATGTTTTTACAGGATGTGATGTTATATTAACAGTCTATTGCGGCCATCTAGGCCTTTATTAGTGATATTTCAAGCATTGATAACGGGACCCCCCCTATCTGCACTATGATTAATAGTGCTTTTTAAGCGCTATTAAAATCCATTATGCATACTATTAAAGGGAATATGTGTAATAGTGACAGGTGACAACCCTGTTTTCATCACAAGCCACGTTTATACAATGAAGGGTGCGTTCAAACATAAATTAAAATATACCTTTTGTGAGATATTTTAGGAGAATATTTTTCATGATGGTTCCAAATTACTACCACAGATTCAGGCAAGGGTTGTGCCATCTTTTATCAGTGTTAATCATAAATTGCTGATAAAGGCCTAACCTTTATCAGCACTAGAAAAAAGCACTGATAAAGATCATGTTTATAAGTTGTAAAAAAGCACTCATAAAGGTGTACCCTTTATCAGTGTTTTTTTAGCACTGATAAAGGATAGATTTATCAATGCTATTATTAGCACTGATAAAATATTTTAATAAAAAAATAATATTAATCTATATATAAAATTATTATATTTAGATTAAAAAATAATGCTTATTTATATACAATAATTAAAAAATGCATGTTCATAATTAATATAAATATGATATATTATAATATATATATATTTTAATAATTCAAATATATATATATAATCTTTTTTAAAAAGTATTTATATATTTATAAAAAAATAGAAATATATTTAAATAATTATAAAATTATAATAATTTTTTTAAATGACATATATATTTATTATATTTATAATTATATATTTATAATTATATATAAATAATTTTTAAATATATTTATTTATAATTATAATTATAAATAAACATATATATATTTAACTAAATATATGCCTCTAATGAATTTGGTCAATATATATATATATATCATGAGATAAGGATGATATCCATGGACATGATAACTGTTATTTATGTTTATATATTGATGCATGAGTATAATTGACACTATATGATCATAATGTTTATTTGTGGATGTGATTGTGAGTTATGTTCCAAATGTTAAGATTACCAATATTATGATGATGCACATGCATATGTTAAGTATTCGTCATTATGGATGTTCATTTATATTATGATAAAAATATTTATTAGAATATATTAATAAATATATTTATTTATAATGATAATTATAAATAAGTATATATATATTTAAATAATTACAAAATTATATTAAATATATTTAAAATTTTATAAATATATATAATATTTAAATATATTTATAAATATATACAAATATTTATGGGGATTGATGGTGTGGTGGGGAGAGCTTCTCACTCTACAACATGGTGATTAGGGCATTACAAAATGGATTCTTCCTTCTCCTCAGCTAAGTTCTCCCTCACGGATGGGAGATTCAACTCCCACATGCCCTTCGATGATAGAATACATTATCAAAATCTCACTCATGAAGCTTCTCCCATGGTTACAAATGTAATGGTGATCCATTCATTCTCTCAATATAAGGGGCTAGTATCATGTGTCATCAGACGAAAGGGGACTACATCCCATGTAAAAGCATATCTGAATGCGGTTTCAGAGAGATTGCAAATAAGTGATTTTTCTATTATCGCTCGACTGATTTTACCAAGAGGCTATATCCTGCAGATAGTTTGGGAGATGATTGATTGGATCTCTTAAATCAGGATTTTCTCTAAATGGAAGTTCGTTTACATTGGTTGTGGCTTCTACCACATTCTATTTTCTTCAGAAGACTTCAAGATGAGATCTTGGGGTTTTGGATCGATCTTTCTTAAACGTGGTTTCCTTCATATTCAGGAATTAGAGAGAAAGTTCAACCCACTTGATATCAATAACTCTACCACTGAAAATTGGATTAATGTTTATGGAATAAATTGGATTTTATGGAACACCAAAATCCTCTATGATATTGCTATGTCGATCAGAGCTCTTATAAAATGGAAAAAGAGATAGAGGCGATAAGGTTTGGTCATTTTCCATCGTCATGTATGAAGTTGATTTTGTTTCTACCTTGGTTGACAATTATTATATATAAATGGAGAATGATGAGTTTTATTTAAAAATATTTTATGAAATACTATCAAAATTTTGTTCTTCTTGTTCAGTTATTGGGCATGATCTCTCTACATGTTGAAGAACACTAATTTTTGAGTTCTACTCTATACACAAAAATATTATGGATTCATGATATAAATGGGTTAGAGTCATGCTGTCGCAAAGAAAAATGTTACCAACCCTTTGAAGAAAGGTATAGAAGTAGTGGTTGCTAATGTTCCAAATTATGGTTTTGGGGATGGTCAGTTTGATGCTCATAAATCAACTAATCATGAAACGGTCTTGGGCATTCCTATAAATTGATATCTAAATGTATCTCATATTCATTATAAGAGTAATTTTCAACGGTATTCTATATCCATATATAACAATAATTCAGGAGTTGTACTGACATTATTGTTGAGGGAGAAAAAGAACAGATGAAAGACCCCCTTTGTTCTACCGACCGTTTGTTTATCAATAAGGAGAAGTCTCCCCTTGACACGAATGAGAGAATGGGTTACAAGAAAATTGTGGATGACATCCAATTTTCTAAATACCTCCCAGGGGCTATTCAAATAGTGGAAATAAAGAAGCCCTGAGATGACCATTTCACTCAGGATGAACCAATATCTCTTGCAGATTTTGAACATGCTTCTCATGATAAAACATAAATGAAAATCATTGATGATTTTTCACCTCTATTCCCCACCCAAATTCCCAGGAAGTAGAGTGTTCCAAAGGATAAAAAAGGAAATAAATTTCTTGTGGATGATGATGGACTTCAAATCCCCCCTTGAAAATTAAAATAAAATTAAATGAATGCAGATATTGTTGATGAATATAAGGAGAAGTACAAATGAAATTATGATACGAATAGGGGGATTTTTTCTTAGAAGGGACCTGGAAAAAACATAAATATTGGATCCAAAAGTTCTTGGATGTGGGGGTGGGAGTGATTATTTGACTACTGTACGAGGGTATGTTTAAATTATGTCAACAAGATCTTCTCGCAAGGCTGAGACTAATCTCAATTAAGAGCATTTAATGATCAGAGCGAAGAATGTAGTGATTTTAAATAAGAAAAACTCAAAATCAGAGTGGGATACTACTGATGAGGATGATAGATCTTATAGATTTTATGGGAATGATCTAGACTTTCCTAAAACATTGTTTTTTAGGACAAGTGAATTCCTTATTTGACCCCATACACTATCCATTTCTTGTTTCCATTTTCATTTTCATTAATAAATGGTCAGTAGCTTATAATTTTGGATGGACCCACTTTATATAAAAATATTAATAAATATATACAAATATTTATAATTAAAAAATTTAAATAATATACCAAGAAGATCTATAAGTCAGTTGAACCTTCTCCTACCAAATTTGTTGAAAAATAATGGACAGAAATGAAAGATAATGGATGGTATTGAACAAAGGAAAACCCTTATCCAAAAAATAAAACTACAACTCATTACCATCTCCATAGTCCGAGATTTCATCTACTGATTCCCATTCTAATTGTGAATTATTATGATTGAAAAGAGCATAGTATTTTTACCTAAGATTAACCAGCTCTATAGTGAGCTATTTGGAATAAGACCTGGCAGACTGACCATTCCCATCTCCACTAAAACCTCATCCACAATTTTTTGGATGATGCTATAACAACCCAATGTTTTATAAATGGAAATCCCGTCTTATAATTATTCCTTATAGTATAATCACATTATTAAGCACAATAACATAGATTTATAATAAATACTATGTGATCAATAAACATAATTTTGCCACTTTTATGTTTTGAATTTTGAAAAGCGGTCATCTATATTTGTGTTCAGTCAGTTATTTGAAGTCTGATGGAACCAACATTTTTTGGTGAATAGTATCATAACCTTGAAAATAGTAATATTAATATTAATATGACCCCAATGAATATTAAATGGTATTATTATTCTATTTTATTATGTCTTTATGATAATGACATCTTGGTTAATTTTTCAATGTAATATAAAAGCTGTTATAGAATTAAAATTGTTATTTTTTAAATTAAGCATGATTTTATTTAAAAATTAAATTAACAATATTTAGAAATTTTTTTTCAAAAAATGGAGTTCATTTTTGAATTATACACATTGAAAAATTGTTAGGGTGAATTTTTGGGATTTTTCTGAAATTCTTGATTTTTTGATGAATAGTGAAATACGTTAATATACTGTATATTCAAATTATCAGTTAAATACACTATTTATGATATAATAAGTGATTCAAGACAACTTGGTTCGAACTCACAATCTATTATTACTATTTGGGGTCACATGAATTTGGATTATTCACTGTCTTGAGAAAAAAAAGTATAAGAATGATTTAAATAAGGTAAGATACCTCCTCTCATCCACTATAAATACCACCCTCCTTCTCCTCTTCCTCACACACCTCTAAAGCCTTGATCCTTACCTAATTTCTTCCCAATACAACTCCCAAGGCTCTTCCCCACTTATTATACCTTCTGGTCTCACCATAAATCCAAAATCAAAGGCTTTAAAGAGGATCTCAAGGAGAAGAGATCAAAAGGTAATAATCCTCTTTCTTTTTCATGTGTTTTCCTTTCCATTACTTTTATTTTATTATAGTGTATTCCCATACTCTTATACAAGAGGCATGAAATCTCAGTAAATATTTTATATTCTGTATGTTCTCATGTTTATGTAAAATTCATCATCATTCTTCTTCTCCTCTCCCACTTATTCAAGGAATAAAAACATTGTTCGTGATGGGTCGAATTACCGACATTGTGGACGATGTGATTTAAATTTGCATTAATTCCTTCCAATATGGTCATGAAACAATTTTTATGTTTGAACCATATAATATTATATGTATTATATCCTATTTCATGTTCTTGAACTAACTTCTGTACATATTACTAAATGATTAAAACAAAACAAGTTTGTTGTGGTCAAAAATTCTCTCGAATTAACCCTAACAACCGTCATTAAAATTTAACTAATTGTTCATCCAAATGGTATATAAAATAATTCAATATAGGATCATTTAAACTCCTAAAACATCATTAATAACATTTAATATCAGTTTTGGATGTTTACCCATGTTCTACACAAACATCCATTTACTAATACAAGTGAACCATTCAAGAAAACCATAAAAACGAACATTCTCGAACAATGGATTTAAAACCTATAACTCATCCAAAGCCCCATAAAATAACCTAATGAAACTGTAATGAACCATATTGATGTAAAAAAGGTTCTTTAATCTTTAATTAATTAATATAATGTGGTTATATAGGACTTAATTGTGAATAAAGCATTCAGATACAAGGTAAGGGGAATTCTTGAACCCAACCTTCTTTCTTCGAGTTCTACATATATTTCACTCCATGTTGGGTATGAGTTATCCACAAAAATAATTTATTAATAATTATATACCATTTTTTGGGATATAAAAGTACTATACTTTACTTTGTAAAAAACCCAATGTTTTCCAAAATAACTCTTCCTTCAAATAAACACACCCTTTTTACTTCATGAATATTGTTTCACTCTTCATTAAGGGTTAATGGTTCTATGTCAAGAATGATATTCCCTCTTAATTTTTAGAACAAAATGTTTATTAAAGTATAATTTATTATATGAAACCCATTTTTTACAGGGTATATGTTATGTTCATGTTTTATAACTATTATTTTAATGTGGCATGCATGATAATGTAAATATTATGATGTCATAGGTGCGCATGAAATTATATTGTGCAAGATGAATGTTTCAATGTGACGGGTGTGCTCAGAATTATACAGCACTCTAATGCATTGGGTAAAGTGACGAATCTCATGATTAAAAGTGAAATGATGTGTGAACAAGATGCTAACTGTGTTCACAAGTATGTGTCGTAGTTAACCACTAAGACACGATGTTTCATTTTTTATGCATTGCTTCATTTCAAGTCTTTTATTAAATCTTCCTATTATGTTCATGATCCAATGCCTATGTTATTATTATTCTCACGCCATTTTATATTATTATTATATACCCTCTTACTGGGAATTTTTATCACCCCTTTTTGATGTATATCCTCAGGTTACTACTTGTACTAAAGAGATGTCAATTGCCAATAAGAAGCTAGAGAAGAAGGAATTAAATAATTGTTTCTGTATGATTTTATAAATGTTATTTTTGGTCCTAGTTTTCCAAAGACACTAAACCATTGGATCCTCATGTTGTAATACTATTATGTTGTTTATATTTATAATGATGTAATAGTAATGTATGATAGGCAAGGTTTCTATAGTGGATATTAGAGGCAAGGTTTAGTTAATTTGGGAATTAGGATTAGTGAACCCTAGAGAAAACCTCTAGTATGAAACTAAGTACAAATATGATCACAAGAAGATTTACATAGGGATCACATAAGTCATTATTTTAGTGTAATATTTACAAATGAATAAGTTATTTATTTATGACTTGTTAACTTATGTTTTGTTCTAACCTTTTCTATTTTAGAGAATGGTGGGAACTAGGAGAAACCAGACCAACAACTTGTGCGAGGGCCAATATAATGATTGCCCGAACAACATCCCCAATGATTTGGGAGGTGGAGTTCAAAACTTCATGCTAAATCTTACCCAACTATCTTAGGTTATGAACAATAACCAGAATAATAGGGAACAACCTCCTTCACCAAAGTGGGAGCAGCTGGATATTGAATATTTTATGAAGTAACGACCATCGATGTTTAGTGGATCTTCCAATCCACTTGTTACGGAACAGTGGGTCAAATATGTGGAGAAGTTCTTTTTCGTGCTACACTGTTCTGAGATGGAGAAGGTGACTCTAGCCATTTATCATCTAGATGGATAAGCTGATAAATTGTGGGCTTTGATTAAGAACACCAAGCCAAGAGAGGAAATTGAAGAGATAGAATGGGAATAATTTAAGTTCATGTTACTTAACAAGTATTTTCCAAGAAATATTCATAGCAAGATAGAGAGAGAATTCATAGATCTCAAGAAAAATGAAGGAGAATCTATCACAACCTAAGAAGTGAATTTCTAAAAGCTTTCAAGGTATACTTCGGGTTTTGTTGTCAGCAATGATAGAAAAAATGACAGATTCTTTAGTAGATTAAAACCACACCTTCAAAAGGAACTTTCAATTGAAGAATTTGGGTGTTATGAAGAAGTTTTTTGATGTGATATCAAAGTGGAGATGGAGTTTGGAGAATGGTCCCATGGATATGGTGATAAGAAACAAACGATGGAGTTTTAATCTAGAGGATCTAATGATAAAGGTGGGAAGAAAACTCAATGACCCACATGCTAAAAATGTTGGAAGTTGCATCGTGGGAACTGCCTCAAAGGGACGGGGAAATGCTTCGTGTGTGGGAAAGAAGGCCACCATTCTCAAGAGTGTTGAAAAGACATGAAAAGGAAGGAGAATTTAGTGGCATAAAGGAGAGAAACACCCATGGTTCAATGCTAAAACTATAGGGAGAAAGGGAACTAGGCAAGATAGTGCACTAAACCTTGAGTCCTTGAGGGGAATCAGCGTCATCAGCCACCAAAGCCAAAGGAACAAGGGAATGATTATGCCATCACTACTAAAGAAGTGAAGAAATATAATTAATTCATCTAAGTTACACTTTTTATTCTCTCTAGAATGGAAAAAGTCTTATTTGATTTTGGTTCTACGCATTCCTTTATATCTTTCATGTTTTCTAGAACTATAGAATCAAAGACCCGAAACCTTGAAGTAGAGATATCTGTAAAAACACAAAGTGGTGAAATCATTGAAACCAAAGTTTTTGACACTTCTCCTATTGGAATATGTGGGAAGATTCTTCTAGAGAATATATTAATACACCCCTTGGTGGAATTCGACACAATAATGGGAATGGATTGGTTTCTGTTATGTAGAGCACATATCAACTGTTAGGAAAATGAAATTTCTTTTTGTATTATGAACCATCCCATGATCCTTTACAAATTAAAGGAATATCATGAATCTCCTTTAAAAAATTCATCAATGGTGTGGGTTTGGATACCCTATTAAGGAACATACCACACCCAAATGGCTACATCAAAGGATAGTTCCAACCTTGCGGAAATACCCATCGTGAGGGAGTACTGTGATTTGTTTCCCAAAGAGTTACTCGAACTTCCTCTAGATCTTGAGGGAGAGTTTCCCATATAACTCATACCTAGATCTACTCCTATCTCAATGTGTCCCTATAGGATGTCTCCTATTGAACTAGATGAGTTAAAGAATAAGCTGTAAGAGCATTTGGAAAAAGGGTTCATATGCCCTAGTGCATCACCTTGGGGTGCACCGATGATCTTTGTGAAAAGAAGGATTAAACAATGCAGTTGCATATCAATTTTTGGGAAATCAACAATATTACCATAAATAAAAAGTATCCTCTTCCAAGGAGTGGTGACTTTTTTGATCAGTTAAGAGGGGCTCAATACTTCTAGAAGGCGGATCTTCATTCTAGATATCATCAGCTAATGGAGAAGAAGGAAGATATTCAAAAGACTGCCTTCCGTACAAGGTATGGGCACTCTGAGTTTCTGGTGATTCCCTTAAGACTTACTAATACCCCTGAAATATTCATGGATATAAGGAATAAAGTCTTTATACATTACCTCTACAAATTTGTGGTAGTGTTTATCAATGATATTGTCATCAAATCTAATAGCAAGGAGGAACATGAAGAACATCTAAGACTTGTGTTAGTGACATTGAGAAAGGAGAAGTTGTATGCCAAGTTCAACAAGTGTGTCTTTTGGATTTATCAAGTCACATTATTGGGACATGTGATCAAAAGTGAGGGAATTTATGAGGATCCTTAAAAAAAAGGTGATTTAGGAATGACCTAGGTCCTCCAATGTCACAGAAATCCATAGTTTGCATGGATTAGCTGGTTACTACCGATGTTTTGTGAGAACTTTCTCACAATTATCAAGCCTGCTAACCAATTTAACAAGGAAATGGGTAAAGTCTGTTTTTATGGAAGAATGTGGGGGAATATTCAAGGAGCTAAAAAGTAGTCTGATCACTATACATGTACTCACATTACTGATGACTGGTGAATGTTTTGTGATATACAGTGATGCTTAAATGGAAGGCATGGGTTGTGTACTCATGAAAAATGATAATGTTATAGCCTACGCCTCATGGAAGTTTAAGATCCATGAGTATAACTACCCGATGCAAGATCAAGAGTTGGGAACTATGATTTTTTCCTTGAAAATATGGAGGCACTACCATTATGGTGAGAAGTGTGACATATAAACCAACCACAAGAGCTTAAACTGTATATTCACACAAAAGGAGATTAACATGTGTCAAAGGAGATGGTTAGAGATAATAAAGGACTAAGATTTATCTATTCACTATCATCCTAGAAAGGTTAAAAAGGTAGATGATGCTCTAAGAATAAAAGAACCAGCAACTCTATCCATGTTACGAATTGCAAAAGACACTATATTATTGGATATGAAAAGGATGTATTTGTAAATCATAAGGGCAGGGGATACATCCTACCTTTTCCAAATGATTATGCAACCATCAATCCAAAAGATGATTAAGGAGGCACAAAGGGATGATCTGGAGTTACAAAAATGGTGAATTTAGTAAAGGAAGGGAAGCTGCAAGAGTTCCATATCGATGAAGAAGGTGTGATTCGGTTTGGAATGCAACTTTGTGTGCCTTCATCACCCAGGATAAAGAAGGATCTATTGGACAAGGCACATTGATCAACATTATTTATCCATCCTTGTAGCACCAAGATGCACCGAGATCTCCATTAACACCTCTGGTGGGATAACATGAAGAAGGAGATCATGGAATATATCTCAAGGTGCCTGGTATGTTAGCAAGTTAAAGCAGAGTGATAAAATTCTAAAGGGTTGATGAAGCCATTACCTATACCCATGTGGAAATCGGAGAATGTCACTATGGACATTGTCACGGGTCACCTGAAGAAGTTGAAGGGAGGTAATGAGTTATGGGTTGTGGTTGACCGACTCACCAAAAATTCATGTTTTATCACTATTCAGGAAGACTTATCACTTGAACAACTTACAAAGATATATGTGAAGGAAGTGGTGAGACTGCATGGTATTCCACTATTAATTGTCTCAGAACATGATCCAAGGTTCACATCTAAATTATGGGGGAGCCTCCAACATGCTTTGAGTACTGATTTAAATTTCAGCATGGCCAATCACCCCTATACTGATGGCCAATCTCAAAAGACATTTCAGAAACTTGAAGACATGCTAAGAGCCTACTCTTTAGCATTCAAAGGTGGATGATATTGGTATCTCCCATTGGTTGAGTTCTTATATAACAATAACTTCCACTCATGTTTTCTAACGTCTCCATATGAAGCTCTGTAGGAAAAGAAATGTGGAACTCCAACCTGTTGGGATGATGTTAGAGAAAGAAAGCTACATTGACCTGATCTTGTGCAAGAGATGACAAAGAAGGTTCAAGTCATCCAGAGACACATCAAATCTACTTAGAGTCAGCAAAAGATATATGATGACAACCATCGATGGGACTTGGAGTTCAAAGTTGGGGCTAACGTCTTCCTTTGAATATCACTATGGAAGAGAGTCATGCATTTTGGAAAGAATGGGATGCTAATACCAAGGTACATTTTCCCCTTTGAGATCCTTGACCGCATAGGAGTAATGGCCTATCATCTTGCACTTCCACCGAATATGAATCAATTTTGTGATGTGTTTCACGTATCACTCCTATTGAAGTACATACCTGATCCCTCACAGGTACTGAAATCAGAGGTGGTGTAGCTGGAAGATGATCTCTCCAACGAGGAGCAACCACTAAAGATTTTGGATTAGAGAGATAAGGTTCTACGCAAAAAGACAAAACATATTTTCAAAGTGTTGTGGAGGAACCATAAGTTTGAAGAAGAAACTTGGGAATCTGAGGAGGCGATGATAGATACGTACCCTCACCTGTTTGTGTAAAACAAAATTTTGAGGGAAAAAATTCATAAGGGGGGAAGAATGTGATGACTTAATGTTTTATCAATGGAAATCCCTTATTATAATTATTCCCTATTGTATAATCACATTAGTAAGCACAATAAAATATAATGAAACTAACTACTATGTGATCAATAAACATAATTTTTCCACATCTATGTTTTGAATTTCGAAAAGCGGCCATCTACATTTTTGTTCGGTAAGTTATTTGGAGTCTCATGGAACCAATGTTATTTGGTGAATAGTAACATACCCTTGTGAACAATAATATGAATAGTAATATGACAATAATGAATAGTTAATTGAATTATTATTTTATTTTCTTAAGGCTTTAATATAATGACATATTGTCTAATTTTTCAATTTAATATAAAAGTAGTTATATAATTAAAATTGTTAATTTTTAAATTCAGTATGATTTTATTTAAAAATTATATTAATAATATTTAAAAAATTATTTTCAAAAAATGGAGTCCAATTTTGAATTCTACACATCAATAAATGGTTTGAGTGAATTTGTGGGATTTTTCTGAAATTCTTGAATTTTTGATGAATAGTGAAATATTGTAAAATACGGTATATTCAAATTATTAGTTAAATACACTATTTATGACGTCATAAGTGATTCAAGACCACATGGTTTGAACTCACATGCCATTATTACTATTTTGGGTCACATGAATTTAGATTATTCATTGTCTTGAGCATAAATATTATAATAAATATTTATTCATAGTCTTGAGCAAAAATATTATAATAATGATTTAAATAAAGTAAAATACCTCCTCTCCTCCACTATAAATACCACCCTCATTCTCCTCTTCCTCCCACACCTCTCAATCCTTGAGACTTACCTAAGTTTTTCCCAATACACCTCTGAAGTCTCTTCCCTGTGTCCTAGACCTACTAGTCTAACCCAAAAGACAAAATCATAGGCCTTAAGGAGGATCTCAAGGAGAAGAGATCAAGAGGTAAGAATCCTCTTTATTTTTCATGTGTTTTCCTTTTATTCCCTTTCTTTTATAATAGTCTCTTCCCCTACTCTTATCTAAGAGGAATGAAATCTCCAGAAATCTTATATATTTTGGATGTTCTCATTTTTATCAAAAATTCATCATCATTCTTCTTCTACTCTCCCACTTATTCAAGGAATAAAAACATTGTTCGTGATGTGTCAAATTACCGACATCGTGGATGATGTGATTTCAATTTTCTTTAATTCATTCATATCTGGTCATGAAACCATTTTTATGGTTGAAATATATTATATTATATGTATTATATCCTATTTAATTTTCTTGAACTAAACTTTGTACAAATTACTAAATGATTAAACAAAACAAGTTTGTTGTGGTAAAAAAATCACCCGAATTAACCCAAACGATGGTCATTAAATTTTTACTAATGGTTCATCCACACGGTATATAACATAATTCAATATGAAATAATTTAAACTACTAGAATTTAATCAATAACATGTAATATTTTTTCTAGATGTTTACCCTTGTTCTACACAATCTTCCACTTATTAATACAAGTGAACCATTAAAGAAAACCATAAAAACGAATATTCCCGAACAATGGATTTAAACCCTATAACTCATCCAAAGGACCATAAAATAAGAAAATGAAACCATAATTAACCATTTTCATGTAAAAAATGTTATGTAATCTCTAATTAATGAATATAATGTGGTTATAGAAGACTTTAAAGTGAAGAAACAATTAGGATACAATGTAAGGGGAAATTATTGAACCCAACCTTCTTTCTTCGTGTTCTCCCTATTTCACTCCATGTTTGGTATGGGTTCTCATTAAAAATAATTTATTCATCATTATCTACCATTTTATGGGATATACATGTTCTCTACTTGATTTTGTAAAAAACCCAATGTTTTCTAAAAGAACTCTTCCTTCAAATAGACACAACCTTTTTACTTGTTGAATATTGTTTCACTCTTCACTCATGGTTAATGGTTCTATGTCAAGAATGATATTCCAGATTTATTTTGGAGACCAAATGTTTATGAAAGTATTATTTATTATGTGAAGCCCATTTATTTCCAAGGGTTATGTTATGTTAAATTTTTATATATATTTTTTAATATGGCATGCATGATATTGTAAATATTATGATGTGACAGGTGCACCCGGAATTATATAGCGCAAGATGAATTTTTGAATGTGACGGGTGCACCTGAAATTATAAAGTTCTCCAATGAATTGGGTAAAGTGATGAATGTCATGATTTAAAGTTAAATGATGTGTGAACAAGATTCTAGCTTTGTTCACAAGTACGTGTGATAGTTATCCACTAAGACATGATCTTTCATTTTTTATGCATTTCCACATTTCATGTATTTTATTAATTCTTCCTCTTATTTTCATGATCCTATGCCTATGTTATGATTATTCTCACCTCATGTTATATTTTCCTTATCTATCCTATTACTGGGATTTTAGCTCACCCCTTTTTGATGTATATCCTCAAGGGACTACTTGATCTAAGGAGAGGTCAAGTGCCAATAAGAAGCTAGAGAAGAAGGAATTAAATAAATGTTTATATATGATGTTTTAAATGTTATGTTTGGTCCTAGTTTTCCCAAGACACTAAAAATTTGGATCCTCATGTTGTGATACTATTATGTTGTTTATCATTATAATGATGTAATAGTAATGTTAGAAAGGCAGAGTCTCTATAGATTCCCCTACATCTGTGTCTTAGTTTTTTTCTAAGCCCCTTCTGTTTCTTCCCTCTCCTCCATAAGAGGATTCCACAAGTGAGGGGAATTCATATATCAAAAGCCCTTCATAATAGGGGATATAGCTACCTCCATAATGTTCTTTCCTTTTCCAAATAAGGAACTATTCAACCTCATTTCTTCATCCACATTATTCTACACATCCCTTTCAAAATCATCTTGATCAAAGACAAAAATATCCTTCACTGGATAATTAGTTTTAATTGGTCCTACTTTTTCTCTGATAAGGACATATTTTAAGGAAGATTTTCCACCTTCAATGCCTTAAAAACAACCATCCCTTTGGAATCAGTAACAAGAGATCTATTCTCTATTCTTGAATTAGATTCATCATTTTTCTAATCTGACACAGGTTTATCATTCCCCTTAAAGAGAGAATTTGTACTTGTACACCTCTTAGAAATAATGATATTATTAATAGAATATTTCTTCAATTTTTTTTACCCAAATTCCAATAAGTACATGAATGTTTGATTTGGATATTTCGAACATTCCTGTAGTTGGAGACTTTATTCCCTACAACCTTGTAGAACTTACAGAAATATGATATGAATTCATATTCAAATTGAACAAAAAATTTTGGATTATTTTCCACTAGAGTCCTAGAATCAGGTAGAGGATTAGGCATGTCAACATACACAAGGACTCTAGAAAAGTATCAAATTTCCCTTCAAAAGTGTTCTCATCCATCTTAATGGGTGCACCAATATAGGAGACATGATCATTAAGAATTATAGAATTCCAAAGCGTCCAACCGAGACCATGAATACTAGTCCATATCTGTGCAGTTGTATGTTTTTGTGCATGCAAAATAAAACCCAAATCCTTGGAAGAAACACAATGAATCCATGGATTAAGCACATAATAATCAGAACTCCAAACACAATCTCTATCTTCCTGATTAAAGAACAGGAAATGAAAATACCCTCTTCCAATAAGAACAATCCTCCATTGGGAGATGCCCCAAATCTAGGAGAGACAAGATTTAACCTCCTCAGTATTCAATGGTTTTTCACCCTTACCAAGAATCAGATGCCCAATAATAGAAAACTTACACGCTTCTAACCTCTCCTTAATAGCATGAGGATTTTCAATAAATGTAAAGTTCCCATTTTTAGATTTGATAAAATGGAAAAAACGTCTTGAGTAGATTCATCAGGTTGGAATATCATCTATAAAAGGGCCTCAGAAAAAGAACAACCCTTGCATAGGGGTTTTGAAACAGGACGCACGAGATCTGGAAGACTACCCGAGCACACAACCTTCATCGCTGCACCACCAAAAGACTAATCAGGCCCTCCCAAAATCAGAAGAAAACCTATATCCCCTCCATTTCTCACCACACTATTAGATAGAGACGAATTAGGCCCTCCCAAGCTCTCCGGGAAACCCCCATCTGCTTCATACCTCACCACACCGATAAAAAATTATGAGATTATAAAAATATATTTATTATATTTACTATTTTATAACTATATATAAAATTTATCAATAATTATATAATCATAATAAATATATTTATTATGTTTATAATTTTATAATTATGTATAATTATATAAATATATTTATTATATATATTATTATAAATAATTATATATTTATTTATAGTTATAATTATAAATAAATATTAATTTATTTAAATAATTATTAAATTATAATAAATATATTCATTATATTTTTAATTTTATTATAATATATAATTAATAAACTTATAATAAATAATTATAAAATTATATATTTAATTATATATTTATTACAATATTATAATTATTCAAATAAATAAATATTTATTTATACTTATAACTATAAATACATATTTAGTTATTTTAATAATAATAATTTTATAAATTTAATTATAAATATTAACTATAATTTGATAATTATTTATAAAAATATATATTAATTTACACTTATAACTATTAATATATACTTTTTTATATTTATTACAATATATAAATAAATATTTATTTATAATTATAAATATACATATAATAAATAAATTTATTTGAATTTTATAATTTTCAAAAATTTATTAACATTAGGTATTTATCGGTGCTAAAAAATCACTGATAAAGCGTGTTTTTATGAGTGCTATATTTTTAACACTCATAAAGGGGTGTCTTTATCAATGCTAAAAAGTAAATGATAAATGTTAGTTTTATCAGCGCTTTATATTTTATCACTATTAAAAACCTCCTTTATCAGCACCTTCCAAAAAGTGATGATAAAAGCCTTTCTTGTTTTTATAAATGGAATGCTATTAGAATGCTACCACCACTCAAGTCCCATTCTTTAATGAAACCAGAGCTTAACTGCCACCTTCGCTGCCCCCTCCACCACCTCTACTGCCTTCTCCTCCACCACCCCTACTATCGGACCCTACTCCTGCCACCAGACCACTAAATCTATAGTATTATCTTATTTGCTTCCATTTTTGTCAGTCATCGCCCCTGCGTGCATTTCAATTTCCATTGTTGAACTAATCTCTCATCCTTTTCACATGTCTCACTGAACCATCTCTTATCTTCATTTTCATGATACCCTAGCTTTGGATCCAGTGGAATCAGTTGATATTAACTCATTCAGATTCCGTTTCATAAGTTTTTTTTATACCTTGTGGAGAGAACCAAACTAAATGACGAAGTATAAATAGTGGCAATTCAAGTGAGATCCAAAAAGATTATATGTTCTAAAAAATTCAATTTAGGCTAATAGTTTAAGGATAAATACCCTATAACCCCCAACTAGTTCAATTGAATTCAGTTAGAAGTAGATGATGAAAGAGGATTCTCTCAACTAGGATATGGAACACTAACTTTTATATTCAATTCTAATAAATAAATTGAATTTTATTCTACAATTTTTTTATTGTAATTTTTATTAATTAGATTTTTTCTATTATAATAATTCAATAATTCTTGATTGATTATGCATTTTTTATTTAATTATTAATAAATCTTTTCTTCTTGTGATGTTAGTAAATTAATTTTAATTCTTATATTAGTTAATATATGTTATAATGCCTTTTTTATTTAAACGAAGTGATTTATAATCACTTTCATGCGAGATATCTTCAATTTTAATGTTCCATATGCGTTATACTTAGTATTAGGAATTAAAATATTATTTTGTGTTTGTAAAATAATATTTTTAATGTAAAATGATATTTTATTTTGTGATTTGATTTTAAAAAAATGTGAGGGAATGAAAATTATTTTAATGATTTTGAAATGTTTTAAATATGGTTCATATTTTCTTTTCATTTTTAAATGAAAATATTTACATTGAAATTAAAAGGGAATTTTGAGAAATGCATTAATTTATAAATCCATGGGTGAATATTTCCTTGTATAGATGAATTTATTTAGTTTGAAATGTTTGAGATGTGGTTGATTTAATTTTCAAATATAAGAGAACAATTTTGGAATTTATGGAATCTATTTAACATGAAAAGATGTATTTAATTTTTAATAATTTGGATTGATTTCAAAGTGTGTAGGTATTTGAAAAATTATTTCAACCCTCTTGGGATAGGGGTGTGATTTTAATGGAAATAATTTTTTTGAAAATGTGTTGTTGTGTTTTTTTCTCATGTGGATTATGCTCTGGGATCAGACCCCTTGGTGTAAATTTTGACTATGTGATTTGAGTGCCTTTTAAAACACGAGGCAGATAGATTCAAGTTTCATGTTTCTTTATTTCACCTCCATGAAATGTCTTGATATGGGGTAGAAAGTCCATTTTGGGGATATGACTTTCGTAAAATCCTCTTATTATTTTAATGGAATTTTCTATTTATAGGATTTTCCCAAACTCTTAAAGTAGTGGTAGGGGAATGATAATTTTATGTTTATGAATAATTGAGTCATTATCCTTTCATTTTCATTATAAATAAGATCCTCAAAAGGTTATGGAATAGTTTAGTCATCTTTATAAATTTTGCAAGTTGGAAACTCCTGAGTGGTTTGAGGTGATTATTATTTTTGTGTGGTGAGATTGATGAGATGAGAGTGGTTTGGGTATTTTTAAGTGATTTCTAATATACTGATATCATGGTAAAATTAATTTTTTATTGTCCTACAATATCCACCACTATCCAACACACAAATTAAATCTCATGAAAATCCATACAACAATATCAAAAAAAGTTTATTTTTATACATGTATTTTGATATATATATATATATCATTAATGATGTGTAAATCTATAAAAGTATCTACTCATGCACTTAAAAATTATTAACTATTATTAGCTCCAAAAAACTAGCCTTTTATAAATGTTTTAAAATCATTAAATAATGTCTATAATTGAAAAAAATTTCTTAAATAAAAATAATAAATATTTTTTCTTTTATTAATTAACCATTAAAACTTTAAACTCATTATAATTGAATAAAAAGTCCGTAAAGTCTATTTTTAGTACACTTAGTAAGCATATCTTGGGAGAGTCTTAAATTGAACATCATTTATGTATATTTTTTTTAAAATATTAAAATTATCAAATCAAATAGGATGGATATGAATAAGTTATGGATCAATTCCAATATTATGAAAAAATAGTATGAAGATATAGTGAAACATTTCATCATGTTTGAAAAAGATCATGCATATGAACCATTTCAAATGATTTTTCAAGGTTTACACTATTTTAATTCATGACTAATTAGTCTATAAGATCTATAAGAACACTTATCTATCAGGGAATAGATCAAACATATAATTGATGGAATAAACATGGGGAAAAGATAATGTAGCTAGTGGATAAAATATCACTTTTTTTGGGTATCATCTGATATGATTACAAGTGTGGACAATAAAGAATATTGTATCGAGGATGTGATAAAAGATGTGGATGATGATGAAGATCGTATTGAGTAAATGGGAAGGAATGTTGAATATAAACTTCATAATTGTCTAAAATTGTTCGAGATGTAAAAGAGTTATACAAATACTCCATTGTATGTTGGTTTCACGAAATATACAGCATTGTCAACCATACTGAAACTTTATAATTTGAAAGTCAGAAAAAATGTATTGAAACCAATTTTACATAACTACTTACTCTCATGAATGATATTCAACCATAATAAAATGATCTACCAAGCTGAACATATGATGCTAATCAAATTCTACGCTCGATGGGTATGTTCTATGAAAGAATACATGCCTATATAAATTACTATGTAATATTTTCAAGGATCATAAATAACATAACTAATGCCCAAAGTGTGGTGCTTCTTGATAAAAGAAAGATTAATTGGGTCCTACAAAAGTTTTATGGTACTTTCCAATCATTCCGATGTTTTGGTACATATATTGAAGTGAGGAGACTACAGGAAAATTGATGTTCCACATAGATAAATTAAATAAATATAGTAAACTATGACACACAATAGACTCCCTTTAGTGGAAGAAAATTGATCATGAGTATCATTAATTTGGAAAGTAACCGAGAAACATTTGTATTACACTATATAGACATGCAGTGAATCCATATGGTTTATAAAGAAGAACTCATATTAAATGACGAATTATGTTGGTGAATTATTACCTTCCTCCATGGTTATTAATGAAACTAAAATATGTCCTGTTATCTACTCTTATATCAAGACCAAAACTTCTAGGTAATGATATTGATGTTAATTTGGATCTATTGACCGAGTATTTGAAATTATTGCGGGATTTAGGTGTTACATTTTAATGTATTCATAGAAATAAATATTCCACATTGATGTCTATATTTTATGGGAAAATAAATCACATTCCTGTTTATGGAAAATTTTTATGATATATAATTAAAGTAACTCATGTGTGTCCCATTTGAGAAAAAGGTACATATTAAATTTGGTTGATACATTAATCGAAGACTGTGTTTCTAGGACATCAAAAATTCATACCATGATGGAATATGTATTGATATTTGACAAAAACAATAGATTGATGTTTATAAGAACATACAACACCGTATCTTCTAACATGTGATAAACTGTTTGAGAAATTAATTCATATAGACACTTCTTTTGGTAATCCATTTTCAAAAAACCGGTTGGAAAAAGGGAATAGTTTTTTTAATTACTATTATATAATTATTTTTAATTCAAAATTTTTCTTGATGTTATGTATCTTGAAAATAATTCATGTGATATTGTAATTGGAACATTTCTAAATGCACCCAAAAAAATAAAGGTTGGAATTATTGGTAGGCCAGATATGGTTATCATGGGAATATAATAAGAGTTGGTGCCCGTGAAGGGTAAAAAATGAACCTTTCTTCCTCTAGATGAGTACACTCTTTCCGGTTATGAGAGATAAGATTTTTTAAACTTCTTGAATTATTTAAAGGTTACAATGGGGTATTCATCAAATATAAACAATATCATGTCAATGACTAATTTAGATTTAAAGGGTTGGAAATCACTTGAATTCTAAGATTTTATGAAAGATCTAATTATTGTAGCTTTATGTTGAATTTTTCCCATGACTGTATGTCATACTTTAACCAAGCTCTGTTTCTTTTTTAAAGCTACATGCTGCAAAGTTATAGAGCAGGAAAAATTTCCAACTATGGAAAGAGAAATTGTCTTCATATAATGTGAATTAGAAATATTTTTTAACACTCAAATTCTTTGATATGATGGTTCACATGATGGTTCACTTAGTGAGAGATATCCAATTATGTTGTCCTATACACTATATATGGATGAACCCCATTGAATGGTATATAAAGATTTTGAATGGGTATGTCAATAATCAATGTATGCTAGAGGGTTGTACTACAGAGTGATATATTACTGAGGAAGCCATTAAATTCTATACTGAATACCTATCCAGTGTGGAAATAATTGGTTTACATAAATATAAACACACTAGGCAACTTATTGGTGAAGCACTTTCTGGAAGAGATGTTATCACAATCAATATTACAGATCAGGAGTAGAACCAGCATTATATTTGGCATAACATCGTAGAGGTTGACCCCTATGTTGAAACCTATAGAGAAATAGTTAGGAATTTGAATCCATCATTTGCTAAAATACGGATATCAAATACACATAATCAAAAATTTATATGATGTTTTCAGAACCATATTTTTAAAGAGTTAGATAAAAATCTAGATTCAATTTCAGAATGAATTTGATGGCTAGCCAGAGCAAGAAATGTGTATGTATTATCTTAAAATGGTTATGTAATTAATGGTTATATGTTCTATACAAATGACCATGATGAAGGAAGTACCATAAATAATAATGGATTTACACCTGTGGCTAATGCAATGCATGTTTCTAGTACTATGGATAGAAATTGAATTTATGGTAATATGTCATACTTTGGCATCATCAAACAAATATGGGAGTTGAATGATAAAACCATCTAAATGATGTTTTTTAATTCAAGTGGGTTTATAATATGAGTTATATTAAAATAGATGATTTGGTATCCATGAAAGTGGATTCCAGTAAGGAAGGGCATAAAGAAAAACATTTTATAATGGAATCATAGGAAGTACCAATATGTTATGTTTCATATCCAACAAACTGAAAGTGGTTAATTGTTCTATAATTGACCAAAACCACTGAAGGGTTAGATGAAAATTTAATTGTGGATAGACCTTTCATTAGGGTGTCATAATCATTTCCCAGTAGTACCAATGTATATATAGTTTTTATGTCATAGAATACCACAATGAACAAATTTTGATACTCAATAGAGGTATCAAATCCACTTATCCTTAAAAAAATAGAGAACTATAATCATGTTATATTTTTTTAAAATATTCATTATGTTACCTCATGTTATTATCTGTTCGCTACTGCATTTATGTAATCTAAATTAAATGTTAAACCACTTATATATATAATGAATTCTACATGTACTGGTGTTCCTAGTGTAGTGTAACAACATGCTTCTGCACATTCCTCTACTACCACTCTAGAGAAAAAACAAGTTTATCAACCTTTTACTTCACCCAGTGTGGTGGTACAATGAACTTCTACACATTATAATGCTATTAATCCATATTAATAACATATTGATGATGTTAAATATGAGGAAATGGTATGTGAAAAAGACTGGTGATGCAGAAAAAACAAGAGCACTATATTTTGAGGGTTTTAGAAAAAATCATTAAGGAAAAATGAAAATGCATCAAATTTTTGGTCGAACCGAATATGTGGGGATATCATGTTAACCCCAACATGGCCATGTTCAATAGTTACATTGGACACATAACTCGATAACGTGTGATGATTGTTGTGGATTTTTGTCACCATGTTGTGACCACTCTTAAGATACTAATGTGAGGTTAGGTTATGGTAATAATATGATATGATTTCTATAGCGACCCTTACTTTACATACATGGTTAATACTTCAAAATTGAAGAATAATTATTACAACATATAACAAAACCATGAAAGGAACTTATATGTATAGTGTCTTTAGAAACTAGGAAAAATAAACAACTGGTTCATAAAGCATCTACACCGTCTCCCATTTATTTCATCATATCTATAGTCCCTTTTTGGCATATCTTACTTAATATCCTTCTTCCTGACCTAGGGAAAAGAAAACATACAGAAGGGTGAGCTCAAATTATCAGTAAGGGTAAACAAAAGAAATATCAATTACATAAAATTCATAAGAACATAACATTTTGGAAATCTTACCCTGCAAAAGAGATCATAATTTCATAACATGGGATAAATCATGGTAGTGAAATGTAATCCCAATAATCATATCTTAAAACATGACACTTTTTGGAATACACACATAATCATAGAAAATAATTTCTTAGTAGTCAAGACTCATTGCCAAGACTATCTTAGTGGACAAAGTCCATTTCTGAACCGAGTTCACTCCTCGTTTCAGTCCTGTTTCACTGAACCGGTTTAACCTGCCGTTCCAGCCATGTCTATCTCATGAGATATAAAATCTTTACCCAATGCATTAGAGGGAGATATAGGTACCACCCATATCATAATGATACCATTCTTATGTGTTCCACCAAATCATAAATCATACATCATTGCATAACCCATGTAATAAAAATGGGATTCTTAAACATCGTGACATCATAAAACAATTCATATAAGATAAATGAATTCATAAAAAATAATTCCATCACAACATAATCAAATCAATGTAATAATAGGGATAGAAAAAAACCCCTATATTATCTTAGATGGAATATAATTTTGATAAAACACTTGAACTCGATTCTTGAGAAAAATATCCTTTCTACTTCAAAAACATTTTTCCTTTCTTAACATGTCATAAAATTTTAAACTAAAAGAAGTTGATTAAAAATAAACATGAAAAATTGTAAATGAAACTTCTTGGAAATAATGTTTTAAAAATCCATTCATGCCTTTTAAGTTAAAAAACATTCTTCTCGTACTTTTGTCAGAAAAGTAAAAAAGTACCTCATACAAAAAACGACAAAAGATTCCTTTCATATCCTTTACTAAAATCTCACCAAAGGGTAAAATTGGATTTAAACAATTTTAAGTTGATGGAAACAATATTAAATATTTTTGTAACATGGATGTGGATGATAAAATACACCCCAGTAAATACCAAAGTATAAACAATCTCGGATAAAAATGAGATTGTGATATTTTCCCTTACCTTAGGTCCGATTTGCTTCGTAAGTGTCCAAAACTCCTGTATAATGATTTAAATAATGTTATTGACTTATTCCAGAATCATAATTATTGTTATTATATCATATATTTTCATATTCATTGCTTCTTATTAGTAGTATTTCATTACTACTTGTTATTCGGGTGTTTATTACTTTTTGTTCTTATGCGTGTTTTGTTGAATAAATTATTATTATTATAATTAGGTTATAGATACCTCCTTTTCAGAATGGTATTAGTGTACTATATATCATATTTATTCATTCAATTCATTTATATAATCATTATGCAATGAAGATCATGTAGAACGAATTGCATCACATCATGGAGACGGTATTCCGTACATACGCACGAGCGATGATATCGTTCCCATGATCGTGGAATTGTATTAGAGTGTATGTATACTATTTTAGAATCAATAACACTTTAAAATAATCATATATAGTTATTTATTTGCACTATTATACCCATCCAAGTAAGGTGGTGATGGAAAATAGATTACACCACGGCGTGGAGACGATATTCCATACGTACGCACGCGCGGTGATTTCGTTTTCCATAGGATGGATAGATGGTGGAATAGGGTTGATTCAAATGTATAATAACATATCAGTATATTAGTGATACTGATGTTATTAATTCATAATGAAAAAACTAAAGAAGAATAAGTGGAGGAGGAAATAAATTTGAAAGAATCGGTAACGGACATTACCTCTTCTTTGAAGCGCCTCTTTGAGACCTCCTCTTAGGGCACTAGAATTGGTATTTGAAGAAGACCAGGACCTCTAGGATGTTTCTAGGGAAGTGTGGAAGTGAAATGGGTAGGGATTGGCTGAGCATGAAGCCTCAAATTGGTGTGAGGAGGAGAGTGAGGAGGTGCCCTTTTATAAGGGAGGAGAGGGGCCCCTTTGGAAATATAAGAAATATTAGTTTATATTAAATCCCAACCCCACTTAAAAACTTCCAAAATGACTCATATCCAAAGATTAGATGAGATAGGGTTTTAATATCATCATCCAATAAAATTTAGACATGTTAGGAATTTATTTTAAACATTATCAACTTGATTTATCCTTATTTATCAATTTAATTTTATTTGTGGTAATAATACTCTAAATTTTAAATTATTATAAATAATTACATATGTGTTGTGAATTTTGAATAATTTTACACTTTATGACATTGTAGACCATATAAATTTTATTTTATAATTTTTAAATATTTTTGTGATTTTTAAACAATTTTATTATATTTTATTTTTATAAAATTACAATAGTGTCAATTTTGAACTATTCATTTATTTGAATTTAAATAAACTACATACATAAGATATGTTCGAAATAAAAGCTTTAATAGATTCATAAAATGTCATATGTATCTAGAAAATTAGTGGATCACATTAAATAGTTCATATAATATTTATTTTAATATTTTTAAAACCATTTATTTGATATTTTAATTAATAGAATAATTTGAACATCACTATTGTCTCATAATTAATGATGAATATTTAATCCCTAAAAATTCTAAATAAATTCCTATGATGTCGATAATTGTATTATCTTTATGGAGAAAATTCAGGTTCGAATTTTTATTAAGTTTATCACTAAATTAAAATTATTATACTTATAATATTTAAGAAAGTGATATGTTGTCGCATTCTTTGGTTTTAATAATAATTAAATTATTTTCATGGAAAAAAGTCCATTAAATGAATCTAATACGACCCTTAGATGATATGGGTCGACGTTTAGTCATCCAATAGGATTTGGTAAGGTGTTAGGGTAACTTTATAATATTATTTTTACCCTTAATTACCCGATTTACCTTTAACTATGGTAAATAAAATTTACCGTAGTTACTATTCATAATGCCCAAAAATAACAAGTAGCCTATTAACATAATCTGGACCCACTGATTCCAAATATGGAATCCATTTTTCAAAATTCAAATCATATAAGTTGTAGTAACTAATTTAAAAAAAATCCCGTTGTTAAGAAAACGGGTTTTAGAAGTTAAAACATTGCCAAAGATTGAAATGTTTTTACCTATGAATTCAATGTGAAATTAATGCTAATGACATAAATTATATTAAATGGTAAAAATTTATTCTATTTATACTTTAAAACCATTCAATATTATAATTTAACCATATAAATTATCTCAATGAAAAAAGTTTTTTTTAATTAAAAATTAGCGTATTTTTACTATTCATCAAAATATGAAAGTTATCAGAAAAATATCAAAAATTTATCCAAAGTAAATTTTTATACCCTGATTCAAACGAAGAATTTTATTTTGTCAAATTGAACTTATAATCATGTCAATAACTATATTTAATGTGGGTGTGCCATCAAAAGGCGGCAAAACTGCATTTTTTGAAAAATACTTATTTTACCCGAAAAATTTATTTTGTTCTCTTACCATGTTCTATAAAATGTGTAAGATGAATAATAAAATTCAAAATGTAGTTAATACTATTCATAAAGGGTAGTTCATAATAATATATCGTTGTTTAGTGAAACCCAGAATTGCGTACTACACACGCTATCGAGGAAGGTCGCAATTGCGTGTAATGCAAGCCAAGTCCATATTGTGTGCTGTGAATGATTCCATTGGTGTTGCGTATAACATAAGACATAAAAAAATTTCTCATAAAATCTCAGGGTGTTACATTCTACCCCCCTTAAAATGAATTTCTCCCTCAAAATTCGTCACTTCATTACAAACAGATGAGGATACCTCTCGCTCATCATATCGTCAAGTTCCCATGTAGCTTATTCTAATTGGTGGTTCCTCCATAAAACTTTCACCAAGAGAGTGGTCTTGTTCCGTAAGACTTTTTTGCTACGATCCAGAATCTCTATCGGTTGTTCTTCATAAGAAATATCTGGCTCCAGCGGTATAACTTCTGAGCTGAGTACATGTGAACGATCATGTATGTACTTTCTCAGGAGAGATACATGGAACACATTGTGAACTTGAGAGAGATTTGATGGAAGATCCAATCGGTATGCTACCTTCCCAAAACGATCCGGAATTTCAAAAGGACCAATATATCTAGGGCTCAACTTTCCCTTCTTTCCAAATCTCATGACCCTCTTCCAGGGAGATATTTGTAAGAAAACTTTATCACCCACTTCAAACTCTAGGTCTTTTCTTCGGTTTTCGGCATAACTTTTCTGTCGACTTTGAGCTGCTCTTATGTGTTGTTGAATAGATCTGACCTTTTCTGCCATTTCATCAACAAGATCAGGTCCGAATAGCTTTCTTTCCCCAACTTCATCCCAGCAAGTTGGAGTCCGGCATTTATTTCCATAGAGAGATTCATAAGGATCCATCTGAATACTGGAGTGAAAGATATTATTATAAGAAAATTCCACCAAAGGTAGGTGTTGATCCCAACCACCTTTGAAATCTATAGACCAAGCTCACAATATATCTTCTAGTGTTTGAATTGTCCTCTCAGATTGACCGTCTGTCTGAGGATGATAAGCAGTGCTGAAACTCAAATATATATCCAGAGTATGCTGAAGACTTCGCCAGAACTTTGAGGTAAACCTCAGATCCCGATCAGATATAATAGAAAGTGGTACTCCATGCAATATTACCACTTCCTTTACATATATCCTGGCAAGATGATCTAGAGAGAAATCCTCTCTAATAGCAACGAAGTGTGCAGACTTTGTAAGACGATCAACTATGACCCAGATAGCATTATTGCCTTTGGATGTTTTAGGAAGTGCAGTGAAAAAGTCGATAGTGATGTTTTCCCATTTCCATTCTGGTATGGGAAATGGTTGTAACATCCCCTTAGGCTTCTGTCTCTCAGCTTTAACTTTCTGACAAACCAAGCATCGAGAGACATATTCAGCAACATCTCTTTTCATGCCATCCCACCAGAAGTACTCTTTCAGGTCCCTATACATCTTCGTGCTTCCAGGATGAATAGAGAATGAAGAACTATGAGCCTCATCCAGAATCTCCTTCTTTAATTCGGGGATGGGAGGATCACAAACCTGATTCCTGAACTTTATTATCCCATCACAATCAAGGTTGAATTCAGGAACATTTCTCACATTATTTTGTAACTCGACATCTTCTTTCTGTGCCTCTTGAATCTTCATATGTATAGATGGTTGAACATTCATTTGAGAAAGATAATATTTATCCCCTTCCATTAAAATTCCATGATCCATACTTTGTAAATCCATAAATATTGGATCTTTTGTGATCCTCATCATGGATAAGATGGCATGGTCTTGTCGACTTAATGCGTCTGCTACCTTTTTTGCTTTCCCAGGGTGGTAATGAATTGAGCAGTTTTAATCCTTAATTAGCTCCAACCATCTTCTTTGACACATATTCAGCTCCTTTTGTGTGAAAATATACTTTAAACATTAATGATCGGTATAAATATCACACCTTTCACCATAAAGGTAATGCCTCCAAATCTTTAATGCAAAGATTACCGCAGCTAACTCCAAATCATGAGTTGGGTAATTTTGCTCATGGATTTTCAGCTGTCGTGAGGCATAAGCTATCACCATATAATTTTCCATGAGAACACACCCCAGTCCCTTTTTGGATGCATCACTGTAGATCACAAACCTTTCTCCACTGCAATGTAGTGTGAGCACAGGTGCACTGGATAACCTTCTTTTTAGCTCTTTGAAATTTTATTCACATTCCTCTGTCCAAACAAACTTAACTTATTTTCGAGTCAACTTGGTGAGTGGGTTAGATAACCTTGAAAAATATTTCACAAAACGTCGGTAATATCCAGCCAAACTAAGAAAACTTCGGCTCTTAGTTACTGTTGTTGGTCTTGACCATCTTTCGATAACCTCTGTTTTTGTTGGATCCACAGATATCCCCTCTTTTTAGATTATGTGACCCAAAAATGCAACTTTTTGAAGCCAAAATTCACACTTGGTAAATTTGGCATAAAGCTTCTCCTTTCTTAGGGTCTTTAATACAATTCTCAAGTGATCTTCATGTTCTTACTTTCTCTTTGAATAGACAAGAATATCATCTATAAAGAATACCACAAACTGATCAAGATAGTCTCTAAAGACTCTATTCATCATATCCATGAAGATAGCAGGGGAATTAGTAAGACCAAATGGAATCACTATAAATTCATAGTGTCCATACCTTGTACAGAAAACCGTCTTTGGTATATCCTCACTTTTGACCCTTAATTGAAGATAACCTGAATGAAGATCAATCTTGGAAAAGTATTTAGCTCCATTTAGTTGGTCAAATAGGTCATCAATGCATGGGAGAGGATATTTGTTCTTGATAGTGATCTTGTTAAGTTCTCGATAATCAATGCAGAGTCTCATTGATCCATCTTTCTTCTTAACAAACAGAACAGGTGATCCCCAAGGTGACGCACTAGGTTGTATGAATCCTTTATCAATATTCTCTTGGAGTTGCTTCTCCAATTCCTGCAACTCAATTGGGTCCATTATATAAGGTGTCTTTGAAATAGGCAAAGCACCCGGTACGAGTTCTATTGAAAACTCAACTTCACGATTTGGTGGAAGACCTGGAAATTCCTCCAGAAAGACATCATCAAATTCCCGTAAAATTGGAATATTATTAATCGTGAGTTTCTCTCCAACCATTTGAGATAAATAACCTTCATTTAGTGGAATCAAGACCCATAATATAGAAGAAATTTCCACTGGAAGGTTATGTTCATCCTTGCATCGATAGACGATCATATATTGATCTGGAATATGAAATGTGACTTCCCTTCTTTGGAAATTGATTTGAGCTCCATATATAGAAAGCCAATCCATGCCAAGAATCACCTCAAATTACACTATAGGAAGGATCACAAGATATTTAGGAATCACTTTCCCACAAACTTTAATCGGAGAAGAATTGTAAACATTTGATGCGACTATTGTGCCATTAGGAGTTGTCACATCCAACTCAACATCTAATTGTTGAGGTAATATGGTGATACCCTTAGAAAATTCTTCAGAAATAAAAGAGTGGGTGGATCCAGAATCAAATAAAACATTTGCTACTTTAGAGTGGATGGTAAGTGTACCTCTCACCACTTCGTTGTCATCCTCCACATCACCGATAGTAATTGCATGTGACTTTCCTTTGTCTTTGGCCTTAAGAGTTTGTTGACGTCGATCATCATCATCAACCCTTGGAATTGGGCATTGATTGGCATAATGCCCCATCTCCTTGCACTTGAAACATTGATGTTTAGTAGGTTCATTTTGTGTATCCCTTCCATTGTTTGCATCATTATACATCTTCTTCCCATTATTTCGACATTCAATTGCCCGATGAACTTCTTTTCCACACTTATAACATTTTCTTGTCCCCTTAAGACAATTTCCTCCATGTTTCTTTCCACACTTTGAGCATAAGGGAAAACTCATCTTATTTTCAGTGTGGTCTTTATATTTTCCTTTGAATTCCATTTTCCTCTTCTTATCAAACCCATGTGAATGATGGGTTACACCAATCTCCATCTCAACCTTGAGAGCACATCGAACAATTTCCTCGTAGCTATTGAAATCCCTTATGGCTAACGCCATTAGAAGACTTGGTTTTAATCCACTAAAGAATCGATCTATCTTACTCTCAGGTTGAATAATAATTCCAGAAGCGTACCTTTAAAGTCTTGTAAAATTTGCTTCGTAGGTACCAACAGATTCATCATCATTTTGCTTCAGTTCTAGAAACTCCTTCTCCATCTTTTTTCGAAGAATACGAGGGAAATACTTAATGAAAAATAAGTTCTTGAACTCGTCCCATTCCATGGACTCAATTTCATCCCTTTGCCTCGTATTCTTAATAAGATTCCACCATTGATCAGCATCACCTTCTAAACGATAAACTGCTAAGATGACTTTATCATGTTCAGAACATTGAAGAACTGAAAATATCTTTTCAGTGGTACTGATCCATTGTTCACCAACTAATGGATCAGAAGACCCGTTGAATGAAGGTGGACGCTGCCTCATGAAGGATTCGACAGAATGTTGCTTCTTCCATTGCTCATTTGGAAGTCCTGCAAGATTCATAGCTTGAGAAAGTTGTGTGAGCATGGATACAAGATTTTGAATTCCATATCCCATAACGTTTGGTTTCTCAGGGGGACAATCATTTCATTTCCTATCGCATTTCGCATTAACACGGTTTCTTCGGGTTCCAGCCATTGACTAAAACCAAGAAGAATAGTGTGAGCAACATTAATTATAATAGGAAAACCACATAAACAAGAATAAAATTTCACACTTAATGTCTTATCATAGGTTGTTCATGGGCATTTATAAAACACTAAGATTGTGTTCTATGCTTAGACATATCCTTAGGTTTCTTACTAAGGCTTTCACATCATAGTTTCCAAAGGTTGACTATACCTTTCATCTGATACCAACTATAGCGACCCTTACTTTACATACATGGTTAATAATTCAAAATTGAATCATACTTACTACAACATATAACAAAACCATGAAAGGACCGTATAGGTATAGTGTCTTTAGAAACTGGGAAACATAAACAACTGGTTCATAAAGCATCTACACTATCTCCCATTTATTTCATCATATCTATAGTCCCTTTTTGACATATCTTACTTAATATACTTCTTCCTGACCTGGGAAAAATAAAAGATACAAAAGGGTGATCTCAAATTCTCAATAAGGGTAAACAAAAGAAATATCAATCACATCAAATTCATTAGAACATAACATTTTGGAAATCTTACCCTGCAAAAGAGATCATAATTTCATAACATAGGATAAATCATGGTAGTGAAATCTAATCCCAATAATCATATCATAAAACACGAAACTTTGTTTCATATACACATAATCATATAAAATCATTTCTTATTAGTCAAGACATATTTCCAAGACTATCTTAGTGGACAAAGTCCATTTCTGAACCGAGTTCACTCCTTGTTTCAGTCATGTTTCACTGAACCGGTTTAACCTGCCGTTCCAGCCATGTCTATATCATGAGATATAAAATATTTACCCAATGCATTGGAGGGAGATATAGGTCCCACCCATCTTATAATTATACCATTCTTATGTGTGCCACAAAATCATAAATCCTACATCATTTCATAACCCATGTAATAAAAATGGGATTCTTAAACATCGTGACATCATAAAACAATTCATATAAGATAAATGAATTCATAAAAAATAATTCCATCACAACATAATCAAATAAATGTAATAATATGGATAGAAACATAACCCTATATTATCATAGATGGAAAATAATTTTGATAAAACACTTGAACTCGATTCTTGAGGAAAATATCCTTTCTACTTCAATTTTTTTTTTCCTTTATTAACATGTCATACAAGTCTAAACTAAAAGAAGTTGATTAAAAATAAACATTAAAACTTGTAAATTAAGGTTCTTGTAAATAATGTTTTAAAAATCCATTCATTTCGTATAAGTTAAAAAAACATTCTTCTCGTACTTTTGTCGGAAAAGTCAAAAAGTACCTCGTACGAAAAACGACAAAAGATTCCTTTCATATCCTTTACTAAAAACTCACCGAAGGGTAAAATTGGATTTAAAAAATTGTAAGTGGATGGAAACAATATTACATATTGAGGGAACATGGATGTGGATGATAAAATACACCCCAGTAAAAACCAAAGTATAAACAATCTCGGATAAAAATGAGATTGTGATATTTTCCCTTACCTTAGGTCTGATTTGCTTCGTAAGTGTCTGAACCTCCTGTATAATGATTTAAATAATGTTATTGAATTATTAAAAAATTATAATTTTTGTTATGATATCATATATGGTCATATTCATAGCTTCTTATTAGTAATACTTCATTACTACTTGTTATTCGGGTGTTTATTACTTTTTGTTCTTATGCGTGTTTTGTCAAATAAATTATCATTATTCTCTTTAGGTTATAGATACCTCCTTTTCAGAATGGTATTAGTGTACTATATATCATATTTATTAATTCAATTCATTTATATAATCATTATGCAATAAAGATCATGTAGAACGAATCACATCACATCGTGGAGACGATATTCCGTACGTATGCACGAGTGATGATATCATTCCCATGTTCGTGGAATTGTATTGGAGTGTATGTATACTATTTCAGAATCAATTCACTTTACAATAATAATATATAGTTATTTATTTGCACCATTATACCCATCCAAGTAAGGTGGTGATGGAAAATAGATTACACCACGACATGGAGACGGTATTCCGTACGTACGCACGCACGGTGATTTCGTTTTTCGTAGGATGGATAGATGGTGAAATAGGATTGTTTCATACTTATAATAACATATCAGTATATGAGTGATACTTATGTTATTAATTAATAATGAAAAAACTAAATAAGAAGAAGCGGAAGAAGAAATAAAGTTGAAAGAATCAGTAACAGACATTACCTCTTCTTTGAAGCGCCTATTTGAGACCTCCTATTAGGGCACTACAATTGGTCTTTGAAGAATACCAGGACCTCTAGGATGTTTCTAGGGAATTGGGGAAGTGAAATGGTCAGGGATTGTATGAGCTTGATGGCTCAAATTGGTGTGAGGAGGAGAGGGAGGAGGTGCCCTTTTATAAGGGAGGAGAGGGGCACCTTTGGAAATATAAGAAATATTAGTTTATATTAAATCCCAACCCAACTTAAAAACTTCCAAAATGACTCATATATGAAGATTAGATGATATAGGGTTGTAATAGCATCAAAAAAAAATTTAGACACGTTCGTAATTTATTTTTAACATTATCAACCTGATTTATCCTTATTTATCAATTTAATTTTATTTGTGGTAATAATACTCTAAATTTTAAATTATTATAAATAATTACATATGTGTTGTGAATTTTCCATAATTTTACACTTTATGACATTTTCGACTATATAAATTTTAATTTATAATTTTTAAATATTTTTGTGATTTTTAAACAATTTTATAATATGTTATTTTTATAAAATAAAAATAGTGTCAATTTTGACACTATTCATTTATTTGAATTTAAATAAAATATATACAGAAGATATGTTAGAACTAAAAGCTTTAATAGATTCATAATATGTCATATGTTTCTATAAAAATAGTGGAGTACATTAAATAGTTCATATGATATTTATTTTAATATTTTTAAAACCATTTATTTGATATTTTAATTAATAAAATAATTTCAACATCACTATTGTGTCATAATTAATGATAAATATTTAATCCCTAAAAATAATAAATAAATTCCTATTATGTATATAATTGTATTAGATTTCTGGAGACTATTCATGTTTGATGTTTTATTAAGTTTATCACTAAACTAAAATTATTATACATATAAGATTTAAGAAAGGGACATGTTGTCACATTCTTTGGTTTTAGTAATAATTAAATTATTTTCAAAGAAAAAAGTCCATTAAATGAATCTAATCCGACCCTTAGGTGATATGGGTCGACTTTTAGTCATCCAATAGGATTTTGGCAGGTGTTAGGGTAACTTTATAATCTTATTTTTACCCTTAATTACCCGATTTACCTTTAACTATGGTAAATAAAATTACAGTAGTTACTATTCATAATGCCCAAAAATAAAAAGTAGCCTATTAACATAATTTGGACCCACTGATTAGAAATATGGAATCCATTTTTAAAAATTCAAAACATATAAGTTGCAGTAATTAATTTAAAATAAATCCCGTTGTTAAGAAAACACGTTTTAGAAGTTAAAACATTGCCAAAGATTGAAATGTTTTTACCTATGAATTCAATGTGAAATTAATGCTAATGACATAAATTATATTAAATGGTAAAAATATATTCTATTTATACCTTAAAACCATTCTATATTATAATTTTACCATATAAATTATCTCAATGAAAAAAGTTGTTTTTAATTAATAATTATCGTATTTTTACTATTCATCAAAATATGAAAGTTATCAGAAAAATATCAAAAATTTATCTAAAGTAAATTTTTATACCCTGATTCAAAAGAAGAATTTTATTTTGTCAAATTTAACTTATAATCATGTCAAAAACTAGATTTAATGTGGGTGCACCATCAAAAGGCGGCATAACTGCATTTTTTGAAAAATACTTATTTTACCTGAAAATTTTATTTTGTTCTCTTAACATGTTCTATAAAATGTGTAAGATGAATAATAAAATTCAAAATGTAGTTAATACTATTCATAACGGCTAGTTCATAATAATATATCGTTGTTTAGTGAAACCCGGTATTGCTTACTACACACGCTATCGAGGAAGATCGCGATTGCGTGTAATGCAAGCCAAGTCCGTATTGTGTGCTGTGAAAGATTCATTTGGTGTTGCGTATAACATAAGACATAAAAATAATTTCTCATAAAATCTCAGGGTGTTGCAATTTCTCTATTTTACAAAAAAATGAAACATTGAATTACTCTTAATTATCCCATGTGGAGTGAATTTATAGTATATGATTCCCATAAGAAATTTTTATTCATTCTTACTAGAAGGATTCATAGATGATTTCACCCAATTCTAAAAAGATTTCATATTAAAGATGTCGAAGTGAAAATAAACCCACAACCACTACTTATGTATTCACAATTGATAAACCAAGAAACATAGAATGTGTTTACTGGTCTTCGTGCAGATGTGTCTTCTTAGGTACATTTTCTCTAGTAATACATTGTTTGACAACATGTGTATTCATCACATTGATCAATAATTTGTTATTTATGAAATAGAAAATGAGTGTTAAAAATAATTAATGAGTAGAAAAACCAATTTACTCGTACCGTAAAGCATAGATCAGGCACTTGAAAAAAAATCGGTACATATTTTAAATATACTATAATACTTTTCTGTGACATGAAACAACATAATAATTATGTTCCTATGTTTATATGCATATTGATGAATCCAAACCGTAATCCACTTATATCCCATACCTTGTGTTATGGAATGAGTCATGTGTAGATTAATATTGGATAATAATATATGAAAACACATAAAATGTGTGGGAAACATGTTTAAGTATGACATAATAATTTTTTTCACTAAAAAATCTATATTACATAACAATGATTACTTATTTTAGTATATTTATTATCAGGAATGGTCACATGAATCATCAACACTTGTTCCATATGAACACCTACATTTGATGGCCTAGATTTAGCCATAATAGTATGGCTGCATGAGAGGTTCGAGATTTGGGGTGACACCTTGAACATATTTTGAGAAAAAAAAACAACATTAGGATAAAGATATATAAGTGAAAGAGATAAATGAAAGATTATCATCCCTTGAAGAACAATTTTATTGGTATTACATGTCTATTGAAATTTTTATGATGGGAATCAAAGATAAGAAAAAACTCAATAACAACCATAGTGTGAAGATCTACCCACCCCAACCATCTTTTTAGTGAGCAGTTCCACCTAAATAGGTATCTTAGTTGAGTTAATCACTATTCTATTAATTTTGTCTATGAAATTTGAATTATAAAGAAACATATATATTTACTGTACTAATATTATATTGGTTTAAAATGACTATGATTTATATCTATCATCACCCACCCATCACCTTGTAGTGAGGTATATGGTGTTCAACATCCAAGATGACATGGTACACAATAGACCACTTCCAACATGTCATGTGAGAGTGATAATTAGCATAGCTCTTGAGCCAAGAGCTGAGATACCTATTCCACTTGATGAAAAATATATTCATAAGGTCAACCATGATGTTGGAACATTTATGACATGACTGTTAGATCTTATAAAAACACATGTTGATAAGGAGGTATTCATTTACAATTAATTTTCATGTTAAACCTTAAACAATTAATAAAGAAAGTTATGAACCAATGAATGTTATTATAGACGTACAATGATAAGGGGTGAAAAGAATGGTCGAATCAAAAAAATCTAAAGGATTGACTAATCGATCAAAAATATCTTCTAAAAGTACCTTTACCTAGCTCATTCAATATCAACATTTACTAACAGTCAATGCTTATAAGGATGGAAAGTTACAAAATTGTAGTAATCACTTAGTTAATTTTGAATAAACTATGTGTGGAGAAGAAGGAATAGACTACATCACTTTTTATAATGTAAATAAAATCCTCAACTATGAATGGGTAGGAGCCTCTTTTGTAAATGTATACATGAGATATGTTTTCGTGAATAGATTTTCCAAAAGTTGGTATACTATATTAATTATGACTAAGTACATTTCCTATTTTTTAAAGATGTATATATCAGTACCAATTTATGAGATTTTCCCATGAAATATTTTTGGAGTCATTATCCCTCATTCCACCTCAACATAATTAAAATAAATTGAATGAAAAACGAATGAAATAGTAGAAGAATAGGCCGAATCATTTGAAATAAAACTTACATATGAAAAAATCTTCTTAATACCAACGAAGTAGGTGTAAAACTCTATAATTTAATCATATCAAATATATTTTCATTTCTTTCATTACATATTCCTTTTTTTTAAGAAACATTAGATGCTCATTATGGTCAATTTGGATACTCCAAATATTTATTTCCTGGATTCACTACATGAATACCTAACAAACTGACCACACATGATGGAATTTGTGAATTGGAAATAAAATACATCCAACATTTTGGAACTAAAATTAAAGTTCTATAGTTTATATTATTTTTAATGAGAATTATAAAATGATAAGGGTGGTATAAATATCCTAAAAACAAGGATTGAGGATCGGGGTTAAGAACAATGATCCGGAAAAATTCAACAACTAGACAAGTATCAGGGTATATATAATAATATTTCACTATCTAAACACATATAAAAGAATTATATATTTCATCAATGTTTTTGATGTGTATGAAATAAAAAAATAGAAATGATTGTGGTTCTTATGTTTGTAAATTTATGAGAGAGACCATATTCCATGAAAAAACTAGAATCCTCAAAGAGGTATTGTTGAAGATAATTACTATTTCATTTAAAATATATATCAATCATTTGTGTATTTATATTTTTATATTAATACTATGAATTTTGGAAATAGTCATATTCATAAGAAGATATATTTTTTCTTTCAAACTAATGGGAAGAATACCTGATGGCATAATGTACACAAATAACATCAAGATGCAAAGTCCATAGAAGTAAGGGATGTTTTCATATTTATGTTTAATTTATTTCATTTTATAATTACTCACATAATAATTTTTTTCTTATATAGGCGGATTCCTTTGTTTGATTTGGGGTGGTTTTTTCAAAGCTACACATGGTCATGAGAAATTATACTTTGAGGATGAAATTGAGATAATGAAAACAAGGAAATGTGTCATGAATTCATACAACCATAATAAAATGGTGAATTCATACAAATTGAATTAAATTTTTCATCATTTTTTATACTATTTGTATGTTATTTTCCCTTTCATTTTTATCTAATAATTATTTAGTTGTTTTCACATATCTTTTGGTAAGTCATATTTTGATTTCAACTATCCAAAACAAGCCACATAAGAGATAAAATGTTCCTTTCTACCATGTTTCAATGTTTTACATTTCATTTCATTATTGACCTTTTGACACTGCATATTGAATTGATATTATTATCTGAAAAACATTTCTTTTTGTTGAAATATAGAAGATTGGAGGAAGCTCTTAGGCCCATTCTGTTGACCTCTCATGATTTAATGTGCTGAATAGATTCCTATACTCTTCTGGTTTTCAACAATGAGAAATTTTTTTGTCTAAGAACATAGAATCTATATGCAGTGTTGTATGTTAGGAAAATAAATTAAATTTTAATCATGGTAAAATTTTTAGTTAGGATTTTTTGATAATTTGTGTTCTGTAAGAATCAATCATGCCTCAATTCGACACACATTGTGACTTGTATGACTCCAGGTGATTCTTTTTATTTAAAATTGACAATAATTTTAGTAAAATAGGCTAATTCCATACTCAAAACTAAATAAACACATTTAGATTGTTTTGATACTTTTGTAAAAAAATCCATAATTGTTTTGGGATGTTTGGTAATTTTTTTCACCTCAATTCAATGCAGGATATGATTGGAATGACTCCAAGTGTTTGTTATATGCTTCAAATTGAAAATTTAGTTAGAAATGTGTCACTCATTGAAAAATGGGAAAACTCATTCATATTTTCTTGATAATTTTTCACATTGATACATAAATTATTTGTGACATGTAGGAATTGGTCTCATTTCAAACTGATACACAATACGACTGGTATGAGCCATAGTGTGTGTTTCCAGTTTAAAATAAAATTTTAGTAAAAAAGAAGAGTGACAATTCAAAAACCAAAAAAATGCATTCAATTTTTTTGAAACATTATTATAATGATCCATTAGTCATTTGTGATGTGTTGGAATCACACTCACATCAGTCCGATGCACGGTGTGCCCGTTATGACTCAAAGTGTTTGCTATTAGTTTAAAATTGATATTTTAGTTTAAAATATGCTACTCACTGAAAACCAAGTAAAAATACTATTATTATCATTATAATTTAGGACACCGATTAATAAAACATTTGTGACATGATGTAATTAGTCTCATGTCAAACTGATAGACAATGTAACCAATATTAGTTAAAGTGCACGTTTCTAGTTGGAAATTATATTTTACTAAAAAATAAATGTGATGTAATAAAAACCAATAACAAGTTATTATAATTTTTTATATATTGGTAAAATGATCCATGAGAAATTTTATATGTGTAAGAGTCACCCACACCACAATCTGATGCATGGGGTGACCGATATGTCTCTAAGTGTCCATTATCAGTTTAAAACTGAAATTTTAGTTCAAAAAGTCTCACTCACTGAAAAACAATAAACGACTCCTATATTGTCATGATAATTTATTACATTGATTGATAAATAAATTGTGATGTGTATGTATTTCTATCATGTCAAACCGATACACAATGTGACCGGTATGAGTCAAAGTGCGTGTTTCTGGTTGAAAATGACATTTTAGTGAAAAAACAAGAATTTTATTGAAAACTAAGAAAATGAATTCATATTGATTTGATACATTATTGAAATGGTCCATGAGTCTTTTTGGGTGTGTAATAATTACCCACAAATCACTACGATGCACAGTGAGACTGATATAACTATATTCACCTGTTATCTGTGTAAAATTGAAATTTTAGTTCAAAATGTGCCCCTCACTAAAAACAAAGAAAACATGATTTTATTTTATTTCTAATTTAGGAAATTTATTCATAAATAATTTTTGACACATATGAATTCGTCTCATGTCAAACAAAAACACAATGTGGCCGTTATGAGTCAAAGTGCATGTTTCCAGTTTAAATTGACATTTTAGTGACAAAGACTAGTGACATACTAAAAACTGAGGAAACAAATTATTATTTAGTTTATACTTTAGGAAAAAGATACATGAGTCATTTGGTATGTTTAGGAATCAACAACAACACAATCAGATGCATAGTGTGACCAGTATGACTCCAATGGAGGAATTCCCCTCCATGTTTATGGATTCGATGAACTGGATCTTCCTTTCTTACATGGACCAGTTTTTGGTTGTCTTCGTCGATGAAGTACTCATCTAATCTACATAGGATGAGGAGAACATAGTGCACTTGAGGATGGTTCCAGATTTACTCTGAGATCACCATCTTTAAGGAATGAACTTTAAGTACTCGTTATGAACTCATAGGGTACAATTTTTAGGGCATGTACACTCTAAGAATGGTTTATCCATGGTCCAAGTAAAAATAAATGAAGTAATTTTTTAATATCCACACAAAATCATGTCAGAGTTAAAGATTTTTCATGGCTTTTTTGGTTAATACATGTGGTTTTTGGAAGACTTCTATGGGGTTGTAGTCCCTTTGACAGCCTAGATGTAGAAAGTAAAATGTTTACCAAGATTTAGAAGTGCCAATGTTCCTTCACATATTTGGGTTTGAGGATAAAGAGTGCTCCTATGTTGAGAATAATAGAGGTGGGTATAGAGTACATAGTATATTATGATGCCTAAGGAGTTGGGATCAGCTTCATATTGATTAAGTGGAAGGAAGATATCACCTACTGGTCAAATAGTTTGAGACCCCATAAACCGAACTATGTGAATCATTACCTATAAAAGACATATGTGGCCTTCACCCTGAGGATGTACATGAAGTACCTTCTAGGGGAGAACTTTTTTCATTTTATAGACCATCAGAATATTAGGTATGTATTCACCCAAAGAGACCTGAACCTGATACATCAGTACTTGTTGGAGTTTCTTTAGAACTATGAATTCGAGATAGTCTATACTATAGGGAAGGGTAATGTAGTAGAAGATTCTCTTAGTGGGATTTCCCATGCTCACTTGGTGGAGGAGGCTTTTGAGCAGCTTCCTCCCTTACAGTTGACCTAGTGGAGTAGGAGGGTATAGATTTTCTCAGATCAATGGTTTTGACTCCTTATATTCTCAAGCATGTGAGAGATTCCTATACATGAGGCAAAAAATTTGAGGCCTTTAATTACTAGATACCCATGGGGGATTCACCAGATTTATATTATAGACGAGGGAATAACATTATCCTTTTCCAAGGATGGATTGAGCTCTCATTCATAATGAAGTAGGAGGAGATGTGAGAGTTCAACAATTCTCCACTAGTTATACATCCTTAAGTTGTTAAGATGTATAGATACCTTCAGTTATAGTTTTGGTGGTCTAGAATTAGCACTAATGTTTAGTGTCTTAGTATACAGAGTTTGTCTTTCAGTACCTCACTTGTCATCAAGTGAAGGTTGAGCACTAATTTCTGGAAATTTTGTTGCATCCCCTTTATATATCAAAGTGGAATGGATACAACATGTACATGGACATTGTGATAGGCAATCCATGCATAAATAAGGGACATGAAACCATATGTGTGATTGTTGACCAACTCACAATGTTGGCATACTTCCTTGCTATATGGAGTAGAGTTCGGTGAATAGTTTTGGCCAATTCTATGTAAGGGAGATCATTTAACTTCATGGGTTCCCTCTATTATTATTTCTGATCGTGACTTGTGTTTTAAATCATGATTTTGGAGAGGCCTACAAGAGGAATTTGGGACCTATTTGTGGATGAGTAAATACTTTAACCCCAAAAGGTAGGAAGACCTAGCACACTATCCAGGTGTTTGAAGAAATGTTTATGGATTTCATGTGTAGAATTTGGATGGAGCTATGAGTATCAATTTAACCTAATAGATTTTTATTAAAAAAATAGATACCACTCTAATATCGGCATAGACCCCTTTGATTCACTATATGGGAGACACTAAAGGACACTCTTGGGCTGCATCGAGATTGGCGAGACATCTTTTATGGGTCTAGAGTTGGAGCAGGTGATGATGGAGGAGGTCTGGGTCACCCTTGAGTATATGAGGATGTCTCAGAATAGGCATAAATCTTACATAGATCTCCATCATAGGCCTTTTGAGTTCAATCATGGAGACCAAAGTTTCCTGATATTCTCCCCACGATGAGTATTGTGAAGGTTCGACTTGGGAGGGAAGTTATCTATGAGGTTTATCAGGACATTCAAGATCATGAATTGGGTTTTTGAGGTTTCCTGTCACCTCGAACTACCCCCACAGTAGAAGAAAGTATGCGACATCTTCCACATGTTGCATCTGAGGAGATACATGTATGACCATATGAACATCATTGATTGGGATGATATAGACATCGATGATGGATCCACCCTTGCAAGGCATCCAGTGGTGATCGAGGATCAATGATAGAGGACCATGTGTGGATATACCATCCCCTCGGTTGATGTGGTTTGGCAGTATGGGAACATGTATGATAGATCCTCAGAGCAGGAGAGCCATATGTGGGCTCATTTTCCCAAGTTTTTTGTTTAGTTTTTAATTTTGGGGATGGAAATCATGAGTGGGTGATTTAGACACACTTTCTTTCTTGTAATACTTTTAAATATTTCTACATATATTTCCAGAGCCAGGCACTGGGATTGCATTTTATTCCTAGGCCCGATGTACCCAGAATTAATTTTATAAAAATATTAAATATATTTTATATTACGAGCATGTAGTTTCTTAATGAATGTTGGATATCTCTTCAACAGAATATCAGATCAGAAATACAAAAGTACGGTAGAGTTTGTAAAGTTCTATTTACCCTATCCATGACCTAAAATAGGTTAGCGTAGGGTGTTGAGATATCTCCCCCATTGGTGGTATGTTCAATTGGTTAAGTAATTTAAATAATTTAAATAATTTATTATTTTGACCAAACTGAAATGTATATTAGAATACTAGCTAAATTATTTCCCTAGGGTTAGCATCAAAACCCTAGGACCGTCGAGAGATTCTCATTCCTCCTTCCATTTGTGAATCACCTCTTACAATGATGAAACTCTTGATCAGATAAAATCAGGATTCAGTGAACTCATTGACTTCATTTTATCATTAGAGAGTGGATTCATCTATGATTAACGACACAATCTCCAGGTAGGACTCATAATTTTGTGGTTTACAGTCTATTTTGATTAAATTGATTGAGAATTTAAATCCCGTCTTTTGATCTTCACCAATTGAGGAATTTTCATACAGCCTTGTACTGATTAAATTGGTTATTTCAACTGTTTTCTAAGCTTGAATATACATGTTCTTGATAGTTGGCCAATAAAAATTGAAAACGATTGTTAAGAGTTTTTTGTGCTTCCTTTCACCAACAATTGCTTTATGTTCATCCATGGTAGGACCCCACAAGTCGGGTTTGATGTTGAAATTTGGTACTAAGATCAATCAGACCCCTAAAATCAAGATGAAACAATGTGAGATGGATGTAATGATGAATAAAGGGTGTTGATAGATAGATTATGGGATTTTGGAGATCATTTTGATGACAATAAATCAAATCATCAACGATAGAATAAATCAGGGAATATTGTGCATAAAACAAAAACCCCGTGGATTAATAGAATTGATTTATAGCCATTAGATGGGATAAAATGATGAATTAGGACTATATCCATATTTTTCAAGAGATGAAAAAGATATATTTGAAGGTATGAAGACGAATTTGGTGCTCGGAGAGTGGATCTATGATTCTGGAAAAATTTTGACAACTCACGATGTAGTTTAAAGAACACACGGGGTGCCATGACTTCGCTTTGGAAGTTATGTTTTTTTGGGAATTCATAAGGATGGAATGCCGTATAGAATTATTACATTGCATGTACCCCCTTTCCTACATGGATGAGTCATTTAGTAGTTAACATGGCTAGAAACATTCCATGTTCCTGACTACCAAGGCATGACTAGAGCACACAGGTAGCACCCTATGTAGAGAGGCATGTCGTGTACTAAAGTACGTAGACACAACTAGGATACATGGGCATAAATATTTACATGGGTGGGACCCTGAGTGGAATGGGAGTTCCATGTATATCTCTTACATTCCTTTTATACCATTACAGTTAGCGAGTCATGTACCCCTAGGGACATGACCAAGTGATGGAGTGAGACCACACACCGTGTGGGTCCCATCACACACTTTGTACCCATTTTTACCTTTTTCGGAAACTCTAGTCTCTTGTATCTCCTTCTTTTGGAATTTTATGTTGTCCCTTGAGCAACCTTTACTGAGTGTTTTCCTGTGTACAATGCGATGGTTACCTTTGTTGTGGATTATGTGAGATGATGTGAGATATTCTGGGCATGATGCTTATTTTGGATACACTCAATGATGGAAGTGACCAGGTGGGATCACCAAATGCAATAAATAGAGTGGAACCCCTAATCCGCTTGGGTGTGGGTACTCTTCCTACCAATTGGAACCCCCATCATATAGGGTTTAGGTCCTTGATGACCAAAGTAGAACCCCCTATCAACATGGGAATGGGTCCTCTACCTATCGAGTGTAACATCCCAATTGAATAGGGCATGGGTCTTCATGAAACAAGAGGGGAACCCCAATAACACATCAGTGTGTAGGTACCCTACATCTAATTACCGAGTGGAACCTCTATCAGATAGGTAGTAGGTCCTAAAGAACCTAGAGTGGAACCCCCTAACACATCAGGGTGTGGGTCCTCTATAACTACATACCTAGTGGAACCCCCTATCAGATACGACATGGGTTCACATGAAAATAGAGTGAAAATCCCCATTAGCTTGGGCATGGGTTATATACAAATACTTACAAAGCATAACCCCCAAACATACAAGGGTTTGAGTCCTCTACATAGATTTTTCCCCCTTATATGTGAAGCATAGTGGAATGGCATGGGTCAACATGCGGTTACTTTTGGACAGACGCGTGGGATACTGAGCATCATTGGTGGACATCTGGAAATGTTGGCGACTATTTTCTTGGGCTGAGCTATGAGGTGGAGATCCCATTTCTCTCTCTTGTGGGATTATTTTATTGAGAATATATATACCTCTATATCCATACCTTTGGATTTGGTTACTCTCCTGTCATGGTTTATGAAGAATTGTGGGGGTATGAAATGTACTTTCTAGGTTTAGATTATCCTGGTTTCATGAGTTTACTCTCCTTCTATATGTGGTGAAGACTCATGTGTACTCCATATATACACCATGTTGATACCCTTTTACTTGTATGAGGTTACCATTTAACTTTATTTTGTTGAGCTTCATCCTATTTACTATCTACTATCTCTTATTCCTATTGTATCTCTTACTTTTCCCGACTTCGATTTTCAAGAAATCCTACTGGGTCTATATATACTCACCCCTTCATGACATTTTATCACATGTATCATGTCTTATAAAGACGAAAAACAAGTAGATGATTCCTATAGATTATCTTAGTGATACATGGTGCTTTGGACCGCATATTGTGGTCACATCATTGAGATCAGAATATGGGATCTCATAGCATTTCACTTTCCATTTTTTTAGGATGGGACATATTTCTAGTTGGGCGTGTGTTTTCCCCTTTTCTTTTCAATTTACACTACCATACTCTTGTGATGTCTAGAGTATTTAAATGAATGGGTTTCCCCTTAGTATTTTAAATATTTCAATTTTATCTCCTCTACACATATTCATAAATATGTCTATGTGTGTGCATATAGGTACTTAGTAAAAGACCTCCATGTTAGTTATTCCTTTGAAGCTGGTCACCAGCCCCTGACCTATAGAGGCGAGCTTGTGGTAATTATATCTAGAACCCCAATTTGGGTGATGTTTTGAAAAAAAAACATGAACCAAAATCAATAAACTTCATCATATAATCATTGGGTGCTAGTATGACCAATCCTAGCCACTTGCGTTGCTCATGGATGATTGCAGTAGAGTTCTTCATAATGGTAAAAGAAATCGTGGTGTTCAATAAATAGACTAATAGAAGTGGAGGAGGATCACATTATAGATCTCTATATCTCTCTCTAGGGATTGATATACCTTATATCTATATTTTTTACACTACAAGAATGATTATGGAAAGTGATATAATTATATATTTATTACAGAAATTTTAGTGTTATCAATTAACACACTAGACCCTTTCCAATTCTATAATTCTTAATTGAATACATGTATTATAATAATATAATTTTTATTCAATTTACATGTGAATAAGATTAAGAATAAATGGATTTCATTTATATAATTTCCAATCGTACCATGAATCTTGGGCCACTTATCCTCCTCGATATTTCAAAAAACTTAAATAATAACTATTTATTTAATAAATAAACATCATTTCATTATTCGTTAATAAAAATAATAAATATTATATTCTCCTAAACATGAAAGTAAATAGTTATTATTTTTATATAAAAAATCATTATTTTGAATAAATTATGATTAAATATTGGTGATCAACTAAACCAAATAAATTTTATTTATTCTGAGTTGTTAAATTGAACACTGAGTTTAATGAATTTTTTTGGTACGCATAATATGTGACCCTCTAGGTCTCATTATGAGTGGAATTTGGAGAAACCACATAATGTATAAGGCTAGAATCTAACAACACTCTAAGGTACTAATAGATACATAATTGAATATCAAAATTATATAAAATCTCCTATGAATTCTTACCATGTAATATAATCCTTTTATCACAATATCTCAAATCAAGAAGGATTCATACTTGTTTAATCAAACTATGTGCTCAATGACCCCTTTTAATTTCCTGAAATGAACTCAACCAAAGAACACCATGAATATAGATTTATCATTGTAGTTACATTCCCATCAAAGGGTGTGAGATATCAAATTTCATAAAGAGATATTAGGGAAAAATCATTTCTCACATTATCCATTAATGAAATATAACTCATGAGCCACCCAACGTATCCTATGTCCCCATGAGAATATTTTTTCAAAATTTTCATCCATACGTCATTATACATGAATCATGGTTTCAATTAATGATAATATTAAATTATAAGGATTAATTAACATGTTTTCAAATAGGAACATCCAATAAAACATGTAAATGCAGATTTCTTATTGGTGGGTCTCGTTCTCAAAATCTCATGCACAAGAAATTACTAAGGGCATACAGCATGAGAGGGAGCATCAAAGTCCTATGAGTATGTACCCTTGATATAATATATCATTTTGTCCCATAAAGTGATATTATATATAGAACTTATATTCTGAAAAAACTATCATGGCACTTCCTGGTTATCATCAATCTGGGAAACTGGTATGAACTTTCAGCGTGACATATAAATATATATATACACCATGATGTAATTTTTTATTCAAGGGGAATGAAATACAAGATACAGGGCCATCAATTTTAGGGAGGATGGAAATAATGTAAGCCTAAATAATCTTTATTAACAAAAGGTTTTCACACATCGGGGAGAGAACTTGGGATTTTATAAATAATCAAGGCCTCTCCTGGCCCACCTTGACTAGAAAGAGAATTGGCAATGAAATTTCCTTCCCTCTAGGTATTCCTAACAATGGTATTTTGAAAAATACAGCTTCTATAGTATCTGATAGAATAAACTAAATCCCAAGGAACATCAAAATTCTATTTGATAAATCTAACAAGAATGACCGAATCAAATCCAACTTCCGAAAGTGAAAGGTTGTAGCACCTGCAAAGAGATATACCTAGGTCCATAGATTTGGTTTCTACATGAAGGGAGTCACCATTACCTAAAAATAACATCATGAAATATATTATTAAGACATTATTACCTACTAATTTAATAAATTGGGAGAATAATGATGTGATAAGAAACTATATTAATAACGAATACATGTAATCAAGATTATAGAATTCATTTCCAGGGAACCAAATCCAACATGATCCCACTTACACTAGAGTTAATGGTTAATAAACTTCAGTCCACTAGCTCTCACATGATGCACATGCCTCTGCTGAGATAAAACCTTCTTCAAGGGGTCCACCACATTTTCCTCTATAGACAATCGACCCACTATTACTTTACCTCATTGATAAAAATCCCTTAACAGAAAATAAATATTAGATATGTGACTTTTTTCCTTTAATGTTGCCTTGTATCTTTGGAAAGATCCCCAATTGTGGTGTTATCACAGTAAACTGTGATATGGTCTTGACTACTAGGCACCACATCAAGCTCTTGGAAAAATTTATGAATCCAAAATGTATATAACAACACCAAACCCAAAATAATAGATCTAATTCCAAAAATATTATCTCTAAATTTTTTTATTTGATAAGGATGAATGTGAAAAAAATTCCATCCAAAACATACAACATCAAGAATATATATTCGATCAATTAATTACACAAGAAGCATATAGGTTTAGAGTTTCAGAGAATTAAGAAAAACTATTACATTATCAACACCCATGAATCCATGTGAGTGTTCCTCCCACTAAACATTGATTTTATTATTACACATTAAGTCATCATAATCACCCTTATGAAAACCATCTAGAAATAATTCATTCAACACCATTGTTGATAACCAGGGGAAATGGAAACATAATAAGATTGATCTCAAATGATTAGTAGGGGTAAAAATAAGAAATAACAACTGAATTCCATTAGAGATAATAAGATGTGAATAAAGATATTAAAAAAATAATAAAATTGAAATAGAATAACAAAGATAACTATAGGGTCCTGAAAATTCTTCAAGGGGGAAATCCAATTACCCCAAGACTTGGGAAGGGACAGAACCGGTCTGTGTACCATCCCCCAGCAACAATACGCAGTTGGTTTGGCGAACCACAATCCCACACACCTCATCTCTTGCGAAACAGAGGTGGAAGATGTATGCGGCCGGGGACCTCATCGCTCACAAAATGGAGGTGTAAGCCGTATACGGCGGCAAACCACATCCTTCACAGAACAGAATCAGAGTGGTATGCGACCACAGAGAAATCCCGCAAATCCTGATTTTAAAAATCCCTAGTTGTCCGAGTCGTCCACGGGTGGGGATTCCTTCATGGGCTTCTGCAAAAAAGTGTCATGTTCCCATCCATACAACCTCTTCATGACTCTATAAATAGTCACCGAGGGGCACCAAAAATGCAGAGAGGAAGGATGGGTGAAAACCCATGGAGAGACACTGGGGAAATTTCTCCCAGCGGTAAAGTTCTGCGACCATCCGTGGACCCCATATCGTCCGCAAATGCACTCTTCCACATAGAGGAGAAACCAAACCGCGAACCACATGCGGCCAGCTCCTTCGCGGCCAGACCCTAGAGGCCATTTCCTTCACGGACATCCTAGGCATCCAACTTCTACGTGGCATGCCTCCTCTATGACCGTCTCATCTACAGACACCCTTCGCGGACAACCTCTCTGTGGCTGCACCTATGTGGCCAGCTCTTCCACGGATACCCTCCGCGGCCATTTCCTAAGTGGCCATCTCTTACGCAGCCATTCCCTTTGTAGATTCCCTTCATGGCCATTTCCTCCGCAGCCAGCTCCTTTGCGGCCATCTCCTTTGCAGACGTCCTCCGTGGCCAGCTCATAGCAGCCAGTTGCTACGCAACCAGCTCCTCCACGGATTCCCTTTGTGGCCTGACCCTATGCGGCCAGCTCTTATGCAGAAATTACCGTGCGCCCATTGGTTCATACCATGGGGCCTATGCCCCCGCACCCCTGCTTGGGTTTAGTGCCGGGCTGTGGTCCCGGCCCTTCGGGACAATCCCTTCACTACCATCACTGACCCCCAAGAAAAATGGAGAGTCGCACCGTGAACTTTTCAGGCCGGGTCAACAGTATTTTACATTGCACTTTTACGCTGCCCCAACATCCTTCCTATAAATTCCATAAGTCAAGTTACTCCTCATGACTCTCCTATACGCCCATTAACTAGCTCCTTTTTCTAGGTTCATCTAGAAAGGGCAACCCTGGCGTAAGTTCCACACCAACCATTGCTATGTATCTCCTATGTAGTCATCCTAACCACATGACGTTAAACTGTATAGCCCTCGTCCTATCCATATGACATTAAACTACATGGATATAGTCCTTGTAACATGACATTAAACTGTTATGTCCTTATCCAAGCTATATGACTTTAAACTATAGCACACCTAAACCTCATATAAAATTCTGGGCATCCCTCCTGGAGTAATCCCCACACCATCCTTGCCGGAAGCCAATGGCCCTTACCCTCTCATCATGGAAGTTTCATTGCTCCATTGCATGACTCCTAACTTCCTCCAACATAAGGGAGAAGGATAGTCAAGTAGTCATAGCCTTCTCCTCTGCTCATCGTCTTCCTCCCCTTCCCTCGGTAGGGGGAATTTGCGAGGCTTTCCATGTCTGTTGCATTATCTTGTTTCTCACACCGAGAATGAATCACGTGGGCTTAGAGATTTGTGATGGTCACATCGTCTACACAATGACAAACCTCAAAACAAACTACGTGGGTTTTGATCCCTGTTTCCTAAATAGGGTATGTAGGACCCCTCCTCGAGGTTCAATCCCAACAACATGAAACTCTCACGTGTAAGCCCTAATCTCCCAGAACTACGTGGACTTTGATCCTCGACCAAAAGGGATACGTAGGAAACCTCCCTGAGGTGAATTCCCGATATATGAGTCTGATACACATTCGAAACTTTCTGACCATGTCCTCAAGACCCCAGTAGGACTGTATCTGCACCCACAAAATCGCTCCCCTTGGGTCTTCCGGGCTGCTTCGACATAAGTCCCGCACCAACTTTGACCGAGAATCTTTCGACCGGAGGTCCTTTCCACATGATGTTAAACTGTATGGATGGGTACTTGTCGCACGACCTTAAATGGTGATGTGTCCCATCAACTGGTACCGAACTACGTGGATTCTGATTCCTCATGAGGATATATAGGAAGCCCGTATCACAGGTTCGATCCAAACGCTCAAGTCATTATCTGTCCCCCCTGGATGACAACAAACTCCAGAGCGGCCAGTTATGAGGCTTCAAACCAGTGTCATCTCAATGAGTCCAAACTCCCCGGAGTCATTAATCCAATGAGGGATGGTAAACCTCGGGCCTAAATGATTCCGAATCCATGTGTTTAGCTGACCATTTCCAACCAGGAGTAATCCGTGGATACTATGCCTGGGTATAAACCAAATATTCGTGAACATATGAATACATCATAAATCTATAACAGAGTCCCGGAACATGCAATAATTCTCCCCAAAAGGGTGCACTGATCCCAACTTCCCATCCTATCGACCAATGTGAGTTCTTAAGAATCATTGGCCAAATCACCCAACGAATGCCTGCCTTTGGAAAGAAGTTCCACTTATCGTTGGATATGGAATCGTTGGGTGTTTCGAAATGAAAACGGTGCATCTGATATGAGTGATTAAGCAGAACCTAACCTTCTCTAATCAACCGTCGGGTAGCACATTACTTCCCTACTTCTGGTTGAAACAAAAATGGTGAACCCGATGCGAATCTTTAACCAAGAAAGACAGATTTAACCTAATCTTACTATGTTCCCCCTTATACTCACAAAGAGGGCCAAGAAAGGTGATTAATTACACATGAAATCATGAGATGATGCTTTGATGAGTATGCTGTTTGTATTTGTTAAAATATTTTACAGGTACAAATCAGAACTCACTTCGATCCAATGGCATCATGGAGGAACTCGCAGATGTGTACTTCAAACAACGCAATGACCGGACATCCTCACCAACGAAGGACCCAATCACCTACTCAGTTTCTTCAATGATGGGTTCTGGATGCTTTTATACGAGAGTACCACTTGAATGGTACTCTCCCGACGGTGGAGGTGGCCATGCATTCCCTCCTATCCGCCAAGACCCTTCGGTCGTCTGCCCAGCCGAAACCACGAAAGCAGATCCAGACGGCTCCTGTTTCCGTCTCAAACTGTTTCAGGAGTCTATCCACAGAACAAGACAACACATACCTCCCTTATCTTAGGGAGGCGGATGAGGTCGACACCGAGGACTTCATCCCCACTGAACGGGGGTTCTTCTCTAAGTCCCCCGTCGGAAGACGTCGTCGCGGTTATACCGCGGCTCAATATCCTCACGCTAAGGAGGATGTCGCCCTGAGGATCCAGGCCCACGCCCCCTAAGCTATGGCCCCTTGGACTGCCCGAGGAGGGAATCAAACATACAAATAGGGACCGGTCATCACCCTTGTACCTGAGGAGGAGCTCCGCTGCCCAGTCACAGAGACATATTGCAAGCATGCACATACACCTGTCTGCTCCTCCAAAGCCCTCCATCCAGACATGGCGGCATTATACGAATAGGCACGCATCCACGCCGAGCTCCATGAATCCTGTCACTCACATAGGACGACACCTGCCCAGCAGATACCTCTCCCTGCCCAGGGTCATAAATCCCACCAACCAGACGTGGTGGCAACCCAGCGCCTGTTGGACCAACTCCTAGCAGATGCTCCTGACGCCTACCATCCCGATGTGGTGGTGATCAACAAATCCCGTCATCCAGATGTGGAAGAAATTAATAGGTGGGAATGTCTCCCTGCCATCAAAGGCCACCGACTCGATATGGTGGGGAACCGACATATGCAGGGCCAACTCCCTTTGGATGTAAGTAAAGTCCACCATCTCGATGTGGTGGAAAATAGAGAGATAAACCGGCATATCCCAGCATAGCGGCAGACTCGTTAACCTGCACTGACACTGGAGAATTGTTAGTACCCACTGACCACCGGAGGACCAGAATACGATATTCCAACTCCGACACCGAAATGTTCCTTCATACCTATTCTAGCCAAAGATGTCTCTCTGCATATCCTGAAAATGATGGAGGAGCAGGTATCAATCCCAGATCATATCTTGCAAACTTTCCATAATGTAATTGCATCAGCGGAAATGGAAAGGACTCAGGACCATGAGCCAGTCTCCCCAATTGAGGCGACTCATCTAAGAGACGAGATAGCCGCCTCGGAACAGATCTGCATCCCTGCTTCTGCCCAGGAGGGTCATCGACCATATTTTGTGATACAAGGGAAACCAGATCGAGCAGCTTCACTCGTTCCAACTGAGGGACACCCGTCCATCATGGATGATGCTTCAGAGTAGGCATATATCCCTTCTAAAAGTCAAGATGTTCGTCGGCATATCACAACAGCATCATGGGACCCAATTAGAAAGGGACCCAAAGGTGAAGGTCGTTATCAACAGTAGATAGTCCCCACTGCCCACAAGAAAGTGCCCCGAACGTGCTGAAGGTAGCAGGAAAATAAAGAGCGGGTTTATGACTCTGCTCTACTGGAAGATGGGGTTACCAATGCCTCTAAGCACATATCGAAGGCTCAAAACCCTACCCACCCATTAACATATTGTGGGAGTGGCAGTAGCAGTTGCAAAGGTCCTCCCCGCAATGTCGCTACCGGTAGCTCTAAAGGTCATCCACAGAGCACCCACGGGGGCCTCCACCACAGGAATATAATGATCGATTATGAGCCCCTTTTTTTTGCGAGTCACAGAGGCCCTCCTCTTGACCAACAGATCAAGAAGCAAGAAGGCCCTCCACTTGCTGCGGTCTACCCTGAAGGTCCTCCCTGGGGTATACACTGCAAACACTCTCCCTGTAGTGGGACCATAGATTATGATAGTAGTCCTCTCTATCATAGTCAAAACTGCGGAGGCACTCCCCGCAGTGACGTCTCATCACGACAAGAAGGTCCTCCCCTTGTTGTGTCCTACCCTGAAGGTCCCCCCAGGGGTTACGTTGCAATGACACTACATGAAGCCAGGCATCAGATCACAATGGTAGTCCTATCCTTACAGATAATGGAGGTCCTCCCCATAGAGACTTCAAGCAATGAGAAGTCCCTCCCCTTGTTGTGGTACATTCTGAAGGCCCTCCCCAGGGTGTACCTCGCAAACATTCTCCCTCGGGCAGCTGTGATGGTAGTCCTCGCCATTGCAACAACTGTGATGGTAGTCCTCGCCACCATGACTGCCATTGAGAAGGTCCTCCCCGCAATGGCCCCAAGAAACAAGAAGGTCCTCCCCTTGTCACAGTGTGTCTTGAAGGCCCTCCTCAAGATACACATCAAACGTCAAACCATGATGGCCAACCTCACCATGATGGCAGTTATTATGAAGGTCCTCCCTTCAGTGACATATCATATCGACAGGAAGGTCCTCCCCCTGCCGAATCAAGTACAGAAAATCCCTTATATGCTGAGGAACTCAGAAGGATGGGATCATGAATGTCAGATTCCCAGCTAGTCGCCAATGACACCCTTCTTCAATCATAAGACGGTATGGGTCCATGTTCGTCTTCTAAACCACCTCGTAATCACCCACATGATAATTCAATACCTATCGACCACACTGCCTCCGACCACACTATCAGTGAGTGTCTCAGTTGGGCCAACCAGGTAGAGGAATCACTAGTGGAGGAGTATGATGACATGCTACACCTGAGGAAATGACTGGCCAGAGATGATGTACCATTTGTGTTTCGGCCCATGACCACCTCTCAATTCGACATACCTAGAAAGTTTCCAGAGGAATGTGTGCATGACATCCGATCCAATATATGGACAACCCTCCACCGGCTGAAATCAAGCTTCCTGCCCTACGATGGGTATGCAGACCATGTCAAGAAAATAGGAGACCTCCAACGTCACATCGACCTCGAATCTCTTCCTTCGGCGTCGCAACCGCGACCTGAGAGGCGTAAAGGAAACATTGAGTTAGCCTACCTCTGTGCACTGAACCAGTTGCGCCGCCTCATTGGTGACACTCCGATGAGAGTACATATCAGAGGATGGGGAGAACATGGAGCTCTGAATTTCACTCCACTCCCCGCCCAGAATAACCCGTTCAGGATAATGTCTTGTAACGTCATTACGTCAAGAGAGAAATCGAGTGGGGTCCCTATCCCGGAAATGTGACACACCCAACGGAGAAAAGCCTTGAGTAAGTCAAAGAAGCGTCAGGCCCGACAAGAACAATCCATTCACGAAATCCTGAATCAGGCCACCGAAAGCATTCAACAGGCCTATCGCCTAAGAGAGGCCAATCAGCAGTCATTTCTTTCATCCCTAGAGGGGATTGATTCATAAGTGAACTCGACATCAGATCCAGTTCACCCCCGAATGAGGGAACGCAAGATCAGGCATGTAGCGATAGCAGCATCCACTACTGCAATCTAGGGACAACCCCATCCTGTAGGGCTGGGGGCATTTTTAATAACAAATTCCCCCATAAGACCAATAGAAACAGGAAGAGGCTGAACGTCCAAGGAACACATCCAACCCCAACCCTCAGGGATGGGGTCATTTTTACCACCTCAACAAAAACCTCCCTCATGAGAATCAGTATTCTCTCGTCTAGGGAGGACAGTCAGAAGAGGAGGTTCCTGCCCTATCCCATACTTTAAATCCTCATCCCCTTCAAGCGGGAGGCATACCGTAAGGTCGCATCAAAGAACTATCCGTGTCACCCTTTGTCAAGGAGTCCAAAAGAAATCCCATCACAGGAAGGGGAAGACTAGTAAAAGGATTAGGAGATTCTCTTCCTATTTAGAGGATGAAATGTCCTCCACCTCGCGATATGAATCCATCAACACCATAGAGAATAACCCCATGGGTGACACCAAAGATGATGCAAATCCGGATGGATCGGGAGATGACGGTTCCGTTCAGGCAGTGATTCACAATGAACCATCAGGTGTGCACACCCGGAACCAGAGGACCACCCTAAATGTGGTCTCCCTTCTAGATAATACTCATCCACTTACCCTTTGAGATTCCAACAATGATAAGAACAAATTACCGATTACCCTTAACCCGCCTCCTTCTCTTGAAAAAAACGAGCCACTTATGCTCGAAGAGAGATTCGCTTGACTAAAAGAGGAAATGAAAGAATTGAGATGGCTTAATGCCGAGCTACTCCAAAGGAACCATCTTATTGAAAGAGCTTCCCAAGAAGAGCCACACCTTGCACTCCCAGCAAGTGCACCTCAAAGACCATGGTTTTCCCCGAAAAACGAAGCGTGGTCAGGGCTCATGCCCAATGCGGCGCCCAGACCATCCAACTACTTGAACATGGATTCAGATGAATACCAAGACTTCCCTACACTCAGGATGCAACCACAGCGAGTACGTCTGAGCCCTCCGAAGGTGTCAAAAATGGAATATGAACCCTTGGTGCCAGCTGGGCCGAATCCTCAAGCAATGCCTTGGGCTACACCTGCCCAAGACCGGGCCCAACAGGATGTAAACCAGGGTCTCACCAACACCATCAAAGAACTGAAAGCTCGATTGAAAGCAATATAAGGTCAACGTGCTCTAATACAACTAGAGAGAAATCCCTACCCAGATTTGGTGAGAAACACGCCTCCTCCACCCAATTTTGGGAGCCCTTTATTCCCTATTTTTAATGGATCAGGCGATCCAGAACAACATTTGATGCACTAAGTGTCTTATTGCGACCCTATGATGGGAACTCCAGAACCACAAGAAGTAGTGAAACTCAGATGATTCATGCGGACCTTGCAAGGATCTTCCTTCGAATGGTATACGAGTCTTCCAGCCCAGTCAATGAAAAGATGGGAAGACCTTCGACAGCAGTTCCTATTCCACTTTAGCTCAACGTTGCCTAAAACAACGGTTAGCGACCTCATGAATTGCAAAGAGAGGGAGAAAGAGAGGGTCTAAGATTTCATCGCCAGATGGAAGGGTCTGACCTACTCTCTGAACAGGCCAATACCCCAAGATGAGATGCTTGACATATGCATCGATAACCTTAGAGATGAGCAGCAAACACCGCTCATACAGGTGGAGTGCACCAATGTCTTCTAAAATATCTCTTCCATTGCCCAGAGAATTGAAGACTCCCTACCGTGGAATAATCTAAAGTCCCGAATATCCACACAGGCTCCTTCCAAGAGAGCAGTTAGAGCTGAAGCATCCTCTTTCATGCTCAAGCCAGCCCCTGTGCCTGCTCCACCTCCTAGGCCTCTACCAAATCGTCAAGGGAGCCCTGTATATCAGTGGCCACCTCCGCCTAAGCGGGATGATCAGAGAGGATCAAATCAGAACCAGTTTGAGGAATGAAGACACAAAGTATACTCATTCCGAGAGGACCAAGTCCGCGGCTACTTCATCGCCGCCATGAATTGAAATTTTCACCAACTCCTGGAGCCATGGAAGCCCCAAGAAGTTGGCCATGATGACAGGCCAGATTACTATCCCTACCATCAAATGTTGGGGTACAATATCCTAGAATTCTTCGTCTTCAAAGACCTCCTGCAAAGGATGGTAGACTCCGGGAAGGTCGAGCTGGGACCACTCCCCAACACATGTGACATAAATTTCTACCACCAACTCTGATAAAGGGGAGGGGTGGTAGGAAGTCACCAGCAAGAAGGGGAAGAAATTTGATGACTCGATGACTCGGAAGACTACCAATCGAGATGAGGGCATACTCCGAGCTCAACTATAGCAGCCGGTGTTGCCACTAATAGCCCCTAATGCCGCACAGTCGAAAATATCGGCCTCACAACCCTCCACGAGCTGGTCTTCTAGGTGTAATAAAAAAGGGAGGAGAAAAGTGGAAGAGGAGCAGTCCGAAACGAGGCCGATGTTAGCCCCGAAACTGTCGGATTTTATGCCCTCAAACTTGGCACCATGGGAACCGACCCACCAAATGCCACCATCAGGGACAACCGACTAGGTTGACCTGTTACAGGACGAGGAGCTAATCTTTGGTTCCATCAACATCATCCATCTAATGGAATCATTCCCCGACGAAGGGTATGGTTACGAATAAGAGTTTCTAGCAGAAGGGTCTGGGAGGTGGAATCACAGAAGCAGGGGATACCAGGGGAGGCGCAATCACGGCCGAAACCAACCCTATGGTTTTACCCTAGCACAAACCGTTAATATCGCAGAAACCCGTGGGAGAGCCCTTCAACGGACTCATAAAGAGAAAGAATATCCCTCCACCTCCACATGCATCCACTCAGGCCCCGTCATTCTATGGTACCAATCAGAGGAGGAACAAGTGTCTACCCGCCTAGTGCGCACAAATAGACTGGCCGGGCCAAGTCCCCAGAATGTGGGAACACCATCGACATCCGACCCCGTGGCCGGTCCCTCATCGTCACATACTCCAGCTCCCAAAGTGCCTGCTAAAACTCTCCTGCCAACAGAGAAGCGTCAGCCTCTGGAGGAGAAATACGATATTCTTAAGTAGCCGGCGTCTGTACCAGCCAAACTGTCAATCCTGGATGCCCTGAGTTTGTCAACAGATCTCAGGGAGGTGCTTGAAGAAGTCGTGCTAAGCCCCCAGGAGTTTCAAGCCGAGGTAGCCACCACCTAGATTTACTAGACGGAGACTGGCCCGACTGAATGCAATGCAGTGATTTCCTTCACCGATCAGGATGAATATTCCATCATGCAAGGACACATCAAACCACTATATGTGTTCAGTACACTAAGTGATGTTGAGATCTGGAAAGTCTTTATTGACAACGGCTCTGGAGGTAACCTCCTTCCCCAACAAACACTTCGTAAGTTGGGCTACGTTGAGGATGATCTAATACCCTTAGCCACAACTCTGTTGGGTTACGAAAAGAGTGAACATAAGCCAATGGGAAAAAACAAGATAAAAACCCATTTTGGAGACCTTGTGGCCTACTCGAAATTCCTGGTGGTCCGCCAGAACACAACATTCAATGACCTACTGGGAAGGCCATGGCTCCATAAGCATATGACCATTCTTTCATCTTACCACTAGTGTATTAAGTATTACATCAATGGACAAGGTGGAACATTTCACACTGACAAGGACCCTTTTGAGCTCTCCAAGTCACACTACATTGACGCCGGGTTTTATGAGAAAAAGAAGAAGAAGCCTTTGATCGATGGTATCGAATGGATTCCCGCTCCAAAAGACATTTAAATGGTTCCTTATGACCCCCTCAAGCATCTCGGTGAAGACTACATACTGCCCATCAACCATGATGAGAGCAAAGGTTCAAGTTCGGACACACACTCAGCTGTCCTCTTGAATTCAACCATAACGGCCGAGCGTGAAAATGTAGGAATGACCGCTAGCCCTCAATTTGGGGGAGAATACTTGAGCATGGACGCACACAATGCCTTTCCTCCAGACTCCCAAGATCCTTTGCCAAGAACTCTCCCCCCATTGGATCAAGAAGATGAGAATGTGGGGGAAGAAGAGGAGGAAGATCTCAGGGATACAACTCACACATTTGAGGAAGGTATCTCCACCACTGTAGACGATCTCAGAGAAATAAACTCGGGTACCGAGGAAGACTTGAGGCCCACTCTCATTATTATAGCCATGTCTCCCGATGAGCAAGAGGTATATACCACTTTCCTGAGGCAACATTGATATTTTTTTGCCTGGAATTACACAGAAATGCCGAGACTCATTCCCAAAGTGGCGACGCACCTCTTAGGTCAGCCAGTTGACCACCGAGGCTATAAACAAGCCTCCAAAAGGACGCACCTGACACATACTGCCAAAATAGAGGCTGAAGTCGATAAGATTATTAAATCAGAATTCATTCATGAGGTCCAATACCCCATCTGGCTAGCCAACATTGTCCCCATAAAGAAAAATAACGTACAAATCCGCGTCTGCATCGATTTCAGAGATCTCAATTGGCATTGCCCGAAAAAGGATTTCCTGGTCCCGATCACCGAGTTATTAATCGATGCAATGGCCAGGTATGAGGCTCTCTCCTTCATGGACAGTTATTCTGGGTATAATCAAATCAGGATGGCCTAAGAAGACAAAGAAGCCACTGCCTTCAGGGCCCCTTAGGATTATTCTGTTACAGTGTCATGCCCTTTGGTCTCAAGAATGCTGGCACCATATGTCAACGCTCCATGAATCGTATCTTTAAACCATTCCTGGTGAGATTAGTCGAATGCTACATTGATGACTTGGTGGTAAAATCAAGAAAACGCTCAGATCCCCTGTCAAACCTTGAAACCATCTCCAACAAACTTCGACAACATAGCCTGAAAATGATCCCCTAGAAATGCGCCTTCGGGGTTACCTCAGGGAAATTCCTTAGCTACGTCGTATGCCATCGTGGCATCAAAGTCGACCCTGAAAAGAAAAAGTCTATCCTTGGTTTACCACCTCCCCTCAATCTCACTGAGTTGAGAGGATTCCAAGGACACCTGACCTACATTAGGCAGTTCATAGCCAATCTGGCGGGCAAATGTTTTCCCTTCACCAGGTTAATGAAAAAGGGGGTTACGTACCAATGGACATATGGTTTCTAAGAGGATTTTGTAAACCTAAAGAAGTACCTCTTAAGCCCACCAGTGCTCGTGTCCCAAGTTGATGGAAGACCTCTTATCCTATATGTGACGGCCCTAGAGCGGTCACTAGGAGCCTTCCTCGCACAGAAAAATGACACCGGCAGTAAAAACAATCTCCATTACCTCATGCGAACCATGATTGATGCTGAAACTCGATACTCAAACATCAAGAAGAGTTGTTTGGCCTTGGTCTTCATATTTCAATAATTTTGACATTATCTACTGCATCATGAAGTCCATTTGGTCTAGTGTAGTAACCCGATCAAGTACATCCTCAGCCACCTTATGCTTAGCAGGATCCTATCCTGATGGGTTGTCATCCTAAAATAGTTTGAAATCCAGTTTGTGCTTTAGAAATCCATCAAAGGCCAGACATTAGCATATTTTCTGGCAGAGCACCCCTCGACAGGGACCACTGCACCGAACGTTGAGCTACCTGATGAAGACATCTTCTCGGTTCAAGAGGAGTTCCCAACATGGGAAATGTACTTCGATGACGCATCTCGAAGCCCGACACGGAAGAGGATGGAGGATCCCAAATTTAAAAAGGTGGGTTTGGGGATCATACTCATGTCCCCAGAAAAGGCAGTCTTTCTGTATTCCTTCCTCCTATCAGAAGTATATAAGAACAATGAGGCAGAGTATCAAGTCCTCACTGCAGGCCTGGATCTCGCACTCCAGGCACAAGTACAACACCTTAAGTTAAAAGGTGACTCGTAACTGGTCATCAAGCTAGTCAATGGTGAATATGCTATCAAAAAGGAGGATTTGATTCCCTTGTTTGACCATGTCTGCGGGTTCATGGCGGAGTTATCCATAGAACCAACATTGACCTATATTCCCTGGTCTCAAAATGACCAGGATGATGCATTAGCTAATGCGGCCATAGCCCTAGCTGACCCAGACTAGGATGAAACAACTATCAGTATTGCTCATCGTTAAATGGTCTTGCCGTTTGTTCAGACTAAGACAAAATAAATCAACGAAGTCAGTCCTGTCCCTGATCCATATGCTCCTGCCACCGGCTGGATGACCCCCATTGCAAACTACCTTCAAAGGGGAGAACTTCTATCAGACAAGGTTGAATGAGAGAAAATATGGATAAGGGAAATAAACTTTTTCCTATATGGTGGCACAGTTCAGCAAGAGGTCCTCTACAAATGAGGCCTCGATAGAGTCTTCCTCAGATGCATTGATGGAGAAGAAACCGCTGCTATAATAAATGAAGTACATGCCAGAGTATGTGGAGATCATCAGTCGGGGTCTAAGCTTTCCCATCAGGTTCTAAGGCTTGGGTACTATTGGCCCACCATGGCACGAGATTGCGAGCACTTTACCACAAAATTCCACTCCTACCAAATTCATGCCAACTTCATTCACAAACCCCCAGAGTTACTTCATCAAGCCAAGTACTCCTGGAAATTTTACATCTGGTGAATGGATGTCGTTGGACCATATCCTCCCGCCACGGCCAAACAACTGAAGTACATCCTCATAGCAACCGACTTCATTTCAAAATGGGAAGAATCTATACCCCTCAAAGAATTCGGGGCAAGAAACATTGTTATATTTGTGAAAGCCAATATCATCACCAGATTTGGCATCCCTCATACCATACTGACAGATAACGACACCAACTTTTGCTCTGATAAATTGGAGAAACTATACCTAGAATATGGTATCAAGGCTAACAACTCATCCTGCTACCATGCAGCGGACAACAGATAGATAAAGGCTTTCAACAAGACCCTATCCAACATTCTCCATAAAATTGTGGAAAAATACATTAAATAATGGTCGGATAAACTCTTTAATGCATTGTGGGATTATTAAACCACAATCTACACCACTACTCATGCTACTCCATACTCATTATTATACAGAACAGAAGCGGTCCTACCCATTGAGCTCCAATTTCCCTCGCTCTGTGTTGCTATTTGTGATCAGTTATCCAACGATGAGAAATTAGAAAAATGGCTAGGTGAATTGGAATAGCTGGATGATAATCGGTTGCACACTTTGATCCATATGGAAGTATATTAAAACCGGATCACATGAGCTTCAATAAAAAGGTTCGTCTTCGGTCTTTCTTGGAAGTAGAATTAGTGTTGGTTCTCCGGACCCCAATGATACCCGGAAAGAAACCTCCAAAGCTGAAGTCCAAGTGGCAGGGACCATATGTTATAGACAAGTTCCACTCCAACGGAGAATATTCCATGATCTCCATGGACCGGTAGTTCACTACCACTCCTACGAATGCAAGATTTCTGAAGAAGTATTTTGCATAACCAAAAGCAATTATCGTCTGAGCTGCAGGACATTAAAATTCCAAGACCCAATGGTGAAAACTCTATGAACCTAAACTAAGAGTATTTCATCCTCACCGCACGATGTTAAACTACACGGATTTCAGAGAACTACGTACGGCCTGATTCCTTCCTTTGCAGGATACGTAGCGATGCCAGGATTCTTTATCCTGGCCCATCCATCCCCAAATAAAGTTAAAAGTGCCCTTCTTCCCCCTGTGTACGGACCAACCCTACACGGGGTGTATCCCTTTCAGAGAACAACATATGGCTTGATTCCCGCCTCTACAGGATACGTAGAGACGCTAGGATCCCACATCCTGGCCCAGACACCCCCAAATGAAATAAAAAAAGCCCTCTTCTCCCATGTACGGACCAACCCCGCACGGGATGTACCTCTTTCAAAGAACTACGTGTGGCTTGATTCCTAATCTCACATGATACATAGTGACACCCAGACCCCATGACTGGGTCCATCCACCACCTTGATCACCGCCTCTTAGCATGCCTATTCACACATTAAGCAACTGAGACTTCTGCCATTCCTTATTTCTCACAACGAGTGTTACTCACATGGTCTTAAGAATAATGGCTGGGTCCCTTTACGTGAACACAAACTACATGGATTTATGAGAACTATGTATGGATTGATTCCTGCCTTTGCAGGATACATAGCGATGCCAGGGTCCCCCATCTTGTCCCAGCCACCCCTGATTGAAGATTAAAAATTCCCTTTTCCCCTGTGTATGGACCAGACCTGCACGAGGTTTATTATCTTCTAAAGAACTATGTACAGATTGATTCCTGCCCATGCAGGATATGTAGTGATTTCAGAATTCCACACCCTAGCGCAACCACCCTAAATAAAGCTAAAAATACCCCCTTTCCCCTGTGTAAGGACCGGACCTACATGAGGTGTATTCTTTGTCCTCACTGAATGACGTTAAAACTGCATAGACTTCTTCCTTACCACACGACGTTAAACTACACAGATTAGAAAAAAATTTGCCCCTCTTCCCCATACAGACCAGACCTACATGGGGTGTCTTCCCCAAAAGAACTACGTGTGGCTTGATTCTTGCCCTCACAGGATACGTAGAAAAACCAGGATCTTATCTCCAAGCCCAGCCGCCGATAAAAGAAAACACAAGTATATATACCCCTCGTCCTTACTGCATGATGTTAAACTACATAGTCCAGTGTCCTTACCGCATGACATTAAACTGCATGGAATCCCATTTTTACATCAGTTCATCTTCATCCTCACTACATGACGTTAAAACTGCACGGACTTTGTCCTCACCGCATGGAGCTAAAACTACACGGACTTCGTCCTCACCACACGACATTAAAACTGCACGGACTTCATCCTCACCATATGACGTTAAAACTGCACGGACTTCATCTTCACCACATGACGTTAAAACTACATAGATTTCATCCTCACTGTACGATGTTAAACTAAACGAAATTCATCACGACCCACCCAAGATATATGGAAAAATGGGATGGGAATACTCCTTGGCGTTTGGATGCATCCTCTCTATACATCAGACTCTGCGACCCAGATAATTGCGGATCTTTATAACCACCCATGGACATCAGAAGTGGAAAGTTATAGACCCGTGGACACCTTTTTATGACTATTAATACCATTACCTTAGCGGATCTGCATATTGATAGCCCCTGGAACATCTACCAAAAGCAGGATTTCATCAGGAGATACTCTTCCTATCTCCATACGCTTACCCGCCTCATAGCCCCCATATCATATCTCCTGATCCAAAAATTTATGGAGTAGTGGCTTACAAGTTTGTTCCCCTCTCACATACAAATGTTGCCAGGGTATCCCTACCTAGTTATCATATTTATCCGCCCGTGGTTCACATGATGATCTACATCTACAAACATCAAGCCAGGGCTAGGCTACTTTGACTCAGTGGGAAATTACGGTGAATATGTATCTTTTATACTTGGACACCATTATCCCCATATACTGAACTCTATGCTAGGAGAAATCTCGGATTTTCATAATCATCCATGGCCATTGGAAGTGGAATGTCATCGACCCATGGACACCTTTTCATGACTATTCATACCATGCCCTCAGCGGCTCTGCATATTGATTACCCCTATCCCGTCTACCAAAGGCAAGATTTCCTTAGGATATACCCTTCCCATCTCCGTAAAATTACCGGCCTCAGAGCCCCACACCATATCTCCTGATCTGGGAAACCCTAGAGTTACAGTTTACACCCTCATTCCCTCACACTTGTTCAGAGTATACCAGAGCATCCTAACTCAATTTCCCTATGGGTGATTGTAGCAATAGTCACCCAATGGTCTGAACTCTATGACCGTTAAACTAAGATTACTTCATCTTTACCGCACGATGTTAAACTGCATGGAGTAAAGGTAAACCCCATGCACAAGATAAATCAGTGCAGGGAACTCTTCGAGCTTTAATAACAACTAGGGACGAACACCCCTGACATGTCCGAATATTTCCTTACCAAATGACAGACTTTGTGGCTCGGACAATCACATATCCTCATAATAATTCATGGACATCGAAAGTGGAAAGTCATCGACCCATGGACACCTTTGCACGACTATGCATACCATTCTCTCAGAGGATCTGTATATTAATAGCCCCTGTCCCGTCTACCAAATGCATGATTTCCTCAGGCGATACTCTTCCTAGCCTTGTACTCTTACCGGCCTCAGAGCCCCCATATCATCTCTCCTAATTCAAGAAGCCCTGGAACCACAGTTTACACCATCAACCCTTATCAACATCTTGGACATGCTAAGATATTTGAGCCCAGTTACATTCTAATCAAGAGTGACCTTTGCAACTATGTCCTTGCCACATGACGATTAAAACTGCACAGAACATGTCTTTTCTGCTTGGCGTGAAGCTTTAAAGACCAAGAATTAAACATCCAGAGAAATGCCTTCAACTACAATCATTTTTCACGGATTTAAAAATTCCCCCATCCTCGCTGCACGCCGTTAAACTACAATGTATCTTTAATAATGCTCCCCATCTTTACCGCATGATGTTAAACTGCATGGAATCTGTCCTTACCGCATGAAATTAAACTGTAAGAAATTTAAAATTCCCTCCATCCTCGCCACATGATGTTAAACTACACGGTCAAACCTGTCATGGGTTCAGTCAGGAATGGAGGCCTTCCTCTATCCCTCATTGCACAGGCAAGACCTGCACAAACCACCGTCTCACACCAGCGTGAGAAGGGATGACTTCACCCATTTCCAGGAAGTTTACCCTAGATGTTTATCCAATATTCAGACACCCACTTTTCATAAACCATACTTTCTACTCATAAAAATCCGAACTCTCATAAGCCACTCCTGGTGGTCCCAAATCTCAACTTCCCTGAAGTTGCCCGACTATCAGGAGAATACAGTCATTGACCTAAGGAAACCTTTTCATGACTATGCATACCATGCACTCAGCGGCTCGGCATATTGATCACCCCTGGCCCATATACCAAGGGAAAGATTTCCTTAGGTAATGCTTCTCTCCATACACCTCTAGGCCTCTGAGCCCCCATGTCCATCCCGAGATTCAGAAACCCTCTGAGCTGCAGTTTACCAACCTCTTTCACAACCCTGCCTGAATGAGTTGGAACGTCTCTAACGAGATTACCAAGAACCAGGAAAAGTCGTTCCATTTTAAGGAATGTCCCAGCTACGTGACTTTAAACTGCTCCAAGCTCCAACCATCCTTCACGCTAGCTAAATGCATAGGACATGGACCCTTCGTCCACACTTCTGATTAGTAAAGATGTTCCCAAACCCTTTCAGATGTCACATACCATTTCCGACCCACCCCTAGTGGTTTTCATAATTCTCCAAGCCACCCATGGTGGTTTTCGTAATCCAGACTTCCATGAAGTCCTCAGGCCATCAGACATGGACAGTCATTTACTTAAGGACACCTTTGCATGACTATGTATACCATTCCCTCTGTGGATCGACATATTGATTGACCCTGGCCCATCTAAAAAAGGCAAGTCTTCTTTAGGTGATGCTTTTCCTGCCTCTACACACCGATAAAACTCCTATGCCTTGTGTCATGCCCTGCATGTTGTTAAAATCTAAACATGTTCCACCCACATACATATGAAAGGTACTGAGACAAATTTTAACCAACCAAACCTCTTTGGGGCCCACGCCCCACCCTATCTGGTCAAAGTTGTTCGACATAAAACATCAGTAATGATAGTCTTGCCGTCGGGACTTTAAACTGCTCACAAAAAGAGGCGCAAAGCCCGTTAGGCCAAAAACCCAAAAAGGGAGACCTAAGAAAATGCGGGTCTATACCCGCGGGGTCCACACTAAATGGGCATAGGCAAGACTTAGGATATTGTTAGAAAAGACAAAATGTTTGTAGGGTTTTTCTACAAAACCCTAGAAAAAGTCTAACTGTGCTCGCTGAGTACCTTGGCTCAGGAAAAATTTAGAGCATTGTCCAATCACTCACCATGTTTTAGGACCACTCTACATCGAAATAGACTCATCTTCGTTCCGATCGGACCCCATTCCAATGGGGGGCATTTTTAGGGTCATGAAAATTCCACAAGGGGGAAATCCAATTACCCCAAGACTTGGGAAAGGACTAAACTGGTCTGCGTACCATCTCCCAGCAACAGTACACGGCCGGTTCGGCGAACCGAAATCCCACACATCTCATTGCTTGCGAAACGGAGGCAGAATCCGTATGCGTCCGTGAACCTCATCGCTTGAGAAACAGAGGCGAAAGCCATATACGGCTGCAAACCGCATCGTTCGAGGAACAGAAGTAGAGAGGTATGTGACCATAGAGAAACCCCGCAAATCCCGGTTCCAAAAATCTCTGGTTGACCGAGTCGTCCGTGGGTGGGGATTCCTTCATGGGATTCCAAAAACAGTGCCGTGTTCCCATCAATATAGCCTCTTTGCGACACTATAAATAGTCGCTGAGGGGCACAAAAAATGCAGAGAGGAAGGATGGGTGAAACCCCGTGGGGAGACACTGGAGAAATCACTCCCAGCAGTAATGTTCCACAACCATTTGTGGACCCCATATAGTCCGCGGATGCACTCTTCCGCATTGAGGAGAAAAAAAACCGCGGACCACATACGACCAGCTCCTTTGCGGCCAGACCTTAGCGACCATTTCCTTCACAGACATCCTAGGCGGCCAGCTTCTACGCAGCTCACCTCCTCCGAGACCATCTCATCCATGGACACCCTTCACAGAAAGCCTTTCCATGGGTGCTCCTACTCGGCCAGCTCCTCCACAGATACCCTCCTCGGCCATTTCCTTAGCGGCCAACTCCTACGTGGCCAGCCCCGTTGCAGATGCCCTTCGCGGCCAACTCCTTTGCAGCCATCTCCTTCGCGGACGTCCTCCGCGGCCAACTCATAGCAGCCAGCTCCTACGTGGACAACTCCTCCGCAGATTCCCTTCGCGGCCGAACCCTACGCGGACAACTGTTATGCGGAAACTCCCATGCACCCTCCGGTCCATACCGCGGGGCCTGCGCCCCTACACCCCCACTCAGGTTCAGTGCCGGGATGCGGTCCCGGCCCTTCGTGCCGGTCCCTTCGCTACCGTCACTGACCCCCATGAAAAATGATGAGTTGCACCATGAACATTTCGGGCTGGGTCAACAGTATTTTACATTGCACCTTTACACCGCCCCCAACATCCTTCCCATAAATTCAATGAGTCGTGCTACTCCTCATGACTCTCCTATACCCCCATTACCTAGCTCTTTTTGCTAGGATCATCCAGAAAGGGCCGGCCTTGCGTAAGTCCCACACCAACCATTGCTAGGTATCTCTTACCTAGTCATCCTGACCACATGATGTTAAACTATATGGCCCTCTTTCTATCCATATTACGTTAAACTATATCGAAAATAGTCCCTAAAACACGACATTAAACTGTGATGTCCTTATCCAACCTATATGACTTTAAACTGTAGCACACCTAAACCTCATATAAAATTCTGGGCATCCCCCCTGGAGTAAGCCCCAGAACATCCTCACCGGAAGCCAATGGCCCTTCCCCTCTCATCACGGAAGGTTCATTGCTCCACTACGTGACTCCTACCTTCCTCCAACATCAGGGAGAAGGAGAGTCCAGTAGTCCCGACCTTCTCCTCCTCTCATCATCCTCCTCCCCTTCCCTCCGTAGGAGGAATGTGAGAGGCTTTCCATGTCTGTTTCATTCTCTTGTTTTCACACCGAGCATGACTCACGCGGGCTTAGAGATTTGTGATGGTCACAGTGTCCGCACAACGACGACCCTCAAAACGAAATATGTGGGTTTTGATCCCTGTTTCCTGAACAGGGTACATAGGACGCCTCCCTGGGGTTTAATCCCAACAATAGGCAACTCTCACGTGTAATCCCTAATCTCCCAGAACTACGTGGACTTTGATCCCCGACCAAACGGGATACGTAGAAAACCTCTCTGAGGTGCAAGCCCGATATCTGAGTCTAATACACATTCGTAACTTTCAGAACATGTCCCCATGACCCCAATAGGACTGTATCTACACCAAGGAAATTGTTCCCCTTGGGTCTTCCGGGCCGCTTCGGCATAAGTCCCGCACCAACTTTGATTGGGCATCTCTCTCTTGGAGGTCCTTGCCAAATGACGTTAAACTCTATGGATGGGTCCTTGTCACACGACCTTAAAAGGTGATGTGTCCCGTCAAGTGGCACCGAACTATGTGGATTCTGATTCCTCTCACGAGGATACATAGGAAACCCGTATCACGGGTTCGATCCAAATGATCAAGTCATTATATGTCCCCCCTGGATGACAATAAACTCTAGAGCGCCCAGTTATGAGGCTTCAAACCAGTGCCTTCTCAATGAGTCAAAAATCCTCAGAGTCGTTAATCCAATGAGGGATGGTAACCCTCTGGACGAAATGATTCTGAATCCCTACGTTCAGCTGACCATTTCCAACTAGGATTAATCCATTGATACTATTCTTGGGTATAAACCAAATATTTTCAAACATATGAATATGTCTTAAATCTATAAGAGAGTCCCGGAACATGCAATAATTTCCCCCAAAAGGGTGCGATGAGTCCAAATTCCCATCCTCTCGACCAATGTGAGTTCTTAAGCATCGCTGGCTAAATCACCCAGTGAATGCCTGCCTTTTGAAAGAAGGTTATCATTGGATATGGAACCATTGGGCATTTCGAAATGAAAATGGTGCACCTGATATGAGTGATTAAGCAGAACTCAACCTTCTCTAATCAACCGTCGGGCAGCACACGTCTTCCCTGCTTCCGGCCGAAACAATAACTCATACCCATAAAACTAAGATTAAAAACACATGGAATAATACAAATCTTTAACAAAGAAAGAGTCATGTGAAGCCAAAATCATGAGCCATGTGATTTAAATATTAATAAAAGAAAATATTTAAAACCCATAGAAAGCATAAAGCTAATATGTTGGGATCTTGGGACATTATCTTCATAGAACCCTTAAAAAACCCATAAATATTGTAATAACCATATGACCAACTTACAATATAATTATTCAGTGAATATAATCATTTCCCAAATTCATTGGAGATCTATAATAGGGCTCACTAATCATATCATGAGATATAATGGGGCTCAACCCATCATTTATTGATCCATAATGGGATCACCCCCTCCTATCTTGAGCTATAATAGGTCTAAACCCATCATATAAGATATATAAGTCTCACTTATGAGATATAATATTTCTCAACCCTTCATAAACAATATAGAAGAACCATTATATAAATAAAGTACATAGGTCTTTCATATAATCATAAAATGCATTAAAAAACCCATTATTCTTTTGGTAACTTGATTAACCCCTAGAAAAGGAATGGGTTCCATGAAAATATCTTTGAAATAGTTACAATCCATCCAGAGAAATAATTATGATTCAACCATTAAAAAGGATCTTCAGAGGAGAATAAGAAAACTAGAGGTTTGTTGATGTTGATAAATGGAAATAACCTTAAAATATCATCAAATACATTCTTGAGGAAACCAAAATTTTCTGTTTGAAAATCACTTTTAAAAACTAAAAATTCACAAAATATTATGAAAATACTTTTCATTGAAAATAAATTTGGAATCAAATAAAGTCTACTTCATGGAAAATAATGGAGTTGATAATGGAAAAATCCATTCATGTTGTAAATTTTAAAATAAACATTCTTTTCATACATTTTATAATGGTAGTAAAAAGTGATGTATTTAGAAAACGTTAATAAATTTATTTTTTAATCCATTTAAAGAAATGTCAAATACCATGTAAAATATATTTAGGAAATAATTTATTCTTATATTATTTTTAAAAACACTTCATAAAACATTGATATGAATGAGAAAGAGTCTCGATCTGAAGGAATGAACACGATCAGTATCACATACAAATGACATTATTGATGTTTATTTACTCAATAAGAGAGGAAATATAAATTAAAAATGTAAATAAAATTCATAAATCATGAAAAATAAAATATATTTTGTTCATAACAATAAGATAATATTATTTCCTCTAATGGAACCTTGATCATAAACAATACTGAATATAAAGGAGATTATAACATAAATCCTTTACCACTTCGGTAAATTTTCAATCATAAACACCATGAAATAATTACTTAAAATGAAACTTTAAAAATAATTTACATATTTTGAATCATGATATACAAATAAATAAGTCAGTTTATAAACCTTATAAAACAAGATAGGTGTATATCATAGAAATATGTCAAAATAAAAGGGCTTTTGAGAGGAATAACCCTTAAAAAGATTATATCATTGAATTGATATTAAATTAAAGGATAAATTATGTGTAATGAATGTAAATACACAAAAACAATGTAAATACATAATAAAAAAATTTATAGATCAATTCACACATAATCATGTCACAACAAAGTCAATTAAAAAGTCTTATAACCCAATGAAAGGAAATTGAGTTAAGAAACCTTTTACCACTTGGTAACTTTCAAGTCAAATCCCAATGGATGAAATAATTAAAAGTAAAATTTAAAATTACATTAATTATAAATGATTAATGATATAACATATAAAATGGGTAGTATATACACCACACCATTTAAATAAGTGGTGAATATGGCACATGTCTCACTAAAATAAAACTGATTGAGAAACTGTTACCTCGAGTCCAGACTTACCATATATGTTCTTTGACTCGTGTATAATAATATTATATGAATTATATAATTTATTAAGAATATTTTACGGTTTTATGAAATTATACATAAATTGTTTATCATATATATTTTAATGACATATTTAAATATTTAATCAGTTAAGTAAACGTAACGAGTTTTGAGGATGTTCAGTCTATATTTTCAAAAAGTATTTGGTATGTTTACCATTGTAAAAGGGGTCATTATTAAATGATATACATAATAATAATAATAATAAAATTATAATTTATACATTCAAAACCAATCATTAATCATTTTTATAAAAAATTAACTATGTTACAATCATGGGTATGGTAAGTCATACGTACGCATGAGTAATATTTCCATTTTACAATTATCATTATGGAAAGAAGATAAGTATTATTTTATATTTATAGAAAAATAAAAATTTCATAAATACCATAATATTTCTTTAAATATTATTAAATGTTTCATCCATGTGATTTGGTGATGAAAAAAATAATTACATCGCATCATGGAGTCAGTAGTCTACAAGTACGCACGAACGATGTTATCATTTCTTAGTGATTGGAGACATAAAAAGTAAATGATGTATTATATTTTCAGAATGAAAAACATTTCATTAATATAATAGTTATTTCATATATACATATAGCACATAAATGTGTTAAATATATTCTTATTATATTCCATGAAAATCATTAGTTGAAAATGAATCACATCATATCATGAGGTGGTAGTCCACCACACACATGTGAAACATTATCATATCCAACATAATGTACATTAAGAATGTATATTTTATATAAAAATTACATGAGTATTTTTCATTTTAAAATAACATATATATACTATAAATTCATCATTATAAAAAGTTTTTAAAGGAGTTGAATACAAATTAATTATATCAGTTCGTGAGGTGGTATTCCAACTTATATGTAAATGATGCTTTCGTTTCTCAATTGATGAAAGTGGAGATAAATTTTTGTTATTAGATTAATATAATAACAGATCAGTATATTTTAAATAATAGATTTATTATATGATTATTATTTTATGGATGTGGAAGAATAAATAATATAATAATACTCAGTTAAGAATGACATCTCTTCTTCAGATAACCTCCATAGGTTATAACCAAAATCCTTCTTTGGATGGATTTATAATAAAACAAAGGGATATAGGCCCTAGGAAGAAAATTAAGTAAGGAATTTGTGTAGTAATTTTATGAACAAAAAATAATTTTAGGTGTGAGTATGATGGAGAGAGGTTGTCCTTTTATAAGTGAGGCGAGTGGCACACCTATAATTTTTCCAAAGAAAAAGTGATACTCTTGTTTTAATCATGAAAAAAGATTAAAAATAGATCATTATCTTTAGTTATAGTATATAAGGTCTAAATATAGATATAAAATTGAATTTAGAGATGTTTTTTGGTCATTTTTACCGTTATCTTTTTAGTTTAACCCCCGATAAAACTATTTTCACCTGAATGACGTAAAAATATTTTTATTGTTTTCACTATTCATAATGAAAAAAAATTAAGTTGAAATTTTTATATAATATAAATTATTCTGGTGCCACATACAAAATAAAATTTACAAATTTCAATCCATATAATTGGAAAAATTTAATTTAAAATAAATCCCATAGTAACGATGAAAAGAGGTTTTTCAAAAAATGCATTTTTAAGCATAAGATGATTTTATATTAACTCCATTACTAGTAATCATCATTTTATGAATTTAAATTAATATTTATTTATATAATATATATTTAAAATAAATTATTCCTCATTATATGTTTTTTAATTAATTTAAATAGAGAAACACTATTCACTTTAAAATAATTTTCCGGAAAATATTGTTTTTAAACCGAAAAATAAATTTATACTGAACTCCAATATAAAGATAATTCAAATGTAATGAACTGGATTAAATATAACTAAATACTAATTATGTTACTTGAAATCATATTTTAAAAATAATCGTACTTTTAAATTAATTAATATATTGAAAATAAATTCCATTTAAAAAATTTCGGTATATTTCACTATTGACTAAAAAATCAATATTTTTCAGAAAATCCCAAAATTTCACCCTAAGTTAATTTTGTTATAATGATTTAATAAATGAAGTTAATTCTTTCAAAAATGTTTTCTAATTTTTATAGAAATTAATTATAATATTTTTCTCACAAAAATCAATAAAAATCATTTTTGAATAAACTATATTTTTTATGACTAAAATTACTTTTTAGAAAAATGAAATATTATTTAATAATAAATTATAAATATATTTTTAATTAGTTTTAAAAAACACAAATATATATATATATATATATATCATAAATTAGTTAAGATTATGCATACCCTCCAGTTTAATGTCTAGGATATAATGGTTATATTTAAGATATTATTATTTCATAGTCCATTTAAGATTTGTGTTTCATATCTTATATGATATCAAGAATATATTCCTTTTTTTAATCAAAGGGTGTTAAAATTTACTTAATATCCACTAGAAAATTGGAACCAACTAGCTTCTATGATCACTTCTATCTCCCAGCTTCTCCATTGGGACTGAAGACATATTCTAATTGTGACTGAAAATCATTCTAATATTTATAAAATCTAGCTATTTTATAATCCCTAATGACTAGTTCTTAACCAACTAAAAATACCCTGAACATATCCATTGTTCACCTCATGTACTTAAGGACATCCTTAACAATATTCTAATTATATTCTCTTGTATGATCTTAATTTCATTATATCATACTAAAATCATAGAAAACATTAGGACTTGTACATAACATGTCATACATGATATATACTACAACAGAGGTGTATGATATCATACTAATTTATAGATTTCCTCTTGTGTCTGAGGAAACATTTTCTTAGAATGATTTATACGATGTCACATTGGACCTAATACCCTCTTATATTGTATGATACTAAACCTCTTCAGTATCTTGTCAATATATGTACTTTGAATTATTCCAAGACACATCTTGGATATATCATTCATGATATTGATCCCTTGAATGTAGGTTTCTTCACCTAATTACATTATAGTGAAGAACATTCTAACCCACTCCTTAACATATTTTAATTATCATATCATGTCTCAAATAAGAAATATTTAATTAATAGATACTACTATGAAAATGAACACAATACAACTAAAATTATTACAAACACATGGATTAAACTAATTCTTACTTAAACCAAATTCCATTATTACATCATGGAACTGAATGTTCTATAAATTGAATTCTTTCTTTAATACATAAATGGATGCCTAAAAATTTATTACCTTTTTGAATTTTTTTGGAGTCACAAATACTTTTTTTATGTTATATAAATATATTTCTGAAAGTTTCCATTGATGAAATAAGTTTTAACATCCATATATGAAATATAGTAGTTATGGTGATATGCTATAGTAATAAAACATCTAATGGAATTTCACATAGAAATGGGAGAAAAGGATTCTACATAGTCAATTCCTCATGATTTTATGAAACCTTTAACCCCTATTTATGATTTATAGATATTTAATTTACCTTACATTTTTATTATTCTCTTAAATACCCATTTACACCTAATGGGATTTACATTAACTGGTAGATAGATCGGAACAAAAAATTGTTATTGATAGATAAAATCTATCTCAAAATACATGAATTGTTTTATTATTTCATATTTTGATCTCTCTACTACATCCTCATAGGATGTAGGATAATTATTTTCAAATAATTACAAGTATTCATCATCATCAGTGACTAGAAAACCTTAACTTTTTGGTTCTATTATGTATCTAGAACTTCTATATAGTACTTGTATTTCAGGATCAAATTCTTCTACATAGACCAATGGAATATTTTTCTATACCAACTCTTGTATTCCATGATTATCAACTTCATAAAATATAATCTTTCTCCCACTACACTCCATGAGGATATACTCTATCTCAAGAAAGACAACATGTCTTGGAATAATTACTTTCTTATCTAAAGGGTTGTATAGATAATATCCCCCTTTTTTCTTAAGATACCCTATAAATATACACTTAATTCCTTGGGGTTCTATTTTTATTTCATGAGGAATAATTAAATAATTCTTCATAACCCCATGAACTAAAATTGACAAAACATGTTTTTTTCACTCCATAACTCAAAGGGAATATCATTTTCTACTTATGTTGGTACTTGGTTTAGTATGTATGCTTCCTTGTGTAATTAATATACCCTAATGGATAATCAAAGTCTCACATGAAAATACATAAACCTTACCATTTCCATCATGGTGTGATTCTTTCATTCACTAATATCATTCCACTATGGTGTATAAGGTATATTGAGTTGAGATAAAATCCCATACTCTTGTAGAACATTGAAAAAATTATGGTTAAGATACTAACCACCATGATCTGATCAAAGTTTCATTATATTTTTACCTACTATATTTTCAAAATCATTCTTGAACTCATAGAGCACCTTAAGGGGTTAATACTTATACCTCATCAAGTATATAAAATAGTAAATAATCAATTTGTCGATAAAAGAAAAAAGTATTGGAATCCACCTCTATCATCTACATTAAAAGAAATTCATACATCTATGTATACTAATTATAATAGCTCTATGGACCTTTCACCTTGATGACTGAATAGTGTATTTTTCATCTTTCCTAATTAAAATGCATGAAATATTTAATATGGTTTAATAACAAAATAGTATAAGTAACCATAATCATAGAACATAGTAAAAATCTTCTCATTTACATATCCAAGATGGTGATTCAACAAATTGGGGTTAAATGAGTCAAACATATTTGTTTCTTTATCAATTACTTATATTTGGTTTTTTTAATTTAATACATAAATACCATTATTTAAATGTATTATACCATATAATATGGAATAATTATAAAAGTAGAAAATATTATTTGAAAAGCTGAAAATAAATCCATCCATGTATAAATAAGAACTAGAAATTATGTTCTTGGTAACACTAGGAATATAATAAAAAATATTTAAAATCAAAATCTATCTCTTTGTAAATTTTATATGGTAGTATCAAATTGGTAGATAATACAAAATTTATTCATCATCAGATCTTAATTACACCTCTCCATTGGCATCCTTATGAAATCTACTTGGATTATTTATTTATATACAAATGTGGGCACCAAATTTAGTATCTAATACCCAAAATATAGATATATAATGATAATAATCGATAATGAAAACACCTAAATATTCCCCTTTATTCTTTGGCTCGGTTCAGTTCCTCTTTCAATATCCCTTCTTTCCACATGAAAATACACTACATCAAATTCCATTCCTTTCCATTATATCTTTTTCTTTGGGAAGGATAATGTTATGGAGCCTTAGACTTAGAATGAGTCTTTGGACCCTTTTGCTTCTTCTTCCTTTTCTAATTCAATTTTTTTCTCAAACCATGTATTTATCAAATTAGAGAATAAGTGTAAGAAGTTACGATAGATTCTTCTCTTTATTTCCCATATAATAATTTAATATAAAACCAAAAAAGGTTTTAGGTAGTGACAAAAGAATGGGATTTGTGTGAAACTAATCAATGATCTTAAAATTAGATATGTTTAATAATTATTTATATATCCAATAATCATAACTATATGATTCCTAGTTGGCACTGAATCTCCAGGATTGCTTGTTAATAGTGCATTGGAGAACTCATATCTCTCTTATAGCACCTTCTCCTATTAAATATCATGATGGTGATAAATAATTTTATAGGCATCTATATCCTCATATTGCTTTATAATCTCTTTGGGTATGGTGGATAACATGAAAATGTGTACATCCATTACATCATCCACATTCTTCATGTAGATAGATACTTCTTCCCCACTAGTCTCTTTGTAATGTGTATTAGAAACTGGTATTTCCATAATGTATTATTTTCATTCATAGCACAATATGAAACATAAGTTCCAATTCCATTCCAATACATTCACACAGGTGAGATGGTTTTACAAATCTAGTATTTATTGTAGTGATATTTTTGAAGTTGTATTATTTTCCTTTTTAGTAAATTAAGAGAATATAATTAGTATTTCATTGATTGAAAAATTGATTAATAAATTTAAAATTATATTCCATTAATATCCCACTATTTTATTGGAACCTAATACACCTCACCATTACTTTTATAATATCTTATTTATTATATATTCTAGTACTAAGGACCCATATTCTCATGCTAATAACCTATTATTGGGACTGAAAATTTATTTTAAGTGTTTTAGGTAATCGTAACATTCTAACTACACTAACTTGCAGTTCCTTGATCCATTGACTAGACCCCCCATCATGAAATTCTAAATAAATATTTCCTCAACCCTTACCTCTTAGTTACACCATTTTCTACTTGAGTAGTCTACCCTAAATGTAAACCTTGTTTTTTCAACCCAAAACATCAAGATTAAATTTCCTTTATAATTGAAAGCACCCTAACTTGGACCGATCGAGAACATGGAACTACGAGTTTGATTCTAACAAAATAATATTTTAGTTGATGTATTTTAATCTGTATGCATAAAATATGAGTTTTATATCATCCCAATACATATTTATATTATGTAGATTTTAATACTGTTATTAAACATGTATGATAAAAAATTTATTCGTTATATGATTATATTTTATTCCATCTTCCATGATTGTTAATTTATTTATTAAGTGACCATACAGAATCCAAAAAACATAAATAATCCTACATAAAACTAAAAGAAATTAAATATAAGTGTCTTGATCATGAGATTATTTAATGTTTGGTTTATCTAGAGTATTATATACTAACCCTCTACACTAAGTAAAAACACCTCGAACCAAATTGTGGTTCATGTTGTGGAATTATACCTCGGATCCAATGTATTTACTCATTTGGTTTTTCTTCATCTCCTAGACTCAGACCACCTCCTCTTTCTTCATAACACTATACTTACACAAGATTGTACTCACACATAGGTGAGGGGATCCAATGGATTAGATAAAGTATATTTATAAAAAATAAAGTATGGGAATGTAGGCCCATACATGATAAAGAGGCGGAGATAGTATGCTAAACATAAATTTTAATTTAATTATAATAAACAAAAGTGAATCAAATCACATACATAAAGATGGTCTAATATCATGCTCATCCACACAACATGTAATAATAATATAATTTCAATATAGTTATTAATTATTTCGATTCATTATTTTATTAAGATAAAACACCATGAATTAATTCAATCAATTTAATTTATCTTAATTCCATACAGGCATCCTTACAATCATCAATAACATTAATGAAATTAAATAAATTTCATTTCATTTAAAATTAATGAGGTACATATGTGTACTTGAAGGAAATTACATGTACTCGTATAGTGAAATGATGGTACAACAAGATACTAAGATATCAACTTCTATCAGAAGACATAAGCAATAAATCATTTTTAGAATTACCCATTAATGAAATATGACTCATGGAGGACCCAACATATCCCACATCACCATGAGAATAAGTTTTCATGGTTTTCATCAATACATCAATGTGCTCTACTCATGGTATCCATTAGTGATAATATCAATGCATAAGGATCAATACACATGTTTATAGATAGAAAATTCCAAAGAAACATGTATATCTGGATTTCATATTGGCTAGTATCATTATTATAATATCGTGCACTAGAAACCACCAAGATCAGACACCATGAGAGGATTCCACAATGTTCCATGAGTGTACAACCTTATAGAGTGTACGATTAGTGTCTCATAAAATGATATTATCTTTCTATAGAACATATATTAAATAATAATATCGTGGAACCTCAAATATCTCATCATATTAGAGAAATTCTACAACATTTCATGGAGACATAAATTATTAGAACATTATCACATAAAAATATCATGAAGAGGAATAATCGTGACAAGTTAAGAAATTTATTTAATTATAACTATAAGTAGTGATGTACTTAGAAGTTACTTCTAGGGAACAACTCCAACAATTTCACACAATGAATAGATTAAAATACAAAGGAACAACTTACTATGAATCCCACATGACCCATCCATAATTTAGATGTCTATAAAAACTAAAATAATAGTTACTTGATAAGAATTTGTTTCGGTGCGGATGTGTGTCGGGTTTCTGTTCCGACGCTGTTCCGCCAGGACGCGTTCGCGCGTGCGCCCGTCGACCCGAGGGGATGGGAACGCGGCTTGTGGCCCCGCAGTCCCGCTTTCCAAAGGCGGGCAGCATCCGTCCCTTATTCAGGGACGTCTGCTCCTTGATCGAAACCGGGATGATGGGATGTCGGCTCCTCCTCCCGTGGACGTCTCCTCGGATCTCATCGCCTAATCCGGGTCTCCCTCATAGATTTAAGAATGTTCGTGAATCTTGTTCCCGGCGCCATATCTTCATGGACACCGGTTAATTACGCTGCTTCCGCCCATACGCTCCAAGGGGTCCGGTCGGGGCAGCAACCTGTGGTGAGCAGACCGAGTAGCTCTGGGTGTTGGGGGCGTGTCTTAACACTGCGGCTCTGAATGTCTGCCTTCCGTCCCTAATAGGGCTTCTCGAAGGCGTGATGGCCTGAGGCATCCCGCGCTGGGTGCGGGGAACTACGTTACCTGAGGTTTTCCTCAGCTTCCCATGTTTAACACGGGGTATGCCACGAGTTTAACATCCAGCGGGGACGACATCGGACTGATCAACACGAGGAGTGGATCAGATAACAGAACCCCTTGCGGGGAACCTCCGACGCTGGGGCCAGCACATGGGCGGCTTCCCGAGTGAAATGGAGTGGAATGAAATGGCATGACCCCACCGGGATGTGGCGGCCCGGGTAAGGATCAGGATGGATGATGGAGTGAAGAGCTTGGACCCCGTAGAGGCTTCCTACGTACCCTGTTTAGGAGACAGGGATCAAAGTCAACGTAGTTTGGATATGCAGTTTAACGTCATGTTGGACGATGGCAAGCCGACTCACAAGGAGGTCGAGGCTGCCAGGCGGAGGATTGAACCGAACCACCTCGCACAGAGGGGGATGGAACGACCGGGTGGATCATAGTTTCATGTCATGCTGGACGTTGGTGTTTGGGGCTTACACTCCAAGGAGGCCCATATGTGGCAAAGCTCAGTTGGAGAGGGACTTGGGCCGAAGGTGAGAGACACCTCGATCCCCGTCACGCCCTCTACTAGCTTCGGCAGTGGGGAAGCACAATGGAGATACACACGTGCAGTCTCCCACAGGGGCGGATTCATAGGTGAATCGACGCGAATGTGAACCCAGGAGGGGTCCACTAATGGACGAACCGACGTGAATACGACCGGGACGACCAGGTGGTGGGCTTGAACCTCAGGGAGGCTTCCTACGTACCCTGTTTAGGAGACATGGATCAAAGTCCACGTAGTTCGTTCTGTCAGGACTTACGCACTGAGGCAACCTGAGTGCGGCAAAGCTCAGTTGGAGAGGGACTTGGGCCGAAAGTAAGAGACCTCGATCCCTGTCACACCCTCTACTGGCTTCGGTAGTGGGGAAGCACAATGGAGATACACATGTGCAGTCCCCCACAAGAAACTAGGGGTTTGTAATACCCTACCCCCGTGGGTGAAGGCCACTCCAATCCCGACATCCCTGCAGAGACGAGCGGGTGGGGGCCACATCCAAACCGGGAGGAGGACCCTGCGTGCGAGGCACGGGATCGGGTGATGCGGACGGTTTAACGTCCTACCGGGTGAAGTACAGTTTAACGTCGTGTGTTAAGGACGAAGCGGACGGTTTAACGTCTTGCCGGACGAAGTACAGTTTAACGTCGTGTGTTGAGGACGAAGCAGACGGTTTAACGTCTTGCTGGACAAAGTACAGTTTAACATCATGTGTTGAGGACGAAGATGCAGTTTAAGGTCATGCAGGACCAAGTGTTTCTGCCGATGGGTCCGTGTCACTTCGCGCGAGCCTGGAGGGCCGCACAAGAAGACAACGCATGGTGCAGGCACCCGGGATGAAGATCATCGGGCGCCACGTAGGCGGGTACCCTCAGGGGGTCAAAGGGAGGTGACCCTAGCGGTTTGCGTGCAAAAGAGGAGCTTGGCACACAATACCGTGGGTCGGCGCGCAATTGGGCGGGCTGGCACGCAATTGGGCCAGCGCTTTGCGCGCGGATGATGGAGATTGCGCGCACCGGGCTTCTGATAGCGCGCGGGGGCAACGGCCCATTCTTTAACGAATGGCCACTTAGTAAAGGGGGGTGCGCGCAATCGGGCTGGATTGCGCGCACCCGGGGGGCAATTGCGCGCAAGAGGCTTCTTTTGCGCGCGAAGGCCTTCGGGTGAGGAATTGGTCAAAGGAAAGAAGCCAAATGGTTTGCGCGCGAAGGCGAACCCCGAGGCTTGCTTGCGCGAAATAAAGGAGGTTACCTGAAGATCGACATTGCGCGCAGAGGGGGTGGAATTGCGCGCACGAGCGACCCTTCGAATTCTGGCAACCAACCTTCCAAAAAACCAACCTTTAAAACGTCAGGGGTCGCCTTATACTTATAGGCAACCCCGGGCGCAGAATCTCGCCGCCGGCACGCAATTTCTGGCGCGGGCGCGAAATTTCCTTCGCGGGCGCGGAATCGGGGCTTCGGCGTGCAAGGGAGTCGCACGGGCCGCGGGCGTGCAAAACTGCGCGCCGGCCTGGCGGATTGCACGCATCCCGGGAGGATTGCGCGCCGCACTTCAACTTTGCGCGCGGACCTCCAAAATTCCGCGCAAGGCCTCCGGGCCTTCCAAAACGTGCCTCTGACTCCAAATCTGACCTCGCTTTCCGCATCCGGAGCTTCATTTGGGAACAACGTACTTTTCCGGCGTCTACAAAATCCCCCCTCGGAATCTGATCGGCGAGAGGTCGCAACGATCGGGTTCCGAGGGAGACGCCGGAATGCCAAAGTCCTGGGTGGCACGGGACTGTGGCGCGCAAAAAGGGCGTCGGGCGCAAAGTTCGCTCCCGCGGTCGCGCAAAGCGCTTTCCGCGCAGCACGGACACCCGGCCTCGCCTATAAATAGGGGCCCTGGGTCCCCCGTACCGTACACCGGCCTTCCGCGCGACAAGCTTCCAAGCTCTCATGCGTGAAATTACCATTGCCGGCGCGAAATTCGCCTGTTCGGCGCGCAAACCCATCCGGATTTCGGCTTGTTTTGCGCGAACACCCGGGGTTTTGCGCGACAGACTTCCCAATTGCACGTCGTCCACTAGGATTGCGCGCCAACTCCCAAATTTCTCTACCAGCCTCCTCCGATTCTGCACACCTCATCCCTTAACCCACACGACTCCCGGAGCTTCTGAGATGGCCGCGAATCAAGTGAATGAGGGGGATGCCGCCATTCGCAGAGCTGAGATGGCGGCGAACGAGGAGGTCTACGGAGCCAAGGAGATTGTTTCCAACAATCAATCCCTGTTCGATTTGCTGACGCCTGCCCAGAAGACGTATCCGTTGTCAGAAAACCTGCCACTCTGGAACTACGGCATCCTGGACGAGGTTCCAGTGCCAGGGTTCGAGGTTGATGCGCCACAGACCTGGGTGACTCGGGAGGACGAGCTTCTCCGCTATAACATCACCAACAACGGGCATCCTGCCAGGGAGACCAGGCACTTAGATGTCTATGTCCTGAACCCGAGGACGCAAACCATTGTCGGGAGTGAGCCTATGGCGGAGAACTCTCCAACCCTCTACTCGAGCACGTATCGCCAGAGTGTCACTGACGACACCAAGGGCTGGATGAAGGACTGGGACTTGCGGTCTGGGGGCAATTTCACCAGTGAGTGGGCCTGGGCGTTCTGGGTACGCCACACCTGCGATCACTTCGCGGAGGAACTGCGGTACATCGGCCTTTTCGAGGCGGTGTGGACGTCGCAGTTCCACTTCTACCAGCAGTCCGAGCTCGGGCCGGAGCTGTTCACCCACTGGTCTCCGGATACCAACACCTTCCATCTTCATCATGGGGAGGTCAGCATCGGTCTCTGGGACAGCCACTGCATCGGAGGTATCCTGCTGGAGGGTTACCAATACGATGAGTTCCTGCCTCCGAAGAACACCTGGGGCGACAGGTCACGGACTCCCATTCTGACATGGCATCTACTGGACCTGGCTACGCAGCGGCTCAGGGTCATGGACTTCCACAAGGACATAGCCTACAAGGAGTGGTTCAACCAGTTCTTGGAGCATGAACCAGCGGTCAAGATTCCAGGCAGGGGGAAGCGGTGCCCGACCGCGGCTTAGAGGAGCCGGAATGGGTCGTACTGGCGGGTCCTGGAGACGGGAGACTACCGCTCATGGGGGTACCGCGTCATCGAGGCCCGGGACCCAAATGTCCGGTATGCGGCGTTCCTGGACGCCTTTCTGAGTGGGTGGCTCCTGCCAGTGCGGGACGCGAGGATGGGCGTCCGCCCGGCGACACTGGTGATGGCGGGCACCATGGCTGCCAACAAAAGATACAACCTCGGGGTCCCAGTGTTGGCTAAGTTGTACGCCATCCTGGGATGCATCTCGCGAGGGGGGTCGCCACGATGGGTCTGTGGGCCCTTTCAATTCTTCCACGGCTGGGTGGCTGCTCACCTCGGTGGGTACACGTTTCCAAACGCCGTCATTCCTCCGGGCAACGGCCTGCGACCCTCCCTACTGAACATCGCGGGGGTCGCTCTGACGACCCTAAATGAGGAGGGCCTGAGGATTCGGATTGGAAATCACGCCAATTTCAACTTCAGCCCGTTCCCCACTCCCGTTGGCCAGATGATCGACAATGGGCAGGGTCCGCTGGAGCAGCACGAATACTTCCTGAGCATACGGGGTGGGGTGCTCGTGGCTCGGATCGACGGGAAGGTGATCTGCGAGCCCTACGTGCCAACCCGGTTCACCAGGCAGTTCAGGTGCCTTCAACGGATGCCGAAGAGGGTATTCTCTGCTGTCTGGGAGGAGACGAACCCTTGCGTCCTTCGCCAGATGTGGCTAATGTTCGCCGCTTTCGGCTCTGGCGATGTCATCACTCTCCCTCCTACCGGGGTCGTCGCAGGCTTGGCAACCGAGTACGCCGAACACTAGGCCATCGCGTAACCCGAGGGGCTTCTACGGAAGCCAGTTCGACGGCTCGAGGTCACCCGTGCGGAGACCGGGCGTCAAGGAAGGAGGCGAGGCGCCGTTACGTGGGGGAGAACGGAGGCGCGCCAGGCAGCGGAGCCGGCGCGGGCAGGGACTTCAGCGGCGGGCACATCGCAGGCTGCCGCCACGACTTCAGCGCCCAGAGTGGGGGCACATGCGGCGGTCGGGGAGCAGCCCGGGAAGCAGATAAGGCGTCTGCTCGAACCCTCCCACGATGCAGTCTTCCCAGCGCTGTGGTCGGCCTGGATGACCCTGCGGCAGTCGCTGGGGACCGAAACCCTCTGGCAGAAGATAATCAAAGAAGGAATCCATCTGCCAGAGGTCGGGCGCCTTCAGGTCGCCGACAGGGTGAACTTCCACCGGCGGTATGCGTATCTGACGGCCATGGACGAGTACGTGCGCCAACGTGGTCAGCGTGCGGAGCCGTCCCTTCTGGTGAAGGTGATTCTCGGTCTAGAGCCTGCTCCAGAACAGATGCCACCGGAGGAAGGTGATAGTAACGACGACTCTGAGGAAGAGGAGGAAACGGGGGAGGATGAAGGCTCGGAGGGAAGGTCCCATCCGTGGAGCCCGCGGGAGAGCGGCGAGGTGGCCGACTCTGACAATATCGATGTCACTGAGATCCTCGAGGTCCGCATCTATCCCTACTCAACCTGCTTCATCCATTCTCTCATGCAGCTTCTAACCCATTTCTTCACCTTCCTCAGGAGTGCACGGATGTTGGTCAGGCATCCTCAGTAGGAGTAGGAGAGGCGCCAGTAGGACAGGGCGGGGGCCAGACACCCATCATTGAATTGACAAGCACCGAGGGGTCCCCTGCTGTAATTGCTCCTGCGGCGGCCGGGACAGCGGAAGATGACGCTCTGGATTCCCGTAAGTCTTCTTACTTTACTGTTGGTGCTTGCCGTTGACGATCCGTGACTAACCATGGCATGCCTTGCACAGTGATCTCAATACTGGAGGCTCGTAGGGATGTCGAACCCGGGCCATCCACGAGTGGACCAGTGGCAGACATGCCGCCTCCTCCGGAACAGACTTCTCACACCGAGCCGGCCCCACCAACTGCTGATCAGGGGGCAGCGGACGCCGGTGGTGCTGCCATCGGAGAGAGGTCGGGGGCTGACGAGGGTGTCAACGCCGCTGGGGCGAGAGAAGAAGGTCGCCCAGATGCTGGGGAACCTATCCCCCGTGAGGACATCCCAGGGGCGGACCCTGTAGCAGACCTGCTGGCTGCCTTCCCTACCTACCGGCCTGCCGACCTCGAGGATATGGACGACTCGGACGCGGAGGCGGTCGAGGAGAGCCGGATAATGTGCCGCAGGGGGTGGAAGTGCATCCAGTGCTTCCTCAGGAGACCCTCATCGGAGTGGCTGGGGCGCATGGGATCGCTTCAAACCTGGCTGCGCTTCCTGTGTGCCGGGGGAGCTGATGCTCAATGCCTCCATCTGACGGTCCGTGATTTCATGGCCGAAAAGATGCGCGAGATCCGCCGGCGTGCCGACGTCACACAATGTCGGGAAATGTCGGAGAACACGCGGGCGCTCCTCGTGGAGGAGCAGGAAGTCCGGCGCCTCGAAGGGCAGGCGGTAGAGAAGGAGGCCTTCGTCGCAGCGTGTACTGAGCTTGTGGAGAAATTGACGGCCCAGCTGGATGACGCCCAGGTACAGCTGACGGAGGCGGGCCACCAGATGGTCACACTTCAAGTCGAGCGGGAGCATGCACAAGTCAGGATCGACAAACTGCGTGCTGCGACCGCCGACGAAGAGAGGGCATGTAAAGAGCGAGAAGCAGCTTTGGAGGCCGCCAGCCAAAGGGTAGCGGCGTTGGAAAGATCCATTCAGCACGCTAATCCCTAGGGAATTTGTTTTTTCCATTCCCAGAACATTTTTCTTCCGCTACTCAATACTTTGATCCATTTGTATGAACCAACATATTTATCTGCATATTTTGGCTTAACTCACTCAACCACAATCCATTGTCTTGCGGGAGCGTTAAACAAGCTTCAGGCATCCACAATTGGGCCTAGATTTCTAAGGAAAAGAGGGAGGTCATTCCTAGGAAAGGAGACCTCAGACCTAATCAATGTACCATCCCCCAACTTGTTCCAACACACGAGCGGGACAACGCTAGGGGCGTTGAGATTTTATCCGAACATAGGGAAATGAGAAAGGGTAAATCGTGTGTCCCGAATTCAGAAATCCACGACAGTCGGCCTTACAGGAAATTCCCAAGACGGCAAGCGGACAATGGATCAATCGACCATACTACTGCAATAGACGGACCGAAGGACATCATTCATGTTGCAGGAGGCGGATCACATGTCATCATCAATACCGTTTTGGGGGTTCCTTCAGACACAAGGGTGGAAATACGGATCAAAAGGGCATGCGAAGCATGGGGCGAAGTGATGATTTGTTCGGACAGAATCTAACACTCCCAAAATTGCGCCACCGTGGGGAAAGCGTATTAGGCGGATGCACTAATCTGGTCATGAATCACCCCAATCCTCAGACAGAACCTCTTTGACGAGGAAACTGTCGCTTCCCATCATTGCAATGGGGCATCCTGAGCTGAATCAGGGAGAATATCACAACCGCACCACTCTACCAGAAGCCAAGCCAGACGGCCGACGACGAGGAGGGGCGGGACTTAGCGATCCCTGAGGCTGGACCCGAGTCGAAATGCCCGGGTGTTCCTACGTACTCCATCAGGCTGGAGATCAAGCCACACGTAGTTCTGAGAGTGCAGTTTTAACGTCATGCAAGACGTAGAACCCCGATTAGGGAGATCTTAGTTTAAAGTCGTAGAGCTCAGACCATAGGGGCAGATCTTAGTTTAAGGTATTAGAGCTCGGACCATAAGAACCTCAAAGTGCGCCACATCGTGGTCCTATCCCCTGGATATGCGAAGATACACTGAGGGATAGTGTCAAGAGTGCCGAGATTTTGCCTGGTCAGAATGGGGGGTGGAAAACGTAATGTGAATCATGCGGCCATTCACTCAAGGACTGGGGGCACCGGTGTAACGATATGGGAGTACTGCCGACCGTGGCGGAAAAGCAGCATCAATATCGCACTAACCGTTGATGGAATGAGGAAGCAAACGAGCATCAACCGCTCAAGCGCAGGATTCATATCGATTTGCTGCCCAAGGCCCTTGGGGGTACCAGCCCGGATCGGTGGGAGAGCACTAAGGCATTGTATCCAGACCGCTCATGGGGGTTCCACCCAGGGCGTAGGTGATGGGTCCGAATGAAGGGGAGCATGAAGCCTGAAAAGTGGAAGGAACCTGACCAAGCAGAACCTGACCCTCCTGGCAATAGACCAGAGTACTCTTGACACTGGTGGACCACTGCAAGGGGTCGAAGGACACGCCTTGAGGGTGACCCGAAGGTGGCGGATTCCCAAGAGAAGGGTGAATCATTAAGAGGTGGGGGCCTGGACTCGAAGTTTCAAACATCCGGGCGTTCCTACGTATCCCATAAGGATGGGAATCGAGCCACACATAGTTCTTGACGCGCGGCGCAACACAATCGGGCACCAGCGCGGGGAGGGGTGCGGGTCTGGCCCTCGCACCCAAGAGGAGCGGTATTTGATATTTCTTGTTTGTCCTTAAAGGTGGATGGTTTTTCTTTGTGCAGCGACATGCCTGTGATTAAGAAATCCCTGGCGTCGCCACAATAATCAAGATATGAAAGGCATTGATAAATGGCGTGGTTATTAACCAGCGCCCAACGTGAGTGTCCCCTGAAGAGAACATCAGAATGCAGTGCCGTTTCTCGTCGGGCGGCCAAGACGATCACAGTTTACGGTCTTGTGGTAAGACCAGGCAACACAGTTTAAGGTCGTGTGGCTCGGACCATGGAGGAATCTGCTTATTGCGGTACAGTGGACACAGCGGAGGTGGGGACACATCCCAGCCCTGCAGTCACGCACAATTCCAGGAGAAGGATCCTGGGATAGGGGCCTGCATACGTCTATCACCCGAGGGGCAGAGATGCTAGCCTCCAGCTATGCTGGGCCCAGAACGCGATTGTTCGGGCGACTCCTTCCTCCTCATGGGGACGAGGGTCTAGCTACACATGGCCCTTAGGGAGGACATTAGCACATATCCTTGGTGCTCAAATCGTGGGAGCCTCGAAAGACGCCATTACCCTGGTTGGCCTGCCTAACGTGTAGAGGTGTACTGAAGGTCAGTATGAAGAGAGTGTCGAGATTCCACTACAACGCACAGAGGCGGAGTGTGATGAGGACTGCGCAACCAATGTTCAGAGCCTGAAAGAGCCGACATGGCGATCAAGGATGTTGCTGACCATATTCGCAACACAACATCCGATCGCGTCAGCCTAGAATGAGGCAAGAAAACGAGCATAAACCGCTCAAGCGCAGGATTCATATCGATTTGCGGCCCCGGACCCGCCGGTAAATCGACCCGGAGTGGTAGGAGAGCACTGAGGCATCGTATCCAAACCGCTAACGAGGATCCCTTTGAGTGAATGCTCGAACAAGAGGAAGCGCGAGGCCTGACAAGTAACACAGGACTTGTCGGGATTCAATCCGACACTACAGGTCATAGACTGGAGTACCAAAAATATGTTAACAGATCACCGGAAAGGGTCGGAGGACTCACCCTGAGAGAAACCAAAAGACGGGGCTGGACCTGAAACACAAACGTCCAGGCGGTCCTACGTATCCCATAAGGATGGGAATCAAGCCGTACGTAGTTCTTGAGAGGCAGTTTAACGTCATGCAGGACGATGAGGGGTGTGAGGTAGTCCCACACACGGGGGAGGCGTACGGCGCGGCCAGTAGACCGACGTGAATGAGGACATAATCCCCCGCTCACGCCACACGCCTCTCACAAAAAGGAGGGGAACTTGGGCTAGAGGCCCAACGCGGGATAGAGATTCCCAGGAAATGGGGCTGGGCCTGAAACATGAATGTTCAGGCAGTCCTACGTATCCTCTAAGGATGGGAATCAAGCCGCACCTAGTTCTTGAAGTGCAGTTTAACGTCATGCAGGACGAAAAAGAAAGGGGGGAGCGGAAGGCATCCCCAAACGTGGGGGGCGTACAGCGTGGCGAGCAAACCGACGTGAATGAGGGCATAGCCCCGCGTTCACACCATACGCCGCATACCCAGAGGCACTTGGACCAAGGGCTCGAGATGGGATGGAAATTCCCGAAGGATGGGGTTGGGCCTGAAACATGAATGTTCAGGCGGTCCTACGTATCCCATAAGGATGGGAATCAAGCCACACGTAGTTCTTGAGGTGCAGTTTAGCGTCATGCAAGATGAATGCTGAACAGTTTAACATCTTGTAGCTCGGACGTGGTGCAGTTTAGCGTCATGCGGGACGAAGTACAGTTTAACATCATGTTGGATGAGAAAAAGGAGATCTTAGTTTAAGGTCGTAGAGCTCGGACCATAAGAACCTCAAAGTACGCCACTTTGTGGTCCTATCCCATGGATATGCGAAGATGCACTGAGTGATAGTGTCAAGAGTGCCGAGATTTTGCCTGATCAGAATGGGGGGTGGAAAACATAATGTGAATCATGTGGCCATTCACTCAAGGACTGGGGGCACCGGCGTAACGATATGGGAGTACTGCCAACCGTGGCGGAAAAGCAGCATCAATATTGCACTGACCATTGATGGAATGAGGCAGCAAACGAGCATCAACCGCTCAAGTGCAGGATTCATATCGATTTGCTGCCCAAGGCCCTTGGGGGCACCAGCCCAGATCGGTGGGAGAGCACTGAGGCATTGTATCCAGACCGCTCATGGGGGTTCCACCCAGGGCGTAGGATGGGTCTGAATGAAGGGGAGCATAAAGCCTGAAAGGTGGAAGGAACCTGACCAAGCTAAACCTGACCCTCCTGGAAATAGATCAGAATACTCTTGACACCGGTGGACCACTGCAAGGGGTCGAAGGACACGCCTTGAGGGTGACCCGAAGGCGGCGGATTCCCTAGAGAAGGGGGAATCTTTAAGAGGTGGGGGGCTGGACCCGAAGTTTCAAACATTCGGGCATTCCTACGTATCCCACAAGGATGGGAATCAAGCCACACATAGTTCTTGAGGTGCAGTTTAGCGTCATGCAGGACGAATGCTGAACAGTTTAACGTCTTGTAGCTCGGACGTGGTGCAGTTTAACGTCATGCGGGACGAATTGCACTCAGGAAAAGTACTGCTTGAGGAACCTAGCGTTGGTGGGAGGAGTAACACGCTCACTATCCATAGTCGCTAAGGAGTACGCACCATTGGGATAGACCTTGTGGACGACAAAAGGTCCCTCCCACATGGGCTCCAACTTGGGCGGCTTCCTGCCGGGGATCATTGGTGCTCTTAGGGCCAGTACTAGGTCACCCTGCAGGAAGGAGCGGAGGCGAACCTTCTTATTGAAAGCTCGAGCCATTCTGCTCTGATGCCTCTCCAAGTTGTGCAAAGCGCGAAGCCTATTCTCATCCAGTGCTTCCAACTCGACTAGATGGGTTTCAGCAGCTCTGTCCAGCGCTTGCTGGTCGTAGACCATAGTGCGCAAGGATGGTAACTGGATCTCGATGGGTAGGACGGCCTCAGCTCCATACACTAGGGAATAAGGGGTCATCTGGGTGGAATTGCGAGTCATCGTCCGATAAGCCCAGAGGGCGTTGGGGAGCTTGTCCGGCCAACTCTTCTTGTTCTGAATAGCCATCTTTTGCAGAATGTTAGAGAGGGTTTTGTTAAACGCCTCAATCTGTCCATTTGCCTGCGCATGATAGCGAGATGTATGGTTCGAGCGAATGTTGTACTTGGCGTACAACTTCTTCAACTCGGCTGCTCAGAAATTGGCTCCGTTATCCGTGAGGATAGCGTGAGGTACTCCAAATTGATAAATGATGTTGGAGGTCACGAAGTCAGCGATAGAACAGGGTTTGACCTCTCTGAGCGGAATCGCCTCTGCCCATTTGGAGAAGAAGTCCGTGGCGGTCAGAATGAACCGGCACTGGCGAGCCGTCGCCGGCAGGTAAGGTCCCACAACCTCCAACCCCCAGACTGCAAAGGGCCAAGAATACCTGGTGGTATGGAGAGGCTCCGGCGGCCGATGCACAACGTTCACATGAACCTGGCACACATGGCACTTCCTGGCATACTCGATGCAGTCATGGATCATGGAGGGCCAGAAGTATCCCAACCTCCGAATCTGATGGGACAGCTTCGGCCCAGTCTGGTGGGCACCACATGAACCAGCATGAACCTCTTGCATGACTCGTGGGATCTCAACTCCTTGAAGGCAATGGAGGAGAACACCATCAAATCCGCGTCTATAGAGGACCTGCTCCAGGCCGGGACTGCTCTGGAGGACAAACTGCGATGCGCGGCGTCGAACTCGCTCGCGCTTGGCCCGATCCGACGGGAGAATGCCATGTTGGAGGTACTCAACCAAAGGCGTCCTCCAATCAGGGGCTGATTCGACTACCATATCTGCGGTACTCGGGGCTCCAGGCACAGGGGAAACCATGGTGAGATTACTTACCGATGGGTCGCGATCTCCCTTCGGGATAACGGGAGCGATGAGCCTGCGGTGCGTCACATGGATGATCAGGTTGTCCTGTTCAGGCTCCGCGAGTGACGCAGCAAGGCTGGCCAAAGCATCTGCTCGACCGTTCTGCGACCGGGGAATATGGACAATTTCTGGCCGAGAAGGGAACTGGGCCATCAGGAGGAGGGTGCACTCCAGCAATGGCACAAGTTCCAGCTTCCTGACAACATAGTCGCCATTGATCTACTTAACGACCAGCTCGGAGTCCCCTTTCACACACAGATGGGGCACGTCGATCTTGGGAGCTAACTCGAGGCCAGTGATGAGGGCATGATATTCCGCCTCATTGTTGGTACAACCCTCTAACAACAAGAAAGAGTATGGCAGCACGGATTGCTACGGGGTATTGAAGACGATACCCAAACCCACTTTGTTGAGCTTAGGATTATCGAGTCTTCTACCGGTGGGGCTCCGGGAGGCACCGTCAAAGTGCATCTGCCAGCACGGATCGGCACGATCGACCGAGAGAACGACCTCATCAGGAAAGCCTAGATCCAGCGGCTGATCCGCGGAGGTTGGGTGAGCAGCCAGAAAGTCCGCCAATGCTTGCCCTTTGATGACCTTCTGAGACACATACCTGATGTCGAACTGCTGGAGAATCACAACCCACCGCGCTAGATAGCCTGTCAACATAGGCCGGCTCAGGATATATTTCAACGGGTCTACCCGAGAAACCAACTGTACCTCATGGTGCTGCAAGTAGTGCCGTAATTTCTGTACTGCAAATACGAGCGCCAGGCAGCTCTTCTCGATGGGGGAATACCTAACTTCTGCATCGAGGAGCATGTGACTAAGGTAATAGAGGCTATTCTCTGTTCCCTCGTTGTTCTTCTGGGCGAGAAGGGCACCAAGGGACCGTTCCAGGGCGGTCACATAAAGGACCAGCGGCTTCCCGGATACAGGCGGCATCAGAACCGGAGGTTGAAGCAGGTACTGCTTGATTTCCTCGAAAGCGGTCTGACACACCTTATCCCATACATAGGTGGCGCCTTTCTTCATGAGCCGAGAAAAGGGCTTACACTTGCCGGCCAGATTCGCGATGAATCGACGTATATAGGCTAAGTGGCCTTGGAACCCTTGCAGTTCCCGGATGTTACCTGGGGGAGGCGTCTGGCTAATCGCCCTAATCTTCTCTGGGTCGACCTCAATACCCCGGTATCTTACCTCAAAGCCAAGAAACTTCCCGGAGGTGACCCCGAAGGCACACTTCAACGGGTTCATCTTCAGGAAGTGAGACCGGAGGAAGCCGAACACTTTCTCAAGATCTTTGAGATGGTCCTGACGCTGGTGCGATTTGACCACCAAGTCGTTGACGTAGCATTCCACCAGTGTGCCAAGAATTGGCTTGAATATGCGGTGCATCGCCCGTTGATAGGTGGCACCTACATTCTTCAGGCTGAAGGGCATGACCTGGTAACAAAAGATACCTTGGGGGGCCCTGAAGGCAGTGAACTTCTCATCCTCAGGGGCCATCCGGATTTGGTTGTATCCGGAGTATCCATCCATGAAGGAGAGGGCTTGGAACCCTGCTGTGGCGTCAATCAACAGCTCTGTCACCGGAAGGGGAAAATCATCCTTCGGACAGTGGCGGTTGAGATCGCGGAAGTCGATACAGACTCTGATCTGCCCGTTCTTCTTCCTGACCGGCACAATGTTGGCCAGCCATCTGGGGTACTGAACTTCCCTCACGAAGTTGGATTTGATAAGCTTGTAAACTTCGGCCTCAACCATGGCACCGTGTAATGGGTGCATCTTCCTGGGAGGCTGCTTGAACCCGCGATGGTTCGCCGGGAGACCAAGGCGGTGGACGGCTACCTGTGGATCTAGCCCCGACATCTCGTCATAGCCCCAAGCGAACACATCACAGTGCTATCTGAGGAAGTCCACGTACTGCTGCCTCTCTTCAGAGGGCATGGCGGCACTGACCAATGTGGGTCTTGGATCTGCCTTGGTTCCAAGGTTCACCTGTACTAACTCATCGACCGTGGCGGAGACGCCCTCCTCAAAGGCTGGGGGTGCATCTTCCACGTCCTCTCCACTCGGGGAGGGATCGTCCACGGGAGAGACTGCGTTGGAAACTGCATTGGGGCTATCAGATCCTGCTAGGCCGCTGGTGCTGGCATGGGCGGTCGCGGTCACCTCATCTGGGGACTCACAGGCCGTCGAGACCATGGCTACGTCCAACCGATGGATCGGTAGGACGTAAGCGTCATCTAAACTTGCCCAGGGATCACTTCCAACAGCGACAGGCTCAACCTCACTTGTCAGGATCTGCTTATCCTTGCTCTTGTAATAGTCTGCGTCCAAATAGCGGGCTTCACATGAGGCAAAAGGAGAGGCATCTCCCTGAAGCACGCCTACTCGACCATTAAGGGAGTATTTAAGGCATTGGTGGTATGATGAGGGAACCGCCGCATGAAGGTGGAGCCATGGCCTGCCCATCAATGCGTTATACGCAGTGTCCGGAGAGACCACCATAAATTCGGTGTTGGAAACCAGGTCACCGAACTGGGTCTTCAAACATATCTTGACTACCGGAGTTTGCTCGGTGCGGTCGTACCCCTGGATCCTGAGGTCGGAGGGAATCAAGTCATCCTCAGACAACCCCAATCTCCGGAGCGTCCGAGTTGGAATCAGATTAATCCCAGACCCCGTGTCGACAAGACAGCACCGGACTTCAAGGCCATTGAACTGGCCCGTGACATACAGCGGACGAATGTGCCCCTGTATGTGAGGGTCTTCATCCTTACCAGAGAACGAGATAACTGGCTGACATTCGGCGTCCTCAATCGCTTCGGTGTGAAAGGCCTCTGCAGCCGCAACCTCCGTCTCAAACTGGAGGGGGCTCTTCAGGGCTTCAGCGAGCGCCTCGCGCATCTCAGGTGACATGCGCAGAGCCTCAAGGATGGAGAGCCTTGCTGGGATGTCGTCCAAGTGCTTCAGGACATCATACTTTTTTGCCAAGCGCGAGCCCCTGGTTGCAGGAGGTTGCTCTGCGGTTGGAGGCATGACGGGCCTTGCCGGTTGGACCGGCGGCCGACTGGTGCTTGGCGCATCTCGTTGTTCATTGGTTGAAGCCCGGGAAGTAGTCACCGTACTGGGGTCAGGAGGCCGGGATGGACTCATGGCAGGACGGAGCTGGTCGCGACGCGGCTGAGGCGGTTCTGCCAGGTCCCACACCACAAACAGTGGCGGAGGCGAATCCGTCATCCCCGGATGGGGGGGCTGCGCGCGCTGAGCTCGGTTTTGAGCCTGCTTCCTAGTCTCAGTGGCGTGCACAGCCTGGCTGGAGGTACCAACTGTCGTGCCCCAGCGACTCCTGTTGTTGCGGTTCCTCCGACGGTGGCGACGACTGGGGACACTAGGGAGGTCCACCTGGTGTTCTTCAACGTCGGGAACCGAAAAGGGATTTACCAGCTCGACGGTATTAACCGAAGCGTACCCAACACTGTCATCGGACAAATCATTCATCACCGAGAGGATCCGAGGAGGGACCCCCATCTCCGGGGGCATGAAATCGCCGAGAGTGCGGGATAGTGGCGGAACTGGCGGGGCGCGCTCTTCCTTCTTGCGCCGCCGCCGTTTTCTCTTCTTGGAAGAGGCAGGCTGGGATGACGATGCCGAAGCAGCACCCACAGATTCTGGGGGCTCAGGCTGATTCAAGAGCGCACAGATGATTCCATGGGCACGAATGATCGTCTTGCGGGCCATCCAGTTATTATACTTATGGGATCCGCGGTCGGAGACCAGCTGCCATTCATCCTCGTCGTCACTATCGTCATCTGATCCCACGAACACACCCGCCACTTGTGCTGGAGCTGGGCCCAACCTGATTACATTGTTGTTAATCTGGTCTTGGAGACTGTCCTTAAACACGTAGCATCGCCGGATGGTGTGCCCCAGGGCCTGATGGTAGGGGCAGTAGCGGGGGTTATCCGTGAGATGTGCCTCCTCTGGCCTCCAACACTCAGGCAGTCGCACAATCCTCTGCTCCAGGGCGCTCCGGAAATAACCAGGGACCTGATCCTCATGAAATGAGTAAGTCAGGTATCGCGGGGCCCTGGGAGCGTGGTCTTGACGAGGGGCTGGAGGGGCCTGCCGAGGAGGTGGACCCTGATTATCTCGCCTGGGTTGTGGAGGTACATTATGTGGAGTGGCCGACCGGTTATGGGGCTGCCGCTGCTGGGCCGGGAACTGAGCCCGTGGAGGCGGATTCTTGTGAGGCTGTGGAGCTGGCCTCACTGGCAACAACTCCAACTGCCTGGGGGCCTCTATCTGGGAAACAGCAGCGGGCTCAACCCTGCTGACTCTCCTTGCAGGGATCATAGGAGGCAGCGGGTGTGCCTGACTGGCCTGTTGCAGGGCTTCCTCAAGACGTTGAGCTTTGTCGGAGAAGTCCCTGAACCCTCCGGGGTAATTCTGAGTGATGAAGGAAGGGACCAGCTTGGTCTTGACGTTCCCGACGCACATTGCCAGCAACTGCTCCTGAGTCAACAGCATGTCAAGGGAATACGTGAGACCCTTCCATCGGGCGACGAAATCCGCGACTCGCTCATCAGACCTTTGCTTGCACTTGAAGAGGTCTGCGATACTCGTCTTCCGGGTCGTGGAACTGAACTGATAGAGGAACTGTCTGCGAAGGTCCTCCCAGCTAGTTATCGACCCGACGGGGAGCTGGCTATACCAGACAAATGCTGGCCCTTCCAGTGTCTGGACAAAGCAGCAAAGCTTAGCGGGCTCTTTCTGCGCCGGAGTTCCCAACATAGGCCTGCACCTCGAGTTGAAATGGGAAAAATGTTGTGGCGGATATCCAGTCCCGTTGAAGGGGGCGAAAGTGGGGTTCCCGAATCCCAGAGGTGCCGTCATGTCATCCACCCATGCTGGGTATGGCTTGCCGTCCGGTGGGATTGCCACTTGACGAGTTTCGAAGGCTTCCAAGCGGGCGATGAGTGCCTCCATCGGATCGTCCGGACATGGGTTCCAGTCCTGGCGAGGATCTCTAACCACGAGCGCCTTGCATGGCCCTTCAATCGGGTCGTCGAACTCGGCAGCTCGTGGGATGGCGGGCGGAGCGGCCCTTTGGGCAGCGGGAGGAATCCGAGCGGGGTCTCTCAGGTAGTCACGCCGCTCGGGAGGGTGTGGTGAAACATACCGCGCCCTCTTGCCATAGGTAATGGCCTCTCCCCTGTCGGAAAACACGGCATAATCACGGTTACCCGGGAGAGTCTCGTCGAGGAGCGGTTGTTCCTGTCCCTGCTGTCCTGGCCTAGGATCACCGTAGTCAGGCCGCCGCTCTGCAGCGCGCTCGGCGAGGAGCTGGTCAACTAGCTTCTTCTACTCAGCGAGCTGTTGACGTAGCGTGGCATTTTCGGGATCCTCCTCTGCCCTCTGCATGGAGGCAGATGGGTCGGCGGGCTTTATAGCCCCGCCGTGCTCTTTACCTTTGCTGACATTTCGGCTCAACGTCAGTGCTTCAGTGGGTGTGGGGAGACCCAGGAGGTTCCTCTGGTGACGAGTAACTCTCATCGATGGATCCAACGACGGCTTGTCTTCGGGGGGAGAGCCCCCATCGAGAAGTTCCAAGTCGTTCCCCTCTCCCGACAGGTCAGCCATATTGACCGTTTCCGTCCCTGGGGATGTACCCTCAGGGCCGCCCAGCGAGTCGGGCTATCGGCGAATCGCACTGAAGCGTAGGGCAGCGTACTTCCCCCATCCACGGATATACACGTGGGGGGTGGCTTCCTCGATAACCTTGCGGAGTACTTGAAAACACTCAACGAATCGTTGTTGGAGGGCCCTGTGGTGCCCAAATGACCCGGGGTGCCGAACCGCGGGGAGCATGGCCAGGTCAATCTGACAGCACTGCTCACCAATATCATCCAGGTGTGCTTGACTCCCGGGATATGTCATTTGTAGGTGGTGAAGACAGGAGTGAGTCTCCCGGAGAGTTCAGCGGAAGCATTCAAACTCATCCGTGGTGAGAGATTCTGGTGCATCAAAGTCCGGTCCTGCGACTGGCCAAACCTTCTCAGGGAAGTGGCCCTCCACAAGGACGGTCCAGAAGCTCCACGACTCAAACTCGGGACCCAGGTCTTCTTGGTCCCCTTCAGCGACTGGGAATGGACGGGGAACCGGCAGTGGTGCTGAGGCGGGCCGGCGGGCTGGCCGGCGGTGAATACGGTGAGCAGGCCGATTGGCCTCCATATCCCGGGCCACCCTCTGAGGGTTGCGGTGCCCCAGCTACCACATCACGATAGGACGGGCCGGCGAGCGAACATCCTACTATAGCATCGGTGCTCGCCGAGGGTGCACTGGATCGTGGCTCGACCGTCGGTCCCCATAAAAGGTCTCCGGCTTCTCCGATCGAGGCAGAAGGCACTTCCGGAGGGGCCGGTACCAACTGCAAGCTTGATCCTTGGGGGTCTACCATGCCCTCACTACTCCGGATATACCTTCGGAGAGAAGAGGGGATCATATTGATCTCACTCTCGGGGAGTACGAGGCTGACGTGCCGCATTCCTACCCCTGCCCCTGACTGGCGGGATCAGGGGGAGGGCTCTGTCGCCGAATCATACTCCGCCTCTGTATCAGAGAAACGAACCGGTCAGATCTCTGTCCGGAATTCCGTAACATTCCTCCCTCTACGTCGACGCCTCGCCTTCCTGCCCCTGGGTGGTTCTTCGGGGCATGGCTGATCTCCGTCCTGGCGTCCTCTGGCCGCACCGGTGCTGGGGCCAAGAGGACTGGAAACCAAGGTGCGAGGAGCACTGGGACAGATATCAAAGGGGACGCGGGGATAGATGCTTCCGGGCAGGCCTCCGGGCCAGGATCGAAAGGTGGGATCACCCATGCCTCTTGGATCGGCCACACGGAGTAGACCCTGCTGGTGAATAGCGCTACCGCGAGGTGGTCCGCGGTGGCTATTGCCTATACCAGAAACCGGGAGAGTCAACCCAATCTGCCTTTGGGGCGGTCGGGGCCTCGATCCAGGTCGGGCATAGAAGTGCCCCTGCTCAAGATGCGCAGGGGCCTGGTGACTGGAGCCAGCATTGGCTTGGGCCAACGCGGATGCTGATGCTAGGGCCCCAAGGAGGGCATCCTCTTCCGCTCATGCCCGACGTTGGCGTCGGGATAGACGAGTCGGGATTAGCGGCGCATGCATGTGGACAGCCCGCTCTTCGACTTGAGAAGCCTGGCGGCAGTGTTGACGTGGCCTGGCGGGAGCCCTTATCGTAGATCCCTGGAGCGGATCTCGGATAGGGTGATCCCGGACATCCTCCACCTCATCCACATAAGGGAGGGAGTTGTCGGAGCGCTCCGGGGATAAACTCCCGAAGTGGTTGGACGTCGTGGTAGGCAGCGGTGCCTCCCTGCGCGGCCCTCAGGGGCGGCGGTGGTGGCGAGGTGCAGCTTCCTCGAGGTCTAGGCGAGCCATGTCCCTAGTGGGGATGACTCCCTCTTCCTCATATCTCCGCACCAAGTTATTGATCACCCTTCTCTGGATGACCTCCGAGGGGGAGAGAGGGCGTGGTTGTCCCGCAGTTGCGGCTGCTGGGACGGCTGTGGAATGGGCGGGACCGCGCGGAGTAGCCGCGTCGGTGTTTCCCCTACCCCTACGCCAGTGGGCGGGCGGCGATCGGGCACTGGATCGGGCGACCTGATTCCTGAAGATAGGGAGAAGAACCCATTAATACTGACAGGAAAAGGAATCGACTACCAATCATTAGTGCCACAACGCCTTCCGTGGGGGGAACCCAGGCCGTCAACGTCATGAGACGGAGTGCCCGATTTCCCTTCCCCAGCCCCTGGCGGGTTCCGTGACCCGGTGCTGAATGCTCGGCCGGTCAACATGCTAGTCTTACAACACCTCTGAAATCCATCGGTCTTCGTATTGAGGAGAAGAGATTCACGTCGGGTTCACCATTTTTCTGTTTTGGTGCGAATGTGCGTCGGGTTTCTGTTCCGATGCTGTTCCGCCAGGACGCGTTCGCGTGTGCGCCCGTCGACCCGAGGGGATGGGAGCGTGGCTTGTGGCCCCGCAGTCCCGCTTTCCAAAGGCGGGCGGCATCCATCCCTTATTCAGGGACGTTTGCTCCTTGATCGAAACCGGGATGATGGGATGTCGGCTCCTCCTCCCGTGGACGTCTCCTCAGAACTCGTTGCCTAATCTGGGTCTCCCTCATAGATTTAAGAATGTTCGTGAATCTCGTTCCCAGTTCCATATCTTCATGGACACCGGTTAATTACGCTGCTTCCACCCAGACGCTCCAAGGGGTCCGGTCGGGGTAGCAACCTACGGTGAGGAGACCGGGTAGCTCTGGGTGTTGGGGGCGTGTCTTAACACTGCGGCTCTGCATGTCTGCCTTCCATCCCTAATAGGGCTTCTAGAAGGCGTGATGGCCTGAGGCATCTCGCGCTGGGTGTGGGGAACTGCATTACCTGAGGTATTCCTCAGCTTCCCATGTTTAACACGGGGTATGCCGCGAGTTTAACGTCCAGCGGGGACGACATCAGACTGATCAACACGAGGAGTGGATCAGAGAACAGAACCCCTTGCGGGGAACCTCTGACGCTGGGGCCAACACATGGGCGGCTTCCCGAGTGAAATGGAGTGCAATGAAATGGCATGACCCCACCGAGATGTGGTGGCCCGGGAAAGGATCAGGATGGATGATGGAGTGAAGAGCTTGGACCCCGTAGAGGCTTCCTACATACCATGTTAAGAGACAGGGATCAAAGTTAACGTAGTTCGGATATACAGTTTAACGTCATGCTGGACGATGGCAAGCCGACTCACAAGGAGGTCGAGGCTGCCGGGTGGAGGATTGAACCGAACCACCTCGCACAGAGGGGGATGGAACGGCCAGGTGGATCACAGTTTCACGTCATGCTGGACGTTGGTGTTTGGGGCTTACACTCCAAGGAGGCCCATATGCGGAAAAGCTCAGTTGGAGAGGGACTTGGGCCGAAGGTGAGAGACACCTCGATCCCCGTCATGCCCTCTACTGGTATAACGACCCACACTTTACATACATTGTTAATACTTCAAAATTTAAGCACACTTATTACAACATATGACAAAACCACAAAGGACCGTATAGGTATAGTGTCTTTAGAAACTGGGAAACATAAACAACTGGTTCATAAATCTTTTTACAGTGTCTCCCATTTATTTCATCATATCTAGGGTCCCTTTTAGCATATTCTACTTAATATCCATCTTCCTGACCTGGGGAAAAGAAAACATAAAAGGGTGAGCTCAAATGCTCAGCAAGGGCAAATAAAGGAAATAAAAATCATATCATATCTTTTTGAAAATCAAAACCTGCAAAAGAGATCATAATATCTTAACATGGAATAAATCATAGAAGTGAAAATGAGATCCCCATAATCATAACATAAAACTTGAAACTTTGTGGCATGCACACATAATCATGGAAAATCATTTCTTGTTAGTCATGACTCATTGCCAAGACTATCTTAGTGGACAAAGTCCCTTTCTGAACCGAGTTCACTCCTCGTTTCAGTCCTGTATCACTGAACCGAAATAACCTTCCGTTCCAGCCATGTCTATCTCATGAGATATAAAATATTTACCCAATGCATTGGAGGGAGATATAGGTCCCACCCATCTTATAATGAATCCTTTCTTATGTGTGCCACATAATCATAAATCTTACATCATCACATAACCCATGTAATAAAAATGGGATTCTTAAACAACATGACATCATAAAACAATTCATATAAGATAAAGGAATTCATAAAAATAAATCCATCACAACATGATAAAATCAATTTAATAATAGGGATAAAAACAGAACCCTTTATTATCTTAGATGGAAAATAATTTTGAAAATCACTTGAACTCCATTCTTGAGGAAAATATCCTTTCTTCTTCAAAAACATTTTTCCTTTCATAACATGTCATACAACTTTAAAATAAAAGAAGTTGATTAAAAATAAACTTGAAAACTTGTAAAGTAAGCTTCTTGGAAATAATGTTTTAAAAATCCATTCATGCCGTATAAGTTAAAAAAAACATTCTTCTAACTTTTGTCGGAAAAGTCAAAAAGTACCTCGTACGAAAAACGACAAAAGATTCCTTTCATATCTTTTACAAAAAACTTACCGAAGGGTAAAATTGGATATAAACTATTGTAGAAGGAAGGAAATAATATTACATATCGAGGGAACATGGATGTGGATGATAAAATACACCCCAGTAATTACCAAAGTAAAAACAATCTCAGATAAAAGTGAGATTGTGATATTTTCCCTTACCTTAGGTCCGATTTGCTTTGTTCGTGTCCGAAGCTCCTCTTCTTTGAAACGCCTCTTTGAATCCTTCACTTAGGGAACTAAGATTGGTCTTTGAAGAAGACCAGGACCTCTAGGATTATTCTAGGGAAGTGGAGAAGGGAAAATGGCAGGGGTTGGCCGAGCTTGAGTGCTCAAATTGGTGTGAGGAGGAGGGGGAGGAGGTGCCCTTTTATAAGGGAGGAGAGGGGCACCTTAGGAATATCTCAAAATATTAATTTATATTAAAGTCAAAATCGGTTTATAATGGTCCCAAAGGGTCTTATTTCGAAGATAAAGTGGGGAAGGGTCAAAATCCTATCATCCAATAGGATTTAGACAAGTTTAGGGTATTATTTTAACCTTATCAATTAGATTTAACTCTAAGTTAAATAATTTAGCTTTTACCATGTCTTTTTGTTTTCTTTCACTATATGGTTAATACACTTACTATAACATGCCAAACGAACCCCAAATTGTTTATTATTAAAATATATATCCTTATCTAAGTCATTTGGCCGAACCTTAGATTTTTAGGAATAAAATAACAATTAATAATATAATATTTGATTTAAAAACTATTTTGTGTCAATTTTGACACTATTTGATATATGATTTTTGTGAAAGTCATAAAAGAATTATATGTTCGAACCAAGTTGATTAAATCAACATTAATATATCATAGTAACCTATAAAATTAGTTTAATTCATAAAAAGTCTCAAATTACATTTATTTTGGTGTTTATAACATCAATTATGTCAATATTTCATTAATAAGATAATTACTACAGCATCTTTGTGTCATAAATAAATTACATTATTGGATGTCTAAAAATTACAAATAAAATATCATCATGTAGGAAATCTTTTTAGCTTTCTAATGAATATTTACAATTGAATTTATCTTATGTATAACCCCATATTAAAAATGATTTACTTATTAAACTTTGATTTTAACTATTTTAACCCTTCTTTAAAGAAATTAATAATAAATGTCCTAATCTAATCCAAGTGGGCCTAAATGGTCATATTTTATTCCTAAGTTTGTTTTTGGTCGAATTACACTTGTCCAATAGAATTAGGACATGTTTTAGGGTAATATTAATATCATATTTACCCTTAGTTACCCTATTTACTATTAACCGCGGTAAAAATAGTAAAAAGTTACTATTCACCAAAAAATTATTTTCATCTCATTGAACCACATTTTAGTCCTTGATATTAACCGTGTCTCTCGGATATTTGAAATTCCATTCACAGAAGCGGTAAAATTAAGTTTTATGCAAAATTCAGTTTTTAACCTACCACTTAGTGGTTTCACTATTCATCAAAAATTGAAAGTTTTCAGAAAAATACCAAAATTTCACCCTAGGCTAATTTCGATATTCTGAGTCCAAAAATGAAGTCCATTTTGAAAAATAAAATTTATAAAATTCCAAAAAGTGGTTATTACTATTCATAACGGCTAGTTTTAATAGCATAATGTTGTTTAGTGAAACTCGGTATTGCATACGACGCAAGCTATCGAGGAAGGTCGCGATTGCGTGTAAAGCAAGTCAAGCAAGTGTTGTGTAGAAAAAGATTCCTTTGATAATTTATATAACATAAAAGTCTCGGGTGTTACATTCTACCCCCCTTAAAAAGAATTTGGCCCTCGAAATTCGTCACTTTGCAACAAACAGATGAGGATACTTCTCCCTCATCATATCCTCAAGCTCCCATGTAGCTTCTTCAAGTTGGTGGTTTCTCCATAAAACTTTCACCAAGCGAGTGGTCTTGTTTCGTAGGACTTTTTCGCTACGATCCAGAATCTCTATCGGCTGTTCTTCATAAGAAAGATCTTGCTCCAGCGGTACAACTTCTGAGCTGAGTACATGTGAAGGATCTGGTATGTACTTTCTCAGGAGAGATACATGGAACACATCGTGAACTTGAGAGAGATTCGGTGGAAGCGCCAATCGGTAAGCTACCTTCCCAACACGATCCAATATTTCGAAAGGACCGATATATCTAGGGCTCAACTTCCCCTTCTTTCCAAATCTCATAACCCTCTTCCAGGGAGATATTCGTAAGAACACTTTATCACCCACTTCAAACTCTAGGTCTTTTCTTCGGTTGTCGGCATAGCTTTTCTGTCGACTCTGAGCTGCTCTTATGTGTTGTTGAATAGATCTGACCTTTTCTGCCATTTCATCAACGAGATCAGGTCCTAATAGCTTTCTTTCCCCAACTTCATCCCAGCAAGTTGGAGTCCTGCATTTCTTTCCATAGAGAGCTTCATAAGGAGCCATCTGAATACTGGAGTGAAAGCTATTATTATAAGAAAATTCCACCAAAGGTAGGTGTTGATCCCAACCTCCTTTGAAATCCATAGAGCAAGCTCTCAACATATCTTCTAGGGTTTGAATTGTTCTCTCAGACTGACCGTCTGTCTGGGGATGATAAGCAGTGCTGAAACTCAACTCTGTATCCAGAGTATGCTGAAGACTTCGCCAGAACTTCGAGGTAAATCTCGGATCTCGATCAGATATAATAGAAAGTGGTACTCCATGCAATCTTACCACTTCCTTTATATATATCCTGGCAAGCTGATCTAGAGAGAAATCCTCTCTAATAGCAATGAAGTGTGCAGACTTTGTGAGACGATCAACTATGACCCAGATAGCATTATTACCTTTGGATGTTTTAGGAAGTCCTGTGACAAAGTCCATAGTGATGTTTTCCCATTTCCATTCGGGTATGGGTAATGGTTGTAACATCCCCTTAGACTTCTGTCTCTCAGCTTTAACTTGTTGACAAACCAAGCATCGAGAGACATATTCAGCAACATCTCTTTTCATGCCATCCCACCAGAAGTACTCTTTCAGGTCCCTATACATATTCGTGCTTCCAGGATGAATAGAGAATGAAGAACTGTGAGCCTCATCCAGCAGCTCTTTCTTTAATTCGGGGATGGGAGGAACACAAACCCGATTCCTGAACTTTATTATCCCATCACAATCAAGGTTGAATTCAGGAACATTTCTCACCTTCTTTTGTAACTCGACATCTTCTTTCTGTGCCTCTTTAATCTTCACATGTATAGATGGTTGAACATTCATTTGAGAAAGATAAGATTTTTCCCCTTCCATTATAATTCCAAGATCCATCCTTTGTAAATCCATAAATATTGGTTCTTTTGTGATCCTCATCATGGATAAACTAGCATGGTCTTGTCGACTTAATGCATCTGCCACCTTGTTTGCTTTCCCAGGGTGGTAATGGATTGAGCAGTCATAATCCTTAATCAGATCCAACCATCTTCTTTGACGCATATTCAACTCCTTTTGTGTGAAAATATACTTTAAACTTTTATGATCAGTATAAATATCACACCTTTCACCATAATGGTAATGCCTCCAAATCTTTAATGCAAAGATTACCGCAGCCAACTCCAAATCATGTGTTGGGTAATTTTGTTCATGGATTTTCAATTGTCGTGAGGCATAAGCTATCACCATATCATTTTGCATAAGAACACACCCCAATCCCTTCTTGGATGCATCACTGTAGATCACAAACCTTTCTCCACTACAAGGCAGTGTGAGCACAGGTGCACTGGATAACCTTCTTTTCAACTCCTTGAAATTCTCTTCACATTCCTCTGTCCAGACAAACTTAACTCCTTTCCGAGTCAACTTGGTGAGTGGATTAGATAATCGTGAAAAATCTTTTACAAAACGTCGATAATATCCAGCCAAACCAAGAAAACTTCGGATCTCAGTTACTGTTGTTGGTCTTGACCATCTTTCGATAACCTCTGTTTTTGCTGGATCCACAGATATCCCCTCTTTTGAGATTATGTGACCCAAAAATGCAACTTTTTGAAGCCAAAATTCACACTTGGTAAATTTGGCATAAAGCTTCTCCTTTCTCAGGGTCTTCAATATAATTCTCAAGTGATCTTCATGCTCTTCCTTGCTCTTTGAATAGACAAGAATATCATCTATAAAGACTACCACAAATTGATCAAGATAGTCTCTAAAGACTCTATTCATTAGATCCATGAAGATAGCAGGGGAATTAGTAAGACCAAATGGCATCACTATAAATTCATAGTGTCCATACCTTGTACGGAAAGCCGTCTTTGGTATATCCTCCCTTTTGACCCTTAATTGATGATACCCTGAACGAAGATCAATCTTGGAAAAGTATTGAGCTCCGCGTAGTTGGTCAAATAAGTCATCAATGCGTGGGAGAGGATATTTGTTCTTGATAGTGATCTTGTTAAGTTCTCGATAATCAATGCAGAGTCTCATTGATCCATCTTTCTTCTTAACAAATAGAACAGGTGCTCCCCAAGGTGACGCACTAGGGCGTATGAATCCCTTATCAAGATTCTCTTGGAGTTGCTTCTTCAATTCCTGCAACTCAATTGGGGCCATTCTATAAGGTGTCTTTGAAATAGGCAAAGCACCCGGTACGAGTTCTATTGAAAACTCAACTTCACGATTTGGTGGAAGACCCGGTAATTCCTCCGGAAAGACATCATCAAACTCCCGTACAATGGGAATATTCTTAATCGTGAGTTTCTCACCAACTATTTGAGATAAATAACCTTCATTTAGTGGAATCAATACCCATAAGATGGAAGAAATTTCCACTGGAAGGTTATGTTCATCCTTGCATTGATAGACAATCGTAGGTTGATCTGGAATATGAAATGTGACTTCCCTTCTTTGGCAATTGATATGAGCTCCATGTAGAGAAAGACAATCCATGCCAAGAATCACATCAAATTCCACTAAAGGAAGGATCACAAGATTTGCAGGAAGCACTTTCCCACAAACTTCGATCGGAGAAGAATTATAAACTTTTGATGCGATTGATGTGCCATTAGGTGTTGTCACGGCTAACTCAACATCTAATTGTTGAGGTAATACGGTGATACACTTAGAAAAGTCTTCAGAAATAAAAGAGTGGGTGGATCCAGAATCAAATAAAACATTTGCTACTTTAGAGTGGATGGTAAGTGTACCTTTCACCACATCGTTATCGTACTCCACATCGCTGATAGAAATTGCATGTGACTTTCCTTTGTCTTTAGCTTTAAGAGTTTGTTGACGTCGACCATCATCATCAACCCTTGGATTTGGGCATTGATTGGCATAATGCCCCATCTCCTTGCACTTGAAACATTGAAGTGTTGTAGGTTCATTCTGTGTATCCCTTACTTTGTTTGCGTCATTAGACATCTTCTTCCCATTATCACGGCATTCAAATGCCCGATGACCTTCCTTTCCACATTTAAAACATTTACTTGTCCCTTTAAGACAACTCCCTCCATGTTTCTTTCCACACTTTGAGCATAAGGGAAAGTTCATCTTCTTTTCAGTGTGCTCTTTAGAGTTTCCTTTGAATTCCATCTTCCTCTTCTTATCAAACCCATGTGACTGATGGGTTACTCCAATCTCCATCTCGACTTTGAGAGCACATCGAACGATTTCCTCGTAGCTATTGAAGTCCCTTATGGCTAACGCCCTTCGAAGACTTGGTTTTAAGCCACTAAAGAATCGATCGATCTTACTCTCAGGTTGGATAATAATACCAGAAGCGTACCTTGCAAGTCTTGTAAAATTTTCTTCATAGGTACTAACAGATTCATCATCCCTTTGCTTCAGTTCAAGAAACTCTTTCTCCATCTTTGTTCGGAGAATACGAGGGAAGTACTTGTTGAAAAATAAGTTCTTGAACTCGTCCCATTCCATAGACTCAATTTCATCCCTTTGCCTCGCATTCTTAACAAGATTCCACCATTGATCAGCATCTCCTTCCAAACGATACACTGCTAGGATGACTTTATCATGTTCAGAACATTGAAGAACTGAAAATATCTTTTCAGTAGTACTAATCCATTGTTCAGAAACTAATGGATCAGTAGACCCGCTGAAAGAAGGTGGACGCTGCCTCATGAAGGATTCAACAGAATGTTGCTCCCTCCTTTGCTCGTTTGGAAATCCTGCATGATTCATAGCTTGAGAAAGTTGTGTGAGCATGGCTACAAGATTTTGCATTCCAGCTCCCATATCGTTTGGTTGCTCAGGGGGACAATCATTGCATTGCCCATCGCATTCCGCATTAACACGGTTCCTTCGGGTTCCAGCCATTGACTAAAACCAAGAAGAATAGTGTGAGCAACACTAATTATAATAGGAAACCACATAATTCAAGAATAAAATTTTCATGCTTATGGTCTTATCCTAGGTTATTCAAGGCCATTTCTAAAACACTAAGATTGTGTACTATGCTTAGACTTATCCTTAGGGTTCTTACTAAGTCTTTCACATCCTAGTTTCCAAAGGTTGACTATACCTTTCCTCTGATACCAACTATAACGACCCACACTTTACATACATTGTTAATACTTCAAAATTTAAGCACACTTATTACAACATATGACAAAACCACAAAGGACCGTATAGGTATAGTGTCTTTAGAAACTGGGAAACATAAACAACTGGTTCATAAATATTCTACAGTGTCTCCCATTTATTTCATCATATCTAGGGTCCCTTTTAGCATATTCTACTTAATATCCATCTTCCTGACCTGGGGAAAAGAAAACATAAAAGGGTGAGCTCAAATGCTCAGCAAGGGCAAATAAAGGAAATAAAAATCATATCATATCTTTTTGAAAATCAAAACCTGCAAAAGAGATCATAATATCTTAACATGGAATAAATCATAGAAGTGAAAATGAGATCCCCATAATCATAACATAAAACTTGAAACTTTGTGGCATGCACACATAATCATGGAAAATCATTTCTTGTTAGTCATGACTCATAGCCAAGACTATCTTAGTGGACAAAGTCCCTTTCTGAACCGAGTTCACTCCTCGTTTCAGTCCTGGATCACTGAACCGAAATAACCTTCCGTTCCAGCCATGTCTATCTCATGAGATATAAAATCTTTACCCAATGCATTGGAGGGAGATATAGGTCCCACCCATATTATAATGAATCCTTTCTTATGTGTGCCACATAATCATAAATCTTACATCATCACATAACCCATGTAATAAAAATGGGATTCTTAAACAACATGACATCATAAAACAATTCATATAAGATAAAGGAATTCATAAAAATAAATCCATCACAACATGATCAAATCAATTTAATAATAGGGATAAAAACAGAACCCTTTATTATCTTAGATGGAAAATAATTTTGAAAATCACTTGAACTCCATTCTTGAGGAAAATATCCTTTCTTCTTCAAAAACATTTTTCCTTTCATAACATGTCATACAACTTTAAAATAAAAGAAGTTGATTAAAAATAAACTTGAAAACTTGTAAAGTAAGCTTCTTGGAAATAATGTTTTAAAAATCCATTCATGTCGTATAAGTTAAAAAAAACATTCTTCTAACTTTTGTCGGAAAAGTCAAAAAGTACCTCGTACGAAAAACGACAAAAGATTCCTTTCATATCTTTTACAAAAAACTTACCGAAGGGTAAAATTGGATATAAACTATTGTAGAAGGAAGGAAATAATATTACATATCGAGGGAACATGGATTTGGATGATAAAATACACCCCAGTAATTACCAAAGTAAAAACAATCTCGGATAAATGTGAGATTGTGATATTTTCCCTTACCTTAGGTCCGATTTGCTTTGTTCGTGTCCAAAGCTCCTCTTCTTTGAAACGCCTCTTTGAATCCTTCACTTAGGGAACTAAGATTGGTCTTTGAAGAAGACCAGGACCTCTAGGATTATTCTAGGGAAGTGGAGAAGGGAAAATGGCAGGGGTTGGCCGAGCTTGAGTGCTCAAATTGGTGTGAGGAGGAGGGGGAGGAGGTGCCCTTTTATAAGGGAGGAGAGGGGCACCTTAGGAATATCTCAAAATATTAATTTATATTAAAGTCAAAATCGGTTTATAATGGTTCCAAAGGGTCTTATTTCGAAGATAAAGTGGGGAAGGGTCGAAATCCTATCATCCAATAGGATTTGGACAAGTTTAGGGTATTATTTTAACCTTATCAATTAGATTTAACTCTAAGTTAAATAATTTAGCTTTTACCATGTCTTTTTGTTTTCTTTCACTATATGGTTAATACACTTACTATAACATGCCAAACGAACCCCAAATTGTTTATTATTAAAATATATATCCTTATCTAAGTCATTTGGCCGAACCTTAGATTTTTAGGAATAAAATAACAATTAATAATATAATATTTGATTTAAAAACTATTTTGTGTCAATTTTGACACTATTTGATATATGATTTTTGTGAAAGTCATAAAAGAATTATATGTTCGAACCAAGTTGATTAAATCAACATTAATATATCATAATAACCTATAAAATTAGTTGAATTCATAAAAAGTCTCAAATTACATTTATTTTGGTGTTTATAACATCAATTATGTCAATATTTCATTAATAAGATAATTACTGCATCATCTTTGTGTCATAAATAAATTACATTATTGGATGTCTAAAAATTACAAATAAAATATCATCATGTAGGAAATCTTTTTAGCTTTCTAATGAATATTTACAATTGAATTTATCTTATGTATAACCCCATATTAAAAATGATTTACTTATTAAACGTTGATTTTAACTATTTTAACCCTTCTTTAAAGAAATTAATAATAAATGTCCTAATCTAATCCAAGTGGGCCTAAATGGTCATATTTTATTCCTAAGTTTGTTTTTGGTCGAATTACACTTGTCCAATAGAATTAGGACATGTGTTATGGTAATATTAATATCATATTTACCCTTAGTTACCCTATTTACTATTAACCGCGGTAAAAATAGTAAAAAGTTACTATTCACCAAAAAATTATTTTCATCTCATTGAACCACATTTTAGTCCTTGATATTAACCGTGTCTCTCGGATTTTTGAAATTCCATTCACAGAAGCGGTAAAATTAAATTTTATGCAAAATTCAGTTTTTAACCTACCACTTAGTGGTTTCACTATTCATCAAAAATTGAAAGTTTTCAGAAAAATACCAAAATTTCACCCTAGGCTAATTTCGATATTCTGAGTCCAAAAATGAAGTCCATTTTGAAAAATAAAATTTATAAAATTCCAAAAAGTGGTTATTACTATTCATAACGGCTAGTTTTAATAGCATAATGTTGTTTAGTGAAACTCGGTATTGCGTACGACGCAAGCTATCGAGGAAGGTCGCGATTGCGTGTAAAGCAAGTCAAGCAAGTGTTGTGTAGAAAAAGATTCCTTTGATAATTTATATAACATAAAAGTCTCGGGTGTTACAACTGGCTTCGGCAGTGGGGAAGCACAATGGAGATACACACGTGCAGTCTCCCACAGGGGCGGATTCATAGGTGAATCGACGCGAATGTGAACCCGGGAGGGGTCCACTAATGGACAAACTGACGTGAATACGACCGGGACGACCAGGTGGTGGGATTGAACCTCAGGGAGGCTTCCTACGTACCCTGTTTAGGAGACAGGGATCAAAGTCCACGTAGTTCGTTCTGTCAGGACTTACGCACTGAGGCAACCTGAGTGCGGCAAAGCTCAGTTGGAGAGGGACTTCGGCCGAAAGTAAGAGACCTCGATCCCTGTCACGCCCTCTACTGGCTTCGGCAGTGGGGAAGCACAATGGAGATACACATGTGCAGTCCCCCACAAGAAACTAGGGGTTTGTAATACCCTACCCCCATGGGCGAAGGCCACTCCAATCCCGACATCCCTGCAGAGACGAGCGGGTGGGGGCCACATCCAAACCGGGAGGGGGACCCTGCGTGCGAGGCACGAGATCGGGGGATGCAGACGGTTTAACGTCCTGCCGGACGAAGTACAGTTTAACGTCGTGTGTTAAGGACGAAGCAGACGGTTTAACATCTTGCCGGACGAAGTACAGTTTAACATCGTGTGTTGAGGACGAAGCGGACGGTTTAACGTCTTGCCGGACGAAGTATAGTTTAACGTCATGTGTTGAGGACGAAGATGCAGTTTAAGGTCATGCGGGACCAAGTGTTGCCGCCGATGGGTCTGTGTCACTTCGCGCGAGCCTGGAGGGCCGCACGGGAAGACAATGCACGGTGCGGGAACCCGGGATGAAGATCATCGGGCGCAACGCAGGCGGGTACCCTCAAGGGGTCAAAGGGGGGCGACCCTGGCGGTTTTCACGCAAAAGAGGAGCTTGGAATGCAATACCGCGGGTCGGCGCGCAATTGGGCGGGCTGGCGCGCAATTGGGCCAGCACTTTGCGCGCGGATGATGGAGATTGCGCGCACCCGGCTTCTGATAGCGCACGGGGGCAATGACCCATTCTTTAACGAATGGCCACTTAGTAAGGGGGGTGCGCGCAATCGGGATGGATTACGCGCACCCGGGGGGAAATTGCGCGCAAGAGGCTTCTTTTGCGCGCGAAGGCTTTCGGGTGAGGAATTGGTCAAAGGAAAGAAGCCAAAGGGTTTGCGTGCGAAGGCGAACCCCGAGGCTTGCTTGCGCAAAATAAAGGAGGTTACCTGAAGATCGACATTGCGCGCGGAGGGGGTGGAATTGCGCGCACGAGCGACCATTCTAATTCTGGCAACCAACCTTCCAAAAAACCAACCTTTAAAACGTCGGGGGTCGCCTTATATTTATAGGCAACCCCGGGCGCGGAATCTCGCCGCCGGCGCGCAATTTCTGGCGGGGGCGCGAAATTTCCTTCGCGGGCGCGGAATCGGGGCCCCGACGTGCAAGGGAGTCGCGCGGGCCACGGGCGCGCAAAATTGCGCGCCGGCCCGGCGCATTGTGCGCATCCCGGGAGGATTGCGCGCCGCACTTCAACATTGCGCGCGGACCTCCAAAATTCCGCGCAAGGCCTCCGGGCCTTCCGAAACGTGCCTCTGACTCCAAATCTGACCTCGCTTTCCGCATCCGGAGCTTCGTTTGGGAACAACGGACTTTTCCGGCGTCTACAAAATTAATATAGGGAATTCATAAAAAAATAAATATATTAATAATGAATATAAAAAGAAAGAGGAAAAATCTATAAGGTATCATAATATGAGAATTTTAGAGGGCCAAAAACATACTAAATACAAAATAAATAAAATAAAAACTAAACACCAAAATCAAAATCTCTATGTGACCCATGGTCACCATACAACCTCATCACTGAACCCGCTATAAGACAAATTGAATAAAGGGGTATTTATGGCATAACTCCTATGGAATCTAAAATAAATATGTAATTTTACTATTGGCGTGAGAATAAGAACTCCTAGAAGATATTCTACCCACACCCAATGCATAATATTTTACAAATAAACACCCATCATGATAGTTTGAAATACATTTTAATAAAATTCAATAATTTTTAAAAAATTTAGAAAATAAAAATTGATAGTTAAACATTGAATTTACTTTCTTGAATATTGAATTGATTTATTTAATAAATGTCACGACCCATCCCAGTGGGTCTCGAGCCGCAACTCCCCAATCCCACCTCCAATAGGCCAGGGGATGGTGACTAGCACTGAGTAGGCATGATAATAACATGGGAGGTATTGCCTATAAACCAATACACACACACACACATCTCCAAGCCCACAAGGCTGAAAAGTAAAAACTACTAAAAGGAAAAGGATGCATGCTTATACTAAAACCCAACCAACAGAGTACGATAGGAAAGTAAAGTACAAGAAAGTAAAACCCTGGGCCAAAAGTTCAAGCCCACCAAAAAGAGATTCTCTAACCCAGTCCTACCTGTAAAGAAAGGTGCTAGGATTGCAGTCTGTAGCCGTAGGAACACACATTAGCCTATCTGATCTCACTGAGTACCATCCGGTCCTGGTCCGCCTAGAATCCTGTCAAAGGCTCGCTCGTCTGCCCAAGACACGACACATGTGGGAAAAGCCCATGCAGGGGTGAGTATAACAATACCTAGTAGGACACCCTGAAAACACAAAGGAAATACAACAGGGGAAACACCACAAAAGAAAGGTATAATCAGATCTACACAGTATATGTTTACGGAACATATAACAAGAATATCCATATATACTCATACACAACGACCATTTTGAAACCACCACTAGTATCCAGCTCGAAGATTACACTAAGCATGTAAGCGGGAGAACACACTCCTAGGTCTGAAGAGGGAGATATGAAGTACTCGTTCAGGGATAACACCCTCCACCAGTACTTTGAGAACATGATTCTCAGATGAGGATCGCAACCAAGTCATGGGGTAATTCCGACAACTCAGTCTAAGCTAATCCACTAAGCAGAGGATCGTCATCCAGGTAAAGTTGGTCACGTCGATACCAAGAACTCTACCTAGGGTTCCAGGAATGAATAGAGGATCTGGCTCCGAGTCTCACAGAGGGGATTCCAACAACTCTATTCAGGAAGTCCTACTGAAGGGATCATACTCCTGTATACAGAAAATGATGCCAAAACCTTCCGGGAAAAGGCCAATGGTACGAACCCTAAGAGAACGAGTCCAATTCACAGAAGACAAGTGGCTCAAGCCATGAAGAATTGGTTACATGACATGTAGTATGGTTACACGTCGTGTTCCTTGACCCCGGGTACTTCCCGTGTAAATGTCCTGTGTCATCCGTTCATGCTGTGAAAAACTTAACTACACGTCGTGTAGAAGGATCACACGCCCTGTTCCTTGACTCTGGGTACTGCCCGTGTAAACGGCCCGTGTCATTTGGCTTATCAGATTGAAAGTAACTACACGGTGTATAGAAGAATCACACGCCATGTCCGAGCACCTGGGGCTCACTTCGTGTATGCTAGCCATGTGCCCGTACACAGTCTATGTCCGTGTCCGTGTCGCCTTCTCGTGTACTAGCACATGGGGTATCCCATGTATCTGGCCGGGTCTGGCCGGGGAGGGGTATATGCGGCGTGCCCTTGGCCGTGTACCCAACCTGTGTCTGTGTACTCCCAAAGTAAACTCTAGGTGGCCCACCTACGAACACACGCCGTGTAACCTATACTACACGCTGTGTAGTCGGGAAATTTCCAGAATTCCATCTTCTTCCTCGCGCTTCGACCAATCTTCCGGATCCTTGATCTCTCGTCTGTTCATTCTGATACTCCAGGGGTTGGTTCGTTTAATCATAAAAACATCGTAACAGGTGTTTTTGCTCCTTAAAATGGATCATAAACCTCGAACGATCCATCTGAAGAAAAATGCTTGAAAAATCATAACTCTCGATCCACTCCGAATCGTCCCCCGAAACCGTCATCGCACCACCATGACATCGCTACGGGGTTGGATCTATGATTTGGGATCATTGCGTTGTAGAACAGATGCGAAACGATCTGTTGTTCATCGCCCCTCGAAGAACACAAAGAACGCGAAGGAGAGAAAGGAGAGAAATCCAATGAAACAAATTTGAGGAACGAACCTCTTCCTTCATTCGTCACAACGTTGATCCACTCCCATTAATAGGATTAAACAAAGTATAAAAAATCAACAAGAAAAGATCAACATGGATTTAATCTCCCAAAATCCCCGCAATAGTCCATCCTGCAAGAACGATCGATCTGCGGACTAATATGTTCTTGGATTAGCCCGCGTTCGTCGTAGAAATCAAGAACGGGGAAACTTCACAAATTAAACATCCTACCGGGATTCACGGTGTCTGTGGGCAATGATCTGGTCACCACGTCATCATCATCGGTGAAGCTCATCAAGAACATCATCGCTGCGTTGGGAGGTTTCCTCCAGAGCTTTCCAGAGCCTCCAGGGAAATTCAGGGTTATGGGAATTGTAACCCTGATCCCCTTTGAAATATATATTTAAAAAGATAAGAGATATTTGCCATAACAAGATTTAATAAAACATTTTAATTACATATTTTATTACGATTACATCCAAAAACTGGATTTCACCACTGACTTGTGCCGGACGATGTTAGGCCTCACCTAAGGTAAAATCTCTATTCCGAACGCAACGGTGCACTCAGACTTCTGATCCGAGCACCCGTTCAGGAGTTATTCCATTTTTTCAGGAAAACCACATGCGGGTGTAATTTAATTATTAAATTAAATTCAAACATTTGTTCCGAGATCACCGGGCCTCGGAACTGCATGCCGTCTCAGAGCCTGGTCTCGAATTAATTCCCATATAATATTAAAATAATACATGGAAAAATCAGGGACATTACATAACACTCACCTTAGGGATTTTACGTCCCCAAAAATCCCAAACAAGGGCTACACAAAAAGATGTGGGTACTACACGCGAATCCGAGCCTCCCGCTCCCACGTGCTCACTAGGAGATTCTCGTGCTTCCACCGGACACACACTAAGGGAATAACTCGTCCACGATGGATCTTCTCCTACTGATCCTCGATCTCCACTGGGTACTTAGCCAGGATCACTCCATCATCGATGTCTAGCTCACCCCAGTCGATGACATGCGATGGATCATGCATGTACCTCCATAGCTACGACACATGGAAGACGTTGTGTACCCGGTCCATCTGAGGAGGTAGAGCCAAGAGATACGCCACCTCGCCAACTCTACTCAAAATCTGAAAAGGGCCAACGAACCTCAGAGATAGCTTGCCTCCTCTACCAAATATCTGTAATCCCCGTCGAGGTGAGACCCGAAGGAACACATGGTCTCCTTCCTCGAACTCCAAGGGCCTCAGTCTCCTATCGGCATAAGACTTTTTCCGACTCTGTGCAGTCTTCATCCGCTCATGGATGACCTGCACCTTCGCTGTAGTAGCTCTCACCATATTTGGGCCCATGAGTGCTGACTGCCCTGGGTCAGTCCAGCAAAGTGGTGACCTGCAAGGTCGCCCGTACAGAGCCTCGAATGGTGCCATACCAATAGTGGAATGATAATTGCTGTTATATGAAAATTCCACCAGTGGTAGGAAATCCTTCTAGCTATGACTGAAGTCAAGTATGCAAGTTCGTAGCATATCCTCCAGGACCTGGCTGGTCCACTCTGTCTGACCATCAGTCTGGGGATGAAACGATGTGCTCAAGTGTAACTGAGTCCCAAAAGCTTCCGCCAATCCCTTACACAACCGGGATGTGAAATGAGCATCATGATATGAGACGGTTGTGGATGACAGTCCATTAAGTCGAACTATCTCCTACACGTAGAGGCATCCTATTCTCTCTACTGAACTCTGCTCCCGTATGGCTAGGAAGTCAGCCGACTTGGTGAGCCGGTCAAAGATCAACCAGATGGCATCATGTCCCCTGGACGTACATGGTAAACCCATCACGATGTCCATGGATATCCTGTCCCACTTCCACTCTGGAACCTCAAGGGGATGAGTCAAACATGCTGGCACCTGGTGCTCAGCCTTTACTTGCTGACAAGTAAGGCACCGTGAAACAAACTCTACCACACCCTTCTTCATTCATGGCCACCAGAACTGATGTCGGAGGTCCTGATACATCTTTTACATGCCTGGATGTACCACCAATGGAGATGTATGGAACTCCCTCAGAACCTCCCCTCGTAAGGTCACTGGTACTGTAGTACGCCCTCTAAAAACAACAACGTGCTCCCCACCTTATGAATATCCATCAACCGCAACACCTGTGGATATCTGAGCACCTAGAGTCTCACAACTAGCATCCCCGCGATGTCCTTCCCTTACTCACTATAAGAGTGGAGGGGTAACAACCATCGATTTAAGGTAATCTCTCTCATCTCCATCCACGAAGGATAACTGTAAGGAGGCCAACTGCCTCGTCGCCTCATCCAGCAACTGTAAACTAGATTTTCTTCTGAGAGCATCTGCCACAATGTTCCCCTTACCAGGAGTATAAACGATCTAAAAGTTGTAATCCTGGAGGAACTCAAGACGCTGCCTCTATCTCAAATTCATATCCTTCTGAGAAAATATATATCTGAGACTCTTGTTATTATAGTAGACAATAAAATGATTTCCCATCAGGTAGTGATGCCACATCTTTAACGTGAAGACTACCGCTGCCAACTCAAGATCATGGGTCGCGTAGTTCTGCTCGTTTGGCCTCAACTGACATGAGCCATAGGCAATCATCGCTTTCCTATGAATCAGGACACAACCAATCCCTGTTGCTGATGCGTCGCAGAACACTATGTACTCGACACCCCCCTCCGGTAATCTCAAGATCGGGGCGCTCGTCAGACTCTGTCTCAACTGCTGGAAAGCCTGTTGGCATCTCTCAGTCCACATGAAAGGCTGCCCCTTTTGGGTCAAAGATTTCATGGGTGATGAAATCCTGGAGAAATCAAGAATGAATCTCCGATAGTAGCCTACCAACCCAAGGAAACTACGCACCTCCGTCACACTCCGGGTTGGATCCCATGCTAGTACTGTCTCCACCTTGGCTGGGTCCACTACTACACCATCTGATGAGATAACGTGTCACAGAAAGTGGACCTCCTGTATCCAGAACTAGCACTTCGAGAATTTCCCACACAACTGATTCTCTCATAGTGTGTCCAGAACCATCCTTAGGTGTCTCGCGTGCTCCTCCTCGGACGCAAAAGGATATCATCGATGAAGACAACTGTGAACTGATCTAGATAGGGCTGAAAGATCTGATTCATGAGTACCATGAACACTGCCAGGGCGTTCGTCATGCCGAAGGGCATCACCAAGTACTCATATTGACCATAGGGACATCTGAATGCCGTCTTTGGTACATCCTCATTCTGTACTCGAAACTGGTGATAGCCTGATCGTAGATCAACTTTCGAGAACCATCATGCCCCTCTCAACTGGTCAAAGAGGTCATCGATCCTCGGTAGTGGATACCAGTTCTTCATAGTCACCTGATTCAAGTGTCGATAATCCACACATAGCATCATGCTCCTATCTTCCTTCTTGGCAAACAGCACTGGGGCCGCCCAGGGTGAAACGCTGGGTCTCACAAATCCCTTCTTCTGAAAATATTCCAGCAGCACCCTCATCTCACGAAGCTCTGCAAGAGCCATCCGATATGCTGATGCTGATATCGGTGTAGTCCCGGGTTTCAACTCAATGCAGAAATATATCTCCTGACTGGGAGGTAGTCCGGGGACATCCTTCGGAAAGACGTCCTCATAATCAGCCACTACTGCTGGAAACTAGAAACTCGTAACATCTACTACGCCAAGGGCTAGGCTAGCCAACTGATGTAAAATTGGTTGTGACCCCTATGCACGAGTCCATCCTGCGCTGCTTGGGTCTCTGGCGTCGGCTCCCTGCTGTCGTGGTCTCTACTCCAGCTCACCCACTACTGACAACTTCCGGCTGTCCCTGCTCTCCCAAGAAGCTCTCGACCACCAAAGCCCGCTCAAGCACCCTAGTATAAGTAGGAATTCTCATAGGGATGATGCTAGCTCAGATATCTCTATGCAAGCCCCACTCAAAAGTATGAGATCTGAAGTACTGATCTCTGACCATATCCATCGAGTACCGTGAGAGGTCGGTAAACCTCGATGAATTGTCATCAACCGTCATGGTTCCCTACTAGAGCTAAAGAAGCTCCTATATACGTACTGCTCTCAGGGTAACCAGTGAAAACTCATCTCTAAAGAGACGCTCAAACTTTGACCATGCAAGAGTTGCCTCGTCGTGAGTCTGGATAAGAAAACTCCACCATCGTCCTGCCGAGCCCTACAGAAGGCTCGCTGCCAGGATCACCATCTGGTCTGATGGTGTACTAAACAAACGGAAGACTCTAGCCACCGCCTCAAGCCAGTTCTCTGCTGCCTGAGGGTCAGGCTTGCCTTGAAACCTGAGGGGTCTCCGTCTCTGAAACTCATGGAGTGTGCTCAACCTGTGCTCCTCCTCCACTAGTACATCAGGCACTAAACACTGCTCCACAGATGGCGGGATAACTGGCACACCACCTGATGGTAAAATAGGGGGATCTGGTCCCTGAATAGAAGCTTCATCACTGAGGGGGTCATCCTAGTGATCAAGCTGCTGGATCCTAGTTGGTACTCATCGCGGAGGCATCGTGTAAAGAAACAAGATGTATCCCAGTCAGTGAGTATATCTAGAGGGATGACTCAAGAAGGACATGGAAACAACAACCCATTCCTATATGATACTTATACCATTATTTCCCCCTCTCAACTAGTGTTCTCAAGCTCCGAGTCGAAAAGCAAGTTATCAGAGTCGTGGTGTATGGATATGTCGGCCGCCCGCACCAACATTGGGGTCCCTGGCCTGAAAGACGAACTCGAAACACTTAACACTGTTTCCCCAAACCAACTCACAGACTCTCGGTCCTAAGGTAGAACCAACCACCTCTGATACCACTCTATCACGACCCATCCCAGTGGGGGCCGAGCTACAACTCCCCAAGCCCGCCTCTAATAGGAAAGGGGCTGGTGACTAGCACCGAGTAGGCATGCTACTAACATGGGAGGCATTTCCTATAAACCCATACTCACGCACACACATCTCCAAGCCCACAAATCTGAAAAGTAAAAACTACTAAAAGGAAAAAGATGCATGCATATACTAAAACCCAACCAACAGAGTATGACAGGAAAGTAAAGTACAAGAAAGTAAAACCCTGGGCCAAAAGTAAAAGACCACCAAAAAGAGAGTCTATAACAATGTCCAACCTGTAAAGAAAGGTGCTGGGATTGCAGTCTGTAGCTGTAGGAACACCCCTCGGCCTGTCTGATCTCACTGAGTACCGTTCGGTCCTGGTCCTCCTAGAATCCTCTCAAAGGCTGATTCGTCTGCACAAGAAACGACACGTGCGGGCAAATCCCATGCAGGGGTGAGTATAACAATACCCAGTAGGACACCCCAAAACCACAAAGGAAATACAACAAGGGAAATACCACAAAAGAAAGGTACAATCAGCTCTACACAGTATATGTTTACGGAACAAATAACAAGAATATCTAGATATAATCATACACAACGATCATTTCAAAACCACCACTAGGATCTATATCGAGGATTTTACTAAGCATGCAACCAGGAGAACACACTCCTAGGTCTGAAGAGAGAGATATGAAGTACTCATTTCAGGAGAACACACTCCACAAGTACTTTGAGAACATGATTCTCAGATGACGATCACAAGCAAGTCATGGGGTGATTCCGACAACTCAGTCCGAGCTAATCCTCTAAGAAGAGGATCGGCGCCCGGGTAAAGTTTGTCACGTCGATACCAAGAACTCTACCTAGGGTTCCAGGAATGAATAGAGAATTCAGATCCAAGTCTCATAGAGGGGATTCCAAAAATGCTATTCAGGATGTCCTGCTAAAGGGATCATACTCTTGTATACAGGAAATGATGCCATAACCTTCAGGGAAAAGGCTAAGGGTACGAACCCTAAGAGAACTAGTCCAAGTCACAGAAGACAAGTGGCTCATGCCATGAAGAATTGGTTACACGACATGTAGTATGGTTACATGCCATGTTCCTTGACCCTGGGTACTGCCTGTGTAAATGGCTCATGTCATCCGTTCAAGCTGTGAAAAACTAAACTACATGGTGTGTAGAAGGATCACATGTCGCGTTCCTTGACTCTGGGTACTGCCCGTGTAAACGGCCCGTGTCATTCGGATTGTTGAATAGAAATTAACTACATGGTGTGTAGATGAATCACACGTCGTGTCCGAGCACCTGGGGCTCACTTAGTGTATGCTGGCCATGTGCCCGTACACGATCTCTGTCCGTGTCTGTGTCGCCTGCCCGTGTACCGGCACACGGGCTATCCCGTGTATCTGGCCGGGTCTGGTCGGGGAGGGGTATACACACCGTGTACTTGGCCGTGTACCCAACCCGTGTCCGTGTACTCCCAGAGTACACGCCAGGTGGCTCGCTGACGAACACACGCCGTGTAGCCCATTCTACATGCCGTGTAGTCGGGAAATTTCCAGAATGCCATCTTCTTCCTCGCGCTTCAGCTGATCTTCTGGATCCGTGATCTCTCATCTGTTCATCCCGATACTCCAGGGGTTGGATAGTTTCATCATACGAACACTGTAACGGGTTTTTCAGTCCTTAAAAAGGATCATAAACCTCGAACGATCCATCCAAAGAAAATAGCCCAAAAAATCCTAACACTCGATCCGCTTCGAATCATCTGCCGAAACCGCCGTTGCACCACCGTGACATTGCTCTGGGGTTGGATCTATAATTTGGGATCGTTGCATCATAAAACAGATGCACAACAATCCTTTATTCATCACCCCGTGAAGAACGCGAAGAACGCGAAGGAGAGTAAGGGGAGAAATCCAATGAAAAAAATTTGAGGAACGAACCTCCGCCGTCGTTCATCATGGCATTGATCCTCTCCAGTTAATAGGATTAAATGGAGTAGAAAAAATCAACAACAAAAGATCAACATGGATTTAATCTCCCAAAATCCCCGCAAAAGTCCATCCCTCAAGAATGATCGATTGTAACGCCCCGACCCCAACTACCCAGAGTCGGTGCATTACTTCGTAACATTGTCATGATCACAAAAGATCAAGTCTCGAAAGACCGATTGGTTTAGTAGCCTTGGAAACACTAGATACATTCATAAGTCTTTCATTACATCAAAATTAAACAAACTACAATAACATGGTCTTCATAGTCCACACTCATATCTTCACTGACTATTCTTGCAAGTCAGTCATAATGCACTTCTTCACATCCTGGAAAATATTTAAACATTGAAAGGGGTGAGCTCAGATGCTCAGTAAGGATAACAATATTGCGGAAGCTTTTATAAGAAAACATAAGCATTTAAGGCAATGTATAACTAAAACAAAAGCCTTATTGAACTTGAACTTCAACATAATATGGAAAAAGTAAAATAATTTAATGCCATTACTTACTCACATGGATATTCTACTAGACGAATAATCACATGAAATATCAATAACCACTTTCATAATGAGGGAATGTATAATGCCGGACATTCTGAAACATTTTGTCAAGGCCTCGGCCAAGACGTCTAAAATGATTAAGGCCTCGGCCAAAACCATAAATCAAATTGGGAAAGGGCCTCGGCCAATTCCACATCTAGTTGTCTCATGAGACCTACCGATGCATCGAGGAGCTATAGCGGGCTCCACCCGTCACATATTAAGTCCAATACATTCCTCATATGAATAGGTTTAAACATAACATAAATATTCATATTAAAACTAGCATACGAAATGTCAAAAATTTCTCCATAAACTATGGATGGTATAAAATAACACATCCACAGTCAAATATTTCACAAAATGTTCAATGGAAGTTTTGTATCATAAATCAATTTCAATTAAACTTAAAACCCATCAAAGGATGTTGACATGGATGAAATCAAAGCTATTTGAGAGAAATATCCCTCCTTTTTGAAATCATTTAAAAGTCCCATAATTATAAAATAATACATTTACTTTGAAAATATTCTTATAAGCTTGTTAGGGAAACTTCGACGAAGTTATAATGGCGGAAAATAGCCGCACCCGCCGTATAAGAAAAAAAAACATTCTTACCTTAAATTTGTCAAAAAGGTCAAAAAGTACATTGTTTGGAAAACGACGATAAGATTCCTTTAAAAAACGTATAAGGGTATAAATGACTTTAACCCATTTTCCATTTAATAGTAAAAATGTTTTGAAAGACATTTTTAAGAAACATGGATGTGGATAATAACGAGGTCCCAGTAGATAATTATGTATAAACAACCTTGGATAATGAAGAGGTTGTGAAGTAAACCCTTACCTTGTACTTTTACTTGGTTCGGGTAGGTTAACCTCCTGTATAATGGTGAAATAATTGTTATTAAATTATACAAGAATCATATACATTCATATGATATCATATATGATCTTTTAACATTTCTTTGTTAACAATATCTTAGATTTATCGTTGTTTCGGGTGTTAACTTACTCATTTTCTTTTATATGTTTTGTTACGTAAGTCGTGTTTTTCATGGATAGGTTGTATCTTATTCATATCCAGAATGATATCATGTCCTTAAACATTATTTTTAAATCATCAAATGATAATTATACTTGAATGGATACGACGGAGAATGAATCTCATCGCGTTCGTGGAGACGGTAGTCCGTACGTACGCACGAGCGACAATATCATGATTTTGATATTAAAATAATATATAATTGGATAGTATATCATGTATATAGAATCATTATCATGTTATATTTATTGTTTACATGAATTAAATATCATTATTATACCCATCTAAATAATAATATATTGAATAACAATTACACCACGACGTGGAGACGGTAAGCCGTACGTACGCACGTATGGTGACATGTCATTCAAATGATGGGTAGAATACTGAATATGGTTGTTCCATATTTATAATAAAATCACATTATATAGAAGATACTGGATTTATAATTTTAGAATTGAAATAATAAACAAAGAGGGAGTGGAATAAGAAAGAAACTTGAAAGAGGGTGATGAAAATGTTACCTCTTCTTCGGGTTCTTCCTTTTGATTTGATCAAAAGGACTCCTTAGGATGGCTTTCTGACTAAAGTAAAGCTTCTAGGATGAAGGGAGAGAAGTTGGGAGAGTATTTGGGCAGGGGTTGGCCGAACCAAAAGGCTTGTAAGTGTGAATAAGGTGGTAGAGGTGGGGGCCTTTTATAAGAGGAGAGGAGGGGCACTTTTGGAAAGATTGAAATGTTACATTATTTCACAATGCTTTTCGGATTCTAAAGGTCCCACACTTATATAATTCGAGGCTAAGGTGATAAGGTTTCTAAATCTCCTCATCCAATAGGCTTTGGACAAGTGTAAGCCTTGGATTTTGCATTATCTTCTCATTTTATTTAAATCGTTAAATAATGAGGTCATCGCTGCATCATAATGATGTCATAAATAATTTAATTTATCTAATGTCTAAAAATTATAAAAAAATACTATGATGTAGGAAATATTTTTATCTTTCTAATTAATATTTATAGTCAAAATTTGGACTTGTGTAACCCCACTTAAAAACTGTTTTAGTAAAATAACTCATGTTTGTGTCAATTTAATTTTAACATTAAATATATATATATATATATGTCATTTTCCAACTAAAGTGGCTCCATGGGGTCCCCAAGTTGACCCATGGGTTGTCTTGGTCGGCCATGAATCATCCAATAGGAGTAGGACAAGTTTCATGCTCATCTCATATTATTAAAACATTATTTGTACCTTAAACTACACTAATTACCTCTAATCGCGATTAAGAACTTAAAAGTTACTATTCACCAAAAAATTATTTTAATCTCATTGAACCACATTTTACTTCTTAATGTCAACCATGTATGTCGGATTTTTGAAAATCAAACCACAGAAGTGGTAATATTTCATTTTAACGAAAAATCAGTTTTTAACAACCACTTAGTGGTTTCACTATTCATCAAAAATTGAAGTTTTTCAGAATAAGGCCAAAATTTCACCCTAAGATATAATTGATATTCCGAATTCAAAAATGATGTCTCTTTTACAAAATTCCAAACATATAAGTTGTATTAATTAATTTTATAATTAATTCCCGCTGTTACAACAAATAGCGTGTTTTTAAGAAACAATTTATATCAAAAGTTTGGCAATTGTTTATGTCCAATTTCAATGTTAAATTAATTCTAATGACCATAATTGGATAAAATGGTAAAAATATATTCTAATTATACTTTAAAACCACTAAATATTATAATTTATCACTATAAATTATTTTGATTAAAAAAAGTTGTTTTTAAGTATTTTTCACTATTCATAAAAATTTAGAAGTTCTCAGAAAAATACCAAAAATTCAACATAGGCTAATTTCAATATTCCGAATCCAAAAATGAAGTCAATTTTGATAAATAAAATTTATAAAATTTCAAAAAGTAGGTATTACTATTCACAACGGCTTGTTTAATTAGTTGTGGTGTGTGTTAGAGCTCGAGGTTGCGTACAACACACGCTATTGCATTATTCGAAGGGAAACGTACAGTGGAAGCTTGGGGTGTTACATTCTCCCCTCCTTCAAATAATTGCATCCTCGCAATTTCTAGGGTATTACTGCATAAAAAGACTCAGGTGGTTTTTCATCATAAATTCCTCAGGTTCCCACGTTGCCTCTTTCATTTTATGATTTCTCCACAAAACCTTCACCAGACGAGTCGTCCGGTTTCTCAGCACCTCCTCCCTCACATCAAGAATCCTGACGGGCTCTTCACAATAGGAAAGATCGGGTTCCAGTTCTAATTCCCCATAGGTGAGTACATGCGTTGGGTCAGGCATGTATTTCCTCAACAGAGATACGTGGAACACATCGTGAACTTTGAAGAGACTTGGCGGCATTGCCAAACGGTAAGCTACAGCCCCAATTCGTTCTAGAATTTCGAAAGGTCCGATGTACCTGGGACTCAATTTACCTTTCTTACCAAAACGTATGACTCCCTTCCATGGAGATACCCTCAGGAAAACATGATCACCGACTTGAAATTCCAAATCCTTCCTTCGATTATCGGCATAGCTCTTCTACCTACTTTGAGCTGCTTTAATGTGATTTTGGATTACTTTCACCTTTTCCACCGTTTCCTCCACCAGTTCTGGGCCTACAAGTTTTCTTTCACCAACGTCATCCCAACAGGTTGGTGTACGACATCTCTTTCCGTATAACGCTTCATATGGTGCCATCTGAATACTCGAATGGAAGCTATTATTATAGGAAAATTCTACCAGTGGTAAATATTGATCCCACATACCCTGAAAGTCAAGAGAGCATGATCTCAACATGTCTTATAAGGTTTGAATAGTCCATTCTGATTGTCCATCTGTTTGAGGGTGATAGGCAGTGCTCAAACGAAGTTCAGTATCCAAGGCCTTTTGAAGACTTTTCCAGAATCTTGAAGTAAAATGAGGATCACGATCAGAAACAATCGATAGGGGTACTCCATGAAGTCTTACAATTTCATTAATATATAGTCTTGCTAGACGTTCAAGTGGTAGATCCTCCCGTATAGCCAGAAAATGTGCTGACTTAGTAAGTCGATCAACAATGACCCATATTGCATCATTCCTTCTAGGAGTCTTTGGTAGTCCCATGAAAAAGTCCATCGTAATATTATCCCATTTCCACTCAGGTATGGGAAGAGGTTGCAATACTCCACCAGGATGTTGCCTTCCAGCTTTCACTTGTTGACAAACCATACACCTCGACACAAAATCAGCAATCTCCCTCTTCATATTGTCCCACCAAAAATGTTCCTTCAAATCTCTATATATTTTGGTTCTCCCAGGGTGTATAGAGAAGTTAGAACTATGAGCATCATCCAGCAATTCCCTTTTTAGATCAGGTATATCGGGAACACAAAGTCTCTTACCAAATTTCAAAATTCCATCCTTATACACAAAGTCCCTCAATCTTCCATCATTCACACCTTTAATCTTCTTCTGAAATTCTTCATCATTGGTTTGAGAACTCTTAATCCTTTCTAGTAATGATGGTTTGGCAACCATTTGAAAAAGCATTGATGTTTCACCTTCCCTAGTTATTCCCATGTCCATCTTCACTAGATCCAAGAAAATTGGATCCCTTTCAATTCTCATCACATTCAAACCTCCATGGTCTTTTCTACTCAAAGCATCTGCCACCTTGTTTGCCTTCCCCGGGTGGTAATGTATCGTGCAATCATAATCCTTGAGTAGTTCAAGCCATCGCCTTTGCCTCATGTTGAGTTCTTTTTGTGTGAAAATATACTTCAAACTCTTGTGATCAGTATAAATCTCACATTTTTCACCATAGAGGTAATGTCTCCATATCTTTAAAGCAAATATCATAGCTGCTAACTCAAGATCATGAGTAGGATAGTTTTGCTCATGAATTTTTAGCTGTCGTGATGCATAGGCAATGACCTTATCATTCTGCATAAGGACACAACCGAGTCCTTTCTTCGATGCATCACTATAAATAACAAACCCATCATTCCCCGATGGTAGAGTCAATACAGGGGCATTGACTAATCTTCTCTTTAGTTCTTCAAAACATTCTTCACACTCTTTTGTCCAGACAAATTTAATCCCTTTACGTGTGAGCTTTGTCAATGGGTTAGCCAATCTGGCAAAATTCTGGACGAAACGTCGATAATAACCTGTTAAACTAATAAAACTGCGTACCTCAGTTATACTTGTCGGTGCTGGACATTCTTGGATTTCCTTGGTTTTATAAGGATCAACGGAAATTCCATCCTTAGAGACAATATGGCCAAGAAAAGAAATCTCATGAAGCCAGAATTCACACTTGCTAAATTTCCCATATAATTCATGTCTTCTAAGAGTCTTCAGGATAATGCGTAAGTGATTTTCATGATATTCGTGGCTTTTGGAGTATACCAAGATATCATAAATAAATACCACTACAAAGTCATCAAGATATTCCTTGAAAACTCTATTCATTAGATCCATGAAAACAGAGGGTGCATTAGTCAATCCAAATGGCATTACTGTAAACTCGTAATGCCCGTACCTTGTTCAAAATGCTGTATTTGGAACGTCTTCCTTCTTCACACGCAACTGATGGTATCCAGACCGAAGGTCAATCTTTGAAAAGTATTGAGCTCCATGCAGTTGGTCAAACAAATCATCAATGCGAGGTAGGGGATACTTATTCTTTATTGATATAGCATTGATCTCCCTATAATCAATGCACAACCTCATAGATCCATCTTTCTTATTAACAAAAAGAACAGGGGCTCCCCAAGGAGAAACACTAGGGAGAATAAATCCCTTATTACTCAATTCCTCTAGTTGTTTCTTTAGTTCAACTAATTCCACAGTGGCCATTCTATAAGGGGTCTTCGATATGGGCCTTGATCCAGGAATTAAATCAATGGAAAACTCAACTTCTCGTTCTGGAGGATGTCCAGGTAAATCTTCTGGAAACACATCAACATATTCTCTCACAATGGGTACATCCTCTATTTGAATATTCCTTTCCTCATCCTCAGTAATTTCCTTCTCTTCCTCCCCAATAATTGAATTTAGTTGAGCTACTGGGGGTGGATCTAGATAAGAATTATGTGGCGATGATTCTGCTCTAAAGATAAGGTGTTCCTTATCATCATCATCAAGAATCGTAACCTCTTTCCTCTTACAATAAATTTTTGCATCATGGTCCGAAAGCCAATCCATACCGAGGATTATATCAAATTCAATCATGGGTATGACGATGAGATCAGCAGGTAAATAACATTTAGGTTCTCTAATGGGAACTAATCGACAAAACATTGTTGCAACAATACTTCCCTTAGGGGTTTTGACTGACAACTCCCTTGTTAAATCAAATTGGAAATATCTAATTTTCTTAGAAAACTGGGAAGATATGAAACAATGCAATGATCCAGAATCAAATAATGCATTTGCTAAACTTGAGGAAACCATTAAATTACCTGCCACCATGTCTTTCGGAGCATCCACCTCAGCAGTAGTGATAGCATAAGCCTGGCCTTGATCCCTTGGCCTCTTCTGAGGTAAGTTCCCCTGACGCTTAGGACATTCATTTTCATAATGTCCCTTCTCTCTACAATTATAACATTCCACGTTGACAGCCGCTTTCTTTCCCTTGCATTCATGAGCTTGGTGGCCTTTTTCACCACACTTGTAACATACTCCTTTTCCTTTTAGACAGGTACCAGGGTGCTTCCTACCACAATTATCACAGTGTGGAAATTCATTTCTACCCTTCTTCCCTATTTCCTTATTTCCTTTCCCAGAGTTTTCAATGGATCTCTTCTTATCTTGCTTTGATTTAAAGTCATAAGACTTAGAGAATTCCTTTTCCGTCTTGATAGCGCACGAGACAATACCTTCGTATGAAGATAAGGTTTTTGATACTAAAGCTCGACGGAGAAATGGTTTCAACCCATCAAAGAAACGATCAGTCTTACTTCTTGGGTTACGTATATAATTTGTAGCATACCTTGCTAACCTTGTAAAGTTAGCCTCATACTTTGCGACATTCTCATCCTCCTTCTGCCTCAGACTCAGAAATTGCCTTTCCATATCCGCTCGATGGTCTCGAGGAAAGTATTTTTCTAAGAACAGCTCTTTGAACTCCTGCCATTCCATGTTTGTTAATTCATCATCTTCCTTTGTGTTTTGAATTAGTGACCACCATTGATTGGCATCTCCAGTGAGGCGGTAAACTGCCATGACAACATTCTCCCTTTCACTACTCCCCAAGGCATGGAATATTTTCTCTAAGGAATTTATCCATTGCTCCGCTACTATAGGATTTGTACTCCCATTGAAGGTTGGCGGTTGTTGCCTCATGAAACGGTCTAGCATTGATCCTCCACGTTGCGGATCAGGGTGCTCCATACGAGTAAGGTTGTTATTCATAACCTGCGTGAGTTGTCCCAGTACGGTGAGAAGCTGATCAGCACCAGTTGTATCACTAGCTCCACCATAATTATCCTGAGCAGGAGGGAAATCCCTACACGGAGTGCGTGCATTGATACGGTTTCCATTCCTTCCACTAGGCGCCATTTCTAAATAATGGCATAAACTAGATTAGTTCATAAATCAAAATACATAATTCCATACTTGTAAAACACTTAACATAAATTGAACTAATTATGGATATAATCCATAATTATAAAAATGTTTTCTTTGAGGAAGTATATACTCATAACCCTTCATAGTGGTTTGTAAAGAAAATTGGAATTATCCAAAGCATATCCCTCGGGAGTGTCGTAACCAAGAGTGTAGCAAGGCCCGTTGTCGTGCACCAGTTCCCGTTCGAGTCTAGCTCAAAGCGGTGTTTTTGGGTTTTACCCCTAGGTACATCTGTGCCAGAGCCGCCTCTACCTGCTCGTATCCAGACAGGGATGTATTGCTCGGAAAACTCACAACATCTCTACAATACCAAAATTCTAGGAAGTTCTTCTATACTAATCCTCAAAGTCTATCTTCGGGATATGTGCTCTAATCAGAGTTTATCTAAACTAGCTTCCAAGGCTAGTACTAAACTGCCTCTGATACCAACTGTAACGCCCCGACCCCAACTACCCAGAGTCGGTGCATTACTTCGTAACATTGGCATGATCACAAAAGATCAAGTCTCGAAAGACCGATTAGTTTAGTAGCCTTGGAAACACTAGATACATTCATAAGTCTTTCATTACATCAAAATTAAACAAACTACAATAACATGGTCTTCATAGTCCACACTCATATCTTCACTGACTATTCTTGCAAGTCAGTCATAATACACTTCTTCACATCCTGGAAAATATTTAAACATTGAAAGGGGTGAGCTCAGATGCTCAGTAAGGATAACAATATTGCGGAAGCTTTTATAAGAAAACATAAGCATTTAAGGCAATGTATAACTAAAACAAAAGCCTTATTGAACTTGAACTTCAACATAATATGGCAAAAGTAAAATAATTTAATGCCATTACATACTCACATGGATATTCTACTAGACGAATAATCACATGAAATATCAATAACCACTTTCATAATGAGGGAATGTATAATGCTGGACATTCTGAAACATTTTGTCAAGGCCTCGGCCAAGGCGTCTAAAATGATTAAGGCCTCGGCCAAAACCATAAATCAAATTGGGAAATGGCCTCGGCCAATTCCACGTCTAGTTGTCTCATGAGACCTACCGATGCATCGAGGAGCTATAGTGGGCTCCACCCGTCACATATTAAGTCCAATACATTCCTCATATGAATAGGTTTAAACATAACATAAATATTCGTATTAAAACTAGCATACGAAATGTCAACAATTTCTTCATAAACTATGGATGGTATAAAATAACACATCCACAGTCAAATATTTCACAAAATGTTCAATGGATGTTTTGTATCATAAATCAATTTCAATTAAACTTAAAACCCATCAAAGGATGTTGACATGGATGAAATCAAAGCTATTTGAGATAAATATCCCTCCTTTTTGAAATCATTTAAAAGTCCCATAATTATAAAATAATACATTTACTTTGAAAATATTCTTATAAGCTTGTTAGGGAAGCTTCGACGAAGTTATAATGGCGGAAAATAGCCGCACCCGCCGTATAAGAAAAAAAACATTCTTACCTTAAATTTGTCAAAAAGGTCAAAAAGTACATTGTTTGGAAAACGACGGTAAGATTCCTTTCAAAAAAGTATAAGGGTATAAATGACTTTAACCCATTTTCCATTTAATAGTAAAAATGTTTTGAAAGACATTTTTAAGAAACATGGATGTGGATAATAACGAGGTCCCAGTAGATAATTATGTATAAACAACCTTGGATAATGAAGAGGTTGTGAAGTAAACCCTTACCTTGTACTTTTCCTTGGTTGGGGTAGGTTAACCTCCTGTATAATGGTGAAATAATTGTTATTAAATTATACAAGAATCATATACATTCATATGATATCATATATGATCTTTTAACATTGCTTTGTTAACAATATCTTAGATTTATCGTTGTTTCGGGTGTTAACTTACTCATTTTCTTTTATGTGTTTTGTTACGTAAGTCGTGTTTTTCATGGATAGGTTGTATCTTATTCATATCCAGAATGATATCATGTCCTTAAACATTATTTTTAAATCATCAAATGATAATTATACTTGAATGGATACGACGGAGAATGAATCTCATCACGTTCATGGAGACGGTAGTCCTTACGTACGCACGAGCGACAATATCATGATTTTGATATTAAAATAATATATAATTGGATAGTATATCATGTATATAGAATCATTATCATGTTATATTTATTGTTTACATGAATTAAATATCATTATTATACCCATCTAAATAATAATATATTGAATAATAATTACACCACGACGTGGAGACGGTAAGCCGTACGTACGCACGTATGGTGACATGTCATTCAAATGATGGGTAGAATACTGAATATGGTTGTTCCATATTTATAATAACATCACATTATATAGAGGATACTGGAGTTATAATTTTAGAATTGAAATAATAAACAAAGAGGGAGTGGAAGAAGAAAGAAACTTGAAAGAGGGTGATGAAAATGTGACCTCTTCTTCGGGTTCTTCATTTTGATTTGATCAAAAGGACTCCTTAGGATGGCTTTCTGACTAAAGTAAAGCTTCTAGTATGAAGGGAGAGAAGTTGGGAGAGTATTTGGGCAGGGTTTGGCCGAACCAAAAGGCTTGGAAGTGTGAATCAGGTGGTAGAGGTGGGGGCCTTTTATAAGAGGAGAGGAGGGGCACTTTTGGAAAGATTGAAATGTTACATTATTTCACAATGCTTTTCGGATTCTAAAGGTCCCACACTTATATAATTCGAGGCTAAGGTGATAAGGTTTCTAAATCTCCTCATCCAATAGGCTTTGGACAAGTGTAAGCCTTGGATTTTGCATTATCTTCTCATTTTATTTAAATCGTTAAATAATGAGGTCATCGCTGCATCATAATGATGTCATAAATAATTTAATTTATTTAATGTCTAAAAATTATAAAAAAAATACTATGATGTAGGAAATCTTTTTATCTTTCTAATGAATATTTATAGTCAAAATTTGGACTTGTGTAACCCCACTTAAAAACTGTTTTAGTAAAATAACTCATGTTTGTGTCAATTTAATTTTAACATTAAATAAATATATATATATATGTCATTTTCCAACTAAAGTGGCTCCATGGGGTCCCCAAGTTGACCCATGGGTTGTCTTGGTCGGTCATGAATCATAAAATAGGAGTAGGACAAGTGTCATGCTCATCTCATATTATTAAAACATTATTTGTACCTTAAACTACACTAATTACCTCTAATCGCGATTAAGAACTTAAAAGTTACTATTCACCAAAAAATTATTTTAATCTCATTGAACCACATTTTACTTCTTAATGACAACCATTTATGTCGGATTTTTGAAAATCAAACCACAGAAGTGGTAATATTTCATTTTAACGAAAAATCAGTTTTTAACAACCACTTAGTGGTTTCACTATTCATCAAAAATTGAAGTTTTTCAGAATAAGGCCAAAATTTCACCCTAAGCTATAATTGATATTCCGAATTCAAAAATGATGTCTATTTTACAAAATTCCAAACATATAAGTTGTATTAATTAATTTTATAATTAATTCGCGCTGTTACAACAAATAGCGTGTTTTTAAGAAACAATTTATATCAAAAGTTTGGCAATTGTTTATGTCCAATTTCAATGTTAAATTAATTTTAATGACCATCATTGGATAAAATGGTAAAAATATATTCTAATTCTACTTTAAAACCACTAAATATTATAATTTATCACTATAAATTATTTTGATTAAAAAAAGTTGTTTTTAAGTATTTTTCACTATTCATAAAAATTTAGAAGTTCTCAGAAAAATACCAAAAATTCAACATAGGCTAATTTCAATATTCCGAATCCAAAAATGAAGTCCATTTTGATAAATAAAATTTATAAAATTTCAAAAAGTAGGTATTACTATTCACAACGGCTAGTTTAATTAGTTGTGGTGTGTGTTAGAGCTCGAGTTTGCGTACAACACACGCTATTGCATTATTCGAAGGGAAACGTACAGTGGAAGCTTGGGGTGTTACATCGATCCAAAGACTAATCTGTTCGTTGATTAGCCCACGTTTGTCGTAGAAATCAGGAATGGGGAAATAATCACAAATTAAACATCCAACCTAGATTAGTGGTGTTTGTTGGTGAATATCCGGTCGCCACGTCGTCATCGCCGGTGAAGCTCGTCAAGAACACCATCGCCCTGTTGGGAGATTTTTTGCAGAGCATTCCAGAGCCTCCAGGGAAATTCAAGGTTATGGGAATTGTAACCCTGATCCCCTGCGAAATCTCTATTTAAAAAGATAAGAGATATTTTCTGTATCAAGATTGAATAAAACATTTTAATTAAATATTTTATTACAGTTTCATCCAAAGACTAGATTTCACCAAAGACCTACGCCGACCGATGTTAGGCCTCGCCTAAGGTAAAATCACTGTTCCTAACGCAACGGTGCCCTCAGATTTCTGATCTGATCATTTGTTCAGTAGTTATTCCACTTTTTCAAGAAAACCACATGTGCACGTAATTTAACTTTTAAATTAAGTTCAAATATTTTTTCTAGGATCACTGGGCCTCGGAACTACACACCGTCTCAGAGCCTGGTCTCGAATTAATTCCCATATAATATTAAAATAATACATGGAAAAATCTGGGACATTACAATAAAAACCACAAAGTTCATAAAAACAAACTTAGGAATCCTTTTTAAAAAAGAAAAACATTATTTTTTTTAAATATGGGAGGAGATAAAAAACCTAATTTTCAAACATTATTTTATAATTTACATTCAAAACATTCCATAACATTATTTTTGAAGGTTATTTAGAGTAATGAACTAAAGAAATGATAAAAGAGTAACCAAATATAATATCCACAAGAAGTAAATAAAAAATATATAATGAAAACAATACTAGTAGATAATGAAAGATATTTAAAGAAAAATATATACAAGCATCATAAATAATCTATAACATCAGCACATAATGTAGAAGAAGGAAGACAAACTAAATGATTTCATGAGATAAGTACTAAGAAAACCTAATATAGTATTATATATTTATATCATCTCAATAATTAAAGAATTTACTTCAATTAGTGGAATGGATATAGAACTATGCCACTGGTGATTTGGGGTGACACATAAATTACTTCAATAGTCAGGGTGACATGCATTACTAGTGGAAAAGGATTTGTATTGTTCAGTATTATCCTACCCAAGTTCATGGGATCCCATGAATAACCAAGTGGATATGTGTAAATAAATCATAAGTGAAATACATGAAATTAAAAATTATATAAACACCTCATTCACCTCCATTTCAAGAAAACCAGATTTCATAAAGTTAAAATTGGTCCTTGATAAATTTTTGGAAGAGTGGAATCAAGAAATCCATTTTGAAAACAAAACATATTTATAAACATTGATATAACTAATTGACACTAAATTAGAACCCAATACCACTAGAAACACATTTATATCTTTATCATGGGTTTGGAAATAAATTTAATAGGCCAAACATCTATTAAATCAAACACAAGACATTTGCGAACCCTAAAAAATAGAATAGAACCTTAAAGAAGGGGGGAATCCCTTCAACATTGATTAAATAAAAACCTAATAAATTTAGTTTCATCAAGAATTATTAATCATATACAGTGATGAAAAAATAAATTAGAAAAATATGTTAGAAATCCCATGAAATCATGTTTTTAAATTTAATGAGTGATTCATGGGGAAAACCTACCATAAACCAAATTTAGATCATGAAAACCATTTAAATAAATGGATTTTAGGATTAAAAAAACCATTCTCACACACTAAAAAAAATAAACAACCAATTAGAACCAAAAACCATCGTAGAGATTTAATGAATCCAACTAAAGACAATAGAGAAAGTCGAAAATTAGAATATAGAAAAAGGAGACGGGAAATAAATCTTTCACCTTAAAAAATCCACAAAGAATCAAAGTAAAAGGAATTAAATCCATATAGGGGGAGAGAGATTTGTGCTCCTGAGGATTCCCTCCATTGTGTCATGTGAGTGGGGAGGGACATGGCTCAAAGGGGGTTAAATACAAAGAGGGGTAAGATAAGTACTTCATAAATTTTAAAATATTGAAAGGTCACACAGTTTACTGAAATGTGCGTGAATAATAGTCCCCTCAATAAAAACACATAATAATACTACATAGTTTAACAAAATGGTTTGGAAAACCATAAACCAACTATGAAAAACCAATTTCTTAAAAAACATATACCTCCATATAGTTACTATTAAATGTACTCCCTGTATTGAAATTCCAAAAATTTAAATTTTCAAATAGATTCCAGCTAAAGATCAATGAAATGTATATAAATCAATAAATAGAAAAAATAATAGGAAAATTGAAAGTCGAGGAATGACAATGTCCCCACCATAAGACATTATATCGCAATAAATTCAATGAGATAGATAAGGAATTGATCACTCATACAAAAAATGATAGAAGTTATAGCTCGTGGCCAAATCTAGAAATGAACCCAACCTAATTGAGATATATATTACCAAACCATAAACACCCAGAAATATCAGATCATAGTTGGAAAAATAAGACTAACCTCATAAATATACCACAACATTAAAGCCACAATCATTTAAAAATCCTAGATCATAATATAAAACCAAAATAGAAACATATGTTCGATATGTGGATAATAAAAAAAATTATGAGGCTGATACTCAATCACCCCACCATAGGGATTCCACTAATATAGAGGGTCAATGAAACCATAGAATACTCAAAAAAAAAACACTATAACCACAATTACACATTGAATAAAATAATCTCATTGAAATATTTTATCAAGAACGAATCTATAATTTTATCAAACCAATCATTTAGATCTCTAAAAAATTAAAACCAAGAGTATCCCACATTAAAATAATAATATTCAATGAAAATAAAATATGTAAGAGAAATAAATAAGTATAAGAATTGGACTACCCCAAGAAATATCTTTAATCTACGACCCTAAACTTAGATGATGAAATATTAAAACAAAAATCTCCAAAAACAACTCAACTATCCTCTACAATAATAGGAATTATATGTATGTATGGAATGAACATTAGATTTATCCTGAAAAATACAGTGGATAACACAAATGAATTTGTCCACATAGAAAATATGACCATTACCATGATCAAATGAAGCATGGTTACCAACATTTATGGGCTATTTCCCAAAAATAAAGCTCATTTATTTCACCCTAATGATCATATCCTAAAAATATCTAGTTTATATAAGAACACTCTCAAACTAGTTTTACATGAAGGAATCCTTCCAAAATTGAACTCCCAAAAAGTACTAAAAGAATTTATTAAGAATAATAATCCACTTATCGATATAAAAATAAATGAAAAAATTATGTAAGGCTCAACTACCAAGTAGGGATTATATTTTCCACTCCACTCGGTGTCTAAGAAAGTATATCAACCACAAAGATCACACTTAATACACCAGAAGAAACCAAAATTTAAGAAACATATGTAGACATGAGATTCCCCAAACCCACCAGTACAATTATAATAATCTTAATAGATAATGAAATAACATGATATTTAAATCAATAATTCAATAGAACTAAACTCATAATAAATTTTGTACACCAAAGGAAAAAAGAAAATCAATTAAAATAAATCATTACCACCACCGCCAAACAAAAAAAATTCATTTTAAAATTCATCCAAAACTAGGATTTACCCCAAAAATAATGTTAAAAATCAACATGGTCATAATTTAATTCATTAAAATACCCTACTATATCAATTCCTATTAATTCACATTATAATAACCATTTTATAGTTTTCCAATAGAAAATATTACCATTTCAAATGAAGTAGTCTTTAGAAATCCCAAATTAACCCACTCTAGGATCAAAATCTCAGTAGAAATTAAATATCAAAATAACCCATACTTTTTTTTAGAAACATCAAATTCTTATAAAACAATAATCCTGAAATTTCTCTATCCTCTTAAATTTTATCATAAAAAACCAAATATCAACTTCATTTAAATTTATATTAAAAAATTTTCTTTTTAATTTAATACTCCTCCTAATAGTATTTTTTAATTACATAAATCCTTTAATAAAACCATTTTTAAATCTAAAACTTTTTACTCACTTAAAATTAATTTAGAATCCTCAGTTATTACCTTGAAAACATAATATTTTTTTATTAAAACTAATTTTTCAACATGGTTCATTATACTAATTTTATTAGACATCATAAAATTATTTTAGAAATATTATTTTATTCATACTTAATAGAAAAGAATATTAAATATCTGCCATATAGATGCATAAGTAGTCTAAAAAAGATTAAATAGGGGTTATTGGGAGTGCACAGTTTAGCCTTACATTTGGAAGACTGTGTAGAAAAAATAAAATTTCCTCTAGAAGCTAACATAAATGCATGTACAATAGATAAATACTTTTCCAGGACTTGATATATAATCATGTATCTTTAGATCAACTGTCATTTTTACCCCAAAATATTAAAATTAATAAAACAAATCTTATAAAATCTCTATATAGTGAAAAGTAAAATCCATCGAAATCAAATTCACTAATACAAATGAAGAAAATGATCAAAAATCATGACTCTAACTTGATAACCAATGTAACCTAAAGATCCATTTATGTAAGAGCTATCTAGACACATCTCTCGTGTACCTCTCATGATATGATGATCCTAAATCATATTTACTATACTCACCTAAATAATAGATGGTGGATTAAGAACCAAGACCTATTTAAGAACCTAGTCTCTAGTACCATTTTTTAATGAACCAACCCAGATCACCCATGTACTGGGCACCCAAGTCATTTTGTGACATTACCCAAGGTAATTTACCTACCCCCTGAGAGTGGAGACAAGTAATAGAGCATAATATATAAGCTAATGGGGATTATTTCCCTCAAATAATGGTATATAATAAAAAATATAAATGTATTGGGAATCTACCAGGACTCATCTGTCAGCCAAATGTACATAAAAAAATAGTTCCAAGATAATAAATAGAATAATAAAGGAATAAAAAAATATATCTATATAAAAAATTAATATAACGTAAATGAGGAAACAAAGACAAATGTTCTCAATGTAAAAAAGTTTAGAGTGTACAAAACATACCTGGTATGAAATAAGAAAAAATAAAAACTAAATGAGGATCTAGAAATCTCCATGTTACCCATAGTCACCATCCATCATCATCACTAAACTCACTCCAAGAGAAACTAGAATAAAGGATTCCATAACATTGTACTCCTCTAGAATATGAAATAAATATGAAATATTAATATTGGCATAAGAAATAAAATGATTAATAGATATCCTCCATATATCCCATGAAAAATCATTTAAAGTAAAACCCTTTCCTGATAGTTTTAAATACAATTTATGAAAATAGAAACATACTCATATTTTAAGAATGAAAAAAGACATAGTTAAACCCTGACTTCAATTTATTAGAAACCCAACTACTTTATTGAAGAAAAACTACCAAGTTCAAAAAAAACAGACCACCCCTTTATTAAAAAAATACATTAAAAAGCATAGGAGATAAATAATTTTTTTAGAAACCATATTTTCTAATTTATAATTAAAAAAATCCATGACATGATTTTTAATTGTTATTTAGTGTATCGAACAAATGTTAAGAAATTTGAGTAACCAATAACATTATCCAGAGGTAGTAAATAAAAAAGATATAATATAAACAAAATTAGTAGAAAATGAATGATACATAAAATAAATAGTAATATATGAATCATAAATAGTTCATAATAGTAGCACATAATGTAGGAGAAGGAAAATGAATTAAATGATGTCATATAATGAAACCTAGGGAAACATAAACTAGGAATATCTAGTGATATAATATCACCAATTAGGTTAGTTCCCTTAATTAGTGGAATGGATATTGAACTAAGTCACTATAAAATTGTGTGAAATATAAATTACTTCACTAATAAGGGAAAAGAACTCATCCTATTCTAGATTCTCATAAACAAGTTATCTAGTTTCCATGACCAACCAATTGGAGGTGATAAATAAATCATAAGGGTTATAAATGAAAAGAAAAATCATATAAATATCTCAATAAACTAATTTCCAATAAAACACCCTTTTAGGAAGTGCTAACTAATCCTTGATACCTTTTTGGAATAATTGAATTAAGAATCCCATTTCAAAACCAAACATAGTTCAATACATTGAAATAATCCTTGAAACTGAATTGGAACCCAATTACACTTGAAAAAAATATTTATATCTAATATTACATCCTAATTATATGTAAACTCAAATGATATGTTCCACTTTTAAAGAAAAATCATATAAATGTTCACGAATTTATGAAAAAAATCTTTAATTCTCCCAAATGCACCCATTTTTAAGGACGAACTTTTCATGTTAGTTTAGAAACCAAAACACCGATAATTTTTTAGGAAATAAATTTAAAAGTACAGACACATTATAAATCAATCATAGGACATGCTTGAACCATGAAAAATTGTTTTGAAACTTAAAGAAGTAGGGTGTCATTTCTCAATCCAAGAAATCCGAATATAATAAATTTATTTCACAAAAAAACTTTTAATCATATTTACTAAAGGTAGATAAATTTAGAAACCTATATTATATTTCCCAAAAAATCAATTTTATAAATGTAAAGAGTGCTGTATAGTTAAAAAACACCTCAAAAGAAAGAATGGATTATGAAAAACCTTTAAATAAAGTATATGGAGGACTCAAAGAACCATCCTTAAAACCTAAGAACTAAATACACATCAATTGGTAATTAAAAACTGACATAGGGTTTATCTAACACCAACATAATGTAATATAGTATGAATAAAATTAGAAGGAAGATAATGGAGAGGGTAAATGAACCTCGAACAATAGTAAATCCACCTAGAATATATAAATAAAGCCTGAAATCCATGGGGGAGGAGAGGGAGTGACCCACCTAGGGCTACCATTGGTTGGTTCATGATAATGGAAAGGATTGGAGATTATGTGGGGTTAAAAAAGGTGCAGGGTAGAATAGGTATTTCATAAATGTAAATATAGATAGGTCGCATGGTTTAGCTACAAGGTTTACTAAACTATGCACCCATTGTTCATTCTATATTATATACACCTAGTATTACAACAAAGTTTCATTACATGGTTTGGAAAATAGTGAAACCACTTTTAAAAAAAATGAAAAATAAAAAACATATGGCCTCCTCATGGATAGCCACACAATTTATACTAACCACCTTCCCTACACTAAAACTCCAAAATTTTGAATTTTAAATTAAATTCACCTTGAATATCAAGGGAAAGGATAAAGAATTAACAGATAAAATAATAGGGAAATTTTAGTTCAGGGTTTGGTGCATTTTCACTATCCAAAAAGTGATATAAAACATTTCATTTAATAGATGTGCACCACAACTCGGGGTTGGTCATTCTGGCTACACCTCCATCCAAACCTTTTTATTATTCTATAACTTGTTAAATGAATCCAAATTAGCTCCATAACCTCGAATACTCATTCATAATAGTTTTTAACATTTAAAAAAACTTCATTAGTATACCCTAGTGAATCATTATAAAGAACCCTTACATATTTCCCATGAATTCCAAGAACCCTTAAATTACAATAAAAGCGACTCTTACACATGTCCATTGTGTCTCCACACTTTTTCTTCACTTGGAAGAAGTTATTTATAAAAAATATAATTCCTTTATAACTTATTCATAAATAAGTTGGTTTCTCCCCAAGTGCATGTTTCCTAACATTCCTAATTACGCATTCCCACACTAGAACCCCACCACTTTCATTGCTACTTCCATTCTATAGCTTCCTCTAACATAAATCCAAAAATTCATTGTGAAGGTGAACATACTTTGGTATAGTTCCATCAAATGTAAATTCTAAGAACATAACTAAAAAAACCAACACATGATAAGAAAATAGTTCTCACACCAAAACCTAAGAATCCCCAAATTTATAATTGTTTTCATCGGTTAATCCTAACAATATCCCACTTAAAGACCATTCTCAAGACTTTCACCAAATTAAACTAGACAACATCCAAATATAATATGATTTTCATTATAACTTGGCAGTGTCACCATGTTCCACCACCATGGTCACAATCATCCAAGTCCTACCAAGAACAAGATTCCTTAGACCTATATACATTGACCACTCGTTCAGTTTCCAAAAAAATCATTGGAATTCTGGCATGGAATTTTCACAAAAACAAAACTATCCCAAGCTATGTCAAAATTTATTGAAATCCCATTAACAAGATATGATATGTATCAAGTATTTTTCTCCCACTCCATCTAAACCTATTCCTCTAAAACTCTTTTACTAATATTCTATAATCAATATTTTTCTAGAAAATCAATATAAATTGATTCCACTATAAGTATCCCCCATCTGAAATATAAATTTTGAACATTTTATTATCATCATTCTGATGAAAAAATGCTAAAAGGGTAAAAACATTCCAGTCAACATTATTCAATGCAACCAAGGCATACACTGGTCCATTAATCCCACTACATTTCCTAATGGTTCCAAAATATCCAAGGCATAATACCATTATAAAGGAACTTCTAAAACCCTAAACCCCTTATGAAATTTGTTTCTATAGAATCAAAAACACTAAAGTATTCATCACCACTTTCTTTACTTGAATCACCCCATAAAATTGATATTTTACATCTTTCAGTATCAACGTTATAATGGTATAATTCCTAAAGATTTTTTATGTGAGTTGAAAAAAAGCCTCATACTTATAAACATATGTTATTTCCAAAAAAATCATATCTCAAAAGATTTTATCATCTGCTCCGAAAAAATGTTCTAGTGTTCTAAGTTCAATCTCCTCAAACCAAACCCACATCTTCCAACATATCCTCTAAAACTCACAATACTTTAAAATCTCATACTATTTTCCCAAACCAAGGTTAATACCATGATTTAGGGGTAGAATCAAGGTATTTCTACTCTTAATAAATAACCCTAATGATATTTTTACATAATTATTATGAACTCTCGCTCCCTTCTAAATAATTTGATGTTTTGATATAGAAAAAAAAAATAGATATGAGGAATTTATTTTATTAACCCACCTTAGGATAATTCAAGGAGAATGAAACAGTGATGTTCCAATGCACCTAAAATACTAAGAATATTACTTTTCTTTTATAATGAGTGAGCACACTGACCATCTTGGATAAAAATATTCAACAAAAAATTAATGAACTAATTATTATCTTTACAAGATGGAATATATTATTCCTCCTTTAAATCACTTTTAACATCCATTAATAATAGGTATAAATTGAACAGGATAGCGTATAAATCAATACCACTTCCATGAACAACTAAATAGATGGACTCCTACAACACCTCTTTCTCCTTTCTCTGTATCCAGAGAGTCTCCATGATCTCCTCCCCTTTTTTATTTCATTTTTTTAATTTTATTAACTGAAAATACTTGTGATAAATATTTTTATATATGTATATGGGAACTCAAAAGATTTTAGCATTATCTCCTCTTGTGTAAATGTCTAAATATATAAGAATGAATTAAACCCTAAATCTTTGGACTTATCATATATTTGAATTTAAAATTGAAACTATTTCTTGTATTTATATGTAATGAATCCAATATTCTCATCACAATTATTGATCAATTCCAGACCCACCAAATCTAAAAAAAAACCCTGCATTTAATCCATTGTAATATCATGGATCGATCCTCCCTTTAATCATATCATTAATTTTAAATATTCATAAGAAACGACAAGGAAAATATATTATGAAACTGTTGGAATATATTACATAACACTGATAGCTTTATGTCTTTATAAAAATATAATAGCTTCCATATTATATTACATATCCATGAACTTTCCAAAGTCCACCATACGTCAGATAAAAATGTTACCCAAAAAGGGACTTAAGACAAATAATAAAACCTTCTCCAATTGTTCTATTCCATAATCCATTTAGAATATTTCCAAATATTCTCTAGACATAAAAATATTCATTTCTCATGACTTAATAAGAATCATTGAAGGATCCTTCAACAAAATTGTTAACAAACACATCCCAAAAATAATTCCAAGGATATATTTTATAAAAATCTACCCCTTTGGGTTTATTGACAACATCAAAATATATTTTTAAAAAATTCTCATTGAAGCATTATATCTGAATATAAATACAAAATGGAAAACTTTGCTTTTGATAGTACATCAATGATTCCCTAAACATCAACTCTAATACAACATGATTTAATATTTTTATAACAAATAAGATTTATAAAAAATATCATCATGTAAATAATTCCTCAAACTCTATAATATTTCAAAATTATTACTAATTTTTCAAGCTCATTTAAATTATTTAAAACAAACACCATGTTTAAAAAACATTCATATGATTCACCCCAATAAAAATAAGAAAGAATACTCTCTGAATTGTTCAACATTAACCATGGATATCTTATCTGATTATAAATTATGGAAAAATTCTCCCCTATTGATAAGGAACCTAAAGACCACTTCTCTAAAATATATAAAAGAGTTTCAGATATCTAATCATGTAATTGAAGTGAGTTTCCATAACTATTCTATAAATAAATGATCCTATAGGGATGTGTGGGTCCTTTCTCCAAACCATTTATATGGATAGGGAAAGTTTTACTGTAACAAACAACCAATTCCTTACAAAATATACTTTGGGTAGTCCCTTTATCATGATATCTAAAAACTTATTTTATGTTAACACATACTCCAACTTTACTATCCATTTCTCAACCATCTCCTTGAAAAAGTTCCTATTTATCTTGATGTTCATTTTATATGAATGATGGATGAGATTTTTTCTAATATTAATAGAACACGAGTTATCAAAATTTATTAAAGTATGATATTCTATATCGACTCCCATATCCTTATGTTGGTGTTTTATCCATAGTAACTAAGTACATGATTAAGTAACTGTAATATATTCTTCCCCCAATGTACTAAGGGAAATATAGTCTTTCTTATTAAACAACCAATAAATAAAAAAACCTTCATGATAGAAAGGATAATGAAATATCAATTTTTTTGTCATCCATTAAACCAATCAAATCTCCATCCTTATATACTACAAATCCTATGGTTTTATCATGTGATAAAATATACCAAAATCTAATTTATTTTATATTTATGTATCCTATTTAGAACTAGAATGTGGTTATCCTTAAGAACATTTATTACCATGATTCATTAAATGTTAAAAGAATATCCATTCTTGTTTTATTAAGTAAAATTTAATTCTAATTATTTTTCTATACTCTATGATATTAAAATCTTTCCCACCATAAGTGTTTGATAATTTCATCAGGTATCCATCATATTTTAAATTATAATGTAATATTATATTTAAAATCTCTTGAGTAATTATTTGGAATATTTTGTTGAGGAAATAAATGTACCAATCCTTTATTGATTCACTTGTAATATAGAGAAAATATTAACTCACTAATCATGGATATCTCCAATTCAAACCTCATCAATTGCCAAATCAAATTTCATTTTTCAGAATCTGTTCCTAGAAATCTTATTTCATCTATATAAAATATCACTATAACCATTTATATGTTAACATATTTGTGTATAGGTCATGATAAACTCTATCTAACCAGAATCCAAGCCTTCTAAAATATTGATCAAATATAGAATACCAGGATATCGTTACTTTCTATAGTATGAACAATTCCTTCATCAATTGGAACATTTTCCCCTCATTTTTATATATATTATTACCATTAGGTTTCCCAATGTACACTTCCTCCTCAAGGATTCCACTGAGAAATGATGACTTTCTATCCTTTTGGTACACCTTGAATCCCCTTTATGCAAATATTCCCATGAAGATTTGAATATTTTCTAACCAGGAAATTAGTGTAAAGTATCATTGTCATAAATTCCATTAATTAGGTAATTCCTCTTGTACAAAAAACATTTATTGATCCATTTTACCTTTCCGTATTCATTTCATTGAAACACCCACTTATTCCTGATGGAATTTTTATTTTTCATCCTCAGAGAAATTTCCCACGATTGATTTTTTTTATAAATTTGTCAATATCTTCATGCATCACTTTAACATAATTTTCATCTTCAAAATCCTATTAAAAGATATATTATATATTTTTTATAGAAAACTGGTTTGTTATAGATCTTAAATTCTCTATGTTTTCATCACATTCATTTGATCACCAACAATATTACCATCACTGACTTAATCCCTACCTCTCTCACTATTTGTATTTATTTGAATATATTTAATATAATATATTTTCCTCATCATCAGTGTTTTTTATTAGTCTCATATACCCCTATGTTCTCCCCTTAGTCTACTCAATTCAATACCATATTCCTAATCACTATTTTATTGAAAATATGCTCACTGGTTTCCAATAATTTATCACTACCAAAAACCATTAAGTATTAAATTTCTAAAATACTCAAAATCCTTTTATTTTATCATTTTAAAAACATTATTTTTGTTGAATATAAAAGGAAAATATATTCACAACCCTAATATTAAAACTTCCATTTCTTCTCTTGTTTAGGAATAATGAATTTCCTTATGAATACCAAAATGTAAATTAGAATTGGTTTCTTCTAATACCATATCTTATAGGGTGTCTTCTTTTTATTTAGACATAAAAATACCTATTGGATAATTAAAGTGATGTAAGGATTTTTTATTTTCCAATATGTCTCTAAATATGTTTTTTGAAGGAGAATTATCTATTCTATATTATTTATAATACAATTCCTTTACATAATAATAATATTTTTGGGGAGTAATTTCCACTAATAAATGGTTCCATATGTATTTATTTTCAAGATAATATTACTCATAATTATTATTAATTTTATTACCATTATTTGTTATTAAATTTTGAGTTTTAAATCTAAAAATATTCTCCACCAATCTCCATTAACATGAAATTCCCTAAAACACTTATTAATTGCCAGATATAACTACTATCCATGATATACTTCTACAAAAATCTGTAAACATAACATAATATATTTTTATATCCATGGATTTTTGGTGATATTATCTCACACAAATTGACATGGACCAACTTTAGTAACTTTTCTTACTTTTTGTCCATTGACTTGCAATTCTTCTGAATGATCTTCCCTTTTTGGAAAATTTGACACATGTGACTGAGTTCTCATAAGATATTAACGAAATCTCACACTGATTCATTATTTAATAAATCATACAGTTTTCCCCATGTTTACAATATATTTGTTCCACATCTCATACTCATATTCTTTAGTTATAAAGAACTTATCTTCTTCTCCACAAATTATCTATAGATTCTCTTTGGTAAAATTCCCTTTCACTAAAACACTAAAACTATTACTTTTATGATGAAATTATTTTTATTGAAATTAACCACATATCTCCAGTCACATAATTGAATGAAACTTAGTAAATTATTACTAAGGCCTTCCACAACCATGTAATCCATGAGTCAGAAGTATTTTAATCTAATTTTAGATTTAATAATGCCATTGATATTCCTTACTTCATTATTAATAAAGTGAATGAAACCTTATTTTTCATACTTCATTCCTATAATGAGATATTTGTTTCCCATCATGTGGGAAGTACAAAAACTATCAAAAATCCATAATCTATCTTGATATGTAACATTCAAAATAATTTTATTGATTCTAGACATTTCATATTTAATGTTCCCAATCCACGCTCATAGCATTATTTTCTATAGTGGTGAATACAATTAATCCAACTATGGATCCATCAGATCATCATCATTATGAAATTATTAAAATTTATAATTTGTTTCCATCCCACTTTATAATAGTTCTAGTTGCTGTGCTCTCTTATGGAATATTTATGTGTACCCTTGATGGGAAATTCATGTATTTGCGTCCATAACCATTACACCAATAGTAATATCTTTTAAAAACCTCCAAAGTATAAGAAATTATTCTATCATGTTTTTGTTTATCTTGAGTTCTAAAATGTTTTTTCCATAAAAACAATATAATTTTTACCCATTTTTCTTAAATAATAAGAATAAATAGATAGTTCATTATTGTGTCTCTTCAATGCTCCAACTATAACTTTTTGAGTCTTCTATGAGTCACTAAAAAACCTTCTTTTTAGGAGTGTGTAAATTTAACCTCACAATTAACACTACCTATTCTTTATTGATAATCAATACCATAGATAGATTTCCGTTTATCTTTAAAACATTTCACTTGTGGGTGACCAATTAATCTTGTCATTGACTCCCCATTTTAATCCTTAATTTCTTTAGTGATTGGTGTAATAAAAATTCATGATGTCATGTTAAGGGTTAGAAGCATTTCTAGATCATAAACCTTCCATTACATAATCATGACTTACCGTTTGAGTTCCTCAATTATGTTTACATGATATTTCACCAAATTAGTCAATCCATCAATAAAACAGGCCTTCTCTTCATGTTTAATCTATAGATCATTATTTTTTCTTGATTTCACTAAAATTATAGATTCAATTTGTTGAATTTGATATTTCAATTTAGGCTTATCCTCATATTACTCCTATATATAAATTTTGGATTTATGCTCCACTCCATTGGACCTATTTTCATTGGAACCCAAAATATGATGTTCTCTAGAAGAAGATTCAAATTTAGCCTCTTATTATACTCTTCATTATAATTTATTATCAACACCATCACTCATATATACTTATGTGTTGTCTATGATAAAAAAAATAACATCCTATCTATGGTCCTTGAATTCCTGATCTTCATCCACTTATATTTATTCGGTGTTAACATCTTCATGGCCTATAAATTTCTTCATTTTATAGAATTTATGTTCTGGAATTTTCTTGATTTTCACAATATTTAATGGTTTCTTCATGGGGTCTATATCTCCATCATTATCATGGAATTTATTTGGAAAAATTTCATCAAGGTGAAAAAAATTCCACATTAAAAGAATATAAATGGAAGATCACGTTATAATTTTATTTTTCCACTTTTGATATTTGAGGAAAGGAAAAAAATACCTTATCTACATCTTTATCCTCAAGATCATCCCTTTCTATAACATTATTCATTTTGATGAAGGTTGCTTCTTAAGAGTTATAATTTTTCATGGACTTTTTTCCATTATTCATCATCTCAAACATAATGATAGTGCTGAGAAGACTATCTAGAGTCACATCATTTGGGAATTTATCTTTGAGTATAGTGACTTTCATATTGAAAGATTGTGATTGTCTTATAATCATCTTCTTTATGATTTTGATAACATCAAGGTCTTATTTGAGTCCATGAATGACCACCATAATGACATTTAACCAATCAAATAATGAATTAATGGAATCATTCAGGTGTAATATTTAATCCTCGCAATTTTTTTCATACAAAAAATAAATTATATTGACAAACCATATATTATCCATCATAAATATTGTGATTTTTTCTGTACATGGAAGGTAATAATTTCAAAACAACACCTTTGTGTATATAATATTATATAACTATCCTCTAAATGTGTTGAATATTTTGGCATTTATATCAATATCTCATAGATCATTTATTTATAATGATCTAATTTTCATGCTGGAAGAAATCCCTTGTGTGATGACCATGTAAACATTCATTCCCAATGATTAGAAGTGGTATTGTGTCTGATTATTCCAAAATTAAATTTTTTTTCCATTGAAGGTTAGAATCTATATTAGTTAAAAACACCTTCAATTATATGTCAAAGAGAATAAAATATTCACTAAGAACTATTATCCTTAAAACCACTGGCTGGAACCAATAAAGGATAATTCCATGAGGAAGGGGGTGAATTAGGGTATGTCTATTTATAATCGACACTTTCCAATAATATTACTATATAATTTTTAAGAACTCAATATCCCCTTAAAATAATATGAAGTATTAAAAAAGTAAAATAAATAGACATGATCAATTTACATGGTTCAAAAAAATTTGGCTAATCCATGGAACCTGTGATGAAGATGTCTTGATGAAACAAAAATACAATGCACACTGCTTTTCTTTTATAATAAGAAGTGGTTATAATGACCCTCAAGGTTCCCAAGATTCACCAATAAATTAAATAACTCACTATTCTACTTATGAAATATAATTAACTACTACACTTATAACCCAATTTATCTTTTATGAACAACATGTAAGAATTAAATAAAGGAAAATGAAACAATAAGCACTACTTCAATGATACTGCAAAGAGATGGCCTCCTGGAACACCTTATCTTTATTCTTTAGTAATTTTCTATCATGAATTTGGAATTATTATTCTTTTATTCTAAATATAATTATATTAAATCTACATTTTCTCCCCCTATTAAACTCTTATTAATTGAATGATATACCATTTATCTATGTCAAGAGTATTTCCATGACTTCCTCCCCATTTTTTATTTCTCTTTATAATATTTTATTCACTGGAAATCAAATTGAGAATTATTCCCATACTTGAATATGGAGACTCTAAATTTAGTAAAATTATTTCCTTTAGTTTTCATTGAAAAATATATTGGAATTAATTAAATAATCAATCTTGGATCAAATCCAATATTTGAATTTAAAAATGAAGTTGATGAAACTATTTGCATGGTGAAAATCCACTCTCTAGTATGAAATGCTTGGTCAATATCAGATAAACAAAATTATCATAAATAATGAATGTAAACCACTTAAATATCATGGATCAATCCTCCCATTAATCATTGAATGAATATATTATTCATAGATTGAATAAAATAATAATCACATTTTTTAGTAAACCTATCGATAATAATATTCAACTACAAGTCAAAGAGATAAGATAATGTTTTTTAAAAAAATTCTTAAGTAAAAGAACTAACAAAGATCAACAAAAAACAATCTATTGAAAATATCTCCCTATTTTCAACCTTATGTATCATAAAATAATTAAATAATTTCCAAAAAAAAATTATGAATCTCGAAGAATATTATATATCAAATAGAGGTGTTTTCTGTTATTGATTTTTTCCTTATTCATACAATATATTACATATCTCCCAATAAAGTTATGTATTTTTATGTAGATAATTGAATTTTCTGATTTCATTGAAACTCAATGAATATATTATTTATCTTTTAAGATATCACCCATTACTGATTTTCAACAAAATATTCAAAAAATATTTTACTTATGAAAAATATCATATATATTCCATGCAATAATATTTCATTAAAGAATTTAGTTACTCCTTTACTTATTTGTTTTGATACCCCTTTTTTGGTGTGTTTTGGGCTATTCATGATGATATTTATGGAAAAAATAAAGGTTTTCTTATAGTAGGTTTCATCTTAGTGGTGGGGTCATGGAATGCAGTTGAGGGGTGTGTGTCATGGACCATCAGGATATAGTGTAGGGGAATTATATTTCTCTACCTATTTAGAATGGGTTATATTTTTTATATGTTTTTCTAATTTTTTAATGTGTAGGTTAATTTTCTTTAAAAAATGTGTATTAAAGGTGGCAGGGCCACTGCCACCTTTTAGTTCAGTCGAAAGTCTACACCATGACTGCCGCCTTTCTGCAAAAAAAATTCACACCTTTTATATTTATTAATATATTGGGTTGTAAATTATGATTGATATATATATTTTTATAAATCACTTCTCTAGAATATTATTGATCATTTTTAGGTAACTAATATTTTTTTCATTATTAGATAATTATAATATTATTATACATTATAAATATACACATTATGATTACATGTCTTATGTTTATGACACACTTTATGATCTCTTATGTTTACCATGCTATTATGATATTTAACTCTAATTAAATGTTTGTAAGTGATGTCTTAAAATCAAACCATTTTTGTTTTCATTATTTTTCTCCAAGATATTACATGTAGTAAGATTAAGGTGAGGTTTATGAGAAAGTGTGGAGATAAGAATAAAAGACTATGTTATTGTATTTTTCATTTACCCAATTCCTAAGTATTTTGCACCTCTAGATTTTTGCGATGATTATTTAGATGTTTATGATAAATATGATTTAATAATATGTAAATGAGATATAGGTCATAAATTTTTTTGTACAAACATTATTCGCTATATTTATGAAATTAATTTTATTTTCAACTACATTTTATATATTTAGGATATGTTTTAAATTGTATTTGATTTTATATAGTTTATATTTTATTATCCTTTAATGTTACCTACTATAAATTTAATAACTTTTCTATATTTCAAGTAGTTGACATTGAAGACTAATTAAATAAAAAATGTGAGTAAAATATTAATGAAAACTGAAGCATTGGATAAAAATGTAAAAATTTCTAATAGTAATAAAAATATATTCATTTAAAAATACATAACACATATACATGAACAAGTAAAATCAATGTGAATGGGGAGGAGATTCTATCCAATAAGGTGGTCTATGAAGGGTATGCCTGTGTCGATTTCGGGGAACTTCATGCTGGGGTGGAGTATGCTGACCTGGAGAGGGTTGATCCTTGGGCACTGGAATTTCATATTTCACATGCTCCACCTATGTTTAAGTTGGAGGAGGTTTCAACTAAATGTCGTACTATTCTTCTGATCCTTATCCCAATAGAGTATTATAAGGAACTATCATTGTTGTAGTAGGGAACCAAGCCTATAATGGATTTGGAGACAAATACAATGATGGATCTAGACCACAATTTAGAGAGAACTATAGATATCCTATTAATAAAGAAGGATCCCATGACTCTAAATAAAAATACAAAATCGGATGAGACTAGACTTTTAGAGGGTCGACCTCTTTCTATGGAACATGTGAGGGCTGACATACAGGATTATGTGGTCTACATCATTTTTTTGTTTCTCCTCAGCATACCATTTTTTGGAGGTGGTTCCTAAGTAGGAACATCCACTCTCTGGTGTGGATGATCAAAGATGCTATCGTGAATCACCTCATAAGCTAGCCTCATCACCAGTGATGTGGCATGGATCACTGCCAGACTAGCGACCCACTCCCCCTTGAGATCAATCATGTGAATAAGATTCTCTTAATTGGAATGCTATAAATAGGATTAAAAATGATTTAGAAATGATTTTAACAAACAAACTAATGGAAATTCATTAACTTGTAATATCATGAAGCGCTCTACCATGCGGGGTGAGATATAGTTATACTTCAGTTTATACCATCGCTTATACTCGAACTACTTTGAAATATGGAATCACATCATATATATACCGAAGATATGACACTCTTCTCTTCTACCCCAGAGGTCTAGATAGTTGGCATGCCATATGTGCCAGTCCAATTCCTCCTTACCTATCAGCTTCAACTCATGAAGATTCTTTGGCTGTGGGGACAGAAATAGAATGGAATGAAAACAACCAAGATTTCACATGACTCTATCAGGGTGGTGCTACTCAATAATATGAAAGTGATTAAGTGTCACTACATCCCTATAATAATGAAGTCCAACATTGCAGTATAATGGAAAATGATCTAATATATCCCAATATAGAATCCATGCAATCTAAATTGATGTGTTATATTTGTAAAATAAGTTCCTTAATAAAATATTTTTGACGTTGTTATTAATTTTTTTAGACAATGATAACCATTATATACTTACCTGGTTAGGTAGAAGACTATCTAACATGAAATGGTATGCACCCAAATAGTGTGTTCTAATATTGTTGAAGTTGTGTTTCTAAGTCCACCCATAGAATAAAATTTGTATGCGATAAATAATAAGAAATTAAATTCAATAACTCCTACTATCATTAGAAACCATTAGAGATGAGTCATCATATCAGCATCTATGTGGAGTGTCATGTACCACCTCTATAGGCACCGACTCTCCAACAAGATTAGGGAAGACTATGAGTATGTGCTCCCATGCCCACATCTGATGAAGGATGACACATCCCCTGAGATCTATGTGGTGTCCACGAAATACCATGCATAATGCCCTTTATGTGAAAGCCAAGAAGGAATACCCCCTGCAATATATCCCTACATAATCAAAGTCCTCCATTAGGTCTAGATACATCATTTTCACATGCTTCTCTGAGTGGTCAACACACATGGTCCCGCTAATGATCTGTAACATGTATGCATGGACATGACATTATTCTCTTCAGCGTCATCAGGTAAATGTTTAATGTGAATATCACGCCATAGTATATATATTGACCCTATATCTATATCCCTATGGTTAGTAAAAATTTTGATGCTTATAAATCTCTAAACAAGCTCTTGCTAGTATGCATGGGTGTATCCAATAACGACTTCCCTGTTGATATGAAGTTTGTGAAGGAATGCGAAAACCATGAGGGTGATGGTTATATATCTCTCAGGTAGGTGGAATGTTTGTGTCTCTGGTCTCCACCTCTCCAGGAGGGTATCAATATGGTGATGGTAAAAAAATGTGAAATTAGATACTGTAATGGCGTAGAATCCAACATGATAGTGGTATGGTATTATATAAAGTAGAGGAAGCATGTGATGAAAAATGTGCGCTCAAAGAACCATGAATTGTCAAACCACACCACCCTATATAAAATTCTATGAAACATGCTTAGCATTCTCAGTGAGTAGAATAATATCTTCTATCTGTATTTAAAAAATTGAAATGAGACATAAGTGTAAAATTTAGATATAATGTTATGCTCTGCATAATTTTATGACATATAGAATGAGAGACATGTCATGTTTATTAACATTATTTTATGTGGTTATTTTTTATCCAAAGAAAAGTTCATGTCTTCATGTTTCTCAAATCATAGTGGTAAAGTGTTTCTGAGATATTCTTTTACCTATAAAATTATGTTTTGTATGATATGTCTTTATATATTCTTAAATATAAACAATTTGCCTTTTTTATCTAAAATATTATTATAAAATTGTGTTCTTTGTACTTTATGTATCATTACCCACATGATGGTATGTTTTATGATTATTTTATCACATGATTTCTTTGTTTGCCTTCTTTTACTTCTTTTCCTTATTTTCCTTTATCACCTACATTACGTTCTTCACACTATTCTCCTTATTCACTTTCATTCCTTTAATCCTATTCACAGTTATTGAAATCATTATCTTTTTCATTTTCATCATTCCTCATGCACCATGGTTCATTTCCCACAATTTCTATCTTAAAGTTCACTTAGAGTTATATAATCAGTTGTACTATCAACGATCATTGTTTGTGAACTATATGAAGCTCTTTAATCAGTTTGAATAACCTCCCCATAGTATTACATATAAGAAAACATGACTCTCTATGTAAAAAAATGTTTTCTGATCAAGATTCTGATAGTGTACCTAATATTGGAAATGATGGTTGATCATATAATCTTTATAATGAAATCTTAGAACATCTTTTTATAACCTAAAATATGATACTATTTATTAATTATATAAAGGTTTATTAGAATATCAGTTAAAGAATGTTTTAGAAACTTAGGTAAAAAAAATATAAAACACAAAAACTAGTTCAATTATCTTTGAAAAAAATGAGAATTATGATCATAGAACATGAAATAGAGATGCAAAAACACATTAATAACACCATATACTTTACTATATTATAATATCACAATTGAGAAAATACATCATTATGGATGAGAGTGTGAAATTGACCCAGTAATGTTCGAGAATCATTTCTAGATATGAATTTATTTATGACATATGGGGAATCCCAAAATTTTCCGTTGTTCTTAAGGCCATTCCATCTCATTCTACATCCTCCTAGCCTTTGGTCTCTTATCGTTACACAATTGGTTGGTGTTAGGGATCCCTATTATCTATCGTTCGGGTATTGGGAAATATCTAAACTCTCTAATAGGCATCCATTATGAATCATAACAATTAGAAATGGTGTCTATCTGGTACACTGGATCAATATATGTTTCTCATGAAATCTTCACAGAGGCACATGTTGCGATGGAGTGTGCGGATGGAAACCGTAATGCCTAAGTGTTTACAAAATGACATTGCCTCACTTCCAGTAATACCACAATTTTTTCACTGATGCTATTTGTGATGAGTTATGAATGCTCTTGAACATCAAATAGAGATTCTTCTCAGTGGAAAAGGAATACATGATAATGAGAATCTTCTTCAATGTTCTTTTCAATAGCTCATTGAATGTTCCTGCCATACCTTATCCCCTATTGAATCCTATATAAGGGAAGTTTTTTTCTATCAAAGAGGTACTTCACACAATAATAAAATGAATCTTGAACTAGAGGAGTTATAGGTAACTTGAAATTCCCCTTGAAGACACCATTTATGCACTCCACAATGTTTTTGTTCATGTTTCCATACCTCTTCCCCTTGTCAAATTCTAATGTCCATTTTTGTTTTGAAATCTGCATCATATAGTCATACACTTTTTGATTAGCCTTGCAGTTTTGTTTGAAACATTCTTCCAACCTCTATTGATCTGTCTCATATTCTACTTATAAGTGATTATATTTCACATAAATTGATTTTATCTTTACATTGAACGAGTAAAAAACAAAAAAGACAATTTGCACCCAGCCTTGTGATTGCTTTCTTCATAGGTTCATTATGAAATGTTTTCCTCACATTGATAGTTATGTGTCTAATGAAGTACCAATGATATGAATTTGGGGGTCTCTATCTATCAGGGTCTGCATTGATTGCCTCATTGATTTTCTGACGTTGATCAGATATCAAACATACACCCTGAATATCGGTGAAATGGTTGTTGATAAATTCCTAAATCTAGATCCATGATTTAATGTTTTTTATCCACAATGGAAAAGTTAAGTGGAAAAGGTTAATGGTTTCCATCTTGGGTTGCCACAATCAATAATTCATCCTGGTATTTTATATATAAAAGCTTCTATAAAACTGTATGAATAGTTTGCTGAAATGAAATGCGATGTCTCAAGGGTGGAATGTCCATAACTACTGATGAAATTGAACTTGAGATGGATCAAGTCGATTATATTGAGACATATTTTTTGTTCATATGAATATGGAATATAACTTTGTTTTTGTGTCTCATTATGGATAGCAATTTCGACAACACCCGATACGAGTCATTTCAATCACCATAGAGCTTCACAATCAGCTTATGTTTCTCTATCCATTCCTTATTATAAGAAATCTTATAACTGATTTTTTTGTATCCACTCTTGAAAAAGGGATATTGTAATATCTTAGAGTGTCCTAATCATCTCAATAACAATGGATTACACAAATTTAGCATCCAATGAAGTATGATATTAGGGAAGGTTTGGGTGAACACAAGGATGAGTTGCTTCAGCCTTCAAGATTCTCCAACCTCCAAATGAAATGTTTGGAATTTCCCTCAAGAGGAATCCAAAATCATCCTCGTACTTGTCAAAAAGTATGAGGTATTTTTTATGGACTGATTCATGAACTATATATCTGTTGCGCCTCTCAATTTGAAATCACTATAGTGTATTTTCTAATTCATATTTACAATGAAAATCCCTTCTAACATATAAAGGTTTTTCTATATCCCTAAACCTATCTGGTAAAACTATGGGAAAGTCAGCTATGGGTGTGAGAACTGAATAAAAATTAATTTTTTATTATAAATATAATATAAAATGTACAAGGGAAACATGACCACAAGGGAACACCCAACATGAATCATGGCGAACTAATGTGGTGAAGACCCAGTGAATCACTGAGAATAATGCGATTGTAACTTTTTGGGATGGAGCCTACACATTTATAAATAAGTAGATCATCTTCTTCTCTTCCTGCATGATCATTATTGTCTGCTGCAAAGTTTCCTTTGTGCCAAGAATGTTTAATAGAGATTCCAAGAATAATTTTTTGTATGCATTGCCTTACCAGATTGGATAGGTACCATGGTTTATTAGACTTCCCTTGAAGTAAGTACATTGAAATGGCAACGTTAGATTCGATCTCCTCTATCATGATGTTAAAGAGTTTACACAGAGTTAAACCATTGTATATGGATCAGATCATTGCACTAAGATACGAACCTCATCCATAGGAAGCACCAAATCTGAGAATTATAAGACTCATAGGGATTCATTACCAGGCCTCCACCCCCTATTTCCCCATTGATATATGAGACTTTGACATTGAGATATAGGTGATAGTATGGTTGTAATCACTTTACCCTTCTTCCATATATGAGGTGGATCAGACCTGTAGAGGAGATATCTCTTGGAAGAATACTATAGAGGGAGTATGATCCTTCTCCGCCACGTAGGAGTTGTCCTAGTTCATCCACCATAGCCCACATTTGAATCTATATGGAGGAAGGTAGAAAGGTCCAGCCTTCCCTCACCTTATTTCTGGCATCTCAAAGGGTCTATAAATTCACTTCCACAATGATTTAATGACATTTCCTATCTGATTCCTCTTTCTTGTAACCATGAAACCAGTTCAATATTGACTCCTATAGTGAGTTCATTTCATATATGATATTCATTCCTGACCCCATGAACCACCAAATATTCCTTTCCTATTATCTATTCACAAATAGATGCTCTGTGGATTCCATTTTCGGACTTCTACAACAAAGACATCATGAAAAAGTGCTAACCCCTCTTCACTGGATATTCTCATCCTTCAGAAGAACCCAGTGATGTATCCACTATATTAATAAATTAAGCATTGTGGGAATATAATTGTGCCATAGAATTGAAGAAATATCATGACTCTCACATTGAACATGAAATGTGGCTCGGTATCTGTTGCTATAGAACTTACTAGTGGATGAAAAAGTGAAGAAAAAATGGTCGGATTCATATGAAAGAAGAATATTATTGAATACACTTTATGATCCATGTTTAGGATTTAATCAATCAGCATTGGTGGCCACATTACTCTCTAAAGTTAATGGTCAGAGTTGGGAACTATAGAAAGAAGAGTTTTTTGCTGGACCAATTAGAATTCCAAAAGTTGATGTCTCCTCTTCTAAACATCCATAAGGTGTGATCTTAGTGATCTGACTGATGGTTATACAAGAATTTAGAGTGTCTTTAGAGAATTATCTTACTACTTGGCCAACCCTCCCATATCACCCCATATCTATCTATGATAAACATCTCCTAAAGGGATAACCCTTCAATAATCTCCCATGTAAGCTGATCCTACCTGGAATGCATGGTTGCAACAACATCATAAAGGCCCACACCACCCTCCTCAACCAGTTTATCCATGTGACTCCCAAAATCCAAATGACACCTCCCCAATCGATTAATATTCCATAAGAAGGTTGACTTTACATATTCAATCTTTGTGATAGTACTCTTCATTGGATTTGTGATAAAAATCATGCGTATGGGTGTCGTAGTGAGAACACTCTTGATACGAGTGAACCTTCACTTGAAAGATATGAATTGAAAATTTGGCTCTTTATATGGTTAATAATGTCACCAAAGAGGTTATTTTTTATTATCCCATTAGAGATGGGCCTCCTAGGTAGTTCATTGGTAGTTGACTCCTATGCATTCCCAAGATGTCTAGGATATTATGGAATATCCTCCCCAAACATTTAATATAGATAAAGAACTTTCTATTCCTTGTATTAATAAGCTGGACACGTTCCTCACCATAATCTGTCATTAAGCCCATAAATTTTTGATGTGACCTACACCTTCCATTCAGAAAGACAAGTAAATCAAATGAAAACATGAGATCTGATATTGAATTTATCCTATTTTTATTCTCAAAAGGGAAAATCCTTACTTCCTCCAAATGGAGGTGAAGGTTATTTAAGAGGGATTATTGAGACAACATGAAGTGGTAAGGGGAAATAAGATCACCTTGGCACACTCCTCGGGTATTTTTAAAGAATCTGGCCCCTTACCTATGACGAATATAGATAGTAATGGAGACGATTAACATCTGAAGCACAAGTTATAGAACTATTCTTGAAAGCCATGTTTCTGCATCACCCAGATGACGAATCCCCAATTGAGTCTGTCATAGGATTTTTCTATATCAACATGAAAGATCACGTGGGAGACAACTATCTAGTTATTGATGCCCCCACCATTTCCCTAGTAATAAAAATGGCCCCTTGGTTGCTTCTACATTTCACAAAACCATGATGTTCAATAGAAACAAGCCTTGGGATGATGCTGCTCAAAATTCTGGATATCAGGATGGATATAATTTTTTAGGCAAAATTACAAAGTCATATTAGTCAATATTTTGTGATAGTCATATAATCCTTAAAATTTGGAATGTGAACAATTATTATAGTGAAAACCCCTCTGTGAAGGGATCACCCAATGAAAAAATCTCTCACAGATTTAACAACCTGAGGCTTTAAAAAATTCCATGATGCATCATAGAAAGCCCCTAGGAACCCATCAGGTCCCAGTGCACTGTCCTGACTTGGACTGAAGGTTTCTTCATTAACCTCATCCTCTTTTGGGATTTTCACAAGGAATTAATTTTCTGAGTTTTATGCAAATTAATTATGCTTCAATAACATGTGTTATTGTTTCTGACCAAGATGAAAATAGTGGTGGATGATTTATTATGGGTCGAGTCTACTGTAAAACTAATGAATAATTAGAATCATCCACCCCAACTTCTAATTCTCCCTCCTCATCAGCACTATTTTCACCATCTATTCAATCATTACAAAAATCCTTATCAGAAGTCAGATAGACATGTATATCCAGGATATCATCTAGCATGTCATCTTCTACATCATTTGGAATAGGCTCAATTTCAAGGGGCTGATCTTCAACCACTCTTGTAAGTCTACGTCTTCATACAACTAGATGTTGTTATTGTACAATTGAATCATCATCATGTAACTACATGATGGTACAATATGACCATTAGGATAATAAATTTATTATTTTTACCCACTATGCATTAACAACCATTGGACAATCTAGATTCCATAGTGTATCTGAGAATTATAAATGTCTACAGCTCAGAGACATGAACTCTTAATCGGGTCCCAGATTTAAGAAACCTCATATTCTATCTTGAAGTTCACATATGGTTACACAATCAGTTTTACTATCCATAGTTTTTAGTTTTTTACTTTAAGAAGATCCTTTCCTACATTAAATAGCCTCCCTGTAGTAGTACACACTTGAAAACTTGACTCTCTACGTCAAAAATGTGTATTTATAAAGATTCTGATAGTTTAACTAATATTGAAAATGATGGTTGAACATATAATAATTATTATAATTAAATTTTAGAACATATTTTTATACCCAAAAATATGATACAAATTATTCATTATATATAAGTTTATTAGAATATAATTCACACATTATTTTGGAAACTGAGGTAAAAAAGAAGAGAAACATCAAATAATTTTAATTATCACTGATAAAATGAAAATTATTATCATATAAAGTGAAATGGATAAGAAAAAAGACATTAAAAAACACATGAATTCTTTACAACTTACAAAAAAACCTTTCCATTTTTCAAAATAGCAAGCTTTGGATGAGACGAGCCTAACTACAGACATGAGGAAAAATCCATATTATTTTCACTTGGTAGCTTAACAACATATTTAAAGGTATTTACATAACTTTGTAATTTTTAGAATCTATCATCCCTTTGATAACATAACATAGATGTTATTAGAAGGTCAAAAATTTCCAATATTCCAAAGTTAAGTGCATATCATTTGAAGATGTAATTAAGCTACCAAGTGAAAATAAACTAGATTTTATCTCATGTCCAAATTGAGGGTATCTCATCCAAACCATGTTATATTTTAAAATTTTATGGCATTTATTTTATGTTGTAAATCATTCATTTGTTATTAAATGTGTTTTTCCTACTATATTTCACTTTATATGATCATAAGTATTATTAGATAATCATTATATGTATTCATTTTTTAATCCTATGTTACTTATTAATTAATATATAATTAATTATTACTAATAATAACTATTATTTCTAAACTATATAATCTTTATGATACTAAAATTTTAAACAATTTCTCATATCCTAAACAACGATACTAATGATTCTTAGTACAGTTTTTACTTCGTTAATCATTCTTTAATCACTAGTTAATCATTAATAAGTTATTCCTTAGTTAACCATTCTTAAATCACTCTATAATCATTACTTACTCAATAATTAATCATATGATATTCATTAGTTAATTATTATTAGATAATAATTATATGTATTCATTTTTTAATCCTAAGATCTTCATTAATTAATATGTACTTAATAATTACTAATAATAAGTATTATTTATAAACTATATGTAAATAATTAAACTACTTAATTAATGACATCTTTAAAACTAACTAAATATAATTCAATTACTAAAAATAAATTTCAGTTTTTAATTTATTTTACTTTGTCTATTTCATTTTATTTTATAATAATTCTCAATTTATAATTGATAAATATAAAGATTTGATTTTTATTTTCTTATGTATTTTAGTAGTTTATAAAGAAAATATGAATCATCTAAGTCATATCCACTAGGAGTGTCAAACCATGAGTGCATCAAGGCCCATTTTCGTGTACCGGGTTACCCCAAGTCAAGCCTGGAACACCTCTTCCAGGTTATTACTCCTAGGTTCATCTGTTCCAGAGACACATCAACTTGTTTGTGTCTATACGGGGATTTGATTGCATAAATAACCACATAATCTTTATACTATGAACAATTTAGAATTTTTAATCCTAAGTCATTCATTAGTTAATGTATACTAAATCATTACTAGTTATAACTATTATTTCAAACTAAATAAACTTTTTAATAAATAATATATATAGAAATAACTAAACTACTTAATAAATTACATATTTATAACTAACTAGAAACAATTCAATTAAATAAATAAATTACTTCTAATTAAATAATAAATACCTTTAAATGATGGTTTATAAAATATGGGACTTAATTTAGACCACTAGATCCACCGCACATGAAATTGACTATTTTTAGAGAGAGAAGATGTGGAATTTAGAGAGGTGATGAAAATTAGAAGTGGAGTGGAGGGGGGGGGGGTGACCTTTTATTTGGCATTAAGGAAAATGTGGTAGGGGTGCCACCTTTACCCCTTATGTTAAACGAATGGTGAAACCCCTTATACCGCCTTTTGATTTATCTTTATGAGAAAGGCGAAACCCCCCCCACCTTTTCCATGTCATCAATTTGGAGAAAAGGGTGTGCTGGGCGGAGCCGACAGCGGCCCTGCTTCCTTTAATAAACATTTTTAAAAAAATGTTGTTCACATTTAAAAAAATTCAAAAACCATATAAAAATACTCAAAAGATTATCAACATGGGAATCCAGAGGAACAAAGGATCCCTAGGTTGTGTGTTTTGATGTGACTACCTATTTTCTCATAATGTAGGCATGGACCACAAGGATGTGGTGAGGTGAGTTATTATAGCATTTTCAACTTGAGGGTTTCAACAACATGGTTTTTAGGATGCACTGTAGCTATAACCAAGGTGATGTTGATTTTGGTGAGCCCTACAACAATTTTTTTGGAGTATGGTTGACTATGAGGGGTTACATCATGGTCTACGGTGGATTCTCTATGGTCTGGATATTTTGATAAGAAATTTGGCATGGCCATCAAGTGTCGTAGTGTTGTCTATGGTTTCATATACTTAAAATCATAAAAAGATTTTATAAATAAAAAATTCTCTCACTTGAACCTCATCAATATTTTTGGGTTCTGAAGGCTCCTTAAAAGAATTTTGACTCCCCCAAAATCCATTCCTATCAGATTGAAGCACCGGTGGATGAATTTGACCCTTCTATGGTAATGTAACTTCCATCTCATTATTTAATCCACTTTTCATCTCCTATATCCAATGAAGTGATGAAGGGGTTTTAAATATATTTTCTGATTTTATATAAATGTGTAGGTTAATTTTTTTAAATATGTATTATAGGTAGTAGGGCCACTTATGCCTCCCCCACCCACCACCTTTAACCTTGATTAAGGAAATGGAAAAGAATGTGGGGGGGGGGGTCTTCCTTTCTCCTAAACCAAAAGAGAAAGTAGAAAACAAGGGTACCAGCTTTTTCCTAACGTAATGGTAAAAGGTAGTACCCCCTACTGCATTTCCATTAACTCCCTATAAAAGGTCACCCTCCCCACTTATCCTCACATTGAATTTCCACAATATCTCTACATTCCATAGATTCTCCCTCGAAAAAATTATTTTTTGTCTGTGGTGGATCCTGTGATCTAAAAGAAGACCCTGTTTTTGTGAAGCATTATTTAAAGGTATTTTTTTAAATTTAATTTGAAATTATTTATTTATTTTTGAATAATTTTTAGTTAGTTCTAAATAATTCATTTATTATATAGTTTTGTTTATTTAAAATATTGAATTTATTAAATAATTTATTTATATTTCTTTAGTTTGAAATAATAGTTATAATTAGTAATGATTTAGTATAGATCAACTAATTAATAACTTAGGATTAAACGTCCTAAAATTTTGTTTACATAAAGATTATGTGGTTATCTAAGAAATAAAATACCTGTATATATACAAATAAGTGGATTTGAATCTGGCATAGATGTAACTTCGAGTAATAACTCTGACTAGGTGTTTTGTGCTTGACTTAGGGTAAGCTGATATACGCCAATAGGCCTTGGTGCACACCTGGTTTGACACTCCTAGGGGATATTATTTAGATGATTCGTATTTTATTTATAAAACAATAAAATAACTAAGAAAAGAAAATTCATATCAGTACATTTATCAATGATAAAATGATAATTATAATGATATAAAATTAAATGGACATGGAAAAAACATTAAATAATGACAATTATTATTAGTAGTTGAATTATTTTTAGGTAGTTTTAAAGATGTTATTTATTAATAAGTTTAATTAGTTATATATTTTTAAGAGATAATACTTATTATTATTAGTGATTAAGTATAGAATAATTAATGAAAAAATTAGGATTAAAAAATAAATAAATATAATTATTATATAATAATAATTAACTAATTAATATCATAAGATTAATTATTGAATAAGGAACGATTATGGAGTGATTGAATAATGATTAACTAATGAATAGCTTAATAATTATTATCTAGTGATTAAATAATAGTTAACTAAGTAAAAATTATACTAAGAAACATTAGTATCATAGTTTATTATTTAAGAAAATGTTTTAAAATTTTAATATCATAATGATTATATAGTTTAGAAATAATATTTTTTATTAGTAATGATTAATTTTAGTTTAATTAATGAATATCATAGGATTAAAAAATTCATACATATTATTATTAGATAATAATACATATGATCATATAACGTTAAATGGATAAGAACAAACACATAAAATAACACCTAGATTCTTTACATAATACAAGGAATACATTGAAAATTTTCCATAATAAATGGTTTGGATGATATAGCCTCACTTTGAACATGAGGAAAAATCCATCTTATTTTCAATTGGAAGCTTAATAACATCTTTGGAAGATATGTACTTATATATAGAAATTTTAAAATCTTTTGGCCTTATAATAACACCTAAGATAAAATCTATGATATGTTATTATAAGGATGAATTATTTTCAAAATTATTAAGTTAAGTATATACCTTTCAAATATGTTATTAAGCTACCATGTAAAATAAGTGTATTTTACCTCATGTTCGAATTAAGGTTCATCTCATTCAAACCATGTTCTATTGAAAAATCTCAAGGTTTTTTTGTGTGTGGTAAAGCATTCATGTGTTATTTTTTTGTTATTATATATTTTACTTTATATGATCATAATTTTCATTTGATCAATGATAATTAAACTGATTTTATATTTTCTCTTATTTTTACCTCATTTTCAAATTTTCTTTTATATTCTAAAAAACATGTATATAACGAAGCATTAGCATCATATTATAGGGTATAAAAAGGCTATCTAAAATTTTAGTATAATAATTATTATATGGTCAACCATAATTTTCAATATTAGTTACACTATCAGAATCATGATCAAAACACGTTTTGGACACAGGGTCATGTTTGCATGTGTGTAATTCTATGGGGAGGTTATTCAAATTGAGAAAGTAGCTTCTTATAGTACACAACCATAAATAGTTTTTTGTATAGTTGATTGTATAAACCTATGTGAAATTCAACACAGAATTCATTGTTCTTTAAATCTAGGACCTAATCAAGAGTTCATGTCTATAAGCTATAGCCATTTACAATTCCTGGATACATTGTTCATACTAGCTTTTCCATTGGTTTTTAATGTGAAGTGGGTCCACGAAATAAATTTATTTTCCTAATGGTCAGATGCTACCATGATGGAGTTATATTTTTATATTTTTATAGTATAACAACAAAGTCTAGTGGTATCAAGATGTAGAATTAAAAGAGTGGTTGAAGATCCACCCCATGAAATTGAGCCTATTTCCAATGATGTCGAAAAGGATAGACTAGATGATCTCTTTGATATACATGTCACTCCGACTTTTATTGAAGATTTTCATAATGATGGAAAATATGGTGACAACAGTGCTGATGAGGAGGGAGCATAGGAAGTTGGGGAGGATGTTTCTAGAAATGCACTAGTTATATAGAAGCCTCGACCCACAATAAATCATCCACCACTCTTTTCATCCTGGTTATAAGCAATGCAATGTGTTCCTGAATTTTATTGCAATGTTATCACACCCACAACTGAGTTTCCCTAAGATTTACCATATAGGTTTAGTGAGTTGTACAAAACTTTAAATGATTGAATGTATTTTCCAAGTAAATATGAATTAAAAAATATGTTAAAGAGATTCTACATTAAGAGGCACTATAGATATATAGATCCAGAATCATGTAATAAAAAATTCTTCAATTGGTGGGACAAGTATTGGGATGATTATAGATTCCACTTGAGAAGGATTCTTGACATTACATTTGGATGTTGGAGAATCTCAATGATTGAGGCAGCTCATACTTGTGTTCAGCCAAACCTGAAACAAGATCATACATCATTGGATGCTAAATTTGGATCATCCATTATCATCAAGATGATTAGAACATGCCATGGTGTTCTTATATACCTTGTGTAGGAGAGGATACAAAAAACTTTCAGTTATAGGATTTCTTATAATAATTCATGGATGGTGAAACAGAAGGCAATTTTGATGGGATATAGTGATTATGATGACTTGTATTGTGTGATGCCACAATTTCTAGCCATATTGAGACGCAAAAACCAATTTGTCTTCCATATTAATATGAACAATCGTGTTTCTCAAGATAACAGACTTGATCCATATCATGTTAAATTTCATGGGTTGTTCTGGGCATTCTTCCCATGCATATCTACATTTCATTTTAGGGAACTATTCATATAGTTTGATGGAACGTTTCAATATGTAAAATACATGGTCATATTGTTGATTGTGGCAACCAAATATGGAAATCATTCACCTCTTCTTCATTCCATTCCCATTGTGAAAAAGGAAAACTAAAAATGGAAGGACCCGACCCTAGTTGCTCAGAGTCAGTGCCTTATTTGATTATATTGACATACATACAAGGAATATGAATCCCAAAGGACCAAGTAGTTTAGTATTATCGGAAACAAGTTACATACATAAGTTTAACATTATAACATGAAGGGAAACAAAACACTATTTTAATCCACTAAAAACATCACGTCTCCTAGATTGTGCTTCCAAGTAATTCATAAATTACTTCTTCATGTCTTGAGAAAATTAAACATAAGAAATGGGTGAGCTCAAACACTCATTAAGAGTAAGCAATACAATGAAAGATAATATAAACATTATACATGGTGCATAATTGAAAACACATCCCGTTAATAATAAACATGAAACACATTATGGCAGGAATATGAGCTGAGTAAATAATTCCATAATAAAACATAATCATGGGTATTCTACTAGTCGAATAACCACATGAAATTCAAATACAAACATCACAATGAGGGAATTGCAAATGCTGGACATCATAACCATACCATCCAAGCCTCGTGCTAGGACCATAAAATAATCATGTTGTCAAGGCCTCGTGCCAAAACCATAGTTTGACTCATGAGACCTACCGATGCATTGAGGGGATTGATAGGGCCACAACCATCACATAATAAGTCCAAGGAATTCCTCATATTAGCGGGGATAATCATAAATAATATACACATTCATATTGAAACTATCATATGAAGTGTTACTAACTTTCCCCAATCATTAAACATAAAACACTAACCATTCTGAGTAATATGGTGAATGGTTTTAGGATAGTTCAACCACAATAGAGTTAGTCATAAAAAATTCTATAAAATATGGTATATGACATCATAAATTATTAACCCCAAAAATACATAAGAATCAACAAGTTTATTGAATCAAATGAGAATACTCTTATAAAATCATTAAGAAATTTTGTGATAAATACTCTTTTATTTTGAAAAGAAGAGTTCTTTTGGAAAATCATTGTATAAAACTAGAAGTGAAGTAAGATATTATTTTCATAATAAAATGGGTATTTTTAGAAATATAATGGTTTTCAAAAACATATTATAGAGTGCCCTTGTAAATAGATATGAATTGGAGAAATTCCCTTGAATCATGCTTCTATTTTGGAAACAATTTTGAAAGTTCCTTTTAAACAGTGTAACTATCCATAAAATAAGGAAGGGTTCTGGTTTGTAAACATATATATTATAATCACACAGAATATATGAGGAGTACATAACAATACATAAGAATTTAATTGAGGTATTTAGACAATGAAAGTAACCCGAATGAAACTGGAAGTTCGGGTGAAAAACCCTTACAACAATGTGATCGGTCGAATCATATGACCAGAACTTAATAAATATCAAGTGAATCATTGAATAACATTAATATAAAGAGAATAATGTTATTATATATATCAAATGTAAGTAAACATATACCACATACAATAAATACATGGCGAACGATGAAAATCTCACAGAAATGAAAGTGAGATGAGGAAACCCTTACCTTAAATCCAAATGTGTTCTCCTATTGAACTTAAGGTCCGGGAATGTGAAATTATAAATATCAATAAAATATTTCATACACTAATAGAAATGTATTTATTTTATCATAATTCTATTGAGTTCCTTTATGTTATTATTTATAAGTTATTATATTGAATTCTGTTGTTTCGGGGTGTTTGTTTTCTTGGTTTTCATATTCGGTTTACTTGCTTTTAAGTAATGAAGTTGAATGGATGTAAATATCCAGAATTGAAATTAAATATTATTTATGAACATAATTAATTTTTAATGTCCATTTCTATCATTTTGTTACATGGAATGAGGTTGAATCATTAGATGACAACCACTTCGATTATTCGGCTGTACTTGGATTATTATGAACTAGTTTTGTCATATAACTTAATTATATGTACATATTCTGGTTCCTGAATATTAATTAGGTTATAAAACATATATTATAATCTGTTTCAACCATTAATATGGTTTCATGACTAGTAATGAAGAGGAAATTGAAGAAAAAAACTTTGTTTTCCATGAAGGTTATAAATCGGAACCATATGGACATCGATTTCGTTTACAAAATAAAAGGGAGGGAGTAAGAATATTTAAGATGGTTATTCCATTCACATGATATTAATCTAGTATATATATTCTACTATAGTTATGATGATCATTTTCACATAGGAGGTGAGGAAAGAAGAATAAAATAAAGGAATCATAAAATGAAAGAAAACTTGTTAAATTTCTCACGAAAATTCGGCAGCCTAATGACGTCTCTTAAAATTTCATAAAAAATAGTTTGATGAGAGGAATGTAATATCTCATCATTGATACATAATATGTATAGTAAGGGGGAATATTTAATGAAATATCCCAAAACAAGCCAAAGGTAATGGAAGAGAATAACTTAAAATGAAAGAAAAGAATGAAAATAAAAGAGGTTGTTTACCTCTTGATCTCTTCTCCTCGAGATCCTCTTTAAGGGCTTTGGTTTTGGTCTTTTGGTGAAACCAGAAGCTCTAGGACGTGGGGAAGAAGATTGGGGAGGTAATTTGGCAGAATTTAGACAATTCTCAAGGCTTGAGAGGTGAAGGTGGAAGAGGGGAGTGAGGGTGGTATTTATAGTGGAGGAGGGGGAGGTATTTTAGATTATTTTAATCATTATTATAATATTTTCATCAAGACTATGAATAATCTCAATTAAAGTGACCCTAAATAGTAATAATATCACGTGAGTTCGAACCAAGTGGCCTTGCATCACTTGTGATGTCCTGAATAGTGTATTTAACTGATAATTTGTATATACGGTATTTTATCGTATTTCACTATTCATCAAAAATTCTAGAATTTCCAAAAAATCCCAAAAATATACTCCTACCATTTTTCGACGTGTAGAATTCAAAAGTGAAATCCATTTTTCAAAAATAATTTTCTAAATATTATTAATTTAATTTTTAAATAAGATCATAGTTAATTCGAAATATAACAATCTTAAAGTGCAACTAGTTTTATTTCTCATTGAAAAACTAATTAAGATATCATTATCTTATTGCCTTAAGAAAATGAAATAATAATATTATTTACTATTAATAAGGGTCATATTACTATTCATAAGGGCAGGTTACTATTCACCAAAAATTAAGTTTTTCTTATCGGACTCCAAATAACTTACTGAGCACAACTCTAGATGACCATTTCTTGAAATTCAAAACATAGAAGAGGATAGATTATAAAATTGCATTCTATATTTATTTACAAAACCTTGGGGTGTTACATTATTCCCTCCCTCAAATAATTTCATCCTCGCAATTCATTTCATAACCCCAAAAGAATTCTCTCAGACGTTCTTACCACATCTCCCATCTTAGAGGATCCTCAGGTGCATTCAGCGGAAAACCCAAATTTTTACTCAACTCCTCTAGTTCTCTGACCCAGACACACCTCAGATAGAAGGGGTTGAACTCTTGCATCGAACACTCGGGCTTCCAGAGGGAGGCTCGAACATTGCAATGTTTGGAAATGTTTGAATAGACCAACATACAAAGAACTCACCGAACTATGTCTCGACTGAGGACATCTATGTTGTAGATATTGTTGTACAAGCTAAAACTAAGGAGTTGGTACATGTAAGATGCACAATGGTTTCCCTCCAAAGCAGCCTCTTGAAAACATAACTTGGCCATATAGTTCCGTCCTAGCGTAAAACATAGGAAAATCCCTTCGTGGTATTTCCCTCTTCGCCTGTACCCAGCCAATTGTGCCATGGATAAGCTGTAGTAAAAGGAATCATTCCCTTGACATGTGCGGAGAATGTCCAGACTGTTTTTCACTTCATATAGTTGTTTACACATTTGTTGCAAGTTTGTTAGAGGTAGGTAGTATTCTTCACAGGTTTTGATCACAATGATATCCAGGATCTCCACAGGAAGAGATAACATATGGTTTTTTCCTTCCATCTGAAAATTTATTATAAAAGTTAACTTAGTGATACTCATTGAAAAGTATAACCGATGAAAGGATAAAAAAAATAATAGACAACATGTTATATTATTATATAACCACTGGTTCAAAAAGAAATACTAGGCTAATTGTTTCCCGAGTCCCCCAATACACGAATCCCCAACCTAGTTCAAAGATTTCAATCTCCCAGAACCATACGCAACATTAGACACACGTTATTCCAGAAGTCCCTTTACCGGGAACACCACCGATGCTAGGGTGCTGACGACCTCAGGTGAATTCCTAAGATAGTATTCAGCTGCTCAATTTCCTTAACCCAGACACACTCCAGACAGCTAGGGTCGAATCTGTGCTTAAAGCACTCATGCTTCCATAGAGAGGCACGTGAAGTGTGGAGGTTGGAAATTTCAGTGTGGACTAAATCCCTATAATTCCCATGCACCACATCATTTTTGAAGATATTGAAGTCGTAGAGTTATCTGTACACACTAAAACTCAGGATCTGAAATAGGTAGGTCGCTCGACGGTCACCATTCAAATAAGCTTCCAAAAATTTATCCACAGCTCGGTAGTTATCAGCTAGAGTGAAACATAGAAAAAGAGATTCATGATACTTCCCTCTTTTCCTATACGTAGAAAATTGTGCATATGAAATATGGTAATAGACCAGATTGCTTTCTTGGTAATGATGGAAAATGTTTGGATGATTCGATACCCAATTGAGTAGTTTACAAGTCAGACATAAGTTGGCCTAGGGCTGGTCCTCTTCGGAGAATGTCTTGACAATTATAGTCTCTAACAACTCGGTATGTAGTGATAAAATATTGGTTGGTTGACTCATCTTCTATCTGAAAAGTTTTAGTAAATCAACATTCAGTATGGAAAATCCATTTTAAACCAAGATATTGTTTTATATAAAAACAAATCAAAAAAGGGAATACAACATCATTCATTTAGACATGATTTATAAAACTCAAGAAATTACCCAATCTCTTGCTCCCTTTCACAAAACATTAGTATGGACTTACTGACATCCTTGGTGATGTCCCTCTACCTCCACCGCCTAAGGAGGAAGGTTTTATTCAACTCTACTCCTAGGGCAGAACAAAGCTTGTGGGTCTCGTCTTCCCAAATACACTCTCGACAATTTAGATCGTGGTTAAACCTAATCTCTCGTTTAATACAGGTGGTTTTCCAAAGATAGACACGGGTAACATCAAGTTCCGAGTTATCCTCTTGTATTTGGTTCCTAAAGATATTTTGAACCATGTCATATTTGAAGGATTCGATGAAAGATTCAAAATCGCAGAGGTCCCCAAGTATGCTGAAACACAGGATTTGGTACATAAAGACTGTGTGGAAGTCGAGCTCCTTTGCAGCTTCTCCGAAATCCGTTAAGGCCAACCATTTCTTATTCAGGGTGAAACACAGGAAGAGTCCCTCATAGTACTTCCCTTTTTTTATAATTCTCGAACATTGCATTGGTCATTTGGTTATACACAACTTCCGATCCCCGAAAGATTAGAAGGACATTTGAGTTGTTCGACACTTTGTAAAGAAGCTTTCAGGATAGTCGGAGGATTCCAAAGGGTTCATAGTCTTCCATGCACAACTTCACGATTATAGTCTCGAGGATTTCCATGGGAAGGGACAATAGACTTGTACCTTCATTTTCCATCTGAAAATTAAGAAAACATCACTCTTACTATTGTTTATGAATGTTTTTAATTGTTCAGTTCTAGTTTCCAGAGTTATTCAAACCCAATCCTATGAGGAAAATTTACATTAACTCACTTATAACGGCTTGTAAAAAAAATGAATTACCATAATCATATCCCCCAGGAGTGTTGTAACCAAGAGTGCAGCAATGCCCGTTGTCGTGTACCAGTTCCCATTAGAGTCTAGCTCAAAGCGTCGTTTTCAGGTTTTACCCCTATATACATCTGTGACAGAGCCACCTCTACCAACTCGTATCTAGACAGGGATGTATTTGCTAGAAGGATTCACATATTCTATTCCTTACCAAAATACTAGGATGTTATTGTACTTTTATCCTCAAATAATATCTTAGGGATTATTCCCTACTATAAATTTCTTAATCTAGTTTCCATGTGTTCTACTAAAATTCCTCTAATACCAATTGTAAGGACCCGACCCTAGTTGCCCAGAGTTGGTGCCTTATTTGATTATGTTGGAATACATACAAGGAATATGAATCCCGAAGGACCAGGTAGTTTAGTATTATTGGAAACAAGTTACATACATAAGTTTAACATTACAACATGAAGGGAAACAAAACACTATTTTAATCTACTAAAAACATCACGTTACCTAGATTGTGCTTGCAAGTCATTCATAAATTACTTCTTCATGTCCTGAGAAAATTAAACATAAGAAAGGGGTGAGCTCAAAAGCTCAGTAAGAGTAAGCAATACAGTGGAAGATAATATAAACATTAGACATGGCGAATAATTTAAAACACATGCCTTTAATAATAAACTTGAAACACATTATGGCAGGAATATGAGCTGAGTAAATAATTCCATAATAAAACATAATCATGGGTATTCTACTAGTCTAATAACTACATTAAATTCAAGTAAAAGCATCTTAATGAGGGAAGTGCATATTCTGGACATCATAACCATACCATCCAAGCCTCGTGCTAGAACCATAAAATAATCATTTTGTCAAGGCCTCATTCCAAGACCATAGTTTATCTCATGAGACCTACCGATGCATCGAGGGGCTATAGAGGGCCCCAACCATCACATAATAAGTCCAATTAATTCCTAAAATGAGTGGGGATAAACATAAACAACATTCAAATTCATATTGAAACTATCTTGTGAAGTGTTACTAACTTTCCCCAATCATTAAACATAAAACACTAACCATTCTGAGTAATATGGTGAATGGTTTTAGGATAGTTCCTCCACAATAGTGTTAGTCATAAACCATTATATAAAATATGGTATACAACAACAAAAATTATTAACCACAAAAATACATAAGAAACAACAAGAGTATTGAATCAAACGAGAATACTCTTATAAAATCATTAAGCAATTTTGAGATAAATACGCTCTTATTTTGAAAAAAAGAGTTCTTTTGGAAAATCATTGTATAAAACCAGAAGTGAAGTAATATAGTATTTTCATAATAAAATGAGTATTTTTTAAAATATAATGGTTTCCAAAAATAGATTATAGAGTTCCCTTGTAAATAGATATGAATTGGAGAAATTCCCTTGAATCGGGCTTCTATTTTGGAAATAATTTTGAAAGTTCCTTTTAAAACGTGTAACTATCCAGAAAATAAGGAAGGGTTCTGGTTTGTAAACATATATATGATACTCACACATAATATATTTGGAGTACATAACAATACATAATAATTTCATTGAGGTATTTAGACAATGAAAGTAACCCGAATGAAACTGGAGGTTCGGGTGAAAAACCCTTACAACAATGTGATCGGTCGAATCATATGACCAGAACTTAATAAATATCAAGTGAATCATTGAATAAAATGAATATAAAAAGAATAATGTTATTATATATATCAAATGTTAGTACACATTTACCACATACAAGGAATACGTGGTGAACAATGAAAATCTCACAGAAATCAAAGTGAGATGAGGAAACCCTTACCGTAAATCCAAATGTGTTCTCCACTTGAACTTAAGGTCCTAGAATGTGAAATTATATATATAAATAACTTCTTTCAGAACCTAATAGACATGTATTTAGTTTATCATCATTCTTTTTAGTTCCTTTATGTTATTATTTATAAGTTATTATATTGAATTCTGTCGTTTTAGGGTGTTTGTTTTCATGGTTTTCATATTCGGTTTACTTGCTTTTAAGTAATGAAGTTGAATGGATGTAAATCTCAAGAATTGAAATTAAATATTATTTATGAACATAAAGAATTGTTAATGTCCATTTCTATCATTTGGTTACATGGAATGAGGATGAATCATTAGATGACAACCACTTCGATTATTCAGCGGTACTTGGATTATTATAAACTAGTTTTCTCATATAACTTAATTATATGCACATATTCTGGTTCCTGAATATTAATTAGGTTATAAAACATATATTATAGTCTGGTTCAACCATTAATATTGTTTAATGACCAGTAATTAAGAATAAATTGAAGAAAGAAACTTCATCGTCCACGAAGGTTATAAATCGAAACCTTATGGACGTCGATTTCGTTTACAAAATAAAATGGAGGGAGTAAGAATATTTAAGATGGTTCTTCCATTAACATGATATAAATCCAGTATATATATTCTAATTATGATATCATGATCATTTTGAAAGAGGAGGTGATGAAAGAAGAAGAAAATAAAGGAATCTTAAAATGAAAGAAAACTTGCTAAATTTCTCACGAAAATTCGGCAGCCTAACGGCGTCTCTTAAAATTTCATAAAAAATAGTTTGTTTAGAGGAATGGAATATATCATCATTAATACATAATATGGACAGTAAGGGGTAATATTTAATGAAATATCGCAAAACAATCCAAAGGGAATGGAAGAGAAGAACTTAAAATGAAAGAAAAGAGAGAAAATAAAAGAGGTTGTTTACCTCTTGATCTCTTCTCCTTGAGATCCTCCTTAAGGGCTTTGGTTTTGGCCTTTTGGTGAGACCAGAAGCTCTAGGAAGTGGGGAAGAATATTGGGGAGGGAATTTGGCAGAATTTAGGAAATTCTCAATGCTTGAGTGGTGAGGGAGGAAGAGGGGAGTGAGGGTGGTATTTATAGTGGAGGAGGGGGAGGTATTTTAGATTACTTTAATCATTATTATAATATTTTTATCAAGACTATGAATAATCTCAATGCAAGTGACCCTAAATATTTATAATATCATGTGAGTTCAAACCAAGTGGCCTTCCATCACTTGTTATGTCATGAATAGTGTATTTAACTGATAATTTGTATATACGGTATTTTATCGTATTTCACTATTCATCAAAATTCTAGAATTTCAGAAAAATACCAAAAATTCACCCATACCATTTTTCGATGTGTAGAATTAAAAAGTGAAATCCATTTTTCAAAAATAATTTTATAAATATTATTAATTTAATTTTTAAATAAGGTCATAGTTAATTCGAAAAATAACAATCTTAAAGTGCAACTAGTTTTATTTCTCGTTGAAAACCAATTAAGATATCATTATCTTGTTGCCTTAAGAAAATGAAATAACATTATTATTTACTATTCATAAGGGTCATATTACTATTCATATTACTATTCATAAGGGTAGGTTACTATTCACCGAAAATTATGTTTTTCTTATCGGACTCCAAATAACTTACTAAGCACAACTTTAGATGACAATTTCTTGAAATTCAAAACATTGAAGAGGATAGATTATAAAATTGCATTCTATATTTATTTCCAAAACCTTGGGGTGTTACAAAAAATCATGGAGTTAGTTATTTACATTTATCAACAACCATTTCACCGACATTCGGGCGTATGTTTAATATCCGATTTTCATTAGGAAATAAATGAGGCAATCAATGTGAATCCTGATGCATGGAGACCCCAAAATTCACTTCATCAGTACTACATCAGACACATTACTAGTAATGTATAGAAAACATTCCATAATAAAATTATGATGAAATAAATCATGATTCTTGGTACACACTGTCTTTGTTATTTTTCACTATTTCAACATAAAGTTAAAATAAAGTTATGTGAAATATAATCACTTCTATGCAGCATATGATCCAGATCAATGGAGTTTTGAAGAACGTTTCAAACAAATCTTCAAGGATAATCAAGAAGTTCATGATTATATGATGCAGATTCCAAAATAAAAATGGATATTGACATATGATGAGGAGATGAGGTATGAAAAAATGACCATAAATAGTGTAGATTTCATCAATGGATTCTTAAAGGGGCTTCAAAAGTAATCTATTACATCCCTAGTCCATGGGAAATTTTAATGTTGGGTGAAGTACTTCATTGATAGAAAAAACAAGACTTGGATGAGATTCATAAGGGGATAAGGTATGAAAGGCACTTTCAACACAAGATCGAAAAGAACATTAAATAAGATTATGGTTATCTTTTATGCCTTTTCTGCTGAGAAGACTATTTATTTGATGTTCAAGAGCGTTCCGACCCCGTCATAAATAGAATCGGTTAAAAAATAGTGATATTACTTGAAGTGTGGCAATGTGAATGTGGAAACATTTAGGCCTTATGGTTTCCATATGCACACACCATCACAACATGTGGCTCTGTGAACATATCATGTGAAGTATATGTTGATCCATTATACCAAATGGGCACCATTTCTAACTTTTATGATGCACAATGGACGCTTGTTGGGGAGTTTTGATATTTCCCAATTCCTGAAGGCCAGCCGATAGTGATCCCTAACATCAACTGGTTGTGTAATCATGGGATACCGAAAGATAGAAGGATTCATAATGAGATTAAACAACCTTTAGAAGAAGGGAAATGTTTGATATGTGCCATATGTCATCCAGAAGGTCATAACCAGAAATGATTATTTAACATTACTAGGTCGAGTTCACACTCTCAGCCACATCGTTGTATGGTCTCTATTGTGATATTATAATATTTTAAATTATATGGTTTTATTTAATGTATTTTTTCTTCACCATTTCGTATTATATGATCATAATTTTCATTTTATCAATGATAATTGAACTAATTTGGTATTTTTCTTAATTTTTACCTCAGTTTCAAAAACATTCAGTGACTGATATTAAAAATAAAATTTATATATTAATATTATCCTATTTTAGTGTATAAAATGACATTCTAAAATTTTAGTATAATAAATATTACATGATTAGCCACAACTTTCAATATTAGTTACACTATCAGAATCTTGATCAGAAACCATTTTTGACTTAGAGAGTCATGTTTGCCTATGTGTTCTACTATGGGGAGGATTTTAAAAATGATAAAGGAGCTTCTTATATTACACAACCGACAACAGTGGTTAGTACACGTGATTCTGTAACATTATGTGAACTTCATGACAAACTTCTTGGGGAATGAACCATGGCACAGGAGGAAGGGTGGAAATGATGATGCCAATGATGTAAACACATTCCATAATTGACAAGGGGAAGAATATATAGAAAGTGAAGAAGTTGAAGAAGGTGAAGAAGGAGAAGAAGTTGAAGAAGGTGAGGAAGGAAATGAATATGAAGAAGGTGAAGAAGTTGAAGAAGGTAAAGTTGGAGAAGAATGAAAGCATGTGAAAAAACATAACCGTGAAACATACCATCATATGGGAAATGATACATAAATTACAAAGCACACCATTTTATAAAAAATAGTAGATAACAAAGGCAAAATGTTATAATTCTAAATATATAAACCCATATCTTTCAAAACACCCTTTTCTAGGTAAAAACATATCTCAAAAACACTTTACAACCATGCTTTGAGAAACACGAAGGCATGCCCTTTTGTTTTGATAATAAATAACTTCATAAAAATGTTAACAAACATAAAATGTATTTCATTCTACAAGACATAACATCCTACTGATCATAACGTTATATATAAATTTTACACTTATAACTCATTTAATTTTTTAACATACAGATGGAGGATATTATACTACTAATTGAGTAGACTAATCATATTTCCAAGGTTGAGCTACAAGGTGGTGTGGTTTGACGGATCAGGGTGCATCGAGCACACGGTTTTCATCACAGGTTGCATACCCCCGCAATTATACCATACCTCCATAATGCTGGATTCTAAAGCATTGAAGTATTTGATATCAAATTTTTTGACCAACACCTGCTTTCTATCATCTTTGAGAGGTGGATAATGAAGATAGACACATTCCACCTTCCTGAGGGAGAGATGAAAATCACCCTTGAGGTTGTCATAGTCCTCAATATTCCTATCGAGGGGGAATCCGTTATTGGACCCACTCGTGCATACTAGACTGACATTGTTTAGAGATTGATAGGAATCTACATTTTTTCCAACTTAATGGATACAGATGGAGGGTCGATATATATGACCTAGCTTGAGATGCACTTTTAGGATTTACCTGATGATGCAGATGAGCAGACTATCATGCATCATGACCGTGCATACATGTTACAGATCATTGGAGGGTCCCTGTGTGTTGATCACTTGGGGAACCAAGTGCACATAATGTATCAAGCCCTACTATAGTACATTAATCGGGAAGGGACATATATATGGGGATTTTCCTTCATGGATTACACATACAAAGCCTTAAGCATGGAATGCATTGCGGTACACACATATCTTGGGGGTTGCGTTATCCTTCTTCAGATGTGGGAATGGGAGTGTATCCCCAAATTCTACCTTAATATTCCTAGACATCCAGTGCCTATAGTGGTGCTTCATGACACTCCACATAGACGTTTTTATGATTAATCATATATAATTATTTCTATTGCAAGAAAGAGTTATTGAATTTAATTACATATTATTCATCACTTACGATATTTTATTTTATAGGTGGACATAAAAACACAACTTTGAAAAGATTCCAACACACTATTTGGGTTCATACCATCTCAAGTTGGAAAGTTTTATACCTGACCGGGTACATATATACAATCTATCATTGTATAAAAAATTTAATAATAGTATCAATTTTGGTTTTTAGTAAGGAATGTTTTTGAAAAATATGACATGTCATTTCAGATTACATGGATGAAATATTGGGATATAATGGATAATTTTCTAGCATACTACGCTTCTAGAATTCATGATTATAGGGATGTAGTTCCTCTCATTCACTTTCATATTATTGAGTGGCACCACCTTGATAGAGTCATGTGCCAGTTTTTCAAAGTTCATCCCATTCAATTTTTTTTCTAAATAGACATGGAAGCTTCAAGAGTTAAAATGTAAGGACCCGACCCCAGTTGCCCAGAGCTGGTGCCTTACTTGATTACGTTGGCATACATACATGGAAAACAAATCCCAAAGGACCGAATAGTTTAGTATTATTGGAAAAAAGTTTCGTACATAAGTTCAAATTTACATAAGTAAAGGAGAAACAACACTAAATTATTCCACTAGCAACATCATGTCTCTTAGATTATGATTGCATGTCATTCATAATTAACTTCTTCATATCTTGAGAATAATGAAACATAATAAAGGGTGATCACAAACTCTTAGTAAGAGTAAGAAATACATCGGAAGATAATATAAATATTAGACATGTTAAATTATTAAAAACACATGCCTTTAATAATAAACTTGAACATATTATGGCAGGAATATGAGCTGAGTAAATATTAACAAAATAAAACATAATCAAGGGTATTCTACTAGTTGAATATCCACATGAAATTTCAATTACTAGATTCATAATGAGGGAAGTGCATATTTTGAACATTCTGAATCATTTTTTCATGGCCTCGTCCAAGACATCTAGTGATTAGGGCCTCGACCAAAATCCATATCACATTGGTAAAGGCCTCGGCCAATTCCACGTCTATTTGTCTCATGAGACCTATCGATGCATCAAGGGGATATAGCAGGCCCCACCCATCACATAATAAGTCCAATGCATTCCTCATATGAGAGGGGATCAAAATAAACAATATATAAATTCATATTGAATCTATCATATGAATTGTAACTAACTTTCCCCAAACATTAAACATAAAACACTAACCATTCAGAATAATATGGTGAATGGTTTTAGGATAGATCATCCCCAATAGAGTTAGTCATAAAAAAATAAATAAAATATGGTAGATTAATTAATAAATTATTAAACCCAATATTACCATGGAATCAACAAGAGTGTTGAATTAGACGAAAACACCCTTATAAAATCATTAAGCAATTATAGAGATGAATACTCTTTTATTTTGAAAAGAAGAGTTATTTTGGAAAAATATTTGTATAAAACCAGAAATTAAGTAAGCTAGTATTTTCATAATAAAACTAGTTTTTTTAAAAGAATAATGGTTTCTAAAAATAGATTATATATTTCCCTTGAAAATAGATATGAATTTGATAAATTCCCTTGTATCGGGCTCATACATTGGGAAACAGTTTTGAGAGCTTCTTTTAAAACATGTAACTATCCAGAAAATAGGAAAGGATTCTGGTTATTGTGCATATGTATAATAATCACACATTTTTTATGAGGAGTACATAACAATACATAATAATTTCATTTAGGAAATTAGACAATAAAAGTAACCCGAATGAAAAATGGAAGTTCGGGTGGAAAACCCTTACCTTAACTCCAAAACGTGTTCCACTCTTGTAATTAAGCTCTTGGAATATGAAATTATACTTTTTAATAACTTATTTCATAACCTATTAGACATGTATTTATTTTACCATAATTCTGGCTAGTTCATTTCTGTCTTTATTGACAAGTTATTGTATTGAATTTCGTCGTTCTGGAGTGTTTGTTTCCTTTATTTTCATATTCGGTTCACTTTCTTTTAAGTAATGAAGTTAAATGGATGTAAATCTATAGAATTGAAATTAAATATAATTTATGAACATCCAGAATTGTTAATTTCCATTTCTATCATTTGTTTACATGAAATGAGGACGAATCATTAGATGACCACCACTTAGTTTATTCGGCGGTATTTGGAATATTATGAACTAGTTTTGTCATATAACTTATTTATATGTACATATTCTTTTTCATGAATATTAATTAGGTTATAAAACATATATTATAGTCTATTTTAACCATGAATATGGTTTCATGACCATTAATGAAGAATAAATTGAAGAACAAAACTTCGTCGTCCACGAAGGTTATAAATCCGAACCTCATGGATGTTGATTTCGTTTATAAAATAAAAGTGAGGGAGTAAGAATATTTTTGATGGTTCTTCCATTCACATGATATAAATATAGTATATATATGTTACTGGAGTTATCATGATCATTTGGATAGAGGAGGTGAGTAGAGGATAACAAAAGAAGATAAATTGAAATGAAACCAAATGAAAAAGAAGGGTACTTTACCTCTTGAAATAACCTCCTTGAGAAACTCTTTAAGGGAAGGGGTTTTGGTCTTTTTAAAATCCTAAGAGCCTCCTGGTAGTGGGTAGTGACTAGACAAGGGTAATTGGGCAGAAATTTGAGGACATTTAAGCCTTTGAGGAGTGAAGATAAGAGGTAGTGGTGGGGGGTTTTTATAGTGGAGGAGAGGAGTAATTTTTGAATATTTAATTCATTATTTTATTATTTCCCTCAAGACAGACAATAGTATTATTTCATATGACCTCTAAAAGTAATAATGACATGTGAGTTCGAACCAAGTGGTCATACATCATCCTTGCATCACCTATGATGTAGTAAATCAAGTATTTATCATTTGTCGCATTTTATCGTATTTTACTATTCATAAAAAATTCTAGAATTTTAGAAAACTCCCAAAAATTCACCCCTACCATTTTTCGACGTGTAAAATTAAAAAGTGATGTCCATTTTTGAAAAATAATTTTCTAAATATTATTAATTTAACTTTTAAATAAAATCATACTTAATTCAAAAATTAACAGTTCTAATTCTACAACTACTTCTTTATCACAATGAAAAATTAACCAAGATGTTATTATCTTCTATCCTTAAAAAAAATAAAGCAATAATAAAATTTACTATTCATTATGGTCATATTACTATTAATATTACTATTCATAAGGGTATGTTACTATTCATAAAAAATCAAGTTTACTCTATCAGACTCCAAATGACTTACTGAACACAACTCTAGATGACCATTTCTTGAAATTCAAAACATAGAAAAGACAAAGTTGTGTTTAATGGTTAGATTATAAAATTGCATTCTATATTTATTTTCAAAACCACGGGGTGTTACATTCTCCCCTCCTTATAAAAATTTTGTCTTCGAAATTCATAGAATGTTACCTAAAAAGATTCGGGTATGTCTTTACATAAGCTCCTCAGGCTCCCATGTTGCTTCCTCCATCTTATGGTTCCTCCATAGAACCTTCACCAGACGAGTCGTCTGATTTCTCAATACTTGTTCTCTAGTATCAAGAATACTGATAGGCTCTTCACAGTAAGATAGATCAGGCTCAAGTTCCACTTCTTCATAAGTGAGTACATGTGTTAGGTCTCTCATGTACTTTCTTAACATTGACACGTGGAACACATTGTGAACCTTGGAGAGACTTGGCGGAATTGCCAAACGGTAAGCTATGGCTCCAATTAGGTCTATAATTTCAAAAGTTCCGATGTACCTGGGACTTAATTTTCCCTTCTTACCGAATCGTATAATACCCTTCCATGGATATACCTTTAAGAAAACATGATCACCTTCTTGAAACTCCAAATACTTCCTTCAGTTATCTACATAGATCTTTTGCCTACTTTGAGCTATTTTGATATGGCTCTGGATAATATTCTCCATTTACATTGTTTCTTCAAAAAGTTCTGGGCCCATGAGCTTTCTTTCACTAACATCATCCCAGTAAGTTGGTGTACGACATCACCTCCCGTATAATTCTTTATAGGGTGACATCTGTATACTTGAATGGAAGCTATTGATGTAGGAAAATTCTATGAGAGGTGAATAAGGATCCCACATACCTTGAAAATCAAGTGAACAAGACCTCAACATGTCTTCCAATGTTTGAATAGTCCGTTCTGATTGTCCATCAGTTTGTGGGTGGTTGGAAGTGCTCAAACGAAGATCAGTATCTAGGGCCTTCTGAAGACTTTTCTAGAATCTTGATGTAAAACGTGGATCATGATCAGAAACAATCGATAGGGGTACTCCATGAAGTCTCACGAATTCATTAATATATAGTCTTTCTAGACGTTCCAGTGGTATGTCTTCTCTTATAGAAAGAAAATGTGCTGACTTGGTAATATGATCAACAATGACCCATATTTCATCGTTCCTTCTAGGTGTCTTTGGTATTCCCATCACAAAGTCCACCGTGATGTTATCCCATTTCCACTCAGGTATGGGAAGAGGTTGCAATACTCCTCCAGGCTATTGCCTTGCAGCTTTCACTTGTTGACAAACCATACATCTTGACACAAAATCAGCAATCTCCATCTTCATGTTGTCCTGCCAGAAATGTTCCTTCTAATCTCTATACATCTTAGTGCTACCAGGGTGTATAGAAAAATTCTAACTATGATCATCATCCAACAATTCCCTTTTTAGATGAAGTATATCGGGAACACAATGTCTCTTCCCAAATTTCAAAATTCCATCTTCATATACGAAATCACTCAATCTCCCATCATTCACAGCTTTAATCTTATTTTGAAACTCCTCATCATCAGTGTTAGAAATTTTTATCCTTTCTAGTAAGGATGGTTTGGAAACCATTTGAAAAAGAATTGATGTTTCACATTCCAAGGTTATTCCCATATCCATATTTTCTAGATCCATGAAAATAGGATCCCTTTTAACTTTCATCTTGTTAATAACTCTATGATCCTTTCTGCTCAAAGCATCTACCGCCTTATTTGCTTTCCCCGGGTGGTAGTGTATCATGAAATCATAATCCTTGAGTAGTTCAAGCCATCTCCTTTGCCTCATGTCGAGTTATTTCTGTGAGAAACTATACTTCAAACACTTATGATCAGTTTAAATCCCAAATTTTTCACCATAGAGATAATGTCTCCATAACTTCGAAGCAAAGATTACAGCAGCTAACTCAAGATCATGAGTAGGATAGTTTTTCTCATGAATTTTTAGTTGTCGTGATTCATAAGAAATAACCCTATCATTTTGCATAAGGACACAACCAAGTCCTTTCTTTGAAGCATCACTATAAATAACAAACCCGTCATTCCCTGATGGTAGAGTCAATATAAGAGCATTGATTATTATTATCTTCAGTTATTCGAAACATTCTTCACAATCTTCTGTCGAAACAAATTTAACCTCTTTACGTGTGAGCTTCGTTAACGGGTTAGCTAGTTGGGAAAAATTCTGTACGAAACGCCGATAATAACCTTCTAAGTAAATAAAACAGCATACCTCAGTTATGTTTGTTTGCGTGGTCCAATCTTGGATTGCCTTTGTCTTTGTAGGATCAACTAGGATTCCATCCTTAGAAATAATATGGACAAGAACAGAAATCTCCTGAAGCCAGAATTCAAACTTGCTAAACTTCCCATATAATTCATGTCTTCTAAGAGTCTTCAGGATAATGCGCAAGTAATTTTTATATTATTCGTAGCTTTTAGAGTATACGATGATATCATCAATAAATACCACTAAAAAATCATTGAGACATTCCTTGAAAACTCTGTCCATTAGATCCATGAAGACAGAGGGTTCATTAGTCAATCCAAAATGCATTACTGTAAACTCGTAATGACCATACATGGTTCAAAATGCTGTTTTCATAATGTCTTACTTCTTCACACTCAACTGATGATATCCAGATCAAAGGTCAATCTTTGAAAAGTATTAAGATCCATGCAGTTGGTCAAATAAATCATCAATGCGAGGTAGGGGATACTTGTTCTTTATTGTTATATCATTGATCTCCCTGTAGTCGATACATAACCTCATAGATCCATCTTTCTTCATAACAATAAGGACAGGGGATCCCCATGGAGAAACACTAGTGCAGATAAATACCTTATTAATCAATTCCTCTGGTTGTTTCATTAGTTCCACTAATTACATAGTGGCCATTCTATAAGGGTTATTCGATATGGGCCTTGAACTAGGAATTAAATCAATGGAAAACTCAATTTCTCATTCAGGAGGATGTCCAGGTAAATCTTCTGGAAACAAATCAACATATTCTCTCACAATAGGTACATCCTCTATTTGAACATTCCTTTCCTCACCCACAGTTATTTCATTCTCTTCCTCCCCAATAATTGAATTTATTTGAGCTACTGGGGGTGGATCTAGATAAGAATCATGTGGTGACTATTCTTCTCTAAAGATATGGTGTTCTTTATCATCTTCATCAAAAATCATAACCTCTTTCTTCTTACAATAATTTTTTGCATCATGATCCTAAAGTCAATCCATACCAAGGACTATATAAAATTAAATCATAGGTATGGCGATGAGATCAGCAGATAAAGAACATTTATGTGCCTTAATGGGAACAGATTCACATAAATTTGTAGCAATGAGACTTCCCTTAGGAGTTTTGACTGACAACTCCCTTTTTAAATCAAATTGGAAATATCTAATTTTCTTAGTAAACTGGGAATATATGAAACAATGAGATGATACCGAATCAAATAAAGCATTGGATAAACTGGAGGAAACAATTAAAGTACCTGCAACCATGTCATTAGGAACTTCAACCTCTGCAGTTGTGATTGCATAAGCTTGTCCCTGATCCATTTCCATTTTCTATTGCATATTTCCTTGATGTTTTGGACAATCATTAGCATAGTGTCACATCCCCTGAAAACTATAGCATTGAACATCACTGGCTTCCTTCTTCCCTTTGCAATCACCAGCAAGATGACCTTTTTGACCACATTTGTAACACACTCCATTTACTTTTAAGCATGCACCGGGGTTTTTCCTTTCACAATTGTCACATGGTGGAAATTCGACTCTTCCCTTCTTCCCCATTTCCTTATTTCCTTTTCTAGGGTTTCCAGTAGTCCTCTTCTTTTCTTGATTTCCCTTAAATTCATAAGACTAAGGGAATTCTTTTTCTGTCTTTATGGCACACGAAACTATATCCTCATATGATGAAAAACTTTGGGAGACCAGTGCCCGATGGAGGAATGGCCTTTGGCCATCAAAGAATCGATCAATTTTGCTCCTTGGATTTCATATATAGTCCAAATCATGTCTTGATCACCTTGTGAAGTTGGATTCATACTTGGTAACATTTTCATCCGCCTTCTGCCTCAGATTCAAGAATTGTCTCTCCATATCTGCTCACTGCTCACGAGGAAAATATTTTTCTAAGAATATTTCCTTAAAATCCCTCCATTCCATCTCTTATATCTCTTCCTCCTCCATTGTGTTTTGGATTAATGACCACCACTGATCCGCATCTCCTGATAGATGATATACTTTCATGACAACCTTCTCTCTTTCATTACATCCCAAAGCGAGAAATATCTTCTCAAGGAAACATATCCACTGTTCTGCTACAAACGGGTTTGTAGTCCCATTGAATTATGGAGGCTGTTGGCGCATAAAGCTATCTATCATGGATCCTCCACGTGGTGGATCCGGATGCTCCATACGGGTAAGGTTATTATTCATAACTTGAGTAAGTTGTCCCAGTATAGTTATGAGTTGCTCAGCACCAATCACAGCACCAAATCCAATATCATTATCTTGCGTTAGAGGAAAATACCTACAGGGAACACGTGCATTCGTGCGATTTCCATTCCTTCCACTAGGAGGCATATCTAGATAATGGCATACACTATATTAGGTTATTAATCATAATGTATATTCTTAAATTAAAAATACTCAGAAAAATTGAGATCCTACGCATGGCTAATCACATATTCACAAAATGGTTTCTTTGTGGAATATTTACATTAAACTCCTTCATAAGGGCTTGTATAGAAAATGTGAATTATCCTAAGCATATCCCTCGGGAGTGTCATAACCAAGAGTGCATCAAGTCCCGTTGTTGTGCACCAGTTCCCGTTCGAGTCTAGCTCAAAGCGGTGTTTTTGGGTTTTACCCCTAGATACATATGTTCCAAAGCCGCCTCTACCTGCTCGTATCTAGACAGGGATGTATTGCTTGAATGATCCACATAATCTATTCCTTACCAAAAATACCAGGACGTTCTTGTATGTTTATCCTCAAATACTATCTTAGGGACTCTTCCCGAATTCTACTTTTTCTAAGTATAGTTTCCAAGTATTCTACTAAACATCCTTTGATACCAACTGTAAGGACCCGAACCCAGTTTCCCAGAGCCGTTTCCTTATTTGATTACATTGGAATACATACAAGTAAAATGAATCCCGAAGGACCGAGTAGTTTAGTATTATTGGAAACAAGTTACATACATAATTTCAAATTTACATAAGTAAAGGAGAAACAATACTAAATTATTCCACTAGCAACATCATGTCTCATAGATTATGCTTGCATGTCATTCATAATTTATTTCTTCATATACTGAGAAAAATGAAATATAAGAAAGGGTGAAAACAAATGCTCAGTAAGAGTAAGAAATATAGTGGAAGATAATATAAACATTTGACATGGTGAATTATTGAAAACACATGCCTTTAATAATAAACTTGAACATATTATGGTAGGAATATGACCTGAGTAAATATTAACATAATAAAATATAATCAAGGGTATTACACTAGTCGAATATCCACATGAACATTAAATTAATAGCTCCATAATGAGATAATTGAATATGTCGGACATTCTGAATCATTGTTTCATGGCCTCAGCCAAGACATCAAGTGATAAAGTCCTCTTCCAAAATCCATATCACATTGGGAATGGCCTCTGCCAATTCCACATCTATTTGTCTCATGAGACCTACCGATGCATCGAGGGGCTATAACGGGCCCCACCCATCACATAATAAGTCCAATGCATTCTTCATATGAGTGGAGATCAACATAAACAATATATAAATTCATATTTAATCTATCATATGAATTATACCTAACTTTCCCCAAACATTAAACATAAAACACTAAACATTCGGAATAATATGGTGAATGGTTTTAGGGTAGATCATACACAATAGAGTTAGTCATAAACCATTAAATAAAATATGGTTGATGACTTCATAAATTATTATACCCAATAATACCATGGAATCAACAAGGGTGTTGAATTAGATGAAAACACCCTTATAAAATCATAAAGCAATTCTAGAGATGAATACTCTTTTATTTTGAAAAGAAGAGTTCTTTTGGAAAAATCTTTGTATAAAACCAAAAAGAAGTAAGATAGTATTTTCATAATAAAACTAGTTTTTTTTAGAAGAATAATGGGTTCTAAAAACAGATTATTTATTTCCCTTGAAAATAGATATGAATTTGGTAAATTCCCTTGTATTGAGCTCGTATTTTTGGAAACAGTTTTGAGAGATTCTTTTAAAACATGTAAATATCGAGAAAATAGGGAAGGATTCTGGTTGGTGTGAATATGTATAATACTCACACATAATTTATGAGGATAACATAACAATACATAATAATTTCATCGAGGAAATTAGACAATAAAAGTAACCCGAATGAAAATGGATGTTCGGGTGGAAATCTCTTACCTTAACTCCAAACGTGTTCTGCTATTATACTTAAGCTCAGGGAATATGAAATTATACTTGTTAATAACTTATTTTAGAACCTATTATATATTTATTTAGTTTACCATAATTCTGGTTAGTTCATTTATGTCTTTATTGACAAGTTATTGTATTGAATTTTGTCGTTCTGGAGTGGTCGTTTCCTTTATTTTCATATTCGGTTCACTTGATTCTAAGTAATGAAGTGGAATGGATGTAAATCCCCAGAATTGAAATTAAATATTATTATTGAACATCCATAATTGTTAATGTCAATTTCTATCATTTGGTTTCATTAAATGAGGATGAATCATTAAATAACCACCACTTCGATTATTCGGCGGTATTTGGAATATTATGAACTATTTTTGTCATATAACTTAATTATATGTACATATTCTGGTTCCTGAATATTAATTAGGTTATAACACATATATTATAGTTTTTTCAACCATGAATATGGTTTTATGACTAGTAATGAAGAATAAATTGAAGAACAAAACTTCGTCATCCACGAAGGTTATAAATCAGAACCTCATGGATGTCGTTTTCATTTATAAAATAAAAGCGAGGGAGTAAGAATATTTATGATGGTTCTTCCATTAACATGATATAAATCCAGTATATAGATTTTACTGGAGTTATCATGATAATTTGGATAGAGGAGTTTATGAGAGGATAACAAAAGAAGATAAATTGAAATGAAACCCAATGAAAAAGAAGGGTACTTTACCTCTGGAAATAACCTCCTTGAGAAACTCTTTAAGGGAATGGGTTTTGGTCTTTTGGAAATACTAAGAGCCTCTTGGTCGTGGGGAGTGACTAGGGAAGGGTAATTGGGAAGAACTTTGAGGAGCTTCAAGGCTTAGAAGAGTGAAGAGAAGAGGTAGTGGTGGGGGGTTTTATAGTGGAGGAGGGGAGTAATTTTTGAATATTTAATTCATTATTTTATTATTTTCCTCAAGAAAACCAATAGTATTGTTTCATATGACCCGTAATAGTAATAATGGCTTGTGAATTATAACCAAGTGGGCTTACATCATACTTGCATCACCTATGATGCATTAAATCAAGTATTTAGCATTTATCATATTTTATCATATTTTACTATTCATAAAACATTCTAGAATTTTAGAAATATCCAAGAAATTAACCCCTACCATTTTTCAACATATAGAATTCAAAAGTGGAGTCCATTTTTTAAAAATAATTTTCTAAATATAATTAATTTAACTTTTAAATAAAATCGTACTTAATTTAAAAATTAATTGTTCTAATTCTACAACTACTTCTTTATCACAATGAAAAATTAACCAAGATATTATTATCTTCTAGCCTTAAAAAATAAAATAATAATAAAATTTACTATTCATTAGGGTCATATTACTATTAATATTTCTATTTATAAGGGTATGTTACTATTCACCAAAAATCATGTTTGTTCTATCAGACTCCAAATGACTTACAGAACACAACTCTAGATGACCATTTCTTGAAATTCAAAACATAGAAGAGACAAAGTTGTGTTCAATGGTTAGATTATAAAATTGCATTCTATATTTATTTTCAAAACCTTGGGGTGTTACATAAATCAAATAGGGTTGTAGTATGAGGACTAGCACCAATGGCATGCCAAAATTCTTGACCTCTAGGATAGAAGAGTAGAGCATCGTATCCAGGTTATATCTTAGATGTGATTCCAACTTTCAGAACCATTCGAGTATGAGCGATGTTATAAACTAAAGTCTATATTGTATCTCACCAATCATGGGAGTGCACTTCATGATATAATAAGTCAATAAAATGGCCTTTTTTTTGTTTTTTAAACCCATTAATTTTTATTTCTTGAATCTTTTTCCAACATTCCCATTCGAATAAACTTATTCACATGACAGAACCTGAGGAAAAGTGGGTTGCTAGATTGGTTGAGATCCATGCCACAACACTAGAAATGAGGCCAGCTTATGAGGCAATTCAAGAAAGAATATTCAATCTTCCACCCCCCCCTCCCGTGAGTGGAGGTTCTTTCTCATGAACCTCCTACAGTAGTTACTGATACTGAGGAGCCACTACAACAACGATGTAGACAGCATCATCCTACACGTGAGACCTCACCTGTTCCACATGTAGAGGTCAGCCCTCAATAAATCTTACCTCAACCGATTGTGGATGTGCATCAAAAGGCATGGGATCAATCTTTCATGAAAGGATATCAGCATTTCTCTCCATCTTGGGTTCCATATCCTTTATAGGCTTGGGTTACAAATCCATCGCAGGCTTCGTTCCCCACTGTGATGATGGTAGGCCCTTTTACTACTCTAGTTGGAGAAGGATCGGGCTCACAGTACAATATTAATTTGACACTTCCTCCCATTGAAACATAGGGGGAGCATGAGACTACCGACATTCTAGTGCCCAAGGACCATCACTCTTCATGTCATCAGACACCATCCAAACATAGAACTTAGAAATCTTGATATGGGTGTACCATTCACAGACCATCATGTGGGATGAAATCTTCTCCCCATAAGCATTTATTGTTCTTGTTCATGTATATGTTTTATGACTATTGAAATAATGATATTATTATTACCATCATACATTTTTACTTTTTTAGCCAGTGTTTCAGTATTCATTAATATTTTAGTCATAGTTTATATTTTAAAAGATTTCATTATAGACTACTTCAAACATAGGAAAACATATTAAATTTCAATTATATAACTTTAAAATCTTATAAAATATCCACTATAAAAACAATATAAACATAATTTAAAACATATCCTAAACATCTAAAAAGTAGTTTCAAACAAAATTAATGTCATAAATAAAATAAATAGTGTATGTTAAAATATTTTTTTAATGACCTGGATATCATATACATATTATTACATCATCTTTATCATAAAACAAATATGTAATTATCCCAAAAATATAGTGGTCCAACATAATTGGGAATTTGGTACACGATAAAAACAATAACATTGTCTTTTAATACCATCTCAATACTTTCTCATAGAACTCACCTTACTCATACTACATGGAATATCTTAGAGACATATAATGAAAAAATGGAATGATTATAACTCATAACTTACAGACATGGAATATGAGTCAAATGTCTTAAGATCATGGTAAACATAAAGGAGAGAATAATGTGTGCAACAAACTTAATACAGGTCATTGTAATGTATATATTTATAAAGTATAATAAAATTATAATTATCTAATATTGGAAAAATAGAATTTAACTAAATAAAATGAAAAATAATACCATATATAAGTGATTTATTACAATATATATGTAAATCAAAATATCCAAACCAATATATTAATAAATATAAAAAAAATTATTTTTTTGCAGAAAGGCATTAGTGGCCCTACCGCCTTTAATACACATTTAAAAAGAATTGCATATACATTTAAAAAAATTAGAAACCATATAGAAAAAAAATGTGATGAATCATAATAATGATGATGGATTGTATATATGTTTTGGATTATTCATGATTTCAGGTTCTAATTCTTGATCATACTCACCATAATTCATCATTGGTAGTTCCCATTATTGGTGTTTAATTTTATCATGTGACTAAAAGTTGGTGGTTATGTAATGCCTATTATCTAAAATTGAACCCTAAATTTATTGGTTGATTAAATGTTAATTTAAAATTTATTTTCAAGTATTTAATTAAAAATGATTTTTGATTGATTTCAAGGGCATGGATTTTTGAAATAAAATCCATTTTGGGTGGTTTTATATATATTGAATAATCTCTTAGAAAATACTCCTCATTATTGAAATAGTATTGATAAAATGATTTGAATTGATGATGAGATAATGTATTTAAATTAAATATCACTTGAATGGAATTAATTTTATTAAAACTACTATATGGTTTTTTTAAATAAAATGGTATGGTTAAACTTGAAATTGGGAATTTAAACTGTGAATGATGAATTGATTTAAATGAATGCTTTTTTAAGATTGATTGATTGAAGAACATTTGAGATTGGGTAGCTAGTTGGTGATTAGTAAAATAATTATAAGACTTTAACTCCTTAGAAATTATTTGATGATGATAAATCTAACTAAATATAGTTTAAAATGATTGTCCCTAGTGGAATGTTGATATATTATCCCCATTGGATTTAACCATAGGGATGTGTGCACACATACTTGAGACATTATTTACGATTAACTAGTGTGAGGATCTAATAGCCTATAACTATTTTAAATCATGACATATGGCCATAGGGATTTGTTTTTTTATTTTATTATACATATTGTTTATTGAAATGTTTTACTAATTCCATTCGTCTCATAGAAATGGTTTTACATAAAATGTTCATTGAAGATTATTTTGATATTTCTTCCATATACATGATTTCAAAGCATATTTTTATTTGAAATATAAATTTTTTTTACATTCATTGTATTATTTAAATTTAAATTATAAATTATTTAATTTTTATGGAATCAATTATGGAACACTTAGTGAGACCTTGTTGGGATGTTTACCTCACACCCTACATTTATCATCGAGCAACTTAAGATCTATTTATACTAATTAATGGAAAAGGGAATGTTCCACTTAGAGGTGGTCGGTATGCTTGATTCACGGGACTATGGAGTGATAATAGTGACCGGTGGATATATGGTTCACACACAACACCTGGTTTGGGAGACTATGTATTTATATTCTTTTCCTTTTCCTTTTGTTTATGTTTTACCTTGGGATGCTTAAATATATGCTTATGGACCCTTATCCTTGAGGATCACTTGACATAATCACTAGTTATTTATTATTTCTCCACTCTTATATCTTGATGGTTTTATTTTTGAAAAAAAATCCCAATATTATTTGATATGATTCTAGGTGATAGTTTCCAACCCATGGACATCAGGGAAACCCCTAGGGCTATGTCAGGACCTTATTGGGTATCAGTGTGCTAGGATAACCAGCTAGGTTTGTTACTCATTACTTTGTAATATTTATATGTAACACTATGTAAAATATATTATTAAATTGTTGGGATATATTATGAAAAATTTATACATCCTTGTCTTTGAAAAATATGCTAGTTTATACAATATATTACAATTATATGGACATCCATATTCTAGAATACCAAAAAGAACAGTGTTACGCATAAAGGGACTTAGATAAACTTCAAAAACCAAATCAAATAATCTTTCTCAATAATTAATCTAGAAAACTCTAAAATATTTTATATACTTCAAAATACACATTTCATAGGACTTAATAAGATTATTTAAAGGTCCCTTAAACTAGCATGTCAATAAAAAACCCAAAAAATATGCTCATGGGTTTTTTAAAACATATCTCCCAAAACTTCCAATGATTCAAAATTCTCACACTTAAATCATATTTTTACTTAAATCCACCCTATAATATTTATGTATGGGTAACACACCATGGTTTTTCTCTCATAAATGTTTTACAACACCTTATAATTTTTCTCTAGGAAACAACACTTGTAAACTCAGGTTGCCTTGTTGATGATAGTATAATGTATTACAGATCCATAAGAAAAATTATAATTGGAAAACATACAATTATTTAGTTCATATAATTTTAGAATAAGAAAAATTCTAACTTCTCACATACAAGTGAATACGATTCCCATTCCATGGCATCATAATTCTAGTAAAATATCCCTTTTTCAAGCATACTCTTTCCCAAATCCCAGTAGGATGAAAAATTAAATATTTTAAACATTGACCCAACCATGATCTCCTATGTGAATCCCAATAAATCTACAAATATTCAACTATTTCTCTATTTGTTCATCAGATTCACCTTCTAATTGAATGGGATTGTGAAACACCCCTCCCTTTCATTCCTTTTCTGGGAAATCCCAAATCCTCTCAAATAGTCTCGGTCACTCCTAAAACCAAAGCCTCCACTTCCTATACACTGAGTGATGAAAAATTATGTTACAACTTCCTAAAAAAAGTGGATTCGAGAACAAGAGAAATAAAAAAAGATACACTCCCTCTTAGCTATTGGATTTCTGAAACATTCATATGTTATCCTTCTAAAATTGAGTATTTAGTCTTAAAATTCCTACTATAATCCCTCATTTATACCATAATGATAAATGGGAATCTTGGGAACCAGATTAATGCCATAAAATTATTTTTCCATATACCTAATAATATCTTAGTTCATAGAATCCACCTTCTGGGTAAAGTAGCAGCCCATCCACCTTCTTGATCATTCCCATACGATTTTTATCATGGGTTTCCATTCTATTAAATAACTTGATTCAAGATTATTCACTATCAAAAAAATACTAAAATCTCCAGGAGTATAAAAACTAGTATCCACTAAATTCCAAATATTCCACCTTCGAATCATCGATCTAGACCGTACTTATTGCAACACCATCATCCGTAAACAATGAACACCGACTAAATTCGAAAATCATAAGGGATCCAAACTGACTCTAGTTCTCTTAAACACTCATCAAACCAAGTTATAAATGTAACCTCTATAATGTAACATAAATATATGATTAAGTTCATGGAAGTTTTTTGATAAACCTAGAATCCCAAGTACTAGCACTATCTTCCACTATGACATTATTTCAGAACATAGTAAACCACCCGACGAAATTTACCTAGTAGTATTCCAACTATGTTCAAAACCTCTTGGTTGGAGTTCTTATAAAACTCAATAAACCACTTAATATATTCTCTATACCTAAGATATTATATCTATTACTGGGATTCAAGGAAATCTAACAAAAGATACACCATTTGTAAGCCTTGACTTTACTTCTTTGGGAATTTTCCCCACGACTTCCATCCTTCATAACCCAAGAATCTCATAAATTATGTAGGGTTTGGAACAAGTGAATTTGAACTATAAAAACTCTTATTATAATATGTTATCATTATGGAATAAATATATGGAACATGTCATATAGATGGGATGAATATTCCACGACACACCGTAGTAGAATCAATATCCAAAACCATCGATTCTAAGCAGCCTTGCCACCAAGTTAATCCCCCCTTCACACTTATCACATATACGAACTTCATGTTGTACAAAAATATATTCTAATTAAATGACTAAGAAAGAAAAAACACATCAAATGAACATAATAAGCACAAGATATGAAAATTATGTGGTTCAGACTAAGTCTTAATCCATGGGGGGAACACTTTTCTTTTAATAAATGGAAAACCTATGTTACAAGGGAACCCTACTTCTGGACACCCTACCAAGATAGTGTTATAAGAGATTACTTCAAAAATAACTACTAAAAGAACCATATAAATACCTCTGTTGACCATCTTTCAGGTATAGATGATCCATTGGTACATCCCCACATAGAGATTTATATGATCTCATCCTCTTCCTTCAAGATAAAATTTCACTTCATACCATCACACCTTAAAACTTTATTTAATGTTGTCCTACAACTTTTGATTAATATAGGTTCACCACATCATCCATACAATTATTATGGTTGAAACAACTTTTTATCATCATTTTTGTTCAATGACTTGTTCACAAAAACCAAATGATTTCAACTACAGCAACTCCTTCTTCCAGTAAACAATTCACAATTTAAAAAACTCAATGATTTTACCCGTATTCATACTTCTTAATAACCCTTATGTATCCTTTGTGAATGATGAGAACCCTTGTATAAATTATTAAGTCACTATTATTCAAGTCCATCATGTCTCCAAAAATTCTCCACTTCCAAAAATAGTTTCCATGACATTTCCACTATCTCTAGATTTTCCATTTACAAAATATGGTTTCTCCCAATGTGCATGCAACCAGTCATTCCTCCTTCCACATAAACACAATTGAACATAGATAATTATTATTTTTATATTATTACAATAACCTAAATTTTTACATCTATGGTGAAAGTGAACATGCCTATAACTTGTTCTTCTATGTATAAATTCTGGAATAATAACTTTTGGAAAACCAAAACTTAAACAGAAATAGTTCTCACAAAAAATCCCAAAATCTATACCCCTCATATTTTTCAAATTCATAAAGAGTTGGTTTTTATGAATTATTTCTTAATACTATGATTATAATTAATAAATTAAATTTTCTATAGATATTGAATTAGATTTATTAAATTCATAATAATTTAAAATAATTTTTGGTTTTTAAAAAAATTGAGGCCATTTTGACTTATTTGATACCAAAAAAAACATTGGAAGGGTATTAGATCTATGGTTTGGGTTAGGGGGGCCAAAATTGATCATATATTGGTTGAAATTAGTATCACTAGGGTAGTATGTCACAAATACCCATTTTTTTTCTGGCCATGTGTTTTGTGTGATTCATCTGCATAGGTTAATATAGACCCACCCAAACTATTTTCTATCACCCCTTGTCAGTGATGCAATGAGGTTTTGTGGGATATTTTGGTGGTAGTGGAATCTAGCCATGTTTTTTTTGAAAAAGATGAATTTTTAATTACAGACGACACTAATCTCTCTATGAACATATTCACTACACATGCTGGGTCCTCTCTTCATATCTAAAGAAATAATTATCCATTTGATAGCCATAAATTTATGATTAGACCGTTGATTCATTATATAGTTGGACTATTATACACCCCTTTAATTAATTTCTAAAAATATAATTAAAATTACAAAACTATATTTTATACAATAAATGACATACCAACTAAAGGAACCTGGCCATGAAAGTGATATTTAGTGGATGATATTATATTTTCCTTTCACTTGATATTCATTGTAAAATGATATCCATGTTACTAGCCATCTATTTATCCCGTAAATCACCTAATATATATATAATAATGATGAACATTCAATAAAATAAAACATTTATACCTTGGTGGTGTAACACAATGTTGGAATTCCATGATTGTCTCCAGATTAGTATAGATCCATGTAAAAACGTGAGGTTCCCTACTAATCATCCACACAAGGACTAAAATATAGGGCATTTCATTCTTTATTTTTTGTGTGTTATCATGGAAGAAATAGGTTCTTCATGATTCATATATTATCTAGAAAAAAACACATGATCAATTCATGAGATTAGTTTGATTGGATAATGTTCTTACTTTCACATTATCACTCAATAAATTTTGACAATAAGTGCGAGGATTGAAATTTAGAAAAATTCTATTGTGTTATATTCCTGGCTGAAAAAGAATGCTAAATAATTAGGTTTCTCAAAATTTCATTCCGGTCATTATAGAAGTGTAACCTCTTAAACAAACCCAAATTAACAAGAATGACTTATTAAATATGATATACATGTGAAAAATGTTTCAACAATCAATTATGACACTATCTCATCTAACATTATGAAACATGAAACTTTAACTCAGCCAATTGCTCCTAAATATTTTTAACAAACCTTGAAAAAATATTATTCATTTGGAAAACTATTTTTGTCATATTGACTATTTAAACTTGAATGACATATGAATATCTTGGTTAATAAATACAATTATTTTTATTATAATATTAAATAACATATAATTTAATTTATTAATTCATCTACTTGAAATTTATCACACTCAGGCATTCATTTTTCCATGGAAATGAACCCCACATTTCCCTAAACACTAATTATTATCAGTTATTGAAACATCTAGATAAACATTGTGTGTGAACATCTAGGCCCTCTTTTTGATATAAGTGGTACATAATATTTGAACAAGAGTGGTATCTAGCAACAGATCATCGAATTTAAAGTGATAAGGTTTATTTATAACAAATAAAACCTCCTACGAAATATACTATGTAATATATTCTATCTACCTCTATATATCTTATAAATCATGACATATACTTTATATCACTATCCTTTAGTAAATTATTTATCATTTTTGATTTTTTTGTATGAAATTTAATTTTTCTTCCATGGTTATGGATTTATTTATGGCTATACAATCCTTTTTAAATGGAAAAATATATCTTCCTCTTATATTTTGATGTAAAAAATCATTTCTTGATCATTCAATTAATGTTACACCATCATTAAAGTAGTTGATGAAAGATACATTTCCATAAACACAAATTTTTATGGTTTTTATCATGAAATAATATTTGTGATTTAGTGATATAAATATATATACAATGATCTCATGTTGTGATACCAATAAAAATTCTCATATATAATAACTTCTAATGAAACCAAAAACATATGGTGTTCCTATTAGTGGGTCATTTCTCTAGATCTTCTCTACTCAATATCACTAAGCGAGAAATTCATTTAAATAACTCTCAATGATTATAAAACATAAAACATTTCATAGTTCAACATGATTCTTGTCTTGTTAGAATGATATATCTGAATCATATGGAATATGTTTAAGACTAATGTTATAATGTCACGAGGTTCTCATTTTATATTGGAACTACTATAACCTTTTGATAAAAAATCCAAGGAAATCACCATGTAAATAGTTTACATAGAAGTAATAATAGTATTATAGAAATAAAAAAAATTCAACAAAAACTCTCTATATACATGATATGATAATTGAAAAGTGTTACCCATGTTGGTTATAGGGCCCATACAATCACAACATATGTTGTTAGATGGAATTTTTGGTAAGGGATCTTGGGGAAGTGTTGATAGAAAACATGCACCTGTGATTGGATTAATGTTTCAATGTGGGAATGATGAGATGATTTTATATAGTTTATGGAAAAACTATGTTTATATTTATGATTAATATTTTATTTGATAGGAAAATTTCAACATTTCGTGTCTATTATTCCTTGAATCTACCCCAATTAATTAATGAAATACCTGTAATTGAAATAATTCTGGTAACGTTTTAGATTCTATAATGAATGTGAAAATGCATTAAAATGAGGATTATACTTGTTTCATTCATATTTTAAATTTAAATGAGATTCCATTCATAGATTGAAATTGATTTTTTAATTTTAACTGTGAATTTAAAAATATAAATATTCAATTTAGAATTAAATTCTTAAATTGATTATTTTTTAGGTTTTGTAATTTCATTTTTGGTGTTTATAAATTGTCATTGAAAATGAAATTGAGATTGTGTGATTTTTTTTGAAATGGAAAATTGATAATGAATTTTATTTTTAAACTTCATTGAAATTTAATGTTTTGAAAATTCTGATTCTAAACTGGTTGATTTTGATAAATTTGAAGTGATTTTGGAATTAATTTTTAGAAGGTGGAATACTGAAGTTTTATTATTTTCTTTATTTTGGTAATAGATAAAAAATACACACATAATAAAAATCATTGCTTTTGGTAGAAGAATCTGGAATTTTCTAAACTTATGGATTGACTGTTCCCTTTACCCTTCTAATGGTCGATCTGAACCCCAAAAAAAATGTCAAAGGAAATGATTGGTCGAATGTGTGGAGTTTTTTACAATTGAAAAACTATTTAAGTGACCACATCAATTTTATTGAAACTATATGAAGTAATTTTCAATGTATAGTGGATACATTTTTGGAAAACTAATGGATCGACCACACATTTAAAGTGTGTCTTTGAGTGTGATATTTGGAAATTACATGGATTTAAAATATGGAAATATAGTTTGACCGAAGATGAAATATAATCTACTATAACCAAATTTTGAAAAGGGTGGGGCCATCGTATAGTAAAACAATGTGAATATTCCTTGGATGTAGAATCAAAAATAAAAAAAATAGTAAAATTGTGAATATTAATTAAATGACTATAAAAAAAAATAAAGAACCATCATGAGTTCGGAAATCTTAATACCATGGGTGATTTTATAATTTCACCAAGGATATGATTTCCCGATATCACCTCTTGTGCCAATGGAGATCTAAAAAAAATACTCCTGTGGGGGAGGAAACTGAACCAATCACCTATGACACCACATACAATGATAAGTGTTGATGAGCCCCCCAGATGATATCCAGACATAGATCTGGAAGATAATGGTGAATCCTTCACCATTTGAAGATGATAACTGAGGATAAACAATCAATGCTCACTGCCTTTGGAAGCTGAAGAACTTCATATTCCTTATCTATATTACCGGAGAATATGGATTCCATATACATTTCATTTGATGAATAAAAATTCAAACTACCCATTATGATGACACCAAACCCATATATAAAAGATCCCAAATCTACCTAATCTATATAACCTTCCATTATAAAAATAAAATAAATACGATCCAAGATGGAAGAAGAAGTAACTTGATGGCTTCCTAGAGAAAATTGAATCTGATGTTTCCCTAGATAAGAAACCATCGATAACCCAAAATCTTGGATTATATGACCAAGACCTTCCCTATGAACCCAAAATCATGAATCAATCAAAGAATAATCGATATAGAACAAATGGGTCATGTCTCAACAAGATTCAAACAATGAGGAATATATGATCCACCACGATAGCATTCGACTGATGAATCTCGAATCTGTGCTTGTAATAAACCAATGGATAAATAATAACCCAAGAATACAAAGAATTATTTCCTATTAAAGATGAAAAAATATAGAATATCTTTCACAAACTATGTTAAAATAAAAATTCCAACCTTAACACCCAAGCTGTAGGTTAATGAAATGTAGAGTACCATTGGCCAATATAGAAGAGAGGGATACTAGATCCAAGTATAAATGAAAATATTTTTATAAAATTATTGTATGGTAAATTACCAATGAAAATTAATACCTAATGAGTCATTTTTGTTCCCTCACTACATCAGTTTTATCTTATAAGAGAGATACACACCAACTACACTCTTCAATAACTCAATGATGTATGGAAATACAATGAAATTGGCAATGTGGATTGAACCTAACTAACATCTAAATAACCATTATTTAAAAAAACAATTGAATCAATTTAAGAAGAATTATATGAATGATGATGATGTATAGAAGAATGAAAAATATGAAAACCTGATGATGAAGTGAGGAAGAACTTGAGCTGTATATTCATATAATGAATAAAACTGGAAAATATATAAATAGAGCATGAACAAATCATAGAAAAACGAGGTTACATCCATCCTCATTCTATATAATACATAGAACTTTCTAGACCCAAGTCAAGTTCCACATCCTAACATCCAAAACCCAATCCTTTTTTGATGAAGCTCATAAAATTATTTCAATCCACAAACCCTGCATGTTCATCATCTATCCAACTCCTCATGTGATGCAAGAGAAACAATCATATTTTACTTAAGCTATGGAGTAGTGAATAATTTCACTCTAATACATCATGAAGGATATGAATTCTACTATTGGGAAGAGAATTATTTTTTGTAGAAGATTCAAGTATGCTGATTCAAAAAATTCTTGACTGTTGGATTGGGCATGTGGTATAATATGATGAAATTATTTGGGCTTATAATTCCACGAATGAATCAATAATTTAGGGTCCATTGGATGGATATAACAAGTCTGTCATGTTATGGGGGATATAAGACTGAAGAACTGATAGAATCTATTAATAATATAGGAACTATTCACCAGAGGAAATGGGATGATCCTGTAATCATCAATCCATAGATTCTACTACATTTTTCTTCTTGATTTATTTTACTTTTTAATGTAATTCTCATGTGATGGAAAACTAATCCATTATTTAATGAGAGAAGGATACTCCCCCATCCCATATTGATGAATTATCTATTTTAACTATTTAATCTAATCTAATTAGTCTATGTATTTATTATAATTTTATAGGATATAAGATATTTCTCATTTCTTTTATTCTTAATTAGTATTAAATTATTCACTAGATCACACACAGAGGACACTTAGGACTTTCCCATTGCATAAAATTTAGGGTATTTGGTAGAATTAAGAGAAATCAGTGATCTTTGATTACTATTCTAGTAGATTTTGGAGGATTCAGTGATCATTTCATCCCTCTAGATTAAACAAAATTTTTGGGAAAGAGTAATCAAGTGAGATCAAAATTGATTAAAGAAAAAACAAGAGATGTAAAATGAAAAATTGATTTGAAATGGTAGGTATGTGGATATAAAAGGATATTCCACTTCTTATAAACAGATTTTAAAAACAATCAAGTACCATCATCCATTATTATTTTCAATAATTGAATTCACCAAACAAAACTAAAATGCACCCATAACGATGTAATCTCTATATACAAACCTAAGTCCCAATAATACTTAATTTTTCTTTGGATTGAAATTTGTTTTACAGAGAACCCCCTGATAGTAATCTCATAAAATTGGTGTCATTGTTGAGGAGGTTATATGTTTTGTTTTATTGTATTTAAAATGAATATAACAAGTGATCATATCAAATTCATCTTATTAAATTGGTTTTGATCTCGAGTTTAAGAAACTTTTTATGGAAATACATTGAAATTTTAGAATCTTAATTGAGGCGGAATGAGAGTTCAACACTATTTCATTCATTGACTCCTAATCCTCTTATTATTCTTCCACAAGATTCACATTAATAAATGGAAATATCAATGATAATCAATTCTAATTAAATAGAACATTAAGAGAACTATCTGAACATGATTTCAACTACAACAACATCAACATGAATTTATGAATAATAAATCAATAAGATTGAAAGCTTAAATCTATAATACTAACCCACATTCCCATTTTTAATGATTTTTTAGGGGAAGGCCCCAATAGGAATATGTAATCATTTGGGGAAATATATAATGGATTAAAAATAATAAGATACACCGAGGATCAAATCAATGATTTTCTAAATGAGAATAAATATTTATGTAATCAGACCAAAAATTAGACAGACTCTTTATAGCTATTGGGAGAGATTAAAAGGATTAAAAAAATACCACCCACACTAAATATATTAAGATAATAATTTCCAATTATTATTTTATCAAGGATTTATGGAAAAGATACTAGAACATTTTATAAATTTCCTCTAGAAGAGCAATAATCAAAAAATAACATCTTAAATTTACTTACCTGATTGAAATAATTTCCCAAAACTCTCAACAATATAGTATGAGAACAACCACAAGAGGAGTACATGAGTTAAATGTTAATAACCCTTAATTATACAATAAAATTGATAGACTAAACTCAATTGTGAAAATATATATGTGATCAAATTACATGATACATCACCCACCATACCCCCTTGGATCTGCTGGTTTTTTTCTCTATAATACTTTACTAATGTTTTCCCTCATGTTTAAGAAAATTGTGATTCCATGTACCAAAGTCCATACCAGAAGCATCCAATATACAACCAAGGAAGTGGGGAGTACTCTAAAATTTAGAGTGGATATGGAAACCACCAATTTTAGATACTTCCCATTTACCAATATTTCCTAAAACAACTCAAGACATAGCCATTTCAATGAAAGAACTCTCAACCTTACAGAAGCTATCAACCAATGAAATATTAAAATCCCCCATAGGAGGATCTGATGAATTTAATTTTTATGTTTAATGATGAAATTATAACTTCTATCAATTAAATTAACAATAAAATATTAGGTAATATTTATTCCCATTACATTCCCAAACTGAGGGGAAATGTTAGTTCCATTAGATTAAAGAGTTGTAAGGGGCTTGGGAGAAGCTGAGAATCATTCTATTAACAAAAATATGGAAGTGGAAGACCAATTTAACTTGAAGAAGTTACCCATGAGAATAAAACTGAAGATTTTATCCAAGAAATATTTTAAGAGTTACCTATGAAAGCACCCCCTTTGAAGAAGTATAAAAGGAATTATAAGATGGAAGACCCACTTTAACCCTAACCCACCTTCCCCATAGGTATGAAAACCCCCTAAAAACTAGTGTAGTGTAATTGCAATAAGTGATCGTGGAAGTTTTAAAAAAATAGTAATCAACATCCTTTTGTGGGATGCCATCTGTTAGATTACAAGGTATACATTTTTTTAAGGACATGCTCACTGGAAGGAGAATATTTCAAGGTAATGAAATTGTATGTTCAATTAAAAACGTTTTTCCCCTAGTAAGACCCAAAATCCACAAAAACATTAAAGATATATGTATCTTTTATATCCATTTAACCATGAGAGAGATTAATTTTTACAATGAATTATGAGATTTGAAAGTATCAATTAATCTCATTCCTTATTATATTTTTTCAGCTCTATATATGGGGAACCTGAAACCCACCAGACTGGATTTGAAAATTTCTAATAGAGCCATGACATACCTAGTAGGTGTTTTAAAATATGATCTAGTAAGTGTAAAATGTTATTCATTTCATACTGATTTATACAACCTAATACTTGAGTAAGAAAAATATAAGAAAAATTACCTTATCATATTATCTAGGCCATGTAATAAAAAAACAAAATAATAATAAATATCATTGATGTAACATGGTTCCCATCCTTTGGTGATAAAAAAGTATATTTTAACATACTAAACACAATGAAATACACTTATGAGGAAAATAATCACTTTCAGTGTACACCATTTTGAATTTAAATATTTTAATGACCAAGATACTGGATTTTGGGGTGGAATAATTTTATTAATTTTTTTTGAAACTCATGATTATACTAATGGATTTTTTTGTGTGAAAATAAGATTAATCTAGAATCTGTTGTAGGAACTATATAACTTGTGTAAACTGGTGAGAAGAATTCAATGAATTTTCTAAAATTTTCTACATTCATTGATACCTTACCTATGTAGGTTACAAAAAATAATAAACTATTTTATGATATGAAGAAAATATACAATTGGTCTACTAATGGAGTAAACCATATTTTTGTGAAAGATGGAAAACAATGGAAGCTACAAAATATGGAACTAGAGAAATTAATCTGAAAATCCGATGATAATTCCCTACTATACAAGGAAAATTCCAAATATATCCATGACAGAATTAACCAGAAGTGATAATTTCAATTATAAGATAAATTGATTCTATACTATTCTAAATAGAAGTTTATTCAAGATAAGAATCTTTCCAAGAATACTGGACCATTTATTGTGAATAATGTTTTTCTATTTGGTACAGTTGTGATTAGTAGAGGATATTCTCATATACATTTCAAGTTCAATGGATATAAGATGAATCATTTCTATAAAGATATGGGGAATGATCCCATATATTATTCTAAACTCCCCTATATTGTTATCCAATAAATGAATCAAGGTCACCTCTTTCCTCAAATTTTTTTAGACACCAATTTTATAATTATTAATTTTTTTAATAAAATTAATGTTGAACATGATTAGAATAGTGTCTGAGTTATGTGTGTGGGATATTGTGACAGTAGTTCTAGGATTCAAATATTTTTTTCTATTCAAACAAAATCAAAATTAAAACACAACAAAAATAAAAAAAATCAAAAAAAATCAATTATATGTTAGGAATCTATAAATAGTTTCTATACATTATATATTTTTTATTTTTTTGGGAGTGTAAATAAATAAGTAAAAAAATGAAAATAAAATAATACAATGGACATTTGAACTTTAAGGTGTTTTATATAATTAAAATACCATGCTAGTTTGTGAAGAGGTCTTGAATTTTGATATTACTAAATACAAAATATTTTTGAGTGAACATAACCTCTTTTCGTATGGGAATTATGATTGTTGACTAAAGGAATATAGGGAAAAATTAAAATATCATTGTGAAATATAAATTATAACAAGTGGTCATTATAATTTCAAACTCAGTCTTGAGTGATCTGACTTTTGTAACTACATAACATCTTACGGAGACTCCAAAAAAGAAATTCATATTATTTATTCGAACCCAGAATAAAATGGAAAATTTTGACCCCAAAATTAATCTCATGGATAATGAAATAGTTTATGTGAGTATCCCTTTTTTATATATTCAAACAAGAGAGTTTTCATGGTGCTCTAAAAATAAATTTTTTGGATTTTTTTTGAAAATCAGAAAAACAATTAAACTACCCATATATCAAAAATTAATTTATTTAGGTGAAGGGAATATTAAACCCATGAATGGGAAACCAACTTAAAAAAATATTATGTAGGAAGAATCGATGAATTTGTAAATTGAACTTTGGTTTAGGAATATTTAGAATAAGGGAATGGAAGAGGCGGTACCTGTAAATTTTTTAATTCCACGTAAATCTATCACATTTTCTAATGTAATATGAATTTAAATATGAATTAATGTCAAATAGCATGTTAATGTTACATAGGATGCATGGCCATCTATTTTATGGATTCATTGATTTCTTCAATTCTATCTGTGCATTCACTGTTAGGCTGAACGTTCAAATTTTTTACAATTTAAGGACATAATTGCCTGGGATTGCAATAGATCAAGTATGGAAGAGTGATGGGAGCTAAAAATTTCAATTTTTTTCTGTTTTTTATTCCTTCAAATTAACCCCATTAAATAAATAAATATTGTGTAGTTGACATAATTCTAATACTTTTTAGATTTTGTACTATATGTGAAAAGGGTTTAAAATGAGTATTTCACATGTTTCATTCATATTTGAAATCCAATTAGAAGACATTCATATATTATGATTGATATTTTATCTTTTAATACGAATTTAAATTTTTAAATAATTGATTTGAAATTAAATTATTAAATGTAATAATTTTGAGTTTTAATTCATCCATTATTGAAATCCATAAATTTTAATTGAAATTTAAATTTAAATTGTGTAATTTTTTTGTGGAATGAAAAATTCATAATGTATGTGATTTTAAAAAAAAATTGGGAATTTTATGTTTTGAAAATATTAATTTTAAATTGACATATTTTGATACATTTGAAATGATTTTGGTAGTAATTGTTTAGATTATGAATCCAAATGTTTAATTTTTTTCTTTATATCTATAATTAATAAAAAATATTCTCTTAAAAAATCATGTTTTTATACAGCGGAAATAGAATTTTCAAAAGTGACCGATTGATGGTAACCATCATCCTTCCTTTGGTCGATTTAAACAATGAGAAAATGTAAAATGTAATGATCAACTACAAGTGTGAAATTGAGAACAACTGAATTTTTTTGCAAAATGTCGAAGAAATCGTGTTAATTGTGGTGTTACCTCATTAAGTAATTTTCAATATACCATAGATAAATTTTTAGACAAATTTTGGATCGACTGAACCTATGAATATTTTATATGAGTTCAATATTTATTTAAATAATTCATCAAATAGATGTAAAAAGAAAAAACTCACATAAAATTTCATCTACCATAATCACATTTTTCAAAGGGACAGAAGTACCCCAAAAAATCAATAATTTGTGCCTTGGATGTTTCATCGATCATGAAAAAATACTAAAATTTTACAATTGAATTTTAAAACCACAAAATAAAAGGTATAACTATCATGACTTTGTAAATTATTCTAACATGGGTGATTTTTAAATTTTATAAAGGATAGGATCCACCATGACACCCATTTTAATTTATGGAGATTTGAAACCAAAAATAATAACAGGGTAGACATCAAACCCGTCATTGATGCTGCTTGATTATTTTATAAATATTGAAGATCCCCCCAAGATGATATCCATGAATGGAGATATATGGAAACTCGTATCCCACACTTCCAAATGATAATAATAGAGGATGAAGAACTGATTCTTACAACCTGTGGAAGCTGGGGAAAATTACAATGTAATGTTTTTCTTATTGGAGAAGAAACGTTCCCACAAGCATGCCATTAAAGAATAAAAATATGACACCCTATTCTGATGACACCAAATCCAGATTCTAAATAACCATAACGATCCAAATATATAGAACCTATTGTTATTAATGTAGAAGAAATCTAATTGGCATGGGATGAAGAACCATCATAATGACTTACCAAAGAAAACTGAACCTCATGCTGCACTGGAAAAGCCACCATTGATAGCCTATGCTCACTGAAAATATAAATGAGCTGAACCCTGATAAACCCAAATATCATATAAATTGGATAAATATGGATTATGAACAAATGGGACACATCACACCCATGATCAAATATTGGGGAGAGACAAGCCTCCACTATAGCACACCATTACAGAATCATAAAGGCATGCCTTTACAGGACCAATGGAAAAATAATAAACATTGAAGTATGAGTGCACCTTTCTAATGAATCCCAAGAAATCTGTAAGAGATTATAAGAACTAAGCTAAAATATGATGTACTATCACAAAAACTGATTTTCAAGTTGATGAAATATAGTATAATGTTGGCTGATCTATAAGAGAGTGGTACCAGTGTTGAGCTCAAATGGAAAAATTGTTTACAAAATGATTCTCTAAATCATTCCCAATAAAAATGAAGATCTAAGGAGGACTCTAAATTCCCCAAATCATCAATTCAATCCTTTAATATATATGTTCACAGAATTATCTCTTCAATAGATTAATGTTCTATTTAAATATAGTGGAATTGATGAAGTGGATTAGACTAAACAAACACCTAAATCACCCTTTTTGAAGAAAACATGTTGATGTTTTTGAATATGAATTCTATGAATTAAAATGATGTATTAATGGATGAATGAGATTAATACTAGATGATAAAGTTGAGAATAACTTGAATTGAAAATTCCTATGATGAAGATAATTAGAAAATAAAAAAATAGATCGTGATGAAATCATGGATGAAAGCGAGGACATCCAACCTCATTCCATACCATACCTGACACTATCCCAAACCATGTGTAGTGATGAGGCCTAATATCCAATGGATAATACTATTTTTATGATTCATATTAAATGATTTCATTCCATAGACCCAGTATGTGAAATTTCTCTACAACTCCTCATGTGACTCTAAGGAAACACTCAACTTCCTCTATAGCTTTAAAGAAGTGAATAATTTTTATTTGATACTCGATGAAGGAGTATATATACTGATCATGAGTGGATAATGATTTATCAAAAAGAATTTTATTTTTTGATTCAGAGAAATACAAAACTTCAAGTTATACACATGGAGGAATATGAAGAAACCTAATTGGGCTCATAATTTGAGGAATTAATCAATCATGATGGGGTTGTTTGACGGGAGGCTTGTTTCTATCATGTGGTGGGGGAAGGAATATTGAAACAATTGATGCATCTTTCTATAATAGAGAAAAAGGGGTGCTCCCAAGTTCATTGAACTAGATCTGTTGTTGTATTTTTCTTCTTGATTAATTTTATTTTATTTTTGTTATTCTTTAATTATGGCATACAAATCAATTATTAGATGAGACGAGGTAAGTACCCTTATTCCCCAAATAATGAATAATTCATTTTAACTATTTATTATCTTATTATTTAATATATGTATTTATTTACACTATATATGCGATAAGATATTTCTTATTCCATTTATTTTTAGTTGGTCTTCTCTTCTTCATTAGATCACACACAATGGCTGAGTAGGCCATCTCCATTTCTTGTGACCATGAGTAGTGGGTTGAATTAAGGGAAATCAAACATCATTGATTATTAGGATTGGGAATATTAGAGGATGTAGTGATCCTCTAATCATACAATAAAATTGAAAACTCAAAGAGAGAGTAATCAAGTGAGTGTCACTTGATTAGAGAAAACATGTGGGTAAAATGGAATAATGATTTAACAACATAGTTAATGGGATATTCAAGGTTAGGAAATGTTTTCTAAATTGATTTTAAATCTAATAAAGTTCAATATTAAATTAAATTTTTCAATAATTAAACCCAAAAAACATAATTTAATCACACCCATAACACTATATTGTATAAGGAAAAACTCAAGTCCCACTAATACTACATTTTTCTTTGGTTTATTTTTTTAATGGGCATCCTATGACTAGTGGATCATCAAGAATATAAAGAATATTACTGTGTTCTTTTATCTTGAGAAGAACTATAATTTATTATTAAATTAAATGGTCAAGGATATCTAATTTAAATGATTTTTTGATGTGATGAATAGTGGGATCGTATTTACATGATGGACACAAATATGAAATATTTTAATTAAATTGTTGACATTAGATTAAGGAAGATAACGTATTTATAAAAATTTTATATTGAGAATAAAAATTAACCTATATTTTAATGAGAGTGGTTAAAAAATATAAATTCACGAGGAAGATAAATTTAGTTTTCTTATTGAGAAAAATTATTATGTTGTGGAGAATTAAAATACCTCAAATTTTCGGTTTTATTTAAATACTTGTTTGTATATTTCGAATACAGAATTTATGATTTTTAACTATGGTATAATTTATATTTTTATATTTTGATTGATAATAATATTCACAATAAAATATTTTCATATTTAAATATACCAAAATTTGTTAATGTAAATATATTCTACCAACTAATAGATTACCCACTATTTTTTCGAGGTGAGATTATAAAGGAACCACGATGATGGGAAAAATATAATTTTGGAGAATGATTATAATAATGGTTAAATAAACCTTTTTTTATAAAAACATAGTTTGTATCATGATTTAAAAACATTTACTAATAACCATTCATTAATTAAACCCCTGTAAAGTCTAAAATTTGGGTCAATTTGTTCTATTTTTTCTCTCATCCTATCACAATTCTATAGAAAAATGACTATTTATTGTTTAATTATTTACAATTCACCTTAGATAAAGTTATAACTCTATTGATTCTATGTATTTATAACTATATGATCTATTTAAAGACCTATATTAGTGAATTTTGGTGAAGTATCACATTTTTCACGATATTATAATGAAATTAATATTTTATATATACTTTCATAGTTCATTAGTGATGTTCTAGATTTTTGGAGATACCATTGGAACTTATTTTGTTAAACATGACATATTATATGAGTGTGTATAATATAAATTAGATAGTGTGTGAATTATCTACAACAATATATTATTAAGGTTTTTAGATGTTACAAATTCTAATTCAATAATGAATAGTGGTATAAAGGATTTATTTTATCAATCTATGATACTAAGGAGTTTTTAATGATAAAATGAGTTATTAATGTAATATTTCTATATTGTATGAAACCATATAAGCACACATTTTAGATGATAAAAAGTTCAAAGGAATCAATAAGTAAAAAAAAATACTTTTTTTAGAAGGTAGTAGTCTTTCATATTTTAATTGAATGAAAATTTCACCTTTATAAAGATAGAAAAATTGAAATGAGAGTATTCTAAAAAGAAATAATTAAAATTATTTGAAATAATAATTTTAATAATTAAAAAATATGATAGTTTTGTAGGTCAATCGAGGATATGAATATCCTGATTGTTGATGAAGGAGAAATTTATGTACATTTTGGTACTAAGGTAGTGACACAAGGGAAAGTGATCTGAATGTTTCAATATAGTGTGCATGGAACTGAATAAAAATGGAGGTGATATAGATGGTATATAAATTTTAGAAGGATTAATTGGATATTTAGATAAGGTATAAGCAATCTAGGACACTTCTGATTTCCCCATTGGGGATATTTGTCTTGTGTCCATTTTGAAATGTTTTGAAGATCAATCTTAGGATGAATATAGTATAATAGAAGGTCTGGATCAACACCTTAAAATTTTTTTAGTATTTAATTTTTTACGTGAGGATCTATAATTAGTTTTAATTTTCATGTGAATGCTCACAAGGATATAGATATTGGAACCCATCCCAGTGGTGTCATAACTCGATGTCTATCAATGTTAGCTTTCAAAATGGTTAATGCATCACAAAATGAATCTTCAAGAAAGATTATCTCCCAATGCCAGTATTCATGTTCTATTTTTTAATATGTAATTATAGTGTATTGGACCCTATAAATATTTGACTTTATTTCAAATTAATTTCACTCAAATCATGATTCATTGTTAATAATTACTAAGAGTAAATAAAATCCTAAATGTATAAAAGATTTTATAAAAAAGGAATCAAAGAGTACATGTGTGGGAACATTATAAATACACACATATAATAATTTTGAAAATCTATTATTATTGTGGGTAATTTTTTATCTTTATCTCAATACATAACAACCCATGTGAGTTTCAAAAGTTTTATTATGTTTATTTTTATTATATACACCATGTGTGAATTGTCCGATTGGGAGACTCTTCAGAAATCACTACCCTTATTCAACCTGAGTAGCTAAAAATGCCTCATAGTAGGGGAATTAATCACTACCATGGAATCAATTGAGAATAAAATGGGTATTAATTTGAGGAAATATATTCTTTATTTCAAAAAATTTGAAATGGAAAATAAAAAAATGGACATGGGATTCTATTGAGAAAAGTTGACATTGTGTAATGATAATAAAGGAAACAAGAACATATCGAGTCTCATGGCTTTCCATTTTCATAACATTAAATGGATATATATATATTCACAGGCTTGTGTAATTTATATGTAATGAATTCTCAAAAATCATTCACTTTTTCATAGTATGTTTAAAATTTATGAAACCACAAATAGTCTCTTCTTTTACTCTAATATTTAGAAACATGACGATAGTTTCTTGAATGTGTCTTGAGATTCATGGAATTAACCAATGAAATGAAATTCTTGGGTGGTATTACAATGAATTATGGGGTAAATTAAAGATCATATAAGGTAACGGTCAAATAACCAAATAATCAAACAAAATAATTCAGGGGTCGTGAAACCTAGAATAAATTTTATTTACAATGATCTATAAGAAGTATATGAAGATTATGAAAACCCATATTTTTTAAAAACATTATGTAGTGATTTATTAGACAATTATAAAAATAAAACAATTCCAAAGTATTGAGAGGACTAGTTTATTTGGGTAATTAGTGACACATCACTATAACTTGAAACAATGATAAAATGAAATTATTTTAAAACTCCATAACATGCCCTTAAATTCCTTTGATATTATAATACTACACACAATAACATAGGGACTCACATAAGAAAGAGGTGATCTACAAATTTCAATAATGTAATAATCAAAGCATAACATTTAGAAAATCAATACATGTGAATTAATTCCATAACATGGTGAGATTTAATGTTGAGAATCATAATCATTAACATTGAATCATGATATAAGTTGATTACATAATGGTATCACAAAAATTTGGGAAAACATAAAACATGAAATCATAAGAATAAGTCAAGGGTAACCATCGAGACATCATAACATAGTGTACATAGGATAACCACCCATCCACCATACATGGTATATCATGGGATATAAAAATTACCCAATACCACCGATCACATTCAAATCATGTCCATGCATTTGGGTACTACATAGATCATTCAATATAAGAACATATTTCATCATTTTTAATACCATTATTATGGAGAAATGGTTACATATATTGTATTAGATAATTAATTAAAGAGGGTTACAACTAGGTGAATACCATTGAGTGGAAATGGGGCATAACACAAAAGTTTGGCCTAGAAAATCATAGAAACAATTCATTAGAAAAATGGGTATATATAAAGGTTAATGGAAGGTATTAATGAGAGTTAAAGGTGGTATATAATTAAATTAGAATATTAATTATGGTAAATGGGATGTATAAAAATTTATTTCAAAATGAAAAATTGGAAATCAAAAGGAGTAATGAAAATAAAGTACTTGAATAACGAGGAAGAGGAAGAGAATTCCTTACCTTGGGAGGGTTATATCAAAATCCTGGGAAAAGCTTTTTATGAGATTGGGAACACCTTGTGAGTGATTTAAATAGGTATAGGGAGATTAAATTAAGGATCAATGGATTTTTAGTGAAGCAAAATTGGTGTTTGGGTGGGTATTTTTAGCGAAAGATGGATGAATTATTTAATAATATCTAAACATAGATTTGGGACACTAAGTAATAAAATAACTAAAACAACAAACCATAGCATTATATTCCCCATGGTTTATACCACAGTTGAGTTCATTCAAATATTTTATTAGATTAAGGACCCAAATCATTAAAATAATACCATTCTTTATTTGGAAGTGAGTTATGTTGATAAAGAATAGTTTTTAAAACCATAAAAATATAATATAGGTTTTTGAGGATTCATTATGGGTTTGTCAAATTAATAAAATAACTTCCAAATACACATTGTTTAAAAGTTAAAACATATTTTCAATCATGTATTCCTTTTATAGTTTTTATTACATCTATTTTCATCTATTATGATGTCATAATACGAATAATATAATTATACTGTATTTAATTTTTACCCAAAATGAGGCTGTCTCAAATAATTATGAAAAAATAAATATTGGATAATTTTGAAATTATTGTGCCAAAAAATCTCCAAATAATCCACTAAACATATAAAGATAATCTTGAGAGCTAGAAAATAGACAACGCAAATGAGAAGTATAATAAAAATGGAAAATTAGATGAAACCATACAATAAAAATTATTTTATGCATGGAGAATATGTTATGCAGAACCATCTACATCTCATAGAGTGACCAAAAATAAAAAGTTTCTTACTTAATGGGGTAGTGAATTCATGCTTCCCCAAAATTAAATTCATTTTCCATAGGATGTGTTTTCTCCATGACCACCACAAATGAAAAACATTTACAAGTGAGGAATCAATTATCTCCCTCTACATTGCATTAGATATGCTATACAACCACATATTTTAGGAAATTAATTACTCTTATATCATCTATAAATATCTAATGGTTTTCCCATTTAAGAAGAATATAGGTAAAAAATATAGGTGAACCAAAGAAGAGTAAAAGATAGAAACCCAGGTAATTCCTTCACTAAAAAGGGGAGATAATCCCCCATAAAGGATTCCTCAATTGAAAAATGTTATTCCACAAAATGGGTACCTAGTGAAGGAACCCCCTTTTTATAAGATCCCATTCTATGATATCCCCACCACACATAGTAGGGAAATAATGTGGAATGGGGTATTATTATTATATTTACACCTTATCCTTCATATTGTTTCTTCAATGTAACATTAATATTCATCTATGCCCCACTATGAAGTATCAAAATTGTTGTCGTTTACCAATGAAAGGACCCAGTTATGGATAAAATAAGACCTCCACGAAATACTCCAAATATACATTATTAGGTTATAAGACACATCAACATGTACCCTCTTCTAGTATGAATTCCATTGGAAAATTATTTCTCACTCTTAACCTCCCTAATAGGTAGGGTTATTAGTGGGTTTTCAAGTATGAATTACCTTCCTTAAGAGGGAAATAATTCCATAGGTAGTGATGAGAACATTCTCATTTTGGGTTTCAATAATCACTTATTGTATGATTCCTAAAATGCGAATAAACCAATGTATATCCTCGATTGTTTTTCAAATTATTGGATATGTAATCCTAATTTTAGGTTTAGAAATAGGAAAGTAGACTAGAATGGTCAAACCCCATCTTTATTCTTGAATAACCCATTGTAGCCTCAATAACCTATACTAGTGGAAGAGGAGTAAATATATCAATTGGATATCCCACTTGAAGTAATACTCTCTCCTTTCTAAAAGGAAATCATACTTCTCATACCTTCCATATTCTAACCTCATCCACTAGTGGATGATTAAGAAATATCCAAAATGGGATTCTAATTTAGGTGTAAGTCCCTTCCCATATTGATTGTGTGACATGATAATATTCTATTGTAACTTATTTATCACATGAAGTATGAATACCTTGGGTTTAAATGTCAATGTTGATCATGTCACTAGAATGATCAAGATATACAAAATGGGACTCCCTTGTAGGTGTAAATCCTAACATTTAGAAAACTATTTGGTATTTTATTCTTTCCCTAATAGGATAAATAGGATCCCTCAATGTGGTTTGAACCCAAAACCTTCAATAAACCATCATCTTTATTTGAATATATTCCCATTAAGGTAATACTCCCACCCATAGAGACACTTTCTTTCAATTTACTATCATCTCCACCTCATCAACCCATATTCCTAGTGATAAATATCATGACAAGGACATATTCATTTCATGATAAAAAATATAAGAAGGATATATTCCTTATGATATCAACCAAAAAGGGCCACTCATGCATAATCCACACAACAACCTTTTCTAGTAACTTTTCACCTAGATTCCCTCACTATATAACACTAAACTGCATGGTATGGTCCCTGCGACCTGAACATAAAAGGTAAGATGTGTCCTACAAATTATCACCAAACCACATAGTTTATAATTACATAAAAATGTATATGTTTTAATCTATTCTCATGGGATCTATGACAACATAAAAACAACAACAATCTCTATATATGAAGATAAAATTACAGAGTTCCCCACTTGATGTATTAAAACCATCATCATAGTATAATAAACATAACAAAATATAGAACCACCTATAAAAACATATGCCACCATTAATGGAGAAACTCTAATACATATAAATAGGACCATTTATTGAGAACCTATGATAAAAATAGATTGTTTTACATCAATACTATCAATAACTAATTGTTAACATAATGGAGACTAGTCTGACACTTGGGATTTGGGAAGGATTCACGTACATGTCTTAAATCTATAAGAGATTCCTGAAATAGGGAATATCCCCCCCAAGGGTGTGATGATCCCAAAATCATATCTTATTGACCAATGTGTGTTCCTAATAATCATTAAAAAATACACAATGATCACCTACCTTGGGAAATTAGGTATGTGACCCCGCTGTGGATGTGCAAACCATTGGGTGTTTTCGGTTCCATGAATAAACCCTGCTGTAAATCACATGAAAGGGGTGAAAAAAAAAATGGTGAACATGATTAGAATCCTTCATGAACCAACATTACTTCATCACCAATATGAAAGGATATTCCATATTATATACTTTTACAAAGTAGAATAGGGCCCAATGTGGATCTTTTAATGAAATAAATCATAGATTTATTTATGACGATACTTGGATGGGTTTTATTAATTATATTTTGTATATACCTAGGTACATTCCCTAGAACACCCTTTAATCCAAAACTAAATCTTACCATTAATTCTAAACATACTCATTTGTTGTAGTATAATATGGATCTGCATTCTCCTAGAGGATACCATCACAAACAAGAATCTCGATTGATGGGTATAAAATGAACTTATCTGGGTATAACATGTCACTGGTACTATCCCTATCCTATAAAAAACATGTAAATCTCTCTTGGACAAGAAGCCTACCTGAACATCTACCTAGAAATGAACAGTTATAAATAAGCAACACTTCTTTCCATTTTTAATTATTTCAAGAGGGTTTCCCTGGAGTAAAAAAAATAAGTATCACCCTTATCATGGGTAGGTTGATTATGAGATTGATATTTGAATCATATTAACAATACCATACTCACCCCAAAGAAATCTTAATATCATCCACCATTTCCAATGCCACGTGACATGGTCTCGCCCAAATTTACCCAAGTTTTAAGGGTCAAGCGGTCGCTTGTAGTATAGCTTGGGTTGTCGAATCCTCAGAGACCTAAGAAGAACCTTTAGACACTCAATAAAAAGAGATGGTTTTTTGGCTATGAAGTGGCCAACTTGGGTTGATTTTAGATTGTTTTGAAAGAGCACTAAAAGATCTATGTGAATTCAAATTATGAGAAAATGAGTTGATCTTAGGTTATTGCTCGGGGTGGATTGAATGAATTCCTTTTTTTACGATTTTAATTTCATTAACTCGAGAAGGATTCATGCAATGAATTCAAACTAAACTCATCACATACTGATTAAACGCCTTCAAAACATATGATAATCACCTATACACTTGTAGGATCATTTTCATGAGCACTCCAAGGTAAAGGATGTAATTAGCACATGAAAGTGGGGTGAATAAATTCAATAAGGAAGAGGAAGAATAAAAATCATTGAATGAAAGAAACTCAATTAAAAGAAATTAATAACATTTAGGGCATGAGAAATAACATTCAATCCAGCCCCTTGCTACTCCCTTGGATCAACCCATAAAAGAGCTAGCCCTCCATTGATGACAAGTTCTCAATGGAAGCGGAAAGTAGACTTATGAGGGTGGAATTGAAGAAGTAAAAACAACAAAAATAACGATCACTCCACCGTTGTGTGAACAAAATCACAAGGTTTGGTGTGAATAAATTCACACCATGAGGAAACGGTATCAAGGTGATAAGGATAAGAACAGAACAAGATAAGAATAAGAACTTTTATTGAAGACTAAGGTGATTCAAAAAACTTACATGAGAAGAAAGAACATTACAAAGGCAAATTGGCATAATAACATTACAATGAAAAGAAAGAACCCAACCACCATAAATCCACCACCACTCCTGCATTAAATAGGAAAAAATGAAGCCTTGGCCGATCCCCAAACATCCCATGTGACTTTAATTAATTATGTTGGGAAAAGGTGGGTGGAACATTAATGATGAGAGACTTTTCCACTTCTTGCCCCGAAGTTGCAGCCAGCTTGCATCCATCGGAAGGACGCTCCTAAAGGACCTTCTAGAAGGCCAAATATTAGTGGGCCCTAGAAGACTTAAATGAATCCCCGGATTTCCCCTAATACCATGTAAAATGTAAGCCCGAAAAACTTTGTGGTTCGGGAGCTATGATTGAAATGGGGAAATGTTTTTCTGGGCCGCAGACTCTGGCCCAAAATTAAATCTTCAATTTGGGCCGCCTTAATCACCACTATTTAGGACGAATTAGCACTGGATCCAGAAGCATTATTTGTTCCCCTATATGTCTTATATCCTTAAATAAATTTTAGGCTTCATTGGACTTGTATTGTGGGCTCCATAGTCCGATCAGTGGGATGATATACAATCTGACTTCTCCAGAATTGTTTCCTTTAATCACCAAATATCTTCATCATACTTTATTAATAATCCATTGATCCCTGAATAAAAAATGTTCATAATTAAGTGAATATCCATTTCCAAAAATATCAAATTTAAACATGGATAGTTACATTCTTTAAAATCAGATGAAACATTGGGCCTAAATTGGTGCACATTAGGCATGAAGTGCACAAATGATGAGAATGAGTGTTCAAAATGTAAAATGCAATAAAATGGTATTTATGAATAGCAAGGCACATGAAAACTACATATAGTAGCAATTAATATTAGCCTCCTACATTGGCTAATCACACCCCCAGCTTGAGTTTTGCTAGTCCCGAGCAAAATATATCTCACAAAAATGAAATTCAAATGACCTTTTCCAAAAACATTTTAATACACATTTCTCACCCAAAGATCACATACCAAACAATTATGAAACCCATCAAAATCATTTAAAACAAGTTATTTCCATAAGCATATCTCAAGCCCAAGCCCATTCCTTTGCTCAAATTCATTGCCATAATTCATCCAAATTCAATTAAGCATGATGAAGTGTTGTGTGTCACAATAGACATGTGGGTTCATTTTCATTCGAGGGAGAAAAGATGGAAGCGCTAGGAGCAATAAAATTTTAATAATAAGATGAGTACTCATTTTTTATTTTCTCTTTTTTTGGGTTTTTTTGCAATTTTTCCATGGTAATTGAAATTTAACTCAATCGAGTCAACCCATGTAGCAAGACTTTGCCGATGACTCCCAGGCTCAAAGACCTCAGGGCACCAAGTGAAGCTCACATACTCGGGCATCATCTCGAGTTAACTCAATCAAAAACAAATTCAAATTACCACAAATAGAGATAAAATTACCAACTCTGGGCCAGACAACTATGGAGTCGCGATCCCCAAGTGCCGAAAGCCACACATTTGGTCAATTCATTACTCTACGCGCAATTTTTTTTTTGAATACTCATGTTAAAATTAAAATGATCGCCAATCCTATGCTATTTATTATGGGTCCCCAAGAACTCAAACTAGGACCCCACAATCTAGAGGACGTGCATTGTGTTTTTTTTATTAAATGGATGAAAATATAACAGTGAAAAATCACATCGGACAACCGCACTTTCCAATAACTATGCACATGAACATAAACTTGCATTAAAATCAGAATCAAGGCATACAAAATTATTTGATATCCAATTTCAGAGTTTGGAATGTGTGTTATCATGTTCAAGGTTAATGACATTTTTCCTTCCACACATTTTCATCTCCCCCCAACTTGGAATACACTATCCCCAGTGTTTAAAGAATTGAAACATAGAAGTGGCAGGATAGAAGTTCAACGAAGACATTGAAAATGAAAATTATGGAATAAATTCACCTGGTGGTTGATGTTGAAAATGCATTCCCATGTCTCCCTTCAGTTCTGGTTTATCTCCCAATGGCTTGGACGGTTGTGACCAGCTTTTCCCAATGACCTATGACGTGCCTTAATTTTTTTTTAATATATATATTTTTTGTATTTTTTTAACCTAAAAAAAATGTATAAATAACATAAATTGATGATACATTGTCTTATCTTAAATTTCTGGGTTAGGTATTACTCAAGGATCACACCACGTGACACGGATGAATACAGTGCTCCCCTTTCATACCCATCCTTACTCATAAAAGAAGAACAGGTCAACAATCTATTTTTTTAAAAATACCTACAAAATAAAATAAAATAAAATAAAATAAAATAAAATAAACTGATGATACATTGTCTTCTTTATATTTTCTGGGTAAGGTATTACTCAGGGATCACACCGCGTGACACAGATGAATACGGTGCTCCCCTTTCATACCCATCCTTACTCATAAAAGATGATCAGGTCAACAGTCTATATTTTTTAAAAAAATAACATAATGCAGAAGAAGGAAAAAAATGAGTCATAAAGATTAGAAAGATGAAGACCACAGGTTGCCTCCCGTGAAGCGCTTTTGTTTAATGTCGTTAGCCCGACATGGATCCTAAATCTATCAATTTTTTCCTAGTTCATAGGTTGGCTCTGTTAACTCTACCTCTATTTCCTGTTTATTGAATGATTCAATGAATGGTTTTAACCTATGACCATTGACCTTAAAAATGTTACCAATTGTGGGATCCTGAATCTCTACAGCCCCATGAGGGTACACATGATGCACTATGAATGGACCTGACCATCTAGACCTTAACTTTCCCGAGTGTAAATGAAGTTTTAAACTATACAAGAGCACAAGTTTTCCCAGTTCAAATTGTTTGACTTTGATATTCCTAGATTGGTAGGCTTGAACTCTAGCTTTATTTATCCTTGAATTTTCATACACCTCCATCCTAAGTTCCTCAAGTTCATTAAGATCTATCTTCCTCTTTTATTTGGCTAAAGAAATGTCGAAATTCAATTTCTTGATTGCCCAAAATGCCTTATGCTCAATTTCAACAGGTAAATGGCATTCTTTTCCATAAACCAACCTATATGGTGACATTCCTAGGATGGTTTTGAATGTTGTAATATATGCCCAAAGAGCATCCAAGAGTTTCTCAGACCAATCTTTCCTTGAGGGGTTGACAGTTTTTTCAAGAATTTTCTTAATCTCCCTATTTTCTAACTCAGCTTGACCATTGGTTTGAGGATGGTATGCAGTGGAAACTTTATGAGAAATTCCATACTTAGACATGAGTGAAGAGAATGGGCGATTACAGAAATGGGTTCCACGATCACTGATTATAGCCCTCGGAATTCCAAATCTAGAAAAGATATGCTCTTTTAGGAATCAGATCACAACTTGATGATCATTAGTCTTGGTGGGAATGGACTCAACCCATTTTGAGACATAATCAACAGCTAAGAGGATGTAGAGGTATCCCTTAGAGTTTGGAAAGGGTCCCATGAAATCAATTCCCCAACAATCAAAGATTTCAACAACTAGAATGGGAGTGAGGGGCATTTGATTTCATTTGGAAATGGATCCTAATTGCTGACACTGAGGACAACTTTTACAGTATTGGAAGGAATCCTTAGTGAGGTTCGGCCAGTATAAACCACTTTGGAGGACCTTTGTAGTGGTTTTCTTTGTAGAAAAGTGGCCTCCACATGCCTCTCCATGACAAAATTTTAGAATGGACTCTTGCTCAGACTCGGGAACACATCTCCTGATGATTTGATCAGGACAGAACTTGAAGAGGTAAGGATCATCAAACACATAGTGTTTGACATCAGAACGGAATTTACTCTTAGCATGGGTCCCCAAGAATTTTGTAATGTCACCCGTCACCAAATGGTTTGCTATGTCAGCATACCAAGGGCAATCACTCACTGAATAGAGGTGCTCATCGGGAAATGAATCAGACACAGAGAGGTGGTGGGAGTTGTCTTTGAATTCCATCCTAGAGAGGTGATCAGCTACAACATTTTCACACCCTTTTTATCCTTAATGGTTAAATCGAACTCTTGAAGAAGAAGGACCCACCTGATCAATCTAGCCTTGGCATCTTGTTTTTGGAATAGATATTTTAGTGCTGAATGGTCAGTGATGACAATGATGGGTGATCCTAAGAGATAAGACCTGAATTTCTCTAAAGAAAATACAATAGAAAGTAGCTCTTTCTCAGTGGTGGTGTAGTTTATTTGTGAATCATTTAAAGATTTACTTGCATAAGCAATGACACATGGAGTTTTCTCACACCGTTGTCCTAAGACTGCTCCTACAGCGAAGTCACTTGCATCACACATGAGCTCGAAAGGAAGTTTCCAATTTGGATATTGCATGATAGGTGGAGATATAAGAGTTGACTTGAGTTTAGAGAATGATTCCTCACAGCTTTCGGTCTATAAAAATGGAGCATCTTTTACCAATAGAGCACAAAGTGGTCGAGAAATTGAGCTGAAATTCCTAATGAACCTTCTATAAAAACCAGCATGTCCTAAGAAGGACCTCACTTCCTTAACAGTTTTAGGAGAGGGAAGGTGACAAATGATGTCAACCTTAGCTTTATCAACTTCAATCCCTCTACCAGATACTAGATGACCTAGAACATGTCCTTCCCTTACCATGAAATGGCATTTTTCCCAATTTAGTATGAGATTATTATCCTCACACCTTGACAAAACCTTTTCAACATTTAGAAGGCATCCCTCAAAAGTATCCCCAAAGATGGAGAAATCATCCATGAAGACCTCTAAACAATCCCCCACCATGTCCGAGAAGATTCCCATCATGCACCGCTGGAATGTACCAGGGGCATTACATAACCCAAAGGGCATGCGCTTGAAGGCAAAAGTGCCGAATGGACAAGTGAAGGTCGTTTTTCCTTGATCCTCTAAAGAGACTTCGATTTGATTATACCATGAGAATCCATCTAGGAAGCAGTAGAATTGATGACCCGCCACTCGCTCGAGGACTTGATCAATAAAGGGCAAGGGGAAATGGTCTTTATTGGTACAAGAGTTGAGCTTCCTATAGTCAATACAGACTCTCCATCCACTACTAACCCTTGTTGGAAGCATCACTCCATCATTATTGGTTATTACTGTGATTCTAGCCTTCTTTGGAACCACATGGATTGGGCTAACCCACTCACTCTCATCTATAGGATAGATGATACCAGCTTTTAACAATTTCAAAAGTTCTTTTCTCACTACTTCCATGAGATTAGGATTGATTCGTCGTTGAGGTTGACGACATGGCTTTGAATCGGATTCTAGAACAATTCTATGAGTCCCGATAAGTGGGATAATCCCAGTAATATCTGATAGGGTCCATCCAATGGCTTTCTTGTGTCTCCTAAGGACATCTAGAAGCATCCTCTCAAGATTGGCTTCAAGAGAAGAAGAAATGACAACAGGAAAGGATTGATTGTCCCCTAAGAATGCATACTTGAGTGATGAAGGTAAAACCTTAAATTCAAGATCAGAGTGGTTATCACTTTCCAAGAAAGGATGAGACTTTGTATTGAACTCAGTTTCTTTGTTCACATTTCTTGACAAAATTGGTTCCTTGTGAAGAGAATTTCCATCCACTAAATTAGCTAGAGTAGTTTCATGAAGGGATATGGACTCGATGTTATTGATTTCACTCATGGTATCATTGATTGGTGATTCTATAAAATCATCAATAGAGCAATCTGAAAGAGATTCAAGCCAAGGAGACAAATTTCCCTCATGTGAACAAAGAAAATCAATCTCTTCTTGACTTAAACATCCTTCGGTAATTCCTTGATGTTCCTTGAGTTCACTATCAACACTACCCATCCAATTAACCTCATAGATCTCTTCATCTTCCCCAATTTTAGAGTTTTCATTGTAGATGTTCAAGTATAGACTCATGTTTCCAAAGGTGATGGCCATGTTCCCATTTCAGACTCGGATAACAGAGTTGATTGTTGCAGGGAAGGGACGACCAAGGATGATTGGGGTTTACTCCCTAGGACCTAAGATTGGATGATTGTCAAGAACAATGAAGTCAGCTGGGTAAATGAAATTTTTAACTTTCACTAAAACATCCTTTAAGACCCCCTTTGGAACTCGAATACTACGATCAGCAAGTTGAAGAGTGACAGATGTGGGTTGGAGTTCTTCGAGCCCTAACTGACAATACATAGCATAAGGAATGAGGTTCACACTGGCTCCGAGATCACACAAGGCTTTGACAACTTTTTTCTCTCCTAGTTCAACATTTATGTAAGGGCATCCCGGGTCTTTCATCTTTGGAGGAAGGGTTCCTTGGATTGTTGTTCTAACATTTGCTGCCAGAAGGACTTGGTTCTTATGTTAGAATTTGCATTTAAATGTGCAGAGGTCCTTAAGGTATTTTGAGTATGCAGGAATGGTTTGAATGGCTTCTAGGAGTGGAATGTTCAACTTGACTTGTGAGAATATTTCCCTCAATGTTTCACTCAATTCAGGCTTGGTTTTCCCCCTCATGCGTTGAGGAAATGGGGCAGGTTGTGGGGTTGTTTTTTGAAGAGTTGTTTCCTTCACATTTTTATTAGTATCATCAGTTTGTTCATGTGTTTCATTTGAATTTTCATTAGAGTTTGAATCTTCAGGAGGGTTTTGGACTATTTGTTCAGGTTTCTCAATTGATTTTCCACTTCTCAAAACTGTCACAGCCTTTAGTTGTTCATGAGTTGTTTGAGTGCAACTTGTCTCCCCCCTTGATGTTTGTTGTGGAATGGCCTGTGTGGGCATGGGTTCCTTTCCAGTTTTTATGGTTTGAAGTTCTTGTTTAAGGGATGAGACTTATGAGTTCTTCCTTTCCATTTGTTGGCACAGTTGTTCAAGGATTGGGAGAGGGACAGATTGGGAAGGGGTTTGTGTTGGTTGGGTTATCCCGGGGGGATACTTTGGTTGTTGGATGGGTTGTTGGTATTGGATTGGAGGATGTTGGTATTTGATTGGTTGTGGTTGGAATTGGTTATGGTTTTGAAAATTTTGTATAGGGTAGGGGTATGGTCCTTGTGGTTGGCTAGGTTGTTGGTTATCCTTCCATCAGAAGCCTGGGTGGTCATTTTACCTTGGGTTGAATGTGTTTGGGTATTGAGGCTTTTGAAATTTTAGGGCATTGACTTCAGTAGGTGGTACTTCTAAAAGAACATACTTGATGGATGGAATGGTTGGGCAGTTGTCTGTTTTGTGGTCATGTTTGTCACAGATTGTGCAAACAAGGTCTACAGTTTGGATTTCATTGATTTTCCTATGGTCTATCTCTTCAACCTTCCTAGAGAGTGCTGCAAGTTTCTCCCTAAGGCTTTCCTCTTCCCTAAGTGTATGCATTCCAGTAGTTCTTTGAGGCTTTTCAGAATAAGGTGATGTTCCCCATGTTTGGTTTTGTTCAGCAAGGATTTCTAGATACTCGTAAGCATCATTTGGGGATTTGTTTTTAATGGTCCCATTACACATCATGTCATTGAATTGTTTGTTCCCCGGGCCCAAAACTTCATAGAAAATTCTTACTTGTTCAGGAATATAAAAACCATGGTGTGGAACCATGTTTAGGGTGTCTTTGGACCTCTCCCATGTTTCATAAAATTACTCTCCCTCTTTTTCAAAAAAGTTTTGGATTCTCTTTTTAAGTGCAATTGTTTTGTGATGAGGGAAGTATTTTTTGTAGAATTCTCTTTGTAGTTGGTCCCAAGAGTGGATTGATGTAGGTCTCAAGTTTTTTAGCCAATTTTTAGCTCTATCCTTTAATGAAAAAGGAAAGAGCCTCATCTTAGCAGATTCTAGTTGATATGGGGGACACATGGTTTCAACAATGTCATTGAACTCTTTGACATGAAGGTATGGCATTTCTGACTCCATCCCATGAAAGGTTGGAAGGTGGTTTAGGACATGGGGTTTGAATATGTAGATGGTGTCTCCTATAGAATTGTGTCTAATGCATGAGGGGGCATTGGTCCAAGCAGGAGTGAGGTAGTCGTTCATGGTTTGATCAACTACATTCCCTATGTTTGGAGCTTCTTGGTTTTGGTTTCCCATTTGATTCCCCCCAGGGTTTACAATTTGATTTTGTGGATGACCCTCCATTGGACTTGTTTCATGTTCTGACTTTGGGGTTTCAAGAATATTTGGATCTGATTTAAACAATCCCCTAGGTGCACTTGACTCCCCTATCCTAGGACTATCCACCCTAACTAGTCTTTTTGAGAAATCGTGGGTGTAGGCGGACATGCGCCAAAAAAAAGCGAGAAAGGGACAAGATAAGAGATCTTGGGTGAGAGTAGAAGAATGGGGGTGAGGAAAGAAGGTTTTTTGGATCTAAGGTACTTACTTGGTCCCCGGCAACGGCGCCAAAATTTGGTCTCGCCCAAATTTACCCAAGTTTTTAGGGTCAAGCGGTCGCTTGCAGTGTAGCTTGGGTTGTCGAATCCTCAGAGACCTAAGAAGAACCTTCAGAAACTCAATAAAAAGAGATGGATTTTTGGCTATGAAGTGGCCAACTGGGGTTTATTTTATATTGTTTTGAAATAGCACTAAAAGATCTATGTGAATTCAAATTATGAGAAAATGAGTTGATCCTAGGTTATTGCTCGGGGTGGATTGAATGAATTCCTTTTTTTTACGATTTTAATTTCCTTAACTCGAGAAGGATTCATGCAATGAATTCAAACTAACCTCATCACTTACTGATTAAACACCTTCAAAACATATGATAATCACCTATACACTTGTAGGATCATTTTCACGAGCAATCCAAGGTAAAGGATGTAATTAGCACATGAAAGTGGGGTGAATAAATTCAATAAGGAAGAGGAAGAATAAAAATCATTGAATGAAAGAAACTCAATTAAAAGAAATTAATAACATTTAGGGCATGAGAAATAACATTCAATCCAGCCCGTTTCTACTCCCTTGGATCAACCCATAAAAGAGCTAGCCCTCCATTGATGACAAGTTCTCAACGGAAGCGGAAAGTAGACTTATGAGGGTGGAATTGAAGAAGTAAAAACAACAAAAATAATGATCACTCCACCGTTGTGTGAACAAAATCACAAGGTTTAGTGTGAATAAATTCACACCATGAGGCAACGGTATCAAGGTGATAAGGATAATAACATAACAAGAGAAGAAGAAGAACTTTTATTGAAGACTAAGGTGATTCGAACAACTTACATGAGAAGGAAGAACATTACAAAGGCAAATTGGCATAATAACATTACAATGAAAAGAAAGAACCCAACCTCCCTAAATCCACCACCACTCCTGCCTTAAATAGGAAAAAATGAAGTCTTGGCCGAGCCCCCAACATCCCATGTGCCTTTAATTAATTATGTTGGGAAAATGTGGGTGGAACATTAATGATGAGAGACTTTTCCACTTCTTGCCCTGAAGTTGCAGCCAGCTTGCATCCACCGGAAAGACGCGCCTAAAGGACCTTTTATAAGGACGAATTTGAGTAGGTACTAGCAGACTTAAATGAATCCCCGGATGTCCCCTAACACCATGTAAAATTTAAGACCTAAAAACTTTGTGGTTCGGGAGCTATGATTTAAATGGTGAAATGTTTTTCTGGGCCGCAGACTCTGGACCAAAATTAAATCTTCAACTTGGGCCGCCTTAATCACCACTATTTAGGACGAATTAGCACTGGATCCAGAATAATTATTTGTTCCCCTATATGTCTTCTATCCTTCCTTAAATTTGGAAATTCATTGGACTTGTATTGTGGTCTCCATAGTCCGATCCGTGGGATGATATACAATCTACTTTCTCCAGAATTGTTTCCTTTAATCGCCAAATATCTCCATCATAATTTATTAATAATCCATTGATCCCTGAATAAAAAATGTTCATAATTAAGTGAATATCCATTTCAAAAAATATAAAATTAAAAAATGGATAGTTACATTCTTTAAAATCAGATGAAACATTGGGCCTAAATTTGTGCACATTAGGCATGAAGTGCACAAATGATGAGAATGAGTGTTCAAAATGTAAAATGCAATAAAATGGTATTTATGAATAGCAAGGCACATGAAAACTACATATATTAGCAATGAATATTAGCCTCCTACATTGGCTAATCATGACATCAAAACCACAGTATCCTATGGATTCCACTTCGTGGGTCCTTTATAAGGTCACCCAGACCTATGCACAAAGGACAACCCACTAAGGATGGTAGATGACTAGAAATATAGAGTGGTAATATGTCCCATATTATTCTAAAGAATCTATCCAACATATTATGAAAATTCAACAAGTAGAAAAATGCTTTTCCCCACACCAATAATGTTTGACAACATAGTTTTGAAGCACTCAATGAAATTTATTGACATATCCCAAAAACATAAGGGTCATACTCATATCCATAGCCCCAAACGTGATGAATATCATCATGTCCGGATAATAATTGTAATAAAGTAGTAGTTGTATATACATTTTAAAACTACGAAATGGGAATATATCCTCATTCCCGATGTATAAGTTATCCATCACATCCTAAATTAAATGAAAAGGAAAGAATCTACCTCTATCCCCATTACATAAACCTATAAACATATATTGATAGAAGTAATAAAAGTTAGGGATTGGAAACACAACCTTGTAATCTCAATTGGAGTATCTCATCTTCACAATGTGAAGGTTTCTTATCATAAGTTACATCTTATTTCTCTCATTCAAGAGGGTCATCGACAAACTCTAATGATAAATGTATAATAGGATTGAGCACACATTTTTATTCCAACTATAGATAGTTGGGCCATTTTAATATCCACTCTATGGAAGGATAGAAACATTAATAAAACTCTATAAACTTGTTAGCATATTCTAGTAGCAACATGGGAATCATTGTAGTGATCTCTCACATATGAAACTCTACATTCCCAATATGAGACATCAACTTCCCAATAGAGAATATTGAAAAAAATATCCCCAATGCTGGTCTAAAATTTAATTGAAGCACCACAATCCAATAATGCTTAATGATGATGTTCTTGAGTCCCTCAAACATCTATAATTGGATTCCTAAGATCATATTAAATCATTATAAAATCAATGAATCAATAGTTTTAGTTACTAAGGACCTCTCTATGACATTTATACCAAAAGATTTGGTGGTCCTCTCCATAGCATTCACCATAAAGGGATCCTTTAGGGATATACCAAGATTGATCTTGAGAACCCATATCTCAATGACTACCATATAAATCCTTGTCAAGTTTATAATATTAAACAAGAAAAATGTCATCACCTTACCATTTTCCACCCTAAAGGTCGTCCTCACAGTATACATCACAATATTTCTACCTATGATATGAACTTACATTCTAATTTTAGTCCTAACCATGATGGTGTTCACTACAAAGGTCCTCAATATGGTGAAATATTATTTTGACAATAAGGTACTTCCCTTGTGGAATTAATTATTAATAATCCTTTATATCCTGTGATTCTTGGGAAGATGAGGCCAACTATTATTAATGCCTTGACAATGAAAAGTGTTCATCTTTATCAATTAAATGATATTGCAAGGTAGTTGTAACTTTATAAACCACCATTGGATATCATAGATTCTTAAAAAATACAGGATATTCCCACTGATCGCATGAACCATAGAAAGGCTGCTGAGAAATGTCCACTTTGGTCAGACCAAGTGGAGGAATATCTCATAGAAGACGAAGAGAACACACCAATCATGAAGAGATAACTAGATAAATACTATATAACAATCTTGTTCTACCCACCAGACGCTCCTCAATATGATTTTCATAAATATTTAACTTAGGAATTAATACATCACATTCATTTGAATATTTGGATGACTCTTTACCATCAGAAAGTAGAATTTCTTACCTTACGATGAATATACAAATCACATTAAGATAATAGAATAAATTATCAGTCTGATCAAATTTTCCACCATTTTTTCTACAAAACTATATAGATTGAGAAATATTCACGAGGATATCCAATGTGCATGACTTAGTGATTTGTAAAATCTATGTTAATTGATCATTGATTCCCCACTGGGTATCTATATTAAGGGATGAGGTGAAAATGGAGTATTATATTTCACATTTCTCCCTAATAAGATAATATTACAAAATGTGAAATCATGAAATGTCATTTCATGCCAATTCATAAAAGTGATATCTTCCCATAAAATATGGTACTCTCAGTAGGAATCTCTAATTATTGGATCTATAATGATTCGAGTTTGATAAGAGTGAGACGTCAAAATAAACATGCATCAAGCATCTGAAAATATTTTTCAACCATCCCACTTATGGATTATTAATCATTAAATAAAAGAAATGCTTTTATAAGAACTTATCTCATGTGAAAAACATACATTTCACCCATTTATTACTGAACAATGATCTATAAGATCTAGAGGGAGGCCAAAATAGTGAATATATGTCAATATAGGACTATCCCCAACCTATAGGGATGGGGGAATTTTAACACAGCCGACACATTCATTTCCTCTATATATATCCTAAAAAATTTCAATAATGGAGTAAGAATAACCGTATCCTACAGGTTTGGGGATATTTGTTCCTTAACATCCACTTCAATGGAAGTCTATCTTCTCTTGTTTAGGAGGTATGTCACGAGACGAGTCTTCATGACCTACCTCATCTTATGAAATGTATTTATCTTTGAGAATGTGGGAAAAAATATATTCTAGGGACTATCTCTGGATTATCTATCACAAAGTGGCCTATGGAGAAACCTTGAAAGAAAATATAAGGCCTCATAAATGTTTCTCGTCAAAGAAATCCATCAAAATTTCTAATTCTCCTATTGATATTATCCTTTACAATGGCCTCCTTAAGGGTCTCCAACCCTCTCACATTCCCAATGATAATAAAATTACATTAATGCATTATGAATCACTAAAAATAATCAGTATTATTCCCAAATATTCTATATAACATGTAGATAGTGTGGGAGAATAAGAGAAGGATGTTTCTATTCAAAAACTTACCCTAACTAAAATGACTGAAGAAATTGTGTATACCAAAAATAAAAGTATTTCTAAAAACATAGGGTATCTCTTAAATGATATTCTTCCACATCCTTGGTGGGAATCAATCAAGGAAAAGTGTAAAGGTGTAGCTACATACCACTCATTTACCAAGGATGATAAATCTCTCACACTTGAGGAAAATATTTACTTAATATAATATATAGATGACGGTGATAAGAAAAATAAACATATAATTACTCATAGGAAATGTGTCTACTGGATATTTCTATTAAGAAGAGCCCCATCCTACCTTCCCAGTAGATATCTCTCAACTGAAAGAACTTGATGTTTTAAAAAAATTAGATCCTAGGTACTCACTAAATCTAGGATGTAGATTACCAATATATCTAGACCTATTGGTGGTAGGAATGTGGGACTTTCCTCCATTAAAAAAGAAACTATAATTATGTTAGAAAATTTATAACATACCATCCCATGTAAGTTATCAGTCAAAATTAAAGTAAAAATACCTCATATGGATTAGTCTATAACTCCGAGTATTAAAATTTCTTCTCATCTAACCATCCCCCTAGTTCTCATTGATACAATTGATTCATTGACAATATTATTTGATTTAATGGGAGGATGGAGTGTACCAATACAAATGGATAGGATGACTTAACTTGAATGGGTAGATGTGAATCTTCCCCCAACTAACATTGGGAACCCCATGTTTCCAAAATGTAATTGCACAAGGGAATTGAGAATAACATTTGATGCATTTAATGTACTGGTGTAGTCCCATAATGGGAAACCTTGAGTAGAAATAAATAACTAACATAAAGTGTTTCGTATATACTATGGACAGAATAGCCTTCATCAGGCATACCAAGTTACTAATCAGATTGATTAAGTGATGGGAATATCTTATCCAAGTATTTCATTATCAATTTAGCTCTATGTTGCTGAATATAATGATCCTTGAACTTATAAATTAAAAACAATGAGATAATGAGAAAGTATCATATTTCATTTCTTTGTTGATGGGTTTGAATAACTCCCTAAACATACATATTGCTTAGGAAGACTTGTGGGGTCTCTATAGAGGTAACTTAAGTGATGAGTTAAAAAAATTAACAATTCTATGAAAACATCCATGAATATTTTGGGAACATTCCACAGTTCCATTGAGGTTGGAAAATTACATATGGAGAACTAAATCCAAGTATCGCTCGATGTCATATGTTCAAGGAAAGAGAATATGCAAAGTGGAAACTGCGATTGTCACACTTAATCTAGATTCTACATATAATCCATCATGAAATCTCATGCCTTATCATGTAAAACCTCCTCATATACAAAAAAAACAACAAAACAACCCCCTTTAGAATGAGATAATGGAGCAGAAATTTTTTCAATTCAAAGTCCATTTGAATAAATTTTATTCCTTATGTGATGAAAATGTTTATAGAAACATTCTAAAAACTATGGAAAAAAAATCTAATGAGGCTTATAGATCCTAAAAGGCTTGATTATGTTGTCCTCAATGACAACCCAAATTATTTCCCCTTCCACCAAACATTGGAAAAACTATCAATTATTTATTTTTAAAATACTTCCTGTAAAGACCCGGAAATTTCATGGAAAATGTTTTCTTATTTGCTTTGGAATTTTACAAGAACGCAGTTTCTGACGGTGCCTGATTCCGAGGCCCAGTGTGCCCGGAATTAATTTCCGAAGTTTGGCTCGGGTACATTCAGTGAACGAGCGAGCGGAAATTTCTTTCTTTTGAACCGGTGCCCGGAATCGAATTCCGAGGGCACCGATGGAACCGCAGCGCCGGTAATTACTTCGGAACTCCTGTTCTGGAGTTGCGTTTACACGAGTGTTGATAATAAAAATTGTGGAAGTTTATTTTATAACTACACTACAATTTTTATTAACTTACTCTAAGTGTTAGCTCATGGTGAAAGTTGGGTAACCACCCAACCTCCCTTGGGAGGTTATGAGGGTGGTGGGGCCCACATGAACCCCACCTCTTCATATCCTCTAAAACCCCTCAACTCCCACTTAAATGATTTTAACTTAGTTATAACTTATGTCTTAAATGAGTTGTTTTTAATGTGGTGAGTTGTGTGAGTCTTTTGAATTTCAAACTCTTGAATTTCAAAAGCCATGTGAAGTTAATTAAATAAGTGGAGAACTTATTTCATTTGGTTGGGTTGTGTTGTTTGAGAGCTTTTGGAAAAAAGTCTTAGAAGTCTTGAAGTTTCTTCATCCTCTTGACAAAGAACGCGAAGAACAATCAGACATCGACGAAGAACACCACGTTCTCGGGAACTGTCTTCCGCGATGCCATACCCGCAATACCGACGACGTCTTCTTCCGCGACATCTCTTTTCGCGACGTCGAATCTCGTCACCTCTTAATCAAGGTAGGGGTTTTAACTTTTTAAAGTTATGTGGATCTCTCCTTCGAACTTGAAGGTTTATATTTGTCGGGCCTTGATTCCAAATCTTTTTATTTAATTTAAAAGATTGTGAAAGTTTATCATTCATTAAAGGCCGATTGTTAGCAAATAACGCGAGGGGGCCGGACCGCACGAACACGGCCGACCCTCCTCCTATTCATGTTGTTTTTGTTGTGGATTGAAACGGGTGTGGCGCGGTGCCGTCGCACTGTGCAGGATCATGCGGCAAGAAACGCACGGCGCTGTCGCGCCGTGTCGTTAAATAATTCAAGGAAGCGACGCCGTCGCGCCGCGTCGAAGAAAGTTGAAGGCGCCGCGGCCGGAGCGGGGCCGCGATGGAGGGGCGCGGTGGAGGGGCGCAGTGTCGTCGCACCGCGCCGGACAACGAAGGTCGCGGCTGGTTCCGGTCCGCGGCGGAACGAGAAGACCGGCGGCCAGCCGGGCCGCCGGTGTCGTAAGCCGGAAGGGGGACCGGCCTTGCCGGTCCCGTTGAGGAAGAACCGGCCGGCCAGGTCGGGCCGGCCGGAAGGGAGAAAACCGGGGGAAATAATTTCCCCCGGCCAGCCTTAATGCCCCCCCCCATTATGAGGGGGGGCCGGTTTCACAAAGGGGGGGCAGGCGGCCCCCCGTTTTCTCGAAGGCAGGCCCCCACGTGAGGGGGGCCGTTTTTCTTTAGGCGCGGGAGGTTGTCGCGCCGCCAGCAGAGGAAAGGTGGGGGCTTTGCCCCCCGCGCGCGGCACAAGAACGGTGCCCAGGCCGCACCGCCGCGCCGGGCCGGGTTTTCCGAGCCGGGCCGGGTCGTCGGGCCGGGTCGCCGCCCGGGGCGAGTCGACCCGGTTCGGCCGACCCAGGGGGGGTCAGCCCAGGCCCAGACCCCCAGTTTCGGACCACTTTTGGTCAAATGCCCGTATCTTAGGCTACGGGCCTCCAAACGACTCGCCGTCAGCGGCAACGCGATCCTTGGATCGAGACGGTCGTTTCGGTATACTATACTCAAGGTGCACCTTCCTTTTCGGGAGCCTACGTGGTTAAAACTCCACAGTTAAGCGTGCTTGGCCAAGAGTAGTGATCAAGATGGGTGACCTCCTGGGAAGTTTCCCAGGGTGGGTGTGAGACAGAAAGGCCAATAACTAACAGATCGGGCGTCCGATTTATGCGCCGTCTGTTTCGTTGAATTCCTCTTGATGAGACGGATCTTTTGGCATACTCCGTCTGAGGTTTGGACGCAGGTGGAGTACGGTCGGGTTGGTTTTTCCATAAAAACCAACCGGGCCCCTGGAACGAAAAAGCCAATAACTCTCAGACCGGGCGTCCGATTGACGCGCCGTCTGTTGCGTTGAGTTCCTGTTGACGATACAGAACTTTTGGCATTCTCCGCCCGAGATTTGGATGCAGATGGATAGTGGCTGGGTTGGATCGCACAGAAATCCAACCGGGCCCCTGGAACGGAAAAGCTGATACCTTTATGACAGAACGTCCGTTTGACGAACCGTCAGCGGCGTTGGTGATCTCGTTGAGAAACAGTCCCTATGAGTATACCCTATGAGAGTTCGGGGTACAGTTGAGATACGGCCGGGTTTGGTTCGCTCACAAAACCAATCGGGCCCCTGGGATGAAAAGGCTAATAACTCACAGACCGGGCGTCCGATTGACACGCCGTCTATTGTGTTGAGACCCCTATGACGAGGCGGTCCTTTGAGATACTTATTCTTTGGACTTTGAGATACTTGGAGTATTGACCTGTAGCTCGTGGAGCGGACCCTCCCAGTGACGAGCGTGCGGAGTACGGAGACCGTGTAACTGGCTGAGACCTGACGACTGCTTGACCGACTCGACTTGGAGTGAGTCGACTAGCCTAGTGGACGGAGCACTACTTTCTGAGGTGCAGACCCATGGTGGACGGAGCACTACCTGTGTGACAGTGCAGACTCACGGTACTCGTCCGGAGAGTACCTCAGCAGGCTACTAGGGGGTGTGCACTACTGTGTTTGGGTGACATACCTCGGCGGGAAGCACTACTGTGTCTGGGTGGCTGACCCTCAGTACTCGACAGGAGGAGTACTTCAGCAGTCTTAGGTTAGTGAGCAGTACCTCGGAGTCGTGACAGGACCACTGTACACTCTAGAGACGGACCTCTTCAGCAGTTACGGTTTCGATAATGAAAATCCTTGTTTGAGCTGAGACTTTTGACCTTTGTGTTTACCTCATGATTGAGATGGGTCACTTGATAACTTAGGTATATTTATGGGCATATACCTGGGTAGTAGTTATCCGTTGATTTCACAATCCTTGTGTTTCCTCATGATTGAGATGGGTTACTTGATAACTTAGGTATATGTATGGGCATATACCTAAGTAGAGGTTGTCTGTTGAGATCTTCTATGTGGTTATCCTTGTTGGTTTTAGTGAGGCCTTGAGGGTCTCGGGGTCCCTACTGAGTATCGTTATACTCACCCCTGCACGGGCTATGCCCGCATCTCATTGTGTTGGTTGCAGACAACAGGCAGTGCTGACAGAGGCCGAGTGTTCGAGGACTGGACGGTACCTGGAGGTGGACTATATGACGAGATGGTACCCAGAGGAGGACCTAACGACGAGACGGTACCCAGATGTGGACGTGACGATGAGGCGGTACCCGGAGGTGGACCACTGGGCGGGACATACTCGGAGCGGACGGCGAGACCCGAGGAGCAGAGGAGCTATCTGTACCCACCCTTCAGGTGGGATTTCCAGTGGACAGCTCGGCATAGCAGCTTTACTTTTCAGTTTCTGTTTTCCCTTTCGAGTTGTACTTTAAAGTTGAGCTTGTATTTCCGGACCCTTTTTACTTTCCGCACTTACTGTTGTACTCAGTTTTTACTTAGTGTTTACTTCTTCCGCTTGTACTCTGTGTGATTGTTTACTTACAAAGGCAATGCCTTCCCTTTTTACCGAGATTTACGCCTTGGTGCTAGTCTCCAGCCCCTGGCCAATGGAAGGTGAGCTTGGGGTAGTCACAGCACGGGCCCCGAGGACGGGTCGTGACAAATTGGTATCAGAGGAGTTCGGTTCTACCACTGAACTTATAACTCTGATGTTTCTTTCTGTGATGCAATAGTGTTGAGAGTACCAAGTGTGGTTTTCAGTTCAGGGAGTCTAGTGTTGGTGCGGGCGGCCGACGTATCCATACACTGGGACCCTGACAACTAATTTCCGACTTTGTGCATGAAACACTGATTGCGTGTGTGTTTTCAAAGGTTTTCCCTTAAAAAAGATCAAACCAGGTCAGCTCACTAGGTATAAACATTTGACCGTGTCACGAAGTTTCTTTCAGGATGCCTTTTCACGGATGACCAGCTAGAGCCCAGAGGGATGTGCGTGCTGACAACCTGTCGAGCGACGAGGCTTCGGTACAAGGCCCTCTTGCAGTTGAGGCACCAGCGGAGGCACCAGCGGTACTGCTACCCGTTGGGCCACCGATGCCACCAGCCCCAGTAGTAGGTGATGCACGACGCTTGAGCGCGCTGCACGAGTTCCAGTGCCAGAGGCCACCCAGGTTCCGGGGAGAGACGGACCCGCAGGCGGCTGAGGTTTGGCTGGAGGCTGTGGTGAGAGTCTTCAGGCTAGTGGGGACGCCGACAAACTTCATAGTGATCTTTGATACCAGCCTCCTTCAGGCAGCAGCAGGCAGGTGGTGGAGCCACTTGTTTCAGTTTTGCGACGGGATGAACATCGCATGGGAAGACGTCGAGACCTTCTTCAGGGTGGAGTTTGTGCCAGTAGCTCTACACCCCAAGCGTGTACAGGAGCTTCTTCCTTTGCCGTGTGTTTTTTGATCAGTAGCCGAGTCATCTGTGGGCAGTAGACAGATGATGCAAAGGTCCAAGAGGACCAGACTAGCAGTTGGACGATCTCGGGTTTTAGGACCGGTGGTGCGGGGCACCCGGGGTGGGAACAGAGCTAGGCGTGCCAGAAGCAGGTTGTGTTACTCATGTGGCGGAAAGGGTCACCTGGAACGTGACTGTACGACTCCTCATACAGTTGATCCGCAGGCTTTGGAGGAGCCACCAAGGCAGTAGAGCTCCGGGAGCAGGTGTACAGGAGTGGAACTAGTGGATACGTTCCTTGTACTTCTAGTTACATGTTGCTATTGTTTCGTGTCTTGTACTATGAGCTGCAATAATAAAAAGACACTTATCTTTGTTTGCTTTTCTGTCTTTTGTTTGGTTGATACTGAGTGGTCCCGGTTAAAACTGTTGATTTGAACCTCACTTTCCGGATTTCTACTGGAGGAGACCCAGTGACCTCACACTGATGCCGACAGTGTGACTCGACCCTTGGAGGCGAGAGTGACAGTTGGATCTCTTGGTAGTTACGTCGAGGCATTACGACGTCATCCATGGCACGAATGCATCATTCATGTTGGAATTGACTGTATTAGGAAATGAATGTGGTTCAACCAGGGGATGAGACCAGATTTCTATTATCGGCAAAGAAGAAATCATATAAGCTCTTGTGAGACTAAAGGAGGTCCAGGACATCCAAGAGAGGATGAAGACTGCACAGTACAGTACAAAACATGAAATCGGTGCCAGTCTTAGAGACTTGGGCGTGTTAAAGAAGAGGAATCTTAAAGGAGAGATGAGTCTATGAAGCAGCAGACGTGGAGGCAGAGCTAGGAGAGCAGCATGAGGTGGTGTACATCCTAACATTGTACAACCACCCGCCTTAGTTATTCCTGCCAGGCTCAGGGAGATGGAGGGCGGAGGAAGAGTGTGGCTGCATGCGGTCAAGGAGTGTGACCCAATGACTCTAGAAATGATTCAATGGACAGTCTGTGTCTACTACTAGCTGCTGTAGTAACGGACGTCGATGTGAATCATTCCTTGCTTCCAAAAATCTCAACTGAGGAGATACGTGCTCGACCATTCACATACCATCGACCATGAGGAGCTAGACGATGGTGATGGGGTGTCTTTCACAGAGATTCCTGTGGGGATCGAGGATCGACAGGAGCAGATCCTACGAGGATGATCGATTCCTCGGGTGCACTTTCTTTGGAAGTATGGAAACCTCCAGGTGAGCACATAGGAGCGGAAGGCTCAGATGCGTGCTCTCTACCGATTTTGTGACCCTAGTTTGTGTTGAAGCTTTACGGGGATGTAAAGCCCTGAGGTGGGAGTAATGTAAAGACCTGGAAATTTCAAGGAAATTTTTTTCTAAATTTTCTTTGGAATTTTACAAGAACGCAGTTTCTGACGGCGCCTGATTCCGAGGCCCGGTGTGCCCGGAATTAATTTCCGAAGTTTGGCTCGGGTACGTTCAGTGAACGAGCGAGTGGGAATTTCTATCTTTTGAACCGGTGCCCAGAATCGAATTCTGAGGGCACCGATGGAACCGCAACGCCGGTAATTACTTAGGAACTCCTGTTCTGGAGTTGCGTTTACACGAGTATTGATAATAAAAATTGTGGAAGTTTATTTTATAACTACACTACAATTTTTATTAACTTACTCTAAGTGTTAGCTCATGGTGAAAGTTGGGTAACCACACAACCTCCCTTGGGAGGTTATGAGGGTGGTGGGGCCCACACGAACCCCACCTCTTCATATCCTCTAAAACCCCGCAACTCCCACTTAAATGATTTTAACTTAGTTATAACTTATGTCTTAAATGAGTTGTTTTTAATGTGGTGAGTTGTGTGAGTCTTTTGAATTTCAAACTCTTGAATTTCAAAAGCCATGTGAAGTTAATTAAATAAGTGGAGAACTTATTTTATTTGGTTGGGTTGTGTTGTTTGATAGATTTTGGAAAAAAGGCTTAGAAGTCTTGAAGTTTCTTCATCCTCTTGACAAAGAACGCGAAGAACACTCGGACATCGACGAAGAACGCCACGTTCTCGGGAACCGTCTTCCGCGAAGCCATAACCGCAATACCGACGACGTCTTCTTCCGCGACATCTCTTTTCGTGACGTCGAATCTCATCACCTCTTAATCAAGGTAGGGGTTTTAACTTTTTAAAGTTATGTGGATCTCTCCTTCGAACTTGAAGGTTTATATTTGTCGGGCCTTGATTCCAAATCTTTTTATTTAATTTAAAAGATTGTGAAAGTTTATCATTCATTAAAGGCCGATTGTTAGCAAATAACGCGAGGGGGCCGGACCGCACGAACACGGCCGACCCTCCTCCTATTCATGTTGATTTTGTTTTGGATTGAAACGGGTGTGGCGCGGTGCCGTCACACTGCGCAGGATCATGCGGCAAGAAACGCGCGGCGCCGTCGCGCCACGTCGTTAAATAATGCAAGGACGCGACGCCGTCGCGCCGCGTCGAAGAAAGTTGAAGGCGCTGCGGCCGGAGCGGGGCCGCGGTGGAGGGGCACTGTGCCGTCGCACCGCGCCGGACAACGAAGGCCGCAGCCGGTTCCGGGCCGCGGCGGAACGAGAAGACCGGCGGCCAGCCGGGCCATCGGTGTCGGAAGCCGGAAGGGGGACCGGCCTTGCCGGTCCTGTTGAGGAAGAACCGGCCGGCCAGGTCGGGCCGGCCGGAAGGGAGAAAACCGGGGGAAATAATTTCCCCCGGCCAGCCTTAATGCCCCCCCATTATGAGGGGGCCCGGTTTCACAAAGGGGGGGCAGGCGGCCCCCTGTTTTCTCGAAGGCAGGCCCCCACGTGAGGGGGGCCGTTTTTCTTTAGGCGCGGTAGGTTGCCGCGCCGCCAGCTGAGGAAAGGCGGGGGCTTTGCCCCCCGTGCGCGTCACATGAACGGCACCCAGGCCGCGCCGGGCCGGGTTTTCCTAGCCGGGCCGGGTCGTCGGGCCGGTTCGTCGGGCCGGGTCGCCGCCCGGGGCGAGTCGACCCGGTTCGGCCGACCCAGGGGGGGTCGGCCCGGGCCCAGACCCCCAGTTTCGGACCACTTTTGGTCAAATGCCCGTATCTTGGGCTATGGGCCTCCAAACGACTCGCCGTCAACGGCAACGCGATCCTTGGATCGAGACGGTCGTTTCGGTATACTATACTCAAGGTGAACGTTTCTTTTCGGGAGCCTACGTGGTTAAAACTCCATAGTTAAGCGTGCTTGACCAAGAGTAGTGATCAGAATGGGTGACCTCCTGCGAAGTTTCCCATGGTGGGTGTGAGACGGAAAGGCCAATAACTAACAGATCGGGCGTCCGATTTACGCGCCATGTGTTTCGTTGAATTCCTCTTGATGAGACAGATATTTTGGTGTACTCCGTCCGAGGTTGGGACGTAGGTGGAGTACGGTCGGGTTGGTTTTTCCTTAAAAACCAACCGGGCTCCTGGAACGAAAAAGCCAATAACTCTCAGACCGGGCGTCCGATTGACGCGCCGTCTGTTGCGTTGAGTTCCTGTTGACGATACAGAACTTTTGGCATTCTCCGCCCGAGATTTGGATGCAGATGGATTGTGGCCGGGTTGGATGGCACAGAAATCCAACCGGGCCCCTGGAACGGAAAAGCTGATACCTTTCTGACAGAACGTCCGTTTGACGAACCGTCAGCGGCGTTGGTGATCTCATTAAGAAACAGTCCCTATGAGTATACCCTATGAGAGTTCGGGGTACAGTTGAGATACGGTCGGGTTTGGTTCTCTCACGAAACCAACCGGACCCCTAGGACGAAAAGGCTAATAACTCACAGACCGGGCGTCCGATTGACGCGCCGTCTGTTGTGTTGAGACCCCTATGACGAGGCGGTCCTTTGAGATACTTCTTCGTTGGACTTTGAGATACTTGGAGTATTGACCTGTAGCTCGTGGAGCGGACCCTCCCAGTGACGAGCGTGCAGAGTACAGAGACCGTGTAACTGGCTGAGACCTGACGACTGCTTGACCGACTCGACTTGGAGTGAGTCGACTAGCCTAGTGGACGGAGCACTACTTTCTGAGGTGCAGAACCATGGCGGATGGAGCACTACCTGTGTGACAGTGCAGACCCGCGGTACTCGTCCGGAGAGTACCTCAGCAGGCTACTAGGGGGTGTGCACTACTGTGTTTGGGTGACATACCTCGGCGGGAAGCACTACTGTGTCTGGGTGGCTGACCCTCGGTACTCGACAGGAGGAGTACTTCAGCAGTCTTAGGTTAGTGAGCACTACCTCGGAGTCGTGACAGGACCACTGTACACTCTAGATATGGAGCTCTTCAGCAGTTACAGTTTCGATAATGAAAATCCTGGTTTGAGCTGAGACTTTTGACCTTTGTGTTTACCTCATGATTGAGATGGGTCACTTGATAACTTAGGTATATGTATGGGCATGTACCTGGGTAGTAGTTATCCGTTGATTTCACAATCCTTGTGTTTCCTCATGATTGAGATGGGTTACTTGATAACTTAGGTATATGTATGGGCATATACCTAAGTAGAGGTTATCTGTTGAGATCTTCTATGTGGTTATCCTTGTTGGTTTCAGTGAGACCTTGAGGGTCTCAGGGTCCCTACTGAGTATCGTTATACTCACCCCTGCACGGGCTATGCCCGTACCTCGTTGTGTGGGTTGCAGACGACGGGCAGTGCTGACAGAGGCCGAGTGTTCGAGGACTGGACGGTACCTGGAGGTGTACTATACGACGAGATGGTACCCGGAGGAGGACCTCACGACGAGACGGTACCCAGAGGTGGACGTGACGATGAGGCGGTACCCGGAGGTGGACCACTGGGCGGGACATACTCAGAGCGGACGGTGGGACCCGAGGAGGAGAGGAGCTATCTGTATGCACCCTTCAGGTGGGATTTCCAGTGGACAACTCAGTGTAGCAGCTTTACTTTTCAGTTGTTGTTTTCCCTTTCGAGTTGTACTTTACAGTTGGGCTTGTATTTCCGGCCCCTTTTTACTTTCCGCACTTACTTTTGTACTCAGTTTTTACTTAGTGTTTACTTTTTTCCGCTTGTACTCTGTGTGATTGTTTACTTACAAAGGCAATGCTTTCCCTTTTTACCGGGATTTACGCCTTGGTGCTAGTCGCAAGCCCCTGGTCTATGGAAGGCGGGCTTGGGGTAGTCACGGCACGGGCCCCGAGGATGGGTCATGACACATCCTATATAATATTTTTGAATATTGGAAGTGAAATCTAGGTAAAATATTAATATAAGTATCATGTGTTTCTATTGCCATTATATATGAATAAATGGAATGGAAAAAGTTTAAAATCATCAGTGCATATAAGTTCAAATATTGGATGTTTATAAAGACAATAAACTGTGCTCATGCTATCCTCAAGTAATTGTTAAACCAACCAATGATACCACATATCTCTTCTTCCATGGTGTTACCATCCTTTTCATCACATCATTACTTGAAGGGATGCTCTTTCAAGAAACAAAATAATCATAGAAAAATCATGTATTGGAAGATGAATGCATAACAATGAAATAAAAACCTTGACTCTCTTGGACTTCAGACCTCCAGTTTCGAAAGGACAAACACTATCCCACTAAATGGTATCCTAGGAACCTTCCTGCCTAGAGGAATCTTAATTTGATGAAAATTTACGATTTGGTTCCATTAATATCATCCATTTAATGGATACCTTATCTGGTGATGAGTACAATTATGAATCTAAAATTCCTAGGCATGATGCATGAGCTTGAGGTAGAGGATGTAGGGGCCAAGGATGGAGGGAAATATCTAATATTGGATGAGCCCAAAAGTTGGTTCATGTTTCTATTGAAGCTATATAAGTATTTGAAATCTATATATTGACACTTCAGTATGCCCAGAATAATTAAGTATACACCCCAGTATCTCCAAAGAGTAAATCAAATCTAATTATTTTGGATGTCTTATTGATGAGTGAACATCTATTTTTTCACCCTAGGAGTATGGGTAGACTGATTCAGCCTAACCCACCAATGATGAGAGTCCCTCCAATATATTTCCATATATATGACCCATATACTCTTTGCACATCAACCTCCAAAGTTCCTTCTAGGGAGAAACCTCTAACTTGAAAATTTAGACATTTAGATTAGAAATATGATATACTGAAGTAGTTGTCTGTGGTCTTGAACAACATTTTGATTATGGGTGCTCTCAATTTATCAAATGATATTGGGGAATAACATATAGAAGCATTAATAATCCCTAAAGAGTTTATAGATGATATTTCTTATACTATAGTGTATGACGTAGAGTTCGATTTTATGAAGTGTTATGTGGTTATCTATTTAACAGAAAAAACATTGAAACTGTTATATAGGGGCACATCAGGCCCTTGTTTGTATCTATTAATCTAGATGATGTTGACATCAGAAGATCCTTCATTGATAATAGATTAGGGATTAACCATATTCCAATCTGAATGCTCCATCGATTAGGTTATATCAAAGCTGACTTATCCCATTCTTCTCTAACACTTTATTAAAAGTGTGAGAAAATATCCATTGTATGTATGAGGAATATTTCTCAATTTGGATACCTTGTATATGATTATAAATTCCAAGTTGTTCAGTAAGACACAACATTAAATGTATTTCTGTGAGGCCCATATTTCATCAATAGGCATTAACCCCTTTGTAGTCCCATCAATGTAAAAGAATAATTTATTAATGTAAATATTGAAACATTTCATCGTGATAGTGCGTCATTTGGGTGTTGTGAATCTCAATACACCGGTAAAACATTTTATCTAATAGAATGGAAACAATCCATTAATTATGGTATATCTTGGGCTACTACATCAAATGGTCTAGAAATGACCACAACAAAATCATTCAAAGAGATTAAAAATGAATACATAATAACCACAACCACCTTGAAAACATAAGTTTAGATTTGAGTATATACTCATTGACCCTCATGCTGTAAGTTTCAACAACTGGACCTGGCAGTGTTTAAGAGGTTTCTAATTCTGAAAATAGTGGAAACACCTCAGGTGAAGATTACCTTACTCTTTCCCTATAGCTTCATTAGACCCCTATGTCATCATATGAATTATAAGGAAATATTTTATCACCTATGGAGAGTGGGAATACCCTTACCCAACCTTCTACATGTTATAATATTGACATTTCTTCTAACTCTAATGACTCCACATCATCATCCATTCCCCTTAAGGTTGGTATAAATGAACAAGAAGAAGAAGACCTCAATGATACCCCTCTATCATTTGAGAAAGGTGTATCTACCACTATCGATGAGCTTCAGAATATTAATTTATTATAGTGGAAGATCCATGAGCAACATTAGTCAGTACAGTCATGTCCCACAATGGAAACGAGGTATGTATATACTTTAAAAAGTATAAACAATATTTTTTTCCTATAATTATATAGATATTACATACCATTATGTCAATAAAAATCCCCCCATTTAGGTTTATCGAAAGATTAATCTGTTTACAAGTAGGTAGGTTGAAGAATGCATATAAGACATACTGCTATGGTTAAAGCCAAAGTTGACAAGATAATCAAATAAAACATTATTTGGGAGGTCTAATAACCTATGTAGCACATAAATATTTTCTCAGATAAAAATACTAATGTTTGGATCATATTTTTCATCAATTTTAGGTATATCAACTGGTATTTACCAAAAAATGATTTCCCGGTTCGAATTACATAACTCATGATCGATGAAGCTACTGGTTATCAATATCATTTCTCTGCGGATGGTTACTCAAGATACAATAAAATATATATGGATACTATAGATGATTTTTTCACTAAATGATGACACGCTAAGGAATATAATGATATCCGGTGATTACTTTTGTCTTGAACATATAGTAGTTCCAAATATCAACATTCCATGAAGAAAAGTTTCAAAAAAAACTTAAGAATGATATTTGAATGTTACATCAATTACTTGTTGGGGTAATATTGACAATGATTTGAATATTTTCCTAATTTTGAAATCATTTTCAGCAATCCATGAAAATATAACCTGAATATTAATCCCTTGAAATGTTCTTTTGGTGTTACCTCATGAATATTTCTTGGATTTATAACATGTTACCATGGAATCAAAGATGATCCAGATAAGAATAAGGCTTCCCTTGATCTATCACTTCCTCAAAACCTCAAATATTTGAGAGGTCTAAAGCGAAACCTAACCTAAAATTCATTATTGATGGAAAATCTTGGATGAAAATTTTTATCCCTCACTAGGCCAAATGGAATGGCAATCACTTATCAATGGAATGAAAATTTACTAGAAGACATTGTCACTCACATGAAAAAACATTTATTTCTTCCTGTACTAATGCTCATTGTCAATAGAAAACCACTCATTCTATATATTTAGACCATGTATAAGTCCCTAGGATCTTTCCTTACACAAAAAATTGACATCAATATTGATAATAATCTCTCATATCTCATTTTAACCATCCTAAATAGTATGAATCAATATTCAAATATCAAGAATAGTTTCCATGTGTTAATATTTTTATTTAAAAAATAAGGAACTGCCTACAATACCATGAGGTCCACTTGGACTATCATATAGACCCTCTGAAATATATACCCAACCGTCCCATTCTTATGAGATGAATGACATGATGGGTGGTCATTATTCATTAGTTTTACATTTGGTTCATACTGTAAATTTCTTTAAAATGGAAGGTACTAGAAATTTTCCTTATCGAATATCCATTTAGAGAAACAATGCCATTGTGTATTTAATTGAATGATGATTATATATTTTATATTTAATATTAACTCCTGACATAAGAGATGTATTTTTATGGAGCATATAAAATCCCAACCTAAAAAAGGATGGAAAACCACAAACTCAATAGTGTCGATTTGGGATTCATTCTTATCTCTCAAGAAATGATAATCCTACCCTATTCAATTATATTTTTAGAAGTATACACCAATAATTAGGCAGAATACTAATCCATCACCGCATGTTTACAATCGGTACAATAAATACTAGTAGACTACATTAAGATAAAAGGTGATTCAAAGTTGGAAATCATGCATATAAATGGTGATTATTATATAATAAAGGAAGAGTTTATCCCCATTATAGACTATGTGTGATTTGTGATGGAAGAATTCCCATTTGAGACAATGTTAACACATGTTTTGTGATCATAGAATTCCCAGAATTATGAATTATCAAATGTGACTATATCCTTGGAAGACACATAATGGGATGAAATAGTCATCATAATTTTTCACCTAATAATAATGTCATTATTCATTGGTAACAACATGGAAGAGATCATTAAGGAAAATCCCATTTCTAAATTAGATAGGCCTAAAATGGGTTAGATTGTGCTCATACAATACTACCACCAAAATGGGTTTCCTCCATTCAATAGATCCAGAAAAGAGAAACTTTGATGATTAACATTATAAATTACACATTATGAAAACCTAAATCTTATGAATTTCCTCTATAAACAAGTTTTTGATAGAGTCCTCTTCAGATGTATTAATGGATATGATACTATTTCTATTACGCAAGAAGTCCACACTACCACATTTTGATCCCATTATAAAGGGATAAATATTTCTAAAAATGTCTGAAATCATGGGTATTTCTAGCCTTCAATGAAATTATAATGCACCAAATTCACCAAAAGGTTACATTCCTATCAAATACATGCCCACGTTATCCATCGACCCCCAGAGCTATTGAACAATACTAAATACTCTTGGTCATTTACCATATGGGGAATTTAATTCATAGGGAAATATCCTCTAGTTAAAACTAAATAGTTTAAGTATATAATTATTGCTAATGAATTCTTGTCTAAATGGTCTTAGAAAATACCCCTCAAGGAATTTAGGACAAAGAACATCATAAATTTCATGAAGTCAATTATTATCACCAAATACAGTTTCCCTCATATAATATTGATGGAAAATGGAACCATTTCATATATTTATAAATTCAAAAGGATGTACAAGGAGTATAAAATTTATTCTAACCACTCATCCTACTATCATGATGAAATTAATAGGAAAATTTCAGATTTCCATAAAACTCTATCTTGTATACTAAAAAATAGTGGATAGTGAAAGGAGACATTTCATTGAAAATATTCTTTATGCGTTATGGTATTTCCATACTATAGACTATACCCCCACATAGGTGACCCCATATTCCTTGGAATACAAAATAGAAGAAGATCTTCCCATTGAGGTTTAATTTCCTTCACATCAAATTTCAATTTGTGATCAACTATATATAGACGATAAATCTCATCAAAGATTAGATTAATTGGAATTCATCGATGAAAAAAGTCTTTGCACCTTTAACCATTTAAAGGATCATAAAAAATTGAATAAAATTGTATTTTAACAATAAATTTCACTTTCATTCATTCTTCCAAGGAGAACTAGTTTTTGTTCTTTGGACCCCGAAGATACATGTGAAGAAACCTCCAAAACTCAATGTAACATCCCAAGATTTTAAGAAATATATCATTTAAAATTAAATTAAATTCTTTGATAGGTTGGGTTATATGATGTTTATAGTTTATCTTATGTTGTACGCAACACCAAGTTTATATTCTGTTTCACGCAACATTGAGTTCCTTTAATGACTTATGTTATACACAAGACCAAGTCTCACCAGACAATAATATAATATTAATATATAATATAATAGTTATCAGCTTACGATTGGAATGGTGTGACTGAATATGATTAACTAAATTAACAATACATGGTTTAACCATGTTTATATAATTAATTAATCAGTGACTAAATAATAAAATTTGAAAATAAAAATCAATTGAAAATAAAAATCAATTGAATATAATGTTTTAATTTTAAGAAAAACCATTCTATGAAAAAAATGGAGTATTATATTAATAAAATGAATTATTCACTATTATTGAAAGATATTAATAAAATTTATGTGCTATATATTCAATAAAAGATTCTTAAATTCATACAATATGTTTTTTTCTTCAATACCATTTTTTTCATTCTAATTCAGTAGAGTTACATAATCCATAAAAATACAAACAAAACAATCACGTGGGCTAGTATAAGTGAAGCCCAAGAGCGTCCTTGATAGAAATATCCACACCAGCTAGGGGAAGTGACCCAAGGGAGTTGAAAATCAATAGAGGGTGGTCATTGGATTCCCTATAAACCAAAAATGTTACCTCATGCCACGTGTGAAGGACCTCAATGTCACTGGAAAGAAGCACCATGAATTTACGTATGAGGTAGGTGATCTACCTAGGGGGAGATTTGTCACCCTTAAGGGATCCCCAAATGATATTAGAGTAAGTTTACACAAAATTCAGGTGAAGATAACTAGAAAGGCATATCTCTAGTCCAGTGTGCGTCACCTTGGCTTTGCCACAAGGGAGTCGCCCTCCCCATTGGAAGCATTGAAAACAAGAATGACTGATCGAAAAGGGTCCTGAACAACTACTCTTCCCCTCATTACCCCTGAATATAATCCCCATCGGTGTTAATTTTAAATCCATTAGAAGGGGGTGCCATCTCACCCAAGAGTTGAACTCTAGATGACCTAAAGGCCAGAGGGATACACGCTGTTTGTGTGGTGACAAAGGGAGGGCGTGACTGCATGATGCTTATGAAGGGAGGCCAGATTGGCGATGAAAAAACTTGTTTTGAGAAGTAGGACAGGAAGGTAGTGTTCATATAATATGTTTTATAGTATTAAGATAATAATTAATCCAATTTTAGCCTAAAAGATGTAAATTTTTAAAAGACTGTTTTACTGCCATTTAATGGAAGAATTGTTATAATAATTAATTTTGACACTTTTATAATTTTTATTTGAAAAAATGATGTTCATTTTTCAAATAATAATATCAAAATTTACTTTGTTTTAATATTTGGTATTTCTCTAAGAACTTTCATAATTTGATTAATAGGGAATGACACCAAATTTTAATTGAAAACTTCATTTTCTTATCAATATTTTATATTGTTAAATTACATTTCTAATAAGATTTAAAGTACAGTTAGATTAAATTTATATTAATTAAACCAATTTATTTCACTGAAATAAATTTCACATTGAAATTGGATATAAAAATATTTCAATCTTTTGAACATTTCTCTTTAAAAAACATTTTTTCTGGTCCTATCTGCGGGATTAATTTTAATTCAATGCATGCCACTTATGTTATTGGAAGTTTAAAAAATTGATTCCACATTTTTAATAAGTATAATTTATAATTATTATTTAGGTAAAATTATTTTTTGATCAAAAATATTATTGAAATATACCAAAATAAATTGCAATGATTAATGTAAATAATGTGTTTACTTATTGGTTAATCTTTAATATTATGTGGTCAAGTAACCTAGAATCATGTAAAACCCATATTTTATCGAAATTATTCTACCATATACCAAATTTCATAGAATTGGGTTCATTATTTGGTTTAATTTATGTAATAGATACCTCCAAAAATTGTTTACATGTTTATAATTACAAGAATTTTACCCCCTCTCCACTATAAAAGGCACTCAACCTGACCAATTCTTCCCAACTCCATGGACCCTTTTCTCAGCAAAAAAATTTCAAAAAAATATAAAAAATACCAAATATGATAATATAATCCTCACTTCAATGATAAATCAAACACTATATTTAATTTGGTGCTAACCAAAAGGGGTTACCTGAAAAAGAGGTAACATTCGTCCACAATTACTTTTGTTTTATTTCATTCTCAAACAAATTCAATTATAATTATTACAAGATTATATAATAATAGTAGAATAATTTATATACTGAGATTATTTTATGTTAAGGTTTCTACCTAAACCTTTACACACTTCCATCAAATTGGATACACAATAATAATTCCTGTGTACGACAGATTGCCGCCTCGCGAACTGATGTTGTTCGTTCTTCCCTTATCACATCTCAAGGTTGGGGATAATGATGGAATTAATATTTTCTATACTATGTATATGGTATTTATAATTTTATTATTCTTATTTAATTATTATATAACACATTAATTCATGATTTATATTTTTGAGAATACAATAACAATGTTAGTGAATGCTTAGTCTACCACCTCCTCAAAGGGATGTGATTTGTTCACTCTGTACATGGAATTTATTAAAGATGTGGTTAATAAAAAATATGATATAAATGAAATATTATTTATATTAATTACATAATTAATCATATTTTTATATATCATACCATTTTATTCTTTCCATTTCATACACTAAAAAATTAACAACGTCATTTGTGGATGTGTGGACTACTGTCTCCTCGAAGGAATGCCAGTATTCGTTTTTCATCACCACATCACAAGAATGACATTTATAAGTTTATATAATTAATTAAAATGGTTTTTATATTATAAAGTTCAATTTTTAAAGATAATCATAACTTACCATATTTTTATAATTATCATTGAAAAATTTGAACACTACTCATGCTTACTTATGGCCCACCATCTCCATTATTGAAACGTTAGTTCATTTTTCATAACCATATTTACTATATGAATTTTAAATTATAATTTTGGTAAAATTGTGATAATTATTTAATGGTTTTTATTATTAATGTTTTTAAATATTTAATTCATTGAACATAGTGGAACTAGCAAAGTCTGTTTTGACACATAAGCCGAATATAGTCAAAACATTCGACTTAACAATTATTGATTAAGTAATTGTATATAAATAGATTATAAGTGAAATAAAAGAAATAATAAACTTGTAAAAGGTTATTAATTAGGTAAATAATAAACATATGTTTATTATTCAGTAATATAGATAAAAAGCATCACAAATTAGAGTCAAGGTAAGGGTTTTCGTCTCAATTTACATTCCATTGAGGCTTATTTGTTATTATGCACCTAGTTAAATTTATATGGTATATCAACTACCATATGACTTGTTATATCATGATTTTAATTCATTTCATGAAATTAAATATTTTAATTTATGTTATTCTTTCATGGATCACATGATTCAAAATTTAGTCAAGTTGTAAGGGAGTTCATAACTCAATTTCCATTCATTGGGTTAAAATTATATGTCATTGGTTATTTTATGTGAAAAATAAGTGTGAAATGACATCTAATAGTATTATTATGTATTTTAAAAAAACATTTATTTTCATTTGTTAAATATAATATTTCATTTATTTATTCCCACTCTATTCATATGATATTTGTAAAGGTTTTTTCTCATCTCACTTTAATTTTTGGGAGATATATTCCACATGCACCATTTAGTTTTGTTGTGTGGTGTATATACTGCACATGAATGTATTTTATGATTATTATACATATATTAATGGGGTTTTAGATAACCTTTTTATGATCACTACTTTATGGGGTTTGTGGTTTCAATGTTACCAATGTAGTAATGGTTTTTTGTCACAATTTTCCTTCTTTGAGACATTTGTTATGTTATACACCTATCTTATTTTATGAGGTATGTATACTTATATTTTGACATGATTTATCATGAATATCATTATTCTCATGATATTATCTGTTTCATTTAACACTATTCCTTCAACGGTATTATGATTCAAAATTTTCAATTTGGCATGAGAATCTTTTGAATGTTTAAAGGTTAATTTCATCATGAATGGGTTTAATGATATTTTAATGATGTTTACATTAAAAAAATAAAAAACTATTGTTGTTACATATCCTTAACAATATATATTTTCTATTTATACCATCCTCGTTATTTTTTGAATTGATTAAGACTGTTTCAAATAGATTTCTATAGAACCCATTTATTTTTCATGGTTTAATCATGCTTCAAATAGATTGTTATAGAACCCATTTATTTTTTATGGGTTAATAATGTTACAAATAGATTGTTATGGAACCAGTTTCTTTTCCATGGCTTGATCATGTATCAAATATTTTTTTTTGAAACCATTTATGTTTAATGTGTTAATCATACTCCAATGAGATTGTTATTTAACCCATTTATTTTCCATGAGTTAGAAATTTTTTAAAGAGAATGTTATGGAACCAATTTATTTTCCATTTGTGTATCATGTTATAATTGATTAATTATTTTTTATATGAGTTTTATGATGAAATAGTTTTATTCTAAATATGGTACTTGAGCATTATATGAAACAGTTGATCTTGGTATAACTTATACAAAGGGTTGAGCCCCATTATATCTCACAGGTGAGACCGATATAGAATATATGATGGGTTAGACACCATTATAGCTCAAAAAATGGGTGAGACTAGTATAGATTATATGAAAGGTGATCCCCATTATTGATCTCAAATTAATTGGGTAATGATTATATTTGAATTCAATCGTATGACTATTCCAATTAAAAGGGTTTTGAAATAGTTTTAAGAAAGTGATGCTCTACATTTCAAAAGAAGTTTTAATTTCTTGTTATGATATTATAATGATTTCAATGATAGATATTGATATCACAAAAATTTTAATTATGTAATATGATGACTATTTATATTCCCATGTTTCATATTTTAAGAAGAAGGTATTGATGGGTATGAGTTATTTTATTATTCACTCATGAACATTGATTATGTCATCATACACCTATGAAATTTTATGATCATTAATGAAATTAAATCATTAATGCATGTGTTTAACCTTACTGAGAATCTGATATCACCCTTCTTATATTTCATTTCCCCTATGTTTTAAAGAATTATGTTGAACAAGTCATTCCTCTAAGGATATCTACCAACACTTTTTAGTACATATCTTTAACTATGGATATTTTCTATTTATACCATCCATCATTATATATGTGATCTAATTTTTTTCCATTTGATGTTGTAAATTTTAGATGACAATTTTGGGTTACATTTATCGGTATCAAAGATGGGAATGTAAAGTTATGGATTTCATCATACGATCTAGTAGTGTGGGTTCTAGACTATTATAGTTGGTATCAAATTTCAATTTTGATAACTTTCAATATTATGATGTTTTCATATGAAGATATATTAAGAGTTATGTATAGCTTCATCTGACTATAAGATTAAAGATGACCATAAGTACAAAGTCTTCAGACACGCCACTTGTGGTTTTTAAGTATTAAATATTTTGAGGTAATCAATGTTGTTTTTTGAATCAGTCTTTTTTGGGATGGAGTATATAGAACCCGTAGGATAAAAATGAATTTTTTTTAGAGGTTTTCTTTTCCAGGAATAAAGAATAAAGGGGGTAACCCTGTATTCATAGTGACAACCCATCACATTTTAGAATGGAGGAGGGGCTTAAACCCATAACTGAAGGAATATAAGGGTTTCTCACTTACCACTGGACTACAAGATATCCTAGTTTGGATGAATTTTTGTAACCGATAAATATTATGTTAGAAACACATAGAATTTTATTTATGGAATAATGGTTGAATTATCTTGGAAGAGTATATGATCACATCCTTCTAATATTTGGGTTTCAAACTTCATTAGGAAATGTTTGAGGAATCTTAAGAGTAGTTATTTTTGGAATAATTTAGTTTCATCTTTAGGGATTAATATTGAATTTTAAATATTTGTGTCATTTAATATTTTTTTGGGAATTATATTAACATTTGATAACCATTTTTTAGATTATGTCTAAAGATAAGTGGAATATGTTGGCAATATATTTAATGGTTATGTGGTAATTAAAAGTTGATTTTGGTGCTTTATGAATTAAAAATTAATCTTAAATACTCAACGTTTGTAGAAAAGGATGATATTTTGGTGGAAATTTATTAAGGGGTGAAGTTATACTCATCATGTAAGTATATTTACTTTTTCACTCTTGGACAAGATGATAAGAGAATCATTTAACTCTAGGAAAAGTATCTTTACACAAAACAATTATCCTATTACATTCACTTATGATTAAAAAATGGTCAATTTGATCATCATAGATTTTTTATTTTATGTGCCTTCACTTTCCATTGATTATTAAATTTTTTAGGATCAATGACCACAATCACTCTATGATTATTTATGTTTTTTTTCTACATTTGTAGTTATGTTCCCCCTATGTGAAATCCTAGGTATGCTTACCTTCTGGTAACCTTTATGTATCACACATTTCCTTTTTAAGAATATGTTTTATTAAAAGATAATATGATGTTTTTATAAATAAATTAATTATAAAAATGTTAATTATTTGACAACCAAGATGAATCTCGAGGGAGAAATTCATTTTAAGGGTCGTAGGATGTAACATCCAGAGATTTTGTGAAATATATTCTTTTAAATCAATTTAAATTTTTTTTATTTCTTGTGTTAAACAAAATTCATTGTTTATCATATGTTTTACACAACACTATGTTTATCTTGAATTACACACACCATCATGTTTCTTTGATGAGTTATGTTGCACACATGCCCAAGTTTTACCAGACAACAATATAAAATTAATATTTATTATGATAGTTATCACCAAGAATTTGGAATGATGTGATTGAATATAATTAACAAAATTATTAATATATGGTTTAAAAAAGTTTATATAATGAATTATTTAGTAACCAATTAATTATAAATGAAAATAAAAATCAATTGAATATAAATGATTTGTTTTAAGAAAATCTATTTTATGACTAGAATAAAATTTTATATTAATAAATTAAATGAATTACTTTTATTGAAAAATGATGAAAAAATTTATATGTTATATATTCAATAAAATATTTTTTAATTCATCTAATATGTTTGATAGGTTTATGATAAGAATAAATATATTTTTAAGCATAAAAAGATGTATATTTTTAAATGGTAGTTTTACAACTTTTTAAAGGAATTATTGTTTTAAAAATAAATTTTGAAACATTTAAAATCATTATTTTTAAAAATAAGCTCCATTTTTAAAATTATACTATCAAAATTTAATTTGGGTTAATTTGTTTGTATTTTTATAAGAACCTTAATATTTTGATAAATTGTGAATGATAATGAATTTTAATTGAAAATTGATTTTTCATATAAATAATTTATAGTGAAAAATAATATTCATAATTTGTTTAAAATTATAATTAGATAATTTTTATATCATTTAAACCAGTTTAACGATTTGGAATCAATTTCACATTGAAATTGGATAGAAAAACATTATGATTTTTTGAACTTTTCTATTTAAAATCCATGTTGTCTCATCCTGTCTACATGATTAATTTTAAATTAATTTATGCCACTTATGTGATTGAAATATGGAAAAATGGATTAAATATTTTTAATTGGAATAATTTATCATTTCTATTAAGGCCAAATTATTATTTTTACAATAAAATTATATTTGAAAAAAATAAAAATTAAGAACATTGATTAAGGAGAAATATGTGTTCACTTAGTGGTTAGACTCTAATATTAAGTATAAAAATGACATTGAAACATGTAAAAAATCTATTTTTTTCAATTATTATACCTTATACCGGGTTTCCTTGAATATGGATCATTATTGGGGACACATGATGTAAAGGAGAACTCCTAATACTATTTACTTTTCTAAATTTATAAGAATTCTACTCCCTATCCACTCTAAAAAGGCACTCCCCTCCCCACTAATTCACTCTGCTAAGGCCCAATGTATTATTCAAAACCTGAAGAAATAATTTCATAACATAATTACACTAATCATAGGGGCCTCACTATCACAAACTATGTCGGGTCACCATCGAACTGGCACCCGACAAAGTCTGCGGCAAGGCCCAATGGGCTTTCCCGATCCCCACAGGCTGGCACAAGTGACCGAGTATCAAAATAAACCTTGGGAACGATTTAACCAGATAAACAAATGTAAATAAATGAACCAAAAATATAAAATAGACCAAAGTTAAAAGTCACTACCAAACAAGCCTTTAACCAAAAACCGAAATCTGAGCTACATGTTTAAACTGAAATCCAAAAAAGAGCTACCACTTGGTAGGGTGACCAAAAACCAATATAAAAAAACCTCCACCTAGAAATATGACACCACCCTAAAGCCATCTCCATAATGCCACACCAAGTAGCCTACTAAAAACCTGAACCACCACCTCCAAAATCCCTACCTTTACCTGCATCAGACATTACCAAATCTACTTACTCCCAAGGGTGTAAGTAGGGTGTGAGAAATCTCCTAGTAAGATACCAAAAAATAAAAATATTCCATATATAAGGATTAAATAATAATACAATTGTAGGTTTAACCAAGGAAATGAAAAATAAATCTTTAATAAATTAATAAAAAAATAGTTTGAAGAAGAGTAGCTTAAAAGGGAAAACATTTTTTACCAATAAACATTTTTCCTTTTATGTCACCAACAAATTCACACAATATGACGATGGTGAGTGTAATGTAATCCAAGAGAAAAAAATGGGAGAGGCCTTATAGGTACTAGTATATAGTGGGACCCTAGAGCATCGTGTCTCGGTGAACAAAGGAATACACTCTGATGCATGAGCCACTATTAGAGAAACACATCCATCACCTAGTGGTCTCCAATCATCATCCAAAATTTAGTTAGTGTTGTAATACTCAAACCATCTAGGTGAAACTGGGATAAATCCACTCCCGTATAATGATCACACTAGATCTAGTCTTCCCACCTAGTACCCAAGCTTCCCATTTGTGCTCAAAAGTTCCAAGTTCACATGCTTGTTAAAGTCAAATGCACAAAACACTAATGTATTATATAAATTCTGCGCCACAATTTCACACACACAAAAACCCATTTCTAAACATTACGCACAACAAATATTTTCCAAAACTCAATCTGCACTACTCACACAGTAAAATTAAAAGTCATAATATTTTTAAATACTATACTAAAATTATTTAACACTAGAAAATTTTATTAAATAGTTTATGAAAAATGATATGCATGACTCAAGGTTCCAAAACACACGAAAAAAATCCCTTTTTATAACCAGACTCATACTGACCCCACCTCAAAACACAAGCCACAGATCCTTTACATACTAATAGACTAACTATAGAATTTTATCATACACTAAAAATTCATAGATGCACTACAAGTAGAGAAATGTCACTTGAAGTAGAAAACAAAAACTAACTACGCACATTAAAACTAATTAAAAAAATATAATATATAAATTAAACAAGAAACATAATTAATTAGATAATCTGTACATGCGGTACCACTTAACTTGGTGTAGATAATGTCTCGTAACTTGATGAAAACTCCCACCGCACTTCGATTTCACTCCAAGGGACCTATAATGAACCCGAAAACAAAGTAATTGACATATGTGTCAAAAATTAACAAATTGAAACCAAACCCTAACTACAACAATCTCCCAAAATAAAAGAAAGATCAACCAGGGTACTTCGCACCTACGGAGAGGAGTCTGAGAGGCTGGACAGAGGTCAATGGAGGCTGTCAGATATCCGACCAAGCCATGGGGGTGGTGTGCGGTCACTGGACAGGAGGGGGATGGTTTCACTGGGATGTAGCATAGGCGAAGAGTAGGGACCAAGGGAGGGCCGCCTAAGCTTCGGCTAAGGAGATGGTGTGGGAGCCAGTACAGCGAGGAGGAGTGAAATAGGGGGGTCACCGGGCGTCATGGATAGGTGCGAGGCAGCAAGGAGGCTGGGGTCGTAGCCGGGAGCAAGGCAGCAAGGCAGGGCTGGGTTGCGGCTGGGTGTAGGGTAGCAAGGTGGCTGGGGTCGCGGCCGGGGTGCAATGTTGTAAGGAGGGCCTGGGCAGCTTCTAGGGTTCGCATGGACCAAGTGAGGGGGAGGATGAATAGTACCACTATGGGGAGGGAGGTCAAGTGAGGGGGATTTTTTTTACGTTTAAAAAAAAATATTTTCTAGAAAACGCTTCCGGATTTTTTTTTTTAAAAATGCACCTTAAAGGCGGCATCCGGGATGCCGCCTTTGCATTTCGGGGGCAAGGTGGCATCCGCGAGGCCGCCTTTGCACTGCGGGTGAAAGGCGGCATCCGCGATGCCGCCTTTCTCCTAAAAAAATATTTTTTTTGAAAATTTTTATTTTTATTTTTTTGTTTTGTTTTGTTTTGTTTATATATATATATATATATATATATATAAACAAAACAAAAAAATTCAGCAGAATTTCACTGCTATTAAAGATTCAGCGCTACAGCCATTACAGCAGTCTGGATTCTGACAGAAACTCTTACCCATGCCTCCCTTTTATAAGAGGGTTTTCCCTGAAAATCATTCTGCATTTTCGATGTGGGATTCAGGTTCTACTTTTACTGTGCAGTAGATTCTGCATTTCCGATGTGGGATTCTGTTACAAGTACGTGACTTTGAAATAAAATAAAATATAAATTATAAGGCCAGTATAAATGAAATTTTAAACATTGATTAAAAATATAATAAATAGTTGAAAACAAAAAGAATTTCCTCAAAAATGTTGATGAAAAATAATCTATAACCTTTCAAAACCGCCTACTTGAAACTTAAAAATGTTTCAAATAAGTGAATTTGAAAGACTGTAAAATATAAACTATAAAACGAATATAATTAAAACATTAAAAATTGATTAAACATATAATAAATAGTTGAAAACAAATGAAATTTCCAAAAAAATGTTGAGGAAAAGTAATTTATAAGCTTTCAAAACCGCATACTTGAAACTTAAAATTTTTCAAGTACGTGACTTTTAAAGACCATAAAACCTAAAATAGAAGACCAATATAAATGAAACTTAAAACATGGATTAAACATATAAAAAATAGTTTAAAACAAAAGCAATTTACAAAAAAATGTTAATGAAAAATAATTTATAAGCTTTCAAAACCGCCTACTTGAAACTTAAAAATGTTTCAAGTATGTGACTTTGAAAGAATGTAAAATATAAACTGTAAAACGAATATAATTTAAACTTTAAACATTGGTTAAACATATAATAAATAGTTGAAAACAAAAGAAATTTCCAAAAAAATGTTGATGAAAAGTAATTTATAATATTTCAAAACCGCATACTTGAAACTTAAAATTTTTCAAGTACGTGACTTTAAAAGACTATAAAATAAAAAACTATAAGGCCAATATAAATGAAACATAAAACATGGATTAAACATATAAAAAATAGTTGAAAACAAAAAAAAATCATAAAAAATGATGATAAAAAATAATTTATAAGCTTTCGGTTTCACTTACTAATTATTAGTAATTAGTAATTAGTAATAATAATTATTAATTAGATAATTAGAAATATAAATATTAATTATAATTAGTCATTATAATTATTAATTAGTAATTATTAATAATTAATTATATAATAGTTAGTTAGTTCATTAGTTATATAATAATTAATTATATAACAATTAATTAGTAAATTAGTAATATAATTTTTAATAACATTTATTCATTATAATTTTTAATTATTAATTAGTAATTATTAATAATTAAATATTACATAATTAATTAGTTATTTAGTAATATTATCATTAATTATATAATAATTAATTAGTAATATAATTATTACATATATAATAAATATTTAGTTAATTAGAAATACAATTAATAATTATAACTAATTAATTAGTAATTATTAATTATTAATTAGCTAATTAGTAATATAAATATTTATTATAATTATTCATTATAATTAGTAATTAGTAATTAATAATTATTAATAAGTAATTAGTAATTATTAATTAGTTAATTAGTAATATAAATATTAATTATAGCTATTCATTAAATTATTAATTATTAATTATTACTCATTAATTATTACTTATATAATAAATAATTAGTTAATTGTTAATATAACTATTAATTATATAATAATTAATTAGTTAATTAGTAATATAATTATAATCTTTCAAAGTTACGTACTTGAAACATTTTTAAGTTTCAAGTAGGCAGTTTTGAAAGATTATAAATTATTTTTCATTAACATTTTTTTGTAAATTTCTTTTGTTTTAAACTATTTTTTATATGTTTAATCCATGTTTTAAGTTTCATTTATATTGGTCTTCTATTTTATGTTTTATGGTCTTTCAAAGTCACGTACTTGAAAAATTTTAAGTTTCAAGTATGCGGTTTTTAAAGCATATAAATTACTTTTCATCAACATTTTTTTGGAAATTTCATTTGTTTTCAACTATTTATTATATGTTTAATCAATTTTTAAAGTTTTAATTATATTCGTTTTATAGTTTATATTTTACAGTCTTTCAAATTCACTTATTTGAAACATTTTTAAGTTTCAAGTAGGCGGTTTTGAAAGGTTATAGATTATTTTTCATCAACATTTTTGAGGAAATTCTTTTTATTTTCAACTATTTATTATATGTTTAATCAATGATTAAAATTTCATTTATATTGGCCTTATAGTTTATATTTTATTGTATTTCAAAGTCACGTACTTGTAACAGAATCCCACATCGGAAATGCAGAATCTACTGCATAGTAAAAGTAGAACCTGAATCCCACATCGAAAATGCAGAATGATTTTTAGGGAAAACCCTCTTATAATGAATAATTATAATAAATATTTATATTACTGATTAACTAATTAATAATTACCAATTACTAATTAATTATTTATAATTATTAATTATATTTCTAATTAACTAAGTATTTATTATATATGTAATAATTAAGTATTATATAATTGATAATTTTATTACTAATTAACTAATTAGTTATTATATAATTAATGATTAATAAACACTAATTACCAAATTACAAATTATATACTAATTAATTAGTTATTTCGTAATATAAATATTAATTATATACTAATTAAATAGTTAATTAGTAATTGAATTATTAATTATAAAATTTTTAATTAGGTAATTAGTAATTATTAATGTTTTATTATTATGTTCGTATGGTTATATAAATATATATAAATAAAACCTAATTTACCCCCTCCTGAGATTCCACTCTGACCAACAAGTAAAAATAGTATTTTGATTTCAGTACACATAAAACATGTAAACAATAATGTACAATCAATGCATATGTCTGTGGCGAGGAGATTCCGTCACACATGGTGGTCTGCGAATAGGACGTCCGCGTCGAGTGCGCAGTGGAGTCTGATGACCTGGAGAAGGCTGATCCTCGGGCACTGAAACGTCGACCGTCGCATCCTCCATCTGTGTGTCAGTTGGAGGAGCTGTGAACTGCATCTCGTACTGCCATTCAGATCCTTCTCCCACTAGGGTGGTAGAAGGACCTGCCTCCATCGCAGAGGGGAACGAAGCATGTGATGGAGCTATACCCCAAGACGACGACGGCTCTAGAATCCAAGGTTATGAAGGATCTGGAACCCAAGATGGAGAGAACTGCGGATATCCTGTCAGGAAAGACGGATCCCATGCCACCTGGGGCACATCCTGAATAGGCTGATCCTGGACTACTAGAGGCCCGACCTCTGCCTGTGGAACAGGCGATGCCTCACGTGCAGCACGACGCTGTCTACGTCGCCGTGGTCTGAACGCTCTTGAACTTCAAATCGGGAGTCTTCTCTTTGAAAGAGACATACGTGATAACCAAAAGCTTCTTCAATATTTTTTTCAATCTCTCGTTGAAAGTGTATTCCATATCTTATCCCTTGATGTATTATGTCTGATGCTAGTTTTTGTCTATCCACAATGTACTTCACGCATCGATATAATGTCTCCTGAACTAATGCGGTTATAGGTAGCTTGAAAAGTCCTTTGAAGATACCATTGATGCACTCCACAATGTTTTTTGTCATGTGTCCGTACCTCTTTCCCCCATCGTATGCCAATGTCCATTTCTCTTCTGGAATCCGCATCATATAATCATAAACTTCTTGATTAGCCTGACGAATTTGTTCAAAAAGTTCTTCAAATCGTCGTTGGTCCGACTCATATGCTACAAAACGTAGATGATATTTCACATAAATTGATTTTATATTTATATTGAAACAGTAAAACAGAATGAATAAAATACGTACCAAGCCTCGTGATTGCCTTCTTCATCGGTTCGTTGTGGAATTTTTTAAGTACATTGCTAGCAATGTGTCTAATGCAGAACCGATGATGTGCATTTGGGTATCTCCATGTATCAAGATCTGCATTGATTGCCTCATTAATTGCTCGATGGAGATCAGATATCAAACAAACTCCCTGAATGTTGGTGAAATGGTTCCTGATACATGCCAGAAACCAACTCCATGATTCATAGTTTTCTTTCTCTACAATGGAGAAAGCAAGCGGAAGAGGTGAACGATTTCCATCTTGGGTTGCCGCAATCAACAATACGCCCTTGTATTTTCAATACAGAAATGTTCCATCAATCTGAATAAATTGTTTGCAAAAACGAAATGCAGAGATACAAGGAAGGAATGCCCAGAACAACCGATGAAATTGAACACGAGATGGATCAAGTCGATTATCAGGAGACACATGTTCGTTTGTATCTAGATGGACGACAACTTGGTTATGATGCCTCAGTATGGCTAGAAAGTGCGGCAATACTCGATATGAGTCATCCCAATCACCATATACCTTCACAATTGCCTTCTGTTTCGCCATCCATGCCTTATTATAGGAAATCTTCTAACCGAATGTCTGTAGAATCCTCTCTTGCACAAGGGATATTGGAACATATTGGCATGTCCTAATCATCTCAACAACAATAGATGACACAAATTCTGCATCCAATGAAGTATGATCTTGTGTGAGACTTGGCTGAATGCAAGTATGAGCCGCCTCAATCCTTGAGATTCTCCAACCTCCAAATGTAATGTCTGGTATAGCCCTTAAGCGAAATCTACAATCATCCCCATACTTCACGCACCGTATAACATATTTACTACGGCATGATTTGTGAACTACATAGTTGAAGTTTCTCTCAATATGAAATCTCTTTAACGTGCTTTTTAAGGCATCTTTACTGGGAAAATTCCTTCCAATATATAAGGTTTTGTCCACCTCACTAAACCAATCTGATACAACTCCAGGGAACTCAGTTGTCGGTGTGAGAACAGTATTATCGAATTCAGGCACGCGTGTCATTGCTTCTGACCAAGACGAAAATAATGGTGGATGATTTATTGACTGAGGTTGATGTACAACAATTGCATTTCTCAAAACCTCCTCTCTATCTTTTGTTGGTCCCTCCTCATCAGCACTGTTGTCGCCATCTGATCCATCATTACGAAACTCCTCATCAGAAGTCGGATTGACATGTATATCCGGAAGATCATCTAGGTTGTCCTCTTCTGATGCATCATTTGGAATAGGCTCAATGTCATGGGGTAGACTCTCTTCAACCACTCTTGTATTTCTACGTCTTTGTACAAGTGGACGTTGTTGTTGTACAGTAGCAACAACAACGTATAACTCCATCATGGTACCATCTAACCGTTGAGAAAATAAATTAATTTCTTGGACCCACTGCGCACCAGCAACCAATAGACAAGCTATATGCCACAGTGTTGTTGGAAATTGCAAATGTCTATAGGTCATAGACATTATCTCTTGATCGGGTCCCAGATTTAAGGAAACATGAATTCTCTCTTGAAGGTCACTTATGGTAACACAATCAACTGTACTAACCACCGTAATTGGTTGTGTACTGTAAGAAGCTCCTTGCTCAGTTTGAATAATCTCCCCATAACAGTACACACAGGCAAACATGGTTATCTACGTCAAAAATGTTTCTTTCATCAAAATTATGATAGTGTAACAAAATATTAACAATTATGTTTGACGATATGATGTTTATTATAATGTAATTTTATTGCGCCTTTCTACACCATAAACTATGCTACTGATGTTTGACCATATGATATTTATTAGAATGTAATTTTAGAGAGCCTTTTTATTTAGTTTGTTTGTTCTTCTTCATTTCACTTTATGTGTTCATTAGTATCGTTAGCTAATCATTATATGAATTCATGTTTTAATCCTATGTTATTTATTAATTATTCTAAAATTAACTAATAATAACTAATCGTTAATTATTCTATTATTCTATAATTAACTAATAATAACTTTAATTTGTTAATTCTTATGTCCTTATTTGATTCTATAACATTATATTTATCATTTATCATAGATAAATATACTGATCATTAGTATCGTTAGCTAATCATTATATGAATTCATGTTTTAATCCTATGTTATTTATTAATTATTCTAAAATTAACTAATAACAATTAATCATTAATTATTCTATTATTTTATAATTAACTAATAATAACTTTAATTCGTTAATTCTTATGTCCTTATTTCATTCTATAAAATTATATTTATCATTTATCATTGATAAATATACTGATTTGCTTTTTCTTCTCTTAGAAATTTTAGTAGTTTATAAAGAAAATATGAATCATCTTAAGCATATTCCCCGGGAGTGTCAAACCAGGATGCAGCAAGGCCCGTTATCATGCACCAGTTCCTGTTTGAGTCTAGCTCGAAGCAGTGTTTTCGGGTTTTACCCCTATGTACATCTGTGCCAGAGCCACATCCACTTGTTTGTATCCAGACAGGAATTTAATTGCGTAGATAACCACATAATCTTTAAGCTACCAAAATTTCTAAATACTTAATCTTAAGTTAATCTATACTTAATCTATACTACCTAACAGTAATTATTTAAAACTATATATAACTAATTACAAAAACTAAATAACCAAATATTAAGAACTACCTAAACTACTTAACAAATGAAAGATTTAAAACTAAACAAAATTAAATTAATTAAATAAAAACATTAAATTAAATAAAGAAACATACCTCTAAATGAAGCTTCGTAAAAGCTCGCACAGCAAAGGAATTTTTTAGAGAGAGAGAGAAAATCGGAGAGATGAAGTTGCAATGAACAAGTGAGGAGGGGGGGGGGGGGGGTGGCCGCCCTTTTATAAGGAGTTCAGGCGAAGGCGGCATCGCGGAAGCCTCCTTTCACCTCTGCGTATGGCCAAAGGCGGCTTCCGTGATGCCGCCTTTCGCCTTACCCTGAGGCGAAAGGCGGCCTCCTTCCGGCCGCCTTTGCCATGTCATCGATCCGGGCCAAAGGCGGCGCGGGGGAGCAAAGGCGGCATCGCAGATGCCGCCTTTGTAGCGTATTTTTAAAAAAAAAATTGACCTAGGCCGTTTTTCAGAAATATTTTTTAAGAAAAACGTAAAAAAAAATCCCAAGTGAGGGAGAGAAGAAAGGAAATAATAGAAAAGAAATAAAAAAGGGAAGAAAATAAAATGAATAAAAAGTGAAATCAAAACCCTAGAAAATAAATACCTAAACCAATAATAAGAGAAAGATACATAAAATTGAAAATCTATATTAATAATAGAAATAATAATAATAATACTATAGTTGTTAATAAAAATTACATACTTAAAACGTTAATAAAAAAGGTTAATAATGTTATAAGATAAAATAGCCATTCAATTGAGGTAATAATAATAATAATAGTGACAATAACAATTATAATTATAATATTTTTATTTTTATATGATTTTTTAACCATTCACACACTAGGATGGCCGCACATTAAACTGGAGAAGGCACATGGCTTTGCCCGTTCTCTACCAGAACATCAGGAAATGTCAAGCGAACTTTCATTTATCTATGAAAAAATGCAAAACTCTTATCGGATCATCCCACTTTTCAACCAAAAAATTAATAAAAGTAAAATAAACTTATTAGATAAAAACAAAAATTAAAAAAATACCGAAATGAGAAGTCCTAATGTGACAATTCTCTCCACCATGAAAACATTCCACACTCAGAAAGTCAATTCGAATCATGGTTAGAGAATAGAAATGGGTACTCCCACTAAAACCATGACTTTCACTCCCAAGTCTCATGCTTGTCATTCTCATGCTGCCAAAGAGTGCGAACCAAGGGGATGGACTTCCTACAAATCACCTTCTCTTGAGAATCCACTATCCGCACTATCCGTTCAAAGATTGATAAGTTGGACTCTATCTCCAACTCCACCCAATCCAACACATATGTTGTATCAGGGTTATAATTTTTTAGTTGGGAGACATGGAATGCTTCATGAATCGATGTCAAATAAGAAGACAAATAAATATTGTAAGACACCATGCCAATCCGCTCTGTAATCTTGAAAGGATCAACATACCTCAGTGTCAGCTTTCCCTACTTTCCCAAGCAGCGATGACCCATGTGAGGGGCCACCATCAAGAACACCTAATCACCCACTGAAAAATCAAGATCTAGATGCCTATGATTAGCATATGATTTTTTGTGACTCTAATCAGTCAATAACCGATGTCTGGTTAACATGACTTTCTTAGACGTCTCTTGCATAATGCTCGGTCCCAAAAGTGATTTTCACCTACCTCATCCAAATAAAAAGGTTACCTAAAAGGACAACCATAGAGCTCATAAAAGGGATCCATTATAATAGGGGATTGGTAACTATTATTATAAGAAAAATAAACCAATCCCAAATGGCTATCCCATGAACCTTTGAAATCCAATACAATCACGCAATGCATGTCCACCAGATTCTAATTCTCTAGCTCTGTCTGGAAATCCTTTTGAGGATGGTATGTCATTCTCATCTTAATCTATAACCCCAAATATTTCTAGAGGCCTCCCAAAAACCAAGAGGTAAATAGGGGGTCCCTGTTAGAAATGATCGCTAACGGCACACCATGCTATCTGACCACCTATGGAACATACAAAGGACCCAGCTCATCCACCTTCGTTTTATCTATGATTGGGATAAAGTGATATGACTTAGTTAAACTATCAATCACAACCCAAATATCATTTCTTCCACAAGGTGTATGAGGAAAGAAAAAAATGAAATCCATCGTGACCTCATCCCACTTCCATGTAGGAATGGGTAAGGGATGAAGAAAACCAGATGGTCTCTGATGCTCTTATTTCACATGCTAAAAAGTGTTGCTTCTTGATACAATGTAGGCTATGTCTCATCTCATACTTGGAAACAATAACTAGAGATGAAAAACATAATAAATCTTGGAAATACCAGAATTGATGGCCCACCAAGACTGGTGGCTATCCTGCATCACCACCTTCTGCAGAGACAACGACACCACTTCACAGCCCTCGAAGCACAAAATCCTATCAGGATACAAAAAACAATCAGACGGATTCTCCCCACCATGAAGAAACTGCATATATCACTGACACAACTCATCACCAGGATCCTCTTACTGAATCAATTCTAGAATAGAGGGAGCCAACTGAATGCTATCCAAGAAAGTACCTCAGATGTGATCCTTCCTCTCCAAGTGAATTTGGGAAAAGAGCACCATAAAAGACCACTCATCACTGGACCTACTCAAATCCTACACTAGTATTTTCATACTCAAGGCATTAGCCACCACATTACCCTTTCTCAGGGTATAGGCAATTTCAAAGTCAAATCCCTATAGACACTCGATCCATCGGAACTGCCTCAAATTTACATCCTTGTGAGAGTAACTATAGGCTAGGATATTATGGTCATAGAATACCAACAATTTTTCCCCAAGGAGATAATGATGCAATGTCTTCGGGGCATGAATCACTTCTTCCAACTCCATGCCGTCAGTCAGGTAATTCTTCTCATACGACATGAGCTGGCGAGAACCATAAGACTCCACAAGATTAACCTACATGAGTACGCACCCTAGGCCCATACCTAAAGAAACATAATAAACCACAGATCCCTTCCCAGAATCTGGAAATATCAACATAGGTGTAATGGTCAACCTAAACTTTAACACAGTAAAGGATTTCTGGCACTGTGGGATCTATTTAAACTTCACCCATTTCTGGGTGAGTGTGGTCATGGAGGAGGTAAGCCAAGAAAAATCCCAAATAAAATGCTTTTAATAACCTACCATGAAAAGAAAACTCCTAATTTCAAACACATTCTTCAGCTGTTCCCATGTCATCACTGCACTGATCTTCTTATGATCCACTGAAACTCCTTGTTCTAAGATGACATGCCCCAAAAACTACACTTCCATGATCTAGAATATAAACTTCTAATGTTTGGCATATAAGAAATGATCCCACAAAGTTCCCAAATGATCCTTAATTGATGCTCATGTTCCTCATCAGATCCAGAATAAATTAGGATTTCGTCCAAAAATACCATGACAAAGGAGTAAAGATATTGGTGGAACACCCCATCCACGAGTGCAATAAAAATCGCTAGAGAATTTTCTAATCTAAAAGGCATGGCCGGATACTCGAAGTGACCATACCTTCTCCGGAAATCCATCTTCAGAATGTCATCTTCTCTCACCCTGAGATGGTGGTAACCCGATCGTAGGTCAATTATTGAGAACCAATTCACCCCTTCAACTAGTCGAACAAATTTTCAATCTAGGGAAAAGGGTATTTATTTTTGAATGTTACCTTATTCAATTTCCAGTAATTAATGCACAACAAGAGGGTTCCATTGGCCTTCTTCACAAATAAAACTGGGGTGGACCATGGAGAGATACTTTGTAAAATGAATTCTTTGGATTCCAAACCGTCTAGCTATATCTTTAATTCCCTAAATTTGGTGGGGGCCATGTAATCTAAGGGAAGAGATATAAGCTGTGTTTTTAGCACCAACACAATCGAGAAATACACATCCCTCTCTAGGGTAATCCTAAAAAATCATCTGGGAATACCTCTGGAAACTCATCCACTACAAGAGGTAATCCACTCTAAGAAGTGCCACTATCTTCGTCTAGTGTGAGTGATGATAACTGATATGAATGATTCCCTATCTCATGAAGTGGAGGTCCCACGTGACCAGGCCAAGGATCACATTCCCCAAGATATACCTGGGGGATCCCATCAGCCTCTATAAAACCAACTCATTGCCAATAACAATCAATATTTTCTTGGAAGCACACTAGTCAGTCCATGATGAGGATGACATCGATCATGTCTATATCTAGGACCAAAAAATCCCACTCCATCTCAGCTCCTGACACAGAGATCATGTATGATGGAAACCTAAGGCCTTTCTCCCTCTTTTTCCCCAAAATTGTTATCAGCTCCATGGAAAAGGATAACATTTCGGTTGGTAGGTTTAGTAGGTTCACAAGAAAGGATTATATCAAGGAAATTGAAGCACCTGTATCAAATAAAACTATAGATATAGAAGATGAAATTAGAATGGCACCTCGAGAAGTTTAAGGTCTTATATCTGATCCCACTAATCCAGGATCCACAAAATGCAGATGCCTGGTCCTTTCCTAGAAACAACTACTCTCCTAGGGCTCTGACCTGATTTTGATTTTTCTCAAAGATGATCCAATCCTTCTACCATGACCACCAAACTGAGATCTTATCATATTGGTAAGCTCTGACTAAACTGGTATTCCTCTGGAAGCCACATATCCAATATCACTCTCGTAAGGGTGGGTCACCCTGCAAAAGTGTTTCAAGTGTCCCATAACTCTGCATTGATAACAAGGCTTGGTAGGGGAGGGACATGAATGTCGTATGTGTCCTTCCTTCCTGTACTGATGGCACACCACATACCCTACACCATAAGCCCCAAATTAAGTCTTCCTGGAAGGATGACATGAGCTAACCCACTCTTCTTCCCTTGCTAATCACACTTCCTATTATTCATTGATGAACTACCACTACCAAACCCTAAAATTGATCCAAGAAACCCTGACTTCCCTCTCTGATAAACCTCGACCATGCAAGCACAATCGACCACCTCAGAATAAGTTCTCAGCTTGAACAAGAAAACCTGAGAGTAAATTTTTGGTCAAAGATCCTTCTCAAACTTCCGAGCTTTCCAAGATTCAATTCAAACAATATCAAGCATATATTGCACTAGATAAGCAAAGTGGTTGTCATACACCATCAATATCTGATCCCCTTGTGAAAGATCCATGAACACTCAGGATCTGGCGTAGGCTAGGAACTCATGATAATATTACTCATTAAATATATCCTTGAAATCATTCCAACTTATCTGCTCATACTTCCCATCCTGAAGCACTGATTCCCACTACTTGCGACTGGAACCCTCTACCTGAAATGAGCCACACTTTACCCTGACCTTATTGGGCATGTAAAGAAACTCGAACATATTCTTTATCGTTTCAAGCCATCCCTCTACCTCTTGAGGATCTGAGCTAACTCAGAATGAAGGAGGTTTATTATTCAAAAACTTTTGAGCCCTATGCTTCTTTGAGACAAAACCATATTCTCTAGATGGAATAGGAGTGGGAGTAGGAGTGGCTCATTTTATGAAATCCTAAACAGCTCGGACCACAACTTATACTAATCTATGATCAAGAATCGAGGGACAACTCTCTCTGGATTCCTCCCGTGGGTTCATGTATGCTCTCCTGGGATGCATCCTGCTACAAGGATCCAAAGTCACAAAATGAACATCATTAATACATCATGTCTAAAGAAAAATAAAATTTCAGTAAGGACAAGAATAATCAGTAAACCAAACATGAAAAAGTTACATAGTGTTCAAACTACCTCTTCCCTGCCCAATGTTCACGCACAGTCTGTAGCTTGCACGTCCCACCTAGAAGAGAGGTTAGTCAAGAATCCCAACACCCCTTGGAGACTTAGAATCTGTCACGAGGATTGATGGATAGGCACCCTACTCGCAACCATGATTCTGAGCCCCGATAATCGTCACTCTTGTCTAACTGGACTCATCCCAAAAAAATAACCCAAATAGAAAAACCTTCTCTGATACCATTTTGTCACAAACCAATTCGGGTCTCCATACAACCGGTGCCCGACCCAGTCTGAGGTAATGCCAGAAGAGTGCTTCCGATCACCACAGGCTGGAATAAGTTCCTAGGTATCAAAATAAACCTTCAGAATGATTTACCGAGATAAAAAATGTAAATAAATTAACCAATAATATAAAATATATCCAAGATGAAAGTAACAATCAAACATGCCTTTAACCAAAAATCAAAATATGAGTTTCATGTATAAACTAAAAGCCAAACCAGAGTTAACACTTGATAGGGTGACCAAAAAACAATACAAAAAAACCTCCACCTAGTGAGGGGACACCACTTTCAAGCCATCTCCATAATGCCGCACCAAGTATCCTATTAACAACCTAAACCACCACTTCCAAATTCCATACATTTAGATGCATCTGACATGACCAAATATACTTACACCCCAGGGTGTTGGTAGGGTGTGAGAAATCTCCCAATAGGATGCCACCAAATAAAAATATTCCACATATAAAGATTGAATAATAATACATTTCCATGTTTATACAAGGAACATAAAAATAATGATTTAACAATTTAATAAAAAACAGTTTGAAGACAAGTTACTTTAAAGGGAAAACATTTTTTACCAATAAAACATTTTTAATTTTATGTCACCACGAAATTCACACCATATGCCGATGGTGAGTGTAATGTAATCCAAGATCACAAAAAGTGGGAGAGACCCTATAGGTACTAGAATATAGTGGGACCCTAGAGCATCGCGTCTTGGTGAACAAAGGAATATGCTCTCGTTAATAAGCCACTAGTAGGGAAACACATCCATAACTTAGTGGTCTCCAATCATCATCCAAAATTTATTTATTATTGAAATCATCAAACAATCTTGGTGAAACTAGGCCAAATCCACTCTTGTATCACTAGAACACTAGATCTAGTCTTCCCACGTAGTACCCAGGATTCCCATTTGTGCTCAAAAGTTCCAAGTTCACATGCTTGTTAAATTCAAATGCACAAAACACCAAAGTATAATTTAAACTATGCTCCACACTTTCACACACATAAAAAACCATTTGAAAAAATTATGCACACCATAGATTTTCACAAACCCAATTTGTCCTACTAACACATTCAAAAAAACAACTGCAAAATTTTTAAAGAACATACTATAATTATTTAACACTATTACTGTTTTAAAAGGTTTTTCAAAAATGTGACGCACGACTCAAGGTGCCAAAATCCATGAAAAAAATATTTTTATAAGAAAACTCATACTAGCGCCACCAAAAAACAGAAGCCAAAACTTATGAACATACTAACAGACTAACTGCATAATTTTAACAAACACTAAAAATTCACAGACACACTACTAGCAGAGCAAAGACACAATATGTTTCAAACAAAAACAAACTGCAGACATTAAAACTAATTAAAAAATATAATAAATAAATTAAAAAAGAAACAATATTAATCAGATAATCCTTACACCTATAACCACCTACCATAGTGTAGGGAAAGTATCGTGACTTGATGAAAACTCCCGCCACACATTGATTTCACTACAAGGGACCTATAACAGACCCAAAAATGCGGAAATTAACATCTACATCAAAAATAAACCAAACACAACCAAAACCTTACCGAAAAAATCACCCAAAATTAAAGTATAATCAACTGGAGTACTTCGTACCTACGACGTGGAGTTTGAGAGGCTAGAAGAAGGTCAATAGAGGTTGTTAGATCTCTGTCTCAGCCAAGGGGGTGGTGTGTGGTCACTAGACAGGAGAGGAGTGGTTTCACTGGGAAGTAGCAAATGAGAAGAGAAGAGACCAAGGGAGGGATGACAGAGCTTCAGCTGAGGAGATGGTGCGGGAGCCGGTATGTCGAGGAGGAGTGAACCAGTGGGGTCGTTGGGCATCACAGATGGGTACGAGGCAACAAGGAGGTTGGGGTCACGCCAGAGTGGATGGAAGCAAGGAAGGACTGGGTCACGGCTGGATGCAAGGCTGTAATGAGGCTGGGGTCGCAGTCAGGTGCAAGGTAGCAAGGAGGGTTGGGGTGGCTGTTAGGATTCACACAGAATAGATGAGGGGGTGGATGAATAGTACCACGATGGGAAGGGAGAGAAAGTTATGGAGAGAATATAGGAAATAAAAGAGAATAAATTAAAAATAAAGAAAATAAAATAAAATGAAAAAAGTGAAATAGAAACCCTATAAAATAAATACCTAAACCAATAAAAAGATAAAGATAAATGAAATTGACAATATATATTAATAATGGAAACAATAATAATAATAATACTATTATGGTTAATTAAAATTACATACATAAAACATTAATAAGAAAAAGGTTAATAGCGTTATAATAAAAATTAATCCATTAAATTGAGGTATTAATAATAAAAATAATAATAGTGATAATAATAATAATAATAATAATTTTATTTTTATTAGATTTGTTAACCATCCGCACACTGGGAAGGCCACACATTAAACTGACGAAGCCACACAACTTCGCTCGTGCCCTGCCTGCGGATCAGGCAATATAAAGCTGACAATCATTTTTCAGTGAAAAAACACAAAACTCTTATCTCCTCAGCCCACTTTTCAACCAAACAATTATTAAAAGGAAAATAAACTTATGAGATAAAAAATAAATTTAAAAACATAGTGAAATAAGATTTCTAGGTGTGAAACTCACATTGGGAATAAATCAAACCACAGATGTCCTTTTGTGTAAACCAGAAAGAGTTACCTGAAAGAGATGTATCATTTTTCAAGAATCACTTTTGTTATATTTCATTCCCAATATAGTATAATTAATCTTATTACATGATTATGTAATATCATAAGTATCCAAAATATACTTATATTTTGTTATTTTAAGGTTTCTAACTACACATTTACACACTTCCATCAAATGAGATATGCAATCATCGTTCGTGTGTATGACAGACTACCACCTCGCAAACCGATGTCATCTGTTCTTCCATTACCACCTCTCACAGTTGGGTATAATGATATTATTTCTATTTTTATATGATATATATGATAGTTATAATGTTATTATAATTATATAAATGTTATATTACACATACCTTCATTATTTACATTTTTGTGAATGCGATAACATCTTTTGTGAACATGTGGACTACCGACTCCTCAAAGCGTTGTGATACATTCACTATTTACATGGAATTTTATAGTGATGGGTTTAATAAAATAATATTATAAAAATTAAATCATTATTATATTAATGGTATAACTATATATCCTTTCATATAACATATCAATTTATTCATTCCATTTCCCACCAAGAAAAAGTGATAACATCGTTCCTAGACGTGTGGATTAATGCCTCCTCGATGTGATGTGATTGTTCATTTTTCATCACCACATCACAAGAATGATATATATAAGTATATATAATTAAATAAAATTTTTTTTATGATATAATTTCATTCTTAAATGATAAATTTTACTTACCTTGTTTCCATAATTATCATTGAATGATGAGAACATTACTCATGCATACGTGTAACCTACCGTCTCCATGATCATAACTTTGGCTCATTTTTCATAACCATATTTTTTTATGATTTTAAAATTATAATTGATATAAAATTTTTAGAATTATTTCGTGATTATTATTTTGGATATGTTTAAATAATTAACTCATTGACCATAGCCAACCTATCAAAGTCTGTTTTGACACATAATTTGAATATGGTCAAAACATCCAACATAAACATTATTGATTTAGTAATTATATATATATTGGTTATAAGATAAATAAAATTAATAATAAACTTGGAAAAGGTTATTAATAAAGTAAATAATTAAAATAAGATTATTATTCAGGATGATATGGGACAATCATGACAAATTATAATCAAGGAAAGGGGTTTCATCTCAATTTACATTCCCATGAGAGTAATTTTTTATTATGCACTAAGTTATGTATATATGGTATATCTACCTCCTTATGAATTTTTATATAATCAATATCATTTATTTTCTGATACTAAATGTTTCTATTGAGGATATCCTTTCAATAAAATCATGATTAAAAAGTCACTCATGTAGTATGAAATTTCTTAACTCAATTTCCATTCATTAGGTTAAACATATAAATCATTGGTTATGTTTTTTCAAGAATATGTGTGAAATTACCTATGATCATATTATTTTATATTTAAACTTTTATTATGTATATTGCAATTTTTCACACATAATTATTTTATTTATTTATTATCACTCCAATGATATAATCTTTTTAAGGGGTTTTCTCGTCACACTTTTATTCTTCTGATTTATATTCTATATTCACCACATATTTTTTTTGGGTGGTGTATATACTACTAATTAATGTACTTGATTATTTTTATACTTAAATTTATTAGTGTTTACATATCCTTGTGGTGATATCTCTTTCATAGGGTTTAAAATTTCAATGATACCAAAGAGGTAATGGATTTTTGTCATAATTTGAATTCTTTGAGAGGGTTTTTATATTATACAAATATCTTCTTTTATGCGACTTGTATACTTATCCTTTGACATGATATATCAGGAATACCCTTATTAACATCATATTATATATTTGATTTAATTTTATTTCTTCAAGGGGATTATGATTTAAATATTTTGAGGTGGTATGGGACACTTTGGAATGTTTAAATGTTATTTTCCTCATGAATGTTTTTATGATATTTTAATGTTGTTCCATTAATCAACATCAAAAACCTTTTTTTAAATATCCTACAATGTGGATATTTATTATTGATAAAATAATAATTGTTTTATATATGGATTAATATTTTTTCAATGTTATTTCTATAGAACCCATTTCTTTTCCCTGGGTTAATAATGTTTCAAAGGGATTGTTATTGAACAAATTTATTTTCCAGGGGTTAATCATGTTCCAAATAGATTATTATAGAACCCATTTCTTTTCTCGATGTTAATAATGTTTCAAATATATTTTTATTGAACCCATTTATTTTTCATGGGTTAATAATGATCCAAATATTTTGTTATTGAACCCACTTTTATAACATGTGTTAATCATGTCCTAAAGAGATTATTATGGAACCCATTAATTTTACATGAGTTTATCAATTTATAATTTTTTAATGATTGTTTTTATGAATTTTATGTTGATATAAGTTTAATTTTCATATGGTACATGAGAATTATATGAAATGGGTGAACCCGATACAGCTTATATGAAGGGTTGGGCCCCATTATAGCTCATGGGTGAGCCCGATATAAATTATATGAATGGTTGAGGCCCATTATAGCTCACAAGAAATGGGTGACCCCAATATGTCTTATAAGAAGTGTGATTCCCATTTTATATCTCCAATTTATTGGGTAATGATTATATTATAAGTTGTTCATATGGTTATTCTAATTAAAAGGGGTTTGAAAGGGTTTTACGAAAGTGGTGCTCCAAGTTACCAATAAGAGTTTTAATTTTCTATTATGAGTTTATATTGTTTATAATGATAGAGATTGATATAAAATAGATTTTAATTATTAATTATGAATAATTTTCCTTTGAAATGATTAAAAATTTGATTGTCTGTGTATTGATGTGTATGATTTATTTTATAACTCTCTCATGCACTTTTATTAGGTCATCATACCTGTAGATGTCCAAAAGTGCTCTAGGGTTGAGGAAGGTTCGGACGCGATAAAGAGAAACCATATTTGGAACTGGTGATCTATTCCGGGGGTCCCGGAGAGGCGGAACGAAAAAACTATTGAGTTCTGCAAAAACAATGTGTCCCGTGTGAAAAATTCCAGGATTCAAAAGAGTTTTCCACGCGGGCACGGAAGTATTTCACACCACTACTTCGCGTGGTTGATCGTTGCACTGTCGACATCGGGGCGCACACGAATTTCACTCCGAAGTGTTTTTCACGTGGACCCACAATCCCAAGCACCTATAAATAGAAGGCCACCCCCTTCGACTTCAGCCCGAACAATCTGAACCATCTCCCCCACACAAAATTCCTCTCATGTGTGAGTAAAAAGATGGCTCTTAGGTACTAAATTTTTCACGCTAGGTTTCCTGGGGGTCTGCCTTTGCACACAAATACTCGGGCTTGATCCTTGTCCAAATTACCTCAAGCCGCTTCCCCCACATGAAATTTCTTCTGATTGCGCACAATTAGGCTTTCCCCGTGCAATTCCTTTTGCGCACTAACCTACTCTTTTTCACACCCACTGCTCAATTGCGCATCGGCCCAGACTTTTTCATGCACATAGTTCCTTTTGCATGCCGGCCCAACCCCTTTTTTGCGCAGTGGCCCCTTTTGCGTGCAATCCTCCCGCCTTGTGGGACCGTGATGTCCCTCTATCGGGCATCATTTTCGGGCATCTCTTATACCCACAACACCTTCGCCATATACTCATTTCTCATGCCACCTCATAGGTTCACACGAAGTAACTTTAAAGTTTCTTAGACGATACCTCCTGTTACGTTGCTTCGCCTCATGATTCTTCACATAGGCATACTAACGACTATTTCTTCTTCGCATAGCCATGCTAACATGGACCCCCCGATGGTTTTCTCTATGAAACCCTCTCTCCACAGATTTTCCTGTCCCCTCTCTACACCAAGGAGCAGAGGGTACCCATTATGTAAGTCCTAGGGGTGGAGAGCAAACCCACCTCGTCCGAGCTACCGGACGTTAAAATGACAAGCACCTTATTCCTTATCACATGACGTTAAGCTGTGACCTAACCCCTTTCCTCACATGTAGGGTATCCACACCTTGGATATTCTACATTCCCACTAGTCTCCATAGGGAATGATATGCTCTTTATGGGAGTGGTGTTTGTACACAGGGAAAGGGAAACCATCTCGGTGTAAGCCCCAAGATTTCTTGTAGGAGGCAGTATAACTGCTCCTCCTTTCTTCTTCGGTCCCCAGGGCCAGCAAAGGGCATGATGGGGAATGGTGATTCTCCTTTATTCGATCCCAAATCCCTCTCCCACTACACTTTGTCACCCACGGGCCTCTATGTTGGAGTAAGTCACGACCTCTTCGGGCTTCTAACCACGAATAAGCCCCTGTTTCCACTTTGGGCCACTAATAATGCATAATCCCCACTCCATTTCCCATGGATTCACCTTTCAAGACGTGATCGTCAGGTCTCTGTTGTCTCTGGTTTCTCACACCGAGCATGACTCACATGGGCTTAGAGCAAGCACTGACCATGACATCCACCCTGGGCAGCCGAGAGTGTAGGTCCCATGCCACCCATATGAACTACGTGGTCTTTGATCCTTATTAAGGTAAGGTACGTAGGAAGCCTCCTTGAGGTTCAAGCCCAACACCCGGTCGTTCCGACCCCCTTCACGTCAATTCACCATATCACCTGAACTACATGGTCTTTGATCCTTACCATGTAAGGGTACGTAGGAAGCCTCCACGAGGATCAATCCCACCACCCATTGGACCCCAGGTATACCATCACATCGGTTCCCACCCACCTAAACTACCTGGTCTTGGATCCTTTCCAAGGCAGGGTACGTATAAATCCTCCACGTGGTTTAATCCCAACATCGGTTGTTCCTAACATCTTCACGTTGGTTCACCAACTCTTTGGGCTGCCTTAGAGTGTAAGCCCCAAATGCCCCATCCGAACTAGGAGGACTTTGATCTTTTCCAAGGCAAGGTATGTAGGAAGGCTCCCTGAGGTTCAAGCCCAACAACGATTGGACCCCAAGTCCTCCTCTATGTCGGTTCAATGACACCCAGATCATATTCCCCAAACGCCCCATATGAAATATGTGGTCTTTGTTCCTTTCTAAGGTAAGTTACATAGGAAGCCTCCCTGAGGTTCAATCCCAACAACCATTGGACCCCAGGTCCTCCTCCATGTCAGTTCACCGATACCCTGGCCTATCTCAGAGCGTAAGCCCCAAACATCACCATCTAAACTACGTGGTCTTTGATATTTTCCAAGGAAGGGTATGTAGGAAGCCTCCATGAGGTTCAAGTCCAAAAAAAAATTGGACCCCAGATCCTCCTCTATGTTGGTTCACCGACACCCTGGGCCGCCCCAGAGCGTAAGCCCCAAATTCCCCATCTGAACTACATGGTCTTTGATCCTTACTAAGTTAAGGTATGTAGGAATCCTACTAGAGGTTCACACCCAACAACCAGTCATTCTGACCCCCCTCACGTCAGTTCACCATATCACCTGAACTACGCGATCTTTGATCCTTTACAAGGAGAGGTATGTAGGAAGTCTCCATGAGGTTCAAGCCCAACACCCAGCAGTTCTGACTCCCTTCACGTTGGATCTCCCCCATCCTGTATGATGTTAAACTGTGGACCTCATCCAGCAGTAAACTGTTGTGACCTCAAGCAACGGTAAGCCATTGTGTCCTAATCTAGCGGTAAGTCATTGAAACCCCCACTCAGCAGCAAGTCATCATTAGACGAACTACATGGACTTCAATTCCCTTCCACGAGGATACATAGGAAGCATATTCGAGGCTAAAGCCCAAAACCATCATAATCCTCTTGACGGTTCCTTCCCATTCACTGCTCCCTCAAGAAACCTTCCATCATCCATCTTGATTCTTACCCGGGCCGCCACATTCCGGTGGGATCATGCCACCCCATTCCACATTCCAACTAACAACATTCGGGAGGCCACCCACACGATGGTCCCAGTATCGGTGTTCCCTCTAGGGGGTTCCTCCATCCGATCCACTGTAGTCAGTGTTCGGATCAGCCCCATATGTCTCCGCTAGACGTTAAACTTGCGGCATACCCTGTGTAAAATATGGGAAGTTGAGGAAAACCTCAGATACATTCCCATGGAATATGATTCCTCGCATTCGATGTGGGATGCCTCAGACTTATACGCCCTCGAGAAGCCCTATAATAAGGGACAGAAGAAAGACACGCCAATTCCCCAACATCCAGACATGCTAGTGATTCCCAACAAGACTACTCCCCTAACTGAATGTTTCTGCCCTGAACAGACCCCTAGGAATGTCTTGACAGAAGCCGTGTAATTAACTGGTGTCAATGAAGATATGGTTCTAGGAAGAGTTTCATGAAAAACATCTTAAGTCTATGAGGGAGACCTAGACTAGGTGAGGAGTTCTGAGGTGGAATCCACATAAGGAAGAACCGACATCCCATCATCCCATTTTGATTAAGGAGTAGACATCCATGAATTAGGAGTGGATGCCACCTGCCTTTGGAAAGCGGGAATGCGGGGAAACAAATACCGTGCCTATCGTCCTCATATGAGATGGATGCACGCACCCCAAAGGAAGCGTCCGAAACAGAAATGGTGAACCCAACGTGAATTTCATCTCCTCAATATGGAGATTAGTAGTGCTCGAGGCATCAATAGATTGACATGTCACCAGATCCAGTTATCCGGTGCTGGGTCCCGCAAAGCAAATAGTGGGACTGGTGTGAAACTCACCAGAAGTTGGGGTAGTAGAACATTGGAAATTCTGTTCTATGATGTTTTCTGCGTGGATCCCTCTTACCGGTCACAGAAGATGGGATGGCGTTGGGGAATTGGTTGTTGATTACTTTTTCTTTCAGCACTGAGTAGTTAATCTCCCTGCCCCTCAGGAATCATGTTGCTGCACAAGGAACGCGATCACCACCTGCCCACTGACATAAGAGCAGGGGAAATACCAACGTAGAAATCCCATGTGTTTCTGCCTCTCCCACGATAGTCTTAATGGCCATGAATACTGGGTGCCCACACCCCATCTCCCCATCGGACGTTATCCAACGAAGGGTAATTAACGACCTCATGCATCTTTACGAGGAGTAATGCATAATCCCAACCTGGGATATGGGCCACCTAGATCTAGAGGCATCCGCGCCGCATCTATAATGCCACCCCTGAGGGCCGCGCAAGGAGCCACTGCTCCCCACACCGACATACAACTACTTTGGGAGCCTGTCCCTGGAGTGCCATAAAGACTCCCTACCTTACTCTGATGAGGTAGGTGATGTCTGGCCCAGCCCGGTTAAAGTCACAATCCAGGGGCTCCTAGAAAGGTCTCCCACCCGATCGTTTCAGTTCCACCGCTCGGTCTTGCTGGAGGAGGAGCAGGTAAGCTATGTACCTGCACCACCTGCCACAGTTCGTCTGACACGACGCTAGCGTTGGGCGCAAGCGGAGGACGCCTATAAAGGGGAATCAACGTCGGCAGTTTCTATGGCCCAAGCCACCCCCAACGCATATCATCAAGTCCCTGCATACACTGAGCAAGGGAACTTATATGCCTGGCCAAAATCGAGGCCCCTATCTCCCCTGGCCAGGTCAGGTCGACTCTATTGGTTACCGGCATGAGAGGTTGTTGCTGCGAAACAAACCGCAGTAATGCCACCCCATACAGACGTCCTCCCCATACCACTACCAAAGATAGTGTGGGCCTTCCCCGCTTCAAGTCCCGACATTGAGTTATACCCCATGCCACCCCCAATCTGAATGTAGGTATGCCACACGGCAGTGATACTCAGTACGGAAGCCTCTCCCATGCCCATTACACTGGGTATGGAGTCATTCCTCCCACCCCCGACCGCTGATGTAGAGACATTTCCAGTCCAGTCTCTCACTGATGTGGGGATCCTCTATACGTCCTCTCCGTAGCTGGTGAAGGTCCTCCTCACCTCAACAACTAGAGGGGTGAAGGCCAGCCTTGCCTAACTAGCACCCAGCACGAAGGTCCTCCTCGTACTCAACTGGACTGGTACAATGACGCTCCTCATACTGAAGTCAACAAGGAAAATAATCATGCAGGTCCTCCCTATGCCTCTTCCAGTTACATTGGAGGTCTTTCCCACTCCAGTGCTATCCATGGAGGTCCTACCCATGTCCCCTTAGACATTTTTCCCGGTGCTCCTCTCACCCCATCTTTCTCGGGTGGAAACCCTCTCCGCCCCATCACCAGTGCGGCCGGAGGACCCCGTGTCAGAAATCAGACCTATCCCGAGGAGCCACCCAGGGACAAGAAGGCAGGTTGTCGCCGCCATAAGAAGAATTATGGGAATGTCTGGACGGAGATCAAATCGGTCCTCTTCTCAGACTCTAAAGCAGAGTACGAATCAGCTCGGGGACCCTCCCCTCGCTCATCTTAGTCAAGGGCCAGGTCAGGGATACGGCGCATCATCCTGGTGCTTCCAGAATTCGAGGTTCATATGATCCCCAGCTCCCTCCTCAGGTGTATCCAGGAGGATGAAAATCGAGCGACCCCGCAGTTTACGATCATTCAATCACCTCCATCATCACCGGAAGTTCTCTCGACCTCCACAAGATATCACATAGAGCTATTCTAGGGACCAATGGTGGGCAAGAAACATCATGGCCTATCACCAATATCCCTATCCTCTGAGCCAAGAACTGCGGTAGTAAGCCCATCCTATCTCGACGTAGCGGCCAGGTTGCTATCCTCTTCGGAAGAAGGCTTGAGATATGGTGGCCAGTCAGCCCGTTTGCCGTATTCTCCACTGGCCGACCTGCTGTCTTAGCGGTCTGCCTTAGTAACGCTGCCAGTTCCTCAGCCACCCCTAGTATAAAAGTTGTTCAATCAAGGGGAATACCCTGAATCAAAGCCAAGGAACTTCTGGAACATCCTCGTAGCAGACCACTTCCCTGAGAAGTTTTTTCCTGTCACAACGCAGAATTCTTTCATACCAGAATCCCTCACTCCGGAAGAAGTTGTGTGTTTCTGCTACACCCTCTGGGAGACACATTTCAGTCTTCATCGTCAATGCGTGGTTTATCCAAGGATCAAAACACATTTTGAAGACATCAACGTGCAATGATGTCTTTTTGATCTGGTTATACTACCTGTGGCCCAGCGCCCTGAGTCACCAGGTCACTGTGAGGCCCTCAAACAACAATGCGTTTAGAGTATCAAGATACACCACAAAATTATCAAGGAGGATACCCCTATGTGGAAATCCGTGGCTGGGGGAAGTATGCTGCCCTCCTCTTCAGTCCTATCCAGTGGCAACCTTATCTGTTAAGCAATATCGAGGATATGCCCCCAGGAGGGGTCATGGTCAATATGGCCAACCTAGTGGACGAGGAGGACGAGCTGGCGCTTCTCGATGGAGACTTACCTCTCGAGGGAGTTCCATCACTATTGGAATCATTGGGAAGGGTTACGCGCCAGCAGAGGAACCTACTAGGTCTCCCTATGCCCACCGAGGCATTGGTACTCAACATTAATTCTCATAAGGGCAAAGAGAACGTCATCAAGCACTCCGACCCATCCGCCTCAGTGCAGAAGACGGAGGAGGATACCAAGAAGGAAACATTGTGCCAACAACATGCTGAGTAGAAGAAGATGGTCGATGAACTCCTCAATGAATGCGCTGCAGATCAATGGACCCACTATAGCAATCCTTGGCCAGTACAGCAGGGGTAGAAACAACTACCCCTCGGTGAGCTGCCCCCAGACAACCCTGATGATGCTGCCCCTGCAGATGGGGCTGAAGCCGGAGCTCACAAAAAGAGGGCACAATATGTCTCATCAAACCCTCCCGAACAGTGCGAAAATCGAAGTAATATGGCCTAGGTTCCCCCAACTGCCCCGCAGGCCGCTCCACCAGCTGCTCCATGAGCCGCTGTGCCTGTCTACCAAGTTGAAGAACCCAGCATCATGCTCGTGGTTAGGGACCACCGTCAAGACAGGGACCCCCAACCAGATGATACTATGGCAGCGCTCATAGCCCACCTTGAGGCATTGAAAATGCGGCAGGTGGCAATTCCACCTGATGATAAGCCATACCCAGCATGAGTTGATGATATGTCGGCGCCTCCGGGTTTCAAGAATCCCACCATCTCCCCCTTTAACGGGACAGGGGACCTGCCACAGCACCTAGCCCACTTCAACTCAAGGTGTGGGCCCATGTTAGGGACTCTAGTGCAGCATGATGCTACCAAGATCTGCTGTTTTCTTCAAACATTAGAGAGGACGACATTCGTCTGGTACAACCAGCTCCCCGTCGGATCCGTAACCAGCTTGGAGGACCTTCGTAGACAATTCCTCTACCAGTTCAATTCAACCACATGGAAAATGATCTTCCCAGACCTCTTCAAGAGGAAGCAAAGACCTGATGAGCGAGTCACGAACTTTATTGCCCAGTGTATGGGGCTTACATACTCTCTTGACATGCCACTAACTCAGGATAAATTACTGGCGATGTGCATAGGAAATGTCAAGACAGAACTGGTTTCTTCTCTAATCACCCAGACTACCCTGGAGGGTTCTGAATCTTCTCCGATAAGGCCCAGCACCTGGATGACGCCCTGTAATAGGCCATCTAGGCACGTCCGTTGCCCCCAATAATTCTAGTAAGGAGAGCTGTGAGAGCCGATCCCGCCACGGTGGCCTAAATAAAATTCCCCAGACTACTGGAGTTACTACTTGTCATAATAGCCCCACAACCTCACAGAGGCCCTCCTCATCAGGCGTAGCCTCCAGATCAGCAGCGTCTTCCTCAGAATCAGCAAGCACCTCCGCGGAATGCACCGCCACCACCCAGGGGGGACAACCAGGCTCCGCCTCCTCGACATACCCCTCTGGCCCCTCGTTAGGGCCAGGCCCCAAGGGCCCCCTTTCGGGACAAAAGAAACTGGACCTACTTGTTTTGCAAGAATCAAGTTCCCGACTATTTCAGAAGTGTTGTAGAGTAAGGGATTGTACACTTGCCTGAGTGCAGAAGGCCGTAAGAGGTGAATCTCGCTGATCACCCCAAGTACATCCCCAATCATGGGATTCTGGGGAACACCCTAAAGTAGTGCTATGTGTTCAAATAATGGATTAAAGACCAGGTCGATAACAACATAGTCAGGCTGGGCCCAACCCTGGGACAAGTGGCAGGTGTCTTTATAAGGCCAGGTAGTAGTAGCGACAGCGAAGGCGAGTGGCAGCAGGTTTCTAACAGTGGGTCCCAGAAGTACGATGACTGGATGGCTTGAAATATGGTTTCTCATGCCCATGGAATCATTTGGGCACACCTAAATCAGTCGAAGCCTTCAAAAGTTGCTGCCACCACTTCTGCATCATCATCTCAGCCGGCCTCTTCCCAGAAGAGCAATCATCAACAGTGCAAGAAAAAACAACGCGCCATGCCAATGCCAGCGTCTTCCCGCACTATCGGCGCCTTTATGCCCCTGGAGATGGGGATCCCTCCTAGAATCTTCCCAGTAGTGGATGAATCTTGAAGCGATAGTCAAGGGTATGGTTCGTTTAATACCGTGGAGTTGGTAAACCCCTATATGACTCCCGATGACGGGGAGTGCCAGGGGAACCTCCCCAACATCCCCAATCGACGCCAATGTCGGTGGAGTTGCGACCATATGGGTCGTCGAGGTTCATCATTTGGCACCTCCAGCCAGGCCGTCCATGCCACCGAGACCAGACAACATGCCCAACGTAGAACTCAGCATGCACCGCCTCTTTATCTGGTGTCGTCGAGCCCGCCTCCACCACCGTTTGTGCTATTGGATCAGGAAAAACTACCTCAACCAGGCCATAAATATCATCACCCTTCTATAGGACAATCTCACTCGTCCGATCCTGTTTCAGCAGCTACTCTTCGGGCTTCGACTAGTGAGCAGTGGGATCTGCCCAGCACCAGCCGGCCACCAGTCCAGCCGGTAGGGCCCACCATGCGTCCAATCATAGAGTGGACTTCTGTAAGTAGAATTTCACGCATGGTGCGGAAATATGATGTCCTCAAGCACCTTGTCGGCATCCTAGCGAGGCTTTCCATCCTTGAATCCCTTCACTTGTCGTCATATATGCGTGAGGCCCTTACTAAGGCATTAAGAAGCCCCCTCCAGTTTGAGACGGAGGTAGCAGCTACAAAATCCTTTCATGCTGAAGAGTTCGAGGACACTGAATGCCAGGTCATCATTTCATTCTCTGGAGAAGATGAAGTCTCTCCCATATAGGGGCACATCCACCCATTGTACATCACCAGCCAATTCAATGGCATGGAGGTTCACCACTATCTTGGTGAAACTGGCTCTGGGATCAACCATATCCCAACGCGGACATTGTGGAATCTGAGTTTATCTGAAGATGACTTGACTCCCTCTGATTTAAGGATATCGGGATATGACAGGATAGATCAGAACCCGGTTAGCAAGATCCGTTTGAAGACCTAGTTCAGTGGCCTAGTTTCGAGCACCGAATTTATGGTCATCTTGCAAGACATCGTGTACAATGCATTGATGGGAAGACCATGGATCCACCTGCACACGGTGGTCCCCTCATCATTTCACCAGGGCCTCATGTACTCCCTGAATTGTTGAGTAGGAGTTCTCCAAGGTGATGCATCTCCTTTAAACTCTTGTGAATCATGTTACCTGGATGATGACTATTACAAGATCAAGGATAAGTAGATTATGGCAAGTGAGGTTAAGCCGGTCACGGTCGCAAATGACCTATGGGTAGGTCTAGAAGACACCTACGTCTTCTAGATCCATCAATTGGAGGCCACAAACCTCAATATGGGGCAATGCTTTGTGGTATCTGGTACAAGAGGGAAGCATGTTCCCAAGTCCAAATGATGACGGAAAATCACCTTGTACTCCTACACAATCCAGGCTCAGGTGATTCCGGAGCCTCCTACCCCCGTACAATATCAGGATATCCGACCCATAGAAATAGAAGTACGTTATACGTGCCTGTTTCTCTAGGCTAGGATTAACCGGCTCAAGCCGATGCTCCACTATTGCTTTGATATCCTTAAGAGTGGCCCCTTGGGCCGAATACTAGATGGGACCAGATCGACTTCCTTCATTGCTATGGCCTTAGCGGCGCCTGAATCTCCTGATATGCTGTCCATTGCTGTCCAGGCTAGTAACAGCCTCCCATCAGGATCTTCTGACCTAGAGGAAGCTTCACCCACTGGGAATCCCTCCTCCACAATTGATGAAGAGTATTTGAAGGATTCTCCCCCACCTTTGAAGAAGGCGTTTCCGCCATGGTCGATGAACTGGTACAGGTGAACCTTGGTAGCGAGGAAGATCTAAGACCCACATTGATCAGTGCCTCCATGTCCCTCAAGGAGCATCAACGGTACATAGATTTCCTGAAACAACACCCACTACCACAATTTTGGGCTTTGAAGCCCCCTGACACGGGAGACCGCCTATGGAGGTCATTGATCTTTTCCAAAAAGGGGCTCCGACACCCCCCGCCTCCTCCTCGACCTAGCCCCACTCATCACCTCCCTCCTCCTCCCTCCCCGAACACCCTCCCTCGTCGCTGCGTGCCCTCACCGCCCTCCACTGCTCGCCAAACTCACCCCTCGCCACCCTCTCCGCCCTCCTCGTCGGCCTCTGCCCTCCGCGCGCCATCCGCCCTATGCCCTCCAGCTCCATCCACCCTCCGCCCTCCATCCATCCTCCACCCTGCCCTCCATCCCCTCCACCGTACCTTTTCCTTCTTCCCTATGGATTCCTCACTCTGGCCTCTGACCTCCGCCCCCTCCAGTCTCCAACCCCTCTGCCCTCGGGCCTCTGCCCCCGGCCCTCCCCCCCAACCTAGACGACCCCCACCCCGGACAGCCCCCCCCCCCCCCCGCACCCCAGATAGCCCCCACTCAAAAATTATCCCTTCTCGAGATTTTGGGATTGTTTTCTATGACCAGTGTCTCTACAATATAAAAGATGTAATTACTGGATATGGGATCTATACAGGTGCTAGTAGGTCCCTGAGGGCTTTACAGGTTTTTCTGTGAACTGGATTTCTTCCTGTTTGTGATGACTTTTGGGGTTTTACCTCCATGATTTTGTGTTACATGATTTCATCATTTTTGATGGTTTTCTGGATGTATTAACTTTCTCTCACTCACCCTGTTTATTTATCTTCATTGAGGTCTTAATGCTATCCTCGAGTTGCTACCCTGTTTCATTTGATGGTAGGTTTTTTTCTCTTTCCTCGGTTTCTTTCTTGAATGGAATGCCCTTTATTTTCTAAATATCAATTTGATAGCTTTATGGTAGTGCATGGATGTATTCTTGAGGTTTCAGTTTTGACGAATTTGAAGGCTTGGCATGGTTGACTTGCTCCTGTACAGGCTTCCTAGAATGCATTTTCCATCGGTATGACCTCCTTTTTCAGTTTCACTTATTCCTTCTGGTAGTGCAAGACTATCATTGGGTAGTGCATGACCTATGAGTATAAGTAGTTATTATAGTATGCATTACCATCACTCATGACTATGGGATTTTAATACACTTATTCATTAATACAAATGTTTTAGTACCATGTGAACAATTAAATTATTTAATATTAGTTAATAATAATCTTATGAGTTGTTCATTTATTTTTTCCAACAGGTTTTATTCTCTTGATGGTCAGGCTAAATGATTTGCGAGAAAGTTATCTACTAAATATACTAATCTTAGGTATTTCCACCTACCACATGTCACTCTCATAATCCTCCACATATTATTTTTCATACGTGACAAGCCTAAAACCCTCCACGTCACTCCACCGCTCTCTATCTGTACCATTCTCTCCCTCCCGCTCCCGCTCCTACTTGGCATCCCCATCATGAATTCCTGCTCCCCCATTTCTATTTTCCACTGCTCATCCCTTCATCCTTCCTCATTGTCTATGGGCTTCACCATCTTCCCTCTCCCCAATCAAGGGTTTCCGCAGTTTCACCATTCTCCAGCTTCCCTGCCATCACCTTCTCCCCCCTCTCATGATTTCCCTCCTCGCTTTTTCTTTCCTCTCTTTCCACGTCCTCCACCTCCTCCAAATCTCTTTCCTGTTTCACCTCCTCTATAGACATCCTGGTGCTCCTACGATTCCCAATCTAGGTATCCTCCTCCTTTGATTCCCACTAATCCTATGGTTCCCTCTGACGTTTCACCTCCGTCGCTGCTCCTAGGATTCCTATGACTCCTCCTCTACTGTTACTTATTCCCTCTATAGATTATCACTATACATACCATTTCACCTCTAACGTTTCTCCTACGCTTCACACTCCTGTTTCCCCTCTGGCTACAGTCTTACGATTCCCTCTCCCATCACACCTCCACTGTTACTCCTAGGATTCCTGCTCGCGTTTCCCCTCCCATCATCTTGTAGTACCCACAATACACTTCCGGTGTCTTCCGCGCCAATATTTCCATCTTCTAACTTGTATGACCTATATCAGTGTCTGTGGCTATTTAATTTTTCTTTGCAGTGATGGATAAGATGAAGCGTATTCATTCCAATTGAGAAGGACTTGGGGGATGAAAAAAGAGATCCTATACCATATTATCCCTCAAACTACATGACTTCAATGAAGCAGGTAGTCTCCATTTTAACTTTACCGTATATTATACATACATGTGTTAGGACAAAAGGTTTTATTTTTTAGTAGATGCAGCTATAATGTGAAATGATGTATCATTCATGGGAACCACTAGATAATTTCGACTAACCAACTACACACAACTTCATGTTTGGTCTATATTTTGTGGGTTGATATAGATTAACTCATTTAAACTAACATTCAATTTTTTTATCAAAATATTAATCACGTGTTTAGTTCTATTTAGTTTATTTAGAAATATTTTTTCTAGTAGTTAGCATTTTGATCATAATATAGATTAAACAAATCATTTTCGTGCAAGATTTTTTTCCCTTTATCATTTCAATGAATTTGGATTTGAATATTTGTTATTTTTTTAAATGCAGATGGGTCACACTCCCACTGGAGTTGCATCAATAAATTATTGTTTCTCAGAGGTCTCTAACTACTGTAAGACTTTCCGGTGATCCTCATCAGAGTTTAATGTATTTCTATTCTATGTTGTTGTTTGATGAAAGAGTCAATTAATTCAGAGGTAAAAAATATCCAATGTTTTCATTGTTTTTTCCACTTAGTAAAATCAAACGGCATGAATTTTATACTCCAACCAAATACCTAAATCCCTCATTTTTTATGATAGACTTAAGGATGTAGGAAATGTTTTTGTACTTATCCACCTTTGAAAGAAATGTTCACTATTATGATTTGTGTGCATTCTTCAATTTTTTATGTATAATTACATTATATGATTATATATATATATCATTCATTATACAATTTGTCACTTCTAAAATAATTACATTCTATTTTATATAATTTTCTTCTTCACTTTGTTGCTACTTTTGTTTATTAATTTAATCATATACATTATAATGAAATTATAGGTTTCTAATTTCATCATAATTATAGATTTCATTCACTTTTCCAGTCACCAATCCCTAAAGGAATTCATATTGTGAATATAGAATAATATTTTACTTCATCCTTAATGTATTAATGTCGTTATTCTGAATCATTTCATTAATTTTACTATACATTAGTTTAAACAGAAATCATCTATTTTTTATTTTACATGCCTTGAACATCTACTTAGTTAAAGTCTATATCAGTTTTTATATATTTTTTGAAATGGGTGTTACAAAAAATTCTCATTGTTTAGTTAATTTTAGAATTGTCATTTTCTATTTACTGTACATTTTAATTCATAGCTATAATTTGGATCCAATTCTCTGATTCATTTACAATTCCATTTTTCTCATTTCCTTTTCCATTTATTTATTAAATATTTACATATGTTTTTTTTAATTGTAATTCATTAATTTATTCTATTTTAAATTTAATTAATCAGTCTACTTCAAATAGGACATATCTATCTGATTCAATTATGAAATAAATTGTATACTAATTTTGTTACCTATATTGAATTGAAGAATATGTGAAAACCAAGTTGGAGGGGGTTAATTATAAAAATGATATAGGGCCTCCACTGGGAAGGTATGCAATGCTTTAGATCTCGACCGAGATTCATTTAGGCACTACAAATTTTGATCAAATTACGTTTTTGTGTCTTTTGTGAGGTACCCCAAATGGATCAAGATTGTGTTTGACATCAATAATCGAACACTGCATCATGAAATATATTACACAGTAATTAATAATGATATATTTTGTATTATTACGCGTACTAATAAAAGTTTATATGTTATATCAAACTCTAATATACATAATTTTTCCCCTACATTTTTAGAAAAAAAATATTGATCATTAAATGAGTAAACAATAAAAGAATTGTAACATACCTACTTGAAATATTATCCATTTTTAGATGATGTTCAGTTCAAATAATAACACCTATTAGGGATTTAGCATTAATTTCTATTACTGCAATGCATAGTTCATTGGGAACTAAAGATATGTCTCTTGTAACTACAATTCACAGGTCATTGGGAACAAAATAGATCCCCCTTGGTCGATTTTTATGCAATCTAGCTATTCTAAGTGCCTATGTGAAAGGATCCCCTTGCACATGCTCATGGCCATGTGGGTGTGTGCATAGGGGCTAGGTGTCCTTGATTGTTTGTGAAGGTGCCTATACCCAGTGGGGGAGAAATAACTTTTTTTAGAAATCTCCAAGAGCCAAAGTGGACGATTTAGTTCCACCTTGAGGTAGGATCCCTCTTCTAGCATATTTAATTCAAGAATGCTTTAAATTGAATTTACCTTCTTTTTTAATTTTGCTTAATAATATTGAATTTCATATATTGAATACGTGTTCTTTAATATAATTGTTTCATTTGATAAATAAACTCATGTTTTTTATAAATAAATTCATGTTTCTATAATAAATCAATGCTATGATTTTATAATAAATCCCCTCCAACAGAGGTGCGCTGTCTTCTAAACCAAAGAGTAGTGATAATTATTAGTATCATGTTTAGATTTGGTTTGAGTCTTTCATATGACTAATGTTGGTTTTTATTTTTTGGGTAGTTACTTTTTGTTTTCTTTTAATAATATAAATTGGCTTATCATACTCTTTTAACTCAAATGACATCGCCTGAGTAGGCATATGTCATGACCATGACACTTTCCTTTTCACGCTTTGAATATTATAAATAAAATTTCCATGTTTAGGAAAAGTGAATGAATTTGTAAATGGCTTGTGTAAGGTGTATGATTCTTTTCCTTTGTTTTGTTTCCCTTTAGACATTGCGTCATTGTGCCGCTCGCTACAACCTTATTTTGCGATCCCTTGTTATAGCATATTAAATAGTTGATCTGTTCTATCATTTTCCAGGGGGGGTGACAGTTGGAATGTTGCCCCGCCTCCTCCCGCTCCCTTCGCTCCTGGCCGGAAGATATTACCTTGAGGATGTCACTGGATCGGGCCAACACGCCGCGGTCACGCCGTAGTCATGCTGCAGTCACGCCGCGGTCACGCTGCAGTCACGCCACGATCATGCCGTGGTCATGTTGCGGTCACGCTGTGGTCACGCCGCGGTCACACCGCAGTCACGCCGCGGTCATGCCGTGGTAATGCCATGATTTGGCCCTGCTCTAGGATGACACCCCATTGAGGTTCACAGTGATAGTATTCTATGAGTCTTGATATCAATGTTGAGACTGACTAATCACAAATTTCTGCCGGCGGGGAAACGACTGGAATGTTGCCCCACCTCCTCCCGCTCCCTTTGCTCCTGGCCGGAAGATGCTGCCCCGTGGATGTCGTTGGATCGGGCCAACATGTCGTGGTCACATTGCGGTCACGCCGCGGTCACGCCGCGGTCACGCCGTGATTTGGCCCTGCTCCAGGACGAAACCCCACGACAGTTCGCATTGATAGTATTCCATGATTCTTGTGATCAATGTTGAGACTGACTAATCACAATTTCTACTAGCAGGGCGACGACCAGAATGTTTCCCCGTCTCCTCCCCCTCCCTTCGCTCCTATCCGGAAGATGATGCCCTGCGGATGTCGCCGAACTAGGCCAACACGCCACGGTCACGCCGCGGTCACATCACGGTCACGTCACGGTAATGCCTTGATTTGGCCCTACTCCAGGATGACACCCTATGGCGGTTAACAGTGATGGTATTCCATGAATCTTATGAACAATGTTGATACTGACTAATCACAATTTCTGCCGGCGGGGTGATGGCCAGAATGTTGCCCTGCCTCCTCCCACTCCCTTCATTCATGGCCAGAAGATGCTACCCTACAGATGTTTCTGGACCGGTCCAACACGCCGTAGTCACGCCACGGTCACGCCGTTGTAATGCCGTGATTTGGCCATGCTCCAGGATGACACCCTGCGGCGGTTCACCGTGATAGTATTCCATGAGTCTTGTGATCAATGTTGAGACTGACTAATCACAATTTATGCCAGCGGGGTGATGGCCGGAATGTTGCCCCGCCTCCTCCCACTCCTTCGCTCTTGGTCGGACGATGCTGCCCCACAAATGTTTCTGGATCGGTCCAACATGCCGTGGTCACGCCGTGGTCATGCCGCGGTCACGCTGCGGTCACGCCGTGGTAATGCCATGATTTGGCCCAGCTCTAGCCACATCCAGCCCACACCAGTCCCCATCCACCATCATTTCAGCCCGCTGCCTCCAGCCCGCAACAGCCCCCCTACCACCTTTGAATCATCCCGCACCATCCCCCAATACCAGTAATCATCCCCCTTCCACCAACATTCCAGTCCCCTTCCACTAGCATTCGAGCCCACACCAGCCCCCAGCTACCTGCAATCCATCCCACATCATCCACCACCCCAGCCACCACACCAGCCACCATACTAGCCACCACCCCCCAGCCTCCTGCAAAACACCCATGCCAGCCCTCTGCCACCTACAAGACAACCCCATCCACCAGTTCCAGCCCTCATGAGCCCCCGACCTCCTACATCCCAGCCCACATCAACCCATACCACATGCCCAAAAGCCCCCATCTGCCTAAAATCCAACCCACACTAGCCCTCTTCCACCTAATCTAGCCCACACTAGCCCTTGCCATTCCCTTGTCGCCTTCCTTCCCACCCGCACCAGCCACTCTAGCCCGCACCAACCACCGCACCAACCCCCAACCTCCTCCATTCCAGGATGCGTCAGAAAAACTCCATGAAAAATCACAAAAATGAAAGATGAAGGGGGTGGGGGATCCAAGGACTGTTCGGGGGTGGGGGGAGGGGGGGGGGTGGGGTGGGGTTTGTGGGGGTCTATAGGGCAGGGGCAGGGTGCCGGTGGGGTTTCTAGGGGGGCTGTCTAGGGGGGTTTCCAAGGGCTGTCCAAGGGGCTGATTTGAAGAGATAAACCCACAAGCAATGGGACCTAACCTCATATCAATAATACTACTAATGATTTTTGGAAATTTATTCCCAATAAAAATAGGTCTGAAATCCTTTTCATCCACAACATTTTCATTCTTTGGGATCATGGCAATAAAATTTTCATTGTCTTGTAGGTTTCAACATATATTCTAGAAAAATACTCTGCATTCAGAAAGTAGGGTTGATATTTGTAATGTATCCTAGTGTTCA